>CM077597.1:63720000-66220000 GCA_039654915.1 Aquilaria yunnanensis
GGTACCAGAAAGCTGCCGGCCACCACTTAAGGTGACCCTCTCAGGGTACCTTCTTGCACCTCCAGGACCCCTTGCTACCCACACCGCTGCACACAGTGGAGATGCTAGCTCCGCCTAACCGGACCGCATCGGATGCTGGCTCCGCACGTTCGGACCGCATCATCAGGCGCCGTCTGTGGGAACTCACTCCCGGGTTGCCGAAAGTGGAAGCTCGGCGTTCTAAGGAGAGGGGACTCCTGAGGTCCCCGTCCGCGCCAGAGATTCAATGGGCAACCAAATAATGGCAGGAGGGATTTCCCTCCCTGAGGGTGAATGTCCTCTGACTATTACCATAGGCTTCCTGCACGAATTCCCACGCCCTGGCGTGGTCGAAATGATGCAGTAGTCAAGCCAAAGAAGGCCGTTATAAAAATTTGGGCTGAAGGCCCTCCTCATCAGTACCTCATGGGGTGGAGAGTCCCATGCCAGCTCACAGGAATTGGGAAAATGGAGATCAACGGGATGAGTCCTCGGTGGGAACCATGGTCCCCGGAGTACGACCTAAGGGAAAAGCAGGGTCGGGATGACCCATACCTCCCCGCCGAAAGAGTTCTGCACCCGAGGAAAAAAATCGCCATCTCCTCGGCAATGAAGTCAAAACCCATTGCCCCGAGAGGTCGTTTACGACTTGACTTGCGGGTAGAAGGTGCCGACTCTACTTCCTAGGACATGACCGCTGTCCGAAGTGACCCGCCTCCGCACAAAGTCGCGAAAAGAGAGTAGAGCATTCGGAAAAGACTATCGAAATGGTGCATCAAACTCGGAGAGTACTACATCATGTATAAGCCTAGAAGGGCAATGAACGCCCAGGTACTGGCAAACTGCATTGCCGAATTCCCAGAACAAGGGAAGGCTGAAACCAACAGAGGAGACAAAGTGAAGGCAGATCCGGAGTGGAAACTCCTTGTCAGTGGAACCCCAAGCGCAAAACATCAGGGCGCTGGGATACCCCCTTAGGGGCCTGATGGCAAGGAGGCCGCCAAGACGATCAAATTTGTTTATGAAAAGCGTTGGGCCATCTGAGCATGGCAACACTAGGTATAAAAACCTCGAAGAAAAGGCGGAAAGATCCTACAAAGAGGAATCTCGCGACCAAAGAAGTCCCAAAAATCCTCATGAAGAGGCGGGAAGTGTGAAGACATCCCGGAAGATATTTCCTAAATAAGGAAAAGCTATACAAGCAAAGGTATGCAATTCTGTTATTAAGATATATCGGTAAAATGGGTGCAGGACAATTCGTCCAAGAGGTGTGAAAATGGCCAGAGACACACCAGCACTCGAAGACTGCCTTCAGAGCGGATAACCTCGGAATGATTGCACTGAGCCACTCTAGACAGCACCCGAAGATGTGAAGTTCTGCGTGATAGCAGACTACTACATCACTGAGTGGGGTAAGGCAGAACTCCTAGCAACCATGCCGGCAAATGGTGCACAAAAAGTTCGTCTGGAAGAACATAGTATGCTGATTTGGCATACCGATGGTGACACCGGCCAATAATGATTTCCAGTCTATGGACAAAGGATTTCAAGAATCCGTCACCGACCTCGGAATAAAAAGGCACTTCAGCCCACCAGCTTAGCCCCCAAGCAACAGACAAGTAGAGGTAGCCAAAAGAGGAACTATAAGAGATGCAAAGGGAAAATGGCCAGGAGAACTTCCTACTGTACTAAGGAGTTATAAAATAACTCCTCGAGGGGCCAACACGGAGTCACCTTTCTCACTTATCTCCAATGCAGAAGCCACTATCCATTTGAAGTAGTTTGGCCATCATACAGATGTTTGATGAAAGAGGAAATCACCTCGGGTTGAGAACTAACCTCGACTTTGTTGTCAAACACTGAGAAAAGGCCGAGCTCGAAAGCAGGCCTTTTCGGAAAAAGGTGGCCATAAGTGCAAACATGCATGATAGGCCAAAAGGAATAAGCAAAAGGAGACCTCGCCCACGAAAGGCCGAATTAGAACCCCGAAAGCGGTCCTATGGGGTACTTAGGCATTTGGTCCTAAACGAGGTCCGAAATAGAGTATACAAGCTTGGCAACACCGGAGAAGGAAAACTGAAAAATACAAGGCACTTGGGCGCCTTAAAGAAATTCTAGACTTAGAATTTTTAGACAAGAAATGGTAAAAGCCAGATATTTGTCTAAGTACAAAAAGTTTTCCCCTATCTGAGAATATTCGCCGAACAAAGCTGAAGTATGGACTCCTGAAAGTCTCCTATTCCTTCCGAAGTTAGTTGGGTTATAGGCCCAAAAGAGGGCAAGTCTACCGAACACGGCCGACAAGGGGTAGGCTAAACTTTGCCTAAGGGAACTTCACCAACTGCGAAAGACCTCCCGAAGAATGGTCGACGAAAACGAGCAAAGAGAGTACCGAAGTCCCTTAACCGAAATTGGTCGGGACATGTGGGAAACAAAAATTGCTCAAAAGAACTTACCCAAAATAATGAAGGAAAATTCGTTGAAGAAGGTCTTGATACAAGGAGAAGATCACAAGAAGAAGAGTACAAAGAAAAAGAAGGCAAAGGTCCTAGAATACCTAAGGGACCCTGGCGTCATGGGAAGCTTCGGCTCCTAAATCTTTCGCCGCCACCTTCGGTGCAGGAGGATGAAATGACAGGTTAAGGAACTCGACTCTTGACCACTTCCACTGAGGCCCCCCGGGAATATCCAGGCCAGCCAGAAAGGAAGGATCGAGGTCCGGATACTTCTTCAGAAACTGATGACGGGCTAGGCAGAAGTTGTCCTGAAAAGCAACCTTGGACGTCTGGACGGCTTTGCCTCTTTCAACGTCCAAATCGTCCGCCTCATGTTGAAGAACTGAAACCTCCTGCTGAAGGTCAGAAATCTCCTTATCCAGCTCGTCGGTTTTCTTCTTCTTCTTCGAACCCTCCTTCAGCAAATCGGCCTTGGCCTGGAGTTCAGCATTTTTAGCCATCGCCTTTGCTAGGAGGGCAGACTCCCCTTCCTTTTCCTTTTGCAGGGTCTCGTTGGCCGAAGTCAGGCTGATTAATTTGTCGCCAAGTTCAGACATCTTCTTGGAAAAATCCTTCAAGAGCTCCTCTTGGCCCTTCAAGAACTCTTCCCGAAGACTGGCAATCTTCTCCTTGCATATTTGGCTCAACTTGGTGTTTGTCAGCACCGAGTTGGCACAAAAAACTTTGGCCTTCTCCAATTTTTCTTCAGCCCAAGCTCAGGCCGAAGACTGCTTTGCTGCCCAAGCTCGGAGGTATCCACTATACCCGAAAAGCTGCAAAAAAAGAGAAGGTACTTAGCGAAATTTGTACAAGGAAAGCCAAAAACACTTAGGCAAAAAGTGGGAAGGAAAAGTAAAGAGCCTGAAGAGTTACCTGAGCAGTATGTTGGGAAACTTTTGCAGCAAGGGCATCCTCGGAGGCACACTCCTCGGCGACTGCCTTGAAGGATGCTTGAGTAAGCACGCCCCTCGCCATTTGGGGAGCCATTCCCCGATAATCCTCGGAGAACAGATTCATGTCCTCCGTGAAACACCAAAATGGCTCCCTTGGGACTTTGTCCTTCGGGACATGAGAATCGCGAAGATCCCTCCTTCAGGCGTGCTCAATCTTCCAAGCCAGGGGCGTCGGATCCTCTGCAAAAAGAAACATGGATCTTATCAGGTAAAAATTCCTTGATTATAAAAAATGTAAGTTGATTGCAGGGAAAAAGAGAAAAACCTGGCACTAACTCGGCACAGTCGTCGTCAGAGTCACTGACCTCCTCCATGTCGGCAGGAACATGTTTGCCTTTGGCCCTTCGGTGCTTTTCTAAATCTTCTGCAGAAAGATCCGCCAAAAAGAGCCCAACAAATCCACCGACGTGGCGGGACTTGGAAGGGCAGGAACGGCCACCTCGGCAAGAACCCCCCGGCAGTTTCAGGCTTGGACAAAGTTGCTGTTGGGTTTCGGGAGCCAAACAGCGCAGCGGAATTTAACCGAAACCCTCCAGGATCCAAGTGAAACGGGGTAAACCAGGTGTTAAAAAATTTCATACCTAATTTTTGGTTGAGATCTTTCACTCAACAGTAGAGTCGAATCACAAAACCTGAACAGTTGACGTGTTCAGGCTCTCTATGGTATCCACATGAGCCTCTCGGGATCACCACGCTTCCACCACGTCCCGGCAGATGCATTTCTCTTGCGCTCGCAGTGCTAGCTTGCGTCCTCCAAGGAATTGCAAGAGAAGAGTGTGGCTGTCCTTTTGGGAGGCTAGGGCAAGGAGACCTGCGAATTTCTCACTTAAAAGTTGTATTTATAGTGAGACTCAACTTCCAGGCCTAATGGGTTTCAAAGCCCTAATCCAATTAGGATTTAATTTCGGGCTTAATAATGGCTCAACTCCTTGGCCCATTATTAATACGAAATTAAAGTGAAACGATAACCCAAATAATTAGCCCATGCACTCTAATGATCCAAATAGCTCTATGTGTGCGACCCAATAGGCTCTTGCCATGTTGGCAATGATCATAAATCACATTTATGATCATAAGCAATGAGCGGTGTCTAGCAACACATCATTGCTACCCAAGTGACAAGATTGTCGGTGAATCGACTAAACCTTTATGATCATCACCGATATATGCCATTGTCCCTTTGTCCAAGATATCAAGACTAAGCACGAGACATGGAATGTGTCACTCTCGTATAGCCCAATCTTTGGTTTCTTGATTACCGAGTAGACCAACTTAAACTGACGACATTGATATCATATATCAACTCATCGGAGCATGGCCATGCATTTTCTAAGTCTCACTCTATCAAGGGGCCCAAAGATATCACTCCCGTTACATAGGAGGGACAAATCCCATCTTGATCATACAAATCCCTCCGCATGATATGTGACATACCCAATGACCTCCTTCAAGTTCACTCAGTTACGAGCAACAAAGGAAAGTATCAAAGTATGTGACTCACATGTAGGGAACCTTGATGATCTTAGGTTGAAGGACTACATATACCATGATCACTATGAGAATCACTTATGACACTCATATAACGATCCATGAAGTGTTCTCATGGTGGGTCGGTCCAGTACACAAGTTCTCCAACTTGTACCCATATGTAGACTACATATCTCATATTAGTCTCCACATATGCTAGTCATTATGTATTATTGCAACCCGCTCCACAATAATACTAGACTAGGGACGTTTAAGAATATCATTATTCTAGGGTTACAGTTATGCTTATTACGTTACGCAGAAACAAAACAACAAACATAATTGCTGGATTAATGCCTCAATAAAATATCATGACTCAATGTGCAAAAATACAATCATCTCATGATTGGCTTTTTGGGCACAATACTTAACAGTTGCAACCTCTGTAGAAGTTGCAATGACATCGCCAACCTTGCTGGAAGTAGCAATAACATCGCCGGCTTCCGAAACGTCCTCCAGAGGGGGAAGAGGGGTGTCCTTCTTGCCCTTCTTGGCCGAAGATGATCCTCTCCCAGAAGCCTTGCGCCTCTTCTTTTGTTCTCCATTCTCGGCCTGACTAAGGAAGAGAGACCTGTAGTAGGCGGCAGAGTCGTCGTCCATCTCTGAAAAAGAGGGAAGAAATCAGTGTAAGTCCACAGGCACTTATGCTCAAAAAACTTTGAAATAAACTTACTTTCAAAAAAGGCTTCATAAGTAAGCTCGCTCCGAAGGAGCTTGACCAGCCAAGAGTTCTTACCCTCGGTAGCAGGAGCTGGCATGCCGATATTAGTCTTGTGCTCCGTAACCACCCCCAACTCCCGAAGGACATCCTCGGTCATGAGTTTCCACATGATCGGGAAAGGGTAGAGAGAGCATGAAGGGACCTCGGCATCCCAGTCGACAACAGCACGGATTCATTTGTCAAAGTCCCCAAACCTCGCTGCCAACTCGGGAGTTAGCAACTTCCTGGGATCCATGACATCTGCCTCCAGCTTTCCCCGAGCCCACTTAGTCGGGACGTGCGACCAGGTCTCCGCCACCTTCATGAAGAAGAACTTCCTTTGCCACCCTCACCAGCTATCCTTGGTGATAGCCAAAGGCTGTCGCCTCAATCTGGCCGAATACCCTGCCACAACAACGGCCAGAAGAACTGGCGCTTCCCGGGAATAGGTGGAATCATGCACCTCGGGAGATAGCCTGAGAGCTCCGAGCCTCGGCACGCCAGTAAAACTTGAGGACTCCATTCGCCCCCCAAGGTTGTGAACAACGCGCCTTCGGAAAAGTGGCACCAGACATTGCTGCCCGAATATGATATCCCCGAAGGCGGAACCCCCTGGAACTGGGAACCCCCGAACTGAGGGTAGGCTTCCCGAAGAGGCTCTGTCCGAACTAGAGGACGACCTCGCCCAGGGACCTCAGGAGTACGGTAGGCGCATTTAAGGAAGCATTTAAGGAAGCCTCTGACACGTCCCACCACAGACGTAAAAAGTCGCCCTGACGCGCAGACGCCATCAGAATCATATCATGGCCTGTCTCAGCACAAGGCTCGAGGCCATCTAGTTACCAACTATCTGTCCCCTACGCCCAGACGTTCAGGAGGATCCGACCGCACACGTGTCATGATCTGAACGGGCTAGGTATTCCTATATATACAGGAAATAAATACTTGACAGGAGGTTGGCAGGCCGGATATACAGCTCCCACACCCTGAGAAAATACCAGGCGAGACTTTTCTGCCTTTCTCTTTGAGCTAGTGACTTTCTCCTTCTTCCGGCCACCACTGACTTGGGCGTCGGAGGCTCCCCCCCCGGAAAAACACTCCGGGGACCTCCTAACCTTGTTTACCAGCTTTTCAGGTACTCTCCTTGGGGCGATCCACCTTCCAGGCGTTCTTCCTCCTAGAAGTCTCCTCAACAGTCATCATGACTCAAAACGATGAGGCCCTAGGCCATCATTTGGCGCCGTCTGTGGGAACCCGCTCGCAGATTGCCGTCGTTGAGACTCGGCGTTCTAAGGACAAGGGACTCCCAAGGTCCTCGTCCGCGCCTGAGATACAACCGGCTGCTGAGTAGACACTCCCAGAGACTTCTACGCCCGAGGAGGACCGCCCTCTGGTAATCACCATGAGCTTCTTGAGGGACTTTCAGCGCTCGGTCGTTGCTGAAATGACTCAGCAGATCGACCGAAGATGGCCACAGCAGTCACAGGCCCAGAAACCCTCCTCATCAACACGCCCTCGGGAGAGAAGCCCCAAGTCTACACACCGCAGTTCAGAAAGTGGAGATCCTTGCGGAGAATCATCCACAGAAGATATAGCCCTCGAGAAACGGCCTGTGGGACAAACCGGGTCCAAGCGACCGAGAGTCTCACAGCGAAGCAGTTCGTCGCCCGAGGCGAGGGCCCTGACCCCTCCGCGCCGAACTCGCTCCCCGAAAAGGCGCCGTCGATCTCCCTCTCGTGAAAATGGTCCTAGCGCCACTGCGCTTATGGAAAGGATATTGGCACGGCTGGACAGAGTGGAGAAGCAAGTGACCAGAAAACCCGTTTGGGACAGGCTGTCGGGGGCATTATGCGAAGATGGCTCCCCGTTTATTCACACCGTCGTTGAGGCAGCTATGCCAGGCGACTTCAGAGTGCCTAGGCTGGAGATCTATGATGGCCGGACTGATCCACAGGCCCATCTGACGAAGTACAGGCGGAGCATGATAATGCACGGAGCTGATGACGCTACCATGTGCAAATGCTTTGAAGTCACCCTCACGGGCCCAGCAACAGCATGGTACAATTCGTTGCCCCCAGGGACTATCACTGAGTTTCAGGAGTTGTCCACAGCCTTTACCCAGCAGTTCATTGGGAGCAGGCCGACGGCCAAAATGCCTGTACAGATGTTCGACATAGAGCAGAGAAATGGAGAGACGATCCGAGACTATGTCGAACGATTCAACAGGGAAGCACTCAGCGTCCCGGACTTCCGGCCCGAAATCCGCATCCTCGCTATGACACGGGGCCTTCGGCGTGACTCACAGCTGTTCTACGAGTTCTCAAAAGACCCCCCGGAGACCCTCGGAGAATTTTACCGAAGGGCAGAGCAGCACATGACTGCCGAGGAATTGAGGATGGCGGGGCCGAAGTCTGATCATCACCGCGCCGAAGGGTCCAGCCAGCAAGCTCGGCATTTTTCTGAACATACAGGTCGACCACGGCGAATGCGAGGAAAGAAACCTCAAAGTTTCACACCCTTGAGCACTACACGGACCAACATTCTCATGGCGCTGGAAAGGCAAGGGACGCAGATTCGGCGGCCAAAGGCCATGGCCGCCGATAATAAGAAGAATGCCAAGAAGTTCTGCCAGTTTCATCGCGACCACGGTCATGACACCGAAGACTGCTTCCAACTGAAGAAGTACATAGAGTCGCTGATCAAACAGGGCCAACTTCGCAAGTACCTGCGGATGCCCTCCCCAAAGGGCAGAAAAGAGGAGGAAGAGAGGGCCGAAAACGAGGACTATGACTCAGACAGGCGGAGAAACAGAAGTCCAAAAAGGCGCCTTCCACCTCCAGTAGGGGTCATCCAAACCATCACCACGGGGCTCCCATCCTCGGAAAGAAAGCGGAAGGCCAGAGAAATTGCGGTTATGGAGTATCAAAGTCCATCAAAGAAATTGGCTCGCAAAGATGGCTCCACTGTCGTCTTCCCCCACGACGACCCGCTGCTGATAATGGCGAGAATAGGGAACTGGGACGTCAAGAGAGTGTTGCTTGATGATGGCTCAAATGCTGACGTCCTATTCTCGCACTTACTGCCGAGCTTGGGCATCTCCAGCAGCGAGCTGAAACCTGTCACCACGCCCACCTTCGGCGTTGGGCCATCCGAACTACCCGTCCTCGGATGGATCGACCTCCCTTTGATGATAAAAGGCACTTCGGTAGACGGAGCAGCTGAGTTGTACGCGTCCACAATGGCAAGATTCATCGTCATGGACGTCCCGTCTTCGTACAACGCCATCCTTGGAAGGCAGACTCAGGGGAACCTGCACATTCGCCCCGATGTGAAGTACTTGACTGTCACATTCGCCACCAAGGATGGAGATGCAGAGGTCTTCATCGACCAAGCTGAGGTAAGAAAGGTGTTTGTAAAAACACGAAAGGCTCCGGCAAACAGCTCTACACAAACGGTGGAGGCAAAGGCGCAGGAGAAAGGCAAAAAAGGAGATCCCGCAGAAGCAGAAACGGAAGCAGTAGATCTTGTCCCAGGACAATCTACCCGAATAGGGAAGAGCTTGGCCAAAGGTGATAAGGAAAATCTTGTATCCTTTCTGCTAAAAAATAAAGATCTGTTTGCCTACTCGCCGAAAGACATGCCAGGAGTGAACCCTGGCATAATACAGCACAGCCTCAAAGTAAGCCCGGAAGCAAAACCTATCAGGCGAAAGAAACGAAGCATCTCAGCCCACAAAAGCAACTTCGTGAAAATCGAAGTCCAGCGCCTATTGGATGCTGAAGTTATCAGGGAGGTAAAATACCCCGAATGGTTAAGCAACGTGGTCATTGCCACAAAAGAAGGTAGCAGCAAACTCCGGATGTGCATTGATTTCAGAAACTTGAACGATGCTTGCCCGAAAGACTCATTTCCCCTCCCGCCAATAGATCAACTGGTAGATTCAACGGCCGAATACGGGCTCCTGAGCTTCCTAGATGCCTTCAGCGGCTACCATTAGATAAGGATGGACCCCGAAGATGAAGAGAAAACTGCCTTCATCACCGAGGGAGGAACGTACTGCTATATCAGAATGCCCTTCGGGCTCAAAAATGCAGGAGCCACCTACCAGAGACTGATGAACAAGGTCTTTAAAGACCAAATGGGGAGAAACATGGAAGTATATGTTGATGATATGATAGTAAAAAGCAAGCTGCCCGGCTACCACGTTGCAGATTTGGAGGAAACCTTCCAAAAGCTCAGAGCCTTTGGGATTCGCCTTAACCCCGAGAAGTGTATCTTCGGGGTGACGTCGGGAAAATTCCTTGGGTACATGGTATCCGAAAGAGGCATCGACGCCAATCCTGAGAAGATTAAGGCTCTGCTTGAGTTCCGAACTCCTGCCACAGTCAAAGACGTGCAGAGACTAACCGGAAGAATAACCTCTCTGAGCAGGTTTATTTCCAGGTACGGAGATAGGTGTAGACCTTTCTTCAAAGTCCTCACAAAGGCAGCAAAGATGGAAGGCGACCTCGGAAGAAACAATCATCCCTGGGATGAAGATTGCCAAAAGGCCTGGAAAGAACTCAAAGTCTACCTGGCCAGCCTGCCGACTCTGCGACAACCTCGGGTGGGAGAACCCCTCGTACTGTACCTCGCCGTCACAGAAAAGGCCGTGAGCTCGGTCCTGATAAAAGAAGAAGGGCCGAAACAATGGCCGGTCTACTAAGTCAGCAAGTCCCTGCATGGCGCCGAAGTCAGGTACCCTTTGCTTCAAAAAGCTATATACGCCTTGGTGCTTGCAGGAAGAAGACTGCGACCATATTTCCAGGCTCACCCCATCATCGTCCGAAGTAGTCTACCACTACGGGATGTTATGAAGAGAGTTGATCATTCGGGAAGGCTCTCCAAGTGGTGCATAGAGCTTGGCGAACACGAAATCACGTATGAGCCTCGGAAGGCCATAAAAGCCCAAGCATTGGCAGATTTTATCGCCGAAATACCCACCACTGAGGAGAACCCCTCAGATCCGAAAGAAGGTGAGCCAGAATGGACCTTGCATGTTGACGGAGCCTCGGGGTCCGAACACCAGGGAGCTGGAATAGTTATCAGAGGACCCGAAGGCCTTGAGGTGATGAAGGCTATCAAGTTCAGCTTCAACGTCACCAATAATGTGGCTGAGTATGAAGCCCTCATAGCGGGATTACGCTTGGCCAGAAAGATTGGCGTGAGAAACTTAAGGGCTCACAGCGATTCCCAGCTGGTAGTTCGGCAGACGGTAGGGGATTATGGGGCGAAGGACCCAATCTTGGCAAAATACCACGAGCTGGTAACAAAACTCATCCAAGAGTTTGACGCCGTGCGGATCAAAAATGTACCCCGGCGGAATAACACTAAGGCAGATTGCTTAGCGAAGTCCAAAACATACACCGAGGTGCTAGACCATCCAAGCATCTCCGTGCTAAGCGTAACGACCTCGGGAATGGGGTGGAAGGACCCCATAAAGAGATACCTCGCAGAGAATGAGCTTCCCGAAGACGCCGGCAATGCTGCAAGACTGCGAAGATGCGCCGGAAGATTCTTCCTGATTGGTGAAGAGTTATATCGGCAAGGATATGCAAATCCGCTGCAGAGATGTGTGGGCGAAGAGGATACTGAGATGGTCCTCGAAGAAGTCCACGAAGGCATGTGCGGCTCGCACATTGGAACTGATGCCCTTGCAGCAGTGATACTCCGCCAAGGATACTTCTGGCCTACCCTGAGAAAGGACGCAAGGCAGTACGTCCAGAAGTGCGGTAGTTGCCAGAGACATGCAAAAATCCAGAGGATACCCTCGGAAATGGTAACGTCGGCAGACTATCCTTGGCCCTTCGCAGTCTGGGGTATAGACCTCATTGGGCCACTCCCCACAGCGCCCGGAGGCGTGAAATTCTGCGTGGTAGCAGTGGACTATTTCTCAAAGTGGGTAGAGGCAGAACCACTAGCAACTATCTCGGCAAAAGAAGTGCAGAAGTTCGTATGGAAAAACATCGTATGCAGATTTGGCATACTGAGGGTACTAGTAGCTGATAATGGATCCCAGTTCATAGACAAAGGATTCCAGGAATTCATCAGCGACCTCGGAATAAAGATGCACTTCGCCCCAGTAGCTCACCCCCAAAGCAATGGGCAGGTGGAAGTATCAAACAGGACCATAAAAGATGGCCTGAAAAAGAGACTTGGGGAAGCCAAGGGGAAATGGCCAGGAGAACTCCAAAGTGTATTGTGGAGCTACCGAACGACGCCACGAAGAGCCACAGGGGAAACTCCCTTCTCACTCGTCTTCGGAACAGAGGCCATTATCCCAATAGAGATAGTTCAGCCTTCAATACGGGTGCAAGTATTTGATGAAGGCGGAAACGACCTCGGTCTGAGAACTAAGCTCGACCTTGTGGCCGAACACAGAGAAATAGCCGAGCTGAGAAGAAAAGCTTTCCAGCAAAGAGTGGCCGCGGCTATCAACTTAAAAGCCAGGCCAAAAGAAATCAAAAAAGGAGACCTCGTTCTCCGAAAGGCCGACTTTGCACCCCGAAGGCCATCTCACGGAGTACTTCGCGCAAATTGGGAAGGACCTTATCTGGTTCTCGCCGAAGTACGAAAAGGCGTGTACAAGCTTGGCGACGCCGAAGGTGTAGAATTGAAAAACACTTGGCATTCAGACGCCCTGAAAAAATTCTACGCCTAAGGTTGAGCGGAAGAAATATATTGTACAAGAAATATTCTAAGTACAGAATGGTCTAGAGAAGAATGGTCTTGAGAAAAATTTTCAAGTATACCAAATTGTCCAAGACAGAATTCCGCGAAGGAGCTCACCACAAAAAAAGCAGATGTGACTTCCCGAAGTCCCTTGAGCCACTATGCTCGGGAAAAATAGGAAACAAGAATCTTGCAAAAGTACTCGGCATAATCAGTGCAGAGAAAATTTTCCGAATACCCTTGAGCGAACATGCTCGGGAAAAAGGGAAAGCAAGAATCTCGCAAAAGTACACGCCAAAACAAAAGCAGAGGTAATTGCCGAACACCCTTGAGCAAGCGTGCTCGGGAAAAAGGGAATGAACAATCTCTTGAAAATTTTCCTAAGTCCCTTGAGCAAATATGCTCGGGACAATAGGAAGACAGAAAAATTTGGCTGAAGGTTTTCCGAAGGCCCTTGAGCGAACATGTTCGGGATAAAAGGAAACAAAAAGCCTGCAAAAGACTTAGCCAAATTTTTACAAACTTTCCAGAAAGTCTTTTGAGCGAGCACGCTCGGGACAAAGGAAGGTAAAAAGTTTCTTTGGTTGCAGGTTTTCCGAAAGTCTCTTGAAGCAAACATGTTCGGGACAGTGGAAATGAAGAAACTTGCAAGAAAGGACTTAGCCGAAAAGATTGTTCATTTAGAGCAAACGTTGCCTTACAAAAGAAGTGTCCAATGAAGGAGCACGAAGGAGAAAAATAAGAGGAGCCCTAAAACAAACTAGGGAGAGCCGGGCGGACGAAGACCAGGAAGCTTCAGATGCTCGACCTTGGACCACTGCCACCGAGGTCCCTCAGGAATATTTAGGCCCTCCAGAAAAGAGAGGTCCAAATCTGGGAACCTCTGCAGCACCTGGTGCCGAGCGAGGCAGAAGCCGTCCTGAAAGGCGACCTTGGCCATGTCATCAGAAGTACATTTTTGAATGCCAAGGACATTGACCTCGTCCCTCAGCTCAGCAACCTCCTTTTCGAGCTCGCTTATCCCCAGCGTCTCTCCGGACTCCTTCTTCAGAGCCTCGACCTCGGCTTGAAGAGCAGTGTTCTCGTCCGTCAACCTCACCGCAAGACTGTCGGAAATAGCCTTGTCCTTGACAAGATCTTCGTTGGCGGCGAGCAGCCCCTTTACTTGGTCGCCGAGGTCGGCAATCTTCCGGGAGGAATCCTTTTCAAGTTCTTCTCTTTTCTTCGAGAACTCCTCCCGAACGGCAGCAAGTTGCTGAGAACAATCCGCTGTCAGCTGCTGGTTGCTGGCGATCACCTTCGCAAGCGAAGCCTTCGCTTCACTGAGTTCCCGCGAAGTCGCATCCTTGGAGGCAGCCTGTCTGGCCACCCGAACTCGGAGATAACCAGCGTACTCCAGCAGCTACGGCAAGGCAAAAGTCCAGGTTAGTACAAGTCTAAACACTTAGAAAATTGAGGAAAAAAGTGTAAAGACTATACCTGAGCAGCATGCTCGGTGACTTTTGCGGCGAGGGTATTATCCCCCGGGTGAGCCGCCGCAATGGCCCGGAAGGAGGCGTCAGTGGTCATCCCCTTCCAAATCTCTTTGGTCATCTTCGGACAATCGTCGGAGAACAAATTCATATCCTCCGTGATTGTCCAAAAGGGCTCCAAGGGGATCTTCCCCTCAGGGATTGTGGCATCGCGCAGGGCCCGTTTCCTCTCATGAATGGCCCTCCAGCCAGCAGTAAGAGGCTCCCCTGAAAGTGAGAAGGAAGTTAGGAGCAGAAGAAAAATTCGCGAAAGGAAAAGGAGCTGAACTTCGCCTAAAGGCATACCTGGAGGAACCTCGGAGACAGTGTCCTCGGGACCCTCGGGCCCCTCGGAAGAAAGACCCTTACCCTTCTGTCGGTACCGCTCCTCGGCGGTGGGTACTTCTACCACTACAGTGTTTCTGGGGGCCTCGAGGTCGGGAGGAGGCACCTCGGCGGAAGTAGCGGGGACCTCGGCCGGTGGAATTTCAACAAGACCAGCGTCTTCGCCAGCTTCTTCTTCCAAAAGCTCTGGCTGAGAAGGCTGGAGAGCCTTCCTAGCTCGCTTCGCCGAGGGTCCCGCCCCTGTCGTCTTCCTTCTTTGGGTAACCGCCTTCTTTGTCTGCTCCCCCTTCTCCACTTGGCCAGAAAAGAGGGCCTTGTAATAAGCGGCAGCCCCATCGCCCATCTCTGAAAAAGAGAAGAAATATCAGCGTAAGTCCGAGGAAAAAGTATAAAGGGATGGAAGATTACTCACTTTCGGCAAAAGTTTCGAAAGAAGTCTCCCCCTTAAGGAGCTTGACCAGCCAGGAGTCTTTCCCGGCGATGGCGGGAGCGGGCATATTGAGGTCAGTCACGTGCTCCTTAACCACTTTCAGCTCCCGAAGGACTTCTTCGGTCATCAACCTCCAGTTGATAGGAAAGGGGTAAAGAGCACGAGGAGAGACCTCGGAAGCCCAGTCAGCGACTGCCCGAATGCGGGCGTCGAAATCCGCGAACACGGAAGCCAACGGTGGGGTCAGCAGCATCCTCGGATCAACGACGTCTGCGTTCAGCACTCCCTGAGCCCACCTGGTCGGGACATCAGACCAGTTCTTATCCACCTTGAGGAAAAAGAACTTAGGCTGCCACCCCCGCCAGCTATCCTTCGTGTCGAAGGTGAAGGTGAATTTTTTGCTCCCGGATCCCCGAGGCAGCAGGAAATAGAAGCCACCCTTCGGGACCACATAGAGCTTGTAGTACTGCATGAAAATGATGAAGTGGGGCTCTATCCCGAACACGCCACACATGCAGAGGTAGGCGTTAAAATAGCAGTACGCGTTCGGGGGAAGCTGGTTCACAGCAATGCCATGGAATTGGCAGAACTCGCAAACCACCTTCGGGGGAGGATACCGAAGACCGGCCTTCAGTTTGGCCCGGAAGACGGTAACCTCGTCGCCACGGTTTGAAAAAGCAAAATGGCTAGAACGAGGCAGTCTGGTCACAGCGTAAGACGGAAGAAAGAATTTTTTCTTCCACCTCTCTAGTTTTTCGGGGGTGGTACAGCAAGGATGGGCCAGAAGAGGTTTCCAGCTCTCGGGAACAGGCATCGCAGACATGAAAAAGAGTTTGAGAGGGAAAAGAAAATAGTTTCCAGAAAAAACTCAGAAGACGAGTTTGGAAAAAACAACAGTTTTCCAGAAAAACTCAGAAAAACAGAGGAATCAAGTACTCTGGAAATCAAAACCCACCAAAAGATTTGCCTGAGGACGCCGTCGTGAAAGTTGGTAGGAAAAAGCTCTGATTAAAGAAGCTCCGCCACAGAAAGCAAGATAAAACGCAAAAACAGAGGGCAGAGCAGAAAAAGAGCAGAAAAACAGTAAGTGGGACTTATGATGGAATGGGCTATTTATAGGCCAAAGGTGGGTAACCGAAAGAACATCATAAGTACCCATTGGAGGCGAACCGTCGCCGTAACTGCCCGCTGCACCCGAAAAGGCGCGCCCTCTGTAAATGACGCGCCTCTCCTCTAATGGCAAGAAGCCACGTGTCAACCGCTGCGCAGAAATGGGGGACGTGCCTCCCCAAACGTGCCTGGAAAATCGGGACACGCCTCCTGATTGGGACACGTCGTTTGACATCCCTGAGAAATGGAGACGCGCCGCTCAGTCTGACACGCTTGGCCATCAGACCTGCAGAAATAAAAAGCAGGCCACCTCGAGGACACCAAGAGACAGGCTATGGCTGAACAGCCCATGACTTTTGGGCAAGAGGTGTATCTTCGGTACAGGCTTTGCCTCGGAGACACCAAAGAATAGGCCAAGGCCGAACAGCCCAGACCCTCGGGCAAAAGGTGCGACCTCGGAACAGGTTATGCTTCCCAACAAGACTCCCAACGGCAACCTCGGAAAGAGATGCAAACCGAAGTCTTCACTTCGGCTTTCCAGAGGGGGGCATGTGATAGCCAAAGGCTGTCGCCTCAATCTGGCCGAATACCCTGCCACAACAACGGCCAGAAGAACTGGCGCTTCCCGGGAATAGGTGGAATCATGCACCTCGGGAGATAGCCTGAGAGCTCCGAGCCTCGGCACGCCAGTAAAACTTGAGGACTCCATTCGCCCCCCAAGGTTGTGAACAACGCGCCTTCGGAAAAGTGGCACCAGACATTGCTGCCCGAATATGATATCCCCGAAGGCGGAACCCCCTGGAACTGGGAACCCCCGAACTGAGGGTAGGCTTCCCGAAGAGGCTCTGTCCGAACTAGAGGACGACCTCGCCCAGGGACCTCGGGAGTACGGCAGGCGCATTTAAGGAAGCATTTAAGGAAGCCTCTGACACGTCCCACCACAGACGTAAAAAGTCGCCCTGACGCGCAGACGCCATCAGAATCATATCATGGCCCGTCTCAGCACAAGGCTCGAGGCCATCTAGTTACCAACTATCTGTCCCCTACGCCCAGACGTTCAGGAGCATCCGACCGCACACGTGTCATGATCTGAACGGGCTAGGTATTCCTATATATACAGGAAATAAATAATTGACAGGAGGTTGGCAGGCCGGATATACAGCTCCCACACCCTGAGAAAATACCAGGCGAGACTTTTCTGCCTTTCTCTTTGAGCTAGTGACTTTGTCCTTCTTCCGGCCACCACTGACTTGGGCGTCGGAGGCTCCCCCCCCGGAAAAACACTCCGGGGACCTCCTAACCCTGTTTACCAGCTTTTCAGGTACTCTCCTTGGGGCGATCCACCTTCCAGGCATTCTTCCTCCTAGAAGTCTCCTCAACAGTCATCATGACTCAAAACGATGAGGCCCTAGGCCATCACTTGGTAACGAAGGTGAACATAAATTTCTTGCCCCCAGATCCCCGAGGCAGCATGAAATAGAAGCCACCCTTCGGAACCGGATAGAGCTTATAATACTGCATGAACAGAATGAAATGGGGTTCTACCCCGAAGATCCAGCACATGCAGAGAAAGGTGTTGAAATAGAAAAATGAGTTGGGAGGAAGCTGATTCACGGCTATGCCATGAAATTGGCAAAAGTCACAAATCATCTTCGCAGGAGGAAACCGAAGTCCGGCCTTCAGTTGGGCTTGAAAAATGGTAACCTCGTCACCTCGATTCATAAAGCTAAACTGGCCAAGGCGAGGTAACCTTGTGATGGCATACGAGGGAAGGAAAAATTTGGCCTTCCACTTTTCTAATTTTCAGGAGTGGTGCAACAAGGGTGAGACATAAGAGGTTGCCAGCTCTCGGGAACAGGCATGGTTGACCGAAAAATGACTTTATAAAAAGGGGGAAAAATGATTTCAGAAAGAGGAAAAATGACTTCGAGAAGTGAAAAGAAAAGCAGAAACCGAAGGAATTGTAGAAATTAGAACCCACCAACAGTCTTGCCAAAGTCTGGGTTTGAGGACGCCGTCGTGAAAGATCGCCGGAAAACACTCCGCCGCTAAAACCGCCACAAAAGAGGAGAAAAAGGTGTAGAGCAAAATGAGAGCAAGGAAACACAAATAAAGAGTATGACAGGAGGAAGGCTTATATAGATCGAGGAAAGGCAGCCATAAGGGCGTCATAAATGCTGCGCGAAAGTGAAATGTTGCCACAATGGCCCCTCACACGTGAAAAGGCGTGCCCATCCCAGCTGATGCCTGCCATGTGTCGCCCATCACAAGAAACTAGGAAGCATTTTCTGACATTCAGAAAACCTGGGCACGCTGGTCGAGACTGGCACAACTAGTTTCAAGACACAACGGTTCACTAGCCTATGGCGGGAAAAATAAAAAAGTTGGGTATCTCGAGAACACCAAAGGATGGATAGATGACATCTGTCCAAACAAGGCATACCACCTAGGAGGTGAAGTGCCTCCCCAACCGACGTCATACTCCGAGTGTAAATCCATAAGATCTGGGGTTCAAGGCTCCATGCCGCCTTGTTCGACCGAAATGGACATACTACCACGTGGGCCTCCGGGAATCGACGGGGTCGTCCTGTCAAAACTGCCAATTGGGCGATAGACGGACACCAAAAGGACTACTTGCCAAAGTCTCCACTTCGGCCTTTCCAAGGGGGCCATGTGATAGCCGAAGTGCTATCGCCCTGACCACCTGCCGACCACGGGAAAGAGGGAGCCAGACACCTGAGGCTTATGACCTCGGAAAGGACTCCGGAGTGAAGGAAGTCATACACCTGACGCGCACGACCTCGGTAGCTCACCAAATTCCAACTTCGGGAGCCAGCGTAGTGCTTCCTTCTCAAGGGCGACCAAACCAGCTTCGGGGGAGAAAGACCAACTACCCCCTGCTGGAGAAAGCCCCCCGAAGACGTAGACACCGAAGTTCCAGCCCGACTCCGGGAAACGGCCCATCACCCCGAAGTGAGACATCCACCAAAGGGACCTTGGTTGTACGGCAAGAGCCATCAAGGAGTCTCTGACAATCCACTCTTATACGTGTCCGACAAGCAACCCCCAGGCACGCTCTAACACGGCATCGCAGCATATGTCCTATCACACAGGGCTACACCTACTACGGCTCGCAGCCTAAGGAGCCTGTAGATGGCTAGGGGCCTCCACGCCCAAAAATACGAACGCCATCCGACCATACACGTGTCACAATTTGAAGGGAGCACCTCCTCCCTTATAGACTAGGGAAATGGTCACCGGCAGGGGGGTTCTCCCCCCGGTGGACCAAAAGGACAAGAGGACGCTCTCCTCTCTCCGCCTGAATACTCTCCCTTCAGCCTTCAGAAAGACACGCCAGCCAGATCTCCCTGAAGGATCTCCGCTCCGGGCTCTCTCCCATGACGGAAGTCTTTCCCGTCCTCAGCAACCACGGTACCAGGAAGCTGCCGGCCACCACTTAAGGTGACCCTCTCATGGTACCTTCTTGCACCTCCAGGACCCCCTGCTGCCCACACCGCTGCACACAGTGGAGATGCTGGCTCCGCCTAACCAGACCGCATCAGATGCTGGCTCCACACCTCCGGACTGCATCATGTCTGACATGCCTGATGGTAAAAGCAGAACATCAGAAACCAACAGGCACACTTTAGAACTTACCTCTATCAGTGAGGAAATGGGGATCCGTTACTATGGATTTCCTAGTGGGGTTACCGAATACCTAGAGTTAGCATGATGCTATATGGGTAGTAGTCGATTGACTAACGAAGTCGGCACACTTCATACCTATCAAGATTTCTTATACATTGGAGAAGTTAGCTCAGTTGTATCTTAAAGAGATTGTGAGACTCCATCATATACTAGATCAGATTATATCTGATAGAGATCCTCGGTTCATATCATGATTTTGGAATGCTTTTCAAGAAGCTTTGGGGAGCAAGGTTTGTCTCAGTACTGGTTTCCATCCTTATACTGATGGGCAATCTGAGAGAGTGATTCAGACTTTGAAGGATATGTTACGGATGTGTGCTATTGATTTCAAAGGTGATTGGTATCAGCATTTACCATTGATCGAGTTTGCTTTTAATAACAGTCACCAAACTATTGTTGGAATGGCACCATATGAGGCTTTGTATAGGACCCGATGTATGACGCCCTATTGTTGGGCAAACCCTGCAGACAAGGTAGTTATCGGACCTGAAATCATAGTTGACACTACGGCTAAGATTAAGTTAATCCAACAGCAGATTAAGACAGCCAATGACCATTAGACTAAGTATGCGAATTTGAGAAGAAGAGACTTAAGTTTTGAAGTTGGGGACAAGGCACTTCTTAAAGTGTCACCCATGAAGGGAGTTAGTCGTTTTGGGTAGAGGGGAAAGTTAGTGCCTAACTATATTAACCTTATTGATAGCCGAAGTGCTATCGCCCTGTCCATTGACTTCGGAGAAAGAGGGAGACAAACACATGAGGTATACGACCTCGGAAGCCCCATCGTACCAACCTCAGAAAGTTACCATATCGCCTCTTCATTCGAGGACGAATGAACCGACTTCGGAAGAATGAGAACACCCCGAAGAAACAGTATCACCCCGGGGAGAGGTCCTTGTTCGTCCCCCTAAAAGGTAACGTCGGACGAAGGGACCTCGGAGGAGCGATGGGTGCCACGAAGGAGTCTCTGACATATTCGCCCGTACGCACTAGAAGCCGACCTCAAGCACTCTGACAGGCCACTGCAGTCTGCACTCTGACACGCTGAGACACACTTCTCGATAAGCCACTGCCCGAGAAAGCCTGCAGGCGGCTGGCCACTCTTCTGGTCAGAGGTACGGGCGGCATCCGTCTATACACGTGTCACAATCCGAGGGGCTCATTTTCTTGTATTTACAGTAGGGGAGGCTCTCGGTAAGGGAGGTTGGACAGTGGTTTTTTGGGGCTCCAGGGTCTAGCTTCCCCCATTTTTTTTCCTCTAGACATGCCGGAAAAATGCCTCCGATGAGATTCTTTCCCTTCTGTGCATACCAAAGAAACACTCCCAGCAAGTCTATTTTGTGCTTACTCTTCGTCACCATTTAGAGGCACTGACTTGGGCGTCGGAGGGTCCTCCCCGGAAAACCACTCCGGGGACCTCCTAACCCCTGTTTTCTGCATGTTTCAGGCTGGACTACTTGGGGGCATCCCCATTTTAGGCTCTTTCCAGCGCCAGAAAGCGTTCTCGGCCACCGCTATCCATCACAGACGGCCACGCGCGACACTCCTCAGGAGGTCCCTGTTACTCCCGTCGTGGAGCCATGGCGGGAACATCTACGATGGCCACCCAGTGCCATCATTTGGCGCCTTCTGTCGGAACTTTCCAGGCAGCCGTGGTTGAAAACTCGGCGTTCTAAGGAAAAAGGCTTCCTGAGGCCCTCATCCACGCCGGAGATTCGCCCGGCGGCCGAACAATTAAGTGCAGGGACTTCCCGTCCCGAGGATGATCCTCCTCCGGATATTGCCGTGGTTTTCCTGCATAGTTTCCCACATGTCGTCGTGGTCAAAGTAGTGCAGCGGGTAGACCGAAGATGGTCGTGTGCAAATTCGAGCCGAAGTCTCCTCTCTCAATCCTTTCGACGAGAGAAGTAGTGGTGACCCAAGAGTTCAAGGGGAAAAACAAAGAGTAGTGGGATGAGTACCCAAAGGACGTGCTTCCCTGCGGAACATGATGAACGGGAAAAAGTAGGGCCGGTGCTATCCAGACCTCCTCGTCAAAAGAGTTCGGGCTAAAGAAAGGTTGTTGTTCCTCCGGCAGCAACACCGAATCCACTACCCTGAGAAGACGCCTATGCTTTGATATTAAACAGGAAAAAGGCTATGATCCTACTCCAACGGACACATTACCATCGTCCAAAAATTAGCCGCCCCCGCGCGACGTCAGAGGGAATAGGGTAATCGGGCAAGTGCACCGAACTCCAAAGATATTACATCGCGCACGAGCCCAGAGGGGCAATATAACCCCAGGCGCTAGCAGACATTTGCCGAAATTCCAGAAACAGAAAAAGGGAATTCCAATGAGGACCGAATATAGATGAAATCCAAAAGAAAGAACCCCCAGCCGAAGAAATCCCAGGCGCAAAACCATTGCGGCGCGGGAACGGTACCTTGGAGGCCCGAGGATAGGGAAGTCACCTGAGTTAGCATATTCGGTTAATAAAGTGTTGGACCACCCAAGCTCGGCATTTGCTAGGAATGAAAACATAGGACAAGGGCAGGAAGAACCCCACAAAAATGCATCTCCCAAGAGTCCCGAAAAACCCTCGCGAAGTGGTGAAGAATGCAAAAAATGCGCCGCAAAGTGGCATCTCCCAAGAAGCCTGAAAAATCTTCATGAAATGGCGGAAAGTACTGAAAATGTTCCAGACAGTCTTCCTTGATTGAAGAGGAAGGACATCGGTAGGGAAGCTTAGGACCGCTATAGAAAGGCATCGGCAGAAAGAGGTGCGAACAAAAATGCGTCCAAAAAAGGACAAGAATGGCCAAAAATGCACCAGCACCCAAAAGACTGCCTTCGGAATAAAATACCCGAAAGACTCCCGTCGGAGTGGGTAACCCCGAGAGACTGCCCTCAGCCCTCTACAAAAAAGGGCAAATACGGTCCACTACCAACAACGCCTAAAGTATAATGCTATGAGAAAGCAGTAAACTACTTCGTTTCACGAGACAAGATAGACCGCTACTGATTAAGCAGGCAAAAGGTATACAAAAGCCTACTTAAAGGAACATGACGCACGAAGATGGCATATTATTTCCGGTAGCATAATGGCTTCAGTCTTTAGATGAAGGAGGCCAAAAAGTTTGCCATTAGCCCCGGAGTGAAATGACATTTCGGTCCACCAGCTTAATTCTGAAGCAACAAGCAAGTGGAGCCCCCGAATAAAATTGTACACAAGGGACTACGAAAAAGTTGGGAGAAGCAAAGGGGAGAAGGTCCAGAATGGTCGAGAAAATTGCTTGTGGGAATAATCAGACGAACTTCCCGAAAAACCACAGGGAGAAAAAACCTTCCTTACTCACCTGCAAAGACCAGTGCCCACTTGGAGCAATACAGCTATCGAGTGAAGCGCGAGTGTTCAGTGGAAGGAAGAACAAGCTCGGGAGGAATGCTCGATAAAGGTGGCCGTGAGCGCAAAATTGCGCTGAATGCCAAAAGGAGATCTCATTCTCCGAAAAGCCAAGACAGAACCCCGAGAACTACCTCAGGGGAGAACTTTGGCCACTAGGAAAAAGGACCTCGCTTCTCGGTTTGACAACTGAAATCGACCGATTAGCCAAACATTGAAGGAAGAACGAGCTTGGGAGGAATGCTCGGTAAAGGAAGAAATAGCCTCGGATTAGGGAACCGAACTCGAGCCACTCCCCGAAGCATGAACGAGTTCAAGAGAAATGTTTTCTCTATAAAAGGTGGCCGTGAGGGAAAAATTGCGCTGAACGCCAAAAGGAGATCTCATTCTCCGAAATGCCAAGACAGAACCCCGAGAACTACCTCAGGGGAGAACTTCGACCACTATGAAAAAGGACCTCGCTTGATCTAGGGTGAGGTCCAAAAGAGAGGATTATCAGCCTGGCAGCGTCAATGGGAGAAAATCGAGAAATATCCTAAAAGAATTCTATACATAGAATTTTAAGATGAACAAGCTAATACTTAGAGAAATTTCTCTTTTCTCCTGTATAGGTTACCCGCCGAACAAAGCTGAAGCACACGTGCCCGAAGGATATGATATGTTTTCCTTCTAAAAAAAAAAAGACGAAGTCCATCAAAGGCAATCAACGAGGATAGACTAGTGTTCGCTTCAAAAGTCTTTGTCAAATCAGGGCGGCCGAGAAAGTGAGATCGGCCAGCAGAAAGGGCAAGGATTGGCTTTCTGAAATCCCCTAGCCGAAAGTAGCCAGGGCAACTGGAAAACAAAAATTGCTTAAGTCAGACAGAGCGAAGAAATGAAGAAGAATCCATTAAAGAAGGTCTTTCGTACAAGAGGAGTACAAGAGAAGCACGAAAACGAAAAACCCTAGGATGTCTAAGGATCCCCAGCGACGCGAGAAGTTCCGGCTCCCGTGTCTCTAGCCGTCGCCTTCGGCGCAAGAAGAGGACTAGGTGGCAGGTTGAAGTGATCAGCTTTCGACCAAGTCCACCGAGGACCCTCGGGAATATCCAGGGCCACAAGAAAGGAGGTCTCAAGGTCCGAGTACCATTGCAGAAATTGATGACGAGCTAGACAGAAGCCGTCCTGAAAGGACACCTTCGACATTTGGACGGCTTTGTCCTTTTCTACGTCTAGCAAGTCCGCCACATTCTCAAGACCAGTAACCTCTTTCTTGAGACCCAGGACCTCCTCCTTAAGATCGGCAATCCTCCTCACCAATCCCTTTATGTTCCTTCTCTTCATCGCACTCCTCCACAGAAAATAGACCCTGGCTTGAAGAGCCGCTTTTTCGGCAAGAGTTTTCTTCAGAAGGTCAGCTTCTTCTTCTTTCTCCTTCTGAATAACCTCATTGGCCGAAGTCAAGCACACAACCTTCTCACCAAGGTCCCTCATTTTGCGGGAAAAGTCCTTCAAGAGGTCCAATTGGCCTACCAGGAACTCATCCCGGAGCTGGACCACCTCCTCCCTGGCTATGCACCTCAACTCGACATTAGCTATGTCCGAGTTAATACAGAAGAGCCTGGCCTTCTCTAGTTCACTTTTAGCCTGAGCTCGGGCAGAAGACTGCTCTGCCGCCCAAACTCGGAGGTGCTCACTGTACCCCAAAAGCTACGAAGAAGAAGGAGAAAATCCTCAGTGAAAGCAGCATAAGGGAAGGCGAAACACTTGGGCAAAAAAGAGGAGGCGAAAAGGATCACCTGAGCGGCGCGCTCAGAAACTTTAGCGGCGAGGATATCCCCAGAAGCACATTCCTCGGCAACTGCCTTAGAAGAATCCTCGGTAAGAACACCCCTCGCCATCTGGGGAGCCATCTCTTGGCAATTCCTAGAGAACAAGTTCATGTCCTTCGTGAAAGACCAAAACGGATCCCTCGGAACCTTGTCTTTCGGGATAAGGGAGTCCCGGAGAGCCCGTCTTCGGGCATGGTCAACCATCCATACTGGGGCCGCTCGGTCCTCTCCAAAATGAAGGGGTGCAAGTCAGGAAGGGCTCCCTGAAAACACAAGTTATGAGGGAGGAGGTGTCAAAAAAGAATCCGACGCAAACCTGGCGCAACCCTGGTAGCCTCCTCCACAAAGGCCAGAATGTGCTTGCCTTTATCCTTGCAACGTCTCTCCAGCTTTTTAACAGTAGGACTCACGGGCAAAGAGCCTAAAAGCTCCACCGACGAGGTAGGACTCGACGGAGTGAAAAGGGTGACTACTCCGGCTGGAACCTCGGCTGTAGCAGTATCAGCCTGAGAAGATGTTGCAGCTACTTCGGAGGGGGCAGCAACCTTGGTGGATATCGGAGTGACATCAACCATGGCGAAGCTTGCAATAGCATCGGTGGAAGTGGCTATCGCATCGGTTGAGATAGCAATCTTGGTGGAAGTAGCAATAACTTCATCGACCTCTACCACATCCTCCGAAGGTGGAGTAAGGGCCTTCTTCTTCAACTTCTTGGCTGAAGACGCTCCGCTCCCAGTAGACTTACATCTTTTGGAGCCACTTTTCTTTGCCTGTTCTCCCTTCTCTACCTGACCAAGGAAGAGACTCTTGTAGTAGGCAGCAGAATCGTCAGCCATCTCTGAAAAAGGGGAAAAGCATCAGTATGAGTCCAAAAAGGCACTGAGGCTGAAGATGTGAGTCCAAAAACGGTTAGCCAAAAAAGGAGCTCTGGGAAGAAAGGAAAACGTCAGTAAAAACCAAAAAAATATGACTTCAGGAGGCTGAGATGTTAGCAAAAGTTGAACGATTCCCGAGGATGGCACTCACGAAAAGCCTTGCCGAAGTCAGGATTCCTGGGTGCCATCGTAAATAATGGCCGAAAATCGCTCCGTCGTGCAGACCGTCGCAGAAAGAGATGGAAAAGGCGAGAGAAAACAAGAGCAAAGGTGAGAACAAAGAAAAAACAAATGAGAAGAATGGCAGGAGGAGGCTTATATAGAGCAGGGAAGGGTAATTGAAAAGACGTCATAAGAACTACGTCGGAGTCAAACGTCACCGTAATTACCCTTCCCACGAAAAAAGACGTGCCATCCCAATTGATGCTTGCCACTTGTTGACCATCACGAGAAACTAGGGCATGTTTTCTGACATCCTGAAGATTTGGGTGCATCCCCAGATTGACATGCGTAGTTTCAACGCATGAGAGTCCACTAATTTAAGACAGAAAAAATAAGATTGGAAATCTCGAGGACGCCGAAAGGCAGGTGTGCGACATCCGCCCGAACAAACTATGCCCTTAAAATGGCGAAGTACCTTCCTTGCAAATGATATAAGCCGGATCCTCTGAAAGTGCTCCTGAAAGGGCTACAAGCCGAAGTTACACTCCGGCTTTCCGAAGGAGGGCATGTGATAGCCGAAGTGCTATCGCCCTGTCCACTGACTTCGGAGAAAGAAGGAGCCAAACACATGACATATACGACCTCGGAAGCCTCATCGTACCAACCTCGAAAAGTTACCATATCGCCTCTCCATTCGAGGATGAATGAACCGACTTCAGAAGAATGAGAACACCCTGAACAAACAGCATCACCCCGGGGAGAAGTCCTTGTTCGTCCCCTTAAAAGGTAACGTCGGACGACGGGACCTCAGATGAGCGATCGGTGCCACGAAGGAGTCTCTTACATATTCGCCCGTATGCACTAGACGTCGACCTCAAGCACTCTGACAGGCCACTGCAGTCTGCACTCTGACACGCTGATACATACTTCTCGATAAGCCACTGCCCGTGAAAGCCTGCAGGCGGCTGGCCACTCTTCTGGTGAGAGGTACGGGCGGCATCCGTCTATACACGTGTCACAATCCGAGGGGCTCATTTTCTCTTATTTACAGTAGGGGAGGCTCTCGGTAAGGGGGGTTGGACAGGGGTTTTTTGGGGCTCCAGGGTCTAGCTTCCCCCCTTTTTTTTCCTCTAGACATGCCGGAAAAATGCCTCCAGTGAGATTCTTTGCCTTCTGTGCATACTAGAGAAACACTCCCAGCAAGTCTATTTTGTGCTTACTCTTCGTCACCATTTAGAGGCACTGACTTCGGTGTCGGAGGGTCCTCCCCAGAAAACCACTCCGGGGACCTCCTAACCCCTGTTTTCTGCATGTTTCAGGCCGGACTACTTGGGGACATCCCCATTTCAGGCTCTTTCCAGCACCGGAAAGCTTTCTCGGCCACCGCTATCCATCACAGACGGCCACGCGCGACACTCCTCAGGAGGTCCCTATTACTCCCGTCGTGGAGCGACGGCGGGAACATCTACGATGGCCACCCAGCGCCATCACTTATGAAGTGTTGGAGAAGGTAGGGAAAGTTGCTTATCGGTTAGCATTACTACCTAACCTATCCCAAGTGCATAACCTGTTTCACGTTAGTCTACTCAGAAAATGCACAGTGGAATCGGGACAGGAAGTTAGTCCTTCAGTGATACCTATTCAAGAAAACTTGATCTACGACGAGAAACCTATTCAGATACTTGATAGGCAAGTCAAGAAACTCTGAACTAAGTGGATTCTGATGGTTAAGATCCTTTGGTCTAACCATAGTGAATAGGAGGCTACAGGGGAAATGGAGCAGGATATGTTGAAATGGTATCCTAGCATTTTTTTGAAGTTCCAACGAAATTTGGGGGACCAAATTCCAAAAAGAGGGGAGAATGTTATGGCTCTCCTAGTAGCAAGCACTCCTGAACGAGGGACATTGCCTTAAATTAAGTTTAGAACCTTAATTCAAGTTTACATAGCAAGAATAGAGAAGTTTAGCAAAGTTCACTAAGTTTTGAGAAAGATAAGGCATTAAACGAGGTTCAGGGGAAAAATGGTAATTTTGCATCTTGAATAGCCGGGCGTGATCCCAAGTGTTTTAAAATGAGTTTTTAAAACTTAACTTTGAACCCTAACCCAAATTTGGAAGAAATAAACAAGAATTACTCAAGAATCACTAAGTTACAAAGATGGGGGACTTAATTGCATTAAGCTTGATACCTTGGTGACTTTGATGCTAAGTAAAGGTTTAAGAAGGGAAAGAGAAGAGGGAAGCTGCCATAACCACATTTTTATCCTTCCCTCGCTCATTGCTCTCTCAAATTAAGCTTGGAATCAAGTGTTCTTGGTGTCAAGAGGTGCAACCCAAGGTGTATAAGCTAAGAAAAGCTAATTTCCAGCTTTAAACCATGATTTTGAAGCTTGGAAGGGTGTTTTTCCATATCCCCCATTTTTGAGCGAGGTAATCATTGTGTTCTTGATTGAATTCATGTTATTTGCTTGGTCTGGAGCTTAGGTTTTGGTTAGAGAGTGAAGTTTTGGTGATTAGTGCTTTGTTTTTTTTTTGGACTTGTGTAGAACTTTGGTGAGTTTGGTTGATTGGAAAGGAGATTGATTCTTGCTTGTTACTTGGAGTTGAGTTAAGGGTGTTATGCTTTCAAGTTGAATTAATGCTATTGGCTTGAGTTTGCTTGAAGAATTTGAGTAATTCTAGCTGTAGTAGTAATTAAAGGATTTGGTTGAATTATGGTGGACTAATGTGTTTGGCTTGATTGGAATGATGTTATAATGCATCATAGGAAGGCTTATGATGGTTTATTGTGGTCTATGCAACATGTACTACACGTATGTCAAGTTTGAAGGCTATCCATGCATGTTTGATATGTTTGGAGAGTGTTCAAAGTTTATAGCAGCAAAACCGGAGATTTTCTGAGCATTTTGTAGGTTTGGCGACGCGTTGCCAATCCACACGAGTTCCCACGACACGTCACCAAGATCTCAGAAATTGGCAGAACGTCGACAACTGTGGCGACGCGTCACCAAGACAGCATTTGAAAGCTAATTTTGTTTTCAGCATAACTTTTCGCTCGGGTGTCCGATTGAGGTGATTCAAGATTCCACGTGAAGCTAAGAGAGAGTACTATCACCTCCAGGTTTTAAAAACACTTAAAATGGACCATTTTAAAATTTTTTTTTAACTCAAAGTTAAGGCAAGTTTTAAAGGAAATTATGGGCACAATAGAGCACCGTAAGTGGGTGCAAGGTTTAGTACCATTAGAAGCCTAGTTAAGACTTTGTATTTGAGGCTTCAATGTGGAAACCTTAGTGCAGCTAGTCTACAAGATCTTCATGGCCTAGTCTACAATAGTCCTACCATAATTCCCCTGTACAACATAAATGGGAGAGGTTCAACTGGTGATTTATCACTAGTTAGGCTGGCAAGCTTTGCTTGCGAGAGGACAAGGCAACGCCTTGTAGTTCAAGGACAAGGATGAGGAGAGGTCTCAAGGGACCTAGTTTTATATGCATATATTTCAAACCCTCAGGCTATATGAGCTCACAACAAGTTACATATGTTATCATATGTGGTGTCCTTAGTAATTTTCTTACAAGTACATTGAAGACCCCTTACTGAGAATGTTAAGTTCTCACTCCCTAGTTATGTTGTGCAGATTCAGAAGTTGTTAGGCCGGGTAACCGCTGAGGGTTATCGCGGTAGTAGCTTTTGTACAAGTATTGTACTTGAGAATACTTGTGATTCTAGTCTACATGAGTATGCTTGAGTAGTTTGTTGGTCAAGTAATAGTACTCACTACAGCATTCCTTTGGCTACAAAGCCTATTAGCACTGGATAAGGACTTTTGAGTCTCACCACTGGGATTGGCATCCAAGGTGGGAGGTAGATCGAGAAGATCTCAGTCGAGGCATGTATATATACAGTACTCTTAGTTGCCTCCATAGTCTATGTTATGAAGAGTCCTAGACTCTATGGTTGCTCTTGGGTGAGGGCATTGTCTACTTTATATATGAATGTTCTCACGAGTTGTTATGTGTAGTAAATTCACATAAATGTTGATTTTGTATGCTTTGGCTATTTGTACTTATTTTCTGTAGAAATTACTTGGCCAAGTTAATGCTTTATGTTTTTATTAATCCAAGTCAAAGCATAAATAGCTTACATAATGCATATTCTAGGATAATTAACTAGTACCATGGGATTTTAATCCGAACACATATACAACAAGCCAGTTGCGACTATCATGAGACCAGCTCTCACAGGGCTTCCTAAGCAGGGGCCAAGGACGGCTGTGTCAATACCTCACCAACTGATTGAATTTGTGCTCATACTCTAGGACACTGAGATTGTCCTGCCTTAGAGCATCAAATTCATCTTGCTTCATATCCTTGATAGCATCACTTATGTACTGCTCCTGGAAATGCTGTGTGAACTCTAGCTAGCTCATCTCAATATCTCTTCCTGGCCTTCTCCCCTTCTGGAAAGCATACCTATCTCTGGTGTTTCTCCATGACATCTCTGCACTACCTACCAGATTGTAGGTAGCCAATGACACTTTCTTGGTGGAGGTGAGTGGCATCCTCTCAAGCATTTTTTCAATGAAGATTAACTACTCATTAGCTCTTTTTGGCCAAGCTCTTCCATTGACTTGTGGAGGCTTAGGCCTTGGAACCTCTCCAACAGTCTGACCTCATCTAGGCCTTCGAGATCCTCTTATCTATGTCTCCTAAAACTATGAGAGCCCTCTGTATGGTGATGCTCTCTATAATCTCTCTGCCTTCTCTTGGACCTTTTCTCATGGCCTTCCTCAATCTCATTCCTAGTGGGGGAATGCTCATAGACTGAGGGATTGGTCCTGGACACCTGACAAATCTCAGATCTTACTCTTTTGCCTCTTGGATTTCTCCTCTCGTCATCTTCCACCTTAATGGTCTCATCATTTGTATCTTCTAAGCTTCCAGAAGGAACATATTCAGATGTGTTTCTAGCATCCTCTTCTGGTGGCTGCTGTGTATCCTGAACTAGTTCTATTGGAGCTACTTGGACTCCTTCCTCTTGTGCTTGAATAAGCCTTACTAAGTTTTCATTGATTAGAGCTAAGTTCCTCTGAAGCTCTAACCAAACCTATGGCATTTCAGAGTTTGGTGGCCCCTGTTGCCCTTGATTACCTCTATTCTATCCATTTCCTTATTGCTTAGAATCAATAGGAGGCCTTCGGGGGGTTCCCCTCTCATTGTGGCAACCATGTTTACTTCTTGCGTTGATGATTCATTATAGAGCACATATAAAGATCATAGGTATTTCAATGGTACTTGATACTAGCAGCTGACCAAATTGAGTTCATGTATGTAGATGCATGCAATGCAACTATATGCTATGTACATGTATAAACCATGCTCAGATACCAACTTCTGTTGCCCACTCCGGGGTAGTCCAGTTATGGTGCCAAACTGTGCATTTAAACTCCCAGGTTTGGTGTGTCCTGTAGGTCATCAGAACAACACCCCTAGTGTACATATTCAAGTGACCCTCTTGAGCACTATCTAAATACATGCATATTGGTCTAACCATAACACACATATTTACATCTATGCACACTATGGTAGCTAGGAAGGAAAACACTAGCGCAAGTCTTAGTTTTGGCTTCCACACACTAGGCAATCTTGTTAAGTTCTAGTGACCAGCTACTGCACCTGTAACTTCCACTAATAAACTGTATCATTCTAGCCACATATGCCCCTATTTTCATTGTTCCATTATCAATTAGTGACTTAGATAAAACCAAGAATTTTTTTTTTACATCTATAGCCCACCTATGGACCAAGTTATGGATTTTTTAAATTGGTTACAAAATTCTGACCAAATGAACAGTAACGCAGCCAAGTTTGCAATGTCATATCTTTGGCTACAAGGCTCTAAATCTAGAAATTCCAAATCCCAGTTAACCCTATAGATGTCCTCTAGGTGTGGTAAAAGTTTCATACCATGATTCGTTCTACACATGGAGATATTAAACTTTAGATCCAGAGTCAAAATTCTGGCAACTTTTGGACCATTTTGCCCATACAATTTTTCCAAATCATGCAAACACTTCATTCACAAGGGGAAATCCCTCCAAGGCTATCCCATATATGTCCATTACACATAGGAATTACATTCCCTTTATTTTAACAACTTTATGTCACCAAAACAGAATTTACAAGTAAGTAGCCCATCCTTCACACTTAGGCACCTTTGCACAACATCACTTACATACATAAAACATTACTCAAATGTTCACATACTTGTCTCATTTTACATACACTACATGTACATGAATACATGCACTACAATATGGTCTTAAATCAGCTAAATACGCACCCTAGGTTACAGGAGGTCTGGAGACACAATGGACTCCAAAAATAGGACGCTAGACAGCTGCTGCACAACACAATAAGTACCACTATTAAAAATACCAAATGTGCTTATAAAATCACCAAAATTTCCATATCACAAGTAGGCATAAGGAAGTTCATGTACCTGAAATTTCAGATCAAAACTCAAACCAAAAAGGTCAGTTTGAATGTGATCTTTCTGCTGGATCTGAAATGACAGAATTGAGGGGAGTAAGTTTCATTGAGAAACATAGTAAGGGTAACACTTGCATTCAATAGGCAATGTGACCCTCATTAAAACCTGCATCCAATGACACTAAAGCACAAAAACCACAATGCATATATACAAGATATAGCAACCAAATGCAGCAGCCATTCACAACCATCAAACACATGAAATGCAGCAGCAACAACAACCATAGATTAGTCCATAAAACATGCATTAAACATAAATAAATTACTATCGAAGCCATCCTCAAGCTAATTCTTGGTCTTAGAAGGATTTTAACAGAAGTTTGAACTAACTTTGGGCTCTAGAAACCCCATTTCACTGCCATCTTTGTACACTTGACAGTAGGTCACAAAACCTTCAATAAGTCCACTCCACTTACTAAGCTTGGTTCATTAAGCTCATGGCTCTCTTCCAAGCTTAGCCCTAGCTCCATGGCTGCTTGAAAATACAGAAAATAACCCATGAGAGCAAGAGAACCCTTACCAAAGTGGGTAGGCTGAAAATCAAGCTTGATCCTTGAAGTATCGAAGAAATAGCTCTAGTTTGCTTCCAAATGCTTCCTTTTGCCTTCAATTTCAATCAATTGCAAGTTTGAAGGTGTGGTGGTTATGGACGAAGTATGGCTGTGTTCTTGGGCTGGGGGAGGATGAAAATGAGAGAGGGATAAGTGATTTGGCCACTTAAATGGCCTTAAATGAGCTTAAGGGCACAAAACACACTTAACAAACTTAACCTTACTTTATGTCATTTTCTTTCTCACTAATTACGGTTTCTTTGTCTTAAACTCATTGGTACACACGTGCCCAACATTTTTTACTAATTATCAAGTATTGGCTGCCTCCCCCATGGTGGGATAACCCCACAATTCCACCCTTAGACTTAAGGAAAAAGCTTAAACACCTTAAGGTTTACACTAGGACATTTAGGTCCTTATTGCCTTTAGTGTTTCTTTTGTCCAAACTTGTCTTCCATGGTACACATGAACACCTTAAGGTTTACACTAGGACATTTAGGTCTTCCAATAGCACTTTCATACCATTTATATCCTTCCCATAACTCTCAAAGTCTCTTTCTTGAGAGTTTTGCAATTAAGTGCCCGAATTTCCAAAACCTTACAAAAAAGTCCATAGGTTGCTTGACATTAAGCAATGCTTAAGGCTTTTCTTTGGGGGCCAAGTTAGCAACTTGGAATACTTTTAAGGAGGTGTTGACCATGCCTTTTACCCCCCATACTTCAATCACTGTGGCGAGAATTACACAATATAATGGTTTTTAGCCATTATCACACACTGGTAATTCTCCGATTTTGTGAGGTGGTAACAATCCTCAAGTGTGACCTTACAACCTGCACAGTCGATCTGAGCCTTATACATACTTAACCAATCCATTCCAAGAACAACATCATAAGGGATCGAAGTCAAAGCCCAAAGGTCGCACAAAAACCTGTGATGTCCAAATTCTAAAGGATACCCCTTAACCATTTCATTGGTGAAAACAATATTTCTTCGACAGTCTTAACAAACCTCATCTTGTCTATCAAAGTTCTTTGTAGTTCAAACTTGATAACCATGCTCAAGGAAATGATAGAAATAGTAGCACCAATATCAACTAGAATCCCAATACTACTATCCTGAACAATAAAGTTACCTTGCACAGCTGTAGGCTCTCTGGGTGTTTGGCCCATCAATGCAAAGACACGTGGTTGCACAAGGACTCTGGTAAATGCATTTCTAGCTCCTAAGGCTCCCGATCTTCCTTAACCTTTGTCTTGCCTAAGCCTTGGGCACTCCTTAGCCCAATGTCCAAGCTAGCAGCAGTAATTACAGAGATCGGTCCCAAGGGTGCAAGGTTTGTTACCATGAAACCTCTGACACTTAGGACAATGGCCATTTCCAATCTTCTTGGCTTTCTTGGAAGGGCCCTGGTCCCCTCCTCGGTTAGGCCTCTTGTCCACAAACTTTGAGTGCACCAGGACCCTTGGCTCAATAGCCTTATCCTTGGGTTTCGCCTCCTTCAACTACCTTTCCAACGCTAAAGCCTTCTGAATGGCCTCATGATATGTTCGAACTCCATTCACTGTCAAGAAACTCAACTCCACCTTAAGTCCACGAATGAAATTTTTTGCATTAACTTCATCCTTCCCGGCCAAGTGAGGAGCATACCGAAAAAAAGAACTAAACTTCCTTTCATACTCATGGACGACCAAGCTTCCTTGAATGAACTTATCAAATTCAATCCTCTTTTCATCTTGAGCCACCTCACTATTGAATTCATCCCAGAATTCTTTCTAAAATTTGGTCTAATCAAGTTCTTTGGGCCTTTGCCCAGGTCTACCTTCATTGTAAGAGTTAAGTCTCTCCATGACATCTTTCCACCACGAGGAAGCCTTTCCTTCCAAGAAGAAAGGCACCAAATCCATCTTGGCTTTGTCATTCAACTTCATGTTCTTAAAGATTTCTTTAATTTGATACAACCATCCTTCAGCCATATCAGGATCTCCTATGCCACTGAACTTTGGAGTGTTGACATCTCGACATTTCGAAACAAGCCCCATATGGTCCAGAATAACAGGTCTCCTCCTTCTCCTTCGTGGATGGATATCCTCCTCATCTTCTTCCTCACTATCCTCTTAGAAGTCCACTTGAGCATGCTGACTCACATGCCCTTGACCTTGTACTTGCCCCTCGGGTGGGGGATTTCTCCCCTGACCTTGGTGCACTGTTGGGCCTTGGTGCACGTTGGCCCTTACCCCATTAGGGTCCTCCAAGGTCTCCCCCTAATTTGGAGGTTGAGCACAATCCTAAAGTAGGATAGCCATACCATGTAACATCCGGTCCAATGACTCATTGAATCTCCTCAAGAATGAAACCAGTTCTCTCACATTTGCCCCATTGGGATCATTAGTTCCCACACCAAAAGCCTGAGCCCCAGTAGTAGGACCTGACCAAGTATTTACCATAATACCTGCAACGAAAGCCAGAAGACCACACCCAGAGAAACTCATAAGCAGTACTAACCACACATAGCACAACTAACACTTATATCTTAGTTCACTTATTGCCTCTACTAGGACCATTGACCCGCTCTGATACCGAACTGTCGGGGAATGGGGTCCCTGGCGCCCCAAAATTCTTCTCTTGTAGGCCTTTAGGGACTATAAATGTCACTTAGTTACTATTGGCTAACTATTATTTGTCAGTAAAATTTAAAACAATTTACGTGCAACAAGTTTCGTAGCCTACCTTACAAAAGACATGCATCCTTTTTTCCTGACAATGCAATGAATAAATAAACTATTTGTTAGAAACATTGCTCGAGCATTTAGTTTAAAACATTCTTAAATCATGTCAAGATAGTGAAATGCTAGCTACTGCAGCCTCAAGTAATAGTATGTGCACATTTAACATCACTAGCATGGACCCAAAAGTAGCTGAATGGTTTTACACCACAATGTATCCTAATAGAGGCAATACCTTAGTACACAAGGTACTATATACATGAGACAAAAACCTAACTAAGATCCTTTACTTGAGCCGCACCTTTGAGCTATCAAAGCTCCATGTGCAAGCCGTTCCTTAGTCATTGTGCACCACTTAGCCTCTACACTGTAAAGGCATAAAACTTAGTCAGTACGTAGGTTAGCCACAAGTAAACTTAGAATCACAAGGATTCTCGAGAAAGAATACCTGCAAAAATAGAAAGCTTAACCCACAACTATCCACTAGTTATTAGGCCAGATGTTAGAACCTGCACAACAAACTTAAGAGAGTAAGTACATGAATTGACATGGCCGTCCTTGGCCCCTGCCCAGGAAGCCTGTGAGAACTAGTCTCACGGTGGTTGCAATTGGGTAGTTGTATATGTGCACGGATTAAATCCCATGATAATAGTTGATTAACCTAGAATATGCAAGATGCATGCTCTTCATGCTTTGACTTTGATCATTAAAAACATAAAGCATTAACTTGGCCAAGTAATTTCTATAGAAAGTAAATACAAATTGCCAAAGGAAAGAAAATCAATCTTTGTGTGAATTTACTACACATAACAACTCGTGGGAGCATTCATACATAAAATGGACTAATGCCCTCACCCAAGAGCAACCCTAGAGTCTAGGACTCTTTATAACATAGACTATGGAGGCAACTAAGAGTACTGTATAAATACAACCCTCTACTGAGATCTTCTTGAACTGACTCCCACCTTGGATGGAAATCCCAATGGCGAGTCTCAAAAGCCCTCGCCTAAGTGCTACTAGGCTCTGCAGCCAAAGGAAGACACTAGTTAGTACTGTTACTTGACCAACAAGCCAACTAAGTATACTAGAATCATCAAGATTCTCACGAGTACAATACCTGTATAGCAAAGTACTACCGCAATAACCCTCAATGGTTACTCGGTCGAACAACTTCAGTATCTACACAACATAACTAGGGAGTGAGAACATAACATTCTCAGTAAAGGGTCTTCAGTGTACCTACAAGAAAATTACTAAGGACACCACATATGGTAACATATGTAACTTGCTGTGAACTCATACAGCCTTAAGGTCTGAAAGATATGCATATAAAACTACGTCCCTTGAGACCTCTCTCATCCTTGTCCTTGAACTACAAGGCGTTGCCTTGTCATCTAGAAAGCAAAGCTTGCCAGCCTAACTAATGATAAGTCACCAATTGAACCTCTCCCATTTATGTTGTACAGGGGAATAATGGTGGGACTATTGTAGACTAGGCCATAAAGACCTTGTAGACTAGGTGCACTAAGGTTTCCAGATTGAAGCCTCAAATCTAAAGTCTCAACTAGGCTTTTAATGGTACTAAACCTTGCACCCACTTATGGTGTTCTATTGTGGCCATAATTTCCTTTAAAACTTACCTTAACTTTGAGTTAAAAAAAACTTTGAAAATGAGCCATTTTAAGTGTTTTTAAAACATGGAGGTGATATTACTCCCTTTTAGCTTCATGTGGAATCTTGAATCACCTCAATCGGACACCCGAGCAAAAAGTTATGCTGAAAACAAAATCGGGTGTCAAATGTTGTCTTGGCGATGTGGACAACTATGGCGAGGTCTTGGTGACGCGTCGTGCGAACTCGTGTGGATTGGCAACGCGTTGCCAAACCTGCAAAATGCCCAGAAAATCTTCAATTTTGCTACTATGAACTTTGAACACTCTCCAACCATATCAAACATGCATGAATAGCCTTCAAACTTCACATACATGTAGTACATGTTGCATAGACCACAATAAACCATCACAAGCCTTCCTATGATGCATTATAACATCATTCCAATCAAGCCAAACACACCAGTCCACCATAATTCAATGAAATCCTCTAATTAATGCTATAGCTATAATTACTCAAATTCTTCAAGCAAACTCAAGCCAATAGCATTAATTGAACTTGAAAACATAACTCCCTTACCTCAACTCCATGTAACAAGCAAGAATCAACCTCCTTTCCACTCAACTAAGTTCAACAAAGTGTCACCTAAGTTCCAATAAAAAACATAAGCACTAACCATCAAAATCTTGCTTCCTAACCAAAACCCAAGCTTAAAACTAACCAAATCACATGAATTCAATCAAGAACACATTGGCTACCTCGTAACAAAAACAGGGGATGTGAGAAAACACACTTCCAAGCTTCAAAACCATGATTTTATGCTTAAAATGGCCTTCCAAGAGTCTATATACCTTTGATGGCTTTTGTTCTCACCAAGAAACTTGGATTCTAAGGTGAATCTGATGGAGAAGTGAGAGTGGAGAGGATGAACACGAAAATTGTGGCAGCCTCATCAGTTTCCCCTTCTTAAACCCTAACTTAACCCACAAACCACCAAGGTGATAGCCAAGGTGCCGATCACCCTCCGGACCCACTGGTTCGAACAAAGCACCAACCTCGGAAGGGAAACCACCTACCATGGAAAGAAGCATGCTCGACCCCTCCCCCAAAGTCCAGCCTCGGGGTTTCCCGATTCCTGGAAACAATAGCGCCAACCTCGGGAGAACGAGTAAGCCATCCTCGGGAGCAGGGGTGCCTCCGAGAAAGGGCACCCTCGGGAAAAACACTCCTGCTATATTAAAGTGACCTCGGAGGACAAGTTCCCCGAAGAGGTCTCCTCTACCCAAAGGGGACCTCAGGAGTACGACATTAGCATTTAAGGAGCCTCTGACACATCCCCGATATTCCGCCCCGGCCATGCCCTGACATGCCGTTTGCAAGGGCACTCTAGCACGTCACTCTCAGATTGATTAGACTCCTAGCCCAGAGGCCCATGCCCTGCTAGGAGTCCCCTGTTGTCCAAAAGACGTGGAACGCATCCTGCCGAACACGTGTTACAATCTGGGCTGGCCACACGGGAAGAATTATCACTATCCGCCCCTCTATATGTACTCGGTAAGGATTCCAGGTAAAGGGAGACGTTACTTGAGCTAAGATACCTCCTTACTCTAAAAATCAGGAGATTACCTAAAAAGCTAGTGACTTGGGCGTCGGAGGCTCCTCCCCGAATAACCACTTTGGGGACCTCCTAACCTCTGCTTCCTGTGAATATCAGGTGACCTTCTCAGAGTACATTCGTCCCAGATCTTTCTCCATTTCCATAAGTCCCTGATGCCTTCACTATGACACACGAAGGAGATGCCTTCGGCATCTCCCTCACTTTCCCCTTCTTAAACCCTAACTTAACCCACAAACCACCAAGGTATTAGACTTAAGTCACTTAAGCCCCCATCTTTGGTAACTTAGTTATTCTTGATTAATTCTTGTTTATTCCTTCAAGTTTGGGTTAAGGTTGAAATTTAAGTTATAAAAAATCATTCTAAAACACTTGGGACTTATCCCGGCTATTCAGGATACAAAATTACCATTTTACCCCTAAACCTCGTTTAATGCCTTACCTTTCTCAGAACTTTGTCAACTTTGCTAAACTTCTCTATTCTTGCTATGTAAACTTAAAATTAGGTTGCAAACTTAAAATTAGGTTGCAAACTTAATTTAGAACACTTTACCTTCCTCGGGAGTGCCTGCTACTAGGAGGTCCATAACATGAATGTACTTAATAAGGGTCCCTTGGGGTATCTGTAAAGAAGATAGCAGCATGCCAACATGCAACCACGACAAACAAACAATCAAGTAGCCAACCAACAAGCAAGTCAAGACAACAACATGGAAGATATGCAATGCATGAATGTATGGTATGTAATTCACACAATCCTTGGGACTTCTTGCGCACTGAGTGATTTATACCTGTCATGAGCCCAAACAGCGAAGGTACTTGAGATGCTGGCCCTCGTATCCCATATACTTTACCTCGCTTAAGTCCCACTTTCAGCTCCTATAGTAGGTCATCACCTCCTCTCAAACTTACCCACCTTACCCTTTATTTATTGTCCAGGGTAGCCATCTTATGTGGTTTAACTAGCTAAACCGTTAGAGTTTGGCTTACAACTCCTTAGTGGCTCACTTACCAAACCAAATGGTTTGCTTCGGAACTTCTTAGGTTTCTTATTCAATTCTCTTAGGTTTGAGACTTTTTTATTCAAGGCCAATGTAGCCTTTGAAACCGAATTAATCCCCCTTAGTGCCCACTTGAAAACTTGAGCACTTTTAGCCCTTAGCCACTCTATTTAGCTCTAACTTAACCACCCTCTTAGCTACCTCTTAAATAATGCATAATTCTTAACTTAGTAATGACTCTAAGACCCAACCAAGGCTGTGGGATATCTTAAATTACCCTAGGGATGATAACCAAGCGTTTGAGACATTCTTAGGATGCTTCGAGCTTGAGGGACTAATGCCTTGGCAACGCATCGCTAAAGGCATCAATGCTCTAGAATCCTGACGTCTATCAGTGATGCGTCTCCAATTCGCATTGCTACCAATGCATTTACAGCATTGTACGACAGCGTGCGAACTTGCACGAAAGTTGCTCAAACTTTCTCATCGCAAGTCCGATTCACATGGTCTTGTTTCTACTTCATTCCCACATATAAGACTACATTTCTATGTATTATTTAAGCTGAATTAACTTGAACCCTTACCTCAAACTCAGCCATGAAGCAAGAATCAAAGTGCATTCTCACTTGAGCTCAACCAAGCTCTCTTGGGTTCTAATCCTAAAACCAACATGATATGGTGACACGGCCGTCTTTGGCCTCTGCCCAGGAGACCAGTGAGAACAAGTCTCATGGTGGGTTGCAATTGGCTAGCTAAATATGTGTGCGGATTAATACTCCATGACACTAGTTGATGAACCTAGAATATGCAAGATGCATGTTCTTCATGCTTTGACTTGGAATAACAAAAACCATAAAACATTAACTTGGTGAAGAGATTTACATAGAAAATAAGTTCAAATAGCCAAAGCATACAAAATCAACATTTATGTGGGTTTACGACACATAAAAACTGTGTGGGAGCATTCATACATAAAGTAGACTAATGCCCTCACGTAAGAGCAACCCTAGAGTCTAGGATTCCTAAAAACATAGACAATTGAGGCAACTATGAGTACTATATATACAAGCCTCAATTGAGATCTTCTTCAACTAACTCCCACCTTGGATGTAAGTGCTAGTGGCGAGTCACAAAAAATCCTGGTCCAAGTGCTACTAGGCTCTACAGCCAAAGGAAGACTTTAGTTAGTACTGTTACGTGACTAACAAGTTACTCAAGTATATTAGAACCCTAAAGATTCTCAAGTGAAATACCTCCAACGAAAGCTAACTACCGCAATAATCCTCAACGGTTACCCGGTCCAGCAACTTCAGAAACTGCACAACATAACTAGGGAGTGAGAACATAACATTTCAGTAAGGGTATTCATTCTACCTGCAAGAAAATTACTCACAATTCCACATATGATAACATATGTAACCTACTGTGAGCTCATATAGCCTGAGGGTACTGATATATGCACATATAACTAGGTCCTTTGAGACCACTCCTCATCCTAGTCCTTGAACTATAAGGCATAGCCTTGTCCTCTAGCAAGCTGAGCTTGCCAGCCTAACTAGTGATAAATCACCAGTTGAACCTTTCCCTCTTTATGTTGTACAGGGGAATTATGGTGGGACTATTGTAACTAAGACATAAAGACCTTATAGACTAGGTGCACTAAGGTTTCACCTTGCAACCTCATGGCTAACGGCACGGCTAGGTCGCCAAGGGTTCTAAACCTTCCACCCCAACTAGTGGTACTTAGTTGTGATCCTTAGTAACCTAGTTTTCTTGCTTACAGTAGAAGTAACCATGAACCTTTACAAAACTCAAGAAAACTCCTAGGTCGTGAAGGACTTTTGAAGGACTCGGAGTACCCCCAAAATGCCTAGACCCCAAGGTACCCTAAGAACCCCCTTAGGTCTCCCCTTGACCTTCCTAGCAAAACTTGGAAAATTCAGCCAACATCCGCCACAGTTGGTAACGTTCTACCAACTTTCTCCTATATTGGCAATGCGTCACCACAGTTGGTGACGTTCTGCCAATTTTTCCCTGTATTGGCAACGTGTTGTGGACATTGGCACAAAACTAGTGACACGTCGCCAATTTGTGAATCTGCAGAATTTTCACAGATTTTGCTGGTATGAACTTTGGACAGTTATCAAACATGTCAAACATGCTTGGTTAGCCTCCAAACTTCACATACATGTAAAACATGTTGCATAGATCACAACCAACTATCACAAGCCAATCTATGATACCTTATAACATTATTCCAATCATCACAAACCTCGTAGTCCACCATGATTCAACCTTGTCTTCTAACTAATGCTATTGTTAGAATTACTCAAATTTTTCAAGCAACCTCATTCCGATAGCATTAATTGAAATCAAGAGCACAACTCCCTTACCTCAACTCCAAGTAACAAGCAAGAATCAAACACTCTTCCAATCCACTAAGTTCATCAAAGCACCACCTAAGTTCCAACCAAAATATAGGTACCAAACATCAAATTCTTGATTCCTAACCAAAACCCAAGCTCCTAACCAACTAATAAAAATGAATTCAATCAAGAACACATTCGTTACCTCGTACTAAAAATAGGGAATGGGAGAAAACATGCTTCCAAGCTCCAAAACCATGTTTAATACTTGAAATGAGCTCCTAATGGCCTATATACGTGTGATGGCTTCTCTTTTCACCAAGAAATCTTGATTCCAAGCTCAATTGGGTGGAGAAATGAGGGTGGAGAGGATGATCTCAAATTATGGTTGCCTTCCCTCACTTTACCCTCTTATAACCCTTGCTTAACACCAAAGCCACCAAAGTATTACACTTGTTACAAATAAGTCTCCATCTTTTGGTAACCTTAGCTATTCTTGATTAATTCTTGTTTATTTCTTCAAGTTTGGGTTAAAGTTGAAAGTTAAGTCATAAAACTTCATTTTAACCACTCAGAACCTAGCCTGACTATTCAGGATGTAAAATTACCATTTTACTCCTAAACCTTATTTAGTGCCTTAACCTCCTTGGAACTTAGTGAATTTTGCTAAACTTTCCTATTCTTGCTATGTAAACTTGAAATAAGGTTTCAAACTTGATTTAGAACACTTTACCTTCTTCAAGCATGCTTTTCACTAGGACAGCCATAACATATGGCACCAAGAACCTCAAATCAAGACCCTTTCTACCTATGCGAACAACTTAGAACCAGCCCATATAAAACCAAGAAGCTTACCTAAGTTTTAAGTCCAAAACAAGCATCAAAGAGCTAAATTGAAGCAAGAACACCAAAATAGAGCTTGAGGCTTCTTATAATCATCTTCGGGCCTTTGAATTCAATGGGAATTTGTAAAATTGGGGAGTTTTGGAGCAGAAATTCTGGTAGGGAGAGGAAGTCAACTAACCCAAAAATATCCTAACTCCCCACTAAGGCATACTTCTTGTTTTCTTGCTCCCTGACTCTCAAGTTCTCAGTTGTTTTAATTTGGCCACCAAATACTCACCCAAAATCATCTTTCCTTTGTCCTAAAGGATGGCCAAGAGCCTCTTACACATGGCCTCTTGGACACTTAAGCCACTTAAGACATAAATGGCTCAATGGAACACTTAGTACAACTTTTTACTCTTTTCGTTCAAAGACAATTCTAATAGCTAGGATAACTAATGGTCTTGACTGAACTAGGCCAAATTCCTTACATGACCCTAATTTCAACAAAATTGTAGTCATGTTATTCTCTTGGGTCAAAATTACCATTTTGCCCCTTTTTCACTTTTAGGTGCCAAACCACACTTAGGAACTCACTTACTTAGCTCAGCTTGTCTTTCTTGCTTAACAAGGTGCTAAATTGAGGCACTTAATTAAAAACACTTAAACAAAATAAAATAAAAATAATAATACTTACTTGGTTAAGACCCGCCATTAACTAGGAGAGTCGTCACACCCTCCCCTCCTTAAAAAATTTGGTCCTCCAAATTCTGACTTAGTCAGGCGAATTCACTTGGACATTGCCTTAGCATATCCTGCTCGGTCTCCCATGTGGCCTCTTCCTCCCCATGGTTAGACCATAGTACCTTGACCATTGGGGTTTGCTTTGTGCTTAGTTTCCAGACTTGGCGGTGAAGAAACATAATGGGGCATTCTTCATAACATAGGTCCTCTCTTATTAGAATGATGGGTGGGGTTAACACTTGCTTGGGATTCACAATGCATTTCCTTAAGGAACTCACATGAAATACATTATGAACATGGGTCAAACTTGGTGGCAAACCCAACTGATAAGCCACTTTTCCCACCCTTTCAAGGATTTTGAAAAGACCAATGTATCTTGGAGCCAACTTACCCCTTTGGCCAAACCTAGCCACACCTTTCATTAGGGAAACATTAAGGAGTACTTTGTCTCCTACCTCCAACTCTAAGTCTTTCCTTTGCACATTGGCATACTTGGCTTTTTGGTCTGAGGTAGCCTTGGTCCTTGCTTGGATCAACTTAATCTTTGCAATGGTCTCGACAATGATTTCTGGACCAACAATTACTTCATTAGCCTTATCTGCCCAATAATGAGGCATCACATACTGACGCCCATACAATGCTTCATAGGGCACCATCTTAATAGCTTCTTGATAGCTATTACTATAAGCAAACTCAAGCAAGGGTAGATGCTGGTCCTAATCCCCTATAAAATCCATTACACAACTTCATAACATAGCTTCTAAGATTTGGATCACCTACTCAATTTGCCTGTCAGTCTGAGGGTGATAAGCAATACTTATGTTCACAACGGAACTGATAGCCTTTTGAAAGGCATTCTAAAACCTTGAGCCAAAATGGGGATCTCTATCAGATACAATCTAATTGGGGATTCCATGAAGTCTCACCACTTCCCAGATATACAACTGGGCCAACTTCTCCATGGTGTAAGTAATCTTAATGGGGATAAAGTGTGCAAACTTTGTCACCCTATCCACCACCACCCAAACAGAATCATGCTGACTTCTTGTGTTGGGCAACCCAACACAAAAGTCCATGGTGATGGATCCCCACTTCCTTACTAGGAGGGGCAAAATTTCCAACATTCTAGATGGTTTTTGGTGCTCCACCTTCACCATTTGACAGGTGAGGCACTTAGACATATATTCATATATGTCCCTCTTAAACTTTGGCCACTAGAAATGAGTCATATGGTCACGGTACATCTTATTCACACCAAGATGAACATTGAGCTTACTCGTATGTGCCTCTTGCTACAGCTGTTGGCTTAAGTCACTTGGCACATAGAGTTGGTCACCATAGTGAAGCAACCCATCGTTGTACTGAAATTCCTTCAGCATGGTACCATGCTTTTCCTCCCCAAAAACTCTCTTCAAATTTGGTTCATTGTCCTGACCTTCCTTAACCTTGGCCAGCTAGGCCGACTGTATCTCAAGGACCGTGGCTTAAGCCATTTCTTAGTCTCACCATATTTCAAATAAAATTGTGAAATGTTCCACAATGGGATTTTTTGAGGTTCGTGCACTTGATCCTTGGAGAGAATCACCCCATAATACTTACAGCTAAAGGCATCAGTAGCCACATTGCCCTTACCAGAATAATAGTCTATCGAGCAATCATAATCCTTGATATACTCGATCCATCTTCTTTGCTTCATGTTAAGGTCCTTTTGGTTGAATAAATATTTCAAACTTTTATGGTCCATAAAGATCTTAAAGGGCCTTCCCATAAGGTAGTATCTCTAGAGCTTTAAGCCAAACACAGCCATTGCTAACTCAAGATCATGCACTGGGTAGTTCAACTCGTTAGGCCTTAACTGCCTAGATCCATATGCAATCACTTGCTTATCCTGCATCAACAAACATCCTAATCCTGTTCCAGATGTATCGGTATACACCACAAAAGTCTCATGTGGATCTGGTAAGATTAAGATGCGAGTAGAAATTAACCTCTTCTTATGCTCCTAGAAACTTTCCTCACACTTAGAATTCCAGATGAACTTTTGTGCCTTCTTTGTCAAGGCAGTCAATGACGAAGCTATTGCAGAAAATTTTTCAATAAACCTTCGGTAATACCCCGCCAAGCCCAAGAAACTTGAAATTTCAGTTACAGTTGTTGGGCGTTTCCACTGCACCACTACCTTTACCTTTTCTGGGTCTACACTTAGTCCCTGAGCATTTATGATATGTCAGAGGAAAGAAATTTCACTTGCCTAGAATTGGCACTTAGATAGTTTTGCAGAATATTGGTTATCCTTAAGCACTTGCAAAGCTATCTTTAAATGTTCGTCATGTTCGTGGGGAGTATGAGAGTACACCAATATATCATCACTCAACACCTCAACAAACTGATCTAGGTAGGGCCTTAAAATCTGATCCATGGCATCCATCAAAACTACCGGAGCATTAGTCACTCCAAACGGTATAACCATGTACTCATAATTCCCATACCTAGTCCTGAATGCAGTCTTTGGGATATCTTCATTGCTCACTCTTATCTGGAAATATCCAAACCTTAGGTCTATTTTGTAAAAGACCTTTGCTTTTCTTAACCTATCAAATAGTCATCAATTCTAGGCAATGGGTATTTGTTCTTTATAGTCACTACATTCAGTTTCCTATAATCTACGCATACAGTAAGGTTCCATCCTTTTTCTTTACAAACAACACTGGAGCACCCCACGGGGAAACACTTGGCCTTATAAAGCCCTTCTCAAACAGTTCTTCTAATTTCTTTTTCATCTCATCCATTTCAGTGTTAGTGTTGTGCCCAAAAGCCCAATCATGAGATGATTGTATTTTTGCACATTGAGTCATGATATTTTATTAAGGCATTAATCCAGCAATTATCTTTGTTGTTTTTGTTTCTGCGTAACTTAAGAAACATAATTGTAACCCTAGAATAATGATATTCTCAAATGTCCCTAGTCTAGTATTATTGTGGAGCGGGTTGCAATAATACATAACGACTAGCATATGTGGAGACTAATATGAGATATGTAGTCTGCATATGGGTACAAGTTGGAGAACTTGTGTACTAGACCGACCCACCATGAGAACACTACATGGATCGTTATATGAGTGTCATAAGTAATTCTCATAGTGATCATGGTATATGTAGTCCTTCGACCTAAGATCATCAAGGTTCCCTACATGTGAGTCACATACTTTGATACTTTCTGATGCCCGTAGCATCTTCGTCGGGTGACATTATGACTTCGGGAGGGACTTCCTGTGAGGGAGGATGTCTGCAGCAAAGGTTTCCCAGAGCAATGTGCCTGAAATGCTCAGAAGAAAAGAGGTCAGGAGGTCCCCGTAATGTGTTTCCAGGGAGGAGCCTCCGACGACCAAGTCAGTGTTCTGAGAGGAGATAAAGGAAGAGCACTAAGAGGCTAGGTGGTCTTTCCTATTTGTGTTTCTTAGGGAGAGGGGTCGGATCCTTTGCCAGGGCTTGTTTCCTGGTATTTATAGTGGTGCTTAGCCCGTTCAGATCATGACACGTGTTCGGTCAGATGCGATCTGTACTTCCGGGCGTAGGGGACAGGTAGCCGTTTGTAGGCTCCTCGGGTCTAGGATCGAGACAGGTCGTGCCAAGACTTGGACGGCGTCGGCGTGTCAGACTGCTCTTCAAGGAAGCGTGTAGCGCATGTGGGCGACATGTCAGAAGCTCCTTAAATGCCCATGCCGTACTCCCGAGGTTCTCCGCCGAGGTCGTCTTTCGTTACGGATGCCCTTCTTCAGGAATTATGCCTGTAGTTTGGGGAGTTCCCTGGTTCGGGGGTTCTGCCTTTGGGGAGATTCTTTCCTGCTTGAAATTGCTGGTTCTTCATTTCCGAAGGCAATCCGTTTGGTCCCCCAAGGGAACCGGTAGCATCCTTGGAATTCCTAACGTTCTAGAGTTCGGGGTATTTGACTTCGCTTTTTCCGAGGTCCGTGATATTGCCTCTTTCTGGTAATGCTAGGTTTCCTGACCATACTATTGGCAGGATGTATGTACTGAGAGAGGCGACAGCCCTTCAGCTATCACTTTCCTTTGTTGCTCGTAACTGAGTGAACTTGAAGGAGGTCATTGGGTATGTCACATATCATGCGGAGGGATTTGTAAGATCAAGATGGGATTTGTCCCTCCTATGTAATGGGAGTGATATCTTCGAGCCCCTTGATAGAGTAAGACTTAGAAAAATGCATGGCCATGCTCGGATGAGTTGATATACAATATCAATGTCATCAATTTAAGTTGGTCTACTCGGTAATCAAGAAACGAAAGATTGGGCTATACCAGAGTGACACATTCCATGTCTCATGCTTAGTCTTGATATCTTGGACAACGGGACAATGGCATATATCGGTGATGATCATAAAGGTTTAGTCGAATCATCGACAATCTTGTCACTTGGGTAGCAATGATGTGTTGCTAGACACCGCTCATTGCTTTTGATCATAAATGTGATTTATGATCATTGCCAACGTGGTAAGAGCCTATTGGGCCATACACATAGAGCTATTTGGATCATTAGAGTGCATGGGCTAATAATTTGGGTTTTGGTTTCACAATAATTTCGTATTAATAATGGGCCCATTAGTTGAGCCATTATTAAGCCCAAAATTAAAGCCTAATTGGATTAGGGCTTTGAAACCCATTAGGCTTGGAAGTTGAGTCTCACTATAAATACAACTTATAGTGAGCAATTTGCAGGTCTCCTTGCCTTAGCCTCCCAAAAGGATTGCTGTACTCTTCTCTTGCAATTCCTTGGAGGACGCAAGCTAGCACTGCGAGTGCAAGAAAAACGTGTCTGCGGGGAAGCTGGGGAAGCATGGTGATCCCGAGAGGCTCGTGTGGATACAATAGAGAGCTTGAACACGTCAACTTTTCAATTTTTTTGATTCTACTCTATAGTTGAGTGAGAGATATCAACCAAAAATTAGGTATGAAAATTTTTAAACACCCGGTTTACCCCATTTCACTTGGATCCTGGAGTGTTTTTGTTAAATTCCTCTATGCTGTTGGGCTCGCCAAACCCAACAGTGGTATCAGAGCTACTTGTGAAACCCTAAATCAGGATTGAGTGTTGAATCGCCTGGTGTTATGTGTTCGGTTGCTTTTCGGCCATGATTAATTAGATTGATTCATGATGAATGAAACCGGAACTCGTAATGAACATATGACATATATGAAGAAACGACACTAATTGATGAGATTAACCCGAAATTGATAGCTATGAGATACCTATATGGATTAGGATTCTTGCAATAGTTGCAAAAACCTTAGGTTGGTTTGGATTCGGTTCGGTTGGGCACCAAAAGTAAGGTATTTTTGGTGGCTCGAATAGAGGAGTCTCGGGTGCATACTTGCTCGAAATAGAAGATCTCGGGCTAAGAAATTGTAAGACAATTTTTTGCGCCAGGGGGCGCTGCCCCCTTTGCAACCCCCCGCAATGGAGGCCCCCCCTTGACCTTGTCTGTTGATCGGTCAGCGGAACCACCGCGCGCTGACCGGCTAGCGGGACCGCCGTATGCAAAGCACCACATAAATAGAAATTGGTTAATCAATGCACGTCAATTGGCATGCATTTTTGTTGAATGAGATTTGACATGATATGCTGATTGGTGTTTGAAGCATGGTGCATGGTTTTAGCCCTTGATTGGTTGTACTTTTAAATATGGCCTGCAAGTCGTGCCTTCTCTTGTTACTTTTATTGTACATTCTCTTCTCACCTTACGTACCTCGAATGTAACTCGAGGTTTTTATTATTGATGTAATGGTACATTATGGGATCATCCAAGGTGGTATGTCCAAGGAGGTGACAACAAAAGGGCAACCAAGAAAGGAAGAGAAGGAGCTTGTGAAGACCCTTTTCTTTTCTGAGGCTTTTATGATATTCTCATTGGCTTGAGAATATCGCATAGTTTGGGCTATAACCATGTCACGTTTATTTTTTTTTAAGCATGAGATGCATGTTTTATATTTGTATGTGATGCATGTATAAGACAACCGGAGATAACAAATTGGTGAGATCAAAAGAAAAATCCCTCAAACAAATATTAAGTCATTAAATGTGATGCCTTCTAAATGTTGGCACTCATCAAGACTTTGATCAACATTAGGTGGGTTTGCCAAAGCAAAGCACCTATGTTCATCTTGGTAAGGAACGATGGGATAATAGTGATATCCAAACTGCTAACTTTGGATTCAACTTTGATAGCCGAGGTGCCCATCACTGGCTGAGCTCCCAGACCTGACGGAGTACCGACTTCGCTAGAAGGAAACAGCCAGCCGAGGTCGGAAGGATGAACGATCCCCCTGGCCTAATGTAGGGAATTCGCTTCCTTAGGAAATGGTAGGACCAACCTCGGTAGAGTGGTCAGACCCTCTTCAGAAACAGAAGTATCCCTCGGAGGACCCATCCGACGTCAGAGTAACCTCAGAAAGTACAAACAAAGCATTTAAGGAGCCTCGGATACCTCCCCATAAAAGTCATCCCCCAAGTACATTCTAACACGCTATCACTGAAGCACGCCATCAGAGGGACGCCTCGATACGACACTCTCGGAATGACTAGGCTGTCAACTAGGTGACTTTTGCTGAGATAAACGTCCCTTCGTTCCCGGAAGAGCAGGGATCGCATCTCATCGGACATGTGTCGTGATCTAGAACGACTACAAGAGGAAAATGGCTTATGTACGCCTCCTTTATAAAACACCCAAAAAGCATCCTAACGGGGTAAGGAAAAAAGTTCTCTTTGAATACACAAAAGAGCACATAATCCAGTTATCTGAAAATACTGACTTGGGCGTCGGAGACTCCTCCCCAGGAATACACACCGGGGACCTCCTGACCTATGTTTTCTGGAGTATTTCAGATACATTCCACTGGGGAATCTCCTCTAAAAGTGCTCTCCTCCATCAGAAGTTTTCCCTACCCGTACAATGACACATGATGAAGCTGCTGCAGGCCACCAAACTTAACTAAGTCATCCTAATAGGATTAGGGACTTAGAGGCATAGAGTTGGGCTTAAGTTCATGAGATGAGCTTGGACAAGTGTTGTTCACCCAATTATCCAAGAGTTGCATGGGATGCAATTGGCAAGGAGTTGCCTACCTAAATAGCTATAACTTGAGAGAAAAGCCAAAGGTGATTCAGGTTGTGGTCAAATATGGATCTTGGCCCACTAGAATACCTTAGCGTTGAGGTGTTTCGAAATAATATCGAGGGTTATTATTTTGAGGAAAATAGTGGGAGTATCGTTTAATAAAAGTCCCTATTAAATGAATTAAAATACATGACTCTTACACTGCATATTTACTGTTGTAGATAACCATGGCACAAAACACATCGACACTTTCGTTGCGATCGATCCTTAAGAAGGAAAAATTGAATGAGACCAACTTTCTCAAATGGTACCGAAACTTGAGGATAGTCCCCAAGCAAGAGAGAAAGGCTTATGTCCTAGAGCAGCCCATTCCGAATGAGCCTGCTACCACTGCTCCAAGAGCTGAAAGGGATGCTCACAAGAGGCATTCTGATGATGCTTTGGACGTTGCATGCCTGGTGCTTATTACCATGGAATATGAGCTTCAGAAGCAACATGAGAACATGGGGGCATTCAATATGATCAAACATCTCAAAATGCTTTTCCAAGAGCAAGCTAGGCATGAAAATTGTGAGACCTCTAAGGCATTGTTACAGTGCAAGATGTTTGAGGAAAGTCACGTGGGTCCTCATGTGCTCAAGATGATTGGGTACATTGTGAATCTTGAGAATTTGGGATTTGCTCTTTAGAAAGAGTTGGATATTGATGTAGTCTTGCAATCGTTGCCTGAAAGCTACAGTCAATTCGTCATGAACTATAACATGAACGACCTTGACAAGTCCCTCCCTAAATTGCTCAACATGTTGAGAACTGCTAAGCAAAACCTTAAGAAGGCTAAGCCCATTTTGATGGTTCAAAAGGGCAAGGGAAAGGGAAAAGCAAACAAGAACAAGGATAAAGCTAATTGAAAGTCCAATGCTAATTCTTCTTCAGCTGCACTGAAACCAAATGGCGGTGTGGTAAAGGAAGGGGAGTGCTTCCATTGTGAGCAACCTGGACACTGGAAGCGCAACTGCAAGCTCTATCTTGAAGAACTTGCTAAGGAAAAGGGAAGTAAGACTTCCACTTCATGTATTTTTGTTATAGAGGCTAACTTTTCTACTTCCTCATCTTGGGTATTGGATATTGGATGTGGATCTCACATTTGTGCAAATGTGCAGGATCTAAGTAGAAGTAGAAGATTGGCTCGAGTTGAAGTGGACCTACGTGTTGGAAATGGAGCAAGGGTTACTGCCTTAGCCGTAGGGATTTATGTTCTCACTTTACCTAGTGGATTAGTTTTAGAATTAGACAACTGCTACTTTGTGCCTACTATTAGTATAAATTTGATTTCTATTTCTTGTTTGGACAAGAAAGGTTTTTCATTTATAATAAAAGACAAATGTTGTTTGATTTATTTGAATGAAATCTTTTATGGTAGTGCTCAACTTAGCAATGCGTTGCATGTTCTAGACCTCGAAGATCCAATCTATAAAGTGAATACCAAGAAGGTCAGATTAAATGATTTGAACCTGACCTATCTCTGGCACTGTCACTTAGGCCCTATAAATGAGACCCGCATATCCAAGCTCCATAAGGATGGACTCTTTGACTCATTTGATTTTGAATCATATGAGACAAGCGAGTTATGTTTGTTGGGCAAGATGACCAAAGCCCCATTCACAGGGCAAAGTGAAAGTGCTAATGACTTACTAGGACTCATACATAGTGATGTATGTGGCCCTATGTCTACACAAGCTAGAGGAGGTTTCCAATACTTCATTACTTTCACTGATGACTTCAGCAGACATGGCTATGTGTATCTTATGAGTCACAAGTCAAAATCCTTTGAAAAGTTCAAAGAATTCAATAATGAAGTATAGAATCAACTCGGGAAGAGTATCAAAGTGCTTTGATCAGATCGAGGTGGAGAGTACTTGGATCTAGAATTCCTTGACTATCTAAAGGAGTGTGGTATAGTATCACAACTCACTCCAACAGGTACACCTCAATGGAATGGTGTATCCGCACACTTATATCGAACTCTATTAGACATGGTTCGCTCTATGATGAGTCAAGCTGACCTTCCAAACTCCTTTTGGAGACATGCTCTAGAGACAGCCGCTTTTACACTAAACTGAGTTCCATCTAAATCGGTTCAAAAGACACCATATGAGATATGGAATGGGAGGCTTCCCAATTTGTCTTTTATGAAGATGTGGGGCTATGACGCTTATGTGAAACGTCAATCCTCTGACAAACTAAGGCCCAAATCTCAAAAATGCCTTTTTGTTGGGTATCCTAAAGAAACAAAGGGTTACTATTTCTACAATCCTTCTGAGCAAAAAGTGTATGTTGCTCGAACTGGTGTCTTTTTAGAGAAAGAGTTTATCTCTAAAGAAACTAGTGGGAGGAAAGTAGAACTTGAAGAAATTCAAGAACAACAAGGAGACATCGAACCTGAAATGGAACCTAAACAGACACCACAAGATGTTGTGGTTCAAGAGTCTGTTCCTATAGCACAGAGCCCACGTAGGTCTGGTAGGATTCAGCGTGAGCCTGAGAGATAAGAATTTCTCATGACTCACATTGGTGATGTGATGCTCATGGATAAGGATGAGCCCACAACCTACCAATAAGCTATGTCGGGGCCTGACTCTGAGAAGTCGCTAGTGGCCATGAAATCCGAGATGGAATCCATGTATGAGAACCAAGTATGGACTTTGGTTGACCCACCTAAAGGGGTAAAACCCGTAGGGTGCAAATGGGTTTTCAAGAAGAAAACTGACATGGATGGTAATGTGATTTCCTTTAAGGGATGATTGGTTGCTAAAGGCTTCAAGCAAATTCATGGTATTGACTATGATAAAACTTTTTCACCAGTTGCTATGCTTAAATCCATCCGAATTTTTTTTGATATTGCTACATACTATGATTATGAGATATGGCAAATGGATGTCAAAACTGCATTCCTAAATGGAAAGCTACTGGAGGATGTGTACATGATACAACTTGAGGGTTTTTTCACTCTTGAGAATGCTAATAAAGTGTGCAAGTTGCAAAGGTCTATTTATGGACTGAAGCAAGCTTCTCAAAGTTGGAATCTTTGTTTTGATGAAGCAATCAAAGAGTTTGGTTTTATCAAAAATGAAGATGAACCTTGTGTCTACAAGAAGGTTAGTGCGAGCGCTATTGTCTTCTTGGTGTTGTATGTAGATGACATACTACTCATCGGGAATGACATTCTTGACCTATAGTCTGTGAAGACTTGGCTAGGGAAATGTTTCTCTATGAAGGACTTGGGTGAAGCAGCCTATGTGTTAGGCATCAGGATCTATAGAGATAGATCTAGAAAGCTTCTTGGCCTAAGTCAAAGTACATACATTGACAAGGCGTTAAAGAGGTTTAGCATGCAAGATTCCAAGAAAGGCTCTTTTTTGATCTCAATGTCCGAGTACACCTGAGGAGAGAGAGCGCATGAGTAAGATTCCATATGCTTCAGCAATTGGATCTATCATGTACGCCATGATATGTACTCGTCCTGATGTCTCATATGCCTTAAGCATGACAAGTAGGTACCAATCGAACCCCGATGAGAGTCATTGGACAGCTTTTAAGAACATCCTTAAGTACTTACAAAGGACTACGGATGCATTCTTGGTCTTTGGAGGTGAAGATGAGCTCGTTGTAAGTGGTTACACCGATGCAAACTTCCAATTTGGTAAGGATGATTTTAGATCGCAATCTGGTTATGTGTTTTGTATTGGTGGTGGTACTGTGAGCTGGAAGAGTTCAAAGCAAGAGACAGTAGCTGACTCAACAACAGAATCTGAGTACATTGCCGCCTCTGATGCTGCGAAGGAGGCATTTTGGATCAAGAAGTTCATCACTGAACTTGGAGTGGTTCCAAGTATTGCCGACCCGATAGAGCTCTAACGTGACAACAATGGAGAAATCGCATAGGCTAAGGAATCTCGATCTCACCAGCGATCCAAACACATACTCCGACGCTATCATCTCATCAAGGAGATCATCGAGAGGGGTGATGTTAGGATATGCAGGACTTTGATAGACAGCAAGACTGCTGATCCACTGACAAAGCCCCTTACGCAGCAGAAGCATCATAGCCATTCTAGGTCCATCGGTATTAGATACATGGATGATTGGCTTTTAGTGCAAGTGGGAGATTGTTAGTGTTGTGCCCAAAAGGCCAATCATGAGACGATTGTATTTTTCCACATTGAGTCATGATATTTTATTAAGGCATTAATCTAGCAATTATGTTTGTTGTTTTTGTTTCTACATGACTTAACAAACATAATTGTAACCCTAGAATAATGATATTCTCAAATGTCCCTAGTCTAGTATTATTGTGGAGTGGGTTGCAATAATACATAACGACTAGCATATGTGGAGACTTGTCACACCTCACACAGGCCCTGGCCTATAAGTTTCTAGTTTAACTCACAACCCAACTCCAATTCTAAATTCTTTAATTCTTTAATTCGGCCAAGCAAGCAATGGCAACATTAAGTCTTATTTTCTTAAGTTGAGAAGCCTGGGAGGTGGCCCAGGAGGCTTTGACACAAGTCCAATAGTTTCCTTGTAGCAGAGGCAAGGCCCAATACCACTAACTTGCAAAATAAGCAAGGTATTAATAGATTACTTGTATATCAAGCAAGGCAACACTAAATGAAATTTCAGGTGCATATATGGTGTGCAATCAAGTGTGCTACTTATATGGCAACCAAGAAGCCCATAGAAGATACTTTAATTTGAAAACACTATGCTAAAATGCACATGATCTTCTCGGCCAACATAAGTACACATGGAGGTTCACAACACTTATCCAAGAATAGGCCCATAACTTTATACATAAAAGTGCCAAACCTTGGCCCATAGCATTCAACATATATATACAAGAACAAAACCATCCATAAGTCCATATATAACTTGGCATACAAGTCCAACAAAGCCAACACCAGCCTAGGCATCAAGACTACATATATGTACACTCAAAAGGCAGTCTACCTAGGACCTAACATGGCTACATTCCATGAGTCCATAAGTTGTCCATGCCAAGTTAAATACAGACCAAGACAATTAACGGTCAAACAGAACCTTAAGGATCCCATACAGAAGCACACACTGCAACACCAACCCAATTGCCATGTTCATTGTCATAAAAGTAAAAACTACAATCAGAGCCAAGGTCCAAGTATCCATAATGCTTTCCTAGACAGGTCCCCCACACTACAGCCTGCAAACTTAACTCATAAGTCTCGGCCAACAAGATATAAGACTTATAATGAACCAAATTCAATAAGACAAGCATCCATTGGCACATACCTTGGAAAATAAGCAAGCTAGTACTAAACACAAGCACAAGCAAGTTAGCACTACTCAGGCCGTATGTCCTTTCCTGAAAACAAATGGGATGGGCAGTGAGTATAAACTCAGTAGGATTCACTTTTCAAATACAACTCAATAAGAGTCTATTTAGTTAAGCTGAGTATTCACTCAAAGCTTAACCTCCCATTAGCTCAGCTTACCTGCAAAACAAACACAAAAACTAGGAGAACCAAGCATATACATATACATGATAATTAACCATGGCATATAATTCACAATAACATAAGTTGGTTAGCAAGAACATGGAAAGCACCAAAGCACACAGTAACTCACACACACACCGCATAGTGCTCTCGGCCATTATACCATACATGTACACATGTGCATTTTATTTGCACACCAAACACCATCAAACATTCCACTTCCACTTAGAGCTCCAAAATGCTAAGCAATTAGGCCACACTTGCTTGCATTTCTAGTACATGTACATTAGTTAATTAGCTAATCAACAAGTAAACCGAATGTATTCTCAATAGCCCATCAAGCAACTAAGGTCATTTGAAAAATTTTAACCATCACTTAGCCACTCTAAACACTTGAACCATGGTACTTCACCAAGCATAATCAAGTGTTAGTGAACCCTACCTCAAAATAGCTTTCGGCCACAAAGCCAACTTTCAATGCCCAAGTGTTCTTCACTCAAATAGCCTACCATAACAACAAATAGGCATCAACAACACTTACTCATGGATCAACTACCATGTATTCAATGAAGAACACCAAACTACACCAGTTCATGCTCTCGGCCAAAATGCTCAATTCTATACATTAATGTTCTTCCTCAATCTAACCCAACATATAATCATTTAATCATCAATAAACCTTGTTCATGGCACCATTACCATGTAATCAAATGAAGAACATGAAGTTACCTCAAATTGAACCTTTCGGCCAAACACCAACTTGCACCCTTTTGATGTTCTTCACTCAAATTTGCCTAGCATAAGATCAAATAGGCATCAATAAACTCGAATCATGGATTAATTTCAATGTAAACTAAGAAGAACATCAAGCTAAGTCATCCATCACTTTCGGACAACAACAAACTTTCAAACCAACACAATAGTTGCTCAATTAGCTTGACACAACAACAATTGAGCACTTAAACTCCTTGCTCATGGAAGAATTACCATGGAATCAAGGAAACACAAGAAATACCTTGGAACCCTAGCTTGATTTGGCTCAGCCCTTCACCAAAATTCAAGAACAAAGCTTGATTCCAAGTTGCCTTGTGCCGAAACTATCTTCCAAGCTTGAATCCTTCAAATGCCTTCAAGATTTCTTGAATTCAAGACCGATTTCTAAGGTGAAGTTCTCAAGAACACTTTCAGCCAAGTGAAGAGCAAAGTAACCCGAAATGGCAACCAAATGGCCTTGACTAGTTTCGGCCGAAAGATACATGTATAATAGTTGGCTAATATGCTAACTTTTGCTATCATTTCTTTGCATGAAACAATGATGCCCTCACTCATTCACGGTCACACTAGGACCCTTAAAATATGTGTTCACTTAGGTACTTAAGTTTCTTCATGGCTCATAATGCCATGCACAAAATAGCACAAGTACCAAAGTGCCATAATTCCCATGCAAAATCGGCCATAAGTCTAGTATAAAAACTAGTTAGTTTAACTAGTTAACTAGTGAATAGTTCTTTAGTGGTAGATAAGACATGACTAGTAATCATTGTTGTCCACTAAACTTGGTATAGTCTTGCACTAGTCATCAAATAAACTTGCATGGCCGAAATCTCCATCTCAAAGTTGATAGTTTTAATTGTACCACTCATCTAAGTGTACACTTTGGTCCCCTTTCTTGGATTTCTGTCAGCTTTTCCATAGCCCAGTTTCTATGTGCATTTAAGTCCTGAAAGTTTCCAGCTTTGCACATAGACCACTGTACTAGTTCCTATAGTGCTCTCATCAGTCTTCTTTGTTTTGTTCACGCTTCCTGGCCTAAGCCAAGCACTTAGGAGGTGAGCCTAACAATTCCTCCCTCCTTAAAGAATTTGGTCCTCCAAATTCCTCACTAGTCTAGGGTACAGTTGAGGGTATTTAGTGGCAATTTCCTATTCCATTTCCCAGGTTACCCCCTTAGGAGTATGGTTACTCTACTGCACCTTAATCATGGAAATCCACCTACTTCTTAACTTCTTGGTATCTCTCGCCAGGAACTGAATTGGCACTTGTTCATAAGTAAGGTTAGGTGCCATAATCACAGTTGTAGGTGTTTCTATCTGCTTGTAGCTTGGAACATACTTCTTGAGCAAGCTTACATGGAACACATTGTGTATGTTTCCAAGTTCTGGTGGTAAGTCTAGTTGATATGCCACATTACCCACTTTGGCCAGTATTTGGTATGGCCCAACATACCTAGGTCTAGTTTCCCCTTTTTCCCAAATCTGATCACTCCTTTCATTGGAGAAACTTTAAGCCACACCCAGTCTCCCTCCTGGAATTCCAGGTCTCTTCTCCTCTTCAGGTTTGCATAGGCTTGCTGCCTATCATTTACAATTTTGATCCTGGCTTAGATCAGTTTAATTTTGTCAATAGTCTCCTTAATAATGTCTGGCCCCAATTCCAGCTTGTCGTCTGGCCGATGCCAGCAATGAGGAGTAATACATCTTCTGCCATATAAGGCCTCATAAGGAGCCATTCCTATCACTGAATGATAGCCATTATTATAGGAAAACTCTATCAATGGGAGATGTACATCCCATTCACCCTGGAAGTCAATCACACAACACCTCAACATGTCTTCCAAAGTCTGTATAGTTCTTTCTGTTTGTCCATCCGTCTGTGGATGGTAGGAAGAACTAAACTTAAGTTTGTTGCCCAATGCCTGATGCAGGGATTTCCAAAACCTAGAGACAAACCTAGGATCCCTGTCTGATACTATGTCATCAGGTATTCCATGCAATCTTACTACTTCTCTTATATAGAGTTGTGCCAATTTATCCAAAGAATCAGTAAGATTCATGGGAAGGAAATGGGCTGCCTTGGTCAATCTATCCACAATGACCCAAATGGCATTATGCCTCCTTTTTGTCAGTGGCATGCCCACTACAAAATCCATAGAGATGGATCCCCATTTCCTCTCAGGTATGGGTAAGCTTTGTAGCATTCCCCCGGGTTTCTGGTGTTCCACTTTCACTTGTTGGCATATTTCACAACTAGCCACAAGTGTACTAATATCCTTCCTCATATATGGCCACCAAAAATATGATCTGAGAGTATGATACATTTTTGTGGCCCCTGGGTGCATACCCAGCTTACTAGAATGAGCTTCCTCCAGTATTTGAACTCTTAGGTTGTCCCTTTCAGGCACATACAACCTATTTTGAAAATGTAGCACTCCTTGTTTAAAGGAAAAACCTTGATATAGTTCTCCTTTATTCTTGCCAAATATCATTTCTAGCTCTTTATCACCGGCTTGAGCTTGTTTAATAAGCTCTTTCCACCCTGGTGTAATGGTGACTACCTTTAGCTGCTCACTTTCTTTAGCTAGCCATTGGCTTACCAGGTGGGTAACATTCAGGCTTTCTGCCTTATGTTCAACCTCACCACCTTTAAGTATTCTCATGTAGTTCCTACTCAAAGCATCTGCCACTACATTGGCTTTTCCAGCTGTGTATTCAATTATGCAGTCAAAATCGTTCAAATAATCCACCCACCTTCTTTGTCTCATGTTCAGGTCCTTCTGAGTAAAAAGGTACTTGAGACTTTTGTGGTCTGTAAACACTTGGAATTTATTACCAAAGAGATAGTGTCTCCATTGCTTAAGGGCAAAAACTACTGCTGCTAGTTCTAGGTCATGCACTGGATATTTCTTTTCATGTGGCCTTAACTGTCTAGACCCAAAAGTAATGGCCTGCTTTTCTTGCATTAAAACACAGCCTAGTCCTACATGAGAGGCATCTGTAAATACTTCATACTCCTTTTCAGGGTCAGGCAGGACTAATACAGGGGCTGTAGTCAGCCTCCTTTTTAGCTCTTGAAAGCTTTCTTCACACTTGGGTTCCCAGAAAAACTTCTGATTCTTTCTGGTTAATTGAGTCATAGGAGCTGCTAGAACCGAAAATTTTTGCACAAATCTTCTGTAGTAGCCAGCCAACCCCAGGAAGATTCTAACTTCCCTTACACACTAGGGCTGCTTCCAATCAAGGATTGATCTTACCTTTTCAGGATCTACAGCCAATCCTTGATCATTTATTATATGACCCAAAAACCCAATTTCTTGAGTCCAAAATTTACATTTACTTAGCTTTCCATAAAGCTGATGTTCTTGGAGCAAGCCAAGCACTACTTTAAGGTGTTCTTTATGAGTTTCCTCATCCCTGGAATATACCAAGATATCATCAATAAATACCACCACAAAGTGGTCTAGGTGTGCTCTGAACACCCTCTTCATTAAGTCCATAAAGAATGCAGGTCCATTAGTAAGCCCAAATGGCATTACTGTATATTCAAAATGTCCATACCTAGTCCTGAAAGCAGTCTTAGGTATGTCCTCCTCCCTTATCCTTAACTGGAAATATCCAGACCTCAAATCAGTTTTGGAGAACACTTTTGCTCCTTTTAATTGATAAAACAAATCTTCTATCCTTGGGAGGGGATATTTGTTCTTTATGGTTAATGCATTTAACTTCTGTAATCAATATAGAGTCTAAGTGTTCCATCCTTCTTAATCACAAATAACACAAGTGCTCTCCAAGGAGACACACTGGGTCTAATGAACCCTTTTTCTAGCAGTTCATCCAACTGCTTCCTGAGTTCTACCATTTCAGGCACTGCCATTCTATATGGAGCAGTAGATACTGGTGCTGCTCCTGGTACCAGCTTTATTTCAAACTCCACCTCTCTCAAGGGTGGCAAACTAGGTAGGTCTGTAGGAAAGACCCATGGAAAATCTTGAACTATAGGTATCTTCCTAAGTTCATCTGACACTTCCTGGTCATTTAGTTCCAGGCACTCCTGTTCAGTTTCTGGAGTTATCATCTCCAGTACCTTTAGGTGGTAGTCCTTAGCTATCTCTAAGGACTTATCTAGCTCAAATGGGATTTCTCCAGGGATTATCAATTGTCTAGCCTGACAATCAATAACTACTTTGTTCTATCCTAACCAATTCATGCCTAAGATCACATCATAGCCATGTGTCTCTAGCACTATGAGATTTGTTCTCAGTTTCAATTTGCCTATCTGCAACTCACAGTTTTCAACCATATAATATGCAAACAAGACTTCATTGCTAGCTGTTCTCACCAAGTACATGTTGGTCATATGTTTTACTTCTAAATTCATGGCCTCAACCAAACTAGTAGCTATTACAGACAATGAAGCTCCAGTATCAAATAGAACAGATACTAATTGGCCATTAAGGTACATTGTACCTTTCAAGGCCCTTCTACTAGTCTTTTGCTAACTAGTCTCCCTTCCATTGCCCTCGGCCTCAACTGTCTCTTGTTCTTTCCTGGAAGATTCCAGCTGAAACACCCTTCCTGGAACTGTACCAGGCCTTTTTTGTTCCTGAGGTACTCTAGGTGCTGGCCTCCCTCCTTGGGTTGGCACCTGAGTCCTCGACTGGGGCACAGGCATCTGCCCTCTAGGTCCTCTGGGATTGAAAGTTCCCAGCATTTTCTTATTGCCCTCACCCCACTTTGGACAATCTCTCACCCAGTGATCTGGGGCTCCACATCTATGACAACCAATGGAAGTCTTGAAGCATGGCTTATTGCCATGAAACTTCCTACAGGTGTTGCACCGAGGACCATACTGCTGTGGTTGTGATCCTTTTTCTTTCTTATTCCCTCTCCTGCTTCCTCCTGCATCCTTTTCTTCTCTCGGCATTTTTTATTGCTAACCTTTCTTTGTTCCACTTCCACTTCCAGGCCCACTTTTAAACTGTTCGTGGAATTCCTGCTCCAAAGCCAGGGCACTTTGCATAACTGTATAGTAATCTCTAGCTCCTATCGCCCTGAGTATCTGTCTCAATTCAGGTCTCAGCCCCCTGATGAACCTCTTGGTTCTCAGCTCTTCCTGCCCTTCATATTGTGGGGCATACCTAATCAAGCTGTTAAATCTCTGCTCATACTCCAGTACACTGAGATCCCCCTGCTCGAGTTGGTCAAACTCTACTTGTTTTTGGTCTTTCTGTGCCTCACTAACGTACTGCTGATGAAAGACCCTGAGGAAGTCAGCCCATCTTATAGCCCTCCTCCTGTCTGGAGGTCTCCTCTAGTTCCTCTCCTAATAACTCCTCTGTACTGCCCTCCACCAGAGTTCAGCATTTCCTTCTAGCCTGAAAGTGGCTAGCAGTACCTTCTTAGCGGAAGTAACTTCCATTCTTTCCAATATCTTCTCTATTTGATATACCCAGAATTCTGCCTCCTCTGGGTCACACCCTTCTCTGAAGACTGGAGGTTTCAGTGCCAGGAACCCCTCTAACTGGCCCTACTTTAGTCCTCCTCAGCTGTGCCTTCCCCTACTTTCATCTCTACTACTGGATTTATCCCTGGATGACCTGCTTCTCATTATGGTCTCGTCAGTAGAGGGTTCAGTCCCTCTGGAGTATATGTATGCATCTCTTTCCTCTATGTCTGGGCTGTCATCCTCCTCCTCATCTACTCTGGGCTCCTGCCTCATTTCTGATCTCATTCTCCTGGCCCTTGGGTGCCTCCTTTCCTCATCTGCTTCCTCTTCCTTTTGGTTCCCTCCAGCTCTACTGGATTGGTCATAACCCACTGGCTCTTTGCCAGGCCTCCTTCTCCTTCTTCTCCCTTCAGCCTCTGCTGGTTCTGACTCTTCTTCATTCTGGGCTTGGCGTCTAGCCAAGGATTGCATTCCCAACACTAACTGAGCCACAGTGGCATGCAGTGACTCCATCATTACCTCCATTCTCTCTTGTCTGTCTCTACTGGGTCCAGGTGCTTGGTACCTGGCAGTGGGCTCTTCGGCCACATTATGTTCCATTTCTTCAGCCTGAGTTTCAGGCACATTTTCCTGCAGTCCCTCTACATGATGGGCTGCAGTACCTTCTACTTGTCTCAGGGAATGCCTGTCCCTGCCTCTGGTTCTCATCCTGCACTTTCAATTGCAGATATTCACATATATCCAAATAATACAAGTCTTATATAAGTTAGACCTAAGTGGGACACTGTCTAGGCTAAGCTCTGATCATAGTAAAGAAGCAGGCTCTGATACCAAACAAAGCTTGTCACACCTCACACTGGCCCTGGCCTATAAGTTTCTAGTTTAACTCTCAACCCAACTCCAATTCTAAATTCTTTAATTCTTTAATTCGGCCAAGCAAGCAATGGCAACATTAAGTCTTATTTTCTTAAGTTGAGAAGCCTGGGAGGTGGCCCAGGAGGCTTTGACACAAGTCCAATAGTTTCCTTGCAGTAGAGGCAAGGCCCAATACCACTAACTTCCAAAATAAGCAAGGTATTAATAGATTACTTGTATATCAAGCAAGGCAACACTAAACGAAATTTTAGGTGCATATATGGTGTGCAATCAAGTGTGCTACTTATATGGCAACCAAGAAGCCCACAAAAGATACTTTAATTTGAAAACACTATGCTAAAATGCACATGATCTTCTCGGCCAACATAAGTACACATGGAGGTTCACAACACTTATCCAAGAATAGGCCCATAACTTTATACATAAAAGTTCCAAACCTTGGCCCATAGCATTCAACATATATATACAAGAACAAAACCATCCATAAGTCCATATATAGCTTGGCATACAAGTCCAACAAAGCCAACACCAACCTAGGCATCAAGACTACATATATGTACACTCAAAAGGCAGTCTACCTAGCACCTAACATGGCTACATGCCATGAGTCCATAAGTTGTCCATGCCAAGTTAAATACAGACCAAGACCATTAACGGTCAAATAGAACCTTAAGGATCCCATACAGAAGCACACACTGCATCACCAACCCAATTGCCATGTTCATTGTGATAAAAGTAAAAACTACAATTAGAGCCATGGTCCAAGTATCCATAATGCTTTCCTAGACAGGTCCCCCACACTACAGCCTGCAAACTTAACTCATAAGTCTCGGCCAACAAGATATAAGACTTATAATGAACAAAATTCAATAAGCCAAGCATCCATTGGCACATACCTTGGAAAATAAGCAAGCTAGTACTAAACACAAGCATAAGCAAGTTAGCACTACTCAGGCCATATGTCCTTTCCTGAAAACAAATGGGATGGGCAGTGAGTATAAACTCAGTAGGATTCACTTTTCAAATACAACTCAATAAGAGTCTATTTAGTTAAGCTGAGTATTCACTGAAAGCTTAACCTCCCATTAGTTCAGCTTACCTGCAAAACAAACACAAAGACAAGGAAAACCAAGCATATACATATACATGATAATGAACCATGGCATATAATTCACAATAACATAAGTTGGTTAGCAAGCACATGGAAAGCACCAAAGCACACAATAACTCACACACACACCACATAGTGCTCTCGGCCATTATACCATACATGTACACATGTGCATTTTATTTGCACACCAAACACCATCAAACATTCCACTTCCACTTAGAGCTCCAAAATGCTAAGCAATTAGGCCACACTTGCTTGCATTTCTAGTACATGTACATTAGTTAATTAGCTAATCAACAAGTAAACCGAATGTATTCTCAATAGCCCATCAAGCAACTAAGGTCATTTGGCAAATTTTAACCATCACTTAGCCACTCTAAACACTTGAACCATGGTAATTCACCAAGCATAATCAAGTGTTAGTGAACCCTACCTCAAAATAGCTTTCGGCCACAAAGCCAACTTTCAATGCCCAAGTGTTCTTCACTCAAATAGCCTACCATAACAACAAATAGGCATCAACAACACTTACTCATGGATCAACTACCATGTATTCAATGAAGAACACCAAACTACACTAGTTCATGCTCTCGGCCAAAATGCTCAATTCCATACATTAATGTTCTTCCTCAATCTAACCCAACATATAATCATTTAATCATCAATAAACCTTGTTCATGGCACCATTACCATGTAATCAAATGAAGAACATGAAGTTACCTCAAATTGAACCTTTCGGCCAAACACCAACTTGCACCCTTTTGATGTTCTTCACTCAAATTTGCCTAGCATAAGATCAAATAGGCATCAATAAGCTCGAATCATGGATTAATTTCAATGTAAACTAAGAAGAACATCAAGCTAAGTCATCCATCACTTTCGGCCACCAACAAACTTTCAAACCAACACAATACTTGCTCAATTAGCTTGACACAACAACAATTGAGCACTTAAACTCCTTGCCCATGGAAGAATTACCATGGAATCAAGGAAACACAAGAAATACCTTGGAACCCTAGCTTGATTTGGCTCGGCCCTTCACCAAAATTCAAGAACAAAGCTTGATTCCAAGTTGCCTTGTGCCGAAACTATCTTCCAAGCTTGAATCCTTCAAATGCCTTCAAGATTTCTTGAATTCAAGACCGATTTCTAAGGTGAGGTTCTCAAGAACACTTTCGGCCAAGTGAAGAGCAAAGTAACCCGAAATGGCAACCAAATGGCCTTGACTAGTTTCGGCCGAAAGATACATGTATAATAGTTGGCTAATATGCTAACTTTTGCTTTCATTTCTTTGCATGAAACAATGATGCCCTCACTCATTCACGGTCACACTACGACCCTTAAAACATGTGTTCACTTAGGTACTTAAGTTTCTTCATGGCTCATAATGCCATGCACAAAATAGCACAAGTACTAAAGTGCCATAATTCCCATGCAAAACCGGCCATAAGTCTAGTATAAAAACTAGTTAGTTTAACTAGTTAACTAGTGAATAGTTCTTTAGTGGTAGACAAGACATGACTAGCAATCATTGTTGTCCACTAAACTTGGTCTAGTCTTGCACTAGTCATCAAATAAACTTGCATGGCCGAAATCTCCATCTCAAAGTTGATAGTTTTAATTGTACCACTCATCTAAGTGTACACTTTGGTCCCCTTTCTTGGATTTCTGTCAGCTTTTCCATAGCCCAGTTTCTACATGCATTTAAGTCCTGAAAGTTTCCACCTTTGCACATAGACCACTGTACTAGTTCCTATAGTGCTCTCATCAGTCTTCTTTGTTTTGTTCATGCTTCCTGGCCTAAGCCAAGCACTTAGGAGGTGAGCCTAACAAGACTAATATGAGATATGTAGTCTGCATATGGGTACAAGTCAGAGAACTTGTGTACTGGACCGACCCACCATAAGAACACTACATGGATAGTTATATGAGTGTCATAAGTGATTCTCATAGTGATCATGGTAGAAGTAGTCCTTCAACCTAAGATCATCAAGGTTCCCTACATGTGAGTCACATACTTTGATATTTTCCTTTGTTGCTCGTAACTGAGTGAACTTGAAATAGGTCATTGGGTATGTCACATATCATGCGGAGGGATTTGTATGATCAAGATGGGATTTGTCCCTCCTATGTAACGGGAGTGATATCTTCGTGCCCCTTGATAGAGTAAGACTTAGAAAAATGCATGGCCATGCTCGAATTAGTTGATATACGATATCAATGTCATCAGTTTAAGTTGGTCTACTCGGTAATCAAGAAACCAAAGATTGGGCTATACGAGAGTGACACATTCCGTGTCTGGTGCTTAGTCTTGATATCTTGGACAAAGGGACAATGGCATATATCAGTGATGATAATAAAGGTTTAGTCGAATCATCGTCAATCTTGTCACTTGGGTAGCAATGATGTGTTGCTAGACACCGCTCATTGCTTATGATCATAAATGTGATTTATGATCATTGCCAACGTGGTAAGAGCCTGTTGGGTTGCACACATAGAGCTATTTGGATCATTAGAGTGCATGGGCTAATAATTTGGCTTTGGTTTCACAATAATTTTTTATTAATAATGGGCTCAATAGTTGAGCCATTATTAAGCCCAAAATTAAAGCCTAATTGGATTAGGGCTTTGAAACCCATTAGGCCTAGAAGTTGAGTCTCACTATAAATACAACTTATAGTGAGAAATTTGTAGGTCTCCTTGCCCTAGCCTCCCAAAAGGACAGCCGTACTCTTCTCTTGCAATTCCTTGGAGGACATAAGCTAGCACTACGAGCGCAAGAGAAACGTATCTGCCGGGATGCGATGGAAGCGTGGTGATCTTGACAGGCTCGTGTGGATACCATAGAGATCTTGAACACGTTAACTATTCAAGTTTTGTGATTGGAATCTACAGTTGAGTGAGAGATCTCAATCAAAAATTAGGTATGAAAATTTTTGAACACCCAGTTTACCCCGTTTCACTAAATTTCCTAGTGTAAGCCTTAAGGTGTTCAAGCTTTTGACTTAAGTCTAAGGGTGGAATTGTGTGGTTATCCCACCATGGGGGAGGCGGCCAAGACTTGATAATTAGTCAAAAATTTTGGGCACATGTTTACCAATGTGTTTAACACAAAGAAACCATAATTAGTGAGAAAGAAAATGACATAAGCAATGTTAGGCTTGTTAAGTGTGTTTTGTGACCTTAAGCTCATTTAAGGCCATTTAAGTGGCCAAATCACTTATCCCTCTCCCATTTTCATCCTCCCCCAGTCCAAGAACACAGCCATACTTCCTCCATAGCCACCACACCTTCAAAATTGCAATTGATTGAAATTGAAGGCAAAAGGATGCAATTGGAAGCAAACTAGAGCTATTTCTTGGATACTTCAAGGATTAAGCTTCAAATTCGGCCTACACACTTTGGTAAGGGTTCTCTTGCTCTCATGGACTATTTTATGCAATTTTCAAACATCCATGGAGCTAGGGCTAAGCTTGGAAGATAGCCATGAGCTTGATGAACCAAGATTAGTGAGGGGAGTGCACTTATTGAAGGTTTTGTGACCTAGTGTGAAGTGCACAAAGATGGCAGTAAAATGAGGGTTTCTAGAGCCCAAAGTTTGTACTAACTAGTGTTAAAATCCTCATAAAACCAAACATTAGATTGGGGAGGGCTGCCATAGTGATTTGGTTATGCTTATTATGTGTTTGATGGACTAACCTATGCGATATGTTGCTGCCACATTTCATGTGTTTGTAGTTTGTGTTTGGTTGCTGCATTTGGTTGATATATCTTGTATATATGCATTGTGATTTTTTTGTTTGAATGTCTTTGGATGCACGTTTTAATGATGGTAACATTGCCTATTGGATCCAAGTGCTACCCTAACTAAGTTTCTTAGTGAAACTTACTCCCCTCAATTCTGTCTTCTCAGGTCCAGCAGAAAGATCACCTTCAAACTAACCTTTTTAGTTTGATTTTTGTTCTAAAATTTTAGGTACATGAACTTCCATATGTCTAGTTATGATCTGGAAATTTTGGTGATTTTAGGAGCACATTTGTTATTTTTAATGGTGGTACTTATTGTGGTGTGAAGCAGCTGTCCAGCATCCTATTCTGGAGTCCATTGTGTCTCAGGCACTCTTGTAACTTAGGGTGTGTATTTAGCTGAGTTAAGACCATTATGTAGTGTATGTTTGCATTTACATGTAGTGTATGTAAAATGAGACAAGTATGTGAACATTTGAGTAATGTTTTGGCTATGTAAGTGATGTGGTGCAAAGCTGCCTAAGTGTGAATGATGGGCTGCTTACTTGTAAATTCTGTTTTGCCGACATAAAGTTTTTAAAAGAAAGGGAATATAATTCCTATGTGTAATGGACATATATGGGATAGCCTTGGAGGGCTTTCCCCTTGTGAATGAAGTGTTTGCATGATTTGGAAAAATTGTTTGGGAAAAATAGTCCAAAAGTTGCCAGAATTTTGACTCTGGACCTAAAGTTTACTATCTCCCTGTGTAGAATGAAACTTAGTATGAAATTTTGACCACACCTAGAGGACATCAAGAGGGTTAACTGGGATTTATAATTTCTGGATTTAGATCCCTGTAGCTAAAGATATGATGTTGCAAAATTGGGTGAGTTACTGTTCATTTAGTCAAAATTTTATAACCAACTTAAAAAATCCATAACTTGGTCCATAGGTGGGCTATTGATGTAAAAAAAAATTCCTTGGTTTTCTCTAAGTCTCTACTTGATAATGAAGCAAATAAAATAGGGGGTATGTGGCTATAATGATACAGTTTATTAGTGGAAGTTACGGGTGCAGTAGCTGGTCACTAGAACTTAACAAGATTGCCTAATGTGTGGAAGCCAAAACTATGACTTGTTCTAGTGTTTTCATTCTTAGCTACCATAGTGTGAATAAATGTAAATATGTGTGTTATGGTTAGACCAATGTGCATGTATTTACATAGTGCTCAAGAGTGTCACTTGAGTATGTACACTAGGGGTGTTGTTCTGATGACCTACAGGACACGTAACACTTGGCGACCTAGCCGTGCCATTAGCCACGAGGTTGCAAGGTGAAACCTTAGTGGACCTAGTTGAGATCCTAAAGAACCTAGTACATGAATTCACCCATGATCATTACCACACCGCTAGTGTGAACCAAGTATGGTGGATATGGGAGCACCATGGATGAAGGCTTAGTGCACTTGTTGCCTAGCCAAGCCGTGCCATGAGGTACAAGTGAAAGCCTAGTGCACCCTTGGTGGGTTAATTGGGTGGAGGCTTAGTACACAAGTGACCTAGTCAAGTCTAAGGACTTGAGGCACTATGTGGAGGCCTACTACACCCACCATGTTCACCTGCATAACAACAACTAAGGGAAGGCTACATTATTGCATCAGTTAGTAAGCTATGGCTTGCTAGGAGCGAGTTAGTGGCCAGAGCTCGCTAGCACGGAGTGACGCCCCATGAGGAGTACTAGGATGAGGAGAGGTCTCAAGGGACCTAGTTATATGTACATATATCAGACCCTCAGGTTATTTGTGCATGCAGCAGGTTACATATGTTCTCATATGTGGAGACCTTAGGATTTTCTTGCAAGTAAATTGAAGACCCCTTACTGAGAATCTCGGATTCTCACTCCCTTACATTTTGTTGTGCAGATTTAGGTGTTGTTGAGCCAGCAACCGTTGAGGGTTGTTGAGCTAGGCTTGTGAGTAGGTATTAAGTTTATTTGAATCTTCATTATTCTAGTTTGTGGGGTGGTTGTTGGTTAAGTTATGGTACTAACTACAGTTGTCTTTTTGGCCTACAGAGGCTAGTGAAGCACAAGGGAGGGCTTACAAAGCTTGCCACTGGGAGTTTCCTCTAGGGTGGAATTATTGTCTCAGATCTTAGTATAGTCGTTCAATGTATAGTTTTAATGCAGTGGTTTGCCTCCAATGGTCATGTTGAGTAATGTTACTCTAGAGTCGCTCTTGGGTGCAAGCATAGTCTACTCTTCTTTGGATGCTTGCACACAATTGTTTATGTGTAGTTAATTCCACTTAATTACTTTGAATGCTTTGATAGTTTTGATATTGTTTTTTTAAATTATGCCATGGCAACATTTTAAGTATTTTCTCTTTATTTGATTGATTAAGTCAAAGCATAAATCCATGCATGATTGCATAATAGGATTAAACAACTAGAAGCATGAAGGTTTTAACTAGTGCACACGTAATCAGTTAGCCAATTATGACTAGCGTGGGACAAGTTCCTATAGGCTTCCTAGGTAGGCCCATGAGGGGTAGTACACCTAGTGAGTTCCTCATAACTCAAGCGAGGCGCATCCACCATGTTCCCTTGCACAACAATTGAAGGAAGGTTAGACTTATTGCATCAGAAGCTAAGGGTTACTAGTAGCGAGTTAGGGGCTAGAACTCGCTAGGTATGGAGTGACAAGCATAGAATGACTAGGTTGAGGACAAGTCCCAAAGGATTGAAACATATGTGCATAGGTTTAGTCTCACACTATATGAGCTCATAGCAAATTACATATCTTTGTATATGTGTTGTCCTTAGTGTTTTACTTGTAGGTTGAAGACCCCTTACTAAGAATAATAGGATTCTCACTCCTTTAGTTTCATGTTATGCAAATATGAATGTTGTTGAACCCGACAATCCTTAAGGGTTCTCATGGTAGCTTTTGCTAGAGGTATATTGCTTTGAGAATCCTTGAGATTGTAGTTTATTTGGCTACTTGATAGTTAAGTTGTTATTGTACTAACAATAGTTTTCTTGGCCACAGAGGCTAGTGAACACGTGGAGGATCATTGAAGCTTGCCACCGGGATCTCTCATCTAAGGTGGAAGGATATTAGTAATACTAGCCTTGGATATGTATGTTGTATGTTAGTGGCCTCCAATGTGTATGAATATAGTTACGGACTCTAGGTTGCCTTTAGGTGTAGGGCATAGTCTACAATTGTTTAAATGCCCACATATGATTATTTATGTGTAGGATTAATGTTGATGCTATAAAGGATTTCTATGCTTTGACTCTTTGAACATTGGTTTTTATGGAAATGACTAGGATATATAAATGTTTTATGATTTTATACTTGCTCAAGTTAAAGTAGCTCTTGCATTCCTAGGTTAAACAACTAGTAGCATGAAGTTTTAACCAGGGTGCACATAATTAATTACCCAATTGCAACCAGCATGAGACTTGTTCTCATAGGCTTCCTGTGCAGGGCCACGAGGGCTGTGTCACCAATGGCACAGCTAGGTCACCAAAGGTTCTAAACCTTTCACCTAATCTAGTGGTCTTATGGTAAAAACACCTATAAAACTCAAGGAAACTCCGAGGTCTCAAAGGAATTTTGGAAGACTTGGTGTACCCCCGAAATGCTTGGACCCCAAGGTACCCCAAGGACCCCTTTAGGTGTTCCCCCGACCTCTCTAGCAAAATTGGAAAATTTTAGCCATTATGCGTGCAGCGATGCGTCATCACCAGTGGTGACACATCACCATAGTTGGGTAACAAGCTACCAATTTTCATTGTAGCAATGACGTGTCGTGAGTACTGGTGAAAATTGGTGACGCATCGCCAATACTTGCGACATCCCAGAAAATTTCCAGTTTCACTTCTATGAACTTTGAACACTTTCCAAACATATCAAACATGCATGGATAGCCTAGCCAAACTTCACGTACATGTAGAACATATTGCATAGATCACAACCAACTATCATAAGCCAACCTATGATGCATTTTAACATTAGTCCAATCATCACAAACCTCATAGTCCACCAAGATCCAACCTTTCCCACTAACTAAGGCTATTGCTAGAAGTACTTGGAATCATGAAGCAAACTGATTCCTATAGCATCAATTAAGCTTGAAAACACAACTCCCTTACCTTAACCTCACCTCACATGCATGAAACAAGTAACCCTTCCTCAAGAAATCAAGTTCTACAAAGCTCCACTTCGTTCCAAGAAACCAAGGGCATAAATCACATAATTACTACCTTCTAACTAAAAACCAAGCTTCCAAACATCTAATAAACAAGAATCATAAAAAATATAAGTGTTACCTCGCATCAAAAAAAGGGAATGGCGGAAACCTTGGTTCCAAGCTCCAAAAACTTGAAATCACCCTTGAAACAAGCTTTCCATAGCATGTACATCCATGGTGGCTCCCATGTTCATCAAAATTTATTGGTTTTGGGCTTGGATTGATAGTGAATTGGTAGGCTGAAGGAAGAACTCGGGTTTAAGAAGCAAATATGGCCTCCACCCTCACTTTACCAAGTTTTATAACCTCCTAACCAGGAAGGCATCCAAGAATTTAAAAAGTTACAAATATGTCCCCTCATTTAGGTAACCTTAGTCAAACTTGGTCAAATCTTGTTTATTAAATCTAAGTTTGGGTTAAAGTTAAAATGCAGAATATCAAAATCTCATTTTCAACACTCAGGAGCTAGCTTGACTATTTGGGATGCAAAATTACCATTTTACCCCCGAACCTCATTTAGTGCCTTGATCTGCTTGAAACTTAGTGAACTTTTTTAAACTTACCCATTCTTGCTAGGTGAACATGAATCAAGGTTAAAAATTAAATTTGAAACACCTTAGCTTCCTCAAGCGAACCATCATATAGGAGAGACATAATATTATACATAAGAACAAAGATCACAACCTTGCTTTTCCATGACTATATAACTTTGATGTGACTTTTGATACTTAATTGGCGTGATAAATTTCATCCACCAATACAGGTAATGAATAGAGGCATATTGAGATGATAATGTTCCCATCTAGTTGATGAATCAGCTTTTAAGTTTACATACAACATTTTTTAATAAATAAATAAGTAAATGCAATGTTAAGTGTTGGTTCCCGAGAACAAAAGTGCTAATGACACAGCTTGGCAACTAATCCAACATGTGCAGTTAACAAGGCTCAAAGTTTACATCGGGAAGAGGACTTAGTGTGTAGGTTTGTGCACCAAGGATACTCTGAATGGATCAGTCGAAGTATCAGGACCTTGGTTTAGGTAGCATATTGGTGGCCTTATGACCGAGTGCTAAGAAGACCAAGTCAAGGAGTATGTTTTTTGGCAAGGTCATAGTTGATGCCTGGTAGCATCCTTGTTGTATGACATGTTGGCCTGGAGGAGAGACTTTCGGTATGAAGGTGCTTGAAACACTCAGAAGAACAAAGGTCAGGAGCTCCCCAAAGTGTGTTTCCGGGGTAGGAGCCTCCAACGCCCAAGTCAGTGTTAGTGAGAGTAGTAGTAGTAAGTAACAGAGAGTGGGAAAATAACAAGAGTTCTGTGTCTTACCAATGTCCTCCTTAAGTATTTATAGGAGGGTGGAGGGATGAGGCCGTTTGACATAGCCTGTTCAGATCGTGACACGTGTTCAGTTAGGTTCGATTTGTACCCTCGAAGATAGGTATCTCCAGCTGGCCATAGGCTGTTTTGGCCAGAGGGTAAGGGCGTGTACGAGGTCTCTCTGTCAGAGGCTCCTTAACCATTTTTTTTGTATCTTTGCAACACCCCTATGGAGAACAAGACCCCTTCGGGGTATGAGGCTCCATTGACTAGATATCTTCACCGAGGGCCATCAGGAAAGGTCTTTCGGCAGAGTGGGGTACCTTCAGGAGACATTCTCCCTTTGCTGAGGATGGGGAGTTACTTTTCCAAGGTTGGTTGGTTCGTAAAACCTAAGGGTGGTTAAAGACACCCCTCCCCGAAGTTGGTCATCTAACCTTTCTGAGGGTGGTGTGAGTGTCCCCGAGGTCGGTGCTAAGCCTCTCCGAGGGTGGTGAGGGCCCCATTTTGTCTGAGGTTAGTCACATGTGTTTCCCAAGGGTGGTGCTCATCAGGGCAGTTTGGGAGACCTCCAAGGGTAATAGCCCTTCGGCTATCACATGCCCCCGTTAGAGAGCCGAAGTTGTATCTTCGGTGCTTGAGTATTCTCAAGCATATTGTGGAACTATTGGAAGGTGACAGTCGTCTCAGTTAGTATGACTAGACTTTTGCCCAAGGTTACACTCGTCGGAAGAGGGCACCTCTTTGGTTCAAGATGCCTCTATTAGCCGAGGTAGTTCCTTCGGCATTAAGTGGTGCTCCTTGATTTTTGGATGAGGTTTTGATGTTCCCGAAGTTGTTCCTTTGGATTGGAGCGCACATCTCCCTTCTGAGTTTTCTATTGCCTGCCAGTGAATCATCACTTTTTCTGACCAGATAAACGCGTCACTTCGGGGTAGGCTTGCATAGGTCTGCTAGCTGTCAGAAGGTGTGCCATTGTTTTTCACGTCAGGTGACACTTGTCACCAAGTGACTAGCGAATGGTTGCATCCGTTACATCAGTTACGTCCCTTTGCCTGCAAAGGGTCATTATGCCGATGCTTTGCTTGCGTCCTTTGGTCTATATAAACCCTTCCTTCTCTAAAGTCTTCCACACTTCTAATTTTTCATTGCCTTTTGATGGCAGAGGGTTAGGCCTCCGCCGACCACTAGGGCGGACCATGGGGGTGTAAATCCCTGCGGTCTCGGGTTCAAGGCTCCGCGCCGCCCGTTAATGCGCCGTTCAAAGGGACAATACTACCACCATGGTCCGCCCTAGTGGTCGGCGGAGGCCTAACCCTCTGCCATCAGAACTTTCCCGAGGTCACCCCGAACATGCATTTTTCAGGATTGAGATGAATCCCGAAGACTCTGAGCTTTTGAAAGGTTTCCTCTAGATCTGTAACGTGGTGGCCTCGGGAAAGTTCCTTAAAGACTTTGTTCATCAACCTTTGGTAGCTGGCTCCTGCATTTTTAAGCCCGAATGGCATCCTGACATAGCAGTATGTTCCTCCCTCGGTGATGAAGGCGGTTTTTTCTTCATCTTCGGGGTCCATCCTTATTTGATGGTAGCCACTGAAGGCGTCTAGGAAACTTAGGAGCCCATATTCGGCAGTTGAGTCTACCAGTTGGTCTATTGGCGGAAGAGGGTATAAGTCTTTCGAGCAAGCATCGTTCAAGTTTCTGAAGTCGATGCACATTCGGAGTTTGCTGCTGCCTTCTTTTGTGGCAATCACCACGTTGTTTAACCACTCGGGGTATTTGACCTCCCTGATGACTTCAGCGTCTAACAGGCGCTGGACTTCGGTTTTCACAAAGTTGCTCTTATGGGCTGAAATGCTTCGCTTCTTTTGCCGAACAGGCTTTGCTTCCAGGCTTACTTTGAGGCTATGCCGTATTATGCCAGGGTGTACCCCTGGCATGTCTTTCGGCGAGTAGGCAAAGAGATCTTTATTTCCCAGTAGAAAAGATACAAGGTTTTTCTTGTCACCTTCGGGCAAGCTCTTCCCTATTCAGGTAGATTGTCCTGGGACAAGTTCCACTGTTTTCGTTTGCACTCTCGTGGGATCTCCTTCTTTGTCCTTTTCTGGTGCCTTTGCCTCCATTGTTTGTGCGAGGTTATTTGCAGGAGCTTTTCGTGCTTTTACAAACACCTTCCTTACCTCGGCTTGATCTATGAAGACCTCTGCATCCCCATCCGTGGTGGCGAACGTTACAGTCAAGTACTTCACGTCAGGGCAAATGTGCAGGTTTCCCTGTGTTTGCCTTCCAAAGATGGCGTTGTACGAAGAAGGAACGTCCATGATGATAAATCTCGCCATTGTGGAGGCGTACAACTCAGCTGTTCCATCGACCGAAGTTCCTTTCATCATCAGGGGGAGATCAATCCATCCGAGGACAGGTAGTTCGGATGGTCCAACCTCGAAGGTGGGCGAGGTGACAGGCTTGAGCTCGCTGCTGGAGATGTCCAAATTCGGCAGTAAATGGGAGAATAGGACGTCAGTATTTGATCCATCATCAAGCAACACTCTTTTGACGTCCCAGTTCCATATCCTTGCCATGATTAGCAGCGGATCATCATGGGGGAAGATGACGGTGGATCCATCCTTGCGAGCCAGTTTCTTTGCCGGACTCTGATATTCCATGACCGTAATCTTTCTGGCTTTCCGCTTTCTTTCCGAGGATGGGAGCCCCGTAGTGATGGTTTGTATCACCCCTGCAGGAGGAGGAGGGCGCTTTTTCAGACTTTGGTTTCTCCGCCTGTCGGAGTTGTAGTCCTCATCTTCGGCCCTTTCTTCCTCATCTTTTCTTCCTTTTGGGGAAGGCATCCGCAGATATTTGCAAAGTTGGCAGAGTTTTATCAGCGACTCAATGTACTTCTTCAGTTGGAAGCAGTCTTCGGTGTCGTGGCCGTGGTCGCGGTGAAACTGGCAGAACTTCTTGATGTTTTTCTTGTTATCAGCGGTCATGGCCCTTGGCCGCCGAATCTGCATCCCCTGCCTTTCCAGCGCCATGAGGATGTTTGTCCGTGTAGTGCTCAGGGGTGTGAAGTTTTGCAGTTTGCTTCCCCGCATCCTCCGAGGTCGGCCTGCCTGTTCAGTTGGATGCCGGGCTTGCTGATTGGACCCTTCGGCGCGGTTGTGATCGGACTTCGGCCCAGCCATTCTCAGCTCTTCGGCGGTCATGTGCTGTTCGGCCCTTCGGTAAAATTCTCTAAGGGTGTCCGGGGGGTCCTTTGAGGACTCATAAAACAGCTGTGAGTCTCGCCGAAGGCCCCGTGTCATGGTGAGGATGCGTATTTTGGGCCGGTTTGCCCAAGGGAGAGTGCCTGAGATGTTCAGAAAAAGTGGGGGTCCCCGGGGTGTTTTTCCGGGGAGGATCCTCCGACGCCCAAGTCAGTGGTGCTGAGAGAAGGCAGAGGAAATAGCACTTAGGAGTTCAGTGAACTCGCCTGGTCGTATTTTCTCAGAGTGAGGAGTCAGGATATTTGCCAGCCGTTTGCCAGGGTGTATTCCCTGGTATTTATAGAGGTGTCCAGCCCGTTCAGATCGTGACACGTGTTCGGTCGGATGTTCTCTGAATGTCTGGGCGTAAAGGACAAGTAGCTGGTGGCAGGCTTCCTTGAGCCTTGAGCCGAGACGGGCCATGATGTGACTTTGATGGCGTCGGCGTGTCAGAGCGCCGTTTGAGGCGGCTTGTGACGTCTGTGGGCGACATGCCAAAGGCTTCCTTAAATGCTCCTACCGTACTCCCGAGGTCCCTGGGTGAGGTCGTCCTCTAGTACTAACCGTGCCACTTTGGGAAACATGCCCCTAGTTCGGGGGTTCCCAGATTCAGGGAGTTCCGCCTTCGGGAAGATCATGTTCCGCCCGCCCTAGGTGGTGCCACTTTTCCGAAGTCGGTCTGTTTACTACCTCAGGGGGGCTAATAGTATCCTCAGGTTCCCTGGCGTGCCGAGCTCGGGCTCTTCGGCTTTTCTCCGAGGTGTGTGATCCCACCTTTTTCCAGGTAGCGCCAGATCTCCTGGCCATTCTGGTGGCAGGGAGTTCGGCCAGATGGAGGCGATAGTCCTTCGGCTATCAGGGGCCTCCGGCTCTGAACATCAGGGAGCTGGGGTAGTCATTCATGGCCACGAAGGCATGGAAGTAATGAAAGCCATCAAATTCGGGTTTAGTGTCACCAACAACGCGGCAGAGTACGAGGCTCTCATAGCAGGGTTGCGCCTTGGTAGAAAGATTGGTGTGAGAAACCTGAAAGCCCACAGTGATTCTCAGCTGGTGGTCCGACAGATGGCAAGGGACTACAGTGCAAAAGATCCAACTTTGGAAAAATACCACGAGCTCGTGTCAAAGCTCATCCGGGAATTCGACGCAGTGCATATTGAAAATGTGCCTCGACGAAGCAACACCGAGGCAGATAGTCTGGCGAAGTCAGAAAACTTCACCGAAATACTGAGTCACCCCAGCATTGCGGTAATGAGCACAACAACCTCGGAGGAAGGATGGGAAAATCCTATAAAGAGGTATCTTACAACCTTGGAGCTTCCCTAAGACCCTCGTGAAGCGGCAAAAGTGCGAAGACATTCCGGACGGTACTTCTTGATAGGGGATGAACTATATCGACAGGGATATGCAAGTCCATTGCAAAGATGTATTGGCGAAAAGAACACTCGGGCAATTCTCGAGGAAGTCCACGAGGGAATCTGCGGTGCCCACATCGGGACTGAGGCCTTGGCAGGAGTGATACTTCGCCAAGGGTATTTTTGGCCCACGTTAAGAAAGGACGCAAGATAGTTCGTCCAAAAATGTGACAGTTGCCAGAGACACGCAAAAGTTCAAAGATTGCCCTCGGAACTAATAAACTTGACTGACTACCCCTGTCCCTTTGCAGTATGGGGCATTGACCTCATCAGCCCACTCCCGACAACACCCAGAGGAGTGAAATTCTTTGTGGTCACAGTGGACTACTTCACCAAGTGGGTAGAGGCAGAGCCCCTAGTAACCATCACAGCAAAGGATATACAAAAATTTGTCTGGAAAGGAATTATATGCAGGTTTGGCATACCGAGGGTGATAGTCGCCGATAATGGTTCCCAGTTCATTGACAAAGGGTTCCAGGAATTCATCGCAAACCTCGGAATAAAGATGCACTTCGCCCCCGTAACTCATCCCCAGAGCAATGGACAAGTAGAGGTGTCTAACAGGACCATAAAAGATGGTTTGAAAAAGAGATGGGGGGAGGCAAAGGGAAAATGGCCAGGAGAACTTCCTAGTGTGCTGTGGAGCTATCGGACAACGCCCCGAAGGGCAACGGGTGAAACACCTTTTTCGGTCATCTTCGGCACTGAGGCTATTATCCCTGTGGAGGTAGTGCGACCGTCAATTAGAATACAGGTGTTCAATGAAGGAGGAAATGACCTCGGGTTGAGAACCAAGCTCGACCTAGTAGATGAGCACAGAGAGATGGCCGAGGTCAGAAGAAAGGCCTTTCAGCAAAGAGTGGCCATAGCTGCAAACTTGCATGCTAGGCCTAAAGAAATAAGGAAAGGAGACCTTGTCCTCCGAAAGGCCGAGTTTGAACCCCGAAAACCATCCTACGGGGTACTTCAGCCAAATTGGAAAGGACCTTACTTGGTCCTGGATGAGGTCCGAAAGTGAGTATACAAGCTCGGCGACACCGAAGGGGGAGAACTGAAAAATACCTGGCATTCGGATGCCCTAAAGAAATTCTATACTTAGAACTTTTTTCAGAAAGATTGTAGTGACTCTTCCCCGCAGTTGTCAATAAAGACACAACCCGAATGTTGTCGCCATAGTTCCAAATTGACTCTCCTTTCGAAAATAACTCTTGGATGGAGTATAAACTCGGTGAAGATTCAGAAAAAGTCTAAAACTACTCTTTCTGAAGAAGTAAGAGTGAGCAATTCGCCGAAAGTGCGTGCTTAGAATTACTTCTGAAGAATCCTATTCGGAAGAACGAATGGAGATTGGAGGAAGAATCTTTATTAAAAAATTCTAAGGCAAAGATGTACAAGCAAGCAGGAGTACAAGAAAATAAGAAGAAGCCTATGGCTGAGCCGGGACATCCGATGTCTCATCATCATCATTATCGTCATTAGGCTCAGTCGAAGGCACCGGCTTAGCTGGAGGAAGATTGAGAAAATCTGGCTTTGACCATACCTCCTGGGGCCCGTCGGGAAAATCCAGAGCGGACAGGTAGGTAAGGTCAAGCTCAGGGTGCCGAGCAAGGACCTAGTGGCGCGCCAGGCAGAAGCCGTCTTGGAAAGCCACCTTCCCCATTCGCCCAGACTTGACCTTCTCAGTACTAAGAGCATCCAGTTCGGTCTTAGGCTTGGCGATCTTCTCCTCCAGCTTCTTCTTTCTCTTGCTCTTGGCCACCTTCTTTAGAGATTCAACCTTAGCCTCGAGCTCGGCATTCAAAGTGAGCGCCTTCGTCAGGTTCTCGCCATCTTGAGCGTTCGCCTTCCGAAGGGCCTCGTTCTCTGAAGAAAGAACTGCACACTTTGACCCGAGGTCCTCGACCTTTGCTGAAAAATCAACAAGAAGTTCCTGCATGCTCGTCGTGAGTTCGGCCCAAAGATTCACAACGTCCTCCTCCACAATCTTGAGCTCATCATATTTTAGGACATGCCTGGTGCAAACCTCCTTCATTTTGCTCAAAGAATCTTCAAACCGAGAATGGGCCGCTGTTTGCTTCGACGCCCAAGTGTGGAAATACCCGCTGTATGCCAAAAGCTGCAAAAAAGAAAGCCCCAAATGAGTATCAAAAGAATGATGGAAACTTAGAAGGAAAATCTCTAAGTAAACAAAGGGGAGAGAACTACCTGGGTGGCGTGCTCAGTCATCCTTGCCGCGAGGATCTCCTCGTTGGGACATTCGGTAATGAGCGACTGAAAGGTGGCCCCTCTCATCACCCCTGTCGCCATTTGAGGAGCCATCAACTGGCTATCCTCAGAGAACAAGTTCATGTCCTCTGTGAACGTCCAGAATGGCTCCCTTGGCACCTTGCCGAGAGGGATCCGTTTGTCCCGAAAAGCCCTTCACCGGGCGTGAGCGTTCAGCCAGGGCGCCGCAGGCATATCCTCTGCAAGTTTACGTCAAAGTTCTATCAGTACATCATTCCTTAGCCATTCATCCAAAAAATCATAGATACGAAAAATACTAAGGCTTGCAGGAGAATGGCTAAGGAACCAACCTGGTAGAACTTCGGCGGCGTCATCTGCAGACTTGCCCTCTCGAACTTCACCAGGAATGTTCTCCCCCTTACTTCTTCTGCTCTCTTCAAGTTCCTGAGCAGGTCTTTACTCAGAAGAAGACTCCGTGGGAAGAATGGGGCTCAGTGTTGTGCCAAGAAGGGCAAGGTCCGAAGGAAGGTCCGCCGGCGTTGAAGGAAGAGCAGGGGATCGATCCTGCACCTCCACAATGACTTCAGGAGGGGGAGTAACTGCCCTAGCCTTCTTGGCCCTAGAAGGCCTGTTGCCGATCGACTTCTTCCTTTTAACAGCCACCTTCTTGCGCGTCTGCTCCCCCATCTCGGCCTGGCCGAGGAAGAGTGACTTGTAAAAATCAACAGATCGATCGCCCATCTCTGCAAAAGGAAAAAAGTATCAGCGTAAGTCCAAAAGGAAAAAAGGTATCAAAACCAGGAAAGAGACTTACTCTCGGCAAAATACTCATCTGTGATCTCGCCCCGAATAGGCATGGCTATCCAAGTCTTTTTTCCCAGAAGAACGGGCACGGGAAGCCCGGGATCACTCTTGTGAGCGTCCACTACTCCCATCTCTCGAAGGACCTCCTCGGTCATGAGATCCCACTTGATGGGAAAAGGGTAAAATGAACGCGGAGGGACCTCGGGGTCCCAGTCTGCCACAGCGCAGATAAGCCTATCAAATCGATCAAACTCAACAGCCAGCTCCGAAGTCAGGAGTTTTCGGGGATCAACAGCGTCCATCTTCAGGGTCCCCGAAGCCCATCTGGTGGGCACATGATGCCAAAGCTCAGGGACCGGCAGGAAGAAAAACTTCTTCTGCCACCCCCGCCAGCTGTCCTTGTTGTCAAAGGTGAAGGCAAACTTTTTGCTCTCGAACCCTCGGGGAAGCAGGAAATAAAAGCCGCCCTTCGGGACCGGGTGGAGTTTGTAGTACTACATGAAGAAAAGAAAATGGGGCTTTATCTGAAAGACCCCACACATGCAGAGAAAAGAATTGAAGTAGGAGTAAGAATTCGGGGGAAGTTGGTTCACGGCGATCCCGTGGAATTTGCAAAATTCACAGATTACACGGTGATGAGGGTACCGAAGACCGGCTTTCAATTGAGCTCGGTAAACGGTAACCTCATGCAAATCTGACATAAAGCCGTAGGTGCCCGGGATGGGCAACCTTGGGAGAAGATAAGAAGGAAGGTAATACTTAGCCATCCACTTCCTCACCTTCTCCGAAGTGGTACTACAAGGATGAGATTCGAGAGGAAGAAAGCTCTCGGGGAGAGGTCAGACTGTTAGCAAAGGGGTCGGATTCAACGGGGTCGGATCAGACATTTTTTACAAAAGAAAAGAAGGACGACTCCGGAAAGGTAAGGAAACAAAGAGAACTCGAAAAAGTGACCTCGAAAGAGAGAAGAGAAAGAAATTACAGGAGGAAGCACCCACCAAAAGTCTTGCTGAAATTACTGAATGCCGCCGCAAAAATTGCAGGAAATCGCTCTGCCGCAGAAACCACAGCCAGAAAAAAGGGGAGAAAAACAAGAGAAGGTTCTGGAACAAATGAGAGCAAAGGCAAAGAGTGAGGCAAAAAATGAGGCAAAAGGCGCTTATATAGACCAAAGAGAGTAAGCGAAATGTCATCATTATTATCTCTCGGAAGCGCAACAGACACATTATTACTCCTCAAAGGTGAAGAGATGCAATTAGTATGACCGGCGTAACTGTCCCGCCATCTAGCGGCAACGTGTCATCCAAGGCGAAGAACTAGGGCACTCCCCTCTGACATCGCGAAAACCCAGGCACGCTTATCCATAACTGACATGGTTGACCAAAGGATACGATGGTTTTTCACGGACCTGCAGCAGAAGAAAGCAAAAGTAGAAGCGGCACGCGCCTTGAGGTCACAGAAAGAACTAGGGAAGGGTACCTCGGCTATGGAGGAACGCCTTCTGGAAAAGAGCAACTCATTGAGTAGAGCTTCAACCATGAGTTCTGTAAAGAAGCCATCCCAAAAGCATAAAGCCGAAGTCCCCACTTTGGCTTCCGGGACGGGGCTTGTGATAGCGCCGATCACCCTCAGAATGCACTGGTTCAGACAAAGCGCCAACCTCGGAAGGGAAACCACCTGCCTCGGAAAGAAGGATGCCCGACCTCCCGAAATCCTAACTCGGCATTTCTCCAATCCTGGAAACAATAGTGCCAACCTCAGGAGAACGAGTAAGCCATCCTCGAAAGTGGGGGTGCCTCCGAGAAAGGTCACCCTCGGGAAATATACTCCTGCGATACTAAAGTGACATCATAGGCCAAGTTCTCCGAAGAGGCTTCCTCTACCAAAAGGGACCTCGGGGGTACGGCATAAGCATTTAAGGAGCCTCTGACACATCCCCGATAATCCGCCCCGGCCATACCCTGACATCCGTTTGCAGGGAGACTCTAGCACGTCACTCTCGGGTTGATTAGACTCCTAGCGCAGAGGCCCATGCCCTGCTAGGAGTCCTCTGTTGACCAAAAGATGTGGAACGCATCCCGCTGAACACATGTCACGATTTGGGCTGGCCACACGAGAAAAACTATCACTATTTGCCCCTCTATATGTACTGGGTAATTATTCCAGGTTGGGGGGACGACGTTACTTGAGATAAGGTACTCCTTTACTCTAAAGAAATTATCTCATTACCTAAAAAAGGACTCACTTGGGCGTCGGAGGCTCCTCCCCGGAAAAACTCTCCGGGGACCTCTTAACCCTTGCTTTCTGTGACTTTCAGGTGATATTCTCAGAGTACGTTCGTCCCGGACCCTTCTCCATTTCCATAAGCCCCTACCGTCTTCACCATGACACACGAAGCAGATGCCGAACGGCATCACCCAGTATGCCAATGTGCAAAGGAAAGACTTAGAGTTTGAGGTAGGTGAAAAACTACTCCTTAACGTTTCCCAGATGAAAGGTATGGCTAGGTTTGGCCAAAGGGGTAAGCTCGCTCCAAGATACATTGGTCTTTTTGAAATCCTTGAAAAGGTCGGAAAATTGGCTTATTGGTTCGCTTTGCCACCAAGTTTGACCCATGTTCATTATGTATTTCATGTCAGTTCCTGAAGGAAATGCATTATGAATCTCGGGCAAGTGTTAACCCCACCCATCATTCCAATAAGAGAAGACCTATGTTATGAAGAACGCCCTATCAAGGGCAAGTGTTAACCCCACCCATCATTCCAATAAGAGAGGACCTATGTTATGAAGAACGCCCCATCAAGTTTCTTGACCGCCAAGTCCAGAAACTAATAACAAAGTGGATCCCAATGGTCAAGGTACTATGGTCTAACCATGGGGAGGAAGAGGCCACTTGGGAGGCCGACTAGGATATGCTAAGGCAATATCCAAGTGAATTTGCCTGACTAAGTCAGAATTTGGAGGACCAAATTTCTAAAGGAGGGGAGGGTGTAACGACTCTCCTAGTTAATGGTGGGTCTTAACGAAGTTAGTATTATTATTTTTATTTTACTTTTTTAAGTGTTTTTAATTAAATACCTCAATCTAGCACCTTGTTAAGCAAGAAAGACAAGCTTAGCTAAGTAAGTGAGTTCCTAAGTGTGGTTTGGCACCTGAAAGTCAAAAAGGGGCAAAATGGTAATTTTGACCCAAGAAAATAACATGACTACAATTTTGTTGAAATTAGGGTCATGTAAGGAATTTGGCCTAGTTAAGTCAAGACCATTAGTTATCCTAGCTATTAGAACCAACTTTGAAGGAATAGAGTAAAAAGTTGCACTAAATGTTCGATCGAGCCATTTATGTCATAAGTGGCTTAAGTGTCCAAGAGGCCAAGTGTAAGAGGTGATGCCCAGGGGCTTCATCGTTGGTAGTCATGGTGACTGATGGAGGAACTCCCGGAGAGGAAGAACGCTTGGTGGCCGGTTTGCCCAAGGGAGAGTGCCTGAGATGTTCAGAAAAAGTGGGTTAGGAGGTCCCCAGGGTGTTTTTCCGGAGAGGAGACTCTGACGCCCAAGTCAGTGGTGCTGAGAGAAGGCAGAGGAAATAGCACTGAGGGGTTCAGTGAACTCACCTGGTCGTATTTTCTCAGAGTGAGGAGTCAGGATATTTGCCAGCCATTTGCCAGGGTGTATTCCCTGGTATTTATAGAGGTGTCCAGCCCGTTCAGATCATGACACGTGTTCGGTCGAATGTTCTCTGAATGTCTGGGCGTAGAGGACAAGTAGCTGGTGGCAGGCTTCCTTGAGCCCTGAGCCGAGACGGGCCATGATGTGACTTTGATGGCGTCGGCGTGTCAGAGCGTCGTTTGAGGCGGCTTGTGACGTCTGTGGGCGACATGTCAGAGGCTTCCTTAAATGCTCCTACATTACTCCCGAGGTCCCTGGGTGAGCTCGTCCTCTAGTACGGACCGTGCCACTTCGGGAAACATGCCCCCAATTCGGGGGTTCCCAGATTCAGGGAGTTCCGCCTTCGGGAAGATCATGTTCGGCCCGCCCTAGCTGGTGCCACTTTTCTGAAGGCGGTCTGTTTACTATCCTCGGGGGGCTAATAGTATCCTCAGGTTTCCTGGCGTGCCGAGCTCGGGCTCTTCGGCTTTTCTCTGAGGTGTGTGATCCCACCTTTTTTCTGGGTAGCGCCAGATCTCCTGCCCATTCTGGTGGCAGGGAGTTCAGCCAGGTGGAGGCGATAGTCCTTCGGCTATCACATGCGCCCCCTTCAGGAAGCCGAAGTTGATAGCCAAAGGCTATCGCCTTAATCTGGCCGAACACCCTGCCACAACAATGGCCAGAAGAACTGGCGCTTCCCGGGAACAGGTGGAATCATGCACCTCGGGAGATAGCCGGAGAGCTCCGAGCCTCGGCACGCCAGTAAAACTTGAGGACTCCATTCGCCCCCCCAAGGTTGTGAACAGCGTGCCTTCGGAAAAGTGGCACCAGACATTGATGCCCGAACATGATATCCCCGAAGGCGGAACTCCCTGGAACTGGGAACCCCCGAACTGAGGGTATGATTCCCGAAGAGGCTCTGTCCGAACTAGAGGACGACCTCGCCCAGGGACCTCGGGAGTACGGCAGGAGCATTTATGGAAGCATTTAAGGAAGCCTCTGACACGTCCCACCACAGACGTAAAAAGTTGCCCTGACGCGCAGACGCCATCAGAATCATATCATGGCCCGTCTCAGCACAAGGCTCGAGGCCATCTAGTTACCAACTATCTGTCCCCTACGCCCAGACGTTCAGGAGCATCCGATCGCACACGTGTCATGATCTGAACGGGCTAGGTATTCCTATATATACAGGAAATAAATACTTGACAGGAGGTTGGCAGGCCGGAGATACAGCTCCCACACTCTGAGAAAATACGAGGCGAGACTTTTCTGCCTTTCTCTTTGAGCTAGTGACTTTCTCCTTCTTCCGGCCACCACTGACTTGGGCGTCGGAGGCTCCCCCCCCGGAAAAACACTCCGGGGGCCTCCTAACCCTGTTTACTAGCTTTTCAGGTACTCTCCTTGGGGTGATCCACCTTCCAGGCGTTCTTCCTCCTAGAAGTCTCCTCAACAGTCATCATGACTCACAACGATGAGGCCTTAGGCCATCATTTGGCGCCGTCTGTGGGAACCCGCTCGCAGATTGCCGTCGTTGAGACTCGGCGTTCTAAGGACAAGGGACTCCCAAGGTCCTCGTCCGCGCCTGAGATACAACCGGCTGCTGAGCAGACACTCCCAGAGACTTCTACGCCCGAGGAGGACCGCCCTCTGGTAATCACCATGAGCTTCTTGAGGGACTTTCAGCGCTCGGTCGTTGCTGAAATGACTCAGCAGATCGACCGAAGATGGCCACAGCAGTCACGGGCCCAGAAACCCTCCTCATCAGCACGCCCTCGGGAGAGAAGCCCCAAGTCTACACACCGCAGTTCAGGAAGTGGAGAGCCTCGCGGAGAATCATCCACAGAAGATATAGCCCTCGGGAAACGGCCTGTGGGACAAACCGGGTCCAAGCGACCGAGAGTCTCACAGCGAAGCAGTTCGTCGCCCGAGGCGAGGTCCCTGATCCCTCCGCGCCGAACTCGCTCCCCGAAAAGGCGCCGTCGATCTCCCTCCCGTGAAAATGGTCCTAGCGCCACTGCGCTTATGGAAAGGATCTTGGCACGGCTGGACAGAGTGGAGAAGCAAGTGACCAAAAAACCCATTTGGGACAGGCTGTCGGGGGCATTATGCGAAGATGGCTCCCCGTTTATTCGCACCGTCATTGAGGCAGCTATGCCGGGCGACTTCAGAGTGCCTAGGCTGGAGATCTATGATGGCCGAACTGATCCACAGGCCCATTTGACGAAGTACAGGCGGAGCATGATAATGCACGGAGCTGATGACGCTACCATGTGCAAATGCTTTGAAGTCACCCTCACAGGCCCAGCAACAGCATGGTACAATTCTTTGCCCCCAGGGACTATCACTGAGTTTCAGGAGTTGTCCACAACCTTTACCCAGCAGTTCATTGGGAGCAGGCCGACGGCCAAAATGCCTGTGCAGATGTTCGACATAGAGCAGAGAAACGGAGAGACGATCCGAGACTATGTCGAACGGTTCAACAGGGAAGCACTCAGCGTCCCGGACTTCCGGCCCGAAATCCGCATCCTCGCTATGACACGGGGCCTTCGGCGTGACTCACAGCTGTTCTACGAGTTCTCAAAGGACCCCCCGGAGACCCTCGGAGAATTTTACCGAAGGGCAGAGCAGCACATGACAGCCGAGGAATTGAGGATGGCGTGGCCAAAGTCTGATCATCACCGCGCCGAAGGGTCCAGCCAGCAAGCTCGGCATCTTTCTGAACACACAGGTCGACCACGGCGAATGCGAGGAAAGAAACCTCAAAGTTTCACACCCTTGAGCACGACACGGACCAACATTCTCATGGCGCTGGAAAGGCAAGGGACGCAGATTCGGCGGCCAAAGGCCATGGCCGCCGATAATAAGAAGAATGCCAAGAAGTTCTGCCAGTTTCATCGCGACCACGGTCATGACACCGAAGACTGCTTCCAGCTGAAGAAGTACATAGAGTCGCTGATCAAACAGGGCCAGCTTCGCAAATACCTGCGGATGCCCTCCCCAAAAGGCAGAAAAGAGGAGGAAGAGAGGGCCGAAAACGAGGACTATGACTCAGACAGGCGGAGAAACAGAAGTCCAAAAAGGCGCCTTCCACCTCCAGTAGGGGTCATCCAAACCATTACCACGGGGCTCCCATCCTCGGAAAGAAAGCAGAAGGCCAGAGAAATTGCGGTTATGGAGTATCAAAGTCCATCAAAGAAATTGGCTCGCAAAGATGGCTCCACTGTCGTCTTCCCCCACGACGACCCGCTGCTGATAATGGCGAGAATAGGGAACTGGGACGTCAAGAGAGTGTTGCTTGATGATGGCTCAAATGCTGACGTCCTTTTCTCGCACTTACTGCCGAGCTTGGGCATCTCCAGCAGCGAGCTGAAACCTGTCACCACGCCCACCTTCGGCGTTGGGCCATCCGAACTACCCGTCCTCGGATGGATCGACCTCCCTTTGATGATGAAAGGCACTTCGGTAGACGGAGCAGCTGAGTTGCACGCGTCCACAATGGCAAGATTCATCGTCATGGATGTCCCGTCTTCGTACAACGCCATCCTTGGAAGGCAGACTCAGGGGAACCTGCACATTCGCCCCGATGTGAAGTACTTGACTGTCACATTCGCCACCAAGGATGGAGATGCAGAGGTCTTCATCGACCAAGCCGAGGTAAGAAAGGTGTTTGTAAAAACACGAAAGGCTCCGGCAAACAGCTCTACACAAACGGTGGAGGCAAAGGCGCAGGAGAAAGGCAAAGAAGGAGATCCCGCAGAAGCAGAAACGGAAGCAGTAGATCTTGTCCCAGGACAATCTACCCGAATAGGGAAGAGCTTGGCCAAAGGTGATAAGGAAAATCTTGTATCCTTTCTGCTAAAAAATAAAGATCTGTTTGCCTACTCGCCGAAAGACATGCCAGGAGTGAACCCTGGCATAATACAGCACAGCCTCAAAGTAAGCCCGGAAGCAAAACCTATCAGGCAAAAGAAATGAAGCATCTCAGCCCACAAAAGCAACTTCGTGAAAACCGAAGTCCAGCGCCTATTGGATGCTGAAGTTATCAGGGAGGTAAAATACCCCGAATGGTTAAGCAACGTGGTCATTGCCACAAAAGAAGGTAGCAGCAAACTCCGGATGTGCATCGATTTCAGAAACTTGAACGATGCTTGCCCGAAAGACTCATTTCCCCTCCCGCCAATAGATCAACTGGTAGATTCAACGGCCGAATACGGGCTCCTGAGCTTCCTAGATGCCTTCAGCGGCTACCATCAGATAAGGATGGACCCCGAAGATGAAGAGAAAACTGCCTTCATCACCGAGGGAGGAACGTACTGCTATATCAGAATGCCCTTCGGGCTGAAAAATGCAGGAGCCACCTACCAGAGACTGATGAACAAGGTCTTTAAAGACCAAATGGGGAGAAACGTGGAAGTATATGTTGATGATATGATAGTAAAAAGCAAGCTGCCCGGCTACCACGTTGCAGATTTGGAGGAAACCTTCCAAAAGCTCAGAGCCTTAGGGATTCGCCTTAACCCCGAGAAGTGTATCTTCGGGGTGACGTTGGGAAAATTCCTTGGGTACATGGTATCCGAAAGAGGCATCGACGCCAATCCTGAGAAGATTAAGGCTCTGCTTGAGTTCCGAACTCCTGCCACAGTCAAAGATGTGCAGAGACTAACCGGAAGAATAACCTCTCTGAGCAGGTTTATTTCCAGGTACGGAGATAGGTGTAGACCTTTCTTCAAAGTCCTCACAAAGGCAGCAAAGATGGAAGGCGACCTCGGAAGAAACAATCATCCTTGGGATGAAGATTGCCAAAAGGCCTGGGAAGAACTCAAAGTCTACCTGGCCAGCCTGCCGACTCTGCGACAACCTCGGGAGGGAGAACCCCTCGTACTGTACCTCGCCGTCACAGAAAAGGCCGTGAGCTCGGTCCTGGTGAAAGAAGAAGGGCCGAAACAATGGCCGGTCTACTACGTCAGCAAGTCCCTGCATGGCGCCGAAGTCAGGTACCCTTTGCTTCAAAAAGCTATATACGCCTTGGTGCTTGCAGGAAGAAGACTGCGACCATATTTCCAGGCTCACCCCATCATCGTCCGAAGTAGTCTACCACTACGGGACGTTATGAAGAGAGTTGATCATTCGGGAAGGCTCTCCAAGTGGTGCATAGAGCTTGGCGAACACGAAATCACCTACGAGCCTCGGAAGGCCGTAAAAGCCCAAGCATTGGCAGATTTTATCGCCGAAATACCCACCACTGAGGAGAACCACTCAGATCCGAAAGAAGGTGATGCCAGAATGGACCTTGCACGTTGACGGAGCCTCGGGGTCCGTACACCAGGGAGCTGGAATAGTTATCAGAGGACCAGAAGGCCTAGAGGTGATGAAGGCTATCAAGTTCAGCTTCAACGTTACCAATAATGTGGCTGAGTATGAAGCCCTCATAGCGGGATTATGCTTGGCCAGAAAGATTGGCGTGAGAAACTTAAGGGCTCACAGCGATTCCCAGCTGGTAGTTCGGCAGACGGCAGGAGATTATGGGGCGAAGGACCCAATCTTGGCAAAATACCACGAGCTGGTAACAAAACTCATCCAAGAGTTTGACGCCGTGCGGATCGAAAATGTACCCCGACGGAATAACACTGAGGCAGATTGCTTAGCGAAGTCCAAAACATACACCGAGGTGCTAGACCATCCAAGCATCTCCGTGCTAAGCGTAACGACCTCGGGAATGGGGTGGAAGGACCCCATAAAGAGATACCTCGCAGAGAATGAGCTTCCCGAAGATGCCGGCAATGCTGCAAGACTGCGAAGACGCGCCGGAAGATTCTTCCTGATTGGTGAAGAGTTATATCGGCAAGGATATGCAAATCCGCTGCAGAGATGTGTGGGCGAAGAGGATACTGAGATGGTCCTCGAAGAAGTCCACGAAGGCATGTGCGGCTCGCACATTGGAACTGATGCCCTTGCAGCAGTGATACTCCGCCAAGGATACTTCTGGCCTACCCTGAGAAAGGACGCAAGGCAGTTCGTCCAGAAGTGCGGTAGTTGCCAGAGACATGCAAAAATCCAGAGGATACCCTCGGAAATGGTAACGTCGGCAGACTATCCTTGGCCCTTCGCAGTCTGGGGTATAGACCTCATTGGGCCACTCCCCACAGCGCCCGGAGGCGTGAAATTCTGCGTGGTAGCAGTGGACTATTTCTCAAAGTGGTAGAGGCAGAACCACTAGCAACTATCTCGGCAAAAGAAGTGCAGAAGTTCGTATGGAAGAACATCGTATGCAGATTTGGCATACCGAGGGTACTAGTAGCTGATAATGGATCCCAGTTCATAGACAAAGGATTCCAGGAATTCATCAGTGACCTCGGAATAAAGATGCACTTCGCCCCAGTAGCTCACCCCCAAAGCAATGGGCAGGTGGAAGTATCAAACAGGACCATAAAAGATGGCCTGAAAAAGAGACTTGGGGAAGCCAAGGGGAAATGGCCAGGAGAACTCCAAAGTGTATTGTGGAGCTACCGAACGACGCCACGAAGAGCCACAGGGGAAACTCCCTTCTCACTCATCTTCGGAACAGAGGCCATTATCCCAATAGAGATAGTTCAGCCTTCAATACGGGTGCAAGTATTTGATGAAGGCGGAAACGACCTCGGTCTGAGAACTAAGCTCGACCTTGTGGCCGAACACAGAGAAATAGCCGAGCTGAGAAGAAAAGCTTTCCAGCAAAGAGTGGCCGCGGCTATCAACTTAAAAGCCAGGCCAAAAGAAATCAAAAAAGGAGACCTCGTTCTCCGAAAGGCCGACTTTGCACCCCGAAGGCCATCTCATGGAGTACTTCGCGCAAATTGGGAAGGACCTTATCTGGTTCTCGCCGAAGTACGTAAAGGCGTGTACAAGCTTGGCGACGCCGAAGGCGTAGAATTGAAAAACACTTGGCATTCAGACGCCCTGAAAAAATTCTACGCCTAAGGTTGAGCGGAAGAAATATATTGTACAAAAAATATTCTAAGTACAGGATGGTCCGGAGAAGAATGGTCTTGAGAAAATTTTTAAGTATACCAAATTGTCCAGGACAAAATTCCGCGAAGGTGCTCGCCACGAAAAAAGCAGATATGACTTCCCGAAGTCCGTTGAGCCACTATGCTCGGGAAAAATGGGAAACAAGAATCTTGCAAAAGTACTCGGCATAATCAGTGCAGAGAAAATTTTCCGAACACCCTTGAGCGAACATGCTCGGGAAAAAGGGAAAGCAAGAATCTCGCAAAAGTACACGACAAAACAAAAGCAGAGGTAATTTCCGAACACCCTTGAGCGAACGTGCTCGGGAAAAAGGGAATGAGCAATCTCGTGAAAATTTTCCTAAGTCCCTTGAGCAAATATGCTCGGGACAATAGGAAGACAGAAAAATTTGGCTGAAGGTTTTCCGAAGGCCCTTGAGCGAACATGTTCGGGATAAAAGGAAACAAAAAACCTGCAAAAGACTTAGCCAAATTTTTACAAACTTTCCAGAAAGTCTCTTGAGCGAGCACGCTCGGGACAAAGGAAGGTAAAAAGTTTCTTTGGTTGCAGGTTTTCCGAAAGTCTCTTGAAGCAAACGTGTTCGGGACAGTGGAAATGAAGAAACTTGCAAGAAAGGACTTAGCCAAAAGATTGTTCATTTAGAGCAAATCGCCTTACAAAAGAAGTGCCCAAAGAAGGAGCACAAAGGAGAAAAATAAGAGGAGCCCTAAGACAAACTAGGGAGAGCCGGGCGGACGAAGACAAGGAAGCTTCAGATGCTCGACCTTGGACCACTGCCACCGAGGTCCCTCAGGAATATTTAGGCCCTCCAGAAAAGAGAGGTCCAAATCTGGGAACCTCTGCAGCACCTGGTGCCGAGCGAGGCAGAAGCCGTCCTGAAAGGCGACCTTGGCCATGTCATCAGAAGTACGTTTTTGAACGCCAAGGACATTGACCTCGTCCCTCAGCTCAGCAACCTCCTCTTCGAGCTCGCTTATCCCCAGCGTCTCTCTGGACTCCTTCTTCAAAGCCTCGACCTTGGCTTGAAGAGCATTGTTCTCGTCCGTCAACCTCGATGCAAGACTGTCAGAAACAGCCTTGTCCTTGACAAGATCTTCGTTGGCGGCGAGCAGCCCCTTTACTTGGTCGCCGAGGTCGGCAATCTTCCGGGAGGAGTCCTTTTCAAGTTCTTCTCTTTTCTTCGAGAACTCCTCCCGAACGGCAGCAAGTTGCTGAGAACAATACCTTCGCAAGCGAAGCCTTCGCTTCACTGAGTTCCCGCGAAGTCGCATCCTTGGAGGCAGCCTGTCTGGCCACCCGAACTCGGAGATAACCAGCGTACTCCAGCAGCTACGGCAAGGCAAAAGTCCAGGGCCCGTTTCCTCTCATGAATGGCCCTCCAGCCAGCAGTAAGAGGCTCCCCTGAAAGTGAGAAGGAAGTTAGGAGCAGAAGAAAAATTCGCGAAAGGAAAAGGAGCTAAACTTCGCCTAAAGGCATACCTGGAGGAACCTCGGAGACAGTGTCCTCGGGATCCTCGGGCCCCTCAGAAGAAAGACCCTTACCCTTCTGCCGGTACCGCTCCTCGGCGGTGGGTACTTCTACCACTACAGTGTTTCTGGGGGCCTCGAGGTCGAGAGGAGGCACCTCGGCGGAAGTAGCGGGGACCTCGGCCGGTGGAATTTCAACAAGACCAGCGTCTTCGCCAGCTTCTTCTTCCAAAAGCTCTGGCTGAGAAGGCTGGAGAGCCTTCCTAGCTCGCTTCACCGAGGGTCCCGCCCCTGTCGTCTTCCTTCTTTGGGAAGCCGCCTTCTTTGTCTGCTCCCCCTTCTCCACTTGGCCAGAAAAGAGGGCCTTGTAATAAGCGGCAGCCCCATCGCCCATCTCTGAAAAAGAGAAGAAATATCAGCGTAAGTCCGAGGAAAAAGTATAAAGGGATGGAAGATTACTCACTTTCGGCAAAAGTTTCGAAAGAAGTCTCCCCCTTAAGGAGCTTGACCAGCCAGGAGTCTTTCCCGGCGATGGCGGGAGCGGGCATATTGAGGTCAGTCACGTGCTCCTTAACCACTTTCAGCTCCCGAAGGACTTCTTCGGTCATCAACCTCCAGTTGATAGGAAAGGGGTAAAGAGCACGAAGAGAGACCTCGGGAGCCCAGTCAGCGACTGCCCGAATGCGGGCGTCGAAATCCGTGAACACGGAAGCCAACGGTGGGGTCAGCAGCATCCTCGGATCCACGACGTCTGCGTTCAGCACTCCCTGAGCCCACCTGGTCGGGACATCAGACCAGTTCTTATCCACCTTGAGGAAAAAGAACTTAGGCTGCCACCCCCGCCAGCTATCTTTCGTGTCGAAGGTGAAGGTGATTTTTTGCTCCCGGATCCCCGAGGCAGCAGGAAATAGAAGCCACCCTTCGGGACCACATAGAGCTTGTAGTACTGCATGAAAACGATGAAGTGGGGCTCTATCCCGAACACGCCACACATGCAGAGGTAGGCGTTAAAATAGCAGTACGCGTTCGGGGGAAGCTGGTTCACAGCAATGCCATGGAATTGGCAGAACTTGCAAACCACCTTCGGGGGAGGATACCGAAGTCCGGCCTTCAGTTGGGCTCGGAAGACGGTAACCTCGTCGCCACGGTTTGAAAAAGCAAAATGGCTAGAACGAGGCAGTCTGGTCACAGCGTAAGACGGAAGAAAGAATTTTTTCTTCCACCTCTCTAGTTTTTCGGGGGTGGTACAGCAAGGATGGGCCAGAAGAGGTTTCCAGCTCTCGGGAACAGGCATCGCAGACATGAAAAAGAGTTTGAGATGGAAAAGAAAATAGTTTCCAGAAAAAACTCAGAAGACGAGTTTGGAAAAAACAACAGTTTTCCAGAAAAACTCAGAAAAACAGAGGAATCAAGTACTTTGGAAATCAAAACCCACCAAAAGATTTGCCTGAGGACGCCGTCGTGAAAGTTGGTAGGAAAAAGCTCTGATTAAAGAAGCTCCGCCACAGAAAGCAAGATAAAACGCAAGAACAGAGGGCAGAGCAGAAAAAGAGCAGAAAAACAGTAAGTGGGACTTATGATGGAATGGGCTATTTATAGGCCAAAGGTGGGTAACCGAAAGAACATCATAAGTACCCATTGGAGGCGAACCGTCGCCGTAACTGCCCGCTGCACCCGAAAAGGTGCGCCCTCTGTAAATGACGCGCCTCTCCTCCAATGGCAAGAAGCCACGTGTCAACCGCTGCGCAGAAATGGGGGACGTGCCTCCGCAAAAGTGCCGGGAAAACCGGGACACGCCTCCTGATTGGGACACGTCGTTTGACATCCCTGAGAAATGGAGACGCGCCGCTCAGTCTGACACGCTTGGCCATCAGACCTACAGAAATAAAAAGCAGGCCACCTCGAGGACACCAAGAGACAGGCTATGGCTGAACAGCCCATGACTTTTGGGCAAGAGGTGTATCTTCGGTACAGGCTTTGCCTCGGAGACACCAAAGAATAGGCCAAGGCCGAACAGCCCAGACCTTCGGGCAAAAGGTGTGACCTCGGAACAGGTTATGCTTCCCAACAAGACTCCCAACAACAACCTCGGAAAGAGATGCAAACCGAAGTCTTCACTTCAGCTTTCCAGAGGGGGGCATGTGATAGCCAAAGGCTATCGCCTCAATCTGGCCGAACACCCTGCCACAACAATGGCCAGAAGAACTGGCGCTTCCCGGGAACAGGTGGAATCATGCACCTCGGGAGATAGCCGGAGAGCTCCGAGCCTCGGCACGCCAGTAAAACTTGAGGACTCCATTCGCCCCCCCAAGGTTGTGAACAGCGCGCCTTCGGAAAAGTGGCACCAGACATTGCTGCCCGAACATGATATCCCCGAAGGCGGAACTCCCTGGAACTGGGAACCCCCGAACTGAGGGTATGATTCCCGAAGAGGCTCTGTCCGAACTAGAGGACGACCTCGCCCAGGGACCTCGGGAGTACGGCAGGAGCATTTATGGAAGCATTTAAGGAAGCCTCTGACAAGTCCCACCACAGACGTAAAAAGTCGCCCTGACGCGCAGACGCCATCAGAATCATATCATGGCCCGTCTCAGCACAAGGCTCGAGGCCATCTAGTTACCAACTATCTGTCCCCTACGCCCAGACGTTCAGGAGCATCCGACCGCACACATGTCATGATCTGAACGGGCTAGGTATTCCTATATATACAGGAAATAAATACTTGACAGAAGGTTGGCAGGCCGGAGATACAGCTCCCACACTCTGAGAAAATACGAGGCGAGACTTTTCTGCCTTTCTCTTTGAGCTAGTGACTTTCTCCTTCTTCCGGCCACCACTGACTTGGGCGTCGGAGGCTCCCCCCCCGAAAAAACACTCCGGGGGCCTCCTAACCCTGTTTACCAGCTTTTCAGGTACTCTCCTTGGGGTGATCCACCTTCCAGGCGTTCTTCCTCCTAGAAGTCTCCTCAACAGTCATCATGACTCACAACGATGAGGCCTTAGGCCATCAGAAGTGAAGACTTCTATTTTGTTTTCTTTCCGAGGATGTTCTTTGGGAGTCTATAGAGAGTAACACCTGTGCTGAAGGTACACCTCTTGCCCAAAGGTGTGGGCTGCTCGGCCTTGGCCTGTTTTTTGGTCTCTCCGAGGCAAAGCCTGTGCCGAAGATACACCTCTTGCCCGAAGGTATGGGCTGTTTGGCCATAGCCCGTCTCTTGGTGTCTTCGAGGCAACCTGCTTCTTTGTTTTTGCAGGTCTGTGCAGCGTCGTGTCTGATGGCCAAGCACGTCAGTCTGAGCGACGTGTCCCAGTCTTTTAGGGATGTCAAGAGACGTGCCTCCTATTTTGGCGCGATGGTTGACATGTGGCGCACTATCATTGGAGCAGAGTCGCGTCGTTTACAGAGAGCGCATCTTTCCAGGCGCAGAGTGTAGTTACGGCAACGGTTCACCTTCAAAGGGCACTTTTGACGTCGTTTCGGTTACCCACCCTTGGCCTATAAGTAGCCTCTTCCATCATAGCCCCTTTTGCTTTTGCTTCTGCTCTTTCCCTGCTTGCCCTTTTCTGTGCGCTTTCTCTTGCTTTTGCGGCGGAGCTGTTTTAACAGAGCTTTTTCCGGCAACCTTTTACGACGGCGACCTCCGATTTTGGCAAGTCTTTTGGTGGGTTTTTTCTTTCCAGAGTCTTTTGATTCCTCTGTTTTTTCGATTTTTTGCCGGAAGTTGTTTTCTTGCATTTTTCCGAACTCATTTTTTTGTCCAAAATGCCTATCCCTGAGAGCTGGCAGCCTCTTTTATCTCATCCTTGTTGCACCACCCCTAAAAAATTAGAGAGGTGGAAGAAGAATTTCTTTCTTCCTTCTTACGCTGTTACCCGGCTGCCACGACCTGACCACTATGCTTTTTCAAACCATAATACCGAGGTTACCATTTTCTAAGCCCAGCTGAAGGCCGGACTTCGGTATCCTCCCCCAAAGATGGTTTGCGAGTTCTGCCAATTTCATGGCATTGTTGTGAATCAGCTTCCCCCGAACTCGTACTGCTATTTTAACGCCTTCCTCTGTATGTGTGGCATCTTCGGGAGAAAACCCCATTTTGTAATTTTCAAGCAGTACTACAAGCTCTTCGTGGCCCGAAGGGTAGCTTCTATTTCATGCTACCTCGGGGATCCGGGAGCAAAAAATTCATGTTCACTTTTGCCACTAAGGACAGTTGACGAGGGTGGCAACAGAAATTCTTCTTCCTGAAGAGAGATGAGGCCTGGTCGTATGTTTCGACCAAATGGGCTCAAGGAAAGCTGGATGTGGACGTCGTTGATCTGAGGATACTGCTGACTCCAGAGTTGGCTCCCGTGTTCGAGGACTTCGACGGACGTATTCGCGCTGTCTCCGACTGGGCTCCCGAGGTCGCTCCACGCTCCCTGTACCCCTTCCCCATTAACTGGAGGTTGATGACCGAAGAGGTCCTTCCGGAGTTGGGGGTGGTCAAGGAGCATGAGACTGACCTTGACATGCCAGCTCCTGCTATCGCCGGGAAGGATTCCTGGTTGGTGCAGCTCCATCGGGAGGAAGTTTCTTTCGAATCGCTTTTCAAAAGTAAGTTATCTTCTACTCCCTTCCAGTTTTTCCCTCGGACTTACGCTGATGTCCTCTCTCTTTTTCAGAGATGGGGGACGGGACTGCTGCATTCTACGAGTCCCTTTTCTCCGGCCAGGTGGAGAAGGGCGATCAGACAAAGAAGGCGGCTTCCCGAAGGCGGAAGTCTACTGGCGCTGGTCCTTCGGTGAAACGGGCAAAGAGAACTACCCAGGTTCCTCAGGAAGAAATTTTCGAGGAGGCTGCCGAGGAGTCTGGGGCAGCCGAGATTCCGCCGCCCGAGGAGGCTACCAAGGTCCCTGCCGCTGCCGAGGTTCCTTCTGCCGACGTCCCTCCCCAGAGCCCTTCCGCGCCACAGGCCCTTCTGGAGGCCGTGGTAGAGGCTCCTTCTGCCGAGGAGCGGCGCAGGAAGAAAGGCAAGGGGATTTCGACCGAGGGGTCTCAGGACTCAGGGGACGTCGTGGTTGAAGTGCCGCCAGGTCAGTTGTTTTCAGAACAAGTATGGCTCTTTTGTTTTTCCTGAAATTTCCTTTGTCTCTGACCTGCTTCTCGTTTTCGCCATGCAGAGGAGTTGCTTACTCCGAACTGGGCGGTCAAACACTCAAAGATGCAGGCCCTTCGCGACGCCAAAGTCCCGCAAGGGAAGATACCCAAAGAGCCTTTCTGGACATTCACGGAGGACATGAACTTGTATTCCAAGGACTGTCCTGAAATGGTGAAGCAGATTTTGAAGGGGTGCTTACAGAGGCCTCCTTCAAGGCTATTGCTGCGGCCCATCCGGGCGATGACACACTCGCCGTGAAAGTTACCGAGCATGCTGCTCAGGTATGCTCTTCACACCTTTTTCCCTTCAATTTTTCCTAAGTGCTTGGCTTTTACTGACCTTGCGTTCATCTTTTCGTAGCTGCTGGGGTACGCCGGCTTTCTCCGAGTTCGGGTGGCCAGGCAGACGGCGTTCCGAGCTTCGGCCTTAGAAGACTTAGAAAAAGCGAAAGTCACATGCTCGGAATTGACCGCCAAGAACCAGCAGCTGGCAGATGCTGCGAAGAAAGAAGTTGCTGCCCTTCGGGAGGAGTTCCGGAAGGAAAAGGAAGTCCTTGAGAAGGCCTCCTCCCTGAAGATTGCTGACCTCGGCGATCAGGTGGCGGGGATGCTCGCTGCCAACCAAGACCTTCTCAAGGATAAGTCAGATTCTGACAATCTCATACGGTCGTTGGTGACTGAGAAAAAGGCTCTTGAAGCCGAGGTCAAGTCTTTGAAGAAGGAGCCCGACGCGAAGAAGAAGATGAAGGCGCTGAAGAATGAGGTTTCAGATTTGAAGGACGAGCTCGAGGACCTTCAGGTTGAGAAGGACAAATCTGAGCAAATGACCAAGGTCGCCTTCCAGGACGGATTTTGCCTTGCTCGGCACCAAGTCCTTCAGAGGTTCCCAGGTCTGGACCTCTCTTTTTTGGAAGCTCTGAACATTCCCGAGGGGCCTCGGTGGTCCTGGTCAAAAATCGAGCACCTGAACCTGCCTTCCACAATTCCGACGCCGAAGGTGGTGGAAAAGGGCACAGAGGCTGGTGGCTCCCGGGACGCCGAGAACCCTTAGGCTGTTTTAGGGGCCTTTTGTTCGGTTTCGGGAGCCAAACAGCGCAGCGGAATTTAACCGAAACCCTCCAGGATCCAAGTGAAACGGGGTAAACCGGGTGTTCGAAAATTTCATACCTAATTTTCGGTTGAGATCTCTCACTCAACTATAGAGTCGAATCACAAAACCTGAACAGTTGACGTGTTCAGGCTCTCTATGGTATCCACACGAGCCTCTCGGGATCACCACGCTTCCACCACGTCCCGGCAGATGCGTTTCTCTTGCGCTCGCAGTGCTAGCTTGCGTCCTCCAAGGAATTGCAAGAGAAGAGTGCAGCTGTCCTTTTAGGAGGCTAGGGTAAGGAGACCTACGAATTTCTCACTTAAAAGTTGTATTTATAGTGAGACTCAACTTCCAGGCCTAATGGGTTTCAAAGCCCTAATCCAATTAGGATTTAATTTCGGGCTTAATAATGGCTTAACTCCTTGGCCCATTATTAATACGAAATTAAAGTGAAACCATAACCCAAATAATTAGCCCATGCACTCTAATGATCCAAATAGCTCTATGTGTGCGACCCAATAGGCTCTTGCCATGTTGGCAATGATCATAAATCACATTTATGATCATAAGCAATGAGCGGTGTCTAGCAACACATCATTGCTACCCAAGTGACAAGATTGTCGGTGAATCGACTAAACCTTTATGATCATCACCGATATATGCCATTGTCCCTTTGTCCAAGATATCAAGACTAAGCACAAGACATGGAATGTGTCACTCTCGTATAGCCCAATCTTTGGTTTCTTGATTACCGAGTAGACCAACATAAACTGACGACATTGATATCATATATCAACTCATCGGAGCATGGCCATGCATTTTCTAAGTCTCACTCTATCTAGGGGCCCAAAGATATCACTCCCGTTACATAGGAGGGACAAATCCCATCTTGATCATACAAATCCCTCCGCATGATATGTGCCATACCCAATGACCTCCTTCAAGTTCACTCAGTTACGAGGAACAAAGAAAAGTATCAAAGTATGTGACTCACATGTAGGGAACCTTGCTGATCTTAGGTCGAAGGACTACATATACCATGATCACTATGAGAATCACTTATAACACTCATATAACGATCCATGAAGTGTACTCATGGTGGGTCGGTCCAGTACACAAGTTCTCCAACTTGTACCCATATGTAGACTACATATCTTATATTAGTCTCCACATATGCTAGTCATTATGTATTATTGCAACCCGCTCCACAATAATACTAGACTAGGGACGTTTAAGAATATCATTATTCTAGGGTTACAATTATGTTTATTACGTTACGCAGAAACAAAACAACAAACAAAATTGCTGGATTAATGCCTCAATAAAATATCATGACTCAATGTGCAAAAATACAATCATCTCATGATTGGCTTTTTGGGCACAATACTAACAATCTCCCACTTGCACTAAAAGCCAGTCATCCATGTATCTAATACCGATGGACCTAGAATCGCTATCATGCTTCTGCTGCGTAAGGGGTTTTGTCAGTGGATCAGCAATGTTGCTGTCTGTCGAAGTCCTGCATATCCTTACATCACCCCTCTCGATGATCTCCCTGATGAGATGATAGCGTCGAAGTATGTGTTTGGATCGCTGGTGAGATCGAGGTTCCTTAGCCTGTGCGATTGCTCCATTGTTGTCACAATAGAGCTCTATCGGGTCAACAATGCTTGGAACCACTCCAAGTTCAGTGATGAACTTCTTGATCCAAACTGCCTCCTTCGCAGCATCAGAGGCGGCAATGTACTCAGATTCTGTTGTAGAGTCAGCTACTGTCTCTTGCTTTGAACTCTTCCAGCTTACAGCACCACCACCAATACAAAACACATAACCAGATTGAGATCTAAAATCATCCTTATCGGATTGGAAGCTTATATCGGTGTAACCCCTTACAATGAGCTGATCTTCACCTCCAAAGACCAAGAATGCATCCTTAGTCCTTCGTAAGTACTTAAGGATGTTCTTAACAGCTGTCCAGTGCCTTTCACCGGGGTTCGATTGGTACCTACTCGTCATGCTCAAAGCATATGAGACATCGGGATGAGTACATATCATGGCATACATGATAGATCCAATTGCTGAGGCATATGGAATCTTACTCATACGCTCTCTCTCCTCGATTGTATTCGGACACTGAGACCTAGAAAGAGTGATACCATGTGACATGGGCAAGAATCCTTTCTTGGAATCTTGCATGCTAAACCTCTTTAGCACCTTGTCAATATATGTACTTTGACTTAGGCCAAGAAGCTTTCTAGATCTATCTCTATAGATCCTGATGCCTAACACATAGGCTGCTTCACCCAAGTCCTTCATAAAGAAACATTTCCCTAGCCAAGTCTTCACAGACTGTAGCTCAGGAATGTCATTCCCGATGAGTAGTATGTCATCTACATACAACACCAAGAAGACAATAGCGCTCCCACTAACTTTCTTGTAGACACAAGGTTCATCTTCATTTTTGATAAAACCAAACTCTTTGATTGCATCATCAAAACGAAGATTCCAACTTCGAGAAGCTTGCTTCAGTCCATAAATGGACCTTTGCAATTTGCACACTTTATTGGCATTCCCAGGAGTGACAAAACCCTCAGGTTGTGTCATGTACACATCCTCAAGTAGCTTTCCATTTAGGAATGCAGTTTTGACATCCATTTGCCATATCTCATAATCATAGTGTGCAGCAATAGCAAACAAAATTCGGATGGATTTAAGCATAGCAACTGGTGAAAAAGTTTCATCATAGTCAATACCATGAATTTGCTTGAAACCTTTTGCGACCAATCATCCCTTAAAGGTAATCACATTACCATCCATGTCAGTTTTCTTCTTGAAAACCCATTTGCACCCTATGGGTTTTACCCCTTCAGGTGGGTCAACCAAAGTCCATACTTGGTTTTCATACATGGATTCCATCTCGGATTTCATGGCCATTAGCCACTTCTCAGAGTCAGGCCCCGACATAGCTTGTTGATAGGTTGTGGGCTCATCTTGATCCATGAGCATCACATCACCGGTGTGAGTCACGAGAAATCCATATCTCTCGGGCTCACGCCGAATCCTACCAGTCCTACGTGGGCTTTATGCTACAGGAACAGACTCTTGAACCACAACATCTTGTGGTGTCTGTTCAGGTTCCATTTCAGGTTCGATGTCTCCTTGTTGTTCTTGAATTTCTTCAAGTTCTACTTTCCTCCCACTAGTTCCTTTAGAGATAAACTCTTTCTCCAAAAAGACACCAGTTCGAGCAACAAACACTTTTTGCTCAGAGGGATTGTAGAAATAGTAACCCTTTGTTTCTTTGGGATACCCAACAAAAAGACATTTTTGAGATTTGGGCCCTAGTTTGCCAGAGGATTGACGTTTTACATAAGCGTCACAGCCCCAAATCTTCATAAAAGACAAATTAGGATGCCTCCCACTCCATATCTCATATGGTGTCTTTTGAACCGATTTAGATGGAACTCGGTTTAGTGTAAAAGCGGCCGTCTCTAGAGCATGTCCCCAAAAGGAGTTTGGAAGGTCAGCTTGACTCATCATGGAGCGAACCATGTCTAACAGAGTTCGATTTCTCCTTTCAGAAACACCATTCCATTGAGGTGTACCTGGTGGAGTGAGTTGTGATATTATACCACACTCCTTCAGATAGTCAAGGAATTCTCGATCCAAGTACTCTCCACCTCGATCTGATCGAAGCACTTTGATACTCTTCCCGAGTTGATTCTCTACTTCATTCTTGAATTCTTTGAACTTTTCAAAGGATTCTGACTTGTGTCTCATAAGATACACATAGCCATATCTGCTGAAGTCATCAGTGAAAGTAATGAAGTATTGGAAACCTCCTCTAGCTTGTGTAGACATAAGGCCACATACATCACTATGTATGAGTCCTAGTAAGTCATTAGCCCTTTCACTTTGCCCTGTGAATGGGGCTTTGGTCATCTTGCCCAACAAACATGACTCACATGTCTCATATGATTCAAAATCACATGAGTCCAAGAGTCCATCGTTATGGAGCTTGGATATGCGGGTCTCATTTATATGGCCCAAGCGACAATGCCAGAGATAGGTCGGGTTTGAATCATTTAATTTGACCTTCTTGGTATTCACATTATAGATTGGATCTTCGAGGTCTAGAACATACAACCCATTACTAAGTTGAGCACTGCCATAAAAGATTTCATTCAAATAAATAGAACAACATTTGTCCTTTATTATAAATGAAAAACCTTTCTTGTCCAAACAAGAAACAGAAATCAAATTTCTACTAATAGTAGGCACAAAGTAGCAGTTGTCTAATTCTAAAACTAATCCACTAGGTAAAGTGAGAACATAAGTCCCTACGGCTAAGGCAGCAACCCTTGCTCCATTTCCAACACGTAGGTCCACTTCACCTCGGGCCAATCTTCTACTTCTACTTAGATCCTGCACATTTGCACAAATGTAAGATCCACATCCAGTATCCAATACCCAAGATGAGGAAGAAGAAAAGTTAGCCTCTATAACAAAAATACCTGAAGTGGAAGTCTTACTTCCCTTTTTCGTAGCAAGTTCTTCAAGATAGAGCTTACAGTTGCGCTTCCAGTGTCCAGGTTGCTTACAATGGAAGCACTCCCCTTCCTTTGCCACACCACCCTTTGGTTTCAGTGCAGCTGAAGAAGAACTAGCATTGGACTTTCCATTAGCTTTATCCTTCTTCTTGTTGGCTTTTCCTTTTCCCTTGCCCTTTTGAACCATCAAAATGGGCTTAGCCTTCTTAAGGTTTTGCTCAGCAGTTCTCAACATGTTGAGCAATTTAGGAAGGGACTTGTCAAGGTCGTTCATGTTATAGTTCATGACGAACTGACTGTAGCTTTCAGGCAACGATTGCAAGACTACATCAATAGCCAACTCTTTCTGAAGAGCAAATCCCAAATTCTCAAGATTCTCAATGTACCCAATCATCTTGAGCACATGAGGACCCACGGGACTTCCCTCAGACATCTTGCACTGAAACAATGCCTTAGAGGTCTCAAACCTCTCATGCCTAGCTTGCTCTTGGAAAAGCATTTTGAGATGTTCGATCATATCGAACGCCCCCATGTTCTCATGTTGCTTCTGAAGCTCAGATTCCATGGTAATAAGCATGAGGCATGCAACATCCAAAGCATCATCAGAATGCCTCTTGTGAGCATCCCTTTCAGCTCTTCGAGCAGTGGCAGCAGGCTTATTCGGAATGGGCTGCTCTAGGACATATGTCTTTCTCTCCTGTTTGAGGACTATCCTCAAGTTTCGGTACCATTTGAGAAAGTTGGTCCCATTCAGTTTTTCCTTCTCAAGGATCGATCGCAACGAAAGTGTCGATGTGTTTTGTGCCATGGTTATATACAACAGTAAATATGCAGTGTAAGAGTCATGTATTTTAATTCATTTAATAAGGACTTTTATTAAATGATACTCCCACTACTTTCCTCAAAATAATAACCCTCGATATTATTTCGGAACACCTCGGTGCTAAGGTATTCTAGTGGGCCAAGATCCATATTTGACCACAACCTGAGTCAGCTTTGGCTTTTCTCTCAAGTTACAGCTATTTAGGTAGGCAACTCCTTGCCAATTGCATCTTATGCAACTCTTGGATAGTTGGGTTAACAACACTTGTCCAAGCTCATCTCATGAACTTAAGCCCAACTCTATGCCTCTAAGTCCCTAATCCTATTAGGGTGACTTAGTTAAGTCGAACCCAAAGTTAGCAGTTTGGATATCACTATTATCCCATCGCACCTTACCAAGATGAACATAGGTGTTTTGCTTTGGCAAACCCACCTAATGTTGATCAAAGTCTTGACGAGTGCCAACATTTGGAAGGCATCACATTTAATGACTTAATATTTGTTTGAGGGATTTTATCTTTTGATCTCACCAATTTCTTATCTCCGGTTGTTTTATACATGCATCACATACAAATATAAAACATGCATCTCATGCTTACAAGAAATAAACGTGACATGGTTATAGCCCAAACTATGCGATATTCTCAAGCCAATGAGAATATCATAAAAGCCTAAGAAAAGAAAAGAGTCTTCACAAGCTCCTTCTCTTCCTTTCTTGGCTGCCCTTTTGTTGTCACCTCCTTGGACATACCACCTTGGATGAGCCCATAATGCACCATTACATCAATAATAGAAACCTCGAGTTACATTCGAGGGGAGTAAGGTGAGAAGAGAATGTACAATGAGAGTGATAAGAAAAGGCACGACTTGCAGGCCGTATTTACAAGTACAACCAATCAAGGGCTATAACCATGCACCATGCTTCAAACACCAATCAGCATATCATGTCAAATCTCATTCAACAAAGATGCATGCCAATTTTCGCGTGTTGATTAACCAGATTTTATTTATGTGGCGCTTCGCATACGGCGGTCCCGCTGGCACCCTGCTAAGGCATTTAATTTACGTCAACTTAATTTAAAATAATTTATTTTTATTTTTATGTTTATTTTTTAAATTAATTTTATTTAAAAATTAATATTATGTAGATACAATAGTTTACTTGAAAGTGAATTTTCATAATTTTTTTTAATGTCTAAAGTTAGAAAATTTATTAAAAAATTAGTAAAATTATAAAAATTATATTTTTAGTGAATTATTATACCCATATAATATTAAGTTTTAAATAAAATTAATTTCAGATAAAAATATAAAAATAAATTATTTAAAATTAAATTAAAATAAACTTACTTTTACACATATTGCCACTGCCAGCTACAACTAGTATAGAAAGTGCACTTGTTTCTTACTATTTTTCTTAATAGTGAAGCTTCCTGCTTTGACTTGGGGTAAGTCAGCTATTTTCTCGTTCTATTAGTAAGGAAGGCAGAGATGGCTGAAGTAAAGAAACAAAAGAAGACAAAAAAAAAAATCTTTAGAAACAACCTTCCTGTAATTTTAATATTTCTAATATTTTTTTACAGTTAAATAAATATTTTAAATTATCAAGTTTTTTTTTCTGTTAATATAACTTTCTTCTATAAATACAAATTAATATTTATTACATGTTAGTTAACTATAAAAAATAAAAAAAATACCTTACTTTCGGTTCCCGAACAGGCCGAATCCGAACAAACCTTGTGTTTTTGCAACTATTGCAAGAATCCTAATCCATATAGGTATCTCATACCTATCAATTTCGGGTTAATCTCATTAACCAATTTGTGTCGTTTCTTCATATATCTCATATGTTCATTACGAATTCCGGTTTCATGCATCACGAATCAATCTAATTAATCATGGCCGAAAACCAATCGAACACATAGCATCATGCGATTCAACACTCAATCCCGATTTAGGGTTTCACCAGTAGCTCTGATACCACTGTTGGGTTTCGGGAGCCAAACAGCGCAGCGGAATTTAACCGAAACCCTCCAGGATCCAAGTGAAACGGGGTAAACCGGGTGTTCGAAAATTTCATACCTAATTTTCGGTTGAGATCTCTCACTCAACTGTAGAGTCGAATCACAAAACCTGAACAGTTGACGTGTTCAGGCTCTCTATGGTATCCACACAAGCCTCTCAGGATCACCACGCTTCCACCACGTCCCGGCAGATGCGTTTCTCTTGCGCTCGCAGTGCTAGCTTGCGTCCTCCAAGGAATTGCAAGAGAAGAGTGCAGCTGTCCTTTTGGGAGGCTAGGGTAAGGAGACCTACGAATTTCTCACTTAAAAGTTGTATTTATAGTGAGACTCAACTTCCAGGCCTAATGGGTTTCAAAGCCCTAATCCAATTAGGATTTAATTTCGGGCTTAATAATGGCTCAACTCCTTGGCCCATTATTAATACGAAATTAAAGTGAAACCATAACCCAAATAATTAGCCCATGCACTCTAATGATCCAAATAGCTCTATGTGTGCGACCCAACAGGCTCTTGCCATGTTGGCAATGATCATAAATCACATTTATGATCATAAGCAATGAGCGGTGTCTAGCAACACATCATTGCTACCCAAGTGACAAGATTGTCGGTGAATCGACTAAACCTTTATGATCATCACCGATATATGCCATTGTCCCTTTGTCCAAGATATCAAGACTAAGCACAAGACATGGAATGTGTCACTCTCGTATAGCCCAATCTTTGGTTTCTTGATTACCGAGTAGACCAACTTAAACTGACGACATTGATATCATATATCAACTCATCGGAGCATGGCCATGCATTTTCTAAGTCTCACTCTATCAAGGGGCCCAAAGATATCACTCCCGTTACATAGGAGGGACAAATCCCATCTTGATCATACAAATCCCTCCGCATGATATGTGACATATCCAATGACCTCCTTCAAGTTCACTCAGTTACGAGCAACAAAGAAAAGTATCAAAGTATGTGACTCACATGTAGGGAACCTTGCTGATCTTAGGTCGAAGGACTACATATACCATGATCACTATGAGAATCACTTATGACACTCATATAATGATCCATGAAGTGTTCTCATGGTGGGTCGGTCCAGTACACAAGTTCTCCAACTTGTACCCAGATGTAGACTACATATCTCATATTAGTCTCCACATATGCTAGTCATTATGTATTATTGTAACCCGCTCCACAATAATACTAGACTAGGGACGTTTAAGAATATCATTATTCTAGGGTTACAATTATGTTTATTACGTTACACAGAAACAAAACAACAAACAAAATTGCTGGATTAATGCCTCAATAAAATATCATGACTCAATGTGCAAAAATACAATCGTCTCATGATTGGCTTTTTGGGCACAATACTAACACCTTTTCCTTTTTTTCCTCTTCGTTTTTGTGCTCTTTCTTCGGGCACTTCTTCTTTGTAAGCCTGATCATTCTCAATGAATATTTTTTGGCTAAGTCTTTTTGCAAGATTTTGCATTTCCATCATCCCGAACAAGTTCACCCAAGAGACTTCGGGAAACCTGCAATCACAAAAAATTATTCTGCGCTTTTTGCGGCGAGCACTTTCGCGAGATTTTTTCCATTTTTCCTAACGTAATGGCTCAAGGGACTTCAGAAAATCATATCTGCGCTTTATCACGGCGAACACGTTCGCAGAATTCTGTCTTGCACCATTTTGTACACTTAAGAATTTTTCTGAAGGACATTCTGTAGTTAGGATACTTTTTGTACAACACAATCCTTCCGCTCCATCTTAAGCGTAGAATTTCTTCAGGTCGTCTAAGTGCCAAGTGTTTTTCAATTCTATGCCTTCGGTGTCACCAAGTTTGTACACGCCTTTTCGTACTTCGGCAATAACCAGATAAGGTCCTTCCCAGTTCGTGCGAAGTACTCCGTGGGATGGCTTTCGGGGTGAAAAGTCAGCCTTTCGGAGAACGAGGTCCCCTTTCTTGATTTCTTTTGGCTTGGCTAGTAAATTTATAGCCGCGGCCACTCTTGGCTGGAAAGCTTTTCTTCTCAGCTCAGCTATTTCTCTGTGTTCACCGATGAGGTCGAGTTTCATTCTTAGGCCGAGGTCGTTTCCACCTTCATCAAATACTTGCACCCGTACTGATGGTCTAACTATCTCGACAGGGATGAGGGCCTCTGTTCCGAAGATGAGAGAGAAGGGAGTCTCCCTTGTGGCTCTTTGGGGCGTCGTTCGGTAACTCCATAATACGCTTTGGAGTTATCCTGGCCATTTCCCTTTTGCTTCCGCCAGTCTCTTTTTCAGGCCATCTTTTATGGTCCTGTTAGATACCTCCACCTGCCCGTTGCTTTGGGGGTGAGCCACTGGGGCGAAGTGCATCTTTGTTCCGAGGTCGCTGATAAATTCCTGGAATCCTTTGTCTATGAATTGGGATCCATTATCAGCCACTAGTACCCTCGGTATGCCGAATCTGCATACGATGTTCTTCCATACAAACTTATGCACTTCTTTCACCGAGATAGTTGCTAGCGGTTCTGCCTCGACCCATTTGGAGAAATAGTCTACTGCTACGACGCAGAATTTCACGCCTCCGGGCGCCGCGGGGAGTGGCCCAATAAGGTCTATACCCCAGACTGCGAAGGGCCAGGGATAGTCAGCCGAAGTTACCATTTCCGAGGGTGCCCTCTGGATGTTCGCATGTCTCTAGCAACTACCGCATTTCCGGACGAACTACCTTGAGTCCTTTCTCAGTGTAGGCCAGAAGTATCCCTGGCGGAGTATTACCGCTGCCAGGGCATCGGTTCCAATGTGTGAACCACACATGCCTTTGTGGACTTCTTCAAGGATCATTTCAGTATCCTCTTCGTTCACACATCTTTGCAGTGGATTCGCGTATCCCTGTCGGTATAGTTCTTCACCGATTAGGAAGAAACGGCCGGAGCGCCTTCGCAGGTTTGCAGCGTCACCGGGGTGTTCGGGGTGCACATTTTCCATGAGGTACCTTTTTATTGGATCCCTCCACCCTTTTCCCGAGGTCGCTATGCTCAGCACTGAGATGCTCGGACGGTCTAGCACCTCGGTGTAGGTCTTTGACTTCGCCAAGCAATCTGCCACGGTGTTTTTCCGCCAAGGTACGTTTTCGATCCGTACGGCGTCAAACTCTTGAATGAGTTTTGCTACCAGCTCGTGGTATTTTGCCAAGGTTGGGTCCTTCGCCCCATAGTCTCCAGCAGTCTTCCGAACTACTAGCTGGGAGTCGCTATGACCCTTTAAGTTTCTCACGCCAATTTTTCTGGCCAATCGTAATCCCGCTATGAGGGCCTCATACTCAGCCACATTGTTAGTGACGTTGAAGCTAAACTTGATAGCCTTCATTACTTCCAGGCCTTCAGGGCCTCTGACAATTACCCCAGCTCCCTGGTGTTCGGAGCCCGAGGCTCCGTCAACATGTAAGGTCCATTCTGGCTCACCTTCATTTAGATCCGGATGACTGTCCTCAGTGGTGGGTATTTCGGCAATGAATTCTGCCAGTGCTTGAGCTTTTATGGCCTTCCGAGGTTCATAAGTGATATTGTGTTCGCCAAGCTCTATACACCACTTGGAGAGCCTTCCCGAATGATCCACTTTCCTCATAACGTCCCGTATTGGTAGGCTACTTCGAACGATGATGGGGTGAGCCTGAAAGTACGGTCGCAGCCTTCTCCCTGGAAGCACCAAGGTGTATATAGCTTTTTGCAGCAGAGGGTACCTGACTTCAGCGCCATGCAGGGATTTGCTTACATAGTAGACCGGCCATTGTTTTGGCCCTTCTCCTTTCACGAGGACCGAGCTCACAGCTTTTTCCGTGACGGCGAGGTATAATACGAGGGGCTCTCCCTCGCGAGGTTGTCGCAGAGTCGGCAGGCTGGCTAGGTAGATTTTGAGTTCTTCCCAGGCTTTTTGGCAGTCTTGATCCCAAGGATGATCATCCCTTCCGAGGTTGCCTTCCTTTTTTGCTGCCTTAGTGAGTACTTTGAAGAAAGGCCGACACCTATCCCCGTACCTGGAAATGAACCTGCTAAGAAAGGTTATTCTTCCGGTGAGTCTCTGCACATCTTTTACTGTGGTAGGAGTTCGGAACTCGAGTAGAGCCTTAATTTTTTCGGGGTTAGCATCGATGCCTCTTTCGGATACCATGTACCCAAGGAACTTTCCCGAGGTCACCCCGAACATGCATTTTTCAGGATTGAGATGAATCCCGAAGGCTCTGAGCTTTTGGAAGGTTTCCTCTAGATCTGCAACGTGGTTGCGAGGGAGCTTGCTTTTGACTATCATATCGTCAATATACACCTCCATGTTTCTCCCCATTTGGTCCTTAAAGACCTTGTTCATCAGGCTTTGGTAGGTGGCTCCTGCATTTTTAAGCCCGAAGGGCATCCTGACGTAGCAGCATGTTCCTCCCTCGGTGATGAAGGCAGTTTTCTCTTCATCTTCGGGGTCCATCCTTATTTGATGGTAGCCGCTGAAGGCGTCTAGGAAACTTAGGAGCCCATATTCGGCAGTTGAGTCTACGAGTTAGTCTATTGGCGGAAGAGGGTACGAGTCTTTCGGGCAAGCATCGTTCAAGTTTTTGAAGTCGATGCACATTCGGAGTTTGCTGCTGCCTTCTTTTGTGGCAATCACCACGTTGCTTAACCATTCGGGGTATTTGACCTCCCTGATGACTTCAGCGTCTAACAGGTGCTGGACTTCGGTTTTCACAAAGTTGCTCTTATGGGCTGAGATGCTTCGCTTCTTTTACCGGATAGGCTTTGCTTCTGGGCTTACTTTGAGGCTATGCTGTATTATGCCAGGGTACACCCCTGGCATATCTTTCGGCGAGCAGGCAAAGAGATCTTTATTTCCCAGTATGAAAGATACAAGGTTTTTCTTGTCACCTTCGGGCAAGCTCTTCCCTATTCGGTTAGATTGTCCTAGGACAAGTTCCACTATTTCTGTTTCCGCTCTCGGGGGTTCTCCTTCTTTGCTCTTCTCTGGTGCCTTCGCCTCCATGTTTGTGCGAGGTTATTTGCCAGGGCTTTTTGCGCTTTCACAAACACCTTCCTTACCTCAGCTTGATCTATGAAGACCTCTGTATCCCCATCCTTGGTGGCGAATGTGACAGTCAAGTACTTCACATCAGGGCGAATGTGCAGGTTTCCCTGTGTCTGCCTTCCAAGGATGGCATTGTACGAAGAAGGAACGTCCATGACGATAAATCTCGCCATTGTGGAGGCGTACAACTCAGCTGTTCCGTCGACCAAAGTTCCTTTCATTATCAGGGGGAGATTAATCCATCCGAGGACAGGTAGTTCGGACAGTCCAACCCCGAAGGTGGGCGAGGTGACAGGCTTGAGCTCGCTGCTGGAGATGTCCAAATTTGGCAGTAAATGCGAGAATAGGACGTCAGTATTTGATCCATCGTCAAGCAACACTCTTTTGACGTCCCAGTTCCCTATCCATGCCATGATTAGCAGCGGATCGTCATGGGGGAAGATGACGGTGGATCCATCCTTGCGAGCCAGTTTCTTTGTCGGACTCTGATATTCCATGACCGCAATCTCTCTGGCCTTCGACTTTCTTTCTGAGGATGGGAGCCCCGTAGTGATGGTTTGTATCACCCCTGGAGGAGAAGGAGGGCACTTTTTCGGGCTTCTGTTTCTCCGTCTGTCGGAGTTGTAGTCCTCGTCTTCGGCCCTTTCTTCCTCATCTTTTCTTCCTTTTGGGGAAGGCATCCGCAGATATTTCCAAAGTTGGCCGAGTTTTATCAGCGACTCAATGTACTTCTTCAGTTGGAAGCAGTCTTCGGTGTCGTGGCCATGGTCGTGGTGAAACTGGCAGAACTTCTTGATGTTTTTCTTGTTATCAGCGGTCATGGCCCTTGGCCGCCGAATCTACGTCGCCTGCCTTTCCAGCGCCATGAGGATGTTTGTTCGTGTAGTGCTCAGGGGTGTGAAGCTTTGAAGTTTGCTTCCCCGCATCCTCCGAGGTCGGCATGCCTGTTCGGTTGGATGCCGGTCTTGCTGATTGGACCCTTCGGCGCGGTTGTGATCGGACTTTGGCCCAGCCATTCTCAGCTCCTCGGCGGTCATGTGCTGTTCAGCCCTTCTGTAAATTTCTCCGAGGGTGTCCGGGGGGTCATTTGAGAACTCATAGAACAGCTGTGAGTCTCGCCGAAGGCCCCATGTCATGGCGAGGATGCGTATTTCGGGCCGAAAGTCTGGGACGCTTAGAGCTTCCCTGTTGATTCTTTCGACATAGTCTCGGATGGTTTCTCCGTTTCTCTGCTCTATGTCGAACATCTGAACAGGCATCTTCGCCGTTGGTTGGCTTCCAATAAATTGTTACGCGAAGGCCGTAGACAACTCCTGGAACTCAGTGATGGCTCCTGGGGGCAATGAGTTGTACCACGCAGTTGCTGGTCCCGTGAGGGTGACCTCGAAGCATTTACACATGGTAGCTGATAGCCAAATGCTATCGCCTCTATTTGGCCGAACTCCCTGCCACAATGATGGCCAGAAAAAGCTGGCGCTACCCGAGAAAAGGTGCGATCAGGCACCTCGGGAGATAGCCGAAGAGCTCCGAGCCCGGCATGCCAGCAAACCTCGAGGACACTACTCGCGCCCCCAAAGGTTGTGAACAGATCGCCTTCGGAAAAGCGGCACCAGACAGCGAGCCGAACATGATATCCCCGAAGGCGGAACTCCCTGAAACTGGGAACCCCCGAACTGAGGGCTTGTTTCCCGAAGAGGCTCTGTCCGAACTAAAGGATGACCTCAGCCAGGGACCTCGGGAGTACGGCAGGAGCATTTATGGAAGCATTTAAGGAAGCCTCTGACACGTCCTTTCACAGACGTCATAAAGCCGCCTGAATAGACGCCCTGACACACGGACGCCATCAGAATCACATCATGGCCCATCTCAGCATGTGGCTCAAGGCAACCTGCTACCAACTATCTGTCCCCTATGCCCAGAAATTCAGGAACATCCGACCGAACACGTGTCGCGATCTGAACGGGCTAGGCACTCCTATAAATATCAGGAATTAATACTTGGCAGGAGGCTGGTCGGTTGGCAAAAACACTGCTCCCACACTCTGAGAAAACTACCAGGCAAGACTCTTCAGCCCTGTGTGCTATTTCCTCTGCCTTTTCTCAGCCACCACTAACTTGGGCGTCGGAGGCTCCCCCCCCGGAAAAACACTCCGGGGGCCTCCTAACCCTTTGTTTCTGAGCTTTCAGGCACTCTCCTTTGGGCTATCCATTCCATCAGACATTCTTCCTCCCAGAAGTCTCTCCACCAGTCACCATGACTATAAATGATGAGGCCCCTGGCCATCATTTGGCGCCATCTGTGGGAAACCGCTCTGAGATCGCCGTCGTTGAGACTCGGCGTTCTAAGGACAAGGGGCTCCCGAAGTCCCCGTCCGCGCCTGAGATACAACCGGCTGCTGAGCAAACACTCCCAGGGACTTATGCGCCTGAGGAAGACCGCCCTCTGGTAATCACCATGAGCTTCTTGAGGGACTTTCAGCGTTCGGTTGTGTCTGAAATGACCCAGCAGATCGACCGAAGGTGGCCACAGCAAGCACAGGCCTAGAGACCCCGCTCACCGACACGCCCTCGGGAGAAAAGCCCCAAGTCTACACATCGCAGTTCGAGGAGTGGAGACCCTCGCGAAGAATCATCCACAGAAGATATAGCCCTCGGGAAACGGCCTGTGGGACAAACCGGGTCCAAGCGACCGAGTGTTTCACAACGAAGCAGTTTGTCGCCTGAGGCGAGGTCCTTGTCCCCTCAGCGCCGAACTCGCCCCCCGCAGAGGCGCCGGCGATCTCCATTCCCTGAAGAAGGCCCTAGCGCCACAGTGCTGATGGAGAGGATACTAGCACGGCTGGACAGAGTGGAAAAACAAGTGGCCAGAAAACCCATTTGGGCCAGACTCTCGGGAACATGCTGCGAAGATGACTCGCCATTTATTCAGGCCGTTGTTGAGGCAGCCATGCCAGGTGACTTCAGAGTACCTCGGTTGGAGATTTATGATGGCCGTACTGATCCACAGGCCCATCTGACGAAGTACAGATGCAACATGATAATGCACGGTGCTGACGACGCTACCATGTGCAAGTGCTTCGAAGTCACCCTCACAGGGCCAGCCACGGTGTGGTACAATTCCTTGCCTTCAGGAACCATCACTGAGTTCCAGGACTTGTCCACAGCCTTCACCCAGCAGTTCATTGGGAGCCGACCTACGGCAAAGATGCCTGTGTAGATGTTCGACATAGAGCAGAGGAATGGAGAAACCATCCGAGACTATGTCGAAAGATTCAACAGGGAAGCTCTGAGCGTCCCAGACATCAGGCCCGAAATCCGCATTCTTGCCATGACACGAGGCCTTCGGCGAGACTCACAGCTGTTCTACGAGTTCTCAAAGGACCCCCCGAAGGCCCTCAGAGAATTTTACCGAATAGCAGAACAGCACATGACCGCCGAAGAACTAAGAATGGCTGGGCCGAAGTCTGATCACCACCGCGCCGAAGAGTCCAGTCAACAAGCTCGGCATCCTACCGAACACGCAGGATGACCTCGGAGAATGTGAGGAAGGAAACCTCAAAGTTTCACACCATTGAGCACTTCACGGACCAACATTCTCATGGCGCTGGAAAGGCAAGGAACGCAGGTTCGGCGACCAAGGGCCATGACCACCGATAACAAAAAGAATGCCAAGAAGTTCTGCCAGTTTCATCGCGACCACGGTCATGACACCGAAGATTGCTTCCAGCTGAAGAAGTACATAGAGTCGCTGATAAAACAGGGCCAACTTCGGAAATACCTGAGGATGCCATCCCCAAAAGGCAGAAAAATGGAGGAAGAAAGGGCCGAAGATGAGGATTATGACTCCGATAGGCGAAGAAATAGAAGTCCAAAATAGCGCCCTCCACCTCCAGCAGGGGTTATCCAAACCATCACCACGGGGCTCCCATCCTCGAAAAGAAAGCGGAAAGCCAGAGAAATTGCAGTCATGGAGTATCAAAGTCCATCAAAGAAGCTGGCTCGCAAAGATGGCTCCACCGTCGTCTTCCCCCACGACGATCCGCTACTGATTATGGCGAGAGTAGGGAATTGGGACGTCAAAAGAGTGTTGCTTGATGATGGCTCAAATGCTGACGTCCTATTCTCGCACCTGCTGCCGAGCTTGGGCATCTCCAGCAGCGAACTAAAGCCTGTCACCTCGCCCACTTTTGGGGTTGGACCATCCGAACTCCCCGTCCTCGGATGGATCGACCTCCCGCTGATGATGAAAGGGACTTCGGTGAACGGAGCAGCTGAGTTGTATGCCTCCACAATGGCGAGATTCATCGTCATGAACGTCCCGTCCTCATACAACGCCATCCTTGGAAGGCAGACAATGGGGAATCTGCATATTCGCCCTGATGTGAAGTACTTGACTGTCACATTCGCCACCAAGGATGGAGATGCAGAGGTCTTCATAGACCAAGCCGAGGTACGAAAGGTGTTTATAAAAGCACGAAAAGCTCCGGCAAGCAACCTCGCGCAAACGATGGAGGCAAGGGCACCAGAAAAAGGCAAAGAAGAAGATCTCGCCAAAACAGAAATTGAAGCAATAGAGCTTGTCCCAGGTCAATCTACCCGAATAGGGAAGAGCTTGGCCGAAGGTGACAAGGAAAATCTTGTATCCTTTCTGCTGGAAGATAAAGATCTGTTTGCCTACTCGCCAAAAGATATACCAGGGGTGAACCCTGGCATAATACAGCACAGCCTCAAAGTAAGTCCGGAAGCAAGGCCTGTCCGGCAAAAGAAACGAAGCATCTCAGCCCACAAAAGCAACTTTGTCAAAACCGAAGTCCAGCGACTCCTAGATGCTAAGGTTATCAGGGAGGTCAAGTACCCCGAATGGTTAAGCAACGTGGTCATCGCCACAAAAGAAGGTAGCAGCAAACTCCGGATGTGCATCGACTTCAGAAACTTGAACGATGCTTGCCCTAAAGACTCATACCCTCTGCCGCCGATAGATCAACTGGTAGATTCAACTGCTGAATATGGGCTCCTAAGTTTCCTAGATGCCTTCAGTGGCTACCATCAGATAAGGATGGACCCCGAAGATGAAGAGAAGACTGCCTTCATCACCGAGGGAGCAACATACTGCTATATCAGGATGCCATTCGGGCTCAAAAATGTAGGAGCCACCTACCAGAGGCTGATGAACAAGGTCTTCAAAGACCAAATGGGGAAAAACATGGAGGTGTATGTTGATGATAAGATAGTCAAGAGCAAGCTGCCTGGCTACCACGTTGCAGATTTAGAGGAAACCTTCCAAAAGCTCAGAGCCTTCGGGATCCGCCTTAATCCTGAAAAGTGCATCTTCGGGGTGACCTCGGGAAAATTCCTTGGGTACATGGTATCCGAAAGAGGCATCGACGCTAACCCCGAGAAGATTAAGGCTCTACTTGAGTTCCGAACTCCTGCCACAGTCAAAGATGTGCAGAGACTCACCGAAAGAATAAGCTCTCTGAGCAGGTTTATTTCCAGGTACGGAGATAGGTGTAGACCTTTCTTCAAAGTCCTCACAAAGGCAACAAAAATGGAAGGTGACCTCGGAAGAAATGATCATCCTTGGGATGAAGATTGCCAAAAGGCCTGGGAAGAACTCAAAGTCTACCTGGCCAGCCTGCCGACTCTGCGACAACCTCGGGAGGGAGAGCCCCTCGTACTGTACCTCGCCGTCACAGAAAAAGCTGTGAGCTCGGTCCTCGTGAAAGAAGAAGGGTCAAAGCAATGGCCGGTCTACTATGTCAGCAAGTCCCTGCATGGCGCCGAAGTCAGGTACCCTTTGCTTCAAAAAGCTATATATGCCTTGGTGCTTGCAGGGAGAAGGCTGCGACCATACTTTCAGGCTCACCCCATCATCGTCCGAAGTAGTCTACCGCTACGGGATGTCATGAAAAGAGTTCATCATTCGGGAAGGCTCTCCAAGTGGTGCATAGAGCTGGGCGAACACGAAATCACGTATGAGCCTCGGAAGGCCATAAAAGCTCAAGCACTGGCAGATTTTATCGCCGAAATACCCACCACTGAGGAGAGCCACTCGGATCCAAAAGAGGGTGAGCCAGAATGGACCTTGCACGTAGACGGAGCCTCGGGGTCCGAACACCAGGGAGCTGGAGTAATTATCAGGGGCCCCGAAGGCCTGGAGGTAATGAAGGCTATCAAGTTCAGCTTCAACGTCACCAACAATGTAGCTGAGTATGAAGCCCTCATAGCGGGATTACGCTTGGCCAGAAAGATTGGCGTGAGAAACTTAAAGGCTCACAGCGATTCCCAGCTGGTAGTTCGGCAGACGGCAGGAGATTATGGGTCGAAGGACCCAATCTTGGCAAAATATCATGAGCTAGTAGCAAAGCTCATCCAAGAGTTTGACGCCGTACAGATCGAAAATGTACCTCGGCGGAATAACACTGAGGCAGATTGCTTGGCGAAGTCGAAAACATATACCGAGGTGCTAGACCATCCGAGCATCTCAGTGCTGAGCATGACGACCTCGGGAACAGGGTGGAAAGACCCAATAAAAAGATACCTCGCGGAGAATTTGCTCCCCGAAGACCCCGGCGATGCTGCAAGACTGTGAAGACGCTCCGGAAGATTCTTCCTGATTGGCGAAGAGTTATATCGGCAGGGATATGTGAATCCGCTACAAAGGTCTGTGGATGAAAAGGATACTGAAATGGTCCTTGAAGAAGTTCACGAAGGCATGTGTGGTTCACACATTGGAACTGATGCCCTGGCAGCAGTGGTACTCCGCCAAGGATACTTCTGGCCTACCCTGAGAAAGGACGCAAGACAGTTCGTCCGGAAATGTGGTAGCTGCCAGAGACACGCGAAAATCTAGAGGACACCCTCGGAAATGGTAACATCGGCAGACTATCCTTGGCCGTTCGCAGCCTGGGGTATAGACCTTATTGGGCCACTCCCCACAGCACCCGGAGGCGTGAAATTCTGCGTGGTAGCAGTGGACTATTTCTCAAAGTGGGTGGAGGCAGAACCACTAGCAACTATCTCGGCAAAGGAAGTGCAGAAGTTCCTATGGAAGAACATCGTATGCAGATTTGGCATACCAAGGGTACTAGTAGCTGATAATGGATCCCAGTTCACAGACAAAGGTTTCCAAGAATTCATCAGCGACCTCGGAATAAAGATGCACGTCGCCCCAGTAGCTCACCCCCAAAGCAACGGGCAGGTGGAAGTATCGAACAGGACCATAAAAGATGGCCTGAAAAAGAGACTAGGGGAAGCCAAGGGGAAATGGCCAGGAGAACTCCAAAGTGTATTATGGAGCTACCGAACGACGCCCCGAAGAGCCACAGGGGAGACTCCTTTCTCACTTGTTTTCGGAATAGAGGCCATTATCCCAATAGAGGTAGTTCAACCTTCAGTACGGGTGCAAGTATTTGATGAAGGTGGTAATGACCTCGGCCTGAGAACCAATCTCGATCTTATGGCCGAACACAGAGAAATAGCCGACCTGAGAAGAAAAGCTTTTCAGCAAAGAGTGGCCGCGGCTGTAAACTTGCGGGCCAGGCCAAAATAAATCAAGAAGGGAGACCTCGTTCTCCAAAAGGCTGACTTCGCACCCCGAAGGCCATCCCATGGCGTACTTCGCGCAAACTGGGAAGGACCCTATCTGGTTCTTGCTGAAGTACGAAAAGGCGTGTACAAGTTTGGCGACGCCGAAGGCGTAGAATTGAAGAACACTTGGTACTCAGACGCCTTGAAAAAATTCTACGCTTAAGGTTGAGCGGAGGAGTTATGTTGTACAGAATGGCCTTGAGAAAAATTCTTAAGTGTACAGAAATTGTGCAAAACAGAATTCTGCAAAGATGCTCGCCATGATAAAACATAGATATGACTTTCCGAAGTCCCTTGAGCCATCTCGCTCGGGAAAGATGGAAAACAAAAATCTCGCAGAAGTACTCGCCATAGCCAGCGTAGAGATAATTTTCCGAACTCCCTTGAGCGAACATGCTCGGGAAAATGGGAAGTGAAAAATCTCGCGAAAGGTTTTCCGAAGTCCCTTGAGCAAACATGCTCGGGACAACTGGAAAAACAAAAAATTTGACTGAAGGTTTTCCGAAGTCCCTTGAGCAATCATGTTCGGGGTAATTTCGGAATGAAAAAGCCTGCAAAAAGACTTAGTCAAATTTTTTCAGGCCTTCCAGAAAGTCTTTCGAGCAAGCGCACTCGGGACAAAGGAAGGTAAAAAAGTTTCTTTAATCGCAGGTTTTCTGAAGTCTCTTGAGCGAACGTGTTCGGGACAATGGAAATGAAGAAACTTGCAAGAAAAGACTTAGCCAAAAAATCTTCATTAAGAGCAAAGCTGCTTTACAGTAAAGAACTGCCCGAAGGAGGATTACAAAATAGAAGGGAAGGAAAAGGGGCCCTAAAATAGCCTAAGGGTTCGCGGCGTCCCGAGAGCCACTCGTTTGCCCACCCTTTTCCACCACCTTCGGCGCTGGAATTGAAGGAGGAAGTTTCAGATGTTCGACCTTGGACCATTTCCACCGAGGTCCCCTAGGAATGTTTAGACCCTCTAGAAAAGAGAGGTCCAGATCTGGGAACCTCTGGAGAACCTGGTGCCGAGCAAGGCAGAAGCCGTCCTGGAACGCGACCTTGCTCATCTGATCAGACTTGTTCTTCTCAAGCTCGAGGTCGTCAAGCTCGTCCTTCAGGTCCGCGATCTCCTCTTCCAGCGCCTTTATCTGCTCCTCCCCCTTCGGCTCCTTCTTCAACGACTCGACCTCGGCCCGGAGAGCGTTATTCTCACTCGTCAATGACACTATACGGCTGTCAGAACCAGCCATGTGCTGGAGAAGATCTTCGTTGGCGGCGAGCATCCCCTTTATTTGGTCACCGAGGTCAGCGATCTTCCTGGAGGAATCCTTTTGAAGTTCTTCTTTTTCCTTTCGGAACTCCTCCCGAAGGGCAGCTACTTCTTTCTCAGCAGCCTCTTTCAGCTGTTGGTTTTTGGCGACCGACTTCGCGAGTGCGGTCCTCGTCTCATTCATGGTTTGAGTGGCCGAAGTTCGAAAAGCAACCTCCCTGGCCACCCGAACTCGAAGGAAGGCGGCGTACCCCATCAGCTGCAAAAAGATTAAACGCAAGGTCAGTAATATCCAAACACTTAGGAAAAAATTGAAGGGAATGAGCTGTGAAGGATATACCTGAGCAGCGTGCTCGGTGATCTTTGTGGCGAGGGTGTTATCCCCCGGATGGGCCGCCGCTATAGCCTTGAAGGAGGCCTCGGTGAGCACCCCCCTCGTAATTTCCTTAGCCATTTGAGGAACGTCCTCGGAGTACATATTCATGTCCTCCGTGAACGTCCAGAAAGGCTCCTTGGGTATCTTCCCTTGCGGGATTTTGGCATCCCGAAGAGCTCATTTCCGAGCATGTTCGGCCACCCAGCCAGGGGTAGTCAACTCCCCTGCATGGTAAGAATGAGAAAGAGATTAAAGACAAATAAGCCAATCCAGAAAAAACAAAGGAAGTACACTTTGTCTGGAAACAAACCTGGCGGAACCTCGACAACAATGTCCTCGGAGTCCTCGGCCTCCTCGGCCGAAATGCCCTTGCCCTTCCGCTTGCACCGCTCCTCGGCAGAAGGTACTTCTACCACTACATCAAGGAGGGCCCGTGACGTGGTAGGACTCTGAGGAGGAACGTCGGTTGAAGGGACCTCGGAAGCGGCAGCCTCAGACGCCAGAATTTCGGCTGTCCCAGGCTCCTCGGCGGTCTCCTCGGGGATTTCTTCTAGAGGAGCCTGGGCAACTCTCTTTGCCCGTTTCATCGAAGGCCCCGCGCCAGTAGACTTCTGCCTTCAGAAAGACGCCTTGTTCGTCTGATCGCCCTTCTCCACTTGGCCGGTGAAAAGGGACTTGTAATAGGCGGCAGTCACGTCGCCCATCTCTGAAAAAGGAGAGAAACATCAGCGTAAGTTCGAGGAAAAAAACAGTAAAGGAGTAGAAGATAACTCACTTTCGGCAAGCGTTTTGAAAGAAATTTCCTCCTTAAGAAGCTTGACCAACCAGGAATCCTTCCCGGTGATGGCAGGAGCTGGCATCTCGAGGTCAGTCTCGTGCTCCTTTACCACCTTTAGCTCCCGAAGGACCTCTTCGGTCATCAACCTCCAGTTGCTTGGAAAAGGGTAAAGGGCGCGCGAAACGACCTTGGGATCCCAGTCAAAGACAGCCCGAATGCGGGTGTCGAAATCTGCGAACAAGGGAGCTAACTCTGGGGCTAGCAGCATCCTCGGATCAGCAACGTCCACATCCAGTGTTCCCTGAGCCCATTTGGTCGGAACGTACGACCAGGCCTCATCCATCTTTATGAAGAAAAACTTCTGTTGCCACCCCCGCCAGCTATCTTTAGTGGCGAAGGTGAACATGAATTTCTTGCTCCCGGATCCCCGAGGTAGCGTGAAATAGAATCCACCCTTCGGGACCACAGAGAGCTTGTAATACTGCATAAAGATTCTGAAATTGGGTTCTATCCCGAAGACGCCACACATGCAGAGGTAGGCGTTAAAATAGCAGAACGAGTTTGGGGGAAGCTGGTTCATAGCAATGTTGGGTTTCGGGAGCCAAATAGCACAGCGGAATTTAACCGAAACCTTCCAGGATCCAAGTGAAACGGGGTAAACCGGGGGTTCGAAAATTTCATACCTAATTTTCGGTTGAGATCTCTCACTCAACTGTAGAGTCGAATCACAAAACCTAAACAGTTGACGTGTTCAGGCTCTCTATGGTATCCACACGAGCCTCTCGGGATCACCACGCTTCCACCACGTCCCGGCAGATGCGTTTCTCTTGCGCTCGCAGTGCTAGCTTGCGTCCTCCAAGGAATTGCAAGAGAAGAGTGTGGCTGTCCTTTTGGGAGACTAGGGCAAGGAGACCTGTGAATTTCTCACTTAAAAGTTGTATTTATAGTGAGACTCAACTTCCAGGCCTAATGGGTTTCAAAGCCCTAATCCAATTAGGATTTAATTTTGGACTTAATAATGGCTCAACTCCTTGGCCCATTATTAATACGAAATTAAAGTGAAACCATAACCCAAATAATTAGCCCATGCACTCTAATGATCCAAATAGCTCTACGTGTGCGACCCAATAGGCTCTTGCCATGTTGGCAATGATCATAAATCACATTTATGATCATAAGCAATGAGCGGTGTCTAGCAACACATCATTGCTACCCAAGTGACAAGATTGTCGGTGAATCGACTAAACCTTTATGATCATCACCGATATATGCCATTGTCCCTTTGTCCAAGATATCAAGACTAAGCACGAGACATGGAATGTCTCACTCTCGTATAGCCCAATCTTTGGTTTCTTGATTACCGAGTAGACTAACTTAAACTGATGACATTGATATCATATATCAACTCATCGGAGCATGACCATGCATTTTCTAAGTCTCACTCTATCAAGGGGCCCAAAGATATCACTCCCGTTACATAGGAGGGACAAATCCCATCTTGATCATACAAATCCCTCCGCATGATATGTGACATACCCAATGACCTCCTTCAAGTTCACTCAGTTACGAGCAACAAAGGAAAGTATCAAAGTATGTGACTCACATGTAGGGAACCTTGATGATCTTAGGTCGAAGGACTACATATACCATGATCACTATGAGAATCACTTATGACACTCATATAACGATCCATGAAGTGTTCTCTTGGTGGGTTGGTCCAGTACACAAGTTCTCCAACTTGTACCCATATGTAGACTACATATCTCATATTAGTCTCCACATATGCTAGTCATTATGTATTATTGCAACCCGCTCCACAATAATACTGGACTAGGGACGTTTAAGAATATCATTATTCTAGGGTTACAATTATGTTTATTACATTACACAGAAACAAAACAACAAACAAAATTGCCGGATTAATGCCTCAGTAAAATATCATGACTCAATTTGCAAAAATACAATCATCTCATGATTGGCTTTTTGGGCACAACACTAACAATCTCCAACTTGCACTAAAAGCCAATCATCCATGTATCTAATACCGATGGATCTAGAATGGCTATCATGCTTCTGCTGCGTAAGGGGCTTTGTCAGTGGATCAGCAATGTTGCTGTCTGTCGAAGTCCTGCATATCCTTACATCACCCCTCTCGATGATCTCCCTGATGAGATGATAGCGTCGGAGTATGTGTTTGGATCGCTGGTGAGATCGAGGTTCCTTAGCCTGTGCGATTGCTCCATTGTTGTCACAATAGAGCTCTATCGGGTCAACAATTCTTGGAACCACTCCAAGTTCAATGATGAACTTCTTGATCCAAACTGCCTCCTTCGCAGCATCAGAGGCGGCAATGTACTCAGATTCTGTTGTAGAGTCAGCTACTGTCTCTTGCTTTGAACTCTTCCAGCTTACAGCACCACCACCAATACAAAACACATAACCAGATTGCGATCTAAAATCATCCTTATCGGATTGGAAGCTTGCATCGGTGTAACCCCTTACAACGAGCTGATCTTCACCTCCAAAGACCAAGAATGCATCCTTAGTCCTTCGTAAGTACTTAAGGATGTTCTTAACAGCTGTCCAGTGACTTTCACCGGGGTTCGATTGGTACCTACTCGTCATGCTCAAAGCATATGAGACATCGGGATGAGTACATATCATGGCATACATGATAGATCCAATTGCTGAGGCATATGGAATCTTACTCATGCGCTCTCTCTCCTCGGTTGTACTCGGACACTGAGATCTAGAAAAAGTGATACCATGTGACATGGGCAAGAATCCTTTCTTGGAATCTTGCATGCTAAACCTCTTTAGCACCTTGTCAATATATGTACTTTGACTTAGGCCAAGAAGCTTTCTAGATCTATCTCTATAGATCCTGATGCCTAACACATAGGCTGCTTCACCCAAGTCCTTCATAGAGAAACATTTCCTTAGCCAAGTCTTCACAGACTGTAGCTCAGGAATGTCATTCCCGATGAGTAGTATGTCATCTACATACAACACCAAGAAGACAATAGCACTCCCACTAACCTTCTTGTAGACACAAGGTTCATCTTCATTTTTGATAAAACCAAACTCTTTGATTGCATCATCAAAACGAAGATTCCAGCTTCGAGAAGCTTGCTTCAGTCCATAAATGGACCTTTGCAATTTGCACACTTTATTGGCATTCCCAGGAATGACAAAACCCTCAGGTTGTGTCATGTACACATCCTCAAGTAGCTTTCCATTTAGGAATGCAGTTTTGACATCCATTTGCCATATCTCATAATCATAGTGTGCAGCAATAGCAAACAAAATTCGAATGGATTTAAGCATAGCAACTGGTGAAAAAGTTTCATCATAGTCAATACCATGAATTTGCTTGAAACCTTTTGCGACCAATCGTCCCTTAAAGGTAATCACATTACCATCCATGTCAGTTTTCTTCTTGAAAACCCATTTGCACCCTATGGGTTTTACCCCTTCAGGTGGGTCAACCAAAGTCCATACTTGGTTTTCATACATGGATTCCATCTCGGATTTCATGGCCACTAGCCACTTCTCAGAGTCAGGCCCCGACATAGCTTGTTGGTAGGTTGTGGGCTCATCTTGATCCATGAGCATCACATCACCGGTGTGAGTCACGAGAAATCCATATCTCTCGGGCTCACGCCGAATCCTACCAGTCCTACGTGGGCTTTGTGCTACAGGAACAGACTCTTGAACCACAACATCTTGTGGTGTCTGTTCAGGTTCCATTTCAGGTTCGATGTCTTCTTGTTGTTCTTGAATTTCTTCAAGTTCTACTTTCCTCCCACTAGTTCCTTTAGAGATAAACTCTTTCTCCAAAAAGACACCAGTTCGAGCAACAAACACTTTTTGCTCAGAGGGATTGTAGAAATAGTAACCCTTTGTTTCTTTGGGATACCCAACAAAAAGACATTTTTGAGATTTGGGCCCTAGTTTGTTAGAGGATTGACATTTTACATAAACATCACAGCCCCAAATCTTCATAAAAGACAATTTGGGACGCCTCCCACTCCATATCTCATATGGTGTCTTTTGAACCGATTTAGATGGAACTCGGTTTAGTGTAAAAGCGGCTGTCTCTAGAGCATGTCCCCAAAAGGAGTTTGGAAGGTCAGCTTGACTCATCATGGAGCGAACCATGTCTAACAGAGTTCGATTTCTCCTTTCAGAAACACCATTCCATTGAGGTGTACCTGGCGGAGTGAGTTGTGATATTATACCACACTCTTTCAGATAGTCAAGGAATTCTCGATCCAAGTACTCTCCACCTCGATCTGATCGAAGCACTTTGATACTCTTCCCGAGTTGATTCTCTACTTCATTCTTGAATTCTTTGAACTTTTCAAAGGATTCTGACTTGTGTCTCATAAGATACACATAGCCATATCTGCTGAAGTCATCAGTGAAAGTAATGAAGTATTGGGAACCTCCTCTAGCTTGTGTAGACATAGGGCCACATACATCACTATGTATGAGTCCTAGTAAGTCATTAGCCCTTTCACTTTGCCCTGTGAATGGGGCTTTGGTCATCTTGCCCAACAAACATGACTCACATGTCTCATATGATTCAAAATCAAATGAGTCCAAGAGTCCATCCTTATGGAGCTTGGATATGCGGGTCTCATTTATATGGCCCAAGCGACAGTGCCAGAGATAGGTCAGTTTGAATCATTTCATCTGACCTTCTTGGTATTCACATTATAGATTGCATCTTCAAGGTCTAGAACATACAACCCATTGCTAAGTTGAGCACTACCATAAAAGATTTCATTCAAATAAATAGAACAACATTTGTCCTTTATTATAAATGAAAAACCTTTCTTGTCCAAACAAGAAACAGAAATCAAATTTCTACTAATAGTAGGCACAAAGTAGCAGTTGTCTAATTCTAAAACTAATCCACTAGGTAAAGTGAGAACATAAGTCCCTACGGCTAAGGCAGCAACCCTTGCTCCATTTCCAACACGTAGGTCCACTTCACCTCGGGCCAATCTTCTACTTCTACTTAGATCTTGCACATTTGCACAAATGTGAGATCCACATCCAGTATCCAATACCCAAGATGAGGAAGTAGAAAAGTTAGCCTCTATAACAAAAATACCTGAAGTGGAAGTCTTACTTCCCTTTTCCTTAGCAAGTTCTTCAAGATAGAGTTTGCAGTTGCGCTTCCAGTGTCCAGGTTGCTTACAATGGAAACACTCCCCTTCCTTTGCCACACCACCCTTTGGTTTCAGTGCAGCTGAAGAAGAACTAGCATTGGACTTTCCATTAGCTTTATCCTTCTTCTTGTTGGCTTTTCCTTTTCCCTTGCCCTTTTGAACCATCAAAATGGGCTTAGCCTTCTTAAGGTTTTGCTCAGCAGTTCTCAACATGTTGAGCAATTCAGGGAGGGACTTGTCAAGGTCATTCATGTTATAGTTCATGACGAACTGACTGTAGCTTTCAGGCAACGATTGCAAGACTACATCAATAGCCAACTCTTTCTGAAGAGCAAATCCCAAATTCTCAAGATTCTCAATGTACCCAATCATCTTGAGCACATGAGGACCCACGGGACTTCCTTCAAACATCTTGCACTGAAACAATGCCTTAGAGGTCTCAAACCTCTCATGCCTAGCTTGCTCTTGGAAAAGCATTTTGAGATGTTCGATCATATCGAACGCCCCCATGTTCTCATGTTGCTTCTGAAGCTCAGATTCCATGGTAATAAGCATGAGGCATGCAACATCCAAAGCATCATCAGAATGCCTCTTGTGAGCATCCCTTTTAGCTCTTGGAGCAGTGGCAGCAGGCTCATTCGGAATGGGCTGCTCTGTTGGGTTTCGGGAGCCAAACAGCGCAGCGGAATTTAACCGAAACCCTCCAGGATCCAAGTGAAACGGGGTAAACCGGGTGTTCGAAAATTTCATACCTAATTTTCGGTTGAGATCTCTCACTCAACTGTAGAGTCGAATCACAAAACCTGAACAGTTGACGTGTTCAGGCTCTCTATGGTATCCACACGAGCCTCTCGGGATCACCACGCTTCCACCACGTCCCGGCAGATGCGTTTCTCTTGCGCTCGCAGTGCTAGCTTGCGTCCTCCAAGGAATTGCAAGAGAAGAGTGTGGCTGTCCTTTTGGGAGGCTAGGGCAAGGAGACCTGCGAATTTCTCACTTAAAAGTTGTATTTATAGTGAGACTCAACTTCCAGGCCTAATGGGTTTCAAAGCCCTAATCCAATTAGGATTTAATTTCGGGCTTAATAATGGCTCAACTCCTTGGCCCATTATTAATACGAAATTAAAGTGAAACCATAACCCAAATAATTAGCCCATGCACTCTAATGATCCAAATAGCTCTACGTGTGCGACCCAATAGGCTCTTGCCATGTTGGCAATGATCATAAATCACATTTATGATCATAAGCAGTGAGCGGTGTCTAGCAACACATCATTGCTACCCAAGTGACAAGATTGTCGGTGAATCGACTAAACCTTTATGATCATCACCGATATATGCCATTGTCCCTTTGTCCAAGATATCAAGACTAAGCACGAGACATGGAATATGTCACTCTCGTATAGCCCAATCTTTGGTTTCTTGATTACCGAGTAGACCAACTTAAACTGACAACATTGATATCATATATCAACTCATCAGAGCATGGCCATGCATTTTCTAAGTCTCACTCTATCAAGGGGCCCAAAGATATCACTCCCGTTACATAGGAGGGACAAATCCCATCTTGATCATACAAATCCCTCTGCATGATATGTGACATACCCAATGACCTCCTTCAAGTTCACTCAGTTACGAGCAACAAAGGAAAGTATCAAAGTATGTGACTCACATGTAGGGAACCTTGCTGATCTTAGGTCGAAGGACTACATATACCATGATCACTATGAGAATCACTTATGACACTCATATAACGATCCATGAAGTGTTCTCATGGTGGGTCGGTCCAGTACACAAGTTCTCCAACTTGTACCCATATGTAGACTACATATCTCATATTAGTCTCCACATATGCTAGTCATTATGTATTATTGCAACCCGCTCCACAATAGTACTAGACTAGGGACGTTTAAGAATATCATTATTCTAGGGTTACAATTATGTTTATTACGTTACGCAGAAACAACACAACAAACAAAATTGCTGGATTAATGCCTCAATAAAATATCATGACTCAATGTGCAAAAAATACATTCATCTCATGATTGGCTTTTTGGGCACAATACTAACAATCTCCCACTTGCACTAAAAGCCAATCATCCATGTATCTAATACCGATGGATCTAGAATGGCTATCATGCTTCTGCTGCGTAAGGGGCTTTGTCAGTGGATCAGCAATGTTGCTGTCTGTCGAAGTCCTGCATATCCTTACATCACCCCTCTCGATGATCTCCCTGATGAGATGATAGCGTCGAAGTATGTGTTTGATAGCTGGTGAGATCGAGGTTCCTTAGCCTGTGCGATTGCTCCATTGTTGTCACAATAGAGCTCTATCGGGTCAACAATGCTTGGAACCACTCTAAGTTCAGTGATGAACTTCTTGATCCAAACTGCCTCCTTCGCAGCATCAGAGGCGGCAATGTACTCAGATTCTGTTGTAGAGTCAGCTACTGTCTCTTGCTTTGAACTCTTCCAGCTTACAGCACCACCACCAATACAAAACACATAACCAGATTGCGATCTAAAATCATCCTTATCGGATTGGAAGCTTGCATCGATGTAACCCCTTACAACGAGCTGATCTTCACCTCCAAAGACCAAGAATGCATCCTTAGTCCTTCGTAAGTACTTAAGGATGTTCTTAACAGCTGTCCAGTGACTTTCACCAGGGTTCGATTGGTACCTACTCGTCATGCTCAAAGCATATGAGACATCGGGAGGAGTACATATCATGGCATACATGATAGATCCAATTGCTGAGGCATATGGAATCTTACTCATGCGCTCTCTCTCCTCGGTTGTACTCGGACACTGAGATCTAGAAAGAGTGATACCATGTGACATGGGCAAGAATCCTTTCTTGGAATCTTGCATGCTAAACCTCTTTAGCACCTTGTCAATATATGTACTTTGACTTAGACCAAGAAGCTTTCTAGATCTATCTCTATAGATCCTGATGCCTAACACATAGGCTGCTTCACCCAAGTCCTTCATAGAGAAACATTTCCCTAGCCAAGTCTTCACAGACTGTAGCTCAGGAATGTCATTCCCGATGAGTAGTATGTCATCTACATACAACACCAAGAAGACAATAACGCTCCCACTAACCTTCTTGTAGACACAAGGTTCATCTTCATTTTTGATAAAACCAAACTCTTTGATTGCATCATCAAAACGAAGATTCCAGCTTCGAGAAGCTTGCTTCAGTCCATAAATGGACCTTTGCAATTTGCACACTTTATTGGCATTCCCAGGAATGACAAAACCCTCAGGTTGTGTCATGTACACATCCTCAAGTAGCTTTCCATTTAGGAATGCAGTTTTGACATCCATTTGCCATATCTCATAATCATAGTGTGCAGCAATAGCAAACAAAATTCGAATGGATTTAAGCATAGCAACTGGTGAAAAAGTTTCATCATAGTCAATACCATGAATTTGCTTGAAACCTTTTGCGACCAATCGTCCCTTAAAGGTAATCACATTACCATCCATGTCAGTTTTCTTCTTGAAAACCCATTTGCACCCTATGGGTTTTACCCCTTCAGGTGGGTCAACCAAAGTCCATACTTGGTTTTCATACATGGATTCCATCTCGGATTTCATGGCCACTAGCCACTTCTCAGAGTCAGGCCCCGACATAGCTTGTTGGTAGGTTGTGGGCTCATCTTGATCCATGAGCATCACATCACCGATGTGAGTCACGAGAAATCCATATCTCTCGGGCTCACGCCGAATCCTACCAGTCCTACGTGGGCTTTGTGCTACAGGAACAGACTCTTGAACCACAACATCTTGTGGTGTCTGTTCAGGTTCCATTTCAGGTTCGATGTCTTCTTGTTGTTCTTGAATTTCTTCAAGTTCTACTTTCCTCCCACTAGTTCCTTTAGAGATAAACTCTTTCTCCAAAAAGACACCAGTTCGAGCAACAAACACTTTTTGCTCAGAGGGATTGTAGAAATAGTAACCCTTTGTTTCTTTGGGATACCCAACAAAAAGACATTTTTGAGATTTGGGCCCTAGTTTGTTAGAGGATTGACGTTTTACATAAGCGTCACAGCCCCAAATCTTCATAAAAGACAAATTGGGACGCCTCCCACTACATATCTCATATGGTGTCTTTTGAACCGATTTAGATGGAACTCGGTTTAGTGTAAAAGCGGCCGTCTCTAGAGCATGTCCCCAAAAGGAGTTTGGAAGGTCAGCTTGACTCATCATGGAGCGAACCATGTCTAACAGAGTTCGATTTCTCCTTTCAGAAACACCATTCCATTGAGGTGTACCTGGTAGAGTGAGTTGTGATACTATACCACACTCCTTCAGATAGTCAAGGAATTCTCGATCCAAGTACTCTCCACCTCGATCTGATTGAAGCACTTTGATACTCTTCCCGAGTTGATTCTCTACTTCATTCTTGAACTCTTTAAACTTTTCAAAGGAGTCTGACTTGTGTCTCATAAGATACACATAGCCATATCTGCTGAAGTCATCAGTGAAAGTAATGAAGTATTGGGAACCTCCTCTAGCTTGTGTAGACATAGGGCCACATACATCACTATGTATGAGTCCTAGTAAGTCATTAGCCCTTTCACTTTGCCCTGTGAATGGGGCTTTGGTCATCTTGCCCAACAAACATGACTCACATGTCTCATATGATTCAAAATCAAATGAGTCCAAGAGTCCATCCTTATGGAGCTTGGATATGCGGGTCTCATTTATATGGCCCAAGCGACAGTGCCAGAGATAGGTCAAGTTTGAATCATTTAATCTGACCTTCTTGGTATTCACATTATAGATTGGATCTTCAAGGTCTAGAACATACAACCCATTACTAAGTTGAGCACTACCATAAAAGATTTCATTCAAATAAATAGAACAACATTTGTCCTTTATTATAAATGAAAAACCTTTCTTGTCCAAACAAGAAACAGAAATCAAATTTCTACTAATAGTAGGCACAAAGTAGCAGTTGTCTAATTCTAAAACTAATCCACTAGGTAAAGTGAGAACATAAGTCCCTATGGCTAAGGCAGCAACCCTTGCTCCATTTCCAACACGTAGGTCCACTTCACCTCGGGCCAATCTTCTACTTCTACTTAGATCCTGCACATTTGCACAAATGTGAGATCCACATCCAGTATCCAATACCCAAGATGAGGAAGTAGAAAAGTTAGCCTCTATAACAAAAATACCTGAAGTGGAAGTCTTACTTCCCTTTTCCTTAGCAAGTTCTTCAAGATAGAGCTTGCAGTTGCGCTTCCAGTGTCCAGGTTGCTTACAATGGAAGCACTCCCCTTCCTTTGCCACACCACCCTTTCGTTTCAGTGCAGCTGAAGAAGAACTAGCATTGGACTTTCCATTAGCTTTATCCTTCTTCTTGTTGGCTTTTCCCTTTCCCTTGCCCTTTTGAACCATCAAAATGGGCTTAGCCTTCTTAAGGTTTTGCTCAGCAATTCTCAACATGTTGAGCAATTCAGGGAGGGACTTGTCAAGGTCGTTCATGTTATAGTTCATGACGAACTGACTGTAGCTTTCAGGCAACGATTGCAATACTACATCAATAGCCAACTCTTTCTGAAGAGCAAATCCCAAATTCTCAAGATTCTCAATGTACCCAATCATCTTGAGCACATGAGGACCCACGGGACTTCCCTCAGACATCTTGCACTGAAACAATGCCTTAGAGGTCTCAAACCTCTCATGCCTAGCTTGCTCTTGGAAAAGCATTTTGAGATGTTCGATCATATCGAACGCCCCCATGTTCTCATGTTGCTTCTGAAGCTCAGATTCCATGGTAATAAGCATGAGGCATGCAACATCCAAAGCATCATCAGAATGCCTCTTGTGAGCATCCCTTTCAGCTCTTGTAGCAGTGGCAGCAGGCTCATTCGGAATGGGCTGCTCTAGGACATATGCCTTTCTCTCTTGTTTGAGGACTATCCTCAAGTTTCGGTACCATTTGAGAAAGTTGGTCCCATTCAGTTTTTCCTTCTCAAGGATCGATCGCAACGAAAGTGTCGATGTGTTTTGTGCCATGGTTATCTACAACAGTAAATTTGCAGTGTAAGAGTCATGTATTTTAATTCATTTAATAAGGACTTTTATTAAACGATACTCCCACTATTTTCCTCAAAATAATAACCCTGGGTATTATTTCGGAACACCTCGGCGCTAAGGTATTCTAGCGGGCCAAGATCCATATTTGACCACAACCTGAGTCAGCTTTGGCTTTTCTCTCAAGTTACAGCTATTTAGGTAGGCAACTCATTGCCAATTGCATCTTATGCAACTCTTGGATAGTTGGGTGAACAACACTTGTCCAAGCTCATCTCATGAACTTAAGCCCAACTCTATGCCTCTAAGTCCCTAATCCTATTAGGGTGACTTAGTTAAGTCGAACCCAAAGTTAGCAGTTTGGATATCACTATTATCCCATCGCGCCTTACCAAGATGAACACAGGTGCTTTGCTTTGGCAAACCCACCTAATGTTGATCAAAGTCTTGACGAGTGCCAACATTTGGAAGGCATCACATTTAATGACTTAATATTTGTTTGAGGGCTTTTATCTTTTGATCTCACCAATTTGTTATCTCCGGTTGTTTTATACATGCATCACATACAAATATAAAACATGCATCTCATGCTTACAAGAAATAAACGTGACATGGTTATAGCCCAAACTATGCGATATTCTCAAGCCAATGAGAATATGATAAAAGCCTAAGAAAAGAAAAGAGTCTTCACAAGCTCCTTCTCTTCCTTTCTTGGTTGCCTTTTTGTTGTCACCTCCTTGGACATACCACCTTGGATGAGCCCATAATGCACCATTACATCAATAATAGAAACCTCGAGTTACATTCGAGGGGAGTAAGGTGAGAAGAGAATGTACAATGAGAGTGATAAGAAAAGGCACGACTCGCAGGCCGTATTTACAAGTACAACCAATCAAGGGCTATAACCATGCACCATGCTTCAAACACCAATCAGCATATCATGTCAAATCTCATTCAACAAAGATGCATGCCAATTTTCGCGTGTTGATTAACCAGTTTTTATTTATGTGGCGCTTCGCATACGGCGGTCCTGCTGGCCGATCAGCGGGCGGTGGTTCCGCTGACCGGTCAGCGGACGGGGTTAAGGGGACCACGCCCTTGCCCCCCGGCGCAAAAAATTGTCTTACAATTGCTTAGCCCGAAATCTTCTATTTCGAGAAAGTAGGCACCCGAGACTCCTCCATTCGAGCCACCAAAAATACCTTACTTTCGGTGCCCGAACAGGCCGAATCCGAACAAACCTAGGGTTTTTGCAACTATTGCAACAATCCTAATCCATATAGGTATCTCATACCTATCAATTTTGGTTAATCTCATTAACCAATTTGTGTCGTTTCTTCATATATCTCATATGTTCATTACGAATTCCGGTTTCATGCATCATGAATCAATCTAATTAATCATGGCCGAAAACCAATCGAAGACATAGCATCATGCGATTCAACACTCAATCCCGATTTAGAGTTTCACCAGTAGCTCTGATACCACTGTTGGGTTTCGGGAGCCAAACAGCGCAGCGGAATTTAACCGAAACCCTCCAGGATCCAAGTGAAACGGGGTAAACCGGGTGTTCGAAAATTTCATACCTAATTTTCGGTTGAGATCTCTCACTCAACTGTAGAGTCGAATCACAAAACCTGAACAGTTGACGTGTTCAGGCTCTCTATGGTATCCACACGAGCCTCTCGGGATCACCACGCTTCCACCACGTCCCGGCAGATGCGTTTCTCTTGCGCTCGCAGTGCTAGCTTGCGTCCTCCAAGGAATTGCAAGAGAAGAGTGTGGCTGTCCTTTTGGGAGGCTAGGGCAAGGAGACCTGCGAATTTCTCACTTAAAAGTTGTATTTATAGTGAGACTCAACTTCCAGGCCTAATGGGTTTCAAAGCCCTAATCCAATTAGGATTTAATTTTGGGCTTAATAATGGCTCAACTCCTTGGCCCATTATTAATACGAAATTAAAGTGAAACCATAACCCAAATAATTAGCCCATGCACTCTAATGATCCAAATAGCTCTACGTGTGCGACCCAATAGGCTATTGCCATGTTGGCAATGATCATAAATCACATTTATGATCATAAGCAGTGAGCGGTGTCTAGCAACACATCATTGCTACCCAAGTGACAAGATTGTCGGTGAATCGACTAAACCTTTATGATCATCACCGATATATGCCATTGTCCCTTTGTCCAAGATATCAAGACTAAGCACGAGACATGGAATGTGTCACTCTCGTATAGCCCAATCTTTGGTTTCTTGATTTCCGAGTAGACTAACTTAAACTGATGACATTGATATCATATATCAACTCATCGGAGCATGGCCATGCATTTTCTAAGTCTCACTCTATCAAGGGGCCCAAAGATATCACTCCCGTTACATAGGAGGGACAAATCCCATCTTGATCATACAAATCCCTCCGCATGATATGTGACATACCCAATGACCTCCTTCAAGTTCACTCAGTTACGAGCAACAAAGGAAAGTATCAAAGTATGTGACTCACATGTAGGGAACCTTGATGATCTTAGGTCGAAGGACTACATATACCATGATCACTATGAGAATCACTTATGACACTCATATAACGATCCATGAAGTGTTCTCATGGTGGGTTGGTCCAGTACACAAGTTCTCCAACTTGTACCCATATGTAGACTACATATCTCATATTAGTCTCCACATATGCTAGTCATTATGTATTATTGCAACCCGCTCCACAATAATACTAGACTAGGGACGTTTAAGAATATCATTATTCTAGGGTTACAATTATGTTTATTACGTTACGCAGAAACAAAACAACAAACAAAATTGCTGGATTAATGCCTCAATAAAATATCATGACTCAATTTGCAAAAATACAATCATCTCATGATTGGCTTTTTGGGCACAACACTAACAAGCAATGCCATGAAATTTGCAGAACTCACACACCATCTTCGGGGGAGGATACCGAAGACCGGCCTTCAGCTGGGCTCGAAAGACGGTAACCTCCTTACTGTGGTTTGAAAAAGCATAATGGCTAGAACGAGGCAGCCTAGTAATGGCGTACGAGGGAAGAAAGAATTTTTTCTTCCACCTCTCTAACTTTTCAGGGGTGGTGCAACAAGGATGGGCTAAAAGAGGCTGCCAACTCTCAGGAATGGGCATTTTCGACATGAAAATGAGTTTGAAAGTGGAAGAAAACAGTTTCCAGAGAAAAACTCAAAAGAACACAGGGATCAAATCGCTCTGAAAAACAAAAACCTACCGAAGGATTTGCCAAAATCTGAGGACGCCATCGTGAAAGCTGGCTGGAAATAAGCTCTGATTAAGGTAGCTCTGCCACAGAAAGCAAGAAAGTGCAAGAACAGGGGCAAAGCAGAGAGAAGAGCAGAAGAGGAAGCAAAAGGAACTTATGATGGAGTGGGCTATTTATAAGCCAGAGGTGGGTAACCAAAACATCATCATAAGTACCCTTTGGAGGTGAACCGTCGCCGTAACTGCTCTCTGCACCTAAAAAGGCGCACCCTCTGTAACCGATGCGACTCTCCTCCAATGGCAAAGCGCCACGTGTCAACCGCTGCGCGAAAATGGGGGACACGTCCTCCAAATGTCTCTTGAAAGCTGGGACACGTCTTTTGACATCCCTGGAAAACTGGGACGCGTCGCTCAGACTGAGACGCTTGGCCAAACAGACCTGCAGAAACAAAGAGCAGGCCACCTCGAGGACACCAAGAAACAGGCTATGGCCGAACAGCTCATGACCTTCGGGCAAGAGGTGTATCTTCGGCACAGGCTCCGCCTCGAAGACACCAAAGAACAGGCCAAGGCCGAAGAGCCCATGATCTTCGGGCAAAAGGCGCATCCTCGGAACAGGTTAAGCTTCTAAAGAAATTCCCATACACAACCTCGAAAAGAGAAGCAAAACCGAAGTCTTCACTTCGGCTTTCCAAAGGGGGGCATGTGATAGCTAAACGCTATCGCCTCTATCTGGCCGAACTCCCTGCCACAATGATGGCCAGAAGAAGCTGGCGCTACCCGAGAAAAGGTGCGATCAGGCACCTCGGGAGATAGCCGAAGAGCTCCGAGCCCGGCACGCCAGGAAACCCCGAGGACACTACTCGCCCCCCCAAAGGTTGTGAACAAATTGCCTTCGGAAAAGCGGCACCAGACAGCGAGCCGAACATGATATCCCCGAAGGCGGAACTCCCTGAAACTGGGAACCCCCGAACTGAGGGCTTGTTTCCCGAAGAGGCTCTGTCCGAACTAAAGGACGACCTCACCCAGGGACCTCGGGAGTACGGCAGGAGCATTTATGGAAGCATTTAAGGAAGCCTCTGACACGTCCTTTCACAGACGTCATAAGGCCGCCTGAATAGGCACTCTGACACACGGACGCCGTCAGAATCACATCATGGCCCATCTCAGCACGTGGCTCAAGGCAACCTGCTACCAGCTATCTGTCCCCTATGCCCAGAAATTCAGGAACATCCGACCAAACACGTGTCACGATCTGAACGGGCTAGGCACTCATATAAATATCAGGAATTAATACTTGGCAGGAGGCTGGTCGGTTGGCAAAAACACTGCTCCCACACTCTGAGAAAACTACCAGGCAAGACTCTTAAGCCCTGTGTGCTATTTCGTCTGCCATTTCTCAGCCACCACTGACTTGGGCGTCGGAGGCTCCCCCCCCGGAAAAACACTCCGGGGGCCTCCTAACCCTTTGTTTCTGAGCTTTCAGGCACTCTCCTTTGGGCTATCCATTCCATCAGACATTCTTCCTCCCAGAAGTCTCTCCACCAGTCACCATGACTATAAACGATGAGGCCCCTGGCCATCAGTAGCGTCGTTAGCACCATGCATTATCATGCTGCGTCTGTACTTGGTCAGATGGGCCTGCGGATCAGTGCTGCCATCATAAATCTCCAGCCGAGGTACCCTGAAGTCGCCTGGCATGGCTGCCTCGGCCACCACCTGGGTGAATGGGGACCCATCTTCGCAGAAGGGTCCCGTCAGCCTGTCCCAGACGGGTTTGCGAGCTACCTGCTTTTCCACCCTGTCTAGCCGTGCTAGTATCCTTTCCATGAGAACTGTGGCGTTAGGCTCTTCCTCTGGGAAGGGAGATCGTCGGTGCCTCTTCGGGGAACGAGTTTGGCGCTGAGGGGTTAGGGACCTTGCCTCTGGCGATGAACTCCTTCGCTGTGAGACTTTCGGTCGCTTGGACCCAGTTTGTCCCACAGGCCGTTTCCCGAGGGGTATATTCTCCGTAGATGACTCTTCGCGAGGGTCTCCGCTTCCCGAACTATGATGAGTCGACCTCGGGTTGTTCTTTCGAGGGCGTGCAGGTGAGGGAGGTCTTTGGGCCTGTGCCTACTGTGACCACCTTCGGTCGATCTGCTGCGTCATTTTGGCCACGACCGAGCGCTGAAACTCCCTCATAAAGCTCATAGTGATTACTAAAGGGCGGTCTTCCTCAGCCACAGAAGTCCCTGGGAGTGTTTGCTCAGTAGCCGGTTGTGTCTCAGGCACGGACAGCGACCTCGGGAGTCCCCTGTCCTTAGAACGCCGAGTTTCAACGACGGCGATCTCAGAGCGGTTTCCCACAGACGGTGCCAAATGATGCCCAGGGGCTTCATCCTTGGTAGTCATAGTGACTGATGGAGGGACTCCCAGAGAGGAAGAATGCCTGGTGGCCGATTTGCCCAAGGGAGAGTGCCTGAGATGTTCAGAAAAAGTGGGTTAGGAGGTCCCCGGGGTGTTTTTCCGGGGAGGAGCCTCCGACGCCCAAGTCAGTGGTGTTGAGAGAAGGCAGAGGAAATAGCACTGAGGGGTTCAGTGAACTCGCCTGGTCGTATTTTCTCAGAGTGAGGAGTCAGGATATTTGCCAGCCATTTGCCAGGGTGTATTCCCTGGTATTTATAGAGGTGTCCAGTGATTCCCTCTGGCATCTCTGTCCAGTGACATGGTGAATTCCGAGGGGGAAGGACGTCCTGCTGAGATATTCCCCAGGTGGGAAAATACCTGAAATGCTCAGAAAAAAGGGTTAGGAGGTCCCCGGGATGGTTTTCCGGGGAGGAGCCTCCGACGCCCAAGTCAGTGCTCTGATAATGAATAAAGTAGGCACGCTAGTGATAGCCAAAGGCTATCGCCTTAATCTGGCCGAACACCCTGCCACAACAATGGCCAGAAGAACTGGCGCTTCCCGGGAACAGGTGGAATCATGCACCTCGGGAGATAGCCGGAGAGCTCCGAGCCTCGGCACGCCAGTAAAACTTGAGGACTCTATTCGCCCCCCAAGGTTGTGAACAGCGCGCCTTCGGAAAAGTGGCACCAGACATTGCTGCCCGAACATGGTATCCCCGAAGGCGGAACCCCCTGGAACTGGGAACCCCCGAAGCTTCCCGAAGAGGCTCTGTCCGAACTAAAGGACGACCTCGCCCAGGGACCTCGGGAGTACGGCAGGAGCATTTATGGAAGCATTTAAGGAAGCCTCTGACACGTCCCACCACAGACGTAAAAAGTCGCCCTGACGCGCAGACGCCATCAGAATCACATCATGGCCCGTCTTAGCATAAGGCTCGAGGCCATCTGGTTACCAACTATCTGTCCCCTACGCCCAGAAGTTCAGGAGCATCCGACCGCACACGTGTCATGATCTGAACGGGCTAGGTATTCCTATATATACAGGAAATAAATACTTGACAGGAGGTTGGTTGGCCGGAGATACAGCTCCCACACTCTGAGAAAATACCAGGCGAGACTTTTCTGCCTTTCTCTTTGAGCTAGTGACTTTCTCCCTTTTTCCGGCCACCACTGACTTGGGCGTCGGAGGCTCCCTCCCCGGAAAAACACTCCGGGGGCCTCCTAACCCTGTTTACCAGCTTTTCAGGTACTCTCCTTGGGGCGATCCACCTTCCAGGCGTTCTTCCTCCTAGAAGTCTCTTCAACAGTCATCATGACTCACAACGATGAGGCCCCAGGCCATCATTTGGAGCCGTCTATGGGAAACCGCTCGCAAATCGCCGTCGTTGAGACTCGGCATTCTAAGGACAAGGGACTCCCAAGGTCCTCGTCCGCGCCTGAGATACAACCGGCCGCTGAGCAGACACTCCCAGAGACTTCTACGCCCGAGGAAGACCGCCCTCTGGTAATCACCATGAGCTTCTTGAGGGACTTTCAGCGCTCGGTCGTTGCTGAAATGACTCAGCAGATCGACCAAAGATGGCCACAGCAGTCACAGGCCCAGAAACCCTCCTCATCAGCACGCCCTCGGGAGAGAAGCCCCAAGTCTACACACCGCAGTTCAGGAAGTGGAGAGCCTCGCGGAGAATCATCCACAGAAGATATAGCCCTCGGGAAACGGCCTGTGGGACGAACCGGGTCCAAGCGACCGAGGGTCTCACAGCGAAGCAGTTCGTCGCCCGAGGCGAGGTCCCTGACCACTCCGCGCCGAACTCGCTCCCCAAAGAGGCGCCGTCGATCTCCCTCCCGCAAAAATGGTCCTAGCGCCACTGCGCTTATGGAAAGGATATTGGCACGGCTGGACAGAGTGGAGAAGCAAGTGGCCAGAAAACCCGTTCGGGACAGGCTGTCGGGGGCATTATGCGAAGATGACTCCCCGTTTATTCGCGCCGTCGTTGAGGCAGCTATGCCAGGCGACTTCAGAGTGCCTAGGCTGGAGATCTATGATGGCCGGACTGATCCACAGGCCCATCTGACGAAGTACAGACAGAGCATGATAATGCACGGAGCTGATGACGCTACCATGTGCAAATGCTTCGAAGTCACCCTCACGGGCCCAGCAACAGCATGGTACAATTCCTTGCCCCCAGGGACTGTCACTGAGTTCCAGGAGTTGTCCACAGCCTTCACCCAGCAGTTCATTGGGAGCAGGCCGACGGCCAAAATGCCTGTGCAGATGTTCAACATAGAGCAGAGAAACAGAGAGACAATTCGAGACTATGTCGAACGATTCAACAGGGAAGCACTCAGCGTCCCGGACTTCCGGCCCGAAATCCGCATCCTCGCTCTGACACGGGGCCTTCGGCGTGACTCACAGCTGTTCTACGAGTTCTCAAAGGAACCCCCAGAGACCCTCGGAGAATTTTACCGAAGGGCAGAGCAGCACATGACAGCCGAGGAATTGAGGATGGCGGGGCCGAAGTCTGATCATCACCGCGCCGAAGGGTCCAGTCAGCAAGCTCGGCATCTTTCTGAACACACAGGCCGACCACGGCGAATGCGAGGAAGGAAACCTCAAAGTTTCACGCCCTTGAGCACGACACGGACCAACATTCTCATGGCGCTGGAAAGGCAAGGGACGCAGATTCGGCGGCCAAAGGCCATGGCCGCCGATAATAAGAAGAATGCCAAGAAGTTCTACCAGTTTCATCGCGACCACGGTCATGACACCGAAGACTGCTTCCAGCTGAAGAAGTACATAGAGTCGCTGATCAAACAGGGCCAACTTCGCAAATACCTGCGGATGCCCTCCCCAAAAGGCAGAAAAGAGGAGTTAGAGAGGGCCGAAAACGAGGACTATGACTCCGACAGGCGGAGAAACAGAAGTCCAAAAAGGCGCCTTCCACCTCCAGTAGGGGTCATCCAAACCATCACCACGGGGCTCCCATCCTCGGAAAGAAAGCGGAAGGCCAGAGAAATTGCAGTTATGGAGTATCAAAGTCCATCAAAGAAACTGGCTCGCAAAGATGGCTCCACCGTCGTCTTCCCCCACGACGACCCGCTGCTGATAATGGCGAGAATAGGGAACTGGGACGTCAAGAGAGTGTTGCTTGATGATGGCTCAAATGCTGACGTCCTATTCTTGCACTTACTGCCGAGCTTGGGCATCTCCAGCAGCGAGCTTAAACCTGTTACCACGCCCACCTTCGGCGTTGGGCCATCCGAACTACCCGTCCTCGGATGGATCGACCTCCCCTTGATGATGAAAGGCACTTCGGTAGACGGAGCAGCTGAGTTGTACGCGTCCACAATGGCAAGATTCATTGTCATGGACGTCCCGTCTTCGTACAACACCATCCTCGGAAGGCAGACTCAGGGGAACCTGCACATTCGCCCCGATGTGAAGTATTTGACTGTCACATTCGCCACCAAGGATGGAGATGCAGAAGTCTTCATCGACCAAGCCGAGGTAAGAAAGGTGTTTGTAAAAGAGTGAAAGGCTCCGGCAAACAACTCTACACAAACGGTGGAGGCAAAGGCGCAGTAGAAAGGCAAAGAAGGAGATCCCGCAGAAGCAGAAACGGAAGCAGTAGATCTTGTCCCAGGACAATCTACCCGAATAGGGAAGAGCTTGGCCAAAGGTGACAAGGAAAATCTTGTATCCTTTCTGCTGAAAAATAAAGATCTGTTTGCCTACTCGCCGAAAGACATGCCAGGAGTGAACCCTGGCATAATACAGCACAGCCTCAAAGTAAGCCCGGAAGCAAAACCTATCAGGCAAAAGAAACGAAGCATCTCAGTCCACAAAAGCAACTTCGTGAAAACCGAAGTCCAGCGCTTATTGGATGCTGAAGTTATCAGGGAGGTAAAATACCCCGAATGGTTAAGCAACGTGGTCATCGCCACAAAAGAAGGTAGCAGCAAACTCTGGATGTGCATTGATTTCAGAAACTTGAACGATGCTTGCCCGAAAGACTCATTTCCCCTCCCGCTAATAGATCAACTGGTAGATTCAACGGCCGAATACGGGCTCCTGAGCTTCCTGGATGCCTTCAGCGGCTACCATCAGATAAGGATGGACCCCGAAGATGAAGAGAAAATTGCCTTCACCACCGAGGGAGGAACGTACTGCTATGTCAAAATGCCCTTCGGGCTCAAAAATGCAGGAGCCACCTACCAGAGACTGATGAACAAGGTCTTCAAGGACCAAATGGGGAGAAACATGGAGGTATATGTTGATGATATGATAGTCAAAAGCAAGCTGCCCGGCTACCATGTTGCAGATTTGGAGGAAACCTTCCAAAAGCTCAGAGCCTTCGGGATTCGCCTTAATCCCGAGAAGTGTATCTTCGGCGTGACGTCGGGAAAATTCCTTGGGTACATGGTATCCGAAAGAGGCATCGACGCCAATCCTGAGAAGATTAAGGCTCTGCTTGAGTTCCGAACTCCTGCCACAGTCAAAGACGTGCAGAGACTAACCGGAAGAATAACCTCTCTGAGCAGGTTTATTTCCAGGTACGGAGATAGGTGTAGACCTTTCTTCAAAGTCCTCACAAAGGCAGCAAAGATGGAAGGCGACCTCGGAAGAAACAATCATCCTTGGGATGAAAATTGCCAAAAGGCCTGGGAAGAACTCAAAGTCTACCTGGCCAGCCTGCCGACTCTGCGACAACCTCGGGAGGGAGAACCCCTCGTACTGTACCTCGCCGTCACAGAAAAGGCCGTGAGCTCGGTCCTGGTGAAAGAAGAAGGGCCGAAACAATGGCCGGTCTACTACGTCAGTAAGTCCCTACATGGCACCGAAGTCAGGTACCCCTTGCTTCAAAAAGCTATATACGCCTTGGTGCTTGCAGGAAGGAGACTGCGACCATATTTCCAGGCTCACCCCATCATCGTCCGAAGTAGTCTACCACTACGGGATGTCATGAAGAGAGTTGATCATTCAGGAAGGCTCTCCAAGTGGTGCATAGAGCTTGGCGAACATGAAATCACGTATGAGCCTCGGAAGGCCATAAAAGCCCAAGCATTGGCAGATTTTATCGCCGAAATACCCACCACTGAGGAGAGCCACTCAGATCCGAAAGAAGGTGAGCCAGAATGGACCTTGCATGTTGACGGAGCCTCGGGGTCCGAACACCAGGGAGCTGGAATAGTTATCAGAGGACCCGAAGGCCTAGAGGTGATGAAGGCTATCAAGTTCAGCTTCAACGTCACCAATAATGTGGCTGAGTATGAAGCCCTCATAGCGCGATTACGCTTGGCCATAAAGATTGGCGTGAGAAACTTAAGGGCTCACAGCGATTCCCAGCTGGTAGTTCGGCAGACGGCAGGAGATTATGGGGCGAAGGACCCAATCTTAGCAAAATACCACGAGCTGGTAACAAAACTCATCCAAGAGTTTGACGCCGTGCGGATCAAAAATGTACCCCGGCGGAATAACACTGAGGCAGATTGCTTAGCGAAGTCCAAAACATACACCAAGGTGCTAGACCATCCAAGCATCTCCGTGCTAAGCGTAACGACCTCGGGAACAGGGTGGAAGGACCCCATAAAGAGATACCTCGCAGAGAATGAGCTTCCCGAAGACGCCGGCAATGCTGCAAGACTGCGAAGACGCGCCGGAAGATTCTTCCTGATTGGTGAAGAGTTATATCGGCAAGGATATGCAAATCCGCTGCAGAGATGTGTGGGCGAAGAGGATACTGAGATGGTCCTCGAAGAAGTTCACGAAGGCATGTGCGGCTCGCACATTGGAACTGATGCCCTTGCAGCAGTGATACTCCGCCAAGGATACTTCTGGCCTACCCTGAGAAAGGACGCAAGGCAGTTCGTCCAGAAGTGTGGTAGTTGCCAGAGACATGCAAAAATCCAGAGGATACCCTCGGAAATGGTAACATCCGCAGACTATCCTTGGCCCTTCGCAGTCTAGGGTATAGACCTTATTGGGCCACTCCCCACAGCGCCCGGAGGCGTGAAATTCTGCGTGGTAGCAGTGGACTATTTCTCAAAGTCGGTAGAGGCAGAACCACTAGCAACTATCTCGGCAAAACAAGTGCTGAAGTTTGTATGGAAGAACATCGTATGCAGATTTGGCATACCGAGGGTACTAGTAGCTGATAATGGATCCCAGTTCATAGACAAAGGATTCCAGGAATTCATCAGTGACATCGGAATAAAGATGCACTTCGCCCCAGTAGCTCACCCCCAAAGCAATGGGCGGGTGGAAGTATCAAACAGGACCATAAAAGATGGCCTGAAAAAGAGACTTGGGGAAGCCAAGGGGAAATGGCCAGGAGAACTCCAAAGTGTATTGTGGAGCTACCGAACGACGCCACGAAGAGCCACAGGGGAAACTCCCTTCTCACTCGTCTTCGGAACAGAGGCCATTATCCCAATAGAGATAGTTCAGCCTTCAATACGGGTGCAAGTATTTGATGAAGGCGGAAACGACCTCGGTCAGAGAACAAAGCTCGACCTTGTGGCCGAACACAGAGAAATAGCCGAGCTGAGAAGAAAAGCTTTCCAGCAAAGAGTGGCCGCGGCTATCAACTTAAAAGCCAGGCCAAAAGAAATCAAAAAAGGAGACCTCATTCTCCGAAAGGCCGACTTTGCACCCCGAAGGCCATCTCACGGAGTACTTCGCGCAAATTGGGAAGGACCTTATCTGGTTCTCACCGAAGTACGAAAAGGCGTGTACAAGCTTGGCGACGCCGAAGGCGTAGAATTGAAAAACACTTGGCATTCAGACGCCTTGAAAAAATTCTACGCCTAAGGTTGAGCGGAGGAGATATATTGTACAAGAAATATTCTAAGTATAGAATTCCGCGAAGGTGCTCGCCACGAAAAAAGCAGATGTGACTTCCGGAAGTCCCTTGAGCCACTATGCTCGGGAAAAATGGGAAACAAGAATCTTGCAAAGGTACTCGGCATAATCAGTGTAGAGAAAATTTTCCGAACACCCTTGAGCGAACATGCTCGGGAAAAAGGGAAAGCAAGAATCTCGCAAAAGTACAGGCCAAAACAAAAGCAGAGAAAATTTTCCGAACACCCTTAAGCGAACATGCTCGGGAAAAAGGGAAAGCAAGAATCTCGCAAGAGTACACGCCAAAACAAAAGCAGAGGTAATTTCCGAACACCCTTGAGCGAACGTGCTCGGGAGAAAGGGAAATGAGCAATCTCGTGAAAATTTTCCTAAGTCCCTTGAGCAAATATGCTCGGGACAATAGGAAGACAGAAAAATTTGGCTGAAGGTTTTCTGAAGTCCCTTGAGCGAACATGTTCGGGATAAAAGGGAACAAAAAGCCTGCAAAAGACTTAGCCAAATTTTTACAAACTTTCCAGAAAGTCTCTTGAGCGAGCACACTCGGGACAAAGGAAGGTAAAAAGTTTCTTTGGTTGCAGGTTTTCCAAAAGTCTCTTGAGCAAACGTGTTCGGGATAGTGGAAATGAAGAAACTTGCAAGAAAGGACTTAGCCAAAAGATTGTTCATTTAGAGCAAACGCTGCCTTACAAAAAAAGTGCCCAAAGAAGGAGCACAAAGGAGAAAAATAAGAGGAGCCCTAAAACAAACTAGGGAGAGCCGGGCGGACGAAGACCAGGAAGCTTCAGATGCTCGGCCTTGGACCACTGCCACCGAGGTCCCTCAAGAATATTTAGGCCCTCCAGAAAAGAGAGGTCCAAATCTGGGAACCTCTGCAGGAGTTGGTGCCGAGCAAGGCAGAAGCCGTCCTGAAAGGTGACCTTGGCCATTTGATCAGAAGTATGTTTTTGAACGCCAAGGTCGTTGAACTCATCCCTCAGCTCAGCAATCTCCTCCTCCAGCTCGCTTATCCCCAGCGTCCCTCCGAACTCCTTCTTCAGAGCCTCGACCTCGGCTCGGAGAGCATTGTTCTCATCCGTCAACCTCGCCGCAAGACTGTCAGAAACAGCCTTGTCCTTGACAAGATCTCCATTGGCGGCGAGCAGCCCCTTTACTTGGTCGCCGAGGTCGGCAATCTTCCGGGAGGAGTCCTTTTCAAGTTCTTCTCTCTTCTTCGAGAACTCCTCCCGAACGGCGGCGATTTGCTGAGAACAATCTGCTGCCAGCTGCTGGTTGCTGGCGGCCACCTTCGCAAGCGAAGCCTTCGCTTCACTGAGTTCCCGCGAAGTCGCATCCTTGGAGGCAGCCTCTCTGGCCACCCGAACTCGGAGGTAACCAGCGTACTCCAGCAGCTACGGCAAGGCAAAAGTCCAGGTTAGTACAAATCTAAACACTTAGAAAATTGAGGAAAAAGAGTGTAAAGACTATACCTGAGCAGCATGCTCGGTGACTTTTGCGGCGAGGGTATTATCCCTCGAGTGAGCCGCCGCAATGGCCCGGAAGGAGGCGTCAATGGTCATCCCCTTCCAAATCTCCTTTGTCATTTTTGGACAATCGTCGGAGAACAAATTCATATCCTCCGTGGTTGTCCAAAAGGGCTCCAAGGGGATCTTCCCCTCAGGGATTTTGGCATCGCGGAGGGCACGTTTCCTCTCATGAATGGCCCTCCAGCCAGCAGTAAGAGGCTCCTCTGAAAGTGAGAAGGAAGTTAGGAGTAGAAGAAAAATTCGCGAAAAGCAAAGGAGCTGAACTTCGCCTGAAGGCATACCTGGAGGAACCTCGGAGATAGTGTCCTCCGGATCCTCGGGCCCCTCGGTAGAAAGACCCTTACCCTTCTGCCGATACCGCTCCTCGGCAGTAGGTACTTCTACCACTATAGCGTTTCTGGGGGCCTCGAGGTCGGGAGGAGGCACCTCGGCGGAAGTAGCGGGGACCTCGGCCGGTGAAATTTCAATAAGACCAGCCTCTTCGCCAGCTTCTTCTTCCGAAAGCTCTGGCTGAGGAGGCTGGACAGCCTTCCTAGCTCGCTTCACCGAGGGCCCCGCCCCTGTCGACTTCCTTCTTCTGGAAGCCGCCTTCTTTGTCTGCTCCCCCTTCTCCACTTGGCCAGAAAAGAGGGCCTTGTAATAGGCGGCAGCCCCATCGCCCATCTCTGAAAAAGAGAAGAAATATCAGCGTAAGTCAGAGGAAAAAATATAAAGGGGTGGAAGATTACTCACTTTCGGCAAAAGATTCGAAAGAAGTCTCCCCCTTAAGGAGCTTGACCAGCCAGGAGTCCTTCCCGGCGATGGCGGGAGCGGGCATATTGAGGTCAGTCTCGTGCTCCTTAACCACTTTCAGCTCCCGAAGGACTTCTTTGGTCATCAACCTCCAGTTGATAGGAAAGGGGTAAAGAGCACGAGGAGAGACCTCGTGAACCCAGTCAGCGACTGCCCGAATGCGGGCGTCGAAATCCGCGAACACGGAAGCCAACGGTGGGGTCAGCAGCATCCTCGGATCAACGACGTCTGCGTTCAGCACTTCCTGAGCCCATCTGGTCGGGACATCAGACCAGTTCTTATCCACCTTCAGGAAAAAGAACTTAGGCTGCCACCCCCGCCAGCTATCCTTCGTGTCGAAGGTGAAGGTGAATTTTTTGCTCCCGGATCCCCGAGGCAGCAGGAAATAGAAGCCACCCTTCGGGACCACGTAGCGCTTGTAGTACTGCATGAAAATGATGAAGTGGGGCTCTATCCCGAACATGCCACACATGAAGAGGTAGGCGTTAAAATAGCAGTACGCGTTCGGGGGAAGCTGGTTCACAGCAATGCCATGGAATTGGCAGAACTCGCAAACCACCTTCGGGGGAGGATACCGAAGTCCGGCCTTCAGTTGGGCTCGGAAGACGGTAACCTCGTCACCGCGGTTTGAAAAAGCAAAATGACTAGAACGAGGCAGCCTGGTCACAGCGTAAGAGGGAAGAAAGAATTTTTTCTTCCACCTCTCTAGTTTTTCGGGGGTGGTACAGCAAGGATGGGCCAGAAGAGGTTTCCAGCTCTCGGGAACAGGCATCGTAGACATGGAATAGAGTTTGAGATGGAAAAGAAAATAGTTTCCAGAAAAAACTCAGAAGACGAGTTTGGAAAAAAACAACAGTTTTCCAGAAAAACTCAGAAAAACAGAGGAATCAGAGTACTCTGGAAGTCAAAACCCACCAAAAGATTTGCCTGAGGACGCCGTTGTGAAAGTTGGTAGGAAAAGCTCTGATTAAAGAAGCTCCGCCACAGAAAGCAAGATAAAATGCAAGAACAGAGGGCAAAGCAGAGAGAGAGCAGAAAAACAGTAAGTGGGACTTATGATGGAATGGGCTATTTATAGGCCAAAGGTGGGTAGCCGAAAAGAGATCATAAGTACCCATTGGAGGCGAACCGTCGCCGTAACTGCCCGCTGCACCCGAAAAGGCACGCCCTCTGTAAATGACGCGTCTCTCTTCCAATGGCAAGACGCCGCGTGTCAACCGCTGCGCAGAAATAAGGGACATGCCTCCCCAAACGTCCCTAGAAAAACCGGGACACACCTCCTGATTGGGACACGTCGTTTGACATCCCTGAAAAGTGGAGACGCGCCGCTCAGTCTGACACGCTTGGCCATCAGACCTGCAGAAATAAAAAGCAGGCCACCTCGAGGACACCAAGAGACAGGCTATGGCTGAACAGCCCATGACTTTTGGGCAAGAGGTGTATCTTCGGTACAGGCTTTGCCTCGGAGACACCAAAGAATAGGCCAAGGCCGAACAGCCCAGACCCTCGGGCAAAAGGTGCGACCTCGGAACAGGTTATGCTTCCCAACAAGACTCCCAACGACAACCTCGGAAAGAGATGCAATCCGAAGTCTTCACTTCGGCTTTTCAGAGGGGGGCATGTGATAGCCAAAGGCTATCACCTCAATCTGGCCGAACACCCTGCCACAACAATGGCCAGAAGAACTGGCGTTTCCCGGGAACAGGTGGAATCATGCACCTCGGGAGATAGCTGGAGAGCTCCGAGCCTCGGCACGCCAGTAAAACTTGAGGACTCTATTCGCCCCCCAAGGTTGTGAACAGCGCGCCTTCGGAAAAGTGGCACCAGACATTGCTGCCTGAACATGATATCCCCGAAGGCGGAACCCCCTGGAACTGGGAACCCCCGAACTGAGGGTATGCTTCCCGAAGAGGCTCTGTCCGAACCAGAGGATGACCTCGCCCAGGGACCTCGGGAGTACGGCAGGAGCATTTAAGGAAGCCTCTGACACGTCCCACCACAGACGTAAAAAGCCGCCCTACGCGCAGACGCCATCAGAATCACATCATGGCCCGTCTCAGCACAAGGCTCGAGGCCATCTGGTTACCAACTATCTGTCCCCTACGCCCAGAAGTTCAGGAGCATCCGACCGCACACGTGTCATGATCTGAACGGGCTAGGTATTCCTATATATACAGGAAATAAATACTTGACAGGAGGTTGGTTGGCCGGAGATACAGCTCCCACACTCTGAGAAAATACCAGGCAAGACTTTTCTGCCTTTCTCTTTGAGCTAGTGACTTTCTCCTTTTTCCGGCCACCACTGACTTGGGCGTCGGAGGCCCCGCCCCCCGGAAAAACACTCCGGGGGCCTCCTAACCCTGTTTACCAGCTTTTCAGGTACTCTCCTTGGGGCGATCCACCTTCCAGGTGTTCTTCCTCCTAGAAGTCTCTTCAACAGTCATCATGACTCACAACGATGAGGCCCCAGGCCATCACTTCCTAAGTATTTATAGGAGGGCGGAGGGAGGAGGCCATTTGACACAGCTTGTTTAGATCGTGACACGTGTTTGGTCAAATTTGATCCGTACCCTCGGAGATAGGTATCTCCAACTGGCCATAGGCCATTTCGGCCAGAGGGCAGGGGCATGTGCAAGGTCTCTCTGTCAGAGGCTCCTTAACCGTTTTTGTCGTATCTCTGCAAGACCCCTTCGGAGAATGAGACCCCCTCGGGGCATAAGGCTCCTCGGAAATAGGAGGCCCCCTTCGGCTTAATATAGCCACTGAGGGCTATTAGGAGAGGCCTTTCTCCAGAGTAGGGCACCTTTAGAAGACGCTTTTCCCGACCGAGGATGGGGATATGCTTTCCCGAAGTTGGTGAGTTCGCTATTCCAAAGGTGGTAGTATATCGATTTTCTGAGGTCCATTTTGTTACCAACCGAGGGTGGTTTTCATTCACCGAGGTTGGTGCTAGGTCTTACCTAGGGGTGGTTTTTGGCTAGGTGATCTAGAGATCTCGGTTCTAAGGTGATGTTTTGCCCGAGGATGGTAAGGGCCTTCTCTTTCCCGAGGTTAGTCACTCATGTTTCTTGAGGGTGGTGCTTCTCAGGTTACTTTGGGAATTATAGGAGGGTAAATAGCCTTTTGGCTATCACTAAGCAAGGGTTAGATTTTAAAACATGTTTTGGACTCTCGATACTCGGCCCGACACCTTGGGGTGCAAAATTACCATTTTGCCCTCAAATCTCTTTTGGTGCCATAATCTCCTCAGAACCAAGTAAACCTTAACTAACTTGCTTGACCTTGCTAAATGAACTTAAAATGAGGTATTAAGCTAGGGATTTATTAATGTATATAAATTAAATGAGCTTCCCGCCAAGAGGGTTGTAACAGTTGGCCACAAGGTTGTAAGGTAAAACCTTAAAGCACCTAGCCTATAAGATCTTTATGGCCTAGTCTAGAATAGTCCTACCCTAATTCCCCTGTACAACATAAAAGGGAGAAGTTCAACTAGTGATTTATCACAAGTTAGGCTGGCAAGCCATGTTTGCTAAAGGACAAGGCTATGCCTTGTAGTATAAGGACCAGGAAGATGAGTGGTCCCAAGGGACCTAGGTATATGCATATATTAGACCCTCAAGCTATATGAGCTCATAATAGGCTATATATGTTCTCATAAGTGGAGTCCTTAGTAACTTTTCTTGCAAGTTTAGTGGAGACCCTTACTGAGAATGTTGGAATTCTTACTCCTTTGTTATGTTGTGCAGATTCTGACGTTACTGGACCGGATAATCATTGAGGGTTGCCACAATTGTTTGTTATAGCTAGAGGTACCTTGCTTGAGAATCTTTTTTATTCTAGTCTATTTGGGTGACTTGTTGATTAAGTAACAGTACTAACTATAGTCTTCCTTTCACCATAGAGCCTAGCAACATGTGGAGAAGGACTTTTGTGACTCGCTACTAGGACTTGCATCGAAGGTGGGAGTTAGTTCAAGAAGATCTCAGTTGAGGTTCTATATATAGCACTCTTAGTTGCATCTATTGTCTATGTTCTGAGGACTCCTAGACTCTAGGGTTGCTCTTTGGTGAGGGCATTAGTCTACATTATGTATGAACGCTCCCACCTAGTTGTTATATGTAGTAAACTCACATAAATGTTGATTTTGTATGCTTTGGCTATTTGAACTTGGTTTTTTTGGAAATGTCTTTGCCAAGTCAATGTTTTATGGATTTTGTTTATCCCAGTCAAAGTATAAAGAGCATTCATTTTGCATATTCTAGGTTAACCAACTAGTGTCATTGAGTTTTAATCCACACACATATACAGCTAGCCAATTGCAACCACCGTGAGACCAGCTCTTACAGGCTTCCTAGGCAATGACCAATGACGGCTGTGTCAGATTTGGTATTAGAGCTTAGAGCTCACTTCATAGATATTGGAGGCTGAGACTGAGATCTAGTTTTGGAAGTCCACGTGCTAGAATAGTTAGTATTGACCAACCTCTGGTGAATGCCATTTGGCTTTGGTTTCAGGTTGTTATGGTTAACACTATGTCAGGAGCTTCAAGAGGAGGTAGAAAACCTGGTGAAGGTTTTAGTGACCCAGTTGTAGGAAGGTTGGATGAGATATCCAGGGTGCTTTAGGGGTTCACTAAAACTATGACCCAAGTGGTAGAGGGTATGACTACCATCATGACTGAGTCATTTCAAGATCATAAGGATAGAGAAGTCGTCCAAGAGGAGAATGATCCATGCCAGGATCAAGAAAGGCATGCCGAGGAGCAATAAATGCCTAGGGCTCATAACAGAGAGATCATGCTCATGACGATGAGAAATAGCCAGAGGTTATGGAGGCTCCAAGGATGGGAGACACCCCACATCAGTTGAGGTTATTGGAGAAGTTTAACACTATTGACCTACCAAGTTTCGATGGGGTAGGTGATCCTGATCAAGCAAAAGACTAGTTATCCAAGATGAATTGAGTTTTCATTTGCAGAGGCTTTGAGTCCAAGCAAAGGATGGCCTTAATACCTTTCTTTTTTAGAAGGTGGGCTAGTTTGTGGAGGGATGATGTGATGGAGATGTTGAAAGAAAGTAATGGTACTCGACCAGAGCATACAAAAAAGGTGCTCAAGTGGTCAGACTTTGAGAACAAGTTTCAACAAGAATATATCAGTGAATTTGCATAGGATCAGTGGAGGATCCAATTTGAGAATCTAGTGCAATGAGAGATGTCTGTGTGGGAATATGACCAGTGTTACAATTCACTCATTCGATATGCTCCCTACTTGGTTGGTACTAATCAATTAAAGGCCAAGAAGATCTTCCAAGGTCTGAAACCCATGCTTCAGAGGTATATGGTGACAGTGACATCTGGAGTTATAGCCAAGTGGTTCAGAAGGTGTTAGCCTTAGAAAGGGAGTTTAAGGATAAGAGGGCACCTAGTAAAAAGGTGGAGGTTGGACCAGCCAACCTAGGAAAGAGCACCAGGAAATGACCAATTGGTGAAAGCCAAGGTCCCTTCAAGAAAAAGAAAATGGGTTTATGCCTTAAGTGTCTATGGTTCCATGGCACGAGGCCATGTACCCTGGGGACAGATATTTGCAACATCTATTATCTGATGGGACATTAGGCGAGGGAATGGCCATAGGCTCGACCTTTGCTAGGTCCACTCAAGAACCTACCTCTTACAACAAGTGCCATAGGAAAATGACCTAGTGTAGTCGCAGCAGCAGTTGAGCTGTGGGTTTTTTCCCTTACTAGTTAGGCGACCAAGGAGCCAGCCGCCGTTCAAGGTAATTTTACTTTTCAGAATGGTAGTGTTAGAGTTCTTTTTGATATGGGAGCTACTATTTCTATGATGTCTTCTACCTTTGTAGATAAGCTTAAATTGCAGCGAGAAATCTCAAGTGAGTTAATACTCATAAGAACTGCAGGAATGAGTTTTATTATGACCAATGAGGTGGTTACTATGTATCCCTTCTAGTTAGGCAACCATAATTTCTCCTGTGAGTTGTGGGTGATAGAATTGAGGTCTTATGACCTAATGTTGGGAATGGACTGACTAAGTAAGCATAGGTCTCAAATTAACTATGTGAATCACTTAGTTGATATTGCTGATGCTCAGGGAGCTCGAGTGACTTGAATAGGAGGATTAGCATCCAGTGCTAAAAGTTTACATCTTAGACTTATGGATACCATCCCTATAGTTAGTGAAGATGAGTATTTTTCATTGAAAGGGGTGCCCATAGAGGAGAAACTTGAGAAGATCTTGTCGCTAATCAGTTTCCTGAAGTGTTCCCAATAAAGTTACCTGGCTACCAGCTAAGAGAGACACCAGGTTCGCCATCCATCTTCAGCCTGTGGTTGAACCTATTTCGATACCACCTTACAGAATGTCAGCTCCTGAGATGGATGAGTAGAAGAAGCAATTGGAGGAACTGCTAGAGAAAGGCTTTATAAGACCTAGTGTATCACCGTGGGGAGCCCTGATGTTGTTTGGGAATAAGAAGGATGAAACTTTAAAACTGTGCATCAACTATAGAAAGTTGAATGTAGTAATAGTCAAGAATAAGTATTCGCTTCCTAGAATTGATGACCTATTTGATAGACTCAGAGGAGCAAAGGTGTTTCTAGGATTGGCCTCTGATTTGGATACTTTCATATTAGATTTAAGAAAGAAGATAACCCGAAAACTGCCTTTAGAATAAGATATGGACACTACGAGTACATAGTTATGCCGTTCGGTGTGACTAATGCTCCAGCAGTGTTCATGGAAGCTATGAATTGAATTTTTAGACCATTTTTGGATCAGTTTGTGGAAGTTTTCATCGATGAGATTTTGGTGTACTCACAGTCTTCTCGAGAACACGAGGAGCACCGTAGGATGATTTTGTAAGTGCTAAATGATAATTAGTACTATGCAAAGTTGTCTGAGTGTGAATTTTGGTCTAAAAGGATTCAATTTTTTGGGACATATCATTAGTGCTCAGGGTTTGTTAGTTGATCCTGAAATGGGTCAGGTGGTAGTTGAGTGAAATAGGCCAACTACAGTTACAGAAGTGACGAGTTTCTTGGTCTTGGTAAGGCACTACAAGCAATTCATAGAGAAATTCTTTATGATAGCTACCCCATTAACGGCCTTGACCAAGAAAACTCAGGAGTTTGAATGGACACCGAAGTGTGAGGAAGCTTACATGGAGTTGAAGAAAAAATTGACTAGTGAACCGATACTCATATTACCAGATCTGAACAAGGCTTTTATGGTGTACACAGATGCATAGGGTTCTGGTCTAGGGTGTGTATTAATGTAGGAAAGTCAAGTGATCACCTATGGTTCAAGACAATTAAGGCCTAATTAGTTGAATTACCCAGTTCACAACCTCAAGCTAGTCGCAGTAATCTTTGGACTCAAAATGTGGAGGTATTATTTGATGGGGGAGGTCATTCAAGATCTTCACTGATCATAAGAGTTTCAAATATCTATTGACACAAAAGGATTTGAACATGAGGCAACATTGATGGATTGAATACATAAAAGATTATGATTGTTCAATCGAGTACTCTACAGGCAAAGGGAATCTGCTAGTAGATGCATTGAGCCGGAAGGACACAAGAATGATCTCATTTAAGGTTCAAGCTACAAATTCCTCAAGAAGAGCTTTGAGGGATTGCTTCTTGGCTTTGCATGAATTTTGGCAAAACCAAGAGGAATCCCTAGTCTATGTTTTGGAAATACAATTAGCTTAGTTAGCCAGAGTTAAGGATGCTCAAATGAAAGATCCATTGTTGAGGAAAATTTTAGGAGAAGTAAAGCTTGGTACTATGAAGAAGGAATTCTAGTGCAAGGATGGGACACTACACCATGGAGATCAGTTGTATGTACCAAATGTGGAGGAACTTAGGTAGCAAGTCCTATAGGAGGCATATAGTAGCACTTTGCACATTCACCCTGGTGTTAATAAGATGCATCTTGACCAGAAAATGCATTTCTGGTGGCCAGGACTTAAGAGGGATGTAGTAGCACATGTGGCTAAATGTTTGATGTGCCAAATGGTTAAAGCTGAACTTCAAAAGCTAGTAGGTACACTTCAAAGTTTACCTCTTCCGGTGAGGAACTAGAGGTCCATTACTATGGATTTCCTAGTAGGATTGCCAAATACCCGGAGTTAGCATGATGCTATATGGGTAGTAGTTGATTGGCTAACAAAGTTGGCACACATTATACTTATAAAGGTCATATATACGTTGGAGAGGTTGGCTTAGTTATATGTAAAAAAGATTGTTAGATTGAATGGCATACCGGATCAAATTATATCTGATAGAGATCTTCAGTTTGTGTCACAATTTTGGAACGCTTTCCAGGAGGCATTAGGAAGCAAGGCTAGTATTAGTACCACGTTCCATCCTCAGATTGATGGGTCGTCTAAGAGAATATCCAAACTCTAGAGGATATGTTACATATGTGTGCTATTGATTTAAGATGTGATTGGGATTAGCATTTACTGCTCATTGAATTTGCTTATAACAATAGTCATCAAACTGTTATTGGCATAACACCATACGAGGCTTTGTACGGAAGGTGTTGTATGACACCCCATTGTTGGGAAAATCCTTCAGACAAAGTAGTTATTGGTCCTTAAATCATAGCTAATACCATAGCTAAGGTTAAATTGATCCAAAAATGGATTAAAGCAGCCAATGACCGCAGACTAAATATGCATATCTGAGAAGAAGAGATTTAGGTTTTGAAGTTAGGGACAAAAGTACTTCTCAAAGTGTCGCCCATGAAAGGAGTTACCCATTTCGGGTAAAGGGGTAAGTTAGCCCTTAGGTATATTGGTCCCTATGAAGTTTTGGAGAAGATAAGAAATGTTGCTTATCGGTTGGTGTTACCACCAAACCTATCCTAAGTGCATAACGTATATCATGTTAGTCTTCTAAGAAAATGCACAGTGGAATCGGGACAGGTACTTAATCCTTCATGTTGGGTTTCGAGAGCCAAACAGCGCAGTGGAATTTAACCGAAACCCTCCAGGATCCAAGTGAAACAGGGTAAATCGGGTGTTCAAAAATTTTCATATGTAATTTTCGGTTGAGATCTCTCACTCAACTGTATAGTCGAATCACAAAACTTGAACAGTTGACGTGTTCAAGCGCTTTGTGGTATCGACACAAGCCTCTCGGGATCACCACACTTCCACCGCGTCCCGGGAGATGCGTTTCTCTTGCGCTCGCAGTGCTAGCTTGCGTCCTCTAAGGAATTGTAAGAGAAGAGTGCAGCTGTCCTTTTGGGAGGCTAGGGCAAGGAGACCTACGAATTTCTCACTAGAAGTTGTATTTATAGTGAGACTCAACTTCCAAGCCTAATAGGTTTCAAAGCCCTAATCCAATTAGGCTTTAATTTCGGGCTTAATAATGGCTCAACTATTAGGCCTATTATTAATATGAAAATATTGTGAAACCCAAACCCAAATTATTAGGCCATGCACTCTAATGATCCAAATAGCTCTAGGTGTGCGACCCAATAGGCTCTTACCACGTTGGCAATGATCATAAATCACATTTATGATCATAAGCAATGAGCGGTGTCTAGCAACACATCATTGCTACCCAAGTGTCAAGATTGTCAATGATTCGACTAAACCTTTATGATCATCACCAAAATATGCCATTGTCCCTTTGTCCAAGATATCAAGACTAAGCACGAGACATAGAATGTGTCACTCTCGTATAGCCCAATCTTTGGTTTCTTGATTACCGAGTAGACCAACTGAAACTGATGACATTGATATGGTATATCAACTCATCCGAGCATGGCCATGCATTTTTCTAAGTCTAACTCTATCAAGGGGCCTGAAGATATCACTCCCATTACATAGGAGGGACAAATCCCATCTTGATCATACAAATCCATCCGCATGATATGTGACATACCCAATGACCTCCTTCAAGTTCACTCAGTTACGAGCAACAAAGGAAAGTATCAAAGTATGTGACTCACATGTAGGGAACCTTGATGATCTTAGGTTGAAGGACTACATATACCATGATCACTATGAGAATCACTTATGACACTCATATAATGATCCATGTAGTGTTCTCATGGTGGGTAGGTTCAGTACACAAGTTCTCTAACTTGTACCCATATGCAGACTACATATCTCATATTAGTCTCCACATATGCTAGTCCTTATGTATTATTGCAACCCACTCCAAAATAATACTAGACTAGGGACGTTTGAGAATATCATTATTCTAGGGTTACAATTAGGTTTGTTAAGTTACGTAGAAACAAAACAACAAACATAATTGCTAGATTAATGCCTTAATAAAATATCATGACTTAATGTGCAAAAATACAATCATCTCATGATTGGCCTTTTGGGCACAACACTAACACTTCAATGGTACCCATTCAGGAAGACTGAACCTATGAAGAGAAACTTGTTATGATACATGATAGGCAAGTCAAGAAACTCTAAACCAAGTGGATTCCCAGGGTTAAGATCCTTTGGTCGAACCATAGTGAAGAGGAAGCTGCCTAAGTGACAAAGCAGGATATGCTAAAAAGATATCCTAGTGTTTTTCTAGAGTTACAGTGAAATTTAAAGGACCAAATTCCAGAAGAAGGGGAGAATGTTATGGCTCTTCTAGCTGAAGGTTTGCTTAAGGAAGGTAAGGTGTTTGAAATTTAATTTTTAACCTTAATCCACATTCACCTAGCAAGAATGGGTAAGTTTAGCAAAGTTTACTAAGTTCCGACAAAACTAAGGCACTAAATGAGGTTCAAGAGCAAAATGGTAATTTTGTATCCCAAATAGTAGGGCTAGGTCCTGAGTGTTGAAAATGATTTTTTGATAACCTAACTTTTATCTTTAACCCAAACTTAGTTGAAATAAACAAGATTTGGCCAAGTTTGGCAAAAGTTACCTAAAGGACGGGACTTATTTGTAACTTTTTAAATTCTTGGATGGCTTCTTTGATGGCCGGCGGCATCTTCGTTGAATGAGATGTGGGCCCGCAGGGAAGACTTCCAATGTGAAGATGTCTGAAACACTTAGAAGCAACACGAGTTAGGAGCTCCCCAGTGTGTATTTCCGGTGGAGGAGCCTCCGACGCCCAAGTCTGTATTTGTGAGAGCAAAGAGTAGGGAATAGTGAAAGTCTCATCATTACCAACATCCCTCCTAAGTATTTATAGGAGGGTGGAGGGAGACACAGCCTTTCCAGATGATGACACGTGGTCGGTCATATCCGATCCATACCTTTTAAGGCAGGCATCTCCAATTGGACGTAGGCCATTTTGGCCGGAGGCAGGGGCATGTACGAGGTCTCTTTGTCAAAGGCTGCTTAACCATTTTTTTATGGCTTTGTAAGGCCCCTTCGGGTAGCGATTTTCCCCAAGCGCCATCAGGGAAGACCCTTCGGAAGTGTGCGTCACCTTCAGGAGACTTTTTCCTCCATCGATGATATGATAGTTAAGAGCAAATTGCCCAGCGGTCATATCAAAGACTTAACTGAAACATTCCACCAACTTTGGGAATTCGGAATTCAACTAAACCCGGAGAAGTGCGTGTTCGGGGTAAATGCAGGCAGGTTCCTCGGATTCATGGTGTCGAAAAGAGGAATCGATGCTAATCCGAAAAAAGTCAAGGCCCTGTTGGGACTCTGAACCCCTACAACAGTTAAAGATGTGCAAAGGCTAACGGGGAGAATCACTTCTCTTAGTAGGTTCATCTCCAGATATGGGGATCGGTGCTGACCGTTCATCAAAGTGCTCACTAAAGCCGCAAAAAATGACGGTACCTTTGGTGTTGAAGAGCTCCCTTGTAGTGAAGATTGCAAAAAAGCTTGGGATGAGTTGAAAACCTACTTAACCCATCTGCCGACACTTTGGCAGCTGAAGGATAGAGAACCCCTCATCCTTTACCTCATCGTTAGCAAAAAAGCAATAAGTTCAGTGATTGTAAAAGAATAGGGAGGGAGACAGTAGCCTGGATACTATGTAAGGAAATCACTACATGGAGCCGAGGTCAGGTACCCTCTTCTACAAAAGGTCATCTATGCCTTAGTATTGGCAAGCAGAAGGTTACGACCCTACTTCCAAGCACACCTTATTAGTGTCCGAAGTAACCTACCTCTTCGGGATATCATAAGGAGGGTTGATCACTCGGGGAGACTGTCAAAATGGTGCATTGAACTCGGTGAATATGACATCACCTATGAGCCAAGAAAGGCCATAAAGGCCTAAGCATTTGCAGACTTCATCGCCGAGGTCCCAAAAACCAGAGATACCTTGGTGGAGCTCATTAACGACGAACCTGAGTGGACACTATTTGTCGATGGTGCTTTGGGTTCCGAACACCAAGGAGCTGGAGCAGTTCTCCGTGGTCCTTATGGAATGGAGGCCAAAAAGGCTATCAAATTTGGGTTCAATGTCATCAACAATATCGCCAAATATGAAGCCCTCATAGCAAGCTTACGGCTAGCAAAGAGGGTAGGCGTGAGAAATCTGAAGGCTCACAGCGATTCTCAGCTAGTGGTCTGACAGATGGCACGAAAATATGGCGTAAAGGATCCAACTTTGGAAAAATATCACAACCTCATCAAAGAACTCATCCAAGAATTTGACATGGTGCACATAGAAAATGTACCTCGGCGAGATAACATGGAGGCTGGCGCACTGGCCAAGTCAAGACAGCCAACAGAAGTACTGCACCATCCGAGGATAATGGTAATCTATGTAACAACCTTGGAAAAAGGGTGGAAGGACCCTATCAAAAAATACTTCTCAACCTCAGAACTCCCTGAGGATTCCCTTGAAGTAGCCAAAGTGCGAAGACGATTGGGAAGATACTTCCTGATAGGGAAAGAGCTGTATCAACAAGGATACACCACCCCATTACAGAGGTGTATCGGTGAAATGGATGTCGAAGCGATCCTCAAAGAAGTCCATGAGGGAGTCTGCGGTTCGCGCATAGGAACTGACGCCCTTGCCAGAGTCCTCATTCGGCAAGGGTATTTCTGGCCCACTTTGAGGATGGACGCAGGGTAGTTTGTCAAAAAATGCCATAGTTGCCAAATGAATGCTCCTGTCCTGAGACTACCCTCAAAGGAGATAACCTCGGCCAACTATCCCCGTCCTTTCACCGTAAAGGGCATCGACCTCATTGGACCTCTACTGACCGCTCCCGGAGGGGTGAAATTTTGTGTAGTCGCCATAGACTACTTCACCAAATGGATCGAGGTAGAGCCCTTAGCAGCAATATTGGCAAAGGATATACAAAGATTTGTCTGGAAAAACATCATATGTAGATTTGGCATCCCTGGGGTAATAGTAGCCGATAACGGCTCTCAATTCACCAATAAAGGGTTTTAGGAATTTATTACCGACCTAGGGACTAAACTGCACTTCGTCCCTATAGCCTATCCTTAAAGCAGTGGGCAAGTTGAAGTGTCCAATAGGACAATAAAGGATGGCCTGGAGAAGAGGCTAAAAGGAGTAGAGGGAAAATGGCCAGGAGAGCTCCCGAGCGTGTTATGGAGCTACCGAACCACCCCGAGGAGAGCCACGGGTGAAACACCCTTCTCACTCATATTCGGTTCAGAGCCCATTATTCCTGTAGAAATCATCCAGCCATCGATTAAGGTGCAGGTGTTAGACGAAGAAGGAAACAGCCTTGGATTAAGGACCAAATTGGACCTCATTGACGAACATAAAGAAATGGCCGAGCTGAGAAGAAGAGCCTTCCAGCAGAGAGTAGCCGTCACTTCCAACTTATATGTAAAATGGAAAGGAATCAAAAAGGGAGACCTCGTTCTCTGAAAAGTAGAGCTCAGACCCCAAAGGTCGTTGCATGGAGCACTTCGCGTAAACTGGAAGGGGCCTTATTTGGTTCTCGAAGAAATACGACCGGGAGTATACAAGCTCGGTGACACCAAGGGTGGAGAATTGAAAAATACATGGCATTCGGATTCTTTAAGAAGATTCTCTACTTAGAATTTTCTGAGGGAAAGGAAAAATTGTATTATTCTCCCCGTAGGTAATTAACCGAACGTGGTGTAATGAGATTACTGCCGAAAGGCATCTGAGCAAGTAAATTTTGAACATGCACACTCCCGAACAACAACAACATTCGATGATTAGCAGAATTTCTGACCATGGGGTACGCCGAAGCAATATTCTCATAAAAATGAGTAGTCTCCGGCAAGCATACGATGATAGTGGGTAACAGAGGTGTTTATTCCCTAAAAATGCTAAGATGGACACTTAGCAAAAATGCTAGTTATGGAAACACCAAGGAAGCATGACCGAGGATGGTTGTTCCCGAAGATTGATGTTTCCCTCGGTCAAACAAAGTTCCCAAAAGAGAGTTTCCCAAGTACGTGTCTGGAACTTGGAAAAATTTTTGGAAACAAATGCTGTTAATGCCAAAGCTGGTCATCCGAGCGTGTATGTTGCCAAACTATACCTTTGTATATGAAACGTTGATCAGTCATGATTTGAACAAAGGTTAAGTCTCACAAAGGATGACGCTTTCTGAAGAAGTACTGACCCAATACAACAGAGTTTGAAGAAAGCAAATTTTATTGACATCGGTAAAAGAATACTTCAAACGAATTACAGAAGGGAAAGAAGAAAAACAAGGCAGCCTATTCACGATCCTGGACATCCACTAGTTCCTCAACATCCTCGGCCTCCAAACCTTCGAGATCTTTATCACTAGATCTGGGAGCCGAAGGTGGAATAGCAGCAAGGTTGAGGAATTCCGCCTTCGACCACTGCCAAGATGGCCCTTCGGGGATGTCTAGGGCCGCCAAGAAAGAGAGGTCGAGATCCCAAAATCTTGATAAGACTTGGTGATGGGCGAGGCAAAAGCCGTGTTGATAAGACCTTTTGGTTGCTTGGTCGGACTTCATCTTCTCTATGTCCAAATCCTCTAGATCTTTTCGAAGCTCAACAATCTCCTTCTCCAGCTTCTTCTTCTTCTTTTTTCCCTCATTCTTCAAACTCTCGACCTCGTCCGGAAGCTTAGAGTTAAGAACGAAGGCCTTCGCCACTTGGGCAGCAGCGTCATCTCTCTCCTTTTGAAGGACCTCGTTGGCCGAGGTCATGGCTATCAACCTCGCTCCGAGGTCTGACATCTTTGAGGAGAAGTCTTGGATAAGCTCCCATTGGCTTTTAAGCATCTCCTCCCGAAGATTGGCCAGATCCTCCTTGGCTATTTTATTTAGCTCATCATACTTAATGACAGAGCTAGCCAAGAGTTCCTTGGCCTTCACCAGATTCTCCTTGGAGCAAGTTCGGACCGAAGTTTGTGATAGCTGAAGGACTATCGCCTCCACCTGGACGAACTCCTTGCCACCAGAATGGCCAGGAGATCTGGCGCTACTCGGAAAAAGGTGGGATCACACACCTCGGAGAAATGCCGAAGAGCCCGAGCTTGGCACGCCAGGGAACCTGAGGATACTATTAGCCCCCCCGAGGTAGTAAATAGACCGCCTTCGGAAAGTGGCACCAGCTAGGGCGGGCTGAACATGGTTTTCCCGAAGGCGGAACTCCCTGAATCTGGGAACCCCCGAACTAAGGGCATGTTTCCCGAAGTGGCACGGTCCGTACTAGAGGACGACCTCACCCAGGGACCTCGGGAGTACGGCAGGAGCATTTAAGGAAGCCTCTGACATGTCACCCACAGACGTCACAAGCTGCCTCAAATGGCTCTCTGACACGCGGACGGCATCAAAATCACATCATGGCCCGTCTCGGCTCAAGGCTCAAGGAAGCCTGCCACTAGCTACTTGTCCTCTACGCCCAGACATTCAGAGAACATCTGACCGAACACGTGTCGCAATCTGAACGGGCTGGACACCTCTATAAATATCAGGGGAAAACACCCTGGCAAACGGCTGGCAAATATCCTGACTCCTCACTCTGCGAAAATACAACCAGGCGAGTTCACTGAACCCCTCAGTGCTATTTCTTCTGCCTTCTCTCAGCACCACTGACTTGGATGTCGGAGGCTCCTCCCCGGAAAAACACCCCGGGGACCTCCTAACCCACTTTTTCTGAACATCTCAGGCACTATCACTTGGGCAAACCGGCCACCAGGCGCTCTTCCTCTCCGGGAGTCCCTCCATCAGTCACCATGACTACCAACGATGAAGCCCTTGGGCATCAGTTTGCTTGGTTGCCCAGGTGTGATAGTACCCGTGTACGCCAAAAGCTACAAATGGGAAATCCTGAGCATGAAGCATAAGGAAAACGAAAAAGTCACTAAGTATCAAAAAGGTAGGAGTTTACCTGGGCAGCCTACTCAGTCATCCTTGCGGAGAGGATCTGCTCATTTGGGCACTCTTTAGTCAGAGACTGAAAAGTGGCATGCGTGATGACCCCGATTGCCATCTGAGGAGCCACCTTCTGGCTATCCTTGGAGAACAAGTTGATGTCCTCCGTGAACAACCAGAAGGGCTACATTGGGATCTTTCCCTTCGGGATTTTGGAGTCCGAAATGGCCCTCTTACGAATGTGATCTTCCACCCATGGAGCCTACACAGCTTCGCCTGCAAAGTCCCGCTAAAGTTCCATCAGTACGTTATCCCTTCGCCACTCGTCTATAAGATCTAAAATGCCAAAAATTCCCAAACCCATAGAAGAATGGCTAAGGGACAACCCTGGTGGAAGTTCCGCTTCATCGGCTTCAGAGTTGCTCACTTCGAGAGCCTCATCGAGGACATTTCTGCCTTTCCTTTTTTGGCGCTCATCCATCTCCTCGGCGGAAAACCCCCCAACTGAGGTCCCCAAAGTCTCCGCCGTTGTACTAGGACTGAGAGAAGTGGAATGGATAGCTGGTTCCAAAGGTAGATCCTCCCGAACATGGGTCTGGTCCTCAGTGTTATGGACCTCCTAGTAGTCAGCACTCCCGAGAGAGGTAAAATGTTCTAAATTAAGTTTAGAACTTTAATTTCAAGGTTACAAAGCTAGCATAAAGGAGTTACAAAAATTCACTAAGTTCCAAGGAGGTTTAAGCACTAGATGAGGAGTAGGGGAAAAATGGTAATTTTTTATCCTGAGTAACCAGCGGGGTCCCGAGTGTTTTAAGTTAACTTTTGTAACTTAACCTTTAACCTTAACACAAACTTGAAACAATAACAAGAATTAATCAAGAAATGAGCATGTGTTAAAAGATAGGGGTTTATGTGTTTAAGGGTTGTAACTTGGATGGCTTAAGGGGTTGAGTGAGGGTTTAAGAAGGGAAAGGTGGCTAATGGCTGCCATAACCACGTTTTCCCCTCTCAAGCACTCATTTCTCTCTTAATTCAAGCTAGAAATCAAGTGATCTTGATTCCTAGAGTTGCCATCCAAGGATACCAACCAAGAGGAACTTGTTTCAAGCTAGAAAACAAGGTTTGGAGGCTTGGAAGCATGATTTCTCTACTCCCGTATTTTTCATACGTGGTAAGCATTGTGTTCTTGGTTAATTCGATGTTATTTGAGTGATTTGAGGCTTGGGTTTTGGTTAAAGAGGAAGATTGTGATGTTTGGTGCTTTGTTTTTTATTGGAGCTTAGGTGAGGATTTCTTGCACTTGGTTGCTTGAGAAGAGGAGTGATTCTAGCTTGTATCTTGGAGTTGAGGTAAGGGATTAGTGTTTTTAAGCTTGAACAATGCTTGTGGCTTGAGTTTGTGGTAAGAAATTGATTGAAATTAGCCATAGCATTGAGTATGAGTTTTGGTTGAATTGTGGTGAACTATGAGGTTTGAGGAAGATTTGATGATGTTATACAGCATCATTAATGGCATTGTGATAGTTGGTTATGTTCCTTGCAACATGAACTAAGTGTGTGTGAAGTTTGGTGGCTTTTTATGCATGTTTGATATGTGTACTAAGTAGGCAAAGGTCATAGCAGCAAAATGCGTGCCAATTTTGCAGTTTCACAGATTGGCGACACGTCGCCAATAAGTACCCATAATTGGCGACGCGTCGCCAATTGGAAAAAGGATCACAGAACGTCGACAACTGTGGCAACGCGTCGTCAAGACAACATTGCAGACCCGATTTTGTTTTTAGGATAACTTTTCACTCGGGTGTCCGATTGAGGTGTTTCAAAGTTCCACACGAAGCTAAGAAGGAGTACTATCACTTCCAAGTTTTAGAAACATCTAAAATGCCCGAGATTTAAAGTTGTTTTGAATCAAAGTGAGGATCATTTTTTAAAGGCAGAATTTTGCACATTTTGCTAGGATGATTGAGGTGAGTCCCAAGGAGGTCCTTTGGGTACCTTGGCCCTCAAGTATGCCGGGGGTACTTCGAGACTTCCTGAAGTCCCTCAAGAAGTTGGAGTTTCCTTGAGTTTTGAAAAGTTTTGAGGTTACTTGTTGAGTAAGCAAGGAAACTAAGTTGCAAATGAATATAACCAAGTTTCATGAGCTTGAGGTGTAAGTTTTAGAACCCTTGGTAACCTGGCAGTGTTGGAAATCACAGGGTTGTAAGGAGAGGCTTCAAATGCACTGAAGTTATGAGGCTTAACAACCTAGTTACATAGTTCTCACCATAATTCCCCTGCACAACAAAGTTCAGGAGAGGTTATATAATAAGTCAAGCGTAAGCTAAGGCTTACGAGGCACAAGTCGAGAGCTAGACTTGTGAGCCACGGAGTAACGCCCGTGAGAAAGTAAGAAAATTATGTGAGGAGTGGTCCTTCGGGATCCGAGCATGCATATCCATATATTTACATATATGAGAGGTCTCTCACACTGCGAGAGCTAGGAGAGAGTATGCATGAGTTATTTCATATCTGTCCACAGTTTTACTGTTGGTACATGAGGTTACCCCTTACTGAGAATCTTGGATTCTCACCGTTACTATTTTTTTGTGCAGATACAGAAGGAGTTGGGCCGAGTGACTGTTGAGGGTTACTCTGGTAGTAGTTTTTGGTGCACAGGTAGAATACCTAAGTTTGATGATTCTAGTTATTGTTTGGATGCTTGTTGGTCTTGCACAGTACTAACTAAATTGCTCATTGGTTATAGAGCCCAGTGCACATTGGACATAGTCAGGCATAACTAGACCTAGTTGGGTCAAGAGGAGTCTCTAAAGCTCGCCACTAGGATTCACATCCAAGGTGGGAGTTAGTATGAGAAGATCTCAGTAAAGGATTTTGTATGTGTACATAGTACTGTAGTTGCCTCCTTAGTTATGAAATGAAGAGTCATGGACTCGAGGATTGCTTTCTGGGCGGGGGTATTAGCTACTATATGTATGAATGCTCACGCATGTTGCTATGTGTAGTTAACTCATACAAAGGTTGATTCGTATGCTTTGATTGCTCTACTTGTTTTATATGAGAAATGGTGGCCACATTAACATTTTATGGTTTTAAATAACCCGTCAAAGCATAAAGAGCATGCATATTACATATTCTAGGATAATCAACTAGTGACATGGATTTAATCCGTGCACATATCAAAGAGTACCAACTGCAATCTGCCATGAGACCAAGTTCTCACAGGTGTCCTAGGCAGGGGCCAGGGACGGCCGTGTCACTCAGTCCCCACGTTGTCTTTAGGAGGCGGAGGAATGAGGTCCTCCTTCGTCTTGTTCGACCTCGGAACCAAAGAGGATCCCCCAGACGGGTTCTTTTGCTTCACCGCCACCTTCTTCCGGGTCTGCTCCCCCTTCTCGGCTTGGCCGAGGAAGAGGGACTTGTAGAAGGCGGCAGATTTGCCACCCATCTCTGCAAAAAGAGGAATATCAATGTAAGTATGCACAGAGAAAGGTGAAAATTTTGGAAAGGAACTTACTCTCTTTAAGGGCCGAGTATGTGAGTTCACCCCGAAGGAGCATTACGAACCATGACTTCTTCCTATCAAAAGGAGGTTGTGTCATGTTCAGGTTGTTAATGTGCTCCTTGATCACCCCCAATTCCCAAAGGACCTCTTTGGTCATTAATTTCCATCTAATAGGGAAGGGGTACAGGGAATGGGGTGGGACCTCGGGGTCCCAGTCCGCGATAGCCCGAATACTGCTATTGAACTCCTTGAATTGGGCCTCCAATTCTAGGGTTAGCAGTTTTCTGGGGTCGACTACATCTATAGGAAAAGTCCTTCAAGCCCAGTTGGTTGGAATGTGCCCTCACTAGTCAGCCACCTTCAGGAAGAGGAACTTCCATTACCACCCTCGCCAACTATCCTTCATGTTGAAGGTAAATGTGAACTTCTTAAGAAATAGAAGCCACCCTTCGGGACGGGGTGGAGTTTATAGTATTGTGATAGCCGAAGTGCCTATCATCCTTCAAACCCGTAGGCTCAGGTAAGGCACCGCCCTCGGGAAGGAAGACACCGACTTCGGATAGGAGGGTGTCCGGCCCTTTTACATCCGAAGTCGGTAATTCTTCACGATCCCTGGAGACGACAGTACCAACCTCGGGAATGCGGTCCATCACCACCCTCGGTAGAATGACCGAACCACCTTCGGCAAGGAAGGACGTCCCCGAACGGGACCACCCTCGGCGAGGATACCCCTGGATTACTGAAGTGATCTCAGGAGATAGTTCTCCTCCTCTGAAGAGCTCTCTTCTACAAAAGGGACCTCGGGAGTACAACAAAAGCAATTAAGGAGCCTCTGACATATCCCCGACACGCCGCCCCTAGACATGCCCTGACACACCGCCCTCAGAAACGCTCTAACACGCCGCCCTCGTGCGGCCTAGGCTCCTGGCCAGGCGGCCCGTGGTCGGCTAAATGTTCCCCTTCTCCCTGAAGGTACGGATTGCATCTGGCCAAACACATGTCATAATCTGGGCCGACTGCGTGAAACAAACTTATACTATTCACCTCCCTATAAATATTTGGTAAGCGCCCCAGGTAAGGGGACTGGACTCCAAAGGGGGAAATCTCTCCATTCACTACTCACTCTCAAATTCCGAAACACTAACTTGGGCGTTAGAGGCTCCTCCCCAGAAAAACACTCCGGGGACCTCCTAACCCTTGTTTTCATCCGTCTTTGCAGTCCTCCTCCCACCAGACCTTCCTCACCTAGGCGTTCTCTCATTGGCAGTCTTTATTCCAGGCTCACCATGTCACACAATGATGATACAGCAGGGCATCATATTGCACAAAAAAATGAAGTGAGGTTCTATCTTAAAAACCCCACACTTGCAAAGGAAAGCATTCAAATAAGAGTAAGAGTTGGGAGGAAGCTAATTAATGGCTATGCCATGGAATTGGCAGAAGTCACAAACCATCTTCAGCGGAGGAAACTGAAGTCCAGCCTTCAGTTAGGCTCGAAAAACAGTCACCTCATCCATGTTATTAATATAACTGAACAGGCTAGGAGCAGGTAACCTGATAACTGAGTAAAAAGGGAGAAAGAATTTAGTTGTCCACCTCGCTAACTTCTCCAAAGTGGTACAACTCAGATGAGAATTCAGAGGAAACCAGCTCTCGGGGATAGTCTGAACAGACATAAGCGGAACGGGCGAAGACATTTGGAAGAGAGAAATCTAACTTCAGAAAGGCTAAAAGAAAAGAAGGAAACAATGCTGAAGAACGACTTCAGAAGAAGGAGATGACTTCGGGAAAGAAGAAAAAGCTATAAAAGCAGGAAATCGAAGGACTTCGGGAAAGAAAACCCACCAACACTTTTGCCAAAGTCTAGATTCCTGGATGCCATCGTAAAAGTATGCCGAAAATCATACCGCTGCTACCACCGTGCATAAAAAAAGAGAGAATTCGAGAGCAGAAGATAGCAACAGAGCGTAAGTGTGAAAAAACTAATGAGGTAGAGGGAATTTATAGGCCGAAGAAGGGAGGTGAAACATCGCCATAATTGCCCCTCGAAGGCAAAGAGGCACATCTGACGAAACAGATATGACCATTCCCAGTAACTAGGTGACATGTGTTACCAAGTGCGGGAAATGAGGGCATGCCCCTGACAACTATCAGACTTAGGCCCTTCCCAAGAAAATGCGTCAAGTAGACGTGACGGTCCATTAACAGGCATTGAAAAGCCTGGAACACACTTTAACTAGAGAAACAACCTCGGGAACACCAGACGCCTCTCCTGAGAAAATACCATTATCCTGGCAAGAACAGATGTTCTAGATCAAAGACACTTTCGTCCGAAGAAGGTGACCTCGGCCTTTTCAAGGTCCAGATAGGTCTCCGAAGGGATCCACGATTGGCTCTCAAAAGCTCAACTGTTGAAGATATATCTTTAGCTCTCTAAGGGGGGCATATGATAGCCGAAGGGCTATTACCCTTGGAACTCCTAAGCTCTGATGAGCACCACCCTCGGCAAAGGTCAAGCACCACCCTCGGGGTGGGCAAGCGGCAACCTCGGGAAAAGAGGGCATGCAGTCCTTGACCCTTTAACCTCGGTAAACCACCATCCTCGTGGAGGTAGAGCTTTTCCCGAAGGCCCTTTGCTCCACCGAAGAACTCATCTTGAGTCCTCGGTGATGATATCTAGCCGAAGGGGGCTCCTACCCTGAAGAGGTCTCTTTCACTAAAGGGGCCTTTTGAGCATGACAAAAATGGTTAAGGAGCCTCTAACACAGAGACCTCGCACACGCCCCTGACGCACGGGCCTCCCATGGCCTGGACTTTTGGCCAGAACGGCCTATGGCCAGCTAAAGATCCCCATTCCCAATGGTACGGACCGCATCTAGCTAAACACGTGTCATCATCTAAGTGGCCTATGTCAAATGGAATTCTCCCAACGTCCTCCTATAAATACTTGGGGTAACGACCTTGGTAAGGACACAAGCAGAACTCTCTAGAGAACTCTCTCCACTCTTTTACTCTAAACTTTCTGCTCCTTATTCTCAAAAATACTAACTTGGGCGTCGTAGGCTCCTCCCCTGGAAACATATTTCGGGGAGCTCCTAACCCTTGTTCTTTTTAGTATTTCAGGCACCCTCACGCTGGAAGCCTCCCCTTCAGACACCCTCCACACCAGAAGCCCCTACTTTAAGTCACTATGTCATACAATGAAGATGCCGATGGGCATCAGGTAGAACTCGCTCAATACAAGTCATGCACCTTTGGAAGTGACCAGATTCAGTTCACCTTCTTCGGCGTACTATACACAATTTTTCACCTGAAATTTTTGTAAGTGTAGAATTTTTTCAAGGAGTTTGAATGCCATGTGTTTTTCAACGCTTCTGCTTCGGTATTCCTGAGCTCATAGACTCCTGGCTAAACTTCCTCGAGGACCAAATAAGAGCCTTCCCAACTTGCTCGAAGTATGCCATAAGATGATCTTTGGGGTTCCAGTTTAGCCTTCCGGAGAACAAAGTCCCCTTTTTTAATCCCTTTAGGCTAAATATGCAAGTTCACAATAATGGCTACTATCTACTGAAAAGCTTTTTTTCTGAGTTCTGCTATCTCTCTATGTTGATTGATCATATCTAACTTGGTTCTTAAACCGAGGTTATTCCCTTCTTTGTCAAACACCTGTACTCTGACAGATGGTTGCATGACCTCGACAGGGATAATGGCTTCCGTGCTAAAGATGAGTGAGAAGGGAGTTTAACCCGTGGCCCTTCTATGAGTTGTTGGGTAACTTCATAGCACGCTGGGAAGCTCTCATGGCCACTTTCTCTTTGCTTCCTTCAACCTCTTTTAGAGACCATCTTTTATCGTTCTATTGGACACTTGAACTTGTCCGTTGCTCTGAGAATGGGCAACCAGGGTGAAGTGTAATTTTATCCCGAGGTCAGCTGTGTATTCCTGAAAACCTTCATTAGTAAACTGGGAACCATTATCAGTTACTATCACCCTTGGTATGCCAAATCTACAAATGATGTCCTTCCAAACAAATCTTGGTATGTCCTTTTTTGATATTGCTGCTAAAGGCTTTGCCTCGATCTACTTGGTGAAATAGTCTACTATGACTACATAGAACTTAACTCCTACTGGAGCTATTGGGAGAGGCCTAATGAGGTCAATACCTTAAACAACGAAGCGGCAAGGATAGTTTCCCAAAAATATTACTTCCAAGGGTAGTCTTTGGATGGGAGTGTGTCTCTAGCACTTGTCACATTCTTGTACAAACTGCCTCGAATTCTTTCTTAAGGTTGGCCAGAAATATCCTTGGCGGAGTAGTACTCTGGCAAGGGCATCAGTCCCGATGTGAGAACCGTAGGCTCCTTCAGGGACTTCTTTGAGTACTATCTCAACGTCCTCTTCACTGGCACACCTTTGTAGCGGGCTTGCGTACCCTTATCGGTACAACTTTTCCCCGATCAAGAAGATCTACCAGAGCACTTTCGCACCTTTTGCAGCTTCAAGAGGGTCTTCGGGGAGTTCTGAAGTTACGAGATATTTATTGATAGCATCTTTCCACCCTCCACCCGTGGTTGCTATGAACATTATTACTATGCTCGATTGATAAAGTACTTTAGTGGACTCCTTTGATTTGGCCAAAGTATCCGCCTCCATATTATCTCACTAAGGTACACTTTCTATCTGTACCCTGTCGAATTCTTGGATAAGCCTTTTTACGAGGTCGTGGTACTTTGCCAAGTTTGGGTCTTTTGCCCTGTAGTCCCCCACCATCTATCGGACCACCAGCTGAGAATCACTGTGGGCCTTCAGATTTCTCACACCAACTCTTTTTGCCAACCGTAAGCCTGCTATGATGGTTTCATATTCGGTGACGTTATTGGTGACGTTGAAACCAAACTTGATGGACTTTGAAGCTTTCATACCTTTGGGCCCCCATAGAATTACTCCGCCTCCTTGATATTCAGAACTGGAGGTGCCATCGATGAAGGGTGTCCACTCAGGTTTGTCACTACTAGGGTCCCACGGGGTGTCTTCAGTTATTGATACTTTGTTGATGAAATTCATCAATGTTTGGGCCTTTATTGCCCTTCTTGGTTCATAGGTGATAGCCAAACGCTATCGCCTCAATCTGGCCGAACACCCTGCCACAACAATGGCCAGAAGAACTGGCGCTTCCCGGGAACAGGTGGAGTCATGCACCTCGGGAGATAGCCGGAGAGCTCCGAGCCTCGGCACGCCAGTAAAACTTGAGGACTCTATTCGCCCCCCAAGGTTGTGAACAGCGCGCCTTCGGAAAAGTGGCACCAGACATTGCTGCCCGAACATGATATCCCCGAAGGCGGAACCCCCTGGAACTGGGAAGCCCCGAACTGAGGGTATGCTTCCCGAAGAGGCTCTGTCCGAACTAGAGGACGACCTCGCCCAGGGACCTCGGGAGTACGGCAGGAGCATTTATGGAAGCATTTAAGGAAGCCTCTGACACGTCCCACCATAGACGTAAAAAGCCGCCCTGACGCGCAGACGCCATCAGAATCACATCATGGCCCGTCTCAGCACAAGGCTCGAGGCGAGCTGGTTACCAACTATCTGTCCCCTACGCCCAGAAGTTCAGGAGCATCCGACCGCACACGTGTCATGATCTGAACGGGCTAGGTATTCCTATATATACAGGAAATAAATACTTGACAGGAGGTTGGTTGGCCGGAGATACAGCTCCCACACTCTGAGAAAATACCAGGCGAGACTTTTCTGCCTTTCTCTTTGAGCTAGTGACTTTCTCCTTTTTCCGGCCACCACTGACTTGGGCGTCGGAGGCTCCCCCCCCGGAAAAACACTTCGGGGGCCTCCTAACCCTGTTTACCAGCTTTTCAGGTACTCTCCTTGGGGCGATCCACCTTCCAGGCGTTCTTCCTCCTAGAAGTCTCCTCAACAGTCATCATGACTCACAACGATGAGGCCCCAGGCCATCAATAGGTAATGTCGTATTCACCAAGCTTGATGTACCACTTTGATTATCTTCTAAAGTGGTCTATGATAGCGAAAGAGCTATTACCCTTCAAACTCCCAAGCTCTGACGAGCACCACCCTCGGTAAATACAAGCATCACCCTCGGGGAATAACAGGACTAACCTCGGGAACATGGCACACTAGCACCCTCTGTAAGATATCCTAACCAACTTCGGGAAAAGTAGACTCACCATCCTCGGCAGGGGAAAACATCCTCTGAATGGAATCTTCTTTGCCGAGGGGTCTTCTGAATGACTGGAACAACCTCGACAAAAAGCTCTCATATCCCGAAGAGGTTTTTTCACCGAAGGGGTCTTATGGACACAAAAAAAATGATTAAGGAGCCCCACACAAAGGCCTCCCACTCCCCTGACTTCTGGCTAGAATGGCCTATGGCCAGCTGAAGATCCCCATCCCCGAAGGTATGGACCGCATTTAACCGAACACGTGTCATGATCTAAACGGGCTGTGCCAAATAGACTTCTCCCAAGGCTCTCTTATAAATACTTGGGGAATGACCTTGGTAGGGACACAAACTGAACTCTTCAGAGAATTCTGCCCTTTACTCTCCATTCACTACTCCCTACTTGCCAAATACTAGCTTGGGCATCAACGGCTCTTTCCCCGGAAACACACTCCGGGGATGTCATAACCTCTATTCTTTTGAGTGTTTCAGGCAATCTCACGCCGGAAGTCTTTTGTACCAGCATCTCCATACTGGAAGTCCCTCTCAGGCCTACCATGTTGTACAACGAAGATGCTGCCAGGCATCATTTGGTGCTGTTAGCGGGAAATCACCCATGGTCGCCGTTGTTGAAACCCGATGTTCTGAGGACAAGGGACTCCCGAAGTCCCCATCTGCATCGGAAACTCAACCGGTAACCAAACAAGCCGCCGTAGGGACTTCCTTGCCCAAGAACGAAGGTCCTCTAATGATCACGATGAGCTTCCTACGTGATTTTCAACACTCTGTTGTGGCTAAAATAACGCAACAGTTGGAGCAAAGATGGTCACAACCACCTTCGGGCCGAAGGGCGTCCTCACCAATGCCCCGTCGGGAGAGAAGCCCAAAGTCCACTCACCGGAACTCAGGGAGTAGGGACTTCTGTTACGAGTCTTCAACGGAGAATGTACCACCAGAGGCTGACGTATTGGGGAAACAGGGTCCAAAGGAGCTAGGACTTCCCATCGATGAAGTTCATCACCAGAAGAGAGATCACGATCCCTCCGCCGCCGAAGTTACTCCCTAAAAATGAGGCAGCGTTCTCCATTTTCGGAGGCCTCCAGGTAGCGAGAAGAGCCCAGCACCACCATCCTCATGGAGAAGATCCTAGAGAGGTTGGAGAAAGTGGAAAGGTAGGTGGCTCAGAACCTTGTCTGGTCAAGGTTGTCAGACACCTTCACCGAAGAAGAGCCACCCTTTATCCAAGCAATAGTTGAGGCACCTATGCCAAGCGACTTTCGGGTGCCACGCTTGGAGGCATACGATGGGCACAGTGCCCAAGCCTACCTCACGAAGCATAGACGCAGCATAGTGCTATATGGCGCTGATGATGCCACCTTTTGCAAATGCTTTAAGGTCACCCTCTCAGGGTCGGCGACTGCCTGGTACAACTCCCTAGCCCCCGGAACCATAATGGGTTCCATGAGCTGTCCACCACCTTCACTCAGCTATTCATCGAGAGCAAGCCGACGACGAAGATGCCCATCCAGATTTTTGGGATAGCCCAAAAGAATAGGGAGACCATTCAGAACTATGTCAAAAGGTTCAACCGAGAGGCTCTAAGCGTGCCAGACTTTCATCCCAAAATTCGTATCCTTGCAATGATAAGGGGACTTCAGAGAGACTCACAACTCTTCTATGAGTTCTATAAGGATCCCCCGAACACCCTAGGAGAATTCTACCAAAAGGCCAAGTAGCATATGACGGCTGAAGTGCTGAAGATGGGAGGACCAAAGTTTGATCACCATCAACCCAAAGGTCAGAGTCACCAACCTCGATATTCAGCCGAGGGCGGGTTAAGATCCAGGAAGCAGAGGGGGAAAAAACCCATGTCATTCACTCCCTTGAACACCTCCAGAACAAACATACGATTGGCCATGGAAAGGCAAGGCAATCCAATCCATTGTCCAAAGGCCATAATCTCATAAAACAAGAAGAATATGAAGAAATTTTTCCAATTCCATCGGGATCACGATCATGACACTGAGGATTGCTTCCAACTCAAGAAGTACATTGATCCCAAGTCAAGTAGGGTCAACTTCACCGGTGCCTGCGGATGCCCTCCCCTAGGGGAAGGAGAGAGGAGGAAAGAAAGGAAGATGAGGACTACGATTCCGATTGACGTCGAAACTGAAGTCCTAAGAAGAATCCTCCACCTCCAGCTAAAGTAATCCAGACGATCACCACAGGGCTATCTTTGGTAGAGAGGAAGAGGAAAGCTAGGGAGATCTCAGTGATGGAATTTGGCAACCCATCCAACAAGCTGGCTCGGAAAGATGGGTCTACCGTAGTGTGTTCCCACATGATGACCCACTCCTAATTATGGCAAGGATTGGGAGTTAGGACGTAAAAAGGGTGCTCCTAGATGATGGGTCCAACACCGATGTCCTATTCTCCCACCTGTTGCCAAGCTTGGGCATCACAAAAACTAATCTGAAGCCTGTCACATCCCCTACCTTCGGGGTAGGCCCTTCCGAACTCCCTGTCCTCGGGTGGGTTGACCTACCTTTGATGTTAAGGGGAACTTCTGCTCAGAACAATAGAGAGCTCTTCACCTCAGCCATGACTAGATTCATTATAATTGACGTCCCTTCTTCATATAAATCCATCATTGGAACGCACACTCAAGGGAACTTTCACATTCGACCAGATGTGACGGTCACCTTCGGGATGAAGGAGGGGGACGCAGAAATATTTATTGATCAAGCTGAAGTCCAGAAGGTCTTCATAAGGGCGCGGCAGAGCCTAGTGAAAGTACACACACAGACTTCAGGAGAAAGGGGCACACCGACCAAAAAGCCCATAGAAGGAGAAAAAAGTGACTCGAAAAAAATTGAAACTGAGACTGTAGAGGTTGTCCCGGGCTAAAGTACCCGCATAGGGAAACATTTGCTCGAAGGTGACAAGCAAAAGCTTGTATCTTTCCTTTTAATGAACAAAGATCCGTTTGCCTACTCGTTGAAGGACATGCCTGGGGTAGACCCTCGCATAATTCAGCATAGTCTTAAGATACGCCCTGACGTGAAGTTTGTTCGCCAAAAAAAGAGAAGCCTTTCGGCACATAAGAACAACTTCATAAAATATGAAGTCCAACGGTTGATGGAGGCAGACGTAATAAGGGAAGTCAAATATCCCGAATGGCTTAGTAACGTGGTTATCACTACTAAAGAAGGAAGTGACAAACTCCAAATGTGCATCGACTTCCGAAACGTGCACGATGCTTGCCCTAAGGATTCATATCCTTTGCCCGCAATAGACCAGTTGGTGGACTCAACCGCTGAGTATAGCCTTCTTAGCTTCCTCGACGCCTTCAGGGTGTATCATCAAATTGGCTAGACCCCGAAGACGAGGAAAAAACTGCCTTCATCACCGAAGTTGGTACATACTGCTCTATTAGAATGCCCTTCGGGCTTAAGAATGCAGGCGCCATATACCAGAGGTTGACGAATAGGGTCTTCGGCTTCCAACTTGGGAGAAACATGGAATTCTACATCGATGATATGATAGTTAAGAGCAAACTGCCTAGTAGTCATATCATAGACATAGAGGAAACATTCCACCAACTGAGGACATTCGGAATTTGTCTCAAGCCCAAAAAATACTTGTTCGGGGTGAATGCGTGTAAGTTCCTCGGATTCATGGTGTCAGAAAGAGGTATTAACGCCAATCCGAGAAAGGTTAAGGCCCTACTGGGATTTTGAACTCCCACAACGGCCAAGGATGTGGAAATACTCACGGGGAGAATCACGTCCCTTAGCAGATTCATCTCCAGATATGGGGATCACTGTCGACCATTCTTCGAAGTCCTTACTAAAGCAGCAAAAAATGCAGGTAACCTCGGAACCGAGGTGCACCCTTGGAACAAAGACTGCCAAAAGGCCTAGGAAGAGCTTAAAGTCTACCTAACCTATTTGCCGACACTCCAACAGCCACGGGAAGGAAAACCCCTTATACTCTACCTCGCCGTCACCGAAAAGGAGATAGGCTCGGTCCTTGTAAAGGAAGAGGGGGCAAAGCAATGGCCAGTATCTTATGTGAGCAAGTCTCTGCATGGTGCTGAAGTCAGGTACCCCTTGCTACAAAAGGCTATTTATGCCTTGGTACTTGCAAGTAGAAGGTTACGACCCTATTTCCAAGGGCACCCCATTGTCATTTGAAATAACCTGCCTCTTTAGGATATCATGAAGAAGGTAGACCACTCAGGAAGGCTTTCGAAATGGTGCATCGAGCTCGGTGAATATGATATCACCTATGAGCTAAGGAAGGCAATAAAGGCACAGGCATTGGCAAATTTCATTGTTGAGGTACCCGTTGCCGAAGATAGTCCACCTAACCTCGAAAAAAATGAACCTGAGTGGACTTTGTTTGTTGACAGGGCCTCCGACTCTGGACATGAAGGAGCTGGAGTAATTCTTCGTGGTCTCGAAGGTATGGTAGCCATGAAGGCCATCAAATTTGAGTTTAATGTCACCAATAATGTGGTAGAATATGAAAAGCTCATAGCAGGTTTGCACCTCACCAGAAGAGTTGGTGTAAGAAACCTAAAGGCCCATAGCGATTCTCAGCTAGTAGTCCGACTGATGGCAGGGGACTACGGCGCGAAGGACCCAACCTTGGCAAAGTATCATGACATCGTTAATGCCCGTTGGCATCTTCGCTGTATGACATGGTAAGCCTAGAAGGGACTTCCGGTAGGGAGGGTGTCTGAAGAAGAGACTTCCAGGGAAAGATTGCCTAAAACACTCAAAGAACAAGGGTTAGGAGGTCCCTAGAGCGTGTTTCTCGGGAAGGTGCCTCCGACGCCCAAGTCAGTATTTAGCGAGATGAAGAGTGATAAATGGAGAATATGTTTCTCTTGAGAGTCCAATCTTTACTCCTCCTTTACTTAAGGTCATTTCCCAAGTATTTATAGGAGGGTGTAAGGAGAAGTCCGTTTGACATAGCCCACTCAGATCATGACATGTGTTCGGTCGGATGTAGTCCGTACCTTCAGGAAGGGGGACCTTTAGCTGGCCATAGGCCGTCTTGCCTAGAAGTGAGGGCCACAGTAGGTCTGCGTGTTAAGGCATGTATGAGGGCGGCATGTCAGGACGTGTGCGAGGGCGGCATGTTAGAGGTTCCTTAACCATTTTTATCGTATCCTCGAGATCCCTTCGGTGAAATAGACTTCTTCGGGATAGGAAGGCTTTTTGCCGAGGTTGCTCCAGTTATTCGCAAGTCCCTTCGGCACGGATGATCCCCTTCGGAGGTGTTTTCCCTACTGAAGATGGTGAGTCTACCTCTCCTGAAGCTAGTTAGGTCATCTTACCAAGGGTGGTAGCGTACCATATTCCCAACGTCAGTATTGTCATTCCCTGAGGGTGATGATGGACCACTGAGGTTGAGGGGTCAGGGTGTCAGGCCCTGTTTTCCTAAGCTTGGTGCTCGTACTGCTCGGGGGTGATGCCCACCTTTATTGAGGGTGGTGCTTTGCCCGACCATGTGGGTTTGGAGGGCAATGGCGCTTTCGCTATCACTTGTATCAAAGCTCATCCAAGAGTTTGATGCAGTACACATCGACAACATGCCTCGTTGGGACAATACTGAAGCAGATACTTTTGCCAAGTCAAAAAAGTCCACCGAAGTGCTAAGTCACCTGAGCATAGCAATAATGAGCATAGCGACCTCAGAAAAAGGATGGAAAAAACCCATAAAAAAGTATCTTACGACTTCGGAGCTTTCCGAAGACCCTCTTGAGGCAACAAAAATGTGAAGACATTCTGGACGATATTTCCTGATCGGGGAGGAGTTATACCGACAAGGGTACGCGAGTCCACTGCAAAGGTGTGTCAGCGTAGAGGATGTAGAGAAAGTCCTCAAAGAAGTCCACGAGCAGGCATGTGGTTCCCACATAAGAATTGACGCTCTAGTAGGAGTATTACTCCGCCAGGGATACTTCTAGCTTTCCTCGAGAAATGACGCAATGCTATTTGTCCAGAAATGTGACAATTGCCAAAGACACGCTAACATCCAGAGGTTAGCCTCAAAAATGGTAACTTCGGCTAACTACCTTTGCCCCTTCACAGTAAGGGGTATTGACCTCATCAGGCCTCTCCCAACTGCACCCGGAGGAGTGAACTTCTGCATAGTCGTAGTGGATTACTTCACTAAATGGATTGAGGCAGAGCCTCTGGCAACCATATCGGCGAAGGACGTACAAAAGTTCGTCTGGAAGAACATCGTATGCAGATTCGACATACCGAGGGTGATAGTGGCCGGTAATGGTTCCCAGTTTATTGACAAGGGGTTCCATGAATTCACTATCGATCTCGGGATAAAAATGCACTTTGCCTTGGTGGCTCATCCTTAGAGCAACGGATAGGTAGAGGTGTCAAACAAAACCATAAAGGATATGTTGAAAAAGAGATTGAAGGAAGCAAAAGGAAAATGGCCAGGAGAACTTCCTAGGGTACTACGCAGCTATCGAACAACCCCCCGAAGGGCCACAGGTGAGACGCCTTTCTCTTTGCTATTCGGCACGGAGACCATTATTCCTATTGAAGTGGTTTAGCCATCCATAAAGATACAAGTGTTTGACAAAGAAGGGAACGACCTTGGATTGAGAACCAAGCTAGACCTAATTAACGAACACAAAGAAGTCTCTGAGCTTAGAAGGAAAGCTTTTCAGCAAAGGGTAGCAATCACTGCGAACTCGCATGTCAAGTGAAAAGGAATAAGGAATGGGGACCTTGTCCTCTGAAAGGCTGAGTTTGAGCCCCGAAGACCATCTCACAGAGTACTTCGGGTGAACTGGGAATGGTCTTATGTGATCCTTGATGAAGTTCGGCCAGGAGTCTACAAGCTCGGCGACACCGAAGGTGGAGAACTAATGAACACATGGCATTTAGATACTTTGAAGAAATTCTACACTTAGAAATTTTTCTAAGGAAAATAGTCCCACTAAAGGAGTCTAACCGAACAAGGTACCAGTACCTACGTACAAAAGTGATACATATTTTCCAAAAGAGCAACAACCGAACATGGCTGATAAAAATTACCAAAGCTTTGCCAAAAAATATTGGCCAAAACTGGTGCTGTATATGTCGAAGGTGGTTATCCAGATAACAGGTGTGAAGGATACTTACTATCTTTCTGAGGGACATAGACCAAAAATTGTTGACCCGATCCTCGGCACCAAAGATGGCATAGGAGAAATATGTCCTGGAACTTTGGAGGAAAAAAAAATTTTCATTGATACCTTTGTACAACAAGGAGAAGCTTTGGAAGACAAAAGAAATTTCATTTATGCCTTTGTACAACGAGGAGAAGTTTACAAAGAATAAGAAGAAGAAAAAAGAAAGCCTATTCAGGGTTCTGGACGCCTAGGGAACCTTGCCTGACATGGCTGTCCCTGGCCACTGCCCAGGAAGCCCTGTAAGGGCTGGTCTCACGGTGGTTGCAATTGGCTAGTTGTATATGTGAGCGGATTAAATCCCATGATACTAGTTGATTATCTTAGAATATACAATATGCATGCTCTTCATGCTTTGACTTGGGTCAATAAAACATAAAGCATTAACTTGGCCCAGTAATTTCATAAAAAACTAAGTACAATAGCCAAAGCATACAAAATCAACATTTGTGAGAACATTCATACATAAAGTAGACTAATGCCCTCACCCAAGAGCAACCCTAGAGTCTAGGACTCTTCATAACATAGACCGTGGAGGCAACTAAAAGTGCTATATAAATACAAGCCTCTACTGTGATCTTCTTGAACTAACTCCCACCTTGGATGGAAATCCTGGTGGCGAGTCTCAAAAGCCCTTACCTAAGTGGTACTAGGCTCTGCAGCCAAAGGAAGACAGTAGTTAGTACTATTACTTGACCAACAAACTACTCAAGCATACTTATGTAGACTAGAATCACAAGGATTCTCAAGTACAATACCTGTACACAAGCTACTACGGTGATAACCCTCAGCGGTTACCCGGCCCAGAAACTTCAATATCTGCACAATATAACTAGGGAGTGAGAACTTAACATTGTCAGTAAGGGTCTTCAGTGTACCAGCAAGAAAATACTAAGGTCACCACATATGATAACATATGTAACTTGCTGCGAGCTCACACAGCCTGAGGGTCTGAGTTATATACATATAAACTAGGTCCCTTAAGGCCTCTCCTCAACCTTGTCCTTGAACTACAAGGCATTGCCTTGTTCTATAGCAAGCAAAGCTTGCCAGCCTAACTAGTGATAAATCACCAATTGAATCTCTCCCATTTATGTTGTACAGGGGAATTATGGTGCGACTATTGTAGACTAGGCCATAAGACCTCCTTGTATACTAGATGAACAAGGTTTCAACTTACAACCTCATGGCTACGGCACGGCTAGGTCGCCAAGGGTTCTAAACCTTTCACTTGAGCTAATGGTACTTAATTATGCTCATTTGCAACCTAGTTTCCTTGCTTGTTGCACAAGCAACCATGAAACCTCATAAAACTCGAGGAAACTCCTACATCTTATGGGACTTTTGGAAGTCTCGGAGTACCCCCGGAATCCTTAGACCCCAAGATACCCCAAGAACCCACTTAGGTCTCACCTTGATCATCCTAGCAAAATGTGAAAAATTCTGCCATTTTGTCTATGGCGACGCATCCCCACAGTTGGTAACATTCTGTGAACTTTTTCTGGATTGGCCACGCGTCGCGGGCCTCGACTTGTAATTGGCAACGCGTCGCCAATCTGCATTTTCATAGAATTTGGCACATTTTGCTGCTATGAACTTTGAACACTTAGCAAACATAGTAAACATGCTTGGAAAGCCTCAAAATTTCATACACTCATAGACCATGTTGCATAGACCATAACCAACTATCACAAGCTAATCTACGATGCTCTATAACATCATCCAAATCCTTTCAAACTTCATGTCCACCACAATTCAACCAAAACCTCTAATCAATGCAACAGCTAGAACCTCTCGAATTCTTCAAAGAAACTCAAGCCAATAGCATTAATTGAACTTCAAAACATAACTCCCTTACCTCAACTCCAAGTAACAACCAAGAATCAATATCCTTTCCAATCAACCAAGCTCACCAAAGTTCTACATAGGTCCCAGTAAAAAACAAAGGCACCAATCACAAAAACATCAATCTCTAACCAAAATGCAAGCTCCAAACCAAGCAAATAACTTGAATTCAATCAAGAACACATTGATTACCTCGCTCAAAAATAAGGGATATGGAAAAACATCCTTCCAAGCTTCAAAATAATGGTTTAAAGGTTGAAATTAGCTTCTCTTAGCTTGTACACCTTGGGTTGCACCTCTTGACACCAAGAACACTTGATTCCAAGCTTAATTTGATAGAAAAATGAGTGAGGGAAGTATTGAAACGTGGTTATGGTAGCTTCCCCCTTCTCTTTCCCTTCTTAAACCCTTACTTAGCATCAAAGTCACCAAGGTATCAAGCTTAATGCAATTATGTTCCCCATCTTTGTAACTTAGTCATTCTTGATTAAATTCTTGTTTATTCTACAAGTTTGAGTTAAGGTTGAAAGTTAAGTTATAAAAACTCATTTTAGCTACTCGGGACCCATCCCGGCTATTCAGGATGCAAAATTACCATTTTACCCTTGAACCTCGTTTAATGCTTTATCTTTCTCAGAACTTAGTAAACTTTGCTAAACTTCTCTATTCTTGCTATGTAAAATTGAATTAAGGTTCTAAACTTAATTTAGAACACTTTACCTTCCTCGAGAGTGATTGCTACTAAGAGGTCCATAACATTCTCCCCTCCTTCTAGAATTTGGTCCCCCAAAATCCGCTGTAACTTCGAAAAAATACCAGGATACCTTTTTAGCATATCCTGCTTTGTTTCCCATGTAGCCTCCTCTTCACTATGGTTTGATCACAAGACCTTAACAATTGGAATCCAGTTAGTCTGTAGTTTCTTGACTTGCCTATCAAGTATCTGAATAGGTTTCTCCTCGTAGGTCAAGTCTTCCTGAATGGGTATCACTGAAGGATTAATTACCTGTCCCAAATCCACTGTGCATTTTCTGATTAGACTAACGTGAAACACATTATGCACTTGGGATAGGTTAGGTGGTAATGCTAACCGATAAGTAACTTTCCCTACCTTCTCCAACACTTCATAGGGTCCAATATACCTAGGAGCTAACTTGCCCCTTTGTCCAAAACGGCTAACTCTTTTCATGGGTGACACTTTTAGAAGTACCTTGTCCCCAATTTCAAAACTCAAATCTCTTCTTCCCAAATTTGCATACTTAGTCAGTTGGTCATTGGCTATCTTAATCCATTGCTAGATTAACTTAATCTTAGCTGTAGTGTCAGCTATGATTTCAGGTCTGATAACTACCTTGTCTGCGGGGTCTACCTAACAATGGGGCGTCATACATCACCTCCCATACAAAGCCTCATATGGTACCATACCTATAACAGTTTGGTGACTGTTATTATAAGCGAACTCGATCAGTGGTACATGCTGATCCTAATTACCTTTGAAATCAATAGCACACATCTATAACATATCCTCCAAAGTCTAATCACTCTCTCAGATTGCCCGTTAGTCTGAGGATGAAAAGGAGTACTAAGACTAACTTTGCTTCCCAATGGTTCCTGAAAAGCATTCCAAAACTATGATGTGAACCGAGGATCAATATCAGATATAATCTGATCCGATATCTCATGGAGTCTCACAATCTCCTGAAGATACAACTGAGCCAACTTCTCCAATGTATAAGAAATCCTGATAAGTATGAAGTGTGTCGGCTTCATCAGTCTATCAACCATTACCCATATAGCATCATGCTGACTCTGGGTATTCGATAACCCCACTAGGAAATCCATAGTAACGGATCCCGATTTTCTCACTGGTAGAGGTAAACTCTAAAGTGTGCCTGCTGGTTTTTGATGTTTTGCTTTAACCATCTGGCATGTCAGACACTTTGCCACATGTGCTCTTACATCCCTTTTCAATCTTGGCCACCAAAAATCTGTCCTAAGATCTTGATACATCTTACTAACACCAGGGTGAATATTCGAAGTACTACTATGTGCCTCCTGTAGGACTTGCTGCCTAAGTCCATCCATATTCGGTACATAAAGATGATCTGCATAATGTAGTCTTTCATCCTTGTATCTCAATTCCTTCCTCATAGTGCCAGGTTTCGCTTCTCCTGAAATTTTCTTCAATAATGGATCTTTCATCTGAGCTTATTTAACTCTGACTAACCAAGCTGACTACATTTCCAGAACATAAACTAGGATTTCTCTCACCTTTGCCATAATTCACGCAAAGCTAAGAAACAGTCCCTCAATACCCCTTCAGAGGAGTTTGTAGCCTAATCCTTAGATAGGATCTTTCCCGTGTACTTTTGGCTTAACGCATCTGCTACCACGTTTCCCTTACTGGCATAGTACTCAATCAAACAATCACAATCCTTTATGTAATCAATCCGTCGCCGCTGCATCATGTTCAGATCCTTCTGGGTAAACAAATATTTCAAAGTCTTATGATCGCTGAAGATTCTGAACAATCTCCCCATCAAATAATGCCTCCACAACTTAAGCGCAAAAATTACTGCTGCTAGCTCAAGGCCATGAACACGATAGTTCAATTCATTGGGTCTTAACTATCTTGAACCATAAGCAACCACCTGACTATCCTGCATCAATACACATCCCAAACTAGAACCAGATGCATTAGTATAAACTGTAAAAGCTCTGTTCGGATCTGGAAAAACAAGTATAGGTGCACTGGTCAATCTTTCCTTTAATTCCATATAACCTTCTTCACACTTCGATGTCCACTCAAACTTTTGAGTCTTCTTGTTTAAGGCCGTCGATGGTATAGTTATCACAGAGAACTTTTCTATGAAGCGCCTATAGTAGCCTACCAAGCCCAAGAAACTCCTAACCTCTATAACTGTAGTTGGTCTCTTTCACTCAACTACTGCCTGAACTTTTTTAGGATCAACTAATAGACCTTGAGCACTAACGATGTGCCCCAAAAAAAGAATCCTTTCAGACCAAAACTCACACTTAGACAACTTTGCATAGTGATGGCCAAAGGGTTATTACCCTTCTGAACCCCAAGCTTTGGCAAAGTGCCACCCTCGGAAAGGGTGAGCGTCACCCTCTAGAAATACCAGCACCAACCTCGGTAAGACAGGATCTGACCCCTCAACCTCAGTGATCGACCATCACCTTCGGGGAATGATAATATTAGCCTTAGGAATACGGTGCTCTACCACCCTCGGTAAGATGACCTGACCAGCTTCGGGAGAGATAAACTCACCATCCTCGGCAGAAGAAAACATCCTCTGAAAGGGGTCCTCCGTGCTGAGGGGACTTGCAAATAACTATAGCAACCTCGGTAGGAAGCCTTCCCATCCTGAAGGGGTATCTTTCATTGAAAGGGTCTCAAGAATATGACAAAAATGGTTAAGGAGCCTCTGACAGGCCGCGTTATGACACCCTCTGACACGCCACCCTCGCACATGCTTTGACACACCGCCCTCATACATGTCCTGACGTGCAGACCTCCCGCGGCCCTGTCTTCTAGCTGAGATGGCCTATGGCCAGCTGGAGGTCCTCATTTCTGAAGGTAAAGATGGAATCCAACCGAACACGTGTTGTGATCTGAGCAGGCGGTGTCAAGCAAGGTTTTCCTGACACCTCCCTATAAATACCTGGGAAACAACCTTGTTAAAGGGAGGGAGGCAACTCAAAAAAATAGAAAGGCATTCTCTACTTTCTACTGATCATTCTTCATCTGGCTAAATACTGAATTAGGCATCGGAGGCTCCTCCCCTGGAAAAACACTTCGGGGGCCTCATAATCCTTGTTCTTTGAGTGTTTTAGGCAGTCCCTCCCAGCAAATTTCTTCTTCAGATGCTCTCCCTTCACCGGAAGTCCCTTCCAGGTTCACCAAGTCCTTTAGAAAATATGCCAATGGGCTTTATTTGGCGCCGTCTGTGGGAACCCACTCGCAGGTGGCCATTGTTGAGACTTGGTGATCTAAGGAAAAGGGACTCCTGAAGTCCCCGTCCGCACAAGAAGCTCAATCGGTGATCGAACGACCCGCCGCAGGGACTTCCTTGCCTGAGGACGAACATCCTCTAACCGTCATGATGAGCTTTTTGCGTGATTTTCAACGCTCCGTTGTGGCCGAAATGACGCAACTGTTAGTATTGTGCCTAAAAATACAATCATGAGATGATTGTATTTTTGCACATTAGTCATGATATTTTATTGAGGCATTAATCCAGCAATTTTGTTTGTTGTTTTGTTTCTGTGTAACGTAATAAACATAATTGTAACCCAAGAATAATGATATTCTTAAACGTCCCTAGTCTAGTATTATTGTGGAGTGGGTTGCAATAATACATAATGACTAGCATATGTGGAGACTAATATGAGATATGTAGTCTACATATGGGTACAAGTTGGAGAACTTATGTACTGGACCGACCCACCATGAGAACACTTCATGGATCGTTATATGAGTGTCATAAGTGATTCTCATAGTGATCATGGTATATGTAGTCCTTCGACCTAAGATCATCAAGGTTCCCTACATGTGAGTCACATACTTTGATACTTTCCTTTGTTGCTCGTAACTGAGTGAACTTGAAGGAGGTCATTGGGTATGTCACATATCATGCGGAGGGATTTGTATGATCAAGATGGGATTTGTCCCTCCTATGTAACGGGAGTGATATCTTTGGGCCCCTTGATAGAGTGAGACTTAGAAAATCCATGGCCATGCTCCGATGAGTTGATATATGATATCAATGTCGTCAGTTTAAGTTGGTCTACTCGGTAATCAAGAAACCAAAGATTAGGCTATACGAGAGTGACACATTCCATGTCTCGTGCTTAGTCTTGATATCTTGGACAAAGGGACAATGGCATATATCGGTGATGATCATAAAGGTTTAGTCGATTCACCGACAATCTTGTCAGTTGGGTAGCAATGATGTGTTGCTAGACACCGCTCATTGCTTATGATCATAAATGTGATTTATGATCATTGCCAACATGGCAAGAGCCTATTGGGTCGCACACATAGAGCTATTTGGATCATTAGAGTGCATGGGCTAATTATTTGGGTTACGGTTTCACTTTAATTTCATATTAATAATGGGCCAAGGAGTTGAGCCATTATTAAGCCCGAAATTAAATCCTAATTGGATTAGGGCTTTGAAACCCATTAGGCCTGGAAGTTGAGTCTCACTATAAATACAACTTTTAAGTGAGAAATTCGCAGGTCTCCTTGCCCTAGCCTCCCAAAAGGACAACCGCACTCTTCTCTTGCAATTCCTTGGAGGACGCAAGCTAGCACTGCGAGCGCAAGAGAAACGCATCTGTCGGGACGTGGTGGAAGCGTGGTGATCCCGAGAGGCTCGTGTGGATACCATAGAGAGCCTGAACACGTAAACTGTTCAGGTTTTGTGATTCGACTCTACAGTTGAGTGAGAGATCTTAACCGAAAATTAGGTATGAAATTTTCGAACACCCGGTTTACCCCGTTTCACTTGGATCCTGGAGGGTTTCGGTTAAATTCGGCTGCGCTGTTTGGCTCCCGAAACCCAACAGCAACAACTAGACCAAAGGTGGTCACAACAGCCTTCGGCACGAAGGGCACCCTCGCCAATGCCCCATCGAGAGAAAAGCCCGAAATCAACTCACCAGAGTTCAGGGAGCGGAGACATCCGTGATGAATCCTCGGTGGAGAACGTGCCTCACAGAGTCCGACGTACTGAAGAAACGGGGTCAAAAAGGGCTAGGACTTATCGCTGGCAAAGGTCTTCACCGGAGGAAAGGTCACAGTCTCCCCCCCGCCAAAGCTACTCCCTGTAGAGGTAGCGTCATTCTCCGTTGCCGGAGGCCTCCAGGCGGTGAGAAGAGCCCAGGGCCACTATCCTCATGGAAAAAATCCTATAGAGGCAGATCACCCGAAAGCTAGTATGGTCAAGGTTATCTGAGACCTTCACTGGAGAAGGGCTTGAACTAACTCCCACTTTGCATGGAAATCCCAAAGGTGAGTCTCAAAAGCCCTTGCCCAAGTGCTACTAGGCTCTGCAGCCAAAGGAAGACACTAGTTAGTACTGTTACTTGACCAACAAACTACTCAAGCATACTCATGGAGACTAGAATCACAAGGATTCTCAAGTACAATGCCTATACACAAGATACTACCATGATAACACTCAACGGTTACCCGGCCCAACAACTTCAGTATCTGCACAATATAACTAGGGAGTAAGAACTTAACATTCTTAGTAGGGTCTTCAGTGTACCTACAAGAAAATACTAAGGACACCACATATGATAACATATGTAACCTGCTGCGAGCTCACACAGCCTGAGGCCCTGAGTTATATATATATAAACTAGGTCCCTTAAGACCTCTCCTCAACCTTGTATTTGAACTACAAGGCTTTGCCTTGCCCTCTAGCAAGCAAAGCTTGCTAGCCTAACTAATGATAAATCACCAGTTGAACCTCTCCAATTTATGTTGTACAAGGGAATTATTATGGGACTATTGTATACTAGGCCTTAAGACCTCTTTGTAGACTAGATGAACAAGGTTTCACCTTGTAACCTCGTGGCTACAACACGGCTAGGTCGCCAAGGGCTCTAAACCTTTCACCTGAGCTAGTGGTACTTAGTTATGTTCATTTGCAACCTAGTTTCCTTGCTTGTTGCACAAGCAACCATGAAACCTCATAAAACTCAAGGAAACTCCTACATATTGTGGGACTTTTGGAAATCTTGGAGTACCCCCGGAATCCTTGGACCCCAAGATACCCTACCAACTCCCTTAGGTCTCACCTTGATCATCCTAGCAAAATGTGAAAAATTCAGCCATTTTGTCTGTGGCGATGCGTCGCCACAATTGGTAACGTTCTGTGAACTTTTTCTGGATTGGCGATGCATCGCGGGCCTTGACCTGTAACTGGCAACGCATTGCCAATCTACATTTTTGCAGAATTTGGCGCATTTTGCTTCTATGAACTTTGGACACTTAGCAAACATAGTAAACACGCTTGGAAAGCCTCCAAATTTCATACACTCATAGACCATGTTGCATAGAACATAACAAACTATCACAAGCTAATCTATGATGCTCTATAACATCATCCAAATCCTCTTAAACTTCATAGTCCACCATAATTGAACAAAAACCTCTAATCAATGCTATAGCTAGAACCACTCGAATTGTTCAAACAAACTCAAGCCAATAGCATTAATTGAACTTCAAAACATAACTGCTTTACCTCAACTCAAAGTAACAAGCAAGAATCAATCTCCTTTCCAATCAACCAAGCTCACCAAAGTTCTACAAAAGACCCAATCAAAAACAAAGGCACCAATCACCAAAACATCACTCTCTAACCAAAACCCAAGCTCCAAACCAAGCAAATAACTTGAATTCAATCAAGAACACATTGATTAGCTCGCTCAAAAATAGGGGATATGGAAAAACACCTTTCCAAGCTTCAAAATAATGGTTTAAAGCTTGAAATTAGCTTCTCTTAGCTTGTACACCTTGGGTTGCACCTCTTAACACCAAGAACACTTGATTCCAAGCTTAATTTGAGAGAGGAATCAGTCAGGGAAGGATAAAAATGTGGTTATGGCAGCTTCCCCCTTCTCTTTCCCTTCTTCAACCTTTACTTAGCATCAAAGTCACCAAGGTATCAAGCTTAAAGCAGTTAAGTCCCCCATCTTTGTAACTTAGTCATTCTTGATTAAATTCTTGTTTATTATTCAAGTTTGAGTTAAGGTTAAAAGTTAAGTTATAAAAACTCATTTTAGCTACTCGGGACTCATCCCGGCTATTCAGGATCCAAAATTACCATTTTGCCCCTAAACATCATTAATGCTTTATCTTTCTTGGAACTTAGTAAACTTTGCTAAACTTCTTTATTCTTGCTGTGTAAACTTGAATTAAGGTTCTAAACTTAATTTAGAACACTTTACCTTCCTTGGGAGTGCCTGCTACTAGGAGGTCCATAACATCGCCATCCTGAGCTACTTCACCACCAACCTCATCTGTCACAACCTTTGGTGATGGAGGAAGGGCAAAGGGAAGATTGAGGTGCTCTATCTTCAACCGTGTCTAGCGAGGCCCTGCGGGGACATCTAGACCGGGCAAAAGGGAGACGTCCAGGTCTGGGTATTGGGCAAGTACTTGGTGTCGAGCCGAATAGAAGCCATCTTGGAACGCAATCTTGGTTGCTTGATTAGCTTTGCCCTTCTCGACAGCCAAGTCGTCCAGCTCACCCATCAGCTCAGCGACCTCCTTCTCCAGCTTCTTCGTCTTCTTCTTCTTTTTCTCTTTCTTTAGCGCGTCAACCTCAGCTTGAAGTTCGGCGTTGTCTATGAGGAAATTCATGATGAGTGCAGAGTCCTCCTCCTTCTCCTTTTGGTAGGCCTCGTTAGCCGAAGTTAGCTCAATGACCTTCGAACCGAGGTCAGACACCTTCTTGGAGAAATCTTGAAAAAGTTGCTCCTGACTCTTTAAGAACTCCTCCCAAGTTTTTTCCAACTCCTCCTTGGCTATCTTGTTCAACTCGGCGTACTTAACGACCGAGCTGGCATAAAATACCTTGTCTTTCTCCAAGCAATCTTCCATCTGAGATCCGACCGAATACTGCTTTGCTGGCCAAGCTCTTAAGTATCCACTGTATGCCAAGAGCTGCAAAGGGAAGGACACTCGGTGAAGTTTTGCAAAGTAAAGCAAACACTTAGAAAAATTTGGTAAAAGGATAAAGGTTTGAAGGATACCTTGGCGGCATGCTCGGACATCCTCGTGGTGAGGACCTCCCCATTCAGGCACTCCTCACTGAGGGACTTGAGGGTAGAGTTGGTGAGGATGCCCTTCACCATCTGAGGAGCCGTTTTCTGGCTATCCTCAAAGAACAAGTTCATGTCCTCCATGATGGTCCAGAAAGGCTCCTTCGGCACCTTCTCCCTCGGGATGTGGGAGTCATAAAGAGCCTGCTTTTGGGGGTGCTCCACCATCCATGCGGTGGGCGTCTACTCTTCTGCAAAATCACGCCAAAGTTCCATCAGCACATTATCCCTTAACCATATGCCTATAAGATCTAAAATGACAAAAAATCCCAAACTCATAGAAAAATGGCTAAGGGACACACTTGGCGGAACGTCCGCGACATCCTCCTCGAAGTCTTTGACCTTCTGTACATTGGTAAGGACCTGCTGTTAGTGTTGTGCCCAAAAAGCAAATCATGAGATGATTGTATTTTTGCAAATTGAGTCATGATATTTTCTTGAGGCATTAATCCAGCAATTTTGTTTGTTGTTTTGTTTCTGCGTAACGTAATAAACATAATTGTAACCCTAGAATAATGATATTCTTAAACGTCCCTAGTATAGTATTATTATGGAGCGGGTTGCAATAATACATAATGACTAGCATATGTGGAGACTAATATGAGATATGTAGTCTACATATGGGTACAAGTTGGAGACCTTGTGTACTGGACCGACCCACTATGAGAACACTTCATGGATCGTTATATGAGTGTCATAAGTGATTCTCATAGTGATCATGGTATATGTAGTCCTTCGACCTAAGATCATCAAGGTTCCCTACATGTGAGTCACATACTTTGATACTTTCCTTTGTTGCTCGTAACTGAGTGAACTTGAAGGAGGTCATTGGGTATGTCACATATCATGCGGAGGGATTTGTATGATCAAGATGGGATTTGTCCCTTCTATGTAACGGAAGTGATATCTTTGGGCCCCTTGATAGAGTGAGACTTAGAAAATGCATGGCCATGCTCCGATGAGTTGATATATGATATCAATGTCATCAGTTTAAGTTAGTCTACTCGGTAATCAAGAAACCAAAGATTGGGCTATACGAGAGTGACACATTCCATGTCTCGTGCTTAGTCTTGATATCTTGGACAAAGGGACAATGGCATATATCGGTGATGATCATAAAGGTTTAGTCGATTCACCGACAATCTTGTCAGTTGGGTAGCAATGATGTGTTGCTAGACACCGCTCATTGCTTATGATCATAAATGTGATTTATGATCATTGCCAACATGGCAAGAGCCTATTGGGTCGCACACATAGAGCTATTTGGATCATTAGAGTGCATGGGCTAATTATTTGGGTTATGGTTTCACTTTAATTTCGTATTAATAATGGGCCAAGGAGTTGAGCCATTATTAAGCCCGAAATTAAATCCTAATTGGATTAGGGCTTTGAAACCCATTAAGCCTAGAAGTTTAGTCTCACTATAAATACAACTTTTAAGTGAGAAATTCATAGGTCTCCTTGCCCTAGCCTCCCAAAAGGACAGCCATACTCTTCTCTTGCAATTCCTTTGAGGACGCAAGCTAGCACTGCGAGTGCAAGAGAAACGCATCTGCCGGGACGTGGTGGAAGCGTGGTGATCCCGAGAGGCTCGTGTGGATACCATAGAGAGCCTGAACACGTCAACTGTTCAGGTTTTGTGATTCGACTCTACAGTTGAGTGAGAGATCTCAACCGAAAATTAGGTATGAAATTTTCGAACACACGGTTTACCCCGTTTCACTTGGATCCTGGAGGGTTTCGGTTAAATTCCGCTGCGCTGTTTGGCTCCCGAAACCCAACACCTGCTTGCCCTTCATTCTTCATCGCTCCTCGAGCTCTTCAGTAGAAAGGCCCCTGGCCGAAGTCCCCAAGACATCGGCCTCAGTGGTGGGGCTCCATGGAGTTAAGCTGACCGCTGACTCCAAGGGTGGGTTGGTGCAAACCAAGGACAAGTCCTGCACCTCCACGTCGCCTTTGGGAGGGGGGGAAAAGGGTCCTCCTTGGCCTTCTTCCTCGCCAAAGATGGCCCTCCCCCAGTCATCTTCTTCCTCTTCAGAGCAGCTTTCTTCCTTTGCTGCTCCCCCTTTTCAGCCTGCCTAAGGAAGAGGGAGATGTAGAAGGCAGCGGATTGATCACCCATCTCTACAAAAGGAAGGGCATCAGTGTAAGTACAGAAGAAACTCATGAAGAATCCTAAGAAAATTACTTACTCTTCACAAGGCCTTCGTATGTGAGTTCACCCCGAAGGAGCATCACTAGCCACTCATTTTTTCTGTCAAAGGCAAGCTTCAACATGTCCAAGTCAGTTTTATGTTCCTTGATTACCCTTAACTCCCAAAGAACCTCTTCAGTCATGAGGTTCCACTTGATGGGAAAAGAGTAGAAAGAAGAAGGAGGGACCTTGGGGTCCCAGTCCGCTACAGCACAGATGCGGCTATCAAAATCCTCAAACTTCACCTCTAACTTAGGGGTTAGTAGCTTTCTGGGATCAACCACATTGGCATCCAGAGTCCCTGAGGCCCACTTAGTCAACACATGCTTCCATGACTCAGCCACCTTCAAAAAGAAAAACTTTTTTTGCCAACCCCACCAACTGTCCTTCGTCCCGAAGGTGAATGTTTACTTCTTGCTCCTGGATCCCCTAGGAAGCAAGAAGTAAAACCCGCCCTTCAGGATGGGGTGAAGTTTGTAATACTGCATAAAGATGATGAAGTGGGGCTCTATCTCGAAGACCCCACACATGCAGAGGAAGGCGTTGAAGTAAGAATAGGAGTTTGGGGGAAGTTGATTCATAGTTCTGCCATGGAATTGGAAGAACTTGCAAACTATCTTCAGGGGAGGGTATCGAAGTCCGGCCTTCAGTTGGGCTCAAAAAATGGTTATGTCATCCGAATGATACATGTAACTAAGCAGGCCTATAGTTGGTAGCCTAGTCATAGCGTAAGAGGGAAGGTAGAACTTAGCTGCCCACTTATCCATTTTCTCTGAAGTGGTGTAGCACGGGTCTGAGTCGAGAGGAGCCCAACTCTCGGGAATGGGATGAACAGTCAAGAGTGGGGTCAGAGAAGACATGTTCAAAAAAAGGACACAACTTCATAAAAGAAAACTGACGGACTTCGGAAGAAGGAAACAACTTCAAAAAAGTAGAAAAGAGTAGAAACACAGATAATCGAAGGACTTTGGAAAGGAGGACCCACCAAAATTCTTGTCGAAATCGGGATTTGTGAATGCCGTCATGAAAATTAGCCGAAAATCGCTCCACCGCTTGCATCGCTGTAGAAAAGAGATAAAAGTTTGAGAGCAAACAAGAGCAAAATGGAAGCAAATAAAAGTAAGGGAGGAGAACTCTGAGGAGAGGAAGGTTTATATAGGCCGAAGGGGGTAGGCGAATCGCCGCCATAATTACCCCTCGAAGGTGAAGAGATGCGGTTGACGTAAACAACATGACTGTCCACCAATTACCATGTGACACGTGTCACTCAACAAGGGAAATGGGGGCATGCCTCTTGACAGCACAGTGGCCTAGGCAAGCGTATCTGAAGTGACGCGTCTGTCTAATTACGAGATGTGGCAATTCACTAACCTGCAATAGAAAATTAAAAGGGGAATAGACACTTTGGAAATACCAAGGGCCTAGCCAAGAAATGAGGAGTGACACTTACAAGCTACCTTGGTGATGGCCTAGGGCCTCATCGTTTTGAGTCATGATGATTGTTGAGGAGACTTCTAGGAGGAAGAACGCCTGGAAGGTGGATCACCCCAAGGAGAGTACCTGAAAAGCTGGTAAACAGGGTTAGGAGGCCCCCGGAGTGTTTTTCCGGGGGGGGAGCCTCCGACGCCCAAGTCAGTGGTGGCCGGAAGAAGGAGAAAGTCACTAGCTCAAACAGAAAGGCAGAAAAGTCTCGCCTGGTATTTTCTCAGAGTGTGGGAGCTGTATATCCGGCCTACCAACCTCCTGTCAAGTATTTATTTCCTGTATATATAGGAATACCTAGCCCGTTCAGATCATGACACGTGTGCGGTCGGATGCTCCTGAACGTCTGGGCGTAGGGGACAGATAGTTGGTAACTAGATGGCCTCGAGCCTTGTGCTGAGACGGGCCATGATATGATTCTGATGGCGTCTGCGCGTCAGGGCGACTTTTTACGTCTGTGGTGGGACGTGTCAGAGGCTTCCTTAAATGCTTCCTTAAATGCGCCTGCCGTACTCCCGAGGTCCCTGGGCGAGGTCGTCCTCTAGTTCGGACAGAGCCTCTTCGGGAAGCCTACCCTCAGTTCGGGGGTTCCCAGTTCCAGGGGGTTTCGCCTTCGGGGATATCATATTCGGGCAGCAATGTCTGGTGCCACTTTTCCGAAGGCGCGTTGTTCACAACCTTGGGGGGCGAATGGAGTCCTCAAGTTTTACTGGCGTGCCGAGGCTCGGAGCTCTCAGGCTATCTCCCGAGGTGCATGATTCCACCTATTCCCGGGAAGCACCAGTTCTTCTGGCCGTTGTTGTGGCAGGGTATTCGGCCAGATTGAGGCGATAGCCTTTGGCTATCACATGCCCCCCTTTGGAAAGCCGAAGTGAAGACTTCGGTTTGCATCTCTTTCCGAGGTTGTCGTTGGGAGTCTTGTTGGGAAGCATAACCTGTTCCGAGGTCGCACCTTTTGCCCGAGGGTCTGGGCTGTTCGGCCTTGGCCTATTCTTTGGTGTCTCTGAGGCAAAGCCTGTACCGAAGATACACCTCTTGCCCAAAAGTCATGGGCTGTTCAGCCATAGCCTGTCTCTTGGTGTCCTCGAGGTGGCCTGCTTTTTATTTCTGCAGGTCTGATGGCCAAGCGTGTCAGACTGAGCGGCGCGTCTCCATTTCTCAGGGATGTCAGACGACGTGTCCCAATCAGGAGGCGTGTCCCGGTTTTCCAGGCACGTTTGAGGAGGCACGTCCCCCATTTCTGCGCAGCGGTTGACACGTGGCTTCTTGCCATTGGAGGAGAGGCGCGTCATTTACAGAGGGCGCGCCTTTTCGGGTGCAGCGGGCAGTTACGGCGACGGTTCGCCTCCAATGGGTACTTATGATGTTCTTTCGGTTACCCACCTTTGGTCTATAAATAGCCCATTCCATCATAAGTCCCACTTACTGTTTTTCTGCTCTTTTTCTGCTCTGCCCTCTGTTCTTGCGTTTTATCTTGCTTTCTGTGGCGGAGCTTCTTTAATCAGAGCTTTTTCCTACCAACTTTCACGACGGCATCCTCAGGCAAATCTTTTGGTGGGTTTTGATTTCCAGAGTACTTGATTCCTCTGTTTTTCTGAGTTTTTCTGGAAAACTGTTGTTTTTTCCAAACTCGCCTTCTGAGTTTTTTCTGGAAACTATTTTCTTTTCCATCTCAAACTCTTTTTCATGTCTGCGATGCCTGTTCCCGAGAGCTGGAAACCTCTTCTGGCCCATCCTTGCTGTACCACCCCCGAAAAACTAGAGAGGTGGAAGAAAAAATTCTTTCTTCCGTCTTACGCTGTGACCAGACTGCCTCGTTCTAGCCATTTTGCTTTTTCAAACCGTGGCGACGAGGTTACCGTCTTCCGAGCCCAACTGAAGGCCGGTCTTCGGTATCCTCCCCCGAAGGTGGTTTGCGAGTTCTGCCAATTCCATGGCATTGCTGTGAACCAGCTTCCCCCGAACGCGTACTGCTATTTTAACGCCTACCTCTGCATGTGTAGCGTGTTCGGGATAGAGCCCCACTTCATCATTTTCATGCAGTACTACAAGCTCTATGTGGTCCCGAAGGGTGGCTTCTATTTCCTGCTGCCTCGGGGATCCGGGAGCAAAAAATTCACCTTCACCTTCGACACGAAGGATAGCTGGCGGGGGTGGCAGCCTAAGTTCTTTTTCCTCAAGGTGGATAAGAACTGGTCTGATGTCCCGACCAGGTGGGCTCAGGGAGTGCTGAACGCAGACGTCGTTGATCCGAGGATGCTGCTGACCCCACCGTTGGCTTCCGTGTTCGCGGATTTCGACGCCCGCATTCGGGCAGTCGCTGACTGGGCTCCCGAGGTCTCTCCTCGTGCTCTTTACCCCTTTCCTATCAACTGGAGGTTGATGACCGAAGAAGTCCTTCGGGAGCTGAAAGTGGTTAAGGAGCACGTGACTGACCTCAATATGCCCGCTCCCGCCATCGCCGGGAAAGACTCCTGGCTGGTCAAGCTCCTTAAGGGGGAGACTTCTTTCGAAACTTTTGCCGAAAGTGAGTAATCTTCCATCCCTTTATACTTTTTCCTCGGACTTACGCTGATATTTCTTCTCTTTTTCAGAGATGGGCGATGGGGCTGCCGCTTATTACAAGGCCCTCTTTTCTGGCCAAGTGGAGAAGGGGGAGCAGACAAAGAAGGCGGCTTCCCGAAGAAGGAAGACGACAGGGGCGGGACCCTCGGCGAAGCGAGCTAGGAAGGCTCTCCAACCTTCTCAGCCAGAGCTTTTGGAAGAAGAAGCTGGCGAAGAGGCTGGTCTTGTTGAAATTCCACCGGCCGAGGTCCCCGCTACTTCCGCCGAGGTGCCTCCTCCCGACCTCGAGGCCCCCAGAAACACTGTAGTGGTAGAAGTACCCACCGCCGAGGAGCGGTACCGACAGAAGGGTAAGGGTCTTTCTTCCGAGGGGCCCGAGGGTCCCGAGGACACTGTCTCCGAGGTTCCTCCAGGTATGCCTTTAGGCGAAGTTCAGCTCCTTTTCCTTTCGCGAACTTTTCTTCTGCTCCTAACTTCCTTCTCACTTTCAGGGGAGCCTCTTACTGCTGGCTGGAGGGCCATTCATGAGAGGAAACGGGCCCTGCGCGATGCCACAATCCCTGAGGGGAAGGTCCCCTTGGAGCCCTTTTGGACAATCACAGAGGATATGAATTTGTTCTCCGACGATTGTCCGAAGATGACCAAAGAGATTTGGAAGGGGATGACCACTGACGCCTCCTTCCGGGCCATTGCGGCGGCTCACCCGGGGGATAATACCCTCGCCGCAAAAGTCACCGAGCATGCTGCTCAGGTATAGTCTTTACACTTTTTTCCTCAATTTTCTAAGTGTTTAGACTTGTACTAACCTGGACTTTTGCCTTGCCGTAGCTTCTGGAGTACGCTGGTTATCTCCGAGTTCGGGTGGCCAGACAGGCTGCCTCCAAGGATGCGACTTCGCGGGAACTCAGTGAAGCGAAGGCTTCGCTTGCGAAGGTGATCGCCAGCAACCAGCAGCTGACAGCGGATTGTTCTCAGCAACTTGCTGCCGTTCGGCAGGAGTTCTCTAAGAAAAAAGAAGAACTTGAAAAGGACTCCTCCCGTAAGATTGCCGACCTCGGCGACCAAGTAAAGGGGCTGCTCGCCGCCAACGAAGATCTTGTCAAGGACAAGGCTGTTTCCGACAGTCTTGCTGCGAGGTTGACGGACGAGAACACTGCTCTTCAAGCCGAGGTCGAGGCTCTGAAGAAGGAGTCCGCAGCGACGCTGGGGATAAGCGAGCTCGAAGAGGAGGTTGCTGAGCTGAGGGACGAGGTCAATGTCCTTGGCATTCAAAAACGTACTTCTGATGACATGGCCAAGGTCGCTTTTCAGGACGGCTTCTGCCTCGCTCGGCACCAGGTGCTGCAGAGGTTCCCAGATTTGGACCTCTCTTTTCTGGAGGGCCTAAATATTCCTGAGGGACCTCGGTGGCAGTGGTCCAGGGTCGAGCATCTGAAGCTTCCTGGTCTTCGTCCGCCTGGCTCTCCCTAGTTTGTTTTAGGGCTCCTCTTATTTTTCTCCTTCGTGCTCCTTCTTTGGACACTTCTTTTGTAAGGCAGCGTTTGCTCTAAATGAACAATCTTTTCGGCTAAGTCCTTTCTTGCAAGTTTCTTCATTTCCACTGTCCCGAACACGTTTGCTTCAAGAGACTTTCGGAAAACCTGCAACCAAAGAAACTTTTTACCTTCCTTTGTCCCGAGCGTGCTCGCTCAAGAGACTTTCTGGAAAGTTTGTAAAAATTTGGCTAAGTCTTTTGCAGGCTTTTTGTTTCCTTTTAACCCGAACATGTTCGCTCAAGGGCCTTCGGAAAACCTTCAGCCAAATTTTTCTGCCTTCCTATTGTCCCGAGCATATTTGCTCAAGGGACTTAGGAAAATTTTCACGAGATTGTTCATTCCCTTTTTCCCGAGCACGTTCGCTCAAGGGTGTTCGGAAATTACCTCTGCTTTTGTTTTGGCGTGTACTTTTGTGAGATTCTTGCTTTCCCTTTTTCCCGAGCATGTTCGCTCAAGGGTGTTCGGAAAATTTTCTCTGCACTGATTATGCCGAGTGCCTTTGCAAGATTCTTGTTTCCCATTTTTCCCGAGCATAGTGGCTCAAGGGACTTCGGGAAGTCACATCTGCTTTTTTCGTGGCGAGCACCTTCGCGGAATTCTGTCTTGGACAATTTGGTATACTTGAAAATTTTTCTCAAGACCATTCTTCTCTAGACCATTCTGTACTTAGAATATTTCTTGTACAATATATTTCTTCCGCTCAACCTTAGGCGTAGAATTTTTTCAGGGCGTCTGAATGCCAAGTGTTTTTCAATTCTACGCCTTCGGCGTCGCCAAGCTTGTACACGCCTTTTCGTACTTCGGTGAGAACCAGATAAGGTCCTTCCCAATTTGCGCGAAGTACTCCGTGAGATGGCCTTCGGGGTGCAAAGTCGGCCTTTCGGAGAACGAGGTCTCCTTTTTTGATTTCTTTTGGCCTGGCTTTTAAGTTGATAGCCGCGGCCACTCTTTGCTGGAAAGCTTTTCTTCTCAGCTCGGCTATTTCTCTGTGTTCGGCCACAAGGTCGAGGTTAGTTCTCAGACCGAGGTCGTTTCCGCCTTCATCAAATACTTGCACCCGTATTGAAGGCTGAACTATCTCTATTGGGATAATGGCCTCTGTTCCGAAGACGAGTGAGAAGGGAGTTTCCCCTGTGGCTCTTCGTGGCGTCGTTCGGTAGCTCCACAATACACTTTGGAGTTCTCCTGGCCATTTCCCCTTGGCTTCCCCAAGTCTCTTTTTCAGGCCATCTTTTATGGTCCTATTTGATACTTCCACCTGCCCATTGCTTTGGGGGTGAGCCACTGGGGCGAAGTGCATCTTTATTCCGAGGTCGCTGATGAATTCCTGGAATCCTTTGTCTATGAACTGGGATCCATTATCAGCTACTAGTACCCTCGGTATGCCAAATCTGCATACTATGTTTTTCCATACGAACTTCTGCACTTCTTTTGCCGAGATAGTTGCTAGTGGTTCTGCCTCTACCCACTTTGAGAAATAGTCCACTGCTACCACGCAGAATTTCACGCCTCCGGGCGCTGCGGGGAGTGGCCCAATGAGGTCTATACCCCAGACTGCGAAGGGCCAAGGATAGTCTGCCGACGTTACCATTTTCGAGGGTATCCTCTGGATTTTTGCATGTCTCTGGCAACTACCGCACTTCTGGACGAACTGCCTTGCGTCCTTTCTCAGGGTAGGCCAGAAGTATCCTTGGCGGAGTATCACTGCTGCAAGGGCATCAGTTCCAATGTGCGAGCCGCACATGCCTTCGTGGGCTTCTTCGAGGACCATCTCAGTATCCTCTTCGCCCACACATCTCTGCAGCGGATTTGCATATCCTTGCCGATATAACTCTTCACCAATCAGGAAGAATCTTCCGGCGCGTCTTCGCAGTCTTGCAGCATTGCCGGCGTCTTCGGGAAGCTCATTCTCTGCGAGGTATCTCTTTATGGGGTCCTTCCACCCCATTCCCGAGGTCGTTACGCTTAGCACGGAGATGCTTGGATGGTCTAGCACCTCGGTGTATGTTTTGGACTTCGCTAAGCAATCTGCCTCAGTGTTATTCCGCCGGGGTACATTTTTGATCCGCACGGCGTCAAACTCTTGGATGAGTTTTCTTACCAGCTCGTGGTATTTTGCCAAGATTGGGTCCTTCGCCCCATAATCTCCTGCCGTCTGCCGAACTACCAGCTGGGAATCGCTGTGAGCCCTTAAGTTTCTCACGCCAATCTTTCTGGCCAAGCGTAATCCCGCTATGAGGGCTTCATACTCAGCCACATTATTGGTGACGTTGAAGCTGAACTTGATAGCCTTCATCACCTCTAGGCCTTCGGGTCCTCTGATAATTATTCCAGCTCCCTGGTGTTCGGACCCCGAGGCTCCGTCAACATGCAAGGTCCATTCTGGCTCACCTTCTTTCGGATCTGAGTGGTTCTCCTCAGTGGTGGGTATTTCGGCGATAAAATCTGCCAATGCTTGGGCTTTTATGGCCTTCCGAGGCTCATACGTGATTTCGTGTTCGCCAAGCTCTATGCACCACTTGGAGAGCCTTCCCGAATGATCAACTCTCTTCATAACATCCCGTAGTGGTAGACTACTTCGGACGATGATGGGGTGAGCCTGGAAATATGGTCGCAGTCTTCTTCCTGCAAGCACCAAGGCGTATATAGCTTTTTGAAGCAAAGGGTACCTGACTTCGGCGCCATGCAGGGACTTGCTGACGTAGTAGACCGGCCATTGTTTCGGCTCTTCTTCTTTTATCAGGACCGAGCGCACGGCCTTTTCTGTGACGGCGAGGTACAGTACGAGGGGTTCTCCCACCCGAGGTTGTCGCAGAGTCGGCAGGCTGGCCAGGTAGACTTTGAGTTCTTCCCAGGCCTTTTGGCAATCTTCATCCCAGGGATGATTGTTTCTTCCGAGGTCGCCTTCCATCTTTGCTGCCTTTGTGAGGACTTTGAAGAAAGGTCGACACCTATCTCCGTACCTGGAAATAAACCTGCTCAGAGAGGTTATTCTTCCGGTTAGTCTCTGCACGTCTTTCACTGTGGCAGGAGTTCGGAACTCAAGCAGAGCCTTAATCTTCTCAGGATTGGCGTCGATGCCTCTTTCGGATACCATGTACCCAAGGAATTTTCCCGACGTCACCCCGAAGATACACTTCTCGGGGTTAAGGCGAATCCCGAAGGCTCTGAGCTTTTGGAAGGTTTCCTCCAAATCTGCAACGTGGTAGCCGGGCAGCTTGCTTTTTACTATCATATCATCAACATATACTTCCATGTTTCTCCCCATTTGGTCTTTAAAGACCTTGTTCATCAGTCTCTGGTAGGTGGCTCCTGCATTTTTCAGCCCGAAGGGCATTCTGATATAGCAGTACGTTCCTCCCTCGGTGATGAAGGCAGTTTTCTCTTCATCTTCGGGGTCCATCCTTATCTGATGATAGCCGCTGAAGGCATCTAGGAAGCTCAGGAGCCCGTATTCGGCCGTTGAATCTACCAGTTGATCTATTGGCGGGAGGGGAAATGAGTCTTTCGGGCAAGCATCGTTCAAGTTTCTGAAATCAATGCACATCCGGAGTTTGCTGCTACCTTCTTTTGTGGCAATGACCACGTTGCTTAACCATTCGGGGTATTTTACCTCCCTGATAACTTCAGCATCCAATAGGCGCTGGACTTCGGTTTTCACGAAGTTGCTTTTGTGGGCTGAGATGCTTCGTTTCTTTTGCCTGATAGGTTTTGCTTCCGGGCTTACTTTGAGGCTGTGTTGTATTATGCCAGGGTTCACTCCTGGCATGTCTTTCGGCGAGTAGGCAAACAGATCTTTATTTTTTAGCAGAAAGGATACAAGATTTTCCTTATCACCTTTGGCCAAGCTCTTCCCTATTCGGGTAGATTGTCCTGGGACAAGATCTACTGCTTCCGTTTCTGCTTCTGCGGGATCTCCTTCTTTGCCTTTCTCCTGCGCCTTTGCCTCCACCGTTTGTGTAGAGCTATTTGCCGGAGCCTTTCGTGTTTTTACAAACACCTTTCTTAACTCGGCTTGGTCGATGAAGACCTCTGCATCTCCATCCTTGGTGGCGAATGTGACAGTCAAGTACTTCACATCGGGGCGAATGTGCAGGTTCCCCTGAGTCTGCCTTCCAAGGATGGCGTTGTACGAAGACGGGACATCCATGACGATGAATCTTGCCATTGTGGACGAGTACAACTCAGCTGCTCCGTCTACCGAAGTGCCTTTCATCATCAAAGGGAGGTCGATCCATCCGAGGACGGGTAGTTCGGATGGCCCAACGCCGAAGGTGGGCGTGGTGACAGGTTTCAGCTCGCTGCTGGAGATGTCCAAGCTCGGCAGTAAGTGCGAGAATAGGACGTCAGCGTTTGAGCCATCATCAAGCAACACTCTCTTGACGTCCCAGTTCCCTATTCTCGCCATTATCAGCAGCGGGTCGTCATGGGGGAAGACGACAGTAGAGCCATCTTTGCGAGCAAATTTCTTTGATGGACTTTGATACTCCATAACCGCAATTTCTCTGGCCTTCCGCTTTCTTTCCGAGGATGGGAGCCCCGTGGTGATGGTTTGGATGACCCCTACTGGAGGTGGAAGGCGCCTTTTTGGACTTCTGTTTCTCCGCCTGTCGGAGTCATAGTCCTCGTTTTCGGCCCTCTCTTCCTCCTCTTTTCTGCCTTTTGGGGAGGGCATCCGCAGGTACTTGCGAAGTTGGCCCTGTTTGATCAGCGACTCTATGTACTTCTTCAGCTGGAAGCAGTCTTCGGTGTCATGACCGTGGTCGCGATGAAACTGGCAGAACTTCTTGGCATTCTTCTTATTATCGGCGGCCATGGCCTTTGGCTGCCGAATCTGCGTCCCTTGCCTTTCCAGCGCCATGAGAATGTTGGTCCGTGTCGTGCTCAAGCGTGTGAAACTTTGAGGTTTCTTTCCTCGCATTCGCCGTGGTCGACCTGTATGTTCAGAAAGATGCCGAGCTTGCTGGCTGGACCCTTCGGCGTGGTGATGATCAGACTTCGGCCCCGCCATCCTCAATTCCTTGGCTGTCATGTGCTGCTCTGCCCTTCGGTAAAATTCTCCGAGGGTCTCCGGGGGGTCCTTTGAGAACTCGTAGAACAGCTGTGAGTCACGCCGAAGGCCCCGTGTCATAGCGAGGATGCGGATTTCGGGCCGGAAGTCCGGGACGCTGAGTGCTTCCCTGTTGAATCGCTCGACATAGTCTCAGATCGTCTCTCCGTTTCTCTGCTCTATGTCGAACATCTGTACAGGCATTTTGGCCGTCGGCCTACTCCCAATGAACTGCTGGGTAAAGGCTGTGGACAACTCCTGAAACTCAGCGATAGTCCCTGGGGGCAACGAATTGTACCATGCTGTTGCTGGGCCCGTGAGGGTGACTTCAAAGCATTTGCACATGGTAGCGTCATCAGCTCCGTGCATTATCATGCTCCGCCTGTACTTCGTCAGATGGGCCTGTGGATCAGTCCGGCCATCATAGATCTCCAGCCTAGGCACTCTGAAGTCGCCTGGCATAGCTGCCTCAACGACGGTGTGAATAAACGGGGAGCCATCTTTGCATAATGCCCCCGACAGCCTGTCCCAAACGGGTTTTCTGGTCACTTGCTTTTCCACTCTGTCCAGCCGTGCTAATATCCTTTCCATAAGCGCCGTGGCGCTAGGACCATTTTCGCGGGAGGGAGATCGACGGCGCCTTTTCGGGGAGCGAGTTCGGCGCGGAGGGGTCAGGGCCCTCGCCTCGGGCGACGAACTGCTTCGCTGTGAGACTCTCGGTCGCTTGGACCCGGTTTGTCCCACAGGCCGTTTCCCGAGGGCTATATCTTCTCTGGATGATTCTCCGCGAGGATCTCCACTTTCTGAACTGCGGTGTGTAGACTTGGGGCTCCTCTCCCGAGGGCGTGTTGATGAGGAGGGTTTCTGGGCCTGTGACTGCTGTGGCCATCTTCGGTCGATCTGCTGAGTCATTTCAGCAACGACCGAGCGCTGAAAGTCCCTCAAGAAGCTCATGGTGATTACCAGAGGGCGGTCCTCCTCTGGCGTAGAAGTCTCTGGGAGTGTCTACTCAGCAGCCGGTTGTATCTCAGGCGCGGACGAGGACCTTGGGAGTCCCTTGTCCTTAGAACGCCGAGTCTCAACGACGGCAATCTGCGAGCGGGTTCCCACAGACAGCGCCAAATGATGGCCTAGGGCCTCATCGTTTTGAGTCATGATGACTGTTGAGGAGACTTCTAGGAGGAAGAACGCCTGGAAGGTGGATCGCCCCAAGGAGAGTACCTGAAAAGCTGGTAAACAGGGTTAGGAGGTCCCCGGAGTGTTTTTCCGGGGGGGGAGCCTCCGACGCCCAAGTCAGTGGTGACCGGAAGAAGGAGAAAGTCACTAGCTCAAAGAGAAAGGCAGAAAAGTCTCGCCTGGTATTTTCTCAGGGTGTGAGAGCTGTATCTCCGGCCTACCAACCTCCTGTCAAGTATTTATTTCCTGTATATATAGGAATACCTAGCCCGTTCAGATCATGACACGTGTGCGGTCGGATGCTCCTGAACGTCTGGGCGTAGGGGACAGATAGTTGGTAACTAGATGGCCTCGAGCCTTGTGCTGAGACGGGCCATGATATGATTCTGATGGCGTCTGCGCGTCAGGGTGACTTTTTACGTCTATGGTGGGACATGTCAGAGGCTTCCTTAAATGCTTCCTTAAATGCGCCTGCCGTACTCCCGAGGTCCCTGGGCGAGGTCGTCCTCTAGTTCGGACAGAGCCTCTTCGGGAAGCCTACCCTCAGTTCGGGGGTTCCCAGTTCCAGGGGTTCCGCCTTCGGGGATATCATATTCGGGCAGCAATGTCTGGTGCCACTTTTCCGAAGGCGCGTTGTTCACAACCTTGGGGGGCGAATGGAGTCCTCAAGTTTTACTGGCGTGCCGAGGCTCGGAGCTCTCAGGCTATCTCCCGAGGTGCATGATTCCACCTATTCCCGGGAAGCACCAGTTCTTCTGGCCGTTGTTGTGGCAGGGTATTCGGCCAGATTGAGGCGATAGCCTTTGGCTATCACTTGGCTGAGAGGACACACCCTCGGAGAATGAAGTGTCCCCTGCCTAAAAAGGCCAATAGGCTACATCTGTGGTAACTGCTAGCTTCCATAAAGAGCTCTGTGAAATGCTCTGAGACTCCACTCACCAAAGTTATAACTTTGGCTTTCTGAGGAGGGGCATGTGATAGCCAAAGGGCTATTACCCTTTAAACTCCCAAGCTTTGACGGGCACCACCATCGGTAAAGATGAGCATCACCCTCGGGGAATAATAGGACTAACCTTGGGAACATGGCACACTACCACCCTCGGTAAGATATATTGACCAACTTCGGAAAAAGTAGACTCACCATCCTCGGCCGGGGAAAACATCCTCTAAAGGGAATCCTCTCTGCCGAGAGGTCTTCCGAATGACTAGAGCAACCTCAGCAAGAAGCTCTCATATCCTGAAGAGGTCTTTTTCACCGAAGGGGTCTTGTGGACATGAAAAAAATGGATAAGGAGCCTTTGACATAGGGACCTCGCGCACGCCCCTAACACACAGGCCTCCCACGACCTTGGCTTCTAGCCAGAACGGCCTTTGGCCAACTGGAGATCCCCATCCCTGAAAGTATGGACCGCATCTAGCCGAACACATGTCATGATCTGAGCGGGCTATGTCAAACGGACTTTTCCCAGCGCTCTCCTATAAATACTTGGGGAACAACCTTGATAGGGTCACAGACTGAACTTTTAAGAGAATTCTGCCCTTTACTCTCCATTCACTACTTCTTACTTGCCAAATACTAACTTAGGCCTTGGAGGCTCCTTCCCTGGAAGCACAAGCTCAGGACGTCCTAACCCCTGTTCTTTTGAGTGTTTCAGGCAATCTCACGCCAGAAGTCTCTTCTACTAGCATCTCCATACTGGAAGTCCCTCTCAGGCCTACCATGTCGTACAATAAAGATGCTGCCGGGCATCAGTCTACCTTCCTCATGACATGACACGGCCGTCCTTGGTCCCTGCCCAGGAGACCTGTAAGAGCTGGTCTCACGGTGGTTACAATTGGCTAGTTGTATATGTGCTCAGATTAAAATCCCGTGATACTAGTTGATTAACCTAGAATATGCAAGATGCATTCTCTTCATGCTTTGACTTGGATTAACAAAACTATAAAACATTGACTTGGCCAAGAGATTTCCATAGAAAATAAGTTCAAAAAGCCAAAGCATACAATATCAACATTTATGTGAGTTTACTACACATAACAACTATGTGGGAGCATTCGTACATAAAGTAGACTAATGCCCTCACCTAAGAGCAACCCTAGAGTCTAGGACTCCTTAAAACATAAACAATGGAGGCAACTAAACATACTACATATACAAGCCTTAACTGAGATCTTATTGAACTAACTCCCACCTTCGATGCAAGTCCCAATGGCGAGTCATAAAAGTCTTTGTCCATGTGGGGCTAGGCTTTACAGACAAAGGAAGACTGTAGTTAGTACTGTTACTTGACCAACAAGTTACCTATGTAGACTAGAATCATAAATATTCTCAAGTACAATACCTGCACAAAAGCTACTACCACGATAACCCTCAGCGGTTACTTGGCCCAACAACTTCAAAATCTGCACAACATAACTAGGGAGTGACAACTTAAATATTCTCAGTAAGGGTCTTCATGGTACCTACAAGAAAATTACTAAGGACTCCACATATGATAACAGATGTAACTTGCTGTGAGTTCATACAGCTTGAGGGTCTAATATATGTATATACCTAGGTCCCTTGAGACCTCTCCTTATCCTGGTCCTTGAATTATAAGGCATTGCCTTGTCCTCTAGCAAGCTTACCCTGCTAGCCTAACTAGTGATAAATCACTAGTTGAACCTTTCCCGTATATGTTCTACAGGGGCATTATGGTGGGATTATTGTAGACTAGGCCATAAAGCCCTTGAAGAGTAGGTGCATTAAGGTTTCACCTTGTAACCTCATGGCTAATAGCACGGTTAGGTTGCTAGTGGTTCTAAACCTCTCATCCAAGGTAGTGGTACTTAGTTGTGATCCTTTGTAAACTAGTTTTCTTGCTTATGGTAGAAGTAACCATAAAAATTTACAAAACTCAAGAAAACTCCTAGGCCTCGAAGTACTTTTGAAGGTCTCGAAGTACCCCGAGAATGCTTAGACCCCAAGGTACCTTAAGAACCCCCTTAGGTCTCCTCTTGGCCTTCCTAGCAAAAATTGGAAAATTTAGCCAACATGCCTATGGCCCCACGTTGCCATAGTTGGTAACATTTTGCCAACTTTCTAGCATTGGTGACATGTCGTGGGCAATGGTACAAATCTGGTGACGCATCGCCAATCTGTGAATCTGCAGAATTTTCATAGATTTTGCTACTATGAACTTTGGACACTTACCAAACATATTAAACATGCTTGGATAGCCTCCAAACTTCACATACATTTAAAACATGTTGCATAGATCACAACCAACTATCACAAGCCAATCTATGATGCATTATAACATCATTCCAATCATCACAAACCTCATAGTGCACCATAATTCAACCTTGCCCACTAACTAATGCTATTGCTAGAATTACTCGAATTCTCTAAGCAAACTCATTCCAATAGCATTAATTAACACAACTCCCTTACCTCAACTCCAAGTAACAAGCAAGAATCAAGCACTCTTCGAATCCACTAAGCTCACCAATGCACCACCTAAGTTCCGAACAAAACATAGGCACCAAACATCAAATTCTTGCTTTCTAACCAAAACCCAAGCTCCTAACTAACCAATAAACTTGAAATCAATCAAGAACACATTGGTTAACTCATACTAAAAATAGGGGATAGGAGAAAACATACTTCCAAGCTCCAAAACAATGGTTGTATACTTGAAATGAGCTCCCAATAGCCTATATACTTGTGATGGCTTCTCTTTTCACCAAGAACCTTTGATTCCAAGCTTAATTGGGTGGAAAAATGAGGGTGGAGAGGATGAACTCGAGTTTATGGCATCCATCCTGCATTTTACCCTCTTATAACACTATTTTTAATCTAAGCCATCAAAGTATTAGACATGATACACTTAGGTTGCCATCTTTTGGTAACCTTAGCTATTCTTCATTCACCCTTGTTTATTTTATCAAGTTTGGGTTAAAGTTAAAATTTAGGTTATAAAAACAGATTTTAACCACTAGGGATCCCACCCGACTATTGAGGATGCAAAAATTACCATTTTGCCGCTGAATCTTATTTAGTGCCTTAACCTTCTTGGAACTTAGTGAACGATGCTAAACTTTCCTATTCTTGCTATGTGAACTTGAATTAAAGTTCCAAACTTAATTTAGAGTACTTTACCTTCTTCAGGCATGCTTCCCACTACGAGAGCCATAACATTCTCCACTCATTTCTGGAATTTGGTCGCCCAAATTCCATTGCAACTCTGCAAAAACACTAGGATATCTTTTCAGCATATCCTGTTCTATTTCCCAAGTAGATTCCTCTTCACTATGGTTAGACCAAAGGATCTTAACCATCGAAATCTACTTAGTTCAAAGTTTCTTGACTTGCCTATCAAGTATTTGAACGGGTTTCTCTTCGTAGGTCAAGTCTTCTTGAATGGGTACCAATGAAGGATTAATTACCTGTCCTGGATCCACTGTGCATTTTCTGAGTAGACTAACGTGAAATATGTTATGCACTTAGGATAGGTTAGATGGTAACGCCAACCGATAAACAACTTTCCCTATCTTTTCTAATACCTCATAGGGTCTAATGTACCTAAGGGCTAACTTACCCCTCTGCCTAAAATGGGTAACTCCTTTCATCGATGACACTTTAAGAATTACTTTGTCGCTGATGCCCGGTGGCATCCTCGTCAAATGACATGCTGGCTTGGAGGAGGGACTTTCGGTATGAAATTGCCTGAAACGCTCAGAAGAACAAAGGTTAGAGACTCCCCGAAATGTGTTTCTGGGGGAGGAGCCTCCGATACCCAAGTTAGTGTTTGTGAGAGTAATAGTAGTAAGGAGCAGAGAGTGAGGAAAATAGCGAGAGGTTGTTCTGTCTTACCAAGGTCCTTCCTAAGTATTTATTGGAGGCCAAAGGAAGGTGGCCGTTTGACATAGCCTGTTTAGATCATGACACATGTTCGGTCAGATTTGATCCGTACACTCAGAGATAGGTATCTCCAGTTGGCTGTATGCCATTTTGGCCAGAGGGTAGAGGTGTGTGTAAGGTCTCTTTTTCAGAGCCTCCTTAACCATTTTTGTCGCATCTCCGCAAGACCCCTTCCTAGAATGAGATCCCTTCGGAGTATAAGGCTCCTTCGGATTATGAGGCCCCATTCAACTCAATATAGCAACCAAGGGCAATTAGGAGAGGCCCTTCAGCAGAGTGGGGCACCTTTGGAAGGTGCTCTACTCGACCAAGGATGGGGATATACTTTCCCGAACTTGGTGAGTTCGCTATTTTGAATGTGGTAGTTTTTAGGTTTTTCGAGGTCGGTTCTGTTACCAACTGAGGTTGGTTGTCATTCATCGAGGTTGGTGCTAGGTCTTTCCTGAGGGTGGTTTTTGGCTAGGTGATCTAGAGATCTCGGTTCTAAGGTGATGTTCTTTCCGAGGATGGTAAGGGGCCCTTCTTTACCGAGGTTGGTCACTTAGGTTTACGAAGGGTGGAGCTTCTTAGGTCACTTTGGGAATTCTAGAAGGGTTAATAGCCCTTTGGCTATCAGTCCCCAACTTCAAAACTTAAATCTCTTATTCTCAAATTTGCATACTTGATATACCAGTCATTGCCTACCTTAATCCGTTTCTAGATTAACTTGATCTTAGCTGGGGTACCAGCTATGATTTTACGACCAATGACTACCCTGTCTACAGGGTCTACCCAACAATGGGGTGTCATACATCACCTTTCATACAAAGCCTCATATGGTGCCATACCTATAACAATTTGATAACTGTTATTGTAAGCAAACTCTATAAGTGGTAGATGTTGATCCCAATCACCATTGAAATCAATAGCTCACATATGTAACATATACTCCAAAGTTTGAATTACTCTCTCAGATTGCTCACCAGTCTGAGGATGGAAAGTGATACTGAGACTAACCTTGCTCCCTAATGCCTCTTGGAAAGTATTCCAAAATCATGACACGAACTGAGGATCTTTATCAGATATAATCTGATCCGGTATACCATGGAGTCTCATAATCTCCTTAAGATACAAATGAGCCAACTTCTCCAATGTATAAGTAATCTTGATACGTATAAAGTGTCCCGAATTTGTCAACCAATCAACCACTACCCATATAGCATCATGTTGACTGCGAGTATTTGGCAATCCGACTAGGAAATCCATAGTAATGGACCCCCAGTTCCTCACTGGAAAAGGTAAACTTTGAAGTGTACCCACTAGTTTCTGATGTTCAGCTTTAACCGTTTGGTAAGTCAAACACTTTGCCATATGTCCTCCTACATCCCTTTTAAGTATTGGCTAGTAAAAAAGTGCCTTCAAATCATGATACATCTTACTAATGCCAGGGTGAACATTCAAAGTGCTACTATGTGCCTCTTGTAGGACTTGCTGCCTAAGTCCTTCCACATTTGGTACATAGAGATGATCTCCATAGTGTAGTCTCCCATCCTTGTACTGGAATTCCTTTTTCACAGTACCAAGTTTCACTTCTCCTGAAATTTTCTTCAACAATGGATCTTTCATTTGAGCATCCTTAACTCTGACTAACCAACTTGATGTATTTTTAGAATGTAGACTAGGGATTTTTCTTGGTTTCGCCAAAACTCATGCAAAGCTGAAAAACAATCCCCCAATGCCCCTTCGGAGGAATTTGTAGCCTGATCCTTAGATAGGATCACTCCTATGCACTTTCGGCTCAATGCATCTGCTACGACATTTCCTTCACTAGCAGAGTACTCAATTGAACAATCATAATCTTTTTTGTATTCCATCCATTGACATTGCCTCATGTTCAGATTTTTCTGTGTAAACAGATACTTCAAACTCTTATGATCGATGAAGATCCTGCCCGAGCTCTCCATCAAGTAATGTCTCCACAGCTTAAGTGCAAAAATTACTGCCATTAGCTCAAGATCATGAATAGGGTAATTCAACTCATTAGGTCTTAACTGTCTTGAACCATAGGCTATTACCTGACTATCCTGCATCAACACGCACCCTAGACCAGAACCCAATGCATTAGTGTATACTGTAAAAGCTTTGTTTGGATATTGTAGAATGAGTATCGGTGCACTAGTCAATCTTTTCTTCAACTCCATGTAAGCTTCCTCACATTTCGGTGTCCACCCAAACTTTTGACTTTTGTTGGTCAGGGCCATTAATGATGTAGCTATCATAGAGATTTTCTCTATGAATCACCTGTAGTAACCTGACAAGCCCAAAAAACTCCTATCTTCTGTAACTGTAGTAGGTTTCTTCCACTCAACTACTGCCTGAAACTTTTCAAGATCAACTGACAGACCTTGAGCATTGATGACGTGCCCCAAAAATTGAATCCTTTTAGACCAAAACTCACACTTAGACAACTTTGCATAGTACTGATTATCATTCAGCACTTGCAAAACTGTCCTAAGGTGCTTTTAATGTTCTGATGAAGATGGTGAATATACCAAAATGTCATCGATGAAACTTTAACAAACTGATCTAGAAAATGGTTTAAAGATTTGATTCATAACTTCTATGAATATTGCTGGAGCGTTAGTCACACCGAATGGCATAACTGTATATTCATAGTGTCCATACTTTATCCTAAAGGTAGTTTTCAGGATAGCTTCCTCCTTAACTCTAATTTGAAAGTATCCATACTAGAGGTCAATCCTAGAAAACACCTTTGCTCCCTTGCGTTTATCAAACAGATTATCAATTTTAGGAAGCGGATACTTATTCTTGATTGTTACTGCATTCAACCTTTTATAGTTAATACACAATCTAAAAGTTCCATCCTCTTGCTTCATGAACAACACTGGAGCTTCCCACGGTGATACACTAGGCCGTATAAAGCCTTTCTTTAGCAGTTCCTCCAACTGCTTCTTTAACTCATCCATCTCATGAGCTGACATCCTGTAAGGTGGTATTGAAATAGGTTGAACCCCAGGCTGAGGATGGATTGCAAATTTAGTATCCCTCTTGGGTGGTAACCCAGGTAATTTTACTTGAAATACTTTAGTAAACAGATTGGCTATAGGAATCTTTTCAAGCTCCTCCTCTGTGGCCACCCCTTCCGATGAATAATACTCTTCTTTGCTGAGTATGGGGATGGTATCCATAAGTCTCAGATGTAAACTTTTAGCACTAGATGCTAATCCTCCTATGCAAGTCACTGTAGCTCCTTGAGCATCAGTAATGTCAATTGAGTGATTCGCACAGTCAATTTGTGCCTTATGCTTACTTAGCCAATCCATTCCCAATAATAGGTCACAAGACCTCAATTTTATCACCCATAACTCACAATAGAAATCATGGTTGCCTAACTGCAAGGGATATCCAGGGTGCTTCAGGGGTTAAGTCAGACTATGGCCTAAGTAGCACAGGGTATGTGTTACCACTCTGAGTATTTAAATACAGTGATCAATTTTAGTGAACTCAAGCCCTAGGCAGTTCATGTCCTATAGGCCAAGCAGAACATGTGCACTATGTTTACCCAAGTGGCCCTCTTGGACATTATGCAAAGATGTGTATACTGGTCCAACCATCACACACATATTCACATGCAATTTCATCTAGAAGTAATGATGACAACGAAATTATTTATTCATGGCCAATATGAAATTTGAGTAAAATCCCCAAGTGCATATACAATCATATGCACTCATGATGCTATCGGTGCGCATCTTTTTTTTTTGAAACTCTCACACCATGTCCAACTCAAATTCTACCCATGTTCTCTAATGCCCTAAAGGTTTTAAGCCTTTTAATACCCTTAAATCTTCATAGGGAAATAGGTTTAATATATTAAATCCATCTAAGTTTAAAATTAAGGATCTTACACTTAACCGGGTACAAATGACCATATGAACAGTACTCAGCAAAATCAGCCAACTTTGACAGCCCATAACTCCAGCTACAGGGTACCAAATCCAGTGATTCAAAAGCCAAGTTATTCGTCTTGAAGTTTTCTAAGTGTGGTCAAAATTTAATAGCCTAATTCTTTATGTACAGAAAGTTATGGCTACTGGAGTACGGGGTACCATATTTTAGCCACTATTAACCATTATGCCCATACAAAATTTCATAATACTCATACACTTCCTCTCTAGGTGCAAAACCCACTTGGTAGTGTCCATATATGTCTTAAACACATGGGAAAACCATTCCCCTGAATTTAGAGTCCTTCTAACCATCATTCATAAAAATGCCATCAAAACAGCCCATAAATACCATATGGACAGCATTGTATACACACTTCAAACCATACTCCATTGATCCATATATCCTTCTCACACTACACATACAACATACCCAGATCATTCAGTTGAATTGATTCACCACATACATGACAATAACTTACTTAATATGTACACTAAGCTTCTTGGAGAACTTCAAAAGCACAAAGCACTCCAGACACTTGAAAGGACCAGCTGCTGCGTAAGGCAGAAAGTACCATTACTAAAAATAGCTAATGTGCTCCAAAAATCATGAAATCTTACAGTTTACAAATAAACATATGGGAGTTAATAAAAATGAAATTTCACAGAGAAATTCACACGATAGATATTATTTTGAATGCACTCTTTTAGGTGCTCCTGAAATGGACAGAAATAGGGTAAGTCTCTTTGAAGAAACTTAGTAAGGGCTTATCATTAGAAACTTGAATTCCCAGAAACACACCTAAAATCCAAAGACATAAAGACACAAAAACAAAGCACATATACAAAAATATAGCCATCCAAATGCACAAACAAACAAAACACAATCAAATGCAATGCTGGAAGCAATACATCATTAGGGTTAGTCCATAAACAATCAAATAAACAGTATGTAATCACTATGGCAGCCCTCCTCAAGCTAATTGTTGGTCTTAGGAGATTAATTGATCTTAGTTAGTACTAACTTGGGCTCTAGAAACCCTGTAAACACTGCCATCTTAGTGCATGAAAAACAGTAAGGCTGGAACCTTGTTCATGCACTCCCCCTTAACCCATACTTGGTTCCTTGAGCTTTTTTGCTCTCTTTCAAGAATGGTCATAGCTTCATGGATGCTTGATCATCATTGTAAGATAGTAAACAACCATGAAACATGAAGATAGAACCCTTACCTAAGCTGCGAAGGCTGAAATCTTCAAGAGGTACACAATAAACCCGAAAACTAGGGTTTTTCTCTTTCTTGTTGCATCCGATTGCCTTCCTTTGTGATTTCTTGGGAGATTGGGTTATGGTGGCTATGGAAGCTTATGGAGGAGCTAAGGAATAGGTTGTTCCTGGTGGGGGACGAAAATGGGCAGGAAATGGTAAGAAATCAAGATAGTTTACTTGACTTGATTAGTTTAACCTTAACCCTGACTTAGGTCACTATAGGTATATCTTAAGCAATGAATTTTTGGCTAATCTTTAGCCCACCTTTTTGACCTTAGAACCTGGAAATAAAAGGCTGGGATAATGCTAGAAATGGCCACCTTTGACTCTTGTCAAAAATCATCCCATCCTTAAGTTATTTTTGTGAACAATTGTACACCTAGTTGTCCTAGGTTCTTGAATAATGGCTTTTCTTTCCGTTATGCAATTCAGCCTTCAAAAATTGCTTCCATACAATTCAAATCCTTCCAAATCTCTCCTTTAGAGTTGTACAATTGGGTACCCAAGTCTTGAAATCTTGCAATAAGACCCATAGATCACTTGTAAAACAAGCAATCCTTTAGGGCTTCCTTTAGTACCAAGTAACCATTGTAATCTTTTAGGGAGGTGTAGATTATTCACTTTACCCCTCACATTTCATTCACTATGGTGAAAATTATGCTATATAATGGTTTATAACCATTATGCCTTTATACTGTAATTTTCCCATTTGTTGAGGTGGTAACAGTATGACTACCATCATGACAGAGTTATTCTAGGATCATAAGGACAGAAAAGTTGTCCAAGAGGAGAATGATCCATGTTAGGATTAGGAGAGGTATGCTGAGCAGCAGCAAGCGCCTAGGGCTTATGAACGGAGAAATCATGTTCATGATGAAGAGGAGGAGCTAGAGGTTATGGAAGCTCCAAGGAGGGGAGACACCCCACATCAAATGAGATTGTTTGAAAAGTTTAAGACTGTAGATCCACCGAGCTATGAGGGGATAGGTGATCCCGATCGAGCAGAAGATTGGTTGTCTAGAATGAATCAACTTTTCACTTGTGGAGGTTATGAATCTGAACAAAGGATGACCATGGTACCTTTCTTTTTTAGAGAAAGGGCTAGTTTATGGTGGGATGATTTGATTGAGATGCTGAGGGAAAGCAATGGTACTCGACCAGAGCACAAGAAAAAGGTGCTAAAATGGTCAGACTTTGAGAAGAAATTATGACAGGAATATATTAGTGAAGCTGCACAGGGTCAAAGAAGGGTCGAGTTTGAGAATCCAGTGCAAGGAGAGATGTCTGCGAGAGAGTATGAGCAGCATTATAACTCACTTATTTGGTATTCTCCTTACATGGTCGGCAATGATGAGTTGAAGGCCAAGAAATTCTTCCAAGGTCTAAAACCCATACTATGGAGGTATATGGCAATAGTGGATATCAGGAGTTATCACAAAGTGGTTTAGAAGGCATTAGCCTTAGAAAGAGAATTTGAAGATACAAGGACATCTAGCAAAAAGGTGGAGGTTGGACCAGCTAACCTAGGGAAGAGTGTTATGGACCTCCTAGTAGCAGGCATTACCAAGGAAGTTAAAGTGTTCTAAAATTAAGTTGGAACCCAGTTTCAAGTTTACATAGCAAGAATAGAGAAGTTTAGCAAAGTTCACTAAGTTCCAAGGAAGTTAAGGCACTAAATGAGGTTTAGGGGCAAAATGGTAATTTTGCACCCTAGATAGCCGAGATGAGTCCCAAGTGTTTAAAATGAGTTTTTATGACTTAACTTTCAACCTTAACCCAAACTTGAATAAATAAACAAGAATTAATCAAGAATAACTAAGTTACCAAAAGATGGGGTTTAGTTGTATTAAGCTTAATACTTTGGTGGGTTGGAGGTTAACTGAGGGTTTAAGAAGGGGAAAGTGAGACTATGGCTGCCATAATCTCGTTTCCAACCTTCTCACTCTCATTTTTCCCTCAATTCAACCTTGAAATCAAGATTTCTTAGTGCCAAGAAGAGCTATCAAGAGTATATAAGCTAGGAGGAGCTCATTTCAAGCATTAAACCATGGTTTGGAGCTTGGAAGTGTGTTTTATCATATCCCCTATTTTTGATATGAGGTAACCAGTATATTCTTGATTGAATTCATGTTATTTGGTTAGTTTGGAGCTTGGGTTTTGGTTAGGAAGCAAGGTTTTAATGTTTCGTGTCTATGTTTTTTATTGGAACTTAGGTGATACGTTGGTGAGCTTAGTTTATTGCAAAAGAGGTTGATTCTTGCTTGTCACTTGGAATTGAGGTAAGGGAGTTATGACTTGAAGACCAATTAATGCTATTGACATAAGTTTTCTTGAAGAATTTGAGTGATTCTAGCAATAGCATTAGTTAGATGATTTGGTTGAATTATGGTGCACTATGAGGTTTGAGAGGATTTGGATGATGTTATGATACATCATAGATTGGCTTGTGATTGTTGGCTATGTTCTATGTAACATGGTCTATGTGTGTGTGAAATTTGGAGGCTTTCCAAGCACGTTTACTATGTTTGCTAAGTGTCCAAAGTTCATAGTAGTAAAATGCGTGCCAATTCTACAAATTTGCAAATTGGCAACGCATTGCCAATTTCGTGCACCAGTTCACGATGTGTCGCCAATTGTGCAAATGTGGTCCAAACATTACCAGTTGTAGTGACGCGTCGCCACAGGCCAGATGGTAGAATTTCTCACATTTTGCTAGGGTGATCGAGGTCAAACCTAAGGGGGTTCTTAGGGTGGCTTGGGGCCTCAGTATGGCAGGGCTACTCCGATACTTCCAAAAGTCCCTGAAGACTTAAGTGTTTCCTTAAGGTTTGAAATATTTTATGGTTGCTTGAGCCATAAGCAAGGAAACTAGTTGCAAATGAGCATAACTAAGTACCATTAGCTCAGGTGAAGGTTTAGAACCCTTGGCGACCTAGCCATGCCGTAGCCACGAGGTTGCAAGGTGAAACCTTAGTGCACCTAGTCTACAAGGTCTAAATGACCTAGTGTACAGTAGTCCCACCATAATTCCCCTGCATAACATGCTAAGGGAGAGGTTCAACTGGTGATTTATCCCTAGTTAGGCTGGCAAGCGCAGCTTGCTAGTAGGCATGGCAATGCCTTGTAGTTTAAGGACAAGGATGAGGAAAGGTCTCAAGGGACCTAAATATATGCATATATTAGACCCTCAGGCTATATGAGCTCATAGCAGGTTACATATGTTATCATATGTGGTGTCCTTAGTAATTTTCTTGCAGGTACACTGAAGACCCCTTACTGAGAATGTTATGTTCTCACTCCCTAGTTATGTTATGCAGATTCAGAAGTTGTTGGATCGGATAACCATTGAGGGTTATTGCAGTAGTGGCTTTTTGTGCACAGGTATTGCACTTGAGAATCCTTGTGATTCTAGTCTACATGGGTAACTTAGATGGTTTGTTGGTCAAGTAACAGTACTAACTAGAGTGTTCCTTTGGCTGCAGAGCCTAGAACCACTTGGACAAAGGGATTTTTGAGACTCGCCACTGGGATTCATATCCAAGGTGGGAGTTAGATCAAGAAGATCTCAGTTGAGGCTTGTATATAAACAGTACTCTAGTTACCTTCATAGTCTATGTTATGAAGAGTCCTAGACTCTAGGGTTGCTCTCGAGTGAGGACATTAGTCTACTCTATGTATGAATGCTCCCACGAGTTGTTATGTGTAGTAAATTCACATAAATGTTGATTTTGTATGCTTTGGCTATTTGTACTTATTTTCTATAGAGATTACTTAGCCAAGTTAATGTTTTATGTTTTCATTAATCCAAGTCAACGCTTGAAGAGCATGCATCTTGCATATTCTAGGATAATCAACTAGTATCATGGGAACTAGTATCAACACACATATAGAACTAGCCAATTGCAACCATCGTGACACCAGCTCTCACAGGGCTTCCTGGGTAGAGACCAGGGGTGTCAAAGAGTGTCGGAAAGCGACTGATGGTTGAAAGAGAAGGTCCTTTCAAGAGAAGGAAAATGGGTTTGTGTCCTAAGCATAGGCGGTTTCATGGCATAAGGCCATGTACTATGGGGGCTAATAATTGTAATATCTGTGGTCAGAAAGGACATTGGGCGAAGGAATGCCCATGAGCTTGACCTTTGCCAGGTCCGCCCAGGAACCTACCCCATGTACCCCTTGCCATAGGAAATCAACCTGGTGTAGCCGCAGCAGCAGTTGACCCAAGGGTTTTCACCTTGGCGAGTCAGGTGACTAAAGAGCCAACTGCCGTTTGAGGTAATTTTAGTTTTCAAAATGGTAGTGTTATAGTGCTTTTTGATACAGGAGCTACTCTTTTAGTGATATTGTCTACCTTGTTAGATAAGTTTAAATTACAACGAGAAATCTCTGGGGAGTTAAGACTTATCGGGACTGCAGGGAGGAGTTTTATTGTGACTAATGAAGTGGTTACTAGGTATCCCTTGCAGTTAGGCGACCATGATTTCTATTGTGAGTTGTGGGTGATAGAATTGAGGTCTTATGACCTCGTGTTGGGAATGGACTAGCTAAGTAAGCATAATGCACAAATTGACTATGTGAATCACTCAGTCAACATTACTAATGCTTAGGGAGCTATAGTGACTTGTACAGGAGGCTTAGCATCTAGTGCTAAAAGTTTACATCTTAGACTTATGGATACCATCCCCATATTTAGCGAAGAAGAGTATTATTCATTGAATGGGGTGGCTACAGAGAATGAACTTGAAAAGATTCCTATAGCCAATCAGTTTCTTGAAGTGTTTCCAGTAGAGTTACCCTGGTTACCACCCAAGAGGGACATTGAGTTTGCAATCCACCCTCAACCTATGGTTGAACCTATTTCAATACCACCTTATAGGATTTTAGCTTCTGAGATGGATGAGTTAAAGAAGTAGTTGGAGGAACTGTTAGAAAAAGTCTTCTTAAGGCCTAATGTATCACCATGGGGAGCCCCGATGTTATTTGTGAAGAAGAAGGATAGAACTTTAAGGCTGTGCATTGACTATAGAAAGTTGAATGCAGTAACAGTCAAGAAAAAGTATCCGCTTCCTAGAATCGATGATTTGTTTGATAGACCTAGAGGAGCAAAGGTGTTTTCTAGGATTGACCTACGGTCTGGATATTTTCATATTAGAGTTAAGGAGGAAGATATCCTGAAAACTGCCTTTAGGACAAGGTATGGACACTATGAATATACAGTTATGCCTTTTGGTGTAACGAATGCTCCAACGGTATTCATGGAAGCTATGAATCGAATCTTTAAACCATTTCTGGATCAGTTTGTTAAAGTTTTTATCAATGACATTGTTGTGTATTCACAGACTACCTCAGAACATGAGAAGCACCTTAAGTCATTTTTGCAAGGGCTGAAGGATAATCAGTACTATGCAAAGTTGTCTAAGTGTGAGTTTAGGTTTGAAAGGATTCAATTTTTGGGCCACATCATCAGTGCTCAGGGTTTGTCAGTTGATCCTGAAAAAGTTTAGGCAGTAGTTGAGTGGAAGAGACCAAGTACAGTTATAGAAGTCAGGAGTTTCTTAGGCTTGGCAGGTTACTACAGGCGATTCATAGATAAATTCTCTATGATAGCTACATCGTTAACAACCCTGACCAAGAAAACTCAGAAGTTTGAATGCACACTGAAGTGTGAAGAAGCTTACATAGAGTTGAAGAAAAGATTAACTAGTGCACCTATACTCATTCTACCATATCCGAATAGAGCTTTTATGGTATACACTGATGCATCAGGTTTCTGGTCTAGGGTGTGTGTTGATGCAGGACAGTCAAGCAATAGCCCATGGTTTAGGACAGTGGAGACCAAATGAATTGAACTACCCTGTTCATGATCTTAAGCTACTAGCAGTGATTTTTGCACTTAAGCTGTGGAGGCATTACTTGATGGGAAGGTCATTCTGGATATTCACCGATCACAAAAGTTTGAAGTATTTGTTTACATAGAAAGATCTGATCATGAGACAATGTTGATGGATTGAATACATAAAAGATTATGATTTTTCAATTGAGCACTATGCTTGCAAAGGAAATGTGGTAGCAGATGCATTGAGCCGGAAGTACATAGGAGCGATCCTATCCAAGGATCAGGCTACGAATTCCTCCGAAGGAGTGTTGGGGGATTGTTTCTCAGTGTTGCATGTGTTTTGGAAAAACCAAGAGAAATCCTTAGTCTACATTCTAGAAATACAATGCTCAAATGGAAGATCCATTGTTGAAGAAAATTTCAGGAGAAGTGAAGCTTGGTACTGTGAAAAAGGAATTCCAATACAAGGATGGAATACTACAGTATGGAGATCGTCTCTTTATGCCGAGTGTGGAAGGACTTAGGTAGCAAGTCCTACAGGAAGCACATAGTAGTATTTTGAGTGTTCACCCTGGTGTTAGTAAAATGTATCATGATTTGAAGAAGCATTTTTGGTGGCCAGGACTTAAAAAGGATGTAGGAGAACATGTGGCAAAGTGTCTGACATGCCAAATGGTTAAAGCTAAACATCAGAAACCAACAGGTACACTTCAAAGTTTACCTCTTCCGGTGAGGAAATGGGGGTCCGTTACTATGGATTTGACAGTAGGATTTCCAAATACCCGGGGTCAGCATGATGATATACGGTAGTGGTTGATTGGTTAATGAAATCAGCACACTTCATACCTATTAAGATCACTTATACATTGGAGAAGTTGGCTCAGTTGTATCTCAAGGAAATTGTGAGACTCCATGGTATACCAGATCAGATTATATCTAATAAAGATCCTCGGTTTGTGTCACAATTTTGGAATGCTTTCCAAGAAGTAATAGGGAGTAAGGTTAGTCTCAGTAGTGCTTTTCATCCTCAGACTGATGGGCAATCTAAGAAAGTAATTCAAACTTTGGAGGACATGTTATGTATGTGTGCCATTGATTTTAGAGGTGATTGGGATCAGCATTTACCACTCATTGAGTTTGCTTGTAATAACGGTCATCAAACTGTTATTGGTATGGCACCATACGAGGCTTTGTATGGAAGGTGTTGTGTAACGCCCCATTGTTGGGCAGACCCTGCAGATAGGGTAGTTATTGGTCCTAAGATCATAGCTGATACCACAGCCAAGATCAAGTTATTCCAAAAATAGATTAAGGCAACCAATGACCGGCAGACTAAGTAAGCAAATTTGAGAAGAAGAGATTTATGTTTTGAAGTTGGGGGCAAGGTACTTCTTAAAGTGTCTCCAATGAAAAGAGTCGCCCGTTTTGGATAGAAGGGTAAGTTAGCCCCTAGGTACATTGGACCCTATGAAGTTTTGGAAAGAATACGGAAAGTTGCTCATCAATTGGTGTTACCCACTCCGGGGTAGTCTAGTTATGGTGCCAAAACTGTGCATTTAAACTCCCAGGTTTCGTGTGTCCTGTAGGTCATCAAAACAACACCCCTAGTGTACATACTCAAGTGACCCTCTTGAGAACTATGTAAATACATGCATATTGGTCAAACCATAACACACATATTTACATTTATGCACACTATGGCATCTAAGAAGGAAAACACTAGCACAAGTCTGAGTTTTGGCTTCCACACATTAGGCAATCTCCTTAAGTTCTAGTGACCAGCTATTGCACCTGTAACTTCCAGTAATCAACTGTATCATTCTAGCCACATACCCCCCTGTTTTATTTGGTCCATTATCAATTGGATACTTAGAGAAAACCAAGGAATTTTTTTTTACATCAATAGCCCACCTATGGACCAAGTTATGGATTTTTTAAGTTGGTTACAAGATTCTGACCAAATGAACAGTAACTCAGCCAACTTTGCAACATCATATATTTGCCTACAGGGCACTAAATCCAGAAATTCCAAATCCCAGTTAACCCTATAGATTTCCTCTAGGTGTGGTCAAAATTTCATACCAAGATTCATTCTACGTAGGGGGATATTAAACTTTAGGTCCAGAGTCAAAATTCTGGCAACTTTTTGACCATTTTGCCCATATAATTTTTCCACATCATGCAAACACTTCATTCACAAGGGGAAAGCCCTCTGAGGCTATCCCATATATGTCCATTATACACATGAATTACATTCCCTTTGTTTCAAGAACTTTATGTGGTCAAAACAGAATTTACAAGTAAGCAGCCCATCATTCAGACTTAGGCAGCTTTGCACCACATCACTTACATAGCCAAAACATTACTCAAATGTTTTCATACTTGTCTCATTTTACATACACTACACGTAAATGCATACATTCACTACAATATGGTCTTAACTCAGCACCCTAGGTTACAGGAGGTCCTGAGACACTATGGAGTCCAAAAACAGGATGCTGGACAACTTCTGCACAACACAATAAGTACCACCATTAAAAATACCAAATGTGCTCCTAAAATCACCAAACTTTCCAGATCAAAACTAGACCTATGGAAGTTCATGTACCTGAAATTTCAGATCAAAACTCAAACCAAAAAGGTTAGTTTGAAGGTGATCTTTCTGCTGGACCTGAAATGACAGAATTGAGGGGATTAAGTTTCATTGAGAAACTTAGTAAGGGTAGCATTTGGATTCAATAGGCAATGTAACTATCATTAAAACCTGCATCCAAATAAACTAAAACATGAAAACCACAATGCATATATACAAGATATAGCAACCAATTGCAGCAGCCAAACACAACCAACAAACACATGAAATGCAGCAGTAACAATATACCATAGGTTAGTCCATAAAACACATAATAAACATAACCAAATCACTATGGCAGCCCTCCTCAAGCTAATGCTTGGTCTTAGGATGATTTTAACACTAGTTAGTACTAACTTTTGGGCTCTAGAAACCCAGAAATTCGCTGCCATCACTGTGCACTTCACACTAGGTCACAAAACCTTCAATAAGTGCACTCCCCTCACTAAGCTTGATTCATCAAGCACATGGCTCTCTTCCAAGCTTAGCCCTAGCTCCATGGATGTTTGGGAATTGAAGAAAACAACCCATGAGAGCAAGAGAACCTTTACCTTGATGGGTATGCTGAAATTGGAGCTTGATCCTAGGTGCACTCAAGCAATAACACCAAATAGCTTCCAATTGTGCTTCCTTGACTTCAATTTCAAGTAGTTTTGATTTTGAAGGTATGGTGGCTTTGGAGGAAGTGTGGAGGAGAGGGCTGGCTTTCTTTTTGCTGGTGGAGGCTGAAATTTAGAGCAGCAAACGTGGTCTTGACTACTTAAATAGTCAAAAGTACACTAAACACACTTAAGTAGTCTTAACCTTGTCTTATGTCATTTTCCTTGCTACAAGACTATGGTTTCTTAGTCTTAATCTCTTGGCCCACATTTGACCATCCTTATCTTCCTTTCACAGCCCTCCTTATGTGGGATAACCCCACAAAACTTCCATTTGACTTAAGTCATAGACATACACATCTTAAGGCCTACATTAGAACACTTAGGTCCTTTATGCCTTTTTGTGTTTTCTTTGTCCTTAGTTGTCTTCCATAAGCAATTTGGTCCTCCAATAGCACTTTCATACCATTCATATCCTTCCCATAACTCTCCAAATCTCTTTTGTGAAAGTTTTGCAATTGAGTACCCAAATTTCCAAAATCTTACAAAAAAAAGTCCATAGGTTGCTTGACAAACAAGTAATCCTTAAGGATTTTCTTGGGGACCAAGTTAACAACTTGGAACACTTTTAAGGAGGTGTTGATCATACCTTTTACCCCCCACACTACAATCACTATGGTGAGAATTACACAATCTAATGGTTTTTAGCCATTATGACACTTGGAATTCTCCCATTTTGTGAGGTGGTAAAAATTGGCATTACCGCCTAACTTATCTTAAGTGCATAATGTTTTCACGTTAGTCTACTTAGAAAATGCGCAGTGGATCCAGGATAGGTAGTTAATCCTTTAGTGGTACCCATTCAAGAAAACTTGACCTACGAAGAGAAACAAATACTTGATAGGCAAGTTAAGAAACTTCGAACTAAGTGGATTTCGATGGTTAAGATCCTTTGGTCTAACCATAGTGAAGAGGAAGCTACCTGAGAAATGGAGCAGGATATGCTGAAAAGATATCCTAGTGTTTTTCTAGAGTTGCAGCAAAATTTGGAGGACCAAATTCTAGAAGGAGGGGAGAATGTTATGGCTCTCCTAGTGGGAAGCATGCTTGAAGAAGGTAAAGTGTTCTAAATTAAGTTTGAAACCTTAATTCAAGTTTATATAGCAAGAATAAGAAAGTTTAGCAAAGTTCAGTTAGTTCCAGGGAGGTTAAGGTACTAAATAAGGTTAAGGAGTAAAATGATAATTTTGCGTCCTGAATAGCCGGGCCAGGTCCCGAGTGGTTAAAATGAGTTTCTATGACTTAAATTTTAACTTTAACTCAAACTTGAAGAAATAAACAAGGATTAATCAATAATAGCTAAGGTTACCAAAAGATGGAGACTTAATTGTAGCAAGTTTAACACTTTGGTGGCTTTGGTGTTAGGCAACCAAATTTCGTGTTCATCCTCTCCACCCTCATTTCTCTACCCAATTGAGCTTGGAATCAAGATTTCTTGGTGAAAGGTGAAGCCATCTGATGGCCCAAGGCCTCATCGTTGTGAGTCATGATGACTGTTGAGGAGACTTCTAGGAGGAAGAACGCCTGGAAGGTGGATCGCCCCAAGGAGAGTACCTGAAAAGCTGGTAAACAGGGTTAGGAGGCCCCCGGAGTGTTTTTCCGGGGGGGGAGCCTCCGACGCCCAAGTCAGTGGTGGCCGGAAGAAGGAGAAAGTCACTAGCTCAAAGAGAAAGGCAGAAAAGTCTCGCCTGGTATTTTCTCAGAGTGTGGGAGCTGTATATCCGGCCTGCCAACCTCCTGTCAAGTATTTATTTCCTGTATATATAGGAATACCTAGCCCGTTCAGATCATGACACGTGTGCGGTCGGATGCTCCTGAACGTCTGGGCGTAGGGGACAGATAGTTGGTAACTAGATGGCCTTGAGCCTTGTGCTGAGACGGGCCATGATATGATTCTGATGGCGTCTGCGCGTCAGGGCGACTTTTTACGTCTGTGGTGGGACGTGTCAGAGGCTTCCTTAAATGCTTCCTTAAATGCGCCTGCCGTACTCCCGAGGTCCCTGGGCGAGGTCGTCCTCTAGTTCGGACAGAGCCTCTTCGGGAAGCCTACCCTCAGTTTGGGGGTTCCCAGTTCCAGGGGGTTCCGCCTTCGGGGATATAATATTCGGGCAGCAATGTCTGGTGCCACTTTTCCGAAGGCGTGTTGTTCACAACCTTGGGGGGCGAATGGAGTCCTCAAGTTTTACTGGCGTGCCGAGGCTCGGAGCTCTCAGGCTATCTCCCGAGGTGCATGATTCCACCTATTCCCGGGAAGCACCAGTTCTTCTGGCCGTTGTTGTGGCAGGGTATTCGGCCAAATTGAGGCGACAGCCTTTGGCTATCACATGCCCCCCTCTGGAAAGCCGAAGTGAAGACTTCGGTTTGCATCTCTTTTCGAGGTTGCCGTTGGGAGTCTTGTTGGGAAGCATAACCTGTTCCGAGGTCACACCTTTTGCCCGAGGGTCTGGGCTGTTCGGCCTTGGCCTATTCTTTGGTGTCTCCGAGGCAAAGCCTGTACCGAAGATACACCTCTTGCCCAAAAGTCATGGGCTGTTCAGCCATAGCCTGTCTCTTGGTGTCCTCGAGGTGGCCTGCTTTTTATTTCTACAGGTCTGATGGCCAAGCGTGTCAGACTGAGCGGCGTGTCTCCATTTCTCAGGGATGTCAGACGACGTGTCCCAATCAGGAGGCGTGTCCCGGTTTTCCAGGCACGTTTGGGGAGGCACGTCCCACATTTCTGCGCAGCGGTTGACACGTGGCTTCTTGCCATTGGAGGAGAGGCGCGTCATTTACAGAGGGCGCGCCTTTTCGGGTGCAGCGGGCAGTTACGGCGACGGTTCGCCTCCAATGGGTACTTATGATGTTCTTTCGGTTACCCACCTTTGGCCTATAAATAGCCCATTCCATCATAAGTCCCACTTACTGGTTTTCTGCTCTTTTTCTGCTCTGCCCTCTGTTCTTGCGTTTTATCTTGCTTTCTGTGCCGGAGCTTCTTTAATCAGAGCTTTTTCCTACCAACTTTCACGACGGCATCCTCAGGCAAATCTTTTGGTGGGTTTTGATTTCCAGAGTACTTGATTCCTCTGTTTTTCTGAGTTTTTCTGGAAAACTGTTGTTTTTTCCAAACTCGTCTTCTGAGTTTTTTCTGGAAACTATTTTCTTTTCCATCTCAAACTCTTTTTCATGTCTGCGATGCCTGTTCCCGAGAGCTGGAAACCTCTTCTGGCCCATCCTTGCTGTACCACCCCCGAAAAACTAGAGAGGTGGAAGAAAAAATTATTTCTTCCGTCTTACGCTGTGACCAGACTGCCTCGTTCTAGCCATTTTGCTTTTTCAAACCGTGGCGACGAGGTTACCGTCTTTCGAGCCCAACTGAAGGCCGGTCTTCGGTATCCTCCCCCGAAGGTGGTTTGCGAGTTCTGCCAATTCCATGGCATTGCTGTGAACCAGCTTCCCCCGAACGCGTACTGCTATTTTAACGCCTACCTCTGCATGTGTGGCGTGTTCGGGATAGAGCCCCATTTCATCATTTTCATGCAGTACTACAAGCTCTATGTGGTCCCGAAGGGTGGCTTCTATTTCCTGCTGCCTCGGGGATCCGGGAGCAAAAAATTCACCTTCACCTTCGACACGAAGGATAGCTGGCGGGGGTGGCAGCCTAAGTTCTTTTTCCTCAAGGTGGATAAGAACTGGTCTGATGTCCCGACCAGGTGGGCTCAGGGAGTGCTGAACGCAGACGTCGTTGATCCGAGGATGCTGCTGACCCCACCGTTGGCTTCCGTGTTCGCGGATTTCGACGCCCGCATTCGGGCAGTCGCTGACTGGGCTCCCGAGGTCTCTCCTCGTGCTCTTTACCCCTTTCCTATCAACTGGAGGTTGAGGACCGAAGAAGTCCTTCGGGAGCTGAAAGTGGTTAAGGAGCACGTGACTGACCTCAATATGCCCGCTCCCGCCATCGCCGGGAAAGACTCCTGGCTGGTCAAGCTCCTTAAGGGGGAGACTTCTTTCGAAACTTTTGCCGAAAGTGAGTAATCTTCCATCCCTTTATACTTTTTCCTCGGACTTACGCTGATATTTCTTCTCTTTTTCAGAGATGGGCGATGGGGCTGCCGCTTATTACAAGGCCCTCTTTTCTGGCCAAGTGGAGAAGGGGGAGCAGACAAAGAAGGCGGCTTCCCGAAGAAGGAAGACGACAGGGGCGGGACCCTCGGCGAAGCGAGCTAGGAAGGCTCTCCAGCCTTCTCAGCCAGAGCTTTTGGAAGAAGAAGCTGGCGAAGACGCTGGTCTTGTTGAAATTCCACCGGCAGAGGTCCCCGCTACTTCCGCCGAGGTGCCTCCTCCCGACCTCGAGGCCCCCAGAAACACTGTAGTGGTAGAAGTACCCACCGCCGAGGAGCGGTACCGGCAGAAGGGCAAGGGTCTTTCTTCCGAGGGGCCCGAGGATCCCGAGGACACTGTCTCCGAGGTTCCTCCAGGTATGCCTTTAGGCGAAGTTCAGCTCCTTTTCCTTTCGCGAATTTTTCTTCTGCTCCTAACTTCCTTCTCACTTTCAGGGGAGCCTCTTACTGCTGGCTGGAGGGCCATTCATGAGAGGAAACGGGCCCTGCGCGATGCCACAATCCCTGAGGGGAAGGTCCCCTTGGAGCCCTTTTGGACAATCACGGAGGATATGAATTTGTTCTCCGACGATTGTCCGAAGATGACCAAAGAGATTTGGAAGGGGATGACCACTGACGCCTCCTTCCGGGCCATTGCGGCGGCTCACCCGGGGGATAATACCCTCGCCGCAAAAGTCACCGAGCATGCTGCTCAGGTATAGTCTTTACACTTTTTTCCTCAATTTTCTAAGTGTTTAGACTTGTACTAACCTGGACTTTTGCCTTGCCGTAGCTGCTGGAGTACGCTGGTTATCTCCGAGTTCGGGTGGCCAGACAGGCTGCCTCCAAGGATGCGACTTCGCGGGAACTCAGTGAAGCGAAGGCTTCGCTTGCGAAGGTGATCGCCAGCAACCAGCAGCTGACAGCGGATTGTTCTCAGCAACTTGCTGCCGTTCGGGAGGAGTTCTCGAAGAAAAGAGAAGAACTTGAAAAGGACTCCTCCCGGAAGATTGCCGACCTCGGCGACCAAGTAAAGGGGCTGCTCGCCGCCAACGAAGATCTTGTCAAGGACAAGGCTGTTTCCGACAGTCTTGCGGCGAGGTTGACGGACGAGAACACTGCTCTTCAAGCCGAGGTCGAGGCTCTGAAGAAGGAGTCCGGAGAGACGCTGGGGATAAGCGAGCTCGAAGAGGAGGTTGCTGAGCTGAGGGACGAGGTCAATGTCCTTGGCATTCAAAAACGTACTTCTGATGACATGGCCAAGGTCGCTTTTCAGGACGGCTTCTGCCTCGCTCGGCACCAGGTGCTGCAGAGGTTCCCAGATTTGGACCTCTCTTTTCTGGAGGGCCTAAATATTCCTGAGGGACCTCGGTGGCAGTGGTCCAGGGTCGAGCATCTGAAGCTTCCTGGTCTTCGTCCGCCCGGCTCTCCCTAGTTTGTTTTAGGGCTCCTCTTATTTTTCTCCTTCGTGCTCCTTCTTTGGACACTTCTTTTGTAAGGCAGCGTTTGCTCTAAATGAACAATCTTTTCGGCTAAGTCCTTTCTTGCAAGTTTCTTCATTTCCACTGTCCCGAACACGTTTGCTTCAAGAGACTTTCGGAAAACCTGCAACCAAAGAAACTTTTTACCTTCCTTTGTCCCGAGCGTGCTCGCTCAAGAGACTTTCTGGAAAGTTTGTAAAAATTTGGCTAAGTCTTTTGCAGGCTTTTTGTTTCCTTTTAACCCGAACATGTTCGCTCAAGGGTCTTCGGAAAACCTTCAGCCAAATTTTTCTGCCTTCCTATTGTCCCGAGCATATTTGCTCAAGGGACTTAGGAAAATTTTCACGAGATTGCTCATTCCCTTTTTCCCGAGCACGTTCGCTCAAGGGTGTTCGGAAATTACCTCTACTTTTGTTTTGGCGTGTACTTTTGCGAGATTCTTGCTTTCCCTTTTTCTCGAGCATGTTCGCTCAAGGGTGTTCGGAAAATTTTCTCTGCACTGATTATGCCGAGTGCCTTTGCAAGATTCTTGTTTCCCATATTTCCCGAGCATAGTGGCTCAAGGGACTTCGGGAAGTCACATCTGCTTTTTTCGTGGCGAGCACCTTCGCGGAATTCTGTCTTGGACAATTTGGTATACTTGAAAATTTTTCTCAAGACCATTCTTCTCTAGACCATTCTGTACTTAGAATATTTCTTGTACAATATATTTCTTCCGCTCAACCTTAGGCGTAGAATTTTTTCAGGGCGTCTGAATGCCAAGTGTTTTTCAATTCTACACCTTCGGCGTCGCCAAGCTTGTACACGCCTTTTCGTACTTCGGCGAGAACCAGATAAGGTCCTTCCCAATTTGCGCGAAGTACTCCGTGAGATGGCCTTCGGGGTGCAAAGTCGGCCTTTCGGAGAACGAGGTCTCCTTTTTTGATTTCTTTTGGTCTGGCTTTTAAGTTGATAGCCGCGGCCACTCTTTGCTGGAAAGCTTTTCTTCTCAGCTCGGCTATTTCTCTGTGTTCGGCCACAAGGTCGAGCTTAGTTCTCAGACCGAGGTCGTTTCCGCCTTCATCAAATACTTGCACCCATATTGAAGGCTGAACTATCTCTATTGGGATAATGGCCTCTGTTCCGAAGATGAGTGAGAAAGGAGTTTCCCCTGTGGCTCTTCGTGGCGTCGTTCGGTAGCTCCACAATACACTTTGGAGTTCTCCTGGCCATTTCCCCTTGGCTTCCCCAAGTCTCTTTTTCAGGCCATCTTTTATGGTCCTGTTTGATACTTCCACCTGCCCATTGCTTTGGGGGTGAGCTACTGGGGCGAAGTGCATCTTTATTCCGAGGTCGCTGATGAATTCCTGGAATCCTTTGTCTATGAACTGGGATCCATTATCAGCTACTAGTACCCTCGGTATGCCAAATCTGCATACTATGTTTTTCCATACGAACTTCTGCACTTCTTTTGCCGAGATAGTTGCTAGTGGTTCTGCCTCTACCCACTTTGAGAAATAGTCCACTGCTACCACGCAGAATTTCACGCCTCCGGGCGCTGCGGGGAGTGGCCCAATGAGGTCTATACCCCAGACTGCGAAGGGCCAAGGATAGTCTGCCGACGTTACCATTTCCGAGGGTATCCTCTGGATTTTTGCATGTCTCTGGCAACTACCGAACTTCTGGACGAACTGCCTTGCGTCCTTTCTCAGGGTAGGCCAGAAGTATCCTTGGCGGAGTATCACTGCTGCAAGGGCATCAGTTCCAATGTGCGAGCCGCACATGCCTTCGTGGACTTCTTCGAGGACCATCTCAGTATCCTCTTCGCCCACACATCTCTGCAGCGGATTTGCATATCCTTGCCGATATAACTCTTCACCAATCAGGAAGAATCTTCCGGCGCGTCTTCGCAGTCTTGCAGCATTGCCGGCGTCTTCGGGAAGCTCATTCTCTGCGAGGTATCTCTTTATGGGGTTCCACCCCATTCCCGAGGTCGTTACGCTTAGCACGGAGATGCTTGGATGGTCTAGCACCTCGGTGTATGTTTTGGACTTCGCTAAGCAATCTGCCTCAGTGTTATTCCGCCGGGGTACATTTTCGATCCGCACGGCGTCAAACTCTTGGATGAGTTTTCTTATCAGCTCGTGGTATTTTGCCAAGATTGGGTCCTTCGCCCCATAATCTCCTGCCGTCTGCCGAACTACCAGCTGGGAATCGCTGTGAGCCCTTAAGTTTCTCACGCCAATCTTTCTGGCCAAGCGTAATCCCGCTATGAGGGCTTCATACTCAGCCACATTATTGGTGACGTTGAAGCTGAACTTGATAGCCTTCATCACCTCTAGGCCTTCGGGTCCTCTGATAACTATTCCAGCTCCCTGGTGTTCGGAACCCGAGGCTCCGTCAACATGCAAGGTCCATTCTGGCTCACCTTCTTTCGGATCTGAGTGGTTCTCCTCAGTGGTGGGTATTTCGGCGATAAAATCTGCCAATGCTTGGGCTTTTATGGCCTTCCGAGGCTCATACGTGATTTCGTGTTCGCCAAGCTCTATGCACCACTTGGAGAGCCTTCCCGAATGATCAACTCTCTTCATAACATCCCGTAGTGGTAGACTACTTCGGACGATGATGGGGTGAGCCTGGAAATATGGTCGCAGTCTTCTTCCTGCAAGCACCAAGGCGTATATAGCTTTTTGAAGCAAAGGGTACCTGACTTCGGCGCCATGCAGGGACTTGCTGACGTAGTAGACCGGCCATTGTTTCGGCCCTTCTTCTTTTATCAGGACCGAGCTCACGGCCTTTTCTGTGACGGCGAGGTACAGTACGAGGGGTTCTCCCACCCGAGGTTGCCGCAGAGTCGGCAGGCTGGCCAGGTAGACTTTGAGTTCTTCCCAGGCCTTTTGGCAATCTTCATCCCAGGGATGATTGTTTCTTCCGAGGTCGCCTTCCATCTTTGCTGCCTTTGTGAGGACTTTGAAGAAAGGTCGACACCTATCTCCGTACCTGGAAATAAACCTGCTCAGAGAGGTTATTCTTCCGGTTAGTCTCTGCACGTCTTTCACTGTGGCAGGAGTTCGGAACTCAAGCAGAGCCTTAATCTTCTCAGGATTGGCGTCGATGCCTCTTTCCGATACCATGTACCCAAGGAATTTTCCCGACGTCACCCCGAAGATACACTTCTCGGGGTTAAGGCGAATCCCGAAGGCTCTGAGCTTTTGGAAGGTTTCCTCCAAATCTGCAACGTGGTAGCCGGGCAGCTTGCTTTTTACTATCATATCATCAACATATACTTCCATGTTTCTCCCCATTTGGTCTTTAAAGACCTTGTTCATCAGTCTCTGGTAGGTGGCTCCTGCATTTTTCAGCCCGAAAGGCATTCTGATATAGCAGTACGTTCCTCCCTCGGTGATGAAGGCAGTTTTCTCTTCATCTTCGGGGTCCATCCTTATCTGATGGTAGCCGCTGAAGGCATCTAGGAAGCTCAGGAGCCCGTATTCGGCCGTTGAATCTACCAGTTGATCTATTGGCGGAAGGGGAAATGAGTCTTTCGGGCAAGCATCGTTCAAGTTTCTGAAATCAATGCACATCCGGAGTTTGCGGCTACCTTCTTTTGTGGCAATGACCACGTTGCTTAACCATTCGGGGTATTTTACCTCCCTGATAACTTCAGCATCCAATAGGCGCTGGACTTCGGTTTTCACGAAGTTGCTTTTGTGGGCTGAGATGCTTCGTTTCTTTTGCCTGATAGGTTTTGCTTCCGGGCTTACTTTGAGGCTGTGCTGTAATATGCCAGGGTTCACTCCTGGCATGTCTTTCGGCGAGTAGGCAAACAGATCTTTATTTTTTAGCAGAAAGGATACAAGATTTTCCTTATCACCTTTGGCCAAGCTCTTCCCTATTCGGGTAGATTGTCCTGGGACAAGATCTACTGCTTCCGTTTCTGCTTCTGCGGGATCTCCTTCTTTGCCTTTCTCCTGCGCCTTTGCCTCCACCGTTTGTGTAGAGCTGTTTGCCGGAGCCTTTCGTGTTTTTACAAACACCTTTCTTACCTCGGCTTGGTCGATGAAGACCTCTGCATCTCCATCCTTGGTGGCGAATGTGACAGTCAAGTACTTCACATCGGGGCGAATGTGCAGGTTCCCCTGAGTCTGCCTTCCAAGGATGGCGTTGTACGAAGACGGGACATCCATGACGATGAATCTTGCCATTGTGGACGTGTACAACTCAGCTGCTCCGTCTACCGAAGTGCCTTTCATCATCAAAGGGAGGTCGATCCATCCGAGGACGGGTAGTTCGGATGGCCCAACGCCGAAGGTGGGCATGGTGACAGGTTTCAGCTCGCTGCTGGAGATGTCCAAGCTCGGCAGTAAGTGCGAGAATAGGACGTCAGCATTTGAGCCATCATCAAGCAACACTCTCTTGACGTCCCAGTTCCCTATTCTCGCCATTATCAGCAGCGGGTCGTCGTGGGGGAAGACGACAGTAGAGCCATCTTTGCGAGCCAATTTCTTTGATGGACTTTGATACTCCATAACCGCAATTTCTCTGGCGCTCCGCTTTCTTTCCGAGGATGGGAGCCCCGTGGTGATGGTTTGGATGACCCCTACTGGAGGTGGAAGGTGCCTTTTTGGACTTCTGTTTCTCCGCCTGTCGGAGTCATAGTCCTCGTTTTCGGCCCTCTCTTCCTCCTCTTTTCTGCCTTTTGGGGAGGGCATCCGCAGGTACTTGCGAAGTTGGCCCTGTTTGATCAGCGACTCTATGTACTTCTTCAGCTGGAAGCAGTCTTCGATGTCATGACCGTGGTCGCGATGAAACTGGCAGAACTTCTTGGCATTCTTCTTATTATCGGCGGCCATGGCCTTTGGCCGCCGAATCTGCGTCCCTTGCCTTTCCAGCGCCATGAGAATGTTGGTCCGTGTCGTGCTCAAGGGTGTGAAACTTTGAGGTTTCTTTCCTCGCATTCGCCGTGGTCGACCTGTATGTTCAGAAAGATGCCGAGCTTGCTGGCTGGACCCTTCGGCGCAGTGATGATCAGACTTCGGCCCCGCCATCCTCAATTCCTCGGCTGTCATGTGCTGCTCTGCCCTTCGGTAAAATTCTCCGAGGGTCTCTGGGGGGTCCTTTGAGAACTCGTAGAACAGCTGTGAGTCACGCCGAAGGCCCCGTGTCATAGCGAGGATGCGGATTTCGGGCCGGAAGTCCGGGACGCTGAGTGCTTCCCTGTTGAATCGTTCGACATAGTCTCGGATCGTCTCTCCGTTTCTCTGCTCTATGTCGAACATCTGTACAGGCATTTTGGCCGTCGGCCTGCTCCCAATGAACTGCTGGGTAAAGGCTGCGGACAACTCCTGAAACTCAGTGATAGTCCCTGGGGGCAAAGAATTGTACCATGCTGTTGCTGGGCCCGTGAGGGTGACTTCAAAGCATTTGCACATGGTAGCGTCATCAGCTCCGTGCATTATCATGCTCCGCCTGTACTTCATCAGATGGGCCTGTGGATCAGTCCGGCCATCATAGATCTCCAGCCTAGGCACTCTGAAGTCGCCTGGCATAGCTGCCTCAATGACGGTGCGAATAAACGGGGAGCCATCTTCGCATAATGCCCCCGACAGCCTGTCCCAAACGGGTTTTCTGGTCACTTGCTTTTCCACTCTATCCAGCCGTGCCAATATCCTTTCCATAAGCGCAGTGGCGCTAGGACCATTTTCGCAGGAGGGAGATCGACGGTGCCTTTTCGGGGAGCGAGTTCGGCGCGGAGGGGTCAGGGCCCTCGCCTCGGGCGACGAACTGCTTCGCTGTGAGACTCTCGGTCGCTTGGACCCGGTTTGTCCCACAGGCCGTTTCCCGAGGGCTATATCTTCTGTGGATGATTCTCCGCGAGGATCTCCACTTTCTGAACTGCGGTGTGTAGACTTGGGGCTTCTCTCCCGAGGGCGTGTTGATGAGGAGGGTTTCTGGGCCTGTGACTGCTGTGGCCATCTTCGGTCGATCTGCTGAGTCATTTCAGCAACGACCGAGCGCTGAAAGTCCCTCAAGAAGCTCATGGTGATTACCAGAGGGCGGTCCTCCTCTGGCGTAGAAGTCTCTGGGAGTGTCTGCTCAGCAGCCGGTTGTATCTCAGGCGCGGACGAGGACCTTGGGAGTCCCTTGTCCTTAGAACGCCGAGTCTCAACGACGGCAATCTGCGAGCGGGTTCCCACAGACGGCGCCAAATGATGGCCCAAGGCCTCATCGTTGTGAGTCATGATGACTGTTGAGGAGACTTCTAGGAGGAAGAACGCCTGGAAGGTGGATCGCCCCAAGGAGAGTACCTGAAAAGCTGGTAAACAGGGTTAGGAGGCCCCCGGAGTGTTTTTCCGGGGGGGGAGCCTCCGACGCCCAAGTCAGTGGTGGCCGGAAGAAGGAGAAAGTCACTAGCTCAAAGAGAAAGGCAGAAAAGTCTCGCCTGGTATTTTCTCAGAGTGTGGGAGCTGTATATCCGGCCTGCCAACCTCCTGTCAAGTATTTATTTCCTGTATATATAGGAATACCTAGCCCGTTCAGATCATGACACGTGTGCGGTCGGATGCTCCTGAACGTCTGGGCGTAGGGGACATATAGTTGGTAACTAGATGGCCTTGAGCCTTGTGCTGAGACGGGCCATGATATGATTCTGATGGCGTCTGCGCGTCAGGGCGACTTTTTACGTCTGTGGTGGGACGTGTCAGAGGCTTCCTTAAATGCTTCCTTAAATGCGCCTGCCGTACTCCCGAGGTCCCTGGGCGAGGTCGTCCTCTAGTTCGGACAGAGCCTCTTCGGGAAGCCTACCCTCAGTTTGGGGGTTCCCAGTTCCAGGGGGTTCCGCCTTCGGGGATATCATATTCGGGCAGCAATGTCTGGTGCCACTTTTCCGAAGGCGCGTTGTTCACAACCTTGGGGGGCGAATGGAGTCCTCAAGTTTTACTGGCGTGCCGAGGCTCGGAGCTCTCAGGCTATCTCCCGAGGTGCATGATTCCACCTATTCCCGGGAAGCACCAGTTCTTCTGGCCGTTGTTGTGGCAGGGTATTCGGCCAGATTGAGGCGACAGCCTTTGGCTATCACCATCAAAAGTATATAGGCCACTTGGAGCTAATTTCAAGTATTAAACCATGATTTTGGAGCTTGGAAGCATGTTTTCTCCCATTCCCTATTTTTAGTACGAGGTAACCAATGTGTTCTTGATTGAATTCATGTTTATTAGTTGGTTAGGAGCTTGGGTTTTGGTTAGGAAGCAAGAATTTGATGTTTGGTGCCTATGTTTTGTTTGGAAATTAGGTAGTGCTTTGTTGAACTTAGTGGATTAGAAGAGTGCTTGATTCTTGCTTCTTACTTGGAGTTGAGGTAAGGGAGTTGTGCTTTTGAGTTCAATTAATGCTATTAGAATGAGGTTGCTTGAAGAATTTGAGTAATTCTAACAATAGCATTAGTTAGAGGACAAGGTTGAATCATGGTGGACTATGAGGTTTGTGATGATTGGAATGATGTTATAAGGCATCATAGATTGCCTTGTGATAGTTGGTTGTGATCTATGCAACATGTTTTACATGTATGTGAAGTTTTGAGGCTAGCCAAGCATGTTTGACATGTTTGATAAGTGTCCGAAGTTCATAGTAGGAAAATTGTGAAAATTCTACAGATTCACAAATTGGCTACGTGTCGCCAGTTTCGTGCCATTCCCCACAATGTGTCGCCAATACAAGAAAGAGTTGGCGGAACGTTACCAACTGTGGCGACACGTCACCACAAGTGTGTTGGCTGAATTTTCCAATTTTTGCTAGGAAGGTCAAGGGGAGACCTAAGGGGCTTCTTAGGGTACCTTGGGGTCTAAGCATTCAGGGGGTACTCCAAGACCTTCAAAAGTCCTTTGAGACCTAGGAGTGTTCTTGAGTTTTGTAAAGTTTTATGGTTACTTCTACCATAAGCAAGAAAACTAGGTTACTAAGGATCACAACTAAGTAACACTAGCTAGGGTGGAAGGTTTAGAACCCTTGGCGACCAAGCTATGCTATTAGCCATGAGGTTGCAAGGTGAAACCTTAGTGCACCTAGTCTACAAGGTCTTTATGACCTAGTTACAATAGTCCCACCATAATTCCCTTGGACAACATAAAGAGGGAGAGGTTCAACTAGTGATTTATCACTAGTTAGGCAGGCAAGCTCAGCTTGCTAGAGGACAAAGCTATGCCTTGTAATTCAAGGACTAGGATGAAGAGAGGTCTCAAGGGACCTAGTTATATGTGCATATATCAGTACTCTCAAGCTGTATGAGCTCACAACAGGATACATATGTTATCATATATGGAGTCCTTAGTAATTTTCTTGCAGGTACAATAAAGAACCTTACTAAGAATGTTATGTTCTCGCTCCCTAGTTATGTTGCACAGATTTTGAAGTCACTGGATGCGGTAACCGTTGAGGGTTATTGCGGTAGTTAGCTTTTTTTGGAAGTATTTCACTTGAGAATCTTTATGATTCTAGAGTACTTGAGTAACTTGTTGGTCAAGTAACAGTACTAACTAAAGTCTTCCTTTGGCTGTAGAGCCTAGTAGCATTTGGACCAGGATTTTTGTGACTCACCACTGGGACTTACATCCAAGGTGGGAGTTAGTTGAAGAAGATCTCAGTTGAGGCTTGTATATATAGTACTCATAGTTGCCTCCATTGTCTATGTTTTGAGGAGTCCTAGACTCTATGGTTGTTCTTGGGTGAGGGCATTAGTCTACCTTATGTATGAATGCTCCCACACAGTTTTTATGTGTAGTAAACCAAGATAAATGTTGATTTTGTATACTTTGGCTATTTAAACTTATTTTCTATGTAAATATCTTGGCCATGTTAATGTTTTATGGTTTTTGTTATTCCAAGTCAAAGCATGAAGAGCATGCATCTTGCATATTCTATATCAATCAACTAGTATCATGGAGTTTTAATCTGCACACATATTCAGCTAGCCAATTACAATCCACCATGACACTAGCTGACACGATCCCCCGTGCCTCTGCCCGGGATACCCTGTGAGCGTTTGTCTCACGGTGGATTGTAATTGGCTAGCTGGTTATGTGTGTGGATTAAATCCAATGCTACTAGTTGATTAACCTAGAAATGCAATATGTATGCACTTATGCTTTGACTTGGTTTATTAAAACCATAAAACATTTAAACATTTAGACATTTAGCCGGCTAAGTAAAATTCTATATAAATAAATACAAAATGCCAAAGCATATCAAAATCAACCTTTGAGTGATTAACTACACATACACCGCTCGTGAAAGCATTTATACATAAGTAATTAATGCTCTCACTCAGAGAACAATCCCCTGAGTCAAGGACTCTTTATAACATAAATACTGGAGGCAAAATAGAGTACTGTATCAAAATACAAGACTTTGCTGAGATCTTTTACCCTAGCTCCCACTTTGGACTCCTGTCCCAGTGGCGAGTCTCACAAGTCCTTTGCCAAGTGCTACTAGGCTCTGCAGCCAAAGGAAGAAGCAAGTTAGTACCACAGCCTGACCAACAAACCAACTAATCACTTAAGCAAGCTAGAAACTTAAAGTTTCTCAACTACCGTACCTTTACAGACAAAAGGTACTACCGTGATAATCTTCAGCGATTATCCGGTCCTGCTGCTCCAGACTCTGCATAACAAACAGGGAGTGAGAATTCAACATTCTCAGTAAGGGTCTTCGATGTACCTGCAAGAAAAATTACTAGGACTCTGGCTGCGAGCTCACACAGCATGAGGGTACTAGGCATATATATATACTAGATCCGTAGACCTCTCCTCAAGTAGTCCTCTGTATCAGGCCAAGCATAATCACTTAGCAACCTGACACATATACAGGCCAAGCGCAATCACTTAGCAACCTGAAATATAGGCCAAGCGCTATCACTTAGCAACCTATCATATGGCTCAAGGGCGAACCTTAGCAAGCCTCATTCAAACATAGAACCTCTCACCTAGTTGTTATGCAGGGGAATTTATGATGGGACTTGTAGACTAGGCCGCAGGGCCTCTTTGATGTAAACTAGATGAACAAGGTTTCACCTCGGGGCCTCGTGGCTACCGCACGGCTAGGCCAACGAGGGTTCTAAACCTCTCACCTGAGCTATTGATAGCTAATTAAGTTCAATTGCAACATTTGTTTCCTTACTTGTTGCCTAAGCAACTTACTTACCTCAAACAGTTCAAGAAAACTCATACTTCTGGTGGGACTTTCGGAAGTTTCAGAGTACCATCGGGATCCTCGGACCCTTAGGCACGTTCCGAGCCTTCCGTAGTCTCGGTCGGGTCAACGCAGCAAAAAGTCAAACCCCCCATTTTTAGGTGTTGGCGCCGCGTCGCCAAAGGCAAAAGGAATTGGCGACGCGTCGCCGACGAACAAACGCTCTGTGAAGAAAAATTGAACTGGCGATGCGTCGCCAATTTTTGGGACAATTGGCGCCGCGTCGCCAATTCTGCAGAAATGCAGAATTCGGCCGTTTGCTGCTACGAAGTTTGGCAACCAAATACATATAGCAAACATGCATCAAAAGTTACCAAATTTCATACACATGAAGTACATGTTGCAAGGAACAAAACCAACTATCAAAGCCAAACTATGATGCATTAGAAGCATCAAACCAACCCTTCGAATTTAGCTAGTCCATCATAATTCCCAAAACGTTTCTTCATACCATACCCAAAAATTACTCAACTTTCTCAATCCATTTCAATCCAAAAGCAATCCAACAACTTAAAAACACTTTCTCCCTTACCTTAAGACCAAGAACAAGCAAGAATTCGAACCCTTCCTCTTCCAAACAAGCTTCCAAAGTTCTACACAAATTCAAACCAAAACAAAGCTCCTCAACATCAAAAACAACTCTTCCAACCAAAACCCAAGCTTCCAATCAATCAAATAACACGAATTCAATCAAGAACATGAATCATACCTCGTTCAAAAATAGGGGATGGAGAAAAACACCCTTTCAAGCTTCAAAAACATGGATTCAAGCTTGAAAATCACTTCTCCAAGCTTGAACACTTCAAACCACACCTTTTGGCACCAAAAGCTTTTGATTCCAAGCTTAATTTGAGAGAGAAATGGAGTGGAGAAGCTGGAAAACGGGTTATGGCAGCCCAAACCCCTCTTCCCTCTTCTTAAACCCCACTTAACCCTTCAAACCACCAAGGTTTCAAGTTAAGTGCAATTAGGTCCCCCATCTTTGTAACTTAACAGTTCTTGATTAAATCCTTGTCTATTTATTGAGTTTGAGTTAAGGTTAAAAGTTAAGTTCTAAAAATTCATTTTAAAACACTCGGGACTCGTCCCGGCCATTCAGGGTGCAAAATTACCATTTTGCCCCTGAACTTAGTTCAGAGCTTTATTCTTGTCGGAACTTAGTGAACTTTGGCAAACTTCTTAATTCTTGCTAGGCAAACTTAAATTAAACTTCTAAACTAAATTCTAAAGTCCTTACCTCCCACTAGAAGGGCCGTAACACTAGCTCTCACAGGTCTCCTAGGTAGAGGCAAAGGATGACCGTGTCAATAGTGGACCCTTGTGCTAGAACATACTCAGTGCTAACCAATAAATTATGTACTGTAGTGTTATGTTTGATAGGTAGACATGGTGAACTCAAGCCCAGTTAGGGTGGCAAGAACTAGTGGATGTTGTTGTAGGCCTTGATGGTGACAAGAAGTGGCTAGTCTGTGGTAAGGCTTCAACCTCTCACTAGTAGTTTGGTAGTTCTATTGCAAAATTATGGCATCAGTTTACTGGCATTACTTTTATGTTAGTTGTGAGGAAGTGGTTTCTTAACACCCACTTGATTGTTTTGGAACCACGAGTGAAGGCCTTAATGCCTTAGATTGGATTGGTGAAAAAGGGCTCCATAAGTTGAATCTCTTTCTTAGTTTAACTTGGTTGGCCTAGGTTGTAACAATAGCTAGCTAGGTTATGTGTAAAAGTTCCCTAGAGTAGCAGAGCAATTAAGCCATTCAATTAGATGCTGATAAGGTAAGTAGGTAAGGTTTAATTTATTTCTAACAGTTGTTTGCAGGAGGAAGCTGTGGAAGGAAGCATGGAGTAGGGAACTTATCTAGAGCGTAGAATGGATGGATGGACGTATTCATTAGTTACATCCCTTAGTGTAGAGCCAGTAGAAGGAGAAATGTTGCTAGGGGTTTGGTTTAACCACTGGGGGTAGTAAAAAACCCTAGCAATAGAATGGTTTGCATGGACCAAAGGATAGCTCATTGACTTATGGTCATCATCCTAAGGTTAAGTAGACTCAGAGGCCACCATGATAGCCCGAGGGAAGGAAGAAAGCTTGGTTGGTAAGGCTAGCAAGCAAGTAGAGGAATAGAGTCCTAAGTAGGACCAAGCAAGTAAGGTTAACATTTGTTGTTCGAGTGCTAGTAAGTAGTGGAAAGTTGATTCATGGGCCAAGAGTGACCTAATGATTTCATGTAAGAAGAGGCTTTGACTAGACCGATAAAGGTAGGGCTGAGTAAGTCCTATGACGAGGAGTTCACTATGTCCGTGAAGAGAGGGCTTGGAATAGCTGCTTTACAAGGTAATCTCCCACCCAGTTAAGTGTCATACTTAGTGGCAGAAAGTACCAGGTCTTGCATAGGTATAGTTATGCTCAACTATCATTATGTTGACTCTGGTAATAGTCTTGTTTATTGGAGTAAAGGGAAGACAGGGGTTGGAACCCTAGTCAGTGAGGATTTTGGTTACGCTAGCTTGAAGCCCAAAAGTTAGGGCAACTCGCTTAACTCTAGTGCCTGGTAAAGGAAGGGTTAGTGACTTGTTAGATTGGTTAAGGGCTAGTGGGTGCACTAAGTAGAGTTACCATGGGTGACCCACCTAAGAGGTTTTACATTGTTAACCACCTCCCAGTAGTTAATCAAAATGATGATGTCGATTCTACCCATGAGTAAATTAGTCGATGCGGAAAAAGCCATAGGTGTACCATTTCAATGTGTAGTTGGCATGTTATAATTCAAGGTAGAAAATTTAGGATGGCTAAGAAACAAGTGTACTAAGTATGCACATGAGGAGTTAATCCTGTGTTTGTAGTATGTTAGGCTCTGAGTGTAAGGAAGTGATAGGGCTTAGTGTGTAAGTTTTGAGCACCTAGGACACAACGAATGAAACAGCTAAAGCATCAAGACCTTTGGCTTAGGTAGCATATGGTAAACTCATCACCTAGTGCTAGAAGGCCTAAGCTAAAGAGGCATGGACAAAAGCCCAAAGGTTATTAGCTACTTAGAGGTTTTGGCATTTGTGCCAGGGTAATTTTCTCTGGTAAGAACACAAGTGTAAAGGACTCCAAAGTTGTGAGGGCAGAAGGATTGTGATGTTCGTGTGGTACATGTGTACTTGGCTAGTGCATTAGTATGCCTGATACATATGGGCATGTCTGAGAGGAGCATCGAAGACTCATACTCTAGGGTAGGCTAAGACTTACAACTCTCAGTAGACCATTTATTTTGAAAAGCCGTAGAATATAGTGAAGCATGGTGTGGAATATGTCTTATGGTGCTAAGAGTGTATGTGGTACAACCATAATACACTAGTGATGTAGTTATCTTAGTGATTGATAGGAGATGCCAAGTACCAAAAGCACACTGAGGAATTGTCAATGTGAGTGTTAGTGGATGAGTTGTATGCTCATTAAGCTAACTTGCACTAGAAGGTTTGGTATAGAGACGTTGGGTGCTAAAGTTGGAGTGAGACTCCAAGTGTAAGTGTTAACAGACAATTTTTAACTTGTTAAGTTAGCTTACACTAATGGGTTTAGGCACAAGAGGAAGGTTGAAAGAAGGTCACTAGTGTAAGGTTAGTGTAAGCAAAAGTCATTGTATGAGTTAGTGAACAAGTTTTATACATGTTAAGCTAATCTTACACTAAGGAGTTTTGGTACATGTGTGTTAGGTGCCGAACCTAGAGTAAGCTTCAGGTGTAAGTGTTAGTGGGCAAGCTTCAGGATTGTTAAGCTAGGTTGCACTAGGAGGCTCGAGCACAGGAGGTAGTGTGAAAAAGTTATTGGTACCCAGGCATTTTGGAACAAGTTTAAACCTGTTAGGGATCCTTCAGTAGCATCCATAAACTGGGGATAGTGGAAGACCATACCATAGTCTTTAAGAGTGAAGTTGCATAAAGGTGTATAAGACCGTGTAAGGTCAAGCCAAGGTAGGGAGGACAGTGAGTGGTTATTGGCATGAAATTGAAAGTGAGCTCAAAGTATGACATTGGCTTTAGTACCTATACAAGTGAGGGATCGACTTAAGTGCCATGGGGCACTGGTCCAACAAGTTAGGTAGGTGAAGACCAAGTGGGTTGCTGTGGAGTTGACACCCCTTGGTTGTTTTAATCAGGATATGTGGCACTGTATCCTAAGTTTCATCTCAAGGTGGGGAGATACAATTTGGAGGACCAAATTTCCCAAGGTGGGGAAAATGTCAAGACCCTCCAGTTATTGGACCAATGACGGTCAAGTAAGGCTTAGTTATGAGGTAAGAAATCCTTTACTAAATATTTGTTATGCATTTCAAGCCTATAAAGAGGGTTAGAAAGGTTTCTCAAACACAATTGGCACCTAACTATCGCCAGGGGCAAAATGATCATTCTGTATCCCGAGGTGATAAGATTGGTTTTAAAGCTTGAAGTAATTCTTTTGGACCTAAGTGAAAAGAAACCAAAGAGGGGGATGTAATTACCAAAGTTAGTGGCACTATTTCAAGGTAGGGTTCTTTTGGTAAAATTAAAGTTGTTGGAGGAGTCAAGGAGGGAAAGTTGGGTTTTAAACCATTTTGGGTGGCTTTGAATGCCACTATTCATCATCCCTTCCACCTCTAATTTGTAGCTCTCTCTTTCTCTATAAAATTCTTGCCCAACTCTCATTCCTTCCTTTAATTCTTAGTAAATTTTGAAGCCACGTGGAGTACCCAAATGAGAGCACGCTTGCTCTTGCTTAGTTTTGGTATGGAAAGCTTTGGAAGGGTGTTTTTCTTGCTTGGGAGCTTTGGTACATTTTTCCGCTTTGTGTTATTGGTTTCTTAAGCTTCCTAGAGGTTGGGTCAAGCTTAATTGAGCTAAAAATGGTGCCCATTTGTGATGAATTTGTCTTGGAACCATAGGAAACTCTTAGTGGAGCCATTGAAGCTTTGGTGCTCAACTTGCTTGATTTTTATTTGGATGTGTTTAAGGTAAGGGGATTTCTTATTTTCCATGTTATGTTAAAGCATTTCTATCATATTTGGCCTTGGGTATGAGTAATTACAAGCCTGGAAGTGATTAGAATCAAGTTTAAGTCAATTGTGCATAGTTTTCATGAAGATCGATGAAGCTGGCAAGTTTCTGGCACTGAGGCACCATTTTGGGTGCCTAGGTGCCAAAAGAATTCATGTCTAGGTCACACTACTAAGGCCTAGGCACCAGGATACTCATTTTTAGACAACATCAAAGCAACTCTGGTGACGCGGTGCGAGACTCATGCTACAGTGCCATAGTTGCTTTGAAACTCATTCAAGGAGGTTGTTTTTGGTTTCTAATTGGTTTCTAAACATCCTAGACATGTTCCCAAGTATGGTTCAAGATTTAAAATGGAACTTCAATGAAGAACAAGTGACAAATAGGTCAAAAAATGCAAGCAAAAGATTGTCTGTGCACAATTGAACCATGTGTGTTTCTAAGGGTGTTTTGGTGCCCTAGTTGAGGCTTGTAGTCATCCCTAAGGTAGTATAAATAAGTTAATAGTGAGTAACCAAGTAGTTAACACAAGGAGCATCGTGAACTAACAATGGTAAACTAGAATTGTTGCCTAGTTAACTAATAACAGTGCATGTGCACTAAGGCACGGTTAGTGTGGGCAACTTATGGTACAACTTCTTGTAGCTTGGTAAGATGTTTTGGGTTAGTATTTCATTGACGCTAGATTAGTTCAAGAGCTACAAGGACTACAAATAGTTAATGAAAACAATTAAGGGCGAAAGAATCACTATGAGGTTAATAAGGGTATATAAGTGCATTAGGGTACAATGTGAGCTCTAGGGCCGATGGGAAGCCTAGATTGGGTAATATGGGAGCTTGGCATGGATTAGGAGGTTACTTAATACCCAAGTAATTGCAAGCCACCCTAAGGAATCAAAAGGAACACTAAAAGCTCCAAGTTGGTAGGTGACTTAGCACTCAAGCTAAGTGCTAAGTTATTTGGCCATATTGGGGGTCTTCAAGGAGTAAGCTAGCCAAGCTAAGTTAGTGTATTTGAGACCTTAATATGTTCTAGGAAACACAAGGAGCACTTAGAGAAAGCATGATTCCTAGTGATGGCTAACTCATTGAAGTGTAGCAAGTGCTAAGCCTAGTATTATACAAGGTTCACCAAGGAAGGTGGAGGCTTAGTAACACTTGGTCACCTAGTTGGGTCATAGACCTGAGGGACTAAAGTGGGAGCTTACTACATTGAGGGGTTAAGGATTAGTACACCTAGCTACCTAGTTGGGTCTTAGGCCCGAGGAGCTAGAGCGAGAACCTAGTATGCCTAAACTAGATTGGCCATGTGCTAGTCAAGGTTCACCTTAGGGAGGGTGAAAGGTTAGTAACACCTAGTGGCCTAGCATTGTCCTAGACATAAGGCACTAGTGTGGTACCTTACTGTACCCAACTTGGCTTTGCCAAATAGAATTAGATTACTCTTGCACATAGTATTCAAGGGGAGGTTATTACGTGCTTAGGTGATAACTTGGTACAGTAGGCAAGTCAAGGATTGCTAGGATGAGTTTAGGGCCAAAACTCACCAGGAGAGGACTGCGATGAGGAAGGGTCCCAAGGGACTCTAGTATATGCACATATAATAAGTCTGAGACCGTAATGAGCCATGGTAGATTTGTGACATTTATTGTCCCATGTCTTTTAGTGTTTTCTTTTGCAGGTACCCCCGAAGACCCATTACTGGGAATCGATCATTCTCACCCCTTAGTTATGTGTGCAAGTTTAGAGAGTTTGGGAAGCAACCTGGGCTTGTTGAGCTAGTTGAACAGGTGTGAGTTATACTTGCTAGTCTGCATCTTCGAGTTTATTGGTTGTTGAGTACTAACTATGCTAGATTGACCTTAAGCAATGGTTGATCTAGGAGCACAAGGGGAGATCACGGCTAAAGGCACTTGAGGATCTCTAGTGGTTAGCCTACTTTGGTCATCTCAGTAGGTGATGCTTGAGTACTTAATTGTACTAGATGCCTCTAGAAACATTGGTTAGTTTTACTTTTTGGTTTATGATTTATGTACATGACTGAATAATGTACATAGGGTTATTGCTTGTAGAAAATATGTGTATGGCTTTTGCTAGTTTTATAATTTTTTTTATGTGTGGATCTGCCACTATTTTGAATGTTTTAATTTATTTTTAAATTTTGATGATGAAGTGAATCATGCATTATTTAATGCTAGTATATAGGTTAGTAATCTCAGATCACATGCATTAACTTTTATTACAACCATAGAAACCAACAACTACGAACCAAACTTGAGAATTTCCCTAAATTCCTAGCAATTCTGAGCAACAGGTAGCCACAGGTGGCCTAGGACTGCCACACAATTTGTTTTTAAACCTATGTTATTAACTACCGACCATGTGAGTCATGCTAGCCGTCCAGCGTCCCTTATAACGGTGCAATCCAAATTTGCTAGCCTAACTTTTGGAATTTTCCTAAAATGGTACTTTAACTCTAAAAGTGCATATTAAAGCCCTTTAACTCAACTAGTGTGTCAAATTTTAGTCCTTATGGTTAGATTAGTTGCTAGTTCGGATAAAACCTGCATATGTGGCATGTGCTACCCCTAGTTGTCCCATAATGCCACATTGGCATTGTCTTGCTGAGAGATTGAAATGATAGGCATTTTTTTTTGCCAACTACATTTACCATATTTGTTGTTCTGAACTCTATTCCTCTATCTCTACTAGTTATCTGGAAACCATTAACCTAGTCATAACAACAAGCAAAGTTCTATGTAATCTTTGTTTATGACGGCATCTGAGGCATTTGAAATACCATACAAGGGAAGATTGAAATGAAGGCAATATTGAATTAACTATGAATTAAAAAAAGTAACTAATGTATTAAAAATAAATAAACAACTAACTATTGGCAGTAAAAAATAATCAGACAATTAACAATAAAATACTTCATTTTTAGATTCAAATCCCCCTAGAAATCCATGGTGCAATTCATATTTGAGTTTAACAAGCATATGATTAACTTGGATCATGGAGTACTACCTAAATTAAATTAGCTCCCTATTATTCTTGTTTACTAACCTCTATTCTTAAGTCACCGATAAGGTGGCTAGTCCTACCGCGCTTCCTAACATTGCAATACTAATTTATGACCCAACTACTAGGTTTCACCCTAGTCCTGAGGTATTATACCACACCTATTATTCCCTTGTACAATAATATCCTTTATCGTACAGTGATCAATAATGAACATACTGGATACTACCTACATATGTTCATCATCCAACTTTGAATTAATAGGCTAGCTACTCTTAATCAATGCAACAAAGCACGTTGGACAGATTTTAAGGAAAGCACAATTATATTAAATCAAAAGCAATCACCATCGCAATGTTATTCTAGGATTTATCTACTCTAAGTATGAGGAGAAAATTTAGGTCATCATGCCAAAAAAGAAACACAATTGAAACAAAGAAAAACTAGGAAAAGAAATCTCCATCTCTAAATTGGCTTCCTTCCAAGCAATCCTTATTCTAATGTGGATTAATCGGTGTTGATCATCAGAAGTACCTCCAGCAGCCCAGCAGCCTTCTTTTATAAAAACTCAACTTTTTCTCTCTATAATTTCACATCATCTTCCTCTCTCTAGCCTTCCCTAGTAGCCCTTGGCTGCCTCCTTTTTGTTCTCCTTCAAAACATTAAAGTAGCTTGAGAAACCTTAATAATAGACAAACAAGAACACTGTTATGGCTCTCCTAGCTAGAAGCTCGCTCAAGGAAGGTAAAGTATTTGAAACCTAGTTTGGAATCTTATTTCAAGTTCACATAGCAAGAATAGGTAAGTTTAGCAAAGTTCACTAAGTTCCAAGAAAGTTAAGGCGCTAAATGAGGTTTAGGGGAACATTGGCAATTTTGAGTCCCGAAGGGTCGGGCTGAATCTTGAGGGTGAAAAATAAGTTTTGAAAAAGCTAAATTTTTCTTTAGACACAAGTTTTACTTAAATAAACATGGTTTGACAAAGATTGACTAGTTACTAAGAAAGATGGGGACTTGTTTGTAACTATGGATAAAATTTGGTGGCTTGATTTTAAAAAGAGCTATAAAGGTTGGTAAAGTGGTGCAGGCTCCCATTTTCACTCTAAACCCGACTTCATCGTCCACCCTACAATTTCTTCAGGAATTATATCTCAAAACCAAGAGTTTTTGGTAAAATTTGAAGCTACCAAGGGTGTATATGCATTAGGAAGCTTGTTCCAAGTGGAATTTTAAGTTTTTAGAACTTGGAACGATGTTTTCATCCATCCACTATTTTTAATGTGAGGCAACTTGTGATTCTATTGTGAATTCTTGTTTATTTGATGATTGAAGGCTTGGGTTTTGGTTAGAAGTTAATAATTTTGTGTTTTGTGCCATTGGTTGCTTGGAACTAGGAAGAACTTTATGGAACTTTGATTCCTAGTGAAGGGTGGATTAATTCTTACTTGTGAGTTGAAATTAAGGTAAGGGAGTTATATTTTCAAGCTTAATTAACGCTATTATAGTGTGTTTGCTTGAAGAAATCCAATAGTTTTGGCAATAGCATTAGTTAGTGGGCTAGTTTGTTCATGGTGGACTACTAGTTTTATGGACCTTTGGATGATGTTACAATACATCATAAGAATGCTTATGATAGTTTCTTGGGGTCTTTGCAATATGTTTTACATGTATGTGAAGTTTGAAGGCCATCTAAGCATGTTTAACATGTTTGGTAAGTCTTCAAAGGTTGTAGCAGCAAAACTAGAAACTTCTAGGGATCGCAGGTATTGGCAACGCATCGCCAATACCGATGACGCATCACTAATGCCACAAAAAATACACCAACTGTTGGTAACTATGGCGACACATTGCCATAGTTATAATGGCTAAAATTTTCCAATTTTTCTTGAGGGCTCGAAGGGAGGCCCAAGGGGGTGCTTAGGGTACCTAGGGGTCTAAGTATTTTGGGGGTACTTCAATGCTTCCAAAACTCCTTTGAGAACTAGGAGTTTTCTTGGGTTTTTATGGTTACTTTCACCATAAGCAAGAAAACTAGGTAACAAAGGGCAACAACTAAGTATCACTAGTGATGCCCGTCAGCATCTTCATTGAATGACATGTTGGCCCGTAGAGAGCACTTCTGGTGGGAGAGTATCTGAAAGAATTAGAAGAACAACTATCAGGAACTCCCCAGAGTGTGTTTCCGGGGGAAGAGCATCCGATGCCCAAGTCAGTACCAAAGAGTGACAGAAAAAAGCAAAGTGTAGAGAGTAAAGAATGTTCTCTATGTCCTTACCAAGCTCCTTCCCAATTATTTATAAGAGGGTGGAGGGAGGACTCCATTTGTCAAAGCTGACCTAGATCATGACACGTGTTCGGTCAGACCCAATCCATACCTTCGGAGGTAGGTGTCACCAGCTGGCCGTAGGCCGTTCTGGCCAGAGGGTAGGGCATGTGAGAGGTCTATCTGTCAGAGGCTCCTTAACCATTTTTGTATCTCTGGAAGACCCATTTGGGTATGAGACACCTTCGAGAGGAGATTTTCCCCGAGGGCTAGTGGGGAGGGCCCTTCGGCAAAGTGGGTCACCTTCGGGAGGTGTTTTCCACTATCGAGGATGGTAGATCTACTTTTCCAAAGTTGGTAAATCCAAAGGTGGTGAAAGACACCTTTCCCCGAAGTTGGTCATGTCACATTTTCGAGGGTGGTGTCGATGGAGTGCCCCGAGGTCGGGGCTAAGGCCGTACTGAAACTGGCTTCTAGATAGCTAATCAAGGGCTCTTTGAGGGCCATAGCCCTTCGGCTATCACATGCCCCCCTCGAAAAGCCAAAGCTGTGTGTTCGGCACTAAGCCTTTGAGAGCGTGGCATGGAGATCTTTACTGGAGGTGACAGTCGTCCCGTTTGCATAGCTAACTTATTGATTAAAGTAACCTTTTTCAGAGTGGGCACCTCTTTGGTTCAACGTGCTTTTTTCGGCTGAAGCAATTTCTTTGGAATAAAATGGGACTCCTTGATTTTGACCGAGCTATCGATGTTCCTAAAGTTGTATCTTCGGATGGGGAAAATATTCCCCCTTTGAGTTTTTTGTCTTCTGTAGCCTGCTAATGAATCATCACGTCTTCTGATCAGGTAGTCGCGTCACTTCGGGCTAGGCTTACATAGGTTTGCTACTGTCAGAAGGTGTGCCCTTGTTTCTTGTGTTCGATGACACATGTCACTATATGACTGGCGAATGGTCACGTCCGTTACATCCCTTCACCTGCGAAGGGTTATTATGGCAATGCTTTGCCTGCCCCCTTTGGTTTATATAAACCTCTTTTCCTTCAGAGTTTTCCACACTTCTTAATTTTTATTCCTTTTGCTCTTTGATTTCCTCTTCTTCTTCATCGTTCTTTGGCAATGGTGCTAGCGGCGAAGCGATTTCCGGTGAGTTGTGGTCATTTCCGAAGTCCTTGTCTTCATCCCAAACTAGGTGGGTCACCTTCCAAAGTTCTTTCTTTCTTTTTTTTGTTTAAATTCCTTTCCCATCACCTTTCCGAGGTTAGATTCCTCCATTGCCGAACATGTCTTCTTATCGTAAATAAGCTCATCCTATTCCTAAGAGTTGGCCCCCCACTTAACTCTCATCTAAGCTGTGCCACTTCAGAGAAAGTGAAGAAGTGGTTGGCTAAATTTTTTCTCCCATTCTATGCCATCACCAGGTTACCTAGTCCAAGTATGCCTAGCTATGCTCTTCATTTGGATGAGGTTACTGTCTTCAGGGTTCAGCTGAAGGCGGGTCTTCAATACCCCTTCCGAAGATAGTTTACGAATTTTTCCAATTCCATGGCATAGCCGTCAACCAACTTCCCCCGAACTCCTACTCCTACTTTAACGCTTTTCTTTGTATGTGTAGGGCCTTCGGCATAGAGCCCTACTTTATTTTTTTCATGCAATACTACAAACTCCACCCTGTTCCGAATGACAGATTCTACTTTTTTCTCCCTCTGGAATCTGGGAGTAAGAAAAATATGTTCACCTTCGGAATGAAGGATAGTTGGTGAGGGTGGTAAAAGAAGTTCTTTTTTCTGAAGGTGGATGAGCAGTGGAAGGACATACTGACCAAATGGGCTTCGGGAACTCTTGATACCGATGTAGTGGACCCGAGAAAGCTCTTAACCCTTAGAGCTAGAGTCCCAATTTAAAGAGTTTGATAGCCATATTCGGGTGGTGGTAGATTGGGATCACGAGGTCCCTCCGCGTTCTCTCTACCCTTTCCTCATCAGATGGAGTTTCATGACTGAAGAGGTCCTTTGGGAACTTGGGGTAATCAAGGAGCATGTCACTGGCGAAGGCATGCCAAAGCCCTTGGTTGATGGGAAGAAAGCATTGTTGGTCAGCTCCTTCGGGGTGAACTAACGTACTCGGCACTGAAAGAGAGTAAGCCCCTTTCTAGTTTTTGTTACTTAGGCCCTTCCATACTTACACTGATGTTCTTCTTTTTGCAGAGATTGGTGATAAATCTGCAGCATTATACAAAAGTCTCTTCCTTGGTCAGGCCAAGAAGGGGGAGCAACAGAAGAAGAAGTGCCAAAGAGGAAGAAGGCGTCGACCAGACTGTCTTTAGCGTCGAAGTCAAAGAAAGCCAAAGAGGATTCATTTCCTCCTCCACCCAAAGGCGAAGTGGAAGTGCTCGAACAAACCCCTATGCGTGCTGACCCGCCTCTGGGGCCTACCATCCACTCAACCCCTTTAAGCCCCATTACAACTGTCGAGATGTTGGGGACTTCAGCGGGGAGCTTTTAGTCGAAGGACTAGAGGAACGCCGAAAGAAGAAGGGCAAAGGGGTCCCCACCGAAGTCATCAATGTCAGTGATACCGACACCAATGACGCGGAATAGCCCCCAGGTTTGTCCTTTAGTCATTCATTTATGAGTTTTGGCATTTTTGGTATTTTAGACCTTGTAAATGAATGGCTAAGGGATAAGGTTTAATGGAACTTCGGCATGACTTTGTAGAGGAGCAAGCACTGGCTCAGTTGGTCGCTAAGCATGCTCGGAAGAGGGACCTTCGGGATGCAAAAATCCCGAGGGACAAGGTTCTGAGGGAGTCCTTCTGGACTTTCACGGAGGACATGGAGAGTGAAGGGCATTATGACTAATGCCACCTTCCAGTCACTGGCGGAAGAGTGTCCGAATGAGGAGGTTCTGGGTTGCGAGGATGAGTGAACATGCTACCCAGGTAAACCTTAAAACCTTTAGGACATAGAATTTTGCCGAGCTTTTCCTCCTTTTGTTCCTTATTTAGAGTCTATCCTTTTGCAGCTCTTGGGATATAGTGGATTTTTTTGAGCTTAGGTAGTGAAACAATCCTCGGTCCAAACTCAGTCTGAGGAGAACTTGATGAAAGCCAAGGAACTTTTTGCCAGTTCAGTCATCAAGTATGGCGAGCTTAGTAAAATTACAAAGCAGGAGTTAGCTAGCCATTGGGAAGAGATGCTGAAGAGCCAGAACGAGCTTTTAGAAGACTTTTGTTCCAAGGTCACGGACCTCGGATCGAGGGTAGTGCCTCTGACTTTGGTGAATGAAGCCTTCCAGAAGGAGAAGGAGGAATTCATTGCCGATCTTATGAGGACGCTAGGCCTCAACGTGAAACTCCTTGTCGATGTCAATCGGTTGAAGAAGGAGATGAAGAAGAAGGAAAAGAAGCTGAAGAATGAGGTGGAGGTCCTGAAGAAGGAGCTGGAGGACTTGAAGGTAGAGAAGGGTAAGTCTGACGAAGCAACTAAGTCTTCTTATTAGGATGGTTTCTACCTTGCTCACCACCAAGTCTTGTCCAAGTTTCCTAACCTTGACCTTTCCTTCCTCTGGGCGCTGGACATCCCCCAAGGACCATCTTCAGAATGGTCGAAGCTAGAGTTCCTCAACCTTCCCATCCCTCCTTCTCCATCGACTGAGGTTAGCACAAACGAAGATGATGGGGTTGAGGACGAACAGACCAAGGATGCTGGAGTCCCCGAAGATGGGCAAGACAAGCAATAGGCTCCTCCTTCTTTACCTTCTCTTTTATTTTTTTGTAATCCACTCCTTGTACTTTTGTAATGAAATTTTATTGAAACTTTCTTGCTTGAAATTTGGCTAAGTCCACAATTGGTATGACTTCGAACAAGTTTCGACATTTGGCGTCTAACCGTCTTCAAAGATAAGTCATGTTGTCCTTTAAGGACTTACAACTTCAGTCTCTTTTAAAGGTTTCACAACCATCTTTGGTTGAGCTTCTTCGGAAGACTTGGCTTCCAAAAATGTTTAAGTATTTTTAGGACCAACCGTGTTCGGTCAACCACATTTGGCTTCTATTCTTTCAGCATCAACCTCGTTCGGTCACTCACATTTGGTTAAAAATTGCACAATTTCACTTATACATATTTGGAAACAACCATGTTCGGTTTTCCTCCCTAGGCAATGGCCATGTTCGGAAACAACCATGTTTGGTTTTGCCTCATTCGACACAAACGATGTTCAGTTGACTACCTTTGACAAAAATTGTACAATATTTCTTACGCACCTTAGGAAGCAATCACATTCAGTTCGCTACCTTTGGCGTCTTTTGCACACATTTCTCTCTTGAAAATTTTTCTAAGTGTAGAATTTTTTCAAAGAATCTGAATGCCATGTATCTTTCAATGTTCGACCTTCGGTGTCATCGAGCTTGTAGACTCCTGGCTGAACTTCCTCGATGACCAAATAAGGTTCATCCCAATTTGCCCGAAGTACTCCATAAGATGGTCTTCGTGCTTCGAATTCAGCCTTTTGGAGAATGTGGCCCCCTTTCTTAATTCCTTGACACTTGACATGCAAGTTTGAAGCAACGGCTACTTTTTGCTAAAAAGCTTTTCTTCTGAACTCGGCCATCTCTTTAGGCTCCTCAATTAGATCCAACCTGGTTCTTAAACTGAGGTTGTTCCCTTTTTCGTTCAACACCTATATCCTCATCGATGGCTGTATGACCTTGACAGGGATAATGGCCTCCATGCCGAAGACGAGCGAGAAGGGTGTCTCACCTGTGGCCCTTCTGGTAGTTGTTCGATAGCTTTAGAGCACACTCGGAAGTTCTCCTGGCCATTTTTCCTTTGCTTCCTTCAACCTCTTTTTAAGACCATCTTTTATGGTTCTGTTGGAGACTTCAACTTGCCCATTGCTCTAATGATGGGCAACTGGGGTGAAGTGCAATTTTATTCCAAGGTTGGCTGCAAATTCCTGGAAACCTTTCTCCTTGAACTGGGAACCATTATAGGCTACTATCACCCTTGGTACACCGAATCTGCATATGATGTTCTTCCAAACAAATCTTTGTATGTGCTTTTGCCGATATTGCTACCAAAGGCTTTGCCTTGATCCATTTGGTGAAATAGTCTACTGTGACTATGCAGAACTTCAATCCTCCTGGAGCTGTTGGGAGAGGCCCAATGAGGTCAATGCCCAAAACCACGAAGGGGCAAGGATAGTTTGCTGAACTTATCACTTGCGAGGGTAGTCTCTAGATGGGAGTGTGTCTCTGGCATTTTTCACATTTCTGGACAAACTGCCTCACATCCTTCGTCAAGGTAGGCCAGAAATATCCTTGGTAGAGTAGTACCGCGGCAAGGGCATCAGTTCCTATGTGAGAATGACAAGCTCCCTTATGGACTTCTTTGAGGACCGTCTCCACATCCTCTTCGCTGACACACCTCTGTAATGGACTTGCGTACCCTTGTCGGTACAACACTTCTCCAATTAGGAAGTATCTTCATGAGCATTTTCGCACTTTCGCCGCTTTGGGAGGATCTCCGGGAAGCTCCGAAGTTATGAGGTATTTCTTGGTAAGATCTTTCCACCCTTTGTACAAGGTTGTTATGCACATTACCAGTATGCTTGGTTGATACAGCACTTCAGTGGACTTCTTCAATTTGGCCAGAGTATCTGCTTCCATATTATCTCATCATGGTACATTTTTTATATGTCCCGTGTCGAACTCCTGGATGAGCTTTTTCACGAGATCATGTTACTTTGTCAAGTTTGGGTCCTTTGCCCCGTAGTCCCCGACCAACTGTTCGACCACTAGTTGAGAATCACTGTGGGCCTTCAGATTCCTCACACCTACTCTTTTTGCCAGCCACAAGCCTGCTAGAAGGGCTTCATATTTGGCGACATTGTTGGTGACATTGAATCCAAATTTGATGGCCTTCATAGCTTCCATACCTTCGGGTCCGTGGAGAATTACTCTGGCTCACTGGTGTTCGGATCTTGAGGCACCATCAACAAACAATGTGCACTTAGGCTCATCACTTTTGAGGTCTTCTGGACTACCTTCAGTTTTAGGTACCTTGGCGATGAAGTCTATGAGCGCTTTGGCCTTTATTGTTTTTCTTGGCTCGTAGGTGATGTCATATTCACGGAGTTTGATGCATGACTTTGATAATCTTCCCGAATGGTCTACCTTCTTCATGACATTCTGAAGAGGTAGGTTACTTCAGACAATGATAGGGTGCCATTGGAAGTAAGGTCACAGCCTTCTACTTGCCAGTACTAAGGCATAGATGGCCTTCTACAGAAGAGGGTACCTAACTTCGGCACCATGCAAGGACTTACTCACATAGTACATTGGCCATTGCTTTCCACCCTCTTCCTTTACAGGCACAAACTTACTGCCTTTTCGGTGACGACGAGGTAGAGGATGAGGGGTTCTCCTTCCCGCGGCTGCCGTAGTGTCGGCAGATGGGTTAGGTAGCTTTTGAGCTCCTCCCAAGCCTTCCAACAATCCTCATTCCAAGGACGTTCCTCAGAACCGAAGTTAACTTCATTTTTTGCTACTCTGGCAAGCACTTTAAAGAATGGTCAGCACTAGTCCCCGTATCTGAAGATGAATCTGCTAAGGGCCATGATTCTCCCGGCAAGGCTTTGCACATCCTTGGTCATTGTGGGAATTCGGAATCCTAGTAGGGCCTTAACCTTTTCTCAGTTGGCATCGATACTTCTTTTAGATACAATAAACCCGAGCAATTTGCCCGCTGTAACCCCGAACACACATTTCTCGGGGTTAAAACAGATCCCGAATTCCAAAAGTTGGTGGAATGTTTCTTCCAAGTCTACGGTATGACCACCAGGTCATTTGCTCTTGACTATCATATCGTCAACATATACCTCCATATTTCTCCCAATTTGGGAGCTAAATACCTTCTTCATCAACCTTTGGTACGTTGCTCCCAAGTTTTTAAGGCCAAAGGGCATTCTCACGCAGCAGTAAGTTCCGACCTCGATTATGAAGGCAGTTTTTTCCTCATCTTCAGGATTCATCCGAATTTGGTGATATCCACTAAAGGCGTTGAGGAAGCTAAGTAGACCATTATTGGCAGTGGAGTCCAACAGTTGCTCTATTGGTGGCAAAGGGTAGGAGTCTTTTGGGTAGGTGTTGTTTATGTTTCGGAAGTCGATACACATTCGGAGTTTATCTCTCCCCTGCTTTGTCACAACAACTACATTGCTTAGCCATTCAGGGTACTTGACTTCCCTTATTATGCCTGCCTCTATTAATTGTTGGACTTCAATTTTAACAAAGTTGTTCTTATGCGCCAACAGGCTATGTTTTTTCTGCCGAATAGGCTTCACCTTCGGATGCGCTTTAAGACAAATTTGCATTATACCAAGATCCACCCCAGGCATATCACTCAGAGAGTACACAAATAGATCATTGTTCATTAATAGAAGGGATACAAGCTTTTCCTTGTCACCTTCGACCAGTTTTTTCCCCACTCGGGAACTTCGGCCCGGGACAAGCTCTACATCCTCTGTTTCTATTTTTTCAGAGTCACTTTTTTCTCCTCCTATTCTCTCTTCACCAACCATGCTCTTTTCTTCTGAAGTCTGCGTGTGAACTTTCGCTGAGCTCTGTCTTGCCTTCATGAAAACTTTCCTTATTTTGGCTTGATCAATGAATATTTTCGCGTCCCCCTCCTTTGTTCCAAAGGTGACCGTTAGGTACTTCATGTTTGGACAAACGTGAAGTTTTCCTTGTGTTTGCCTTCTGAGGATGGCGTTGTACAAAGAAGGACCATCTATGACAATGAAACTTGTCATTGTGGAGCAAAAGATCTGTTTCTCATTTTGAACAGAAGTTCCCCTTAGCATCAAAGGCAGATCGATCCACCCGAGTATAGGGAGTTCGGATGGACCTACAACGAAGGTAGGTGAGGTAATGGGTTTCAGATCACCCTTGGAGATGCCCAAGTTCGGCTAGAGGTGGGAGAACAGAATGTCAGCATTGGAACCATCATCGATGAGCACTTTTTTGACATCCCACCTCCCTATCCTAGCCATGATTAGGAGGGGGTCGTCATGAGGGAACTTCATGGTGGACCTATCTTTCTGAACAAGCTTGTTCGCTGGGTTTCTAAGCTCCATCATCGATATTTCCTGGACTTTCCTTTTCCTCTCGGCTGAGGGTATCCCAGTGGTGATTGTTTGGATCACTCCCACCGGGGGTGGTGGATGCTTTTTTGGGACTTCGGTTGCAATGTCGATCGGATTCATAATCCTCATCTTCCCTTTTCCTCTCATCTTCCCTTCTTCCTTTGGGTGACGGCATACGTAGGTAGCGCCTGAGTTGCCCCTGCTTGATTAAAAATTAAATGTACTTTCTCAACTGGAAGCAATCCTCGATATCGTGCCCGTGGTCCCGATGGAACTGACAGAACTTCTTCATGTTCTTTTTGTTTTCCGAGGTCATGGACTTCTAACCCTGGATAGCGGTTCCTTGTCTTTCCATGGCCATGAGTCTGTTTTTCCTTATCGTGTTGAAGAGCTTGAAAGACATCGGCTTCTTCCCCCTTGCTTTCCAAGGTCTGCCCCCGCCCTTGGTTAGGTACCGAGGTTGGTAACTCTGACCCTTGGAGTGATTGTGATCAGACTTTGGCCCTCCCATCATCAATTCTTCGGCCATCATGTGCTGTTCTGCCCTTCGGTAGAATTCTTCGAGGGTGCCAAGAGGATCCTTGGAAAACTCATAGAAACATTGTGAATATCTCTGAAGTGCCCTGATTATAGTGAGGATGCGGATTTTGGGGCAAAAATTGGGGACACTTAAGGCTTCTTGTTGAACTTCTCGACATAGTCCCGAATGGTCTCCCCATTCTTTTGAGCTATGTCAAACATTTGAACGGGCATCTTCACCGTTGGTGTACTTTCAATGAACTACTGCGTGAATGTGGCAGATAACCCCCGGAAACCCATTGTGGTTCTGGGAGCCAGGGAGTTATACCACCCCGTTGTCGGCCCTAAAAGGGTAACTTCGGAGCACTTGCAGAGGGTGGCATCATCAGTGCAAAGCAACACCATGCTGCGCCTATATTTCATTAGGTGCGCTTGGGGATTACTGCGCCTATCATATGTTTCCAAGCGTGGTACTTGGAAGTCACTTGGCATAGGTACCTCTACTACTGCACGAATGAAGGGTGACTCTTCTCCAGTGAGGGTCTCCGACAACCTTGACCAGACAGGTTTCCGAGAAATCTATTTTTCCATCTTCTGCAACCTCTCTAGGATCTTCTCCATGAGGGTGGTAGTACTGTCTTCTCCGCGTTGCCTGGTAGTCGCCGGCAACAGAGATTAACGTCTTCTTTTTGGAGAGTAACTTCAACGGCGGGGGGATTGGGACTTCCCGTACTGGGATGGACTTCGCCGGCAAGAAGTCCTAGGCTCTTTTGACACCGTTTCTCCAGCGAGATATCCTTTGGGGGGTGCATTCTCTGTTGGTGGCTCATCGTGAGAACTGCTGCTTCCAGAGCTTCGGTGAGGTAACCTTGTGCTTCTCTCTTGCCGGGCGCTAGGAGAAAGTACCCTTCCCTAGGAGGTGGTTGTGACCATCTTTGGTTGAGCTGTTGAGTCATTTCAGCCACAACAGAGTACTGAAAATCTCACGGAAAGCTCATCGTGACCGTCAGAGGTCATTCATCCTCCGGCAAAGAAGTCTTTATCACAGGTTGCTTAGTCGCTATTGGAGCTTCCGGTGCAGACTGGGACTTCGGGAGTCCCCTATCCATAGAATGCCAGGTCTCAACAACGACAACCTAAGAATGAGTTCCCATAGATGATGCCAAATGATGCCCGTTGGCACCTTCGTTAAATGACATGTTGGGCTACAGAGAGGACTTCCGGTGGAAAAGTTTCTGAAACACTTAGAAAAGCAAAGGTCAGGAGCTCCTCGGAGTGCGTTTCTGGGTGAAGATCCTCCAACGTGCAAGTCAGTATCTGAGAGTGATAGAAAAGAGCAGAGAATAAAGAGTAAAGAATGTTCTCTATGTCCTTACCATGGTCCCTCCCAAGTATTTATAGGAGGGTGGAGGGAGGAGTCCATTTGTCAGAGCTGGCCTAGATCATGACACGTGTTCGGTCAGATCCGATCGATACCTTTGGTGGTAGGCGTCACCAACTGGCCGTAGGCCATTCTGGCCAGAGGGCAGGGGCATGTGCGAGGTCTCTCTATCAAAGGCTCCTTAACCATTTTTGTCGTATCTCCATAAGACCACTTCGGGGTACGAGACCCCTTTGGGAGGAGATTTTCCCCGAGGGCTAGTGGGGAAGGCCCATCGACAAAGTGGGTCACCTTCGGGAGGTGTTTTCCACTGTCGAGGATGGTAGATCCACTTTTCCAAGGTTGGTAAATCTGAAAGTGGTGAGAGACACCTTTTTTCGATGTTGGTCATGTCACCTTTCCGAGGGTGGTGTCGATGGAGTGCCTCGAGGTCGGGGCTAAGTCCTTACTGAGGGTGGTTTTCAGATACCTGATCAGGGGATCTTTGAGGGCCATAGCACTTCGGCTATCAACTAGCTTGGGTGAAAGGTTTAGTGCCATTGGTGACCTAGCCATGCCATTGGGCATAAGGTTATGATGTAAAACCTTACTGTACCTAGTGGGTCTTTGTGGCCTAGTCAATAGTAGTCCCACCATAGTACCCCTATACAACATAACGGAGTTTTAACTAGTGAATCATCATTGGTTAGGCTAGTAAGCTTTGCTTGCTACTGGGCAACACTCTTCCTTATAGTTCAAGGGCTAGGTTGAGGAGACGTTCCAAGGGACTGAGACATATGTGCATAAGTCTAGCCTTAGGCTGTATGAGCTTGTAGTAGATTACATATGTTCACATATGTGTTGTCCTTAGAAACTTTTCTTGCATGTAAGGTGAATACCCTTATTGAGAATTTTGAATTCTCACTCTCTAGTTATGTTGTGCAGTTTCTGACCCTGTTGGGCCGAATAACCATTGAGGGTTATCACGGTAGTTTGTGGTTGCAAGTACTTCGCTTGAGAGTCTTTGTGATTCTAGTCTTCTTTGGTTACTTGTTGGTTAAGCAACAATGCTAACTATAGTGTTTTCTTCGCTATAGAGCCTAGCAACATATGGATAGGCTTTTGTCACTTGGCACTAAGGTTGATTTCTAAGGTGGGAGTTAATGAAGGGGATCTCAATTGAGGCTTGTATATGTGTTGTACACCTAGTTGCCTCCCTTGTCTATATTTTCTAGTCTTAGACTCTAGGGTTTCCCTTGGGTGAGGGCTTTAGTCTAGTTTCTGTTCAATGCCTTCACACAGTTGTTATGTGTAGTATTAATCATACAAATGTTGATTTTGTATGCTTTCTATCATGCCTGTGATTCGCATAGGCCATGGGCTATAAGGAAATGTAAACATGGTGTACATTGTATGGATAAATGAACAATGCAGATTCGAAGTCACAAGTATGGACAAAACTCCTATAAAAATGCCCTAAAGGTACTTTAAGTATGCTTCAGAGGAATCCAATGAAAAATGGTATGATTGTGATCCAACTAGGGTAGGCTTAAGCCCTAAAACCCCTTTTGAGGAAGCCAAAGAAATAAACTGTTCCAAGGCAGACATAAAACGTGACTCTTAAGTACACTCCAGTGTGCACTTGTGTGAATCTGAGAACTCTAAAGCCCAAAACACTAAGGGACATTGTGAGAGCTCAATGCCTAAGATTGGGATATCAATTAGGGTAGCCACATAAACTCAAAGAATAAGATGGACTTATGAAAAAGAGACAAAACATACTAGAGTGCACTAGAACACTCTTAAGTGCACATTTGTGTACAACCATGTGCTTAGGAAGGCTCTAAAGTCTAATGTCTTAAAGGGCATTCCATGAGAGTGATACTCATCATTTAAATGAGAATGTGGACTACAATGTGGGCTAAGAGAAGGTGGAAAACAAAAAGAAATGCTATCAAATGCACTCCAAATGCACTTCAAAGTGCACTTATATTCAATGCAAAGTTTAAGGGCTTAATTGGATGAATAAATTGGCAAAGTGGGTGCTTAAAATGTGCCACTTGAAGAGCAAACTAGGACAAAACAAAGTCTTGAAGAATTTGAGTTGCTTAGAGGAAGATTTGACCAAGAATAGTCAAAATTTCCACAGCCACTTGAATAATTTGGCCACCATTTGATCTTTGGTCTTTGAAGCTAATTCATTGCAACTTCCTAGCTATTTCTTGGTAATTTCATGGCTCATTAAGTCTGGCTAAAGACCTTCATAGAACTAAAACAAAATCAAAACAAAAAGAAGACTAAACTAGTCAATAGTCTTGGTAATGAAGTCATTTACTACCTATTATCATGTACTAAGCCCTATAAATGACTATGAAAAAGAAGGGAAAGAGAGTAGAACACTTAGAAGCCAAATCAAAGACAAAAACCAAACTAGCTCAAAATCGAAGCTAAGTTAGTGCACCAGCTTTAGTTTTCTTCATGAGTTGCTATCTTCTTCCTTTCTTCTTATTTTCTTACCATATTCTACTTGCCCAAATCCTTACTAATACATTCTAGGGCTACTGGAAAGAAAGAAGCCAAGGAAGGACAAAAATAATGCCAAATCCAAAGCATGTTGGTGCAAGACTAGCGCATGGTGTTCTCCATGTTTCATGTGACGCTTAAGGATGCATCATCAAGCTTCTTTCCTACCATTTTGACCAGAGGTGCGGACTTTTATGGAGCTTTTTCTCCTATATTTTGAAAGGGAAAAACTACCCTAGGTAATGGCTTAAGCTAAAGGAACCTAAAGGCTATGTAATGGGCTATATGTGCATAGAGCACTATGGTAAGCTACCTAGTTTGCTTTCGGCAAGCATAGAGTTTTGCTCAAGTTTGGCCAAACTTGAGCATTAACATGGAGGTCTTTGTTAATTGAACTTACTCAAAGTAATCACATGAAGAAACTGAAGAAAGATCATGCTTGCTATGTTAAGCAACCATGTGTATGTGGTGTATGTGTCTGTGTGCTTCCTTATTTTGATGTGTGTGCTGACCCTTATTTCATATATATGTGCATCTTAATATATTACTTTTTTTATATTTTATTGTCTTTGGATGCTGGTCATTAAGCAAAATTGGAGGTTTATATGCATAGTAATGTTATAACATTGTGTAAGGATTGGGTGCTGTATTTGGGTTCTTCATTGAGTACCTATGTGCTCATGCTCTTTTTTGCCCATTTCAAGTAAAAAAGTGGAAGAATAAAGGGCTAATGAACCTTCAAGGAGGTCTATGTACAAAAAGGTATACTCTAAAAATTATGGCATATGGACAAGGAACCATGGAAATTTCATCAAATTGAACTAATGATCATGTTTTGTGATTGTGTTTGTAGACCGTGATGGCCGTTATGAGAATTGTTATTTTTGGCTCCATCTTGGTATGGACTAGGACCAGAAGAATAATAAGATAATTATAACCTAAGTGTAAGCTCAAAATGAAGGTCAAGGTCACAGTGGGTATAGAGGCTGTTTGAGCCAAGGGATGGACCATGCATGACATCTAGTGCATCAAACTTTTGATGTGCATGGATTTGGGCCACATAGTCCTTGTTAGCCCAGTTTTCGCCTGTACATATTATATGTAACTAATGGCTATGGGACTTAGTGTAAGAGATGGCTTGTATGTATGATGGGCTTGGGTAAGCCCAAAGCACTTTTTGAAAGTTAAGCATGCATGGTTGTAATTAAATAGTCTGGATTGTACAAGCAAGTGTGTGGATGCATTAGGAAGACTCCCATTGAACCTACAAAGGACACAAAACACACATACAAGTCATCTAGCCACATAAAAACCCCATAAGCACCCATAGAAGTACTTAATATTTTCAACAAGTTAAAATTACATCAACTGGGTAAAGTAAGTAAAACTTATTAACACTTCAAAAGCTTAACCCAATTCATTTTAACTTAAACCAATTAACTTGAAAATGACTTATTTTTAATTTTACATTTTTTTCATTCAAAACTAATTTTAATTAAAAATCAATATTATGTAGATGCAATATTCCATTAAAAATAGAATTTTAGTAATTTTACTAAATTTTTATGAATTTTTCTAGTTTAACTTACTAAAAATTAAAATTCATAAAAATTTATCAACATAATGAAAACTTACTTTCAAATGGATTATTGCATCTACATAAAATTGGCCTTCAAATGAAATTAATTTTAGGTAAAAAAGATATAAAAGTAAAAATAAGTCAGTTAACTTAAGTTAAAATGAATTGACTCCTTCTCAGCTAAGTAGTTACTAAGTGGGGTTTAAGAATCCTGGGAGTCAGAGTGCAATTCACTATATGAAAATTAACTGGGTGACCAAAATCAATTAGTTGGCATGAATCTCTTAAAAAGGTTTAGGGTGGGGGTGAAATGGGCCCTGACAGAGTTGGTATCAGAGCTTAAGGTTTTGAGTTAATATAGGACCTACAAGGTCTGTTAGGCAATTTCCCATTATGATACACAATCATTGTTTTGGTTACAAGACTAAATGGCTAGAGAAAGAAATGGGGAGATGAGAAACCAGATTAACACTAGCACTGATCAGTTGCCTGATCAATAACCTGTAATTGAGGAAGCTACTGAAAGTAGAACAGGGCTTCCTAATAGGGCCACAACGCCTGTGTTACCACCTCACAAAATGAGAAAGTTACAAGTGTGTCATAATGGCTAAAAACCATTATATTGTGTAATTCTCACCATAATGATTGAAGTGTGGGGGATAAAAGGCATAATCAACACCTCCTTAAAAGTGTTCCAAGTTGGTAACTTGGCCCCCAAGAAAAGCCTTAAGGATTGCTTGTTTGTCAAGCAACCTATGGACTTTTTTGTAAGGTTTTGAAAATTTGGGTACTCAATTGCAAAACTCTCAAGAAAGAGCTTTGCAGAGTTATGGGAAGGATATAAATGGTATGAAAGTGCTATTTGAGGACCAAATTACTTATGAAAGACAAGTTTGGACAAAGGAAACACTAAAGGCAATAAGGACCTAAATGTCTTAGTGTAAACCTTAAGATGTTCAAGCTTTTGACTTAAGTCTAAGGGTGGAATTGTGGGGTGATCCCACCATGGGGGTGGGAGCCAAGACTTGATAATTATTCAAAAAATGTTGGGCACATGTGTACCAATGAGTGTAAGACAAAGAAACCATAATTAGTGGGAAATAAAATGACATAAAGCAAGGTTAAGCTTGTCAAATGTGTTTTGTGCCCATAAGCTCATTTAAGGCCATTTAACTGGCCAAATCACTTATCCCTCTCTCATTTTCTTCCTCCTCCAGCCCAAGAATACAGCCATACTTCCTTCATAGCCACCATACCTCCAAGATTGAAATTGAAGGCAAAAGAAAGCAAGAAAGGGCAAATGGAAGCTATGTGGTGCTATTGCTTGAGTGCACCTAGGATCAAGCTCCAATTTTAGTGTACCCATCAAGGTAAGGGTTTTCTTGCTCTCATGGGTTGTTTTCTGCAATTTTTAAACATCCATGGGGCTAGGGCTAAGCTTGGAAGAGAGCCATGAGCTTGATGAACCAAGCTTAGTGAGGGGAGTGCACTTATTGAAGGTTTTGTGACCTAGTGTGAAGTGCACAATGATGGCAGTAAAGTGAGGGTTTCTAGAGCCCAAAGTTAGTACAAACAACTTTTAAAATCCTCCTAAGACCAAGCATTAGCTTGAGGAGGGCTGCCATAGTGATTTGGTTATGTTTATTGTGTGTTTTATGGACTAACCTATGGTTTATTGTTGCTGCCACATTTCATGTGTTTGTTGTTTGTGTTTGGCTGCTGCATTTGGTTGCTATACCTTGTATATATGCATTCTGGTTTTTTTTTTTTTAGTGTCTTTGGATGCAGGTTCTTAATGATGGTTACATTGCCTATTGAATCCAAGTGCTACCCTTACTAAGATTCTCAATGAAACTTACTCCCCTCAATTCTGTCATTTCAGGTCCAGCTGAAAGATCACCTTCAAACTAAATTTTTTGGTTTGAGTTTTAATCTAAAATTTTAGGTACAGGAACTTTCATATGTCTAGTTATGATCTGGAAATTTTGGTGATTTTAGGAGCACATTTGGTATTTTTAATGGTGGTACTTATTGTGTTATGCAGCAGCTGTCTAGCATCCTATTATGGAGTCCATTGTGTCTCAGGCACTCCTGTAACTTAAGGTGTGTATTTAACTGAGTTAAGACCATATTTTAGTGCATGTATGCATTTACATGTAGTGTATGTAAAATGAGACAAGTATGTGAACATTTGAGTAATGTTTTGCCTAGGTAAGTGATGTGGTGCAAAGCTGCCTAAGTCTGAATGATGGGCTGCTTACTTGTAATTTCTGTTTTGGCCACATAAAGTTGTTAAAAGTAAGTGAATCTAATTCCTATGTGTAATGGACATATATGGGATAGCCTTGGAGGGCTTTCCCCTTGTGAATGAAGTGTTTGCATGGTTTTGAAAAATTGTATGGGCAAAATGGTCCAAAAGTTGCCAGAATTTTGACTCTGGACCTAAAGTTTAATATCTCCCTGTGTAGAAAGAATCTTGTTATGAAATTTTTCCCACACCTAGAAGACATCAAGAGGGTTAACTAGGCTTTGGAATTTCTGGATTTACAGTCTTGTAGCCAAAGATATGACATTTTAAAATTGGCTAAGTTACTGTTTATTTGGTCAGAATTTTGTAACCAACTTAAAAAATCCATAACTTGGTCCATAGGTGGGCTATTGATGTAAAAAAAATTCCTTCGTTTTGTCCAAGTCTCTACTTGATAATGGAGCAAATAAAGTAAGGGCGTACAAGGCTAGAATGATACAGTTTATTAGTGGAAGTTACAGGTGCCGTAGCTCGTCACTAGAACTTAACAAGATTGCCTGATGTGTGGAAGCCAAAACTATGACTTGTGCTAGTGTTTTCATTCTTAGCTGCCATAGTGTGCATAAATGTAAATATGTGTGTTATGGTTGGACCAATGTGCATGTATTTGCATAGTGCTCAAGCGGGCCACTTGGGTATGCACACTAGGGGTGTTGTTCTGATGACCTACAGGACACACCAATCCTGGGAGTTTAAATGCGCAGTTTTGGCACCATAACTGGACTACCCCGGAGTGGGTAACAGCCTGAACCCATCGTATAGAATTAGCAAAGAATGGAACACATGATGGAAATGATTGATGCCTCTATTGCTCAGCTTGTAGTAGGCATGAAAGCTCTTACTAAGGGCAAGGCCCAGGCACTTAGAGGTAGTACCACTGATGACAAACAAGAAGTAGAAGAAAAAGTAGGCAAAAGGCTAGACAATGAACCAATAAAAGAAGAGTAGGCAAGCAGGGTTGTAGAAGAAGAGCCTAAGACTGATGACGACAGGATACATCCAAGAGGCAAAAGATTAGGGTCAAAAATCAAAACAATTGATGAGAATAGAGAGAGGAAGTAGTTAGGCACTAATGCTGGAAGAATGGAGGGAGTCTCCGAAAGCTCAAATGAGCTGGCTTATTAGAAAAGGATTAAGATTCTTGAGAGCAGGAGAGAAAGATCAAGAAATGAGGGCTTAAGGAAATGCCAGCTAGAAGGCTTCCTAGCACTTAAACCAATAGTTTTTAAGGGTAGTTGCGATCCAAAAGAGGCTAAATTATGGATTTAATGGATAGAAGAAGTGTTTGAAAGAATGGAAGTCACATCCACTCAAAAAGTGCTACTAGCTACCTTTAATCTGGGAGGCAGTGTAGAGGTTTGGTGGTGGAGAATATAAAGGGCTTATATGAGCAGGAATTAAAAGAAACCCACAAGGGAAAGAGGACCCATGAGATGGGCTGCATTCCTCTAGGTATTCCAACAATAGTATGTTAGTGAAGCTCTGAAATATCAGAAATAAGATGTTACCACCTCACAAAAATGGGAGAATTATAAAATCTGGTATAATGGTCAAAAACCATTATATTGTGTAATTCTCATCATAGTAATTGAAGTGTGGGGGGTAAAAGGCATGATCAACACCTCCTTAAAAGTGTTCCAAGTTGCTAACTTCGCACCCAAGAAAAGCCTTAAGGATTGTTTGTTTGTCAAGCAACCTATGGACTTTTTTGTAAGATTTTGGAAATTCACATACTTAATTGCAAAACTGTCACAAAAAAGATTTGGAGAGTTATAAGAAGGATATGAATGGTATGAAAGTGCTATTAGAGGACCAAATTGCTTATGGAAGACAACTAAGGACAAAGAAAACACAAAAAGGCATAAAGGACCTAAGTGTTCTACTATAAGCCTTAAGATGTGTACGACTTCGACTTAAGTCAAATGGTGAAATTGTGAGGTTATCCCATCTAAGGAGGGGCTACTAAAGTAAGATAAGGATGGTCAAATATGGGCGAAGTGATTAAGACTAAGCAACTATAGTCTTGTAGGAAGGAAAATGACATAAGACAAGGTTAAGACTACTTAAGTGTGTTTAGTGTACTTTTGATCATTTAAATAGTCCGAAGCACCATTTCTTATCTCATATTCAGCCATACCAGCCAAGGGACACAGCCCACCCTCCTCCATAGTTCTTCCATAGCCACCATACCTTCAAATTAAAAACTACTTGCAATTGAAGTCATGGAAGCACAATTGGAAGCTATTTGGTGCTATTGCTTGAGTGTACCAAGGATCAAGCTCCAATTTTAGCATACCCATCAATGAAAGGGTTCTCTTGCTCTCATAGATTGCTTAATATATCTTCAAGCATCCATGGAGCTAGACCTAAGGTTCAAAGAGAGCCATGAGCTTGATGAACCAAGCTTAGTGAGGGGATTGCACTTATTGAAGGTTTTGTCACCTAGTGTGAAGTGCACAATGATGATAGTGAAATAAGGCTTTCTAGAGCCCAAAGTTACTACTAACTAGTGCTAAAATCCTGCTAAGACCAAGCATTAGCTTAAGGAGGTTTGCCATAGTGATTTGGTTATGCTTATTGCATGTTTTATGGACTAACCTATGGTTTATATTGCTACAGCATTTCATGTGTTTGTTCGTTGTGAATGGCTGTTGCATTTGGTTGCTATATCTTGTATACATGCATTGTTGTTTTGTGTTTTAGTTTCTTTGGATGCAGGTTTTAATGAGGGTCACATTTTCTTAAGAAACCAAGTGTTTCCCTTACTAAGTGTCTCAATGAAACTTACTCCCCTCAAATCTGCTCATTTCAGGTCCAGTAGAATGATCACATTCACACTAAACTTTGTGTTTTGTGTTTTTCTCTGAATTTTCAAGTACTTAAACTTTCATATGTCTAGTTGTGATTTGGAAAGTTTCATGGTTTTGGGGGCGCATTTGGTAATTTTAGTGATGGTGCTTATTGTGTTATGTAGCAGTCGTCAAGCATCCTGTTCTGGTCCAGAGGTGGGCTATAAATGTAAAACCAAATTCCTTTATTTGCTTTAAGAGTCTACTTGATCATGAAGCAAGGAAAATAGGAGGTTACATGGCTAAATTAATACAGTTTTTTGGAAGAAGTTTCAGGTGTAGTGGCTGGTCACTTACACTTAATAAGATTGCCTAATGTGTGGTAGCCAAGATTAAGACTTGCGCTAGTGTTTTCCTTCGTTATTGCCATGGTGTGCATAAAATGTGAATATGTGTGCAATGGTTGGACCAATATGCTTGCATTTAGATATTGCCCAAAAGGTTGACTTGGGTATGCACACTAAGGGTATTATTCTGATGGCGTACAGAACATACCAACCCAGGGAGTTTTAAACGCATAATTTTTGGCACCATAACTGCACTACCTTGGAGTGGGTAACATAAGGATAGTTTGATCTACTAGAGTAGGGAAACTTATGAGTTAGGGAGTATGAACATAGATTCAATTGTCTCCTCTAGTATGCCCCACCGTATGATACATAGGAAAAGTTGAGCACTAAGAGGTTTATCAGGGGGCAAAGCCCTGACCTAAGATAGATATTGAGGACTATTGGCATCAAAACCTATTCTGAAGCTATTTAAAGGGCTCTGATCTTCGAGCAGGAATTTCAACATCCTATGGTACAAAACATTAAAGGGGCTCCTATGGGACACCAAAGTGGAAGGAAAAGAGCGAGGGATAGGTTGGGAAAAGCTGAACCAGGAATAAAACAAAAAAACCCAGAGAAGCCCAAAGGTTTGGACCTCAATGCCAAATTTGTTGAAAGCATCATGGTTTTAAGCCATGTTATAGACTCACTGAAGGATGTTTGAAGTGTAGGTGTCAGGACCACTAGGTTAAAGATTGCATTGAAAAGAAAGATGAAAGAAAAGTGATGGGCAAATTTGAAGCTCCCTGGCTAAGAAACCAACAAGGAAAAGGAAGAAGGGTGGCAATACCTTAGCCTCCCAAACAAGCATAGACAAAGGTAGGTCAAGCCCTACCAACTAATGCCCAACCACTAGTTAGGAGGGTTTATCAAATTGAAGGATCAAGAAGAAAAGAGGATGCTAGCCTTGAAGAATGGGCTATAGGCTATGACAAGTTGAGGAAAGAAGCACTGAAAGGTAACCTTTATGTTTATGTTAAGCTTATTTCAGTGCTCTATGATACTATTTAAGCCAAATTGGTAAGAGAATTGAACTTAGAGGTTACAACATTACCTCAAATGTATATGATCAGAACAGTTGGGCATCGAATGATGTTTTCACATTACATAGTTAAAGACTGCGGGATTATGATAAACAAGCTGGAACTAAAGGCTAATCTGATCATTCTAGAAACAATTGGTTACGATCTGATATTATGCATAAACAGGTTAGTTGAAAATAATGTGATCATAAATTGTCAAGATAGAAAATTGATCTTACTAGGATCAATAGAACACTCCTTAAAGGACTTAATAAAATGTGATATTGGGCAACTAAATGTAATGGATTGCATACCTATACTTTCTGAAGAATAATATATGCGCTTAAATTACAAAGATTCTATGACACGGCCATCCTTGGCCTTTGCCCAGTATACCTGTAAGAGCTAGTCTCATAGTGGATTATAATTGGCTAGCTGAATATGTGTGCGAATTAAAACTCCATGATACTTGTTATAGCCCTCCTAGTGGGAAGCGCAATTGAGGAAGGTAAAGTTTTTTAAATTAAGTTTAGAACCTTAATTCAAGTTTACATAGCAAGAATAAAGAAGTTTAGCAAAGTTCACTAAGTTCCAAGAAAGATAAAGCACTGAACGAAGTTCAGGGGCAAAATGGTAATTTTGCATCTTGAATAGCCGGGACGAGTCCCGAGTTTTTTTAAATGAATTTTTAGAACTTAACTTTCAACCTTAACTCAAAATTAAAGAATAGACAAGAATTTAACCAAGAATTAATAAGTTACAAAGATGGGGGACTTAATTGTAACAAGCTTAATACTTTGAGGACTTTTGGGTTAAGTGAGGGTTTAAGAAGGGGAAAGTGGACTATGGCTGCCATAATCCCGTTTCCAGCCTTCTCACCCTCATTTTGCTCTCAATTAAAGCTTGGAATCAAGAGTTTTTGGTGCGAAAAGGAGTAATTCAAAGTATATAAGCTTGGAGAAGTGCATTTCAAGCCTGAAACTATGTTTTTGAAGCTTGGAAGGGCGTTCTTCCACTTCCCCAATTTTTGAACGAGGTAAGAGATGTCTTCTTGATTGAATTCATGTTTATTAGTTAGTTTGAAGCTTGGGTTTTGGTTAGAGAGTGTAGTTTTGATGTTTGGTGCCATTGTTTTTTATTGGAACTTGTGTAAAACTTTGGTGAGCTTGGTTGAACGAAAAGGGGATTGATTCTTGCTTGTTACTTCGAGTTGAGGTAAGGGGAGTATGTTTTCAAGTTCATTTAATGCCAATAGCTTGATTTTGCTTGAAGAATTTGAGTGATTTTAGCTATGGCATTAGTTAAAGGATTTGGTTGAATTATGGTGGACTAGAGGAATTGGGAGGATTGGATTGATGTTACAAGAGATCATAGATTCGCTTGTGATAGTTGTTTGTGATCTATGCAACATGTTTTATGTGTATATGAAATTTGGAGGCATTCCAAGCATGTTTGATATGTGTAGGAAGTGTCCAAAGTTCATAGCAGTAAAACTGAAGTTTTCTGGGCATTTTTCAGGTTTGGCAACGCATCGCCAATCCCCCACGAGTTCCCACGATGCATCGCCAATACCTCAAAAAATTGGCAGAACGTCGACAACTGTGGCGACGCGTCGCCAAGACAGCATTCGACACCTGGTTTTGTTTTCAGCATAACTTTTTGCTCGGGTGTCCGATTGAGGTGATTCAAGATTCCACATGAAGCTAAGAGGGAGTACTATCACCTCCATGTTTTTAAAACACTTAAATTCCCCCAATTTTGGATTTATATTAACTCAAAGTGGAGGAAAGTTTTAAAGGAAACTATGTTGCAATGATCACAACAAGGTATCACTAGCTCAGGTGAGACATTTAGAACTCTTGCCGGCTTAGCCATGCTAAGCCACGAGGTCACAAGGTGAAACCTTGTTCATCTAGTCTACAACAACGAGGCCCTGCAGCCTAGTCTACAAAGTTCCACCATAATTCCCCTGCATAACGACTGTGGGAAGGCTACATGATTGCATCCAGTAAGCTTCGGCTTGCTAGGAGCGGGTTACTACTCAGAACTCGCTAGGCACAGAGTGATTCACCGTGAAGAGGACTAGTTTGAGGAGAGGTCTCAAAGGCCTAGTTATATGTGCATATATCAGACCCTCATGCTGTGTGAGCTCACAGCAAGGTTACATATGTTCATCATATGTCCAGTCCTAGTAATTTTCTTGTAGGTATAGTGAAGACCCCTTACTGAGAATTGTCGAATTCTCACTCCCTAGTTTTGTTATGCAGAGCTTGAAGTTGCTGGACCGGGTAATCGTTGAAGATTATCGCGGTAGCGTTCTTTTGTGTGTACAGGTACGATATTTGAGAATCTTCATGATTCTAGTCTACATGAATATACTTAGATGGCTTGTTGGTCAGGTAACAGTACTAACTAGTATCTTCCTTTGGCAGCAGAGCCTAGTAGCACTTGGCAAAGGACTTTTGAGACTCCCCACCGGGACGTGTATCCAAGGTGGGAGTTAAGTCAAAGAGATCTTAGTAGAGGCTTGTAGTTATACAGTATTTTAGTTGCCTCCATAGTCTATGTTATGAGGAGTCCTCGACTCTAGGATTGCTCTTGGGTGAGGGCATTAGTCTACTTTATGTATGAATGTTCTCACGAGTTGTTATGTGTAGTAAACTCACACAAATGTTGATTTTATATGCTTTGGCTATTTGTATTTATTTTCCGTAGAAATTACTCGGTCGAGTTAATGTTTTATGGTTTTAGTAAGCCAAGTCAAAGCATGAAGAGCATGTATATTGCATATTCTAGGATAATCAACTAGTATCATGGGATTTAATCCGTACACATACACAACTAGCCAATTACAATCCACAGTGAGACCAGATCTCACAGGGCTTCCTGGGCGGGGGCACGGGTGGTCGTGTCAATACTAGTTGATTAACCTAGAATATGCAAGATGCATGCTCTTCATGCTTTAACTTGGAATAACAAAAACCATAAAAAATTAACTTGGCCAAGAGATTTACATAGAAAATGATGGCGAATGGTTGCCATCATCATCATTTCCACTGTGTGTTGTGGTGCATGCGGTAGGGACTTCCGGAGGAGGGGGTGAGTCCCGACAAAAGGTTCTCTGTGGGGATCACCTGTGATGGCTAGCAACATCTTCGTGGGACAAGCACGGTGAGGCCGAGAAGGACTTCCGGTATGGCAGAGAGCCCGAAAGGGGGATCCCTCAGGAGAATCTGCCTGAAACACTTGGAAAACAGGGGTTAGGAGGTGCCTTGAGTGATTTTCCGGGGAGGAGCCTCTGATGCCCAAGTCAGTCCTTTAGGGGGTGGAGAAGGAGTAGTAAGGGAAAAAGGCTATTGCCTGCCGTGTTTTCCTAAAGGCCGAAAGAAGAGAGTCATCAGCCTCCCCCGCCTTAAGACCATTCCCCTGATATATAAAGAGGAAGTGGACCCGTCGGATTGTGACACGTGTATGGACGAATGTCGCCCGTACTTCTGGGCGTGGGGGCCCTTAGCCCCCTGCAGGCTCCTTGGGCCATGAGCTGTGACAGGCGACGTCCTAGGTGATAGGACGTGGGCAATGGTGGGGTGTCAGAGTGCATATGAGGGCGACGTGCAGGGTGTACGGGCATAATTGTTAGAGACTCCTTGATGGCTCCTGTCGTACCTCCGAGGCCCCCTTGGTTGATGTCACCCTTCGGAGTGAGGGGCCTCTTCCCGGAGTCAAACTTGTTACTTCGGGATATTGCTCGGCTCTGAAGTTAGTCCGATCGTCCTCCCGAGGGAGGTGATATGCTAATTTCCCGGGGTTGGTACTGGCGAGCTACTGAGGTCCTACTGAGGTCGTGCACCCTAGGTGTTGGACTCCCTTGCTTCCGAGGTCCTTAGTTGTCCAGGGCGATAGCACTTCAGCTATAACATGCTCCCCTTCGGAAAGCCGAAGTGGAGACTTCGGCTAGTGGTCCTTTCGGGAGCACTTTTCGGGACTTGGCGTGTGACGTTTGCAGGGGAGGCATTTCTCCACCTGGGGGCATGGTTTGTTCGAACAGGTGTCACCTGTCTGCCCTTTTGTGTCCTGGAGATCCCCAACCTCTTTTCTTTTTTCTGCCATAGGCTAGTCGACCGTCATGTTTCGAAACTAGCCGTGTCAGTCTGGGGCGATGCACCCAAGTTTTCAAGATCTCAGAAAACGTGTCCTAGTTTCTCGTGACGGGCAACATGTGGCAGGTGCTGGTTTGGATGGGTACGTCTTTTCGTGCGTGAGGGGTAATTATTGTGACGTTTTGCCTTCGCGCAGCAATTATGACGCCCTTTCGGCTTTCCTTTCTCGATCTATATAAGCCACTTCCTGTCATTCTCCTCATTTGTTTTTCTTTGCTCTCATTTTGCTCTTGTTTGTTCTTGCGTCTTCTCTTGCCTTTTTCCTTTTTTCGGTGGCAGTTTTTACGGCAGAGCGATTTTCGGCGTCTTGCACAACGGCGTCTAGCAACCCTGATTTCGGCAAGACTTTTGGTGGGTTCTAACTCTGGAAATCCTTCGGTTTCTGCTTTTCTTCTAGCTTCCCGAAGTCATTTTCCTTCTTTCCGAAGTCTCTTTTTTGACCAACCATGTCTTCGGCTATTCCCGAGAGCTGGGAACCTCTTACGTCTCACCCTTGTTGCTCCACTTCTAAGAAATTAGAGAAGTGGACCACCAAATTTTTCCTTCCCTCCTACGCCACCACAAGGTTACCCCCCTCGGTCATTTTAGTTTTATGAACCAGGACGGCAAGGTTACCATTTTTTGAGCCCAACTGAAGGCCGGACTTCAGTTTCCCCCTGCGAAGATGGTTTGCGACTTTTGCCAATTTCATGGCATAGCCGTGAATCAGCTTCCTCCCAACTCATACTGCTATTTCAACGCTTTTCTCTGCATGTTCGGGGTCTTCGAGGTAGAATCCCATTTTATCCTGTTCATACAGTATTACAAGCTCTATCCGGTCCTGAAGGGTGGCTTTTATTTCATGCTACCTCGGAGATCTGGGAGCAAAAAATTTATGTTCACCTTCGTTTCCAAGGATAGCTAGCGAGGGTGGCAAAGGAAGTTCTCCTTCCTAAAGGTAGCGGAGGCCTGGTCACATGTCACGACTAAGTGGGCCCGGGGAAAGCTGGAGACGGATGTCATGGATCCCAAGAAGTTGCTAACTCCCGAGTTGGCAGTGAGGTTTGAGGATTTCGACAGACGTATCCAGGCTGTCGCCGACTGGGATGCCGAGGTCCCTCCATGCTCTCTCTACCCCTTCCCCATCAATTGGACGCTTATGACCGAGGAGGTCCTTCAGGAGTTAGGGGTGGTTAAGGAGCACAAGACAGATCTTGGCATGCCAGCTCCTGCCATCAAGGGGAAGGAGTCCTGGCTAGTGAAGCTCCTTCAAAGCGAGCTCACTTACGAAGCCTTTTTTCAAAGTAAGTTTTCTTTCAAGGTTTTCAGCATAAGTGCCTGTCTGCACTCACATTGATGTTTTCCCTCTTTTTCAGAGATGGGCGATGAGTCTGCTGCCTACTATAAGTCTCTCTTCCTTGGTTAGGCCGAGAAGGGAGAACAAACAAAGAAAGGCATCTCCAAGAGGCACAAGATTACTGGGAGCGGACCGTCTTCGGTCAAGAAGGCGAAGAAGGATGCCCTTCTTCCATCTTCGGAGGATGTGGCGGAGGTCGGTGGTCACATTGCAACTTCCACCAAGCCTGAAACTCCCGCGGAGGTCGGCGACGTTACTACTACTTCCACTAAGCCTGGAACTCCCGTCGTGCCTGAAATTCCTGTGGAGGTTCCTGTCGGGGTGGTAAGTGCTCTCGTTCCACTGAGTCCCGCAACATTGGTGGATCTTTTGGGCTCTTTGGCAGGGAGTCCCTCTGCCGAGAAGCTGGAGAAACGCCGAAGGGATAAAGGCAAAGATATTCCTGCCGACGTGGAGGAGTTTCGGAACTCTGATGACGACGTTGCTGAGGTTGCGCCTGGTTTGTCTCTTTCCTCTTACTCACATCCTCATAACTTGTATAGTTAATGAGCTTTGTCTGACTTACGCCTTCAATCTTTCAGAGGATCTGGCGCCCTTAACTTGGATGGTTGAGCATGCCCGGAGACGGGCTTTTCGGGATTCCCACATCCCAAAAGACAAAGTCCCAAGGGAGCCGTTCTGGTCTTTCACGGAGGACATGAATCTGTTCTCCGAAGATTGCTGGGAAATGGCTCCCCAGATGGCGAGGGGCGTGCTTACTCAGGGTTCCTTCATGCCAATTGCTGAGGAGTATGCCTCTGAGGATACCCTCGTTGCTAAAGTTTCCGAGCATGCTGCCCAGGTAGTACTCCAGGCCTCTTCACTTTTCCTCCCACTTTTTTGTCTATGTGTTTTGGCTTTCCTTGTGTGACTTTTACTAAGTACCTTCTCTTTTTTCTTTGTAGCCCCTGGGGTACAGTGGATACCTTTGAGCTTGGGCGGCAAAGCAGTCTTCGGTCTGAGCTTGGGCCGAAGAGAAATTGGAGAAGGCCAAGGTCTTCTGCGCTAACTCGGTTGTGATGAACACTGAGTTGAGTCGTATAACCAAGCATAAGGTTGCCCAGCTTCGGGAGGAGTTCTTGAAGGGCCAAGAAGATCTCTTGAAGGACTTCTCCAAGAAGATGTCTGACCTTGGTGAGAAGGTTGTGAGCTTAACCTCGGCCAACGAGGCCATTCAGAAGGAGAGAGAAGGAGAAGCTGCTCTCCTGATGAAGGCTCTTGCTGACAACGTCGAACATCAGGCCAAGGTTGACTCGTTGAAGAAGGGCTCGAGGGAGAAGAAGAAGATAAAGGAACTGGAGAAGGAGGTTGCCAATCTTCAGAAGGAGGTTTCGGATCCTCATAATGAGGTGGACGAATTGGACATAGAAAAAGACAAAGCTGTTCAAGCGACCAAGGTTGCCTTTCAGGACGGCTTCTGCTTGGCTCATCACCAATTTCTGAAGAAATATCTGCACCTCAACCTTTCCTTCTTGGCTGCCCTGGATATTCCCAAGGGTCCTTGGTGGACTTCGTTGAAGGTCGAGCTCCTGAACTTGCCATTTGCCCCTACTCCTACACCGAAGGCGGCGGCCAAAGACACGGGAGCCGGAACTTCCCATGACGCCGGCGTCCCTTAGATATTCTAGGGCCTTTCGCTTTCTTCTTTTTTTCCTTGTGTTTTTCTTCTTGTAACTGATGGCCGGGGGCCTCATCGTTTATAGTCATGGTGACTGGTGGAGAGACTTCTGGAAGGAAGAACGCCTGGTGGAATGGATAGCCCCAAGGAGAGTGCCTGAAATCTCAGAAACAAAGGGTTAGGAGGCCCTCGGAGTGTTTTTCCGGGGGGGGAGCCTCCGACGCCCAAGTCAGTGGTAGCTGAGAGAAAGGCAGAGAAAATAACACAAAGGGCTGAGGAGTCTCGCCTAGTAATTTTCTCAGAGTGTGGGAGCCGTATTTTTGCCAACCAGCCCCCTGCCAAGTATTAATTCCTGGTATTTATAGGATTGCCTAGCCCGTTCAGATCGCGACACGTGTTCGGTCGGATGTTCCTGAATTTCTGGGCGTAGGAGACAGATAGCTGGTAGCAGGTTGCCTTGAACCACGTGCTGAGATGGGCCATGATGTGATTCTGATGGCGTCCGTGTGTCAGAGCGCCTATTCAGGCGACTTTATGACGTCTGTGAAAGGACGTGTCAGAGGCTTCCTTAAATGCTTCCATAAATGCTCCTGCCGTACTCCCAAGGTCCCTGGGTGAGGTCGTCCTTTGGTATGGACAGAGCCTCTTCGGGAAACAAGCCCTCAGTTCGGGGGTTCCCAGTTTCAGGGAGTTCCGCCTTCAGGGATATCATGTTCGGGTCGCTATGTCCGATGCCGCTTTTCCGAAGGTGATTTGTTCACAACCTTGGGGGGGCGAGTAGTGTCCTCGGGGTTTCCTGACGTGCCAGGCTCGGAGCTCTTCGGCTATCTCCCGAGGTGCCTGATTGCACCTTTTCTCGGGTAGCGCTAGCTTCTTCTGGCCATCATTGTGGCAGGGAGTTCGGCCAGGTAGAGGCGATAGCGTTTGGCTATCACATGCCCCCCTTTGGAAAGCCGAAGTGAAGACTTCGGTTTTGCATCTCTTTCCGAGGTTGTTCATGGGAGTCTCTTGGAAGCTCAACCTATTTCGAGGATGCGCCTTTTGCCCGAAGGTCATGGGCTGTTCGGCCATAGCCTATCTCTTGGCGTCCTTGAGTTGGCCTGCTCTTTGTTTCTGCAGGTCTGTTTGGCCAAACGTGTCAGTCTGAGCGGCGTGTCCCAGTTTTCCAGGGATGTCAGAAGATGTGTCCCAGCTTTCAAGGGACGTTTGGAGGACGTGTCCCCCTTTTTGCGCAGCGGTTGGCACGTGGCGCTTTGCCATTGGAGGAGAGTCACGTCGGTTACAGAGGGCGCGCCTTTTCAGGTGCAGAGAGCAGTTACGGTGATGGTTCGCCTCCAAAGGGTACTTATGACGATGTTTCGGTTACCCACCTCTGGCTTATAAATAGCCCACTCCATCATAAGTTCCTTTTGGTTTTTCTTCTGCTCTTCTCTCTGCTTTGCCCCTGTTCTTGCACTTTCTTGCTTTCTGTGGCGGAGCTACCTTAATCAGAGCTTTTTTCCAGCCAACTTTCACGACGGCGTCCTCAGATTTTGGCAAATCTTTCGGTGGGTTTTTGTTTTTCAGAGCGCTTTGATCCCTGTGTTCTTTTGAGTTTTTCTCTGGAAACTGTTTTCTTCCATTTTCAAACTCGTTTTCATGTCGAAAATGCCCATTCCTGAGAGCTGGCAGCCTCTTTTAGCCCATCCTTGTTCCACCACCCCTGAAAAGTTAGAGAGGTGGAAGAAAAAATTTTTTCTTCCCTCTTACGCCATTACTAGGCTGCCTCATTCTAGCCATTATGCTTTTTCAAACCACAGTAAGGAGGTTACCGTCTTCCGAGCCCAGCTGAAGGCCGGTCTTTGGTATCCTCCCCCAAAGATGGTGTGCAAGTTCTGCAAATTTCATGGCATTGCTGTGAACCAGCTTCCCCCGAACTCGTTCTGCTATTTTAACGCCTACCTCTACATGTGTGGCATCTTCGGGATAGAACCCAATTTCAGACTCTTTATGCAGTATTACAAGCTCTCTGTGGTCCTGAAGGGTGGCTTATATTTCATGCTACCTCGGGGATCTGGGAGCAAGAAATTCATGTTCACCTTCGCCACTAAAGATAGCTGGCGGGGGTGGCAACAAAAGTTTTTCTTCATGAAGATGGACGAGGCCTGGTCGTACGTTTCGACCAAATGGGCTCAGGGAACACTGGATGTGGACGTTGCTGATCCGAGGATGCTGCTGACCCTAGAGTTATCTCCCTTGTTCGCGGATTTCGACGCCCGCATTCGGGCTGACTCTAACTGGGATCCCAAGGTCGTTCCGCGCGCCCTTTACCCTTTTCCAATCAACTGGAGGTTGATGACCGAAGAGGTCCTTCGGGAGCTAAAGGTGGTAAAGGAGCACGAGACTGACCTCGAGATGCCAGCTCCTGCCATCACCGGGAAGGATTCCTGGTTGGTCAAGCTTCTTAAGGAGGAAATTTCTTTCGAAGCGCTTGCCGAAAGTGAGTTATCTTCTACTCATTTACTGCTTTTTTTCTCGGACTTACGCTGATGTTTCTCTCCTTTTTCAGAGATGGGCGACGCGACTGCCGCCTATTACAAGTCCCTTTTCACCGGCCAAGTGGAAAAGGGCGATCAGACGAAGAAGGCGTCTTCCCGAAGGTGGAAGTCTACTGGTGCGGGGCCTTCGAGGAAATGGGCAAAGAGAGCTGCCCGGGTTCCTCTAGAAGAAATTCCCGAGGAGACCGCCGAGGAGCCTGGGACAGTCGAAATTCCGGCGTCTGAGGCTGCTGCTTCCGAGGTCCCTTCAACCGACGTTCCTCCTCAGAGTCCTACCGCGTCACAGGCCCTCCTTGATGTAGTGGTAGAAGTACCTTCTGCCGAGGAGCGGCGCAAGTGGAAGGGCAAGGGCATTTCGGCCGAGGAGGCCGAGGACTCCGAGGACATTGTTGTCGAGGTTCCGCCAGGTTTGTTTCCAGACAAAGTGTACTTCCTTTGTTTTTTCTGGATTGGCTTCTTTGTCTTTTAATCTCCTTCTCATTCTTACCATGCAGGGGAGTTGACTACCCCTGACTGGGTGGCCGAACATGCTCGGAAACGAGCTCTTCGGGACGCCAAAATCCCACGAGGGAAGATACCCAAGGAGCCCTTCTGGACGTTCACGGAGGACATGAATATGTACTCCGAGGATGTTCCTCAAATGGCTAAGGAAATTTCGAAGGGAGTGCTCACCGAGGCCTCCTTCAAGGCTATAGCGGCGGCCCATCCGGGGGATAACACCCTCGCCGCAAAGATCACTGAGCATGCTGCTCAGGTATATCCTTCACAGCTCTTTCCCTTCAAATTTTTCCTAAGTGTTTGGCTCTTACTGACCTTGCGTTTTATCTCTTTGCAGCTGCTGTGGTACGTCGCCTTTCTCCAAGTTCGGGTGGCCAGGGAGGTTGCTTTCCGAACTTCGGCCACACAAACCATGAATGAGACGAGGACCGCACTCGCGGAGCCGATTGCCGAAAACCAGCAGCTGAAAGAGGCTGCTGAGAAAGAAGTAGCTGCCCTTCGGGAGGAGTTCCGGAAGGAAAAAGAAGAACTTCAAAAGCACTCCTCCAGGAAGATCGCTGACCTTGGTGACCAAATAAAGGGGATGCTCGCCGCCAACGCAGATCTTCTCCAGCACAAGGCTGGTTCTGACAGCCTTATAGTGTCGTTGACGTGTGAGAATAACACTCTCCGGGCCGAGGTCGAGTCGTTGAAGAAGGAGCCGAAGGAGGAGGAGCGGATAAAGGCACTGGAGGAGGAGGTCGCGGATCTGAAGGACGAGCTTGACGACCTCGAGCTTGAGAAGAACAAGTCTGATCAAATGAACAAGGTCGCGTTCCAGGACGGCTTCTGCCTTGCTCGGCAGCAGGTTCTCCAGAGGTTCCCAGATCTGGACCTCTCTTTTCTAGAGGGCCTAAACATTCCTGGGGGACCTCGGTGGAAATGGTCCAAGGTCAAACATCTGAAACTTCCTCCTTCAATTCCAGCGCCGAAGGTGGTGGAAAAGGGCGGGCAAACGAGTGGCTCTCGGGACGCCGCGAACCCTTAGGCTTTTTTAGGGCCCCTTTTCCTTCCCTTTTATTTTGTAATCCTTCTTCGGGCAGTTCTTTACTGTAAAGCAGCTTTGCTCTTAATGAAGATTTTTTGGCTAAGTCTTTTCTTGCAAGTTTCTTCGTTTCCATTGTCCCGAACACGTTCGCTCCAGAGACTTTGGAAAACCTGCAATTAAAGAAACTTTTTTACCTTCCTTTGTCCCGAGTGCGCTTGCTCGAAAGACTTTCTGGAAGGCCTGAAAAAATTTGACTAAGTCTTTTTGCAGGCTTTTGCATTTCCAATTTACCCCGAACATGATTGCTCAAGGGATTTCGGAAAACCTTTCGTGAGATTTTTCACTTCCCATTTTCCCGAGCATGTTCGCTCAAGGGAGTTCGGAAAATTATCTCTGCGCTGGCTATGGCGAGTACTTCTGCGAGATTTTTGTTTTCCATCTTTCCCGAGCGAGATGGCTCAAGGGACTTCGGAAAGTCATATCTACGCTTTATCATGGCGAGCATCTTTGCGGAATTCTGTTTTGCACAATTTCTGTACACTTAAGAATTTTTCTCAAGGCCATTCTGTACAACATAACTCCTCCGCTCAACCTTAAGCGTAGAATTTTTTCAAGGCGTCTGAGTGCCAAGTGTTCTTCAATTCTACGCATTCGGCGTCACCAAGCTTGTACACGCCTTTTCATACTTCGGCAAGAACCAGATAGGGTCCTTCCCAATTTGCGCGAAGTACACCATGGGATGGCCTTCGGGGTGCGAAGTCGGCCTTTCGGAGAACGAGGTCTCCCTTCTTGATTTCTTTTGGCCTGGCCCGTAAGTTTATAGCCGCGGCCACTCTTTTCTGAAAAGCTTTTCTTCTCAGCTCGGCTATTTCTCTGTGTTCGGCCACAAGATCGAGATTGGTTCTCAGGCCGAGGTCATTACCACCTTCATCAAATCCTTGCACCCGTACTGAAGGTTGAACTACCTCTATTGGGATAATGGCCTCTATTCCGAAGACTAGTGAGAAATGAGTCTCCCCTGTGGCTCTTCGGGGCGTCGTTCGGTAGCTCCATAATACACTTTGGAGTTCTCCTGGCCATTTCCCCTTGGCTTCCCCTAGTCTCTTTTTCAGGCCATCTTTTATGGTCCTGTTCGATACTTCCACCTGCCCGTTGCTTTGGGGGTGAGCTACTGGGGCGAAGTGCATCTTTATTCCGAGGTCTCTGATGAATTCTTGGAATCCTTTGTCTGTGAACTGGGATCCATTATCAGCTACTAGTACCCTCGGTTTGCCAAATTTTCATACGATGTTCTTCCATAGGAACTTCTGCACTTCTTTTGCGGAGATAGTTGCTAGTGGTTCTGCGTCCACCCACTTTGAGAAATAGTCCACTGCTACCACGCAGAATTTCACGCCTCCGGGTGCTGTGGGGAGTGGCCCAATAAGGTCTATACCCCACACTGCGAAGGGCCAAGGATAGTCTGCCGAAGTTACCATTTTCGAGGGTGTCCTCTGGGTTTTCGCGTGTCTCTGGAAGCTACCACATTTTCGGACGAACTGTCTTGCGTCCTTTCTCAGGGTAGGCCAGAAGTATCCTTGGTGGAGTATTACTGCTGCCAGGGCATCAGTTCCAATGTGTGAACCACACATGCCTTCGTGAATTTCTTCAAGGACCATTTCAGTATCCTTTTCATCCACACATCTTTGCAGCGGATTCGCATATCCCTGCCGATATAACTCTTCGCCAATCAGGAAGAATCTTCCGCAGCGTCTTCGTAGTCTTGCAGCATCGCCGGGGTCTTCGGGGAGCAAATTCTCTGCGAGGTATCTTTTTATTGGGTCTTTCCACCCTGTTCCCGGGGTCATCATGCTCAGCACTGAGATGCTCGGATGGTCTAGCACCTCGTTATATGTTTTCGATTTTGCCAAGCAATCTGCCTCAGTGTTATTCCGCCGAGGTACATTTTCGATCCGTACGGCGTCAAACTTTTGGATGAACTTTGCTACTAGCTCATGATATTTTGCCAAGATTGGGTCCTTCGCCCCATAATCTCCTGCCGTCTGCCGAACTACCAGCTGGGAATCGCTGTGAGCCTTTAAGTTTCTCACGCCAATCTTTCTGGCCAAGTGCAATCCCGCTATGAGGGCTTCATACTCAGCTACATTGTTGGTGACGTTGAAGCTGAACTTGATAGCCTTCATTACCTCCAGGCCTTCGGGGCCCCTGATAATTACTCCAGCTCCCTGGTGTTCGGACCCCGAGGCTCCGTCTACGTGCAAGGTCCATTCTGGCTCACCCTCTTTTGGATCCGAGTGGCTCTCCTCAGTGGTGGGTATTTCGGCGATAAAATCTGCCAGTGCTTGAGCTTTTATGGCCTTCCGAGGCTCATACGAGATTTCGTGTTCGCCCAGCTCTATGCACCACTTGGAGAGCCTTCCCGAATGATCTACTCTCTTCATGACATCCCGTAGCGGCAGACTACTTTGGACGATGATGGGGTAAGCCTGAAAGTATGGTCACAGCCTTCTCCCTGCAAGCACCAAGGCATATATAGCTTTTTGAAGCAAAGGGTACCTGACTTCGGCGCCATGCAGGGACTTGCTGACATAGTAGACCGGCCATTGCTTTGACCCTTCTTCTTTCACGAGGAACGAGCTCACAGCTTTTTCTGTGACGGCGAGGTACAGTACGAAGGGCTCTCCCTCCCGAGATTGTCGCAGAGTCGGCAGGCTGGCCAGGTAGACTTTGAGTTCTTTCCAGGCCTTTTGGCAATCTTCATCGCAAGGATGATCATTTTTTCCGAGGTCGCCTTCCATTTTTGTTGCCTTTGTGAGGACTTTGAAGAAAGGTCTACACCTATCTCCGTACCTGGAAATAAACCTGCTCAGAGAGGTTATTCTTCCGGTGAGTCTCTACACATCTTTGACTGTGGCAGGAGTTCGGAACTCAAGCAGAGCCTTAATCTTCTCGGGGTTAGCGTCGATGCCTATTTCGGATACCATGTACCCAAGGAATTTTCACGAGGTCACCCCGAAGATGCACTTCTCAGGATTAAGGCGGATCCCAAAGGCTCTGAGCTTTTGGAAGGTTTCCTCTAAATCTGCAACGTGCTAGCCAGGCAGCTTGCTCTTGACTATCATATCATCAACATACACCTCCATGTTTCTCCCCATTTGGTCTTTGAAGACCTTGTTCATCAGCCTCTGGTAGGTGGCTCCTGCATTTTTGAGCCCGAATGGCATCCTGATATAGCAATATGTTCCTCCCTCGGTGATGAAGGCAGTCTTCTCTTCATCTTTGGGGTCCATCCTTATTTGATAGTAGCCACTGAAGGTGTCTAGGAAACTTAGGAGCCCATATTCAGCAGTTGAATCTACCAGTTGATCTATTGGCGGCAGAGGGTATGAGTCTTTCGGGCAAGCATCGTTCAAGTTTCTGAAGTCGATGCACATCCGGAGTTTGCTGCTACCTTCTTTTGTGGCGATGACCACGTTGCTTAACCATTCGGGGTACCTGACCTCCCTGATAACTTCAGCATCTAGGAGACGCTGGACTTCGGTTTTGACAAAGTTGCTTTTGTGGGCTGAGATGCTTCGTTTCTTTTGCCGGACAGGCCTTGCTTTCGGACTTACTTTGAGGCTGTGCTGTAATATGCCAGGGTTCACCCCCGGCATATCTTTTGGCGGGTAGGCAAATAGATCTTTATTTTCCAGCAGAAAGGATACAAGATTTTCCTTGTCACCTTTGGCCAAGCTCTTCCCTATTCGGGTTTGACCTGGGACAAGCTCTATTGCTTCCGTTTCTGTTTTGGCGAGATCTTCTTCTTTGCCTTTTTCTGGTGCCCTTGCCTCCATCGTTTGTGCGAGGTTGCTTGCCGGAGCTTTTCACGCTTTCACAAACACCTTTCTTACGTCGGCTTGGTCTATGAACACCTCTGCATCTCCATCCTTGGTGGCGAATGTGACAGTCAAGTACTTCACATCAGGGCGAATATGCAGGCTCCCCATTGTCTGCCTTCCAAGGATGGCGTTGTACGAGGACGGGACGGCCATGACGATGAATCTCGCCATTGTGGAGGCGTACAACTCAGCTGCTCCGTTCACCGAAGTCCCTTTCATCATCAGCGGGAGGTCGATCCATCCGAGGACGGGGAGTTCGGATGGTCCAACCCCAAAAGTGGGCGAGGTGACAGGCTTCAGTTCGCTGCTGGAGATGCCCAAGCTCGGCAGCAGGTGCGAGAATAGGACGTCAGCATTTGAGCCATCATCAAGCAACACTCTTTTGGCGTCCCAGTTCCCTATTCTCGCCATAATCAGCAGCGGATCGTCATGGGGGAAGACGACGGTGGAGCCATCTTTGCGAGCCAGCTTCTTTGATGGACTTTGATACTCCATGACTACAATTTCTCTGGCTTTCAGCTTTCTTTCCGAGGATGGGAGCCCCGTGGTGATGGTTTGGGTAACCCCTGCTGAAGGTGGAGGGCGCTTTTTTGGACTTCTATTTCTCTGCCTGTCGGAGTCATAGTCCTCATCTTCGGCCCTTTCTTCCTCCATTCTTCTGCCTTTCGGGGATGGCATCCTCAGGTATTTTCGAAGTTGGCCCTGTTTTATCAGCGACTCTATGTACTTCTTCAGCTGGAAGCAATCTTCGGTGTCATGACCGTGGTCGCGATGAAACTGGCAGAACTTGTTGGCATTCTTTTTGTTATCGGCGGTCATGGCCCTTGGTCGCCGAATCTGCGTCCCTTGCCTTTCCAGCGCCATGAGAATGCTGGTCCGCGTAGTGCTCATTGGTGTGAAACTTTGAGGTTTCCTTCCTCGCATCCTCCGAGGTCGTCCTACGTGTTCGGTCGGATGCCGAGCTTGTTGACTGGACTCTTCGGCGCGGTGGTGATCAGACTTCGGCCCAGCCATTCTTAGTTCTTCGGCGGTCATGTGCTGTTCTGCTCTTCGGTAAAATTCTCCGAGGGTCTCCGGGGGGTCCTTTGAGAACTCGTAGAACAGCTATGAGTTTCGCCGAAGGCCTCGTGTCATGGCAAGAATGCGGATTTCGGGCCTGAAGTCTGGGACGCTCAGAGCTTCCCTGTTGAATCTTTCGACATAGTCTCGGATGGTTTCTCCGTTCCTCTGCTCTATGTCGAACACCTGCACAGGCATCTTCGCCGTAGGTCGGCTCCCAATGAACTGCTGGGTGAAGGCTGTGGACAACTCCTGGAACTCAGTGATGGTTCCTGAAGGCAAGGAATTGTACCACGCCGTGGCTGGCCCTGTGAGGGTGACTTCGAAGCACTTGCACATGGTAGCGTCGTCAGCACCGTGTGTTACGGCCCTTCTAGAGGGAGGTAAGGACTTTAGAATTTAGTGTAGAAGTTTAATTTAAGTTTGTCTAGCAAGAATTAAGAAGTTTGCCAAAGTTCACTAAGTTCCGACAAGAATAAAGCTCTGAACTAAGTTCAGGGGCAAAATGGTAATTTTGCACCCTGAATGGCCGGGACGAGTCCCGAGTGTTTTAAAATGAATTTTTAGAACTTAACTTTTAACCTTAACTCAAACTCAACAAATAGACAAGAATTTAATCAAGAATTGTCAAGTTACAAAGATGGGGGACCTAATTGCACTTAACTTGAAACCTTGGTGATCTTGGTTGCTAAGTGAGGGTTTAAGAAGGGAAAGAGGGGGAGAAGCTACCATTAACACGTTCTTAAGCTTCCCTCACTCATTTCTCTCTCAAATTGAACTTGGAATCAAGTGATCTTGGTGTCAAGAGGCGCAATTAAGGGTGTTTAAGCTTGGAGGATGCATTTTCAAGCTTGAATCCATGTTTTTGAAGCTTGGAGAGGCGTTTTTCTCCATCCCCTGTTTTTGAACGAGGTATGATTCATGTTCTTGATTGAATTCGTGTTATTTGATTGATTGGAAGCTTGGGTTTTGGTTGAAAGAGGTGTTTTTGATGTTTTAGAGCTTTGTTTTGGTATGGTTTTGTGTAGAACTTTGGAAGCTTGTTTGGAAGAGGAAGGGTTCGAATTCTTGCTTGTTCTTGGTGTTAAGGTAAGGGAGAAAGTGTTTTTAAGTTGTTGGATTGCTTTTGGATTGAAATGGATTGAGAAAGTTGAGTAATTTTTGGGTATGGTGTGAAGAAACGTTTTGGGAATTATGATGGACTAGCTAAATTCGAAGGGTTGGTTTGATGCTTCTAATGCATCATAGTTTGGCTTTGATAGTTGGTTTTGTTCCTTGCAACATGTACTTCATGTGTATGAAATTTGGTAACTTTTGATGCATGTTTGCTATATGTATTTGGTTGCCAAAGTTCGTAGCAGCAATCGGCCAAATTCTGCATTTCTGCAGAATTGGCGACGCGGCGCCAATTGGCCCGAAAATTGGCGACGCGTCGCCAATTCAATTTTTCTTCACAGAGCTTTTGTTCGTCGGCGACGCGTCGCCAATCCCTTTTGCCTTTGGCGACGCGGCGCCAACACAAGAAAATGGGGGGTTTGACTTTTTGCTGCGTTGACCCGACCGAGACTACGGAAGGCTCGGAACGTGCCTAAGGGTCCGAGGATCCCGATGGTACTCCGAAACTTCCGAAAGTCCCACCGGAAGTATGAGTTTTCTTGAACTGTTTGAGGTAAGTAAGTTGCTTAGGCAACAAGTAAGGAAACAAATGTTGCAATTGAACTTAATTAGCTATCAATAGCTCAGGTGAGAGGTTTAGAACCCTCGTCGGCCTAGCCGTGCCGGAGCCACGAGGCCACGAGGCGAAACCTTGTTCATCTAGTTTACATCAAAGAGGCCCTGCGGCCTAGTCTACAAGTCCCATCATAAATTCCCCTGCATAACAACTAGGTGAGAGGTTCTATGTTTGAATGAGGCTTGCTAAGGTTCGCCCTTGAGCCATATGATAGGTTGCTAAGTGATAGCGCTTGGCCTATACTTCAGGTTGCTAAGTGATTGCGCTTGGCCTGTATATGTGTCAGGTTGCTAAGTGATTACGCTTGGCCTGATACAGAGGACTACTTGAGGAGAGGTCTACCGGCCTAGTATATATATATATGACTAGTACCCTCATGCTGTGTGAGCTCGCAGCCAGAGTCCTAGTAATTTTTCTTGCAGGTACATCGAAGACCCTTACTGAGAATGTTGAATTCTCACTCCCTGTTTGTTATGCAGAGTCTGGAGTAGCAGGACCGGATAATCGCTGAGGATTATCACGGTAGTACCTTTTTGTCTGTAAAGGTACGGTAGTTGAGAAACTTTAAGTTTCTAGCCTGCTTAAGTGTTTAGTTGGTCTGTTGGTCAGGCTGTGGTACTAACTTGCTTCTTCCTTTGGCTGCAGAGCCTAGTAGCACTTGGCACAGGACTTGTGAGACTCGCCACTGGGACAGGAGTCCAAAGTGGGAGCTAGGGTAAAAGATCTCAGCAAAGTCTTGTATTTTGATACAGTACTTTATTTTGCCTCCAGTATTTATGTTATAAAGAGTCCTTGACTCAGGAGATTGTTCTCTGGGTGAGAGCATTAGTTACTTATGTATAAATGCTTTCACGAGCGGTGTATGTGTAGTTAATCACTCAAAGGTTGATTTTGCTATGCTTTGGCATTTTGTATTTATTTATATAGAATTTTACCTAGCCGGCTAAATGTCTAAATGATTAAATGTTTTATGGTTTTAATAAACCAAGTCAAAGCATAAGTGCATACATATTGCATTTCTAGGTTAATCAACTAGTAGCATTGGATTTAATCCACACACATAACCAGCTAGCCAATTACAATCCACCGTGAGACAAACGCTCACAGGGTATCCCGGGCAGGGGCACGGGGATCGTGTCACCGTGCATTATCATGCTGCGTCTGTACTTCGTCAGATGGGCCTGTGGATCAGTACGGCCATCATAAATCTCCAACCGAGGTACTCTGAAGTCACCTGGCATGGCTGCCTCAACAACGGCCTGAATAAATGGCGAGTCATCTTTGCAGCATGTTCCCGAGAGTCTGGCCCAAACGGGTTTTCTGGCCACTTGTTTCTCCACTCTGTCCAGCCGTGCTAGTATCCTCTCCATCAGCACTGTGGCGCTAGGGCCTTCTTCAGGGAATGGAGATCGCCGGCGCCTCTTCGGGGGGTGAGTTCGGCGCTGAGGGGACAAGGACCTCGCCTCAGGCGACGAACTGCTTCGCTGTGAGACTCTCGGTCGCTTGGACCCGGTTTGTCCCACAGGCCGTTTCCCGAGGGCTATATCTTCTGTGGATGATTCTTCGCGAGGGTCTCCACTCCCCGAACTGCAATGTGTAGACTTGGGGCTTTTCTCCCGAGGGCGTGTCGGTGAGGGGGGTCTCTGGGCCTGTGCTTGCTGTGGCCACCTTCGGTCGATCTGCTGGGTCATTTCAGACATGACCGAGCGCTGAAAGTCCCTTAAGAAGCTCATGGTGATTACCAGAGGGTGGTCTTCCTCAGGCGCAGAAGTCCCTGGGAGTGTTTGCTCAGCAGCCGGTTGTATCTCAGGCGCGGACGGGGACTTCGGGAGCCCCTTGTCCTTAGAACGCCGAGTCTCAACGACGGCGATCTCAGAGCGGGTTCCCACAGACGGCGCCAAATGATGGCCGGGGGCCTCATCGTTTATAGTCATGGTGACTGGTGGACTGGATAGCCCCAAGGAGAGTGCCTGAAATCTCAGAAACAAAGGGTTAGGATGCCCCCGAAGTGTTTTTCTGGGGGGGGAGCCTCCGACGCCCAAGTCAGTGGTAGCTGAGAGAAAGGCAGAGAAAATAGCACAAATGGCTGAGGAGTCTCGCCTAGTAATTTTCTCAGAGTGTGGGAGCCGTATTTTTGCCAACCAGCCCCCTGCCAAGTATTAATTCCTGGTATTTATAGGAGTGCCTAGCCCGTTCAGATCCCGACACGTGTTCGGTCGGATGTTCCTGAATTTCTGGGCGTAGGAGACAGATAGCTGGTAGCAGGTTGCCTTGAACCACGTGCTGAGATGGGCCATGATGTGATTCTGATGGCGTCCGTGTGTCAGAGCGCCTATTCAGGCGGCTTTATGACGTCTGTGAAAGGACGTGTCAGAGGCTTCCATAAATGCTCCTGCCGTACTCCTGAGGTCCCTGGGTGAGGTCGTCCTTTGGTATGGACAGAGCCTCTTCGGGAAACAAGCCCTCAGTTCGGGGGTTCCTAGTTTCAGGGAGTTCCGCCATCGGGGATATCATGTTCGGCTCGCTATGTCCGGTGCCGCTTTTCTGAAGGCGATCTGTTCACAACCTTGGGGCGGCGAGTAGTGTCCTCGGGGTTTCCTGGTGTGCCAGGGTCGGAGCTCTTCGGCTATCTCCTGAGGTGCCTGATCGCACCTTTTCTCGGGTAGTGCCAGCTTCTTCTGGCCATCATTGTGGCAGGGAGTTCGGCCAGGTAGAGGCGATAGCGTTTGGCTATCAGTAACCTCCTCCCTGTACCAAAACAATCTTCAATTAATTTTCCTTCATAATTTGGTTAAGTCTTTCGAGCAATTTTTTGTTTCCTCATTGTCCTGACCACTTTTGGTCAAGGGACTTCGAAGAGGTATACTTTCCTCGTTTCATCGGCCAACCTTCGGGTAAACGTTTCGTGAAGTTCCCTCAGGCAAATTTTAGCCTGCCCTCGTTCGCCGTGTTCGATAGACTTCACCTTTTTTCGGCATATAACCCAACCAACTTCAGAAGGAAAACGTGACCTTCGGGAGCGTGTGCTTCCGCTTTTTTTTGGCGAGTTCAGTCGGATAGGGGAAAACTCCTGTACTTAGAGAAATTTCTCTCACTTGTACACTTTCTCCTTTAAAATTATGAGTATAGAATTTCTTTAAGGCATCCGAGTTCCATGCATTTTTCAGTTTTCCCCCTTCGGTGTCGCCAAGCTTCTATGCTCCCTTTCGAACCTCGTCTAGGACCAAATAAGGCCCCTTTCCCATTTGGCAGAGGCACCCCATGGGACGATTTTTGGGGTTCAAACTCGGCCTTTTGGAGGATGAGGTCTCCTTTCGTTATCCCTTTTGGCCTATCATGCAGGTTTTGCGCTCATGGCCACCCTTTGCTGAAAGGCCCATCTTCTGAGCTCGGTCATTCCTCTGTGTTCACCAACTAGGTTGAGCTTAGTTCTCAACCCGAGGTCGTTTCCTCTTTCGTCGAACACTCGTATTCTAACTGGTGGCCGTACTACTTCAAATGGATAATGGCCTCTGTACTGGAGACAAGTGAGAAAGATGTCTCCCCTGTGGCCCCTCGGGGAGTTGTCTGATAACTCCTAGGTACAATAGGAAGTTTTCCTGGCCATTTTCCCTTTGCTTCTCCCAACCTTTTTTATAGTCCCTCGTTCATGATTCTGTTGGGTACCTCCACTTGTCTGTTGCTATGGGGCTGAGCTAGTGGGCTGAAGTGCAATTTTACTCCGAAGTCGGTGGCAAATTCTTGGAGTCCCATGTCCAAAGACTAGGAACCATTATTGGCCATTACCACCTTTGATATGCCAAATCTGCATATCATGTTTTCTCCGGACGAACTTTTGTATATCCTTTGCTGGAATGGTAGCTAGGGGTCCTGCCTCATTTCGCTTGGTGAAGTAGTCCACTTCTACTACACAGAACTTCACTTCTTCGGGTGCTGCCGGGAGTGGACCAGTGAGGTTTATGCCTTACACTGCAAAGGGGGAACGGTAATCTTCCGGGGCTACCCACTCTGAAGGCAGTCTTTTGGGTGCTGTCTTGTCTTCGGCCCTTTTCACACTTTCTGGGCAAATTGTCTTGCACCCTTTTTGCCGATACATCTCTGTAACGGACTTTCGTACCTTTTCCGGTATAATTCCTCTTTAATTAGGGAATATCATCCGGAACATCTTCGCACTTTTCACCGCTTCATGAGGATTTTCGGGACTCTTTAGTTGCGAGATACCTTTTTGTAGGATTTTTTTCCTCCCTCTATCCGAGGTTGTCACTCCTAGCGTTGCCATACTTCGAATGGCCCAATATTTTGGTAATCAAATTTGATGGCTTTGGTGGCTTTCCTGCCCTTGGGCCCCCGAGGGGCTACTCCAGTGCTCTGTTGTTCTACACTTGGAGTTTTCTTCGATAGGGAGTTCCCGCTCTGGGTTTACCTTCACTCGGTTTTCCTTGTAGGTTTCGACATTTTCCATTTCTGGGGTTTTGGCAATGAAGTCCGGCAGTGCCTGGGCTTTTATTGCCCTTTTAGGCTCATACGTGATGTAGCACTTTTCGAGTTTGATGGACCATTTTAACAGTCTTCTCGACTGCTCTACTCTTTTTCATGACATCGCGTAGAGGCGGGTTACTCCGGACAGTGATAGCGTGTCCTTGGAAGTAGAGTCACAGCCTTCTGCCCGCAAGTACCAAGGCATAAACGGCCTTTTGGGGTAATGGGTATCTGACCTTGTTACCGAGAAGATGGCGGCTTTTCTTCGGGTGCAGAACTCCTTCGACGGGGAGGTCTAGGTCATCTTGACCCTGTTTTCCCGTAGGTCGCGTTCCGAGGGGTATGCTTCCCGTCGAGGACTCATCTCGTTAACCTCTGTTTCCCTGAACTCTTGTGAGTTGATATAGGACTCTTCTCCCAACGAAGTAGTGATGAGGAGGGCCTTCGGCTCAAATTTGGATGCGGCCATTTTCGGCCTAACTGCTGCGTTGTTTCGACAACGATAGAGCGTGGGAACTCGCTCAGGAAGGCCATGGTAATAGTCAGAGGACGTTCATCCTTGGGCGGGGAAGTCCCTATTGCAGTTGTTCGGCTGCCAGTTGAACCTCTGGCGTGCACGGGGACCTCAGAAGTCCTTTGTCCTTAGAACACCCAGTTCCAACAACGATGACCTGGGAGTAGTTTCCCACAGACGGCGCCAAATGATGGTGAATGGTTGCCATCATCATCATTTCCACTGTGTGTCATGGTGCATGCGGCAGGGACTTCCGGTGGAGGGGGCGAGTCCCGATAGAATGTTCTCTGTAGGGATCACCTGTGATGGCCGGCAACATCTTCGTGGAACAAGCACGGTGAGGCCGAGAAGGACTTCGGGTATAGGAGAGAGCCCGAAAGGGGGATCCCTCAAGAGAATATGCCTGAAACACTTGGAAAACATGTGTTAGGAGGTCCCCAGAGTGATTTTCCGGGGAGGGGCCTCCGACGCCCAAGTCAGTCCTTTAGGGGGTAGAGAAGGAGTAGTAAGGAAAAAAGGCTCTTGCTTGCCGTGTTTTCCTGAAGGCCGAAAGAAGAGAATCATCAGCCTCCCCCGCCTTGAGACCATTCCCCTGATATTTAAAGAGGGAGTGGACCCTTCGAATTATGACACGTGTATGGACGGATGTCACCCATACTTCTGGCCGTGGGGGCCACTAGCCGCCGGCAGGCTCCTCGGGCCACGAGATACGACAGAGGTAGTCCTACGTGACAGGACGTGGGCAGCGGCGGGGCGTCAGAGTGCATATGAGGGTGACGTGTAGGGTGTACGGGCGGAATTGTCAGAGACTCCTTGATGGCTCCTGCCGTACCTCCGAGGTCCCCTTGGTTGATGTCACCCTTCGGAGTGAGGGGTCTCTTCCCGGAGTCAGACTTTGTTACTTCAGGATATTCCTCGGCTCCGAAGTTAGTCCGGCCGTCTTCCCGAGGGAGGCGATATGCTAATTTCCCGGGGTTGGTACTGGCGGGCTACCGAGGTCGTGCACCTCAGGTGTCAGACTCCCTTGCTTCCGAGGCCCTTAGTTGTCCAGGGCGATAGCATTTCGGCTATCAGAAAATAAGTTCAAATAGCCAAAGCATAAAAAGTCAACATTTATGTGGGTTTACTACACATAACAACTGCGTGGGAGTATTCATACATAAAGTAGACTAATGCCCTCACCCAAGAGCAACCCTAGAGTCTAGGACTCCTCAAAACATAGACAGTGAAGGCAACTATGAGTACTATATATACAAGCCTCAACTGAGATCTTCTTCAACTAACTCCCACCTTGGATGTAAGTCCCAGTGGCGAGTCCCGAAAATCCTGGTCAAAGTGCTACTAGGCTCTACAGCCAAAGGAAGACTTTAGTTAGTACTATTAGTTCACCAACAAGTTACTCAAGTATACTAGAACCTTAAAGATTCTCACGTGAAATACCTCCAACAAAAGCTAACTACCGCAATAACCCCTAACAGTTACCCGGTCGAAGAACTTCAGAATCTGCACAACATAACTAGGGAGTGAGAACATAACATTCTCAGTAAGGGTCTTCATTGTACTGTTGGGTTTCGGGAGCCAAACGGCACAGCGGAATTTAACCGAAACCCTCCAGGATCCAACTGAAACGGGGTAAACCGGGTGTTCAAAAATTTCATACCTAATTTTCGGTTGAGATCTCTCACTCAACTGTAGAGTCGAATCACAAAACCTGAACAGTTGACGTGTTCAGGCTCTCTATGGTATCCACACGAGCCTCTCAGGATCACCACACTTCCACCACGTCCTGGCAGATGCGTTTCTCTTGCGCTCGCAGTGCTAGCTTGCGTCCTCTAAGGAATTGCAAGAGAAGAGTGCAGCTGTCCTTTTGGGAAGCTAGGGCAAGGAGACCTGTGAATTTCTCACTTAAAAGTTGTATTTATAGTGAGACTCAACTTGCAGGCCTAATGGGTTTCAGAGCCCTAATCCAATTAGGATTTAATTTTGGGCTTTATAATGGCTCAACTCCTTGGCCCATTATTAATACGAAATTAAAGTGAAACCATAACCCAAATAATTAGCCCATGCACTCTAATGATCCAAATAGCTCTATGTGTGCGACCCAATAGGCTCTTGCCATGTTGGCAATGATCATAAATCACATTTATGATCATAAGCAATGAGCGGTGTCTAGCAACACATCATTGCTACCCAAGTGACAAGATTGTCGGTGAATCGACTAAACCTTTATGATCATCACCGATATATGCCATTATCCCTTCATCCAAGATATCAAGACTAAGCATGAGACATGGAATGTGTCACTCTCGTATAGCCCAATCTTTGGTTTCTTGATTACCGAGTAGACCAACTTAAACTGACGACATTGATATCATATATCAACTCATCGGAGCATGGCCATGCATTTTCTAAGTCTCACTCTATCAAGGGGCCCAAAGATATCACTCCCATTACATAGGAGGGACAAATCCCATCTTGATCATACAAATCCCTTCGAATGATATGTGACATACCCAATGACCTCCTTCAAGTTCACTCAGTTACTAGGAACAAAGGAAAGTATCAAAGTATGTGACTCACATATAGGGAACCTTGATGATCTTAGGTCGAAGGACTACATATACCATGATCACTATGAGAATCACTTATGACACTCATATAACGATCCATGAAATGTTCTCATGGTGGGTCGGTCCAGTACACAAGTTCTCCAACTTGTACCCATATGTAGACTACATATCTCATATTAGTCTCCACATATGCTAGTCATTATGTATTATTGCAACCCGCTCCACAATAATACTAGACTAGGGACGTTTAAGAATATCATTATTCTAGGGTTACAATTATGTTTATTACGTTACGCAGAAACAAAACAAAAAACAAAATTGCTGGATTAATGCCTCAATAAAATATCATGACTCAATGTGCAAAAATACAATCATCTCATGATTGGCTTTTTTGGGCACAACACTAACATGTACCTGCAAGAAAATCACTAAGGACTCCACATATGATAACATATGTATCCTACTGTGAGCTCATACAACTTGAGGGTACTGATATATGCACATATAACTAGGTCCCTTGAGACCTCTCCTTATCCTAGTCCTTGAACTACAAGGCATAGCCTTGTCCTTTAACAAGCTGAGCTTGCTAGCCTAACTAGTGATAAATCACTTGTTGAACCCCTCCATCTTTATTTTGTATAGGGAAATTACGGTAGGACTATTGTAACTAGGTCATAAAGACCTTGTAGACTAGGTGCACTAAGGTTTCACCTTGCAACCTTGTGGCTAACGGCATGGCTAGGTCGCCATGGGTTCAAAACCTTCCACCCTAACTAGTGGTACTTAGTTATGATCCTTAGTAACCTAGTTTTCTTGCTTATGGTAGAAGTAACCATAAAACTTTACAAAACTCAGGAAAACTCCTGGTCTCGAAGGACTTTTGAAGGTCTCGGAGTACCCCTAGAATGCTTAGATCCCAAGGTACCCTAAGAACCCCCTTTGGTCTCCCCTTGACCTTCCTACCAAAACATGGAAAATTCAGACAACACACGTGTGGTGATGTATCACCACAGTTGGTAATGTTCTGCCACTTCTTTCTTGTATTGGCGACACGTCATGGGCAATCGCACGAAATTGGCGATGCGTCACCAATCTGCGATTCTGCAGAATTTTCACAGATTTTGCTGCTTTGAACTTTGGTCACTTATCAAACATGTCAAACATGCTTGGTTAGCCTTGAAGCTTCACATACATGTAAAACATGTTGCATAGATCACAACCAACTCTCACAAGCCAATCTATGATGCCTTATAACATCATTCCAAACATCACAAACCTCATAGTCCACCATCATTCAACCTTGTCCTCTAACTAATGCTATTGTTAGAATTACTCAAATTCTTCAAGCAACCTCATTCCAATAGCATTAATTGAACTCAAAAGCACAACTCCCTTACCTCAACTCCAGGTAACAAGCAAGAATCTACCACTCTTCCAATCCACTAAGTTCAACAAAGCACCACCTAATTTCCAAACAAAATATAGGCACTAAACATCAAATTCTTGCTTCCTAACCAAAACCCAAGCTCCTAACCAACTAATAAACATGAATTCAATCAAGAACACATTGGTTACCACGTACTAAAAATAGGGGATGGGGGAAAACATGCTTCTGAGCTCCAAAACCATGGTTTAATACTTGAAATGAGCTCTCAAAGGCCTATATACCGATGGCTTCTCCTTTCACCAAAAGATCTTGATTCCAAGCTCAATTGGGTAGACAAATGAGGGTGGAGAGGATGAACTCGAATTATGGCTACATCCCCTCACTTTACCCTCTTATAATCCTTGCTTAACACCAAGCCACCAAAGTATTAGACTGTTACAATTAAGTCTCCATCTTTTGGTAACCTTAGCTATTTTTGATTAACCCTTGTTTATTTCTTCAAGTTTGGGTTAAAGTTAAAAGCTAAGTCATAAAAACTCATTTTAACTACTCGGGACCTAGCCTGGCTATTCATGATGCAAAATTATCATTTTGCCCCTGAACCTTATTTAGTGCCTCAACCTCCTTGGAACTTAGTGAACTTTGCTAACTTTCCTATTCTTGTTATGTAAACTCGAATTAAGGTTTCAAACCTAATTTAGAACACTTTACCTTCTTTATGCATGCTTCCCACCAGGAGAGCCATAACAGTCTAGGACTAAGATAAACAAAATTCCTGTTGTGAAAGAATTCCCAAAGATAGAGTTTGAGATTAAACTAGCCCCAGGAGCAACTCCTATATTTGCTACACTTTATAGGAAGGCAATTCCTAAAATGAATGAGCTGAAAAAGCAACTGGATTAACTCATTGAAAAAGGATTCATTAGACCAAGTGTGTCTTCTTAGGGAGCACCAGTGTTGTTTGTGAAAAAGAAAGATGAGACTCTTAGGTTATGCATTGAGTACATAAAGCTCAATGCTAGGACTATAACGAACAAGTATCCTCACCCCAGGATTGAAGACTAATTTAATCAGCTTAAGAGGGCTACAAATTTCTCAAAGATTGGCCTTGGATTAGGATATTTCTAACTAAGATCCAAAGAAGCAGATATTCTTAAGATTGCTTTTCAGAATAAGATATGGGCATTTTGAGTACACAGTAATGCCATTAGGGCATACTAATGCTCTAGCTTTCTTTATGGATTTGATGTAGAGGATATTTAGACCATATCTAGACCACTTTGTGGTAATCTCTATAGATGATATCTTGGTATATTCCAAAGATAAAGAGGAGCATGAAAAGTACTTGAGGATAATGCTAGATGTGTTAAAGACACATCAATTATATGGAAAACTGAGCAAATGGACCAATCGAATTGACTTCCTAGGCCATGTAATATGTGGGCAAATCTATAATGGCAACACCTTTAACTAAGTTAACAGGAAAGAGGTAAAAGTTTGAATGGTTTAAGGAATGTGAAGCTACTCCTGTGTTGACACTGCCTAAACCCAATAAACCTTTAGAGATGTTCAAAGATGCATCTATTATGGGTTTAGGATGTGTATTAACGCAAGCAAAATAAGCCATAGCTTATGGGTCAAGGCAATTGAGACCATATGAGAAAAACTACCCCGTGAATGATCTAGAAAATGCAACTATGATTTTTGTCTTGAAACAATGGAGACATTACCTATTGGGCAATAAGTTTCAGATCTTTACTGACCGTAAAAGTCTCAAATATCTTTTCACTCCAAAATAATTGAACGTGAGACAGAGAAGATGGCTTGAATGCCTCAAGGACTTTGACTGTACCATTGAATGCATAGAAGGTAAGGCCAACAAGGTGGTTGATGCCCTGAGCAGGAAATACACATGCATCCTGAAACATGGAGAAAAAAAGCCAAATGAACTCAATAGCCTAACTTGTTTGGCTAACAAGTGGCTAGGATGGGAACAATCCCAATTGAAGGTAGTGATTGTTTAGTTAACCTGGAAAGCTGAAACACTAAAGGCACAATAATAGGATGAGGATCTTACTAGAATATCTGGGTAGAGGCATGGAAAACTATTCCAAGGGTTCTCTTATAGGTAGTTATTGTTGTATTTCCAAAATAGAACTTATGTACCCAAGGTGTATGAATTAATAGAACAGATTCTGAAAGAAGCCCACTCTAGTAAGACGAGCATACATCCTGGAACTATGAAAATGTATCAGAATCTAAAAGAACACTTTTGGTGGCCCAATATGAAAAGAGAAATGTTATGCCAGCAAATGAAAGTTGAGTGTTAGAAACCAGAGAGCAAGTTACAAAGTTTACCCATACTTGAAAGAAAATGGGGTTCTATATCTATGGATTTCCTGGTCAGCATGTCTATGACAAGAAAAAACCATGATACTATTTGGGGAATTATCGATAAACTAACAAAGTCAGAACACTTTCTACCTATGAATCTCATAGATCCTTTGGATAGGTTGGCACAGTTGTACATTAATGAAATAGTAAGATTACATGGCATCCCAGATGATACACTTTCAGATAGAGGCCCAAGGTTTGTGTCTAGATTTTGGAAATCATTACTTCGGGCACTAGGTACTTGGCTAAAACTAAATTTAGCATACCACCCCCAAATTGAGGACAAATAGAAAGGAACATACTAATCCTAAAAGACATGTTAAGGTGCTATGTACTAGATATCAAAGGAGAATGGGACCAACTCCTACCTCTGATAGAGCTCTTCAATAATAACAATTACTCCCTCCGTCCCGATTTCTTTGATCCATTTGACTTTTTGGGCTAGTTTGACTTGAATTTTTTTATATTATTGTTTGTTAGAAAAAAATTAAAAAATATATATTTAGAAATTATAGGTCTTGATTTATCATTCACACATAAAAGTTTTTCATTTATATGCTAAAATGTCTAAAATAAAAAATCATAGATTAATTGCTAAAACGTGAATGGTGCAAAGAATTTGGGACGGAGGGAGTATTACTCAGTGATAAAAATGGCACCTTATGAAGCTCTATAGGGAAGAAGGTGCATTACACTTCACTGTTGGCAGGATCCTAAATATGCAATTGAAATAGGACCACATTTAATCAAAGAAACCACTTAAATGACCAAAATGATCGAATAAATAATTAAGGCTACCAATGATAGAGAGAAAGCCCATGCTAATCAAAGAAAGAGAAGGAACTTAGAGTTCCAAGTGGGGGACTATGTGTGGATTAAGTTCTCTCCTATGAAAGGAGTTATGAGATTTGGAAAGAAGGTTGAGCTAGCCCCTAAATACATTGGACCATTTCTAATAGTGGCCATAATTGGTAATATGGCATATAAGCTAGATTTACCTCTAGAGTTATGTCACATACATGATACCTTTCATGTTAGTATGCTTAAAAAATATTTATCTAACAAACGACAAGCTAATGAATATGCTCAGAAAGTATTTCAATGATTCATAACCTCTCTTATGAAGAGGAACCTGTAAAGATTCTGGCAAAGGATTTGAGAAAATTAAAGAGCAAGTGGATAAATATGGTGAAGGTCCATTGGTCTCACCATTCTAAACAAGAAGCCACCTAGGAAATTAAAGCTAAAATGCTTAAGCAACACCCAGAGTTATAGCCCAAGTTGCTTGAGAATTTGGAGGACCAAATTCTTGGAGAGGGGAGAATGTCATGCTTGTAATTTGCATAGGCCATGGGTTTTAAGGAAATGTACACATGATGTACATTGTATAGATATATGAACAATGAATTATGTAAGTCACAAGTATGGACAAAACTCCTATGAGAATGCCTTAAAGGTACTCTAAGTATGCTTCAAAGGAATCCAATGAAAACTAGTATGGTTATGAACCAACTAAGGATAGGCGTAAGCCCCAAAACTCATTTTGGGTATAGGGACATAACTTTCAAGGAAATTTTGACCAGGAATCCAAAAAAATAAAGTGTTCCAAGACAGACACAAAATGTGACTCTTAAGCACACGCCAGTGTGCGCTTGTATGCATCTGAAAACTCTAAAGCCCAAAACACTAAGGGAAATTGTGAGAGGTCAATGCATAAGATTGGAATATCCATGATGGCATCCACATAAACTCAAATAAAGCGATGGACTCATGAAAAGGAGACAAGACACACTAGAGTGCATTAGAACACTCTTAGGTGCACTTTTGTGTGCAACCATGTGTTTATGAAGGCTCTAAAGCCTAATGTCTTAAAGCTCACTACATTGGAGTGATACTCATCATTTAAATGAGAAAGTGGACTAGAATGTGGACTAAGAGAAGGTGGAAAATACAAAGAAACCATAGACACACCTCAAAGAACATTAAAGTGCTCTCAAATGCACTCCAATGTGCACTTATGTTCAATGGAAAGTTTAAAGGCATAATTGGCGATCTGAATTGGCAAAGTGGATGCTTAAAATGTGCCACTTAAAGATAAAATTATGACAAAACAAAGTCTTGAAGAAATTGAGTTGCTTGGAGGAAGATTTGACCAAGAATAGTAAAAATTTCTATGGCGGCTTGAACAATTTGGCCACCAATTGATCTTTGGTGTTTAAAGCTATTCATTGTAGCTTCCTAGATATTTATTGGTGGCTTTATGGGCTCATTAAGTTTGGCTAAGGACCTTCAAATAACCAAAATAAAAGCTGATAGCCGAAGTGCTATCGCCCTGGACAACTAAGGACCTCAGAAGCAAGGGAGTCCGACACCTGAGGAGCACGACTTCTATAGGACCTCGGTAGTCTGCCAGTACCAACCTCGAGAAATTAGCATATTGCCTCTTTCGGGAGGACAACCGGACTAACTTCGGAGCCGAGGAATATCCCGAAGTAACAAAGTCTGACTCCGGGAAGAGGCCCCTCACTCCGAATGGTGACATCAACCAAGGGGACCTCAGAGGTATGGCAAGAGCCATCAAGGAGTCTCTGAAAATTCTGCCCGTACACCCTGCACGTTGCCCTCATATGCACTCTGACGCCTCATCGCTGCCTATGTCCTGTCACGTAGGACTACGCCTGTCCCAGCTCATGGCCCAAGGAGCCTACAGGCGGCTAGGGGCCCCCACGCCCAGAAGTACGGGTGACATCCATCCATACACGTTGATAGCCAAAGGCTGTCGCCTCAATCTGGCCGAATACCCTGCCACAACAACGGCCAGAAGAACTGGCGCTTCCCGGGAATAGGTGGAATCATGCACCTCGGGAGATAGCCTGAGAGCTCCGAGCCTCGGCACGCCACTAAAACTTGAGGACTCCATTCGCCCCCCAAGGTTGTGAACAACGCGCCTTCGGAAAAGTGGCACCAGACATTGCTGCCCGAATATGATATCCCCGAAGGCGGAACCCCCTGGAACTGGGAACCCCCGAACTGAGGGTAGGCTTCCCGAAGAGGCTCTGTCCGAACTAGAGGACGACCTCGCCCAGGGACCTCGGGAGTACGGCAGGCGCATTTAAGGAAGCATTTAAGGAAGCCTCTGACACGTCCCACCACAGACGTAAAAAGTCGCCCTGACGCGCAGACGCCATCAGAATCATATCATGGCCCGTCTCAGCACAAGGCTCGAGGCCATCTAGTTACCAACTATCTGTCCCCTACGCCCAGACGTTCAGGAGCATCCGACCGCACACGTGTCATGATCTGAACGGGCTAGGTATTCCTATATATACAGGAAATAAATACTTGACAGGAGGTTGGCAGGCCGGATATACAGCTCCCACACCCTGAGAAAATACCAGGCGAGACTTTTCTGCCTTTCTCTTTGAGCTAGTGACTTTCTCCTTCTTCCGGCCACCACTGACTTGGGCGTTGGAGGCTCCCCCCCCGGAAAAACACTCCGGGGACCTCCTAACCCTGTTTACCAGCTTTTCAGGTACTCTCCTTGGGGCGATCCACCTTCCAGGCGTTCTTCCTCCTAGAAGTCTCCTCAACAGTCATCATGACTCACAACGATGAGGCCCTAGGCCATCATTTGGCACCGTCTGTGGGAACCCGCTCGCAGATTGCCGTCGTTGAGACTCGGCGTTCTAAGGACAAGGGACTCCCAAGGTCCTCGTCCGTGCCTGAGATACAACCGGCTGCTGAGCAGACACTCCCAGAGACTTCTACGCCTGAGGAGGACCGCCCTCTGGTAATCACCATGAGCTTCTTGAGGGACTTTCAGCGCTCGGTCGTTACTGAAATGACTCAGCAGATCGACCGAAGATGGCCACAGCAGTCACAGGCCCAGAAACCCTCCTCATCAACACGCCCTCGGGAGAGAAGCCCCAAGTCTACACACCGCAGTTCAGAAAGTGGAGATCCTTGCGGAGAATCATCCACAGAAGATATAGCCCTCGGGAAACGGCCTGTGGGACAAACCGGGTCCAAGCGACCGAGAGTCTCACAGCGAAGCAGTTCGTCGCCCGAGGCGAGGGCCCTGACCCCTCCGCGCCGAACTCGCTCCCCGAAAAGGCGCTGTCGATCTCCCTCCCGCGAAAATGGTCCTAGCGCCACTGCGCTTATGGAAAGGATATTGGCACGGCTGGACCGAGTGGAGAAGCAAGTGACCAGAAAACCCGTTTGGGACAGGCTGTCGGGGGCATTATGCGAAGATGGCTCCCCGTTTATTCACACCGTCGTTGAGGCAGCTATGCCAGGCGACTTCAGAGTGCCTAGGCTAGAGATCTATGATGGCCGGACTGATCCACAGGCCCATCTGACGAAGTACAGGCGGAGCATGATAATGCACGGAGCTGATGACGCTACCATGTGCAAATGCTTTGAAGTCACCCTCACGGGCCCAGCAACAGCATGGTACAATTCGTTGCCCCCAGGGACTATCACTGAGTTTCAGGAGTTGTCCACAGCCTTTACCCAGCAGTTCATTGGGAGCAGGCCGACGGCCAAAATGCCTGTACAGATGTTCGACATAGAGCAGAGAAACGGAGAGACGATCCGAGACTATGTCGAACGATTCAACAGGGAAGCACTCAGCGTCCCGGACTTCCGGCCCGAAATCCGCATCCTCGCTATGACACGGGGCCTTCGGCGTGACTCACAGCTGTTCTACGAGTTCTCAAAGGACCCCCCGGAGACCCTCGGAGAATTTTACCGAAGGGCAGAGCAGCACATGACTGCCGAGGAATTGAGGATGGCGGGGCCGAAGTCTGATCATCACCGCGCCGAAGGGTCCAGCCAGCAAGCTCGGCATCTTTCTGAACATACAGGTCGACCACGGCGAATGCGAGGAAAGAAACCTCAAAGTTTCACACCCTTGAGCACGACACGGACCAACATTCTCATGGCGCTGGAAAGGCAAAGGACGCAGATTCGGCGGCCAAAGGCCATGGCCGCCGATAATAAGAAGAATGCCAAGAAGTTCTGCCAGTTTCATCGCGACCACGGTCATGACACCGAAGACTGCTTCCAGCTGAAGAAGTACATAGAGTCGCTGATCAAACAGGGCCAACTTCGCAAGTACCTGCAGATGCCCTCCCCAAAGGGCAGAAAAGAGGAGGAAGAGAGGGCCGAAAACGAGGACTATGACTCCGACAGGCGGAGAAACAGAAGTCCAAAAAGGCGCCTTCCACCTCCAGTAGGGGTCATCCAAACCATCACCACGGGGCTCCCATCCTCGGAAAGAAAGCGGAAGGCCAGAGAAATTGCGGTTATGGAGTATCAAAGTCCATCAAAGAAATTGGCTCGCAAAGATGGCTCCACTGTCGTCTTCCCCCACGACGACCCGCTGCTGATAATGGCGAGAATAGGGAACTGGGACGTCAAGAGAGTGTTGCTTGATGATGGCTCAAATGCTGACGTCCTATTCTCGCACTTACTGCCGAGCTTGGGCATCTCCAGCAGCGAGCTGAAACCTGTCACCACGCCCACCTTCGGCGTTGGGCCATCCGAACTACCCGTCCTTGGATGGATCAACCTCCCTTTGATGATGAAAGGCACTTCGGTAGACGGAGCAGCTGAGTTGTACGCGTCCACAATGGCAAGATTCATCGTCATGGACGTCCCGTCTTCGTACAACGCCATCCTTGGAAGGCAGACTCAGGGGAACCTGCACATTCGCCCCGATGTGAAGTACTTGACTGTCACATTCACCACCAAGGATGGAGATGCAGAGGTCTTCATCGACCAAGCCGAGGTAAGAAAGGTGTTTGTAAAAACACGAAAGGCTCCGGCAAACACCTCTACACAAACGGTGGAGGCAAAGGCGCAGGAGAAAGGCAAAAAAGGAGATCCCGCAGAAGCAGAAACGGAAGCAGTAGATCTTGTCCCAGGACAATCTACCCGAATAGGGAAGAGCTTGGCCAAAGGTGATAAGGAGAATCTTGTATCCTTTCTACTAAAAAATAAAGATCTGTTTGCCTACTCGCCGAAAGACATGCCAGGAGTGAACCCTGGCATAATACAGCACAGCCTCAAAGTAAGCCCGGAAGCAAAACCTATCAGGCAAAAGAAACGAAGCATCTCAGCCCACAAAAGCAAGTTCGTGAAAACCGAAGTCCAGCGCCTATTGGATGCTGAAGTTATCAGGGAGGTAAAATACCCCGAATGGTTAAGCAACGTGGTCATTGCCACAAAAGAAGGTAGCAGCAAACTCCGGATGTGCATTGATTTCAGAAACTTGAACGATGCTTGCCCGAAAGACTCATTTCCCCTCCCGCCAATAGATCAACTGGTAGATTCAACGGCCGAATACGGGCTCCTGAGCTTCCTAGATGCCTTCAGCGGCTACCATCAGATAAGGATGGACCCCGAAGATGAAGAGAAAACTGCCTTCATCACCGAGGGAGGAACGTACTGCTATATCAGAATGCCCTTCGGGCTCAAAAATGCAGGAGCCACCTACCAGAGACTGATGAACAAGGTCTTTAAAGACCAAATGGGGAGAAACATGGAAGTATATGTTGATGATATGATAGTAAAAAGCAAGCTGCCCGGCTACCACGTTGCAGATTTGGAGGAAACCTTCCAAAAGCTCAGAGCCTTTGGGATTCGCCTTAACCCCGAGAAGTGTATCTTCGAGGTGACGTCGGGAAAATTCCTTGGGTACATGGTATCCGAAAGAGGCATCGACGCCAATCCTGAGAAGATTAAGGCTCTGCTTGAGTTCCGAACTCCTGCCACAGTCAAAGACGTGCAGAGACTAACCGGAAGAATAACCTCTCTGAGCAGGTTTATTTCCAGGTACGGAGATAGGTGTAGACCTTTCTTCAAAGTCCTCACAAAGGCAGCAAAGATGGAAGGCGACCTCGGAAGAAACAATCATCCCTGGGATGAAGATTGCCAAAAGGCCTGGGAAGAACTCAAAGTCTACCTGGCCAGCCTGCCGACTCTGCGACAACCTCGGGAGGGAGAACCCCTCGTATTGTACCTCGCCGTCACAGAAAAGGCCGTGAGCTCGGTCCTGATAAAAGAAGAAGGGCCGAAACAATGGCCGGTCTACTACGTCAGCAAGTCCCTGCATGGCACCGAAGTCAGGTACCCTTTGCTTCAAAAAGCTATATACGCCTTGGTGCTTGCAGGAAGAAGACTGCGACCATATTTCCAGGCTCACCCCATCATCGTCCGAAGTAGTCTACCACTACGGGATGTTATGAAGAGAGTTGATCATTCGGGAAGGCTCTCCAAGTGGTGCATAGAGCTTAGCGAACACGAAATCACGTATGAGCCTCGGAAGGCCATAAAAGCCCAAGCATTGGCAGATTTTATCGCCGAAATACCCACCACTGAGGAGAACCACTCAGATCCGAAAGAAGGTGAGCCAGAATGGACCTTGCATGTTGACGGAGCCTCGGGGTCCGAACACCAGGGAGCTGGAATAGTTATCAGAGGACCCGAAGGCCTAGAGGTGATGAAGGCTATCAAGTTCAGCTTCAACGTCACCAATAATGTGGCTGAGTATGAAGCCCTCATAGCGGGATTACGCTTGGCCAGAAAGATTGGCGTGAGAAACTTAAGGGCTCACAGCGATTCCCAGCTGGTAGTTCGGCAGACGGCAGGGGATTATGGGGCGAAGGACCCAATCTTGGCAAAATACCACGAGCTGGTAACAAAACTCATCCAAGAGTTTGACGCCGTGCGGATCGAAAATGTACCCCGGCGGAATAACACTGAGGCAGATTGCTTAGCGAAGTCCAAAACATACACCGAGGTGCTAGACCATCCAAGCATCTCCGTGCTAAGCGTAACGACCTCGGGAATGGGGTGGAAGGACCCCATAAAGAGATACCTCGCAGAGAATGAGCTTCCCGAAGACGCCGGCAATGCTGCAAGACTGCGAAGACGCGCCGGAAGATTCTTCCTGATTGGTGAAGAGTTATATCGGCAAGGATATGCAAATCCGCTGCAGAGATGTGTGGGCGAAGAGGATACTGAGATGGTCCTCGAAGAAGTCCACGAAGGCATGTGCGGCTCGCACATTGGAACTGATGCCCTTGCAGCAGTGATACTCCGCCAAGGATACTTCTGGCCTACCCTGAGAAAGGACGCAAGGCAGTTCATCCAGAAGTGCGGTAGTTGCCAGAGACATGCAAAAATCCAGAGGATACCCTCGGAAATGGTAACGTCGGCAGACTATCCTTGGCCCTTCGCAGTCTGGGGTATAGACCTCATTGGGCCACTCCCCACAGCGCCCGGAGGCGTGAAATTCTGCGTGGTAGCAGTGGACTATTTCTCAAAGTGGGTAGAGGCAGAACCACTAGCAACTATCTCGGCAAAAGAAGTGCAGAAGTTCGTATGGAAAAACATCGTATGCAGATTTGGCATACCGAGGGTACTAGTAGCGGATAATGGATCCCAGTTCATAGACAAAGGATTCCAGGAATTCGTCAGCGACCTCGGAATAAAGATGCACTTCACCCCAGTAGCTCACCCCCAAAGCAATGGGCAGGTGGAAGTATCAAACAGGACCATAAAAGATGGCCTGAAAAAGAGACTTGGGGAAGCCAAGGGGAAATGGCCAGGAGAACTCCAAAGTGTATTGTGGAGCTACCGAACGACGCCACGAAGAGCCACAGGGGAAACTCCCTTCTCACTCGTCTTCGGAACAGAGGCCATTATCCCAATAGAGATAGTTCAGCCTTCAATACGGGTGCAAGTATTTGATGAAGGCGGAAATGACCTCGGTCTGAGAACTAAGCTCGACCTTGTGGCCGAACACAGAGAAATAGCCGAGCTGAGAAGAAAAGCTTTCCAGCAAAGAGTGGCCGCGGCTATCAACTTAAAAGCCAGGCCAAAAGAAATCAAAAAAGGAGACCTCGTTCTCCGAAAGGCCGACTTTGCACCCCGAAGGCCATCTCACGGAGTACTTCGCGCAAATTGGGAAGGACCTTATCTGGTTCTCGCTGAAGTACGAAAAGGCGTGTACAAGCTTGGCGACGCCGAAGGCGTAGAATTGAAAAACACTTGGCATTCAGACGCCCTGAAAAAATTCTACGCCTAAGGTTGAGCGGAAGAAATATATTGTCCGGAGAAGAATGATCTTGAGAAAATTTTTAAGTATACCAAATTGTCCAGGACAAAATTCCGCGAAGGTGCTCGCCACGAAAAAAGCAGATATGACTTCCCGAACACCCTTGAGCGACTATGCTCGGGAAAAATGGGAAACAAGAATCTTGCAAAAGTACTCGGCATAATCAGTGCAGAGAAAATTTTCCGAACACCCTTGAGCGAACATGCTCGGGAAAAAGGGAAAGCAAGAATTTCGCAAAAGTACACGCCAAAACAAAAGCAGAGGTAATTTCCGAACACCCTTGAGCGAGCGTGCTCGGGAAAAAGGGAATGAACAATCTCTTGAAAATTTTCCTAAGTCCCTTGAGCAAATATGCTCGGGACAATAGGAAGACAGAAAAATTTGGCTGAAGGTTTTCCGAAGGCCCTTGAGCGAACATGTTCTGGATAAAAGGAAACAAAAAGCCTGCAAAAGACTTAGCCAAATTTTTACAAACTTTCCAGAAAGTCTCTTGAGCGAGCACGCTCGGGACAAAGGAAGGTAAAAAGTTTCTTCGGTTGCAGGTTTTCCGAAAGTCTCTTGAAGCAAACATGTTCGGGACAGTGGAAATGAAGAAACTTGCAAGAAAGGACTTAGCCGAAAAGATTGTTCATTTAGAACAAACGCTGCCTTACAAAAGAAGTGTCCAAAGAAGGAGCACGAAGGAGAAAAATAAGAGGAGCCCTAAAACAAACTAGGGAGAGCCGGGCGGACGAAGACCAGGAAGCTTCAGATGCTCGACCTTGGACCACTGCCACCGAGGTCCCTCAGGAATATTTAGGCCCTCCAGGAAAGAGAGGTCCAAATCTGGGAACCTCTGCAGCACCTGGTGCCGAGCGAGGCAGAAGCCGTCCTGAAAGGCGACCTTGGCCATGTCATCAGAAGTACGTTTTTGAACGCCAAGGACATTGACCTCGTCCCTCAGCTCAGCAACCTCCTCTTCGAGTTCGCTTATCCCCAGCGTCTCTCCGGACTCCTTCTTCAGAGCCTCGACCTCGGCTTGAAGAGCATTGTTCTCGTCCGTCAACCTCGACGCAAGACTGTCAGAAATAGCCTTGTCCTTGACAAGATCTTCGTTGGCGGCGAGCAGCCCCTTTACTTGGTCGCCGAGGTCGGCAATCTTCCGGGAGGAGTCCTTCTCAAGTTCTTCTCTTTTCTTCGAGAACTCCTCCCGAACGGCAGCAAGTTGCTGAGAACAATCCGCTGTCAGCTGCTGGTTGCTGGCGATCACCTTCGCAAGCGAAGCCTTCGCTTCACTGAGTTCCCGCGAAGTCGCATCCTTGGAGGCAGCCTGTCTGGCCACCCGAACTCGGAGATAACCAGCGTACTCCAGCAGCTACGGCAAGGCAAAAGTCCAGCTTAGTACAAGTCTAAACACTTAGAAAATTGACGAAAAAAGTGTAAAGACTATACCTGAGCAGCATGCTCAGTGACTTTTGCGGCGAGGGTATTATCCCCCGGGTGAGCCTCCGCAATGGCCCGGAAGGAGGCGTCAGTGGTCATCCCCTTCCAAATCTCTTTTGTCATCTTCGGACAATCGTCGGAGAACAAATTCATATCCTCCGTGATTGTCCAAAAGGGCTCCAAGGGGATCTTCCCCTCAGGAATTGTGGCATCGCGCAGGGCCCGTTTCCTCTCATGAATGGCCCTCCAGCCAGCAGTAAGAGGCTCCCCTGAAAGTGAGAAGGAAGTTAGGAGCAGAAGAAAAATTCGCGAAAGGAAAAGGAGCTGAACTTCGCCTAAAGGCATACCTGGAGGAACCTCGGAGACAGTGTCCTCGGGATCCTCGGGCCCCTCGGAAAAAAGACCCTTACCCTTCTGCCGGTACCGCTCCTCGGCGGTGGGTACTTCTACCACTACAGTGTTTCTGGGGGCCTCGAGGTCGAGAGGAGGCACCTCGGCGGAAGTAGCGGGGACCTCGGCCGGTGGAATTTCAACAAGACCAGCGTCTTCGCCAGCTTCTTCTTCCAAAAGCTCTGGCTGAGAAGGCTCGAGAGCCTTCCTAGCTCGCTTCGCCGAGGGTCCCGCCCCTGTCATCTTCCTTCTTCGGGAAGCCGCCTTCTTTGTCTGCTCCCCCTTCTCCACTTGGCCAGAAAAGAGGGCCTTGTAATAAGCGGCAGCCCCATCGCCCATCTCTGAAAAAGAGAAGAAATATCAGCGTAAGTCCGAGGAAAAAGTATAAAGGGATGGAAGATTACTCACTTTCGGCAAAAGTTTCGAAAGAAGTCTCCCCCTTAAGGACCTTGACCAGCCAGGAGTCTTTCCCGGCGATGGTGGGAGCGGGCATATTGAGGTCAGTCACGTGCTCCTTAACCACTTTCAGCTCCTGAAGGACTTCTTCGGTCATCAACCTCCAGTTGATAGGAAAGGGGTAAAGAGCACGAGGAGAGACCTCGGGAGCCCAGTCAGCGACTGCCCGAATGCGGGCGTCGAAATCCGCGAACACGGAAGCCAACGGTGGGGTCAGCAGCATCCTCGGATCAACGACGTCTGCGTGCAACACTCCCTGAGCCCACCTGGTCGGGACATCAAACCAGTTCTTATCCACCTTGAGGAAAAAGAACTTAGGCTGCCACCCCCGCCAGCTATCCTTCGTGTCGAAGGTGAAGGTGAATTTTTTGCTCCCGGATCCCCGAGGCAGCAGGAAATAGAAGCCACCCTTCGGGACCACATAGAGCTTGTAGTACTGCATGAAAATGATGAAGTGGGGCTCTATCCCGAACACGCCACACATGCAGAGGTAGGCGTTAAAATAGCAGTACGCGTTCGGGGGAAGCTGGTTCACAGCAATGCCATGGAATTGGCAGAACTCGCAAACCACCTTCGGGGGAGGATACCGAAGTCCGGCCTTCAGTTGGGCTCGGAAGACGGTAACCTCGTCGCCACGGTTTGAAAAAGCAAAATGGCTAGAACGAGGCAGTCTGGTCACAGCGTAAGATGGAAGAAAGAATTTTTTCTTCCACCTCTCTAGTTTTTCGGGGGTGGTACAGCAAGGATGGGCCAGAAGAGGTTTCCAGCTCTCGGGAACAGGCATCGCAGACATGAAAAAGAGTTTGAGATGGAAAAGAAAATAGTTTCCAGAAAAAACTCAGAAGACGAGTTTGGAAAAAACAACAGTTTTCCAGAAAAACTCAGAAAAATAGAGGAATCAGAGTACTCTGAAAATCAAAACCCACCAAAAGATTTGCCTGAGGACGCCGTCGTGAAAGTTGGTAGGAAAAAGCTCTGATTAAAGAAGCTCCGCCACAGAAAGCAAGATAAAACGCAAGAACAGAGGGCAGAGCAGAAAAAGAGCAGAAAAACAGTAAGTGGGACTTATGATGGAATGGGCTATTTATAGGCCAAAGGTGGGTAACCGAAAGAACATCATAAGTACCCATTGGAGGCGAACCGTCGCCGTAACTGCACGCTGCACCTGAAAAGGCGCGCCCTCTGTAAATGACGCGCCTCTCCTCCAATGGCAAGAAGCCACGTGTCAACCGCTGCGCAGAAATGGGGGACATGCCTCCCCAAACGTGCCTGGAAAATCGGGACACGCCTCCTGATTGGGACACGTCGTTTGACATCCCTGAGAAATGGAGACGCGCCGCTCAGTCTGACACGCTTGGCCATCAGACCTGCAGAAATAAAAAGCAGGCCACCTCGAGGACACCAAGAGACAGGCTATGGCTGAACAGCCCATGACTTTTGGCCAAGAGGTGTATCTTCGGTACAGGCTTTGCCTCGGAGACACCAAAGAATAGGCCAAGGCCGAACAGCCCAGACCCTCGGGCAAAAGGTGCGACCTCGGAACAGGTTATGCTTCCCAACAAGACTCCCAACGGCAACCTCGGAAAGAGATGCAAACCGAAGTCTTCACTTCGGCTTTCCAGAGGGGGGCATGTGATAGCCAAAGGCTGTCGCCTCAATCTGGCCGAATACCCTGCCATAACAACGGCCAGAAGAACTGGCGCTTCCTGGGAATAGGTGGAATCATGCACCTCGGGAGATAGCCTGAGAGCTCCGAGCCTCGGCAAGCCAGTAAAACTTGAGGACTCCATTCGCCCCCCAAGGTTGTGAACAACGCGCCTTCGGAAAAGTGGCACCAGACATTGCTGCCCGAATATGATATCCCCGAAGGTGGAACCCCCTGGAACTGGGAACCCCCGAACTGAGGGTAGGCTTCCCGAAGAGGCTCTGTCCGAACTAGAGGACGACCTCGCCCAGGGACCTCGGGAGTACGGCAGGCGCATTTAAGGAAGCATTTAAGGAAGCCTCTGACACGTCCCACCACAGACGTAAAAAGTCGCCCTGACGCGCAGACGCCATCAAAATCATATCATGGCCCGTCTCAGCACAAGGCTCGAGGCCATCTAGTTACCAACTATCTGTCCCCTACGCCCAGACGTTCAGGAGCATCCGACCGCACACGTGTCATGATCTGAACGGGCTAGGTATTCCTATATATATACAGGAAATAAATACTTGACAGGAGGTTGGCAGGCCGGATATACAGCTCCCACACCCTGAGAAAATACCAGGCGAGACTTTTCTGCCTTTCTCTTTGAGCTAGTGACTTTCTCCTTCTTCCGGCCACCACTGACTTGGGCGTCGGAGGCTCCCCCCCCGGAAAAACACTCCGGGGGCCTCCTAACCTTGTTTACCAGCTTTTCAGGTACTCTCCTTGGGGTGATCCACCTTCCAGGCGTTCTTCCTCCTAGAAGTCTCCTCAACAGTCATCATGACTCACAACGATGAGGCCTTAGGTCATCACACGTGTCACAATTCGAAGGGTCCACTCCCTCTTTATATATCAGGGGAATGGTCTCAAGGCGGGGGAGGCTGATGATTTTCTTCTTTCGGCCTTTAGGAAAACACGACAGGCAAGAGCCTTTTTTCCTTACTACTCCTTCTCGTCCGCCTAAAGGACTGACTTAGGCGTCGGAGGCTCCTCCCCGGAAAATCACTCTAGGGACCTCCTAACCCCTATTTTCCAAGTGTTTCAGGCAGATTCTCCTGAGGGATACCCCTTTCGGGCTCTCTCCCATACCGGAAGTCCTTCTCGGCCTCACCGTACTTGTCCCACGAAGATGTTGCCGGCCACCACAGGTGATCCCCACAGAGAACCTTCTGTCGGGAGTCGCCCCCTCCTCCGGAAGTCCCCGCCGCATGCACCACGACACACAGTGGAAATGATGATGATGGCAACCATTTGCCATCATTTAGCGCCATCTGTGGGAAGCTAATCCCAGGTCATCATTGCCGGAACTCGGCATTCTAAGGACAAAGGACTTTCGAGGTCCCCGTCCACGCCAGAGGTTCAACCGGTAGCCGAACAACTGCAACAGGCACTTCCCCGCCCGAGGATGAACGTCCTCTGACTATTACCATGGCCTTCCTGCGTGAGTTCCCATGCTCTGTCGTGGTCAAAATAACGCAGCAGTTAGGCCAAAAATGGCCACATCCAAATTCGAGCCAAAGGCCCTCCTCATCACTACTTCATCGGGAGAAGAGTCCTATATCAACTCGCGGGAGTTCAGGGAAGCAGAGGTTAACGAGATGAGTCCTCAATGAGAAGCATACCCCTCGGAACGTGATGTAGGGGAAAAACAGGTTCAAGATGACCCAGACCTTCCCGTCGAAGAAGTTCTGCACCCGAAGAAAAGCTGCCGTTACCCCAAAAGGCCGTCTACGCCTTGGTACTTGCAGGCAGAAGGCTGTAACTCTACTTCCAAGGACACGCTATCACTGTCCGGAGTGACCCGCCTCTGCGCGACGTCATGAAAAAGAGTAGAGCAGTCGAGAAGACTGTTAATATGGTGCATCGAACTCGAAAAGTGCAACATCACGTATGAGCCTAAAAGGGCAATAAAAGCCCAGGCACTGGCAGACTTTATTGCCGAAACCCCAGAAACGGAAAATGTCGAAACAAACAAGGAAAATCGAGTGAAGGTAAACCGAGAGTGGGTACTCCCTGTCGAAGAAATCTCCAAGCGCAGAACAGCAGAGCGCTGGAGTAGCCCCTCGAGGGCCGAAGGGCAGGAAAGCCACCAAAGACATCAAATTTGGTTACCAAAATGTTGGGCCATTCGAAGTATCGCAATGCTAGGAGCGACAACCTCTGATAGAGGGAGGAAAAAGATCCTAAAAAGAGGTATCTCACTACTAAAGAGTCTCGAAAATCTTCATGAAGCGGTGAAAAGTGCGAAGATGTTCCGGACGATATTCCCTAATTAAAGAGGAATTATACCAGAAAAGGTACAAAAGTCCGTTACAGAGATGTATCGGCTGAAGATAATTTGCCCAGAAAGTGTGAAAAGGGCCAAAGACACACCAGCACCCAAAAGCTTGCCTTCGAAGTGGGTAGCCCCGGAAGATTACCGTTCCCCCTTTGCAGTGTGGGGCATAAACCTCACCGGTCCACTCCTGGCCGCACCCGAAGAAGTGAAGTTCTACGTAGTAGAAGTGGACTACTTCACTAAGCGAAACTAGGCAGGACCCCTAGCTACCATTCTAGCAAAGGATATACAAAAGTTCGTCCGGAGAAAACATGATATGCAGATTTGGCATATCGAAGGTGATAATGGCCGATAATGGTTCCCAGTCTATGGACAAGGGACTCCAAGAATTTGTCACCGAGTTCGGAGTAAAATTGCACTTTGGCCCACTAGCTCAGCCCTGGAGCAACAGAAAAGTGGAGGTACCCAATAGAATCATGAACGAAGGACTATAAAAAAGGTTGGGAGAAGCAAAGGGAAAATGTCCAGGAAAACTTCCTACTGTACCTAGGAGTTATCAGACAACTCCCCGAGGGGCCATGGGGAGACATCTTTCTCACTTGTCTCCAGTACAGATGCCATTATCCATTTGAAGTAGTACGGCCACCAGTTAGAATACGAGTGTTCGACGAAAGAGGAAATGACCTCGGGTTGAGTACTAAGCTCGACCTAGTTGGCGAACACAGAGGAATGACCGAGCTCAGAAGAAGGGCCTTCAAGCAAAAGGTGGCCATAAGCGCAAAACCTGCATGATAGGCCAAAAGGGATAACGAAAGGAGACATCATCCTCCAAAAGGCCAGGTTCGAACCCCAAAAATCATCCCATGGGGTACCTCGGCCAAACGGGAAAGGGGCCTTCTTTGGTCCTAGACGAGCTCCGAAAGGGAGCATACAAGCTTGGCGACATTGAAGGGGGAAAACTGAAAAATGCATGGCACTCGAATGCCTTAAAGAAATTCTATACTCATAATTTTAAAGGAGAAAGTGTACAAGTGAGAGAAATTTCTCTAAGTACAGGAGTTTTCCCCTATCCGAAAGAACTCGCCAAACAAAAGAGGAAGCACACGCTCCCGAAGGTCACATTTTCGTTCCGAAAATGGTTGGGTTATATGCCTAAAAAAGGTGAAGTCTATCAAACACGGCCGATGAGGGCAGGCTAAAATTTGCCTGAGGGAACTTCGCCAAACGTTTACCCGAAGGTTGGCTGATGAAATGATCAAAGTATACCTCTTCGAAGTCCCTTGACCGAAAGTGGTCGGGACAACGAGGAAACAAAAAATTGCTCGAAAGACTTAACCAAATTATGAAGGAAAATTCATTGAAGAAGGTTTTGGTACAGGGAGGAGGTTACAAGAAGAAAAACACAAGGAAAAAAGAAGAAAGCAAAAGGCCCTAGAATATCTAAGGGACCCCGGCGTCATGGGAAGCTCCGGCTCCCGTGTCTTTGGCCGCTGCCTTCGGTGCAAAAGGAGGGGCAAATGGCAAGTTGAGGAGCTCGACCTTCGACGAAGTCCACCGAGGACCCTCGGGAATATCCAGGGCAGCCAAGAAGGAAAGGTCGAGGTCCGGATATTTGTTCAGAAATTGGTAACGAGCCAGGCAGAAGCCATCCTGAAAGGCAACCTTGGTCGCCTAAACAGCTTTGTCTTTTTCTTTGTCCAATTTGTCCGCCTCATTCTGAAGATCCGAAACCTCGTTCTGAAGATTGGCAACCTTCTTCTCCAGTTCCTTTATCTTCTTCTTCTCCTTTGAACCCTTCTTCAGCGAATCAACCTTGGCCTGAATTTCGACATTGTCAGCAAGAGCCTTCGTCAGGAGAGTAGCTTCTCCTTCTCTCTCCTTCTAAATGGCCTCGTTGGCCGAGGTTAAGCTCACAACCTTCTCACCAGGGTCGGACATCTTCTTGGAGATGTCCTTCAAGAGATCCTCTTGGCCCTTCAAGAACACCTCCCGAAGCTGGGCAACCTTCTGCTTGGCTATACAGCTCAACTCGGTGTTCGTCACAACCGAGTTAGCGCAAAAGACCTTGGCCTTCTCGAATTTATCTTCGGCCCAAGCTCAGACTGAAGACTGCTTTGCCACCCAAGCTCGAAGGTATCCACTATACCCTAGGAGCTACAAAGAAAAAAAAAAGGTACTTAGTAAAAGTCACACAAGGAAAAGTGAAGAGGCCTGGAGAACTACCTGGGCAGCATGCTCAAAAACTTTAGCAGCGAGGGTATCCTCGGAGGCACACTCCTCGGAAACTGCCTTGAAGAAAGCCTGAGTAAGCGCACCCCTCGCCATCTGGGGAGCAATTTCCCAGCAATCTTCGGAGAACAGATTCATGTCCTTCATGAAAGACCAGAACGGCTCCCTTGGGACTTTGTCCTTTGGGATGTGGGAATCCCAAAGAGCCCGTCTCTGAGCATGCTCAAGCATCCAAGCTGAGGGCGCCAAATCCTCTAAAAGATTAAAGGCGTAAGTCAGACAAAGCTCCTTAACTATACAAGTTATGAGGATGTGAGTAAGAGGAAAGAGACAAACCAGGCGCAACCTCAGCAACGTCGTCATCAGAGTCCCGAACCTCCTCCATGTTAGCAGGAATATCTTTGCCCTTATCCCTTTGGTGTTTCTCCAGCTCCTCGGCAGAGGGACTCCCTGCCAAAGAGCCCAAAAGATCCACCGACGTTGTGGGACTCAGTGGAACGAGAGCACTTCCCACCCCGGCAGGAACCTTCGCGGGAATTACAGGCTCGGCGGGAGTTCCAGGCTTAGTGGAAGTAGCAGTAGCGCCGTCGACCTCCGTAGGAGTTTCAGGCTTGGTAGAAGTTGCAATGTCACCACCAACCTCCGCCACATCCTCCAGAGATGGAAGAAGGGCATCCTTCTTCGCCTTCTTGACCGAAGACAGTCAGCTCCCAGTAGTCTCGCACCTTTTGGAGACGCCGTTCTTCGTTTGTTCTCCCTTCTCAGCCTGACCAAGGAAGAGGGACTTGTAGTAGGCAGCAGACTCGTTGCCCATCTCTGAAAAATAGGGAAAACATCAACGTGAGTCCAGACAGGCACTTATGCTGAAAACCTTGAAAGGAAACTTACTTTCAGAAAAGGCTTCGTAAGTGAGCTCGCTTCGAAGGAGCTTCACTAGCCAGGACTCTTTCCCCTCGATGGCAGGAGCTAGCATGCTGAGATTTGTCTTATGCTCCTTAACCACACCCAACTCCCGAAGGACCTCCTCGGTCATAAGCTTCCAATTGATGGGGAAGGGGTAGAGAGAGCATGGAGGGACCTCAGCATCCCAGAGGTGACAGCCCGGATACGTCTTTCAAAATCCTCAAACCTCGCTGCCAACTCGGAAGTTAGCAACTTCTTGGGATCCATGACATCCGTCTCCAGCTTTCCCTGAGCCCACTTAGTCAGGACATGCGACCAGGCCTCCACCACCTTTAGGAAGAAGAACTTCCTTTGCCACCCTCGCCAGCTATCCTTGGTAGCGAAGGTGAACATAAATATTTTGCTCCCAGATCTCCGAGGTAGCATGAAATAAAAGCCACCCTTCGGGACCGGATAGAGCTTGTAATACTGCATGAACAGGATAAAATCGGGTTCTACCCCGAAGACCCCACACATGCAGAGAAAAGCATTAAAATAGCAGTATGAGTTGGGAGGAAGCTAATTCACAGCTACGCCATGAAAGTGGAAAAAGTCGCAAACCATCTTCGCAGGGGGAAACCGAAGTCCGGCCTTAAGTTGGGCTCGAAAAATGGTAACCTCGTCCTCCCAGTTGATAAAACTAAAATGACCGAGGCGGTAACCTTGTGGTGGCATAGGAGGGAAGGAAAAATTTGGTGGTCCATTTCTCTAATTTCTTAGAAGTGGAGCAACAAGGGTGAGTCATAAGAGGTTCCCAGCTCTCGGGAATAGCCGAAGACATGGTTGGTCAAAAAAGAGACTTTGGAAATAAGGATAATGACTTTGGGAAGCTAGAAGAAAAGCAGAAACTGAAAGATTTCCAGAGTTCCTGGACGCCGTCGTGCAAGATGCCGGAAATCGCTCCGCCGTAAAAATTGCTGCTGGAAAAAGGACAAAGGCAAGAGAAGATGCAAGAACAAACAAGAGCAAAATGAGAGCAAAGAAAAACAAATGAGGAGAATGACAGGAGGAGGCTTATACAGATCGAGAAAGGGAAGCCGAAAGGGCGTCATAATTGCTGCGCGAAGGCGAAATGTCACCATAATTACCCCTCATGCGTGAAAAGATGTACCCATCCCAACTAGCACCTGCCACATCTCGCCCGTCATGAGAAACTAGGACACATTTTCTGACATCTTGAAAACTTGGGTGCATCGCCCCAGACTGACATGCCTAGTTTCAAAACATGATGGTCCACTAGCCTATGGCAGAAAAAAGTAAAGAGGTTGGGGATCTCGAGGACACCAAAGGGTAGACAGGTGACACCTGTTCGAACAAACCATGCCCCTAGGTAGTGAAATGCCTCCCTTGAAAACATCACACGCCAAGTCCCGAAAAGTGCTCCCGAAAGGACCACTAGCCGAAGTCTCCACTTCGGCTTTCCGAAGAGGGGCATCTGATAGCCGAAGTGCTTTCGCCCTGGACAACTAAGGACCTCAGAAGCATGGGAGTCCGACAACTGAGGTGCACGACCTCGGTAGCCCGCCAGTACCAACTCCGGGAAATTAGCATATCACCTCCCTCGGGAGGACGACCTTACTAACTTCAGAGCTGAGGAATATCCCGAAGTAAAAAGTCTGACTCTGGGAAGATGCCCCTCACTCTGAAGGGTGACATCAACCAAGGGGACCTCGGAGGTACGGCAGGAGCCATCAAGGAGTCTCTGACAATTCCGCCCGTACACCCTGCACGTCACACTCATATGCACTTTGATGCCCCGCCACTGCCTACGTCCTGTCACGTAGGACTACGCTTGTCGCAACTCGTGGCACAAGGAGCCTGCAGGCGGCGAGGGGCCCCCACGCCCAAAAGTACGGGTGACATCCATCCATACAAGTGTCACAATCCGAAGGGTCCACTCCCTCTTTATATATCAGGGGAATGGTCTCAAGGCGGGGGAGGCTGATGATTCTCTTCTTTCGGCCTTTAGGAAAACACGGCAGGCAAGAGCCTTGTTTCCTTACTACTCCTTCTCCACCCCCTAAAGGATTGACTTGGGCATCGGAGGCTCCTCCCCGGAAAATCACTCCGGGGACCTCTTAACCCTTGTTTTCCAAGTGTTTCAGGCAGATTCTCCTGAGGGATCCCCCTTTTGGGCTCTCTCCCATACCGGAAGTCCTTCTCAGCCTCACGGTGCTTGTCCCACGAAGATGTTGCCGGCCATCACAGGTGATCCTCACAGAGAACCTTCTGTCGGGACTTGCCCCCTCCTCCGGAAGTCCTTGCCGCATGCACCATGACACACAGTGGAAATGATGATGATGGCAACCATTCACCATCAAAAGACTAAATTAGTCAATAGTCTTGGTAACAAAGTCATTCGACCATCCTTGTTCTCTATTCCTGAAAGGCAGTTTCCTAGCAATTTCAAGTAGTTTTTTACCCCATTTACTACCTATTTTCATGTAGTAAGCCTTGCCAAATGGAAAGAAATGAGAACACTGAGACGCCAAATCAAAGACAAAAGCCAAAGTAGTTCAAAATCGAAGCTAAGTTAGCACACGAACTCTAGCTTTCTTCATGAGCTCCTATCATCTTCATTTCTTCATATTTTCTTACCATCTTCTACCTAGCCAAACCCCTACTAAAACACCCTAGAGCTACTGGAAAGATAGAATCTAAGGAAGGACAAAAACAAGGCCAAATCTGAAGCATGTTGGTGCAAGACTAGATCATGGTGCTGTTCATGTTTCATGTGATGTTCAAGGATGTGTGATCAAACTTTCTTATTTTCATTTGGACCATAGGTGAGGACCCATATGATGCTTATTCTCCTATATTTTGAAGCAGAAAAGCTACACTAGGTGATGGCTTAAACCAAAGAAAGCTAGAGGCTATGTAGAGAGGTATGTGTGCAAAAAGCACTCTTTTGCCCATGTTAGGTAAAGAAGTGGAAGAATAAGGGGCTAAAGAACCTCCAGGGAGGTCTATGTATAGAGAGGTATACTTTGAAAATGATGCATATGGAAAAAGAGGCATGGAAAGTTCATCAAATTGAACTAATGATTGTGTCCTATGATTGTGTTGTAGGCCCTAATGGCTATTATGCGAATTGCCATTTTTGGCTTCATCTTGGTATGGACCAGGACTAGAAGAATAATAAGATAGTTATGACCTAAGTGTGAGGTCAAAATGAAGGTCAAGCTCACAGTGGGCCTAGAGACAATCTAAGTCAAGGGATGGACCATGCATGACATCTAGTGCGCCAAACTTTTGATGTCTATGGTTTTGGGCCACGTAGTCCCTGTAAGCCCAATTTTTGCCTGTACATATTATATGTAACTAATGCCTATAGGACTCAGTGTAAGAGATGGCTTGTATGTTTGATGGGCTTGGGTAAGCCCAATGGACTCTTTGATAGTTAAGCATGCATGGTTGTAATTAAATAATCTGGATTCTACATGCATGTGTGTGGATGAATTCAGTAAACTCCCAAGGAACCTTTGAAGGACACAAAACATGCATATAAGTCATCTAGCTGAATAAAACCCCATAAGCACCCATAGAAGTTCTTAATAATTTCAACAGGTTAAAATTACATCAACTGGATAAAGTAAGTAAAACTTATTAAGACTTCAAAAGCTTAAGATTGCCACCTAAGTAATTACTAAGTTGGGGTTAAGAATCATAGGAGTTAAAGTCCAATTCACCATATAAAAATCAACTGAGTGACTATAATTAATCAGTTGGCATGAATCTTTTAAAAAGGTTTAGGGTGGGGGTGAAATGGGCCTTGACACTTTGGCTATTTGAACTTGTTTTCTTTGAAAGTACCTTGGCCAAGTGAATGTTTAATGTTTTCTATTTACTCTATTCAAAGCATAAAGAGCATGCATCTTACATATTCTAGGTTAATCAAACAGTATCATGAAGTTTGAATTCATGCATATATACAGCTAGCCAATTGCAACCATTATGAGACTAGCTCTCACAAGCTTCCTAGGTAGGGCTGTTGGACATCCATGTCATTTTTTGGTATTAGAGCTATGAGTTCAATTTATAGATATTGGGGGCTAAGACTAAGATCTAGTTTTAAATTCCATGTTCTACGATAGTTAGTACTGACCAACATTTTGGGAATGTCATTTGGATTTGGTTATAGGTTGCTGTGGTTGACACTAGGTTAAGAGCTTCAAGAAGAGCTAGGGAACCTAGTGAAGGTCCTAGTGACCCAATTGTGGCAAGGCTAGATAAGATATCTAGCATGCTTTATGGGTTGACTTAGGCCATGACACAAGTAGCATAAGGCATGTCTACTATCATGAATGAGTTGTTTCAAGATCAAGAGGACAGAGAAGTTGTCCAAGAAGAAAATGACCAAGGGAATGAACCATCCTAAGGTCAAGAGTGGCATGCCAAGCATCAATAAGTGCCTAGAGTACATGAGAGAATAGACCATGTTTATGAGCCTGAGGAGGAGCCAAAGATGGTGGAGGCTCTAAGAATGGGAGATAACCCGCATCAAATGAGACTACTGGAGAAGTTCAAGACTATTGACCCACTTGGTTTTGATGGGATAGCTAACTGCGATTGAGTAGAGGATTGGTTATCCAAGATGAATCGGTTGTTTAGATGTGGAGGCTATGAGTCAAAGGAAAAGATAGACTTAGTACCTTTCTTTTTTAGAGGAAGGGCTAGCCATTGGTGGAATGATGTGATGGAGATGTTAAAGGAGAGTAATGGCACTCGACTAGAGCACAAGAAAAAGGTGCCGAATTGGTTAGACTTTGAGAGGAAGTTTCAATAACAATATATCAGTGAAGCTACACGGGACCAGAGGAGGATCAGTTTGAGAAACTAATTTAGGGAAAAATGTCAATGAAGGAGTATGAGCAGCGCTACAATTTCTTCATTCAATATGCTCCCTACATGGTTGGTAACGATGAGTTGAAGGCCAAGAAGTTCTTCCAAGGCCAAAAGCCCATGCTTTAGACATATATGGTGACGATGGACATCCAGGGCTATTGCTAAGTGGTCTAAAAGGTGTTGACCTTAGAGAGAGAGATCAAAGACTTGAAGGCATCAAGCAAAAATATGGAGGTTGGACCAGCCAACCTAGGAAAAAGTGCTGAGAAGTGACCAATAGTAGGAAGGATGATTGAGATACAAGGTCCCTTCAAGAGAAGAAAATGGGTTTGTGCCCTAAGTGTAAAAGGTTCCATGGCACAAAGCGATGATGCTGGGAACGAATGTTTGTAACATTTGTGGTCGTAGAGGTTATTGGGTGAGGGAATGCCCGTAGGCTTGACCCTTGTTGGGTCCACCTAGGAATCCAACCTCTACATCCTTGCCATAGGAAATTGACCTGGTGTGGTCATAGCAGCAGTTGAGCAGAGGGTCATCACATTGCCTAGTTAAGTGACCAAAGAACCAGCCACCGTTTGAGGTAGCTTTCCTTTTTAGAATGGTAGTGTTTGAGTACTTTTCGATCTTAGAGCTACTATTTTCTATGATATCATCTACCTTGGTAAATAAACTTAAGTTGAAGTGAGAAATCTCTAATGAGTTGAGACTCAATAGGATAGGAGGGAGGAGTTTTATTATGACTAATGAATTGGTTACTAGGTATCCCTTGCAGTTAGGTGACCATGATTTCTCTTGTGAATTGTGGGTGATCGAATTGAGGTTTTGTGACGTAGTGCTAGGAATGGATTAGCTAAGGAAGCACAAGGTGCAAATTGACAGTGCTTATCACTCAATCAACATTATTGATGCTTAGGGACATAGAGTGACTTGTGGTTAGCATCCTGTGCTAAGAGTTTTCACCTTAGACTTATGGATACCATCCCTATAGTCAATGAGGAAGAGTATTGTTCTTTGAATGGGGTGGCCATAGAGGAGGAACTTAAAGAGATTCCTATAGCCAATCAGTTTCCTGACATGTTTCCAGTGGAGTTGCCTGGGTTACCACCTAAGAGGGTAATAGAGTTTTCTATGTATCTTCAGCCTAGAGCAGAACCTATTTTGATACCACCTTACCGAATGTCAGCTCCTGAGATGGACGAGTTAAAGAAGTAGTTAAAAGACCTGCTAGAGAAAGGCTTCATAAGACCTAGTATATCACTATGGGGAGCCCTGGTGTTGTTTGTGAAGAAGAAAGATGGAAGTTTGAGACTATGCATCAACTATAGGAAGTTGAGTGTAGTAATAGTGAAGAATAAGTGTCCACTTCCTAAGATCGATGGCCTGTTTAATAGGCTCAAAGGAGTGAAGGTGTTCTCTAGGATTGACCATCAGTCTGGATACTTCCAGATTAGAGTTAAGGAGGAAGATATTCCAAAAACTACCTTCGGGAGGAGGTATGGACACTATGAGTATACAATTTTCCCATTTGGTGTGACTAACGCCCTGACCATGTTCATGGAAGCCATGAATAGGATATTTAGGCCATTAATGGATCAGTTTGGTAAAGTTTTCATCAATGACATTTTGGTATACTCACAGTCTACACATGAGTATGAGGAGCACCTTAGAACGGTTTTGCAACTACTAAGGGATAATCAGTATTATGCAAAGCTATCTAAGTATGAGTTTTGGTCTGAAAGCATACAATTTTTGGGGCATATTATCAGTGCTCAGGGTTTATCAATGGATCTTGAAAAGGTTCAAGTAGTAGTTGAGTGGAAGAGACCAAGTGCAGTTACAGAAGTCAAGAGTTTCTTAGGCTTGGCAGGCTATTAAAGGAGGTTCATAGAGAAATTTTCTGTGATAGCTGCACCATTGATAGCCCTGACCAAGAAACTCAGAAGCTTGACTAGACATTGAAGTGTGAGGAAGCCTATTTGGAACTAAAAAAAAAGTTGATATATGCACTAATACTCATTCTACTGAATCCAAACAGAGCTTTCACAGTGTAGACAGATGCATCAGGTTCTGGTTTGGGGTGTGTATTGATCAAAGAAAGTCAAGTGATCGCCTATGGCTTAAGCTAGTTGAGGCCTAATTAGTTGAACTACCTAGTTCATGATCTTAAGCTAACAGTGCTAGTCTTTGCTCTTAAGCTCTAGAGGCATTACTTGATGGGGAGTTCATTCAAGAATTTTACGGACCACAAAAGTTTAAAATACCTGTTCACATAAAAGGATCTAATTATAAGGCAATGAAGGTGGATTAAAAACATAAAAGATTGTGATTGCTCGATTGAGTACTGTGTAGGCAAAGAAAATGTGGTAGCAGATGCATTGAGCAAAAAGTATATAGGTATGATCCTATCTAAGGATCAAGCTACAAGTTTTTCAGGAAGGGCATTAAGGGATAGTTTCTCAATTTTGTATGAGTTTTGGCAAAACCAAGAAAGGTCCTTACTCTACACTTTATAGATACAGTCAACTTGGTTGTCTAAGGTCAAAGATGCTCAAAGTAAAGATCTTTCATTAAAGAAAATCTATGGAAAATAGAAGCTTCGTACTATGAAGAAGGAATTCCAGTATAAGGATGGAATACTACATCATGGAGATTAACTCTATGTACCAAATGTGAAGGGACTTAGGCAACAAGTCCTACATGAGGCACATAGTAGTAAGTTCAGTGTTCACCCTGGTGTTAATAAGATGTACCATGATCTGAAGATGCATTTTTGGTGGCTAGGACTTAAGAAGGATGTAGCACGACATGTGGCTAAGTGTTTGACTTGCCAAATGGTTAAAGCTGAACATCATAGGCCACCGGGCACACTTCAAAGTTTCCCTCTTCCAAAAAGGAAATAAGGCTCTATTACCATGAATTTCTAGTCGAGTTACCGAACACCCGAAGTCAGCTTGATGCTATATGGGTAGTGGTTGATAGGCTGAGTAAATCGGCGCACTTTATACCCTTAAAGATCACTTATACATTGGAAAGGTTTGCTTAGTTGTATGTCAATGAGATTGTGAGGTTGCATGGTATACAGGATTAGATCATATCTTATAGAGATCCTTGGTTTATATCCAAGTTTTCAAATGTTTTCAAAAAAGCATTGGGGACTAAGTTTAGTCTCAATACTACCTTTCATCCTCAGACTAATGGACAGTCTGGAAGAGTGATTCAAACTTCGAACGATATCTTGCGCATCTGTGCTATTGACTTTATAGCTGATTAGGATCTGCACTTACCACTCATTGAATTTGCTTTTAACAACAATCATCAAATTGTTATAGGTATGGCTCCATACGAGGCTTTGTTTGGTAGGTGATGCATGATGCCTTATTGTTGGGCAGCCCTTCGGATAGGATGATTGTTGATCCTGAGATCATAGTAGAAACCATAGCTAAGATCAAGTTGATCCATAAATAGATTAGAGCAGCCACCAGCCAGCAGACTAAGTACATAAATCTAAGGATATGGGAATAAAGTTTTGAAGTTAGGGACAAGGTTCTTCTCAAAGTGTATCCCATGAAAGGAGTTACCTGATTTGGGCAGGAGGGTAAGTTAGACCCTAGGTACATCAGAGCTTGTGAAGTTTTGGAGAAAATAAGAAAAGTTGGTTATCGGTTGGCATTACCACCCAACTTGTCCAAGGTGGATAATGTGTTTCACGCTAGTCTTCTAAGGAAATGCATAGTGGATCCAAGACAACTAGTCAACTCTTCAGTGATTACCGTCCAGGAAGACTTGACTTATGAAGAGAAACCTGTCCAGATACTTGATAGGCAAGTTGAGAAACTCCAAATGCAGTGGATTCCAATGGTTAAGATCCTTTGGTCAAACCATAGTAAGGAGGAAGGTACTTGGGAGATAGAGTAGGATATGCTGAAAAGATATCCTAGTGTTTTTCCTCAATTGTAGTAGAGTTTGGGGGACCAAAGTGCAGAATGAGGGGAGAAAGTTATGGCTCTCATAGTTGTAAGCTAGCTAGAGGAAGGTCTCACTTGAGGAAGGTAAAATGTTTCAAACCTAGTTTGGAACCATTATTTCAAGTCCACATGGAAAGAATAGGTAAGTTTAGCAAAGTTCACTAAGTTTTGATAATGTTAAATTGCTAAATGAGGTTTGGGGGTAAAATGGTAATTTTGTGTCCCAAAGAGTCAGGTCAAATCCTGAGGGTTAAAAATGAGTTTTAAAAACCTAAGTGTTTCTTTACAGCCAAGTTTGACTTAAATAAACAAGATTTGACCAAGATTGACTAGTGACTAAGAAAAAAGTAGACTTGTTTGTAACTTTGCATAAACTTTGGTGGCTCGATTTTAAAAAGAGGTATAAAAAGCTTGGTAAAGTGGAAGAAGCTGCCATTTTCACTCTAAACCCGAGTTCATGCTCCAGCCTACCATTTCTTCAAAATTCTACCTCAAAACCAAGAGTTTTTGGTAAAATTTAAAGCTACCAAGGGTGTATATGCATTAGGAAGCTTGTTCCAAGTGGAATTTTAAGTTTTTTGAATTTGGAACCATGTTTCCAGCCATCCCCTATTTTAGATGCAAGGTAACTTGTGATTCTATAGTGAATTCTTGTTTATTAGAAGATTGGAAGCTTGGGTTTTAGTTAGAAGTTAGTAATTTTGTGTTTTGTGCCTTTGATTGCTTGGAGCTTGGAAGAACTTTATGGAACTTTGATTGTTGGTGAAGAGTGGATTAATTCTTACTTGTGAGTTGAAGTTAACATAAGGGAGTTACATTTTCAAGCTTGATTAATGCTATTGGAGTGTGTTTTCTTGATAAAATCAAGTAGTTTTCGCAATAGCATTAGTAAGTGTGCTAGTTTGTTCATGGTGGACTATTAGTTTTATGGAGCTTGGAATGATGTTACAATGCATCATAGGAATGCTTGTGATAGTTTGTTGTGGTCTTTGTAACATGTTTTATAGGTATGTGAAGTTTGAAGGCCATCCATGCATGTTGAAAATGTTTTGTAAGTCTTCAGAAGTTGTAGCAACAAAATTGGAAAATTCTGGGCATCGCAGGTATTGGCGACACATTGCCACAGTTATTATGGCTAAAATTTTCCAATTTTCCTTGAGGGCTCGAGGGAAGGCCCAATGGGGTGCTGAGGGTAGCAAGGCGTCTAAGCATTCTGGGAGTACTCAAAGGCTTCCAAAACTCCTTCAAGACCTAGGGGTTTTCTTGGGTTTTTATGGTTACACTCTCCATAGGCAAGAAAACTAGGCAACAAAGGGCTACAACAAAGTATCACTAGCTTGGGTGGAAGGTTTAGTACCATCAGTGACCTAGCCATGCCATTGAGCGTAAGGCTGTGATGTGAAACCTTAGTGCATCTAGTGGGTCTTTATGGCCTGGTCAACAGTAGTCCCACCATAGAGCCCCTATACAACATAAAGGAGTGTGTTTCCGGGGCAAGAACATCTGACACCCAAGTCAGTATCCGAGAGTGGCGAAAAAAAGTAAAGAGTAGAGAGTATAGAATGTTCTCAATGTCCTTACCAAGGTCCCTCCCAAGTATTTATAGGAGGGTGGAGGGATGAGGCCATTTGTCACAGCTAGCCGAGATCATGCCACATGTTCGGTCAGATCCGATCTGTACCTTTGGAGGTAGGCGTCACCAGCTGGCTGTAGGCCGTTCTGGCCAGAGGGCAGGGGCGTGTACAAGGTCTCTTTGTCAAAGGCACCTTAACCATTTTTTTCGTATCCCCGTAACACCCATTCGGGGTACGAGACCCATTCGAGTGAAGATTTTCCCCGAGGGCTAGTGGGGAAGGCCCTAAGGCAAAGTGGGTCACCCTCGGGAGGCATTTTCCACTGTCAAGGATGGCAGATCTACTTTTCTGATGTTGGTAAATTCGAAGGTGGAAAAAGACACCTTTTCCGATGTTGGTCATGTCACCTTTCAAAGGGTGGTGTCGATGGAGTGCCCCGAAGTCGGGGCTAAGTCCTTATCGAGGGTGGTTTCCGGATAGCTGTTCAGGGGATCTTTGAGGGCCATAGCCCTTCGGCTATCACTTGCCCCCCTCGAAAAGTCGAAGCAGTGTCTTCAACATTGAGCCTTTGAGAGTGTGGTATGGAGATCTTTACTGGAGGTGACAGTCATCCCCGTTTGCATAGCTAACTCTTGACCAAAGTAACCTTCTCCGGAGTGGGCACCTTTTCGGTTAAAGGTGCCTCTTTCGGCCGAAGTAGTTTCTTCAACATCAAATGGTACTCCTTAAGTTTGACCGAGCTATCGATGTTCTTGAAGTTGTATCTTTGGATGGGGAAAATATTCCCCCTCTGAGTTTTTTTATCTTATGTTGCTTGCTAATGAATCATCACGTCTTCTGACCAGGAAGTCATGTCACTTCGGGCTAGGTTTACATAGGTCTGCTAATGTCAGAAGGGGTGCCCTTGTTTTTCATGTTGGGTGACATGTGTCACTAGGTGATTGGTGAATGGTCATGTCTGTTACATTGGTTACGTCCATTCGCCTATGAAGGGTCATTATGGCAACGCTTCGCCTGCCTCCTTTGGTCTATATAAACCTCTTTCCTTCAGATTTTCCACACTTCTCAATTTCCATTTCTTTTGCTCTCTGATTTCCTCTCCTCCTTCATCTTTCTTTGGCGGTGGGGTTAGTGGCAGAGTGATGTCTAGCGAGTTGTAGTCATTTTCGAAGTCCTTGTCTTCATCCCGAACTAGGTGGGTCACCTTCTAAAGTTCCCATTTTTTTTTTGTTTCAATTCCTTTCCCTTCACTTTTCCGAGGTCAAATTCCTCCACCCCCGAACATGTCTTCTTACCATATAAAAGCTCATCCCATTCCTAAGAGTTGACTCCCACTTAACTCTCATCCAAGCTGTGCCACTTCGGAGAAGGTGAAGAATTGGTTGGCTAAATTTTTTCTCCCTTCCTATGCCGTCACCAGGCTACCTAGTCCTGGTATGCCTGGCTATGCACCTCATTCAGACGAGGTTACCATCTTTAGGGCTTAGCTAAAGGTGGGACTTTGGTACCCCCTTCCAAAGACGGTTTGTGACTTTGACTTTTGCCAATTTTATGGCATAGCCATCAACCAACTTCCCCCGAACTCCTACTCCTACTTTAACGCTTTTCTTTATATGTGTTGGGTCTTCGGTATAGAGCCCCACTTTATTTTTTTCATGCAATACTACAAACTCCACCCCGTTCCGAAGGGCAGATTCTACTTCTTGCTCCCTCATGGATTTGGGAGCAAGAAATATACGTTCACCTTAGGAACAAAGGATAATTGGTGAGGGTGGTAGAAGAAGTTCTTTTTTCTGAAGGTGAATGAGCAGTGGAAGGACATTCCGACCAAATGGGCTTCAGGGACTCTTGATACCGATGTAGTAAACCCGAGGAAGCTCTTAACTTTAGAGCTAGAGTCCCAGTTTGAAGAGTTTGACAGCTATATTCAGGCGGTAGCGGATTGGGATCCTGAGGTCCCTCCTCATTCTCTATTCCCTTTACCCATCAGATGGAGTTTCATGATGGAAGAGGTCCTTTAGGAACTTGGGGTAATCAAGGAGCATGTCACTGATGAAGGCATGCCAAAGCTCTTGGTTGATGGGAAGAAAGCGTGGTTGGTCATGCTCATTTAGGGTGAACTAACATACTCAGTACTTAGGGAAAGTAAACCCCTTTCCAGTTTTTGTTACTTATGCCCTTCCATACTTACACTAATTTTCTTTCTTTTTGCAGAGATGGGTAATAAATCTACAGCATTCTACAAGCATATCTTCCTAGGTTAGGTTGAGAAGGGGGAGCAGCAGAAGAAGAAGGTGCCAAAGAGGAAGAAAGCGCCAGCCGGACTATCTTCAGCGTTAAAGTCAGAGAAAGCCAAAGAGGATTCCCTTCCTCCTCCACCCAAAGGCAAAGTGGAGGTGCTCAAGCAAACCCCTGTGCGTGCTACACCTTCGGGGCATACCATCCACTTGACCCCTCTAAGTCCCAATACAGCTGCGAGACGTTGGGAACTTCAGTCGGGGAGCTTTCGGTCAAAGAACTGGACGAACACCGAAAGAAGAAGGGTAAAAGGGTCCTCACCGAAGTCCTTGATGACAATGATACCGACACCGATGATGCCAAACTGCCCCTAGGTTTGTCCCTTAGTCATTCATCTATGAGTTTCGGCATTTTTGGCATTTTAGACCTTGTAGATGAATGGTTAAGGGAGAACATTTTAATGGAACTTTGGTGTGACTTTGTAGAGGAGCAAGCACCGGCTCAATGGGTGGCTGAGCATGCTCGAAATATGGCCATTCAGGATGCAAAAATCCCAAGGGACAAGGTTCTGAGGGAGCCCTTATGGACTTTCACAGAGGACATGGACTTGTTCTCCAAGGATAGCCAGAAGATGGCTCCTCAGATGGCGAAAGGCATTATGACTAATACCACCTTCCAGTCCCTAACGGAAAAGTGTCCAAATGAGGAGGTCACTGCTGGGAGGATGAGCGAACATGCTACCTAGGTAAACCTTAAAACCTTTAGGACTTACAATTTTTCTGAGGTTTTCTTTCTTTTAACCCTTATTTGGATTCTTTCCTTCTGCATCTCTTGGCATATAGTGGATTTTTCCAAGCTTGGGCAGTGAAACAATCTTGGGTCAGAACTTCATCGGAGGAGAACTTGGCAAAAGCCAAGGAAATTTTTGCTAGCTCAGTCATCAAGTACAGTGAGCTTAATAAAATTGCAAATGAGGACTTGGCTAGCCTTCGGGAAGAGGTGTTGAAGAGCCAAACTTCCTCTTAGAAGACTTTTCTTCCAAGGTCATGGACCTCAGGTCGAGGGTAGTGGCTCTGACTTTGGTGAATGAAGCCTTCTAGAAGGAGAAGGGGAAAGCCATTGACGATCTTACAAAGACACTGGCGCTCAATGCTGAACTGTTAAAGAAGAAGAATAATAAGAAGAAGATGAAGAACCTGGAGAAGAAGGTGGAGGTCTTGAAGAAGGAGCTGGAGGACTTGAAGGCAGAGAAGGCTAAGTCTGACGAAGCGACTAAGTCTTCTTATCAGGATGGTTTCTGCCTTGCTCACCACCAAGTCCTGTCCAATTTTCCCAACCTTGACCTTTCCTTCCTTCGAGCACTGGACATCCCCCAAGGACCATGTTCGGAATGGTCAAAGGTAGAGTTCCTCAACCTTCCCATCCCTCCTCTTCCAGCGACCAAGGTTAGCATGGATGAAGATGATGAGGGAGGATGAATAGACCAACAATGTTGGAGCCCCTGAAGATGGGCAAGATAACCAATAGGCTCCTCCTTCTTCGCCTTCTCTATTTTTTTATAATCTACTCCTTGTACTTTTGTAATGAAATTTTAGTGAAACTTTCTTGCTTGAAATTTTGGCTAAGTCCACAATTGGTTCAACTTTGGACAAGTTTCAACATTCGGTGTCTAACCATCTTCAGAGATAAGTCATGTTGTCCTTTTAGGACTTACAACTTCAATCTCTTTTAAAGGTTTTATAACCATCATCGGTCGAGGTTCTTCGGAAGACTTGGCTTCCAAAAATGTTTAAGTATTTTTGGGAACAACTATGTTCGGTCAACCACATTTGCTATCCCTTCCTTCAACATCAACCTTGTTCGGTCACCCACCTTCGGTTGAAAATTGCACACTTTCACTCATACATCTTTGGAGACAACCATGTTCGATTTTCCTCCCTCGGCAATGACCATGTTCAGAAACAACCATGTTTGGTTTTCCTCATTCGGCACAAACCATGTTTGGTTGACTACCTTTGACAAAAATTGTACAATATTTCTTATGCACCTTCGAAAGTGATGCCCAGGGGCTTCATCGTTGGTAGTCATGGTGACTGATGGAGGGACTCCCGGAGAGGAAGAACGCCTGGTGGCCGGTTTGCCCAAGGGAGAGTGCCTGAGATGTTTAGAAAAAGTGGGTTAGGAGGTCCCCGGGGTGTTTTTCCGTGGAGGTGCCTCGGACGCCCAAGTCAGTCGTGCTGAGAGAAGGTAGAGGAAATAGCACTGAGGGGTTCAGTGAACTCGCCTGGTCATATTTTCTCAGAGTGAGGAGTCAGGATATTTGCCAGCCGTTTGCCAGGGTGTATTCCCTGGTATTTATAGAGGTGTCCAGCCCGTTCAGATCGTGACACGTGTTTGGTCGGATGTTCTCTGAATGTCTGGGCGTAGAGGACAAGTAGCTGGTGGCAGGCTTCCTTGAGCCTTGAGCCGAGACGGGCCATGATGTGACTTTGATGGCGTCGGCATGTCAGAGCACCGTTTGAGGCGGCTTGTGACGTCTGTGGGCAACATGCCAGAGGCTTCCTTAAATGTTCCTACCGTAGTCCCGAGGTCCCTGGGTGAGGTCGTCCTCTAGTACTGACCGTGCCACTTCGGGAAACATGCCCCTAGTTCGGGGGTTCCCAGATTCAGGGAGTTCCACCTTCAAGAAGATCATGTTCGGCCCGCCCTAGCTGGTGCCACTTTTCTGAATGCGGTCTGTTTACTACCTCGGGGGGGCTAATAGTATCCTCAGGTTCCCTGGCGTGCCGAGCTCGGGCTCTTCGGCCTTTCTCCAAGGTGTGTGATCCCACCTTTTTTCGGGTAGCGCCAGATCTCCTGGCCATTCTTGTGGCAGGGAGTTCGGCCAGGTGGAGGCGATAGTCCTTCAGCTATTAGAAAGCAACCACATTCGGTTTGCTACCTTTGGCATCTTTTGCACACATTTCTCTCTTGAAAATTTTTCTAAGTGTAGAATTTTTTCAAAGAGTCTAAATGCCATGTATTTTTCAATTCTCCACCTTCTGTATCACCAAGCTTGTAAACTCTTGGCCTAACTTCCTCAAGAAGCAAAAAAGGTCCATCCTAATTTGCCAGAAGTACTCCATGAGATGGTTTTTTGGCTTCAAATTTAGCTTTTCGGAGAATGAGGTCCCCTTTCTTGATTCCTTTACACTTGACATGCAAGTTTAAAGCAACGGCTACTCTCTGCTAAAAATCTTTTCTTCTGAGCTCAGCCATCTCTCTATGCTCGTGAATCAAATCCAACCCTGGCTCTCAAACTAAGGTTGTTCCCTTCTTCATCGAACACTTGTATCCTTACTGATGGCCGTATGACCACGACAATGATAATGGCCTCAGTGCCGAAGATGAGTGAGAAGGGTGTCTCACTTGTGGCCCTTCTAGGAGTTATTCGATAGCTCTAGAGAACACTCGAAAGCTCTCCTGGCCATTTTCTCCTTGCTTCCATAAACCTCTTTTTAAGACTATATTTCATCGTTCTGTTGCACACTTCAACTTGTCCATTGCTCTGAGGATGGGCAATTGAGGTGAAGTGTAATTTTATTCCGAGGTTCGCTGCAAATTCCTGGAAACCTTTATTAGTGATCTGGGAAGCATTATCAGCTACTATCACCCTGGGCACACTGAATCTGCATATGATGTTCTTTCAGACAAATCTTTGTATGTCCTTTTGATGCCCAGCGGCATCCTCGTTGTATGACATGTTGGCCTGGAGGAAAGACTTACGGTATGAAGGTACCTGAAATGCTCAGAAGAACAAGGGTTAGGAGCTCCCTGAAATGTTTTTTTGGGGGAGGAGCCTCTGACGCCCAAGTCAGTGTTTATGAGAGTAATAGTAGTAAGGAATAGAAAGTGGGAAAATAGTGAGAGTTCTATATCCTGTGCTTACCAAGGTCTTTCCTAAGTATTTATAGGAGGACGGAGGGATGAGGTCGTTTGACATAGCTTGGTCAGATTGTGACACGTGTTCGGTCAGATTTGAACCGTACCTTCAGATATAGGTACCTCCAGCTAGCCGTAGGTCGTTCCAGCCAGAGGGTAGGGGCGTGTGCAAGGTCTCTTTGTCATAGGCTCCTTAACCATTTTTATCGTATCTCCGTGAGACCCCTTTGCGGCATGAGACACCTTTCAGCCAGAGATTTTCCCTGAGGGCTATTAGGGAAGGCCCTTCGGCAGAGTGGGTCACCTTGGGGAGACATTTTCCTTCATTGAGGGTGGTGGATCAACTTTCCCAAGGTTGGTAGGTTCTCAAATCTGAGGGTGGTGAAAGACACCTTTTCCAGAAGTTGGCCAAGTTACCTCGTCGAGGGTGGTGTATAAGTGTTCCCCGAGGTCGGGGCTAGGCTTTAACCTGTTGCTCTTCGATTATCAGGCAGTGTTCCCTTCGAGAATAGTGAAGGCACCCTTTTTCCAAAGTTGGTCGCATATACTCACCGAGGGTAGTGCTCAACAGGCCAATTGGGAGTTCTTTAAGGGTAATAGCCCTTTGGCTATCACATGCCCCCCTCAAAAATCTGAAGTTGTGTCTTCGGCATTAAGCTTTTGTGAAAGTGATGTGAAAATCTTTGTTGGAGGTGGAAGAGTCCGAGTCAGCGTACCCAAATTTTGACCGAGGTCACCATCTTTGGAATGGGCACTATTTTTCATTTTAGATGCCTCTTTTGGCCAAAGGAGGATCTTTGACTGAACTTGATAGCCAAAGGCTGTCGCCTCAATCTGGCCGAATACCCTGCCACAACAACGGCCAGAAGAACTGGCGCTTCCCGGGAATAGGTGGAATCATGCACCTCGGGAGATAGCCTGAGAGCTCCGAGCCTCGGCACGCCAGTAAAACTTGAGGACTCCATTCGCCCCCCAAGGTTGTGAACAACATGCCTTCGGAAAAGTGGCACCAGACATGGCTGCCCGAATATGATATCCCCGAAGGCGGAACCCCCTGGAACTGGGAACCCCCGAACTGAGGGTAGGCTTCCCGAAGAGGCTCTGTCCGAACTAGAGGACGACCTCGCCCAGGGACCTCGGGAGTACGGCAGGCGCATTTAAGGAAGCATTTAAGGAAGCCTCTGACACGTCCCACCACAGACGTAAAAAGTCGCCCTGACGCGCAGACGCCATCAGAATCATATCATGGCCCGTCTCAGCACAAGGCTCGAGGCCATCTATTTACCAACTATCTGTCCCCTACGCCCAGACGTTCAGGAGCATCCGACCGCACACGTGTCATGATCTGAACGGGCTAGGTATTCCTATATATACAGGAAATAAATACTTGACAAGAGGTTGGCAGGCCAGAGATACAGCTCCCATACTCTGAGAAAATACCAGGCGAGACTTTTCTGCCTTTCTCTTTGAGCTAGTGACTTTCTCCTTCTTCCGGCCACCACTGACTTGGGCGTCGGAGGCTCCCCCCCCGGAAAAACACTCCGGGGGCCTCGTAACCCTGTTTACCAGTTTTCCAGGTACTCTCCTAGAGGCGATCCACCTTCCAGGCGTTCTTCCTCCTAGAAGTCTCCTCAACAGTCATCATGACTCACAACGATGAGGCCCTGGGCCATCATTTGGCGCCGTCTGTGGGAACCCGCTCGCAGATCGCCGTCGTTGAGACTCGGCGTTCTAAGGACAAGGGACTCCCAAGGTCCTCGTCCGTGCCTGAGATACAACCGGCTGCTGAGCAGACACTCCCAGAGACTTCTACGCCCGAGGAGGACCGCCCTCTGGTAATCACCATGAGCTTCTTGAGGGACTTTCAACGCTCGGTCGTTGCTGAAATGACTCAGCAGATCGACCGAAGATGGCCACAGCAGTCACAGGCCCAGAAACCCTCCTCATCAACACGCCCTCGGGGGAGAAGCCCCAAGTCTACACACCGCAGTTCAGAAAGTGGAGATCCTCGCGGAGAATCATCCACAGAAGATATAGCCCTCGGGAAATGGCCTGTGGGACAAACCGGGTCCAAACGACCGAGAGTCTCACAGCGAAGCAGTTCGTCGCCCGAGGCGAGGGCCCTGACCCCTCCGCGCCGAACTCGCTCCCCGAAAAGGCGCCGTCGATCACCCTCCCGCGAAAATGGTCCTAGCGCCACTGCGCTTATGGAAAGGATATTGGCACGGCTGGACAGAGTGGAAAAGCAAGTGACCAGAAAACCCGTTTGGGACAGGCTGTCGGGGGCGTTATGCGAAGATGGCTCCCCGTTTATTCGCACCGTCGTTGAGGCAGCTATGCCAGGCGACTTCAGAGTGCCTAGGCTGGAGATCTATGATGGTCGGACTGATCCACAGGCCCATCTGACGAAGTACAGGCGGAGCATGATAATGCACGGAGCTGATGACGCTACCATGTGCAAATGCTTTGAAGTCACCCTCACGGGCCCAGCAACAGCATGGTACAATTCGTTGCCCCCAGGGACTATCACTGAGTTTCAGGAGTTGTCCATAGCCTTTACCCAGCAGTTCATTGGGAGCAGGCCGACGGCCAAAATGCCTGTACAGATGTTCGACATAGAGCAGAGAAACGGAGAGACGATCCGAGACTATGTCGAACGATTCAACAGGGAAGCACTCAGCGTCCCGGACTTCCGGCCCGAAATCCGCATCCTCGCTATGACACGGGGCCTTCGGCGTGACTCACAGCTGTTCTACGAGTTCTCAAAGGACCCCCCGGAGACCCTCGGAGAATTTTACCGAAGGGCCGAAGTCTGATCATCACCGCGCCGAAGGGTCCAGCCAGCAAGCTCGGCATCTTTCTGAACATACAGGTCGACCACGGCGAATGCGAGGAAAGAAACCTCAAAGTTTCACACCCTTGAGCACGACACGGACCAACATTCTCATGGCGCTGGAAAGGCAAGGGACGCAGATTCGGCGGCCAAAGGCCATGGCCGCCGATAATAAGAAGAATGCCAAGAAGTTCTGCCAGTTTCATCGCGACCACGGTCATGACACCGAAGACTGCTTCCAGCTGAAGAAGTACATAGAGTCGCTGATCAAACAGGGCCAACTTCGCAAGTATCTGCGGATGCCCTCCCCAAAAGGCAGAAAAGAGGAGGAAGAGAGGGCCGAAAACGAGGACTATGACTCCGACAGGCGGAGAAACAGAAGTCCAAAAAGGCGCCTTCCACCTCCAGTAGGGGTCATCCAAACCATCACCACGAGGCTCCCATCCTCGGAAAGAAAGCGGAAGGCCAGAGAAATCGCTGTTATGGAGTATCAAAGTCCATCAAAGAAATTGGCTCGCAAAGATGGCTCCACTGTCGTCTTCCCCCACGACGACCCGCTGCTGATAATGGCGAGAATAGGGAACTGGGACGTCAAGAGAGTGTTGCTCGATGATGGCTCAAATGCTGACGTCCTATTCTCGCACTTACTGCCAAGCTTGGGCATCACCAGCAGCGAGCTGAAACCTGTCACCACGCCCACCTTCGGCGTTGGGCCATCCGAACTACCCGTCCTCGGATGGATCGACCTCCCTTTGATGATGAAAGGCACTTCGGTAGATGGAGCAGCTGAGTTGTACGCGTCCACAATGGCAAGATTCATCGTCATGGATGTCCCGTCTTCGTACAACGCCATCCTTGGAAGGCAGACTCAGGGGAACCTGCACATTCGCCCCGATGTGAAGTACTTGACTGTCACATTCGCCACCAAGGATGGAGATGCAGAGGTCTTCATCGACCAAGCCGAGGTAAGAAAGGTGTTTGTAAAAACACGAAAGGCTCCGGCAAACAGCTCTACACAAACGCTGGAGGCAAAGGCGCAGGAGAAAGGCAAAGAAGGAGATCCCGCAGAAGCAGAAACGGAAGCAGTAGATCTTGTCCCAGGACAATCTACCCGAATAGGGAAGAGCTTGGCCAAAGGTGATAAGGAAAATCTTGTATCCTTTCTGCTAAAAAATAAAGATCTGTTTGCCTACTCGCCGAAAGACATGCCAGGAGTGAACCCTGGCATAATACAGCACAGCCTCAAAGTAAGCCCGGAAGCAAAACCTATCAGGCAAAAGAAACGAAGCATCTCAGCCCACAAAAGCAACTTTGTGAAAACCGAAGTCCAGCGCCTATTGGATGCTGAAGTTATCAGGGAGGTCAAATACCCCGAATGGTTAAGCAACGTGGTCATTGCCACGAAAGAAGGTAGCAGCAAACTCCGGATGTGCATTGATTTCAGAAACTTGAACGATGCTTGCCCGAAAGACTCATTTCCCCTCCCGCCAATAGATCAACTGGTAGATTCAACGGCCGAATACGGGCTCCTGAGCTTCCTAGATGCCTTCAGCGGCTACCATCAGATAAGGATGGACCCGGAAGATGAAGAGAAAACTGCCTTCATCACCGAGGGAGGAACGTACTGCTATATCAGAATGCCCTTCGGGCTGAAAAATGCAGGAGCCACCTACCAGAGACTGATGAACAAGGTCTTTAAAGACCAAATGGGGAGAAACATGGAAGTATATGTTGACGATATGATAGTAAAAAGCAAGCTGCCCGGCTACCACGTTGCAGATTTGGAGGAAACCTTCCAAAAGCTCAGAGCCTTCGGGATTCGCCTTAACCCCGAGAAGTGTATCTTCGGGGTGACGTCGGGAAAATTCCTTGGGTACATGGTATCCGAAAGAGGCATCAACGCCAATCCTGAGAAGATTAAGGCTCTACTTGAGTTCCGAACCCCTGCCACAGTGAAAGACGTGCAGAGACTAACCGGAAGAATAACCTCTCTGAGCAGGTTTATTTCCAGGTACGGAGATAGGTGTCGACCTTTCTTCAAAGTCCTCACAAAGGCAGCAAAGATGGAAGGCGACCTCGGAAGAAACAATCATCCCTGGGAAGGAGATTGCCAAAAGGCCTGGGAAGAACTCAAAGTCTACCTGGCCAGCCTGCCGACTCTGCGGCAACCTCGGCTGGGAGAACCCCTCGTACTGTACCTCGCCGTCACAGAAAAGGCCGTGAGCTCGGTCCTGATAAAAGAAGAAGGGCCGAAACAATGGCCGGTCTACTATGTCAGCAAGTCCCTGCATGGCGCCGAAGTCAGGTACCCTTTGCTTCAAAAAGCTATATACGCCTTGGTGCTTGCAGGAAGAAGACTGCGACCATATTTCCAGGCTCACCCCATCATCGTCCGAAGTAGTCTACCACTACGGGATGTTATGAAGAGAGTTGATCATTCGGGAAGGCTCTCCAAGTGGTGCATAGAGCTTGGCGAACACGAAATCACGTATGAGCCTCGGAAGGCCATAAAAGCCCAAGCATTGGCAGATTTTATCGCCGAAATACCCACCACTGAGGAGAACCACTCAGATCCGAAAGAAGGTGAGCCAGAATGGACCTTGCATGTTGACGGAGCCTCGGGGTCCGAACACCAGGGAGCTGGAATAGTTATCAGAGGACCCGAAGGCCTAGAGGTGATGAAGGCTATCAAGTTCAGCTTCAACGTCACCAATAATGTGGCTGAGTATGAAGCCCTCATAGCGGGATTACGCTTGGCCAGAAAGATTGGCGTGAGAAACTTAAGGGCTCACAGCGATTCCCAGCTGGTAGTTCGGCAGACGGCAGGAGATTATGGGGCGAAGGACCCCATCTTGGCAAAATACCACGAGCTGGTAAGAAAACTCATCCAAGAGTTTGACGCCGTATGGATCGAAAATGTACCCCGGCGGAATAACACTGAGGCAGATTGCTTAGCAAAGTCCAAAACATACACCGAGGTGCTAGACCATCCAAGCATCTCCGTGCTAAGCGTAGCGACCTCGGGAATGGGGTGGAAGGACCCCATAAAGAGATACCTCGCAGAGAATGAGCTTCCCGAAGACGCCGGCAATGCTGCAAGACTGCGAAGACACGCCGGAAGATTCTTCCTGATTGGTGAAGAGTTATATCGGCAAGGATATGCAAATCCGCTGCAGAGATGTGTGGGTGAAGAGGATACTGAGATGGTCCTCGAAGAAGTCCACGAAGGCATGTGCGGCTCGCACGTTGGAACTGATGCCCTTGCAGCAGTGATACTCCGCCAAGGATACTTCTGGCCTACCCTGAGAAAGGACGCAAGGCAGTTCGTCCAGAAGTGCGGTAGTTGCCAGAGACATGCAAAAATGCAGAGGATACCCTCGGAAATGGTAACGTCGGCAGACTATCCTTGGCCCTTCGCAGTCTGGGGTATAGACCTCATTGGGCCACTCCCCACAGCGCTCGGAGGCGTGAAATTCTGCGTGGTAGCAGTGGACTATTTCTCAAAGTGGGTAGAGGCAGAACCACTAGCAACTATCTCGGCAAAAGAAGTGCAGAAGTTCGTATGGAAAAACATCGTATGCAGATTTGGCATACCGAGGGTACTAGTAGCTGATAATGGATCCCAGTTCATAGACAAAGGATTCCAGGAATTCATCAGCGACCTCGGAATAAAGATGCACTTCGCCCCAGTAGCTCACCCCCAAAGCAATGGGCAGGTGGAAGTATCAAACAGGACCATAAAAGATGGCCTGAAAAAGAGACTTGGGGAAGCCAAGGGGAAATGGCCAGGAGAACTCCAAAGTGTATTGTGGAGCTACCGAACGACGCCACGAAGAGCCACAGGGGAAACTCCCTTCTCACTCGTCTTCGGAACAGAGGCCATTATCCCAATAGAGATAGTTCAGCCTTCAATACGGGTGCAAGTATTTGATGAAGGCGGAAACGACCTCGGTCTGAGAACCAAGCTCGACCTTGTGACCGAACACAGAGAAATAGCCGAGCTGAGAAGAAAAGCTTTCCAGCAAAGAGTGGCCGCGGCTATCAACTTAAAAGCCAGGCCAAAAGAAATCAAAAAAGGAGACCTCGTTCTCCGAAAGGCCGACTTTGCACCCCGAAGGCCATCTCACGGAGTACTTCGGGCAAATTGGGAAGGACCTTATCTGGTTCTCGCCGAAGTACGAAAAGGCGTGTACAAGCTTGGCGACGCCGAAGGCGTAGAATTGAAAAACACTTGGCATTCAGACGCCCTGAAAAGATTCTACGCCTAAGCTTGAGCGGAAGAAGTATATTGTACAAGAAATATTCTAAGTACAGAATGGTCTAGAGAAGAATGGTCTTGAGAAAAATTTTCAAGTATACCAAATTGTCCAAGACAGATTTCCGCGAAGGTGCTCGCCACGAAAAAAGCGGTTGTGACTTCCCGAAGCCCCTTGAGCCACTATGCTCGGGAAAAATGGGAAACAAGAATCTTGCAAAGGTATTCAGCATAATCAGTGCAGAGAAAATTTTCCGAACACCCTTGAGCGAACATGCTCGGGAGAAAGGGAAAGCAAGAATCTCGCAAAAGTACACGCCAAAACAAAAGCAGAGGTAATTTCCGAACACCCTTGAGCGAACGTACTCGGGAAAAAGGGAATGAGCAATCTCGTGAAGATTTTCCTAAGTCCCTTGAGCAAATATGCTCGGGACAATAGGAAGACAGAAAAATTTGGCTAAAGGTTTTCCGAAGGCCCTTGAGCGAACATGTTCGGGATAAAAGGAAACAAAAAGCCTGCAAAAGACTTAGCCAAATTTTTGCAAATTTTCCAGAAAGTCTCTTGAGCGAGCACGCTCGGGACAAAGGAAGGTAAAAAGTTTCTTTGGTTGCAGGTTTTCCGAAAGTCTCTTGAAGCGAACGTGTTCGGGACAGTGGAAATGAAGAAACTTGCAAGAAAGGACTTAGCCGAAAAGATTGTTCATTTAGAGCAAACGCTGCCTTACAAAAGAGGTGTCCAAAGAAGGAGCACGAAGGAGAAAAATAAGAGGAGCCCTAAAACAAACTAGGGAGAGCCGGGCGGACGAAGACCAGGAAGCTTCAGATGCTCGACCCTGGACCACTGCCACCGAGGTCCCTCAGGAATATTTAGGCCCTCCAGAAAAGAGAGGTCCAAATCTGGGAACCTCTGCAGCACCTGGTGCCGAGCGAGGCAGAAGCCGTCCTGAAAGGCGACCTTGGCCATGTCGTCAGAAGTACGTTTTTGAATGCCAAGGACATTGACCTCGTCCCTCAGCTCAGCAACCTCCTCCTCGAGCTCGCTTATCCCCAGCATCTCTCCGGACTCCTTCTTCAGAGCCTCGACCTCGGCTTGAAGAGCAGTGTTCTCGTCCGTCAACCTCGACGCAAGACTGTCGGAAACAGCCTTGTCCTTGACAAGATCTTCATTGGCGGCAAGCAGCTCCTTTACTTGGTCGCCGAGGTCGGCAATCTTCCGGGAGGAGTCCTTTTCAAGTTCTTCTCTTTTCTTCGAGAACTCCTCCCGAACGGCAGCAAGTTGCTGAGAACAATCCGCTGTCAACTGCTGGTTGCTGGCGATCACCTTCGCAAGCGAAGCCTTCGCTTCACTGAGTTCCCGCGAAGTCGCATCCTTGGAGGCAGCCTGTCTGGCCACCCGAACTCGGAGATAACCAGCGTACTCCAGCAGCTTCGGCAAGGCAAAAGTCCAGGTTAGTACAAGCCTAAACACTTAGAAAATTGAGGAAAAAAGTGTAAAGACTATACCTGAGCAGCGTGCTCGGTGACTTTTGCGGCGAGGGTATTATCCCCCGGGTGAGCCGCCGCAATGGCCCGGAAGGAGGCATCAGTGGTCATCCCCTTCCAAATCTCTTTGGTCATCTTCGGACAATCGCCGGAAAACAGATTCATATCCTCCGTGATTGTCCAAAAGGGCTCCAAGGGGATCTTCCCCTCAGGGATTGTGGCATCGCGTAGGGCCCGTTTCCTCTCATGAATGGCCCTCCAGCCAACAGTAAGAGGCTCCCCTGAAAGTGAGAAGGAAGTTAGGAGCAAAAGAAAAATTCGCGAAAGGAAAAGAAGCTGAACTTCGGCTAAAGACATACCTGGAGGAACCTCGGAGACAGTGTCCTCGGGATCCTCGGGCCCCTCGGAAGAAAGACCCTTACCCTTCTGCCGGTACCGCTCCTCGGCGGTGGGTACTTCTACCACTACAGTGTTTCTGGGGGCCTCGAGGTCGGGAAGAGGCACCTCGGCGGAAGTAGCGGGGACCTCGGCCGGATGAATTTCAACAAGACCAGCGTCTTCGCCAGCTTCTTCCTCCAAAAGCTCTGGCTGAGAAGGCTGGAGAGCCCTCCGAACTCGCTTCGCCGAGGGTCCCGCCCCTGTCGTCTTCCTTCTTCGGGAAGCCGCCTTCTTTGTCTGCTCCCCCTTCTCCACTTGGCCAGAAAAGAGGGCCTTGTAATAAGCGGCAGCCCCATCGCCCATCTCTGAAAAAGAGAAGAAATATCAGCGTAAGTCCGAGGAAAAAGTATAAAGGGATGGAAGATTACTCACTTTCGGCAAAAGTTTCGAAAGAAGTCTCCCCCTTAAGGAGCTTGACCAGCCAGGAGTCCTTCCCGGCAGTGGCGGGAGCGGGCATATTGAGGTCGGTCACGTGCTCCTTAACCACTTTCAGCTCCCGAAGGACTTCTTCGGTCATCAACCTCCAGTTGATAGGAAAGGGGTAAAGAGCACGGGGAGAGACCTCGGGAGCCCAGTCAGCGACTGCCCGAATGCGGGCGTCGAAATCCGCGAACACGGAAGCCAACGGTGGGGTCAGCAGCATCCTCGGATCAACGACGTCTGCGTTCAGCACTCCCTGAGCCCACCTGGTCGGGACATCAGACCAGTTCTTATCCACCTTGAGGAAAAAGAACTTAGGCTGCCACCCCCGCCAGCTGTCCTTCGTGTCGAAGGTGAAGGTGAATTTTTTGCTCCCGGATCCCCGAGGCAGCAGGAAATAGAAGCCACCCTTCGGGACCACATAGAGCTTGTAGTACTGCATGAAAATGATGAAGTGGGGCTCTATCCCGAACACGCCACACATGCAGAGGTAGGCGTTAAAATAGCAGTACGCGTTCGGGGGAAGCTGGTTCACAGCAATGCCATGGAATTGGCAGAACTCGCAAACCACCTTCGGAGGAGGATACCGAAGACCGGCCTTCAGTTGGGCTCGGAAGACGGTAACCTCATCGCCACGGTTTGAAAAAGCAAAATGGCTAGAACGAGGCAGTCTGGTCACAGCGTAAGACGGAAGAAAGAATTTTTTCTTCCACCTCTCTAGTTTTTCGGGGGTGGTACAGCAAGGATGGGCCAGAAGAGGTTTCCAGCTCTCGGGAACAGGCATCGCAGACATGAAAAAGAGTTTGAGATGGAAAAGAAAATAGTTTCCAGAAAAAACTCAGAAGACGAGTTTGGAAAAAACAACAGTTTTCCAGAAAAACTCAGAAAAACAGAGGAATCAAGTACTCTGGAAATCAAAACCCACCAAAAGATTTGCCGGAGGACGCCGTCGTGAAAGTTGGTAGGAAAAAGCTCTGATTAAAGAAGCTCCGCCACAGAAAGCAAGATAAAACGCAAGAACAGAGGGCAGAGCAGAAAAAGAGCAGAAAAATAGTAAGTGGGACTTATGATAGAATGGGCTATTTATAGGCCAAAGGTGGGTAACCGAAAGAACATCATAAGTACCCATTGGAGGCGAACCGTCGCCGTAACTGCCCGCTGTACCCGAAAAGGCGCGCCCTCTGTAAATGACGCGCCTCTCCTCCAATGGCAAGAAGCCACGTGTCAACCGTTGCGCAGAAATGGGGGACGTGCCTCCCCAAACGTGCCTGGAAAACCGGGACACGCCTCCTGATTGGGACACGTCGTTTGACATCCCTGAGAAATGGAGACGCGCCGCTCAGTCTGACACGCTTGGCCATCAGACCTGCAGAAATAAAAAGCAGGCCACCTCGAGGACACCAAGAGACAGGCTATGGCTGAACAGCCCATGACTTTTGGGCAAGAGGTGTATCTTCGGTACAGGCTTTGCCTCGGAGACACCAAAGAATGGGCCAAGGCCGAACAGCCCAGACCCTCGGGCAAAAGGTGCGACCTCGGAACAGGTTATGCTTCCCAACAAGACTCCCAACGGCAACCTCGGAAAGAGATGCAAACCGAAGTCTTCACTTCGGCTTTCCAGAGGGGGGCATGTGATAGCCAAAGGCTGTCGCCTCAATCTGGCCGAATACCCTGCCACAACAACGGCCAGAAGAACTGGCGCTTCCCGGGAATAGGTGGAATCATGCACCTCGGGAGATAGCCTGAGAGCTCCGAGCCTCGGCACGCCAGTAAAACTTGAGGACTCCATTCGCCCCCCAAGGTTGTGAACAACACGCCTTCGGAAAAGTGGCACCAGACATGGCTGCCCGAATATGATATCCCCGAAGGCGGAACCCCCTGGAACTGGGAACCCCCGAACTGAGGGTAGGCTTCCCGAAGAGGCTCTGTCCGAACTAGAGGACGACCTCGCCCAGGGACCTCGGGAGTACGGCAGGCGCATTTAAGGAAGCATTTAAGGAAGCCTCTGACACGTCCCACCACAGACGTAAAAAGTCGCCCTGACGCGCAGACGCCATCAGAATCATATCATGGCCCGTCTCAGCACAAGGCTCGAGGCCATCTAGTTACCAACTATCTGTCCCCTACGCCCAGACGTTCAGGAGCATCCGACCGCACACGTGTCATGATCTGAACGGGCTAGGTATTCCTATATATACAGGAAATAAATACTTGACAGGAGGTTGGCAGGCCGGAGATACAGCTCCCATACTCTGAGAAAATACCAGGCGAGACTTTTCTGCCTTTCTCTTTGAGCTAGTGACTTTCTCCTTCTTCCGGCCACCACTGACTTGGGCGTCGGAGGCTCCCCCCCCGGAAAAACACTCCGGGGGCCTCCTAACCCTGTTTACCAGTTTTCCAGGTACTCTCCTAGAGGCGATCCACCTTCCAGGCGTTCTTCCTCCTAGAAGTCTCCTCAACAGTCATCATGACTCACAACGATGAGGCCCTGGGCCATCAGAACTCTTGATGTTTCCGAAGTAGTGTCTTCCACTTCTGTGTGACGCTCGGCGGCATCCTCGTCATATGACATGCTGGCCTGAGGGAGAGACTTCTGGTATAAACGTGCCTACAAGACTTAGAGGAACAAGGGTTAAAGACTCCCTGGAATATGTTTCTGGGGGAGGAGCCTCGGACGCCCAAGTCAGTGTTTGTGAGAGTAATAGTAGTAAAGAGCAGAGAGTGAGGAAAATAGCGAGAGTTCTGTGTCCTTTCTTACCAAGGTCCTTCCTAAGTATTTATAGTAGGCTGGAGGGAGGAGGCCATTTGACACAGCCTATTCAAATCATGACACGTGTTTGGTCAGATTTGATCCATACCATCAGAGATAGGTATCTCCAGCTAGCCGTAGGCCATTCCGACCAGAGGGCAGGGGCGTGTATGAAGTCTCTCTATTAGAGGCTCCTTAACCATTTTTGTCGTATCTCCGCAAGACCCCTTCAGAGAAAGAGACCCCTTCGGGGTATATGGCTCCTTTGGCATAGGAGGCCCCCTTCGGCTCAATCTAGCCACTGAGAGCTATTAGGAGAGGCCCTTCGGCAGAGTGGGTAACCTTCGAAAGACGCTCTTCCTGGCTGAGGATGGGGATATACTTTACCGAACTTGGTGAGTTCGCTATTCCGAATGTAGTAGTATATAGATTTTTTGAGGTCGTTCTGTTTTGTACCGAAGGTGGTTGTCGTTCACTGGGGTTGGTGCTAGGTCTTCCCCTATGGTGGTTTTTTGGGTAGGTGATCTGGAGATCTCGGAGATCATGGCCCCTCGATTATAAGGTGGTGTTCTTCCTGAGGATGGTAAGGGCCCCCTCTTTCCCGAGGTTGGTCAATCATGTTTCCCGAGGGTGGTGCTTCTCAGGTCACTTTGGGAATTCTAGAAAGGTTAATAGCCTTTTCACTATCACATGCCCCCCTCGGAAAGTTGAAGTTGTATCTTCGGTACCTGAGCTTTTGAAAGCGTTTCGTGCAACTCTTTGTGGTAGGTGATAGTCGTCTCAGCAAGTAGTAACTGAATTTTTGACCAACGTTACCTTATTTGAATGACGGCCCTTCTTTGCATCAGGACCCCTCTCCTAGTTGAGGTACTGCCTTCGGCATTAGGTGGTACTCTTTCTTTGCCCAAGCTTTTGGTGTTCCCAAAGTTGGTCCTTCGGACCGAAGTATACATTCCCCTTCTGGGTTTTTTGTTGCCTGTCAGTGAATCGTCATGTCTTCTGATTAGATAGATGCGTCACTTTGGGCTAGGCGTGCCCTTGTTTCTCGCATTAGGTGACACATGTCACTTGGTGATTGGCGAACAGTCACGTCCGTTACATCAGTTATGTATCTTCATCTGCGAGGGGTCATTATGGTGATGCTTCGCCTGCCTCCTTCGGTCTATATAAACCCTTCTTCCTTCAGAGTTCTCCGCACTTCTCATTTTTCATTGCCTTTGCTCTCTGCTTTTCTCTCCTTTTTCACCTTCTTTTTGGCACTGGTGCTAGCGGTGGAGCGATATTCGGCAACATTTATAACGGTCTTCCAAAGTTCCTACCCTGGTCTGAAATAGGTAGGTTTATTTCTGAAATTTCCATTTTTTCTCAAAATTTTCTCCTTCATTCCTTGAGGTTAGAGCCTTCACGCTGAACATGTCTTCTCATCAAGTCGAAGTTCAGCCCATCCCGGAGAGTTAGCTTCCTTTTAACTTTCATACGAGCTATGCCACTTTAGAGAAAGTCCCAAAGTGGTCAGCCATGTTCTTTCTTCTTTCTTATGCTGTCACTAGGCTCCCTAGCCCTGGTATGCTCAGTTATGCCCCTAATTTGGACGAGGTTACCATCTTCAAGCCTTAGTTGAACGCTAGACTTCGGTATCCCCCTCCGAAGATGGTTTGCTACTTTTGCCAATTCCATGGCATAACCGTGAACTAACTTCCCCCAAACTCCTATTCTTATTTCAATGCCTTCCTTTGCATGTGTGGGGTCTTCAAAATAGGGCTGCACTTTATCTTCTTCATGCAGTACTACAAACTACACCTAGTACCGAAGGGTGGCTTCTACTTTTTGCTTCCTCAGGGATCTAGGAGCAAGAAATATACGTTCAGCTTCAAAACGAAGGACAGTTGGCGAGGGTGGAAAAGAAGTTCTTCTTTCTGAATGTGAATGAGTAGTGGAAGCATGTGCCAACCAAATAGGCCTCGAGGACTCTTTACATTGATGTAGTAGATCCCCGAAATCTACTAACTTCAGAGTTAGAAGCCTAATTCGAAGAATTTTGACAGCCGTATTTGGGCTGTCATGGATTGGGATCCCGAGGTCCCTCTTCATTCCCTATAGCCCTTCCCCATTAGGTGGAACTTTATGACCGAAGAGGTCCTTCGGGAGTTGGAGGTAGTCAAGGAACATATGACCGACAAGGATATGTTGAAGCCCCTTTTTTATGGCAAGAAGGTGTGGTTGGTAAAGCTTCTTCGGGGCGAACTCACCTATCTAGCTCTTGAAGAGAATAAGTCCCTTTCCAAATTTTTTTCATATATATCCTCTGTACTTACACTGATGTTCTTCTTTTTGTAGAGATGAGTGACATGTCTGCTACCTTCTACAAAAGTCTCTTCCTTGGCCAAGCCGAGAAGGGGGAGCAGTAAAGAAAGAAGGCAACACCAAAGAGGAAAAAGGCACCAGGGGGACTATCTTCGGTGTCAAAGTCGAAGAAGGCCAAGGCAGGCTTCCTTCCACCTCCGCTCGAAGACTCCATGGAGGTGTAGAACCAAAATCCTGTTCATGCTGATCCACCTTCGGAGCCGGCTATTTGTTCAACTCCCCTTAGTCCTAGTACTGCTGTAGATATTTTGGGGACTTTGGTCAGTGGTCTTTTGGCCGAAGAACTTGTGGAACACCAAAAAAGGAAAGGTAAAGGTGTTCTCACCGAGGTCCTCGAAGTTAGTGACTTTGAGGAAGAAGATATTGCACTTCTTCCAGGTTTGTCCATTAGCCATTCTTCTATGAGTTAGGGAATTTTTGGCATTTTAGCCCTTATAGATGAATGGCTAAGGGATAATGTTCTAGTGGAACTTCGGCGTGACTTTGTAGGCGAAGAAGTACAGGCCCCCTGGGTAGAGGACCACGCCCGAAGGAGGGCTATTCGGGATTCTAAAATCCTGAGAGACAAGGTCTTGAGGGAGCCCTTCTGGACTTTCATGGAGGACGTGAACCTGTTCTCTCAGGATAGGAAGAAGATGGCTCCCAGGATGGCGGAGGGCATTATGACAAACACCACTTTCCAGTCCCTAACCGAGGAGTGCCCCAATGAAGAAGTCCTCGCTGCGAGGATGAACGAGCAAGCTGCCCAAGAAAACTTCAATCCTTTAGGACTTAGAAAATTTCTGAGTTCCTTTTTTACCGCTATTCAGAATTTTTCCTTTTTGCAGCTGTTGGCACACAGTAGGTACCTTCGACCCTGGGTAGCTAAACAAACCTCGGTCCAAAGTCAGTCAGAGGAGAGTTTGGCTAAGGCCAAAGAACTCTTTGCCATCTCGGTCATTAAGTACGGCAAGCTTAATAAGATAGCCAAGGAGGATCTGGCTAACCTTCGGGAGGAGGTGCTTAAGAGCCAGAGGGAGCTGATTCAAGATTTCTGTTCAAGATGTCTGACCTCGACACAAAGGTGATATCTTTGACTTTGGCAAATGAGGTTTTCCAAAAGGAGGAGGATGTCGTTGCTAATCATACAAAGGCATTTGCTCTTAAGTTCGAACTCTAAGCCAATGTTGATAGACTGAAGAAGGAGAAAAAGAAGATAAAGAAGAAGTTGGAAAGGGCGGTCATGGTTCTCAAGAGAGAACTGGAGGACTTGGATGCAGAGAAGGCTAAGTCTGATCAAGCAACTAAGTCCTCATATCAGGACGGTTTTTGCTTGGCTCGTCACCAAGTTCTATCAAGATTTCCCAACCTTTACCTTTCCTTTTTCGTGGCCCTGGACATCCCCAAGGGACCATTTTGGCAATGGTCAAGGATAGAGTTCCTCAATCTCCCAGCTAATCCACCTTCGGCCCTGGACATCCCTAAATGACCATCTTGCTGTGTCTCTAGCAGGTGTCACATTTCTGGATGAACTGCCTCACGTCCTTCCTCAAGGTAGGCCAAAAGTATCCTTGGCGGAGAAGTACCTCGGCAAGGGCATCAGTTCCTATGTGAGAACCACAGGCTCCCTCATGGACTTATTTGAGGACCATCTCAACATCTTCTTTGCTAACACACCTCTGTAACGGACTTGCTTACCCTTGTCGGTACAGCTCTTCCTCAATCAGGAAGTATCTTCTTGAGCACTTTCGCTGCTTCGAGAGGATCTTCAGGAAGTTTCGACGTTGTGAGGTATTTCTTGATAGGGACTTTCCACCCTCTTCCCGAGGTTGCTATGCACATTACCGCCACACTTGGCTGATACAGTACCTCAGTGGACTCTTTTGATTTGGCCAGAGTATTGGCTTCCATATTGTCTTAGTGAGGTATATTTTCTATATGTAGCGTGTTGAACTCCTGCATGAGCTTTTTCATGAGATCATGGTACTTTTCCAAGTTTGGGTCCTTTGCCCCGTAGTCCCCCGCCATCTGTCATACCACTAGTTGAGAATCACTGTGGGCCTTCAAATTCCTTACACCAACTCTTTTTGCCAGCCTCAATCCCGCTATAAGGGCTTCATATTCCGTGATATTGTTGGTGACATTGAATCAAAATTTGATGGCCTTCCTAGTTTCCATACCTTCGAGCCCGCGGAGGATTTGACATGGCTGTCCTTGGCCCCTGCCCAGGAAGCCCTGTGAGAGCTGGTCTCACGGTGGTTGCAATTCGCTAGTTGTATATGCATGCTCTTCATGCTTTGACTTGGATTAATAAAACATAAAGCATCAACTTGGCCAAGTGATTTCAGAAAAAACTAAGTACAATAGCAAAAGCATACAAAATCAACATTTCTATGAGTTTACTGCACATAACAACTCGTGAGAACATTCATACGTAAAGTAGACTAATGCGCTCACCCAAGAGCAACCCTAGAGTCTAGGACTCTTCATAACATAGACTATGAAGGCAACTAAGAGTACTGTATGTATACAAGCCTCTACTAGGATCTTCTTGATATAACTCCCACCTTGGATGGAAATACCAGTGGTGAGTCTCAAAAGTCCTTGCCCAAGTGCTACTAGGCTTTGCAGCCAAAGGATTGTTAGTGTTGTGCCCAAAAAAGCCAACCATGAGATGATTGTATTTTTGCGCATTGAGTCATGATATTTTATTGAGGCATTAATCCAGCAATTTTGTTTGTTGTTTTGTTTCTGCGTAACGTAATAAACATAATTGTAACCCTAGAATAATGATATTCTTAAACGTCCCTAGTCTAGTATTATTGTGGAGCGGGTTGCAATAATACATAATGACTAGCATATGTGGAGACTAATATGAGATATGTAGTCTACATATGGGTACAAGTTGGAGAACTTGTGTACTGGACCGACCCACCATGAGAACACTTCATGGATCGTTATATGAGTGTCGTAAGTGATTCTCATAGTGATCATGGTATATGTAGTCCTTCGACCTAAGATCATCAAGGTTCCCTACATGTGAGTCACATACTTTGATACTTTCCTTTGTTGCTCGTAACTGAGTGAACTTGAATGAGGTCATTGGGTATGTCACATATCATGCGGAGGGATTTGTATGATCAAGATGGGATTTGTCCCTCCTATGTAACGGGAGTGATATCTTTGGGCCCCTTGATAGAGTGAGACTTAGAAAATGCATGGCCATGCTCCGATGAGTTGATATATGATATCAATGTCGTCAGTTTAAGTTGGTCTACTCAGTAATCAAGAAACCAAAGATTGGGCTATACGAGAATGACACATTCCATGTCTCGTGCTTAGTCTTGATATCTTGGACAAAGGGACAATGGCATATATCGGTGATGATCATAAAGGTTTAGTCGATTCACCGACAATCTTGTCACTTGGGTAGCAATGATGTGTTACTAGACACCACTCGTTGCTTATGATCATAAATGTGATTTATGATCATTGCCAACATGGCAAGAGCCTATTGGGTCGCACACATAGAGCTATTTGGATCATTAGAATGCATGGGCTAATTATTTCAGTTATGGTTTCACTTTAATTTCGTATTAATAATGGGCCAAGGAGTTGAGCCATTATTAAGCCCGAAATTAAATCCTAATTGGATTAGGGCTTTGAATCCCATTAGGCCTGGAAGTTGAGTCTCACTATAAATACAACTTTTAAGTGAGAAATTCAGAGGTCTCCTTGCCCTAGCCTCCCAAAAGGACAGCCGCACTCTTCTCTTGCAACTCCTTGGAGGACGCAAGCTAGCACTGCGAGTGCAAGAGAAACGCATCTGCCGGGACGCGGTGGAAGCGTGGTCATCCCGAGAGGCTCGTGTGGATACCATAGAGAGCCTGAACACGTCAACTGTTCAGGTTTTGTGATTCGACTCTACAATTGAGTGAGAGCTCTGAACCGAAAATTAGGTATGAAATTTTCGAACACCCGGTTTACCCCGTTTCACTTGGATCCTGGAGAGTTTCGGTTAAATTCCGCTGCGCTGTTTGGCTCCCGAAACCCAACAAGGAAGCCACTAGTTAGTACTGTTACTTGACCAACAAACCAACTAAGTATACTCATGTAGACTAGAATCACAATGATTCTCAAGTACAGTACTTGTACAAAAGCTACTACCGCGATAACCCCCAGCGGTTACCCAACCCAACAACTTCAGTATTTGCACAACACAACTAGGGAGTGAGAATTCAACATTCTCAATAAAGGGGTCTTCTGTGTACCTGTAAGAAAATTACTGGGACCCTACATATAATAACATATGTAACTTACTGTGAGCTCACACAGCATGAGGGTCTGATATATGCACATATAACTAGGCCTTTAAGACCTCTCCTTAAGCTAGTCCTCCTCATGGGGCATCACTCCGTGCCTAGCAAGTTCTAATCACTAACTCACTCCTAGTAAGCCATAGCTTACTGACGCAATCATGTAGCCTTCCCTTAGTCGTTATGCAGGGGAATTATGGCGAAACTTTGTACACTAGGCCATAAGACCTCATTGTAGACAAGATGAACAAGGTTTCACCTTGCAACCTGGTGGCTATGGCATAGCTAGGTCGCCAAGGGTTCTAAACCTTTCACCTGAGCTAGTGGTACTTAGTTATGTTCATTTGCAACCTAGTTTCCTTGCTTGTTGCACAAGCAACCACGAAACCTTACAAAACTCAAGGAAACTCTTATCTCTTGTGGGACTTCTGGAAGTCTCGGAGTACCCCTGGAATCCTTGGACCCCAAGGTACTCTAAGAACCCTTTTAGGTCTCACCTAGATCATCCTAGCAAAATGTGAAATTTCTGCCATTTTTGCCTATAGCGGCGCGTCGCCAGTTGTGGCAACACATCACCACAGTTGGTAACGGTCGGCCACAATTTTCCTTAATTGGTGATGTGTCACCACAGTTGGTAACGCTCAGCCAATTTTTCCCCTAGATTGGCGACGCGTCGTGGGCCTCGACCTATAACTGGCAACGTGTCGCCAATCTACATTTCTGCAAAATTTGGCGCATTTTGCTGCTAAGAACTTTGGACACTTCCTACACATATCAAACATTCTTGGAAAGCCTCCAAATTTCACATACACTTAAACCATGTTGCATAGAACATAACCAACAATCACAAGCCAATCTATGATGCCCTATAACATCATCCAAATCCTCTTAAACTTTATAGTCCACCACAATTCAACCAAAACCTTTAACTAATGCTATTGCTAAAACCACACGAATTCTTCAAGCAAACTCAAGCAAATAGCATTAATTGAACTTGAAAACATAACTCTCTTACCTCAACTCCAAGCAACAACCTCAACTCCAAGCAACAAGCAAGAATCAATCTCCTTTTCAATCAACCAAACTCACCAAAGTTCTACACAAGTTCCAATCAAAAAACAAAGCACCAATCACGAAAACTTCACTCTTTAACCAAAACCCAAGCTCCAAACCAAGCAAATAACATGAATTCAATCAAGAACATATTAATTACCTCGCTAAAAAATAGGGGATATGGAAAAACACCCTTCCAAGCTTCAAAATCATAGTTTAAAGCTTGAAATTAGCTGCTCCTAGCTTGTACACCTTGGATTGCACCTCTTGACACCAAGAACACTTGATTCCAAGCTTAATTTGAGAGAGAAATGAGTGAGGGAAGGGTAAAAACGTGGTTATGGAAGCTTCCCCCTTCTCTTTCCCTTCTTAAACCCATACTTAGCATCAAAGTCACCAAGGTATCAAGTTTAATGCAATTAAGTCCCTCATCTTTGTAACTTAGTGATTCTTGATTAAATTCTTGTTTATTCTTCAAGTTTAAGTTAAGGTTGAAAGATAAGTTATAAAAACTCATTTTAAAACACTTGGGACTCATCCCGACTATTTAGGATGCAAAATTATCATTTTCCCCCTGAACCTCGTTTAATGCTTTATCTTTCTCGAAACTTAGTGAACTTTGCTAAACTTCTCTATTCTTATTATGTAGACTTGAATTAAGGTTCTAAACTTAATCTAGAACACTTTACCTTCCTCAAACATGCTTCCCACCAGAAGGGCCATAACAGGATTACTCCAGCTCCTTGGTGTTCGGAACCGGAGGCTCCATCAACAAAGAGTGTCCACTTAGGTTCATCTTTTCTGAGGTCTTCCGGGGTATCCTCAGTTTTTGGGAGCTCGGCAATGAAGTCTGCCAATGCTTGGGCCTTTATTGCCCTTCTAGGCTCATAGGTGATGTCGTATTCACCGAGCTCAACGCACCAGTTTGACAATCTTCCCGAGTCGTCTACCTTTCTCATGACATCCCGAAGAGGTAGGTTACTTCTGACCATGATAGAGTGCCCTTGGAAGTAAGGTCGGAACCTTCTACTTGCCACTACTAGGGCATAGATGGCCTTTTGTAGAAGAGGGTACTTAACTTCGGTACCATGCAGAGAGTTACTCACATAATACACTGGCCTTTGCTTTCCTTGCTCTTCCTTTACTAACATCGAGCTTATTACCTTTTCAGTGACGGCAAGGTAGAGGATGAGGGCTTCACCCTCCTGTGGCTGTCAAAGTGTCGACAGACGAGTTAGGTAGCTTTTGAGCTCATCGCACACCTTTTGGTAGTCTTCATTTCAAGGGTGTTCATTGGAATCAAAGTCACCTTCATTTTTTGCTGGTTTGGTCAACACTTTGAAGAATGGTCGGCACCTATCCCCATATCTAGAGATGAATCTGCTAAGGGCCATGATTCTCCCCGTGAGTCTTTGCACGTCCTTTGTCATTGTGGGAGTTTAGAATCCTAGCAGGGCCTTAACCTTTTCTGGGTTGGCATCGATACCTCTTTTCGATACCATGAATTTGAGGAACTTGCCTGCATTCACTCTGAATATGCACCTCTCAAGGTTGAGACGGATTCCGAATTCCTGAAGTCAGTGAAATGTTTCCTTTAAGTCTAAGATATGATTACTAGGCAGTTTGCTCTTAACTATCATATCGTCAACATATACTTCCATATTTCTCCCAATTTGGGAGTCAAACACCCTGTTCATCAGCCTTTGGTATGTGGCCCCTGCATTCTTAAGGTCGAAGGGGATTCTGATGTAGTAGTAGGTCCTGACTTCGGTGATGAAGGCAATTTTTTCCTCGTCTTCAGGATCCATCCGGATTTGGTGGTATCCATTAAAGGCGTCGAGGAAGCTAAGCAGGCCATATTCGGCAGTTGAGTCCACCAATTGATCTATAGGTGGTAGAGGGTAAGTATCCTTAGGACAGGGGTCATTTACGTTTCAGAAGTCAATGCAGATTCGGAGCTTATCACTCCCTTCCTTCGTGGTGATAACAACATTGTTAAGCCATTCAATGTACTTGACTTCTCTTATTACACCTGCCTCAATTAATCGTTGGACTTCGGCTCTAACAAAGTTGTTCTTATGTACCTAGAGGCTGTCATTTTTTGGCCGAACAGGCTTAACCTCTAGATGCATTTTAAGGCTACATTGAATTATCCGAGGGCCTACCCCAAGCATGTCCTTCAGAAGGTAGGCAAACAGATCTTTGTTCATTTCTAGAAAAGATACAAGTTTTTGCTTGTCACCTTTGGCCAATTGTTTCCCCACTACATCCTCTGTTTCTATTTTTTCGAAGTCACCTACTCCTTCTCCTATTGCCTCTTCAGCAAGTATGCTCTTTTCTTCCAAAATCTGTGCATGAAATTTCATTCGACTTTTTCTTGCCTTCATGAATACTTTCCTCACCTCAGCTTGATTAATGAATATCTCTGCATCCCCTTCATTCGTGCTGAAGGTGACTATTAGGAATTTCACATCTGGGCAAATGTGGAGATTTCCTTGTGTCTATCTTTTGAGGATGACATTGTATAAAGAAGGGACATCTATGATGATGAATATTGTCATTGTGGAGCCGAAGAGATCTTTCTTGTCCTGAACCAAAGTTCCCCTTAGCATCAAGGGCAAATCAATCCACTCGAGCACAGGGAGTTTGGGGGGACCTACACCAAACGTAGGGGAAGTAACAAGTTTGAGATCACCCTTGGAGAAGCCCAAGTTCGGCAATAGGTAGGGGAATAGGAGTTGTCCACGGCCTTCACACAGCAATTCATTGGGAGCAGACCTACGGTGAAGATGCCTGTGTAGATGTTCGACATAGAGCAGAGGAATGGAGAAACCATCCGAGACTATGTCAAAAGATTCAACAGGGAAGCTCTGAGGGTCCAAGACTTCAGGCCCGAAATCCGCATTCTTGCCATGACACGAGGCCTTCGGCGAGACTCATAGCTGTTCTACGAGTTCTCAAAAGACCCCCCGGAGACCCTCAGAGAATTTTACCGAAGAGTAGAACAGCACATGATCGCCGAAGAACTAAGAATGGCTGGGCCGAAGTCTGATCACCACCGCGCCGAAGAGTCCAGTCAACAAGCTCGGCATCCGACCGAACACGCAGGTCGACCTCGGAGGATGCGAGGAAGGAAACCTCAAAGTTTCACACCATTGAGCACTTCACGGACCAACATTCTCATGGCGCTGGAAAGGCAAGGGACGCAGATTCGGCGACCAAGGGCCATGACCGCCGATAACAAAAAGAATGCCAAGAAGTTCTGCCAGTTTCATCGCGACCACGGTCTTGACACCGAAGATTGCTTCCAGCTGAAGAAGTACATAGAGTCGCTGATAAAACAGGGCTAACTTCGGAAATACCTGAGGATGCCATCCCCGAAAGGCAGAAAAATGGAGGAAGAAAGGGCCGAAGATGAGGACTATGACTCCGACAGGCGGAGAAATAGAAGTCCAAAAAAGTGCCCTCCACCTCCAGCAGTGGTTATCCAAACCATCAACACGGGGCTCCCATCCTCGGAAAGAAAGCGGAAAGCCAGAGAAATTGCAGTCATGGAGTATCAAAGTCCACCAAAGAAGCTGGCTCGCAAAGATGGCTCCACCGTCGTCTTTCCCCATGACGATCCGCTGCTGATTATGGCGAGCATAGGGAACTGGGACGTCAAAGGAGTGTTGCTTGATGATGGCTCAAATGCTGACGTCCTATTCTCGCACCTGCTGCCGAGCTTGGGCATCTCCAGCAGCGAACTGAAGCCTGTCACCTCGCCCACTTTTGGGGTTGGACCATCTGAACTCCCCGTCCTCGGATGGATCGACCTCCCGCTGATGATGAAAGGGACTTCGGTGAACGGAGCAGCTGAGTTGTACGCCTCCACAATGGCAAGATTCATTGTCATGAACATCCCGTCCTCGTACAACGCCATCCTTGGAAGGCAGACAATGGGGAATCTGCATATTCGCCCTGATGTGAAGTACTTGACTGTCACATTCGCCACCAAGGGTGGAGATGCAGAGGTCTTCATAGACCAAGCCGAGGTAAGAAAGATGTTTATAAAAGCACGAAAAGCTTCGGCAAGCAACCTCGCGCAAAAAGTGGAGGCAAGGGCAACAGAAAAAGGCAAAGAAGAAGATCTCGCCAAAACAGAAACGGAAGCAATAGAGCTTGTCCCAGGTCATTCTACCCGAATAGGGAAGAGCTTGGCTGAAGGTGACAAGGAAAATCTTGTATCCTTTCTGTTGGAAAATAAAGATCTGTTTGCCTACTCGCCAAAAGATATGCCGGGGGTGAACCCTGGCATAATACAGCACAGCCTCAAAGTAAGTCCGGAAGCAAGGCATGTCCGGCAAAAGAAACGAAGCATCTCAGCCCACAAAAGCAACTTTGTCAAAACCGAAGTCCAGCGTCTCCTAGATGTTGAAGTTATCAGGGAGGTCAAGTACCCCGAATGGTTAAGCAACGTGGTCATCGCCACAAAAGAAGGTAGCAGCAAACTCCGGATGTGCATCGACTTCAGAAACTTGAACGATGCTTGCCCGAAAGACTCATACCCTCTGCCGCCAATAGATCAACCGGTAGATTCAACTGCTGAATATGGGCTCCTAAGTTTCCTAGACGCCTTCAGTGGCTACCATCAGATAAAGATGGACCCCGAAGATGAAGAGAAGACTGCCTTCATCACCGAGGGAGGAACATACTGCTATATCAGGATGCCATTCGGGCTCAAAAATGCAGGAGCCACCTACCAGAGGCTGATGAACAAGGTCTTCAAAGACCAAATGGGGAGAAACATGGAGGTGTATGTTGATGATATGATAGTCAAGAGCAAGCTGCCTGGCTACCACGTTGCAGATTTAGAGGAAACCTTCCGAAAGCTCAGAGCCTTCGGGATCCGCCTTAATCCTGAGAAGTGCATCTTCGGGGTGACCTCGGGAAAATTCCTTGGGTACATGGTATCCGAAAGAGGCATCGACGCTAACCCCGAGAAGATTAAGGCTCTGCTTGAGTTCCGAACTCCTGGCACAGTGAAAGATGTGCAGAGACTCATCGGAAGAATAACCTCTCTGAGCAGGTTTATTTCCAGGTACGGAGATAGGTGTAGACCTTCTTTCAAAGTCCTCACAAAGGCAAAAAAAATGGAAGCCGACCTCGGAATAAATGATCATCCTTGGGATGAAGATTGCCAAAAGGCTTGGAAAGAACTCAAAGTCTACCTGGCCAGCCTGCCAACTCTGCGACAACCTCGAGGGGGAGAGCCCTTGTACTGTACCTCGCCATCACAGAAAAAGCTGTGAGCTCGGTCCTCGTGAAAGAAGAAGGGTCAAAGCAATGGCCGGTCTACTATGTCAGCAAGTCCCTGCATGGCGCCGAAGTCAGGTACCCTTTGCTTCAAAAAGCTATATATGCCTTGGTGCTTGCAGGAAGAAGGCTGCGACCATACTTTCAGGCTCACCCCATCATCGTCCGAAGTAGTCTGCCGCTACGGGATGTCATGAAGAGAGTAGATCATTCGGGAAGGCTCTCCAAGTGGTGCATAGAGCTGGGCGAACACGAAATCATGTATGAGCCTCGGAAGGCCATAAAAGCTCAAGCACTGGCAGATTTTATTGCCGAAATACCCACCACTGAGGAGAGCCACTCGGATCCAAAAGAGGGTGAGCCAGAATGGACCTTGCACGTAGACGGAGCCTCGGGGTCCGAACACCAGGGAGCTGGAGTAATTATCAGGGGCCCCGAAGGCCTGAAGGTAATGAAGGCTATCAAGTTCAGCTTCAACGTCACCAACAATGTAGCTGAGTATGAAGCCCTCATAACGGGATTGCGCTTGGCCAGAAAGATTGGCGTGAGAAACTTAAAGGCTCACAGCGATTTCCAGCTGGTAGTTCGGCAGATGGCAGGAGATTATGGGGCGAAGGACCCAATCTTGGCAAAATATCATGAGCTAGTAGCAAAGCTCATCCAAGAGTTTGACGCCGTACGGATCGAAAATGTACCTCGGTGGAATAACACCGAGGCAGATTGCTTGGCGAAGTCAAAAACATATACCGAGGTGCTAGACCATCCGAGCATCTCAGTGCTGAGCATGACGACCTCGGGAACAGGGTGGAAAGACCCAATAAAAAGATACCTCGCAGAGAATTTGCTGCCCGAAGACCCCGGCGATGCTGCAAGACTGCGAAGGCGCGCCGGAAGATTCTTCCTGATTGGCGAAGAGTTATATCGGCAGGGATATGCGAATCCGCTGCAAAGATGTGTGGATGAAAAGGATACTGAAATGGTCCTTGAAGAAGTTCACGAAGGCATGTGTGGTTCACACATTAGAACTGATGCCCTGGCAGCAGTGATACTACGCCAAGGATACTTCTGGCCTACCCTGAGAAAGGACGCAAGACAGTTCATCCGGAAATGTGGTAGCTGCCAGAGACACGCGAAAATCCAGAGGACGCCCTCGGAAATGGTAACTTCGGCAGACTATCCTTGGCCCTTCGCAGTCTGGGGTATAGACCTTATTGGGCCACTCCCCACAGCACCCGGAGGCGTGAAATTCTGCGTGGTAGCAGTGGACTATTTCTCAAAGTGGGTGGAGGCAGAACCACTAGCAACTATCTCGGCAAAAGAAGTGCAGAAGTTCCTATGGAAGAACATCGTATGCAGATTTGGCATACCAAGGGTACTAGTAGCTGATAATGGATCCCAGTTCATAGACAAAGGTTTCCAAGAATTCATCAGCGACCTCGGAATAAAGATGCACTTCGCCCCAGTAGCTCACCCCCAAAGCAACGGGCAGGTGGAAGTATCGAACAGGACCATAAAAGATGGCCTGAAAAAGAGACTAGGGGAAGCCAAGGGGAAATGGCCAGGAGAACTCCAAAGTGTATTATGGAGCTACCGAGCGACGCCCCGAAGAGCCACAGGGGAGACTCCTTTCTCACTCGTCTTCGGAACAGAGGCCATTATCCCAATAGAGGTAGTTCAACCTTCAGTACGGGTGCAAGTATTTGATGATGGTGGTAATGACCTCGGCCTGAGAACCAATCTCGATCTTGTGGCCGAACACAGAGAAATAGCCGAGCTGAGAAGAAAAGCTTTTCAGCAAAGAGTGGCCGTGGCTGTAAACTTACGGGCCAGGCCAAAATAAATCAAGAAGGGAGACCTCGTTCTTCGAAAGGCCGACTTCGCACCCCGAAGGCCATCCCATGGCGTACTTCGCGCAAACTGGGAAGGACGCTATCTGGTTCTCGCCGAAGTACGAAAAGGCGTGTACAAGCTTGGCGACGCCGAAGGCATAGAATTGAAGAACACTTGGCACTCAGACACCTTGAAAAAATTCTACGCATAAGGTTGAGCGGAGGAGTTATGTTGTACAGAATGGCCTTGAGAAAAATTCTTAAGTGTACAGAAATTGTGCAAAACAGAATTCCGCAAAGATGCTCGCCATGATAAAGCGTAGATATGACTTTCCGAAGTCCCTTGAGCCATCACGCTCGGGAAAGATGGAAAACAAAAATCTCGCAGAAGTACTCGCCATAGCCAACGCAGAGATAATTTTCCGAACTCCCTTGAGCGAACATGCTCGGGAAAATGGGAAGTGAAAAATCTCGGGAAAGGTTTTCCGAAGTCCCTTGAGCAAACATGCTCGGGACAACTGGAAAAACAAAAAATTTGACTGAAGGTTTTCCGAAGTCCCTTGAGCAATCATGTTCGGGGTAAATTGGAAATGCAAAAGCCTGCAAAAAGACTTAGTCAAATTTTTTCAGGCCTTCCGGAAATTCTTTCGAGCAAGCGCACTCAGGACAAAGGAAGGTAAAAAAGTTTCTTTAATCGCAGGTTTTCCGAAGTCTCTTGAGCGAACGTGTTCAGGACAATGGAAATGAAGAAACTTGCAAGAAAAGACTTAGCCAAAAAATCTTCATTAAGAGCAAAGCTGCTTTACAGTAAAGAACTGCCCGAAGAAGGATTACAAAATAGAAGGGAAGGAAAAGGGGCCCTAAAATAGCCTAAGGGTTCGCGGTGTCAGGACCACCAGTTAGTACTTGGCTATGGCCAAGAAGAGAATGATGAAGACATGAAATTAAGTACAAGAGGGACTTGTTTGAACATGGTCTTAGTGATGAGAATACAAGACTATGTGAATTATGTGTTTTAATTACACATACAAAAGTTCTATGTGAACTATGCCATGAAATAAAGTTCTAGTACCAAACTGGACTGGTAACTAGTGACTAACATGGAACTATGCAATACTATGGGCCAAATTGCACATACATGAAAAACTATGTATGACTTGGCAAGAAATAAAGTTTGAAGACTCAATTGAAAACCTTGGACTAGTGCTGGAATTAAAACTACAAACCAAGGATGGACAAATTTAGCCATGCAATTTTGTGAGATGGCTAAAGAGGAGGTAAGCCAATATTGTGGCTCTTGGTCAATGGGCAGCCAACTTGACTTAAATTAATTAATTGGAAGTGTTAGTGGAGCTATTAAAATATTGGAAGTTGCCTAGTGGAGCCATTAAAATAAGGTAAACCTTGGACAAAGATATGAATTGTTTATTCATGGTGGAGCATGATTGATTTGTTTATTGGTGATGATGGAAGATGGAATTAATTATTGCTAAAAGAATGGTGTGATGGACGAATTTTATATGGTATAATAATGCAATTATGTCCACATTTTGTGTACTTGGCATGTGGGCCAACAATTTAAAAAGAAATGCTGGAAATTGCATTGAATTTGGTGGCTAGAATGGAAGTATGGAGACATGGAGGGTTGGAGGCGCCATGCAATTTAGTTGGGGGATTTTCTTGGCATTTAAGCCAACTTGGGTAAATTAATTGAAGGCTGGAAGCCTTTGTCCGCCACCCAAATTGCAGCTCCCATTCTTTGACCAAATATTATATGGAAGGGTTTTTGGTGCTTGGGAGAATATTGCATTGTACAATGCTGAAATTTATTGTTTAATGGGCACTTGAGTGGGCGGCCTTCTTATGCAGCAAACATTCCTTGGAGTTGTCATTTAGTTGCTGCCTTCGTTGGTTTTGGAGAGCACTTGGCCGAAACACAAAGCTCTTCCATGTTCTTCCATGTTCTTGCTTGTTCTTCACTTGTTCATCTTGATTCTTGGCCGAAACTTGAGTGTTCTTGAGTGTACATCCAAATTTCCAGCAAAACTCTTGAAGATACCTTGTTGAGCGTCAAGATTTGAGCTTGTTCTTGAAGGAACAAGGCATGGCCGAATATGTTCATGCATGTTCATGAAGTTCTCTTGAAGTTTACTTGGTGTTCTTGGTGTTGCATGTTGATTTGGAGCTCGGTTGTGCAAGTCCAGAATTTTCAGCCTTGTTCTTGAGGTAAAGGCTCAAGAGTACTTAAATCCATGGTATGTTTTCCATGAATAAGAGTTATATTGACTAAAGGAAGGCTGTATTGTGTTAGGAGAACCTTGGACCGAAAGTTTGAAGCTAAACCACCAAAGAACACTAGTTGGCCGAATGGTGTGCATGTTTGTTCTTGAGTGTTCTTGGTGAGTTCATGGTGTTTTGGCATGGAAATGATGATTTCATGAGTTTATGTGAATGATATGTGAAACTCATGGTGGCTGTGTTTATGGCCGAAAATGAAAGGTAACTTGGACTTGGAGATTGAAGCTTGGATTAAGACATTCAAGCTTGTGTTGGACAAACTAACCAAAACACCATTGAAGTTGAAGTTTCAAACTTAACTTGGAAGAAATCCAACAAGGCCGAATTTACTCAAGCTAAAAAGTGTGGTAAGGATTCATGAATTACTTGTGCTTGGTATATTTTCCATGATTAATGACAAGTAATTGAAGCTACTAATTGATGGTCAAGATTTGCCAAGTGATGTTAGTATGCTTGAAGGGCAATATGGAATTAATGGTTCCATGGGTTGATTAGCTAATCAATGAATGGCAAGTGTAAAGTTCTTGGTGGGTTTGGCCAATCCATCAAGCACTTGAGAGCTCGAGGGGAATGGAGATGATTTCATGAAGAAATGGTGTGCAAAATTGTACATGAGCACTTGCTAGTGGCTATGGCCGAATTGAAGAAGTGGTGTGTGTGTGAGTTTGTGTGCTTTTGTTGATTGATTGTGCATGCTAACCAACTTATTATTGATATATGTTGAATATAGGCTTCGGCCAAATTGTATTTTCCTTGTCTTTGTGTCTTTGGATGTAGGTACTAGCTTGATTATGGAGGTTAAGCTTATGCTTAACAATATGAACTCCTTTGGAGTTGTGTGAATCCTTACTGAGTTTTAAACTCACTGCCCTTATTGGTTGAATTTTCAGGAAAAGGTAAAGAGCTTGAGTAATTGTTCTTCTGTTTGGACTTCTTGGTTTTTGTGTACCAAGTTTACTTATTGTCCAAGGTATGTGTGCCAACAAATTCTTGGCTTGAAATGTGCATTTTATTCCATGGTCTTATGTAGGCCGAATTTAATGGATTAAGTTTTGCAGGAGATTAGCTGTGGGACTTGAGCTAGGAGGTGTTGGTTGAGTGGGCTTTTGGCATTTGAGACTTGGTGGGCTTTGGAGACCAATAACTTGGTCTTTTGGACTTGTACCTATAGTGCACATTTTGTAGTACCCTTTGAGCATTATGGGTAGTTGTGTACATATGGGCTATGTGAGAATTGGGCTGCAAGTTTTGGGCCCATTTGCATCCTTGGCATGATTGCCATGTAGTTGTTGTTAAGTTGTGGACTTAAGCACTTTAGGGCCCATGTTGGACTTATGCATTTTGGGCCTTAGTGGACTTTGTATGTTGGACTTGTTGGCTGTATGTTAGCCAAGTTTCTTTGGACTTTATGACTATCAGCATGATGTTTTGATGTTGGCTTCCTTGTGTACTATACTTGGCCGAATGCTCATCATCATATATGTATGTGTTTTCAAGCTTGAAAATGGATATGGGCTTCTTTGTTGCCATGCATAAGACTAGTACACTTGATTGCACACAAGTTAAGCACTTAAAGGAAAAAGTGCAAGTGTTGCTTGTTTTGCAAGTAATGGGTTGGGCTTGCTTAAGCTGCAAGGTCTTGGTCTAAAATAAGCAGGGACATCCTGGGCCACCTCCCAGGCCAATAAAAAGAATGCCCAATAATCTACTTAATGAAGGTTAGGTAACTAAACTCTGATGATAACTCTTAAAGACCCAAGTATTCTGGACCTTCAGGGTAGTGGTTGGTGAGAGGCACAGAGTGTGCATGGGCTGGGGCCTGTGTGGGGTGTGACAGAGCAGACCTGCTGCGGTGGTATCAGAGCCAGGTTTTGAGAAGTAGTTAGCCTAGTCAAGTTCCCACATAGGGTCACATAAGACATGCATATGCATACATGGATATATATAAATGGCTGCAATTTTAAAGTGCAGGAATGAGAACTAGAGCCAGGGAAAGAAATACCCTGAGACAAGTTGCTCAAAAAGAGCATACCTTGGCCAGAGAGCCAAGTGCCAGGCAAGAGATGCCTGATGAAACTGCCCAAAGGCAGGATGCACAAGAAAATCATAACTTGGCAAGACAGCCAAATACCAGGTCCCAGATACCTGAACCCAGCAGAAACAGAGAAGACAGAATGGAACAGATGATGGAAAACTTACAGGTAACAATGACACAGATAGTGACTGGAATGCAACTCTTGGCTAGAGGCCAACCTCCAGTACAGGAAAACCCAGAACAGGTGCAAACAGGAGAAAATTCTAAAACAGAAGGTAGAAGAGTGGGAAGGAGACCTGGCAAAGAGCCAGTGGATTTGGATCAGCACAGCAATAATGGAGGTATTCCAGAAGAGGAAACTGATGAAGAGAAAAGACATCCCAGATCAAGGAGGATGAGGTCTGAAATCAGGCAGGAGCATAAAACTGAAGAGGAAAGTGATAGCCCAGACCTTGAGGAGCTAGATGCATATATATACAGCAGGAGGACTGAGCCTCTCCCTGAACACCCAGCTAGAGGAAGAACATATAGAGAAAGGACCAGAAATTCAACTGCCAACAGAGGAAGGCATAGAAGGAGTGAATTAAAGGAGGGCCAGCTGGAGGGATTCCTGGCATTGAAACCTCCTATCTACAGAGGTGGTTGTGAACCAGATGAGGCGGAGTTCTGGGTTTATCAGTTAGAAAAGATTTTTGAAAGAATGGAGGTGACAGCTACTCAGAAGGTACTTCTGGCTACATTCAGGCTGGAAGGGCATGCAGAGCTGTGGTGGAGAACGGTTCAGAGGACACACCAGGAGAGGAACCGCAGGAAACCACTTTTGATGAGAAGATCCATGAGGTGGCCAGACTTTCTCAGAGTCTTCCACCAACAGTATGTGAGCGAGGCTCAAAAGGATAAGAAACAGGTAGAATTTGATCAGTTAAAGCAAGGAAATCTCAGTGTTCTTGAGTATGAGCAGAGGTTTAATAGCCTGATCAGATATGCACCCCAATACAATGGTGAGGAGGAGCTGAAGACAAAGAGATTTGTGAGGGGTCTAAGACCTGAACTGAGGCAAATCCTCAGAGCAGTTGGAGCCAGAGACTATTATTCTGTGATGCAAAGTGCATTGGCATTGGAGCAAGAATTTCAGGAGCAGTATAGAAGTGGCCCTGGAAGTAGCAGCAGAGTTCAGAAAGGCCAGTTTCAGAAGAGGCCAAGAGAAGAGGCTGAGCATAATGGGAGCAGAAAAGGATTTAAGCAGGAGAAGGGACCACAGACACCTGGTCCCCAATGCTCCAAGTGTGGGAAGTTCCATGGCTATAAGCCATGCTATAAAGCTTCCAGTGGTTGCCACAAGTGTGGGGCCCAAGACCATTGGGTCAAGGATTGCCCAAAAAGAATTGGAGATAGAAGTATGCTGGGAAGGTATAATCCCAGAGTTCCATTTGGACAAGCTTCCATGCCCCAGAAAAGGGCACCTGTGCCATTTCAGGATGGAAGGCAGGCACAGAGAGCAGCACAGGACCAGAAAAGGACACATGTACCTCCTGGTAGGATATTCCAGTTGGAGACTTCCAGGAAAATACCTGGTACTCATGATGCTGATGCAGGATCTATGGACAAGGAAACTAGCCAGCAGAAGGCTAGAAGGGCCTTAAAAGGTACCATTTACCTTAATGGCCAGTTAACTATTGCCTTGTTCGATACTGGAGCTTCATTATCTGTGATATCTGCTAGCTTGGCTAAAGTCATGAACTTAGAAGTAAAACATATGACTGATGTGTATGTGGTTAGAACTGCTGGAAAAGAAGTATTATTTACATACCAGATGGTGGAAAATTGTGAAGTCCAGATAGACAAGCAGAAACTAAAAGCAAGATTTTTAGTACTGGACACCAATGAATATGGTGTAATACTGGGCATGGATTGGCTCAGTGGAAATAAAGCAGTTATAGACTGTCATGCTAGGCAGTTAGTGATACCTGGTTGCAAACCATACCAGCTAGATAAATCACTAGAGTTGCCTATGGATCACCAAATTGAAGTAGTGAAACTAATAACTCTGGATAATGAACATGAGTGCCTGGAACTTAATGACCAGGAAGCAGCTGAAGAACTTAGACAAATTCCTATAGTCCAGAATTTTCCAGGAGTGTTTCCTACTGACTTACCTGGATTACCACCCAAAAGAGAAGTAGAATTTGAGATTAAACTGGTACCTGGATCAACTCCAGCATTCGCTGCCCCATATAGGATGGCAGTGCCAGAAATGGTAGAATTGAAGAAGCAGTTGGATGAACTGCTTGAGAAAGGGTTCATCAGACCCAGTGTGTCTCCTTGGGGAGCACCTGTACTGTTTGTGAAGAAAAAGGATGGAACCCTTAGGCTCTGTATAGATTACAGAAAACTTAATGCCTTGACCATTAAGAACAAGTATCCTCTCCCCAGGATTGAGGACTTGTTTGACCAGTTGAAAGGAGCCAAGGTCTTTTCTAAAATAGACCTGAGATCTGGATATTTCCAGCTAAGAGTCAAGGAAGAGGACATACCTAAGACTGCATTCAGGACTAGGTATGGACACTTTGAATATACAGTAATGCCATTCGGGCTTACAAATGCACCTGCATTCTTTATGGATTTAATGCAGAGGGTGTTTAGAGCACACCTGGACCACTTTGTGGTTGTATTCATTGATGACATCTTGGTATATTCCAAGGATGAAGAAACTCACAAAGAACATCTGAGTATAGTGCTTGGTTTGCTCCAAGAGAATGAGCTTTATGGAAAGCTAAGTAAATGCAAATTTTGGACAAAGGAGATTGCATTTTTAGGTCACATAATTAATGACCAAGGGTTGGCTGTAGATCCTGAAAAGGTGAGCTCAATCCTGAATTGGAAACAACCTCAGAATGTGAGGGAAATTAGAAGTTTCCTTGGGTTGGCTGGCTATTACAGAAGGTTTGTGCCAAAGTTTTCTGTTATAGCAGCACCCATGACTCAATTAATCAGGAAGAACCAGAAATTTATCTAGGAAACAAAGTGTGAAGAAAGTTTCCAAGAGCTTAAAAGAAGGCTGACAACAGCCCCTGTACTAGTCCTCCCAGACCCTGAAAAGGAATATGAGGTGTATGCTGATGCATCTCATATAGGACTAGGATGTGTCCTAATGCAGGACAAGCAAGCCATATCTTTTGGCTCTAGACAGTTAAGATCCCATGAAAAGAAATATCCAGTACATGACCTGGAATTGGCAGCAGTAATCTTTGCCTTGAAACAATGGAGGCACTATCTTCTTGGTAATAAATTCCAAGTTTTTACAGACCACAAAAGTCTCAAGTACTTGTTCACTCAGAAAGACCTAAACATGAGGCAAAGAAGATGGTTAGAGTACTTGAAAGACTTTGACTGTGTGATTGAATACACAGCAGGAAAGGCCAATGTTGTGGCAGATGCCCTGAGCAGGAATTATACAGGAGTGCTCAAGGGTGGAGAAATAGAACAAAAGGCAGAAATCCTTAGCCTTACTTGTTTAGCAAGTCAATGGCTAACCTGGGAAGGTGACCTACTTAAGGTACTCACCATTACCCCAGAATGGAAGGAGCTCATTAAAGAAGCTCAGGCCAAAGATGAAAACCTGGGATTAATTTCTGGGCAAAGTAAAGGAGAACTTTTCCAAGGGTTTTCTTACAAGCAAGGAATGTTGCATTTCCAGGGAAGATTATATGTACCTGAAAAGGAAAATCTGAGAATTCAGATCCTGGAGGAGGCACATTCCAGTAAACTAAGTATGCACCCAGGGGCTACCAAAATGTACCATGCCCTCAAAGCTTACTTTTGGTGGCCATACTTGAAGAAGGATATAAGTGCTCATGTAGCCAAATGTGAGGTGTGTCAGCAAGTAAAGGTTGAACACCAAAAGCCAGGGGGAAAGCTTCAAAGCTTACCCATACCTGAGAGAAAGTGGGGATCCATATCAATGGATTTTGTGGTAGGAATGCCATTGACAAGGAGAAAACATAATGCCATTTGGGTCATAGTGGACAGGTTGACCAAGGCAGCCCACTTTCTTCCCATGAATCTCACTGACTGTCGTGCCCACACTTGCCCCTGGCCCATTTGGGCCCGATTACTTAAACAATACAGCGGAAGTCTTATTTCACAAAAGGGGCATTTAAAATTATTATTATTATTACAACTTAAGGGCATGAACCCCAGGATACTTACCGGTACTAGCTCGTTAACTATTTACTTTAAGGGTTTTATTGCTCTCAGAAACAAGCTAGCACACCTATGTGGAATTTAGTGTTCATTTCATGATCTTTATCATGCTTAGCCAAGTACATGCATGGCAACCAAAACACCATATTCATATTTACAAGTCATAAAAATGGTGTTATACTGAAAATAAACATAATCACTTAAATAGCCAGGATACCCAAAAGCATGATACATGGCAAATAATTCATAAGTCCATAGAACACATTCCACCTTAATAGACCTTGTTCCCACAAATTTCTAGACTCCTCAAGCCTGCACAAGGAAGTCCACAACATTAGCTTGTTTCACAAGCAATCCATAACACTTAAGACACTTAGAATATTGAGCAACATATGTACAAACCTCTACTATGTGAAAGAGTATTTATTACTCTTGACCGTAATGCTTTTCTATAGCTGCTTTACCTACAAAAGTAGAGTAGGGCGGGTGAGTTATAAAACTCAATAAGGAATCCAATGGCATCCAATGCCTAACTTAGTGAGGTATTTTCTTATGGCTTTCAAAGCCAACTTATGGCCTCCAAGGCCTAACATATGGCTTCCAAAGCCTAACTTATGCCAAGAACGTAATGGCAATTATTCCATAAACCTGCAAAGAAAACACTAAGACAAAGAAAACACAAAGCATGTACAAATAACAATAATAATAATAATTGGGGTCAGCATGCACAATCAATTCATAGAAGCACACAACACAACACACCACATAACACAATTCTGTATGGGCAAAGCAAGCATTAGCATATTCCATATCACACAATATCGGTCGACCATTTCTTATACCATACTGAGTACTCCTTAGCTTGGGAATCGAGTTGGCCAAACTCGATGCCAAGACCTAAATGCTTGCACTTAACTCATGAGTAACCATAGTTGCCGAAACAACGATACTTAGCCCACTATGCACTAGGTGCCCGAATACTCACAAAGTGAGTATGAGAAAATCCTCACACAGAGTTGCCGAAGCAACAAAACAACTTAGCCCTGCATGCACACCTAGGATCACATGGTTCTTTGACCATCACCTAGGGGCACTAATACTCACAAACAAGATCATGGAGATACACCATGCAATAAAGTGAGTATAGGAATCCTTACCATAATTTTTGTAACCGTGTAATGCTTAATTCCTTTGCCTTTCCTTGCTTGTTGTTGGTAGAACTTGTCTTTTCCTTAATGGACCTCAACTTAAGGAGGTAAGGCCCATTTTAGCCTTTCTTTGACTTAGGCCCAATTTTCTGTGAACTCAGGCCTACATTGGCCTTTTTCCTGGAAATCCAGGCCCAACTTAATCCTTTCCAGGATTCAGGCCCACTTGGCCTGTTCTGGAATTTTGGCCCAACTTGGCCTCTTAATAACTTAGGCCCAACTTAGCTTTCTTAGTACTTAGGCCCAAAATGACTTAGGACCACTTAGGCCCAAAATGAACTTAGGACCACTTAGGCCCAAAATGAACTTAGGAGCCACATAAGCCCAAATTAACTTATGTCCACTTAGGCCCAAAATGACTTAGGACCATTTATGCCAAGAACACTTGGCCAACACCAATTTCTCACCAACTTGTCATCATGGCCGAATCTAACACCACTTTCTTTACCATTTTGGCTTCACTTTTTACTAGGAACACCTAGATACCATGAACACATGGATTACACACACAACCACCAAAATGGCACTTATGGCCGAATTTATATTGACTTTCATAGCCAACAAATCTTCCTCTTTTTATAACCATCTTTTGGAACTTGTCTTAAACCTACATAAGAGCTTGTTTAGTACCAAGAACACTTGGTTTAAGCTCACTAATGCCAAGATACATACATGGCCGAATTTTACATCTTGCCTTCCTCCATGTTTCACTTATTTTTCTTGCTTATGTTGACCATAAAAGCTCACAAGTACCAAGAACACTTGGTTTAGAGCTTTGAAATTCCAAGAATCTTCATGGCCGAAACTTTCTTCATGCTTGAAGCCTTCATTTGATCTTTGCTTTGTTGGCTTCCAACACACATGATTTTTCTTCATCTTTGCTTGATTTCTTGCTTTCCATGGCTTAAAAGTGCCATGCATGCCTTGAACTCTTAAGTTGAGTCCAAGAACACCAAGATCTTTCCATGGCCGAAACATCAAGAGTCTTTCCTTGCAAAAATCCAACATAGCCAAGCCATTAGAGAGTAGTATCTAGCTCAAAACACACGAAACTACCAAGAAAACTTGGTTCACTTACAACCTTGAACATGGCCGAATCTTGAGCTCTATTTTCCTTGATGTTCTTCGTGATTTTCTTCTTCCTCATGGCTTAGAAATTCCATGTATGTAAGGAACTCTTGAAGGAAGCTCAAGAACACCATTTTCTTCTCAAGGCCGAAACTTCATAGCCATTTCTCCATGGGTTTTCTTTGATTTCTCACTTGGTTCTTGGTTTAGATGTGTTTAGGAGGTTAAAAGCTTCATGAAAATGTGTTTGTATGTGGGAAAGGAGTTGGTTTGCTCATGGCCGAATCTTAGAAGCAAGGAGGAAGATGATGAACTTAGAAGAACACCATGGCTGGTTTTTAGAGAGAAGGGAGAGCAAAGTGAGCTAGAGAGAGAAAGATATGTGTGAAATGAAAATGAAATGAAATGAAGAGCATATGGCCGGTTATGCCTTGCTAAATGTGGGGAAATGGCATTCAAATGCCATCCAAATGCATGTCAAATGCATTTCCATGATGTGGCAGCCAATTGCTCATAAATGAAGGGGAAATGAAATCAAAATGCATATCAAATGCATATTTTAGGAGGATGGCCGGCCTTTGGTTTCAAAATGGGGGAGAAATAGTCAAATTTCCATATAAAATAGTCCATGGACAAAAGCTAGTGGGGGAATAATTTATTCATAGTGGAATGTGTAGTGGGAGACATAGTAAAGGTAAAAGAATAGTGGAAGGGGTAAGGTGGGGGACAAGGTTGAGTGGGTGATGTAGGAGGGTTTTAAAATAGTGTGAGTGGAGACAAGCATGGGCCAAGGTAATGTATTATATGTGTGAGTGGGAGACATGTATAGTGGAGGGAATAAAATATTGGTGAGTGGAGGATGTAGGAGGATTTAAATTGGTGAGTGGAGGGATGATGTGGCATTTTTTTATTGCCAATATGCAAGGGTGGCAGCCATGGCTTGTATTGCCATGAAAAGTGGTCAAATTCCACTCTTAGTCCTCCATCTTTCTTCAATCCTTTCAATTGAGTCCTCCCACAAACTTTTCCTTTGTGCAATTGAGTCCCTCAACTTTATATTCCACAATTTTCATCACTAACACTCTTGGTCTAAACCAAGCATAATTCTTAGAGTGTCCAACACTCATTAATGCCCATTCCATAAATAAATTCTAACTCTCCACGATTAAATTTCCAAGTTTCCAGATTAGGAAACTTTTTCTGTCACTAATCCGCTTAACCCGGGAATTAATCTTTTATGATTTTCCGGGTATAACAATACTCCCCACCTTAAGAAATTAGGTCCTCCAATTATTTGAATTTGGGCAATTGAGCCCAACCTACAAAAATTCCCTTGTTCAATTGAGTCCCTCACTTTTGAAGTACTTCATTTTCACCACTAATTTTCTTGGCCAAGGCCAAGCTTAATTTTTTATGAATGTCCAACACTTAATTTAATGTCCCCTCACATTAATTACACTTAATTCCCAAATAATAAAAAAAATTCTTTGCTCCAATTCACTTACCCCGGGACCTAATCACTTCGGATAGTCCGGGCATTACAACACTCCCCACCTTAAGAAATTTGGTCCTCCAAATTTCCTAAGTTTTCAAAATATCATGCTCAGGTAGCATGTAGTTTATTACCAGAACACTGGTGGACTACTCTAATCATCTGCCAGTCCCCTTCTTAGCCATATAAACATTCATCATTCTCCCTTTTTGTTTTAACTCTCTCTTTTAACTCTAGATTATATACTGGATAACTCTCCTCATAAGGTCTTAGTCGCCTTGATTCACAAGTCATAGCTTGTTTCTCTTTTTCATAAGACTCAGCCCATCCCATCAGTAAATATCTGATACTTTTCAAGGTCCGGTGAAATCCAGTAGTGGGCCGCAGTCAATCTGCTTTCCAGTTCCTCACACTCAGAGGTTTCTTCCATTCCAAGATAGCTTTATCTTCGCAGGATCCATAGCTAAACCCTGCTTATTTATCAACTTTCCAAGGACTTCAATTTCCTTAGCCCATAATTGGCATTTACTTAGTTTGCCATATAATTCATGTTCCTTTATCAGGCTTAGCACCACTCTTAGGTGCTACTTATGGGCTTCTTCACCTTTTGAGTATGCCAATATGTCATCGATAAGTACCATAATAAAGTGGTCCAGAAGTTTTGAACACTCTTCACATGAGGTCCATGAAAAAGGATGGATAATTAGCGAGCCCAAATGGCTTCACTGTGTACTCATAGTGACCATATTTATTCCTGAAAGTTGTCTTTGGGACATTTCTTCCTCGATTCTCCGCTGGAAATCTCCAGGTTCGAGGTTTAGCTTCCTCCATTACAGAAGTATAGATGCCTTCCAGGTAGATGTTCCTGGCCTTGAGAAATCTTTCTTAATCAACTTTTCTAGTTACATTCCTAGCTCCATAAATTCAGGAATAGCTATCCGGTAAGGAGCAATGGATGTTGGTGCAATTTTGGCACCAACCCGATCTCAAACTTAACCTTTCTTATAGGGAGAAGTCTTAGGAGATTTGTGGGGAACACTTCAAGGAATTTTATTATTCTGGTTATGTTATCCAGCTTTACTTATGCTTCAGTTCCTTTTAACCTTAGGTATTCACCTTTCATTAATAGGCTTTGTGTTCCACCACTTTTTAGAGACCCTCTGGGACTAACCCAGGAGAGCCTTCCAGAAATTGTGGTTCATATCCAGGCAAATAAAGTTTCCTGGCACCACAGTCTACGACTACCCTATTGGCATTAAGCCAGTCCATACCCAATATAATGTCATAGTCATAGGCTAGTAATTTTATTTATTCTTCCTTGGTTTCTATTTTTACCAAGCCTTAAGCATGAAAACTTTCTCCCATATATTATTCAAAATTTCATTCCTGATAGTTCTAACCAGGCATACTTCAGTGCATAATTCTAGTTCATTCTTTGACTAGCTTAGAAGATACAAAAATGCACCGATATTAATTAAAGCTGATACTTCATAACCGTTGAATAAAGTGTTACCTGTCAAGGTCTTTCTAACCCAACCTGACCTGATCCATTTCTTTCTCAGCATCCTCAGCTCTTTTTGACATCATGGTCCTCTTGTGCTCTCCTCGAAGCCTTAATCTGGAATACTTTTCCAGTAGTCTGAATTTGTCTTTTTCTGCTTTTATCCTGATGCACATTGGGGCCTTGACCCCTTCTCAGTGGTGGTGGAAGTATATTTGGCCTCCTCATGGGCATTTTCCTCTGTGCCCATCTGTTACTAAACCCATGAGGGCTCCTCTGTTCTTCTTTCCTGGCAGTACACTATCTTACCCAGTGATCCTGGGTACCTACTTAAGATAACTTTCTATGAGTCTGTAGCATGGCTTTTGGCCATGAAATTTTCTTAAGTCTTGCATGAAGGTCCATATCGAGTTGCCTTCTTTTCTTTGTTGTTATCCTTTCTTGGCTCATATGCCAAGCTTTTTCTGCTTCTCAGATGGCTTCTACATCATACTAGTTTTCCTAGGGCCTCTCATGGCTTACCCTCGGAATTCTTTCTCCAGGGTCATAGTTCTCGAAGAAACTCCTTGGCCTTAGGTATTCCCGACCGTTATACTATGGGACATACCGACTGAGATCACTGAATCTATGCTCATACTCCAACACTGAGAGCTACTTTTGCCCGAACATGCTAAAGTTAACCTGCTTCTGATCTTTTCAGTGAAGCACTGTGAGTGGTCATCTTATTACTCTTCTCCTGTGAGTGGGCCACCTAGCATGTCGCTAGCATAAGTCCTGTGGACTACTCACCACCATAATTCAGTATTGCCTTCCAATCTTCCCTGGGTATCAATGCTAGGCCCAGCATCATTCTGCCCTATCAGGCTCAGTAGCCCTAACTTGGGCTTCTGGCACATAGCCAGTATGCTTATTCCCATCAGGGGAAGCTTCATTTTCACTTTGGCCTTTATTCATATCTCTGGTTCTCATCCTGTTCATAACAACAAAGCAAGGCACACAATATATATGCTCAATATTCATAAGTGACTCAACCTAGTGTACTTAACCTATGTGGGAACAAGTCTATACTATAAGCAATCATAGACCAAAACTTTGGTCCTTAAGAACAACCATGCTCTGATACCAAGCTGTCGTGCCCACACTTGCCCCTGGCCCATTTGGGCCCGATTACTTAAACAATACAGCGGAAGTCTTATTTCAAAAAAGGGGCATTTAAAATTATTATTATTATTACAACTTAAGGGCATGAACCCCAGGATACTTACCGGTACTAGCTCGTTAACTATTTACTTTTAGGGTTTTATTGCTCTCAGAAACAAGCTAGCACACCTATGTGGAATTTAGTGTTCATTTCATGATCTTTATCATGCTTAGCCAAGTACATGCATGGCAACCAAAACACCATATTCATATTTACAAGTCATAAAAATGGTGTTATACTGAAAATAAACATAATCACTTAAATAGCCAGGATACCCAAAAGCATGATACATGGCAAATAATTCATAAGTCCATAGAACACATTCCACCTTAATAGACCTTGTTCCCACAAATTTCTAGACTCCTCAAGCCTGCACAAGGAAGTCCACAACATTAGCTTGTTTCACAAGCAATCCATAACACTTAAGACACTTAGAATATTGAGCAACATATGTACAAACCTCTACTATGTGAAAGAGTATTTATTACTCTTGACCGTAATGCTTTTCTATAGCTGCTTTACCTACAAAAGTAGAGTAGGGCGGGTGAGTTATAAAACTCAATAAGGAATCCAATGGCATCCAATGCCTAACTTAGTGAGGTATTTTCTTATGGCTTTCAAAGCCAACTTATGGCCTCCAAGGCCTAACATATGGCTTCCAAAGCCTAACTTATGCCAAGAACGTAATGGCAATTATTCCATAAACCTGCAAAGAAAACACTAAGACAAAGAAAACACAAAGCATGTACAAATAACAATAATAATAATAATTGGGGTCAGCATGCACAATCAATTCATAGAAGCACACAACACAACACACCACATAACACAATTCTGTATGGGCAAAGCAAGCATTAGCATATTCCATATCACACAATATCGGTCGACCATTTCTTATACCATACTGAGTACTCCTTAGCTTGGGAATCGAGTTGGCCAAACTCGATGCCAAGACCTAAATGCTTGCACTTAACTCATGAGTAACCATAGTTGCCGAAACAACGATACTTAGCCCACTATGCACTATGTGCCCGAATACTCACAAAGTGAGTATGAGAAAATCCTCACACAGAGTTGCCGAAGCAACAAAACAACTTAGCCCTGCATGCACACCTAGGATCACATGGTTCTTTGACCATCACCTAGGGGCACTAATACTCACAAACAAGATCATGGAGATACACCATGCAATAAAGTGAGTATAGGAATCCTTACCATAATTTTTGTAACCGTGTAATGCTTAATTCCTTTGCCTTTCCTTGCTTGTTGTTGGTAGAACTTGTCTTTTCCTTAATGGACCTCAACTTAAGGAGGTAAGGCCCATTTTAGCCTTTCTTTGACTTAGGCCCAATTTTCTGTGAACTCAGGCCTACATTGGCCTTTTTCCTGGAAATCCAGGCCCAACTTAATCCTTTCCAGGATTCAGGCCCACTTGGCCTGTTCTGGAATTTTGGCCCAACTTGGCCTCTTAATAACTTAGGCCCAACTTAGCTTTCTTAGTACTTAGGCCCAAAATGACTTAGGACCACTTAGGCCCAAAATGAACTTAGGACCACTTAGGCCCAAAATGAACTTAGGAGCCACATAAGCCCAAATTAACTTATGTCCACTTAGGCCCAAAATGACTTAGGACCATTTATGCCAAGAACACTTGGCCAACACCAATTTCTCACCAACTTGTCATCATGGCCGAATCTAACACCACTTTCTTTACCATTTTGGCTTCACTTTTTACTAGGAACACCTAGATACCATGAACACATGGATTACACACACAACCACCAAAATGGCACTTATGGCCGAATTTATATTGACTTTCATAGCCAACAAATCTTCCTCTTTTTATAACCATCTTTTGGAACTTGTCTTAAACCTACATAAGAGCTTGTTTAGTACCAAGAACACTTGGTTTAAGCTCATTAATGCCAAGATACATACATGGCCGAATTTTACATCTTGCCTTCCTCCATGTTTCACTTATTTTTCTTGCTTATGTTGACCATAAAAGCTCACAAGTACCAAGAACACTTGGTTTAGAGCTTTGAAATTCCAAGAATCTTCATGGCCGAAACTTTCTTCATGCTTGAAGCCTTCATTTGATCTTTGCTTTGTTGGCTTCCAACACACATGATTTTTCTTCATCTTTGCTTGATTTCTTGCTTTCCATGGCTTAAAAGTGCCATGCATGCCTTGAACTCTTAAGTTGAGTCCAAGAACACCAAGATCTTTCCATGGCCGAAACATCAAGAGTCTTTCCTTGCAAAAATCCAACATAGCCAAGCCATTAGAGAGTAGTATCTAGCTCAAAACACACGAAACTACCAAGAAAACTTGGTTCACTTACAACCTTGAACATGGCCGAATCTTGAGCTCTATTTTCCTTGATGTTCTTCGTGATTTTCTTCTTCCTCATGGCTTAGAAATTCCATGTATGTAAGGAACTCTTGAAGGAAGCTCAAGAACACCATTTTCTTCTCAAGGCCGAAACTTCATAGCCATTTCTCCATGGGTTTTCTTTGATTTCTCACTTGGTTCTTGGTTTAGATGTGTTTAGGAGGTTAAAAGCTTCATGAAAATGTGTTTGTATGTGGGAAAGGAGTTGGTTTGCTCATGGCCGAATCTTAGAAGCAAGGAGGAAGATGATGAACTTAGAAGAACACCATGGCTGGTTTTTAGAGAGAAGGGAGAGCAAAGTGAGCTAGAGAGAGAAAGATATGTGTGAAATGAAAATGAAATGAAATGAAGAGCATATGGCCGGTTATGCCTTGCTAAATGTGGGGAAATGGCATTCAAATGCCATCCAAATGCATGTCAAATGCATTTCCATGATGTGGCAGCCAATTGCTCATAAATGAAGGGGAAATGAAATCAAAATGCATATCAAATGCATATTTTAGGAGGATGGCCGGCCTTTGGTTTCAAAATGGGGGAGAAATAGTCAAATTTCCATATAAAATAGTCCATGGACAAAAGCTAGTGGGGCAATAATTTATTCATAGTGGAATGTGTAGTGGGAGACATAGTAAAGGTAAAAGAATAGTGGAAGGGGTAAGGTGGGGGACAAGGTTGAGTGGGGGATGTAGGAGGGTTTTAAAATAGTGTGAGTGGAGACAAGCATGGGCCAAGGTAATGTATTATATGTGTGAGTGGGAGACATGTATAGTGGAGGGAATAAAATATTGGTGAGTGGAGGATGTAGGAGGATTTAAATTGGTGAGTGGAGGGATGATGTGGCATTTTTTTATTGCCAATATGCAAGGGTGGCAGCCATGGCTTGTATTGCCATGAAAAGTGGTCAAATTCCACTCTTAGTCCTCCATCTTTCTTCAATCCTTTCAATTGAGTCCTCCCACAAACTTTTCCTTTGTGCAATTGAGTCCCTCAACTTTATATTCCACAATTTTCATCACTAACACTCTTGGTCTAAACCAAGCATAATTCTTAGAGTGTCCAACACTCATTAATGCCCATTCCATAAATAAATTCTAACTCTCCACGATTAAATTTCCAAGTTTCCAGATTAGGAAACTTTTTCTGTCACTAATCCGCTTAACCCGGGAATTAATCTTTTATGATTTTCCGGGTATAACAATACTCCCCACCTTAAGAAATTAGGTCCTCCAATTATTTGAATTTGGGCAATTGAGCCCAACCTACAAAAATTCCCTTGTTCAATTGAGTCCCTCACTTTTGAAGTACTTCATTTTCACCACTAATTTTCTTGGCCAAGGCCAAGCTTAATTTTTTATGAATGTCCAACACTTAATTTAATGTCCCCTCACATTAATTACACTTAATTCCCAAATAATAAAAAAAATTCTTTGCTCCAATTCACTTACCCCGGGACCTAATCACTTCGGATAGTCCGGGCATTACACTGACTCCCTGGACAAGTTAGCCCAGCTTTATGTCAGAGAGATAGTCAGACTGCATGGGGTACCTGATGATATTGTGTCTGATAGAGACCCTAGATTTGTCTCTAGGTTTTGGAAATCTTTACATCAGGCACTGGGGACTGAGCTTAAATTTAGCTCTGCTTACCATCCACAAACAGATGGGCAGACCGAGAGAACTATCCAAACTCTGGAAGACATGTTAAGGTGTTGTGTCATAGATTTCCAGGGTGAATGGGATGTACATCTTCCACTTGTGGAGTTCTCATATAACAATAGCTATCACTCAGTGATAGGGATGGCCCCTTATGAAGCCTTGTATGGCAGGAAGTGTATAACTCCCCATTGCTGGCATCAGCCAGAGGATAAACTGGAATTGGGACCAGAAATTATCCAAGAAACCACTCAAAAGATCAAATTAATCCAAGCTAGGATCAAAGCTGCAAATGACAGGCAGCAATCCTATGCTAACCTGAAAAGGAGGAGAGACCTGGAATTCCAAGAAGGTGACTGGGTGTGGCTTAAAGTTTCTCCTATGAAAGGAGTGATAAGATTTGGGAAGAAAGGGAAACTGGCACCCAGATATATTGGGCCATTTCAAATACTGGCCAGAGTGGGAAATGTGGCATATCAGCTGGAATTGCCACCAGAGCTTGGACACATACATGATGTGTTTCATGTGAGCCTACTTAAGAAATATGTTCCCAGCTCTAAGCAGATAGAAATGCCTGCTAGTGTGCCTGTGGCACCAAACCTCTCTTATGAGGAAGAACCAACTCAATTCCTGGCCAGAGATACCAGAAAGTTGAGAAGCAGGTGGATCTCTATGATTAAAGTTCAGTGGAGTAACCACACTCCTGAAGAGGCAACCTGGGAAGTTGAACCAGAAATTGCCCAAAAGTACCCTCAATTGTATGAAAGACTGGTGAGGAATTTGGAGGACCAAATTCTTTAAGGAGGGAGGAATTGTCAGGACCACCAGTTAGTACTTGGCTATGGCCAAGAAGAGAATGATGAAGACATGAAATTAAGTACAAGAGGGACTTGTTTGAACATGGTCTTAGTGATGAGAATACAAGACTATGTGAATTATGTGTTTTAATTACACATACAAAAGTTCTATGTGAACTATGCCATGAAATAAAGTTCTAGTACCAAACTGGACTGGTAACTAGTGACTAACATGGAACTATGCAATACTATGGGCCAAATTGCACATACATGAAAAACTATGTATGACTTGGCAAGAAATAAAGTTTGAAGACTCAATTGAAAACCTTGGACTAGTGCTGGAATTAAAACTACAAACCAAGGATGGACAAATTTAGCCATGCAATTTTGTGAGATGGCTAAAGAGGAGGTAAGCCAATATTGTGGCTCTTGGTCAATGGGCAGCCAACTTGACTTAAATTAATTAATTGGAAGTGTTAGTGGAGCTATTAAAATATTGGAAGTTGCCTAGTGGAGCCATTAAAATAAGGTAAACCTTGGACAAAGATATGAATTGTTTATTCATGGTGGAGCATGATTGATTTGTTTATTGGTGATGATGGAAGATGGAATTAATTATTGCTAAAAGAATGGTGTGATGGACGAATTTTATATGGTATAATAATGCAATTATGTCCACATTTTGTGTACTTGGCATGTGGGCCAACAATTTAAAAAGAAATGCTGGAAATTGCATTGAATTTGGTGGCTAGAATGGAAGTATGGAGACATGGAGGGTTGGAGGCGCCATGCAATTTAGTTGGGGGATTTTCTTGGCATTTAAGCCAACTTGGGTAAATTAATTGAAGGCTGGAAGCCTTTGTCCGCCACCCAAATTGCAGCTCCCATTCTTTGACCAAATATTATATGGAAGGGTTTTTGGTGCTTGGGAGAATATTGCATTGTACAATGCTGAAATTTATTGTTTAATGGGCACTTGAGTGGGCGGCCTTCTTATGCAGCAAACATTCCTTGGAGTTGTCATTTAGTTGCTGCCTTCGTTGGTTTTGGAGAGCACTTGGCCGAAACACAAAGCTCTTCCATGTTCTTCCATGTTCTTGCTTGTTCTTCACTTGTTCATCTTGATTCTTGGCCGAAACTTGAGTGTTCTTGAGTGTACATCCAAATTTCCAGCAAAACTCTTGAAGATACCTTGTTGAGCGTCAAGATTTGAGCTTGTTCTTGAAGGAACAAGGCATGGCCGAATATGTTCATGCATGTTCATGAAGTTCTCTTGAAGTTTACTTGGTGTTCTTGGTGTTGCATGTTGATTTGGAGCTCGGTTGTGCAAGTCCAGAATTTTCAGCCTTGTTCTTGAGGTAAAGGCTCAAGAGTACTTAAATCCATGGTATGTTTTCCATGAATAAGAGTTATATTGACTAAAGGAAGGCTGTATTGTGTTAGGAGAACCTTGGACCGAAAGTTTGAAGCTAAACCACCAAAGAACACTAGTTGGCCGAATGGTGTGCATGTTTGTTCTTGAGTGTTCTTGGTGAGTTCATGGTGTTTTGGCATGGAAATGATGATTTCATGAGTTTATGTGAATGATATGTGAAACTCATGGTGGCTGTGTTTATGGCCGAAAATGAAAGGTAACTTGGACTTGGAGATTGAAGCTTGGATTAAGACATTCAAGCTTGTGTTGGACAAACTAACCAAAACACCATTGAAGTTGAAGTTTCAAACTTAACTTGGAAGAAATCCAACAAGGCCGAATTTACTCAAGCTAAAAAGTGTGGTAAGGATTCATGAATTACTTGTGCTTGGTATATTTTCCATGATTAATGACAAGTAATTGAAGCTACTAATTGATGGTCAAGATTTGCCAAGTGATGTTAGTATGCTTGAAGGGCAATATGGAATTAATGGTTCCATGGGTTGATTAGCTAATCAATGAATGGCAAGTGTAAAGTTCTTGGTGGGTTTGGCCAATCCATCAAGCACTTGAGAGCTCGAGGGGAATGGAGATGATTTCATGAAGAAATGGTGTGCAAAATTGTACATGAGCACTTGCTAGTGGCTATGGCCGAATTGAAGAAGTGGTGTGTGTGTGAGTTTGTGTGCTTTTGTTGATTGATTGTGCATGCTAACCAACTTATTATTGATATATGTTGAATATAGGCTTCGGCCAAATTGTATTTTCCTTGTCTTTGTGTCTTTGGATGTAGGTACTAGCTTGATTATGGAGGTTAAGCTTATGCTTAACAATATGAACTCCTTTGGAGTTGTGTGAATCCTTACTGAGTTTTAAACTCACTGCCCTTATTGGTTGAATTTTCAGGAAAAGGTAAAGAGCTTGAGTAATTGTGCTTCTGTTTGGACTTCTTGGTTTTTGTGTACCAAGTTTACTTATTGTCCAAGGTATGTGTGCCAACAAATTCTTGGCTTGGAATGTGCATTTTATTCCATGGTCTTATGTAGGCCGAATTTAATGGATTAAGTTTTGCAGGAGATTAGCTGTGGGACTTGAGCTAGGAGGTGTTGGTTGAGTGGGCTTTTGGCATTTGAGACTTGGTGGGCTTTGGAGACCAATAACTTGGTCTTTTGGACTTGTACCTATAGTGCACATTTTGTAGTACCCTTTGAGCATTATGGGTAGTTGTGTACATATGGGCTATGTGAGAATTGGGCTGCAAGTTTTGGGCCCATTTGCATCCTTGGCATGATTGCCATGTAGTTGTTGTTAAGTTGTGGACTTAAGCACTTTAGGGCCCATGTTGGACTTATGCATTTTGGGCCTTAGTGGACTTTGTATGTTGGACTTGTTGGCTGTATGTTAGCCAAGTTTCTTTGGACTTTATGACTATCAGCATGATGTTTTGATGTTGGCTTCCTTGTGTACTATACTTGGCCGAATGCTCATCATCATATATGTATGTGTTTTCAAGCTTGAAAATGGATATGGGCTTCTTTGTTGCCATGCATAAGACTAGTACACTTGATTGCACACAAGTTAAGCACTTAAAGGAAAAAGTGCAAGTGTTGCTTGTTTTGCAAGTAATGGGTTGGGCTTGCTTAAGCTGCAAGGTCTTGGTCTAAAATAAGCAGGGACATCCTGGGCCACCTCCCAGGCCAATAAAAAGAATGCCCAATAATCTACTTAATGAAGGTTAGGTAACTAAACTCTGATGATAACTCTTAAAGACCCAAGTATTCTGGACCTTCAGGGTAGTGGTTGGTGAGAGGCACAGAGTGTGCATGGGCTGGGGCCTGTGTGGGGTGTGACACGCGGCGTCCTGAGAGCCACTCGTTTGCCCGCCCTTTTCCACCACCTACGGCGCTAGAATTGAAGGAGGAAGTTTCAGATGTTCGACCTTGGACCATTTCCACCGAGGTCCCCCGGGAATGTTTAGACCCTCTAGAAAAGAGAGGTCCAGATCTGGGAACCTCTGGAGAACCTGGTGCCGAGCAAGGCAGAAGCCGTCCTGGAACGTGACCTTGTTCATTTGATTAGACTTGTTCTTCTTAAGTTCAAGGTCGTCAAGCTCGTCCTTCATGTCCGTGACCTCCTCCTCCAGCACCTTTATCTGCTCCTCCCCCTTCGGCTCCTTCTTCAACGACTCGACCTCGGCCCAAAGAGCGTTATTCTCACACGTCAACGATACTATACGGCTGTCAGAACCAGCCTTGTGCTGGAGAAGATCTTCGTTGGCGGCGAGCATCCCCTTTATTTGGTCACCGAGGTCAGCGATCTTCCTGGAGGAGTCCTTTTGAAGTTCTTCTTTTTCCTTCCGGAACTCCTCCCGAAGGGCAGCTACTTCTTTCTCAGCAGCCTCTTTCAGCTGCTGGTTTTTGGCGACCGACTCCGCGAGTGTGGTCCTCGTCTCATTCATGGTTGGAGTGGCCAAAGTTCGAAAAGCAACCTCCCTGGCCACCCGAACTCGGAGAAAGGCGGCGTACCCCATCAGCTGCAAAAAGATTAAACGCAAGGTTAGTAAGAGCCAAACACTTAGGAAAAAATTGAAGGGAAAGAGCTGTGAAGGATATACCTGAGCAGCATGCTCGGTGATCTTTGCGGCGAGTGTGTTATCCCCCGGATGGGCTGCCGCTATAGCCTTGAAGGAGGCCTCGGTGAGCACCCCCTTCAAAATTTCCATAGCCATTTGCGGAACGTCCTCGGAGTACATATTCATGTCCTCCGTGAACGTCCAGAAAGGCTCCTTGGGTATCTTCCCTTGCGGGATTTTGGCATCCCGAAGAGCTCGTTTCCGAGCATGTTCGGCCACCCAGCCAGGGGTAGTCAACTCCCCTGCATGATAAGAATGAGAAGGAGATTAAAGACAAAGAAGCCAATCCAGAAAAAATAAAGGAAGTACACTTTGTCTGGAAACAAACCTGGCGGAACCTCGACAACAATGTCCTCGGAGTCCTCGGCCTCATCGCCCAAAATGCCCTTGCCCTTCCGCTTGCGCCGCTCCTCGGCAGAAGGTACTTCTACCACTACATCAAGGAGGGCCTGTGACGCGGTAGGACTCTGAGGAGGGACGTCGGTTGAAGGGACCTCAGAAGCAGCAGCCTCAGACTCCGGAATCTCGGCTACCCCAGGCTCCTTGGCAGTCTCCTCGGGAATTTCCTCTAGAGGAGCCTGGGCAGCTCTCTTTGCCCGTTTCCTCGAAGGCCCCGCGCCAGTAGACTTCCGCCTTCGGGAAGACGCCTTCTTCGTCTGATGGCCCTTCTCCACCTGGCCGGTGAAAAGGGACTTGTAATAGGCGGCAGTCTCGTCGCCCATCTCTGAAAAAGGAGAGAAACATCAGCGTAAGTCTGAGGAAAGAACAGTAAAGGAGTAGAAGATAACTCACTTTCGGCAAGCGCTTCGAAAGAAATTTCCTCCTTAAGAAGCTTGACCAACAAGGAATCCTTCCCGGCAATGGCAGGAGCTGGCATCTCGAGGTCAGTCTCGTGCTCCTTTACCACCTTTAGCTCCTGAAGGACCTCTTCGGTCATCAACTTCCAGTTGATTGGAAAAGGGTAAAAGGCGCGCGGAACGACCTCGGGATCCCAGTCAGAGATAGCCCGAATGCGGGCGTCAAAATCTGCGAACAAGGGAGCTAACTCTGGGGTCAACAGCATCCTCGGATCAGCAACATCCACATCCAGTGTTCCCTGAGCCCATTTGGTCGGAACGTACGACCAGGCCTCGTCCATCTTCATGAAGAAAAACTTCTATTGCCACCCCCGCCAGCTATCTTTAGTGGCGAAGGTGAACATGAATTTCTTTCTCCCGGATCCCCGAGGTAGAATGAAATAGAAGCCACCATTCGGGACCACAGAGAGCTTGTAATACTGCATAAAGATTCTGAAATTGGGTTCTATCCCGAAGACGCCACACATGCAGAGGTAGGCGTTAAAATAGCAGAACGAGTTCGGGGGAAGCTGGTTCACAGCAATGCCATGAAATTTGCAGAACTCGCACACCATCTTCGGGGGAGGATACCGAAGACCGGCCTTCAGCTGGCCTCGGAAAATGGTAACCTCCTTACTATGGTTTGAAAAAGCATAATGGCTAGAACGAGGCAGCCTTGTAATGGCGTAAGAGGGAAGAAAGAATTTTTTCTTCCACCTCTCTAACTTTTCAGGGGTGGTGCAACAAGGATGGGCTAAAAGAGGCTGCCAGCTCTCAGGAATGGGCATTTTCGACATGAAAATGAGTTTGAAAATGGAAGAAAACAGTTTCCAGAGAACAACTCAAAAGAACACAGGGATCAAAGCGCTCTGAAAAACAAAAACCCACTGAAAGATTTGCCAAAATCTGAGGACGCCGTCCTGAAAGCTGGCTGGAAAAAAGCTCTGATTAAGGTAGCTCCGCCATAGAAAGCAAGAAAGTGCAAGAACAGGGGCAAAGCAGAGAGAAGAGCAGAAGAGAAAGCAAAAGGAACTTATGATGGAGTGGGCTATTTATAAGCCAGAGGTGGGTAACCGAAACATCGTCATAAGTACCCTTTGGAGGCGAACCATCGCCGTAACTGCTCTCTGCATCGGAATGTGTTTCCGGGGGCAAAGCCTCCTGATAGCCAAACGCTATCGCCTCTATCTGGCCGAACTCCCTGCCACAATGATGGCCAGAAGAAGCTGGCGCTACCCGAGAAAAGGTGCGATCAGGCACCTCGGGAGATAGCCGAAGAGCTCCGAGCCCGGCACGCCAGGAAACCCCGAGGACACTACTCGCCCCCCCAAGGTTGTGAACAGATCGCCTTCGGAAAAGCGGCACCAGACATAGTGAGCTGAACATGATATCCCCGAAAGGCGGAATTCCCTGAACCTGGGAACCCCCGAACTGAGGGCTTGTTTCCCGAAGAGGCTCTGTCCGAACTAAAGGACGACCTCACCCAGGGACCTCGGGAGTACGGCAGGAGCATTTATGGAAGCATTTAAGGAAGCCTCTGTCACGTGCTTTCACAGACGTCATAAAGCCGCCTGAATAGGCGCTCTGACACACGGACGCCATCAGAATCACATCATGGCCCATCTCAGCACGTGGCTCAAGGCAACCTGTTACCAGCTATCTGTCCCCTATGCCCAGAAATTCAGGAACATCCGACCGAACACGTGTCGCGATCTGAATGGGCTAGGCACTCCTATAAATACCAGGAATTAATACTTGGCAGGAGGCTGGTTGGTTGGCAAAACACTGCTCCCACACTCTGAGAAAACTACCAGGCAAGACTCTTCGGCCCTTTGTGCTATTTCCTCTGCCTTTTCTCAGCCACCACTGACTTGGGCGTCGGAGGCTCCCCCCCGGAAAAACACTCCGGGGGCCTCCTAACCCTTTGTTTCTGAGCTTTCAGGCACTCTCCTTTGGGCTATCCATTCCATCAGACGTTCTTCCTCCCAGAAGTCTCTCCACCAGTCACCATGACTATAAACGATGAGGCCCCTGGCCATCACCTCCGACGCCCAAGTCAATAGTTGAAAATAAGGAGCAGAAAGTAGAGAGCAAACAGTAGAGAGCAAACAGTAGAGAGATGTGTGCCTTGCTTACCAAGGTTATTCCCAGGTATTTATAGGAGGGCATAGGAAGGAGGCCGTTTGACACAACCCACGTAGATCGTGACATGTGTTTGGTCGGATGCGATCCGTACCTCTGTAGACGGGTATCTCCAGCTGGCCCTAGCCTATTTTGGCCAGAGGACAGGACCGTGTGGGAGGTCTTCGTGTCAAGGGCATGTGTGAGGTCCTTGTGTTAGAGGCTCGTTAACTGTTTTTGTCGTATCTTCGTGAGACCCCTTCAGAATAGGAGGCGCCCTTCGACAAGATACCATCACCAAGGGCCGTCATGATAAGTTCTTCAGTGGAGTGGGACACCTGTGGGAGACGTTCTCCCTTGCCGAGGATGGGGAATTATTCTTCCGAGGTCTGTAGGTTTGTAAAATCCGAGGGTGGTGAAAGACACCCTTCGCTCGAAGTTAGTCATGTCACCTTTCCGAGGATGGTGAAGGCCCAACCTTTACTAGGTCAGTCCTGTTATTCCCCAAGGGCTGTGCTGGGTTGTTACCACCTCACAAAATGGGAGAATTACAAGTGTGTCATAATGGCTAAAAACTATTGTATTGTGTAATTCTCACCATAGTGATTGAAGTGTGGGGGGTAAAAGGCATGATCAACACCTCCTTAAAAGTGTTCCAAGTTGGTAACTTGGTCCCCAAGAAAAGCCTTAAGGATTGCTTGTTTGTCAAGCAACCTATGGACTTTTTGGTAAGGTTTTGGAAATTCGGGTACTCAATTGCAAAACTCTCAAGGAAGAGACTTAGAGAGTTATGGGAAGGATATAAATGGTATGAAAGTGCTATTGGAGGACCAAATTACTCATGGAAGGTAAGTTTGAACGAAGGAAACACTAAAGGCAATAAGGACCTAAATGTCCTAGTGTAAACCTTAAGTGTTCAAGCTTTTGACTTAAGTCTAAGGGTGAAATTTTGGGTTTATCCGACCTTGGGCGAGGCAGCCATGACTTGATAATTAGTCAAAAATTTTGGGCACATGTGTACCAATGAGTTTAAGACAAAGAAACCATAATTAGTGAGAAGGAAAATGACATAAAGCAAGGTCAAGCTTGTTTAAATGTGTTTTGGTGCCCTGAAGCACATTTAAGGCCATTTAAGTGGCCAAATCACTTATCCCTCTCTCATTTTCGTCCTCCCCTAGCCCAAGAACACAGCCATACTTCCTCCATAGCCACCACACCTTCAAACTTGCAATTGATTGAAATTGAAGGGAAAAGGAAGCAATTGGAAGCAAACTAGAGCTATTTCTTGCATACTTCAAGGATTAATCTTCAAATTCGGCCTACTCACTTTGGAAAGGGTTCTCTTGCTCTAATGGGTTTTTTTCTATATTTTCAAACATCCATGGAGCTATGGCTAAGCTTGGAAGAGAGCCATGAGCTTGATGAACCAAGCTTATTGAGGGGAGTGCACTTATTGAAGGTTTTGTGACCTACTGTCAACTATACAAAGATGGCAGTAAAATGAGAGTTGCTAGAGCCCAAAGTTAGTACTAACTACTGTTAAAATCCTCCTATGACCAAGCATTAGCTTGAGGAGGGCTGCCATAGTGATTTGGTTATGTTTATTATGTGGTTTATGGACTAACCTATGCTATATGTTGCTGCCACATTTCATGTGTTTGTTGTTTGTGTTTGGCTGCTGCATTTGGTTGCTATATCTTGTATATATGCAGTGTGGTTTTTTTGTTTTAGTGTATTTGGATTCAGGTTTTAATGAGGATCACATTACCTTAAGAAACCAAGTGTTACCCTTACTAAGTTTCTCAATGAAACTTACTCCCCTCAATTCTGTCATTTCAGGTCCAGCAGAAAGATCACCTTCAAACTAACCCTTGTTGTTTGATTTTTGATCTGAAATTTCAGGTACATGAACTTCCATATGTCTAGTTATGATCTGGAAATTTTCGTGATTTTAGGAGAACATTTGGTGTTTTTAATGGCGGTACTTACTGTGTTGTGCAGCAGCTGTCCAGCATCCTCTTTTTGGAGTCCACTGGAGTCCATTGGGGTGTGTATTTAGCTGAGTTAAGACCATATTTTAGTGCATGTATGAATGTACATGTAGTGTGTTCAAAATGGGACAAGTATGTGAAGATTTGAGTAATGTTTTGGCTATGTAAGTGATGTGGTGCAAAGCTGCCTAAGTGTGAATGATGGGCTGCTTGCTTGTAAATTCTGTTTTGGCCACATAAAGTTGTTAAAAGAAAGGGAATATAATTTTTATGTGTAATTAACATATATGGGGTAGCCTTGTTGTGCTTTCCCCTTGTGAATGAAGTGTTTGCACACCTATGAAATTTTGTATGGGCAAAATGGTCATAGAGTGACCAGAATTTTGACTCTGCACTTAAAGTTCTATATCTCCCCTATGTAGAAGAACTATTGGTATGAAATTTTGACCACACCTAGAGGACATCTGGAGGGTTAACTGGGCTTTGAAATTTCTAAATTTGGAACCCTGTAGCCAAAGATATGATATTGTAAAGTTGGCTAAATTACTGTTCATTTGGTCAGAATTTTGTGACCAACTTAAAAAATCCATAACTTGGCCCATAGGTGGGCTATTGATGTAAAATAAAATTTATTGGTTTGCTATAAGTCTCTAATTGATAATGGAGCAAAAAAAATAGGGGGATATGTGGCTAGAATGATACAGTTTATTAGTGGAAGTTACAGGTGCAGTAGCCGGCCACTAGAACTTAAGAAGATTGCCTAATGTGTTGAAGCCAAAACTAAGACTTGTGCTAGTGTTTTCCTTCTTTGCTGCCATGGTGTGCATGAAATGTGAATATGTGTGTGATGGTTGGACCAATATGCATGTATTTACATAGTGCCTAAGAGGGCCACTTGGGTATGCACACTAAGGGTAGTGTTTTGATGGACTACAAAACATTCCCAATCCTGGGAGTCTAAATGCACAGTTTTGGTACCATAACTGGACTACCCCGGAGTGGGTAACATGGGTGACTGAGGTCAGGGGATTAAGGATAGTGTAGGCCCCCTCTTCCCGAGGTTGGTTACTCATCCTTTCCGAGGGTGGTGCTGGTCTTTCCTGAGGGTGGTGCTTACCAGACAACATGGGAATTCTAAGGGCAATAGCCCTTTGGCTAGCACATGCCCCCCTCAGAAAGCCGAAGTTGCATCTTCAGTACTCGAGCTTTTGCAAGTGCCTCGTGAGACTATGATAGATGATTGATGTCTCAGCAAATATTAGCTAACTTTTTTACCGAGGTTACCTTCTTCGGTAAGGGTACCTCTTTGGCCTAGAACACCCTCTTCTAACCAAGGTAGTAGTATCTGTTTTTTAGAAGAGCTTTGGGTGTTCCCGAGGTTACTTTTTGATCCGAAGTGTGTACTTGTCTCTTGGGTTTTTTATTGCCTGCCAGTGAATCGTCACATCTTCTAGGCACATAGATCTGTCTCCTCGGGAATGACTTGCCTAGGATTGGCAGTTGTCAGGAGACATGCCCTCATTTCCCACATCAGGTGATGCGTGTCACCTGGTGACTAGCGATTAGTTGCGTCCGTTACGCCAGTCACGCCTCTTTGCCTTCGAGGGTTTATTATGGTAACGCTTCACCTGCCTCCTTCGGCCTATATAAACCCTTCCTCCTTAGCTTTTTCCACACTTCTGTTCTTTTGCTATCTTTTGCTCTCGAATTTTCCTCCTCTCTTTCTTTTCCAGCGGCGGTGCTAGCAGCGGAGCGATTTCCGGCTATACCTGCGGTAATGCCGGTCAGCATCTTTGTGGAGTGACATTGAGACTTGTAGAGGGACTTCTTGAGAGGGAGACCACCTGGAGTCCAGAACTGCCCAGGGGAGCGTGCCTGAAAAGCTCGGAAGAGAGGGTTAGGAGGTCCCTGGGGTGTGTTTCCGGGGAGGAACCTCCGACGCCCAAGTCAGTGTCCTGAGAGAAAATAAGGGAGGAGCACTGAAAATTAGAACGGCCTTGCCTGTTTGTGTTTTCTCAAGGAGAGGCGGCTGCTCAAGGATCCATCCCTTGCCTAGGTTTATTTCCTGGTATTTATAGGAGTATTCAGCTTGTTTAGATCATGACATGTGTTCGGTCAGATCTTTCCTGAATTTCTGGGCATAGGGGACAAGTAGCCGGTGGCAGGTTTCTTGAGCCTTGAACCAAGACAGGTCATGATGGGACCTGGATGGCGTCGGTGTGTCAGACCGCCGTTTGGGGCGGCTTGTAACGTCTATGGGTGACATGTCAGAGGCTCCTTAAATGCTCATGCCGTACTCCCAAAGTCCCTGGACGAGGTCGTCCTTTGGCGCGGACGATGCCCCTTCGGGAAATATGCCCTTAGTTCGGGGAGTTCCTTGATTCAGGGTTCCGCCTTCGGGGAGATCCTCTTCGGCTTGCAATAGCTGATTTTCCATCTCGGAAGGCGATCTGTTTAGTACCTCGGCGAGGTAATAGTATTCTCACGTTCCCTGATGCTCCGAGTTTGGGTCAGATAGAGGCGATAGCCCTTCGGCTATCACATGCCCCCCTTTGGAAAGCCGAAGTGGAGACTTCGGTTTGTAGTCTTTCCGTGGATGCTCTTTGGGAGTTTTTAGTGAGTAAAACCTGTGCCGAAGGTACACCTTTTGCCCGAAGATATGGGATGTTCGGCCATGGCCTGTCTTTTGGTGTCTTCAAGGCAACCTACTTCTTCCCTTTTTCCTTTTGCAGGTCTGTGCAACGTCGCGTCTCATGACCAGGCATGTTAGTCTGGAGCGACGCGCCCCAGTTTTTTAGGGGTGTCAGAAGGATTGTCCCCTATTTTGGCGCGGCGGCTGACATGTGGCACACTGTCATTAGAGGAGAGTCGCATCGGTTACAGAGGGCGCGTCTTTTCTGGCCCAGAGAACAGTTATGGCGACTGTTCGCCTTCAAGGGGTACTTATGACGCCGGTTCGTCTACCCACCTTCGGCCTATATATATATAGCCCATTCCATCATAACTTCCTTTTTCGGTTTTGCTTCTGCTCTTTTCCCTACTTGCAACTGCTTTTTCCTCTACTTTCCGCGGTGGTGCTGTTTGACAGAGTTTTTTCCGGCAATCTTTCATGACGGCGACTTCAAACCCAGATTTTGGCAAGTCATTTGGTGGGTTTTTGATTTCCAGAATCCTCTGATTTTTAGAGTTTTTCCGGAAGTTGTTTTCTTTCCTTTTTTCGAACTCGTTTCTCAGCCAACATGCCTTTTCCCGAGAGCTGGCAACCCCTTTTGTCTTACCCTTGCTGCACCACCCCCAAAAAACTAGCAAAATGGAAACAAAAGTTCTTTCTTCCTTCGTATGCCATTATGAGGTTGCCACGTTCTGACCAATTTTGGTTTTCAAACCGTAGTAATGAGGTTACCGTTTTCCGAGCCCAACTGAAGGCCGGACTTCGGTACCCTCCTCCGAAGATGATTTGCGACTTCTGCCAATTCCATGGCATTGCCATAAATCAACTTCCGCCGAACTCGTACTGTTATTTTAACGCCTTCATCTGCATGTGTGGCGTCTTCGGGATAGAACCCCACTTTGTTATTTTTATGCAGTACTACAAGCTTTTCGTGGTCCCGAAGGGTGGCTTTTATTTCATGCTACCTCGGGGATCCGGGAGCAAAAAAGATATGTTCACCTTTGCCACCAAGGACAGCTGGCGAGGGTGGCAACAAAAATTTTTCTTTCTGAAGATGGAGGAGGCCTGGTCGCATGTTCCAACCAAGTGGGCTCAGGGAAAGCTGGAGATGGACGTCGTAGATCCGAAGATAATGCTAACTGATAGCCAAAGGCTATTGCCTCCTCGGTAGTAACTCCCTGCCAGAATATTGGCCGAGGAGTCTGACGTCACCCAAGAGAGGATCTTTTCATTGACCTCGGAAGGTACGAAGTCAAACACTATGAGCTCGAGACTTTGGTTAGCTTGTCAGGAATTCCGAGGACAACACCGTCTCCATCGAGGGGCCAAACTGACCGTCTTCGGGTAAGAGAGCCATCTCTCTGAAGCAAGGGAGAATCTCCCCGAAGGCAGAGGCCCCGAAGAAGTCTTCCCCAAACAAGAAACACCTGAACAAGGGAATCCCCGAACTATGGGTATGAGTCCCGAAGAAGGTGTTCATCAAGGGAACTCCCAAAACTATGGGATAGATCCCGAAGGAGGTGCTCGCACCGAAGGACGGATAGAATCCGAAGAGGGTGCACGCACCGAAGGGCGACCTCGCCCAGGGGACCTCGGGAGTACGGTATGAGCATTTAAGGAGCCTCTGACATGCCGCCCACAAGCCCTACACGTCACATCAGAACGGCGAACTGACACGCCGTAGCCGTCCCAGTCCTGACACAACCTGTCCGGGTCTGGGGCTAAAGGAGGCTGCAAACGGCTCCCTGTCCCCTAGGTCCAAAAGTACAGATCAAATCCGACTGAACACGTGTCATGATCTTAACGGACCAGCTACTCTTATAAATACTAGGAAATGGGACTGGGCAAAGGATGGGCATTTTCCTCCCTCTGAGAAAACACAAAACAGGCAAGACACTTGATCCCTTATTGTTCTTCCTCCACTTTCAGTCAGAAAACTGACTTGGGCGTCGGAGGGTCCTCCCCGGAAAAGCAAACCGGGGACCTCCTAACCTCTTCTTTGAGCTTTTCAGGCACACTCAGCTGGGAAACCAGAGCTCCAGGCGTTCGCCCCCTCAGGAAGTCTCTCCACCTATCAACATGACAGCAAACGAAGATGCCTTGGGGCATCATTTGGTGCCGTCTGTGGGAAACTACTCCCAGGTAGCTGTTGTCGAAACTTGGCGTTCGAAGGACAAAGGACTCCCGAAGTCCCCGTCCGCGCCTGAGACCCAACCAGCTACCGAACAAAGTCCCCCAGAGACTTCCTTGCCTGAAGAGGAACGCCCTCTTGTCATCACCATGGGTTTTTTACGAGACTTTCAGAGGTCTGTTATGGCTGAAATGACACAACAGATAGACCGAAGGTAGCCGCAACCAGCCCAGGCGCAAAAAGCCACTTCGCTAGCACGACCTCGGGAGAAAAGCCCAAGGGCAACCCATCATAGCTCGGGAAGTGGGGAGCCACGGGAAGAGTCCTCGACAGATAACTTGCCCCTCGGAGCACGGCTGGCGGAAAGAGCGAGGTCTGAACGACCCGAAGTCCCGTCCAGAAGAGGTTTGTTGCCAGAAGGAAGGTCCCCCTCACCTCGGTACCAAAGTCGCTCCCCGAAGAGACGGCAACAGTCCTTTTACCCAAGAACCTCCAAGCACCGGGAAGAGGAGCCCAGTGCTACGCTCCTCCTGGAGAAAGTCTTGGCAAGACTGGAGAGAGTGGAACAGCAGGTGGCACGCAAGTTTGTTTGGGCCAGGCTAACTGAAACCGTCTCTGGAGATGAAACTCCTTTCGCCCGAACAGTGGTCGAGGCGGCCATGCCAAGTGACTTCAGGCTACCTCGGCTAGAGACCTATGAGGGTCGGACTGATCCCCAGGCCCACCTAATAAAGTACAAACGCAGCATGGTGCTACATGGGGCTGATGATGCTACACTCTGCAAGTGCTTTGAAGTCACCCTCGCAGGACCAGCAACTGCCTGGTACAATTCCCTGCCTCCCGGAAACATCAGGGGGTTCCAGAAGCTGTCCACAGCGTTCACCCAACAGTTCATTGGGAGCAAGCCGACGGCGAAGATGCCCGTCCAGATGTTTGACATAGCACAAAGAAACGGGGAGACCATTCGTGACTATGTCGAGAGGTTCAACAGAGAGGCCCTCAGTGTTCCGGACTTTCGTCCCGAAATCCGCATCCTCGCCATGACGAGGGGCCTCCGGAGGGATTCACACTTGTTTTATGAATTCTCCAAAGATCCCCCGGACACGCTGTGAGAATTCTACCGAAGGGCTGAACAACATATGACAGCCGAAGAGCTGAGAATGACCGGACCGAAGGCTGACCATATTCACGCTCGTGGCGAAGGGTCCGGCCAGCAAGCCCGGTGTCCAACGGAACAGTTAGGCCGACCTCGGAGAACTCGAATAGGAGGAAGGAAGCCCCAAAACTTTACACCTCTGAGCACCACGAGGGCTAACGTCCTCATGGCGTTGGAAAAACAGGGGGCTCAAATCCAACGATCGAGGGGCATGACTGCTGACAACAGAAGGAACATGAAGAAGTTCTGTCAGTTCCACCGTGATCACGGTCATGAGACCGAAGACTGCTTTCAGTTGAAAAAGTACATTGAATCACTGATAAAGCAGGGCCAGCTTCAGCGTTATTTGAGAATGCCTTCCCCGAAGGGGAAAAAAGAGGAAGAAGGAAAGCCCCATGATGAGGATTACGATTCAGACAGGCGAAGGAACCGAAGTCCGAGAAGGCGTCCTCCACCTTCGGCAGGAGTAATACAGACGATCACAACCGGACTTCCATCCTCGGAAAGAAAAAGAAGGGCCAGAGAGATAGCGGTGATGGAATATCAGGGTCCAACAAAAAAATTGGCCCGCGAGGATGGCTCCACCATCGTATTTCCCCATGACGATCCATTGTTGATAATGGCGAGGATAGGAAACTGGGACGTCAAGAGGGTACTGCTGGATGATGGGTCAAACGCAGACGTCTTGTTCTCACACTTGCTGCCAAGCTTGGGCGTATCCAGGAGCGACCTCAAGGCTGTTACTTCACCCACGTTCGACGTAGGACCATCTGAGCTACCTGTCCTCGGGTGGATCGACCTCCCTTTGATGATGAAAGGAACTTCGGAGAAAGGAACTGCTGAGTTGTTCGCCTCTACCATGGCAAGATTCATTGTCATGGACGTTCCTTCGTCATACAACGCCATCCTCGGTAGACAGACACAGGGAAATTTGCACATTCGCCCTGATGTAAAGTACTTGACCGTCACCTTTGCCACCAAAGAAGGAGACGCAAAGATCTTCATTGATCAAAGCGAGGTGAGAAAGGTGTTCGTCAGAGCACGAAAGGCTCCAGCAAGCAACTTAGCACATGCTGTAGAAGCAAAAGAGCTGGAAAGGGGCGAGGCAGAAGATTCCACAAAAGCGGAAATAGAAAAAGTAGAGCTTGTCCCAGGCCATAGTACCCGAATAGGGAAAAGCATGGCCGAAGGAGACAAGGAAAAACTTGTATCTTTTCTGCTTACAAATAAAGATCTGTTCGCCTACTCGCCGAAGGACATGCCAGGGGTAAACCCTCGCGTAATCCAGCATAGCCTCAAAGCGAGTCCGGAAGTAAAACCTGTCCGGCGAAAGAAACGGAGCATCTCAGCTCACAAAAGTGACTTCATCAAGACCGAAGTCCAGCGTCTGATAGACGCTAGCGTTATCCGGGAGGTAAACTACCCCGAATGGCTAAGCAATGTGGTAATTGCCACAAAAGAAGGAAGTAGTAAGCTCCGGATGTGCATCGACTTCAGAAATTTGAACGATGCTTGCCCAAAAGATTCAGATCGTCTTCCGCCAATAGACCAACTGGTAGACTCAACTGCCGAGTACGGGCTCCTAAGTTTCCTGGATGCTTTCAGTGGGTATCATCAGATAAAGATGAACCCCGAAGATGAAGAGAAGACTGCCTTCATCACTGAGGGAGGAACATATTGCTATATCAGGATGCCCTTCAGACTCAAAAATGCAGGAGCCACCTACTAGAGGTTGATGAACAAAGTCTTCAAAGATCAAATGGGGAGGAACATGGAGGTGTATGTTGATGATATGATAGTCAAAAGCAAACTGCCTGGCTACCACGTTGCAGATTTAGAGGAAACCTTCCAAAAACTCAGAGCCTTCGGGATCCGCCTTAATCCTGAGAAATGCATCTTCAGGGTGACCTCGGGAAAGTTCCTTAGGTACATGGTCTCCGAAAGGGGCATCGATGCTAACCCCGAGAAGATTAAGGCTCTGCTTGAATTCTGAACTCCTGCCACAGTCAAAGACGTGAAAAGACTCACCGGAAGAATAACCTTTCTGAGCAGGTTTATTTCCAGGTACGGAGATAGGTGTCGACCCTTCTTCAAAGTGCTCACAAAGGCAGCAAAGATGAAAGGCGACCTCGGAAGGAATGGTCATCCTTGGGATGAAGATTGCCAAAAAGCCTGGGAAGAACTCAAAGTCTACTTGGCCAGCCTGCCGACCCTGCGGCAACCTCTGGAGGGAGAGCCCCTCGTATTATACCTCGCCGTCACGAAAAAAGCTGTGAGCTCGGTCCTCGTGAAAGAAGAAGGGCCAAAGCAATGGCCGGTCTATTATGTCAGCAAGTCCCTGCATGGCGCCGAAGTCAGGTACCCTTTGCTTCAAAAAGCTATATATGCCTTAGTGCTTGCAGGGAGAAGGCTGCGGCCATACTTTCAGGCTCATCCCATTATCGTCCGAAGTACCCTGCCTCAACGGGATGTTATGAGGAAAGTTGATCACTCGGGAAGGCTTTCCAAGTGGAGTATAGAGCTTGGCGAACACGACATCACGTATGAACCCCGGAAAGCTATAAAAGCTCAAGCTTTGGCAGACTTCATCGCCGAAGTACCAAACACCGAGGAGGGACATTCGTTTTCCGGCGAAGACGAGCCAGAATGGACGTTATATGTTGACGGGGCCTCAGGATCCAAACACCAGGGAGCTGGAGTGATTATCAGAGGCCCCGAAGGCCTAGAAGTAATGAAGGCCATCAAGTTCAGTTTCAACGCCACCAACAATATGGCCGAGTATAAGGCCATCATAGCAGGATTACGCCTGGCCAGAAAGATTGGCGTGAGAAACTTGAAAGCCCACAGTGACTCCCAGCTGGTGGTCCGGCAAATGGCAGGGGACTATGGCGGGAAAGACCCGACCTTGGCGAAATACCATGAGTTGGTAACAAAGCTTATTCGGGAGTTCGACATCGTGAAAATCGAGAACGTACCCCGATGAGAAAATGCTGAGGCAGACTGCTTGGCGAAGTCCAAAACTTGCACCGAAGTGCTAAGCCACCCCAGCGTCGCGATGTTAAGCATAGCGACCTGGGGGAAAGGATGGAAAGAACCAATCAAAACGTATCTCCCAACCAACACACTCCCCGAAGACCCTAGCGAAGCCGCAAAAGTGCGAAGGCGCTCCGGACGTTTCTTCTTAATTGGAGAAGAACTATATCGGCAAGGATATGCAAATCCACTACAGAGGTGTGTTAGTGAAGAGGATACTGAAATGATCCTCGAAGAAGTTCACGAAGGTGGCTGTGGTTCGCACATCGGAACCGACGCCCTGGCAGCAGTGATACTTCGCCAAGGATACTTCTGGCCTACCATGAGAAAGGACGCCAAGCAGTTCGTCCGGAAATGTGGTAGTTGCCAGAGACATGCGAACATCCAAAGAACACCCTCGGAGTTTGTGACTTCGTCAGACTATCCTTGGCCCTTCGCAGTTTGGGGCATAGATCTCATTGGGCCACTCCCAACGGCGCCTGGAGGCGTAAAGTTCTGCGTAGTAGCAGTAGACTATTTCTCTAAGTGGGTCGAGGCAGAACCTCTGACAACTATCTCGGCAAAAGAAGTGCAGAAGTTCGTATGGAAAAACATCGTATGCAGATTTGGCATACCGAGGGTACTCGTAGCGGACAATGGATCCCAGTTCATAGACAAAGGATTCCAAGAGTTCATTAGCGACCTCGGGACAAAAATGCACTTCGCCCCAGTAGCTCACCCCCAAAGTAATGGGCAGGTGGAAGTATCTAACAGGACCATAAAAGATGGTCTGAAAAAGAGATTGGGAGAAGCAAAAGGGAAATGGCCAGGAAAACTCCAAAGCGTGTTATGGAGTTACCGAACAACACCCCGAAGAGCCACAGGGGAAACGCCATTTTCACTCATCTTCGGTACAGAGGCCATCATCCCTGTCGAGGTAGTACAACCGTCAATACGAGTCCAAGTGTTTGATGAAAAAGGAAATGACCTCGGCCTGAGAACCAAGCTCGACCTCGTCGGCGAACACAGAGAAGTAGCCGAGCTGAGAAGAAAAGCTTTTCAACAAAGAGTAGCAGTAGCCATAAACCTGGGCGCCAGGCCAAAGGGAATAAAGCAGGGAGACCTCGTTCTCCGAAAGGCTGAATTTGCACCCCGAAAGCCGTCCCCCGGGGTACTTCGCGCAAATTGGGAAGGACCCTACCTGGTACTTGCCGAAGTACGAAAAGGAGTTTATAAGCTCGGCGATGCCGAAGGCATAGAATTAAAAAACACTTGGCACTCAGAGGCCTTGAAAAAATTCTATGCCTAAAAAGTTTGGTGGGAAAGTTGTATTGCACAAGTTGGACAAATTTGTCTAAGTAAAAAGTTCTGAAGAAGTACAAAACAAGAGTCTCACAAAAGCAATCGCCGAGGAAAGCAAAAGTATGGTTTTCCGAAGTCCCTTGAGCGAATATGTTCGGGACAAAGGAAAGCAAGAGTATGGTTATCCGAAGTCCCTTGAGCGAATATGTTCGGGACAAAGGAAAGCAAGAGTATGGTTTTCCGAAGTCTCTCGAGCGAATTATGTTCGGGACAAAGGGAAACAAAGGGATCTGGCAAAAAATACTTAGCCAAATTTTTATCTATTGAGCCAAAGAGTGCTTACAGAGAAGAAAGTTGCTGAAAGACTACAAAAAAAAAGAAGAAAATGAAGACAAAAGGCCCTAGTACAAACTAAGGAGCCTCGGCGTCTTGAGAACTGCCAGCCTCTGTGCTTTGGTCGGTAGCCTTCGGCGCCGGGAAAGAAGGAGGCAGTTTCAAGTGCTCGATCTTGGACCAAGTCCATCGAGGCTCCTTCGGGATGTTCATGCCTTCCAGGAAAGAGAGGTCAAAATCTGGGAACTTCTGCAGAATTTGGTGCCGAGCAAGACAGAAGCCGTCTTGAAAGCCCAACTTCGTCATATCATCGGACTCCCGCTTCTTGACCGCCAAATCTGCATAGTCCTTCTCCAGATCCGCGTAATCCTTCTCCAGATCCTTAAGCTTTCTCTTCAATGCCTTCATCTTCTTCTTCTCTTCTGAAGGCTTCTTTAGAGATGCGACCTCGGCTTCGAGCTGGGCCTTTTCCTCGAGCGTCTTCGCAAGGATTGCGTCACTTTCTGACTTATGCTTTTGAATCGCTTCTACAGTCGAAGTCAGCTCCGCCATCCGAGAGCCGATGTCGGAAAGTTTCTGGGAGGTGCCTTTCTCAAGTTCCTCTTTCTCTTTTATGAACCCCTCCCGAAGTTCAGCAATTTCTTTCTCCGAAGACTGCTTCAGCTGAGCATTATCGGCAGCCAACGCCGAACACTGGGCCTTCGTCTTGGTGTAAAGGTCCCAGAGTGACGCCCTCCTTTCTGACTCTCGCGCCACCCGAACACGGAGCAACCCGGCATACCCCATCAGCTGCAAAAAAAAGCTAACAAAGGGAAAATAATGCTAAGTAAAAAGCAAAGGCGAAATTGGCATTAAGGAAACAGTGAAGCATACCTGGGCGGCATGTTCAGTGAGTTTGGCGGCAAAAGAGATGTCGCCTGGGTAAGCCTCCGTAAGGGCCTTGTAAGAGGCCTCAGTAAAAACCCCTTTGCACATCTGCCTGGCCATCTCGGGACAGTCCTCGGAGTACATATTCATGTCCTCCGTGAACGTCCAGAAGGGCTCATTCGGAACTTTCCCTCCTGGGACTTTGGCATCCCGAAGGGCCCTCTTGCGGGCGTGTTCGGCAACCCAGTCAGGAGCGGCCACCTCCGCTGCACAACAAAGCAGAAAAATTGGTTAAGGCCAGAAAACTCTTAAGGATTTACAAGAGAAAAAAGGTTCTTCGACAAAGTACAAACCTGCTGGCACCTCGGTAACGTCGTTGTTAAGAATCGACGCTGCCTCAGTAGAGATCCCCTTGCCTCTTCTTTGGTGCCGTTCCTCGGCAGAAGGGGTCTCCTCCCCATCGCCCTCCAGAAGAGCATGCGAAGGCGTGGGGCTTGGAGGAAGGACGTCGGAAGAAGGGACGTCGGTAGAAGGAACCTCGAGCAAAGGGGCAGCAGGGTGTTCGGGCTCCTCGCCTACCTTCTCCGGAATTTGCGGAAAAGAGGAAGGAGCAGCTTTCTTTGCCCGTTTGGAAGGAGGGCCGCCCGAAGTCTGCTTTCGCCTCTGAGAGGCGGCCTTCTTTGTCTGTTCGCCCCTCTCGGCCTGCCCGGTAAAAAGAGCCTTGTAGAAGGCAGCCGCGTCGTCGCCCATCTCTGAAAAAAGGAAAAGAAGATCAGTGTAAGTCCAAGATGAAGTTATGAAGGAAAAAATGAGAAAGTAACTTACTCTCGTAAAAAGACTCATAAGTCTCTTTCCCCCGAAGGAGTTTCACGAGCCAGGAGTCCTTCCCCAAAGAAGCCGGTTTCGGCATGTTGAGGTCTGTCACATGCTCCTTTACCACCTTGAGTTCCCGAAGGACCTCTTCGGTCATGAGCCTCCAGTTGATCGGAAAGGGGTAAAGGGCACGAGGAGAGACCTCGGCAGCCCTGTCAGAGACGGCCCGGATGCGCCTGTCGAAGTCCTCAAAGATAGGTGCTACGTCGGCGTCTAGCAGTATCTTCGGGTCAACAACATCCATCTTGAGCCTCCCCTAAGCCCACTTGGTCGGGACGTGCGACCAAGCCTCTGACTTCTTCAGGAAAAAGAATTTTTGTTGCCACCCTCGCTAGCTATCTTTGGTGGCGAAGGTGAACGTATACTTTTTGCTCCTGGATCCCCGAGGTAGCATAAAGTAGAAGCCACCCTTCGGGACCACGAAGAGCTTGTAGTACTGAAGAAAAACTACAAAGTGAGGTTTTATTTTGAAAACACCGCACATACAGAGGAAGACGTTGAAATAACAGTACGAGTTCGGTGGGAGTTGGTTAACGGCAATGCCATGGAAGTTGCAGAACGCGCTAACCATCTCCGGTGGGGGATACCGAAGTCCGGCCTTCAGTTGGGCTCGGGAAACGGTGATTTCATCACTCCGGTTGGAGAAAGGAAATTGGTCAGGACGGGGCAACCTCGTCACAGAGTAAGAGGGTAAGAAAAACTTTTTCTTCCACTTCGCTAGTTTTGCCGGAGTAGTGCAGCAAGGGTGAGAAAGAAGAGGTTGCCAACTCTCGGGAACAGGCATGATGAAAACGAGTTCGGGAAAAACAAGGAAAACGAGTTCAGGAAAAACAAAGAAGAAGCTTTGAAAAGAGCAAAAGGACTAAAACCCACTAAAGGTCTTGTCAGAATCTGGATTTCTGGAAGCCGTCGTGAAAAGTGGTCGGAAAAACTCTTGAAAAAGGAGAACCGCCGAGGAAAATCGGGAGAGAATTAGAAGGCAAAAGAAAGCAAAAGCAGAAGCAGAAAGAGGGTTATGACAGGACTGATATATATAGGCCGAGAAGGCCAGGAGAACCGTCGTCATTAGTACCCGTCGGAAGGTGAAGCGTCGCCATAACTGCTAAAGAGCGCCTGAAAAGTCACGCCTGCCGTACTCAGTGCATTCTTACCCAATAAAAGTGCGCCATGTGTCAGCCATCGCGCAGCAAACGTGCCACGTGTTGTCCATCACGTCGAGCGCGCCCTCTGACATCCTTTGGTCTAGAGGCGCCGCCCTAGACTGACTCCGCTAGACACAGGACGCGACGCATGAGCAGACCTATAAAGGTGAAAAAGTAGGTTACCTCGAAGACACCAAAAGACAGCCTGTGACTTCGGGCAAAAGTTCTATCTTCGGTACAAGGTTATCCTATCTTCCCTCGCCACGAGGATACCAAGAGACAGCCTGTGACTTCGAGCAGAGGGTGTATCTTCGGCACAGGGACAGCCTATCTTCTCACGCCTCGAGGACGCAAAAATACTGCCCATCGCTACAAGCAGAAGAAGGCATCTTCGGCACAGATATCACAACCACAGGGCCCGAAAACCAATGAACCGAAGTTTCTCACTTTGCCTTTTCGGAGGGGGGCCTGTGATAGCCAAAGGCTATTGCCTCCTCGGTAGTAACTCCCTGCCAGAATATTGGCCGAGGAGTCTGACGTCACCCAAGAGAGGATCTTTTCATTGACCTCGGAAGGTGCGAAGTCAAACACTATGAGCTCGAGACTTTGGTTAGCTCGTCAGGAATTCCGAGGACAACACCGTCTCCATCGAGGGGCCAAACTGACCGTCTTCGGGTAAGAGAGCCATATCTCTGAAGCAAGGGAGAATCTCCCCAAAGGCAGAGGCCCCGAAGAGGTCTTACCCGAACAAGAAACACCTGAACAAGGGAATCCCCGAACTATGGGTATGAGTCCCGAAGAAGGTGTTCATCAAGGGAACTCCCAGAACTATGGGATAGATCCCGAAGGAGGTGCTCGCACCGAAGGACGGATAGAATCCGAAGAGGGTGCACGCACCAAAGGGCGACCTCGCCCAGGGGACCTCGGGAGTACGGTATGAGCATTTAAGGAGCCTCTGACATGCCGCCCACAAGCCCTACACGTCACATCAGAATGGCGAACTGACACGCCGTAGCCGCCCCAGTACTGACACAACCTGTCCGGGTCTGGGGCTAAAGGAGGCTGCAAACGGCTGCCTGTCCCCTAGGTCCAAAAGTACAGATCAAATCTGACCGAACACGTGTCATGATCTTAACGGACCAGCTACTCCTATAAATACTAGGAAATGGGACTGGGCAAAGGATGGGCATCTTCCTCCCTCTGAGAAAACACAAAACAGGCAAGACACTTGATCCCTTAGTGTTCTTCCTCCACTTTCACTCGAAAAACTGACTTGGGCGTCGGAGGGTCCTCCCCGGAAAAGCAAACCGGGGACCTCCTAACCTCTTATTTGAGCTTTTCAGGCACACTCAGCTGGGAAACCAGAGCTCCAGGCGCTCACCCCCTCAGGAAGTCTCTCCACCTGTCAACATGACAGCAAATGAAGATGCCTTGGGGCATCACTAACCCCGGAGTTGGCTTCTGTCTTTGCGGACTTTGACGGACGTATCCGCGCTGTCTCGGATTGGGGTCCCGAGGTCTCCTCGCGCTCTCTCTACCCCTTCCCCATTAATTGGAGGTTAATGACTGAGGAGGTTCTTCGGGAGCTAGGGGTAGTGAAGGAGCACAAGACTAACCTCGAGATGCCAGCTCCTGCCATCGCCGGGAAGGATTCTTGGTTGGTGAAATTCCTTCGGGGGGAAGTTACTTTCGAAACTTTCTTCGAGAGTAAGTTATCTCTGGCTCCCTTTGTTATGGTTTTCATCTTGGACTCACGCTGATATCTTCTTTCTTTTCCAGAGATGGGCGATGGCACTGCTGCCTTCTACAAATCCCTTTTCACTGGCCAAGTTGAGAAGGGTGAGCAGACAAAGAAGGCTGCTTCCCGAAGGCGGAAAGCGACTGGGGCTGGGCCTTCGGCCAAACGGGCGAAGAAGACTATTCTCCGTCCTCATTCGGAAATTCTTGAGGACGTAAGTGAGGAGCCTGAAGTTGCTGCCATTCCACCACCCGAGGTCGATGCCAACGTCCCCCCGACCGACGTCCCTCCTCGGAGCCTTACCTCGTCGCAGGCCCTTCTGGATGCCGTGGTAGAGGTTCCTTCTGCCGGGGAGCGGTGTAAACGCAAAGGCAAGGGGATCTCCACCGAGAAGGCCACGGACTCTGGCGATGACGTTGTCGAGGTGCCGCCAGGTTCGCTTTCTCAGGCAAAGTGTGATGTCTTTACTTTTTGAATTTTGGGATGTACTTGTCTTGACCAACTTCTTGTTTTTGCCGTGCAGGGGAGTCACTCACTCCGAGTTGGGTGGCCGAACACGCCCGGAAGCAAGCCCTCAGCGATGCTAAAGTCCCGCAACGGAAGATCCCGAAGGAGCCCTTCTGGTCATTTACGGAGGACATGAATTTGTACTCCGGAGACTGTCAGCAAATGGCCAAAGAGATCTCGAAGGGGATGCTTACTGAGGCCTCCTTTAGGGCTATCGCGGAAGCTCATCCGGGCGATGACTCCCTCGCCGTGAAGGTTTCCGAGCACGCTGCCCAGGTATGCTTCACACTTATCTTTTTCCCCTTCAATTTTTTCTAAGTGTTTTGGATTTCTCTTTGTCTTACTAACCTCGCCTTTATCCCTTTGCAGCTGCTGGGGTACGCCGCTTCTTTAGAGTTCGGGTAGCCAGGCAGACGGCATTTTGAGCCTCGGCCTTAGAGGTTATTGAAAAAACTAAGGCCATGTGCTCGGAATTGGCTACCAAGAAGCTGCAGCTGGCTGATGCTGCAGAGAAGGAGGTTGCTGCCCTTCGGGGGGAAAAAGAAGAACTTTTGAAGGACTGCTCCCAGAAGATTTCTGACCTCAGCTCCAAGGTGGCGAAGCTGATTTCGGCAAACAAGGCGCATCTAAAGGAGAAGTCAGAGTCTGAGGCTCTCCTGGCGAAGGTGCTTACTGAGGAGGCTGAGCTCCAAGCCGAGGTCGATTCTTTGAAGAAGGAGCCGAAGTAGAAGAAGATGAACGCACTGAAGAAGGAGGTCACAGATCTACAGAATGATCTTGAGGAACTTGAGGTCGAGAAGGACAAGTCCGACCAGATGGCCAAGGTCACTTTCCAGGACGGATTTTGCCTTGCTCGGCACCAAGTTTTTCAGAGGTTCCCAAATCTGGACCTCTCTTTCTTGGAGGCTCTAAACATTCCCGAGGGGCCTCGGTGGTCCTGGTCCAAGATTGAGCACCTGAAGTTGCCTTCTTCTATCTCGGCGCCAAAGGTGGTGGACAAGGATGGAGGGGCTGGTGGCTCTCGGGACGCCGAGATTCCTTAGTTTGTTCTAGGACTCCTTGCCTTTTTCTTCTTCTTTTAGTACTTCTCCTTCTCTGTAAGCCGATTCACCTTAATGAAGATTTTTTTGCTAAGTATTTTTGCGAGATGTTTCGTTCTCCCCTTCGTCCTGAACATGATCGCTCAAGGGACTTCGAAAAATCATATCTGTGCTTATTTTGGCGAGCACCTTCGCGAGATTTTTTTTTTCCCATTTTTCCCAAACGTGATCGCTCAAGGGACTTCGGGAAATCGTATCTGCACTTATTACAGCGAACGTGATAGCCAAAGGCTGTCGCCTCAATCTGGCCGAATACCCTGCCACAACAACAGCCAGAAGAACTGGCGCTTCCCGGGAATAGGTTGAATCATGCACCTCGGGAGATAGCCTGAGAGCTCCGAGCCTCGGCACGCCAGTAAAACTTGAGGACTCCATTCGCCCCCCAAGGTTGTGAACAACGCGCCTTCGGAAAAGTGGCACCAGACATTGCTGCCCGAATATGATATCCCCGATGGCGGAACCCCCTGGAACTGGGAACCCCCGAACTGAGGGTAGGCTTCCCGAAGAGGCTCTGTCCGAACTAGAGGACGACCTCGCCCAGGGACCTCGGGAGTACGGCAGGCGCATTTAAGGAAGCATTTAAGGAAGCCTCTGACACGTCCCACCACAGACGTAAAAAGTCGCCCTGACGCGCAGACGCCATCAGAATCATATCATGGCCCGTCTCAGCACAAGGCTCGAGGCCATCTAGTTACCAACTATCTGTCCCCTACGCCCAGACGTTCAGGAGCATCCGACCGCACACGTGTCATGATCTGAACGGGCTAGGTATTCCTACATATACAGGAAATAAATACTTGACAGGAGGTTGGCAGGCCGGATATACAGCTCCCACACCCTGAGAAAATACCAGGCGAGACTTTTCTGCCTTTCTCTTTGAGCTAGTGACTTTCTCCTTCTTCCGGCCACCACTGACTTGGGCGTCGGAGGCTCCCCCCCGGAAAAACACTCCGGGGACCTCCTAACCCTGTTTACCAGCTTTTCAGGTACTCTCCTTGGGGCGATCCACCTTCCAGGCGTTCTTCCTCCTAGAAGTCTCCTCAACAGTCATCATGACTCAAAACGATGAGGCCCTAGGCCATCAGAACGCCCTCGCGGAATTCTGGCTTGTACACTTTTTATACTTGAGAATTTTTCTAAGAAACTTTTGTACTTAGCAAATTTTCCAAATTTGTACAACACAATTCTTCCGCGAAACCTTAAGCATAGAATTTTTTCAAGGCATCTGAATGCCAGGTATTTTTTAATTCTACGCCTTCGGCGTCGCCGAGTCTATACAGGCCTTTTCGTACTTCGGCAAGAACCAGAAAAGGTCCTTCCCAATTTGCACTAAGTACTCCGTGGGAGGGCCTTCGGGGTGCAAAGTCAACCTTTTAGAGAACGAGGTCTCCTTTCTTGATTCCCTTTGGCCTGGCTCGTAAGTTTATAGCCGCGGCCACTCTTTGCTGAAAAGCTTTTCTTCTCAGCTTAGCCATTTCTTTGTGTTTGCTGACAAGGTCAAGCTTGGTTCTTAAGCCGAGGTCATTTACACTTTCATCGAATACTTGTACCCGTATCGATGGTCACACGACTTCGATCGGGATGATGGCCTCTGTACCGAAGACGAGTGAAAAGGGGGTCTCCTCTGTGGCTCTTCGGGGTGTTGTTCGGTAACTCCATAACACGATTTGGAGCTCTCCCGGCCATTCCCCTTTGCTTCCCCCAGTCTCTTTTTTAGACCGTCTTTTATGGTCTTGTTAAATACTTCTATCTGCCCGTTGCTTTGGGGATGAGCTACTGGGGCAAAGTGCAATTTTGTTCTGAGGTCACTGATGAATTCCTGGAATCCTTTATCTGTGAACTGGGACCCATTATCAGCTACAAGTACCTTTGGTATGCCGAATCTGCGTACAATGTTTTTCCATACGAACTTCTACACTTCCTTTGCCGAGATGGTCACCAGGGGTTCTGCCTCGACCCATTTGTAGAAATAGTCCACTGCTACCACACAGAATTTTACGCCTCCAGGGGCTGTCGGGAGCGGCCCAATGAGGTCTATGCCCCAGACTACGAAGGGCCAAGGATAATCAGCCGAAGTCACCAATTCCGAGGGTCTCCTCTGGATATTTGCGTGTCTTTGGCAATTACCGCATTTCCGGATGAACTGCCTAGCGTCCTTTCTCAGGGTCGGCCAAAAGTATCCTTGGCAAAGTATTACTGCTGCAAGGGCGTCGGTTCCGATGTGCGAACCACAAGCGCCTTCGTGTACTTCTTCGAGGATCATTTCAGTATCCTCTTGGCCAACATATCTCTGCAGTGGATTTGTATATCCCTGCTGATATAATTCTTTGCCAATTAGGAAGAATTGCCTGGAGCGTCTTCGGATTTTGGCAGCTTCACTGCGGTCTTCGGGGAGCGTATTGTCGGCGAGATATCTTTTTATCGGGTCTTTCCAGCCTTTTCCCGAAGTTGATATGCTCAGCACTGTGATGCTCGGGTGGCTTAGCACCTCGGTGCATGCTTTAGATTTTGCCAGGCAATCTGCCTCGGCATTATCTCACCGAGGCACATTTTTGATTCGTACGGTGTCGAACTCCCGGATGAGTTTTGCCACCAACTCATGGTATTTTGCCAAGGTTGGGTCCTTTGCCCCGTAGTCTCCTGCCATTTGTCGTACTACCAGCTAGGAATCGCTGTGGGCTTTCAAGTTTCTTATGTCAATTTTTCTAGCCAGGCGCAATCTTGCTATGAGGGCTTCATACTCTGCCATATTGTTAGTGCCGTTAAAGCCAAACTTGATACTCTTCATCACTTCTAGGCCTCAGGACCCCTAATGATTATGCCAGCTCCCTGGTGTTCGGACCCCGAGGCTCCGTCAACATGCAAGGTCCATTCGGGCTCACCTTCGATTGGATTCGGATGGCTATCCTTGGTGGTGGGTACTTCGGCGATGAAATCTGCCAGTGCTTGAGCTTTTATGGCTTTCTGAGGTTCATAAGTGATGTCGTGTTCGCCAAGCTCTATGCACCACTTGGAGAGCCTTCTGGAATGATCAACCTTTCTCATGACATCCCGTAGTCGTAGACTTCTTCGGACGATGATAGGGTGAGCCTAAAAGTATGGTCGTAGCCTTCTTCCTGCCAGCACCAAGGCGTATATAGCTTTTTGCAGAAAAGGATACCTGATTTCGGCGCCAAGCAGGGATTGCTTACGTAGTAGATCGTCCATTGCTTCGGCCCCTCTTCTTTCACAAGGACCGAGCTCACAGCCTTTTCTGTGACGACGAGGTTGTCAAAGAGTGGGCAGGCTGGCTAAGTAGATTTTGAGTTCTTCCCAGGCCTTTTGCAGTCTTCATTCCAAGGATGATCATTATTTCTGAGGTTGTTTTCCTCTTTTGTTGCCTTAGTGAGGACCTTGAAGAACGGTCGACTCCTGTCTCCATACCTGGAAATAAATATGCTAAGAGAGGTTATCCTTCCGGTGAGTCTCTGCACATCCTTTATTGTGTCCGGAGTTCGGAGCTCGAGCAGAGCCTTGATTTTTTCTGGGTTAGCATCAATGCCTATTTCTGATACCATGTACCCAAGGAATTTTCCCGAGGTCACTTGGAAGATGCACTTTTCGGGATTGAGACGGATCCCGAAGGCTCTGAGCTGGTGGAAAGTTTGCTTTAGATCTGCGACGTGGTCGTCAGGCAGCTTGCTTTTGACTATCATATCATCAACATACACTTCCATGTTTCTCCCTATTTGGTCGTTAAAGACCTTGCTCATCAACCTCCCGTATGTGGCTCCTGCGTTTTTAAGCCCGAAGGGCATTCTGACGTAGCAGTATGTTCCTCCCTCGATGATGAAGGCAGTTTTTTCCTCATCTTCGGGGTCCATTCATATTTGATGATACCCATTGAAGGTGTCGAAGAAACTTAGGAGCCCGTATTCGGCAGTTGAGTCTACCAATCGGTCTATCGGTGGGAGGGGGTATGAGTCTTTTGGGCAAGCATTGTTCAAGTTTCTGAAGTCGATGCACATCCGGAGCTTACTGCTTCCTTCTTTTGTGGCGATAACCACATTGCTCAACCATTCAGGGTATTTGACCTCCTTGACGACACCAGCATCTAACAAGCGCTGGACTTCGGTTTTGACAAAGTTACTTTTATGAACCGAGATGCTCCGTTTCTTTTGCCGGACAGGTTTTGCCTTGGGATCAACTTTAAGGTGATGCTGTATTACGCTAGGGTTTATCCCTGGCATATCTTTCGGCGAGTAGGCAAATAGATCTTTATTTTCCCGTAGAAAAGATACAAGTTTTTTCTTGTCACCTTCGGCCAAGCTCTTCCCTATTCGGGTAGATTGACCTGGGACAAGTTCTACTGTTTCCATTTCCGCTTTCACGGGATCTCCTTCCTTGCCCTTCTCTGGTGCCTTTGCCTCCATCGTTTGTGCGAAGTTGTTTGCCAGAGCTTTTCGTGCCTTTACGAAAACCTTTCTTACTTCTCCTTGATCTATGAAGATCTCTGCATCTCCATCCTTGGTGGCAAAGGTGACAGTCAAGTACTTCACATCAGGGCGAATGTGCAGATTTCCCTGTGTCTGTCTCCCAAGGATGGCGTTGTACGATGAAGGGACATCTATGACAATAAACTTCGCTGTTGTGGAGGCGTAAAGTTCAGTAGTCCCTTCTACTGAAGTTCCTTTCATCATCAAGGGGAGATTGATCCATCCGAGGACAGGTAGTTCAGACGGTCCTACCCCGAAAATAGGCGAGGTGACTGGCTTGAGGTCGCTGCTAGACATGCCCAAGTTCGGCAGTAAGTGCAATAACAGGACGTCAGCGTTCGATCCGTCGTCGAGCAGCACTCTCTTGACTTCCCAGTTCCCTATCCTCGCCATGATCAGCAGCGGATCGTCATGGGGAAAGATGACAGTGGATCCATCCCTACGGGCCAGTTTCTTTATCGGATTCTGATATTCCATGACTGCTATTTCTCTGGCCTTCCTCTTTCTTTCCGAGGATGGGAGGCCCGTTGTGATTGTTTGTATTACTCCTATCGGAGGTGGAGGGCGCCTCTTCGGACTTCGGTTTCTCCGCCTGGCAGAGTCATAGTCCTCATCTTCGGCCTTTTCTTCCTCATCTTTTCTTCCCTTCGGGGAAGGCATCCACAGATATCGTCGAAGTTGGCCCAGTTTTATTAGCGACTCTATGTACTTCTTTAGTTGGAAGCAATCTTTGGTGTCATGGCCATGGTCGCGGTGAAACTGGCAAAACTGCTTTATGTTTTTCTTGTTATTAGCGGTCATGACCCTTGGCCGCCGAATCTGCGTCCCCTGCCTTTCCATCATCATGAGGATGTTTGTCCGTGTAGTGTTCAGGGGTGTGAAAGCTGGGAGTTTCCTTCCCCGCATTCTCCGAGGTCGGCCTGCCTGTTCATTTGGATGCCGATTTTGCTGGTTGGACCCTTCGGAGCGGGCGTGATCGAACTTCGGCCCACCCATCCTCAGCTCCTCGGCGGTCATGTGCTGTTCGGCCCTTCGGTAAAATTCACCGAGGGTGTCCGGGGGGTCCTTAGAGAACTCGTAAAACAACTGCGAGTCCCTCCGAAGGCCCCATGTCATGGCGAGAATGCGTATTTCAGGCCGAAAATCCAGGACGCTCAAAGCTTCCCTGCTAAACCTTTCGACATAGTCATGGATGGTTTCTCCATTTCTTTGCACTATGTCGAACATCTGTACAGGCATTTTTGCCGTTGGCCGACTTCAAATAAATTGCTATGTGAAGGCCGTGGATAACTCCTGGAACCCCGTCATGGTTCCTAGAGCCAATGAGTTATACCATGCAGTTGCTGGTCCTGCGAGGGTACCTCAAAACATTTGCACAAGGTAGCATCATCAGCTCTGTGCATTATCATGCTGCGTCTGTACTTTGTCAGATGGGCTTGTGGGTCAGTGTGGCCATCATAGATCTCTAGCCGAGGTACCCTGAAGTCGCCTGGCATGGCTGCCTCAACTACAGTTTGGGTGAACGGGGACTCATCCTCGCAGAAGGTTCCCGACAGCCTAGCCCAGACGGGTTTGCGGGCTACCTGTTTCTCCACCCTGTCTAGTCTCGCTAGTATCCTCTCCATAAGGATCGTGGTGTTAGGCTCTTCCTCTGGGAAGGGAGATTGCCGGCGCCTCTTCGGGGAGCGAGCTCAGCGTGGAGGGGACAGGGACCCCGCCTTAGGCGACGAACTCCTTCATTGTGAGACTTTGGGTCGCTTGGACCTTGTTTGTCCCGCAGGCCGTTTCCCGAGGGTTATGTTTTCCGTAGAGGACTCTTCACGTGGGTCCCCACTTCCCGAACTATGATGGGTCAATTTAGGGCTTTTCTCCCGAGGGCGTCTTGGTGAGGGAGGCCTTTGGGCCTGAGCTTGTTGTGGCCACCTTCGGTCTATCTGCTGTGTCATTTCAGCTACAACAGAATGTGGAAAGTCCCATAGAAAGCTCATAGTAATGACTAGAGGGAGGTCTTCCTCGGGCGCAGAAGTCCTTGGGAATGTTTGCTCAGCGGCCGGTTGATCCTCAGGCGCAGACGGGGACCTCGGGAGTCCCTTGTCCTTAGAATGCCGAGTTTTAACGACGGTGACCTCAGAGCGGGTTCCCACAGACGGTGCCAAATGATGCCGGTCAGCATCTTCGTGGAGTGACATTGAGACTTGTAGAGGGACTTCTTGAGAGGGAGACCGCCTGGAGTCCCGAACTGCCCAGGGGAGCGCGCCTGAAAAGCTCAGAAGAGAGGGTTAGGAGGTCCCTGGGGTGTGTTTCGGGGGAGGAACCTCCGACGCCCAAGTCAGTGTCCTGAGAGAAAATAAGAGAGGAGCACTGAAAAGTAGAACGGCCTTGCCTGGTTGTGTTTTCACAATGAGAGGAGTCTGCTCAAGGATCCATCCCTCGCCCAGGTTTATTTCCTGGTATTTATAGGAGTATTCAGCCTGTTCAGATCATGACACATGTTCGGTCAGATCTTTCCTGAATTTCTGGGCATAGGGGACAAGTAGCCGGTGGCAGGTTTCTTGAGCCTTGAACCGAGACAGGTCATGATGGGACCTGGATGGCGTCGGTGTGTCAGACCGCCGTTTGGGGTGGCTTGTAACGTCTGTGGGCGACATGTCAGAGGCTCCTTAAATGCTCATACCGTACTCCCGAAGTCCCTGGATGAGGTCGTCCTCTGGCGCGGACGATGCCCTTTCGGGAAATATGCCCGTAGTTCGGGGAGTTCCCTGATTCAGGGTTCCGGCTTCGGGGAGATCCTCTTCGGCTTGCAATAGCTGATTTTCCATCTCAGAAGGCGATCTATTTAGTACCTCAGGGAGCTAATAGTATCCTCGCGTTCCCTGACGCTCCGAGTTCGGGTCAGATAGAGGCGATAGCCCTTCGGCTATCAGGTGTCTTGTGAAATCCTTTCTTTTTTTCGAACTAGGTGGGTCTTCTTTCTGAATTTGTTCTTGGGTATATTTTTTGTCTCCCCATTCTTTTTTCACCTTCCCGAGGTTAGATTTCTTTTTGCTGAACATGTCTACTCCAGTCTCACTCATGTCTGTTCAACCGATACTCGAGAGTTGGCTTCACCTTACCTCTCATCCAAGTTGTGCTACTTCAGAGAAGTTAGAGAAGTGGACAGCCAAATTCTTTCTCCCTTCTTACGCCATTACTAAGCTACCTAGTCCCGGTATGCCTAGTTACATGAATCATTCGGACTAGGTTACCGTCTTCCAAGCCCAGCTGAAGGTCGGACTTTGGTATCCTCCACCGAACATGGTTTGCAACTTCTGCCAATTCCATGGCATAGCTGCGAATCAATTTCCTCCAAACTCCTACTCCTACTTCAATGCCTTCCTCTACATGTCTGGGGTCTTTAAGATAGAGCCTCACTTTATCTTCTTCATGCAATACTACAAACTCCACCCTGTCCCGAAGGTTGGGTTCTACTTCTTACTTCCTTGAGGATCTGGGAGCAGGAAGTACACGTTCACCTTCGGGACGAAGGACAGCTGGCAAGGGTGGTAGAAGAAGTTCTTCTTTCTGAAGGTGAATGAATAGTGGCAGCATGTGCCAACAAAATGGGCTCATGGGACTTTAGACATAGACGTAGTTGACTCCAAGAAACTGCAAACCTTAGAGTTAGAAGCCCAGTTTAAAGAGTTCGAAAGCCGCATTCGGGCTGTCGCAGACTGGGATCCTGAGGTCCCTCCGTGCTCTTTGTACCCCCTCCCTATGAGGTAGAACCTGATGACCGAAAGGTCCTTCGGAAGCTGGGGGTAATCAAGGAACACATTACCAACCTGAACATGTTGAAGCCTCCTTCTGACGGGAAGAACGCGTGGTTGGTAATGCTCCTTCAGGGCGAACTCACCTATCAGGCCCATCGAGAGAGTAAGTTACTTCCCATATTTTTTCATATATCTCCTTCTGTACTTACACTGATGTTTTTCCTTTTATAGAGATGGGTGACAAATCTGCTGCCTTCTACAAGTTTTTCTTCCTCGGTCAGGCCGAGGATGGAGAGCAAGAAAGGAAGAAGGCAATGGCCAAGAGGAAGAAGGCACCAGGGGGATCATCTTCGGCCCCGAGGTCGATGAAAATGAAGGGGGACCCCCTTCCCCCACCCTAGGAAGAAGAAGTGGGGCCTGTCGACAAGACCCCCATTCGGGCGGACCCACCTTTCGAGCCCGCCATCTGTTCAACTCCCCTGAGTCCAAATACTACAGTGTAGAGCTTGGGGACCTCGATTAAGGGGGTTTTCGGCTGAGGAGCTCAAGGAGCGCTGAAGGAAGAAAGGCAAACACGTTCCCGCCGAGGTCAGTGACTCCGAAGGCAATGATGCCGAGCTTCCACCAGGTTTGTCCCTTAGCCATTCTTCTATGAGTTTGGGAATTTTTGGTACTTTAGGCCTTATAGATGAGTGGCCAAGGGATAACATACTGATGGAACTTCAGCGTGATTTTGCAGGCAAAACAGTACAGGCTCCTTGGGTTGAAGATCACGCCAGGAAGAGGGCCATTTGGTACTCCAAGATCCCGAAGGGGAAGGTTCTGATGGAGCCCTTCTGGACCTTCACAGAGGACATGAACTTGTTCTCCGATGATAGCCTGAATATGGCTCCTCAGATGGCGACGGGTGTCATCACACATGCCACTTTTCAGTCTCTGATTGAGGAGTGTCCAAACAAGGAGATCCTCACCGCGAGGATGAACAAGCAAGCTGCCCAGGTAAACTCATACCCTTTAATACTTAGGAATATTCTGTGCTGTTGTTTGCCTTTGTCCCTTACTCGGGGTGTTTCCCTTTTATAGCTCTTGGCGTACACTGGGTACTACCGAGCTTGGACAGCGAAGCAATCTTCAGTCCACAGTCGGTTTTGAGGAGTCCTTGGCAAAGGCCAATGAACTATTGGCTAGCTCTGTCATCAAGTATGGCAAGCTGAATAAAATAGCCAAGGAGGATCTGGCTAATCTTTGGGAGGAGATGCTCAAAAGCCAAGGAGAGCTCATCCAAGACTTCTCCGTGAAGATGTCAAACCTCGGTGGGAAGGTGATAGCTCTAACCTCGGCCAATGACGTTCATCAGAAGGAGAAGTAGGACGCTGATGCTAAAGTTGTGAAGCCATTCGAGCTCAACTCCAAGCTTTAGGCCGAGGTCAATAAGCTGAAGAATGAGGGGAAGAAGAAGAAGAAGCAGTTGGAGAACGAGGTCGTGGAACTTAGAAAGGAGCTGGCGGACTTGGACGCTGAGAAGGCTAAGTTCGATCAGGCAACCAAGAGGTTTTATCAGGATGGCTTCTGCTTGGCCCATCGCCAAGCCTTGTCTAGATTTCCCGACCTCGACCTCTCCTTCTTGGCGGCCTTGGACATCCCCGAAGGACTATCCTAGTAGTGGTCGAGGGCAGAGTTCCTCAATGTTCCTGCCATTCCACCTTCGGCGCCTAAAGCAGCTATCACCGATAAAGACTCTGAAGGTGATGATGTCGAGGATGGTAAGGAGCCGATGGATGCCCAGGATCACGAATAGGCCTTCTTTCTCTTCTTGTTCTTTTGTAATCCATCTTTTGTACTTTTATCACCATATTAATGAAGTCTCTCTTTTCTTCAAAATTTTCGCTAAGGTCCTTAGTAGACCTTCTTCGGACGTGAAGTGTGTCACAACCATGTTCAGTCCTTCAGAAAACATCATCTTCTACAGAATTTAACCCCTATTCAAATCAGTCAAGTACCTTTTGCACTAATCACGTTCGATCAACGTCTTTTGGGAAAAGTGGCCCTTTGGTCACACCCTCATTCAGACAACCACTTTCGTTGTAGTTAGCATCTTTTAATTTTTGAAAATTTTTCTAAGTTTCAATCATGCATTTTAGAAAATACTCCCATTCGGCAACCATGTTCAGGTGAAGGAGATATTCATCTTTGGGAGTAACCATCTTCGGTCATACTTTCTCGGTGTTTTTGCTTGACTTTCTACTTGAAAATTTTTCTAAGCATGCACTTAGGCACTTTTAGGGGATGAGCAACTATGCTCGGCTGACCATCTTCAGTGCAACTTATCCTCCGTCATAGTTTTATCCCTTTTGCCCTGACCATGTTCAGTCTTCCACCTCGGAATAGGGCATTTTCAATTTTCTCATTCGTAAGCGAACATGTTCGGTCATATATGCCTTTGATAAAAAATGGAAATAGTTTTGCTCAGACATTCTCGGAAAAGACCTTATTCGATTTTTTCACCATGTTTAGTCGGTCACCCTTGGGGAGAATTGTACAATTTTTCCTTAGAAATTTCTTCTAAGTATAGAATTTTTTCAAGGAATCTGAATGCCATGTATTTTTGAATTCTCCACCTTCGGTGTCACCGAGCTTGTAGACTCCAAGACAAATTTCATTGAGGACCAAATAGGGTCTATCCCAGTTCGCCCGAAGTACTTCGTGAGATTGTTTTTGGGGTTCAAACTCGGCTCTTCGAAGGATGAGATCCCCTTTTTTGATTCCTTTTCACTTTACATGCAAGTTGCTAGCGATGGCTACTCTTTCTGGAAAGCTTTTCTTTTGAGCTCGACCATTTCTCTGTACTCATCAATGAGTTCCAATGTGGTTCTCAAACCGAGGTTGTTCCCTTTTTCGTCGAACACCTGTATCCTGACTGATGGTTGTATAACTTTGACAGGAATAATGGCGTCCGTACAAAACATGAGTAAGAAGGGTGGTTCACCCGTGTCCCTCCTCGGAGTGGTTCGGTAGCTCCACAACACGCTCGAAAGCTCTCTTGACCATTTTCGCTTTGCATCCATCAACCTTTTCTTCAGGCCATCTTTTATTGTTCTGTTGGACACTTCATCTTGTCCATTGCTCTGAGGATGAGCCACCAGGGTGGAGAGCATTTTAATTCTGAGGTTAGTTATGAATTCCTAGAACCCTTTATCAGTGAATTGGGAACTATTATCGGCTACTATCACCCTCGGTATGCCAAATCTACATATGATGTTCTTCCAGACAAACCTCTATATGTCATTCACCATGATTGCCCTTAATGGCTCTACCTCGATCGACTTAGTGAAATAATCTGCTGCGACTATGCAAAACTTCACTCCTCTTGGAGCTGTTGGGAGAGGTCCAATAAGGTCAATACCCCATACGATGAAGGGGCAAGGGTAGTTAGCCGAAGTTATCATTTTTTATGGTAGTCTTTGGATAGGTGTGTGTCTTTGGCAATTGTCGCACCTCTAGACGAATTGCCTTGCGTCCTTCCTTAGAGTAGGCCAGAAATATCCTTGCCAGAGGAGGACCCCGGTAGGGGCATCGGTTCCTATGTGCGAACCACAATCTCCCTCATCGACTTCTTTGAGCATCATTTGAACATCCTCTTCACTAATACACCTCTGTAATAGAGTTGCATACCCTTGCCGGTACAGCTCCTCCCCAATCAATAACTATCTTCCTGAGCGCTTCCGCACTTTGGCTGCTTCAAGATGGTCCTCGAGAAGTTCCGAGGTTGAGAGGTATTTTTTGATAAGGTCTTTCCACCCTTTTTCCCGAGGTTGTTACGCACATTACTACTACACTCGGCTGATGTAGTACCTCAGTAGACTCTTTTGATTTAGCCAGTGTGTCAGCCTTCATATTATATTGTTGAGGTACATTTTCTATATGCACCATGTCAAACTCCTGAATGAGCTTTTTGATGAGGTCATGGTACTTTGCCAAGGTTGGGTCCTTTATGTCATAGTCTTCCGCCATTTGCCGGACTACTAACTGGGAAGCGCTGTGGGCCTTCAGATTTCTTACACCAACTCTTTTTTCCAGGTGCATGCCTACTACGAAAGCTTCATATTCGGTGGCGTTGTTAGTGACGTTGAATCCGAATTTGATGGCCCTCATGGCTTCCATACCTTCGGGACCACGAAGGATCACTCTGACTCCTTGATGTTTAGAACCAGAGGCTCCATCAACAAATAGTTTCCACTCAGGTTCATTCTTCTCGAGGTCCTAGGGGAATCCTCAGCTTTTGGGACTTCAGCGACGAAGTCTGCCAGCGCTTGGGCCTTTATTGCCCTTCTTGGCACATAAGTGATGTTGTACTCATGAAGCTCAATGCACCATTTTGATAATCTTCCCGAGTGATCCACTCTCCTCATGACGTCCCGAAGAGGTAGGTTGCTTCGGATAGTAATAGGATGACCTTGGAAGTAAGGTCACAACCTTCTGCTCGCCAATACTAAGACATAAATAGCCTTCTGCAAAGAGGGTACCTAACTTCAATGCCATGTAGGGATTTCCTCACATAGTATACCGGCCACTGCCTTCCTCCCTCTTCCTTTACAAGCACCAAACTCACCATTTTTTCGTTGACGGTGAGGTAAAGGATGAATGGTTATTCTTCCCTCGGCTGCCAAAGTGTCAGTAGACGGGTTAGGTGACTTTTGAGCTCATCCCAGGCCTTTTGGCAGTCTTAGGTCCAAGGGTGTTCTTGCGTACCAAAGGTACCTTCATCTTTTGCTGGTTTGGTGAGCACTTTGAAGAATGGTTGGCAGCGATCCCTATATCTAAAGATGAATCTACTGAGCGAAGTCATTCTTCTAGTCAGCCTTTACACGTCCTTGATTGTTGTGGGAGTTCAGAATCCCAGCAGGGCCTTAACCTTTTCTGGGTTGGCTTTGATTCCTATTTCTGATACCATGAATCCAAGGAACTTGCCCGCATTCACTTTGAACACGCATTTCTCCGGGTTGAGACAGATTCTGAATTGCTGAAGTCGGTGGAATGTTTCCTTTATGTATATGATATGAGTATTAGGCAGTTTGCTCTTAACTATCATATCATCAACATATACTTCCATATTCCTCCTGATTTGGGTGTCAAACACTTTGTTCATCAACCTTTGGTACTTTGCTCTTGCATTCTTCAGACCAAAGGGCATTCTGACATAGTAGTAGGTCCCGACTTCGATAATGAAGGCAGTTTTTTCCTCGTCTTTGGGATCCATCCGAATTTGGTGGTATCCACTAAATGCGTCGAGGAATTTGAGCGGTTTGTACTCGGTGGTGGTGTTACCACCTCACAAAAAGGGAGAATTACAAGTGTGTCATAATGGCTAAAAACCATTATATTGTATAATTCTCACCATAGTGATTGTAGTGTGGGGAGTAAAAGGTATGATCAACACCTCCTTAAAAGTGTTCCAAGTTTGTAACTTGGTCCCCAAGAAAAGCCTTAAGGATTGCTTGTTTGTCAAGCAACCTATGGACTTTTTTGTAATGTTTTGGAAATTCGGGTACTCAATTGTAAAACTTTCACAAAAGAGATTTGGAGAGTCATGGGAAGGATATGAATGGTATGAAAGTGCTATTGGAGGACCAAATTGCTTATGGAAGACAACTAAGGACAAAGAAAACACAAAATGGCATAAAGGACCTAAGTGTTCTAATGTAGGCCTTAAGATGTGTTTGTCTATGACTTAAGTCAAATGGAAGTTTTGTTGGGTTATCCCACATAAGGAGGGCTGCTAAAGCAAGATAAGGATGGTCAAATGTGGGCCAAGAGATTAAGACTAAGAAACCATAGTCTTGTAGCAAGGAAAATGACATAAGACAAGGTTAAGACTACTTAAGTGTGTTTAGTGTACTTTTGACTATTTAAGTAGTCAAGACCACCTTTGCTTCTCTAAATTTTGGCCTCCACCAGCAAAAAAAAATCCAGCTCTCTCCTCCACACTTCCTCCATAGCCACCATACCATCAAACTCAAAACTACTTGCAATTGCAGTCAAGGAAGCACAATTGGAAGCTATTTGGTGCTATTACTTGAGTGCACCAAGGATCAAGCTCCAATTTCAGCATACCCATCAAGGTAAGGGTTCTCTTGCTCTCATGGGTTGTTTTCTGTATTTTCAAACATCCATGGAGCTATGGCTAAGCTTGGAAGAGAGCCATGAGCTTGATGAACCAAGCTTATTGAGGGGAGTGCACTTATTGAAGGTTTTGTGACCTATTGTGAAGTGCACAAAGATGGAAGTGAAATGAGGGTTTCTAGAGCCCAAATTTAGTACTAACTAGTGTTAAAATCCTCCTAAGACCAAGCATTAGCTTGAGGAGGGCTGCCATAGTGATTTGGTTAAGTTTATTACATGTTTTATGGACTAACCTATGGTATATGTTGCTGCCACATTTCATGTGTTTGTTGTTTGTGTTTCACTGCTGCATTTTGTTGCTATATCTTGTATATATGCATTGTGGTTTTTTTTTTTAGTGTCTTTGGATTCAGGTTTTAATTATGGTTACATTGCCTACTGAATCCAAGTGCTACCCTTACAAAGTTTCTCAATGAAACTTACTACCCTCAATTCTGTCATTTCAGGTCAAGCTGAAAGATCACCTTCAAACTAACCTTTTTGGTTTGATTTTTGATCTGAAATTTTAGGTACATGAATTTCCATATGTCTAGTTGTGATCTGGAAATTTTGATGATTTTAGGAGCACATTTGGTATTTTTAATGGTGGTACTTACTGTGTTGTGCAGTAGCTGTCCAGCATCCTGTTTTTGGACTCCATTGTGTCTCAGGACCTCCTGTAACCTAGGGTACGTATTTAGCTCAGTTAACACCATATTGTAGTGCATGTATGAATTTACATGTAGTGTATGTAAAATGAGACAAGTATGTGAACATTTGAGTAATGTTTTGGCTATGTAAGTGATGTGGTGCAAAGCTGCCTAAGTGTGAATGATGGGCTGCTTACTTGTAAATTTTGTTTTGGCCACATAAAGTTGTTAATAGAAAGGGAATTTAATTCCTATGTGTAATGGACATATATGGGATAGCCTTGGAGGGCTTTCCCCTTGTGAATGAAGTGTTTACATGGTTTGGAAAAATTGTATGGGCAAAATGGTCCAAAAGTTGCCAGAATTTTGACTCTGGACATAAAGTTTAATATCTCCCTGTGTAGGATGAACCTTGATATGAAATTTTGACCACACCTAGAGGACATCTAAAAGGTTAACTGGGATTTTGAATTTCTGGATTTAGATCCCTGTAGCCAAAGATAAGACGTTGCAAATTTGGCTGAGTTACTGTTTATTTGGTCAGAAATTTGTAACCAACTTAAAAAATCCATAACTTGGTCCATAGGTGGCTGTTGATGTAAAAAAAAATTGCTTGGTTTTCTATAAGTCTCTACTTGATAATGGAGCAAGGAAAATATGGGGCTATGTGGCTATAATGATACAGTTTATTAGTGGAAGTTACAGGTGCAGTAGCTGGCCACTAGAACTTAACAAGATTGCCTAATGTGTGGAAGCCAAAACTAAGACTTGTGCTAGTGTTTCCATTCATTGCTGCCTTGGTGTGCGTGCAATGTGAATATGTGTGTGATGGTTGTACCAATATGCATGTATTTACATAGTGCCCAAGAGGGCCACTTGGGTATGCACACGAAGGGTAGTGTTCTGGTGGCCTACAGAACATTACCAATCCTGGGAGTCTAAATGCACAGTTTTGGCACCATAACTGGACTAGCTTGGAGTGGGTAACAGGTGGAGTCCACCAATTGATCTATTGGTGGCAAAGGATATGAATCCTTAGGATAGGCATTGTTTACATTTCAGAAGTTGATGCACATTCGGAGTTTATCACTCCCTTCTTTTGTAGCAATGACAACATTGCTAAGCCATTCGGGGTACTTGACCTCTCTTATTACACCTTCTTCCATTATACGTTGGACTTCGGTTTTGATGAAGTTGTTCTTATGTGCCGAGAGGCTTCACTTTTTTTTCGAATAGGCTTCACCTCCGAACGCACTTTAAGGCTATGTTGGATTTTGCAAGAGTAAACCCTAGGCATGTCGTTCGGAGAGTAGGCAAACAGATCTTTGTTCATAACAGAAAAGATACAAGCTTTTCCTTGTCACCTTCGGCCAGTTTTTTCCCCACTCGGTTACTTCAGGCAAGGACAAGTTCTACATCTTCTGTTTCTATTTTCTCAAGGTCTCCTATTTCTTCCCCCCTTGCCTCTTCTCCGAGCATGGTCTTTTCTCCTGAAGTCTGTGCATGTATCTTCGTTAGGCCTTGTCTTGCTTTCACAAAGACCTTCCTCGCTTTAGCTTGGCCAATAAATATCTCGACGTCCCCATCCTTCGTCGTGAAGGTGACAGTCAGGTACTTCACATCTGGACGGATGTGGAGATTCCCTTGCGTCTGCCTTTCGAGGATGGCATTATATGACGAAGGGACATCTATGATGATGAATCTTGTCATTGTGGAAGGGAAGAGCTCTTTCTTGCCCTAAACCGAAGTTCCTTTTAACATCAGAGGTAGGTCGATCCACCCGAGGACAGGGTGTTCGGATGGACCCACCCTAAAGGTAGGGGAGGTGACAGGTTTGAGATCGCCTTTTGAGATGCCCAAGTTTAGGAGGAGGTGCGAGAACAGTATGCCAGCATTGGAGCCATCATTGATGAGCACTCTTTTGACGTCCCAACTCCCTATCCTTGCCATGATTAGGAGGTGATCATCATGAGGGAATTTCACGATAAACCCATATTTCCGAACAAGCTTGTTCGTTGGGTTCCCAAACTCCATCATTGAGATTTCCCGAACTTTCCTTTTTCTCTCGGCCGAGTGTATCCCAGTAGTTGATGGCCTAGGGCCTCATCGTTGTGAGTCATGATGACTGTTGAGGAGACTTCTAGGAGGAAGAACGCCTGGAAGGTGGATCGCCCCAAGGAGAGTACCTGAAAAGCTGGTAAACAGGGTTAGGAGGTCCCCGGAGTGTTTTTCCGGGGGGGGAGCCTCCGACGCCCAAGTCAGTGGTGGCCGGAAGAAGGAGAAAGTCACTAGCTCAAAGAGAAAGGCAGAAAAGTCTCGCCTGGTATTTTCTCAGGGTGTGGGAGCTGTATATCCGGCCTACCAACCTCCTGTCAAGTATTTATTTCCTGTATATATAGGAATACCTAGCCCGTTCAGATCATGACACGTGTGCGGTCGGATGCTCCTGAACGTCTGGGCGTAGGGGACAGATAGTTGGTAACTAGATGGCCTTGAGCCTTGTGCTGAGACGGGCCATGATATGATTCTGATGGCGTCTGCGCGTCAGGGCGACTTTTTACGTCTGTGGTGGGACGTGTCAGAGGCTTCCTTAAATGCTTCCTTAAATGCGCCTGCCGTACTCCCGAGGTCCCTGGGCGAGGTCATCCTCTAGTTCGGACAGAGCCTCTTCGGGAAGCCTACCCTCAGTTCGGGGGTTCCCAGTTCCAGGGGGTTCCGCCTTCGGGGATATCATATTCGGGCAGCAATGTCTGGTGCCACTTTTCCGAAGGCGCGTTGTTCACAACCTTGGGGGGCGAATGGAGTCCTCAAGTTTTACTGGCGTGCCGAGGCTCGGAGCTCTCAGGCTATCTCCCGAGGTGCATGATTCCACCTATTCCCGGGAAGCGCCAGTTCTTCTGGCCGTTGTTGTGGCAGGGTATTCGGCCAGATTGAGGCGACAGCCTTTGGCTATCACATGCCCCCCTCTGGAAAGCCGAAGTGAAGACTTCGGTTTGCATCTCTTTCCGAGGTTGCCGTTGGGAGTCTTGTTGGGAAGCATAACTTGTTCCGAGGTCGCACCTTTTGCCCGAGGGTCTGGGCTGTTCGGCCTTGGCCTATTCTTTGGTGTCTCCGAGGCAAAGCCTGTACCGAAGATACACCTCTTGCCCAAAAGTCATGGGCTGTTCAGCCATAGCCTGTCTCTTGGTGTCCTCGAGGTGGCCTGCTTTTTATTTCTGCAGGTCTGATGGCCAAGCGTGTCAGACTGAGCGGCGCGTCTCCATTTCTCAGGGATGTCAAACGACGTGTCCCAATTAGGAGGCGTGTCCCGATTTTCCAGGCACGTTTGGGGAGGCACGTCCCCCATTTCTGCGCAGCGGTTGACACGTGGCTTCTTGCCATTGGAGGAGAGGCGCGTCATTTACAGAGGGCACGCCTTTTCGGGTGCAGCGGGCAGTTACGGCGACGGTTCGCCTCCAATGGGTACTTATGATGTTCTTTCGGTTACCTACCTTTGGCCTATAAATAGCCCATTCCATCATAAGTCCCACTTACTGTTTTTCTGCTCTTTTTCTGCTCTGCCCTCTGTTCTTGCGTTTTATCTTGCTTTCTGTGGCGGAGCTTCTTTAATAAGAGCTTTTTCCTACCAACTTTCACGACGGCGTCCTCAGGCAAATCTTTTGGTGGGTTTTGATTTCCAGAGTACTTGATTCCTCTGTTTTTCTGAGTTTTTCTGGAAAACTGTTGTTTTTTCCAAACTCGTCTTCTGAGTTTTTTCTGGAAACTATTTTCTTTTCCATCTCAAACTCTTTTTCATGTCTGCGATGCCTGTTCCTGAGAGCTGGAAACCTCTTCTGGCCCATCCTTGCTGTACCACCCCCGAAAAACTAGAGAGGTGGAAGAAAAAATTCTTTCTTCCATCTTACGCGGTGACCAGACTGCCTCGTTCTAGCCATTTTGCTTTTTCAAACCGTGGCGACGAGGTTACCGTCTTTCGAGCCCAACTGAAGGCCGGACTTCGGTATCCTTCCCCGAAGGTGGTTTGCGAGTTCTGCCAATTCCATGGCATTGCTGTGAACCAGCTTCCCCCGAACGCGTACTGCTATTTTAACGCCTACCTCTGCATGTGTGGCGTGTTCGGGATAGAGCCCCACTTCATCATTTTCATGCAGTACTACAAGCTCTATGTGGTCCCGAAGGGTGGCTTCTATTTCCTGCTGCCTCGGGGATCCGGGAGCAAAAAATTCACCTTCACCTTCGACACGAAGGATAGCTGGCGGGGGTGGCAGCCTAAGTTCTTTTTCCTCAAGGTGGATAAGAACTGGTCTGATGTCCCGACCAGGTGGGCTCAGGGAGTGCTGAACGCAGACGTCGTTGATCCGAGGATGCTGCTGACCCCACCGTTGGCTTCCGTGTTCGCGGATTTCGACGCCCGCATTCGGGCAATCGCTGACTGGGCTCCCGAGGTCTCTCCTCATGCTCTTTACCCCTTTCCTATCAACTGGAGGTTGATGACCGAGGAAGTCCTTCGGGAAGTGAAAGTGGTTAAGGAGCACGTGACTGACCCCAATATGCCCGCTCCCGCCATCGCCGGGAAAGACTCCTGGCTGGTCAAGCTCCTTAAGGGGGAGACTTCTTTCGAAACTTTTGCCGAAAGTGAGTAATCTTCCATCCCTTTATACTTTTTCCTTGGACTTACGCTGATATTTCTTCTCTTTTTCAGAGATGGGCGATGGTGCTGCCGCTTAATACAAGGCCCTCTTTTCTGGCCAAGTGGAGAAGGGGGAGCAGACAAAGAAGGCGGCTTCCCGAAGAAGGAAGACGACAGGGGCGGGACCCTCGGCGAAGCGGGCTAGGAAGGCGCTCCAGCCTTCTCAGCCAGAGCTTTTGGAAGAAGAAGCTGGCGAAGACGCTGGTCTTGTTGAAATTCCACCGGCCGAGGTGCCCGCTACTTCCGCCGAGGTGCCTCCTCCCGACCTTGAGGCCCCCAGAAACACTGTAGTGGTAGAAGTACCCACCGCCGAGGAGCGGTACCGGCAGAAGGGTAAGGGACTTTCTTCCGAGGGGCCCGAGGACACTGTCTCCGAGGTTCCTCCAGGTATGCCTTTAGGCGAAGTTCAGCTCCTTTTCCTTTCGCGAATTTTTCTTCTACTCCTAACTTCCTTCTCACTTTCAGGGGAGCCTCTTACTGTCGGCTGGAGGGCCATTCATGAGAGGAAACGGGCCCTGCGCGATGCCACAATCCCTGAGGGGAAGATCCCCTTGGAGCCCTTTTGGACAATCACGGAGGATATGAATTTGTTCTCCGACGATTGTCCGAAGATGACAAAAGAGATTTGGAAGGGGATGACCACTGACGCCTCCTTCCGGGCCATTGCGGCGGCTCACCCGGGGGATAATACCCTCGCCGCAAAAGTCACCGAGCATGCTGCTCAGGTATAGTCTTTACACTTTTTTCCTCAATTTTCTAAGTGTTTAGACTTGTACTAACCTGGACTTTTGCCTTGCCGTAGCTGCTGGAGTACGCTGGTTATCTCCGAGTTCGGGTCGCCAGACAGGCTGCCTCCAAGGATGCGACTTCGCGGGAACTCAGTGTAGCGAAGGCTTCGCTTGCGAAGGTGATCGCCAGCAACCAGCAGCTGACAGCGGATTGTTCTCAGCAACTTGCTGCCGTTCGGGAGGAGTTCTCGAAGAAAAGAGAAGAACTTGAAAAGGACTCCTCCCGGAAGATTGCCGACCTCGGCGACCAAGTAAAGGGGCTGCTCGCCGCCAACGAAGATCTTGTCAAGGACAAGGCTATTTCCGACAGTCTTGCGTCGAGGTTGACGGACGAGAACACTGCTCTTCAAGCCGAGGTCGAGGCTCTGAAGAAGGAGTCCGGAGAGACGCTGGGGATAAGCGAGCTTGAAGAGGAGGTTGCTGAGCTGAGGGACGAGGTCAATGTCCTTGGCATTCAAAAACGTACTTCTGATGACATGGCCAAGGTCGCCTTTCAGGACGGCTTCTGCCTCGCTCGGCACCAGGTGCTGCAAAGGTTCCCAGATTTGGACCTCTCTTTTCTGGAGGGCCTAAACATTCCTGAGGGACCTCGGTGGCAGTGGTCCAAGGTCGAGCATCTAAAGCTTCCTGGTCTTCGTCCGCCCGGCTCTCCCTAGTTTGTTTTAGGGCTCCTCTTATTTTTCTCCTTCGTGCTCCTTCTTTGGACACTTCTTTTGTAAGGCAGCGTTTGCTCTAAATGAACAATCTTTTCAGCTAAGTCCTTTCTTGCAAGTTTCTTCATTTCCACTGTCCCGAACACGTTTGCTTCAAGAGACTTTTGGAAAACCTGCAACCAAAGAAACTTTTTACCTTCCTTTGTCCCGAGCGTGCTCGCTCAAGAGACTTTCTGGAAAGTTTGTAAAAATTTGGCTAAGTCTTTTGCAGGCTTTTTGTTTCCTTTTATCCCGAACATGTTCGCTCAAGGGCCTTCGGGAAACCTTCATCCAAATTTTTCTGTCTTCCTATTGTCCCGAGCATATTTGCTCAAGGGACTTAGAAAAATTTTCAAGAGATTGTTCATTCCCTTTTTCCCGAGCACGCTTGCTGAAGGGTGTTCGGAAATTACCTCTGCTTTTGTTTTGGCATGTACTTTTGCGAGATTCTTGCTTTCCCTTTTTCCCGAGCATGTTCGCTCAAGGGTGTTCGGAAAATTTTCTCTGCACTGATTATGCCGAGTACTTTTGCAAGATTCTTGTTTCCCATTTTTCCCGAGCATAGTGGCTCAACGGACTTCGGGAAGTCATATCTGCTTTTTTCGTGGCGAGCACCTTCGCGGAATTTTGTCCTGGACAATTTGGTATACTTAAAAATTTTCTCAAGACCATTCTTCTCCGGACCATCCTGTACTTAGAATATTTTTTGTACAATATATTTCTTCCGCTCAACCTTAGGCGTAGAATTTTTTCAGGGCGTCTGAATGCCAAGTGTTTTTCAATTCTACGCCTTCGGCGTCGCCAAGCTTGTACACGCCTTTTTGTACTTCGGCGAGAACCAGATAAGGTCCTTCCCAATTTGCGCGAAGTACTCCGTGAGATGGCCTTCGGGGTGCAAAGTCGGCCTTTCGGAGAACGAGGTCTCCTTTTTTGATTTCTTTTGGCCTGGCTTTTAAGTTGATAGCCGCGGCCACTCTTTGCTGGAAAGCTTTTCTTCTCAGCTCGGCTATTTCTCTGTGTTCGGCCACAAGGTCGAGCTTAGTTCTCAGACCGAGGTCGTTTCCGCCTTCATCAAATACTTGCACCCGTATTGAAGGCTGAACTATCTCTATTGGGATAATGGCCTCTGTTCCGAAGACGAGTGAGAAGGGAGTTTCCCCTGTGGCTCTTCGTGGCGTCGTTCGGTAGCTCCACAATACACTTTGGAGTTCTCCTGGCCATTTCCCCTTGGCTTCCCCAAGTCTCTTTTTCAGGCCATCTTTTATGGTCCTGTTTGATACTTCCACCTGCCCATTGCTTTGGGGGTGAGCTACTGGGGCGAAGTGCATCTTTATTCCGAGGTCGCTGATGAATTCCTGGAATCCTTTGTCTATGAACTGGGATCCATTATCAGCTACTAGTACCCTCGGTATGCCAAATCTGCATACGATGTTTTTCCATACGAACTTCTGCACTTCTTTTGCCGAGATAGTTGCTAGTGGTTCTGCCTCTACCCACTTTTAGAAATAGTCCACTGCTACCACGCAGAATTTCACGCCTCCGGGCGCTGTGGGGAGTGGCCCAATGAGGTCTATACCCCAGACTGCGAAGGGCCAAGGATAGTCTGCCGACGTTACCATTTCCGAGGGTATCCTCTGGATTTTTGCATGTCTCTGGCAACTACCGCACTTCTGGACGAACTGCCTTGCGTCCTTTCTCAGGGTAGGCCAGAAGTATCCTTGGCGGAGTATCACTGCTGCAAGGGCATCAGTTCCAATGTGCGAGCCGCACATGCCTTCGTGGACTTCTTCGAGGACCATCTCAGTATCCTCTTCGCCCACACATCTCTGCAGCGGATTTGCATATCCTTGCCGATATAACACTTCACCAATCAGGAAGAATCTTCCGGCGCGTCTTCGCAGTCTTGCAGCATTGCCGGCGTCTTCGGGAAGCTCATTCTCTGCGAGGTATCTCTTTATGGGGCCCTTCCACCCCATTCCCGAGGTCGTTACGCTTAGCACGGAGATGCTTGGATGGTCTAGCACCTCGGTGTATGTTTTGGACTTCGCTAAGCAATCTGCCTCAGTGTTATTCCGCCGGGGTACATTTTCGATCAGCACGGCGTCAAACTCTTGGATGAGTTTTGTTACCAGCTCGTGGTATTTTGCCAAGATTGGGTCTTTCGCCCCATAATCCCCTGCCGTTTGCCGAACTACCAGCTGGGAATCGCTGTGAGCCCTTAAGTTTCTCACGCCAATCTTTCTGGCCAAGCGTAATCCCGCTATGAGGGCTTCATACTCAGCCACATTATTGGTGACGTTGAAGCTGAACTTGATAGCCTTCATCACCTCTAGGCCTTCGGGTCCTCTGATAACTATTCCAGCTCCCTGGTGTTCGGACCCCGAGGCTCCGTCAACATGCAAGGTCCATTCTGGCTCACCTTCTTTTGGATCTGAGTGGTTCTCCTCAGTGGTGGGTATTTCGGCGATAAAATCTGCCAATGCTTGGGCTTTTATGGCCTTCCGAGGCTCATACGTGATTTCGTGTTCGCCAAGCTCTATGCACCACTTGGAGAGCCTTCCCGAATGATCAACTCTCTTCATAACATCCCGTAGTGGTAGACTACTTCGGACGATGATGGGGTGAGCCTGGAAATATGGTCGCAGTCTTCTTCCTGCAAGCACCAAGGCGTATATAGCTTTTTGAAGCAAAGGGTACCTGACTTCGGCGCCATGCAGGGACTTGCTGACGTAGTAGACCGGCCATTGTTTCGGCCCTTCTTCTTTTATCAGGACCGAGCTCACGGCCTTTTCTGTGACGGCAAGGTATAGTACGAGGGGTTCTCCCTCCCGAGGTTGTCGCAGAGTCGGCAGGCTGGCCAGGTAGACTTTGAGTTCTTCCCAGGCCTTTTGGCAATCTTCATCCCAGGGATGATTGTTTCTTCCGAGGTCGCCTTCCATCTTTGCTGCCTTTGTGAGGACTTTGAAGAAAGGTCTACACCTATCTCCGTACCTGGAAATAAACCTGCTCAGAGAGGTTATTCTTCCGGTTAGTCTCTGCACGTCTTTGACTGTGGCAGGAGTTCGGAACTCAAGCAGAGCCTTAATCTTCTCAGGATTGGCGTCGATGCCTCTTTTGGATACCATGTACCCAAGGAATTTTCCCGACGTCACCCCGAAGATACACTTCTCGGGGTTAAGGCGAATCCCAAAGGCTCTGAGCTTTTGGAAGGTTTCCTCCAAATCTGTAACGTGGTAGCCGGGCAGCTTGCTTTTTACTATCATATCATCAACATATACTTCCATGTTTCTCCCCATTTGGTCTTTAAAGACCTTGTTCATCAGTCTCTGGTAGGTGGCTCCTGCATTTTTGAGCCCGAAGGGCATTCTGATATAGCAGTACGTTCCTCCCTCGGTGATGAAGGCAGTTTTCTCTTCATCTTCGGGGTCCATCCTTATCTGATGGTAGCCGCTGAAGGCATCTAGGAAGCTCAGGAGCCCGTATTCGGCCGTTGAATCTACCAGTTGATCTATTGGCGGGAGGGGAAATGAGTCTTTCGGGCAAGCATCGTTCAAGTTTCTGAAATCAATGCACATCCGGAGTTTGCTGCTACCTTCTTTTGTGGCAATGACCACGTTGCTTAACCATTCGGGGTATTTTACCTCCCTGATAACTTCAGCATCCAATAGGCGCTGGACTTCGGTTTTCACGAAGTTGCTTTTGTGGGCTGAGATGCTTCGTTTCTTTTGCCTGATAGGTTTTGCTTCCGGGCTTACTTTGAGGCTGTGCTGTATTATGCCAGGGTTCACTCCTGGCATGTCTTTCGGCGAGTAGGCAAACAGATCTTTAGTTTTTAGCAGAAAGGATACAAGATTTTCCTTATCACCTTTGGCCAAGCTCTTCCCTATTCGGGTAGATTGTCCTGGGACAAGATCTACTGCTTCCGTTTCTGCTTCTGCGGGATCTCCTTTTTTGCCTTTCTCCTGCGCCTTTGCCTCCACCGTTTGTGTAGAGCTGTTTGCCGGAGCCTTTCGTGTTTTTACAAACACCTTTCTTACCTCAGCTTGGTCGATGAAGACCTCTGCATCTCCATCCTTGGTGGCGAATGTGACAGTCAAGTACTTCACATCGGGGCGAATGTGCAGGTTCCCCTGAGTCTGCCTTCCAAGGATGGCGTTGTACGAAGACGGGACGTCCATGACGATGAATCTTGCCATTGTGGACGCGTACAACTCAGCTGCTCCGTCTACCGAATTGCCTTTTATCATCAAAGGGAGGTCGATCCATCCGAGGACGGGTAGTTCGGATGGCCCAACGCCGAAGGTGGGTGTGGTGACAGGTTTCAGCTCGCTGCTGGAGATGCCCAAGCTCGGCAGTAAGTGCGAGAATAGGACGTCAGCATTTGAGCCATCATCAAGCAACACTCTCTTGACGTCCCAGTTCCCTATTCTCGCCATTATCAGCAGCGGGTCGTCGTGGGGGAAGACGACAGTGGAGCCATCTTTGCGAGCCAATTTCTTTGATGGACTTTGATACTCCATAACCGCAATTTCTCTGGCCTTCCGCTTTCTTTCCGAGGATGGGAGCCCCGTGATGATGGTTTGGATGACCCCTACTGGAGGTGGAAGGCGCCTTTTTGGACTTCTGTTTCTCCGCCTGTCGGAGTCATAGTCCTCATTTTCGGCCCTCTCTTCCTCCTCTTTTCTGCCCTTTGGGGAGGGCATCCGCAGGTACTTGCGAAGTTGGCCCTGTTTGATCAGCGACTCTATGTACTTCTTCAGCTGGAAGCAGTCTTCGGTGTCATGACCGTGGTCGCGATGAAACTGGCAGAACTTCTTGGCATTCTTCTTATTATCGGCGGCCATGGCCTTTGGCCGCCGAATCTGCGTCCCTTGCCTTTCCAGCGCCATGAGAATGTTGGTCTGTGTCGTGCTCAAGGGTGTGAAACTTTGAGGTTTCTTTCCTCGCATTCGCCGTGGTCGACCTGTATGTTCAGAAAGATGCCGAGCTTGCTGGCTGGACCCTTCGGCGCGGTGATGATCAGACTTCGGCCCCGCCATCCTCAATTCCTCGGCAGTCATGTGCTGCTCTGCCCTTCGGTAAAATTCTCCGAGGGTCTCCGGGGGGTCTTTTGAGAACTCGTAGAACAGCTGTGAGTCATGCCGAAGGCCCCGTGTCATAGCGAGGATGCGGATTTCGGGCCGGAAGTCCGGGACGCTGAGTGCTTCCCTGTTGAATCGTTCGACATAGTCTCGGATCGTCTCTCCGTTTCTCTGCTCTATGTCGAACATCTGTATAGGCATTTTGGCCGTCGGCCTGCTCCCAATGAACTGCTGGGTAAAGGCTGTGGACAACTCCTGAAACTCAGTGATAGTCCCTGGGGTCAACGAATTGTACCATGCTGTTGCTGGGCCCGTGAGGGTGACTTCAAAGCATTTGCACATGGTAGCGTCATCAGCTCCGTGCATTATCATGCTCCGCCTGTACTTCGTCAGATGGGCCTGTGGATCAGTCCGGCCATCATAGATCTCCAGCCTAGGCACTCTGAAGTCGCCTGGCATACCTGCCTCAACGACGGTGTGAATAAACGGGGAGCCATCTTCGCATAATGCCCCCGACAGCCTGTCCCAAACGGGTTTTCTGGTCACTTGCTTCTCCACTCTGTCCAGCCGTGCCAATATCCTTTCCATAAGCGCAGTGGCGCTAGGACCATTTTCGCGGGAGGGAGATCGACGGCGCCTTTTCGGGGAGCGAGTTCGGCGCGGAGGGGTCAGGGCCCTCGCCTCGGGCGACGAACTGCTTCGCTGTGAGACTCTCGGTCGCTTGGACCCGGTTTGTCCCGCAGGCCGTTTCCCGAGGGCTATATCTTCTGTGGATGATTCTCCGCGAGGATCTCCACTTTCTGAACTGCGGTGTGTAGACTTGGGGCTTCTCTCCCGAGGGCGTGTTGATGAGGAGGGTTTCTGGGCCTGTGACTGCTGTGGCCATCTTCGGTCGATCTGCTGAGTCATTTCAGCAACGACCGAGCGCTGAAAGTCCCTCAAGAAGCTCATGGTGATTACCAGAGGGCGGTCCTCCTCAGGCGTAGAAGTCTCTGGGAGTGTCTGCTCAGCAGCCGGTTGTATCTCAGGCGTGGACGAGGACCTTGGGAGTCCCTTGTCCTTAGAACGCCGAGTCTCAACGACGGCAATCTGCGAGCGGGTTCCCACAGACGGCGCCAAATGATGGCCTAGGGCCTCATCGTTGTGAGTCATGATGACTGTTGAGGAGACTTCTAGGAGGAAGAACGCCTGGAAGGTGGATCGCCCCAAGGAGAGTACCTGAAAAGCTGGTAAACAGGGTTAGGAGGTCCCCGGAGTGTTTTTCCGGGGGGGGAGCCTCCGACGCCCAAGTCAGTGGTGGCCGGAAGAAGGAGAAAGTCACTAGCTCAAAGAGAAAGGCAGAAAAGTCTCGCCTGGTATTTTCTCAGGGTGTGGGAGCTGTATATCCGGCCTGCCAACCTCCTGTCAAGTATTTATTTCCTGTATATATAGGAATACCTAGCCCGTTCAGATCATGATACGTGTGCGGTCGGATGCTCCTGAACGTCTGTGCGTAGGGGACAGATAGTTGGTAACTAGATGGCCTTGAGCCTTGTGCTGAGACGGGCCATGATATGATTCTGATGGCGTCTGCGCGTCAGGGCGACTTTTTACGTCTGTGGTGGGACGTGTCAGAGGCTTCCTTAAATGCTTCCTTAAATGCGCCTGCCGTACTCCCGAGGTCCCTGGGCGAGGTCGTCCTCTAGTTCGGACAGAGCCTCTTCGGGAAGCCTACCCTCAGTTCGGGGGTTCCCAGTTCCAGGGGGTTCCGCCTTCGGGGATATCATATTCGGGCAGCAATGTCTGGTGCCACTTTTCCGAAGGCGCGTTGTTCACAACCTTGGGGGGCGAATGGAGTCCTCAAGTTTTACTGGCGTGCCGAGGCTCGGAGCTCTCAGGCTATCTCCCGAGGTGCATGATTCCACCTATTCCCGGGAAGCGCCAGTTCTTCTGGCCGTTGTTGTGGCAGGGTATTCGGCCAGATTGAGGCGACAGCCTTTGGCTATCAGTAGTGATTGTTTGGTTCACTCCAGCCAAAAGTGGTGGCTGCTTTCTAGGACTTCGGTTCTGAAGTCGGTCAGAATCATAGTCCTCATCTTCTGGTTTTCTTTCCTCCTCCCTCCTCCCCTTCGGAGAAGGCATGCGCAGGTAACGCCGAAGTTGGCCTTGCTTTATTAGAGACTCGATGTGCTTCCTCAGCTGGAAGCAATCCTCAGTATCATGCTCATGGTCCCGATGGAACTAGCAGAACCTCTTCATGTTTTTCTTCTTTTCCGAGGTCATGGCCTTCGGATGTTGAATAGGGCTCCCTTACTTTTCCATGGCCAGTAGTATATTTGTTCTGGTGGTGTTCAGGGGGGTGAATGTAATTGGCTTCTTGCCCCTTTGCTTCTGAGGTCTACCTCTAGCCTCGGCTGGATAACGAGGTTGATGGCTTGGACCCTCAGAGCATATATGGTCAGACTTCTGCCCTCCTATCCTTAGGTCCTTAACTGTCATGTGTTGCTCCGCCCCTCGGTAGAATTCTCCGAGGGTGTCCGGGGGATCTTTGGAGAACTCATAGAAGAGCTGTGAGTCCCTCCAAAGTGCCTGATCATTGCGAGGATATAGATTTTGGGGCAAAAGTTTGGAACACTCAGGGCTTCCCGATTAAACCTCTCGACATAGTGGCGAATGGTTTCCCCATTCCTTTGCGTTATTTCAAACATTTGGACATGCATCTCTTTGCAGTCGGCCTACTTCCAATGAACTACTGACTGAATGCAGTGGACAATTCCTGGAAACTCGCTGATAGCCAAAGGCTATCGCCTCAATCTGGCCGAACACCCTGCCACAACAATGGCCAGAAGAACTGGCGCTTCCCGGGAACAGGTGGAATCATGCACCTCGGGAGATAGCCGGAGAGCTCCGAGCCTCGGCACGCCAGTAAAACTTGAGGACTCTATTCGCCCCCCAAGGTTGTGAACAGCACGCCTTCGGAAAAGTGGCACCAGACATTGCTGGCCGAACATGATATCCCCGAAGGCGGAACCCCTTGGAACTGGGAACCCCCGAACTGAGGGTATGCTTCCCGAAGAGGCTTTGTCCGAACTAGAGGACGACCTCGCCCAGGGACCTCGGGAGTACGGCAGGAGCATTTAAGGAAGCATTTAAGGAAGCCTCTGACACATCCCACCACAGACGTAAAAAGCCGCCCTGACGCGCAGACGCCATCAGAATCACATCATGGCCCGTCTCAGCACAAGGCTCGAGGCCATCTGGTTACCAACTATCTGTCCCCTACGCCCAGAAGTTCAGGAACATCCGACCGCACACGTGTCATGATCTGAACGGGCTAGGTATTCCTATATATACAGGAAATAAATACTTGACAGGAGGTTGGTTGGCCGGAGATACAGCTCCCACACTCTGAGAAAATACCAGGCGAGACTTTTCTGCCTTTCTCTTTGAGCTAGTGACTTTCTCCTTTTTCCGGCCACCACTGACTTGGGCGTCGGAGGCTCCCCCCCCGGAAAAACACTCCGGGGGCCTCCTAACCCTGTTTACCAGCTTTTCAGGTACTCTCCTTGGGGCGATCCACCTTCCAGGCGTTCTTCCTCCTAGAAGTCTCTTCAACAGTCATCATGACTCACAACGATGAGGCCCCAGGCCATCATTTGGCGCCGTCTGTGGGAACCCGCTCGCAAATCGCCATCGTTGAGACTCGGCGTTCTAAGGACAAGGGACTCCCAAGGTCCTCGTCCGCGCCTGAGATACAACCGGCCGCTGAGCAGACATTCCCAGAGACTTCTACGCCCGTGGGAGACCGCCCTCTGGTAATCACCATGAGCTTCTTGAGGGACTTTCAGCGCTCGGTCGTTGCTGTAATGACTCAGTAGATCGACCGAAGATGGCCACAGCAGTCACAGGCCCAGAAACCCTCCTCATCAGCACGCCCTCGGGAGAGAAGCCCCAAGTCTACATACCGCAGTTCAGGAAGTGGAGAGCCTCGCGGAGAATCATCCACAGAAGATATAGCCCTCGGGAAACGGCCTGTGGGACAAACCGGGTCCAAGCGACCGAGAGTCTCACAGTGAAGCAGTTCGTCGCTCGAGGCGAGGTCCCTGACCCCTCCGGGCCGAACTCGCTCCCTGAAGAGGCGCCGTCGATCTCCCTCCCGCGAAAATGGTCCTAGCGCCACTGCGCTTATGGAAAGGATATTGGCACGGCTGGACAGAGTGGAGAAGCAAGTGGCCAGAAAACCCGTTTGGGACAGGCTGTCGGGGGCATTATGCGAAGATGACTCCCCGTTTATTCGCGCCGTCGTTGAGGCAGCTATGCCAGGCGACTTCAGAGTGCCTAGGCTGGAGATCTATGATGGCCGGACTGATCCACAGGCCCATCTGATGAAGTACAGACGGAGCATGATAATGCACGGAGCTGATGACGCTACCATGTGCAAATGCTTCGAAGTCACCCTCACGGGCCCAGCAACAGCATGGTACAATTCCTTGCCCCCAGGGACAATCACTGAGTTCCAGGAGTTGTCCACAGCCTTCACCCAGTAGTTCATTGGGAGCAGGCCGACGGCCAAAATGCCTGTGCAGATGTTCGACATAGAGCAGAGAAACGGAGAGACAATCCGAGACTATGTCGAACGATTCAACAGGGAAGCACTCAGTGTCCCGGACTTCCGGCCCGAAATCCGCATCCTCGCTATGACACGGGGCCTTCGGCGTGACTCACAACTGTTCTACGAGTTCTCAAAGGACCCCCCGGAGACCCTCGGAGAATTTTACCGAAGGGCAGAGCAGCACATGACAGCCGAGGAATTGAGGATGGCGGGGCCGAAGTCTGATCATCACCGCGCCGAAGGGTCTAGTCAGCAAGCTCGGCATCTTTCTGAACACACAGGCCGACCACGACGAATGCGAGGAAGGAAACCTAAAAGTTTCACGCCCTTGAGCACGACACGGACCAACATTCTCATGGCGCTGGAAAGGCAAGGGACGCAGATTCGGCGGCCAAAGGCCATGGCCGCCGATAATGAGAAGAATGCCAAGAAGTTCTGCCAGTTTCATCGCGACCACGGTCATGACACCGAAGACTGCTTCCAGCTGAAGAAGTACATAGAGTCATTGATCAAATAGGGCCAACTTCGCAAATACCTGCGGATGCCCTCCCCAAAAGGCAGAAAAGAGGAGGAAGAGAGGGCCGAAAACGAGGACTATGACTCCGACAGGCGGAGAAACAGAAGTCCAAAAAGGCGCCTTCCACCTCCAGTAGGGGTCATCCAAACCATCACCACGGGGCTCCCATCCTCGGAAAGAAAGCGGAAGGCCAGAGAAATTGCAGTTACGGAGTATCAAAGTCCATCAAAGAAACTGGCTCGCAAAGATGGCTCCACCGTCGTCTTCCCCCACGACGACCCGCTGCTGATAATGGCGAGAATAGGGAACTGGGACGTCAAGAGAGTGTTGCTTGATGATGGCTCAAATGCTGACGTCCTGTTCTCGCACTTACTGCCGAGCTTGGGCATCTCCAGCAGCGAGCTTAAACCTGTCACCACGCCCACCTTCGGCGTTGGGCCATCCGAACTACCCGTCCTCGGATGGATCGACCTCCCCTTGATGATGAAAGGCACTTCGGTAGACGGAGCAGCTGAGTTGTACGCGTCCACAGTGGCAAAATTCATCGTCATGGACGTCCCGTCTTTGTACAATGCCATCCTTGGAAGGCAGACTCAGGGGAACCTGCACATTCGCCCCGATGTGAAGTACTTGACTGTCACATTCGCTACCAAGGATGGAGATGCAGAGGTCTTCATCGACCAAGCCGAGGTAAGAAAGGTGTTTGTAAAAGCACGAAAGGCTCCGGCAAACAACTCTACACAAACGGTGGAGGCAAAGGCGCAGGAGAAAGGCAAAGAAGGAGATCCCGCAGAAGCAGAAACGGAAGCAGTAGATCTTGTCCCAGGACAATCTACCCGAATAGGGAAGAGCTTGGCCAAAGGTGACAAGGAAAATCTTGTATCCTTTCTGCTGAAAAATAAAGATCTGTTTGCCTACTCGCCGAAAGACATGCCAGGAGTGAACCCTGGCATAATACAGCACAGCCTCAAAGTAAGCCCGGAAGCAAAACCTATCAGGCAAAAGAAACGAAGCATCTCAGCCCACAAAAGCAACTTCGTGAAAACCGAAGTCCAGCGCCTATTGGATGCTGAAGTTATCAGGGAGGTAAAATACCCCGAATGGTTAAGCAACGTGGTCATCGCCACAAAAGAAGGAAGCAGCAAACTCCGGATGTGCATTGATTTTAGAAACTTGAACGATGCTTGCCCGAAAGACTCATTTCCCCTCCCGCCAATAGATCAACTGGTAGATTCAACGGCCGAATACGGGCTCCTGGGCTTCCTAGATGCCTTCAGCGGCTACCATCAGATAAGGATGGACCCCGAAGATGAAGAGAAAACTACCTTCATCACCGAGGGAGGAACGTACTGCTATGTCAGAATGCCCTTCGGGCTCAAAAATGCAGGAGCCACCTACCAGAGACTGATGAACAAGGTCTTCAAGGACCAAATGGGGAGAAACATGGAGGTATATGTTGATGATATGATAGTAAAAAGCAAGCTGCCCGGCTACCACGTTGCAGATTTGGAGGAAACCTTCCAAAAGCTAAGAGCCTTCGGGATTCGCCTTAATCCCGTGAAGTGTATCTTCGGCGTGACCTCGGGAAAATTCCTTGGGTACATGGTATCCGAAAGAGGCATCGACGCCAATCCTGAGAAGATTAAGGCTCTGCTTGAGTTCCGAACTCCTGCCGCAGTCAAAGACGTGCAGAGACTAACCGGAAGAATAACCTCTCTGAGCAGGTTTATTTCCAGGTACGGAGATAGGTGTAGACCTTTCTTCAAAGTCCTCACAAAGGCAGCAAAGATGGAAGGCGACCCCGGAAGAAACAATCATCCTTGGGACGAAGATTGCCAAAAGGCCTGGGAAGAACTCAAAGTCTACCTGGCCAGCCTGCCGACTTTGCGACAACCTCGGTAGGGAGAACCCCTCGTACTGTACCTCGCCATCACAGAAAAGGCCGTGAGCTCGGTCCTGGTGAAAGAAGAAGGGCCAAAACAATGGCCGGTCTACTACGTCAGCAAGTCCCTGCATGGCGCCGAAGTCAGGTACCCTTTGCTTCAAAAAGCTATATACGCCTTGGTGCTTGCAGGAAGAAGACTGCGACCATATTTCCAGGCTCACCCCATCATCGTCCGAAGTAGTCTACCACTACGGGATGTTATGAAGAGAGTTGATCATTCGGGAAGGCTCTCCAAGTGGTGCATAGAGCTTGGCGAACACGAAATCACGTATGAGCCTCGGAAGGCCATAAAAGCCCAAGCATTGGCAGATTTTATCGCCGAAATACCCACCACTGAGGAGAACCACTCAGATCCGAAAGAAGGTGAGCCAGAATGGACCTTGCATGTTGACGGAGCCTCGGGGTCCGAACACCAGGGAGCTGGAATAGTTATCAGAGGACCCGAAGGCCTAGAGGTGATGAAGGCTATCAAGTTCAGCTTCAACGTCACCAATAATGTGGCTGAGTATGAAGCCCTCATAGCGGGATTACGCTTGGCCAGAAAGATTGGCGTGAGAAACTTAAGGGCTCACAGCGATTCCCAGCTGCTAGTTCGGCAGACGACAGGAGATTATGGGGCGAAGGACCCAATCTTGGCAAAATACCACGAGCTGGTAACAAAACTGATCCAAGAGTTTGACGCCGTGCGAATCGAAAATGTACCCCGGCGGAATAACACTGAGGCAGATTGCTTAGCGAAGTCCAAAACATACACCGAGGTGCTAGACCATCCAAGCATCTCCGTGCTAAGCGTAACGACCTCGGGAACAGGGTGGAAGGACCCCATAAAGAGATACCTCGCAGAGAATGAGCTTCCCGAAGACGCCGGCAATGCTGCAAGACTGCGAAGACGCGCCGGAAGATTCTTCCTGATTGGTGAAGAGTTATATCGGCAAGGATATGCAAATCCGCTGCAGAGATGTGTGGGCGAAGAGGATACTGAGATGGTCCTCGAAGAAGTTCACGAAGGCATGTGCGGCTCGCACATTGGAACTGATGCCCTTGCAGCAGTGATACTCCGCCAAGGATACTTCTGGCCTACCCTGAGAAAGGACGCAAGGCAGTTCGTCCAGAAGTGCGGTAGTTGCCAGAGACATGCAAAAATCCAGAGGATACCCTCGGAAATGGTAACGTCGGCAGACTATCCTTGGCCCTTCACAGTCTGGGGTATAGACCTTATTGGGCCACTCCCCACAGCGCCCGGAGGCGTGAAATTCTGCGTGGTAGCAGTGGACTATTTCTCAAAGTGGGTAGAGGCAGAACCACTAGCAACTATCTCGGCAAAAGAAGTGCAAAAGTTCGTATGGAAGAACATCGTATGCAGATTTGGCATACCGAGGGTACTAGTAGCTGATAATGGATCCTAGTTCATAGACAAAGGATTCCAGGAATTCATCAGCGACCTCGGAATAAAGATGCACTTCGCCCCAGTAGCTCACCCCCAAAGCAATGGGCAGGTGGAAGTATCAAACAGGACCATAAAAGATGGCCTGAAAAAGAGACTTGGGGAAGCCAAGGGGAAATGGCCAGGAGAACTCCAAAGTGTATTGTGGAGCTACCGAACGACGCCACGAAGAGCCACAGGGGAAACTCCCTTCTCACTCATCTTCGGAACAGAGGCCATTATCCCAATAGAGATAGTTCAGGCTTCAATACGGGTGCAAGTATTTGATGAAGGCGGAAACGACCTCGGTCTGAGAACTAAGCTCGACCTTGTGGCCGAACACAGAGAAATAGCCGAGCTGAGAAGAAAAGCTTTCCAGCAAAGAGTGGCCGCGGCTATCAACTGCAAAGCCAGGCCAAAAGAAATCGAAAAAGGAGACCTCATTCTCCGAAAGGCCGACTTTGCACCCCGAAGGCCATCCCACGGAGTACTTCACGCAAATTGGGAAGGACCTTATCTGGTTCTCGCTGAAGTACAAAAAGGCGTGTACAAGCTTGGCAACGCCGAAGGCGTAGAATTGAAAAACACTTGGCATTCAGACGCCTTGAAAAAATTCTACGCCTAAGGTTGAGTGGAGGAGATATATTGTACAAGAAATATTCTAAGTACAGAATGGTCTGGAGAAGAATGGTCTTGAGAAAAATTTCTAAGTATACCAAATTCTCCAAGACAGAATTCCGCGAAGGTGCTCGCCACGAAAAAAGCATATGTGACTTCCCGAAGTCCCTTGAGCCACTTGTAGGGTTTCGGGAGCCAAACAGCGCAGCGGAATTTAACCGAAACCCTCCAGGATCCAAGTGAAACGGGGTAAACCAGGTGTTCAAAAATTTCATACCTAATTTTCGGTTGAGATCTCTCACTCAACTGTAGAGTCGAATCACAAAACCTGAACAGTTGACGTGTTCAGGCTCTCTATGGTATCAACACGAGCCTCTCGGGATCACCACGCTTCCACCACGTCTCGGCAGATGCGTTTCTCTTGCGCTCGCAGTGCTAGCTTGCGTCCTCCAAGGAATTGCAAGAGAAGAGTGCGGCTGTCCTTTTGGGAGGCTAGGGCAAGGAGACCTGCGAATTTCTCACTTAAAAGTTGTATTTATAGTGAGACTCAACTTCCAGGCCTAATGGGTTTCAAAGCCCTAATCCAATTAGGATTTAATTTCGGGCTTAATAATGGCTCAACTCCTTGGCCCATTATTAATACGAAATTAAAGTGAAACCATAACCCAAATAATTAGCCCATGCACTCTAATGATCCAAATAGCTCTACATGTGCGACCCAATAGGCTCTTGCCATGTTGGCAATGATCATAAATCACATTTATGATCATAAGCAATGAGCGGTGTCTAGCAACACATCATTGCTACCCAAGTGACAAGATTGTCGGTGAATCGACTAAACCTTTATGATCATCACCGATATATGCCATTGTCCCTTTGTCCAAGATATCAAGACTAAGCACGAGACATGGAATGTGTCACTCTCGTATAGCCCAATCTTTGGTTTCTTGATTACCGAGTAGACTAACTTAAACTGATGACATTGATATCATATATCAACTCATCGGAGCATGGCCATGCATTTTCTAAGTCTCACTCTATCAAGGGGCCCAAGGATATCACTCCCGTTACATAGGAGGGACAAATCCCATCTTGATCATACAAATCCCTCCGCATGATATGTGACATACCCAATGACCTCCTTCAAGTTCACTCAGTTACGAGCAACAAAGGAAAGTATCAAAGTATGTGACTCACATGTAGGGAACCTTGAAGATCTTAGGTCGAAGGACTACATATACCATGATCACTATGAGAATCACTTATGACACTCATATAATGATCCATGAAGTGTTCTCATGGTGGGTCGGTCCAGTACACAAGTTCTCCAACTTGTACCCATATGTAGACTACATATCTCATATTAGTCTCCACATATGCTAGTCATTATGTATTATTGCAACCCGCTCCACAATAATACTATACTAGGGACGTTTAAGAATATCATTATTCTAGGGTTACAATTATGTTTATTACATTACGCAGAAACAAAACAACAAACAAAATTGCTGGATTAATGCCTCAATAAAATATCATGACTCAATTTGCAAAAATACAATCATCTCATGATTGGCTTTTTGGGCACAACACCAACACCACTATGCTCGGGCAAAATGGGAAACAAGAATCTTGCAAAGGTACTCGGCATAATCAGTGCAGAGAAAATTTTCCGAACACCCTTGAGCGAACATGCTCGGGAAAAAGGGAAAGCAAGAATCTCGCAAAAGTACACGCCAAAACAAAAGCAGAGGTAATTTCCGAACACCCTTGAGCGAACATGCTCGGGAAAAAGGGAAAACAAGAATCTCGCAAAAGTACACGCCAAAACAAAAGCAGAGGTAATTTCCGAACACCCTTGAGCGAACGTGCTCGGGAAAAAGGGAAATGAGCAATCTCGTGAAAATTTTCCTAAGTCCCTTGAGCAAATATGCTCGGGACAATAGGAAGACAGAAAAATTTGGCTGAAGGTTTTCCGAAGTCCCTTGAGCGAACATGTTCGGGATAAAAGGGAACAAAAAGCCTGCAAAAGACTTAGCCAAATTTTTACAAACTTTCCAGAAGGTCTCTTGAGCGAGCACACTCGGGACAAAGGAAGGTAAAAAGTTTCTTTGGTTGCAGGTTTTCCGAAAGTCTCTTGAGCAAACGTGTTCGGGACAGTGGAAATGAAGAAACTTGCAAGAAAGGACTTAGCCAAAAGATTGTTCGTTTAGAGCAAACGCTGCCTTACAAAAGAAGTGCCCAAAGAAGGAGCACAAAGGAGAAAAATAAGAGGAGCCCTAAAACAAACTAGGGAGAGCCGGGCGGACGAAGACCAGGAAGCTTCAGATCCTCGACCTTGGACCACTGCCACCGAGGTCCCTCAGGAATATTTAGGCCCTCCAGAAAAGAGAGGTCCAAATCTGGGAACCTCTGCAGGACTTGGTGCCGAGCAAGGCAGAAGCCGTCCTGAAAGGCGACCTTGGCCATTTGATCAGAAGTATGTTTTTGAACGCCAAGGTCGTTGAGCTCGTCCCTCAGCTCAGCAATCTCCTTCTCCAGCTCGCTTATCCCCAGCGTCCCTCCGGACTCCTTCTTCAGAGCCTCGACCTCGGCTCGGAGAGCATTGTTCTCATCCGTCAACCTCGCCGCAAGACTGTCAGAAACAGCCTTGTCCTTGACAAGATCTTCGTTGGCGGCGAGCAGCCCCTTTACTTGGTCGCCGAGGTCGGCAATCTTCCGGGAGGAGTCCTTTTCAAGTTCTTCTCTCTTCTTCGAGAACTCCTCCCGAACGCCGGCGATTTGCTAAGAACAATCCGCTGCCAGCTGCTGGTTGCTGGCGACCACCTTCGCAAGCGAAGCCTTCGCTTCACTGAGTTCCCGCGAAGTCGCATCCTTGGAGGCAGCCTCTCTGGCCACCCGAACTCGGAGGTAACCAACGTACTCCAGCAGCTACGGCAAGGCAAAAGTCCAGGTTAGTACAAATCTAAACACTTAGAAAATTGAGGAAAAAGAGTGTAAAGACTATACCTGAGCAGCATGCTCGGTGACTTTTGCGGCGAGGGTATTATCCCTCGGGTGAGCCGCCGCAATGGCCCGGAAGGAGGCGTCAGTGGTCATCCCCTTCCAAATCTCCTTTGTCATTTTTGGACAATCGTCGGAGAACAAATTCATTTCCTCCGTGATTGTCCAAAAGGGCTCCAAGGGGATCTTCCCCTCAGGGATTTTGGCATCGCGGAGGGCCCGTTTCCTCTCATGAATGGCCCTCCAGCCAGCAGTAAGAGGCTCATCTGAAAGTGAGAAGGAAGTTAGGAGTAGAAGAAAAATTCACGAAAAGCAAAGGAGCTGAACTTCGCCTGAAGGCATACCTGGAAGAACCTCGGAGATAGTGTCCTCGGGATCCTCGGGCCCCTCGGTAGAAAGACCCTTACCCTTCTGCCGATACCGCTCCTCGGCAGTAGGTACTTCTACCACTACAGTGTTTCTGGGGGCCTCGAGGTCGGGAGGAGGCACCTCGGCGGAAGTAGCGGGGACCTCGGCCGGTGAAATTTCAACAAGACCAGCCTCTTCGCCAGCTTCTTCTTCCGAAAGCTCTGGCTGAGGAGGCTGGACAGCCTTCCTAGCTCGCTTCGCCGAGGGCCCCGCCCCTGTCGACTTCCTTCTTCGGGAAGCCGCCTTCTTTGTCTGCTCCCCCTTCTCCACTTGGCCAGAAAAGAGGGCCTTGTAATAGGCGGCAGCCCCATCGCCCATCTCTGAAAAAGAGAAGAAATATCAGCGTAAGTCCGAGGAAAAAATATAAAGGGGTGGAAGATTACTCACTTTCGGCAAAAGATTCGAAAGAAGTCTCCCCCTTAAGGAGCTTGACCAGCCAGGAGTCCTTCCCGGCGATGGCGGGAGCGGGCATATTGAGGTCAGTCTCGTGCTCCTTAACCACTTTCAGCTCCCGAAGGACTTCTTCGGTCATCAACCTCCAGTTGATAGGAAACGGGTAAAGAGCACGAGGAAAGACCTCGGGAACCCAGTCAGCGACTGCCCGAATGCGGGCGTCGAAATCCGCGAACACGGAAGCCAACGGTGGGGTCAGCAGCATCCTCGGATCAACGACGTCTGCGTTCAGCACTCCCTGAGCCCATCTGGTCGGGACATCAGACCAGTTCTTATCCACCTTCAGGAAAAAGAACTTAGGCTGCCACCCCCGCCAGCTATCCTTCGTGTCGAAGGTGAAGGTGAATTTTTTGCTTCCGGATCCCCGAGGCAGCAGGAAATAGAAGCCACCCTTCGGGACCACGTAGAGCTTGTAGTACTGCATGAAAATGATGAAGTGGGGCTCTATCCCGAACACGCCACACATGCAGAGGTAGGCGTTAAAATAGCAGTACGCGTTCGGGGGAAGCTGGTTCACAGCAATGCCATGGAATTGGCAGAACTCGCAAACCACCTTCGGGGGAGGATACCGAAGTCCGGCCTTCAGTTGGGCTCGGAAGATGGTAACCTCGTCGCTGCGGTTTGAAAAAGCAAAATGGCTAGAACGAGGCAGCCTAGTCACAGCGTAAGAGGGAAGAAAGAATTTTTTCTTCCACCTCTCTAGTTTTTCGGGGGTGGTACAGCAAGGATGGGCCAGAAGAGGTTTCCAGCTCTCGGGAACAGGCATCGTAGACATGGAAAAGAGTTTGAGATGGAAAAGAAAATAGTTTCCAGAAAAAACTCAGAAGACGAGTTTGGAAAAAAAAAAAAAAAAACAACAGTTTTCCAGAAAAACTCAGAAAAACAGAGGAATCAGAGTACTCTGGAAATCAAAACCCACCAAAAGATTTGCCTGAGGACGCCGTCGTGAAAGTTGGTAGGAAAAGCTCTGATTAAAGAAGCTCCGCCACAGAAAGCAAGATAAAACGCAAGAATAGAGGGCAAAGCAGAGAGAGAGCAGAAAAACAGTAAGTGGGACTTATGATGGAATGGGCTATTTATAGGCCAAAGGTGGGTAGCCGAAAAGAGATCATAAGTACCCATTGGAGGCGAACCGTCGCCGTAACTGCCCGCTGCACCCGAAAAGGCGCGCCCTCTGTAAATGACGCGTCTCTCTTCCAATGGCAAGAAGCCGCGTGTCAACCGCTGCGCAGAAATAGGGGACATGCCTCCCCAAACGTCCCTGGAAAACCGGGACACACCTCCTGATTGGGACACGTCGTTTGACATCCCTGAAAAGTGGAGACGCGCCGCTCAGTCTGACACGCTTGGCCATCAGACCTGCAGAAATAAAAATCAGGCCACCTCGAGGACACTAAGAGACAGGCTATGGCTAAACAGCCCATGACTTTTGGGCAAGAGGTGTATCTTCGGTATAGGCTTTGCCTCGGAGACACCAAAGAATAGGCCAAGGCCGAACAGCCCAGACCCTCGGGCAAAAGGTGCGACCTCGGAACAGGTTATGCTTCCCAACAAGACTCCCAACGACAACCTCGGAAAGAGATGCAAACCGAAGTCTTCACTTCGGCTTTCCAGAGGAGGGCATGTGATAGCCAAAGGCTATCGCCTCAATCTGGCCGAACACCCTGCCACAACAATGGCCAGAAGAACTGGCGCTTCCCGGGAACAGGTGGAATCATGCACCTCGGGAGATAGCTGGAGAGCTCCGAGCCTCGGCACGCCAGTAAAACTTGAGGACTCTATTCGCCCCCCAAGGTTGTGAACAGCGCGCCTTCGGAAAAGTGGCACCAGACATTGCTGCCCGAACATGATATCCCCGAAGGCGGAACCCCCTGGAACTGGGAATCCCCGAACTGAGGGTATGCTTCCCGAAGAGGCTCTGTCCGAACTAGAGGACGACCTCGCCCAGGGACCTCGGGAGTACGGCAGGAGCATTTAAGGAAGCATTTAAGGAAGCCTCTGACACGTCCCACCAAAGACGTAAAAAGCCGCCCTGACGCGCAGACGCCATCAGAATCACATCATGGCCCGTCTCAGCATAAGGCTCGAGGCCATCTGGTTACCAACTATCTGCCCCCTACGCCCAGAAGTTCAGGAACATCTGACCGCACACGTGTCATGATCTGAACGGGCTAGGTATTCCTATATATACAGGAAATAAATACTTGACAGGAGGTTGGTTGGCCGGAGATACAGCTCCCACACTCTGAGAAAATACCAGGCGAGACTTTTCTGCCTTTCTCTTTGAGCTAGTGACTTTCTCCTTTTTTTGGCCACCACTGACTTGGGCGTCGGAGGCTCCCCCCCCGGAAAAACACTCCGGGGGCCTCCTAACCCTGTTTACCAGCTTTTCAGGTACTCTCCTTGGGGCGATCCACCTTCCAAGCATTCTTCCTCCTAGAAGTCTCTTCAACAGTCATCATGACTCACAACGATGAGGCCCCAGGCCATCACTCGCTATGGTTCCGGGGGCAGGGAGTTATACCACTCAATCGCCGGCCCTGAAAGGGTGACCTCAAACCACTTACAGATGGTGGCATCATCAACACCATGCAACACCATGCTACGTCTATACTTCGTGAGGTGGGCTTGAGGATCACTACGACCATCGTACATTTCCAAGCATGGTACTCAAAAGTCACTTGGCATGGGTGCCTCTACTACTGCATGGATGAAGGATGACTCTTCCCTAGTGAAGGTGTCCAACAGCCTTGACCAAATAGGCTTCCAAGAAATCTGCTTCTCTACTTTTTCCAATCTTTCCAGGATCTTCTCCATGAGGGTGGTAGTACTAGTTTCTTCTCGTTGCTTGGTGACCTTTGGCAATGGAGAACGATGTCTTGTCGCGGAAGTCTCCACTTCCTGAACTCCGATGAGTAGATTTTGGACTTTTCTCTGTGCGAGCAGCTAGCAAAGAAGCACTTCTGACCGAAGGTGCTTGAGACCACCTTTGGTTAAGTTGTTGTGTCATCTCAGCCACAACAGAGCACTAAAAATCTCAGCCACAACAGGAAGCTCATCATGACCATCAAAGGATGCTCATCCTCAAGCAAAGAAGTCCCTATGGCGGGTTGTTCAATAACCGGCTGAGCTTCTGGTATGGACGAGGACTTCGGGAGCCCATTGTCCTTAGAACGCCAGGTCTCAACGACGGTGGCCTAGGAGTGGGTTCCCACAGACAGCGCCAAATGATGCCCGTTGGCAACCTCGTTGTGTATGATGGTGACCTAAAGTAGGGACTTTTGGTGTAAAGATGTTTGAATGAGAGACTTCCGATGAGAGGGTGACTACAAGACTCAGAAAAAGAAGGGTTAGAGACTCCCTGGAATGTGTTTAAGGTGGAAGAGCCTCCGACACCCAAGTTACTATTTGGAAATAAGGAGCAGAAAGTGGAGAGCAAATAGAAGAGAGTTGTGTGTCCTACTTACCAAGGTTACTCCCAGGTATTTATAGGAGGGTGTAGGAAGGAGCTCGTTTGACATAACCCACGTAGATCGTGACACGTGTTTGGTTGAATGCAATCTGCACCTCCATAGGCGGGTATCTCTTGCTAGCCCTAGCTTATTCTAGCCAAAGGTCAAGAGGTTGTGGGAGGCCTTTGTGTCAGGGGCGTGTGTGAGGTCCCTGTGTTAGAGGCTCGTTAACCATTTTTTTCGTATCTTCGTGAGACCCCTTCGGAATAGGAGGCCCCATTCGGCAAGATATCATCATCGAGGGCCATCATGATAAGTTCTTCGGTGGAGCGGGGCACCTTTGGGAGACGTTCTCCCTTATCGAGGATGGGGAATTATTCTTCCTAGGTCGGTAGGTTCGTAAAATCTGTGGGTAGTGAAAAACACCCTTGCCCCGAAGTTAGTCATGTCACCTTTCTGAGGATGGTGAGGGCCCAACCTTTGTAAGTCAGTCCCACTATTCCCCGAGGGCAGGGCTAGGTCATCGAGGTTAGGGGATCAAGGATAGTGCGGGCCCCTTCTTCCCAAGGTTGGTTACTCTGTTGGGTTTTAGGAGCCAAACAGTGCAGCGGAATTTAACCGAAACCCTCTAGGATCCAAGTGAAACGGGGTAAACCGGGTGTTCAAAATTTTTCATACCTAATTTTCGGTTGAGATCTCTCACTCAACTGTAGATTCAAATCACAAAACCTGAAGAGTTGACATGTTCAGGCTCTCTATGGTATCCACACGAGCCTCTCGGGATCACCATTTCCCGGTAGATGCGTTTCTCTTGCGCTTGCAATGCTAGCTTGCATCCTCCAAGGAATTGCAAGAGAAGAGTGTGGCTATCCTTTTGGGAGGCTAGGGCAAGGAGACCTATGAATTTCTCACTAAAAGTTATATTTGTAGTGAGACTTATCTTCCAGGCCTAATGGGTTTCAAAGCCCTAATCCAATTAGGCTTTAATTTCGGGCTTAATAATGGCTCAACTCTTGGGCCCATTATTAATACGAAATTAAAGTGAAACCATAATGCAAACAATTAGCCCATGCACTCTAATGATCCAAATAGCTCTATGTGTGTGACCCAATAGGCTCTTACCACATTGGCACTGATCATAAATCACATTTATGATCATAAGCAATGAGCGGTGTCTAGCAACACATCATTGCTACCAAAGTGACAAGATTGTTGGTGATTCGACTAAAGCTTTATGATCATTACCGATATATGTCATTGTCCCTTTATCCAAGATATCAAGACTAAGTACGAGACATGGAATGTGTCACTCTCGTATAGCCCAATCTTTGGTTTCTTGATTACTGAGTAGACTAACTTAAATTGATGACATTGATATCGTATATAAACTCATCCGAGCATGGCCATGCATTTTTCTAACTCTCACTCTATCAAGGGGCCCGAAGATATCACTCCCGCTACATAGGAGGGACAAATCCCATCTTGATCATACAAATTCCTCCGCATGATATGTGACATACCCAATGGCCTCCTTCAAGTTCACTCAGTTACGAGCAACAAAGGAAAGTATCAAAGTATGTGACTCACATGTAGGGAACCTTGATGACCTTAGGTCGAAGGACTACATATACCATGATCACTATGAGAATCACTTATGACACTCATATAACGATCCATGTAGTGTTCTCATGGTGGGTAGGTCCAGTACACAAGTTCTCCAACTTGTACCCATATGTAGACTACATATCTCATGTTAGTCTCCACATATGCTAGTCGTTATGTATTATTGCAACCCGCTCCATGATAATACTAGACCAGGGACATTTGAGAATATCATTATTCTAGGGTTACAATTATGTTTATTATGTTACGCAGAAACAAAACAAGAAACATAATTGCTGGATTAATGCCTTAATAAAACATCATGACTCAATGTGCAAAAAATACAATCATCTCATGATTGGCTTTTGGGCACAACACTAACAATCTCCCACTTGCACTAAAGCCAATCATCCATGTATCTATCACCGATGGACCTAGAATGGCTATTATGCTTCTGCTGCGTAAGGGGTTTTGTCAGTGGATCAGCAATGTTGCTGTCTGTCAAAGTCCTGCATATGCTTACATCACCCCTCTCGATGATCTCCCTGATGAGATGATAGCGTCGGAGTATGTGTTTGGATCACTGGTGGGATTGAGGTTCCTTAGCCTATGCAATTGCTCCATTGTTGTCACAATAGAGCTCTATCGGGACGGCAATGCTTGGAACCAATCCAAGTTCAGGGATGAACTTCTTGATCCAAACTGCCTCCTTCGCAGCATCAGAGGTGGCAATGTACTCATATTTTGTTGTAAAGTCAGCTACTATCTTTTGCTTTGAACTCTTCCAGCTCACAGCACCACCACCAATACAAAACACATAACTAGATTGCGATCTAAAATCATCCTTATCGGATTGGAAGCTTGCATCGGTGTAACCCCTTACAACGAGTTCATCTTCACCTCCAAAGACCAAGAATGAATCCTTAGTCCTTCGTAAGTACTTAAGGATGTTCTTAACAGCTACCCAATGACTATCACCGAGATTTGATTGGCACCTACTCGTCATGCTCAAGGCATATGAGACATCGGGACGAGTAGATATCATGGCATACATGATAGATCCAATTGCTGAGGCATATGGAATCTTACTCATGCACTCTCTCTGCTTGGGTGTAATCATACACTGAGATCTAGAAAGAGTCATACCATGTGACATGGGCAAGAATACTTTCCTGGAATCTTGCATGATAAACCTCTTTAGCACCTTGTCAATGTATGTACTTTGACTTAGGCCAAGAATAGATCTATCTCTATAGATCCTGATGCCTAACACATAGGCTGCTTCACCCAAGTCCTTCATAGAGAAACATTTTCCTAGCCAAGTCTTCACAGACTGTAGCTCAGGAATGTCATTCCCGATGAATAGTATGTCATCTACATACAACACCAAGAAGATAGTAGCGCTCCCACTAACCTTCTTGTAGACACAAGGTTAATCTTCATTTTTGATAAAACCAAACTCTTTGATTGCTTCATCAAAATGAAGATTCCAACTTCGAGAAGCTTACTTCAGTCCATAAATAGACCTTTGCAACTTGCAAACTTTATTGGCATTCTCAGGAGTGACAAAACCCTCAGGTTGTTTCATGTACACATCCTCAAGTAACTTTCCATTTAGGAATGCAGTTTTGACATCCATTTGCCATATCTCATAATCATAATGTGCAGCAATAGCGAAAAAAATTTGGATGGATTTCAGCATAACAACTAGTGAAAAAGTTTCATCATAGTCAATACCATTGCTGTCTGTCAAAGTCCTGAATATGCTTACATCACCCATCTCGATGATCTCCCTGATGAGATGATAGCGTCGGAGTATGTGTTTGGATCACTGGTGGGATTGAGGTTCCTTAGCCTATGTGATTTCTCCACTCTTGTCACAATAGAGCTCTATCGGGTTAGCAATGCTTGGAACCACTCAAAGTTTAGTGATGAACTTCTTGATCCAAACTACCTCCTTCGTAGCATCAAAGGCGGCAATGTACTCATATTCTGTTGTAGACTCAGCTATTGTCTCTTACTTTGAACTTTTCCAGCTCACAACACCACCACCAATACAAAACACATAACCAGATTGCTATCTAAAATCATCCTTATCGGATTGGAAGCTTGCATCGGTGCAACCCCTTACAACGAGCTCATCTTCACCTCCAAAGACCAAGAATGCATCCTTAGTCCTTTGTAAGTACTGAAGGATGTTCTTAACAGCTGCCCAATGACTCTCACCAGGGTTCGATTGGTACCTACTTGTCATGCTCAAGGCATATGAGACATCGGGACGAGTACATATCATGGCGTACATGATAGATCCAATTGCTGAGGCATATAGAGTCTAACTCATGCGCTCTCTCTCCTCTGGTATACTCGGACACTGAGATCTAGAAAGAGTTATACCATGTGACATGGGCAAGAATCCTTTCTTAGAATCTTGCATGCTAAACCTCGTTAGCACCTTGTCAATGTATGTACTTTGACTTAGGCCAAGAAGCTTTTTAGATCTATCTCTATAGATCCTGATGCCTAACACATAGGCTGCTTCACCCAAGTGCTTAATAGAGTACCATTTCCCTAGCTAAGTCTTCACAGACTGTAGCTCAGGAATGTCATTCCCGATGAGTAGTGTGTCATCTACATACAACACCAAGTAGACAATAGCGCTCCCACTAACCTTCTTATAGACACAAGGTTCATCTTCATTTTTTATAAAACCAAACTCTTTGATTGCTTCATCAAAACGAAGATTCCAACTTCAGGAAGCTTACTTCAGTCCATCAGTAGACCTTTGCAACTTGCACACTTTATTGGCATTCTCAGGAGTGAGAAAACCCTCAGGTTGTGTCGTGTACACGTCCTCAAGTAGCTTTCCATTTAAGAATACAATTTTGACATCCATTTGCCATATCTCATAATCATAGTGTGCAACAATAATGAACAACATTCGGATGGATTTAAGCATGGCAACTGGTGAAAAAGTTTCATCATAGTCAATACCATGAATTTGCTTGAAACCTTTTGCAACCAATCATCCCTTAAAGGTAATCACATTACCATCCATGTCAGTTTTCTTCTTGAAAACCCATTTGCACCATATGGGTTTTACCCCTTCAGGTGGGTCAACCAAAGTCCATACTTGGTTTTCATACATGGATTCCATCTCGGATTTCATGGCCACTACCCACTTCTCAGAGTCAGGCCCCGACATAGCATGTTGGTAGGTCATGGGCTCATCCTGATCCATGAGCATCACATCACCAGTGTGAGTCATGAGAAATCCATATCTCTCAGGCTCACACTGAATCCTACCAGACCTATGTGGGCTCTATGCTTCAGGAACAGACTATTGAACCACAACATCTTGTGGTGTCTATTCAGGTTCCATTTCAGGTTCAATGTCTCCTTGTTGTTCTTGAATTTCTTCAAGTTCTACTTTCCTCCCACTAGTTCCTTTAAAGAATAACTCTTCCTCTAAGAAGACACCCGTTAGAGCCACAAACACCTTTTGGTCAAAAGGATTGTAGAAATAGTAACCCTTTTTTTCTTTGGGACACCCAACAAAAAGGCATTTTTGAGATTTGGGCCCTAGTTTATTAGAGGATTAATGTTTCACATAAGCATTACAGCCCCAAATCTTCATAAAAGACAAATTGGGACGCCTCCCACTCCATATCTCATATGGTGTCTTTTGAACTGATTTAGATGGAACTCGGTTTAGTGTAAAAGCGGTTGTCTCTAAAGCATGTTCCCAAAAGGAGTTTGGAAGGTCAGCTTGACTCATCATGGAGCGAACCATGTATAACAGAGTTCAATTTCTCCCTTCAGATACACCATTCCGTTGAGGTGTACCAGGTGGAGTGAGTTATGATACTATACCACAGTCCTTTAAATAATCAAGGAATTCTCGATCCAAGTACTCTCCACCTCGATCTGATCGAAGCACTTTGATACTCTTCCCGAGTTGATTCTCTACTTCATTCTTGAATTCTTTGAACTTTTCAAAGGATTCTGACTTGTGTCTCATGAGATACACAGCCGTATCTGCTGAAGTCATCAGTGAAAGTAATGAAGTATTGAAAACCTCTTCTAGCATGTGTAGACATAGGGCCACATACATCACTATGTATGAGTCCTAGTAAGTCATTAGCCCTTTCACTTTGCCCTGTAAATGGGGCTTTGGTCATCTTGCCCAACAAACATGACTCACATGTCTTATATGATTCAAAATCAAATGAGTCCAAGAGTCCATCCTTATGGAGCTTGGATATGCGGGTCTCGTTTATATGGCCCAAGCGACAGTGCCAGAGATAGGTCGGGTTTGAATCATTTAATTTGACCTTCTTGGTATTCACATTATAGATTGGATCTTCGAGGTCTAGAACATACAACCCATTGCTAAGTTGAGAACTACCATAAAACATTTCATTCAAATAAATAGAACAACATTTGTCCTTTATTATAAATGAAAAACCTTTCTTGTCTAAACAAGAAACAGAAATCAAATTTCTACTAATAGTAGGCACAAAGTAGCAGTTGTCTAATTCTAAAACTAATCCACTAGGTAAAGTGAGAACATAAGTCCCTACGGCTAAGGCAGCAACCCTTGCTCCATTTCCAACATGTAGGTCCACTTCACCTCGGGCCAATCTTCTACTTCTACTTAGATCCTGCACATGTGCACAAATGTGACATCCACATCTAGTATCCAATACCCAAGATGAGGAAGTAGAAAAGTTATCGTCTATAACAAAATACCTGAAGTGGAAGTGTTACTTCTTTTTTCCTTAGCAAGTTCTTTAAGATAGAGCGTGCAGTTGCGCTTCCAGTGTCCAGGTTGCTTACAATGGAAGCACTCCCCTTCCTTTGCCACACCACCCTTTGGTTTCAGTGCAGTTTAAGAAGAATTGGCATTGGACTTTCCATTATCTTTATCCTTCTTCTTGTTGGCTTTTCCCTTTCCCTTGCCCTTTTGAACCATCAAAATGGGCTTAGCCTTCTTAAGGTTTTTCTCAGCGGTTCTCAACATGTTGAGCAATTCAGGGAGGGACTTGTCAAGGTCGTTCATGTTATAGTTCATGACGAACTGACTGTAGCTTTCAAGCAACGATTGCAAGACTGCATCAACAACCAACACTTTTGAAGAGCAAATCCCAAACTCTCAAGGTTCTCAATGTACCCAATCTTCTTGAGCACATGAGGACCCACGGGACTTCCCTCAGACATCTTGCACTGAAACAATGCCTTCGAGGTCTCAAACCTCTAATGCCTAGCTTGCTCTTGGAAAAGTATTTTGAGATGCTCGATCATATCGAACACTCCCGTGTTCTCATGTTGCTTCTAAAGCTCAGATTCCATGGTAATAAGCATGAGGCATGCAACACCCAAAGCATCATCAGAATGCCTTCTGTGAGCATCCTTTTCAGCTCTTGGAGTAGTGGCAGCAGGCTCATTTGGAATAGGCTGCTCTAGGACATAAGCCTTTCTTTCTTGCTTGAGGACTTTCCTCAAGTTTCGGTACCATTTGAGAAAGTTGGTTCCATTCAGTTTTTCCTTCTCAAGGATCGATCGCAACAAAAGTGTTGATGTGTTTTGTGCCACGGTTATCTACAACAGTAAATATGCAGTCTAAGACCCATGTATTTTAATTCATTTAATAAGGACTTTTATTAAACGATACTCCCACTATTTTCCTCAAAACAATAACCCTCGATATTATTTCAGAACACCTCGACGCTAAGGTATTCTAGTGGGCCAAGATCCATATTTGACCACAACTTGAGTCAACTTTGGTTTTTCTCTCAAGTTACGGCTATTTAGGTAGGCAACTCCTTGCCAATTGCATTTCATGCAACTCTTGGATAGTTGGGTGAATCAACACTTGTCCAAGCTCATCCCATGAACTTAAGCCCAACTCTATGCCTCTAAGTCCCTAATCCTATTAGGATGACTTAGTTAAGTCGGACCCAAAGTGAGCAATTTGGACATCACTATTATCCCATCGCGCCTTACCAAGATGAACATAGCTGCTTTGCTTTGGCAAACCCACCTAATGTTGATCAAAGTCTTGACGAGTGCCAACATTTGGAAGGCATCACATTTGATAGCCAAAGGGCAATCGCCCCCGAAGGACACCATGTGAGTGCGATGTCCTAGACCAGCGCACCGCCTTTGGCTGAGGAAAGGCGACCAGACCTCGGCAAAGAGAGGGCCTTAAGCACCCTCAGGCAAGCCGGATAAACCTCGCCTTCGGCAGCACTTCAAACCATCTTTGATCACAACAGGTCATCACTCTTCCTGAGGATAGCCTCGAAATGGCTTCACGTGCCTAAACCCACCCTCGGCCATTCTTTGGCCAATCTTCGGGACATATCCTCAAGAGCACTATCACCAAGGACCTGACCCTAACCTCGGACAAGCTTAGCTGGAGGTGTCTCGCATAAAACAAAGGACTCCTTTCGGGGACGTCTATCCCTCCGAGGTACCCTTAGACCCCCAGGGAGTTCGGTCCCCTAGAAAGGCTGGGAGGACGTACGTCTAGACAGCCTTGGAGTCTCTGACACACCGTACTTGTACGGCTCCCGACACGCCGCCTCCAAACACGCTCTGACACGCCGTTCTCGAGCAGCCTGCACCTTTGGTGAAACAGCCTATGGTCGGCCAAGAGCCCCCCTAATGGTACAGACTGATGGCCTGGGGCCTCATCGTTGTGAGTCATGATGACTATTGAAGAGACTTCTAGGAGGAAGAACGCCTGGAAGGTGGATCGCCCCAAGGAGAGTACCTGAAAATCTAGTAAACAGGGTTAGGAGGCCCCCGGAGTGTTTTTCCGGGGGGGGAGCCTCCGACGCCCAAGTCAGTGGTGGCCGGAAAAAGGAGAAAGTCGCTAGCTCAAAGAGAAAGGCAGAAAAGTCTCGCCTGGTATTTTCTCAGAGTGTGGGAGCTGTATCTCCGGCCAACCAACCTCCTGTCAAATATTTATTTCCTGTATATATAGGAATACCTAGCCCGTTCAGATCATGACACGTGTTCGGTCGGATGCTACTGAACTTCTGGGCGTAGGGGATAGATAGTTGGTAACCAGAAGGCCTCGAGCCTTGTGCTGAGACGGGCCATGATGTGATTCTGATGGCGTCTGCGCGTCAGGGCGACTTTTTACGTCTGTGGTGGGACGTGTCAGAGGCTTCCTTAAATGCTTCCTTAAATGCTCCTGCCATACTCCCGAGGTCCCTGGGCGAGGTCGTCCTCTAGTTCGGACAGAGCCTCTTCGGGAAGCATACCCTCAGTTCGGGGGTTCCCAGTTCCAGGGGGTTCCGCCTTCGGGGATATCATGTTCGGGCAGCAATGTCTGGTGCCACTTTTCTGAAGGCGCGCTGTTCACAACCTTGGGGGGCGAATAGAGTCCTCAAGTTTTACCGGCGTGCCGAGGCACGGAGCTCTCCGGTTATCTCCCGAGGTGCATGATTCCACCTGTTCCCGGGAAGCGCCAGTTCTTCTGGCCATTGTTGTGGCAGGGTGTTCGGCCAGATTGAGGCGATAGCCTTTGGCTATCACAGACCACATCTAGTCAGACACGTGTCCTGATCTGGGGAACTTGTGATAGGCGAACTTTCCCTGTCTACCTCCTATAAATAATTTGAGGGCTTCACAGGTAAGGGGACACACGAGAGAAAGCTGGCTCCAGCTTCCTGGATTATCCTCCATCTCCAAATACTAACTTGGGAGTCGGAGACTCCTCCACGGAAAAACACTCCGGGGACCTCCTAACCCTTATTTTCTATGACTTTCAGGTGACCCTCCCAGAACACGTCCTTTCCTGATCTTCTTCTACCTTCGATTGCTCCTGCCATCCTCATCGTGACAAACAATGGAGGTGCTACTAGCCATCACCTGGCGCCATCTGTGGGAAACCTCTCCCACGTTGCCATCGTAGAGACTCGGCGCTCAAATGATAAAGGGCTCCCAAGGTCCCCCCCTGCGCCCGAGGCTCAGCCGGCAACCACATCACCCATGGCGGAAGCCTCTGTATTGGAAGATCACGGTCCTGTAACAGTGACGATGGGTTTTTTATGAGACTTACAATGCTCCATCATCGCCAAACTGACTCAGCAACTCGATCAGAGGTTACCCCAACCTCCTCTGGTCCAAAGGGCCTCTCCCTTGGCCCCTTGTCAGGAAAGAAGTTCAAGGTCTACCCACCGAAGTTCAGGGAGCGGGAACTCCCTTGACGCGTCTTCAACGGAAAATGAACCCATTGAGGTGCGACCCACCAGATGAGGAGCCCCGTAAGAGTCTAGGGCCTCCTGTCAACGGAGTGCATCCCCTTACCAAAAGTCCGAGTCTCCTCCTCACCGGAGTCGCACCCCAAGGGGAAGGAATTCACCATTACCAGCGAACACGTGGCGATCGGGAGAAGTCAACACGGCTTTCCTCATGGAAAAAATCCTGGGAAGACTGGAAAAGGTTGAGAGGTAGATCTCCCGAAAACCAGTCTAGTCCTGCCTGTCTGACTCTTACACCGGAGAAGAGTCACCTTTCGTGCGCGAGGTGGTGGAAGCGCCCATGCCCAGTGACTTCAGGGTACCACGCCTAGAAACTTATGATGGGTGAAGTGATCCTTAGGCGCACTTGACGAAGTACAAGTGAAGTATGGTACTCTATGGCGCAGATGTCGCTACGCTCTGTAAGTGTTTCGAAGTAACACTTTCTGGCCCGGCGACGGCATGGTATAACTCTCTAGCCAACGGAAGCTTGTTAAGCTTCCAAGAGCTGTCCACCGCCTTCACCCAGCAGTTCATCGACAGCAGACCAATTACCAAAATGCCAGTACAAATGTTTGACATAGCTCAGCGAGGGGGGGAGGCCATTCACGATTATGTTGAAAGGTTTAACCGAGAAGCTCTAAGCATACCTGACTTTTCCCCAGAAATTCGCATCCTTGCGATGATCAGAGGACTTCAGAGGGACTCCCAACTATTCTATGAATTTTCCAAAGACCCCCCAGAGATTCTCGGGGAATTCTATAGAAGGGCCGAATAGCATATGATGGCCGAGGAACTTAGAATGGGAGGATCGAAAGGAGAGCACCCGCGGCCCGAAGGGCCTAGTCGCCAGCCTCGACACCAAAATGAGGGGGAAAGACCCCGAAAACAGAGGGGGAAAAGGCCAATGACATTCACCCCCTTGAACACCACTAGAGCCAGCATCCTCATGGCACTAGAAAGACAAGGGACCAGAGTCCCAAAATCAAAGGCCATGACCTCGGAAAACAAGAAGAACATGAAGAAATTTTGTCAGTTTCACTGAGATCATGGCCATCACACTGAGGATTGTTTTCAACTAAGGAAATATATTGAGTCCCTAATTAAGCAGGGTCAACTTCGTCGATACTTACGAATGCCTTCACCAAAAGGAAGGAAGGAGGAACAAAGGAGAGGAGACGACGAAGAGTATGATTCAGATAGACGTCGGGACCGAAGTCCTCGAAAAAATCTTCCACCATCAGCGGGGGTTATCCAAACCATCACTACCGGGATACCCTGGGCTGAGAGAAAAAGGAAGATGAGAGAAATCTCCGTAATGGAGTACGAGAACTCCCCAAGCAGGCTCATTCGTAGAGACGGGTCTACAATAAGACTCCCCCATGACGACCCACTCCTCTTCATGGCAAGGATACGAAACTGGGACGTCAAAAGGGTACTCCTCGATGACGGCTCAAATGCCGATGTCATCTTTTCCCATCTACTGCCTAAGTTAGGCATCCGAAGAGGCGATCTCAGTACAGTCAATTCCTCCACCTTCGGCGTTGGGCCCTCTGAACTTCCGGTTCTTGGATGTGTCGACTTGCCTTCGATGTTGAAAGGGATCTCGCCCCATAACCAAGAAGAGTTAATTGCCTCCGTCAGGTCAAGGTTCATTGTCATTGATGTGCTGTCAGCTTACAATGCTAACCTAGGGAGGCAGACTCAAGTCAATCTTCACATCTGCCCAAACAGGAAGTACCTGACAGTCACCTTTGCAACCCAAGATGGAGACGCAGAGATCTTCATTGACCTAGCCGAAGTTAGAAAGGTCTTTACAAAAGCCAGACAAAGCCCAACAAAAATCCAAGTGCAGACTTTGGTGAAGGAGAGAACAGTCACGACCGGTGAAGAAACAGTGAAGGAAGAAAATGAAATCCTGGAAAAAATAGAAACAGAGGATGTAAAGTTGATCCCTGGCCGAAACACCCGAATTGGAAAAAAATTGGCCGAGGATGACAAAAAGATACTTGCATCCTTCTTGTGTGAGAACAATGATCTATTTGCCTACTCACCGAAAGATATGCCCGAGGTCGACCCCAGCATAATCCACCATGATCTAAGAGTCCAACCAAACTCCATACCAGTTCGGCAAAAAAAGCGGAGTCTATCGACTCATAAGAATTCCTTTGTTAAAGCCGAAGTTAATCGCCTCATTGAGGCCGGGGTAATTAAAAAGGTAAAATACCCCGAATGGCTCAGCAACGTGGTTATTGCCACAAAAGAGGGAACTGAAAAACTCGAAATGTGCATCGACTTCTGAAATTTGAACGACACTTGCCCAAAAGACTATTACCCTATGCCAGCCATAAACCAGTTGGTAGATGCAACTGCCGAGTATGGGCTTCTCAGCTTCCTCGATGCCTTTAGCGGATATCATCATATTCGGATGAACCCCGAGGATGAAGAAAAAACATCCTTCATCACGGAAGCAGGCACCTACTGCTACGTTAGAATGCCCTTCGGGCTTAAAATTGCAGGGGCTACCTATCAAAGGTTGATGAATAATGTATTCGATTCTCAGATCGGGAGAAATATGGAAGTATACGTTGATGATATGATAGTTAAGAGAAAAATGCCTGGCAATCATATCATCGACCTAGGCGAAACCTTCCAACGACTTCAGGAGTTCGGCATACGCCTCAATCCAGAGAAGTGCATATTCGGGGTAAATGCAGGAAAATTCCTCGGGTTTATAGTGTCAGAAATGGGAATAGATGCTAACCCTGAAAAAGTCAAAACCCTGCTAAATTTTTGAATGCCCACATCCATCAAAGACATACAAAAGCCTACAGGGAGAATCACTTCCCTTAGTAGATTCATCTCGAGGTATGGCGACCGATGTCGGCCATTCTTCAAAGTACTCACCAAAGCCCCAAAAAGTGAGCATGCCTCTAGGACCCAGGAGCATCCATGGAACTCAGAATCCCAGAAAGCCTGGGACGAGCTTAAAAACTACCTGACCAAATTGCCAACACTTTGACAACCCTGGGAAAGAGAACCCCTCACCCTTTATCTCACAGTGACAGAAAAGGCGGTGAGTTCGGTCCTAGTGAAAGAAGAAGGTGGGAGGCAATGGCCAGTATATTATGTAAGCAAATCCCTACATGGCGCCGAGATCAGATACCCATTGCTCCAAAAAGCCATCTACGCCTTAGTACTCGTAGGCAGAAGGTTGCGACCTTACTTCCAAGGACACCCTATCACCGTCCGAAGTAACCTGCGTCTACGCGATTTAATGAAAAAAGTAAAGCATTCGGGAAGATTATTGAAATGGTGTATCGATCTTGGGGAGTACGACATTACCTACGAGCCAAGAAGGGCAATAAAAGCCCAGGCACTGGCAGACTTCATTGTCAAAATCCCAGAAATAGAGAATGCCGAAACCTTCGGGGATGATCGAACAAGAGTTGATCCAGAATGGAAGCTTTTTGTCTATGGAGCATCAGGCGCAAAACATCAGGGCGCTGGTATAGTCCTTTGGGGACCCGAAGGCATGGAAGCTACTAAAGCAATCAAATTCGGTTTTGATGTTACCAATAACATCGCTGAATATGATACCCTTATTGCAGGACTAAAATTGGCCAGAAAAGTTGGCATAAAAGTCCTCATGGCCCATAGCGACTCATAGCTAGTAGTCCGGCAGACGAAAGGGGAATAAGCGGCAAAGGATCCAACCTTGGCAAAATATCAGGACATCGTCAAAAAACTCATCGGAGAGTTTGACTCGGTACAAATAGAAAACGTGCCCTGAACTGACAATGTTCAAGCTGACTCCTTGGCTGAATCCAAGGAACCCGGCGAGGTGCTAGAGCAACCTAGCATAGAATTGATGTGCATAGGAACCTCGGGGGAAGGATGGCGAGACCCCATTAAGAAGTATCTAGCAACTTCAGAGCTCCCTAAGGATCCTAAAGAGGCCGCAAAAGTACGAAAGCGCTCAGGAAGATACTTCCTCATCGGAGAAGAACTATACAGGCAAGGGTATGTGAGCCCCCTACAAAAATGCGTAGGCAAAGATGATGTCAGAACAATACTCGAAGAAGTTCACGAAGGAGCTGTGGCTCCCATATAGGAACAGACGCCCTTGCTGGGGTACTACTTCGCCAGGGATACTTTTTGCCTACCTTAAGGAAGGATGCGAGGCAGTTTGTCCGAAAATGTGACAATTGCCAAAGTCATGCCAACATCCAAAGGTTACCTTCAGAAAGAATAAACCCAATAGATTATCCTTGCCCCTTTGACATATGGGGTATTGACCTCATCAGACCTCTTACAAACGCTCCCGGCGCGGTAAACTTCTGCATAGTCGCGGTGGACTACTTCACCAACTGGATAGAAGCAGAGCCATTGGCGTCAATCTCGGCAAAGGACACCCAAAAGTTCGTATGGAAGAACATCATATGCCGATTTGGCATACCAAGGGTAATAGTGGCCGACAATGGAACTTAGTTCGTGGACAGAGGATTCCAGGAATTCATGGCTGACCTCAGCATAAAAATACATTTTGCTCCAGTAGCCCACCCTCAAAGTAACGGGCAGGTCGAGGTATCCAACAGGACAATAAAAGATGGCTTGAAGAAGAGACTAAAAGAGGCAAAGGGGAAATGGCCAGGAGAGCTCCCAAGTGTGCTATGGAGCTACCGTACAACCCCCCGAAGGGCCACCGGGGAAACCCCTTTCTCACTGGTGTATAGGACGGAAGCCATCATCCCCATTGAAGTTATATAGCCTTCGGTAAGAATACAAGTATTCGACCAAGGAGGAAATGATCTCGGCTTGAGAACAAAACTAGACCTCACCGAGGAGCATCGCAAAATGGCCGAACTAAGGAGGAAGGCTTTCCAACAAAGAATAGCTCACGCTGCTAACTTACACGTGAGGAGAAAAAAGATCAAAAAAGGAGACCTTGTTCTCCGAAAGGCCGAATTTGAACCACGCAAGCCATCAGAAGGAGTACTTCGGGCAAACTGGAGTGGACCATATTTCGTCCTCGACGAGGTCCGACCAGGGGTCTACAAATTGGGTAATATCAGCGGAGTAGAGTTGAAAAACACTTGGCATTCAGATTCTTTGAAAAAATTCTATACTTAGACATTTTCTCAAAGAAAAACTTGTAATCAATCTCCCCCGAAGTCGTCAATGAAAGCACGAGTCAAATATGATCACGTTACTGAAGAAAAGTTTCCTTAAATGGTTTTCCTTTCAGAATTAACTCCTTGATGGATTATAAAACCTCGGCGTAAGGCAAGAAAAGTCTAAAATGACTTCTTCCAAAGACATGGGTGTGGACGTTCGCCAAAGAAAAATGCTTACAATCACAATAACTTCTGAAGAATCATATTTGGAAGGAAGAATGGAGATTGGAGAAAAAGTCTTCATTAAAAATCCTAAGGTACAAAAAAGCAAGAGCACAAGAAATAAAGAAGGGACGTCCGGCATCTTTTCGGCGTCATCACCATCTTTAGTAGGCTCAGACGGAGGCAGGGGCCCAATCGGAGGAAGGTTGAGAAACTCTAGCTTCGACCATGTCCACCTGGGCTCTTTGGGAAAGTCCAGAGCGGACAGGTGTGAGAGCACAAGCTCAGGGTACCGAGGAAGGACCTGGTGGCACGCCAAGCAGAAGCCGTCTTGATAAGACACCTTCACCATCTGCTCAGTCTGATCCTTCTCGGCACTGAGAGTCGACAGCTCGTCCTTGAGTGCAGCAATCTTCTCCTCAAGCTTTTTCTTCTTCTTACCCTTAGCCTCCTTCTTCTTCAACGAGTCAACCTCAGCCTGGAGCTCAGCATTCAAAGCAAGCACTTTTGTACAGTTTTCGCTATCTTCAGCGTTCTCTTTTCGAAGGGCCTCATTCTCAGAAGAGAGAACGGCACACTTTGAGCCAAGATCCTCGACCTTGGCTGTAAAATTGAGAAGAAGCTCCTGCTTGCTGGCTGCGAGCTCAGCCCGAAGATTCATGATGTCCTCCTTGGCAATCTTATTTAGTTCACCGTACTTTAGGACATACTTGGCGCAGAACTCCTTTGCCTTGCATAGAGAATCTTCGGACCGAGAGCGGGACTTTGTTTGCTTCGCTGCTCAGGCACGAAAGTATCCGCTGTACGCTAAGAGCTACAGAAAAAAGGGCCCCGAATAAGGATTGGAAGACGATAAAAACTTAGAAGAAGATTTTTCTAAGTAAGAAAGAATAAAGAACTACCTGAGCAGCATGCTCCATCATCCTCGCTGCGAGGATTTCCTCATTTGGGCATTCGGTGATGAGCGACTAAAAGGTGGCACTCGTCATCACCCTCGTCGCCATCTGGGGAGCCATCAGCTGGCTATCCTCGGAGAACAAATTCATGTCCTCCGTGAATGTCCAGAAGGGCTCCCTCGGCACTTTATCTTTTAGGATGTGCCCATCCCAAAGAGCCCTCCTTCGGGCGTGAGCTTCCATCCAGGGGGCAGCAGGAATGTCCTCTACAAGATCAAGCCGAAGTTCCGTTAGTACATCTTCCCTTAGCCATCCATCCAAAAGCAGAAGAATGGCTAAGGAACCAACCTAGAGGAACTTCAGCGATGTCATCTTCAGACTCGCCCCCCCGGATTTCACAAGGAACGTTCTTCCCTTTTCTTCTTCTACTCTCTTCGAGCTCCTGAGCAGATCTTTGCTCGGCTGAAATCTCGGTAGTAAGGACAGCAGTCAGTGCCGTCTTGAGAAAGGCAGAGTTTGAAGAAGGATCCACGGGGGTTGGAGGATGAGTAGGAGATTGATCCTGCACCTGGACCACTTCTTCAAGAGGAGGAGGAGTGGCAGCCTTGGCCTTTTTGGACCTAGAAGGACCGCCGACAGTCTTCTTTCTCTTAGCAGGTGCCTTCTTGCGCGTCTGCTCCCCCCTCTTGGCCTAGCCGAGGAAGAGCGACTTGTAGAAGTTAGCGGATTGATCGCCCATCTCTGCAAAAGGACAAAATATCAGTGTAAGTCCAAAAGGAAAATAGATATCAAACCCTGAAAAGTGACTTACTCTTGGCAAAAGCCTCATATGAAATTTCACCCCGAATGAGCATGACTATCCAAGCCTTCTTCTCCAGAAGAACAGGCATGGGCATGCCAGGGTCACTCTCGTACGCGTTCACCACTCCCAGCTCTCGAAGGACCTCGTTGATCATAAGGTCCCACTTGATGGGAAAAAGGCAAAATGAACGCTGAGGGACCTCAGGGTCCCAGTCTGCCACCGTGCAGATAAGTCGATCGAACTTGTCAAATTCGGCAGACAACTCCAAAGTTAGGAGCTTCCAGGGATCGACGACATCAACCTTCAGGGTCCCTGAAGCCCATCTGATCGGTACGTGGCTCCAAGGCTCAGGGACTGACAAGAAGAAAAACTTCTTCTGCCACCCTCACCAGCTATCTTTGTTGTCGAAGGTAAAGGTAAATTTTTTGCTCCCGGACCCTTGAGGAAGCAGGAAATAAAAGCCACCCTTCGGGACCAGGTGGAGTTTGTAGTACTGCGTGAAGAAGAGAAAGTGGGGGTTTATCTTGAAAACCCCACACATACAGAGGAAAGAGTTGAAGTAAGAATAAAAGTTAGGGGGGAGCTGATTCACAGCAATACTGTGAAACTTGCAGAATTCACAGATGACCCGATGGGGAGGATACCGATGACCGACTTTTAACTAAGCTGGTAAACAGTGATTTCACCTGAATGGGCCATATAACCACACTAGCCGGGGAGGGGCAACCTCGGGACGAGGTAAGAAGGAAGGTAGAATTTGGCCATCCACCTCTTCATCTTCTCTAAGGTGGTACAGTAAGGATGAGATTCAAGAGGAAGAAAGCTTTCGGGAAGAGGTCGGACGGACATCAATGGGGTTGGATCCGACATTTTTCGAAAGAAAGAAGTACGACTTCGGGCAAAATGGAGGAAGAAAATAGAAAGACTTCGGAAGAACAAACCTCGGAAGGAAAAAGAAAAAGAACTACAGAAGAAAGCACCCACCAAAGGTTTTGCCGAAATCAGGGTTGCGGGATGCCGTCATGAAAAGTTGCCGGAAATTGCTCCGTTGTAAAAACCGCCACCGGAAGGACGAAAACGACAGGAGGGAGCTCTGGAACAGATAAGAGCAAAAGAAAGGAATATGACAAGTAATGAGGCAAGAGGTGTTTATATAACCCGAAGGGGGTAACCGAAGCGTCGTCATTATTACCCCTCGAAGGCGAAGGGATGCATTTAGCATAACCGACATAACCATTCGCCATTCGTCAATAGTCATGTGTACGCTAATGCGAAAAATCAGGGCATGCCCCTGACAGTTGACAAACATACATGACACTTCCCAAAGCCATATGACGCTTCCCTAAGCAACATGTCCGAGAGAGAAGACGAAACGATTACACGCCCCTAACAAAGGTCTTGACAAAAGCACCAGAAACATCGCTCAAACTCCAAACAATTTCTAAAAAGCATTCTAGACCGAAGACGCATCTTCGGACTTCCGAGGGGGGGCATGTGATAGCCAAAGGGCAATCGCCTCCAAAGGACACCACGCGAGTGCGATTTCCTAGACCAGCGCACCGCCTTTGGCTGAGGAAAGGCAACCAGACCTTGGGAAAGATAGGGCCTTAAGCACCCTCGGGCAAGCTGGATAAACCTCGCCTTCGACGGCACTTCAGACCAACTTCGGTCACAACAGGTCACAACTCTTCCTGAGGATAAACTCGGAATGGCTCCACGTGCCTAAACCCACCCTCGGCCATTCTTTGGACCGTCTTCGGGACATATCCTTAAGAGCACTATCACCAAGGACCTGAGCCAAACCTCGGGAAAGCTTAGCCGGAGGTGTCTCGCATAAAACAAAGGACCTCCCTTCGGGGACATCTATCCCTCCGAGGTACCCTTAGACCCCCAGGGAGTTTGGTCCCCTAGAAATGCTGGGAGGACGTATGTCTAGACGTCCTAGGAGTCTCTGACACATCGTACTCATACGGCTCCCGACACGCCGCCTCCAAACACGCTTTGACACGCCATTCTTGAGCAGCCTGGACCTTCGGCCGAGCAGCCTATGGTCGGCCAAGAGCCCCCCTAATGGTACGGACCACATCCAGCCGGACACGTGTCCTGATCTGGGGAACTTGTGATAGGCGAACTTTCCCTGTCTACCTCCTATAAATAATCTGAGCGCTTCACAAGTAAGGGGACACACGAGAGAAGGCTACCTTCAACTTCCTGGATTATCCTCCATCTCCAAATACTAACTTGGGCGTCAGAGACTCCTCCCCGGAAAAACACTCCGGGGACCTCCTAACCCTTGTTTTCTGTGACTTTCAGGTGACCCTCCTAGAACACGTCCTTTCCTGATCTTCTTCTCCCTTTGAAAGCTCCTGCCATCCTCATCATGACAAACAATGGAGGTGCTACTGGGCATCAACATTTAATGACTTAATATTTGTTTGAGGGATTTTTTGTTTTGATCTCACCAATTTGTTATCTCTGGTTGTCTTATACATGCATCACATAAAAATATAAAACATGCATCTCAAGCTTACAAGAAAGTAAACGTGACATGGTTGTAGCCTAAACTATGCGATATTCTCAAGCCAATGAGAATATTATAAAAGCATAAGAAAATAAAAGGGTCTTCACATGCTCCTTCTCTTCCTTTCTTGGTTGCTCTTTTGTTGTCACCTCTTTGGACATACCACCTTGGATGATCCCATAATGTACCATTACATTAATAGTAGAAACCTTGAGTTACATTCGAGGGGAGTACGGTGAGAAAATAATGCACAATGAGAGTAACAAGAGAAGGCACAACTTGTAGGCCTTATTTACAAGTACAACCAATCAACGGCAATAACCATGCACCATGCTTCAACCATCAATCAGCATAACATGCCAAATCTCATTCAACAAATGCATGCCAATTTTCGCGAGTTGATTAACCAATTTTTTTTATGTGGCGCTTTGCATATGGCGGTCAGCATGCAATCAAGTGGGCCGCCCTTATGGGGGGTTGCGAGGGGGGCAGCGTCCCTCGGCGCAAAAAATTGTCTTACAATTGCTTTGCCTGAGATCTTCTATTTCAAGCAAGTAGGCACCCGTGACTCCTCCATTCGAACCCACCAAAAATACCTTACTTTCGGTGCCCGAATAGGCCGAATCCAAACCTCGCTAAGGTTTTTGCAACTATTGCAAGAATCCTAATCCATATAGGTATCTCATACCTATCAATTTTGGGTTAATCTCATTAACCAATTACTGTCGTTTCTTCGTATATGTCATATGTTCATTACGAGTCCCGGTTTCATGCATCATGAATCAATCTAATTAATCATGGCAGAAAGCAACCGAACACATAACATCATGTGATTCAACATTCAATCTCGATTTAGGGTTTCACCAGTAGCTCTTATACCACTGTTGGGTTTCGGGAGCCAAACAGCGGAGCAGAATTTAACCGAAACCCTCCAGGATCAAAGTGAAATGAGGTAAATTAGGTGTTCGAAAAAATTTTTATACCTAATTTTCTGTTTAGATCTCTCACTCAACTGTAGAGTCGAATCACAAAACCTGAAGAGTTGACGTGTTCAATCTCTCTATGGTATCCACATGAGCCTCTTGGGATCACCACGCTTCCACCATGTCCCGGCAGATGCATTTCTCTTACACTCGCAGTGCTAGCTTGTGTCCTCCAAGGAATTGCAAGAGAAGAGTGCAGCTGTCCTTTTGGAAGGCTAGGGCAAGGAGACCCTGTGAATTTCTCACTAAAAGTGTATTTATAGTGAGACTTAATTTCCAGGCCTAATGGGTTTCAAAGCCCTAATCAATTAGGCTTTAATTTCGGGCTTAATAATGGCTCAACTCTTGGGCCCATTATTAATACGAAATTAAAGTGAAACCATAACCCAAATAATTAGCCCATGCACTCTAATGATCCAAATAGCTCTATGTGTGAGACCCAATAGGCTCTTACCACATTGGCAACGATCATAAATCATATTTATGATCATAAGCAATGAGTGGTGTCCTGCAACACATCATTGCTACCCAAGTGACAAGATTTTCGGTGATTCGACTAAACCTTTATGATCATCACCGATATATGCCATTGTCCCTTTGTCTAAGATATCAAGACTAAGCACGAGACATGGAATGTGTTAGTCTCGTATACTTTCATTTCTTGGTTACCGAGTAAACCAACTTAAACTGATGACATTGATATCGTATATCAACTCATCCGAGCATGGCCATGCATTTTTCTAAGTCTTACTCTATCAAGGGGCCCGAAGATATCACTCCCGTTACATAGGAGGGACAAATCCCATCTTGATCATACAAATCCCTTCGCATGATATGTGACATACCCAATGACCTCCTTCAAGTTCACTCAGTTACGAGCAACAAAGGAAAGTATCAAAGTATGTGACTCACATGCAGGGAACCTTGATGATCTTAGGTCAAAGGACTACATATACCATGATCACGATGAGAACCACTTATGACACTCATATAACGATCAATGTAGTGTTCTCGTAGTGGGTCAGTCCAGTACACAAGTTCTCCAACTTGTACCCATATGTCGACTACATATCTCATATTAGTCTCCACATATGCTAGTCGTTATGTATTATTGCAACCCGCTCCACAATAATACTAGACCAGGGATGTTTGAGAATATCAGTATTCTAGGGTTACAATTATGTTTATTACGTTAAGCAAAAACATAACAAGAAACATAATTGCTGGATTAATGCCTTAATAAAATACCATGACTCAATGTGGAAAAATACAATCATCTCATGATTAGCTTTTTGGGCATGACACTAACAGTATTTACAAGTGCAACCAATCAAGGGCTATAACCATGCACCATGCTTCAAACACCAATCAGCATATCATGTCAAATCTCATTCAACAAATGCATGCCAATTTTCACGGGTTGATAACCAGTTTTTATTTATGTGGCGCTTCGCATACGGCGGTCCCCCTGGCCTGTCAGCGGGCGGTGCTTCCGCTGACCTATCAGCGAAAGGGGTCACGGGGGGCCACCCTTGCGGGGGTTTGCAAGGGAGGCAGCGCCCCCCCGACGCAAAATATTGTCTTATAATTGCTTTGCCCGAGATCTTCTATTTCGAGCAAGTAGGAACCCGTGACTTCTCCATTCAAGCCACCAAAAATACCTTATTTTCGGTGCCTGAATAGGCCGAATCCAAACAAAGCTAGGGTTTTTGCAACTATTACAAGAATCCTAATCTATATAGGTATCTCATACCAATCAATTTTGGGTTAATCTTATTAACCAATTAGTGTCGTTTCTTCATATATGTCATATGTTCGTTACGGGTTTCGGTTTCATGCATCATGAATCAATCTAATTAATCATGGCCGAAAGCAACCGAACACATAACATCATGCGATTCAACATTCAATCCTGATTTAGGGTTCCACCAATTGCTCTGATACCGCTGTTGGGTTCCGGGAGCCAAACAGCGCAGTAAAATTTAACCGAAACCCTCCAGGATCAAAGTGAAACGGGGTAAACCGGCTGTTCGTAAATTTTCTTACCTAATTTTTGGTTCAGATCTCTCACTCAACTGTAGAGTCAAATCACAAAACCTGAACAGTTGACGTGTTCAGGATCTCTATGGTATCCACACGAGCCTCTTGGGATCACCGCGCTTCCACCACGTCCCGGCAGATGCGTTTCTATTGCGATCGCAATGCTAGCTTGCGTCCTCCAAGGAATTGCAAGGAAAGAGAGCGGCTGTCCTTTTGGGAGGCTAGGGCAAGGAGACCTATGAATTTCTCACTAAAAGTTGCATTTATAGTGAGACTCAACTTCCATGCCTAATGGGTTTCAAAGCCCTAATCCAATTAGGCTTTAATTTTGGGCTTAATGATGGCTCAACTCTTGGGCCCATTATTAATACGAAATTAAAGTGAAACCATAACCCAAATAATTAGCCCATGCACTCTAATAATCCAAATAGCTCTTTGTGTGTGACCCAATAGGCTCTTACTGTTGGGTTTCGGGAGCCAAACAGCCCAGCGGAATTTAACCGAAACCCTCCAAGATCCAAGTGAAACGGGGTAAACCGGGTGTTCGAAAATTTCATACCTAATTTTCGGTTGAGATCTCTCACTCAACTGTAGAGTCGAATCACAAAACCTGAACAGTTGGCGTGTTCAGGCTCTCTATGGTATCCACACGAGCCTCTCGGGATCACCACGCTTCCACCATGTCCCGGCAGATGCGTTTCTCTTGCACTCGCAGTGCTAGCTTGCGTCCTCCAAGGAATTGGAAGAGAAGAGTGCGGCTGTCCTTTTGGGAGGCTAGCGCAAGGAGACCTGCGAATTTCTCACTTAAAAGTTGTATTTATAGTGAGACTCAACTTCCAAGCCTAATGGGTTTCAAAGCCCTAATCCAATTAGGATTTAATTTCGGGCTTAATAATGGCTCAACTCCTTGGCCCATTATTAATACGAAATTAAAGTGAAACCATAACCCAAATAATTAGCCCATGCACTCTAATGATCCAAATAGCTCTATGTGTGCGACCCAATAGGCTCTTGCCATGTTGGCAATGATCATTGATAGCCAAACGCTATCGCCTCTATCTGGCCGAACTCCCTGCCACAATGATGGCCAGAAAAAGCTGGCGCTACCCGAGAAAAGGTGCGATCAGGCACCTCAGGAGATAGCCGAAGAGCTCCGAGCCCGGCACGCCAGGAAGCCCCGAGGACACTATTCGGCCCCCAAGGTTGTGAACATATTGCCTTCGGAAAAGCGGCACCAGACATAGCGAGCCGAACATGATATCCCCGAAGGCGGAACTCCCTGAAACTGGGAACCCCCGAACTGAGGGCTTGTTTCCCGAAGAGGCCCTGTCCGAACTAGAGGACGACCTCACCCAGGGACCTCGGGAGTACGGCAGGAGCATTTATGGAAGCATTTAAGGAAGCCTCTGACACGTCCTTTCACAGATGTCATAAAGTCGCCTGAATAGGCGCTCTGACATACGGACGCCATCAGAATCACATCATGGCCCATCTCAGCACGTTGCTCAGGACAACCTGCTACCAGTTATCTGTCTCCTACGCCCAGAAACTCAGGGAACATCCGACCGAACACGTGTCGTGATCTGAACGGGCTAGGCGCTCCTATAAATACCAGGAATTAATACTGGGCAGGAGGCTGGTTGGTTGGCCAAACACGGCACCCACACTCTGAGAAAGCTATCAGGCGAGACCCTTCAGCCCTTTGTGCTATTTGCTCTGCCTTTTCTCAGCCACCACTGACTTGGGCGTCGGAGGCTCCCCCCCCGGAAAAACACTCCGGGGGCCTCCTAACCCTTTGTTTCTGAGCTTTTAGGCACTCCCCTTCGGGCTGTCCATTCCACCAGACGTTCTTCCTCCCAGAAGTCTCTCCACCAGTCACCATGACTATAAACGATGAGGCCCCTGGCCATCATTTGGCGCCGTCTGTGGGAAACCGCTCTGAGATCGCCGTCGTTGAGACTCGGCGTTCTAAGGACAAGGGGCTCCCGAAGTCCCCGTCCGCGCCTGAGATACAACGGGCTGCTAAGCAAACACTCCCAGGGACTTCTGCGCCTGAGGAAGACCGCCCTCTGGTAATCACCATGAGCTTCTTGAGAGACTTTCAGCGTTCGGTCATGTCTGAAATGACCCAGCAGATTGACCGAAGGTGGTCACAGCAAACACAGGCCCAGAGACCCCCCTCACCGACACGCCCTTGGGAGAAAAGCCCCAAGTCTACACATCGCAGTTCGGGGAGTGGAGACCCTCGCGGAGAATCATCCACAGAAGATATAGCCCTCGGGAAATGGCCTATGGGACAAACCAGGTCCAAGCGACCGAGAGTCTCACAGCGAAGCAGTTCGTCGCCTGAGCCGAGGTCCATGACCCCTCAGCGCCGAACTCGCCTCCCGAAGAGGCGCTAGAGATCTCCATTCCCTAAAAAAGGCCCTAGCACCACATTGCTGATGGAGAGGATACTAGCACGGCTGGACAGAGTGGAGAAACAAGTGGCCAGAAAACCTGTTTGGGCCAGACTCTCGGGAACATGCTGCGAAGATGACTCGCCATTTATTCAGGCCGTTGTTGAGGCAGCCATGCCAGGTGACTTCAGAGTACCTCGGTTGGAGATTTATGATGGCCGTACTGATCCACAGGCCCATCTGACGAAGTACAAACGCAGCATGATAATACACGGTGCTGACGACGCTACCATGTGCAAGTGCTTCGAAGTCACCCTCATAGGGCCAGCCACGGCGTGGTACAATTCCTTGCCTTCAGGAACCATCACTGAGTTCCATGAGTTGTCCACAGCCTTCGCCCAGCAGTTCATCGGGAGCCGACCTATGGCGAAGATGCCTGTGCAGATGTTCGACATAGAGCAGAGGAATGGAGAAACCATCCGAGACTATGTCGAAAGATTCAACAGGGAAGCTCTGAGCGTCCCAAACTTCAGGCCCGAAATCCGCATTCTTGCCATGACACGAGGCCTTCGGCGAGACTCACAGCTGTTCTACGAGTTCTCAAAGGACCCCCCGGAGACCCTCGGAGAATTTTACCGAAGATCAGAACAGCACATGACCGCCGAAGAACTAAGAATGGCTGGGCCGAAGTCTGATCACCACCGCCCCGAATAGTCCAGTCAACAAGCTCGGCATCCTACCGAATACGCAGGATGACCTCGGAGGATGCGAGGAAAGAAACCTCAAAGTTTCACACCATTGAGCACTTCACGGACCAACATTCTCATGGCACTGGAAAGGCAAGGGACGCAGATTCGGCGACCAAGGGCCATGACCGCCGATAATAAGAAGAGTGCAAAGAAGTTCTGCCAGTTTCATCGCGACCACGGTCATGACACCGAAGACTGCTTCCAGCTGAAGAAGTACATAGAGTCGCTGATAAAAAATGGACAACTTCGGAAATACCTGAGGATGCCATCCCCGAAAGACAGAAAAATGGAGGAAGAAGGGGCCGAAGATGAGGACTACGACTCCGACAGGCGGAGAAATAGAAGTCAAAAAAAGCGCCCTCCACCTCCAGCAGGGGTTATCTAAACCATCACCACGGGGCTCCCATCCTCGGAAAGAAAGCGGAAAGCCAGAGAAATTGCAGTCATAGAGTATCAAAGTCCATCAAAGAAGCAGGCTCGTAAAGGTGGCCCCACCGTCGTCTTCCCCCACGACGATCCGCTACTGGTCATGGCGAGAGTAGGGGACTGGGACGTCAAAAGAGTGTTGCTTGATGATGGCTCAAATGCTGACATCCTATTCTTGCACCTGTTGCCAAGATTGGGCATCTCCAGCAGCGAACTGAACCATGTTACCTCGCCCACTTTTTGGGGTCGGACCATCCGAACTCCCCGACCTCGGATGGATCGACCTCCGGCTGATGTTGAAAGGGACTTCGGTGAACGGAGCAGCTGAGTTGTACGCCTCCAGAATGGCAAGATTCATCGGCGTGAACGTCTCGTCCTCGTATAACGCCATCCTTGGAAGGCAGACAGTGGAGAAGCTGCATATTCGCCCTGATGTGAAGTACTTCACTATCACATTCGCCACCAAGGATGGAGATGCAGAGGTGTTCGTAGACCAACCCGAGGTAAGAAAGGTGTTCAGGAAAGCGCGAAAAGCAATAGAGCTTTTCCAGGTCAATCTACCCGAATAGGCAAGGGCAAGGGCACCCGAAAAAGGCAAAGAAGAAGATCTCGCCAAGACAGAAATGGAAGCAATAGAGCTTGTTCCAGGTCAATCTACCCGAATAGGGAAGAGCTTGGCCGAAGGTGACAAGGAAAATCTTGTATCCTTTCTGCTGGAAAATAAAGATCTGTTTGCCTACTCGCCAAAAAATATGCCGGGGGTGAACCCTGGCATAATACATCATAGCCTCAAAGTAAGTCCGGAAGCAAGGCCTGTCCGGCAAAAAAAATGAAGCATGTCAGCCCACAAAAGCAACTTTGCCGAAACCGAAGTCCAGCGTCTCCTAGATGCTGAGGCTATCAGGGAGGTCAAGTACCCCTAATGGTTAAGCAACGTGGTCATCGCCACAAAAGAAGGTAGCAGCAAACTCCGGATGTGCATCGACCTCAGAAACTTGAACGATGCTTACCCGAAAGACTCATACCCTCTGCCACCAATAGATTCAACTGTTGAACATGGGCTCCTAAGTTTCCTAAACGCCTTAAGTGGCTACCATCAGATAAGGATGGACCCCGAAGATGAAGAGAAGACTGCCTTCATCACCGAGGGAGGAACGTACTGCTATATCAGGATGCCCTCCGGGCTAAAAAATGCAGGAGCCACCTACCAGAGGCTGATGAACAGGGTCTTTCAAAGACAAAATAAGGAGAAACATGGAGGTGTATGTTGATGATATGCTAGTCAAGAGCAAGCTGCCTGGCTACCACCTTCCAAAAGCTCGGACCCTCCGGGAACCGCCTTAATCCTGAGAAGTGCATCTTCGGGGAGACTTCGGGAAAATTCCTTGGGTACGTGGTATCCGAAAGAGGCATCGACGCTAACCCCGAGTAGATTAAGGCCCTGCTTGAATTCCGAACTCCTGGCACTGCCAAAGATGCGCAGAGACTCACCGGAAGAATAACCTCTCTGAGCAGGTTTATTGCCAGGTACGGAGATAGGTGTAGACCTTTCTCCAAAGTCCTCACAAAGGCAACAAAAATGGAAGGCGACCTCGGAAGAAATGATCATCCTTGGGATGAAGATTGCCAAAAGGCCTGGGAAGAACTCAAAGTCTACCTGGCCAGCCTGCCGACTCTGCGACAACCTCGGGAGGGAGAGCCCCTCGTACTATACCTCGCCGTCACAGAAAAAGCTGTGAGCTCGGTCCTCATGAAGGAAGAAGGGCCAAAGCAATGACCGGTCTACTATGTCAGCAAGTCCCTGCATGACGCCGAAGTCAGGTACCCTTTGCTTCAAAAAAGCTATATACGCCTTGGTGCTTCCAGGGAGAAGGCTGCGATCATTCGGGAAGCCTCTCCAAATGGTGCATAGAGCATGACAAACACAAAATTACGTATGAGCCACGGAAGGCCATAAAAACTCAAGGCGTATTATCAGGGGCCCCGAAGGCCTAGAGGTAATAAAGGATACCAAGTTCGGCAGACGGCAGGAGATTACGGGGCGAAGGACCCAATTTTGGGAAAATATCATGAGCTAGTAGCAAGGCTCATCCAAGATTGACGCCGTACGGATCGTGAAGGAACATCGGCAGAATAACTCTGAGGCAGATTGCTTGGCGAAGACGAAAACATATATCGAGGTACCAGATCATCCGAGCATCTCAGTGCTGAGCATGACGACCTCGGGAACGGGATGGAAAGACCCAATAAAAAGATAACTCGCAGAGAATTTGCTCCCCGAAGACCCCGGCGATGCTGCAAGATTGCGAAGACACTCCGAAAGCTTCTTCCTGATTGATGAAGAGTTATATCGGCAGGGATATGGGAATCCGCTGCAAAGATGTGTGGATGAAAAGGATACTGAAATGGTCCTTGAAGAAGTTCACGAAGGCATGTGTGGTTGACACATTGGAACTAATGCCCTGACAGCGGTGATACTCCCCCAAGGATACTTCTGGCCTACCCTGAAAAAGGACGCAAGACAGTTCGCCCGAAAATGTGGGAGCTGCCAGAGACACGCGAAAAACCAGAGGACACCCTCGGAAATGGTAACTTCGGCAGACTATCCTTGGCCCTTCGCAGTCTGGGGTATAGACCTTATTGGGCCACTCCCCACAGCACCCGGAGGCATGAAATTCCGCGTGGTAGCAGTGGACTATTTCTCAAAGTGGGAGGAGGCAGAACCACTAACAATTATCTCGGCAAAAGAAGTGCAGAAGTTCCTATGGAAGAACATCGTATGCAGACTTGGCATACCGAGGGTACTAGTAGCTGATAATGGATCCCAGTTCATAGACAAAGGATTCCAAAAATTAATCAGCGACCTGGGAATAAAGATGCACTTCGCCCCAATAGCTCACCCCCAAAGCAACGGGCAGGTAGAAGTATCGAACAGGACCACAAATGATGGCCTGAAAAAGAGACTAGGGGAAGCCAAGGGGAATTGGCCAGGAGAACTCCAAAGTGTACTATGGAGCTACCGAGCGACGCCCCGAAGAGCCACAGGGGAAACTCCTTTCTCACTCGTCTTCGGAACAGAGGCTATTATCCCACTAGAGAGAAATAGCCAAGCTGAGAAGAAAAGCTTTTCAGCAAAAGAGTGACCGCGGCTGTAAACTTACGGGCCAGGCCAAAAGAAATCAAGAAGCGAAACCTCATTCTCCGAAAGGCCGACATCGCACGCCGAAGGCCATCCCATGCCGTACTTCGCGCGTATTGACAAGGACCCTATCTGGTTCTCGATGAAGTATGAAAAGGCATGTACAAGCTTGGCGACGCCGAAGGCGTAGAATTGAAGAACACTTGGCACTCAGACGCCTTGAAAAAATTCCACGCTTGAGGTTGGGTGGAGGAGTTATGTTGTACAGAATGGCCTTGAGAAAAATTCTTAAGTGTACAGAAATTATGCAAAACAGAATTTCCGCAGAGGTGCTCGCCATGATAAAGCGTAGATATGACTTTCCGAAGTCCCTTGAGCCATCACGCTCGGGAAAGATGGAAAAAAAAAATCTCGCAGAAGTACTCGCCATAACCAGCGCAGAGATAATTTCCCGAACTCCCTTGAGCGAACATGCTCGGGAAAATGGGAAGTGAAAAATCTCGTGAAAGGTTTTTCGAAGTCTCTAGAGCAAACATGCTCGGGACAACTGGAAAAACAAAAAATTTGACTGAAGGTTTCCGAAGTCCCTAGAGCAAACATGCTCCGGACAACTGGAAAAACAAAAAATTTGACTGAAGGTTTCCGAAGTCCCTTGAGCAATCATGTTCGGGGTAAAATGGAAATGCAAAAGCCTGCAAAAAGACTTAGTCAAATTTTTTCAGGCCTTCCAGAAAGTCTTACGAGCAAGCGCACTCGGGACAAAGGAAGGTAAAAAAGTTCCTTTATTCGCAAGTTTTCCAGAGTCTCTTGAGCGAACGTGTTCGGGACAATGGAAATGAAGAAGCTCGCAAGAAAAGACTTAGCCAAAAAATCCTCATTAAGAGCAAAGCTGCTTTAAAATAGAGAACTGTCCGAAGAAGGATTACAAAATAGAAGGAAAGGAAAAGGGGCCCTAAAAATTGGCTAAGGGTTCGCGGCGTCCCGAGAGCCACTCGTCTGCCCGCCCTTTTCCATCACCTTCGGCGCTGGAATTGAAGGAGGAATTTTCAGATGTTCGACCTTGGACCATTTCCACCGAGGTCCCCTAGGAATGTTTAGACCCTCTAGGAAAGAGAGGTCCAGATTTGGGAACCTCTTGAGAACCTGGTGCCGAGCAAGGCAGAAGCTGTCCTAGAACACGACCTTGCTCATCTGATCAGACTTGTTCTTCTCAAGCTCAAGGTCGTCATGCTCATCCTTCAGATCCTCGACCTCCTCTTCCAGCGCCTTTATCTGCTCCTCCCCCTTCGGCTCCTTCTTCAACGATTCGACCTCGGCTCGGAGAGCGTTATTCTCACACGTCAACGACACTATACGGCCGTCAGAACCAGCCTTGTGCTGAAGAAGATCCTCGTTGGCGGCGAGCATCCCCTTTATTTGGTCACCGAGGTCAGCGATCTTCCTGGAGGAGTCCTTTTGAAGTTCTTCTTTTTCCTTCCGGAACTCCTCCCGAAGGGCAGCTATTTCTTTCTCAGCAGCCTCTTTTAGCTGATGGTTCTTGGCGACCGACTCTGCCAGCGCGGTCCTTGTCTCATTCATTGTTCGAGTGGCCGAAGTTCGAAAAGCAGCCTCCCTAGCCACCCGAACTCGGAGAAAGGCGGTGTACCCCATCAGCTGCAAAAAATAAACACAAGGTCAATACGAACCAGAAACTTAGGAAAGAATTGAAGGGAAAGAGCTGTGAAGGATATACCTGAGCAGCATGCTCGGTAATCTTTGCGGCGAGGGTATTATCCCCCGGGTTGGCCGCCGCTATAGCCCTGAATGAGGACTCGGTGAGCACCCCCTTCAAAATTTCCTTGGCCATTTGAGGAACGTCCTCGGAGTACATATTCATGTCCTCCGTGAACGTCCAAAAAGGCTCCTTGGGTATCCTCCCTTGCGGGATTTTGGCATCCCGAAGAGCTCGTTTCCGAGCATGATCGGCCACCCAGCCTGGGGTAGTCAACCCCCCTGCGTGATAAGAATGAGAAGGAGATTAAAGACAAAGAAGCCAATCCAGAAAAAACAAAAGAAGTACACTTTGTCTGGAAACAAACCTGGCGGAACCTCGACAACATCATCCTCGGAGTCCTCGACGGAAATGCCCTTACCCTTCCGCTTGCGCCGCTCCTCGGCAGAAGGTACTTCTACCACTACAGCACGGAGGGCCTGTGACGCGGTAGGACTCTGAGGGGGAGCGTCAGTTGAAGGGACCTCGGAAGCAGCAGCCTCAGACGCCGGAACTTCGGCTGTCCCAGGCTCCTCGGCGATCTCCTCGGGGATTTCTTCTAGAACAGCTCTCCTTGCCCGTTTCCTCGAAGGCCTCGCGCCAGTAGACTTCCGCCTTCGGGAAGACACCTTGTTCGTCTGGTCGCCCTCCTCCACTTGGCCAGTGAAAAGGGACTTGTAATAGGCGGCAGTCGCATCGCCCATCTCTGAAAAAGGAGAGAAACATCAGCGTGAGTCCGAGGAAAGAACAGTAAAGGAGTAGAAGATAACTCACTTTCGGCAAGCATTTCGAAAGAAATTTCCTCCTTAAGAAGCTTGACCAACCAGGAATCCTTCCCGGCGATGGCAGGAGCTGGCATCCCGAGGTCAGTCTCGTGCTCCTTTACCACCTTTAGCTCCCGAAGGACCTCTTCGGTCATCAACCTCCAGTTGATTGGAAAAGGGTAAAGGGCGAGTGGAACGACCTCGGGATCCCAGTCAGAGACAACCCGAATGCGGGCGTCAAAATCCGTGAACAAGGAAGCTAACTCTGGGGTCAGCAGCATCCTCGGATCAGCAACGTCCACATCCAGTGTTCCCTGAGCCCATTTGGTCGGAACGTACGACCAGGCCTCGTCCATCTTCATGAAGAAAAACTTCTGTTGCCACCCCCGCCAGCTTTCTTTAGTGGCGAAGGTGAACATGAATTTCTTGCCCCCGGATCCCCGAGGTAGCATGAAATAGAAGCCACCCTTCGGGACCATAGAGAGCTTGTAATACTGCATAAAAATTCTGAAATTGGGTTCTATCCCAAAGACGCCACACATGCAGAGGTAGGCGTTAAAATAGCAGAACGAGTTCGGGGGAAGCTGGTTCACAGCAATGCCATGAAATTTGCAGAACTCGCACACCATCTTCGGGGGAGGATACCGAAGACCGGCCTTCAGCTGAGCTTGGAAAATGGTAACCTCCTAACTGCGGTTTGAAAAAGCATAATGGCTAGAACGAGGCAGCCTAGTAATGGCGTAAGAGGGAAGAAATAATTTTTTCTTCCACCTCTCTAACTTTTCAGGTGTAGTGCAACAAGGATGGGCTAAAAGAGGTTGCCAGCTCTCAGGAAGGGTCATTTTTCGACAGAGAACGAGTTTGAAAATGGAAGAAAACAGTTTCCAGAGAAAAAATCAAAAGAACACAGGGATCAAAGCGCTCTGAAAAACAAAAACCCACCGAAAGATTTGCCAAAATCTGAGGACGCCGTCGTGAAAGCTGGCTGGAAAAAAGCTCTGATTAAGGTAGGTCCGCCACAGAAAGCAAGAAAGTGCAAGAACAGGGGCACAGCAGAGAGGAGAGCAGAAGAGAAAGCAAAAGGAACTTATGGTAGAGTGGGCTATTTATAAGCCAGAGATGGGTAACCGAAAAATCGTCATAAGTACCCTTTGGAGGCGAACCGTCGCTGTAACTGCTCTCTGCACCTGAAAAGGCACGCCCTCTGTAACCGACGCCACTCTCCTCCAATGGCAAAGCACCACGTGTCAACCTCTGCGCGCAAATAGGGGACACATCCTCCAAACGTCCCTAGAAAGCTGGGACACGTCTTCTGCCATCCCTGGAAAACAGGGATGAAACTGGGATGCGCCGCTCAGACTGACACGCTTGGCCAAACAGACCTGCAGAAACAAAGAGCAGGCCACCTCGAGGACGCCAAGAAACAGGCTATGGCCGAACAGCCCATGACCTTCGGGCAAGAGGTGTATCTTCGGCACAGGCTCCACCTCGAAGACACCAAAGAACAGGCCAAGGCCGAAGAGCCCGTGATCTTCGGGCAAAAGGCGCATCCTCGGAACAGGTTAAGCTTCCAAAGAAACTCCCATACACAAACCTCGGAAAGATATGCAAAACCGAAGTCTTCACTTCGGCTTTCCAAAGGGGGGCATGTGATAGCCAAACGCTATCGCCTCTATCTGGCCGAACTCCCTGCCACAATGATGGCCAGAAGAAGCTGGTGCTACCCGAGAAAAGGTGCGATCAGGCACCTCGGGAGATAGCCGAAGAGCTCCGAGCCCGGCACGCCAGGAAGCCCCGAGGACACTATTCGCCCCCCAAGGTTGTGAACATATCGCCTTCGGAAAAGCGGCACCAGACATAGCGAGCCAAACATGATATCCCCGAAGGCGGAACTCCCTGAAACTGGGAACCCCCGAACTGAGGGCTTGTTTCCCGAAGAGGCCCTGTCCGAACTAGAGGACGACCTCACCCAGGGACCTCGGGAGTACGGCAGGAGCATTTATGGAAGCATTTAAGGAAGCCTCTGACACGTCCTTTCACAGACGTCAGAAAGTCGCCTGAATAGGCGCTCTGACATACGGACGCCATCAAAATCACATCATGGCCCATCTCAGCACGTGGCTCAGGACAACCTGCTACCAGTTATCTGTCTCCTACGCCCAGAAACTCAGGGAACATCCGACCGAACACGTGTCGTGATCTGAACGGGCAAGGCGCTCCTATAAATACCAGGAATTAATACTGGGCAGGAGGCTGGTTGGTTGGCCAAACACGACTCCCACACTCTGAGAAGGCTATAAGGCGAGACCCTTCAGCCCTTTGTGCTATGTCCTCTGCCTTTTCTCAGCCACCACTGACTTGGGCGTCGGAGGCTCCCCCCCCGGAAAAACACTCCGGGGGCCTCCTAACCCTTTGTTTCTGAGCTTTCAGGCACCCCCCTTCGGGCTGTCCATTCCACCAGACGTTCTTCCTCCCAGAAGTCTCTCCACCAGTCACCATGACTATAAACGATGAGGCCCCTAGCCATCAATCATAAATCACATTTATGATCATAAGCAATGAGCGGTGTCTAGCAACACATCATTGCTACCCAAGTGACAAGATTGTCGGTGAATCGACTAAACCTTTATGATCATCACCGATATATGCCATTGTCCCTTTGTCCAAGATATCAAGACTAAGCACAAGACATGGAATGTGTCACTCTCGTATAGCCCAATCTTTGGTTTCTTGATTACCGAGTAGACCAACTTAAACTGACGACATTGATATCATATATCAACTCATCGGAGCATGGCCATGCATTTTCTACGTCTCACTCTATCAAGGGGCCCAAAGATATCACTCCCGTTACATAAGAGGGACAAATCCCATGTTGATCATACAAATCCCACCGCATGATATGTGACATACCCAATGACCTCCTTCAAGTTCACTCAGTTACGAGCAACAAAGGAAAGTATCAAAGTATGTGACTCACATGTAGGGAACCTTGCTGATCTTAGGTCGAAGGACTACATATACCATGATCACTACGAGAATCACTTATGACACTCATATAACGATCCATGAAGTGTTCTCATGGTGGGTCGGTCCAGTACACAAGTTCTCCAACTTGTACCCATATGTAGACTACATATCTCATATTAGTCTCCACATATGCTAGTCATTATGTATTATTGCAACCCGGTCCACAATAATACTAGACTAGGGATGTTTAAGAATATCATTATTCTAGGGTTACAATTATGTTTATTATGTTACGCAGAAACAAAATAACAAACAAAATTGCTGGATTAATTCCTCAATAAAATATCATGACTCAATGTGCAAAAATACAATCATCTCATGATTGGCTTTTTGGGCACAATACTAACAATCTCCCACTTGCACAAAAAGCCAATTTTCCATGTATCTAATACCGATGGACCTAGAATGGCTATCATACTTCTGCTGCGTAAGGGGCTTTGTCAGTGGATCAGCAATGTTGCTGTCTGTCGAAGTCCTGCATATCCTTACATCACCCCTCTCGATGATCTCCCTGATGAGATGATAGCGTCGAAGTATGTGTTTGGATCGCTGGTGAGATCGAGGTTCCTTAGCCTGTGCGATTGCTCCATTGTTGTCACAATAGAGCTCTATCGGGTCGACAATGCTTGGAACCACTCCAAGTTCAGTGATAAACTTCTTGATCCAAACTGCCTCCTTCGCAGCATCAGAGGCCGCAATGTACTCAGATTCTGTTGTAGAGTCAGCTACTGTCTCTTGCTTTGAACTCTTCCAGCTCACAGCAGCACCACCAATACAAAACACATAACCAGATTGCGATCTAAAATCATCCTTATCGGATTGGAAGCTTGCATCGGTGTAACCCCTTACAATGAGCTGATCTTCACCTCCAAAGACCAAGAATGCATCCTTAGTCCTTCGTAAGTACTTAAGGATGTTCTTAACAGCTATCCAGTGACTTTCACCGGGGTTCGATTGGTACCTACTCGTCATGCTCAAAGCATATGAGACATCGGGACGAGTACATATCATGGCATACATGATTGATCCAATTGCTGAGGCATATAGAATCTTACTCATGCGCTCTCTCTCCTTGGTTGTACTCGGACACTGAGATCTAGAAAGAGTGATACCATGTGACATGGGCAAGAATCCTTTCTTGGAATCTTGCATGCTAAACCTCTTTAGCACCATGTCAATATATGTACTTTGACTTAGGCCAAGAAGCTTTCTAGATCTATCTCTATAGATCCTGATGCCTAACACATAGGCTGATTCACCCAAGTCCTTCATAGAGAAACATTTCCTTAGCCAAGTCTTCACAGACTGTAGCTCAGGAATGTCATTCCCGATGAGTAGTATGTCATCTACATACAACACCAAGAAGACAATAGTGCTCCCACTAACCTTCTTGTAGACACAAGGTTCATCTTCATTTTTGATAAAACCAAACTCTTTGATTGCATCATCAAAATGAAGATTCCAACTTCGAAAAGCTTGCTTCAGTCCATAAATGGACCTTTGCAATTTGCACACTTTATTGGCATTCCCAGGAGTGACAAAACCCTCAGGTTGTGTCATGTACACATCCTCAAGTAGCTTTCCTTTTAGTAATGCAGTTTTGACATCCATTTGCCATATCTCATAATCATAGTGTGCAGCAATAGCAAACAAAATTCGGATGGATTTAAGCATAGCAACTGGTGAAAAAGTTTCATCATAGTCAATACCATGAATTTGCTTGAAACCTTTTGCGACCAATCATCCCTTAAAGGTAATCACATTACCATCCATGTCAGTTTTCTTCTTGAAAACCCATTTGCACCCTATGGGTTTTACCCCTTCAGGTGGGTCAACCAAAGTCCATACTTGGTTTTCATACATGGATTCCATCTCGGATTTCATGGCCACTAGCCACTTCTTAGAGTCAGGCCCCGACATAGCTTGTTGGTAGGTTGTGGGCTCATCTTGATCCATAAGCATCACATCACCGGTGTGAGTCACGAGAAATCCATATCTCTCGGGCTCACGCCGAATCCTACCAGTCCTACGTGGGCTCTGTGCTACAGGAACAGACTTTTGAACCACAACATCTTGTGGTGTCTGTTCAGGTTCCATTTCAGGTTCGATGTCTCCTTGTTGTTCTTGAATTTCTTCAAGTTCTACTTTCCTCCCACTAGTTCCTTTAGAGATAAACTCTTTCTCCAAAAAGACATCAGTTCGAGCAACAAACACTTTTTGCTCAGAGGGATTGTAGAAATAGTAACCCTTCATTTCTTTGGGATACCCAACAAAAAGGCATTTTTGAGATTTGGGCCCTAGTTTTTCAGAGGATTGACGTTTCACATAAGCGTCATAGCCCCAAATCTTCATAAAAGACAAACTGGGACGCCTCCCACTCCATATCTCATATGGTGTCTTTTGAACCGATTTAGATGGAACTCGGTTTAGTGTAAAAGCGGCCGTCTCTAGAGCATGTTCCCAAAAGGAGTTTGGAAGGTCAGCTTGACTCATCATAGAGCGAACCATGTCTAACAGAGTTCGATTTCTCCTTTCAGAAACACCATTCCATTGAGGTGTACCTGGTGGAGTGAGTTGTGATACTATACCACACTCCTTCAGATAGTCAAGGAATTCTCGATCCAAGTACTCTCCACCTCGATCTGATCGAAGCACTTTGATACTCTTCCCGAGTTGATTCTCTACTTCATTCTTGAATTCTTTGAACTTTTTAAAGGATTCTGACTTGTGTCTCATAAGATACACATAGCCATATCTGCTGAAGTCATTAGTGAAAGTAATGAAGTATTGGAAACCTCCTCTAGCTTGTGTAGACATAGGGCCACATACATCACTATGTATGAGTCCTAGTAAGTCATTAGCCCTTTCACTTTGCCCTGTGAATGGGGCTTTGGTCATCTTGCCCAACAAACATGACTCACATGTCTCATATGATTCAAAATCAAATGAGTCCAAGAGTCCATCCTTATGGAGATTGGATATGCGGGTCTCATTTATATGGCCCAAGCGACAGTGCCAGAGATAGGTCGAGTTTGAATCATTTAATCTGACCTTCTTGGTATTCACATTATAGATTGGATCTTCAAGGTCTAGAACATACAACCCATTGCTAAGTTGAGCACTACCATAAAAGATTTCATTCAAATAAATAGAACAACATTTGTCCTTTATTATAAATGAAAAACCTTTCTTGTCCAAACAAGAAACAGAAATCAAATTTCTACTAATAGTAGGCACAAAGTAGCAGTTGTCTAATTCTAAAACTAATCCACTAGGTAAAGTGAGAACATAAGTCCCTACGGCTAAGGCAGCAACCCTTGCTCCATTTCCAACACGTAGGTCCGCTTCACCTCGGGCCAATCTTCTACTTCTACTTCGATCCTGCACATTTGCACAAATGTGAGATCGACATCCAGTATCCAATACCCAAGGTGAGGAAGTAAAAAAGTTAGCCTCTATAACAAAAATACCTGAAGTGGAAGTCTTACTTCCCTTTTCCTTAGCAAGTTCTTCAGGATAGAGCTTACAGTTGCGCTTCCAATGTCCAGGTTGCTTACAATGGAAGCACTCCCCTTCCTTTGCCACACCACCCTTTGGTTTCAGTGCAGCTGAAGAAGAACTAGCATTGGACTTTCCATTAGCTTTATCCTTCTTCTTGTTGGCTTTTCCTTTTCCCTTGCCCTTTTGAACCATCAAAATGGGCTTAGCCTTCTTAAGGTTTTGGTCAGCAGTTCTCAACATGTTGAGCAATTCAGGGAGGGACTTGTCAAGGTAGTTCATGTTATAGTTCATGACGAACTGACTGTAGCTTTCAGGCAACGATTGCAAGACTACATGAATAGCCAACTCTTTCTGAAGAGCGAATCCCAAATTCTCAAGATTCTCAATGTACCCAATCATCTTGAGCACATGAGGACCGACGGGACTTCCCTCAGACATCTTGCACTGAAACAATGCCTTAGAGGTCTCAAACCTCTCATGTCTAGCTTGCTCTTGGAAAAGCATTTTGAGATGTTCGATCATATCGAACGCCCCCATGTTCTCATGTTGCTTCTGAAGCTCAGATTCCATGGTAATAAGCATGAGGCATGCAACATCCAAAGCATCATCAGAATGCCTCTTGTGAGCATCCCTTTCAGCTCTTGGAGCAGTGGCAGCAGGCTCATTCGGAATGGGCTGCTCTAGGACATATGCCTTTCTCTCTTGTTTGAGGACTATCCTCAAGTTTCGGTACCATTTGAGAAAGTTGGTCCCATTCAGTTTTTCCTTCTCAAGGATCGATCGCAACGAAAGTGTCGATGTGTTTTGTGCCATGGTTATCTACAACAGTAAATATGCAGTGTAAGAGTCATGTATTTTAATTCATTTAATAAGGACTTTTATTAAACGATACTCCCACTATTTTCCTCAAAATAATAACCCTCGATATTATTTCGGAACACCTCGGCGCTAAGGTATTCTAGTGGGCCAAGATCCATATTTGACCACAACCTGAGTTAGCTTTGGCTTTTCTCTCAAGTTACAGCTATTTAGGTAGGCAACTCCTTGCCAATTGCATCTTATGCAACTCTTGGATAGTTGGGTGAACAACACTTGTCCAAGCTCATCTCATGAACTTAAGCCCAACTCTACGCCTCTAAGTCCCTAATCTTATTAGGATGACTTAGTTAAGTCAAACCCAAAGTTAGCAGTTTGGATATCACTATTATCCCATCACGCCTTACCAAGATGAACATAGGTGCTTCGCTTTGGCAAACCCACCTAGTGTTGATCAAAGTCTTGACGAGTGCCAACATTTGGAAGGCATCACATTTAATGACTTAATATTTGTTTGAGGGATTTTATCTTTTGATCTCATCAATTTGTTATCTCCGGTTGTTTTATACATGCATCACATACAAATATAAAACATGCATCTCATGCTTACAAGAAATAAACGTGACATGGTTATAGCCCAAACTATGCGATATTCTCAAGCCAATGAGAATATCATAAAAGACTAAGAAAAAAAAGAGTCTTCACAAGCTCCTTCTCTTCCTTTCTTGGCTGCCCTTTTGTTGTCACCTCCTTGGACATACCACCTTGGATGAGCCCATAATGCACCATTACATCAATAATAGAAACCTCAAGTTACATTCGAGGGGAGTAAGGTGAGAAGAGAATGTACAATGAGAGTGATAAGAAAAGGCACGACTTGCAGGCCGTATTTACAAGTACAACCAATCAAGGGCTATAACCATGCACCATGCTTCAAACACCAATCAGCATATCATGTCAAATCTCATTCAACAAAGATGCATGCCAATTTTTGCGTGTTGATTAACCAGGTTTTATTTATGTGGCGCTTCGCATACGGCGGTCCCGCTGGCCGGTCAGCGGGCGGTGGTTCCGCTGACCGGTTAGCGGACGGGGTCAAAGGGAGCTGCCCTTGCAGGGGGCGTGGGGGGCAGCGCCCCCCAGCGCAAAAAATTGTCTTACAATTGCTTAGCCCGAAATCTTCTATTTCGAGAAAGTAGGCACCCGAGACTCCTCCATTCGAGCCACCAAAAATACCTTACTTTCGGTGCCCGAACAGGCCGAATCCGAACAAACCTAGGGTTTTTGCAACTATTGCAAGAATCTTAATCCATATAGGTATCTCATACCTATCAATTTCGGGTTAATCTCATTAACCAATTTGTGTCATTTCTTCATATATCTCATATGTTCATTACGAATTCTGGTTCCATACATCATGAATCAATCTAATTAATCATGGCCGAAAACCAATCGAACACATAGCATCATGCGATTCAACACTCAATCCCGATTTAGGGTTTCACCAGTAGCTCTGATACCACTGTTGGGTTTTGGGAGCTAAACAGCGCAGCGGAATTTAACCGAAACCCTCCAGGATCCAAGTGAAACGGGGTAAACCGAGTGTTCGAAAATTTCATACCTAATTTTCGGTTGAGATCTCTCACTCAACTGTAGAGTCGAATCACAAAACCTGAAGAGTTGATGTGTTCAGGCTCTCTATGGTATCCACACGAGCCTTTCGGGATCACCACGCTTCCACCACGTCCCGGCAGATGCGTTTCTCTTGCGCTCGCAGTGCTAGCCTGCGTCCTCCAAGGAATTGCAAGAGAAGAGTGCGGCTGTCCTTTTGGGAGGCTAGGGCAAGGAGACCTGCGAATTTCTCAATTAAAAGTTGTATTTATAGTGAGACTCAACTTCCAAGCCTAATGGGTTTCAAAGCCCTAATCCAATTAGGATTTAATTTCGGGCTTAATAATGGCTCAACTCCTTGGCCCATTATTAATATGAAATTAAAGTGAAACCATAACCCAAATAATTAGCCCATGCACTCTAATGATCCAAATAGCTCTATGTGTGCGACCCAATAAGCTCTTGCCATGTTGGCAATGATCATAAATCACATTTATGATCATAAGCAATGAGCAGTGTCTAGCAACACATCATTGCTACCCAAGTGACAAGATTGTCGGTGAATCGACTAAACCTTTATGATCATCACCGATATATGCCATTGTCCCTTTGTCCAAGATATCAAGACTAAGCACAAGACATGGAATGTGTCACTCTCCTATAGCCCAATCTTTGGTTTCTTGATTACCGAGTAGACCAACTTAAACTGACGACATTTATATCATATATCAACTCATCGGAGCATGGCCATGCATTTTCTAAGTCTCACTCTATCAAGGGGCCCAAAGATATCACTCATGTTATCATAGCCAAAGGCTAACGCCTCCTCGGTAGTAACTCTGCGCCAGAATATTGGCCGAGGAGTCTGACGTCACCCAAGAGAGGATCTTTTTACTGACCTCGGAAGGTGCGAAGTCAAACACTATGAGCTCGAGACTTCGGTAGCTCGTCAGGAATTCCGAGGACAACACCGTCTCCATCGAGGGGCTAAATTGACCGTCTTCGGGTAAGAGAGCCATCTCCCTGAAGCAAGGGAGAATCTCCCCGAAGGAAGAGGCCCCAAAGAGGTCTTCCCTGAAGAAGAAACACCTGAACAAGGGAATCCCCGAACTATGGATGTGAGTCCCGAAGAAGGTGTTCATCAAGGGCGCTCCCAGAATTATGGGATAGATCCCGAAGAAGGTGCTCGCACCGAAGGAAGGATAGAATCCGAAGAGGGTGCACGCACCGAAGGGTCACCTCGCCCAGGGGAGCTCGGGAGTACGGTATGAGCATTTAAGGAGCCTCTGACATGTCGCCCACAAGCCCCACACGTCACATCTGAACGGCGAAATGACACGCCGCAGCCGCCCCAGTCCTGACACAACCCGTCCGGGTCCAGGGCTAAAAGAGGCTCCAAACGGCTGCCTGTCCCCTAGGTCCAAAGAGACAGATCAAATCCGACCGAACACGTGTCATGATCTGAACGGACCAGCTACTCCTATAAATACTAGGAAATGGGACTGGGCAAAGGATGGGCATTTTCCTCTCTCTGAGAAAACACAAAACAGGCAAGACACTTGATCCCTTAGTGTTCTTCCTCCACCTTCACTCAGAAAACTGACTTGGGCGTCGGAGGGTCCTCCCCGGAAAAGCAAACCGGGGACCTCCTAACCTCTTCTTTGAGCTTTTCAGGCACACTCAGCTGGGAAACCTGAGCTCCAGGCACTCACCTCCACAGGAAGTCTCTCCACCTGTCAACATGACAGCAAACGAAGATGCCTTGGGGCATCATTTGGCGCCGTCTGTGGGAACTCACTCCCAGGTAGCTGTTGTCGAAACTCGGCGTTCGAAGGACAAAGGACTCCCGAAGTCCCCAGCAGCGCCTGAAACCCAACCAGCTACCGAACGAAGTCCCCCAGAGACTTCCTTGCCTGAAGAGGAACGCCCTCTTGTCATCACCATGGGTTTTTTAAGAGACTTTCAGAGGTCTGTTGTGGCTGAAATGACACAACAAATAGATCGAAGATGGCCGCAACCAGCCCAGGCGCAAAAACCCACTTCGTTAGCACGACCTCGGGAGAAAAGTCCGAGGGTAACGCATCATAGCTCGGGAAGTGGGGAGCCACGAGAAGAGTCCTCGACAGATAACTTGCCCCTCGGGGCACGGATGGCGAAAAGAGCGAGCTCTAAACGAGCCAAAGTTCCGTCCAGAAGAAGTTTGTCAGCAGAGGCAAGGTCTCAGTCACCTCGGTCCCGAAGTCGCTCCCCGAAGAGAAGGCCCCAGGAAGAAGAGCCCCGTGCCACGCTGCTCCTGGAGAAAGTCTTGGCAAGACTGGAAAGAGTGGAACAACAGGTGGCACGCAAGCCTGTTTGGGGCAGGCTAACTGAAACTGTCTCTGGAGATGAAAGTCCTTTCGCCCGAACAGTGGTCGAGACGGCCATGCCAAGCGACTTCAGGCTACCTCGGCTAGAGACCTATGAGGGCCGGACTGATCCCCAGGCCCACCTAACGAAATACAAACGCAGCATGGTGCTACACGGGGCTGATGATGCAACACTCTGCAAGTGCTTTGAAGTCACCCTCGCGGGACCAGCAACTGCCTGGTACAATTCCCTGCCTCCCGGAAACATCAGGGGGTTCCAGGAGCTGTCCACAGCGTTCACCCAACAATTCATCGGGAGCAAGCCGACGGCGAAGATGCCCGTCCAGATGTTTGACATAGCACAAAGAAACGGGGAAACCATCCGTGACTATGTCGAGAGGTTCAACAAAGAAGCCCTCAGTGTCCCGGACTTTCGTCCTGAGATCCGCATCCTCGCGATGACGAGGGGCCTCCGAAGGGATTCGCACTTGTTTTATGAATTCTCCAAAGATCCCCCGGACACGCTGGGAGAATTCTACCGAAGGGCTGAAGAACATATGACAGCCGAAGAGCTGAGAATGACTGGGCCGAAGGCTGACCATATTCACGTTCGTGGCGAAGGGTCTAGCCAGCAAACCAGGTGTCCAACGGAACAGATGGGCCGACCTCGGAGAATGCGAGTAGGAGGAAGGAAGCCCCAAAACTTTACACCTCTGAGCACCACGAGGGCTAACGTCCTTATGGCATTGGAAAAACAGGGGGCTCAAATCCAACGACCAAGGGGCATGACTGCTGACAATAGAAGGAACATGAAGAAGTTCTGTCAGTTCCACCGTGATCACGGTCATGACACCGAAGACTGCTTGCAGTTGAAAAGGTACATTGAATCACTGATAAAGCAGGGCCAGCTTCGTCGTTATTTGAGAATGCCTTCCCCGAAAGGGAAAAAAGAGGAGGAAGGAAAGCCCGATGACGAGGATTATGATTCGGACAGGCGAAGGAACCGAAGTCCGAGAAGGCGTCCTCCACCTTCGGCGGGGGTAATACAGACGATCACAACCGGACTTCCATCCTCGGAAAGAAAAAGAAGGGCCAGAGAGATAGTGGTGATGGAATATCAGAGACCAACGAAAAAATTGGCCCGCGAGGATGGCTCCACCATCGTATTTCCCCATGACGATCCATTGCTGATAATGGCGAGGATAGGAAACTGGGACGTCAAGAGGGTACTGCTGGATGATGGGTCAAACGCAGACGTCTTGTTCTCACACTTGCTGCCAAGCTTGGGCGTATCCAGGAGTGACCTCAAGGCTGTTACTTCACCCACGTTTGGCGTAGGACCATCTGAGCTACCTGTCCTCGGGTGGATCGACCTCCCCTTGATGATGAAAAGAACTTCGGAGAAAGGAACTGCTGAGTTGTTCGCCTTTACCATGGCAAGATTCATAGTCATGGACGTTCCTTCGTCATACAACGCCATTCTCGGCAGACAGACACAGGGAAATTTGCACATTCGCCCTGATGTAAAGTACTTGACCGTCACTTTCGCCACCAAAGAAGGAGACGCAAAGATCTTCATTGATCAAGGCGAGGTGAGAAAGGTGTTCGTCAGAGCACGAAAGGCTCCAGCAAGCAACTTAGCACATGCTGTAGAAGCAAAAGAGCTGAAAAAGGGCTAGGCAGAAGATTCCACAAAAGCAGAAACAGAAGAAGTAGAGCTTGTCCCAGGCCAGAGTACCCGAATAGGGAAAAACATGGCCGAAGGAGACAAGGAAAAACTTGTATCTTTTCTGCTTACAAATAAAGATCTGTTCGCCTACTCGCCGAAGGACATGCCAGGGGTAAACCCTCGCGTAATCCAGCATAGCCTTAAAGTGAGTCCGGAAGTAAAACCTGTCCGGCAAAAGAAACGGAGCATCTCAGCTCACAAAAGTGAATTCGTCAAAACCGAAGTCCAGCGTCTGATAGACGCTAGCGTTATCCGGGAGGTAAACTACCCCGAATGGCTAAGTAACGTGGTAATTGCCATAAAAGAAGGAAGTAGCAAGCTTCGGATGTGCATCGACTTCAGAAATTTGAACGATGCTTGCCCAAAAGATTCATATCCTCTTCCACCAATAGACCAACTGGTAGATTCAACCGCCGAGTACGGGCTCTTAAGTTTCCTAGACGCCTTCAGTGGCTACCATCAGATAAGGATGGACCCCGGGGACGAAGAGAAGACTGCCTTCATCACCGAGGGAGGAACATATTGCTATATCAGAATGCCCTTCGGGCTAAAAAATGCAGGAGCCACCTACCAAAGGCTGATGAACAAGGTCTTCAAAGACCAAATGGGGAGGAACATGGAGGTATATGTTGATGATATGATAGTCAAGAGCAAACTGCCTAGCTACCACGTTGCAGATTTAGGGGAAACCTTCCAAAAGCTCAGAACCTTCGGGATCCGCCTTAATCCAGAGAAGTGCATCTTCGGGGTGACCTCGGGAAAGTTCCTCGGGTACATGGTATCCGAAAGAGGCATCGACGCTAACCCTGAGAAGATTAAGGCTCTGCTTGAATTCCGAACACCTACCACAGTCAAAGACGTGCAGAGACTCACCGGAAGAATAACCTCTCTGAGCAGGTTTATTTCTAGGTACGGAGATAGGTGTCGACCCTTCTTCAAAGTCCTCACAAAAGCGGCAAAAATGGAAGGCGACCTCGGAAGGGATGGCCATCCTTGGGCTGAAGATTGCCAAAAAGCCTGGGAAGAACTCAAAGTCTACTTGGCCAGACTGCCGACTCTGCGGCAACCTCGGGAGGGAGAGCCTCTGGCACTATACCTCGCCGTCACGGAAAAAGCTGTGAGTTCGGTCCTCGTGAAAGAAGAAGGACCGACACAGTGGCCGGTTTACTATGTCAGCAAGTCCTTCCATGGCGCCGAAGTCAGGTACCCTTTGCTTCAAAAAGCTATATATGCCTTAGTGCTTGCAGGGAGAAGGCTGCGGCCATACTTTCAGGCTCACCCCATCATTGTCCGAAGTAGTCTGCCACTACGGGATGTCATGAAGAGGGTTGATCATTCGGGAAGGCTCTCCAAGTGGTGCATAGAGCTAGGAGAACACGAGATCACGTATGAGCCTCGGAAAGCCATAAAAGCTCAAGCACTGGCAGATTTTATCGCCGAAATACCCACCACTGAGGAGAGCCATTCAGATCCAAAAGAGGGTGAGCCAGAATGGACCTTGCACGTTGACGGGGCCTCAGGATCCGAACACCAGGGAGCTGGAGTGATTATCAGAGGCCCCGAAGGCCTAGAAGTAATGAAGGCCATCAAGTTCAGTTTCAATGCCACCAACAATATGGCCGAGTATGAGGCCCTCATAGCAGGATTACGCCTGGCCAGAAAAATTGGCGTGAGAAACTTGAAAGCCCATAGTGATTCCCAGCTGGTGGTCCGACAAATGGCAGGGGACTATGGCGCGAAAGACCCGACCTTGGCAAAATACCATGAGTTGGTAACAAAGCTTATTCGGGAGTTCGACGTCGTGAAAATCAAGAACGTACCCCGACGAGAAAATGCTGAGGCAGACTGTCTGGCGAAGTCCAAAACTTGCACCGAAGTGCTAAGCCATCCCAGCATCGCGGTGTTAAGCATACAGACCTCGGGGAAAGGATGGAAAGAACGAATCAAAACGTATCTCGCAACCAACACACTCCCTGAAGACCCCAGCGAAGCCGCAAAAGTGCGACGGCGCTCCGGACGTTTCTTCTTAGTTGGAGAAGAACTATATCGGCAAGGATATGCAAATCCACTACAGAGGTGTGTTAGTGAAGAGGATACCAAAATGATCCTCGAAGAAGTTCACGAAGGTGCCTGTGGTTCGTACATCGGAACCGACGCCCTAGCAGCAGTGATACTCCGCCAAGGATACTTCTGGCCTACCCTGAGAAGGGACGCCAAGCAGTTCGTCCAGAAATGTGGTAGTTGCCAGAGACATGCGAACATCCAAAGAACACCCTCAGAGTTCGTGAGTTCGGCAGACTATCCTTGGCCCTTCGCAGTTTGGGGCATAGATCTAATTGGGCCGCTCCCAACGGCGCCTGGAGGCGTAAAGTTCTGCGTGGTAGCAGTAGACTATTTCTCTAAATGGGTCGAGGCAGAACCCCTGACAACTATCTCGGCAAAAGAAGTGCAGAAGTTCGTATGGAAAAACATCGTATGCAGATTTGGCATACCGAGGGTACTCGTAGCGGACAATGGATCCCAGTTTGTAGACAAAGGATTCCGAGAATTCATTAGCGACCTTGGGACAAAAATGCACTTCGCCCCAGTAGCTTACCCCCAGAGTAATGGGCAGGTGGAAGTATCTAACAGGACCATAAAAGATGGTCTGAAAAAGAGATTGGGAGAAGCAAAAGGGAAATGGCCAGGAGAACTCCAAAGCGTGCTATGGAGCTACCGAACGACACCCCGAAGAGCCACAGGGGAAACGCCCTTTTCACTTGTCTTCGGTACAGAGGCCATCATCCCCGTCGAGATAGTACAACCGTCAATACGAGTCCAAGTGTTCGATGAAAAAGGAAATGACCTCGGCCTGAGAACCAAGCTCGACCTCGTCAGCAAACACAGAGAAATAGCCGAGCTGAGAAGAAAAGCTTTCCAGCAAAGAGTGGCAGCAGCCATAAACCTACGCGCCAGGCCAAAGGGAATAAAGCAGGGAGACCTCGTTCTCCGAAAGGCTGAATTTGCACCCCGAAAGCCGTCCCACAGGGTACTTCGCGCAAATTGGCAAGGACCCTACCTGGTACTTGCCGAAGTACGAAAAGGAGTATATAAGCTCGGTGATGCCGAAGGCATAGAATTAAAAAATACTTGGCACTCAGAGGCCTTGAAAAAATTCTATGCCTAAAAAGTTCGGTGGGAAAGTTGTATTCCACAAGTTGGAAAAATTTTTCTAAGTAAAAAGTTCTGAAGAAGCACAAGGCAAGAGTCTCACGAAAGTAGTCGCCGAGTAAAGCAAGAGTAAGGCTTTCCAAAGTCTCTTGAGCGAATATGTTCGGGACAAAGGAAAGCAAGAGTAAGGCTTTCCCAAGTCTCTTGAGCGAATATGTTCGGGACAAAAGGAAAGCAAGAGTAAGGTTTTCCGAAGTCTCTCGAGCGAATATGTTTAGGACAAAGGAAAGCAACAGCATGGTTCTCCGAAGTCTCTCGAGCGAATTATGTTCAGGACAGGGAGAAACAAAAGAACCTGGCAAAAAACACTTAGCCGAAGTTGTATCTATTAAGCCAAAGAGCGCTTACAGAGAAGAAAGTTGCTGAAAGACTACAAAAAAAGAAGAAGAAAATGAAGACAAAAGGCCCTAGTACAAGCTAAGGAACCTCGGCGTCCTGAGAACTGCCAGCCCCCATGCTTTTGTCAGTAGCCTTCGGCGCCGGGAGAGAAGGAGGCAGTCTCAAATGCTCGATCTTGGACCAAGTCCACCGAGGCTCCTTGGGGATGTTCATTGCTTCCAGGAAGGAGAGGTCGAAGTCTGGGAACTTCTACAGGATTTGGTGCCGAGCGAGGCAGAAGCCATCTTGAAAGCCCAACTTCGTCATATTATCGGACTCCTGCTTCTTGACCTCCAAATCCTCATAGTCCTTCTCCAGATCAGCGTAATCCTTCTCCAAATCCTTGACCTTTTTCTTCAGTGACTTCACCTTCTTCTTCTCTTCTGAAGGCTCCTTCAGAGATGCGACCTCGGCTTCGAGTTGAGCCTTCTCCTCGAACGCCTTCGCAAGGATTGCGTCACTTTCTGACTTACCCTTTTGAATCGCCTCGACGGTCGAAGTCAGCTCCGCCATTCGAGAGCCGAGGTCGGAAAGCTTCTGGGAGGTGTCTTTCTGAAGTTCCTCTTTCTCTTTTTTGAACACCTCCCGAAGTTCAGCAACCTCCTTCTCCGCAGACTGCTTGAGATGAGCATTTTCGGCTACCAGGGCCGAACACTTGTCCTTCGCCTTGGTATAATGGTCCCAAAGTGCCGCTCTCTTCTCTGCCTCTCGCGCCACCCGAACACGGAGACACCCGGCATACCCCATCAGCTGCAAAAAAGAGAGAGAAAAGCAAATAGAGGGAAAATAATGCTAAGTACTTGGACAAAAAGTCAAAGACAAATTTGCCACTGAGGAAAATAATGCTAAGCACCTGGGCAGCATGTTCAGTGACTTTGGCGGCCAAGGAGTTATCGCTTGGGTAAGCCGCCGTAATGGCCTTGTAAGATGCCTCAGTAAGCACCCCTTTGCACATTTGCCTAGCCATCTCGGGACAGTCCTCGGAGTACATATTCATGTCCTCCATGAACGTCCAAAAGGGCTCTTTTGGCACTTTCCCTTCAGGAATTTTGGCATCCCGAAGGGCCCTCTTACGGGCGTGTTCGGTAACCCAGCCAGGAGAGGCCACCTCCGCTGTGCAACAAGGCAGAAAAATCGGTTAAGGCCAGAAAAGTCTTAATGGTTTGCAAGAGACAAAAGGATGTTTGACAAAGTGCAAACCTGCTGGCACCTCGGTAACGTCGTCGTCAGGAACCGTCGTCGCCTCAATAGAGATCCCCTTGCCTTTTATTTGGTGCCGCTCCTCGGCAGAAGGAGTCTCCTCCTCATCGACCTCCAGAAGAGCATGCGAAGGCGTGGGGCTTTGAGGTGGGACGTCGGAAGAAGGGACGTCGGCAAAAGGTACCTCGGGCAAAGGGACAGCGCGGTCTTCGGCTTCCTCGCCTGCCTCCTCCGGAATTTGCGGAAGAGAGGAAGAACCAGCCTTCCTGGACCGTTTGGAAGGAGGGCCCGCCGAAGTGTGCTTCCGCCTCCGAGAGGAGGCCTTTTTTGTCTGCTCGCCCCTCTCGGCCTGCCCGGTAAAAAGAGCCTTGTAAAAGGCAGCCGCGTCGTCACCCATCTCTGCAAAAGGAAAAAGAAGATCAGTGTAAGTCCAAGATGAAGTTATGAAGGAAAAAATGAGAAAGTAACTTACTCTCATAAAAAGACTCATAAGTCTCTTTCCCCCGAACGAGTTTTACGAGCCAGGAGTCCTTCCCCGAAGAAGCCGATTTTGGCATATTGAGGTCTGTCTCATGCTCCTTTACCACCTTGAGTTCCCGAAGGACCTCTTCGGTCATGAGCCTCCAGTTGATCGGAAAGGGGTAAAGGGCACGAGGAGGGACCTCGGCAGCCCAGTCAGAGACGGCCCGGATGCGCCTGTCGAAGTCCTCAAAGATAGGTGCTACATCAGCGTCTAGCAGTATCTTCGGGTCAACAACATCCATCTTGAGCCTCCCCTGAGCCCACTTGGTCGGGACACGCGACCAAGCCTCCGACTTCTTCAGGAAAAAGAATTTTTGTTGCCACCCTCGCCAGCTGTCTTTGGTGGCGAAGGTGAACGTATACTTTTTGCTCACGGATCCCCGAGGCAGCATAAAGTAGAAGCCACCCTTTGGGACCACGAAGAGCTTGTAGTACTGAAGAAAAACTACAAAGTGAGGTTTTATTTTGAAAACGCCGCACATACAGAGGAAGGCGTTGAAATAGCAGTACGAGTTCGGTGGGAGTTGGTTAACGGCAATGCCATGGAAGTTGCAGAACGCGCTAACCATCTCCGGGGGGGGATACCGAAGTCCGGCCTTCAGTTGGGCTCGGAAAACGGTGATTTCATCACTACGGTTGGAGAAAGCAAATTGGTCAGGACGGGGCAACCTCGTCATAGAGTAAGAGGGTAAGAAAAACTTTTTCTTCCACTTCGCTAGCTTTGTCGCAGTAGTACAGCAGGGGTGAGAAAGAAGAGGTTGCCAACTCTCGGGAACAAGCATGATGAAAACGAGTTCGGGAAAAACAAAGAAGAAGCTTTGAAGAAAAAGCAAAAGGGACTAAAACCCACCAAAGGTCTTGCCGGAATCTGGATTCCTGGAAGCCGTCATGAAAAGTGGTCGGAAAAACGCCTGAAAAAGGAGAACCGCCGTGAAAAATCGGGAGAGAATTAGAAGGCAAAAGAAAGCAAAAGCAGAAGAAGAAAGAGGGTTATGACAGGACTGATATATATAGGCCGAGAAGGCCAGAACAACCGTCGCCATTAGTACCCCTCGGAAGGCGAAGCGTCGTCATAACTGCTAAGAGCACCTGAAAAGTCGCGCCTGCTGTACTCAGTGCATTCTTACCCAATAAAAAAGTGCCATGTGTCGGTCATCGCGCAGCAAACGTGCCACGTGTCGTCCATCACGTCGAGCACGCCCTCTGACACCATTTGGTCTAGAGGCGCCGCCCTAGACTGACTCTGCTCGATACAGGACGCGACGCATGAGCAGACCTACAAAGGCAAAAAAGTAGGTTACCTCGAAGACACCAAAAGACAGCCTGTGACTTCGGGCAAAAGGTCTATCTTCGGTACAAGGTTATCCTGTTTTCCCTCGCCACGAAGACACCAAGAGATAGCCTGTGACTTCGGGCAGAAGGTGTATCTTTGGCACACGGACAGCCTATCTTCTCGCGCCTCGAGGATGCAAAAAGGACTGCCCATCGCTTCAGGCAGAAGAAGGCGTCTTCGGCGCAGATATCACAACCACAGGACCCGAAAACCGATGAACCGAAGTTTCTCACTTCGGCTTTTCGGAGGGGGGCCTGTGATAGCCAAAGGCTAACGCCTCCTCGGTAGTAACTCCGCGCCAGAATATTGGCCGAGGAGTCTGACGTCACCCAAGAGAGTATCTTTTTACTGACCTCGGAAGGTGCGAAGTCAAACACTATGAGCTCGAGACTTCGGTAGCTCGTCAGGAATTCCGAGGACAACACCGTCTCCATCGAGGGGCTAAACTGACCGTCTTCGGGTAAGAGAGCCATCTCCCTGAAGCAAGGGAGAATCTCCCCGAAGGAAGAGGCCCCAAAGAGGTCTTCCCCGAAGAAGAAAGACCTGAACAAGGGAATCCCCGAACTATGGATGTGAGTCCCGAAGAAGGTGTTCATCAAGGGCGCTCCCAGAATTATGGGATAGATCCCGAAGGAGGTGCTCGCACCGAAGGACGGATAGAATCCGAAGAGGGTGCACGCACCGAAGGGCGACCTCGCCCAGGGGACCTCGGGAGTACGGTATGAGCATTTAAGGAGCCTCAGACATGTCGCCCACAAGCCCCACACGTCACATCTGAACGGCGAAATGACACGCCGCAGCCGCCCCAGTCCTGACACAACCCGTCCGGGTCCAGGGCTAAAAGAGGCTGCAAACGGCTGCCTGTCCCCTAGGTCCAAAGAGACAGATCAAATCCGACCGAACACGTGTCATGATCTGAACGGACCAGCTACTCCTATAAATACTAGGAAATGGGACTGGGCAAAGGATGGGCATTTTCCTCTCTCTGAGAAAACACAAAACAGGCAAGACACTTGATCCCTTAGTGTTCTTCCTCCACCTTCACTCAGAAAACTGACTTGGGCGTCGGAGGGTCCTCCCCGGAAAAGCAAACCGGGGACCTCCTAACCTCTTCTTTGAGCTTTTCAGGCACACTCAGCTGGGAAACCTGAGCTCCAGGCACTCGCCTCCCCAGGAAGTCTCTCCACCTGTCAACATGACAGCAAACGAAGATGCCTTGGGGCATCACGTTACAGAGAAGGGACAAATCCCATCTTGATCATACAAATCCCTCCGCATGATATGTGACATACCCAATGACCTCCTTCAAGTTCACTCAGTTACGAGCAACAAAGGAAAGTATCAAAGTATGTGACTCACATGTAGGGAACCTTGCTGATTTTAGGTCGAAGGACTACATATACCATGATCACTATGAGATCACTTATGACACTCATATAACGATCCATGAAGTGTTCTCATGGTGGGTCGGTCCAGTACACAAGTTCTCTAACTTGTACCCATATGTAGACTACATATCTCATATTAGTCTCCACATATGCTAGTCATTATGTATTATTGCAACCCGGTCCACAATAATACTAGACTAGGGACGTTTAAGAATATCATTATTCTAGGGTTACAATTATGTTTATTACGTTACGCAGAAATAAAATAACAAACAAAATTACTGGATTAATGCCTCAATAAAATATCATGACTCAATGTGCAAAAAATACAATCATCTCATGATTGGCTTTTTGGGCACAATACTAACACTTACCACGTTGGCAATGATCATAAATCACATTTATGATCATAAGCAATGAGTGTTATCTAGCAACACATCATTGCTACCTAAGTGACAAGATTGTCCGTGATTCGACTAAACCTTTATGATTGTTACCGACATATGTCATTGTCCCTTTGTCCAAGATATCAAGACTAAGCACGAGACATGGAATGTGTCACTCTCGTATAGCCCAATCTTTGGTTTCTTCATTACCGAGTAGACCAACTTAAACTGATGACATTCACATTCACATCATCATCTTTATCTGACATAAAAATGATGAGTTGGGATGAGTCTATGAGTCTTTGTAGATTCTCATGAAATTCTGAGCATTCCTGGATAGAATGACTCTTACTGCCATGAAAATCGCACCATTCCTCATCTTCGACTTCTTCATGTTTAAAAGAAGACTTCCGAATGATGACCCCTTCTTTCAGAAGGCATGAATATACATGCTTAAGAGGGGTTATGATATCATTGACTGACTTATTTATCAGCTGGTGTTCTTCTATCATATTGACTGGTTTAGCTTGATGAGGTGGCAATGGGTTGTGAGTGACATTTGGTTCATCAGAAAAGTCCAACCATTTTGACTCGATTAATTGTTGGACTATGCATTTCAATGCTATGCAATTTTCCAGGCCATGTCCCGGAACGCCATCATGATATGGGCAAGTTATGTTAGGGTCATACCACCTTGGGTATGGGGGTTCCAATGGCCTTGTAGGAATTGGGCGGATAAGTTGACTTTCAATGAGTTTTGGATACAACTTAGTGTAAGTCATGGGAATTGGCACAAAAACTTCTCTTGGTCTTTGTGCAGGTACTGGAGGGGTCGGAACAGGTGGCCGTAACTGATTAGGCCTGTTGAGAGGATAATTGTTGGGCCTATTGGGAGGATAATCATTGGGCCTATTGGCAGAATAGGATAGGCGAGGCCCGGTAGCCACGGTACCCACGAGGGGAATCCCTCTTCCGCGTCCTATTTGTTGTACTTCCTCATCCTTTCTTTTGGATGGTCCTCCTCTTTTCATGGCATCATTAAAGGACTCAGTGATTTTTCCGGTTCTAATCCCATGCTCAATTCATTCTCTAGACATGACAACGTCTGAGAAATTGGTTGCCAAATTGCCAATGAGTTTGTCGTAATATGGATACTTTAGTGTTTGAACAAATAAAGTAACCATTTCTTTTTCCGTCATGGGTGGCTGAACTTGTGCAGCTAAGTCCCTCCACCTTTGAGCGTATTCCTTGAAGGTTTCTTGCTTTTTCTTTTCCATATTCTGGAGAGTTTGGCGATCCGGGGCCAAGTCCATAACATGTTTGTAATTGCTGATGAAGGCCTGAGCAAGGTCATTCCATGTTTTAATGTTTCTTGGACCTTGACTTAGATACCATTGTAATGCTGATTTTGTAAGGCTTTCTTGAAAAAGTGCAATCCACACCTTTTCGTCTTTTGTGAGTGGTTGTAGTCTTCTTAGAAACAACGTGATGTGAGTGATGGGATCACTCGTTCCATTGTATTTCACAAAGTCTAGCACCTTAAAGTCTGAGGGGATTACGACATCTGGCACTAAGCAGAGGTCATTCACTGAGAGATATCCGAATATAATGCCTCCTTCAATGGCCCGAAGTCTCTTCTCTATTGTTTCGAACTTTTGAGATTCTCCTTCTTCCTTTGGTAGTGTCTTCTTCTCTTCATATACAGTGTCTTGTTTCAGGTGAACGCTAGCGGACGGACCTGATTCCTGAAACAGATTTTCTTGAACTGAGATTCGTTGTGGGGTGAATCCCGGAGGATAAGTAGGATCTTGTAGTTCTTTGATGGGAACTTGAGTTGCTTTCCCCTTGATTAGCTCCATCAATTGTCTCATTTGTTCGGCCATACTTTCTATCTTGTACTCCATATCTATGAGACGTCCTTCGGTTTGTTCTGCCATTAATCTTGTTTGGAGCCGAGTTGAATATCGGTGTTGAGGTCCAATTTTACCTTTTTAAAGTAAGATTTATTTTATTAGATTCTATGTGTATGTGATTGATGTAATGGATGCATGCAATGAATGTTGTAGGTACTCGATGAAAGAAAAACTATAGTGGAAATTCTTGATTACATTCTCAAGACAATTATTTCGACTGCTTTTAAAAGAAACGGCCCAAAGTACAATATTGCTTTCTAGCTTTAGTAATCAACTCCATCATTTTTTCAACAGTTAATGATGAAGTAGGGCAGCTCAGTTCTTCCAATTCTCTTGCTTCTTCACCCATTTGTTGGGCTTGCTGAGTAATTTTCTTGACTTTTGCCAAAAACACTTCGACTTGATGCTGAGAAAGTTTGTATTGATCTTCCCAGTATCTTGCTCTCATCTCTCTTTGATCATTTTCTTCGACTAATTGAGAGATAATTTGTTTTTGACATTTGACTTTTTCTTGGAGATGTTGTGCTTTATGACTGAGCTGTTGTATGTAGGTAAGCATTTTCTTATTCTTTTCTTTTTCCTCCTCTAATTCTTTTTCAAGTTCCCTTTTTGCCAGCTTTCTGGGAGCATTCCTCGGGTAGCACTATTCCTTCTTTTCGATTATTTCTCCATTCATAGTGGGCGGTGGGAGAAAGAATAGGGTCGAACTTCAGTATAAATAGTCTTTTCCATGCGATTGAAATACTCGTTGCCATTATTTGCCATTGGATCTTCGTGAGAGAATTCCAATTTACTTAGATTGTGAGTCATGGGTATAAATTGCATGGACCCGAATTGCTTCCGCACTTGGGCCGAGGCATAACTTGTTCGTCCCCATTTACCTAGAAGAGGAACCCACGGGCAATCACCACAGCGGTAGATGACTCGGGTGGAGGTGGACCAGGGGGCTCTCCATTCAATTTGCAACTCATGGATGTTCTTAAAATAGTTAATCCATCCTTCCTTAGTGTCATGATGAATGGACTTACTCTTCAAGAAGACTTCAATTGGAATGAAGTCTTTTGAAAAGCGATTTCCAAAATTTTGTTTATCACAAGGAAGGTGGCTCTTGATCCATATGTCGAGGAGGTGAGAACATCCCATGAATTTGCCCCCGCTTTGGTGACAAAAATTCAATGACCTGATGGTTTCACAAAGAATAGCTAAAGTCGGATTCACTTGAGTGTTGCAGATTTGCTCGAATAGTGAGATGACGTCTCCTTCAATGAATCCGATGATTCTAGGAAATATTACCAAGCCATATATTGCCAAGGCGAAAAGCTTACGTCTTTGATCCTTTTGAGGGAGAGTGTGGTTCAATTCCTTTAAGTCATTCCAACTGATGAATTTTTGATACCCCTTCGTCGAGAATTTGGATTGAAGACTGGAAGCTGGCACATCCAATAGTTTTGCTAGGGCTCGATGAGGCTCAATTCTCCTGTCATAATGGTAAGTCTCCATTGGGTAATCAGACGGCCAACCCAGGAGATTACTGTATTCCTCTATAGTCGGAACAAGATCCATCTTGTTGAAGGAGAAACATCGATAACAGGGATCCCAGTACTGTATTACTGCAAGGATAAGTGATGTATCGACAGTGAGTTTTAGCAGGCGAGCAATATGGCCATATGTCGAGGTGAATGCTTCCCGATCTGCAGAGCTCCAACTATTCCATACTCGTAATAATTCAGTTATGTTGTTCTGATCTATACGAACCGACACTTGATCCTTGAGTTGTACATGAGAATGTGGTATCAAGGAATCTCCATGAAGCTTTTGGGCCGTTTCGGAGAATTCCATAGCTTCCGGCTGAGTTTCCACTATTGTGGCATTCCAAGATTCATTAACAGTCGTGGGAAGGTATTCGAGAATGTCCATGACAGTGATTCCTTCACCGAGTATTTATTCTAATGAATGATATAAATATGCCAAAAAAATAAGCAAGGAAAAACAGAGTTAGCAAAAAGTAATACACAGAATCAGAAATCTAGCCATATAAGCAAATGGATAAAAATTCATGCCTATGGTGATTGAAATCAAGACAAAGGAGTTCTTATTGATAGGTTCTATGGTAGAGTAAGGAGTTCTATATATGTAAGGTGGTTTATCAAAAGGCCAAGGGTAGTTCCCGAATCCCATCACTAAATTATAGTGACAGCCCAATTCCTTACCCACGAGGGTTTATGTAAGGAAAGGATTAATTCGAGTCGTAGCTTTTCGTGGGCCCATGCAGAGACTATCCGTCTCAGAAGGCAATACACTACTTTGCTACTTGAAACCGGTGAAGGCTTGGAGACCATGGCCTCACAAGGACAACAACACCAATTCCGCTTTGAAAGAACGGGTTCGATTGAGGAAGCTCGGGTATAGAGCTTTATGTCATGAATGCATAATGCATGTCTATAGCAAGTAAGTATAGCATATGAATCCTCATAAAAAAATAAGCAAAGCCGTACAAAAAAAATCAACTATTAGGCCTGACTCACTGAGTAGATCTCCCCAGTGGAGTCGCCAAGCTGTGGCAATGTACGGGGTATTAGGGGAGTCGCCACCAATCGGTTTTTGCTCAGGTCGATTGGATACCTTAAAAATGGTCTGCGAGAGTTCAGGGATTCGGGAGTACGGTTACGTTAAAATAACTCTATTTTAACGCCCAAAATTGGTACCTTAGTTGATTTCAATTTTGTTTTGCTTGCTTTTAAATAACTCCAGTTAATTTTTCAAATCAGAAATTTTAACTGAATCATTTAGATGTGGATTCTTAAATTAATGTGGTCTTCAAAATCTTTGGTAATTAATTTGTATAATTTTGTAGTAAACTCGACATTTCCGAACCATGGATTCTATCGAATCACCCGGACACGGAATTTGATGAAATTTTAATTAATTACTAATCCATATCATAAATTCTGCCAAATTATCTGAATATGGATATTTATTTTGATATTTAATTTTTATTCATTTTTAATTAAAAATTTGATATTTTCCAAAACGTGAATCCTGTCGGATCATCCGGATATGAAAATTAGTAATTTCAATTTTTAATTCTTATTTTATTAAATTAATTATTAATTTAATTATTAATTTTGTAATAAATTTTTTCTGAATTTTTGGATTTTTTTAATGATCTTAATGTTAACTAATTTTAATTTTTTTAAAAAAAATTTATTTATTTATTCTTTTTTTTTTTTGTTTTTTTTTTCTTATTTTGTTCTTTTCTTTTTCTTCTTCTTTTCTTCTTTTTCTTTTATTCTTTCCTTTTTATTCGTTTTTTTTGTTTTGAAAGATTTTTTTTTGTTTTAAGTAATTACTTGATTTATAAAGGAACCAAAAAGTAATTATTTAATTATCCAATATCAAGCTTTTTTTTTATTTAATGAAGAAACCAAAGATTTATATATATTTAAAAAAAACAAATAAGTAAAAGAAAAGTCTTGATATTCATATATTTTTTATTTTATTTTGATAAAATATTTTAAAGTAATTATCTAATTTATAAGTCTAAAAATATACATCTAATAGATAAGTCTAAAATATATTTAAAGAGAATTTAATTCTTTTTTTTTTTTTTTTGGAATCATTTGGTTAAGATTTTTTTATTTGTTTGATAAAGGAACCAAAAAGTTATATTTTTATTATTTTAAAAGAAATAAGTAAAATATAAAGTCTTAATTTTCATATATTTCTTTTATTTAAAAAAAAGGTTTTTTTTAATTTTTTATTCTTTTTACTGGATAAAAAAATTTTAAAGTAATTATCTAAAAAAAATTAATTTTATTTTGATACTTTATTTTTAAAAAATGATATATATTTCTTCTCCAAACCATGGATCCTGTCGGATCATTTGGATATGGAATTTAATTTAAGTTTTTGTTTATTTCATTAATTATAAAATTTAGTCATAATTTTTATTGAATTTTAATAATTTTAATATTTTTTTTAATTATTTTTTAATCTAATCCACAAATTTTAAATATATACTTAAAAAAATTGATTTTTATTTTTGTAATTATCCAATTATGATTTTTTTAATAATTTTTAATAAAAGGATTAGAAGGTTAACTTTTTGTTGTTTTTAAAGAAATAAGAAATAAATAAAAAAATATGTGTTCCAGAACAATAAAAGGATGGGGGCTTTGTTAAAAAATAAATTTTTGGTTAGCCCTAAAAAAAATATATGGAATAAGGTTAAGTATTCACATAAGAAAAACTCTTCTTTTTTGTTTGTTATTATATATATTTTTTATGGTTGAAAATGAAATAAATTTAACCATCCACATAAAAAAATTAAAATTGCATAAAGTAAATAAAGAAAAATTAAAGGACAATAAATAAATGAAAATAAAGTGGAGCTTTTTGGCCGTCCACTTAAAAAAATAAAAAAGAAGGAGGTATAATCTTCCATGAAAATAAAAGTACATAAATTGAATAATTGCAAAAAATTAAATAAATAAAGAAAAAGTGGGGCTTTTTGGCCATCCATTTAAAAAATTAAAAAGTAGGAGGTATAACGTTCCATAAATAAAAAAGTGCATAAATTAAATAATTGAAGAAATTAAATAAATAAAGAAAAACTGGGGCATTTTAGCCATCCACTTAAAAAAAAAATAAATAGGAGGTATAACCTTCCATAAAAAAATAACAAGAAATAAAAAAAATAAGAAAAAATAAATAAGTCACACAAAAGTTAGTGTTAATTCTAAAAAAAAAATAAAAGGTTAGTGACTTGAATGAAAGAATATAGAATGATGAAGGATTAAAGCAGAATTTTACCTAAAGAATAGAATTTTGAATTTGGCGGGTGACGGAAACAGGGGAGCAACCGCGGCAGCGCCCAGGGGCACGGTGGCGACGGCGGCGGTGCACAGAGGCGACGCTGGCAGGCTAGGGAGGAGGACGAGGCGGAGAGGGAGAGGGGCGGAGAGGACGGAGGAAAGTGGCGAGATGGAGGGAGAGGGAAGGACAGGCTGGAGGAGGGCGAGACGCGGGAAGGGGGGTGGCTGGTAACGGAGGGCGAGAGAGAGAGAAAGAGAGAGAAAAACGGAGGTTGACGGATGGGGAAACGGTGGGCTGAGAGAGAAAAGGGAAGTTTTTAGTTTTCTGGGAAGTGGGAGGAGAGGTCAGGGACTGTTTCTATAATTTTCCCTTTTTTTTTAAATGGAGCTCCAATCTTGATTTTTTCTTTTTTTTTTTTGGATATACACACATAGATATTAACTTAACAAAATGCCCCCCCAAAAGTTTTTTTTATTTAATTTTCTCTTTCTCTTTGTATAATAATCAATTAATTAATTTTTTTTAATTTTTAATTAATTTTTTTTTTAAAAAGGGTCAGACGAAATTGGGTATCAACAATGGCATTTTGCCAAGGTTGGGTCCTCTGCACTGTAGTCCCTCACCATCTGTTGGACTACTAGATGAGAATCATTATGGGCCTTAAGATTTCTCACACCAACTCATTTTGCCAGCCGTAAGCTTCCTATTTGATGGCCTTCATGGCTTCCATTCCTTCAGGACCGTGGAGGATTACTCCAACTCCTTGATGTTCAGAACCAGAGGCTCCATCAACAAATAGTGTCCACTCAGGTTCATCCTTTCTGAGGTCCTCAAGGGTATGCTTGACTTTCGGCGCTTCGGCGATGAAGTCTGCCAGTCCTTGGGCCTTTATTGCCCTTCTTGAATCATAAGTGATGTCGTACTCACCAAGGTCAATACACCACTTTGATAATCTTCCCAAGTGATCTACCCTCCTCATGACATCCCAAAGAGGTAGGTTACTTCGGACAGTAATAGGGTGTCCTTGGAAGTAAGGACACAACCTTCAACTTGCCAATACTAAGGCATAGATGGCCTTCTGTAGAATAGGGTACCTGACTTTGGCACCATGTAAGGACTTACTCACATAGTATACAGGCCACTGCCTTCCTCCCTCTTCCTTTACAAGCACCAAACTCACAACTTTTTCACTGACGACGAGGTAAAGGATGAGAGGTTCTTTTTCCCTCGGCTACTAAAGTGTCAACAAATCGGTTAGGTAGCTTTTGAGCTCATCCCAGGCCTTTTCGCAGTCTTCAGTCCAAGGATATTCCTCAGAGCCGAGGGTACCTTCATTTTTTGCTGCTTTGGTGAGCACTTTGAAGAACAGTCTGCACCGATCCCCATATCTGGACATGAATCTACTGAGGGAAGTGATTCTCCCAGTCAGTTTTTGCACGTCCTTGGTTGTTGTGGGAGTTCAGAATCCTAGCAGGGCCTTAACTTTTTCTGGATTGGCATTGATACCTCTTTTCGATACCATGAATCCAAGGGACTTGCTGGCATTCACCCCGAACACACACTTCTCTGGGTTGAGACAGATTCTGAATTCATGAAGTCGGTGGAATGTTTCGTTTGAGTCTAGAATATGACTACTAGGTAGTTTGCTATTAACTATCATATCATTTACATATACTTCCATATTCCTCCCGATTTTGGTGTCAAACACCCTGTTCATAAGCCTTTGCTACGTGACCCTTGCATTCTTCAAACCGAAGGGCATTCTAACATAGTAGTAGGTCCTGACTTCGGTGATGAAGGAAGTTTTCTCATCATCTTCCGGATCCATCAGAATTTGGTGGTATCCACTGAAGGCATCGAGGAAGCTGAGCAGACTGTATTCAATAGTGGAGTCCACCAATTGATCTATTGGTCGCAAAGGATATGAATCCTTAGGACAGGCATCGTTTACGTTTTGAAAGTCGATGCACATTCGGAGTTTATTACTCCCTTCCTTCATAGCAATGACAACGTTGCTAAGCCATTCGGGGTACTTGACCTTTCTTATTACACCTGCTTCCGTTAACGGTTGGACTTCGGTTCTGACGAAGCTATTCTTATACGCCGAGAGGCTTCACTTTTTTTGTCGAACAGGCTGCGCCTCCGGGAGCACTTTAAGGCTATGTTGGATTATGCGAGGGTCTACCCCAAGCATGTCCCTCGGAGAGTAGGCAAATAGATCTTTGTTCATTAACAGAAAAGATACAAGTTTTTCCTTGTCACCTTCAGCTAGTTGTTTCCCCACTCGAGTACTTCGGCCTGGGACAAGTTCTACATCCTCTGTTTCTATTTTTTCGAAGTCACCTACTTCCTCTCCTATTGCCTCTTTAGTGAGTAGGTTTTCTTTTGAAGTCTGTGCATGAACTTTCACTGGACTTTGTCTAGCCTTCATGAAGACTTTCCTCACCTTAGCTTGATCAATGAATATATTTGTGTCCCCTTCCTTCGAACCGAATGTGACTGTTAGGAATTTCACATCTGGGCGAATGTGTAGATTCCCTTGTGTTTGCCTTTCGAGGATGACATTGTATGAAGAAGGGACATCAATGATGTTGAACCTTGTCATTGTGGAGGCAAAGAGCTCTTCCTTGCTCTGAACCGAAGTTCCTTTTAACATCAAAGGTAGTCAATCCACCCGAGGACAGGGAGTTCGGATGGACCTACCCCAAAGGTAGGGAAAGTGACAGGTTTGAGGTCGCATTTTGAGATGCCCAAGTTAGGCAGTAGGTGGGAGAATATGCTATGTTGGATTATGCGAGGGTCTACCCCAAGCATGTCCTTCGGAGAGTAGGCAAATAGATCTTTGTTCATTAACAGAAAAGATACATGTTTTTCCTTGTCACGTTCGGCTAGTTGTTTCCCCACTCGCGTACTTTGGCCTGGGACAAGTTCTACATCCTCTGTTTCTATTTTTTCGAAGTCACCTACTCCTTCTCCTATTGCCTCTTTAGTAAGTATGTTTTCTTCTGAAGTCTGTGCATGAACTTTCACTGGACTTTGTCTAGCCTTCACGAAGACTTTCCTCACCTCGGCTTGATCAATGAATATATTTGCGTCCCCTTCCTTCGGGCCGAAGGTGACTGTTAGGAATTTCACATCTGGGTGAATGTGCAGATTCCCTTGGGTTTGCCTTCTGAGGATGACATTTTATGAAGAAGGGACATCAATGATGTTGAACCTTGTCATTGTGGAGGCAAAGAGCTCTTCCTTGGTCTGAACCGAAGTTCCTTTTAACATCAGAGGTAGTTGATCCACCCGAGGACAGGGAGTTCGGATATACCTACCCCAAAGGTAGGGAAAGTGACAGGTTTGAGGTTGCATTCTGAGATGCCTAAGTTCGGCAGTAGGTGGGAGAATAAAACATCAGCATTGGAACCGTCATTGATGAGCATCCTTTTTACATCCCAACACCCTATCCTTGCCATAATTAGGAAGGGGTCATTATGAGGGAACTTCACAGTAGACCCATCTCTCCAAACAAGCTTGTTCGCTGGGTTTCTAAACTTCATCATTGAAATTTCCTGGACTTTCTTTTTCCTTTCAGCTATGGGTATCCCAGTGGTGATTGTCTGGATTACTCCCACCAGAGGTGGTAGATGCTTCCTTGGACTTCAGTTCCAACGTCGGTCGGAATCATAGTCCTCATCCTCCCCTTTCCTTTCCTTTTCCGTTCTTCCTTTGGGGGATGGCATTTGCTGGTATCGCCACAGTTGGCCTTGTTTGATCAGAGATTCTATGTACTTTTTCAGGTGGAAGCAGTCCTCGGTGTCATACCCACGGTCTCAGTGAAACTGGCAAAACTTCTTCATGTTCTTCTTATTCTCCAAGGTCATGGCCTTCGGACGTTGGATTGTAGTCCCTTGCCTCTCCATGGCCATCAGTATGTTTGTCCTTGTGGTATTCAAGGGAGTGAACAACACCTACCTCTTCCCTCTTTGTTGCCAAGGTCTACCCCCAGCCTCGGTCTGATATCGTGGTTGGTGACTCTGACCTTCGGAACGATGGTGATTAGACTTCGACCCTCCCATCCTTAGGTCTTTAGCTGTCATGTGTTGTTCCGCCCTTTAGTAGAATTCCCCAAGGGTGTCAGGGGGATCTTTGGAGAACTTGTATAAGAGTTGTGAATCTCTCCAAAGTCCCTTGATCGTGGCGAGGATGCGAATTTTGGGGCGGAAGTCTGGGACACTCAGGGCTTCACTATTGAACCTCTCGACATAGTCGCAAATGGTCTCTCCATTCCTTTGCACTATGTCAAACATCTGGACTGGCATCTTCACCATCGGTCTGCTTCCAATAAACTGTTGAGTGAATGTTGTGGACAACTCCTAGAAACCCATTATCGTTCCAGGGGCCAGGGAGTTATACCATGCAGTCGCCAGCCCGGACAGAGTGACCTCAAAACACTTGCAGAGGGTGGCATCATCAGCACCATGCAAAACCATGTTGCGTCTATACTTTGTAAGGTGAGCTTGGGGGTTGCTACGCGCATCATATGTTTCCAAGCATGGTACTCGGAAGTCACTTGGCATGGGTGCCTTTACTATTGCATGGATGAAGGGTGACTCTTTTCGGGTGAAGGTCTCCGACAGCCTTGACCAGACATGCTTCCGGGAAATCTGCCTATCTACTTTTTCTAGCCTCTCTAGGATCTTCTCCATGAGGGTGGTAATACTGGTCTCTTCTCATTACCTGGTAGCCTTTGGCAACAGAGAGTGACGTCTCCTTTTTGCGGAGTAACTTCATCGGCAGGGAGATTATGACTTCCCATCTGGTGATGAACTCCACCGACGGAAGGTTTTGGGACCTTTTGACACCGTTTCTTCAGCATGACGTCCTTTGGGGGGTACTTCCTTTGTGGAGGACTCATCCTGGAAGTCATCACTGTTAGTGTTGTGCCCAAAAAGCCAATCATGAGATGATTGTATTTTTGCACATTGAGTCATGATATTTTATTAAAGCATTAATCCAGCAATTATGTTCGTTGTTTTGTTTCTGCATACATAATAAACATAATTGTAACCCTAGAATAATGATATTCTTAAACGTCCCTAGTCTAGTATTATTGTGGAGCGGGTTGCAATAATACATAACGAATAGGATATGTGGAGACTAATATGAGATATGTAGTCTACATATGGGTACAAGTTGGAGAACTTGTGTACTGGACTGACCCACCATGAGAACACTTCATGGATCATTATATGACTGTCATAAGTGATTCTCATAGTGATCATGGTATATATAGTCCTTTGAGCTAAGATCATCAAGGTTCCCTACATGTGAGTCACATACTTTGATACTTTCCTTTTTTGCTCGTAACTGAGTGAACTTGAAGGAGGTCATTGGGTATGTCACATATCATGCAGAGGGATTTGTATGATCAAGATGGGATTTGTCCCTCCTATGTAACGGGAGTGATATCTTCGGGCCCCTTGATAGAGTTAGACTTAGAAAAATGCATGGCCATGCTCGGATGAGTTGATATACGATATCAATGTCATCAGTTTAAGTTGGTCTACTCGGTAATCAAGAAACCAAAGATTGGGCTATATGAGAATGCCACATTCCATGTCTCGTGCTTAGTCTTGATATCTTGGACGAAAGGACAATGGCATATATCGATGATGATCATAAAGGTTTAGTCGAATCATCGACAATCTTGTCACTTGGGTAGCAATGATGTGTTGCTAGACACTGCTCATTGCTTATGATCATAAATGTGATTTATGATCATTGCCAACATGGTAAGAGCTTATTGGGTCGCACACATAGAGCTATTTGGATCATTAGAGTGCATGGGCTAATAATTTGGGTTTTGGTTTAACAATAATTTTGTATTAATAATGGGCCCAATAGTTGAGCCGTTATTAAGCCCGAGCATAAAGCCTAATTGGATTAGGGCTTTGAAACCTATTAGGCCTGGAAGTTGAGTCTCACTATAAATACAACTTCTAGTGAGAAATTCTTAGGTCTGCTTGCCCTAGCCTCCCAAAAGGACAGCCGCACTCTTCTCATGCAATTCCTTGGAGGACGCAAGTTAGCACTGCGATTGCAAGAGAAACACATCTGCCGGGACGTGGTGGAAGCGTGCTGATCCTGAAAGGCTCGTGTGGATACCCTAGAGAGCCTAAACACGTCAACTGTTCAGGTTTTGTGATTCGACTCTACAGTTGAGTGAGAGATCTCAACAGAAAATTAGGTATGAAAATTTTTGAACACCCGGTTTACCCCGTTTCACTAGGATCCTGGAGGGTTTTGGTTAAATTCTGCTGCGTTGTTTAGCTCCCGAAACCCAACACTCACTTCTCGAACCCTGGTGAGTACACTTAGGACTTCTCTCCTGATTGGCAGCTAGCGTAAAGGCCCTTCGGATTAGAGGTGGTTGAGACCACCTTTGGTCGAGCTGTTGTGTCATCTCAGCCATAATAGAGCACTAAAATTCACACAGGAAGCTCATCCTGACCATCAGAGGACGTTCGTCCTCAGGCAAAGAAGTCTCTACTCCAGGTGGTTTAGTTTCTATTGGAGCTTCAGGTGCGAAATAGGACTTCGGGAGTTCCTTTTCCTCAGAACGCCGGGTCTCAACAACAGTGACCTGAGAGGGGGTTCCCATAGATGACGCCAAATGATGCCCAGCGGTATCCTCATTTTATGACATGTTGGCCTGAAGAAGAGACTTCCAATATGAGGGTGCCTGAAACATTCAGAAGAACAAGGGTTAAGAACTCCACAAAATGTGTTTATGGGGGAGGAGCCTCTGACGCCCAAGTCAGTGTTTGGGAAGTAAGGAGTAGAGAGTGGAGAGTAAAAGAGTAGAGAGAGTTCTGTGTCCTCTTACCAAGTTCATTCCTAAGTTTTCATAGGAGGGCATAGGGAGGAGGCCGTTTGACACAATCCGTTCAAATTATGACACGCGTACGGTCGGATTTGGTCCGTACCTTCGGAGATAGGTATCTCCAGCTGGCCGTAGGCCACTCTGGCAAAGGTCAGGCATGTGTGCAAGGTCTCTGTGTTAGAGGCTCCTTAACCCTTTTTTTCGTATCTCCATAGGACCTCTTCGGGAAGCTAGAACCCTTCAGTGTATGGAACTCATTCGGGATAGGAGGTCTTCTTCGGCCCGAGATTACCACTGAGTGTTGTTAGGTGAGGTCCTTTGACAGAATAGGGAACCTTTAGGAGACATTCTCCCAGACCGAGGATGGGCATATATACTCCTAAAGTTGGTAGGCTCGCCCATTGTGCATGCCCTTTCCGAGGCCGGTGTAATCACTTACCTAAGGTAGTTGAGGTCGGGGCTAAGTCTTGATCGAAGGTGGTCTTTGCCTAGGTGATGAGATCTCAGGATAATTGGCCCTTCGATTTTAGGGTGGTGTTCACATCGAGGATGGTGGGGGCTTCTCTTTTTCCCGAGGTTGGTCACATAAATTCCCCGAGGGTTGTACCCACTAAGCCAATTTGAGAAATCTCCAAGGGCAATAGCCCTTTGGCTATCACTTCCCGAGGTTAAGGTCTAGTTTCCGAACATGTCTTCTTTCCTTATTAAAGCTCATCCCATTCTAGAGAGTTAGCTCTCGCCTAAGTCTCATTCGAGCTATGCCACTTCGAAAAAAGTGAAGAAGTGGTCGGCTAAATTTTTTCTCCCTTCGTATTCCATCACCAGGTTACCTAGTCCTAGTATGGCCAGCTATGCTCCTTATTTGGATGAGGTTACTGTCTTCAAGGCTCAACTAAAGGTGGGACTTCGATATCCCCCTCTGAAGACGGTTTGTGACTTTTGCCAATTCCATGGCATAGCCATGAACCAACTTCCCTCGTACTCCTACTCCTACTTCAACACTTTTTTTTGCATGTGTGGGGTCTTCAACATAGAGCCCCACTTCATTTTTTTCATGCAATATTACAAACTCCACCTTGCTCCGAAGGGCGGGTTCTACTTCTTGCTTCCTCTGGGATTTGGGAGGAAGAAATATACGTTCACCTTTGAGAGAAAGGACAGTTGACGAAGGTGGCGAAAAAAGTTCTTCTTTCTGGAGGTGGATGAGAAGTGGAAGGATTTGCGAACCAAATTGGCTTCAGCTGCTCTCATTATTGATGTAGTGGATCTGAGGAAGCTGCTAACCTTAGAGCTTGAGTCATAGTTTGAGGAATTTGACAGCCGTATTTAGTCTGTCACAGACCGGGACCCTAAGGCCCCCTATATTCTTTATACCCCTTTCCCATAAGATGGAATTTCATGACCGAAGAGGTCCTTTGGGAACTTAGGGTAGTTAAGGAGCATGTTATTGATGAAGGATGTCAAAGCCCTCAGTTGATGGGAAGAATGCATGGTTGGTGAAGCTCCTTCGGGGAGAACTCACGTTCTCAGCACTTCAAGAGAGTAAGCTCTTTCCCAGATTTTGTCATCTAAACCATTCTATACTTACACTGATGTTCTTTTGTTTATAGAGATGGGTGACAAGTCTACTGGTTTTTACAAAAGTCCCTTCGTCGACCAAGCCGAGAAGGGGGAGCAGCAAAGGAAAAAGGCAGCGCCTAAGAAGAACATGTTAGTGTTGTGCCCAAATGCCAATCATGAGATGATTGTATTTTTGCACATTGAGTCATGATATTTTATTAAGGCATTAATCAAGAATTAATGGTTTGTTGTTTTGTTTTTGCATAACATAACAAACATCATTGTAACCCTAGAATAATGATATTCTCAAATGTCCCTACTCTAGTATTATTGTGTAGTGGGTTGCAATAATACGTAATGACTAGCATATGTGGAGACTAATATGAGATATGTAGTCTGCATATGGGTACAAGTTGGAAAACTTGTGTACTGGAGCGACCCACCATGAGAACACTACATGGATTGTTATATGAGTGTCATAAGTGATTCTCATAGTGGTCATGGTATATGTAGTCCTTCGACCTAAGATCATCAAGGTTCCCTACATGTGAGTCACATACTTTGATACTTTCCTTTGTTGCTCGTAACTAAGTGAACATGAAGGAGGTCATTGGGTATGTCACATATCATGCGGAGGGATTTGTATGATCAAGATGGGATTTGTCCCTCTTATGTAACGGGAGTGATATCTTCGGGCCCCTTGATAGAGTAAGACTTAGAAAAATGGATGGCCATGCTCGAATGAGTTGATATATGATATCAATGTCATCAGTTTAAGTTAGTCTACTCGATAATCAAGAAACCAAAGATTGGGCTATACGAGAGTGACACATTCCATGTCTCATGCTTAGACTTGATATCTTGGACAAAAGGACAATGGCATATATCGATGATGATCATAAAGGTTTAATCGAATTACCGACAATCTTGTCACTTGGGTAGCAATGATGTGTTGCTAGACACCGCTCATTGCTTATGATCATAAATGTGATTTATGATTATTGCCAACGTGGTAAGAGCCTATTGGGTCACACACATAGAGCTATTTGGATCATTAGAGTGCATGGGCTAATTATTTGGGTTATGGTTTCACTTTAATTTCGTATTAATAATGGGTCCAAGAGTTGAGCCATTATTAAGCCCGAAATTAAAGCCTAATTGGATTAAGGCTTTAAAACCCATTAGGCCTGGAAGATGAGTCTCACTATAAATACAACTTCTAGTGAGAAATTCGCAGGTCTCCTTGCCCTAGCGTCCCAAAAGGAACAACTGCACTCTTCTCTTGCAATTCCTTGGAGGACGTAAGCTAGCACTGCGAGCGCAAGAGAAACGCATTTACTGGGATGCGGTGGAAGCGTGGTGATCCCGAGAGGCTCGTGTGGATACCATAGAGATCTTGAACACATCAACTGTTCAAGTTTTGTGATTCGACTCTACAGTTGAGTGAGAGATCTCAACCAAAAATTAGGTATGAAAATTTTTTTACACCCGGTTTACCCCGTTTCACTTGGATCCTGGAGGGTTTCGGTTAAATTTCACTGCACTGTTTGGCTCCCGAAACCCAACAGTGGTGTCAGAGCTACTAGTGAAACCCTAAATTGGGATTGAGTGTTGAATCGCATGGTGTTATGTGTTCGGTTGCTTTATGGCCATGATTAATTGGATTGATTCATGATGCATGAAACCGGAACTTGTAATGGACATATGACATATATGAAGAAACGACACTAATTGGTTAATGAGATTAACCTGAAATTGATAGGTATGAGATACCTATATGGATTAAGATTCTTGCAATAGTTGCAAAAACCTTAGCTTGGTTCGGATTCGGCCCGTTCTGGCACCGAAAGTAAGGTTAATCAACTGGCCAGTAGGACCGCCGTATGTGAAGCACCACATAAATAAAAACTGGTTAATCAACGCGCGTCAATTGGCATGCATTTTTGTTGAATGAGATTTGACATGATATGCTGATTGGTGTTTGAAGCATGATGCATGGTTATAGCCCTTGATTGGTTGTACTTGTAAATACGGCCTGCAAGTCGTGCCTTCTCTTGTTACTCTCATTGTACATTCTCTTCTCACCATACTTCCCTCGAATGTAACTCGAGGTTTCTATTATTGATGTAATGGTACATTATTGGATCATCCAAGGTGGTATGTCCAAGGAGGTGCCAACAAAAGGGCAACCAAGAAAGGAAGAGAAGGAGTTTGTGAAGACCCTTTTCTTTTCTTAGGCTTTTATGATATTCTCATTGGCTTGAGAATATCGCATAGTTTAAAGGCTATAACCATGTCACATTTATTTTCTTCGAAGCACAAGATGTATGTTTTATATTTGTACATGATGCATGTATAAGACAACCGGAGATAACAAATTAGTGAGATCAAAAGAAAAATCCCTCAAATAAATATGAAGTCATTAAAGGTGATGCCTTCCAAATGTTGGCACTTGTCATGTTATAGCGCTCCTAGTGGGAAGCAAAATTAAGGAAGGTAACGTGTTCTAAATTAAGTTTAGAACCTTAATTCAAGTTTACATAGCAAGAATAGAGAAGTTTAGCAAAATTCACTAAGTTCCGAGAAAAATAAAGCACTGAATGAAATTCAAGGGCAAAATGGTAATTTTGCATCCTGAATAGTCGGGACGAGTCCCAAGTGTTTTAAAATGAATTTTTATAACTTAACTTTCAACCTTAACTCAAAATTAAAGAATAGACAAAAATTTAATCAAGAATGACTAAGTTACAAAGATAGGGGCTTAATTGTATTAAGCTTAATACTTTGATGGCTTGTGTGTTAAGGGAGGGTTCAAGAAGGGGAAAGTGAGGGTGGCTGCCATATTTTCATTTTCATCCTCTCCACTCTCATTTCTCCATCCAATTCTCCTTGGAATCAAGAAATTCTTGGTGGAACAAGAAGTTATCAAAGTATATAAGCTTGGAGGAGTGCATTTCAAGCTTAAAACCATGTTTTTGAAGCTTGGAAGGACGTTTTCCTACTTCCCCTATTTTTGAATGAGGTGAGCAAAGTGTTCTTGATTGAATTCATGCTATTTACTTGGTTTGGAGCTTGGGTTTTGGTTAGAGAGTGAAGTTTTGATGGTTTGTGCTTTGTTTTTGGATTGAAACTTGTGTAGAACTTTGGGAGCTTGGTTGAATGAAAAGGGGATTGATTCTTGCTTGTTACTTGGAGTTGAGGTAAGGGAGATATGTTTTCAAGTTCATTTAATGCCAATAGCTTGAGTTTGCTTGAAGAATTCGAGTGGTTTTAACTATGGCATTAGTTAAAGGTTTTGGTTGAATTATGGTGGACTAGAGAAATTGGGAGGATTGGATTGATGTTATAAGACATCATAGATTGGCTTGTGATAGTTGGTTGTGATCTATGCAACATGTTCTATGTGTAAATGAAATTTGGAGGCATTCCAAGCAAGTTTGATATGTGTAGGAAGTGTCTAAAGTTCATAGCAGCAAAACCGGAGTTTTGTTGGGCATTTTGTAGGTTTAGCGACGTGTCGCCAATCCCCCATGAGTTCCCACGATGTGTCGCCAAGACCTCAAAAAATTGGCAGAACATCGACAACTGTGGCGACGCGTCGCCAAGACAACATTTGACACCCGGTTTTGTTTTTAGCATAACTTTTCGCTCGGGTGTCCGATTGAGGTGATTCAAGATTCCACACAAAGCTAAGAGGGAGTACTATGACCTCCATGTTTTAAAAACACTTAAAATGCCCTAGTTTTAGATTTATATTAACTCAAAGTGAAGGCAAGTTTTAAAGGAAACTATGTTGCAATGATCACAACAAGGTATCACTAGCTTAGGTGAGAGGTTTAGAACCCTTGCCGGCCTAGCTGTGCCGAGCCACGAGGTCACAAGGTGAAACCTTGTTCATCTAGTCTACATCAACGAGGCCCTGCAGCATAGTCTACAAAGTTCCACCATAATTCCCCTGCATAACGACTATGGGAAGGCTACATGATTGCATCCAATAAGCTTCGACTTGCTAGGAGCGGGTTAGTGCTTAGAAATCGCTAGGCACGGAGTGATGCACTGTGAGGAGGACTAGTTTGAGGAGAGGTCTCAAAGGCCTAGTTATATGTGCATATATCAAACCCTCATGCTGTGTGAGCTCGCAGCAAGGTTACATATGTTCATCATATGTCGAGTCCTAGTAATTTTCTTGTAGGTACATTGAAGATCCCTTACTGAGAATTGTTGAGTTCTCACTCCGTGGTTTTGTTATGCAGTGCATGAAGTTGCTGGACCGGGTAATCGTTGAGGATTATCATTGATAGCCAAAGGCTATAGCCTCAATCTGGCCGAACACCCTGCCACAACAATGGCCAGAAGAACTGGCGCTTCCCGGGAATAGGTGGAATCATGCACCTCGGTAGATAGCCGGAGAGCTCCGAGCCTCGGCACGCCAGTAAAACTTGAGGACTCCATTCGCCCCCCCAAGGTTGTGAACAGCGCGCCTTCGGAAAAGTGGCACCAGACATTGCTGCCCGAACATGATATCCCCGAAGGCGGAACTCCCTGGAACTGGGAACCCCCGAACTGAGGGTATGATTCCCGAAGAGGCTCTGTCCGAACTAGAGGACGACCTCGCCCAGGGACCTCGGGAGTACGGCAGGAGCATTTATGGAAGCATTTAAGGAAGCCTCTGACACGTCCCACCACAGACGTAAAAAGTCGCCCTGACACGCAGACGCCATCAGAATCATATCATGGCCCGTCTCAGCACAAGGCTCAAGGCCATCTAGTTACCAACTATCTGTCCCCTACGCCCAGACGTTCAGGAGCATCCGACCGCACATGTGTCATGATCTGAACGGGCTAGGTATTCCTATATATACAGGAAATAAATACTTGACAGGAGGTTGGCAGGCCGGATATACAGCTCCCACACTTTGAGAAAATACGAGGCGAGACTTTTCTGCCTTTCTCTTTGAGCTAGTGACTTTCTCCTTCTTCCGGCCACCACTGACTTGGGCGTCGGAGGCTCCCCCCCCGGAAAAACACTCCGGGGGCCTCCTAACCCTATTTACCAGCTTTTCAGGTACTCTCCTTGGGGCGATCCACCTTCCAGGCGTTCTTCCTCCTAGAAGTCTCCTCAACAGTCATCTTGACTCACAACGATGAGGCCTTAGGCCATCATTTGGCGCCGTCTGTGGGAACCCGCTCGCAGATTGCCGTCGTTGAGACTCGGCGTTCTAAGGACAAGGGACTCCCAAGGTCCTCGTCCGCGCCTGAGATACAACCGGCTGCTGAGCAGACACTCCCAGAGACTTCTACGCCCGAGGAGGACCGCCCTCTGGTAATCACCATGAGCTTCTTGAGGGACTTTCAGCGCTCGGTCGTTACTGAAATGACTCAGCAGATCGACCGAAGATGGCCACAGCAGTCACGGGCCCAGAAACCCTCCTCATCAGCACGCCCTCGGGAGAGAAGCCCCAAGTCTACACACCGCAGTTCAGGAAGTGGAGAGCCTCGCGGAGAATCATCCACAGAAGATATAGCCCTCGGGAAACGGCCTGTGGGACAAACCGGGTCCAAGCGACCGAGAGTCTCACAGCGAAGCAGTTCGTCGCCCGAGGAGAGGTCCCTGACCCCTTCGCGCCGAACTCGCTCCCCGAAAAGGCGCCGTCGATCTCCCTCCCCTGAAAATGGTCCTAGCGCCACTGCGCTTATGGAAAGGATATTGGCACGGCTGGACAGAGTGGAGAAGCAAGTGACCAGAAAACCCGTTTGGGATAGGCTGTCGGGGGCATTATGCGAAGATGGCTCCCCGTTTATTCGCACCGTCGTTGAGGCAGCTATGCCAGGCGACTTCAGAGTTCCTAGGCTGGAGATCTATGATGGCCGAACTGATCCACAGGCCCATCTGACGAAGTACAGGCGGAGCATGATAATGCACGGAGCTGATGACGCTACCATGTGCAAATGCTTTGAAGTCACCCTCACGGGCCCAGCAATAGCATGGTACAATTCTTTGCCCCCAGGGACTATCACTGAGTTTCAGGAGTTGTCCACAGCCTTTACCCAGCAGTTCATTGGGAGCAGGCCGACGGCCAAAATGCCTGTGCAGATGTTCGACATAGAGCAGAGAAACGGAGAGACGATCCGAGACTATGTCGAACGGTTCAACAGGGAAGCACTCAGCGTCCTGGACTTCCGGCCCGAAATCTGCATCCTCGCTATGACACGGGGCCTTCAGCGTGACTCACAGCTGTTCTACGAGTTCTCAAAGGACCCCCCGGAGACCCTCGGAGAATTTTACCGAAGGGCAGAGCAGCACATGACAGCCGAGGAATTGAGGATGGCGGGGCCAAAGTTTGATCATCACCGCGCCGAAGGGTCCAGCCAGCAAGCTCGGCATCTTTCTGAACACACAGGTCGACCACGGCGAATGCGAGGAAAGAAACCTCAAAGTTTCACACCCTTGAGCACGACACGGACCAACATTCTCATGGCGCTGGAAAGGCAAGGGACGCAGATTCGGCGGCCAAAGGCCATGGCCGCCGATAATAAGAAGAATGCCAAGAAGTTCTGCCAGTTTCATCGCGACCACGGTCATGACACCGAAGACTGCTTCCAGCTGAAGAAGTACATAGAGTCGCTGATCAAACAGGGCCAGCTTCGCAAATACCTGCGGATGCCCTCCCCAAAAGGCAGAAAAGAGGAGGAAGAGAGGGCCGAAAACGAGGACTATTACTCAGACAGGCGGAGAAACAGAAGTCCAAAAAGGCGCCTTCCACCTCCAGTAGGGGTCATCCAAACCATTACCACGGGGCTCCCATCCTCGGAAAGAAAGCGGAAGGCCAGAGAAATTGCGGTTATGGAGTATCAAAGTCCATCAAAGAAATTGGCTCGCAAAGATGGCTCCACTATCGTCTTCCCCCACGACGACCCGCTGCTGATAATGGCGAGAATAGGGAACTGGGACGTCAAGAGAGTGTTGCTTGATGATGGCTCAAATGCTGACGTCCTTTTCTCGCACTTACTGCCGAGCTTGGGCATCTCCAGCAGCGAGCTGAAACCTGTCACCACGCCCACCTTCGGCGTTGGGCCATCCAAACTACCCGTCCTCGGATGGGTCGACCTCCCTTTGATGATGAAAGGCACTTCGGTAGACGGAGCAGCTGAGTTGTACGCGTCCACAATGGCAAGATTCATCGTCATGGACTTCCCGTCTTCGTACAACGCCATCCTTGGAAGGCAGACTCAGGGGAACCTGCACATTCGTCCCGATGTGAAGTACTTGACTGTCACAGTCGCCACCAAGGATGGAGATGCAGAGGTCTTCATCGACCAAGCCGAGGTAAGAAAGGTGTTTGTAAAAACACGAAAGGCTCCGGCAAACAGCTCTACACAAACGGTGGAGGCAAAGGCGCAGGAAAAAGGCAAAGAAGGAGATCCTGCAGAAGCAGAAACGGAAGCAGTAGATCTTGTCCCAGGACAATCTACCCGAATAGGGAAGAGCTTGGCCAAAGGTGATAAGGAAAATCTTCTATCCTTTCTGCTAAAAAATAAAGATCTGTTTGCCTACTCGCCGAAAGACATGCCAGGAGTGAACCCTGGCATAACACAGCACAGCCTCAAAGTAAGCCCGGAAGCAAAACCTATCAGGCAAAAGAACGAAGCATCTCAGCCCACAAAAGCAACTTCGTGAAAACCGAAGTCCAGCGCCTATTGGATGCTGAAGTTATCAGGGAGGTAAAATACTCCGAATGGTTAAGCAACGTGGTCATTGCCACAAAAGAAGGTAGCAGCAAACTTCGGATGTGCATTGATTTCAGAAACTTGAACGATGCTTGCCCGAAAGACTCATTTCCCCTCCCGCCAATAGATCAACTGGTAGATTCAACGGCCGAATACGGGCTCCTGAGCTTCCTAGATGCCTTCAGCGGCTACCATCAGATAAGGATGGACCCCGAAGATGAAGAGAAAACTGCCTTCATCACCGAGGGAGGAACGTACTGCTATATCAGAATGCCCTTCGGGCTGAAAAATGCAGGAGCCACCTACCAGAGACTGATGAACAAGGTCTTTAAAGACCAAATGGGGAGAAACGTGGAAGTATATGTTGATGATATGATAGTAAAAAGCAAGCTGCCCGGCTACCACGTTGCAGATTTGGAGGAAACCTTCCAAAAGCTCAGAGCCTTCGGGATTCGCCTTAACCCCGAGAAGTGTATCTTCGGGGTGACATCGGGAAAATTCCTTGGGTACATGGTATCCGAAAGAGGCATCGACGCCAATCCTGAGAAGATTAAGGCTCTGCTTGAGTTCCGAACTCCTGCCACAGTCAAAGATGTGCAGAGACTAACCGGAAGAATAACCTCTCTGAGCAGGTTTATTTCCAGGTACGGAGATAGGTGTAGACCTTTCTTCAAAGTCCTCACAAAGGCAGCAAAGATGGAAGGCGACCTCGGAAGAAACAATCATCCCTGGGATGAAGATTGCCAAAAGGCCTGGGAAGAACTCAAAGTCTACCTGGCCAGCCTGCCGACTCTGCGACAACCTCGGGAGGGAGAACCCCTCGTACTGTACCTCGCCGTCACAGAAAAGGCCGTGAGCTCGGTCCTGGTGAAAGAAGAAGGGCCGAAACAATGGCCGGTCTACTACGTCAGCAAGTCCCTGCATGGCGCCGAAGTTAGGTACCCTTTGCTTCAAAAAGCTATATACGCCTTGGTGCTTGCAGGAAGAAGACTGCGACCATATTTCCAGGCTCACCCCATCATCGTCCGAAGTAGTCTACCACTACGGGATGTTATGAAGAGAGTTGATCATTCGGGAAGGCTCTCCAAGTGGTGCATAGAGCTTGGCGAACACGAAATCACCTATGAGCCTCGGAAGGCCATAAAAGCCCAAGCATTGGCAGATTTTATCGCCGAAATACCCACCACTGAGGAGAACCACTCAGATCTGAAAGAAGGTGAGCCAGAATGGACCTTCCATGTTGACGGAGCCTCGGGGTCCGTACACCAGGGAGCTGGAATAGTTATCAGAGGACCCGAAGGCCTAGAGGTGATGAAGGCTATCAAGTTCAGCTTCAACGTTACCAATAATGTGGCTGAGTATGAAGCCCTCATAGCGGGATTACGCTTGGCCAGAAAGATTGGCGTGAGAAACTTAAGGGCTCACAGCGATTCCCAGCTGGTAGTTCGGCAGACGGCAGGAGATTATGGGGCGAAGGACCCAATCTTGGCAAAATACCACGAGCTGGTAACAAAACTCATCCAAGAGTTTGACGCCGTGCGGATCGAAAATGTACCCCGGCGGAATAACACTGAGGCAGATTGCTTAGCGAAGTCCAAAACATACACCGAGGTGCTAGACCATCCAAGCATCTCCGTGCTAAGCGTAACGACCTCGGGAATGGGGTGGAAGGACCCCATAAAGAGATACCTCGCAGAGAATGAGCTTCCCGAAGACGCCGGCAATGCTGCAAGACTGCGAAGACGCGCCGGAAGATTCTTCCTGATTGGTGAAGAGTTATATCGGCAAGGATATGCAAATCCGCTGCAGAGATGTGTGGGCGAAGAGGATACTGAGATGGTCCTCGAAGAAGTCCACGAAGGCATGTGCGGCTCGCACATTGGAACTGATGCCCTTGCAGCAGTGATACTCCGCCAAGGATACTTCTGGCCTACCCTGAGAAAGGACGCAAGGCAGTTCGTCCAGAAGTGCGGTAGTTGCCAAAGACATGCAAAAATCCAGAGGATACCCTCGGAAATGGTAACGTCGGCAGACTATCCTTGGCCCTTCGCAGTCTGGGGTATTGACCTCATTGGGCCACTCCCCACAGCGCCCGGAGGCGTGAAATTCTGCGTGGTAGCAGTGGACTATTTCTCAAAGTGGGTAGAGGCAGAACCACTAGCAACTATCTCGGCAAAGAAGTGCAGAAGTTCGTATGGAAGAACATCGTATGCAGATTTGGCATACCGAGGGTACTAGTAGCTGATAATGGATCCCAGTTCATAGACAAAGGATTCCAGGAATTCATCAGCGACCTCGGAATAAAGATGCACTTCACCCCAGTAGCTCACCCCCAAAGCAATGGGCAGGTGGAAGTATCAAACAGGACCATAAAAGATGGCCTGAAAAAGAGACTTGGGGAAGCCAAGGGGAAATGGCCAGGAGAACTCCAAAGTGTATTGTGGAGCTACCGAACGACGCCACGAAGAGCCACAGGGGAAACTCCCTTCTCACTCGTCTTCGGAACAGAGGCCATTATCCCAATAGAGATAGTTCAGCCTTCAATACGGGTGCAAGTATTTGATGAAGGCGGAAACGACCTCGGTCTGAGAACTAAGCTCGACCTTGTGGCCGAACACAGAGAAATAGCCGAGCTGAGAAGAAAAGGTTTCCAGCAAAGAGTGGCCGCGGCTATCAACTTAAAAGCCAGGCCAAAAGAAATCAAAAAAGGAGACCTCGTTCTCCGAAAGGCCGACTTTGCACCCCGAAGGCCATCTCACGGAGTACTTCGCGCAAATTGGGAAGGACCTTATCTGGTTCTCGCCGAAGTACGTAAAGGCGTGTACAAGCTTGGCGACGCCGAAGGCGTAGAATTGAAAAACACTTGGCATTCAGACGCCCTGAAAAAGTTCTACGCCTAAGGTTGAGCGGAAGAAATATATTGTACAAAAAATATTCTAAGTACAGGATGGTCCGGAGAAGAATGGTCTTGAGAAAATTTTTAAGTATACCAAATTGTCCAGGACAAAATTCCGCGAAGGTGCTCGCCACGAAAAAAGCAGATATGACTTCCCGAAGTCCGTTGAGCCACTATGCTCGGGAAAAATGGGAAACAAGAATCTTGCAAAAGTACTCGGCATAATCAGTGCAGAGAAAATTTTCCGAACACCCTTGAGCGAACATGCTCGGGAAAAAGGGAAAGCAAGAATCTCGCAAAAGTACACGCCAAAACAAAAGCAGAGGTAATTTCCGAACACCCTTGAGCGAACGTGCTCGGGAAAAAGGGAATGAGTAATCTCGTGAAAATTATCCTAAGTCCCTTGAGCAAATATGCTCGGGACAATAGGAAGACAGAAAAATTTGGCTGAAGGTTTTCCGAAGGCCCTTGAGCGAACATGTTCGGGATAAAAGGAAACAAAAAACCTGCAAAAGACTTAGCCAAATTTTTACAAACTTTCCAGAAAGTCTCTTGAGCGAGCACGCTCGGGACAAAGGAAGGTAAAAAGTTTCTTTGGTTGCAGGTTTTCCGAAAGTCTCTTGAAGCAAACGTGTTCGGGACAGTGGAAATGAAGAAACTTGCAAGAAAGGACTTAGCCAAAAGATTGTTCATTTAGAGCAAATCGCCTTACAAAAGAAGTGCCCAAAGAAGGAGGACAAAGGAGAAAAATAAGAGGAGCCCTAAGACAAACTAGGGAGAGCCGGGCGGACGAAGACCAGGAAGCTTCAGATGCTCGACCTTGGACCACTGCCACCGAGGTCCCTCAGGAATATTTAGGCCCTCCAGAAAAGAGAGGTCCAAATCTGGGAACCTCTGCAGCACCTGGTGCCGAGCGAGGCAGAAGCCGTCCTGAAAGGCGAACTTGGCCATGTCATCAGAAGTACGTTTTTGAACGCCAAGGACATTGACCTCGTCCCTCAGCTCAGCAACCTCCTCTTCGAGCTCGCTTATCCCCAGCGTCTCTCCGGACTCCTTCTTCAGAGCCTCGACCTCGGCTTGAAGAGCATTGTTCTCGTCCGTCAACCTCGACGCAAGACTGTCAGAAACAGCCTTGTCCTTGACAAGATCTTCGTTGGCGGCGAGCAGCCCCTTTACTTGGTCGCCGAGGTCGGCAATCTTCCGGGAGGAGTCCTTTTCAAGTTCTTCTCTTTTCTTCGAGAACTCCTCCCGAACGGCAGCAAGTTGCTGAGAACAATCCGCTGTCAGCTGCTGGTTGCTGGCGATCACCTTCGCAAGCGAAGCCTTCGCTTCACTGAGTTCCCACGAAGTCGCATCCTTGGAGGCAGCCTGTCTGGCCACCCGAACTCGGAGATAACCAGCGTACTCCAGCAGCTACGGCAAGGCAAAAGTCCAGGTTAGTACAAGTCTTAACACTTAGAAAATTGAGGAAAAAAAGTGTAAAGACTATACCTGAGCAGCATGCTCGGTGACTTTTGCGGCGAGGGTATTATCCCCCGGGTGAGCCGCCGCAATGGCCCGGAAGGAGGCGTCAGTGGTGATCCCCTTCCAAATATCTTTTGTCATCTTCGGACAATCGTCGGAGAACAAATTCATATCCTCCGTGATTGTCCAAAAGGGCTCCAAGGGGATCTTCCCCTCAGGGATTGTGGCATCGTGCAGGGCCCGTTTCTTCTCATGAATGGCCCTCCAGCCAGCAGTAAGAGGCTCCCCTGAAAGTGAGAAGGAAGTTAGCAGCAGAAGAAAAATTCGCGAAAGGAAAAGGAGCTAAACTTCGCCTAAAGGCATACCTGGAGGAACCTCGGAGACAGTGTCCTCGGGATCCTCGGGCCCCTCGGAAGAAAGACCCTTACCCTTCTGCCGGTACCGCTCCTCGGCGGTGGGTACTTCTACCACTACAGTGTTTCTGGGGGCCTCGAGGTCGGGAAGAGGCACCTCGGCGGAAGTAGCGGGGACCTCGGCCGGTGGAATTTCAACAAGACCAGCGTCTTCGCCAGCTTCTTCTTCCAAAAGCTCTGGCTGAGAAGGCTGGAGAGCCTTCCTAGCTCGCTTCGCCGAGGGTCCCGCCCCTGTCGTCTTCCTTCTTCGGGAAGCCGCCTTCTTTGTCTGCTCCCCCTTCTCCACTTGGCCAGAAAAGAGGGCCTTGTAATAAGCGGCAGCCCCATCGCCCATCTCTGAAAAAGAGAAGAAATATCAGCGTAAGTCCGAGGAAAAAGTATAAAGGGATGGAAGATTACTCACTTTCGGCAAAAGTTTCGAAAGAAGTCTCCCCCTTAAGGAGCTTGACCAGCCAGGAGTCTTTCCCGGCGTTGGCGGGAGCGGGCATATTGAGGTCAGTCACGTGCTCCTTAACCACTTTCAGCTCCCGAAGGACTTCTTCGGTCATCAACCTCCAGTTGATAGGAAAGGGGTAAAGAGCACGAGGAGAGACCTCGGGAGCCCAGTCAGCGACTGCCCGAATACGGGCGTCGAAATCCGCGAACACGGAAGCCAACGGTGGGGTCAGCAGCATCCTCGGATCAACGACGTCTGCGTTCAGCACTCCCTGAGCCCACCTGGTCGGGACATCAGACCAGTTCTTATCCACCTTGAGGAAAAAGAACTTAGGCTGCCACCCCCGCCAGCTATCCTTCGTGTCGAAGGTGAAGGTGAATTTTTTGCTCCCGGATCCCCGAGGCAGCAGGAAATAGAAGCCACCCTTCGGGACCACATAGAGCTTGTAGTACTGCATGAAAATGATGAAGTGGGGCTCTATCCCGAACACGCCACACATGCAGAGGTAGGCGTTAAAATAGCAGTACGCGTTCGGGGGAAGCTGGTTCACAGCAATGCCATGGAATTGGCAGAACTCGCAAACCACCTTCGGGGGAGGATACCGAAGTCCGGCCTTCAGTTGGGCTCGGAAGACGGTAACCTCATCGCCACGGTTTGAAAAAGCAAAATGGCTAGAACGAGGCAGTCTGGTCACAGCGTAAGACGGAAGAAAGAATTTTTTCTTCCACCTCTCTAGTTTTTCGGGGGTGGTACAGCAAGGATGGGCCAGAAGAGGTTTCCAGCTCTCGGGAACAGGCATCGCAGACATGAAAAAGAGTTTGAGATGGAAAAGAAAATAGTTTCCAGAAAAAACTCAGAAGACGAGTTTGGAAAAAACAACAGTTTTCCAGAAAAACTCAGAAAAACAGAGGAATCAAGTACTCTGGAAATCAAAACCCACCAAAAGATTTGCCTGAGGACGCCGTCGTGAAAGTTGGTAGGAAAAAGCTCTGATCAAAGAAGCTCCGCCACAGAAAGCAAGATAAAACGTAAGAACAGAGGGCAGAGCAGAAAAAGAGCAGAAAAACAGTAAGTGGGACTTATGATGGAATGGGCTATTTATAGGCCAAAGGTGGGTAACCGAAAGAACATCATAAGTACCCATTGGAGGCGAACCGTCGCCGTAACTGCCCGCTGCACCCGAAAAGGCGCGCCCTCTGTAAATGACGCGCCTCTCCTCCAATGGCAAGAAGCCACGTGTCAACCGCTGCGCAGAAATGGGGGACGTGCCTCCGCAAATGTGCCTGGAAAACCGGGACACGCCTCCTGATTGGGACACGTCGTTTGACATCCCTGAGAAATGGAGACGCGCCGCTCAGTCTGACACGCTTGGCCATCAGACCTGCAGAAATAAAAAGCAGGCCACCTCGAGGACACCAAGAGACAGGCTATGGCTGAACAGCCCATGACTTTTGGGCAAGAGGTGTATCTTCGGTACAGGCTTTGCCTCGGAGACACCAAAGAATAGGCCAAGGCCGAACAGCCCAGATCCATGGGCAAAAGGTGCGACCTCGGAACAGGTTATGCTTCCAAACAAGACTCCCAATGACAACCTCGGAAAGAGATGCAAACCGAAGTCTTCACTTCGGCTTTCCAGAGGGGGGCATGTGATAGCCAAAGGCTATCGCCTCAATCTGGCCGAACACCCTGCCACAACAATGGCCAGAAGAACTGGCGCTTCCCGGGAACAGGTGGAATCATGCACCTCGGGAGATAGCCGGAGAGCTCCGAGCCTCGGCACGCCAGTAAAACTTGAGGACTCCATTCGCCCCCCCAAGGTTGTGAACAGCGCGCCTACGGAAAAGTGGCACCAGACATTGCTGCCCGAACATGATATCCCCGAAGGCGGAACTCCCTGGAACTGGGAACCCCCGAACTGAGGGTATGATTCCCGAAGAGGCTCTGTCCGAACTAGAGGACGACCTCGCCCAGGGACCTCGGGGGTACGGCAGGAGCATTTATGGAAGCATTTAAGGAAGCCTCTGACACGTCCCACCACAGACGTAAAAAGTCGCCCTGACGCGCAGACGCCATCAGAATCATATCATGGCCCGTCTCAGCACAAGGCTCGAGGCCATCTAGTTACCAACTATCTGTCCCCTACGCCCAGACGTTCAGGAGCATCCGACCGCACACGTGTCATGATCTGAACGGGCTAGGTATTCCTATATATACAGGAAATAAATACTTGACAGGAGGTTGGCAGGCCGGATATACAGCTCCCACACTCTGAGAAAATACGAGGCGAGACTTTTCTGCCTTTCTCTTTGAGCTAGTGACTTTCTCCTTCTTCCGGCCACCACTGACTTGGGCGTCGGAGGCTCCCCCCCCGGAAAAACACTCCGGGGGCCTCCTAACCCTGTTTACCAGCTTTTCAGGTACTCTCCTTGGGGCGATCCACCTTCCAGGCGTTCTTCCTCCTAGAAGTCTCCTCAACAGTCATCATGACTCACAACGATGAGGCCTTAGGCCATCAATCATGGTAGTACTCTTTTGTGTATATAGGTATGGTAGTTGAGAATCCTTGTGATTTTAGTCTACATAAGTACTTAGTTGGCTTGTTGGTCAAGTAACAGTACTAACTAGTATCTTCCTTTGGATGCAGAGTCTAGTAGCACTTGGCAAAGAACTTTTGAGACTCGCCACTGGGACGTGTATCCAAGGTGGGAGTTAGGTTAAAGAGATCTCAGTAGAGTCTTGTATTTATACAGTACTTTAGTTTGCCTCCATAGTCTGTGTTATGAGGAGTCCTTGACTCTAGTATTGCTCTTGGGTGAGGGCATTAGTCTACTTTATGTATGAATGTTCTCACGAGTTGTTATGTGTAGTAAACTCACATAAATGTTGATTTTTGTATGCTTTGGCTATTTGTACTTATTTTGTGTAGAAATTACTTGGCCAAGTTAATGTTTAATGTTTTATGGTTTTAATAAACCAAGTCAAAGCATAAGAGCATGCATATTGCATATTCTAGGTTAATCAACTAGTATCATGGGATTTAATCCGCACACATACACAACTAGCCAATTACAATCCACCGTGAGACCAGCTCTCACAGGGCTTCCTGAGCAGGGGCACGGGCGGTCGTGTGACGTCAAGACTTTGATCAACATTAGGTGGGTTTGCCAAAGCAAAGCACCTATGTTCATCTTGGTAAGGTGCGATGGGATAATAGTGATATCCAAACTGCTAACTTTGGGTTTGACTTAACTAAGTCATCCTAATAGGATTAGGGACTTAGAGGCAGAGAGTTGGGCTTAATTTCATGAGTTGAGCTTGGACAAGTGTTGTTCACCCAACTATCCAAGAGTTGCATGGGATGCAATTGGCAAGGAGTTGCATACCTAAATAACTGTAACTTGAGAGAAAAGCCAAAGCTGACTCAGGTTGTGGTAAAAAATGGATCTTGGCCCACTAGAATACCTTAGCGCTGAGGTGTTCTGAAATAATATCGAGGGTTATTATTTTGAGGAAAATAGTGGGAGTATCATTTAATAAAAGTCCTTGTTAAATGAATTAAAATACATGACTCTTACACTACATATTTACTATTGTAGATAACCATTGCACAAAACACATCGACACTTTCATTGCGATCGATCCTTGAGAGGGAAAAACTGAATGAGACCAACTTTCTCAAATGGTACCGAAACTTAAGGATAGTTCTCAAGCAAGAGAGAAAGGCTTATGTCCTAGAGCAGCCCATTCCGAATGAGCCTGCTGCCACTGCTCCAAGAGCTGAAAGGGATGCTCACAAGAGACATTTTGGTGATGCTTTGGATGTTGCATGCCTCATGCTTATTACCATGGAATCTGAGCTTCAGAAGCAACATGAGAACATGGGGGCGTTTGATATGATTGAACATCTCAAAATGCTTTTCCAAGAGCAAGCTAGGCATGAGAGGTTGGAGGCATCTTAGGCATTGTTTCAGTGCAAGATGTCTGAGGGAAGTCTCGTGGGTCCTCATGTGCTCAAGATGATTGGGTACATTGAGAATCTTGAGAATTTGGGATTTGCTCTTTAGAAAGAGTTGGCTATTGATGTAGTCTTGCAATCGTTGCCTGAAAGCTACAGTGAGTTCGTCATGAACTATAACATGAATGACCTTGACAAGTCCCTCCCTAAATTGCTCAACATGTTGAGAACTGCTGAGCAAAACCTTAAGAAGGCTAAGCCTATTTTGATGGTTCAAAAGGGCAAGGGAAAGGGAAAAGCCAACAAGAAGAAGGATAAATCTAATGGAAAGTCCAACGCTAATTCTTGTTCAGCTGCACTAAAACCAAAGGGTGGTGTGGAAAAGGAAGGGCAGTGCTTCCATTGTAAGTAACCTGGACACTGGAAGCGCAACTGAAAGCTCTATCTTGAAGAACTTGCTAAGGAAAAGGGAAGTAAGACTTCCACTTCAGGTATTTTTGTTATAGAGGCTAACTTTTGTACTTCCTCATCTTGGGTATTGGATATTGGATGTGGATCTCACATTTGTGCAAATGTGCAGGATCTAAGTAGAAGTAGAAGATTGGCCCAAGGTGAAGTGGACCTACGTGTTGGAAATGGAGCAAGGGTTGTTGCCTTAGCCGTAGGGACTTATGTTCTCACTTTACCTAGTGGATTAGTTTTAGAATTAGACAACTGCTACTTTGTTCCTACTATTAGTAGAAATTTGATTTCTGTATCTTGTTTGGACAAGAAAGGTTTTTCATTTAAAAGAAAGGAAAAATGTTGTTCTATTTATTTGAACGAAATCTTTTATGGTAGTGCTCAACTTAGCAATGGGTTCTATGTTCGAGACCTTGAAGATCCAATCTATAATGTGAATACCAAGAAGGTTTGGTAGGATTCGGCGTGAGCCTGAGAGATATGGATTTCTCATGACTCACACTGGTGATGTGATGCTTATGGATTAGGATGAGCCCACAACCTACCAGTAGGCTATGTTGGGGCCTGACTCTGAGAAGTGGCTAGTGGCCATGAAATCCGAGATGGAATCCATGTATGAAAACCAAGTATGGACATTGGTTGACCCACCCGAAGGGGTAAAACCCATAGGGTGCAAATGGGTTTCAAGAACAAAACTGACATGGATGGTAATGTGATTACCTTTAAGGAACGATTGGTTGCAAAAGGTTTCAAGCAAATTCATGGTATTGACTATGATGAAACTTTTTCACCAGTTGCTATGCTTAAATCCATCCGAATTTTGTTCGCTATTGCTGCACACTATGATTATGAGATATGGCAAATAGATGTCAAAACTGCATTCCTAAATGGAAAGCTACTTGAGGATGTGTACATGACACAACCTTAAGGTTTTGTCACTCCTGAGAATGCCAATAAAGTGTGCAAGTTGCAAAGGTCCATTTATGGAATGAAGCAATCTTCTCGAAGTTGGAATCTTTGTTTTGGTGAAGCAATCAAAGAGTTTGGTTTTATCAAAAATGAAGATGAACCTTGTGTCTACGAGAAGGTTAGTGGGAGCGCTATTGTCTTCTTGGTGTTATATGTAGATGACATACTACTCATTGGGAATGACATTCCTGAGCTATAGTCTATGAAGACTTGGCTGGGGAAATGTTTCTCTATGAAGGACTTGGATGAAGCAGCATATGTGTTAGGCATCAGGATCTATAGAGATAGATCTAGAAAGCTTCTTCGCCTAAGTCAAAGTACATACATTGACAAGGTACTAAAGAGGTTTAGCATCCAAGATTCCAAGAAAGGATTCTTGCCCATGTCACATGATATAACTCTTTCTAGATCTCAGTGTCTGAGTACACCCAAGGAGAGAGAGCGCATGAGTAAGATTCCATATGCTTCAGCAATTGGATCTATCATGTATGCCATGATATGTACTCATCCTGATGTCTCATATACCTTAAGCATGACGAGTAGGTCCCAATCGAATCCCGGTGAGAGTCACTGGACAGCTGTGAAGAACATCCTTAAGTACTTATGAAGGACTAAGGATGCATTCTTGGTCTTTGGAGGTGAAGATGAGCCCCTTATATGGGGTTACACCGATGCAAGCTTCCAATCCGATAAGGATGATTTTAGATCTCAATCTGGTTATGTGCTTTGTATTGGTGGTGGTGCTGTGAGCTGGAAAAGTTCAAAGTAAGAGACAGTAGCTGACTCTACAATAGAATCTGAGTACATTGCCGCCTCTGATGCTGCGAAGGAGGCAGTTTGGATCAAAAAGTTCATTACTGAACTTGGAGTGGTTCTAAGCATTGCCGACCCGATAGAGCTCTATTGTGACAATAATGGAGCAATCGCATAGGCTAAGGAACCTCGATCTCACTAGCGATCCAAACACATACTCTGATGCTTTCATCGCATCAGGGAGATCATCGAGAGGGGTGATGTAAGGATATGCAGGACTTCGACAGACAGCAACATTGCTGATCCACTGACAAAGCCTCTTACGCAGTAGAGGCATGATAGTCATTCTAGGTCCATCGATATTAGATACATGGATGATTGGCTTTTAGTGCAAGTGGGAGATTGTTAGTGTTGTGCCTAAAAGCCAATCATGTGATGATTGTATTTTTGCACATTGAGTCATGATATTTTATTAAGGCATTAATCCAGCAATTATGGTTTGTTGTTTTGTTTCTGCGTAACATAACAAACATAATTGTAACCCTAGAATAATGATATTCTCAAATGTCCCTAGTATAGTATTATTGTGGAGTGGGTTGCAATAATACATAATGACTAGCATATGTAGAGACTAATATGAGATATGTAGTCTGCATATGGGTACAAGTTGGAGAACTTGTGTACTGGACCGACCCACCATGAGAACACTACATGGATCATTATATGAATGTCATAAGTGATTCTCATAGTGATCATGGTATATGTAGTCCTTCGACCTAAGATCATCAAGGTTCCCTACATGTGAGTCACATACTTTGATACTTCACTTTGTTGCCTGTAAGTAAGTGAACTTGAAGGAGGTCATTGGGTATGTCACATATCATGCGGAGGGATTTGTATAATCAAGATGGGATTTGTCCCTCCTATGTAACGGGAGTGATATCTTTGAGCCCCTTGATAGAGTAAGACTTAGAAAAATGCATGGCCATGCTCGGGTGAGTTGATATACGATATCAATGTCATCAGTTTAAGTTAGTCTACTCGGTAATCAAGAAACCAAAGATTAGGCTATACGAGAGTGACACATTCTATGTCTCGTGCTTAGTCTTGATATCTTGGACAAAAGGACAATGGCATATATCGATGATGATCATAAAGGTTTAATCGAATCACCGACAATCTTGTCACTTGGGTAGCAATGATGTGTTGCTAGACATCGCTCATTGCTTATGATCATAAATGTAATTTATGATCATTGCCAACGTGGTAAGAGCCTATTGGGTCACACACATAGAGCTATTTGGATCATTAGAATGCATGAGCTAATTATTTGGGTTATGGTTTCAATTTAATTTCGTATTAATAATGGGCCCAAGAGTTGAGCCATTATTAAGCCCGAAATTAAACCCTAATTGGATTAGGGCTTTGAAACCCATTAGGCCTGGAAGTTGAGTCTCACTATAAATACAACTTCTAGTGAGAAATTCACAGGTGTCCTTGCCCTAGCCTCCCAAAAAGGACAGCCGCACTCTTCTCTTGCAATTCCTTGAAGGAAGCAAGCTAGCGTTGCGAGCGCAAGAGAAACGCATTTGCCGGGATGCGGTGGAAGCGTGGTGATGTCAAGAGGCTCGTGTGGATACCATAGCGAGCTTGAATACGTCAACTGTTCAAGTTTTTTTATTCGACTCTATAGTTGAGTGAGAGATCTCAACCGAAAATTAGGTATGAAAATTTTTGAACACCCGGTTTACCCCATTTCACTTGGATCCTGGAGGGTTTTGGTTAAATTCTGTTGCGCTGTTTGGCTCCTGAAACCCAACAGAACAAGGCGCCCGGTAGTGCTTCTTCGGCGTCCAAGTCAAAGAAAGCCAAGGAGCACTCCCTTCCTTCTCCGCTCGAAGGAGAAGTGGACGTGCTGGATCAGACCCCCGTTCGCATCGACCAACCTTCCGAACCGGCCATCAATTCTATGCCTTTGAGTCCTAATGCGGCTGTCGAGGTGCTGGGGACTTTGGTCGAGGAACTTTCGGCCGAAGAACTGCAAGAGCGCCAAAAAAGAAAAAGCAAAGGTATTCCTACTGAGGTCCTTCACATCAGCGACTCCGAGGGAGATGTCACTGAACTTTCCCCAGGTTTGTCCTTTAGCCATTCCTCTATGAGTTTAGGAATTTTTAGTATTTTAGACTGTATAGATGAGTGGCTAAGGGATAACGTTCTAATGGAACTTAAGCATGATTTTGCAAACAAATGAGTGCAGGCTCCATGGGTGGAGGACCATGCTCGGAAGAGGGCACTCAGAGACTCCAAAATTCCGAGGGACATAGTTCCAAAGGAGCCTTTCTGGACTTTCATGGAAGACATGGACTTGTTCTCTGAAGATAACCAGAAGATGGCCCCTCAGATGGCGAAGTGCATTTTGACGAATGCGACCTTTCAGTCCCTAACTTAGGAGTGTCCAAATGAGGAGGTCCTTGTGGCAAGGATGAGTGAACAACCTGCCTAGGTAGACCTTAACCTTTTAAGACTTAGAGAATTTCTGAGCCTTTGTTGCTTTTTTACCCTTATTTGGAATCGTCCCCTTTTGTAGCTGTTGGCGTACAGTGGGTACCTTCGGGCTTGGCTAGCTAAGCAATCTTCGGTCTGAAGTTAGTCGGAGGAGAACTTGGCGAAGGCCAAGGAACTCTTTGCCAGCTCGGTCGGCAAATACGGCGAGCTTAATAAAATTCCCAAAAAGGAGTTGGCTGAGCTTTGGCAAGAAGTGCTGAAAAGCCAAGCTGAACTTATGGAGGATTATTCCTTCAAGGTGTCAGGCCTCGGTGCGAAGGTGATATCGCTGACCTCGGTGAATGAGGCTTTTCAAAAGGAGATGGAGGAAGCTGTTACTAACCTTATAAAGACACTGGGGCTCAACGCTTAACTCCAAGCCAAGGTCAATCGGCTGAAGAAGGAGAAGAAGAAGAAGAAGAAGAAGAAACTGGAGAAGGAGGTTGAGGTCCCTAAGAAAGAGTTGGAGGTCTTGAAGGCAATGAAGGCTAAGTCTGATGCAGCGACTAAGTCCTCTTACTAGGACAGTTTTTGCCTTGCTCACCACCAGGTCTTGTCCAAGTTTCCCGACCTCGACCTTTCCTTCTTGGCGACTTTGGACATTCCCAAAGGAGAATCTCTGGAATGGTCAAGGGTAGAGTTTCTCAACCTTCCCATTCCTCCTCCTTCAGCAACTGAAGTCGGTGTGGATGAAGAGGCCGAGTTAGAAGATGACCCAGCCGAAGATGTCAGAGACCCCGAAGATGGGCAAGATGAGCAATAGGGCCATCCTTTTCCCTGCACTTTTTCTTTTTTGCTTGGGGAGTCCCACACGTTTTACTTTTCTTAATGAAATGAAACTTTTCTTTCTTTAAAACTTTAGCTAAGTCGCTGATTAATATGACCTTGGATACTGTCTTCGTCCTTCGGCATTTTAACCATCTTCGGCTATAAGTCATACTATTCTTTTAAAGACTTAGAATGTTAGTCACTTTAAAGGTTTGAAGACCATGTTCGGTCAACCTTCTTTGGAAAACTTGGCTTTCAGGAATAGGTAAGTACCTTTGGCACCAATCGTATTTGGTCAATCACCCTCGGTTAAACTTAATTTGTGCAAAAAATAGTTAAGCACCTTCAAAATTAGCCATGTTCGGGAACAACCATATTCTTTTTTCCACCTTCGACACAAACCATGTTCGGGAACAACAGTATTCTTTTATCCACCTTTGGCATAAACCATGTTTGGTTAACTACCTTTGACGAAAATTGGACAACTTTGCTCATGCACTTTCGAAAGCAAGCACATTTGGTTTTTCCCTTTTTGGCGCCAACCATGTTCAGTCAGTCACCTTTGGTAGTGATAGTCGAAGTGCTATCGCCCTTTAAACCCATAACCTTGGCAAAGCACCACCCTTGGAAAGTCGAATGTCACCCACAAGGAATGCGAGCACCAACCTCGAAAAAAGGGGGTCTGAAACCTTGAACATCCGACCTCGGTGATCCATCATCACCCTTGGGAATGACAATACCGACCTCGGGAATACGGTGCATCGCCATCCTCGGTAAGGTTACTGAATCGGCTTTGAAAGAGAAAGACTCACCACCTTCGGCAGGAGAGAATGCCCCCGTAGGGGAGCATCCGTGGCGAGGGGACTCTCGGATTACTGAAACAATCTAAAAAAAAAGCCCTCCTATTCCGAAATGCTATCTTCTACAGAAGGGATCTCAGGAGTACGGTAGAAATAATTAAGGAGCCTCGGACATGCCACCCTCGTACACAACACACTGCCCTCATACCCACTCTGACATGCCGCTGCCACACACATCCTGTCATGCAGACCTACCCCGGCCTTGACCTATGGCCAGAACGGCCTGTAGCCGGCTAGAGCCCCCCACACCCGAAGGTATGGATTGCATCCGACCGGACACCTGTCATAATCTGAGTGGGTTACATCAAGGAGGTTTCTCTATTTACACCCTCCTATATATATATGGGAAATGGCCTCAGTAGGGGGTAAGAGGAGAGGAGGTACATTTCATATCCTTACTACTTACCGTCTCTTAAGACACTAACTTGGGCATCGGAGACTCCTCCCCGAAAAAATACTTCGGGGACCTCCTAGCCTTTATTCTTTGAGTGTTTCAGGCAATCTCTCCTAGGAAGTCTCTCCTGCAGGCGTTCCTCCCTCACCGGAAGTCCCTCCCAGTCTTACCATGTCATGCAGCGAAGATGTCGATGGGCATCAGGTAGAAGCAGTACAATTTTTCTCTTGAAAATTTTTCTAAGTGTAGAATTTTTTCAAAGAGTCTAAATGCCATGTGTTTTTCAATTCTCCACCTTCAGTATCACCAAGCTTGTAGACTCCTCGCTGAACTTCCTCGAGGACCAAATAAGGTCCATCCCAATTTGCATGAAGTACTCCATGATATGGTCTTCGGGCTTCAAATTTAGTCTTTCGGAGAACGAGGTCCCCTTTCTTGATTCCTTTACGCTTGACATGCAAGTTCATAGCAATAGCTACCCTTTGCTGAAAAGATTTTCTTCTGAGTTCGGCCATTTCCCTATGCTGATCAACCATGTCCAACTTGGTTCATAAGTTGAGGTCGTTCCCTTCTTCATCGAACACCTGTATTCTAACAGATGGCTGTATAACCTTGACAGGGATAATGGCCTTTGTTCCGAAGACAAGTGAGAAGGGTGTCTCACCTGTGGCCCTTTTAGGAGTAGTTCAATAGGTCGATAGCACACTCGGAAGCTCTCCTGGCAATTTTCCCTATGCTTTTTTCAACCTTTTTTTTCAGACCATCTCTTATCCTTTTGTTGGACACTTCAACTTGTCCGTTGCTCCGAGGGTGGGCGACTGGGGCAAAGTGTAATTTTACCCCGAGGTCAGCAGTGAATTCTTGGAAACCTTTGTTGGTAAACTGTGACCCATTATCAGCTACTACCACCCTCGACACACCAAATCTGCATATGATGTTCTTCCAGACAAATCTCTGTATGTCCTTCACCGATATTGCTGCTAAAGGCTCTACCTCGATCCACTTGGTGAAATAGTCTACTGCGACTATGCAGAACATCATTCCTCCTGGAGCTGTTGGGAGAGGCCCAATGAGGTCAATACCCTAAACAGCGAAGGGACAAGGACAGTTTGCCAAAGTTATTACTTCCGAGGGTAGTCTCTAGATGGGAGCGTGTCTTTGGCAGTTGTCGTATCTCTGGACAAACTATCTCGTGTCCTTCCTTAAGGTAAGCCAGAAATATCCTTGGCGAAGTAGTACTCCGGCAAGGGCATCAGTTCCAATGTGAGAACCGTAAACCCCCTCACAAAATTTTTTAAGAACCATCTCAGCCTCCTCTTCGTTGACACACCTCTGCAACAGGTTTGTGTATCCTTGTCAGTACAACTCTTCTCCGATCATGAAGTATCTTCCTGAGCGCTTTTGCACCCTAGCAGCTTCAAGATGGTCTTCGGGAAGTTCTGAAGTTGTGTGGTACTTCTTGATAAGATCTTTGCACCCTTTGCCCGAGGTTGGTATACACATTAATGCTATGCTTGGTTGATACAGCACTTCAGTGGATTCCTTCAATTTGGCCAAAGTATCTACCTCCATATAATCTCGTCGCTGTACATTTTCTATATGTACTGTGTCGAACTCCTTGATGAGCATTTTCACGAGGCCATTGTACTTTGCCAAGTTTAGGTCATTGACGCCGTAGTCGCTCGCCATCTATTGGACCACTAATTGAGAATCACTGTGGGCCTTTAGATTCATTGTACCCACTCTATTTTCCAGGTGCAAGCCTGCTATAAGGCTTCATATTCGGCGACATTGTTGGTGACATTGAATTCAAATTTGATGGCCTTCAGGGCTTGCATACCCTCGTGCCCACGGAGGATTACTCCAGCTCCTCGATGCTTAGAACCAGAGGCTCTATCAACAAAGAGTGTCCACTCTGGTTCATCATTTCTGAGGTCCTTCAGCGTATCTTTGATTTCTGGTACTTTGGTGATGAAGTCTACTAATGCTTGGGCCTTTATTGCCCTTGTCGGCTCATAGGTGATATCGTATTCACTGAGCTCAATGGACCACTTTGATAATCTTCCCGAGTGGTCTACCTTTCCCATGACATCTCGAAGAGGTAGGTTACTTTAGACAATTATAGGGTGTCCTTGGAAGTAAGGCCGCAGCCTCCTGCTTGCTAGCACTAGAGCGTAAATGGCCTTTTGCAGGAAAGGGTACCTAACTTTGGAACCATGCAAGGACTTACTTATATAGTATACTGGCCACTGTTTTCCTCCCACCTCCCTTACCAGTACCGAACTTACGGCCTTTTCGGTAACGGTGAGGTAGAGGATGAGAGGTTCTCTTCCCAGCGGCTGCCAAAGTGTCGGCAGGCGGGCTAGGTAGCTCTTGAGTTTAGCCCAGGCCTTTTGGTAGTCTTCATTCCAAGGATGTTCCTTGAAGCTAAGGTTGCCTTCGTTCTTTGCTGCTTTGGTGAGCACTTTGAAGAATGGTCGGCACCGGTCCCCACAGCTGGAGATGAACCTGCAGTTATTCTTCCAGTAAGCCTTTGCACATCCTTGGTCATCATGGGAGTTCAAAATGCTAGCAGGGCCTTAACCTTTTCTGGGTTGGCATCGATACCTCTCTCGGATACCATAAATCTAAGGAATTTGCTACCGTTACTCCAAACACACATTTCTAGGGGTTAAGACGAATCCCAAATTTCTGAAGTTGGTGGAATGTTTCTTCTAAGTCTACAATATGACTACCAGGCTGTTTGCTCTTGACTATCGTATCGTCAATGTATACTTCCATATTTCTTCCAAATTAGGAGCTGAATACCTTGTTCATCAGCCTTTGGTACGTTGCTCCTGCATTTTTTAGGCTGAAGGGCATTCTCATGTAGCAGTAGGTACCGACCTCAGTTATAAAAGTGATTTTTTCCACATCTTCGGGAGTCATCCGAATTTGGTGATACCCGCTGAAGGCGTCGAGGAAGCTAAGCAGACCATACTCGGTAGTAGAGTTTACCAATTGGTCTATTCATGGCAGAGGGTAGGAGTCCTTCGGGCAGGCGTCATTTATGTTTTGTAAATCGATACAAATTCAGAGTTTATGGCTCCCTTTCTTGGTGGCAACAACGACGTTGCTGAGCCACTCGGGGTACTTGACTTCCCTTATTATGCCCGCCTTGATTAACCATTGGGCTTTTGTTTTAATAGAGTTGTTCTTATGCACCGAGAGCCTACATTTTTTCTGCAGAATAGACTTCACCTCCAAACGTGATTTAAGACAATGTTGGATTATACCCGGATCCACCCCAGGCATATCACTTGGAGAATAAGCAAACAGATCATTGTTCATTCATAGAAGAGATACAAGCTTTTCCTTGTTACCTTTGGCCAGTTATTTCCCAACTCGGGTGCTTTAACCCGGGACAAGCTCTACATCCTCGGTTTCTATTTTTTCAGAGTTGTTCGCTTCTCCTCCCATTGCTTCTTCTCTAGCCATGGTCTTTTCTTCCGAAGTTTGTGCATGAACATTCATCAGCCTCTGAATTGCCTTCATGAAGACTTTCCTTACTTCGGTTTCATCAATGAATATTTTCGTGCCCCCTTCCTTTGTACCGAAGGTGACTGTTAGGTACTTCACATCTGGGCAAATGTGAAGATTTCCTTGTGTCTGGCTTCCAAGGATGGCATTGTAGGAAGAGGGAATGTTTATGGCAATGAACCTCGTCATTGTGGAGTCGAAGAGCTCTTTCTTGTCCTGCATTGAAGTTCCCCTTAGCATCAAGGGCAGATTGATCCACCAGAGCACAGGGAGATTGGATGGACCTACTCCGAAGGTAGGGGAGGTAAAAGGTTTGAGATCCCCTTTTGAGATCCCAAGTTTGGCAACAGGTAGGACAATAGAACTTCGGCATTGGAGCCATCATCGATGAACACTGTTTTGACGTCCCTGTTCCCTATCCTTGCGATGATTAGGATGGGGTCATCTTGAGGGAACTTCACGGTAGATCCATGTTTCTGAACAAGCTTGTTCGATGGGTTTCAGAACTCCATCATCTATGTTTCACGGACTTTCCTTTTCCTTTTGGCTGAGCGTATCCTAGGGGTGATTGTTTGCATTACTCCAGCCGAAGGTGGCGGATGCTTTATGGGACTTCGGTTCCAACGTCAGTCAAAATCATAGCCCTCATCTTCTCCTTGCCTCTCTTCTTCCCTTCTTCCTTTCGGGGACGGCATCCACAGGTAGCGCCTGAGCTGCCCCTGTTTGATTAAAGATTCAATGTACTTTCTCAGTTGGAAGTAATCCTCGGTATCGTGCCCGTGGTCCCGATGGAATTGATAGAAGTTTTTCATGTTCTTCTTGCTTTCCGAGGTCATGGCCTTCAGATGCTGGATAGCAGTTCCTTGCCTTTCCATAACCATGAGTATGTTCATCCTTGTAGTGTTCAAGGGAGTGAAAGACATCGCTTTCCTCCCCCTTGGTTTCCGAGGTATGCCCCCGCCTTCGGTTGGGTACCGAAGTTGGTGACTCTGACCCTCGGAGTTAATGCGGTCTGGTGGTGCGGAGCCAGCATCTCCACTGTGTGTAGTGGCGAGGGTAGCAGGGGGTCCTGGAGGTGCAGGCTCGTCTAGAAGGAAGGCTGGTGTCCTGGGTGGATGACCTTAAGTGATGGCCGGCAGCTTCTTGGTCCTGTGACAGGCTGATGACGGGAAGGACCTTTGGTATGGGAGAGAGCCCGGAGTGGGGATTCTTCAGGGAAACCTGGCTGAAACACTCAGAAAATAGGGGTTAGGATCCCCCGGGGTGGTTTTCCGGGATGGAACCTCCGACGCCCAAGTCAGTGCTTTTAGAGAGAAGGAAACACAGTAATAAGCACAAGGGAGAGTATTCAGGCGGAGGGAGGAGAGCGTCCTCTATTTTCCGGCCTCTCTTTCCTCTTTTTCTTTTTCTCTCTCTGTCCTCTGGTCCAAAGCCCCCCTGTTTGTGACCATTTCCTTGGTATATAAGGGAGGGCGTGATCCCTTCAGATTGTGGCACGTGTATGGACGGATGGTGTTCGTATTTTTGGGCGTGGGGGCCCCTAGCCACCTGTTGGCTCCTCGGTTCACGAGCCATGGTAGGTGTAGCCCTGTGTGACAGGACGTATGCTGTGATGCCGTGTCAGAGCGTGTCTGGGGGTGGCATATCAGAGACGTATATGAGCGGAGTGTCAGAGACTTCTTGATGGCTCTTGCCGTACAACCGAGGTCCCTTTGGTTGATGTCTCACTTCAGGGTGTGGGGCCTTTTCCCGGAGTCGGGCTGGAACTTCGGTGCCTACGTCTTCGGGGGGCTTTCTCCCGTTGGGGGTCGTTGGTCTTTCTCCCCCGAAGCTGGTTCGGTCGCCCTCCCGAAGGAGGTGCTACGCTGGCTCCTGAAGTTGGAATTTGGTGAGTTACCGAGGTCGTGCGCCTCAGGTGTATGACTTCCTTCACTCCGGAGTGCTTTCTGAGGTCGTATGCCTCAGGTGTCTGGCTCCCTCTTTCCCGTGGTCAGTAGGTGGTCAGGGCGATAGCACTTCAGCTATCACATGCCCCCCTTTGAAAGGACGAAGTGGAGACTTCGGCAAGTAGTCCTTTTGGTGTCTGTCTATCGCCCAATTGGCAGTTTTGATAGGACGACCTCGTGGACTCCCGGAGGCCCACGTGGTAGTATGTCCATTTCGGTTGAACAGGGCAGCACGGAGCCTTGAACCCCGGACCTTATGGATTTACACTCGGAGTATGACATCGGTTGGGGAGGCGCTTCACCACCTAAGTGACAAGCCTCGAGTATGACGTCGGCTGGGGAGGCGCTTCGCTACCTAGGTGACAAGCCTTGTTCGGACAGATGTCATCTATCCATCCTTCGGTGTTCTCGAGATACACAACTTTTTATTTTTCCCGCCATATGCTAGTGGACCGTCGTGTCTTGAAACTAGTCACACCAGTCTCGAGCAACGTGCCCGAGTTTTCTGGATGTCAGAAAATGCATCCTAGTTTCTCATGACAGGTGACATGTGGCAGGCATTTGCTGGGATGGGCACGCTTTTTCACGCATGAAGGGTAGTTATGGCGACATTTCACCTTCGCGCAACAATTATGACACCCTTTTGGCTGCCTTTCCTCGATCTATATAAGCCTCCTCCTGTCATACTCTTCATTTGTATTTTGCCCTCACTTTGCTCTCGCTTGCTTCTGTGCCTTTTTCTCCTCTTTTACGGCGGTTTTAGCGGCAGAGCGATTTCCGGCAACCTTTCACGACGGCGTCCTCAAACCCCGACTTCGGCAAGAATTTTGGTGGGTTCTGACTTCTAAAGTTCCTTCGGTTTCTGCTTTTTTCTTTTAGCTTCCCGAAGTCATTTTTCCTCTTTATGAAATCATTTTTCCTTTTTTCAAAGTCAGTTTCAGTCAACCATGCCTATCCCCGAGAGCTGGCAACCTCTTATGTCTCGCCCTTGTTGCTTTACTTCTGAAAAATTAGAAAAGTGGAAGACCAAATTTTTCCTTCCTTCGTATGCCATCACAAGGTTACCCCGCCTTGGTCAATTTAGCTTTATCAATCGGGGTGACGAGGTTACTGTTTTTCTAGCCCAACTAAAGGCCGGACTTCGGTTTCCCCTTGCGAAGATGATTTGTAACTTTTGCCAATTATATGGCATAGCCGTGAATTAGCTTCTTCCTAACTCATACTGCTATTTTAACGCCTTTTTCTACATGTGTGGGAGCTTCGGGGTAGAACCCCATTTCATCCTATTCAGGCAGTATTACAAGCTCTATCTGGTTCCGAAGGGTGGCTTTTATTTCATGCTACCTCGGGGATCTGGGAGCAAGAAATTTATGTTCACCTTCGCTACCAAGGATAGCTGGCGAATGTGGCAAAGGAAGTTCTTCTTCCTGAAGGTGGCGGAGGCCTGGTTGCACGTCCCGGCTAAGTGGGCTCGGGGAAAGCTGGAGACGGATGTCATGGATCCCAGGAAGCTGCTAACTCCCGAGTTGGCGGTGAGGTTTAGGGACTTTGACAGACGAATCCGTGCTGTCGGCGACTGGGATGCCGAGGTCCCTCCACGCTCTCTCTACCCTTTCCCGATCATGTGGAAAGTCCTGACCGAGGATGTCCTTCAGGAGTTGGGGGTGGTTACGGAGCATAACACGGATCTCGGCATGCCAGCTCCTGCTACCGAGGGGAAGAACTCTTGGCTGGTGAAGCTCCTTCGGAGTGAGCTCACTTATGAAGCCTTTTTGAAAGTAAGTTTCTTGCAAAGTTTTTCAGCATAAGTGCCTATGGGCTCACACTGATGTTTTCCCTCTTTTTCAGAGATGGGCGACGAGTCTGCCACCTACTACAGGTCTCTCTTCCTTGGTCAGGCCGAGAAGGGAGAACAAACAAAGAAGAGGCGCAAGACTTCTAGGAGCGGACCGTCTTCAGTCAAGAAGGCCAGGAAGGACACCCTTCTTCCCCCCTCGGAGGATGTGTCGGAGGTCGGCGATGCCACTGCTACTTCCACTAAGGCTGGCGATGTCATTGCAACTTCCACCAAGGTTGCAACTTTTTCCAAGCCTGAAACTCCTGGGGGGGTTCTTGTCGGGGTGGTCGCCGTTCCTACCCCTCCGAGTCCCGCCAAGTCGGCGGACTTGTTAGGCTCTTTCGAGGAGCCTTCTGCCGAAGAGTTAGAGAAATGTCGAAGGGCCAAAGGCAAACATACTCCTGCCAACATGGAGGAGGTCGGTGACTCTGATGACGATGTTGTTGAGGTCGAGCCAGGTTTGTCTTTTATCCCCTGCAATCTTACATTTTTCATAACCAAAGAATTTTTACTTGATAAGATGTATGTTTCTTTTTGCAGAGGACCTGGTGCCCTCAGCTTGGATGGTTGAGCATGGCCGAAGGCGGGCTCTTCGGGATTCTTATGTCCCGAAGGACAAAGTCCCAAGGGAGCCATTCTAGTCTTTCACGGAGGACATGAGCCTGTTCTCCGAGGATTGCCAGGAGATGGCTCCCCAAATGGCGAGGGGCGTGCTTACTCAGGCATCCTTCAAGGCAGTCGCCGAGGAGTGAGCCTTCATGGATGCCCTTGCCGTAAAAGTTTCAGAGCATGCTGCTCAGGCAATTCTTCAGGCTCTTCACTTTTCCTCCCCACTTTTTTGTCTAAGTGTTTTGGCTTTTCTTGCGCAAATTTCACTAAGTACCTTTCTTTTTTACAGCTTTTGGGGTATAGTGGATACCTCCGAGCTTGGGCAGCAAAGCAGCCTTCGGTTCGAGCCTGGGCCGAAGACAAATTGGTGAAGGCCAAAGTCTTTTCTGCCAACTCGGTGCTGACAAACACCAAATTGAGCCAAATATGCAAGGAGAATATTGCTAGTCTTCGGGAGGAATTCTTAAAGGGCCAAGAGGAGCTCTTGAAGGATTTTTCCAAGAACATGTCTAACCTTGGCGATAAATTAGTCAACCTGACTTCGGCCAATGAGACCCTTCAAAAGGAAAAAGAAGGGGAGTCTGCCCTTCTGGCGAAGGCAATGGCTGAAAATGTTGAACTCCAGGCCAAGGTCGACTCGCTGAAGGAAGGTTCGACGGAGAAGAAGAAAATCGAGGAGTTGGAGAAGGAGATTTCCGACCTTTAGAAAGAGGTTTCGGATCTTCAGCATGAGGCGAACGAGTTGGAAGTTGAAAAAGACAAAGTCGTCCAGACGTCCAAGGTTATTTTTCGGGACGGCTTCTGCCTAGCTCGTCATCAGTTTCTGAAGAAGTATCCGGACCTCGATCCTTCCTTTCTGGCTACCCTGGATATTCCCGGGGGGCCTTGGTGGACTTGGTCGAGAGTCGAGTTCCTTAACTTGCCGTTTCTTCCTCCTACACCGAAGGCGGCGGTGAAAGATTTAGGAGCCGAAGCTTCCCATGATGCCGGGGTCCCTTAGATATCCTAGGACCTTTGTCTTCTTTTCTTTGTACTTTTCTTCTTGTATCTTCTCCTTCTACCAAGACCTTCTTCAATGGATTTTCCTTCATGATTTTGGTTAAGTCTTTTTGAGCAATTTTTGTTTCCCAATTGTCTCGACCACTTTCGGTCAAGGGACTTCGGTACTTCTTTGCTCGTTTCGTCAGCCATCCTTCGGGCGAACTTTCGTAGTAAGAGAAGTTCCTTTTAGGTGAATTTTAGCTTGCCCTTTGTCGACCGTGTTCGGTAGACTTCACCTCTTTTGGGCATGTAACCCAACTAACTTCGGAACGACTAGGAGACTTTCGGGAGTCCATACTTCAACTTTGTTCGGTGAACATTCTCATACAGGGGAAAACTTTTTGTACTTAGAAAAAATTTCTGGCTTGCACCATTTCTTGTCTAAAAATTATGAGTATAGAATTTCTTTAAGGCGCCAGAGTGCCTTGTACCTTTCAGTTTTCCTTCTTCGCTGTTGCCAAGCTTGTATGCTCCCATTCGGACATCATTTAGGACCAAATAAGGCCATTTTCCCATTTGGCCGAAGTACCCCATACGACGATTTTCGGGGTTCTAATTCGGCCTTTCGGGGGCGAAGTCTCCTTTTCCTTATTCCTTTTGGCTTATCATGTAAGTTTTGCACTTATGGCCACCTTTTGCCAAAAAGGGCTTCTTTCGAGCTCGGCCGTTTCTCAGTGTTTGACAACTAAGTCGAGGTTAGTTCTCAACCGGAGGTCATGTCCTCTTTCGTCAAACATCTCTATGCTAGCCAAACTACTTGAAATGGATAATGGCTTTCTGTACTGGGGATAAGTGAGAAAGGTGTCTCTCCCTTGGTCCCTCGGGGAGTCGTTTGATAACTCCTTAGTACAGTAGGAAGTTCTTCTGGCCACTTTCCCTTTGCATCTCTTATAGTCCCTCTTTTATAGCTCTTTTGGCAACTCTATTTGTCTGTTGCTCAGAGGCTGAGCTGATGGGTTAAAGTACTTTTTTATTCCGAAGTTGGTGACGAATTCTTGAAATCCCTTACCCATAGACCGGGAATCATTATTGGCCAGTATCACCATCGATATGCCAAATTAGCATATTATGTTCTTCCAGACGAACTTTCATATTTCTTTTGCCGGCATGGTCGCTAGGGGTCCTGCTGCATCCCACTTATTGGAGTAGTCCTCTGCTAACACGCAGAGCTTCACATTTTTGGGTGCCGTCTGGAGTGGCTCGGTTTAATCTCTCTGAGGGTACCCACTCCCCAGGCAGTCTTCGGGTGCTGGTGTGTCTCTGGCCATTTTCATACCTTTGGAACGAATTGTCCTGCACCCATTTTATCGATATATCTTAATAACGGAATTGCGTACCTTTGCCTGTATAGCTTTTCCTTAATCAGGAAACATCATCCAGAACGTCTTTGCACTTTTCTGCCTCTTCATGGGATTTTTCGGGACTCTTTGGTTGCGATATTCCGCTTTGTAGGATCTTTCCGCCTTTTGTGCGAGGTTATTATACCTAGCGTTTCCATGCTCGGATGGCCCAACACTTTTGGTAATCATATTTGATCATTTTGGTGGCCTCCCTGCCTTCGGGCCCCCGAGGGGGTTTCCCAGCGCCCTAATGTTCTGCGCTTGGGGTTCCACTGACAAGGAGTTTCCACTCTAGATCTACCTTCGCTCTGTCTCCTTTGTTGGTTTCAGCCTTCCCTACTTCTGGGATTTCAGCGATCTAGTCTGCCAATTCCTGGGCGCTCACCGCCCTTCTAGGCTTATATGCGATGTAGTACTCTTTGAGTTCAATGCACCATTTTGATAGTCTTTTTTGAATGCCCTACTCTTTTTCACGTTGTTGCATGGAAGCGGGTCACTTCGGACAGCGGTCATGTCCTGGGAAGTAGAGTCGGCGCCTTCTACCCGCAAGTCAAGTCGTAGACGACCTTTCGGGGCAATGGGTTTTGACTTCGTTGCCGAGGAGATGGTGATTTTTTCCTCGGGTGCAGAACTCTTTCGACGGGGAGGTCTAGGTCATCCCAACCCTGCTTTTCCTGTAGGTCATACTCCGGGGGGCACGCTTTCTGCCAAGGACTCATCTCGTTGATCTTCGTTTCCCAAATTCCTATGAATTGATATGGGACTCTCATCCCAACGAGGTAGTGATGAGGGGGCCTTCGGCCCGAATTTTACTGCGGCCATCTTCGGCTTAACTGCCGCGTCATTTCGGCCACGACATGGTGTGGGAATCTGCACAGACTAGCCTATGGTAATAATCAGAGGGCGCTCGCCCTCGGTCAGGGAAGTCCCTGCTGCCACTATTCGGTTGCCCGTTGAATCTCTGGCGCGGATGGGGACCTCGGGAGTCCCTTTTCTTTAGAACGCCGAGCTTCAACTTTGGCAACCTGGGTGTGTTTTCCACAGACGGTGCCATTTGATGCGGTCCGGTGGTGCTGAGCCAGCATCTCCACTGTGTGCAATGGTGACAGCAGCAGTGGGTCGTGGAGGTGCAGGCTAGTCCTGAAGGAAGGCTGGTGTCCTGGGTGGATCACCTTAAGTGATGGCCGGCAGCTTCTTGGTCCCGTGATAGGGTGATGACGGGAAAGACCTCAGGTATGGGAGAGAGCCCGGAGCGGGGATTCTTCAGGGAGACCTGGCTGAAACACTAAAAAAATAGGGGTTAGGAGGCCCCCGAGGTGGTTTTCCGGGGGGGAACCTCCGACACCCAAGTCAATGCTTTGAGAGAGAAGGGGACACAGTAATAAGCACAAGGGACTCTTGCCTGGCATGTCTTTCTGAGGGCTGAAATGAGAGTATTCAGGTGGAGGGTGGAGAGCGTCCTCTGTTTTCCGGCCTCTGTGTCCTCTTTTCCTCTCTCTCTCTCTATCCTCTGGCTCGAAGCCCCCCTGTTTGTGACCATTTCCCTGGTATATAAGGGAGGGGGTGATCCCTTTAGATTTTGGCACGTGTATGGATGAATGATGTTCATATTTTTGGGCGTGGGGGCCCCTAGCCACCTACTGGCTCCTCGGTACGCGAGCCGTGGTAGGTGTAGCCCTGTGTGACAAAATGTATACTGCGATGCCGTGTCAGAGTGTGTCTGGGGTTGGCGTGTCGGAGATGTATATGAGCGGAGTGTCAGAGACTCCTTGATGGCTCTTGCCGTGCAACCGAGGTCCCTTTGGTTGATGTCTCACTTCGGGGTGTGGGGCCCTTTCCTGGAGTCAGGCTGGAACTTCGGTGTCTACGTCTTCGGGGGGCTTTCTCCCGTAGGGGGTGGGTGGTCTTTCTCCCTCGAAGCTGGTTCGGTCGCCCTCCAGAAGGAGGCGCTACGCTGGCTCCCTAAGTTGGAATTTGGTGAGTTACCGAGGTCGTGCGCCTCAGGTGTGTGACTTCCTTCACTCCGGAGTGCTTTCCGAGGTCGTATGCCTCAGGTGTCTGGCTCCCTCTTTCTCGTGGTCGGTAAGTGGTCAGCACGATAGCACTTCGGCTATCAAATACTTTTTCTCATGTGGTCTTAACTGTCTAGACCCCAAAAGCAATAGCCTACTTTTCCTCCATTAGGACACATCCTAGTCCTACATGGGATGCATCAGTATACACCTCATATTACTTTTCAGGGTCTGGTAGGACTAACACATGAAATGTTGTCAACCTGCTTTTAACCTCTTGGAAGCTTTCCTCACATTTAGTTTCCCAGAAACATTTCTAGTTCTTTCTGGTCAGCTGGGTCATGGGTGCTAATATCACAGAGAATTTTGGTACAAATCTCCTATAATAGCCAGCCAACACCAGGAAACTCCTGACTTCCCTTAAATTCTGGGGCTGCTTCCAATCCAAGATTGACCTTAACTTTTCAGGATCAACTGCCAACCCTTGATCATTTATCATATGACCCAGAAGCCCAATTTCCTAAGTCCAAAATTTGCACTTATTTAGCTTCCCATAAAGCTTATGTTCTTGGAGTAAGCCAAGCACTACTTTTAGGTGTTCTTTATGAGTTTCCTCATCTTTAGAGTACACCAATATATCATCAATGAACACTACTACAAAGTGGTCTAGGTGTGCTCTAAACACCTTTTACATTAAGTCCATAAAGAAAGCATGTGCATTAGTAACCCCAAATGGCATTACTATGTACTCAAAGTGTCCATACCAAGTCCTAAAAGCAGTCTTAGGTATGTCCTCCTCTCTAACTCTCAGCTGGAAATATCCAGACCTTAGATCTATTTTGGAAAACACCTTTGCTCCTTTCAATTGGTCAAATAGATCTTCTATTCTTGGCAGGGGTATTTGTTCTTAATGGTCAGAGCATTAAGTTTTCTATAGTTTATACAGAGTCTAAGGGTCCCATCCTTCTTTTTCGCAAACAACACAGGTACTCCCTAAGGAGATACACTAGGTCTGATGAACGCTTTCTCAAGCAGTTCATTTAACTACTTCCTCAGTTCCACCATTTCAGGTAATGCCATCCTATATGGAGTAGTAGACACTGGTACTGCTCCTGGTACTAATCTAATTTCAAACTCCACCTCTCTTAAGGGTGGCAATCCAGGTAGATATGTAGGGAAGACCTCTGGAAAGTCCTGAACTATAGGTATCTGCCCCAATTCACTAGCTACTTCTTGGTCATTTAGTTCCAAGCATTCATATTCATTCTCTAGAGTTATTAGTTTTAGCACTTCAAGTTGACAGTCCAAAGCTAACTCTAGTAAGTTATCCAACTCATATGGTTTACAACCATGCATCAATAATTGTCTAGCATGACAATCTATAATCACTTTTTTTTCTGCTACCCAGTTCATGCCTAATATCACATTATAGTCATAAGTGATGCCCATCGGCATCTTCACTGTATGACATAGTGAGACTGGGACGGACTTCCGGTGAGGGAGGAACGCCTGAACAAGATACTTCCAAGGGGAGATTACCTGAAACACTCAAAGAATGAAGGTCAGGAGGTCCCTAGAGTATCTTTCCGAGGAGGAGCCTTCGAAGCCCAAGTCAGTATTTTTAGAGACTGGAAGTAGTATTAAGAATATGAAAGATATATCTTTTATTCCCCAGAGCCCACCCCATATTGAGGTCTTTTCCCATATATATATATAGCAGGGTGTGAATGGATAAATCTGCTTGACATAATTCGCTCAGATTGCGACACGTGTTAGGTCGGATGCAACCCGTACCTTTGGGCATGGGGGCCTCTTGCCGGCTGCAGGCTATTCTGGCCAAAGGTCAAGCCTAGGGTAGGTCTGCGTGACAGGACGTGTGTGGCGACGGTGTGTTAGAGTGTGTATGAGGGCAGCATGTTGTGTATGAGGACGACATGTCAGATGTCATAGCTGAAGTGCCTATCACCTTTCAAACCAAACCCACAGGTTTGGGTAAGGCACCACCCTTCGAAGAAAAAGCACTAACTTTGGAAAGAAGGATGTTCGGCCCCTCTCACATCTGACCTCGGTAATTCTTCACCATCCCTGGAGACGACAGTACCAACCTTGGGAAAATGGTCCATCATCACCCTCGGTAAGACGACCGAACCACCTTCAGCAAGGAAGAACATCCTTGAATGGGACATCCCTTGATGAGGGTATTCCCAGATTACTGAAGTGATCTCGGGAGGTAGTTCTCCTGCTTCGAAGAAGCTGTCTTCCACCGAAAGGACATCCGGAGTATGGCAGAAACAATTAAGGAGCCTCTGACACATCCCTGACACGCCGCCTTCAGACAGGCTCTGACACGCCGCCCTCGCGCAGCCTAAGCTCCTGGCAGGCGGCTTGCGGCCGGCTAAATGTTCCCCTTCTCCCCGAAGGTACGGATCGCATCTGGCCCAACACATGTCATAATCTAGGCCGGCCACATCAAACGGACTTCTACTGTTCACCCATCTATAAATATTCGGTAAGCACCCCAGGTAAAGGCGGGATTGGCCTCTAAAGAGAAAACCTCTTCGTTTATTACTTTCGCTCCACCTCCAAAACACTGACTTGGGTGTCGGAGGCTCCTCCCCGGAAAAAGGCTCCGGGGATCTCCTAACTCCTGTTTTCTAAGTGTTTCAGGCCGATTCTCCTGGGAAATCTCCACTTCAGACGTTCTCCTCCATTGGAAGCCCCTCCCGGTCTCACCCTGTCACACAACGAAGATGCTATCGGGCATCATTTGGCGCCGTCTGTAGGAACCCACCCCCAGGTTGCCGTCGTTGAAACTCGGCACTCAACGGACAAGGGACTTCCAAAGTCCCTTGTCCGCGCCAGGGGTTCAACCGGCAACCGAATGAACAGCAGCAAGGACTTCCTTGCCTGAGAATGAACGTCCTCTGACTATTACCACGGGCTTCCTATGTGAATTCCAATGCTCTGTCATGGTTGAAATGATGCAGGAGTTAGACCAAAGATGGCCACAGCCAACTCCGGGTTGAGGGCCCTATTCACCAGTACTTCGCTGGGAGAAGAGTCCCATATCAACTCATCGGAGTTCGGGAAGCGGGGATCAACGTGATAAGTCCTTGATGAAAAATATACCCCTCAGGGCACGACCTACGGCAGAAACGGTCCAAAACGACCCAGAATTCCTTGCCGAAGGAGTTCCTCAGCTGAAGAAAAATCGTCATCTCCTCGGCGCCGAAGTCACTCCCCGAAAATGAGACATCAGTCTCTATTCCCGGAGTCCTCCAAACAGCAGGAAGAAGAGCCCAGTGCCACACTACTCATGGAAAAAATCCTAAAGAGGCTAGAAAGAATGGAGAGACAGGTAGCTCGGAAGCCCGTCTGGTCTAGGTTGTCAGAAACCTTCAATGGAGACAAATCACCATTCACCCGAGCAATGGTCGAAGCACCCATGTCGAGTGACTTTCAGGTACCTCAGTTGGAGACCTATGATGGCCGAAGTGACCCCCAGGCTCATCTGACCAAATACAAACGCAGCATGATATTGCGCGGTGCTGATGATGCCACATTGTGCAAATCTTTTAAGGTCACCCTTGCTGGACTAGCAACGGCATGGTACAACTGACTGGCTCCTAGGACCATCATGGAGTTCCAAGAGTTGTCTACTGCCTTCACGCAACAATTCATCGAAAGTTGGCCCATGGTGAAGATGCCAGTCCAAATGTTTGACATAGCTCAGAAGAATGGAGAAACCATTCGCGACTATGTAGAAAGGTTCAACCGGGAAGCCTTAAGTGTTCCAGACTTCAGGCTAGAAATATGTATCCTTGCAATGACACGAGGACTTCGGAGGGACTCTTAGTTGTTCTATAAATTCTCCAAGGATCCCCCCGACACACTCAGTGAATTTTACCGAAGGGCCAAACAGCTCATGACTACTGAAGAACTGAGGATGGGAGGCCCAAAACCTGATCACATTCGCACCGAGGGGCCAAGCCAGCAAACTCGCTACCCGACCAAAGCAGGGGGATGACCTCAGAAGGTTAAGGGAAGGAAGCCATTGGCTTTCACTCCCCTGAACACCCCAAGGACGAACATCCTCAGGGCGATGGAAAGGCAAGGAACTCAGATCCAACGACCGAAGGCCATGACCTCGGACAACAAAAAGAACATGAAGAAGTTCTGCCAATTCCATCGGGACCATGGGCATGATACAGAGGGCTGCTTCCAACTAAGGAAATACATAGAATCCATAATAAACCAAGGTCAACTCCAACGTTACCTGCGGATGCCCTCCCTAAAGGGAAGAAGAGAAGAGAAGGGGAAAGGAGATTACAAGGAGTATGACTCCAACAGACACCGGAACCGAAGTCCAAAGAGATGTCCGCCACCCCCTGCAGGAGTAATACAAATGATCACAATAAGACTGCCGTCGGTAGAAAGGAAAAGAAAAGCTAGGGAGATTTCGGTGATGGAATATGGGAACCCATAAAAAAAGCTTGTTCGAAAATATGGGGTCCGCTGTCATATTTCCTCATGATGATCCACTGCTGGTTATGGCCAGGATAGGAAGCTGGGACATCAAGAGAGTACTGCTTGATGATGGTTCAAATGCGGACGTCTTATTCTCACACCTACTACCAAGTTTGGGTATATCAAGGAGCGACCTCAAGTCCATCACTTCTCCTACTTTTGGAGTGGGACCGTCCGAACTCCCCATCCACGGCTGGATTGATCTTCCCCTAATGCTAAGGGGAACTTCAATAAACAACGAAGATGAGCTGTTTGCCTCCATAATAACAAGGTTCATCGTCATAGATGTCCCTTCATCATATAACACAATTCTTGGGAGGCAAACGCAAGGGAACCTCCATATCCGCCCAGATGTAAAGTACTTAACTGTCACCTTCGCCACCAAGGATGGAGATGCTGAGATCTTCATCGAGCAGGGGGAGGTGAGGAAGGTGTTTGTCAAGGCGAGGAAAGCCCGGGTGACAAACTACATGCAGACTACGGAAATGAAGGCCGTACTCGCAAAAGAGTCAAAAGCAGAAGGAGCAGAAGATTCTGAGAAAATAGAAATGGAAGACATAGAGCTTGTCCCTAGCTGGAATACTCGAATAGGGAAAAAATTGGCCGAAGGTAACAAGGAAAAACTTGTATCTTTCCTGCTAATGAATAAAGATCTGTTTGCCTACTCGCCGAAAGGCATGCCTGGGCTAGACCCTCGCATAATAGAGTATAGCCTTAAAGAAAGCCCAGAGGCAAAACTTGTCCGCCAAAAAAAGCGAAGCCTCTCAGCATACAACAACAACTTCGTCAAAATCAAAGTCCAGCACTTAATAGATGCAGGCGTAATCAGGGAGGTCAAATACCTTGAATGGCTGAGTAATGTGGTTATCGCCACAAAAGAAGGGAGCGACAAGCTCCGAATGTGCATCGAGTTCCGAAACGCAAATGATGCTTGCCCTAAGGATCCGTATCCTCTTCCGCCAATAGATCAGTTGGTAGACTCGACCGCTGAATATGGACTCCTGAGCTTGCTCGACGCCTTTAGCAGGTATCATCAAATCAGGATGGACCCCGAAGATGAGGAAAAAACTGCCTTCATCACCGAAGTCAGTACATATTGCTACGTCAGAATGCCCTTCGGGCTTAAAAATGCAGGAGCCACCTACCAGAGGCTGATGAACAAGGTCTTCAACGACCAGATAGGGATGAACATGGAAGTCTATGTTGATGACATGATAGTTAAGAGCAAATTGCCTGGCAGTCATATTGCAGATTTGGAGGAAACTTTCCATCAACAAAGAGCCTTTGGAATTCGCCTCAATCCCGAAAAATACGTCTTTGACGTAAGCTCAGGCAAGTTCCTCAGATTTATTTTATCAGAAAGAAGTATCGATGCCAACCCGGAAAAAGTCAAAGCACTACCTGAATTCCGAACTCCTGTTACAACAAAGGATGTGCAAAGGCTCACTGGGTGAATAACGTCCCTTAGCAGATTCATTTCCAGGTATGGGGATCACTGCCGAGCATTGTTTAAGGTCCTCACCAAGGCAGCAAAAAATGGTGGTGACCTCAGTAACGAGGACCATCCTTGGAACAAGGATTGCCAAAAGGCTTGGGAAGAGCTCAAAGTCTATCTAGCTTGTCTACCCACTCTTCGGCAACCACGAGAGGGATAACCCCTTGTACTATACCTCGCCGTTACTGAAAAAGCACTGAGTTTGGTCCTCGTGAAGGAAGAAGGGGCGGAACAATGGCCAGTATACTATGTGAGCAAGTCCCTGCATGGCGCCGAAGTCAGGTATCCCCTACTACAAAAAGTTGTCTATGCCCTAGTGCTGGCAAGTAGAAGACTACGTCCGTACTTTCAAGCCCACCCCATTATTGTCCGAAGTAACCTACCTTTTTGGGATGTCATGAAGAGAGTAGACCATTCGGGAAGGCTTTCCAAGTGGTGCATAGAGCTTGGCGAGTATAATATCACTTATGAGTCGAGGAAAGCAATAAAAGCCCAAGCTCTAGCGGACTTCATTGCAGAAGTACCCGTTGTCAATGGTGATCAATCAGACCTCGGCAAAAGTGAACTAGAATGGACTTTGTTTGTAGATGGAGCCTTTGGCTCCGAACACCAGGGAGTTGGGGTAATTATTCGCGAACCCGAAGGTTTGGAAGTCATAAAAGCCATCAAATTTGGGTTTAACGTCACCAACAATGTGGCAGAATACGAAGCTCTCATAGCAGGGTTACACCTGGCTAGAAAGATTGGTGTAAGAAACCTAAAAGCCCACAGCGATTCCCAGCTAGTGGTGCGGCAGCTGGGAGGGGACTATAACGCGAAGGATCCAACTTTGGCAAAATATCACGAGTTCGTACCAAAGCTCATCCAGGAGTTCGATACAGTACATATTGAAAATGTACCTCACCGAGACAATACCGAAGCGGACAGCTTGGTCAAATCAAAAAGGTTCACTGAATTGTGAAGCCACCCGAGTACAGTGACGCTGAGCATAGTAACCTTGGAAAAAGGATGGAAAAATCCTATAAAGTGGTATCTTACAACCGCAGAGCTTCCCGATGATCCTCACAAAGCGGGAAAAGTGTGAAGACATTCAGGATGATATTTCCTAATTGGGGAAGAATTATACCGGCAGGGATATGCGAGTCCGCTACAAAGGTGTGTCAGAGGAGAGGACGCTAGGACAGTTCTCGAGGAAGTCCACGAGGGGGGCTTGTGGTTCCCACATCGGAACTAACGCCTTAGCGGGAGTAATAATATGCCAAGGGTACTTCTAGCCCACCCTAAGAAAAGACGCAGGGCAGTTTGTCCAAAAATGTGACGATTGCCAAAGACACACCAGCGTCCAAAGGCTGCCCTCAGAATTAATAACCTCGGCAGACTACCCCTGTCCCTTTGCAGTTTGGCTCATAGACCTCATCGGGCCACTCCCGAAAGCACCTGGAGGAGTGAACTTTTGCGTAGTGGCAGTGGATTACTTCATTAAGTGGATTGAGGTAGAACCCCTAGCAACCATTACGGCAAAGGATATACAAAAATTCATCTGGAAGAACATTATATGCAGATTTGGCATATCGAGGGTGATAGTGGCCGATAATGGTTCCCAATTTACGGACAAGGGATTCCAAGAATTCATCACCAACTTTGGAATAAAAATGCACTTCGCACCGATAGCTCATCCCCAGAGCAACGGACAAGTAGAGGTATCCAACAGAACCATAAAAGAGGGTCTGAAAAAGAGGTTCGGGGAAGCAAAGGGAAAGTGGCCAGGAGAACTTCCTAGTGTGTTATGGAGTTATCAGATGACACCCCGAAGGGCCATGGGTGAGACACCTTTTTTGCTCGTCTTCGGCATAGAGGCCATTATTCCTATCGAGGCAGTACAACCATCAGTCAGAGTACAAGTGTTCGACGAATGAGGGAATGACCTCAGATTGAGAACTAAGCTCGACCTGATTGACGAACACAGAGAAGTTGCCGAAGTCAGAAGGAAGGCCTTTCAACAAAGAGTGGCCACAGCCGCAAACCTGCGCGTTAGGCCAAAAGGAATAAGGAAAGGAGATCTTATTCTCTGAAAGGCCGAATTTGAACCCTAAAGGCAGTCCCATGGGGTACTTCGGGCGAATTGGGAAAGGCCTTACTTGGTCCTTGCCGAAGTCTGAAATGGAGTCTATAAGCTGGGCAACGCTGAAGGTGGAGAGCTGAAAAATACTTGGCACTCGAATGCCTTGAAAAAGTTCTATGCTTGAAAGCTTGTCTGAAAATTGTATAGTTAGAAATTTTTCTAAGTACAGAAAATTTTCGGAAAGGATAACTCCACCTAAGGAACCCTACCGAACAAGAAGTAAATAAGCACTTGAGAAAATGGCATTTTTCTTAAAAAACTGTTGGGTCATTTTTCCATTGAACGAACACGTCTGCTGAGAGTGGGTCGATTGTTGATTTAAGGAATTCGACGAAGTTAGCAATCTCCCAAAGATGGTCAATAAAAAGTGCAAGAAATATATTACTAAGGGTCCCAAACCGAGAGTGGTCAAAACAACCCTTGGAGACGAAAATTATTGGGGACTTAGCCAAATTTTGAAAGAGAGAGTTTCATTACTATGGGCATGGTTACAAGGTTACAAGAGGAAAAAGAATAAGAAAGTCTATTGCTGGGCTCGAGCGTCCTATGTCTCCTCGGCGTCGGCATCTTCTTGGGTAGGCTCGTCCGGAGGCACAGGCGCAGCAGAAGGAAGGTTGAGGAACTCAAGCTTCGACCATGTCCACCTAGGCTCCTTGGGAAAATCCAAAGCGGACAGGAAGGAGAGGTCGAGCTCGGGGAACCGAGAGAGGACCTGGTGTCGCGCCAGACAAAAGCCGTTCTGATAGGACACCTTCATCATTTCGTCTGATTGGTCCTTCTCGGCACTCAGCGCCGCCAGCTCAGCCAAAAGCTTGGCAACCTCCTTCTCCAACTTTTTCTTCTTCTTGCTGTTGGCCCCCTTCCTCTGTCAGTGTTGTGCCCAAAAATCCAATCATGAGATGATTGTATTTTTGCACATTGAGTCATGATATTTTATTAAGGCATTAATCCAGCAATTATGTTTGTTGTTTTGTTTTTGCGTAACTAAACAAACATAATTGTAACCCTAGAATAATGATATTCTTAAACGTCCCTAGTCTAGTATTATTGTGGAGCGGGTTGCAATAATACATAATGACTAGCATATGTGGAGACTAATATGAGATATGTAGTCTACATATGGGTACAAGTTGGAGAACTTGTGTACTGGACCGACCTACCATGAGAACACTTCATGGATCGTTATATGAGTGTCATAAGTGATTCTCATAGTGATCATGGTATATGTAGTCCTTCGACCTAAGATCATCAAGGTTCCCTACATGTAAGTCACATACTTTGATACTTTCCTTTGTTGCTCGTAACTAAGTGAACTTGAAGGAGGTCATTGGGTATGTCACATATCATGAGGAGGGATTTGTATGATCAAGATGGGATTTGTCCCTCCTATGTAACGGGAGTGATATCTTCGGGCCCCTTGATAAAGTGAGACTTAGAAAATGCATGGCCATGCTCGGATGAGTTGATATATGATATCAATGTCATCAGTTTAAGTTGGTCTACTCGGTAATCAAGAAACCAAAGATTAGGCTATATGAGAGTGACACATTCCATGTCTCGTGCTTAGTCTTGATATCTTGGACAAAGTGACAATGGCATATATCAGTGATGATCATAAAGATTTAGTTGAATCATCGACAATCTTGTCACTTGGGCACCAATGATGTGTTGCTAGACACCGCTCATTGCTTATGATCATAAATGTGATTTATGATCATTGCCAACATGGCAAGAGCCTATTGGGTCACACACATAGAGCTATTTGGATCGTTAGAGTGCATGGGCTAATTATTTGGGTTATGGTTTCACTTTAATTTCATATTAATAATCGGGCCCAAGAGTTGAGCCATTATTAAGCCTGAAATTAAATCCAAATTGGATTAGGGATTTGAAACCCATTAGGCCTTGAAGTTGAGTCTCACTATAAATACAACTTTTAAGTGAGAAATTCGCAGGTCTCCTTGCCCGAGCCTCCCAAAAGGACAGCCACACTCTTCTCTTGCAATTCCTTGGAGGACGCTTGCTAGCACTGCGAGCGCAAGAGAAACGCATCTACCGGGATGTGGTGGAAGCGTGGTGATCCCGAGAGGCTCATGTGGATACCATAGAGAGCTTGAACACGTAAACTGTTCAAGTTTTGTGATTCGACTCTACAGTTGAGTGAGAGATCTCAACTGAAAATTAGGTATGAAAATTTTTGAACACCCGATTTACCCCATTTCACTTGGATCCTGGAGGGTTTCGGTTAAATTTCGCTGCACTGTTTGGCTCCCGAAACCCATCATCCTCAACAACTCAACTTCGGCCTGGGGATCGGCATTCAGTGCGAGCGCCTTCGTAAGGTTCTCAGCATCTTCTGCCTTTTCCTTCTGAAGGGCTTCGTTCTCCATGGAGAGAATAGCGCACTTCGTGTCGAGGTCCTCGACCTTCGCTAAAAAATCAAGGAGGAGCTCCTTCTTGCTCTCCCGAAGCTCAGCCCGAAGATTCACTACGTCCTCCTACACAATTTTGTTCAGCTCACCATACTTGAGGACGTATCTGGCACAAAAGTCCTTCACCTTTTTTAGAGAATCCTCGGATCGAGAGCGAGCCTCAGGCTGCTTCGCCACCCAGGAGCGGAAGTACCCGCTGTACACCAAGAGCTACAGAAAGGAAGGCCCCGAATAAGGGACAAAAAGCAACAAGAACTCAAAGGGAAATTTTTCTAAGGGAATAAGAAAAACCTACCTGGGCAGCATGTTCGGTCATCCTCGCCGCAAGGATCTCCTCATTTGGGCATTCGTCGATGGGTGACTGGAAGGTGGTGTTCGTCAGCACGCCCGTCGCCATCTGGGGAGCCATTAACTGGATGTCCTCGGAGAACAAATTCATGTCCTCTGTGAAAGTCCAGAATGGCTCCTTTGGCGCTTAATACTTTGGGATACGCCTATCCCGAAGAGCTCTTCTTCGGCCATGAGCCTTCGACCCAAGTTCCATCAGTACATCATCCCTTAGCCATTCATGTAAAAACTCATAGATACAAAAAATACTAAGATTCATAGAAGAACGACTAAGGAACCAATCAGGTGGAACTTCGGCCACATCGTCCTCAGGCTCGTCCATTTCCCGGACTTCGGTGGGAATTTGCTTGCCTTTTCTCCTCCTGCTGTCTTCGAGCTCTCGAGCTAACTTATGCTCGACCGAAGCCTCAGCAGCAAGGACCAGACTTAGAGCTGCCCCGAGAGTGGCAGAGTCTGAAGGAGGGTCAACGAGGGTCGGAGAACAAGCAGATGACTTATCCTGCACCTTGATAACGTCCTCGGGGGGAGGGAGGACATCCGCCTTGGCTTTTTTAGCCTTAGACGGCCTGCCAGTGGTCTTCTTCCTCTTCAAAGCCATCTTCTTGTGCGTCTACTCCCCCTTCTCGGCTTGACCGAGAAAGAGGGACTTGCAAAAATCAGCATACTGATCGCCCATCTTTACAAAAGGAAAAAAGATCAATGTAAGTCCAAAGAGGAAACAGATAGCGAATCCTGGAAGATGACTTACTTTCGGCAAAAGCCTCGTACGAGATCTCAGCCCGAAGAAGCATCACTATCCATGCCTTTTTTCTCGGGAGAACAGGCACGGGCATGTTCGGGTCAAACTTGTGTGCATTCACTACCCCCAGTGCCGGCAGGTCCTCTTCAGTCATAAGGTCCCACTTAATGGGAAAAAGGGTATAGAGAATGGGGAGGGGCCTCAGGATCCCAAACTGCAACTGCCCAAATTCGTCGGTCGAACTTGTCAAACTCAGCGGACAACGTCGAGGTTAGAAGCTTCTGAAGGTCGACGACGTCGATCTTCAGTGTCCCCAAAGCCCATCTTGTCGGTACGTAGTGCCAGAATTCGGGAACTGACAGGAAGAAAAACTTCTTTTGCCACCCCCGCCAGCTATCACTATTGTCGAAGGTAAAGGTGGATTTTTTGCTCCCGGACCCTCGGGGAAGCAGGAAGTAAAAGCCACCCTTCGGGACGGGGTAGAGCTTGTAGTATGGCATAAAGAAAAGGAAGTGGGGATTTATCTTAAAAACCCCACACATGCAAAGGAAGGAATTGAAGTAAGAATAGGAATTAGGAGGGAGCTGGTTCACAGCAATCCAGTGAAACTTGCAGAACTCGCATATCATCTGATGGGGAGGATACCGAAGACCGGCTCTCAACTGAGCCCGGTAAACAGTGATTTCACCCAAATGGGCCATAAAACCATATGAGCCCGGGAAAGGCAACCTTGGGACGGCGTAAGAAGAAAGGTTGAATTTGGCCATCCATTTCGTCATTTTCTCCGAAGTGGTACAGCATGGATGAGACTCGAGAGGGAGAAAGCTTTCGGGGAGGGGACGGACGGACATCAACGGAGTTGGATTCGACATCTCTTAAAAAAGAAGAAGAAGAACGATGTCGGGGAAAATGAAGGAAGAGGATCGAAGGACTTCAGAAAAAAAAAACCTAAACAACCTTGGTAAAAGAGAAGAGCTATAGAAGGAAAGACCCACCGTAGGTTATGCCGAAATCTGGATTCCTGGACGCCATCGTGAGGGGTTGCTGAAAATCGCTCCATTGTTAGAACCGCCGGTGAAAGAAGGAAAAAGATGAGAGAAAGCTCTAGAACAGATAAGAGCAAAAGAGAAGAGTATGAAGAAATGAGGTGAGAGGTGCTTATATAGACCGAAGAGGGCAAGCGAAACGTCGTCATTATTGACCCTCGAAGGTGAAGAGACGCAATTAACGTAACTGACGTAACTATTTGCCATCCATCAGTGACCACGTGTCATCCAATGCAAGGAACTAGGGCAAGCCCCCTGACATTGCAAAAACCTAGTCACACCCATCCATAACTGACACGCCTGCTCACGAGACACGACGGTTCACTAACCTGCAATAGAAAAAGTAAAAATAAAGGGAGTACGCGTCCCTAGGTCACCGAAGAACTAGGTGATGATACCTCGACCTGGAAGGGACATCTTTTAATGACGAAACGCCTCATTGAGCAATGTCCCTACTCAGAGTTCGGCACAAACGTCTTCCGGGAGACTAGAGCCGAAGTCTCCACTTTGACTTTTCAAGGGGGGCATGTGATAGCCAAAGTGCCTATCACCTTTCAAACCAAACCCGTAAGCTTGGGTAAGGCACCACCCTAGGAAGAAAAAGCACTAACGTCAGAAAGAAGGATGTCCGGCCCCTCTCACATCCGACCTCGGTAATTCTTCACCATCCCTGGAGATGACAGTACGAACCTCGGGAAAACGGTCCATCATCACACTCGGTAAGATGACCAAACCACCTTCGGCAAGGAAGAACATCCTCAAATGGGACGTCCCTCGATGAGGGTATTCCTGGATTACTGAAGTGATCTCGGGAGGTAGTTCTCATGCTCCGAAGAAGCTGTCTTCCACCAAAGGGACCTCGAGAGTACAACAGAAATAATTAAGGAGCCTCTGACACATCCCTGACATGCCACCCTCAGACACGCTCTGACACGCTACCCTCGCGCGGCCTAGGATCCTGGCTAGGCGGCCTGTGGCCGACTAAATGTTCCCCTTCTCCCCGAAGGTACGGATCACATCTGGCCGAACACGTGTCATAATGTTGTCTGGCGACGTCAAACGGACTTCTACTGTTCACCCCTATATAAATATTCGGTAAGCACCCCAAGTAAAGGGGGGATTGGGCTCTAAAGAAAAAACCTCTTCATTTATTACTTTCTCTCCACCTCAAAAAAACTGACTTGGGCGTCGGAGGCTCCTCCCCAGAAAAAGACTCCGGGGACCTCCTAACTCCTGTTTTCTAAGTGTTTTAGGAAAATTCTCCTAGGAAATCTCCACTTCAGACGTTATCCCTCACTGGAAGCCCCTCCCGGTCTCACCATGTCACACAACAAAGATGCTGCAGGGCATCAAGATGCTCCTTAATTGTTTCTGCTGTACTCCTGAGATCTCTTTAGTAGAAGAGAGCTCTTCAGAACAGGAGGGCTTTCTTCCGAAATCATTTCAGTAATCTAGGAATCCTCTCGCCAAGATGGTCCCCTTCGGGGACGTTCTTCCTTGCCGAAGGTGGTGAATCTTTTTCTTTTGAAGCCGGTTTGATCACCTTACCGAGGATGGTGATGCACCGTATTCTTGAGGTCGGTACTATCATTTCCAAGGGTGATGATGGATCACCGAGGTCAAATGTTCAAGGGGCCAGACCCCATTTTTATTCTGAAGTCAGTGCTCGCGTTCCTTGTGGGTGATGCTCAACTTTCCGAGGATGGTGTTCGTCATTCCGAGGGTGGTGCTTTGCTCGAGCTTATGGGTTTGAAGGGTGATAGCACTTCAGCTATCAATAAGTATCCAGCACTATCAAGTCTGCTCTCAGTTTCAGCTTGTCTATCTAGATTTCATTAGGCTTGAACAGTTGGCGTGTTCAGGCTCTCTATGGTATCCACACGAGCCTCTCGGGATCACCACACTTCCACCACGTCCCGACAGATGCGTTTCTCTTGCGCTTATAGTGCTAGCTTGCGTCCTCCAAGGAATTGCAAGAGAAGAGTGCGGCTGTCCTTTTGGGAGGATAGGACAAGGAGACCTGCGAATTTCTCACTAGAAGTTGTATTTATAGTGAGACTCAACTTCCAGGCCTAATGGGTTTCAAAGCCCTATTCCAATTAGGATTTAATTTCGGGCTTAACAATGGCTCAACTCTTGGGCCCATTATTAATACGAAATTAAAGTGAAACCATAACCCAAATAATTAGCCCATGCACTCTAATGATCCAAATAGCTCTATGTGTGCAACCCAATAGGCTTTTATCACGTTGGCAATGATCATAAGCAATGACCGGTGTCTAGCAACACATCATTGCTACCCAAGTGACAAGATTGTCGATGATTCGACTAAACCTTTATGATCATCACTGATATATGCCATTGTCCCTTTATCCAAGATATCAAGACTAAGCACGAGACATGGAATGTGTCACTCTCGTATAGCCCAATCTTTGGTTTCTTGATTACCGAGTAGACTAACTTAAGCTGATGACATTGATATCGTATATCAACTCATCTGAGCATGGCCATGCATTTTCTAAGTCTCACTTTATCAAGGGGCCCGAAGATATCACTCCTGTTACATAGGAGGGACAAATCCCAGCTTGATCATACAAATCCCTCCGCATGATATGTGACATACCCAATGACCTCCTTCAAGTTCACTCAGTTACGAGCAACAAAGGAAAGTATCAAAGTATGTGACTCACATGTAGGGAACCTTGATGATCTTAGGTTGAAGGACTACATATACCGTGATCACTATGAGAATCACTTATGACACTCATATAATGATCCATGTAGTGTTTCTCATGGTAGGTCGGTCCAGTACACAAGTTCTCCAACTTGTACCCATATGTAGACTACATATCTCATATTAGTCTCCACATATGCAAGTCATTATGTATTATTGCAACCCGCTCCACAATAATACTAGACCAGGGATGTTTAAGAATATCATTATTCTAGGGTTACAATTATGTTTGTTAAGTTACGCAGAAACAAAACAACAAACATAATTGCTGGATTAATGCCTTAACAAAATATCATGACTCAATGTGCAAAAATACAATCATCTCATGATTGGCTTTTGGGCACAACACTAACAGGGCTACTATGTCCTCTGCCTGTACAAGGGATTCTTTTTCCCTGCCTCTTATTCTCATCCTACACTTTAAGATGCACCTATTCACATATGTTTAATAAATACAAGTCTTATATAATCCTATGTAGGAACAAGCCTAGGCTAAACACTCTACTAAATCAGAAGCTATAAACCCTATGCTCTAATACCAAACAAAGCCTGTCACACCCCACACAGGCCCAAGCCTGTTCACTCTCAGTGTCACTCACCATTCTACCCAGAAAGTTATTAAAACACTTGAGTTCAGAACTGTTATGAGTGAGCATTTAATTTGGCCAACTTTCTTGTAGGTGATTGCCAAAGTGCTATCGCCCTTCAAACCCATAAGCTTGGGCAAAGCACCACCCTCGGAAAGTCGAGCATCACCCACAAGGAATGTGAGCACCGATCTCAGAAAAAAGGGGGTCTGATCCCTAGGACATCCGACCTCGGTGATCCATCATCATCCCCGCAAATGACAGTACTGACCTCGGGAATACAGTGCATCGCCATCCTCTGTAAGGTGATCAAACCGGCTTCGGAAGAGAAAGACACACGACTTTCAGCAGGGAAGAATGTCCCCGAAGGGGACCACCCTTGGCGAGGGGATTCCCGGACTACTGAAATGATCTCGGAAGAAAGCCCTCTTGTTCTGAAGAGCTCTCTTCTACCGAAGGGATCTCAGGAGTACGGCAGAAACAATTAGGGAGCCTCTGACATGTAGCCCTCGTACACAACATGCCACCCTCATACACACTTTGACACGCCGCCGCCGCACACGTCTTGTCACGCAGACCTACCCTAGCCTTGACCTCTGGCCAGAACGGCCTGCAGTCGGCTAGGGGCCCTCATGCCCAAAGGTACGAGTTGCATCCAACCGCACACGTGTCATAATCTGAGCAGGTTACAACAGACTAATTTATCCATTCATACCCTCCTATATATATAGGGGAAAAAGCCTCAGTAAGGGGTCTCTCTCTCAAAAACAGAGATACATCTCTCATATTCTTACTACTACTTCGAGTCTCTCAAAATACTGACTTGGGCATCAGAGGCTCCTTCCCAAAAAAATACCCCGGGAGTCTCTCGTTCAGGCGTTCCTCCCTCACCGAAAGTCCCTCCCAGTCTCGCTATGTCATACAGCGAAGATGCCAATGGGCATCATCTGGCGTCATTTGTGGAAATCCACTCCCAGGTGGCCATCATTCAGACTCGGCGTTCTAAGGACAAGGGACTTCTGAAGTCCCTTTCCGCGCCATAGGTTCAACCGGCAATCGAGCAACCTGCCGTAGGGACTTCCTTGCCGGAGGATGAACGTCCTCTAACAGTTACCATGAGCTTCCTGTGTGATTTTTAGCGCTCTGTTGTAGCTAAAATGACACAGCAACTGGACTGAAGATGGCCACAGATGCCTCCGGACCAAAGGCCCCCTTCACCAGCACCTTATCGGGAGAGAAGCCAGAAGTCAACTCATCTGAGTTTGGGAACAGGGGGCCAACGTCACAAGTCCTTGACGGAAAACGTGCCCCCCGGGGTTCGGCCTATGGGAGGAACGGGGTCCAAACGGCCCAGGACTTCCCGCCGAAGGAGTTCTTCACCGGAAGAGAAATCGTAATTCCCTCGGCCCCAAAGTTACTCTCCAAATAGGAGGCGTCGCTCTCCACTACTAGAGGCCACCAGGCAGCAAGAAGAAGAGCCTAGCGCCATACCCCTTATGGAAAAAAATCCTAAAAATGTTAGCGAGGGTGGAAAGACAGGTAGCTCGGAAACCCGTCTGGTCTAGGTTGTCATAAACCTTCAATGGAGATGAATCACCATTTACCCGAACAGTAGTCGAAGCACCTATGCCGAGTGACTTTTGGGTACCTCGTTTGGAAACCTATGATGGCCGAAGTGACCCCCAGGCTCACTTAACCAAATACAAGTGCAACATGGTGTTGCACGGTGCTGATGGTGCCACATTGTGCAAGTGCTTCGAGGTCACCCTCTCTGGACCGGCAACGGCATGGTACAACTTGTTAGCCCTTGGAACCATTGTGGGATTCCAAGAGTTTGCTACCGCTTTCACACAGTAATTCATTGGAAGTAGACCGACGGTGAATATGCCAATCCAAATGTTCGACAGAGCGTAGAAGAATGGAGAAACTATTTGCGACTCTGTTGAAAGGTTCAATCGAGAAGCCCTAAGCATGCCAGACTTCAGGCCAGAGATATGTATCCTCTCCATGATACGGGGACTGCAGAAAGACTTACAGTTGTTTTACGAGTTCTCGAAGGACCCCCCAGACACTCTCAGTGAGTTTTAGCAAAGGGCAGAGCAGCATATGACAGTTGAAGAGCTGAGGATGGGAGGCCCAAAGATGGACCACGTCCGTATCGAGGGGCCGAGCCAACAAGCTCGCTACCCAACCGAATTAGGGGGTCAACCTCGGAAGCTGAAAGGGAAGAAGCTGTTGACTTTTACCACCTTAAACACCACAAGGATGATCATTCTCATGGCCATGGAAAGGCAGGGAACCCAAATTCAGCGCCCGGAGGCCATGACCTCAGACAACAAAAAGAACATGAAAAATTTTTGCCAATTCCATCAGGATCATGGGCATGATACCGAGGATTGCTTCCAGCTGAGGAAGTACATAGAGTCCCTGATAAAGCAAGGCAAACTTTGATGTTACCTGTGGATGCCCCCCCCAAAGGGGAGGAGGGAAGAGGAACGGAAAGGAGAGGACAAGGAATATGACTCTAATAGACGCTGGAACCGAAGTCCCAGAAGACATCCACCACCTCCGGTAGGAATAATACAGACAATCACCACAGGACTTCCCTCGGCAGAAAGGAAAAGAAAAGCCAGGGAGATCTCGGTGATGGAATATGGTAACCCATCAAAAAAGCTTGTCCGAAAAGATGGGTCTACCATAGTATTCCCTCATGACGACCCACTTTTGGTCATGGCAAGGATAGGGAGTTGGGACTTCAAAAGAGCATTCCATAACGATGGGTCTAACACTGACGTCATGTTCTCTCATCTACTGCTGAGTTTGGGTATCCTAACAGGCGATCTCAAGCCGGTCACCTCCCCTACTTTCAGAGTGGGCCCGTCCAAACTCCCAGTCCTCGGATGGATTGACCTTACTCTGATGTTAAGAGGAACTTCACTACAGAACAAAGATGAGCTCTTTGCCTCCACAATGACAAGGTTCATCGTCATAGATGTCACTTTGTCATATAATGCCATCCTTGGAAGACAAACGCAAGGAAACCTTCAGATTCGACTAGATGTGAAATACCTGACTGTTACCTTCGCCACAAAGGATGGAGATTCTGAGATCTTCATCGACCAAGGGGAAGTGAGAAAGGTAAGCGAAGGGCTGCGCATGGACTGCGGGAGCAAAGGCCGTACTCGCAGGAGAGGCAAATAGAGAAGAAACAGAAGACCCTGAGAAAATAGAAACAGAAGATATAGAACTTGCCCCAGGCTGAAATACCCGAACAGGGAAAAAAGTTGCTAAAGGTAATGATGCCCTTCGGCATCTCCTTCGTGTGTCATAGTGAAGATGTCAGGGACTTATGGAAATGGAGAAAGATCCGGGATGAATGTACTCTGAGAAGGTCACCTGAAATTCACAGGAAGCAAAGGTTAGGAGGTCCCCGGAGTGGTTTTCCGGGGAGGAGCCTCCGACGCCCAAGTCAGTATCTTTTTAGGTAATCTCTTGATCTTTAGAGTAAGGAGGTATCTTAGCTTAAGTAACGTCCCCCCTTTACCTGGAATCCTTACCAAGTACATATAGAGGGGCAGATAGTGATAATTCTTCCTGTGTGGCCAGCCTAGATTGTAACACATGTTCGGCGGGATGCACTCCACATCTTTTGGATGACAGGGGACTCCTAGCAGGGCATGGACCTCTGAGCTAGGAGTCTAGTCAACCCGAGAGTGACATGCTAGGGTCTCCCTACAAATGGCGTGTCAGGGCATGGCCGGGGCGGATTATCGGGGATGTGTCAGAGGCTCCTTAAATGCTGATGTCGTACTCCCGGGGTCCCCTTTGGGTAGAAGAGACCGTTTTGCAGAGCTTGCCATCCGAGGTCACTTTAATATAGTAGGAGTGTTTTTCCCGAGGGTGGCCTTTCTCAGAGGCACCCCTGCTTCTGAGGATGGCTTACTCGTTCTCCCGAGGTTGGCGTTGTTGTTTCCAGGAATGGAGAAACCCCGAGGCCAGACTTCGGGGGAGGGGTTGAGCATCCTTCTTTCCATGGTAGGTGGTTTCCTTTCCGAGGTTGGTGCTTTGTCCGAACTAGTGGGTCTGGAGGGTGAACGGCACCTTGGCTATCACATCCCCCCCCGTCCCGTGGGAAGCTGAGGCAGAGACTTCGGCTTTATGCTTTTAGGAACACTTCTTCACCAGACTCATGGTTGGAGCCCCACTCGATGAGCTGCTCTTCCTCAGAAGGCGTTCCTTCATAGCCTAGGTATCCTTCCCTAGTTTTTCCTGTGACCTCGAGGCACGTGCAGCTTTTACTTTCTTCTGCTGCAGGTTCGCGAACCGTCGTATCCCTTAGTCAAATGTGTCAGTTATGGATATGCGCGCCTGGATTTTCACGATGTCAAAAGGGCATGCCCTAGTTCTTCCCGTCGGATGACACATGGTTGCCAATGGATGGCGGGATAGTTACACTGGTCATACTAATTGTGTTTTTTCACCTTTGAGGAGTATTAATGAGTCTGTTGCGCTTCCGAGGGATAATAATGGCGACGTTTCGCTTACCCTCCTCGTCCTATATAAGCACCCTTCGCCAAATTTGTTGCCCTACTTTCTGCTTTTATCCTCATCTTCTCTTAGAGCTTTTTCTTGCCTTCTCCTTCTTTTTCAGCGGTGGTTTCTGTGGCGGAGCGATTTCCGGCAAATTGTGCGGCGGCGTTCAATAATTTCAGCAAGACTTTTGGTGGGTGCTTCCTCCTGTGATTTCTTTTCTTTTTCGACGTCACTTTTCCGAGGTCTCTTTGTTTCCTTGCTTTTCCATAATCATCCTTCTTTTCTTTTGTAAAAAATGTCTGATCCGGCCCCGTTGAATCCGACCCCGTTGCTAACTGTCCGACCTCTCCCCGATAGCTTTCTTCCTCTCGAATCTCATCCTTGTAGTACTACTCCGGGGAAGGTGAGGAAGTGGATGGCTAAGTATTACCTTCCTTCTTACCTCATCCCGAGGTTGCCCATCCCGGGCACCTACGGCTTTACGTCAGATTCGCATGAGGTTACCGTTTACCGAGCTCAATTGAAAGCCTGTCTTCGGTACCCTCCTCGCCGCGTAATCTGTGAATTGTGTAAATTCCACAAGATCGCCGTGAACCAACTTCCCCCGAATTCTTACTCCTACTTCAATTCTTTTCTCTACATGTGTGGGGTGTTTAAGATAAAGCCCCATTTTCTTTTCTTCATGTAGTACTACAAACCCCACCCGGCCCCGAAGGGCGGCTTTTATTTCCTTCTTCCCCGAGGGTCCGGGTGCAAAAGTTTACCTTCACCTTTGACAACAAGGACAGCTGGCGGGGGTGGCAGAAGAAGTTTTTCTTCCTGCCGGTCCCTAATCTTTGGCATCATGTCCCCACCAGATGGGCTTCGGGGACCCTGAAGATGGACATCGTTGATCCCCGAAAACTCCTGACCTCGGAGTTGGCTGTCGAGTTTGATCGATTTGATAGGCTCATCAGGGCCGTGGCAGACTGGGACCCCGAGGTCCCTCCATGTTCGTTTTACCCTTTTCCCATCAAGTGGGATCTCATGACCAAGGAGGTCCTTCGGGAGATGGGAGTAGTGTGCTAGTATTGTGCCCAAAAAGCCAATCATGAGATGATTGTATTTTTACACATTAAGTCATGATATTTTATTGAGGCATTAATCCAGCAATTATGTTTGTTGTTTTGTTTCTGCGTAACGTAATAAACATAATTGTAACCCTAGAATAATGATATTCTTAAATGTCCCTAGTCTAGTATTATTATGGAGCGGGTTGCAATAATACATAATGACTAGCATATGTGGAGACTAATATGAGATATGTAGTCTACATATGGGTACAAGTTGGAGAACTTGTGTACTGGACCGACCAACCATGAGAACACTTCATGGATCGTTATATGAGTGTCATAAGTGATTCTCATAGTGATCATGGTATATGTAGTCCTTCGACCTAAGATCATCAAGGTTCCCTACATGTGAGTCACATACTTTGATACTTTCCTTTGTTGCTCGTAACTGAGTGAACTTGAAGGAGGTCATTGGGTTTGTCACATATCATGCGGAGGGATTTGTATGATCAAGATGGGATTTGTCCCTCCTATGTAACGGGAGTGATATCTTTGGGCCCCTTGATAGAGTGAGACTTAGAAAATGCATGGCCATGCTCCGATGAGTTGATATATGATATCAATGTCGTCAGTTTAATTTGGTCTACTCGGTAATCAAGAAACCAAAGATTGGGCTATACGAGAGTGACACATTCCATGTCTTGTGCTTAGTCTTGATATCTTGGACAAAGGGACAATGGCATATATCGGTGATGATCATAAAGGTTTAGTCGATTCACCGACAATCTTGTCACTTGGGTAGCAATGATGTGTTGCTAGACACCGCTCATTGCTTATGATCATAAATGTGATTTATGATCATTGCCAACATGGCAAGAGCCTATTGGGTCGCACACATAGAGCTATTTGGATCATTAGAGTGCATGGGCTAATTATTTGGGTTATGGTTTCACTTTAATTTCGTATTAATAATGGGCCAAGGAGTTGAGCCATTATTAAGCCTGAAATTAAATCCTAATTGGATTAGGGCTTTGAAACCCATTAGGCCTGGAAGTTGAGTCTCACTATAAATACAACTTTTAAGTGAGAAATTCATAGGTCTCCTTGCCCTAGCCTCCCAAAAGGACAGCCGCACTCTTCTCTTGCAATTCCTTGGAGGACGCAAGCTAGCACTGCGAGCGCAAGAGAAACGCATCTGCCGGGACGTGGTGGAACCGTGGTAATCCCGAGAGGCTCGTGTGGATACCATAGAGAGCCTGAACACGTCAACTGTTCAGGTTTTGTGATTCGACTCTACAGTTGAGTGAGAGATCTCAACCGAAAATTAGGTATGAAATTTTCGAACACCCGGTTTACCTCGTTTCACTTGGATCCTGGAGGGTTTCGGTTAAATTCCGCTGCGCTGTTTGGGTCCCGAAACCCAACATAGTGGACGTGCACAAAAGTGATCCCGGGATGCCCGTGCCCGTTCTTTCGGGAAAAAAGGCTTGGATAGTCATGCTCCTTCGGGGCGAAATCACATATGAGTATTTTGCCAAGAGTAAGTCTTTTTCCTATTTTTAATACCTTTTTTCCTTTTGGACTTACGCTGATACTTTTTCCTTTTGCAGAGATGGGTGATCAATCTGCTGATTTTTACAAGTCGCTCTTTGTCGGCCAAGCCGAGAGGGGGGAGCACGTGCGCAAGAAGGCGCCTGCTAACAGGAAGAAGTCGATCGGTAGCGGGCCTTCTAGGGCCAAGAAGGCTAGGGCTGTTACTCCCCTTCCCGAAGTCGTTGTGGAGGTGCAGGATCAATCGCCTGCTCTTCCTTCAACGCCGACGGACCTTCCTTCGGACCCTGCCTTTCTTGGGGTAACACTAAGCCTCGTTCTTCTCACCGAGTCTTCTTCTGAGCGAAGACCTACTTAGGAACTTGTAGAGAGCAGGAGAAGGAAAGGGAAGAACATTCTCGGTGAAGTCCTGGAGGGCAAGTCTAAAGATGATGTCACCGAAGTTCTACCAGGTTGGTTCCTTAGCCATTCTCCTGCAAACATTAGTATTTTTCGTACCTATGATTTTTTGGATGAATGGCTAAGGGATGACATACTGACGGAACTTCAGCGAAAACTTGCAGAGGACATGCCTGCGGCGCGGTGGATGGACGCTCACGCCCGACGAAGGGCTCTTCGGGACAAGCGGATCCCTTATGGCAAGGTGCCGAGGGAGCCCTTTTGGACATTTACAGAGGACATGAATTTGTTCTCTGAGGATAGCCTGTTGATGGCTCCTCAAATGGCAACGGGAGTGATTATAGGCGCCACCTTTCGGTCGCTCATTAACGAATGTCCCAACGAGGAGATCCTCGTTGCAAGGATGACCGAGAACGCCGCCCGGGTAGTTTTCTCCTCTTTGTTTACTTAGAAATCTTTCTTCTAAGCTTTCATCATTCTTTTGATACTTATTCGGGGCCCCCTTTTTTACAGCTTTTGGCATACAGCGGGTATTTCCGCACTTGGACGTCAAAGCAAATAGAGGCCCGTTCTCAGTCCGAAGATTCTTTGAGCAAAATGAAGGAAGTTTGCGCCAGGCACGTCCTCAAATAAGATGAGCTTAAGATTGTGAAGGAGGACGTCATGAATCTTCGGGCTGAACTCGTGACGAGCAAGCAGGAACTTCTCCTAGATTTCTCAGCCGAGGTCTCAAAGTGTGCCGTTCTCTCTTTAGAGAACGAGGCCCTTCGGATGGCGAATGCTCAAGATGGTGAGAACCTGACGAAGGTGCTTGGTTTGAATGCCGAGCTCGAGGCTAAGGTTGAAGCTTTGAAGAAGGGGACCAAGAGCAAGAGAAAGAAGAAGCTGGATGAGAAGATTGCCAAGCTTCAGGCCAAACTGGACACTCTTAGTGCCGAAAAGGACAAGTCTGAGCGAATGGCGAAGGTGGATTTCCAAGACGGCTTTTGCTTGGCGTGCCATCAAGCCCTTGCTCGGCACCTTGAGCTCGACCTTTCCTACCTGTCCGTTCTGGATTTTCCCGAGGGACCCCAGGAGGTATGGTCAAAGCCAGATTTTCTCAATCTTCCTACAGCTAAGCCGGTGCCTCTGACTGAGCCTAATGACGAAGATGGTGATGAAACATCGGATGCCCCAGCTCACGTGTTGGGTTTCGGGAGCCAAACAGCACAGCGGAATTTAACCCAAACCCTCCAGGATCCAAGTGAAATGGGGTAAACCGGGTGTTTGAAAATTTTCATACCTAATTTTCGGTTGAGATCTCTCACTCAACTGTAGAGTCGAATCACAAAACCTAAACAGTTGACGTGTTCAAGCTCTCTATGGTATCTGCGCGAGCCTCTCGGGATCACCACGCTTCCACCACGTCCCGACAGATGCGTTTCTCTTGCGCTCGAAGTGCTAGCTTGCATCCTCCAAGGAATTGCAAGGGAAGAGTGCAACTGTCCTTTTGGAAGGCTAGGGCAAGGAGACCTGCGAATTTCTCACTAGAAGTTGTATTTATAGTGAGACTCAACTTCCAAGCCTAATGGGTTTCAAAGCCCTAATCCAATTAGGATTTAATTTCGGGCTTAATAAAGGCTCAACTCTTGGGCCCATTATTAATACGAAATTAAAGTGCAACCACAACCCAAATAATTAGCCCATGCACTCTAATGATCCAAATAGCTCTATGTGTGCAACCCAATAGGCTCTTATCACGTTGACAATGATCATAAATCACATTTGTGATCATAAGCAATGAGCGGTGTCTAGCAACACATCATTGCTACCCAAGTGACAAGATTGTCGATCATTCGACTAAACCTTTATGATCATCACCGATATATGCCATTCTCCCTTTGTCCAAGATATCAAGACTAAGCACAAGACATGGAATGTGTCACTCTCGTATAGCCCAGTCTTTGGTTTCTTGATTACCGTGTAGACTAACTTAAACTGATGACATTGATATCGTATATCAACTCATCTGAGCATGGCCATGCATTTTCTAAGTCTCACTCTATCAAGGGGCCCGAAGATATCACTCCCGTTACATAGGAGGGACAAATCCCATCTTGATCATACAAATCCCTCTGCATGATATGTGACATAACCAATGACCTCCTTCAAGTCCACTCAGTTATGAGCAACAAAGGAAAGTATCAAAGTATGTGACTCACATGTAGGGAACATTGATAATCTTAGGTCGAAGGACTACATATACCATGATCACTATGAGAATCACTTATGACACTCATATAACGATCCATGTAGTGTTCTCATGGTGGGTCGATCCAGTACACAAGTTCTCCAACTTGTACCCATATGTAGACTACATATCTCATATTAGTCTCCACATATGCTAGTCGTTATGTATCATTGCAACCCGCTCCACAGTAATACTAGACTAGGCACGTTTAAGAATATCATTATTCTAGGGTTACAATTATGTTTATTACGTAACGCAGAAACAAAACAACAAACATAATTGCTGGATTAATGCCTTAATAAAATATCATGACTCAATGTGCAAAAATACAATCATCTCATGATTGGCTTTTGGGCACAACACTAACATCACGGTGGACCCATTTTTCCGAACAAGCTTGTTTGCTGGGTTTCCGAACTCCATCATCCATATTTCTTGGACTTCCCTTTTCCTCTCGGCCGAGGGTATCCCAGTAGTGATTGTTTGGATCACTCCCACCGAGGGTGGTGGATGCTTTTTGGGACTTTGGTTGCGACGTTGGTCGTAGTTGTAGTCCCCATCTTCTCATTTTCTTTCTTCTTACCCTCTACCTTTGGGCGACAACATACGCAGGTAACGCTTGAGTTCCCCCTACTTGATTAAGGATTAAATGTACTTTCTTAACTAGAAGCAATCCTCGATATCGTGCCCGTGGTCCCAATGGAACTGACAGAACTTCTTCATGTTTTTTTTATTTTCCAAGGTCAAGGCCTTCGGAAGCTGGATTAATAGTTCCTTACCCTTCCATGGCCATGAGTATGTTCATCCTTGTAGTGTTCAAGGGTGTGAAAGACATCGGTTCCTTCCCCCTTAGTTTCTGAGCTCTACCCCCGCCCTTGGTTGGGTACCGAGGTTGGTGACTCTGACCCTCGGGGTGATTGTGATCAGACTTCGGCCCTCCCATCCTCAATTCTTCGACCGCCATGTGCTGTTTTATCCTTTGTTAGAATTCTTTGAGGGTGTCAGGGGGATTCTTGGAGAACTCATAGAATTGTTGTCAATCCTGCCGATGTCCCCTGATCATGGTGAGGATGCAGATTTTGGGGCGGAAAACAGGGACACTCAGGGCTTCTCGGTTGAACCTCTCAACATAGTCCCGAATGGTCTCCCCATTCTTTTGGGCTATGTCAAACATTTAGATGGGCTTCTTCACCGTTGGTCTACTTCCAATGAACTGTTGGGTGAATGCAGCGGATAACTCCTGGAAACCCATTATGGTTCCAGGAGCTAGGGAGTTATACCACATAGTTGTCATCCCTGAAAAGGTGACTTCGAAGCACTTGCAGAGGGTGGTGTCATCAGCGCTGTGCAACACCATGCTGCACCTATATTTTGTTAGGTGAGCTTGGGGGTCACTGCGCCCATCATATATTCCAAACGTGGTACTCAGAAGTCACTTGGCATAGGTGCCTCTACTACAGCACGAATGAAGTGTGACTCTTCTCCAGTGAAGGTCTCCTACAACCTTAACTAGATAGGTTTTCGGGAAATCTATTTTTTCACCTTCTCCAACCTCTCTAGGATCTTCTCCATAAGGGTAATGGTACTGTCTTCTCCCTGTTGCCTGGTAGTCACCGGCAACAGAGAGTAATGTTTTCTTTTTTGGAGAATCACTTCATCGGCGGGGGGATTGGGACTTTCCGTATGGGGATGGGCTCCATCGGCGGGAAGTCCTTGGCTCTTTTGACACCGTTTCTCCAGCGCGACGTCCTTTGGAGGTACGTTCTTTGTTGATGACTCATCATGAGAACCCTTGCTTTCAGAGCTCCAGTGAGGTAACTTTGGGCTTCTCTGTTGCTAGGAGTTAGTGGTTGTGACCACCTTTGGTTGAGCTGTTGAGTCATTTCTGTGACAACAAACTGCTATAAATCTCACAGAAAGCTCATCATGACTGTCAGAGGACATTCGTCCTCTAGTAATGAAGTCTCTACTATAGGCTGTTCAGTCACTGTTCGAGCTTCTGGTGCAGACTGAGACTTTGAGAGTCCTTTGTCCTTAGAATGCCGGGTTTTAACAATGGCGACCTGAGAATGAGTTCCCACAAACGGCGCCAAATCATGCCCGGTGGCATCCTCGTTGTATGACATGCCGGCTTGAAGGAGAGGCTTCCGGTGTGAAGATGTCTGCAAGAAATTAAAGAACAAGGGTTAGAGACTCCCCGGAGTGTGTTTCCGGGGCAAGAGCCTCAGATGCCCAAGTCAATATCTGAGAGTAGCAGAAAAGAATAAAAAGTAAAGAGTAAACAATGTTCTCTGTGTCCTTACCAAGGTCCCTCCTAAGTATTTATAGGAGGGTTGAGGGAGGAGGCCGTTTGTCATAGCTGGCCCAAATCATGACACGTGTTCTGTTGGATCTGATCCGTACCTTCGGAGGTAGGTATCACCAGCTGGCCATAGGCTATTCTGGCCAAAGGTCAGGGGCGTGTTTGAGGTCTCTTTGTCAAAGGCTCCTTAACCATTTTTGTTGTATCCCCATAAGACCCCTTTAGGGTACGAGACCCATTTGGGTGGAGATTTTCTCCGATGACTAGTGGGGAAGGCCCTTTGATGGAGTGGGTCACCTTCAGGAGGCATTTTCCACTGTCGACGATGGCAGATCTACTTTTCTGAAGTTCATAAATCCGAAGGTGGCGAAAGACACCTTTTCCTGTAGTTGGTCATGTCACCTTTCCGAGGGTGGTGTCGATGGAGTGCCCCGAAGTCGGGGCTATGTCCTTACCGAGGATGGTTTCTGGATAGCTGATCAGGGGATCTTTGAAGACCATAGCCCTTCAGCTATCACACTAGTACTTAAGGATATTTTTAACAACTATCTAATGACTCTTACCAGGGTTTGATAGGTACCTACTCGTCATGCTCAAGGCATAGACAACGAGATGAGTACATATCATGGTATACATGATAGATCAAATTACTGAGGCATATGAAATCTTACTCATGCGTTCTCTCTCTTCGGGTGTACTAGGACACTGAGATCTGCAAAGAGTTATACCATGTGACATGGGCAAAAATCCTTTCTTGGAGTGTTGCATTCTAAATCTTTTTAGCACCTTGTCAATGTATGTACTGTAATTTAGGCTAAGCAGTTTTCTAAATCTATCTCTATAAGATCCAAATGCCTAAAACATAGGCCATTTCACCCAAGTCCTTCACAAAGAAACATTTCCCTAGCCAAGCCGTTACAGACTGCAGCTCAAGAACATCATTCCCGATAACTAGTATGTCATCTACATACAACACCAAGAAGACAATAGTGCTCCCACTAACCTTTTTGTAGACACAAGGTTCATCTTGGTTTTTTATAAAACCAAACTCTTTAATTGCTTCATGAAAATGAAGATTCCAACTCTGTCAAGCTTGTTTCAAACCACAAATGGACCTTTGCAATTTGCACACTTTATTAGCATTCTCTAGAGTGGCAAAACCCTCAGGCTATGTCATGTACACATCCTTAAATAGGTTTCCATTAAGGAACATGGTTTTGACATCCCTTTTCCATATTTCATAATCATGGTGTTCAGCAATAGCCAACAATATTCTGATGGATTTAAGTATGACTACTAATGAAAAAGTTTCATGATAGTCAATACCATGAATTTGCTTGAACCTTTTTATAGCCAATCGTCCCTTAAAGGTAATTACATTACCATCCATGTCAGTTTTCTTCTTAATAACCCATTCGCACCCTTATGGGTTTTACCTTTTCAGGTGGATCAACCAGAATCCATACTTGGTTTTCATACATATATTCCATCTCAAACTTTATGGCCTCTATCCACGTCTCAACGTCAGGCCCCAACATAGCTTGTTGGTAGGTTGTGAGCTCATCCTGATCCATGTGGATCACATCACCAATGTGAGTCATGAGAAATCCATATCTCTCGGGCTCACGCTAAATTCTACCAGACCTACATGGGCTCTGTGCTACAAAAATAGACTCCTGAACCACAACATCTTGTGGTGTCTACTCAAGTTCCATTGCAGGTTTGATTTCCAGTTATTGTTCTTGAATTTCTTCAAGTTCTACTTTCCTCCCATTGGTTCCTTTAGAGATAAACTATTTCTATAGAAATACACCAGTTTGGGCAATAAACACTTTTTTCTTAAAAGGATTGTAAAGATAGTAACCTTTTGTTTTCTTTGGGATACCCAGTAAAAAGACATTTATGAGATTTGTGCCCCGGCTTGTTAGATGATTGATGATGGCCTGGGGCCTCATCGTTGTGAGTCATGATGACTGTTGAAGAGACTTCTAGGAGGAAGAACACCTGGAAGGTGGATCGCCCCAAGGAGAGTACCTGAAAAGCTGGTAAACAGGGTTAGGAGGCCCCCGGAGTGTTTTTCCGGGGGGGGAGCCTCCGACGCCCAAGTCAGTGGTGGCCGGAAAAAGGAGAAAGTCACTAGCTCAAAGAGAAAGGCAGAAAAGTCTCGCCTGGTATTTTCTCAGAGTGTGGGAGCTGTATCTCTGGCCAACCAACCTCCTGTCAAGTATTTATTTCCTGTATATATAGGAATACCTAGCCCGTTCAGATCATGACACGTGTGCGGTCGGATGCTCCTGAACTTCTGGGCGTAGGGGACAGATAGTTGGTAACCAGATGGCCTTGAGCCTTGTGCTGAGACGGGCCATGATGTGATTCTGATGGCGTCTGCGCGTCAGGGCGGCTTTTTACGTCTGTGGTGGGACGTGTCAGAGGCTACCTTAAATGCTTCCTTAAATGCTCCTGCCGTACTCCCGAGGTCCCTGGGCGAGGTCGTCCTCTAGTTCGGACAGAGCCTCTTTGGGAAGCATACCCTCAGTTCGGGGGTTCCCAGTTCCAGGGGGTTCCGCCTTCGGGGATATCATGTTCGGGCAGCAATGTCTGGTGCCACTTTTCCGAAGGCGCACTGTTCACAACCTTGGGGGGCGAATAGAGTCCTCAAGTTTTACTGGCGTGCCGAGGCTCAGAGCTCTCCGGCTATCTCCCGAGGTGCATGATTCCACCTGTTCCCGGGAAGCGCCAGTTCTTCTGGCCATTGTTGTGGCAGGGTGTTCGGCCAGATTGAGGCGATAGCCTTTGGCTATCACATGCCCCCCTCTGGAAAGCCGAAGTGAAGACTTCGGTTTGCATCTCTTTCCGAGGTTGTCGTTGGGAGTCTTGTTGGGAAGCATAACCTGTTCCGAGGTCGCACCTTTTGCCCGAGGGTCTGGGCTGTTCGGCCTTGGCCTATTCTTTGGTGTCTCCGAGGCAAAGCCTGTACCGAAGATACACCTCTTGCCCAAAATTCATGGGCTGTTCAGCCATAGCCTGTCTCTTGGTGTCCTCGAGGTGGCCTGCTTTTTATTTCTGCAGGTCTGATGGCCAAGCGTGTCAGACTGAGCGGCGCGTCTCCACTTTTCAGGGTTGTCAAACGACGTGTCCCAATCAGGAGGTGTGTCCCGGTTTTCCAGGGACGTTTGGGGAGGCATGTCCCCTATTTCTGCGTAGCGGTTGACACGCGGCTTCTTGCCATTGGAAGAGAGACGTGTCATTTACAGAGGGCGCGCCTTTTCGGGTGCAGCGGGCAGTTACGGCGACGGTTCACCTCCAATGGGTACTTATGATCTCTTTTCGGCTACCCACCTTTGGCCTATAAATAGCCCATTCCATCATAAGTCCCACTTACTGTTTTTCTGCTCTCTCTCTGCTTTGCCCTCTGTTCTTGCGTTTTATCTTGCTTTCTCTGGCGGAGCTTCTTTAATCAGAGCTTTTCCTACCAACTTTCACGACGGCGTCCTCAGGCAAATCTTTTGGTGGGTTTTGATTTCCAGAGTACTCTGATTCCTCTATTTTTCTGAGTTTTTCTGGAAAACTGTTCTTTTTTTCCAAACTCGTCTTCTGAGTTTTTTCTGGAAACTATTTTCTTTTCCATCTCAAACTCTTTTCCATGTCTACGATGCCTGTTCCTGAGAGCTGGAAACCTCTTCTGGCCCATCCTTGCTGTACCACCCCCGAAAAACTAGAGAGGTGGAAGAAAAAATTCTTTCTTCCCTCTTACGCTGTGACCAGGCTGCCTCGTTCTAGCCATTTTTCTTTTTCAAACCGCGGTGACGAGGTTACCATCTTCCGAGCCCAACTGAAGGCCAGACTTCGGTATCCTCCCCCGAAGGTGGTTTGCGAGTTCTGCCAATTCCATGGCATTGCTGTGAACCAGCTTCCCCCGAACGCGTACTGCTATTTTAATGCCTACCTCTGCATGTGTGGCGTGTTCGGGATAGAGCCCCACTTCATCATTTTCATGCAGTACTACAAGCTCTACGTGGTCCCGAAGGGTGGCTTCTATTTCCTGCTGCCTCAGGGATCTGGGAGCAAAAAATTCACCTTCACCTTCGACACGAAGGATAGCTGGCAGGGGTGGCAGCCTAAGTTCTTTTTCCTGAAGGTGGATAAGAACTGGTCTGATGTCCCGACCAGATGGGCTCAGGGAGTGCTGAACACAGACGTCGTTGATCCGAGGATGCTGCTGACCCCACCGTTGGCTTCCGTGTTCGCGGATTTCGACGCCCGCATTCGGGCAGTCGCTGACTGGGTTCCCGAGGTCTCTCCTCGTGCTCTTTACCCCTTTCCTATCAACTGGAGGTTGATGACCGAAGAAGTCCTTCGGGAGCTGAAAGTGGTTAAGGAGCACGAGACTGACCTCAATATGCCCGCTCCCGCCATCGCCGGGAAGGACTCCTGGCTGGTCAAGCTTCTTAAGGGGGAGACTTCTTTCGAATCTTTTGCCGAAAGTGAGTAATCTTCCACCCCTTTATATTTTTTCCTCGGACTTACGCTGATATTTCTTCTCTTTTTCAGAGATGGGCGTTGGGGCTGCCGCCTATTACAAGGCCCTCTTTTCTGGCCAAGTGGAGAAGGGGGAGCAGACAAAGAAGGCGGCTTCCCGAAGAAGGAAGTCGACAGGGGCGGGGCCCTTGGTGAAGCGAACTAGGAAGGCTGTCCAGCCTCCTCAGCCAGAGCTTTCGGAACAAGAAGCTGGCGAAGAGGCTGGTCTTGTTGAAATTTCACCGGCCGAGGTCCCCGCTACTTCCGCCGAGGTGCCTCCTCCCGACCTCGAGGCCCCCAGAAACACTGTAGTGGTAGAAGTACCTACTGCCGAGGAGCGGTATCGGCAGAAGGGTAAGGGTCTTTCTACCGAGAAGCCCGAGGATCCCGAGGACACTATCTCCGAGGTTCCTCCAGGTATGCCTTCAGGCGAAGTTCAGCTCCTTTGCTTTTCGCGAATTTTTCTTCTACTCCTAACTTCCTTCTCACTTTCAGAGGAGCCTCTTACCACTGGCTGGAGGGCCATTCATGAGAGGAAACGGGCCCTCCGCGATGCCAAAATCCCTGAGGGGAAAATCCCCTTGGAGCGCTTTTGGACAATCACGGAGGATATGAATTTGTTCTCCGACGATTGTCCAAAAATGACAAAGGAGATTTGGAAGGGGATGACCACTGACGCCTCATTCCGGGCCATTGCAGCGGCTCACCCGAGGGATAATACCCTCACCGCAAAAGTCACCGAGCATGCTGCTCAGGTATAGTCTTTACACTCTTTTTCCTCAATTTTCTAAGTGTTTAGATTTGTACTAACCTGGACTTTTGCCTTGCCGTAGCTACTAGAGTACGCTGGTTACCTCCGAGTTCGGGTGGCCAGAGAGGCTGCCTCCAAGGATGCGACTTCGCGGGAACTCAGTGAAGCGAAGGCTTCGCTTGTGAAGGTGGTCGCCAGCAACCAGCAGCTGGCAGCGGATTGTTCTCAGCAAATCGCCGCCGTTCGGGAGGAGTTCTCGAAGAAGAGAGAAGAACTTGAAAAGGACTCCTCCCGGAAGATTGCCGACCTCGGCAACCAAGTAAAGGGGCTACTCACCGCCAACGGAGATCTTGTCAAGGACAAGGCTATTTCTGACAGTCTTGCGGTGAGGTTGACGGATGAGAACAATGCTCTCCGAGCCGAGGTCGAGGCTCTGAAGAAGGAGTCCGGAGGGACGCTGGGGATAAGCGAGCTGGAGGAGGAGATTGCTGAGCTGAGGGACGAGCTCAACGACCTTGGCGTTCAAAAACATACTTCTGATCAAATGGCCAAGGTCGCCTTTTAGGACGGCTTCTGCCTTGCTCGGCACCAAGTCCTGCAGAGGTTCCCAGATTTGGACCTCTCTTTTCTGGAGGGCCTAAATATTCCTGAGGGACCTCGGTGGCAGTGGTCCAAGGTCGAGCATCTGAAGCTTCCTGGTCTTCGTCCGCCCGGCTCTCCCTAGTTTGTTTTAGGGCTCCTCTTATTGTGCTCCTTCTTTGGGCACTTCTTTTGTAAGGCAGCGTTTGCTCTAAATGAACAATCTTTTGGCTAAGTCCTTTCTTGCAAGTTTCTTCATTTCCACTGTCCCGAACACGTTTGCTCAAGAGACTTTCGGAAAACCTGCAACCAAAGAAACTTTTTACCTTCCTTTGTCCCGAGTGTGCTCGCTCAAGAGACTTTCTGGAAAGTTTGTAAAAATTTGGCTAAGTCTTTTGCAGGCTTTTTGTTCCCTTTTATCCCGAACATGTTCGCTCAAGGGACTTCGGAAAACCTTCAGCCAAATTTTTCTGTCTTCCTATTGTCCCGAGCATATTTGCTCAAGGGACTTAGGAAAATTTTCACGAGATTGCTCATTTCCCTTTTTCCCGAGCACGTTCGCTCAAGGGTGTTCGGAAATTACCTCTGCTTTTGTTTTGGTGTGTACTTTTGCGAGATTCTTGCTTTCCCTTTTTCCCGAGCATGTTCGCTCAAGGGTGTTCGAAAAATTTTCTCTGCACTGATTATGCCGAGTACCTTTGCAAGATTCTTGTTTCCCATTTTTCCCGAGCATAGTGGCTCAAAGGACTTCGGGAAGTCACATCTGCTTTTTTCGTGGTGAGCACCTTCGCGGAATTCTGTCTTGGACAATTTGGTATACTTAAAAATTTTTCTCAAGACCATTCTTCTCCAGACCATTCTCTACTTAGAATATTTCTTGTACAATATATCTCCTCCGCTTAACCTTAGGCGTAGAATTTTTTCAAGGCGTCTGAATGCCAAGTGTTTTTCAATTCTACGCCTTCGGCGTCGCCAAGCTTGTACACGCCTTTTCATACTTCGGCGAGAACCAGATAAGGTCCTTCCCAATTTGCGCGAAGTACTCCATGAGATGGCCTTCGGGGTGCAAAGTCGGCCTTTCAGAGAACGAGGTCTCCTTTTTTGATTTCTTTTGGCCTGGCTTTTAAGTTGATAGCCGCGGCCACTCTTTGCTGGAAAGCTTTTCTTCTCAGCTCGGCTATTTCTCTGTGTTCAGCCACAAGGTCAAGCTTAGTTCTCAGACCGAGGTCGTTTCCGCCTTCATCAAATACTTGCACCCGTATTGAAGCCTGAACTATCTCTATTGGGATAATGGCCTCTGTTCCGAAGACGAGTGAGAAGGGAGTTTCCCCTGTGGCTCTTCGTGGCGTCGTTCGGTAGCTCCACAATACACTTTGGAGTTCTCCTGGCCATTTCCCCTTGGCTTCCCCAAGTCTCTTTTTCAGGCCATCTTTTATGGTCCTGTTTGATACTTCCACCTGCCCATTGCTTTGGGGGTGAGCTACTGGGGCGAAGTGCATCTTTATTCCGAGGTCGCTGATGAATTCCTGGAATCCTTTGTCTATGAACTGGGATCCATTATCAGCTACTAGTACCCTCGGTATGCCAAATCTGCATACGATGTTCTTCCATACGAACTTCTGCACTTCTTTTGCCGAGATAGTTGCTAGTGGTTCTGCCTCTACCCACTTTGAGAAATAGTCCACTGCTACCACGCAGAATTTCACGCCTCCGGGCGCTGTGGGGAGTGGCCCAATAAGGTCTATACCCAAGACTACGAAGGGCCAAGGATAGTCTGCCGACGTTACCATTTCTGAGGGTATCCTCTGGATTTTTGCATGTCTCTGGCCACTACCGCACTTCTGGACGAACTGCCTTGCGTCCTTTCTCAGGGTAGGCCAGAAGTATCCTTGGCGGAGTATCACTGCTGCAAGGGCATCAGTTCCAATGTGCGAGCCGCACATGCCTTCGTGAACTTCTTCGAGGACCATCTCAGTATCCTCTTCGCCCACACATCTCTGCAGCGGATTTGCATATCCTTGCCGATATAACTCTTCACCAATCAGGAAGAATCTTCCGGCGCGTCTTCGCAGTCTTGCAGCATTGCCGGCGTCTTCGGGAAGCTCATTCTCTGTGAGGTATCTCTTTATGGGGTCCTTCCACCCTGTTCCCGAGGTCGTTACGCTTAGCACAGAGATGCCTGGATGGTCTAGCACCTCGGTGTATGTTTTGGACTTCGCTAAGCAATCTGCCTCAGTGTTATTCCGCCGGGGTACATTTTCGATCCGCACGGCGTCAAACTCTTGGATCAGTTTTGTCACCAGCTCGTGGTATTTTGCCAAGATTGGGTCCTTCGCCCCATAATCTCCTGCCATCTGCCGAACTACCAGCTGGGAATCGCTGTGAGCCCTTAAGTTTCTCATGCCAATCTTTCTGGCCAAGCGTAATCCCGCTATGAGGGCTTCATACTCAGCCACATTATTGGTGACGTTGAAGCTGAACTTGATAGCCTTCATCACCTCTAGGCCTTCGGGTCCTCTGATAACTATTCCAGCTCCCTGGTGTTCGGACCCCGAGGCTCCGTAAACATGCAAGGTCCATTCTGGCTCACCTTCTTTCAGATCTAAGTGGTTCTCCTCAGTGGTGGGTATTTCGGCGATAAAATCTGCCAATGCTTGGGCTTTTATGGCCTTCCGAGGCTCATACGTGATTTCGTGTTCGCCAAGCTCTATGCACCACTTGGAGAGCCTTCCCGAATGATCAACTCTCTTCATAACATCCCGTAGTGGTAGACTACTTCGGACGATGATGGGGTGAGCCTGGAAATATGGTCGTAGTCTTCTTCCTGCAAGCACCAAGGCGTATATAGCTTTTTGAAGCAAAGGGTACTTGACTTCGGCGCCATGCAGGGACTTGCTGACGTAGTAGACCGGCCATTGTTTCGGCCCTTCTTCTTTCACCAGGACCGAGCTCACGGCCTTTTCTGTGACGGCGCGGTACAGTACGAGGGGTTGTCCCTACCGAGGTTGTCGTAGAGTCGGCAGGCTGGCCAGGTAGACTTTGAGTTCTTCCCAGGCCTTTTGGCAATCTTCGTCCCAAGGATGATTGTTTCTTCCGAGGTCGCCTTCCATCTTTGCTGCCTTTGTGAGGACTTTGAGGAAAGGTCTACACCTATCTTCGTACCTGGAAATAAACCTGCTCAGAGAGGTTATTCTTCCGGTTAGTCTCTGCACGTCTTTGACTGTGGCAGGAGTTCGGAACTCAAGCAGAGCCTTAATCTTCTCAGGATTGGCATCGATGCCTCTTTCGGATACCATGTACCCAAGGAATTTTCCCGAGGTCACGCCGAAGATACACTTCTCGGGATTAAGGCGAATCCCGAAGGCTCTGAGCTTTTGGAAGGTTTCCTCCAAATCTACAACATGGTAGCCGGGCAGCTTGCTTTTGACTATCATATCATCAACATATACCTCCATGTTTCTCCCCATTTGGTCCTTGAAGACCTTGTTCATCAGTCTCTGGTAGGTGGCTCCTGCATTTTTGAGCCCGAAGGGCATTCTGACATAGCAGTACGTTCCTCCCTCGGTGATGAACACAGTTTTCTCTTCATCTTCGGGGTCCATCCTTATCTGATGGTAGCCGCTGAAGGCATCTAGGAAGCTCAGGAGCCCGTATTCGGCCGTTGAATCTACCAGTTGATCTATTGGCGGGAGGGGAAATGAGTCTTTCGGGCAAGCATCGTTCAATTTTCTGAAATCAATGCACATCCGGAGTTTGCTGCTACCTTCTTTTGTGGCGATGACCACGTTGCTTAACCATTCGGGGTATTTTACCTCCCTGATAACTTCAGCATCCAATAGGCGCTGGACTTCGGTTTTCATGAAGTTGCTTTTGTGGGATGAGATGCTTCGTTTCTTTTGCCTGATAGGTTTTGCTTCCGGGCTTACTTTGAGGCTGTGCTGTATTATGCCAGGGTTCACTCCTGGCATGTCTTTCGGCGAGTAGGCAAACAGATCTTTATTTTTCAGCAGAAAGGATACAAGATTTTCCTTGTCACCATTGGCCAAGCTCTTCCCTATTCGGGTAGATTGTCCTGGGACAAGATCTACTGCTTCCGTTTCTGCTTCTGCGGGATCTCCTTCTTTGCCTTTCTCCTGTGCCTTTGCCTCCACCGTTTGTGTAGAGTTGTTTGCCGGAGCCTTTCGTGCTTTTACAAACACCTTTCTTACGTCGGCTTGGTCGATGAAGACCTCTGCATCTCCATCCTTGGTGGCGAATGTGACAGTCAAGTACTTCACATCGGGGCGAATGTGCAGGTTCCCCTGAGTCTGCCTTCCAAGGATGGCATTGTACGAAGACGGGACGTCCATGACGATGAATCTTGCCACTGTGGACGCGTACAACTCAGCTGCTCCGTCTACCGAAGTGCCTTTCATCATCAAGGGGAGGTCGATCCATCCGAGGATGGGTAGTTCGGATGGCCCAACGCCGAAGGTGGGCGTGGTGACAGGTTTAAGCTCGCTGCTGGAGATGCCCAAGCTCGGCAGTAAGTGCGAGAATAGGACGTCAGCATTTGAGCCATCATCAAGCAACACTCTCTTGACGTCCCAGTTCCCTATTCTCGCCATTATCAGCAGCGGGTCGTCGTGGGGGAAGACGACGGTGGAGCCATCTTTGCGAGCCAGTTTCTTTGATGGACTTTGATAATCCATAACTGCAATTTCTCTGGCCTTCCGCTTTCTTTCCGAGGATGGGAGCCCCGTGGTGATGGTTTGGATGACCCCTACTGGAGGTGGAAGGCGCCTTTTTGGACTTCTGTTTCTCCGCCTGTCGGAGTCATAGTCCTCATTTTCGGCCCTCTCTTCCTCCTCTTTTCTGCCTTTTGGGGAGGGAATCCGCAGGTATTTGCGAAGTTGGCCCTGTTTGATCAGCGACTCTATGTACTTCTTCAGCTGGAAGCAGTCTTCGGTGTCATGATCGTGGTCGCGATGAAACTGGCAGAACTTATTGGCATTCTTCTTATTATCGGCGGCCATGGCCTTTGGCCGCCGAATCTGCGTCCCTTGCCTTTCCAGCGCCATGAGAATGTTGGTCCGTGTCGTGCTCAATGGCGTGAAACTTTGAGGTTTCCTTCCTCGCATTCGTCGTGGTCGGCCTGTGTGTTCAGAAAGATGCCGAGCTTGCTGACTGGACCCTTCGGCGCGGTGATGATCAGACTTCGGCCCCGCCATCCTCAATTCCTCGGCTGTCATGTGCTGCTCTGCCCTTCGGTAAAATTCTCCGAGGGTCTCCGGGGGGTCCTTTGAGAACTCGTAGAACAGCTGTGAGTCACGCCGAAGGCCCCGTGTCATAACGAGGATGCGGATTTCGGGCCAGAAGTCCGGGACGCTGAGTGCTTCCCTGTTGAATCGTTCGACATAGTCCCGGATTGTCTCTCCATTTCTCTGCTCTATGTCGAACATCTGCACAGGCATTTTGGCCGTCGGCCTGCTCCCAATGAACTGCTGGGTGAAGGCTGTGGACAGCTCCTGGAACTCAGTTGATGGCCTAAGGCCTCATCGTTGTGAGTCATGATGACTGTTGAGGAGACTTCTAGGAGGAAGAACGCCTGGAAGGTGGATCGCCCCAAGGAGAGTACCTGAAAAGCTGGTAAATAGGGTTAGGAGGCCCCCGGAGTGTTTTTCCGGGGGGGGAGCCTCCGACGCCCAAGTCAGTGGTGGCCGGAAGAAGGAGAAAGTCACTAGCTCAAAGAGAAAGGCAGAAAAGTCTCGCCTCGTATTTTCTCAGAGTGTGGGAGCTGTATATCCGGCCTGCCAACCTCCTGTCAAGTATTTATTTCCTGTATATATAGGAATACCTAGCCCGTTCAGATCATGACACGTGTGCGGTCGGATGCTCCTGAACGTCTGGGCGTAGGGGACAGATAGTTGGTAACTAGATGGCCTCGAGCCTTGTGCTGAGACGGGCCATGATATGATTCTGATGGCGTCTGCGCGTCAGGGCGACTTTTTACGTCTGTGGTGGGACGTGTCAGAGGCTTCCTTAAATGCTTCCATAAATGCTCCTGCCGTACTCCCGTGGTCCCTGGGCGAGGTCGTCCTCTAGTTCGGACAGAGCCTCTTCGGGAATCATACCCTCAGTTCGGGGGTTCCCAGTTCCAGGGAGTTCCGCTTTCGGGGATATCATGTTCGGGCAGCAATGTCTGGTGCCACTTTTCCGAAGGTGCGCTGTTCACAACCTTGGGGGGGCGAATGGATTCCTCAAGTTTTACTGGCGTGCCGAGGCTCGGAGCTCTCCGGCTATCTCCCGAGGTGCATGATTGAACCTGTTCCCGGGAAGCGCCAGTTCTTCTGGCCATTGTTGTGGCAGGGTGTTTGGCCAGATTGAGGCGATAGCCTTTGGCTATCACATGCCCCCCTCTGGAAAGCCGAAGTGAAGACTTCGGTTTGCATCTCTTTCTGAGGTTGTCATTGGGAGTCTTGTTTGGAAGCATAACCTGTTCCGAGGTCGCACCTTTTGCCCATGGATCTAGGCTGTTCGGCCTTGGCCTATTCTTTGGTGACTCCGAGGCAAAGCCTGTACCGAAGATACACCTCTTGCCCAAAAGTCATGGGCTGTTCAGCCATAGCCTGTCTCTTGGTGTCCTCGAGGTGGCCTGCTCTTTATTTCTGCAGGTCTGATGGCCAAGCGTGTCAGACTGAGCGGCGCGTCTCCATTTCTCAGGGATGTCAAACGACGTGTCCCAATCAGGAGGCGTGTCCCGGTTTTCCAGGCACGTTTGCGGAGGCACGTCCCCCATTTCTGCGCAGCGGTTGACACGTGGCTTCTTGCCATTGGAGGAGAGGCACGCCATTTACAGAGGGCGCGCCTTTTCGGGTGCAGCGGGCAGTTACGGCGACGGTTCGCCTCCAATGGGTACTTATGATGTTCTTTCGGTTACCCACCTTTGGCCTATAAATAGCCCATTCCATCATAAGTCCCACTTACTGTTTTTCTGCTCTGCCCTCTGTTCTTGCGTTTTATCTTGCTTTCTGTGGTGGAGCTTCTTTAATCAGAGCTTTTTCCTACCAACTTTCACGACGGCGTCCTCAGGCAAATCTTTTGGTGGGTTTTGATTTCCAGAGTACTTGATTCCTCTGTTTTTCTGAGTTTTTCTGGAAAACTGTTGTTTTTTCCAAACTCGTCTTCTGAGTTTTTTCTGGAAACTATTTTCTTTTCCATCTCAAACTCTTTTTCATGTCTGCGATGCCTGTTCCCGAGAGCTGGAAACCTCTTCTGGCCCATCCTTGCTGTACCACCCCCGAAAAACTATAGAGGTGGAAGAAAAAATTCTTTCTTCCGTCTTACGCTGTGACCAGACTGCCTCGTTCTAGCCATTTTGCTTTTTCAAACCGTGGCGACGAGGTTACCGTCTTCCGAGCCCAACTGAAGGCCGGTCTTCGGTATCCTCCCCCGAAGGTGGTTTGCGAGTTCTGCCAATTCCATGGCATTGCTGTGAACCAGCTTCCCCCGAACGCGTACTGCTATTTTAATGCCTACCTCTGCATGTGTGGCGTGTTCGGGATAGAGCCCCACTTCATCATTTTCATGCAGTACTACAAGCTCTATGTGGTCCCGAAGGGTGGCTTCTATTTCCTGCTGCCTCGGGGATCCGGGAGCAAAAAATTCACCTTCACCTTCGACACGAAGGATAGCTGGGGGGGTTGGCAGCCTAAGTTCTTTTTCCTCAAGGTGGATAAGAACTGGTCTGATGTCCCGACCAGGTGGGCTCAGGGAGTGCTGAACGCAGACGTCGTTGATCCGAGGATGCTGCTGACCCCACCGTTGGCTTCCGTGTTCGCGGATTTCGACGCCCGCATTCGGGCAGTCGCTGACTGGGCTCCCGAGGTCTCTCCTCGTGCTCTTTACCCCTTTCCTATCAACTGGAGGTTGATGACCGAAGAAGTCCTTCGGGAGCTGAAAGTGGTTAAGGAGCACGTGACTGACCTCAATATGCCCACTCCCGCCATCGCCGGGAAAGACTCCTGGCTGGTCAAGCTCCTTAAGGGGGAGACTTCTTTCGAAACTTTTGCCGAAAGTGAGTAATCTTCCATCCCTTTATACTTTTTCCTCGGACTTACGCTGATATTTCTTCTCTTTTTCAGAGATGGGCGATGGGGCTGCCGCTTATTACAAGGCCCTCTTTTCTGGCCAAGTGGAGAAGGGGGAGCAGACAAAGAAGGCGGCTTCCCGAAGAAGGAAGACGACAGGGGCGGGACCCTCGGCGAAGCGAGCTAGGAAGGCTCTCCAGCCTTCTCAGCCAGAGCTTTTGGAAGAAGAAGCTGGCGAAGACGCTGGTCTTGTTGAAATTCCACCGGCCGAGGTCCCCGCTACTTCCGCCGAGGTGCCTCCTCTCGACCTCGAGGCCCCCAGAAACACTGTAGTGGTAGAAGTACCCACCGCCGAGGAGCGGTACCGGCAGAAGGGTAAGGATCTTTCTTCCGAGGGGCCCGAGGATCCCGAGGACACTGTCTCCGAGGTTCCTCCAGGTATGCCTTTAGGCGAAGTTTAGCTCCTTTTCCTTTCGCGAATTTTTCTTCTGCTCCTAACTTCCTTCTCACTTTCAGGGGAGCCTCTTACTGCTGGCTGGAGGGCCATTCGTGAGAGGAAACGGGCCCTGCGCGATGCCACAATCCCTGAGGGGAAGATCCCCTTGGAGCCCTTTTGGACAATCACGGAGGATATGAATTTGCTCTCCGACGATTGTCCAAAAATGACAAAGGAGATTTGGAAGGGGATCACCACTGACGCCTCCTTCCGGGCCATTGCGGCGGCTCACCCGGGGGATAATACCCTCGCCGCAAAAGTCACCGAGCATGCTGCTCAGGTAGAGTCTTTACACTTTTTTCCTCAATTTTCTAAGTGTTTAGACTTGTACTAACCTGGACTTTTGCCTTGCCGTAGCTGCTGGAGTACGCTGGTTATCTCCGAGTTCGGGTGGCCAGACAGGCTGCCTCCAAGGATGCGACTTCGCGGGAACTCAGTGAAGCGAGGGCTTCGCTTGCGAAGGTGATCGCCAGCAACCAGCAGCTGACAGCGGATTGTTCTCAGCAACTTGCTGCCGTTCGGGAGGAGTTCTCGAAGAAAAGAGAAGAACTTGAAAAGGACTCCTCCCGGAAGATTGCCGACCTCGGCGACCAAGTAAAGGGGCTGCTCGCCGCCAACGAAGATCTTGTCAAGGACAAGGCTGTTTCTGACAGTCTTGCGTCGAGGTTGACGGACGAGAACAATGCTCTTCAAGCCGAGGTCGAGGCTCTGAAGAAGGAGTCCGGAGAGACGCTGGGGATAAGCGAGCTCGAAGAGGAGGTTGCTGAGCTGAGGGACAAGGTCAATGTCCTTGGCGTTCAAAAATGTACTTCTGATGACATGGCCAAGGTCGCCTTTCAGGACAGCTTCTGCCTCGCTCGGCACCAGGTGCTGCAGAGGTTCCCAGATTTGGACCTCTCTTTTCTGGAGGGCCTAAATATTCCTGAGGGACCTCGGTGGCAGTGGTCCAAGGTCGAGCATCTGAAGCTTCCTGGTCTTCGTCCGCCCGGCTCTCCCTAGTTTGTCTTAGGGCTCCTCTTATTTTTCTCCTTTGTGCTCCTTCTTTGGGCACTTCTTTTGTAAGGCGATTTGCTCTAAATGAACAATCTTTTGGCTAAGTCCTTTCTTGCAAGTTTCTTCATTTCCACTGTTCCGAACACGTTTGCTTCAAGAGACTTTCGGAAAACCTGCAACCAAAGAAACTTTTTACCTTCCTTTGTCCCGAGCGTGCTCGCTCAAGAGACTTTCTGGAAAGTTTGTAAAAATTTGGCTAAGTCCTTTGCAGGTTTTTTGTTTCCTTTTATCCCGAACATGTTCGCTCAAGGGCCTTCGAAAAACCTTCAACCAAATTTTTCTGTCTTCCTATTGTCCCGAGCATATTTGCTCAAGGGACTTAGGAAAATTTTCACGAGATTGCTCATTCCTCTTTTCCCGAGCACGTTCGCTCAAGGGTGTTCGGAAATTACCTCTGCTTTTGTTTTGGCGTGTACTTTTGCGAGATTCTTGCTTTCCCTTTTTCCCGAGCATGTTCGCTCAAGGGTGTTCGGAAAATTTTCTCTGCACTGATTATGCCGAGTACTTTTGCAATATTCTTGTTTCCCATTTTTCCCGAGCATAGTGGCTCAACGGACTTCGGGAAGTCATATCTGCTTTTTTCGTGGCGAGCACCTTCGCGGAATTTTTTCCTGGACAATTTGGTATACTTAAAAATTTTCTCAAGACCATTCTTCTCCGGACCATCCTGTACTTAGAATATTTTTTGTACAATATATTTCTTCCGCTCAACCTTAGGCGTAGAATTTTTTCAGGGCGTCTGAATGCCAAGTGTTTTTCAATTCTACGCCTTCGGCGTCGCCAAGCTTGTACACGCCTTTACGTACTTCGGCGAGAACCAGATAAGGTCCTTCCCAATTTGCGTGAAGTACTCCGTGAGATGGCCTTCGGGGTGCAAAGTCGGCCTTTCGGAGAACGAGGTCTCCTTTTTTGATTTCTTTTGGCCTGGCTTTTAAGTTGGTAGCCGCGGCCACTCTTTGCTGGAAAGCTTTTCTTCTCAGCTCGGCTATTTCTCTGTGTTCGGCCACAAGGTCGAGCTTAGTTCTCAGACCGAGGTCGTTTCCGCCTTCATCAAATACTTGCACCCGTATTGAAGGCTGAACTATCTCTATTGGGATAATGGGCTCTGTTCCGAAGACGAGTGAGAAGGGAGTTTCCCCTGTGGCTCTTCGTGGCGTCGTTCGGTAGCTCCACAATACACTTTGGAGTTCTCCTGGCCATTTCCACTTGGCTTCCCCAAGTCTCTTTTTCAGGCCATCTTTTATGGTCCTGTTTGATACTTCCACCTGCCCATTGCTTTGGGGGTGAGCTACTGGGGCGAAGTGCATCTTTATTCCGAGGTCGCTGATGAATTCCTGGAATCCTTTGTCTATGAACTGGGATCCATTATCAGCTACTAGTACCCTCGGTATGCCAAATCTGCATACGATGTTCTTCCATACGAACTTCTGCACTTCTTTTGCCGAGATAGTTGCTAGTGGTTCTGCCTCTACCCACTTTGAGAAATAGTCCACTGCTACCACGCAGAATTTCACGCCTCCGGGCGCTGTGGGGAGTGGCCCAATGAGGTCTATACCCCAGACTGCGAAGGGCCAAGGATAGTCTACCGACGTTACCATTTCCAAGGGTATCCTCCGGATTTTTGCATGTCTCTGGCAACTACCGCACTTCTGGACGAACTGCCTTGCGTCCTTTCTCAGGGTAGGCCAGAAGTATCCTTGGCGGAGTATCACTGCTGCAAGGGCATCAGTTCCAATGTGCGAGCCGCACATGCCTTCGTGGACTTCTTCGAGGACCATCTCAGTATCCTCTTCGCCCACACATCTCTGCAGCGGATTTGCATATCCTTGCCGATATAACTCTTCACCAATCAGGAAGAATCTTCCGGCGCGTCTTCGCAGTCTTGCAGCATTGCCGGTGTCTTCGGGAAGCTCATTCTCTGCGAGGTATCTCTTTATGGGGTCCTTCCACCCCATTCCCGAGGTCGTTACGCTTAGCACGGAGATGCTTGGATGGTCTAGCACCTCGGTGTATGTTTTGGACTTCGCTAAGCAATCTGCCTCAGTGTTATTCCGCCGGGGTACATTTTCGATCCGCACGGCGTCAAACTCTTGGATGAGTTTTGTTACCAGCTCGTGGTATTTTGCCAAGATTGGGTCCTTCGCCCCATAATCTCCTGCCGTCTGCCGAACTACCAGCTGGGAATCGCTGTGAGCCCTTAAGTTTCTCACGCCAATCTTTCTGGCCAAGCGTAATCCCGCTATGAGGGCTTCATACTCAGCCACATTATTGGTAACGTTGAAGCTGAACTTGATAGCCTTCATCACCTCTAGGCCTTCGGGTCCTCTGATAACTATTCCAGCTCCCTGGTGTACGGACCCCGAGGCTCCGTCAACATGCAAGGTCCATTCTGGCTCACCTTCTTTCGGATCTGAGTGGTTCTCCTCAGTGGTGGGTATTTCGGCGATAAAATCTGCCAATGCTTGGGCTTTTATGGCCTTCCGAGGCTCATAGGTGATTTCGTGTTCGCCAAGCTCTATGCACCACTTGGAGAGCCTTCCCGAATGATGGGGTAGACTACTTCGGACGATGATGTGGTGAGCCTGGAAATATGGTCGCAGTCTTCTTCCTGCAAGCACCAAGGCGTATATAGCTTTTTGAAGCAAAGCGTACCTGACTTCGGCGCCATGCAGGGACTTGCTGACGTAGTAGACCGGCCATTGTTTCGGCCCTTCTTCTTTCACCAGGACCGAGCTCACGGCCTTTTCTGTGACGGCGAGGTACAGTACGAGGGGTTCTCCCTCCCGAGGTTGTCGCAGAGTCGGCAGGCTGGCCAGGTAGACTTTGAGTTCTTCCCAGGCCTTTTGGCAATCTTCATCCCAGGGATGATTGTTTCTTCCGAGGTCGCCTTCCATCTTTGCTGCCTTTGTGAGGACTTTGAAGAAAAGTCTACACCTATCTCCGTACCTGGAAATAAACCTGCTCAGAGAGGTTATTCTTCCGGTTAGTCTCTGCACATCTTTGACTGTGGCAGGAGTTCGGAACTCAAGCAGAGCCTTAATCTTCTCAGGATTGGCGTCGATGCCTCTTTCGGATACCATGTACCCAAGGAATTTTCCCGACGTCACCCCAAAGATACACTTCTCGGGGTTAAGGCGAATCCCGAAGGCTCTGAGCTTTTGGAAGGTTTCCTCCAAATCTGCAACGTGGTAGCCGGGCAGCTTGCTTTTTACTATCATATCATCAACATATACTTCCACGTTTCTCCCCATTTGGTCTTTAAAGACCTTGTTCATCAGTCTCTGGTAGGTGGCTCCTGCATTTTTGAGCCCGAAGGGCATTCTGATATAGCAGTACGTTCCTCCCTCGGTGATGAACGCAGTTTTCTCTTCATCTTCGGGGTCCATCCTTATCTGATGGTAGCCGCTGAAGGCATCTAGGAAGCTCAGGAGCCCGTATTCGGCCGTTGAATCTACCAGTTGATCTATTGGCGGGAGGGGAAATGAGTCTTTCGGGCAAGCATCGTTCAAGTTTCTGAAATCAATGCACATCCGGAGTTTGCTGCTACCTTCTTTTGTGGCAATGACCACGTTGCTTAACCATTCGGGGTATTTTACCTCCCTGATAACTTCAGCATCCAATAGGCGCTGGACTTTGATTTTCACGAAGTTGCTTTTGTGGGCTGAGATGCTTCGTTTCTTTTGCCTGATAGGTTTTGCTTCCGGGCTTACTTTGAGGCTGTGCTGTATTATGCCAGGGTTCACTCCTGGCATGTCTTTCGGCGAGTAGGCAAACAGATCTTTTTTTTTTAGCAGAAAGGATACAAGATTTTCCTTATCACCTTTGGCCAAGCTCTTCCCTATTCGGGTAGATTGTCCTGGGACAAGATCTACTGCTTCCATTTCTGCTTCTGCGGGATCTCCTTCTTTGCCTTTCTCCTGCGCCTTTGCCTCCACCGTTTGTGTAGAGCTGTTTGCCGGAGCCTTTCGTGTTTTTACAAACACCTTTCTTACCTCGGCTTGGTCGATGAAGACCTCTGCATCTCCATCCTTGGTGGCGAATGTGACAGTCAAGTACTTCACATCGGGGCGAATGTGCAGGTTCCCCTGAGTCTGCCTTCCAAGGATGGCGTTGTACGAAGACGGGACATCCATGACGATGAATCTTGCCATTGTGGACGTGTACAACTCAGCTGCTCCGTCTACCGAAGTGCCTTTCATCATCAAAGGGAGGTCGATCCATCCGAGGATGGGTAGTTCGGATGGCCCAACGCCGAAGGTGGGCGTGGTGACAGGTTTCAGCTCGCTGCTGGAGATGCCCAAGCTCGGCAGTAAGTGCGAGAAAAGGACGTCAGCATTTGAGCCATCATCAAGCAACACTCTCTTGACGTCCCAGTTCCCTATTCTCGCCATTATCAGCAGCGGGTCGTCGTGGGGAAAGACGACAGTGGAGCCATCTTTGTGAGCCAATTTCTTTGATGGACTTTGATACTCCATAACCGCAATTTCTCTGGCCTTCCGCTTTCTTTCCGAGGATGGGAGCCCCGTGGTAATGGTTTGGATGACCCCTACTGGAGGTGGAAGGCGCCTTTTTGGACTTCTGTTTCTCCGCCTGTCTGAGTCATAGTCCTCGTTTTCGGCCCTCTCTTCCTCTTCTTTTCTGCCTTTTGGGGAGGGCATCCGCAGGTATTTGCGAAGCTGGCCCTGTTTGATCAGCGACTCTATGTACTTTTTCAGCTGGAAGCAGTCTTCGGTGTCATGACCGTGGTCGCGATGAAACTGGCAGAACTTCTTGGCATTCTTCTTATTATCGGCGGCCATGGCCTTTGGCCGCCGAATCTGCGTCCCTTGCCTTTCCAGCGCCATGAGAATGTTGGTCCGTGTCGTGCTCAAGGGTGTGAAACTTTGAGGTTTCTTTCCTCGCATTCGCCGTGGTCGACCTGTGTGTTCAGAAAGATGCCGAGCTTGCTGGCTGGACCCTTCGGCGCGGTGATGATCAGACTTTGGCCCCGCCATCCTCAATTGCTCGGCTGTCATGTGCTACTCTGCCCTTCGGTAAAATTCTCCGAGGGTCTCCGGGGGGTCCTTTGAGAACTCGTAGAACAGCTGTGAGTCACGCCGAAGGCCCCGTGTCATAGCGAGGATGCGGATTTCGGGCCGGAAGTCCGGGACGCTGAGTGCTTCCCTGTTGAACCGTTCGACATAGTCTCGGATCGTCTCTCCGTTTCTCTGCTCTATGTCGAACATCTGCACAGGCATTTTGGCCGTCGGCCTGCTCCCAATGAACTGCTGGGTAAAGGCTGTGCACAACTCCTGAAACTCAGTGATAGTCCCTGGGGGCAAAGAATTGTACCATGCTGTTGCTGGGCCCGTGAGGGTGACTTCAAAGCATTTGCACATGGTAGCGTCATCAGCTCCGTGCATTATCATGCTCCGCCTGTACTTCGTCAGATGGGCCTGTGGATCAGTTCGGCCATCATAGATCTCCAGCCTAGGCACTCTGAAGTCGCCTGGCATAGCTGCCTCAACGACGGTGCGAATAAATGGGGAGCCATCTTCGCATAATGCCCCCGACAGCCTGTCCCAAACGGGTTTTCTGGTCACTTGCTTCTCCACTCTGTCCAGCCGTGCCAATATCCTTTCCATAAGCGCAGTGGCGCTAGGACCATTTTCGCGGGAGGGAGATCGACGGCGCCTTTTCGGGGAGCGAGTTCGGCGCGGAGGGGTTAGGGACCTCGCCTCGGGCAATGAACTGCTTCGCTGTGAGACTCTCGGTCGCTTGGACCCGGTTTGTCCCACAGGCCGTTTCCCGAGGGCTATATCTTCTGCGGATGATTCTCCGCGAGGCTCTCCACTTCCTGAACTGCGGTGTGTAGACTTGGGGCTTCTCTCCCGAGGGCGTGCTGATGAGGAGGGTTTCTGGGCCCGTGACTGCTGTGGCCATCTTCGGTCGATCTGCTGAGTCATTTCAGCAACGACCGAGCGCTGAAAGTCCCTCAAGAAGCTCATGGTGATTACCAGAGGGCGGTCCTCCTCGGGCGTAGAAGTCTCTGGGAGTGTCTGCTCAGCAGCCGGTTGTATCTCAGGCGCGGACGAGGACCTTGGGAGTCCCTTGTCCTTAGAACGCCGAGTCTCAACGACGGCAATCTGCGAGCGGTTTCCCACAGACGGCGCCAAATGATGGCCTAAGGCCTCATCGTTGTGAGTCATGATGACTGTTGAGGAGACTTCTAGGAGGAAGAAGGCCTGGAAGGTGGATCGCCCCAAGGAGAGTACCTGAAAAGCTGGTAAACAGGGTTAGGAGGCCCCCGGAGTGTTTTTCCGGGGGGGAGCCTCCGACGCCCAAGTCAGTGGTGGCCGGAAGAAGGAGAAAGTCACTAGCTCAAAGAGAAAGGCAGAAAAGTCTCGCCTCGTATTTTCTCAGAGTGTGGGAGCTGTATATCCGGCCTGCCAACCTCCTGTCAAGTATTTATTTCCTGTATATATAGGAATACCTAGCCCGTTCAGATCATGACACGTGTGCGGTCGGATGCTCCTGAACGTCTGGGCGTAGGGGACAGATAGTTGGTAACTAGATGGCCTCGAGCCTTGTGCTGAGACGGGCCATGATATGATTCTGATGGCGTCTGTGCGTCAGGGCGACTTTTTACGTCTGTGGTGGGACGTGTCAGAGGCTTCCTTAAATGCTTCCATAAATGCTCCTGCCGTACTCCCGAGGTCCCTGGGCGAGGTCGTCCTCTAGTTCGGACAGAGCCTCTTCGGGAATCATACCCTCAGTTCGGGGGTTCCCAGTTCCAGGGAGTTCCGCCTTCGGGGATATCATGTTCGGGCAGCAATGTCTGGTGCTACTTTTCCGAAGGCGCGCTGTTCACAACCATGGGGGGGCGAATGGAGTCCTCAAGTTTTACTGGCGTGCCGAAGCTCGGAGCTCTCCGGCTATCTCCCGAGGTGCATGATTCCACCTGTTCCCGGGAAGCGCCAGTTCTTCTGGCCATTGTTGTACCATGCTGTTGCTAGGCCCGTGAGGGTGACTTCGAAGCATTTGCACATGGTAGCGTCATCAGCTCCGTGCATTATCATGCTCCGTCTGTACTTCAACAGATGGGCCTGTGGATCAGTCCGGCCATCATAGATCTCCAGCCTAGGCACTCTGAAGTCGCCTGGCATAGCTGCCTCAACGACGGCGCAAATAAACGGGGAGTCATCTTCGCATAATGCCCCCGACAGCCTGTCCTAAACGGGTTTTCTGGCCACTTGCTTCTCCACTCTGTCCAGCCATGCCAATATCCTTTCCATAAGCGCAGTGGCGCTAGGACCATTTTCGCGGGAGGGAGATCGACGGCGCCTCTTCGGGGAGCGAGTTTGGCGCGGAGGGGTCAGGGACCTCGCCTCGGGCGACGAACTGCTTCGCTGTGAGACTCTCGGTCGCTTGGACCCGGTTTGTCCCACAGGCCGTTTCCCGAGGGCTATATCTTCTGTAGATGATTCTCCGTGAGGCTCTCCACTTCCTGAACTGCGGTATGTAGACTTAGGGCTTCTCTCCCGAGGGCGTGCTGATGAGGAGGGTTTCTGGGCCTGTGACTGCTGTGGCCATCTTCGGTCGATCTGCTGAGTCATTTCAGCAACGACCGAGCGCTGAAAGTCCCTCAAGAAGCTCATGGTGATTACGAGAGGGCGGTCTTCCTCGGGCATAAAAGTCTCTGGGAATGTCTGCTCAGCGGCCGGTTGTATCTCAGGCGCGGACGAGGACCTTGGGAGTCCCTTGTCCTTAGAACGCCGAGTCTCAACGATGGCGATTTGCGAGCGGGTTCCCACAGACGGCGCCAAATGATGGCCTGGGGCCTCATCGTTGTGAGTCATGATGACTGTTGAAGAGACTTCTAGGAGGAAGAAGGCCTGGAAGGTGGATCGCCCCAAGGAGAGTACCTGAAAAGCTGGTAAACAGGGTTAGGAGGCCCCCGGAGTGTTTTTCCGGGGGGGGAACCTCCGACGCCCAAGTCAGTGGTGGCCGGAAAAAGGAGAAAGTCACTAGCTCAAAGAGAAAGGCAGAAAAGTCTCGCCTGGTATTTTCTCAGAGTGTGGGAGCTGTATCTCCGGCCAACCAACCTCCTGTCAAGTATTTATTTCCTGTATATATAGGAATACCTAGCCCGTTCAGATCATGACACGTGTGCGGTCGGATGCTCCTGAAGTTCTGGGCGTAGGGGACAGATAGGTGGTAACCAGATGGCCTCGAGCCTTGTGCTGAGACGGGCCATGATGTGATTCTGATGGCGTCTGCGCGTCAGGGCGGCTTTTTACGTCTGTGGTGGGACGTGTCAGAGGCTTCCTTAAATGCTTCCTTAAATGCTCCTGCTGTACTCTCGAGGTACCTGGGCGAGGTCGTCCTCTAGTTCGGACAGAGCCTCTTCGGGAAGCATACCCTCGATTTGGGGGTTCCCAGTTCCAGGGGGTTCCGCCTTCGGGGATATCATGTTCGGGCAGCAATGTCTGGTGCCACTTTTCCGAAGGCGCGCTGTTCACAACCTTGGGGGGCGAATAGAGTCCTCAAGTTTTACTGGCGTGCCGAGGCTCAGAGCTCTCTGGCTATCTCCCGAGGTGCATGATTCCACCTGTTCCCGGGAAGCGCCAGTTCTTCTGGCCATTGTTGTGGCAGGGTGTTCGGCCAGATTGAGGCGATAGCCTTTGGCTATCAATTGACATTTCACGTAAGCCTCATAGCCCTAAATCTTTATAAAAAACATGTTGGGATGCCTTCCACTCCATATCTTATATGGTGATGGCCTAGGGCCTCATCGTTGTGAGTCATGATGACTGTTGAGGAGACTTCTAGGAGGAAGAACGCCTGGAAGGTGGATCGCCCCAAGGAGAGTACCTGAAAAGCTGGTAAACAGGGTTAGGAGGTCCCCGGAGTGTTTTTCCGGGGGGGGAGCCTCCGACGCCCAAGTCAGTGGTGGCCGGAAGAAGGAGAAAGTCACTAGCTCAAAGAGAAAGGCAGAAAAGTCTCGCCTGGTATTTTCTCAGGGTGTGGGAGCTGTATATCCGGCCTGCCAACCTCCTGTCAAGTATTTATTTCCTGTATATATAGGAATACCTAGCCCGTTCAGATCATGACACGTGTGCGGTCGGATGCTCCTGAACGTCTGGGCGTAGGGGACAGATAGTTGGTAACTAGATGGCCTTGAGCCTTGTGCTGAGACGGGCCATGATATGATTCTGATGGCGTCTGCGCGTCAGGGCGACTTTTTACGTCTGTGGTGGGACGTGTCAGAGGCTTCCTTAAATGCTTCCTTAAATGCGCCTGCCGTACTCCCGAGGTCCCTGGGCGAGGTCGTCCTCTAGTTCGGACAGAGCCTCTTCGGGAAGCCTACCCTCAGTTCGGGGGTTCCCAGTTCCAGGGGGTACCGCCTTCGGGGATATCATATTCGGGCAGCAATGTCTGGTGCCACTTTTCCGAAGGCGCGTTGTTCACAACCTTGGGGGGCGAATGGAGTCCTCAAGTTTTACTGGCGTGCCGAGGCTCGGAGCTCTCAGGCTATCTCCCGAGGTGCATGATTCCACCTATTCCCGGGAAGCGCCAGTTCTTCTGGCCGTTGTTGTGGCAGGGTATTCGGCCAGATTGAGGCGACAGCCTTTGGCTATCACATGCCCCCCTCTGGAAAGCCGAAGTGAAGACTTCGGTTTGCATATCTTTCCGAGGTTGCCGTTGGGAGTCTTGTTGGGAAGCATAACCTGTTCCGAGGTCGCACCTTTTGCCCGAGGGTCTGGGCTGTTCGGCCTTGGCCTATTCTTTGGTGTCTCCGAGGCAAAGCCTGTACCGAAGATACACCTCTTGCCCAAAAGTCATGGGCTGTTCAGCCATAGCCTGTCTCTTGGTGTCCTCGAGGTGGCCTGCTTTTTATTTCTGCAGGTCTGATGGCCAAGCGTGTCAGACTGAGCGGCGCGTCTCCATTTCTCAGGGATGTCAAACGACGTGTCCCAATCAGGAGGCGTGTCCCGATTTTCCAGGCACGTTTGGGGAGGCACGTCCACCATTTCTGCGCAGCGGTTGACACGTGGCTTCTTGCCATTGGAGGAGAGGCGCGTCATTTACAGAGGGCGCGCCTTTTCGGGTGCAGCGGGCAGTTACGGCGACGGTTCACCTCCAATGGGTACTTATGATGTTCTTTCGGTTACCTACCTTTGGCCTATAAATAGCCCATTCCATCATAAGTCCCACTTACTGTTTTTCTGCTCTTTTTTTGCTCTGCCCTCTGTTCTTGCGTTTTATCTTGCTTTCTGTGGCTTAGCTTCTTTAATCAGAGCTTTTTCCTACCAACTTTCACGACGGCGTCCTCAGGCAAATCTTTTGGTGGGTTTTGATTTCCAGAGTACTTGATTCCTCTGTTTTTCTGAGTTTTTCTGGAAAACTGTTGTTTTTTCCAAACTCGTCTTCTGAGTTTTTTCTGGAAACTATTTTCTTTTCCATCTCAAACTCTTTTTCATGTCTGCGATGCCTGTTCCCGAGAGCTGGAAACCTCTTCTGGCCCATCCTTGCTGTACCACCCCCGAAAAACTAGAGAGGTGGAAGAAAAAATTCTTTCTTCCATCTTACGCTGTGACCAGACTGCCTCGTTCTAGCCATTTTGCTTTTTCAAACCGTGGCGACGAGGTTACCGTCTTCCGAGCCCAACTGAAGGCCGGCTTCGGTATCCTTCCCCGAAGGTGGTTTGCGAGTTCTGCCAATTGCATGGCATTGCTGTGAACCAGCTTCCCCCGAACGCGTACTGCTATTTTAACACCTACCTCTGCATGTGTGGCGTGTTCGGGATAGAGCCCCACTTCATCATTTTCATGCAGTACTACAAGCTCTATGTGGTCCCGAAGGGTGGCTTCTATTTCCTGCTGCCTCGGGGATCCGGGAGCAAAAAATTCACCTTCACCTTCGACACGAAGGATAGCTGGCGGGGGTGGCAGCCTAAGTTCTTTTTCCTCAAGGTGGATAAGAACTGGTCTGATGTCCCGACCAGGTGGGCTCAGGGAGTGCTGAACGCAGACGTCGTTGATCCGAGGATGCTGCTGACCCCACTGTTGGCTTCCGTGTTCGCGGATTTCGACGCCCGCATTCGGGCAGTCGCTGACTGGGCTCCCGAGGTCTCTCCTCGTGCTCTTTACCCCTTTCCTATCAACTGGAGGTTGATGACCGAGGAAGTCCTTCGGGAGCTGAAAGTGGTTAAGGAGCACGTGACTGACCTCAATATGCCCGCTCCCGCCATCGCCGGGAAAGACTCCTGGCTGGTCAAGCTCCTTAAGGGGGAGACTTCTTTCGAAACTTTTTCCGAAAGTGAGTAATCTTCCATCCCTTTATACTTTTTCCTCGGACTTACGCTGATATTTCTTCTCTTTTTCAGAGATGGGCGATGGGGCTGCCGCTTATTACAAGGCCCTCTTTCCTGGCCAAGTGGAGAAGGGGGAGCAGACAAAGAAGGCGGCTTCCCGAAGAAGGAAGACGACAGGGGCGGGACCTTCGGCGAAGCGGGCTAAGAAGGCTCTCCAGCCTTCTTAGCCAGAGCTTTTGGAAGAAGAAGCTGGCGAAGACGCTGGTCTTGTTGAAATTCCACCGGCCGAGGTGCCCGCTACTTCCGCCGAGGTGCCTCCTCCCGACCTCGAGGCCCCCAGAAACACTGTAGTGGTAGAAGTACCCACCGCCGAGGAGCGGTACCGGCAGAAGGGTAAGGGTCTTTCTTCCGAGGGGCCCGAGGGTCCCGAGGACACTGTCTCCGAGGTTCCTCCAGGTATGCCTTTAGGCGAAGTTCAGCTCCTTTTCCTTTCACGAATTTTTCTTCTGCTCCTAACTTCCTTCTCACTTTCAGGGGAGCCTCTTACTGCCGGCTGGAGGCCCATTCACGAGAGGAAACGGGCCCTGCGCGATGCCACAATCCCTGAGGGGAAGATCCCCTTGGAGCCCTTTTGGACAATCACGGAGGATATGAATTTGTTCTCCGACGATTGTCCGAAGATGACAAAAGAGATTTGGAAGGGGATGACCACTGACGCCTCCTTCCGGGCCATTGCGGCGGCTCACCCGGGGGATAATACCCTCGCCGCAAAAGTCACTGAGCATGCTGCTCAGGTATAGTCTTTACACTTTTTTCCTCAATTTTCTAAGTGTTTAGACTTGTACTAACCTGGACTTTTGCCTTGCCGTAGCTGCTGGAGTACGCTGGTTATCTCCGAGTTCGGGTGGCCAGACAGGCTGCCTCCAAGGATGCGACTTCGCGGGAACTCAGTGAAGCGAAGGCTTCGCTTGCGAAGGTGATCGCCAGCAACCAGCAGCTGACAGCGGATTGTTCTCAGCAACTTGCTGCCGTTCGGGAGGAGTTCTCGAAGAAAAGAGAAGAACTTGAAAAGGACTCCTCCCGGAAGATTGCCGACCTCGGCGACCAAGTAAAGGGGCTGCTTGCCGCCAACGAAGATCTTGTCAAGGACAAGGCTGTTTCCGACAGTCTTGCATCGAGGTTGACGGACGAGAACACTGCGCGAGGTCGAGGCTCTGAAGAAGGAGTCCGGAGAGACGCTGGGGATAAGCGAGCTTGAAGAGGAGGTTGCTGAGCTGAGGGACGAGGTCAATGTCCTTGGCATTCAAAAACGTACTTCTGATGACATGGCCAAGGTCGCCTTTCAGGACGGCTTCTGCCTCGCTCGGCACCAGGTGCTGCAGAGGTTCCCAGATTTGGACCTCTCTTTTCTGGAGGGCCTAAATATTCCTGAGGGACCTCGGTGGCAGTGGTCCAAGGTCGAGCATCTGAAGCTTCCTGGTCTTCGTCCGCCCGGCTCTCCCTAGTTTGTTTTAGGGCTCCTCTTATTTTTCTCCTTCGTGCTCCTTCTTTGGACACTTCTTTTGTAAGGCAGCGTTTGCTCTAAATGAACAATCTTTTCGGCTAAGTCCTTTCTTGCAAGTTTCTTCATTTCCACTGTCCCGAACACGTTTGCTTCAAGAGACTTTCGGAAAACCTGCAACCAAAGAAACTTTTTACCTTCCTTTGTCCCGAGCGTGCTCGCTCAAGAGACTTTCTGGAAAGTTTGTAAAAATTTGGCTAAGTCTTTTGCAGGCTTTTTGTTTCCTTTTATCCCGACCATGTTCGCTCAAGGGCCTTCGGAAAACCTTCAGCCAAATTTTTCTGTCTTCCTATTGTCCCGAGCATATTTGCTCAAGGGACTTAGAAAAATTTTCAAGAGATTGTTCATTCCCTTTTTCCCGAGCACGCTTGCTGAAGGGTGTTCGGAAATTACCTCTGCTTTTGTTTTGGCGTGTACTTTTGCGAGATTCTTGCTTTCCCTTTTTCCCGAGCATGTTCGCTCAAGGGTGTTCGGAAAATTTTCTCTGCACTGATTATGCCGAGTACTTTTGCAAGATTCTTGTTTCCCATTTTTCCCGAGCATAGTGGCTCAACGGACTTCGGGAAGTCATATATGCTTTTTTCGTGGCGAGCACCTTCGCGGAATTTTGTCCTGGACAATTTGGTATACTTAAAAATTTTCTCAAGACCATTCTTCTCCGGACCATCCTGTACTTAGAATATTTTTTGTACAATATATTTCTTCCGCTCAACCTTAGGCGTAGAATTTTTTCAGGGCGTCTGAATGCCAAGTGTTTTTCAATTCTACGCCTTCGGCGTCGCCAAGCTTGTACACGCCTTTTCGTACTTCGGCGAGAACCAGATAAGGTCCTTCCCAGTTTGCGCGAAGTACTCCGTGAGATGGCCTTCGGGGTGCAAAGTCGGCCTTTCGGAGAACGAGGTCTCCTTTTTTGATTTCTTTTGGCCTGGCTTTTAAGTTGATAGCCGCGGCCACTCTTTGCTGGAAAGCTTTTCTTCTCAGCTCGGCTATTTCTCTGTGTTCGGCCACAAGGTCGAGCTTAGTTCTCAGACCGAGGTCGTTTCCGCCTTCATCAAATACTTGCACCCGTATTGAAGGCTGAACTATCTCTATTGGGATAATGGCCTCTGTTCCGAAGATGAGTGAGAAGGGAGTTTCCCCTGTGGCTCTTCGTGGCGTCGTTCGGTAGCTCCACAATACACTTTGGAGTTCTCCTGGCCATTTCCCCTTGGCTTCCCCAAGTCTCTTTTTCAGGCCATCTTTTATGGTCCTGTTTGATACTTCCACCTGCCCATTGCTTTGGGGGTGAGCTACTGGGGCGAAGTGCATCTTTATTCCGAGGTCGCTGATGAATTCCTGGAATCCTTTGTCTATGAACTGGGATCCATTATCAGCTACTAGTACCCTCGGTATGCCAAATCTGCATACGATGTTTTTCCATACGAACTTCTGCACTTCTTTTGCCGAGATAGTTGCTAGTGGTTCTGCCTCTACCCACTTTGAGAAATAGTCCACTGCTACCACGCAGAATTTCACGCCTCCGGGCGCTGTGGGGAGTGGCCCAATGAGGTCTAGACCCCAGACTGCGAAGGGCCAAGGATAGTCTGCCGACGTTACCATTTCCGAGGGTATCCTCTGGATTTTTGCATGTCTCTGGCAACTACCGCACTTCTGGACGAACTGCCTTGCGTCCTTTCTCAGGGTAGGCCAGAAGTATCCTTGGCGGAGTATCACTGCTGCAAGGGCATCAGTTCCAATGTGCGAGCCGCACATGCCTTCGTGGACTTCTTCGAGGACCATCTCAGTATCCTCTTCGCCCACACATCTCTGCAGCGGATTTGCATATCCTTGCCGATATAACTCTTCACCAATCAGGAAGAATCTTCCGGCGCGTCTTCGCAGTCTTGCAGCATTGCCGGCGTCTTCGGGAAGCTCATTCTCTGCGAGGTATCTCTTTATGGGGCCCTTCCACCCCATTCCCGAGGTCGTTACGCTTAGCACGGAGATGCTTGGATGGTCTAGCACCTTGGTGTATGTTTTGGACTTCGCTAAGCAATCTGCCTCAGTGTTATTCCGCCGGGGTACATTTTCGATCCGCACGGCGTCAAACTCTTGGATGAGTTTTGTTACCAGCTCGTGGTATTTTGCCAAGATTGGGTCCTTCGCCCCATAATCCCCTGCCGTTTGCCGAACTACCAGCTGGGAATCGCTGTGAGCCCTTAAGTTTCTCACGCCAATCTTTCTGGCCAAGCGTAATCCCGCTATGAGGGCTTCATACTCAGCCACATTATTGGTGACGTTGAAGCTGAACTTGATAGCCTTCATCACCTCTAGGCCTTCGGGTCCTCTGATAACTATTCCAGCTCCCTGGTGTTCGGACCCCGAGGCTCCGTCAACATGCAAGGTCCATTCTGGCTCACCTTCTTTCGGATCTGAGTGGTTCTCCTCAGTGGTGGGTATTTCGGCGATAAAATCTGCCAATGCTTGGGCTTTTATGGCCTTCCGAGGCTCATACGTGATTTCGTGTTCGCCAAGCTCTATGCACCACTTGGAGAGCCTTCCCGAATGATCAACTCTCTTCATAACATCCCGTAGTGGTAGACTACTTCGGACGATGATGGGGTGAGCCTGGAAATATGGTCGCAGTCTTCTTCCTGCAAGCACCATGGCGTATATAACTTTTTGAAGCAAAGGGTACCTGACTTCGGCGCCATGCAGGGACTTGCTGACGTAGTAGACCGGCCATTGTTTCGGCCCATCTTCTTTTATCAGGACCGAGCTCACGGCCTTTTCTGTGACGGCGAGGTATAGTACGAGGGGTTCTCCCTCCCGAGGTTGTCGCAGAGTCGGCAGGCTGGCCAGGTAGACTTTGAGTTCTTCCTAGGCCTTTTGGCAATCTTCATCCCAGGGATGATTGTTTCTTCCGAGGTCGCCTTCCATCTTTGCTGCCTTTGTGAGGACTTTGAAGAAAGGTCTACACCTATCTCCGTACCTGGAAATAAACCTGCTCAGAGAGGTTATTCTTCCGGTTAGTCTCTGCACGTCTTTGACTGTGGTAGGAGTTCGGAACTCAAGCAGAGCCTTAATCTTCTCAGGATTGGCGTCGATGCCTCTTTCGGATACCATGTACCCAAGGAATTTTCCCGACGTCACCCCGAAGATACACTTCTCGGGGTTAAGGCGAATCCCAAAGGCTCTGAGCTTTTGGAAGGTTTCCTCCAAATCTGCAACGTGGTAGCCGGGCAGTTTCTTTTTACTATCATATCATCAACATATACTTCCATGTTTCTCCCCATTTGGTCTTTAAAGACCTTGTTCATCAGTCTCTGGTAGGTGGCTCCTGCATTTTTGAGCCCGAAGGGCATTCTGATATAGCAGTACGTTCCTCACTCGGTGATGAAGGCAGTTTTCTCTTCATCTTCGGGGTCCATCCTTATCTGATGGTAGCCGCTGAAGGCATCTAGGAAGCTCAGGAGCCCGTATTCGGCCGTTGAATCTACCAGTTGATCTATTGGCGGGAGGGGAAATGAGTCTTTCGGGCAAGCATCGTTCAAGTTTCTGAAATCAATGCACATCCGGAGTTTGCTGCTACCTTCTTTTGTGGCAATGACCACGTTGCTTAACCATTCGGGGTATTTTACCTCCCTGATAACTTCAGCATCCAATAGGCGCTGGACTTCGGTTTTCACGAAGTTGCTTTTGTGGGCTGAGATGCTTCGTTTCTTTTGCCTGATAGGTTTTGCTTCCGGGCTTACTTTGAGGCTGTGCTGTATTATGCCAGGGTTCACTCCTGGCATGTCTTTCGGCGAGTAGGCAAACAGATCTTTATTTTTTAGCAGAAAGGATACAAGATTTTCCTTATCACCTTTGGCCAAGCTCTTCCCTATTCGGGTAGATTGTCCTGGGACAAGATCTACTGCTTCCGTTTCTGCTTCTGCGGGATCTCCTTTTTTGCCTTTCTCCTGCGCCTTTGCCTCCACCGTTTGTGTAGAGCTGTTTGCCGGAGCCTTTCGTGTTTTTACAAACACCTTTCTTACCTCAGCTTGGTCGATGAAGACCTCTGCATCTCCATCCTTGGTGGCGAATGTGACAGTCAAGTACTTCACATCGGGGCGAATGTGCAGGTTCCCCTGAGTCTGCCTTCCAAGGATGGCGTTGTACGAAGACGGGACGTCCATGACGATGAATCTTGCCATTGTGGACGCGTACAACTCAGCTGCTCCGTCTACCGAAGTGCCTTTTATCATCAAAGGGAGGTCGATCCATCCGAGGACGGGTAGTTCGGATGGCCCAACGCCGAAGGTGGGCGTGGTGACAGGTTTCAGCTCGCTGCTGGAGATGCCCAAGCTCGGCAGTAAGTGCGAGAATAGGACGTCAGCATTTGAGCCATCATCAAGCAACACTCTCTTGACGTCCCAGTTCCCTATTCTCGCCATTATCAGCAGCGGGTCGTCGTGGGGGAAGACGACAGTGGAGCCATCTTTGCGAGCCAATTTCTTTGATGGACTTTGATACTCCATAACCGCAATTTCTCTGGCCTTCCGCTTTCTTTCCGAGGATGGGAGCCCCGTGGTGATGGTTTGGATGACCCCTACTGGAGGTGGAAGGCGCCTTTTTGGACTTCTGTTTCTCCGCCTGTCGGAGTCATAGTCCTCGTTTTCGGCCCTCTCTTCCTCCTCTTTTCTGCCCTTTGGGGAGGGCATCCGCAGGTACTTGCGAAGTTGGCCCTGTTTGATCAGCGACTCTATGTACTTCTTCAGCTGGAAGCAGTCTTCGGTGTCATGACCGTGGTCGCGATGAAACTGGCAGAACTTCTTGGCATTCTTCTTATTATCGGCGGCCATGGCCTTTGGCCGCCGAATCTGCGTCCCTTGCCTTTCCAGCGCCATGAGAATGTTGGTCCGTGTCGTGCTCAAGGGTGTGAAACTTTGAGGTTTCTTTCCTCGCATTCGCCGTGGTCGACCTGTATGTTCAGAAAGATGCCGAGCTTGCTGGGTGGACCCTTCGGTGCGGTGATGATCAGACTTCGGCCCCGCCATCCTCAATTCCTCGGCAGTCATGTGCTGCTCTGCCCTTCGGTAAAATTCTCCGAGGGTCTCTGGGGGGTCTTTTGAGAACTCGTAGAACAGCTGTGAGTCACGCCGAAGGCCCCGTGTCATAGCGAGGATGCGGATTTCGGGCCGGAAGTCCGGGACGCTGAGTGCTTCCCTGTTGAATCGTTCGACATAGTCTCGGATCGTCTCTCCGTTTCTCTGCTCTATGTCGAACATCTGTACAGGCATTTTGGCCGTCGGCCTGCTCCCAATGAACTGCTGGGTAAAGGCTGTGGACAACTCCTGAAACTCAGTGATAGTCCCTGGGGGCAACGAATTGTACCATGCTGTTGCTGGGCCCGTGAGGGTGACTTCAAAGCATTTGCACATGGTAGCGTCATCAGCTCCGTGCATTATCATGCTCCGCCTGTACTTCGTCAGATGGGCCTGTGGATCAGTCCGGCCATCATAGATCTCCAGCCTAGGCACTCTGAAGTCGCCTGGCATAGCTGCCTCAACGACGGTGTGAATAAACGGGGAGCCATCTTCGCATAATGCCCCCGACAGCCTGTCCCAAACGGGTTTTCTGGTCACTTGCTTCTCCACTCTGTCCAGCCGTGCCAATATCCTTTCCATAAGCGTAGTGGCGCTAGGACCATTTTCGCGGGAGGGAGATCGACGGCGCCTTTTCGGGGAGCGAGTTCGGCGCGGAGGGGTCAGGGCCCTCGCCTCGGGCGACGAACTGCTTCGCTGTGAGACTCTCGGTCGCTTGGACCCGGTTTGTCCCACAGGCCGTTTCCCGAGGGCTATATCTTCTGTGGATGATTCTCCGCGAGGATCTCCACTTTCTGAACTGCGGTGTGTAGACTTGGGGCTTCTCTCCCGAGGGCGTGTTGATGAGGAGGGTTTCTGGGCCTGTGACTGCTGTGGCCATCTTCGGTCGATCTGCTGAGTCATTTCAGCAACGACCGAGCGCTGAAAGTCCCTCAAGAAGCTCATGGTGATTACCAGAGGGCGGTCCTCCTCAGGCGTAGAAGTCTCTGGGAGTGTCTGCTCAGCAGCCGATTGTATCTCAGGCGCGGACGAGGACCTTGGGAGTCCCTTGTCCTTAGAACGCCGAGTCTCAACGACGGCAATCTGCGAGCGGGTTCCCACAGACGGTGCCAAATGATGGCCTAGGGCCTCATCGTTGTGAGTCATGATGACTGTTGAGGAGACTTCTAGGAGGAAGAACGCCTGGAAGGTGGAACGCCCCAAGGAGAGTACCTGAAAAGCTGGTAAACAGGGTTAGGAGGTCCCCGGAGTGTTTTTCCGGGGGGGGAGCCTCCGACGCCCAAGTCAGTGGTGGCCGAAAGAAGGAGAAAGTCACTAGCTCAAAGAGAAAGGCAGAAAAGTCTCGCCTGGTATTTTCTCAGGGTGTGGGAGCTGTATATCCGGCCTGCCAATCTCCTGTCAAGTATTTATTTCCTGTATATATAGGAATACCTAGCCCGTTCAGATCATGACACGTGTGCGGTCGGATGCTCCTGAACGTCTGGGCGTAGGGGACAGATAGTTGGTAACTAGATGGCCTTGAGCCTTGTGCTGAGACGGGCCATGATATGATTCTGATGGCGTCTGCGCGTCAGGGCGACTTTTTACGTCTGCGGTGGGACGTGTCAGAGGCTTCCTTAAATGCTTCCTTAAATGCGCCTGCCGTACTCCCGAGGTCCCTGGGCGAGGTCGTCCTCTAGTTCGGACAGAGCCTCTTCGGGAAGCCTACCCTCAGTTCGAGGGTTCCCAGTTCCAGGGGGTTCCGCCTTCGGGGATATCATATTCGGGCAGCAATGTCTGGTGCCACTTTTCCGAAGGCGCGTTGTTCACAACCTTGGGGGGCGAATGGAGTCCTCAAGTTTTACTGGCGTGCCGAGGCTCGGAGCTCTCAGGCTATCTCCCGAGGTGCATGATTCCACCTATTCCCGGGAAGCGCCAGTTCTTCTGGCCGTTGTTGTGGCAGGGTATTCGGCCAGATTGAGGCGACAGCCTTTGGCTATCATATGGTATCTTTTGAACTTATTTAGATGGAACTCTATTTAGTGTAAAAGCAGCTATCTCTATAGCATGTCCCCAAAAGGAGTGTGGAAGGTCAGCTTGACTCATCATAGATTAAACCATGTCTAACATAGTTCAATTTCTCTATTCAGATACACCATTCCATTGAGGTGTACCAGGTGGAGTGAGTTTTGATACTATACCACATTCTTTTAGATAGTTAAGGAATTCTCAATCTAAGTACTCTCCACCTCAATCTAATTGAAGTTTTTTTATACTCTTCCTATGTTGATTCTCTATTTCATTCTTGAATTGTTTTAACTTTTCAAAGGATTCTTACTTCTGTTTCATGAGATACACATAGCCATATCTATTGAAGTTATTAGTAAAGGTAATGAAGTATTGGAAACCTCCTCTAGCATGTGTAGGCATAGGGCCACATACATCACTATGTATGAGTCCTAGTAAGTCATTACTCTTTCACTTTGCCTAATGAAAGGAGTTTTGGCCATCTTGACGAATAAACATGACTCACATGCCTCAAATGAGTCCAAGAGTCCATCCTTATGGAGCTTGGATATGCTGGTCTCGTTTATATGGCTAAGATGACAGTACGAGAGATAGGTTAGATTCAAATCATTCAATCTGACCTTCTTGGTATTCATATTATAGATAGGGTTTTCAAGCTCTAGAATGTACAAGCCATTACTAAGTTGAGCACTACCATGAAATATTTCATTCAAACAAATGGAACAACACTTTTCCTTTATTATAAATGAAAAGCCTTTCTTGTCTAAACAAGAAATAGAAATCAAATTTTTACTAATACTAGGCACATAATAGCAATTATCCAATCCTAAAACCAATCCACTAGGCAAAGTAATAATATAAGTTCTTACGGCTAATGCAACAACTCTTGCTCCAGTTCTAGCACGTAGGTCTACTTCACCTTGAGCCATTGTTCTACTCCTATTTAGATCTTGCACATTTGCACAAATATGGGATCCACATCTAGTATCCAATAACCAAGATGAGGAAGTAAAAAACTTAGCCTCTATAAGAAAAATACCTGAAGTGGAAGTCTTACTTCTTTTCCCCTTAGTAAGTTCTTCAAGATAAAGCTTGAAGTTACGCTTCCAGTGTTATTACCCTTTCTTAGCCACACCACCAATTAGTTTTAGTACTCTCAAAGAAGAATTAGCATTGGACTTTCCTTTAGCTAAAATCTTATTCTTTTGGCCTTTCCATTTTCCTTGCCTCTTTAAACCATCAAAACAAGCTTAGCCTTCTTAAGGTTTTTCGCAGAAGTCCTCAACATGTTGAGCAATTCGAGAAGGCACTTTTCAAGATCATTCATGTTGTAGTTCATGACGATCTGACTGTAGCTTTCTAGCAATAATTGTAGGACTATGTCAATAGCTAACTTTTTCTAAAAAGCAAATCCCAAACTCTCAAGATTCTCAATGTACGCAATCATCTTGAACACATGATGACCCACAGGACTTCCCTTAGACATTTTACACTGAAATAATGCCTTAGAGGCCTCAAACCTCTCATGCTTAGCCTACTCTTGGAAGAGCATTTTGAGATGTTCGATTATATCAAACACCCCTATATTTGCATGTTGCTTCTAAAGCTCAGAATCCATGGTAACCAGCATGAGGCAAGTAACATCCAAAGCATCATCAAAACACTTCTTGTGAGCATCTCTTTTAGCTCTTGGAGCGTTGGCAGCAGACTCATTCAGAATGGGCTGCTCTAGGACATAAGCCTTTGTTTCTTGCTTAAGGACTATCCTCTAGTTTCAGTACCATTTGAGATAGTTGGTCCCATTTAGCTTGTCTTTTTCAAGGATTGATCACAATGAAAGTGTCGATGTGTTTTGTGCCATGGTAATCTACAATAGTAAATATGTAATGTAAGAGTCATGCATTTTTAATTCATTTAATAAGGACTTTTATTAAATCATACTCCCACTATTTTACTCAAAATAATAACCCTCGATATTATTTTGGAACACCTCAGCAATAAGGTATTCTAGTGGGCCAAGATCCATATTTCACCATAACCTAAGTCAGATTGGCTTTTCTCTCAAGTTATAGTTATTTAGGTAGGCAACTCCTTGCCAATTGCATTTCATGTAACTCTTGGATAGTTGGGTGAACAACACTTGTCCAAGCTCATCTTATCAACTTAGGCCCAACTCTATTGCTCTAAGCCTCCAATTCTATTGGGATGACTTAGTTAAGTTGGTCCTAAAGTTAGCAATTTGGATATCACTCTTATCCCATCATGTCTTACCAAGATGAACATAGGTGCTTTACTTTGGCAAACACACCCAATGTTGATCAATGTCTTGACGAGTGCCAACATTTGGAAGGTATCACATTTAGTGACTTAATATTTTGTTTGAGGAATTTTCCTTTTGATCTCACCAATTATTATGTCCGGTTGTCTTATACATGAATCACATACAAATATAAAGCATGCATCTCATGCTAACACGAAAATTAAATGTGACATGGTTATAGTCCAAACTATATGATATTCTTAAGCCAATGAGAATATTATAAAAGCCTCAGAAAATAAAAGTTCCTCACAAACTCCTTATCCTTCTTGATTGGTTGCCTTCTTATAGTCACCTCATTGGACACACCAACTCAGATGATCCCAAAAGGTACTATTACATCAATAAAAGAAACCTTGAGTTACATTCAAGGGGAGTAAGGTGAGAAGAAAAGGTACGATGAGAGCAACAAAGAAAAGGAACAACTCACAGGCCTTATTTACAAGTACAACAAACAAGGGCTATAACCATGCACCACGCTTCAACCACCAATCAGCATATCATGTCAAAACTCATTCAACAAGAAAAAGCATGCTAATTAACATGCATTTATTAACCAGTTTTGTTAATGTTCATTTTGTAGATGGCGGCCCTGCTTGTGCAAGGTTCACGAACAATCCTAATTTGATGCTTGTAAGGATTAGTACAACTAATGCAACAATCTTTAGTCAAATAGGAATCTCATACCCATTAATCTGGGGTCAATCTCATTAACCAATATGTGTAGTTTCTTCATATACTGCGAGTTCCAATTCATGCATCATGAATCAATCCAATTAACCATGGTAAATAGCAACAGAACATACAATAGATCATGTGATGCAACACTCAATCCTGATTTAGAGTTTCACAAGTAGCTCTAATACCACTATAGGGTTTTAAGAGCCAAACAAGTGTAGCAGAGAGTAACCAAAACCCTCCAGGATCTAAGTGAAATGGAGTAAATTAGGTGTTCAAAATTTTTACCAAGTTGGCTGAGATCTTTCACCCAACTGTTGAACTGAATCACAAAAACTTCAACAGTTCAAGCTCTCTATAGTATCCACACAAACTTCTTGGATCCCCATGCCTCCACGCCATCCCAACAGATGCATTCCCCTCATGCTTACAGTGCTAGCGTGCATCCCCTAAGGAAGGACAGGAGGAAAGTGGGGCTAGAATTTTTATAATGTTTCTAATTTCATCTCTTCAGAGGCAGCTCAAGAAATTCTCACTACATTATGTATATATAGTAAGGCTCAACTCCCAAACCCAATAGGCTTCAAAACCTTAACATGATTAGGGTTACCTTTAGGCTTAACATTAGCTCAACTATTGGGCCAATAATTAACCCAAAATTAGCACAGAACCAAAAACCAACAATTTGGCCCATGCACTTAAATAATCCAATTGGCTTTAAGTGTATGACCTTATAGGCTCTTACCACATTGACAATGATCATAAATCACATTTATGATCAGAAGCAATGAATGGTATCTAGAAATGTAACATTGCTACCCAGGTGATAAGATAGTCAGTGATTCGACTAAACCTCTATCATCATTATTTGTATATGTCGTTGTCCCTTTGTCCAAGATATCAAGACCAAGCATGAAACATGGAATGTGTCATTCTTGTATAGCCTAATCTATAGTTTCTTGATTCCTGAGCAGACTAAATTAAACTAATGATGATGATATTGTATATCAACTCATCTCGAGCATGGCCATGCATTTTCTTAGTCTCACTCTATCAAGGAGCCGAGAGATATCCCTCCGTTATATAAAATGGATGAATTCCATCTTGCCCATGTAAATACCTCCATATGATATATGACTTACCCCATGATCACTTTTATGTTCACTCACTTACGAGCAACATACAGTAACATCAAAGTATGTGACCCACATTTAGGGAACCTTGATGATCTCACGTCAAAGGACTACAGACATCATGATCAATATGATAAACACTTATGACACTCATAGAATGATCCATTTAGTGTTCTCTTGATGGATCGGTCTAGTACATAAGTTCTCCAACTTTTACCCATATGTAGACTACATATCTCATATTAGTCTCCACATATGCTAGTCTTTCTGTATTATTGCAACCTACTCCACAATTATACTAGACTAGGGACGTTTAAGAATATCATTATTCTAGGGTTATAATTAGTATTGATTATGTTACATAAAAACAAACAACAAACACAATTATTGGAATGATGCCTCAATAAAATATCAAAGCACAAAGTGCAAAATACATTCATCTCATGATTGGATTTGGGCACAACACTAACACTCCCTCAATAGTGACCCTATACAACAAAAGGGAGTTTCAACTAGTGAATCATCATTGGTTAGGCTAATAAGTTATGCATTCTAGTAAGTAAGGCTCTGCCTTATAGTTTAAGGGTGAAGAATATGACAGGTCCCAAGGGACTGAAACCTACGCTTATAATTTTAGCCTTGATGGCCAGGGGCCTCATCGTTTATAGTCATGGTGACTGGTGGAGAGACTTCTGGGAGGAAGAACGTCTGATGGAATGGATAGCCCAAAGGAGAGTGCCTGAAAGCTCAGAAACAAAGGGTTAGGAGGCCCCCGGAGTGTTTTTCCGGGGGGGAGCCTCCGACGCCCAAGTCAGTGGTGGCTGAGAAAAGGCAGAGGAAATAGCACAAAGGGCTAAAGAGTCTTGCCTGGTAGTTTTCTCAGAGTGTGAGAGCAGTGTTTTGCCAACCAACCAGCCTCCTGCCAAGTATTAATTCCTGGTATTTATAGGAGTGCCTAGCCCATTCAGATCGCGACACGTGTTCGGTCGGATGTTCCTGAATTTCTGGGCATAGGGGACAGATAGCTGGTAGCAGGTTGCCTTGAGCCACGTGCTGAGATGGGCCATGATGTGATTCTGATGGCGTCCGTGTGTCAGAGCGCCTATTCAGGCGGCTTTATGACGTCTGTGAAAGGACGTGTCAGAGGCTTCCTTAAATGCTTCCATAAATGCTCCTGCCGTACTCCCGAGGTCCCTGGGTGAGGTCGTCCTTTAGTTCGGACAGAGCCTCTTCGGGAAACAAGCCCTCAGTTCGGGGGTTCCCAGTTTCAGGGAGTTCCGCCTTCGGGGATATCATGTTCGGCTCGCTGTCTGGTGCCGCTTTTCCGAAGGCGATCTGTTCACAACCTTGGGGGGGCGAGTAGTGTCCTCGGGGTTTCCTGGCGTGCCGGGCTCGGAGCTCTTCGGCTATCTCCTGAGGTGCCTGATCGCACCTTGTCTCGGGTAGCGCCAGCTTCTTCTGGCCATCATTGTGGCAGGGAGTTCTGCCAGATAGAGGCGATAGCGTTTGGTATCACATGCCCCCCTTTGGAAAGCCGAAGTGAAGACTTCGGTTTTGCATCTCTTTCCGAGGTTGTGTATGGGAATTTCTTTGGAAGCTTAACCTGTTCCGAGGATGCGCCTTTTGCCCGAAGATCATGGGCTCTTCGGCCTTGGCCTGTTCTTTGGTGTCTTCGAGGCAGAGCCTGTGCCGAAGATACACCTCTTGCCCGAAGGTCATGAGCTGTTCGGCCATAGCCTGTTTCTTGGCGTCCTCGAGGTGGCCTGCTCTTTGTTTCTGCAGGTCTGTTTGGCCAAGCGTGTCTATCAGAGCGGCGCGTCCCAGTTTTCCAGGGATGTCAGAAGACGTGTCCCAGCTTTCAAGGGACGTTTGGAGGACGTGTCTCCCATTTTCACGCAGCGGTTGACACATGGCGCTTTGCCATTGGAGGAGAGTCACGTCGGTTACAGAGGGCGCGCCTTTTCAAGTGCAGAGAGCAGTTACGGCGACGGTTCGTGTCACGCCCCGTACTGCCCCTGGCCCATCTGGGCCCAATTATCAAAGCTTGCAGCGGAAGTTATTCACATTTGAGGGGGCTTTATTTAATACTACGAGCACCTACGGCGTGAGAGTCCAGGATCTAATCTGGTTCTAGCTTGATTGATTATTTACCTTCAATATGTTTCAGGGTGCTCTTTAAGGTCAAGCTAGCACCTATGCGGAATTTTAGTGTTCCAATTATGAGCTTTCTCAACTTAACAGATTTTCATGCGCATAATGCCCTTAGATGCCATCTTATCAAATCAGCAACCAACTCCATACAAATCTAGGTTCACTGGAGATCCTTCCTTAGGTACACATATTCAGCCAATCAATCTTGCAATTCAAGCAAAACAATCACTTAGTCCAGTAAGTGCATAGAATGTGTGCCCATCAAGTGTACTAGTCCAATGCATGGCAACAAAGAAGCCCATCTCTTTTTCAAGTTTGAAAACATATTTGCATGTCCATGAGCATCAGCCAAGTCTAGTACACATAACATGAATATCCATCATGGCATTATTCATCATAGTCATCCATCCAAGGCAAAGTTCATCATCATAAGTCAACCAGAACTATGCCTATCCATAGCACAGCAAACAAGCATCACCTACTTGGAAAACATACCAAGGAATGCTTTATGTCTAAGTTTATCTGGGTTCAAGTTTTACAGACCAAGTTTTCATGTCTACTTAATCTGTAACTCAAATAGACATGGAATACAATCCACCTTATAGACCTTGTTCCCACAACTTCTAGACTCCATATCCTGCACAGGTAAGTCCACAACATTAGCTTGTTCCACAAGCAATCTATACCACACAAGTCACTTTGAGCATATGATTTTACTGAGCATCACTATACACATACCCAACCTTTTAGTGTATCGTAACGAGTACTTTGGTACTCCTCGCTTGATCTATCAAGCCATCCATTTCCTGAAAAATGTTTAGCAGGGCGGGTGAGTTATAAAACTCAATAAGAATCCCGGCGTGAGGTAGGTATCTCATGACTTTCATAGTCATATCCGGCTTTTAAAGCCAAAGTGTGCCAAGAACGTAATGGCATTTTCCCTATTCCTGCAAAGGAAAACACTAAAACAAGAAAACACACAGTATGGCATGATAGCAATAATAATAATAATAATCAGGGTCAGCATGCACAAACAATTTCAGAGAAGCACACAACTCAACGCACACACCACTGTTCCTCGTAACCTGTGGGCATCGCAAGCATTCGCATTTGCATAACCATTTCCGGTCGACCATTTTTCTTTTTTTATCTTATCTGAGCTCATTATCTTGGGACCGAGTTGGCCAAACTCGATACCAAGACCCAAATGCTTGCTATTCTACTCATGAGTATACCATCGTTGCCGAAGCAACACCACCTCGCCCAGTACGCACTTATGTGCCTAATTATCCATAGTTGCCGAAGCAACGATCCTCGTCCAATACGCACTTATGTGCCCAATTATTAAACTAAGAAAGTACATGAGACCTCACAAAAGTAACAACCACGTAGCCCTGACATGCACACCTATGGTCACTTGGTGCTTTGACCATCACATAGGGGCACTAATACTCACACTGAAAGGACATGGAAAATATACCATGGAGAGTGAGTATTGGGATTCTTACCACCATTTGTATAACCTTTTTGCTCATTGTCTTTGCCTTGCTTTACTTTGTTTGTTGTTGTAACTTTGCCCTTGCCTTAATGGACCTATAAAGCCCAATACACTAGCAAGTTAATTTCTTACTTTTCATGAACCATGAGAACCATAATTTACCAAGGACTCTTGGTTTAACTTACTCAACCTTACTTAAAGAGGAAAGGCCCCATAATTACCCTTCTTGATTAAAGTCCAATTCCAATTGTAGCCAATGTTGGCATTATAGCCAAGATGGCCAATGTAGCCATTGCTGCCAATTTAGCCCAAGTTTGCCTATGTAGCCCATGTAGTGAATTGTAGCCCATTTTCGTCTTGCTGTGAATTGAGGCCCAACTTGGCCTTTTCTGAAAGTTTAGGCCCAATTGGCCTCTTCTGGAAGTTTAGGCCCAATTGGCCTTTTCTGGAATCTTGGCCCAACTTGGGCTTTCCAGGAACTCAGGCCCACTTGGCCTTCTATGGAACCCAGGCCCACTTGGCCTGTTCTGGAACTCAGGCCCAACTGGCCTTTTATTAACTCAGGCCCACTTGGCCTTTTAATTCCTCAGGCCCACTTGGCCTTTTATCTTCTCAGGCCCACTTGGCCTTTTAATTCTCTTCTGGACTTGGGCCTATATTAACCTTTTCAGGATTTAGCCCAATTCAGCCTTTAGGCCCAATATACATCTTCAGGACTTGGGCCTATATTAACCTTTTCAGGATTTAGCCCAAGTGTTGAGTCAAAGTAGCCCACTTGCCAATAATGCCATTATGGTCCATTTGGCCAATATTACTCAAAACTCTGGGTTTTCCACTCAAGCACCTCAAGAACAATTGTTGACAGAATTGTCCTTGAATTCTTCTTTGCCACTTTAGTCCCAAATTTTCCTTGTGAACACTTTTGCCACCAAATTACTTGGTTAACACACATCCGCCAAAAATTGGCACCATGGCCGAATGCATGCTTCATTTCTTCTTTGTGATTTTTGCTTGTACAAGTCATCTAGGACTTAAAAATATGCCAAGAACACTTGGCTCCACATGGCTAACATGCCAAGATATTAAAATCAACATATGGCCGAATCTTTCAAGCTTGATTTTTTTGCTCATAAAACTTCTACACATGGCTAACATGCCAAGATATTAAAATCAACATATGGCCGAATCTTTCAAGCTTGATTTTTGCTCATAAATCTTCTCTTTTTGCATCCAACTTTTGGCCATCAACATGCACACTCACAAGAACATCTTCACTACCAAGAACACTTGGAAAATGCACATGCAAGCCAAAATACCCATTTGGCCGAATATACTCCTTGCTTTTCTTTGCATCTTTTGTTTGTTTCTTTGCTTGGAAAGGCTATACAAGCCTCAAGGCACCAAGAACACTTGGTTTCAAGCCTCAAAATACCATGGACATTCATGGCCGAAACTTCATCCTTGCTTTTCTTGGAGTTCTCCTCCATTTCCTTGCTTTTGATGGCTTAAAAGTGCCATGCATGCCTTGAACTCTCAAGTTGAGTCCAAGAGCACTATGATTCCTCCATGGCCGAATCTTCAAGAGTTTTTCCTTGCAAAAATCCAGCAAATACAAAGCATTAAAAAGTAATATCTAGCTCAAAACACAAGAAATTAACAATGAAAACATGATTCACTTACAACCTTGTTTATGGCCGAATCTTGAGCTTGTTCTTCCTTGACGTTTTCCTTGTTTTTCTTGCTCCTCATGGCTTAGAAATGCCATGCATGTTCATGAGCTCATGTGTGAAGCTCAAGAACAATAAGTTCCTCCATGGCCGAATCTTCAAGAGCTTGTTTCTTGATGTTCTTCTTCACTTCCTTGCTTCTCATGGCTTAAAAATGCCAAGCATGCTCATGAGCTCTTGAGATGAACTCAAGAACACCATTTTCTCACCATGGCCGAATATTCTCAAGCATTTTTCCATGGGTTTTTCTTGACATCTCTCTTTGATTTTGGTCTAGATGTGTTTAGGAGGTTGAAAGCTTCATGAAAATGTGTTTGCATGTGGGAAAAGCTTGGATTTTGGTCATGGCCGAATTTGTTGAGGGAGGAAGAAGATGATGAACTTGGAAGAACACCATGGCTGGTTTTAGAGAGAAGGGAGAGCAAATGAGAGCACTTGGTGCTAGAGAGAGAGAGAATTAAGTGTTTGAATGGTAAAACAAGAGCATGGCCGAATTTAGTGCTTCCAATTAGAAGAAATGCAAGCCAAATGCATGTGAAATGCATATTTGGAAGCAATGGCCGGCCATTCAATTTCAAAGTTGTGGGAGAATGGTCAAATGGCAATTAAAATAAGCAATAGACAAATGTGAGTGGGGGAATAGTTTAATGGGATATCTTGGAGCCATTAAACAATAATAGACAAAGGATAATGGGGTTTGTAGTGGAGGAATTAATTTAATGGGTAATAAACAAATATGAGTGGAGCAAATAAACAATGATAGTGGAGCATAAATGGGAGACAAGCATGTGATGGGCAAATAATTAATATGTGAGTGGGAGACATGGGTGGCCAAACAATAATAGTTTAATGGGAAGTGGGAGACAAGAATAGTGGAGGAATAAAATAAATGATGAGTGGAATGTGCAGTAGGCCAAATTACTCACTTGGTCCTCCATCTTTCTCCAACTTTGCAATTGAGTCCTCCCACCCAACTTTTCTTTGTGCAATTGAGTCCCTCAATTTCAATTTCCACCAATATCATCATCACAACTCTTGGCCTAAGCCAAGCATAATCCTTGGAGTGTCCAACACTCATTAATGCCCATTCCTTAATAAATTCCAAGTCTCCAAAATTTTTTTGCCAAGTTTCCAAATTTGGAAACTTTTTTTGTCTTTACTCCACTTAACCCAGGGACTTAGTCATTTAGTCCTTTCCGGGTATGACAGTTCGCCTCCAAAGGCTACTTATGATGATGTTTCGGTTACCCACCTCTGGCTTATAAATAGCCCACTCCATCATAAGTTCCTTTTGCTTCCTCTTCTACTCTTCTCTCTGCTTTGCCCCTGTTCTTGCACTTTCTAGCTTTCTGTGGCGGTGCTACCTTAATCAGAGCTTTTTTCCAGCCAGCTTTCACGACGGCGTCCTCAGATTTTGGCAAATCTTTCGGTGGGTTTTTGTTTTTCAGAGCGCTTTGATCCCTGTGTTCTTTTGGGTTTTTCTCTGGAAACTGTTTTCTTCCATTTTTAAACTCGTTTTCATGTCAAAAATGCCCATTCCTGAGAGCTGGCAGCCTCTTTTAGCCCATCCTTGTTGCACCACCCCTGAAAAGTTAGAGAGGTGGAAGAAAAAATTCTTTCTTCCCTCTTACGCCAGTACTAGGCTGCCTCGTTCTAGCCATTATGCTTTTTCAAACCACAGTAAGGAGGTTACCGTCTTCCGAGCCCAACTGAAGGCCGGTCTTCGGTATCCTCCCCCGAAGATGGTGTGCGAGTTCTGCAAATTTCATGGCATTGCTGTGAACCAGCTTCCCCCGAACTCGTTCTGCTATTTTAACGCCTACCTCTGCATGTGTGGCGTCTTCGGGATAGAACCGAATTTCAGAATCTTTATGCAGTATTACAAGCTCTCTGTGGTCCCGACGGGTGGCTTCTATTTCATGCTACCTCAGGGATCCGGGAGCAAGAAATTCATGTTCACCTTCGCTACTAAAGATAGCTGGCGGGGGTGGCAACAGAAGTTTTTCTTCATGAAGATGGACGAGGCCTGGTCGTACGTTCCGACCAAATGGGCTCAGGGAACACTGGATGTGAACGTTGCTGATCCGAGGATGCTGCTGACCCTAGAGTTAGGTCCCTTGTTCGCGGATTTCGACGCCCGCATTCGGGCTGTCTCTGACTGGGATCCCGAGCTCGTTCCGCGCGCCCTTTACCCTTTTCCAATCAACTGGAGGTTGATGACCGAAGAGGTCCTTCGGGAGCTAAAGGTGGTAAAGGAGCACGAGACTGACCTCGAGATGCCAGCTCCTGCCATTGCCGGGAAGGATTCCTGGTTGGTCAAGCTTCTTAAGGAGGAAATTTCTTTCGAAGCGCTTGTTGAAAGTGAGTTATCTTCTACTCCTTTACTGCTTTTTTCCTCGGACTTACGCTGATGTTTCTCTCCTTTTTCAGAGATGGGCGACGCGACTGCCGCCTAGTACAAGTCCCTTTTCATCGGCCAAGTGGAGAAGGGCGATCAGACAAAGAAGGCGTCTTCCCGAAGGCGGAAGTCTACTGGCGCGGGGCCTTCGAGGAAACCGGCAAAGAGAGCTGCCCAGGCTCCTCTAGAAGAAATCCCCGAGGAGACCGCCGAGGAGCCTCGGACAGCCGAAATTCCGGCGTCTGAGGCTGCCGCTTCCGAGGTCCCTTCAACCGACGTTCCTCCTCAGACTCCTACCGCGTCACAGGCCCTCCTTGATGGAGTGGTAGAAGTACCTTCTGCCGAGGAGCGGCACAAGCGGAAGGGCAAGGGCATTTTGGCCGAGGAGGCCGAGGACTCCGAGGACATTGTTGTCGAGGTTCCGCCAGGTTTGTTTCCAGACAAAGTGTACTTCCTTTGTTTTTTCTGGATTGGCTTCTTTGTCTTTTAATCTCCTTCTCATTCTTACGATGCAGGGGAGTAGACTACCCCTGGCTGGGTGGCCGAACATGCTCGGAAACAAGCTCTTCGGGATGCCAAAATCCCGCAAGGGAAGATACCCAAGGAGCCTTTCTGGACGTTCACGGAGGACTTGAATATGTACTCCGAGGACGTTCCTCAAATGGCTAAGGAAATTTCGAAGGGGGTGCTCACCGAGGCCTCCTTCAAGGCTATAGCGGCGGCCCATCCGGGGGATAACACCCTCGCCACAAAGATCACCGAGCATGCTGCTCAGGTATATCCTTCACAGCTCTTTCCCTTCAATTTTTTCCTAAGTGTTTGGCTCTTACTGACCTTGCGTTTAATCTTTTTGCAGCTGATGGGGTACGCCGCCTTCCTCCGAGTTCGGGTGGCCAGGAAGGTTGCTTTTTGAACTTCGGCCACTCAAACCATGAATGAGACGAGGACCGCACTCGCGGAGTCGGTCACCAAAAACCAGCAGCTGAAAGAGGCTGCTGAGAAAGAAGTAGCTGCCCTTCGGGAGGAGTTCCGGAAGGAAAAAGAAGAACTTCAAAAGGACTCCTCCAGGAAGATCACTGACCTCGGTGACCAAATAAAGGGGATGCTTGCCGCAAACGAAGAACTTCTCCAGCACAAGGCTGGTTCTGACAGCCGTATAGTGTCGTTGACGTGTGAGAATAACACTCTTCGGGCCGAGGTCGAGTCATTGAAGAAGGAGCCGAAGGAGGAGGAGCAGATAAAGGCGCTGGAAGAGGAGATCGCAGACCTGAAGGACGAGCTTGACGACCTCGAGCTTGAGAAGAACAAGTCTGATCAAATGAACAAGGTCGCGTTCCAGGACGGCTTCTGCCTTGCTCGGCACCAGGTTCTCCAGAGGTTCCCAGATCTGGACCTCTCTTTTCTAGAGGGTCTAAACATACCTGGGGGACCTCGGTGGAAATGGTCCAAGGTCGAACATCTGAAACTTCCTCCTTCAATTCCAGCGCCGAAGGTGGTGGAAAAGGGCAGGCAAACGAGTGGCTCTCGGGACGCCGCGAACCCTTAGGCTATTTTAGGGCCCCTTTTCCTTCCCTTCTATTTTGTAATCCTTCTTCGGGCAGTTCTTTACTGTAAAACAGCTTTGCTCTTAATGAAGATTTTTTGGCTAAGTCTTTTCTTGCAAGTTTCTCCATTTCCATTGTCTCGAACACGTTCGCTCAAGAGACTTTGGAAAACCTGCGATTAAAGAAACTTTTTTACCTTCTGATGGCCCTGGGCCTCATCGTTGTGAGTCATGATGACTGTTGAGGAGACTTCTAGGAGGAAGAATGCCTGGAAGGTGGATCGCCCCAAGGAGAGTACCTGAAAAGCTGGTAAACAGGGTTAGGAGGCCCCCGGAGTGTTTTTCCGGGGGGGGAGCCTCCGACGCCCAAGTCAGTGGTGGCCGGAAAAAAGGAGAAAGTCACTAGCTCAAAGAGAAAGGCAGAAAAGTCTCGCCTGGTATTTTCTCAGAGTGTGGGAGCTGTATCTCCGGCCTACCAACCTCCTGTCAAGTATTTATTTCCTGTATATATAGGAATACCTAGCCCGTTCAGATCATGACACGTGTGCGGTCGGATGCTCCTGAACTTCTGGGCGTAAGGGACAGATAGTTGGTAACCAGATGGCCTCGACCCTTGTGCTGAGACGGGCTATGATGTGATTCTGATGGCGTCTGCGCGTCAGGGTGACTTTTTACGTCTGTGGTGGGACGTGTCAGAGGCTTCCTTAAATGCTTCCATAAATGCTCCTGCCGTACTCCCGAGGTCCCTGGGCGAGGTCGTCCTCTAGTTCGGACAGAGCCTCTTCGGGAAGCATACCCTCAGTTTGGGGGTTCCCAGTTCCAGGGAGTTCCGCCTTCGGGGATATCGTGTTCGGGCAGCAATGTCTGGTGCCACTTTTCCGAAGGCGCGCTGTTCACAACCTTGGGGGGCGAATGGAGTCCTCAAGTTTTACTGGCGTGCCGAGGCTCGGAGCTCTCCGGCTATCTCCCGAGGTGCATGATTCCACCTATTCCCGGGAAGCGCCAGTTCTTCTGGCCATTGTTGTGGCAGGGTGTTCGGCCAGATTGAGGCGATAGCCTTTGGCTATCACCTTCCTTTGTCCCGAGTGCGCTTGCTCGAAAGACTTTCTGGAAGGCCTGAAAAAATTTGACTAAGTCTTTTTGCAAGATTTTGCATTTCCAATTTACCCCGAACTTGATTGCTCAAGAAACTTCGGAAACCTTCAGTCAAATTTTTTGTTTTTCCAGTTGTCCCGAGCATGTTTGCTCAAGGGACTTCGGAAAACCTTTCGCGAGATTTTTCACTTCCCATTTTCCCGAGCATGTTCGCTCAAGGGAGTTCGGAAAATTATCTCTGCGCTGGCTATGGCGAATACTTCTGCGAGATTTTTGTTTTCCATCTTTCCCGAGCGTGATGGCTCAAGGGACTTCGGAAAGTCATATCTACGCTTTATCATGGCGAGCATCTTTGCGGAATTCTGTTTTGCATAATTTCTGTACACTTAAGAATTTTTCTCAAGACCATTCTGTACAACATAACTCCTCCGCTCAACCTTAAGCGTAGAATTTTTTCAAGGCGTCTGAGTGCCAAGTGTTCTTCAATTCTACGCCTTCGGCGTCGCCAAGCTTGTACATGCCTTTTCGTACTTCGGCAAGAACCAGATAGGGTCCTTCCCAGTTTGCGCGAAGTACGCCATGGGATGGCCTTCGGGGTGCGAAGTCGGCCTTTCGTTGAACGAGATATCCCTTCTTGATTTCTTTTGGCCTGGCCCGTAAGTTTACAGCCGCGGCTACTCTTTGCTGAAAAGCTTTTCTTCTCAGCTCGACTATTTCTCTGTGTTCGGCAACAAGATCGAGATTGGTTCTCAGGCCGAGGTCATTACCACCTTCATCAAATACTTGCACCCGTACTGAAGGTTGAACTACCTCTATTGGGATAATGGCCTCTGTTCCGAAGATGAGTGAGAAAGGAGTCTCCCCTGTGGCTCTTCGAGGCATCGTTCGGTAGCTCCATAATACACTTTGGAGTTCTCCTGGCCATTTCCCCTTGGCTTCCCCTAGTCTCTTTTTCAGGCCATCTTTTATGGTCCTGTTCGATACTTCCACCTGCCCGTTGCTTTGGGGGTGAGCTACTGGGGCGAAGTGCATCTTTATTCCGAGGTCGCTGATGAATTCTTGGAAGGCTTTGTCTGTGAACTGGGATCCATTATCAGCTACTAGTACCCTTGTTATGCCAAATCTGCATACGATGTTCTTCCATAGGAACTTCTGCACTTCTTTTGTCGAGATAGTTGCTAGTGGTTCTGCCTCCACCCACTTTGAGAAATAGTCCACTGCTACCACGCAGAATTTCACGCCTCCGGGTGCTGTGGGGAGTGGCCCAATAAGGTCTATACCCCAGACTGCGAAGGGCCAAGGATAGTCTGCCGAAGTTACCATTTTCGAGGGTGTCCTCTAGATTTTCGCGTGTCTCTGGCAGCTACCACATTTCCGGACGAACTGTCTTGCGTCCTTTCTCAGGGTAGGCCAGAAGTATCCTTGGCAGAGTATCACTGCTGCCAGGGCATCAGTTCCAATGTGTGAACCACACATGCCTTCGTGAACTTCTTCAAGGACCATTTCAGTATCCTTTTCATCCACACATCTTTGCAGCGGATTCGCATATCCCTGCCGATATAACTCTTCGCCAATCAGGAAGAATCTTCCGGCGCGCCTTCGCAGTCTTGCAGCATCGCCGGGGTCTTCGGGGAGCAAATTCTCTGCGACGTATCTTTTTATTGGGTCTTTCGACCCTGTTCCCAAGGACGTCATGCTCATCACTGAGATGCTCGGTTGGTCTAGCACCTCGGTATATGTTTTCGACTTCGCCAAGCAATCTGCCTCAGTGTTATTCCGTGGAGGTACATTTTCGATCCGTACGGCGTCAAACTCTTGGATGAGCTTTGCTACTAGGTCATGATATTTTGCCAAGATTGGGTCCTTCGCCCCATAATCTCCTGCCGTCTGCCGAACTACCAGCTGGGAATCGCTGTGAGCCTTTAAGTTTCTCACGCCAACTTTCTGGCCAAGCGCAATCCCGCTATGAGGGCTTCATACTCAGCTACATTGTTGGTGACGTTGAAGCTGAACTTGATAGCCTTCATTACCTCCAGGCCATTGGGGCCCCTGATGATTACTCCAGGTCCCTGGTGTTCGGACACCAAGGCTCCGTCTACGTGCAAGGTCCATTCTGGCTCACCCTCTTTTGGATCCGAGTGGCTTTCCTCAGTGGTGGGTATTTCGGCGATAAAATCTGCCAGTGCTTGAGCTTTTATGGCCTTCCGAGGCTCATACGTGATTTCATGTTCACCCAGCTCTATGCACCACTTAGAGAGCCTTCCCAAATGATCTACTCTCTTCACGACATCCCGTAGTGGCAGACTACTTCGGACGATGATGGGGTGAGCCTGAAAGTATGGTCGCAGCCTTCTTCCTGCAAGCACCAAGGCATATGTAGCTTTTTGAAGCGAAGGGTACCTGAATTCGGCGCCATGCAGGGACTTGCTGACATAGTAGACCGGCCATTGCTTTGACCCTTCTTCTTTCACGAGGACCGAGCTCACAGCTTTTTCTGTGACTGCGAGGTACAGTACGAGGGGCTCTCCCTCCCGAGGTTGTCGCAGAGTCGGCAGGCTGGCCAGGTAGACTTTGAGTTCTTTCCAAGCCTTTTGGCAATCTTCATCCCAAAGATGATCATTTCTTCCGAGGTCGCCTTCCATTTTTGTTACCTTTGTGAGGACTTTGAAGAAAGGTCTACACTTATCTACGTACCTGGAAATAAACCTGCTCAGAGAGGTTATTCTTCCGGTGAGTCTCTGCACATCTTTGACTGTGGCAGGAGTTCGGAACTCAAGCAGAGCCTTAATCTTCTCGGGGTTAGCGTCGATGCCTCTTTCGGATACCATGTACCCAAGGAATTTTCCCGAGGTCACCCCGAAGATGCACTTTTCAGGATTAAGGCGGATCCCGAAGGCTCTGAGCTTTTGGAAGGTTTCCTCTAAATCTGCAACGTGGTAGCCAGGCAGCTTGCTCTTGACTATCATATCATAAACATACACCTCCATGTTTCTCCCCATTTGGTCTTTGAAGACTTTGTTCATCAGCCTCTGGTAGGTGGCTCCTGCATTTTTTAGCCCGAATGGCATCCTGATATAGCAGTATGTTCCTCCCTCGGTGATGAAGGCAGTCTTCTCTTCATCTTCGGGGTCCATCCTTATCTGATGGTAGCCACTGAAGGCATCTAGGAAACTTAGGAGCCCATATTCCGCAGTTGAATCTACCAGTTGATCTATTGGCGGCAGAGGGTATGAGTCTTTCGGGCAAGCATCGTTCAAGTTTCTGAAGTCGATGCACATCCGGAGTTTGCTGCTACCTACTTTTGTGGCGATGACCACGTTGCTTAACCACTCGGGGTACTTGACCTCCCTGATAACTTCAACATCTAGGAGACGCTGGACTTCGGTTTTGACAAAGTTGCTTTTGTGGGCTGAGATGCTTCATTTCTTTTGCCGGACAGGCCTTGCTTCCGAACTTACTTTGAGGCTGTGCTGTATTATGCCAGGGTTCACCCCTGGCATATCTTTTGGCGAGTAGGCAAACAGGTCTTTATTTTCCAGCAGAAAGGATACAAGTTTTTCTTTGTCACCTTCGGCCAAGCTCTTCCCTATTCGGGTAGATTGACCTGGGACAAGCTCTATTGCTTCCATTTCTGTTTTGGCGAGATCTTCTTCTTTGCCTTTTTCTGGTGCCCTTGCCTTCATCGTTTGCGCGAGGTTGCTTGCCGAAGCTTTTCGTGCTTTTATAAACACCTTTCTTACCTCGGGTTGGTCTATGAAGACCTCTGCATCTCCATCCTTGGTGGCGAATGTGACAGTCAAGTACTTTACATCAGGGCGAATATGCAGATTCCCTATTGTCTGCCTTCCAAGGATGGCGTTGTACGAGGATGGGACGTTCATGACGATGAATCTCGCCATTGTGGAGGCGTACAACTCAGCTGCTCCGTTCACCGAAGTCCCTTTCATCATCAGCGGGAGGTCGATCCATCCGAGGACGGGGAGTTCGGATGGTCCAACCTCAAAAGTGGGCGAGGTGACAGGCTTCAGTTCGCTGCTGGAGATGCCCAAGCTCGGCAATAGGTGCAAGAATAGGACGTCAGCATTTGAGCCATCATCAAGCAGCACTCTTTTGACGTCCCAGTTCCCTACTCTCGCCATAATCAGTAGCGGATCGTCATGGGGGAAGACGACGGTGGAGCCATCTTTGCGAGCCAGCTTCTTTGATGGACTTTGATACTCCATGACTTCAATTTCTCTGGCTTTCCGCTTTCTTTCCGAGGATGGGAGCCCCGTGGTGATGGTTTGGATAACCCCTGCTGGAGGTGGAGGGCACTTTTTTGGACTTCTATTTCTCCGCCTATCGGAGTCATAGCCCTCATCTTCGGCCCTTTCTTCCTCCATTTTTTTGCCTTTCGGGGATGGCATCCTCAGGTATTTCCGAAGTTGGCCCTGTTTTATCAGCGACTCTATGTACTTCTTCAGTTGGAAGCAATCTTCGGTGTCATGACCGTGGTCGCGATGAAACTGGCAGAACTTCTTAGCATTCTTTTTGTTATCGATGGTCATGGCCCTTGGTCGCCAAACCTGCGTCCCTTGCCTTTCCAGCGCCATGAGAATGTTGGTCCGTGAAGTGCTCAATGGTGTGAAGCTTTGAGGTTTCCTTCCTCGCATCCTCCGAGGTCGTCCTGCGTGTTCGGTAGGATGCCGAGCTTGTTGACTGGACTCTTCGGCGCGGTGGTGATCAGACTTCGGCCCAGCCATTCTTAGTTCTTCGGCGGTCATGTGCTGTTCTACTCTTCGGTAAAATTCTCCGAGGGTCTCCGGGGGGTCCTTTGAGAACTCGTAGAACAGCTGTGAGTCTCACCAAATGCCTCGTGTCATGGCAAGAATGCGGATTTTGGGCCTGAAGTCTGGGACGCTCAGAGCTTCCCCGTTGAATCTTTCGACATAGTCTCGGATGGTTTCTCCATTCCTCTGCCCTATGTCGAACATCTGCACAGGCATCTTCGCCGTAGGTCGGCTCCCAATGAACTGCTGGGTGAACGCTGTGGACAACTCCTGGAACTCAGTGATGGTTCCTGAAGGCAAGGAATTGTACCACGCCGTGGCTGGCCCTGTGAGGGTGACTTCGAAGCACTTGCACATGGTAGCGTCGTCAGCACCGTGCATTATCATGCTGCGTCTGTACTTCGTCAGATGGGCCTGTGGATCAGTACGGCCATCATAAATCTCCAACCGAGGTACTCTGAAGTCACCTGGCATGGCTGCCTCAACAACGGCCTGAATAAATGGCGAGTCATCTTTGCAGTATGTTCCTGAGAGTCTGGCCCAAACGGGTTTTCTGGCCACTTGTTTCTCCACTCTGTCCAGCCGTGCTAGTATCCTCTCCATCAGCACTGTGGCGCTAGGGCCTTCTTCAGGGAATGGAGATCGCCGGCGCCTCTTCGAGGGGCGAGTTCGGTTCTGAGGGGTCAAGGACCTTGCCTCAGGCGACGAACTGCTTCGCTGTGAAACTCTCGGTCGCTTGGACCCAGTTTGTCCCACAGGCCGTTTCCCGAGGGCTATATCTTCTGTGGATCATTCTTCGCGAGGGTCTCCACTCCCCGAACTGCGATGTGTAGACTTGGGGCTTTTCTCCCGAGGGCGTGTCGGTGAGGGGGGTCTCTGGGCCTGTGCTTGCTGTGGCCACCTTCGGTCAATCTGCTGGGTCATTTCATACACGACCGAACGCTGAAAGTCCCTCAAGAAGCTCATGGTGATTACTAGAGGGCGGTCTTCCTCAGGCGCAGAAGTCCCTGGGAGTGTTTGCTCAGCAGCCGGTTGTATCTCAGGCGCGGACGGGGACTTCGGGAGCCCCTTGTCCTTAGAACGCCGAGTCTCAACGACGGCGATCTCAGAGCGGGTTGCCACAGACGGCGCCAAATGATGGCCAGGGGCCTCATCGTTTATAGTCATGGTGACTGGTGGAGAGACTTCGGGGAGGAAGAACGTCTGATGGAATGGATAGCCCAAAGGAGAGTGCCTGAAAGCTCAGAAACAAAGGGTTAGGAGGCCCCCGGAGTGTTTTTCCGGGGGGGGAGCCTCCGACGCCCAAGTCAGTGGTGGCTGAGAAAAGGCAGAGGAAATAGCACAAAGGGCTGAATAGTCTTGCCTGGTAGTTTTCTCAGAGTGTGGGAGCAGTGTTTTGCCAACCAACCAGCCTCTTGCCAAGTATTAATTCCTGGTATTTATAGGAGTGCCTAGCTCGTTCAGATCGCGACACGTGTTCGGTCGGATGTTCCTGAATTTCTGGGCATAGGGGACAGATAGCTGGTAGCAGGTTGCCTTGAGCCACGTGCTGAGATGGGCCATGATGTGATTCTGATGGCGTCCGTGTGTCAGAGCGCCTATTCAGGCGGCTTTATGATGTCTGTGAAAGGACGTGTCAGAGGCTTCCTTAAATGCTTCCATAAATGCTCCTGCCGTACTCCCGAGGTCCCTGGGTGAGGTCGTCCTTTAGTTCGGACAGAGCCTCTTCGGGAAACAAGCCCTCAGTTCGGGGGTTCCCAGTTTCAGGGAGTTCCGCCTTCGGGGATATCATGTTCGGCTCGCTGTCTGGTGCCGCTTTTCCGAAGGCGATCTGTTCACAACCTTGGGGGGGCGAGTAGTGTCCTCGGGGTTTCCTGGCGTGCCGGGCTCGGAGCTCTTCGGCTATCTCCCGAGGTGCCTGATCGCACCTTTTCTCGGGTAGCGCCAGCTTCTTCTGGCCATCATTGTGGCAGGGAGTTCGGCCAGATAAAGGCGATAGTGTTTGGCTATCAAGCCTCAGGCTGAAAAAGCTCATAGAAGATTACATATGATCACATATGTGTTATCCTTAGTATTTTTCTTGTAGGTGAAGACCCCTAACTATAAATTCTGAATTCTCACTCCCTAGTTACGTTGTGTAGATTTTCATGTTGTTGGGCTGAATAACCATTAAAGGTTGTTGTGGTAGTTTGCTATTGCAAGTACTTCACTTAAGAATCCTTGTGATTCTATTCTACTTTGGTTGGTTGTTGGTTAAGTAACAATGCTAACTATAGTGTTTTCTTGGCTACAAAGCCTAGAAGCAGATGGACAAGAATTTTGTGACTCGCGACTGGGACTTACTTACCTCCAAGGTGGGAGTTAGTTTAAAGGGATCTCAATTAAGGCTTGTAAATATTGTATGGCAAGTTGCCTTATTTGTCTATATTTTGAGTCTTAGGCTGTAAGGTTTCTCTTGGGTGAGGAGCATTAGTCTACTTCTTGTTAAATGCCCTCACACAATTGTTATGTGTAGTATTAACCATACAAATGCTAATTTTGTTTTCTTTGGCTATTTGAACCTTTTTTCTATAAAAAGTATCTTGGCCAAGTGAATGTTTTTATGATTTCCATTTACTTTTTCCAAAGCATATGAACATGCATTTGATGGCCCAGGGCCTCATCGTTGTGAGTCATGATGACTGTTGAGGAGACTTCTAGGAGGAAGAACGCCTGGAAGGTGGATCGCCTCTAGGAGAGTACCTGGAAAACTGGGAAATAGGGTTAGGAGGCCCCCGGAGTGTTTTTCCGGGGGGGGAGCCTCCGACGCCCAAGTCAGTGGTGGCCGGAAGAAGGAGAAAGTCACTAGCTCAAAGAGAAAGGCAGAAAAGTCTCGCCTGGTCTTTTCTCAGAGTATGGGAGCTGTATCTCCGGCCTGCCAACTTCCTGTCAAGTATTTATTTCCTGTATATATAGGAATACCTAGCCCGTTCAGATCATGACACGTGTGCGGTCGGATGCTCCTGAACGTCTGGGCGTAGGGGACAGATAGTTGGTAACTAGGTGGCCTCGAGCCTTGTGCTGAGACGAGCCATGATATGATTCTGATGGCGTCTGCGCGTCAGGGCGACTTTTTACGTCTGTGGTGGGACGTGTCAGAGGCTTCCTTAAATGCTTCCTTAAATGCGCCTGCCGTACTCCCGAGGTCCCTGGGCGAGGTCGTCCTCTAGTTCGGACAGAGCCTCTTCGGGAAGCCTACCCTCAGTTCGGGGGTTCCCAGTTCCAGGGGGTTCCGCCTTCGGGGATATCATATTCGGGCAGCAATGTCTGGTGCCACTTTTCCGAAGGCGTGTTGTTCACAACCTTGGGGGGCGAATGGAGTCCTCAAGTTTTACTGGCGTGCCGAGGCTCGGAGCTCTCAGGCTATCTCCCGAGGTGCATGATTCCACCTATTCCCGGGAAGCGCCAGTTCTTCTGGCCGTTGTTGTGGCAGGGTATTCGGCCAGATTGAGGCGACAGCCTTTGGCTATCACATGCCCCCCTCTGGAAAGCCGAAGTGAAGACTTCGGTTTGCATCTCTTTCCGAGGTTGCCGTTGGGAGTCTTGTTGGGAAGCATAACCTGTTCCGAGGTCGCACCTTTTGCCCGAGGGTCTGGGCTGTTCGGCCTTGGCCTTTTCTTTGGTGTCTCCGAGGCAAAGCCTGTACCGAAGATACACCTCTTGCCCAAAAGTCATGGGCTGTTCAGCCACAGCCTGTCTCTTGGTGTCCTCGAGGTGGCCTGCTTTTTTATTTCTGCAGGTCTGATGGCCAAGCGTGTCAGACTGAGCGGCGCGTCTCCATTTCTCAGGGATGTCAAACGACGTGTCCCAATCAGGAGGCGTGTCCCGGTTTTCCAGGCACGTTTGGGGAGGCACGTCCCCCATTTCTGCGCAGCGGTTGACACGTGGCTTCTTGCCATTGGAGGAGAGGCGCGTCATTTACAGAGGGCGCGCCTTTTCGGGTGCAGCGGGCAGTTACGGCGACGGTTCGCCTCCAATGGGTACTTATGATGTTTTTTCGGTTACCCACCTTTGGCCTATAAATAGCCCATTCTATCATAAGTCCCACTTACTGTTTTTCTGCTCTTTTTCTGCTCTGCCCTCTGTTCTTGCGTTTTATCTTGCTTTCTGTGGCGGAGCTTCTTTAATCAGAGCTTTTTCCCACCAACTTTCACAACGGCGTCCTCCGGCAAATCTTTTGGTGGGTTTTGATTTCCAGAGTACTTGATTCCTCTGTTTTTCTGAGTTTTTCTGGAAAACTGTTGTTTTTTCCAAACTCGTCTTCTGAGTTTTTTCTGGAAACTATTTTCTTTTCCATCTCAAACTCTTTTTCATGTCTGCGATGCCTGTTCCCGAGAGCTGGAAACCTCTTCTGGCCCATCCTTGCTGTACCACCCCCGAAAAACTAGAGAGGTGGAAGAAAAAATTCTTTCTTCCGTCTTACGCTGTGACCAGACTGCCTCGTTCTAGCCATTTTGCTTTTTCAAACCGTGGCGACGAGGTTACCGTCTTCCGAGCCCAACTGAAGGCCGGTCTTCGGTATCCTCCCCCGAAGGTGGTTTGCGAGTTCTGCCAATTCCATGGCATTGCTGTGAACCAGCTTCCCCCGAACGCGTACTGCTACTTTAACGCCTACCTCTGCATGTGTGGCGTGTTCGGGATAGAGCCCCACTTCATTATTTTCATGCAGTACTACAAGCTCTATGTGGTCCCGAAGGGTGGCTTCTATTTCCTGCTACCTCGGGGGTCCGGGAGCAAAAAATTCACCTTCACCTTCGACACGAAGGACAGCTGGCGGGGGTGGCAGCCTAAGTTCTTTTTCCTCAAGGTGGATAAGAACTGGTCTGATGTCCCGACCAGGTGGGCTCAGGGAGTGCTGAACGCAGACGTCGTCGATCCGAGGATGTTGCTGACCCCACCGTTGGCTTCCGTGTTCGCGGATTTCGACGCCCGCATTCGGGCAGTCGCTGACTGGGCTCCCGAGGTCTCTCCTCGTGCTCTTTACCCCTTTCCTATCAACTGGAGGTTGATGACCGAAGAAGTCCTTCGGGAGCTGAAAGTGGTTAAGGAGCACGTGACTGACCTCAATATGCCCGCTCCCGCCATCGCCGGGAAAGACTCCTGGCTGGTCAAGCTCCTTAAGGGGGAGACTTCTTTCGAAACTTTTGCCGAAAGTGAGTAATCTTCCATCCCTTTATACTTTTTCCTCGGACTTACGCTGATATTTCTTCTCTTTTTCAGAGATGGGCGATGGGGCTGCCGCTTATTACAAGGCCCTCTTTTCTGGCCAGGTGGAGAAGGGGGAGCAGACAAAGAATGCGGCTTCCCGAAGAAGGAAGACGACAGGGGCGGGACCCTCGGCGAAGCGAGTTAGGAAAGCTCTCCAGTCTCCTCAGCCAGAGCTTTTGGAAGAAGAAGCTGGCGAAGACGCTGGTCTTGTTGAAATTCCACCGGCCGAGGTCCCCGCTACTTCCGCCGAGGTGCCTCTTCCCGACCTCGAGGCCCCCAGAAACACTGTAGTGGTAGAAGTACCCACCGCCGAGGAGCGGTACCGGCAGAAGGGTAAGGGTCTTTCTTCCGAGGGGCCCGAGGATTCCGAGGACACTGTCTCCGAGGTTCCTCCAGGTATGTCTTTAGCCGAAGTTCAGCTCCTTTTTCTTTCGCGAATTTTTCTTTTGCTCCTAACTTCCTTCTCACTTTCAGGGGAGCCTCTTACTGTTGGCTGGAGGGCCATTCATGAGAGGAAACGGGCCCTACGTGATGCCACAATCCCTGAGGGGAAGATCCCCTTGGAGCCCTTTTGGACAATTACGGAGGATATGAATCTGTTCTCCGACGATTGTCCGAAGATGACCAAAGAGATTTGGAAGGGGATGACCACTGATGCCTCCTTCCGGGCCATTGCGGCGGCTCACCCGGGGGATAATACCCTCGCCGCAAAAGTCACCGAGCATGCTGCTCAGGTATAGTCTTTACACTTTTTTCCTCAATTTTCTAAGTGTTTAGACTTGTACTAACCTGGACTTTTGCCTTGCCGTAGCTGCTGGAGTACGCTGGTTATCTCCGAGTTCGGGTGGCCAGACAGGCTGCCTCCAAGGATGCGACTTCGCGGGAACTCAGTGAAGCGAAGGCTTCGCTTGCGAAGGTGATCGCCAGCAACCAGCAGCTGACAGCGGATTGTTCTCAGCAACTTGCTGCCGTTCGGGAGGAGTTCTCGAAGAAAAGAGAAGAACTTGAAAAGGACTCCTCCCGGAAGATTTCCGACCTCGGCGACCAAGTAAAGGAGCTGCTTGCCGCCAATGAAGATCTTGTCAAGGACAAGGCTGTTTCCGACAGTCTTGCGTCGAGTTTGACGGCCGAGAACACTGCTCTTCAAGCCGAGGTCGAGGCTCTGAAGAAGGAGTCTGGAGAGATGCTGGGGATAAGCGAGCTCGAGGAGGAGGTTGCTGAGCTGAGGGACGAGGTCAATGTCCTTGGCATTCAAAAACGTACTTCTGACGACATGGCCAAGGTCGCCTTTCAGGACGGCTTCTGCCTCGCTCGGCACCAGGTGCTGCAGAGGTTCCCAGATTTGGACCTCTCTTTTCTGGAGGGCCTAAATATTCCCGAGGGACCTCGGTGGCAGTGGTCCAGGGTCGAGCATCTGAAGCTTCCTGGTCTTCATCCACCCGGCTCTCCCTAGTTTGCTTTAGGGCTCCTCTTATTTTTCTCCTTCGTGCTCCTTCTTTGGACACTTCTTTTGTAAGGCAGCGTTTGCTCTAAATGAACAATCTTTTCGGCTAAGTCCTTTCTTGCAAGTTTCTTCATTTCCACTGTCCCGAACACGTTCGCTTCAAGAGACTTTCGGAAAACCTGCAACCAAAGAAACTTTTTACCTTCCTTTGTCCCGAGCGTGCTCGCTAAAGAGACTTTCTGGAAAATTTGCAAAAATTTGGCTAAGTCTTTTGCAGGCTTTTTGTTTCCTTTTATCCCGAACATGTTCGCTCAAGGGCCTTCGGAAAATCTTTAGCCAAATTTTTCTGTCTTCCTATTGTCCCGAGCATATTTGCTCAAGGGACTTAGGAAAATCTTCACGAGATTGCTCATTCCCTTTTTCCCGAGCACGTTCGCTCAAGGGTGTTCGGAAATTACCTCTGCTTTTGTTTTCCCGAGCACGTTCGCTCAAGGGTGTTCGGAAATTACCTCTGCTTTTGTTTTGGCGTGTATTTTTGCGAGATTCTTGCTTTCCCTTTCTCCCGAGCATGTTCGCTCAAGGGTGTTCGGAAAATTTTCTCCGCACTGATTATGCTGAGTACCTTTGCAAGATTCTTGTTTCCCATTTTTCCCGAGCATAGTGGCTCAAGGGGCTTCGGGAAGTCACAACCGCTTTTTTCGTGGCGAGCACCTTCGCGGAAATCTGTCTTGGACAATTTTGGTATACTTGAAAATTTTTCTCAAGACCATTCTGTACTTAGAATATTTCTTGTACAACATACTTCTTCCGCTCAACCTTAGGCGTAGAATTTTTTCAAGGCATCTGAATGCCAAGTGTTTTTCAATTCTACGCCTTCGGCGTCGCCAAGCTTGTACACGCCTTTTCGTACTTTGGCGAGAACCAGATAAGGTCCTTCCCAATTTGCGCGAAGTACTCCGTGAGATGGCCTTCGGGGTGCAAAGTCGGCCTTTCGGAGAACGAGGTCTCCTTTTTTGATTTCTTTTGGCCTGGCTTTTAAGTTGATAGCCGCGGCCACTCTTTGCTGGAAAGCTTTTCTTCTCAGCTCGGCTATTTCTCTGTGTTCGGCCACAAGATCGAGCTTGGTTCTCAGGCCGAGGTCGTTTCCGCCTTCATCAAATACTTGCACCCGTATTGAAGGCTGAACTATCTCTATTGGGATAATGGCCTCTGTTCCGAAGACGAGTGAGAAGGGAGTTTCCCCTGTGGCTCTTCGTGGCGTCGTTCGGTAGCTCCACAATACACTTTGGAGTTCTCCTGGCCATTTCCCCTTGGCTTCCCCAAGTCTCTTTTTCAGGCCATCTTTTATGGTCCTGTTTGATACTTCCACCTGCCCATTGCTTTGGGGGTGAGCTACTGGGGCGAAGTGCATCTTTATTCCGAGGTCGCTGATGAATTCCTGGAATCCTTTGTCTATGAACTGGGATCCATTATCAGCTACTAGTACCCTCGGTATGCCAAATCTGCATACGATGTTTTTCCATACGAACTTCTGCACTTCTTTTGCCGAGATAGTTGCTAGTGGTTCTGCCTCTACCCACTTTGAGAAATAGTCCACTGCTACCACGCAGAATTTCACGCCTCCGGGCGCTGTGGGGAGTGGCCCAATGAGGTCTATACCCCAGACTGCGAAGGGCCAAGGATAGTCTGCCGACGTTACCATTTCCGAGGGTATCCTCTGGATTTTTGCATGTCTCTGGCAACTACCGCACTTCTGGACGAACTGCCTTGCGTCCTTTCTAAGGGTAGGCCAGAAGTATCCTTGGCGGAGTATCACTGCTGCAAGGGCATCAGTTCCAACGTGCGAGCCGCACATGCCTTCGTGGACTTCTACGAGGACCATCTCAGTATCCTCTTCGCCCACACATCTCTGCAGCGGATTTGCATATCCTTGCCGATATAACTCTTCACCAATCAGGAAGAATCTTCCGGCACGTCTTCGCAGTCTTGCAGCATTGCCGGCGTCTTCGGGAAGCTCATTCTCTGCGAGGTATCTCTTTATGGGGTCCTTCCACCCCATTCCCGAGGTCGTTACGCTTAGCACGGAGATGCTTGGATGGTCTAGCACCTCGGTGTATGTTTTGGACTTTGCTAAGCAATCTGCCTCAGTGTTATTCCGCCGGGGTACATTTTCGATCCGTACGGCGTCAAACTCTTGGATGAGATTTCTTACCAGCTCGTGGTATTTTGCCAAGATGGGGTCCTTCGCCCCATAATCTCCTGCCGTCTGCCGAACTACCAGCTGGGAATCGCTGTGAGCCCTTAAGCTTCTCACGCCAATCTTTCTGGCCAAGCGTAATCCCGCTATGAGGGCTTCATACTCAGCCACATTATTGGTGACGTTGAAGCTGAACTTGATAGCCTTCATCACCTCTAGGCCTTCGGGTCCTCTGATAACTATTCCAGCTCCCTGGTGTTCGGACCCCGAGGCTCCGTCAACATGCAAGGTCCATTCTGGCTCCTCTTCTTTCGGATCTGAGTGGTTCTCCTCAGTGGTGGGTATTTCGGCGATAAAATCTGCCAATGCTTGGGCTTTTATGGCCTTTCGAGGCTCATACGTGATTTCGTGTTCGCCAAGCTCTATGCACCACTTGGAGAGCCTTCCCGAATGATCAACTCTCTTCATGACATCCCGTAGTGGTAGACTACTTCGGACGATGATGGGGTGAGCCTGGAAATATGGTCGTAGTCTTCTTCCTGCAAGCACCAAGGCGTATATAGCTTTTTGAAGCAAAGGGTACCTGACTTCGGCGCCATGCAGGGACTTGCTGACATAGTAGACCGGCCATTGTTTCGGCCCTTCTTCTTTTATCAGGACCGAGCTCACGGCCTTTTCTGTGACGGCGAGGTATAGTACGAGGGGTTCTCCCTCCCGAGGTTGCCGCAGAGTCGGCAGGCTGGCCAGGTAGACTTTGAGTTCTTCCCAGGCCTTTTGGCAATCTCCTTCCCAGAGATGATTGTTTCTTCCGAGGTCGCCTTCCATCTTTGCTGCCTTTGTGAGGACTTTGAAGAAAGGTCGACACCTATCTCCGTACCTGGAAATAAACCTGCTCAGAGAGGTTATTCTTCCGGTTAGTCTCTGCACGTCTTTCACTGTGGCAGGAGTTCGGAACTCAAGCAGAGCCTTAATCTTCTCAGGATTGGCGTCGATGCCTCTTTCGGATACCATGTACCCAAGGAATTTTCCCGACGTCACCCCGAACATACACTTATCGGGGTTAAGGCGAATCCCGAAGGCTCTGAGCTTTTGGAAGGTTTCCTCCAAATCTGCAACGTGGTAGCCGGGCAGCTTGCTTTTTACTATCATATCGTCAACATATACTTCCATGTTTCTCCCCATTTGGTCTTTAAAGACCTTGTTCATCAGTCTCTGGTAGGTGGCTCCTGCATTTTTCAGCCCGAAGGGCATTCTTATATAGCAGTACGTTCCTCCCTCGGTGATGAAGGCAGTTTTCTCTTCATCTTCCGGGTCCATCCTTATCTGATGGTAGCCGCTGAAGGCATCTAGGAAGCTCAGGAGCCCGTATTCGGCCGTTGAATCTACCAGCTGATCTATTGGCGGGAGGGGAAATCAGTCTTTCGGGCAAGCATCGTTCAAGTTTCTGAAATCAATGCACATCCGGAGTTTGCTGCTACCTTCTTTTGTGGCGATGACCACGTTGCTTAACCATTCGGGGTATTTGACCTCCCTGATAACTTCAGCATCCAATAGGCGCTGGACTTCGGTTTTCACAAAGTTGCTTTTGTGGGCTGAGATGCTTCGTTTCTTTTGCCTGACAGGTTTTGCTTCCGGGCTTACTTTGAGGCTGTGCTGTATTATGCCAGGGTTCACTCCTGGCATGTCTTTCGGCGAGTAGGCAAACAGATCTTTATTTTTTAGCAGAAAGGATACAAGATTTTCCTTATCACCTTTGGCCAAGCTCTTCCCTATTCGGGTAGATTGTCCTGGGACAAGATCTACTGCTTCCGTTTCTGCTTCTGGGGGATCTCCTTCTTTGCCTTTCTCCTGCGCCTTTGCCTCCACCGTTTGTGTAGAGCTGTTTGCCGGAGCCTTTCGTGTTTTTACAAACACCTTTCTTACCTCGGCTTGGTCGATGAAGACCTCTGCATCTCCATCCTTGGTGGCGAATGTGACAGTCAAGTACTTCACATCGGGGCGAATGTGCAGGTTCCCCTGAGTCTGCCTTCCAAGGATGGCGTTGTACGAAGACGGGACATCCATGACGATGAATCTTGTCATTGTGGACGCGTACAACTCAGCTGCTCCATCTACCGAAGTGCCTTTCATCATCAAAGGGAGGTCGATCCATCCGAGGACGGGTAGTTCGGATGGCCCAACGCCGAAGGTGGGCGTGGTGACAGGTTTCAGCTCGCTGCTGGTGATGCCCAGGCTCGGCAGTAAGTGCGAGAATAGGACGTCAGCATTTGAGCCATCATCAAGCAACACTCTCTTGACGTCCCAGTTCCCTATTCTCGCCATTATCAGCAGCGGGTCGTCGTGGGGGAAAACGACAGTGGAGCCATCTTTGCGAGCCAATTTCTTTGATGGACTTTGATACTCCATAACAGCAATTTCTCTGGCCTTCCGCTTTCTTTCCGAGGATGGGAGCCCCGTGGTGATGGTTTGGATGACCCCTACTGGAGGTGGAAGGCGCCTTTTTGGACTTCTGTTTCTCCGCCTGTCGGAGTCATAGTCCTCGTTTTCGGCCCTCTCTTCCTCCTCTTTTCTGCCTTTAGGGGAGGGCATCCGCAGATACTTGCGAAGTTGGCCCTGTTTGATCAGCGACTCTATGTACTTCTTCAGCTGGAAGCAGTCTTCGGTGTCATGACCGTGGTCGCGATGAAACTGGCAGAACTTCTTGGCATTCTTCTTATTATCGGCGGCCATGGCCTTTGGCCGCCGAATCTGCGTCCCTTGCCTTTCCAGCGCCATGGGAATGTTGGTCCGTGTCGTGCTCAAGGGTGTGAAACTTTGAGGTTTCTTTCCTCGCATTCGCCGTGGTCGAACTGTGTGTTCAGAAAGATACCGAGCTTGCTGGCTGGACCCTTCGGCGCGGTGATGATCAGACTTCGGCCCCGCCATCCTCAATTCCTCGGCTGTCATGTGCTGTTCTGCCCTTCGGTAAAATTCTCCGAGGGTCTCCGGGGGGTCCTTTGAGAACTCGTAGAACAGCTGTGAGTCACGCCGAAGGCCCCGTGTCATAGCGAGGATGCGGATTTCGGGCCGGAAGTCCGGGACGCTGAGTGCTTCCCTGTTGAACCGTTCGACATAGTCTCGGATCGTCTCTCCGTTTCTCTGCTCTATGTCGAACATCTGTACAGGCATTTTGGCCGTCGGCCTGCTCCCAATGAACTGCTGGGTAAAGGCTGTGGACAACTCCTGAAACTCAGTGATAGTCCCTGGGGGCAACGAATTGTACCATGCTGTTGCTGGGCCCGTGAGGGTGACTTCAAAGCATTTGCACATGGTAGCGTCATCAGCTCCGTGCATTATCATGCTCCGCCTGTACTTCGTCAGATGGGCCTGTGGATCAGTCCGGCCATCATAGATCTCCAGCCTAGGCACTCTGAAGTCGCCTGGCATAGCTGCCTCAACGACGGTGCGAATAAACGGGGAGCCATCTTCGCATAACGCCCCCGACAGCCTGTCCCAAACGGGTTTTCTGGTCACTTGCTTTTCCACTCTGTCCAGCCGTGCCAATATCCTTTCCATAAGCGCAGTGGCGCTAGGACCATTTTCGCGGGAGGGTGATCGACGGCACCTTTTCGGGGAGCGAGTTCGGCGCGGAGGGGTCAGGGCCCTCGCCTCAGGCGACGAACTGCTTCGCTGTGAGACTCTCGGTCACTTGGACCCGGTTTGTCCCACAGGCCGTTTTCCGAGGGCTATATCTTCTGTGGATGATTCTCCGCGAGGATCTCCACTTTCTGAACTGCGGTGTGTAGGCTTGGGGCTTCTCTCCCGAGGGCGTGTTGATGAGGAGGGTTTCTGGGCCTGCGACTGCTGTGGCCATCTTCGGTCGATCTGCTGAGTCATTTCAGCAACGACCGAGCGCTGAAAGTCCCTCAAGAAGCTCATGGTGATTACCAGAGGGCGGTCCTCCTCGAGCGTAGAAGTCTCTGGGAGTGTCTGCTCAGCAGCCGGTTGTATCTCAGGCGCGGACGAGGACCTTGGGAGTCCCTTGTCCTTAGAACGCCGGGTCTCAACGACGGCAATCTGCGAGCGGGTTCCCACAGACGGCGCCAAATGATGGCCCAGGGCCTCATCGTTGTGAGTCATGATGACTGTTGAGGAGACTTCTAGGAGGAAGAACGCCTGGAAGGTGGATCGCCTCTAGGAGAGTACCTGGAAAACTGGGAAATAGGGTTAGGAGGCCCCCGGAGTGTTTTTCCGGGGGGGGAGCCTCCGACGCCCAAGTCAGTGGTGGCCGGAAGAAGGAGAAAGTCACTAGCTCAAAGAGAAAGGCAGAAAAGTCTCGCCTGGTCTTTTCTCAGAGTATGGGAGCTGTATCTCCGGCCTGCCAACTTCCTGTCAAGTATTTATTTCCTGTATATATAGGAATACCTAGCCCGTTCAGATCATGACACGTGTGCGGTCGGATGCTCCTGAACGTCTGGGCGTAGGGGACAGATAGTTGGTAACTAGGTGGCCTCGAGCCTTGTGCTGAGACGAGCCATGATATGATTCTGATGGCGTCTGCACGTCAGGGCGACTTTTTACGTCTGTGGTGGGACGTGTCAGAGGCTTCCTTAAATGCTTCCTTAAATGCGCCTGCCGTACTCCCGAGGTCCCTGGGCGAGGTCGTCCTCTAGTTCGGACAGAGCCTCTTCGGGAAGCCTACCCTCAGTTCGGGGGTTCCCAGTTCCAGGGGGTTCCGCCTTCGGGGATATCATATTCGGGCAGCAATGTCTGGTGCCACTTTTCCGAAGGCGCGTTGTTCACAACCTTGGGGGGCGAATGGAGTCCTCAAGTTTTACTGGCGTGCCGAGGCTCGGAGCTCTCAGGCTATCTCCCGAGGTGCATGATTCCACCTATTCCCGGGAAGCGCCAGTTCTTCTGGCCGTTGTTGTGGCAGGGTATTCGGCCAGATTGAGGCGACAGCCTTTGGCTATCAGCATTTTTCATATTCTAGGTTAATCAACTAGTATCCCAAAGTTTTAATTTGTACACATATATAGCTATCCAATTGCAACCACCATGAGACCAATTCTCACAGACTTCCTAGGCAGGGCCAAGAATGGCAATGTTAGTTTTTGGTATCAGAGCTAAGCTCAATTTATAGATATTGAAGGTGAAGACTAAGATTTAGTTCAAGGTCAATGTGCTAGGATAGTTAGTACTAACCAACATCTGGAGAATGTTATCTAGCTTTGGTTGCAGGTTGCTATGGTTGACACTAGGTCAAGAGCTTCAAGAAGAGCTTGGGAACCTAGTAAGGGTTCTCATGACCTAGTTGTGGCAAGGTTGGAGGAGATATCTAGGGTACTTCAAGGTATGGTACATACTTTGATGCAAGTGACACAAAGGATGAATACCATCATGAATGAGTTGTTCCAAGACCAAGAGGATAGAGGAGTGGTCTAGGAGGAAAATGACCAAGGGAATGAACCAACCCAATGTTAGGAGAGGCATGTTGAGCATTGGGAAGTGCCTAGGCCCATGAAAGAAGAGAACATGCTTATATGCATGAGGAGGAACCAAAGGTTATTAAGTCTCCAATGAGGGGAAAAACCCCGCATCATATAAGGTTCCTTCAAAAATTCAAGACTGTTGACCACCAAGTTTTTATGGGTTAGGTGACCCTAATCAAGTTGAGGACTAGTTGTCCAGAATGATTCAACTCTCCATTTGTGGAGGCTACAAATTAGAGTAGAGGATGGCCTTAGTACCTTTCTTATTGAGGGGGAGGGCTAGTTTATGGTGGGATGATGTTATGGAGATGTTAAGGGAAAATAGTGGCACTAGGCCAGAGCACAAGAAAAAGGTGCTCAAGTGGTCAAACTTTGAGTGGAAGTTATGACAGCAATATATATGTGAAGTTGCACAAGATTAGAGAAGGATTCAGTTTGAGAACTTTATTTAAGGAGAAATGTCAGTGAGGGAGTATGAGGAATGTTATAATTCGCTCATTTGGTATGGTCCTTCTATGGCTAGAAATGATGAGTTGAAGGCCAAGAAGTTATTTCAAGGCCTTAAGCCCATGCTTAGAAGGTATATAGCGATGGTGGACATCCAAAGTTTTCACCCAGTAGTTCAGAAGATGTTGGCCTTAGAAAGAGATATAGAAGACTCGAGGATACCAAGTAAGAATGTGGAGGTTGGACCATCCAACCTAGGAAAGAGCGCCAAAAAATGTGCAATGGTAGTGTTAGAGTACTTTTTGATACTAGAGCTACTCTTTTTGTAATATCGTCTGCCTTGGTAGATAAGCTTAAGTTGTAGTGAGAAATCTTAAATGAGTTGAGACTCATCAAGACTGTAGGTAGGAGTTTATTGTGACCAATGAGTTGGTCTCTAGGTATCCCATCTACTTAGGCAACCATGATTTCTCTTGTAAGTTGTGTTATAAAACTGACATCTTATGACCTAGTGTTGGGAATTGATTGGCTCAGCAAGCACAAGGTGCAGATTGACTGTGCTAGTCACTCAGATGACATTACTGATGCTCAGGGAGCTAGAGTGACTTGCACAAGAGGGTTAGCATCCAGTGCTAAGAGTTTTCACCATAGACTTATGGATACCATCCCAATAGTCAACGAGGAGGAATATTGTTCTTTGAATGGGGTGGCCATATAAGAGCAACTTAAAGAGATTCCTATAGCCAATTAGTTTCCTGAAGGGTTTCCAATAGAGTTCCTTAGGGTACCACCCAAGAGAAACACAAAGTTTTCTATCCATCTTCAGCCTGGAGCAGAAACTATTTCGATACCACCTTACCAAATGTTAGCTCCTAAGATGAATGAGTTAAAGAATCAATTAAAGAAAGGCTTCACAAGGCCTAGTGTATCATTAGGGTGAGTCCTAATGTTGTTTGTGGAGAAGAATGATGAAACTTTGAGATTGTGCATCGGCTACAAAAAGTTGAATGTAGTAACAGTCAAGAACAACTTGCCACTTCCTAGAATCGATGAGCTATTTGATAGGCTCAAGGGAGTGAAGGTGGTTTCTGTGATTGACCTCCAGTTTGGATACTTCTAGATTAAAGTTATGGAGGAAGATATCCTGAAAACTGCCTTTAAGATGAGATATGGACATTATAAGTATACGGGTATGCCATTTGGTATGACCAATGCCTAACAGTGTTCATGGAAGCCATGAATAGGATCTTCAAGTCAGTCTTGGATCCGTTCATTGAAGTCTTCATCGATGATCTCTTGATATACTTGCATAGTCTACACAAGAGCATGAGGAATACCTTAGAATGGTTTTGTAACTGCTAAAGGATAATCAGTACTATGCAAAGCTGCTTAAGTGTGAGTTTTGGTCAGAGAGGATTCAATTTCTAGGGCACATTATAAGTGCTCAGGGTTTGTTAGTTAATCCTGAAAAGGTTCAAGCAGTGGTTAAGTGGAAGAGACCAACCAACTACAGTTACAAAGGTGAGGAGTTTCTTGGCCTTGGCAAGCTACTATAGGAGGTTCATAGAGAAATTCTTTATGATAGCTGCACCATTGACAGCCTTGACCAAGAAAGCTCAAAACTTTGATTGGTCACTGAAGTATGAAAAGGCCTACCTAGAATTGAAGAAGAGGTTGACAAGTGCACCAATACTCATTCTACTAGACTCAAATAAAGCTTTCATGGTATACACAGATGCATCAGGCTCTGGTCTAGGGTGTGTAATGATGCAGGAAAGTCAGGTGATCACTTATGGCTCAAGGCAGTTACGGCCTAATGAGCTTAACTATCCAGTTCACGACCTTGAGCTAGCAGCGATAGTTTTTGCTATTAAGTTGTGGAGGCACTACTTGATGGGGAGGTTATTCAGGATTTTCACAGATCGTAAGAGCTTAAAATATCTGTTCACACAAAAGGATTTAAACATGAGAGAACGGTGATGGATCGAGTACATAAAATATTATCATTGCTTAATTGAGTACTATGTAGGCAAAGAAAATGTGGTAGCATATGCCCTAAGCTAGAAGTACACGGGAGTGATCCTATCTAATGATCAAGATATAGGTTCTTTAGGAAGAATATTAGGGGATTATTTCTTAGCTTTGCATGAGTTTTGGAAAAACCTAGAAAGGTCCCTATTCTATGCTTTGGAGATACGATTAGCCTGGTTGCCTAAGGTCAAGGATGCTCAGACCAAAGATCCGTTGTTGAAGAAAATTTCTGGAAAAGAGAAGTTTGGTACTGTGGAGAAGAAATTCCAATATAGGGATAGGATACTACACCATGGAGATTGACTTTATGTGTTGAATATGGAGAGACTTAGGCAGCAAGTCCTACAGAATGTATATAGCAGTAAGTTAAGTGTTCATCCTAGTGTTAACAAGATGTACCATGATCTAAAGACACATTTTTGGTGGCTGGGACTTAAGAGGGATGTAGTAGAACATGTGGCTAAGTGCTTGATATGCCAAATGGTTAAAGCTAAACATTAGAGATTCGCAAGCACACTTTAGAGTTTACCTCTTCTAGAGAGGAAGTAGGGATCCATTACAATAGATTTGCTAGTATGGTTATCAAATACCTAGAGTTAGTATGATGCTATATGGGTAGTGGTCAATAGGTTGACAAAGTCAGCGCACTTCATACCCATAAGGATTACTTAGACTTTGGAAAGGTTGGCTCAATTGTATGTTAAGGAAATTATGAGGTTGCAGGGTATACCAAATCAGATTATATCCGATAAAGATCCTCAGTTTGTGTCAAGGTTTTGGAATGCTTTATAAGAAGCATTGGGGAGTTAGGTTAGTCTCAGTACTACCTTCCATCCTCAGACTGATGGATAGTCTAAGATAGTCATTTAGACTTTGGAGGATATTTTGCACTTGTGTGCTATTAACTTCCGAGCAAATTGGGATCAACATTTAACGTTCATTGAGTTTGCTTATAGTAACAGTCACCAAACTATTATAGGCATTGCACCACATAAGGCTTTGTGTGGTAGACAATCCATGATGCCCCATTGTTAGGCAAACCCTTCAGATAGCGTAATCATCGATCCTGACATTATAGTGGACACCACAGCTAAGATTAAGTTGATCAAGAAATGGATTAGAGCAGCCAACGACCAATAGACTACGTACACTGATTTGAGGAGGTGGGAATTGGGTTTTGAGGTTGGAGACAAGGTACTTCTCAATGTGTGTCCCATGAAAGAATTACTCGATTTGGGCAAAGGGGTAAGTTGGCCACTAGGTACATTGGTCCCTATGAAGTTTTGGAGAGAATAGAGAAGGTTGCTTATTTGTTGGCATTACCGCCTAACATGTCCTAAGTGCATAACATGTTTCACATTAGTCTTCTAAGGAAATGCGTAATGGGTCTAGGACAAGTAGTCAACCCTTCAACGATACCCATCCAAGAGGACTTGACCTATGAGGAAAAACCCATTTAGATTCTTGATAGGTATGTTATGAAACTCCAGACCAAGTGGATTCCAATGGTTAAGATATTTCGGTCAAACCATAGTGAAGAGGAAGCTACTTGGTAGACGAAGCATGATATGCTAAAAAGATATCCTAGTGTTTTTCTTTATTTGTAGTAGAATTTAGGGGACAAAATTCTAGAAGGAAGGGGAATGTTATGACTCTCCTGCCTGGAGACTTGTTTAAGGAAGGTAAGGTATTTGAAACCTAGTTGGAAACCTTATTCCAAGTTTGATAGCCAAAGTACTATCGCCCTGACCACATGCCGATCACAGGAAAGAGGGCGCCAGACACCTGAGACATACAACCTCGGAAAGGACTTCGTAGCGAAGGAATGCATTACACCTGAGGCGCACGACCTCAGTACATCACCAAATGCCGACTTCGGAAGCTAGCGTAGTGCCTCCTTCGGGAAGGCGACCGAACCAGCTTCGGGGGGGAAAGATCAACCACCCCCTGCGGGAGAAAGCCCCCCGAAGGCATAGGCACCGAAGTTCCAGCCCGACTCCAGGAAAGGACCCATCACCCTGAAGTGAGACATCAACCAAAGGGACCTCGGTTGTATGGCAAGAGCCATCAAGGAGTCTCTAACACTCCGCTCATATACGTCTCTGACACGCCACCCCCAGACACACTCTAACATGCCATCGCAGCATGTGTCCTGTCACACAGGGCTACACCTATTATGGCTCGTGGCCCGAGGATCCTGTAGATGGCTAGGGGCCCCCACGCCAAAAAGTACGAACACCATCCGTCCATACATGTGTCACAATCTGAAGGGATCACCTCTTCCCTTTTAGACCATGGAAATGGTCACAGGCAGGGGGTTCTCCGCCCAGAGCACCAAAAGGACAAGAGGACGCTCTCCTCTCTCCGCCTGAATACTTTCCCTTCAGCCCTCAGAAAGACATGCAAGGCAAGAGTCCCTTGTTCTTATTACTGAGTATCTCTCTTTCTTGGGGCATTGACTTGGGCGTCGGAGGTTCCCCCCGGAAAACCACCCCAGGGGCCTCCTAACCTCTGTTTTCTGAGTGTTTCAGCCAGATCTCCTTGAAGGATCTCCACTCCGGGCTCTCTCCCGTGCCGGATGTCTTTCCCGTCCCCACCAACTACGGTACCAGGAAGCTGCCGGCCACCACTTAAGGTGACCCTCTCAAGGTACCTTCTTGCACCTCCAGGACCCTCCTGCTGCCCACACCACTGCACACAGTGGAGATGATGACTTTGCCTAACCGGACCGCATCTGATGCTGGCGCCGCACCTCCCGAAGGCCTGCATCAAAGTTCAGATAGCAAGAATTAGTATCTTAGGCAAAGTTCACTAAGTTCCGATGAGGTGAAGGCACCAAACAGAGTTCAGGGCTAAAATGGTAATTTTATTTCCCAAAGTGTTGGGCTGGGTCCTAAGGGTTAAAAATGAGTTTTGGAAAACTAACTTTTTCCTTAGACCCAAACTTGACTTAAATAAACAAGATTTGACCAAGGTTTAACTAGTTACTAGGGAAAGAAGGAGGCTTATTTGTAACTATGCAAAAAACTTAGTGGCTTGGTTTTAAATGAGTAAATAACTTGGTAAAGTGGAGGAGGCTGCCATTTTTGCCTTCCAAACTGAAAATCAACCTTGCCTCCACCATTTCATCAAGAATTCTAACTCAAAATCAAAAGGTTTTGGTGAAGTTTCAAGCTACCAAGGGTACTTATGCATTTGGAAGCTTGTTCCAGGTGGAATTTCATGTTTTTGATGCTTCAAATCACATTTCCATCCATCCCCTATTTTTTATGCGAGGTAACTTACATTTTATTAGTGAATTCTTGTTTGTTAGATGATTGGAAGGCTGGGTTTTGATTAGAAGTTAGTAATTTGGGGTTTTGTGCCATTGTTTGCTTGGAACTGAGGTGTAACTTTGTGGAACTTGGTTTTTGTGGAAGGTTTGCTTGATTCTTGCTTGTGAGCTGAAGGTTTTCAAGCTTGATTAATGCTATTGGAGTATGTTGCTTGATGAATTCAAGTAGTTTTGCCAATAGCATTAGGTAGTGGGCAAAGTTGATCATGGTAGACTTTTGGTTTTGTAGAGATTGGAATAATGTTACAATGCATCATAGGTAGCCTTGTGATAGTTGGTTGTGGTCTTTGCAACATGTTTTATAACTATGTAAAGTTAAAAGGCCATGCAAGCATGTTTGACATGTTTGGCAAGTTTTCCAAGGTTGCAGTAGCAAAACTGGAAACTTCTGTGCATCGCAGTTATTGGTGATGTGTCACCAGTGCCACAAAAAATCCACAGCAAGTTGATAATTGTGGTGACGCATCACCATAGTTTTGTTGGTCAAAATTTTCTAATTTTGCTAGATGATTCAAGAGGAGGCCTGAGGGGGTGCTTTGGGTACCTAAAGGTTGAAGTATTCTAAGGGTACTCCAAGGCTTCCAAAAAACCTCCAAGACCAAAGAGTTTTCTTGAGTTTTTGTGGTTACTTCTACCATAAACAAGACAACTAGTTATTAAAGGCTGCAATGAGGTATCACTAGCTTGGGTGATAGGTTTAGTACCATCAGTGACCTAGCCATGCCAATGGGCATGAGGTTATGATGTGGAACCTTAGTGCACCTAATGGATCTTTCTGGCCTAGTCAGTTGTAGTACCACCACAGTGCCCCTGTACAACATAAGGGAGTTTCAACTATTGAATTATTGTTGGCTAGGGTAGTAAGCTATGCTTGCTAGTAGGCAAGGGTTTACCTTATAGTTCAATGACTAGGAAGAGGATGGGTCCCAAGGGACTGAAACCTATGTTCATAAGTTTAGCCTCGGGCTATAAAAGCTCATAGCATATTACATATGATCATATATATGTTGTCTTTAGTATTTTTCTTGCAGGTGAAGACCCCTTATTGAGAATTCTAAATTCCCACTCCCTAGTTATGTTCTACAAATTCTGACATTATTGGGCCGAATAACCGTTGAGGATTGTTGAAGTAGTTTGTTGTTGTAGGTACTTCGCTTAAGAATCCTTGTGATTCTAGTTTACTTTGGTTGCTTGTTGGTTAAGTAATAATGCTAACTATAGTGTTTTCTTGGCCACAAAGCCTAGTAGACATGGCCATGACTTTTGGGACATCCCACTGGGACTTACCTCCAAGGTGGAAGTTAGTTTAAGGGGATCTCAATCGACGCTTGTATATATTGTACACCTAGTTACCCCCCTTGTCTATATTTTGAGTCTTAGACTATAGGGTTCCTCCTGGGTGAGGAGCATTAGTCTACTTCTTATTGACTCTAGGGTTGCTCTTAGCTGAGAAGCATTATTATACTTCTTATTGAATGCCCTTACATGGTTGTTATGTCTAGTATTAACCATACAAATGTTGATTTTGCATGGTTTGGCTATTTGAACTTGTTTTCTATAAAAAGTATCTTAGCCAAGTGAATGTTTTTGTGATTTCCATTTACTTTAGTCAAAGCATAAAAGCATTCATCTTGCATATTCTAGGTTATCATGAAGTTTTAATTGACGCACATATACAACTAGCCAATTGCAACCACCGTAAGACTAGTTCTCACAAGCTTCCTAGGCAGGGCCAGGAACGGGCATGTCATATAAAATCCAAAATATGTTCTCCAACAACTTCAATGATCTCCTCGAATCTCTCTACAGCTGTGTCAACAACCTCCATTCCCTTGGCCATCTCTCCCACAATGGCTTCCTTAACCATGACATTCTCCTGATGGTGAATAGCATCCAAAGTCGATGTTATGATGGTGGTGACCTCATCTACCTTGTTCCCTACTCACTGGGTCTCACTAGAGGGAATAGACCAAGGTTTTTTGCCAACCTTGTAATGAATGATCTAACACAAATGGCTCTAGTCCTTAGCATGTGGGCGATATCACATGCCCACTAAGCAAAAGCATGACCTAAATGACAGTGCACTTGGATAATAATGTAGTATATGTAGAATAAATCTCTCCTGGTCATAATGTTGGTGCCCTTCCTCTTGGCAGCAATAGAATGGGCAATCAAATAATGCACACACCGGATAGCCGGTGATCATAACTTGGACGGCTTTAGCACCTTAGGCTGGTAAGCCACATCATCATCAACAGCCTCATACTAGAACTCTTGAGGCGTAGGGGTGGTCAAACCAAAGTCGCACACTAAATCTGATGCCCATCAGCATCTTCACTGTATGACATGGTGAGACTAGGACGGGCTTCCGGTGAGGGAGGAACGTCCGGAGGGGAGATGTCCTAGGGGAGACTGCTTGAAACACTCAAAGAATAAAGGTTAGGAGGTCCCCGAAGTATTTTTCCGGGGAGGAGCCTCCAAGGCCCAAGTCAGTGTTTAAAGATGAAAGGTAAATAGGGAGCAGAGTGATTCTTCCCTTTTTTTGAGCGTCCCCACTTATTGAGGCCACTTCCTTAATATATATAGGAGGATGTGACCCGTTCAAATTATGACACGTGTTCAGTCGGATGTAACCTGTACCCTTGGGCGTAGCCGACTGCAGGCCGCTCAGGTCAGGGGCGAAGGCCAGAGTAGGCCTGCTTGACATGATGTGCTCAGTGGCGGCGTGCCAGAGCACATTTGAGGGCGGTGTGTTGGGAACGAGGGTGACATGTCAGAGGCTTCTTAATTTTTTCTACCGCACTCCCGAGGTCCCTTTGGTAGAAGGGAGCTCTTCGGAATAGGGGCCCTTTTTTTGAAGTCATCTCAGTAATTCGGGAGTCCCCTTGGCATTGAAGCTACCCTTTCGGGCGCGTTCTATTCTGCCGAAGGTGGAGGGTCTTTCTCCTCCAAGGCTAGTTCAGTTGCCTTGCTGAGGGGGGCGATGCGCCCTATTCCCGAGGTTAGCATTATCGTTCCCAAGGGCGTTGGTGGGCCACCGAAGTCGGATGCCCAAGGCGTCAGACTCTTTTTTCTGAGGTTGGTGCTCGTGCTCCTTGGGGGTGATGCTCGACTTTCCGAGTATGGTGCTTTGACTGAGCTTATAGGTTTAAAGGGTGATAGCACTTCGGCTATGACATGCCCCCCTCGAAAAGCCAAAGTGGAGACTTTAGCGCTAGGCTCTCTGGGGACACCTTGCAGGACTCCGAGCGGGACACCATACAAGAAGACACTTCGCTACCCAAAGGCGTGCCTTCCTAGTCGAGGTGTCATCACTTGCCCTCTGGTTAGTCCCTGGGTACTCTTCATTTTCACTTTTTCTGTTGCAGGTCAGTGGACCGTCGTGTCTCGTAACCGGGCATGTCAGTTTAGATAGGCATGCCTGGGTTTTCGCGGTGTCAGAAAGCACGTCCTCATTTCACGTGTTGGATGCCATGTGGCACGTGATGGTTGGGGGTAGTCATGTCGGTTACACCAGTTGTATCTTTTCGCCTTGGAGGGATAATTATGGTGACGATTCACCTTTGCAGGGTAGTTATGGTGATGATTTGTCTACCCTTGTTCGGTCTATATAAACCCACCTTCCCCTCATTTGCTTTCCTTTATCTTTCTCTTGCTCTCATCTGTCTTTGAGCTTTTCCTTCTCCTCCTTCTCTTTTCGCAGCGGTGCAAGCGGTGGAGCGATTTTTGGCAACCATTTACGACAGCATCTTCTAATACCGACTTCGACAAACATTTTGGTGGGTTTCCCTTCTAGAGGTCTTTCGGTCGTTTCGATTTCTCTTTTTTCTAGTCCCTGAAGCTTCCTTCCTTTTTCCCGATGTCCTTTAATTCTCCTTTCTGAAGTCATTTTTTCTGAGAGCTAGCAGCCTCTCATGTCTCACCCTTGTTGCTCTACTTCAAAAAAATTAGCAAAGTGGACAACCAAATTCTTTCTTCCCTCCTATGCCACCACCAGCCTGCCCTATCTTGGTCATTTCAACTTCATGAACAGTAGGGATGAGGTTACCGTCTAACATGCCCAACTGAAGGCCAGACTTCGGTTTCCCGCTCCAAAGATGATTTGCGACTTTTGCCAATTCCATGGCATAGCCATGAATCAGCTTTCACCCAACTCCAACTGTTACTTCAAAGTTTTTCTCTACATGTGTGGGGTTTTCAAGGTAGAACCCCACTTCATCATTTTCATACAGTACTACAAGCTCTATTCGGTCCCGAAGGGTGGCTTCTATTTCATGCTGCCTCAGGGATCTAGGAGCAAAAAATATAGGTTCACCTTTGGTACTAAAGATAGTTGGCGAGGGTGGCAAAGGAAGTTCTTCTTCCTGAAGGTGGCGGAGACATGGTCGGGCATGCCGACTAGGTGGGCTCAGGGAAAGCTGGAAACGGACGTCGTTGACCCCAAGAAGTTGCTAACTCCTGAGTTGGCAGCGAAGTTTAGGGACTTCGACAGCCGTATACGAGCTGTCATCGACTGGGATGCCGAGGTCCCACCGTGCTCTTTGTATCCCTTCCCTATTAAATGGAGCCTTATGACCGAGGAGGTTCTTCGGGAGCTGGGGGTGCTCAAGGAGCATGAAACGGACCTCGGTATGCCAGCTCCTGCTGCTGACGGGAAAAAGTGCTAGCTAGTGATGATCCTTTGGGGGGAGTTCTTTTACGAAGCCCTTTTTGGGAGTTAGTTACTTTCCAATTTTTTGTATAAGTATCCTTTTGGACTTACACTGATATTTTCTTGGTTTATCAAAGATGGGCGATCAGTCAGCCACTTTCTATAAATCCCTCTTCCTCGGTCAAGCCGAGAAGGGGTAACAGACGAAAAATGGGGCCCCGAAGTGGTGAAAGACATCTGGGGGCGGTCTGTCTTCGGCAAAGAAGGCGAAGAAGGACCCCCTTCCCCCGCCTTCAGAAGACGTCGAGGAGGCCGGGGATCAGCCTGAGGTCCAGGCTGTTCTGCCACCGGAGCTTGCCGTTAGCTCCATTGCTCGGAGTTCCACTACTTCGGCGGACCTTCTAGGCTCTTTGGCAGAAGGCCTTTCTACTAAGGAACTCGAGGAGCGCCGAAGAAGCAAGAGCAAACATGTCCCTGCCGAAGTGGAGGAGGTTTGGGACTCCAATGATGACGTCGCTGAGGTGGCGCCAGGTTTGTCCCTTAGACATTAGTACACTCAATCTCATTGATATATGACTAAGGAACAATGTCTTAATGAAACTATGCCTTGACCTTTTTGCAGAGGAATTGGCACCCTCGTCATGGATGGTAGAGCACACTCGGAGGCGGGCCCTTCGGGATTTCCATGTCCCGAAGGATAAAGTCTCGAGGGAGCTTTTTTGGGCTTTCACGGAGGACATGAATTTGTTCTCCGATGACTGCCAAAAAATGGCTCCCCAGATGGCGAGGGGTGTCCTCACCCAGGCTTCCTTCAAATCAGTTGTCGAAGAGTGCGTGAACGAGGAGGTCCTCGCCACAAAGATGTCTGTGCATGCTGCCCAGGTACTCTTCAGGCCCTTTATGATTTTTTCTCCCAATTTTTTTCTAAGTGTTTGGCTTTCCTTGTGCAAGTTTTACGAAGTGTCCTCCCCTATTTTTACAGCTCTTGGGGTATAGTGGATACTTTAGAGCTTGGGTGGCAAAGCAATCTTCGGTCCGTGCTTAGGCCAAAGATCGTCTAGAGAAGGCCAAAGTGTTCTGTGCTAACTCGGTCGCCAAGAACGCCGAGTTGAGCAGAATAGCCAATGAGGAGGTTGCCAAACTTCGGGAGGAACTTTTGAAGGGCCAAGAGGAGCTCTTGAAGGATTTTTCCCAGAAGATGTTCGACCTCGGTGCAAAGGTCGTGAGTCTGACCTCGGCTAATGAGGCCTGTCGAAAGGAGAAAGAGGAAGATTCCACTCTCCTGGCGAAGGCCCTTGCTGACAATGCCAAACTCCAGGGCAAGGTCGATGCCCTAAAGAAGGAGACGAAGAAGAAGAAGAAGACAAAGAAGCTGGAGAAATAGGTCACTGATTTGTAGAATGAGGTGGAGGACCTGTCTATCGAGTTGGACAAGGCTAACCAGGCAACCAAGGTTGGCTTCCAAGATGGCTTCTACCTAGCTCGACACCAAGTCTTGGCCAAATATCCAGACCATGACCTTTCCTTCCTGGCTACCCTGAACATCCCCGAGGGGCCTCACTAGACCTGGTCGCAGATTGAGCTCCTCAACTTGCTATTTTCCCCTCCTCTAGCACCGAAGGCGGCGCCTAAGGACACTGGGGATGGAGGATCTCATGACGCTGAGGTCCCTTAGATGTTTTAGGGCTTTTACTTTGTCTTCTGCTTTTTCTTCATAATCTTCTCCTTGTAATCTCCTCTTTGTAATAAGGCCTTCTCAATGACAGGTTTCCTTCCCTTAAAATTTGGTCAAGTCCTTGAGCAACAATCTTTGTTTCTAAGAGTTGTTTCAACCACCTTCGGTTTAGGGCCCTTGGGAAGATATTTTTCACTCTTTTTGTCGACCACCTTCGGGGAAACACTGACTTTTGATGAATACCCCTTGGCAAAGTTTGGTCTATTTTCATCAGCCGTATTTGGTGGACGCACTTTTTGGGAAAATGACCCAATCAATTTGGGAACGAATACGTGATTTTCACAAGTACATACTTGAACTTTGTTTGGAGAGAACTCTTGGGTGGAGTTATTTTCCTGAAAATTGTCTGTACTTAGAAAAAATTTCTAACTTGTACAATTTCTTATCAAAATTCTAAGTGTAGAATTTCTTCAAGGCATTTTAGTGCCATGTATTCTTCAGCTCTCCACCTTCGGTATCGCCAAGCTTATAGACTCCGTTTCGAACCTCGTCAAGGACTAAGTAAGGCCCTTCCTAGTTTGCCTGAAGTACCCGATGGGATGGCCTTCGGTGTTCGAACTTGGCCTTTCGGAGAACGAGGTCTCCCTTCCTTATTCCTTTTTGCCTAATGCGCAGGTTCGTAGCTGTGGCCATCCTTTGCTGAAAGGCTTTTCTTTTAAGTTCAGCCACTTCTCTGTGTTCATCAATTAGGTCAACGTTAGTCCTTAATCCAAGGTCATTTCCTTCCTCGTCGAATACTTGTACCTTGACCGATGGCTGGACTACCTTGACAGGAATAATTGCCTCTGTGCCGAAGACGAGCGAGAAAGTTGTCTCACCCATGGCCCTTCGGGGTGTTGTCCGATAGCTCCATAGCACACTAGGAAGTTGGCCTGGCCATTTTCCCTTTACTTTCCCCCAATCTCTTTTTCAGACCATCTTTTATGGTTTTGTTAGATACCTCTACTTGTCTGTTTCTCTGAGGATGAGCTACCGGGGCGAAGTGCATTTTTATCCCAAGGTCAGTGATGAATTCTTGGAATCCCTTGTCAATAAACTGGGAACCATTGTCGACCACTATCACCCTTGGTATGCCAAATCTGCATACAATGCTCTTCCAGACAAATTTTTGTATGTCCTTTTCTGAAATGGTTGGTAGGGGCTCTACCTTGACCCACTTACTGAAGTAATCCACTGCAACCACGTAGAACTTCACTCCTCCAGGTGCAGTCAGGAGTGGCCCGATGAGGTCAATGCCCCATACTGCGAATGGGCAGGGGTAATTTCCGGGAGGTTATTAACTCCTATGGTAACCTCTGGAAGTGGACATGTCTTTGGCAATTATCACATTTCTGGACAAACTGCCTCGCGCCCTTTCTTAGGGTGGGCCAGAAGTAGCCCTGGTGGAGTATCACTCCTACCAAGGCGTCAGTTCCAATGTGGGAACCACAAGCCCCCTCATGGACTTCTTCGAGAACTGTCCTAGTGTCCTCTTCGCCGACAAACCTTTGTAGTGGTCTTGCATACCCCTGTTGGTACAATTCTTCCCCAATTAGGAAATAGCGTCCAGAGCATCTTCGCACTTTTACGGCTTCATGAGGGTCATCGGGAAGCTTCGAGGTCGTAAGATACCTTTTTATGGGATTCTTCCATCCTCTTCCCGAGGTTGTTATGCTCATTATTGCTATCCTCGGATGGCTCAATACTTCAGTGGACTTTTTCAATTTAGCTAGGCTATCTGCTTCAATGTTGTCTCGGTGAGGCACGTTCTTAATGTGGACCGTGTCGAACTCCTGAACGAGCTTTGATGCGAGCTCGTGATATTTTGCCAAAGTTGGATCCTTCGCGGTATAGTCTCCTACCATCTATCGGACCACTAGCTGAGAATCGCTGTGGGCATTCAGGTTTCTCACGCCAATTCTTTTAGCAAGGCGTAATCCTACGATAAGGGGTTCATACTCTGCCACATTGTTGGTGACGTTAAACCCGAATTTGATGGCTTTCATGACCTCCATACCCTCGGGGCAATGAATGATTACTCTAGCTCCCTGGTGCTCAGAGCCGGAGGCCCCATCTACAAACAGAGTCCACTCTGGTTCACTTTTGATGAGATCTGATTGACCATCTTCGGCAATGGGTACTTCAGCAATGAAATCCACTAAAGCTTCAGCTTTTATTGCCTTCCTCGGTTCATAGGTGATATCAAACTCGCCGAGCTCTATGCACCACTTGGAAAGCCTTCCTGAGTGGTCTACCCTCTTCATGATGTCCCGAAGAGGTAGGTTACTTCGGACAATAATGGGATGGCCTTGGAAATATGGACACAATCTTCTGCTTGCAAGCACCAGGGTGTAAATAGCTTTTTGTAGTAGAGGGTACCTGACTTTGGCGCCATTCAAGGACTTGCTCAGGTAGTATACTGGCCATTGTTCCACCCCCTCTTCCTTCACAAGAACCGAACTTAGTGCCTTTTTCATGACAGCGAGATATAGTACGAGGGGTTCCCCCTCCCGTGGCTGCCGGAGTGTTGGTAGACCAGTCAAGTAGACCTTAAGCTCTTCCTAGGCCTTTTGGCAATCTTCGTTCCAAGGATGCATATCGCTTACGAGGTCACCACCATTTTTTGCTGCGTTAGTGAGGACCTTAATGAACTGTCGGCATCGATTTCCATATCTGGAGATAAACCTGCTAAGGGATGTTATTCTCCATGTGAGCCTTTGCACATCCTTCGTTGTGGCAGGAGTTCGGAATCCTAGTAGTGCTTTGAGCTTTTCTGGATTGGCATCGATACCACTTTCTGACACCATAAATCTAAGGAACTTACCCGCACTTACGCCAAAGATGCATTTTTCAGGATTGAGGCGGATTTCAAAGGTTCTCAGTTGGCGGAAAGTTTCCTCCAAGTCCGCGATGTGACTGCCAGGCACTTTGCCCTTAACTATCATATCGTTGACATAGACTTCCATGTTCCTCCCTATTTGGGCGTTAAAGACCTTGTTCATTAGCCTCTGGTAGGTGGCTCCTACATTTTTAAGCCCGAAGGGCATTCTAACGTAGCAATATGTAGCAACTTCAGTGATGAAGGCAATTTTTTCCTTGTCGTCGGGGTCCATCCTGATTTGGTGATACCCGCTGAAGGTGTCAAGGAAACTCAGGAGACCATACTCGGCGGTCGAGTCCACCAACTGGTCTATTGGCGGCAGAGGATACGAATCCTTAGGGCAAGCGTCATTCATGTTTCAGAAGTTGATGCACATTCGGAGCTTGTCACTCCCTTCTTTCGTGGCGAGAACCACATTACTAAGCCATTCGGGGTATTTGACTTCCCTAATTACACCTACGTCTATTAAGTGCTGGACTTCAGTTTTGACAAAATTATTTTTGTACGCCGAAAGGCTTTACTTTTTTTGACAGACGGGCTTTGCTTCTGGGCGTACTTTAAGGCTATGTTGAATTATGTGAGGGTATACCCCAAGCATGTCCTTCGGCGAGTAGGCAAATAAGTTTTTCCTTGTCGTCTTCGGCCAATTTTTCCCCTATTCGGGTATTTCGGCCTGGGACAAGTTCTATATCTTCCGTTTCTATTTTCTCAGAATCTTCTGTTCCTTCTCCCTTTGAGTCTCCTGTGAGTCTGATCTTCACTCCTGTAGTCTGTGCGCAGTTTGTCACCGGGGCCCTTCTCGCTTTGACAAATACTTTCCTCGCCTCCCCCTGGCCGATAAAGATCTCAACATCTCCATCCTTTGTGGTGATGGTGACAGTCAAGTCTTTCACATCCGGGCAGATATAGAAGTTTCCTTGCGTTTGCCTCCCAAGGATGGCATTATATGACAAAGGGACATCTATGACGATGAACCTTCTCATTGTGGAGGGAAACAGCTCGTCTTTGTTCTTCAGTGAAATTCCTCTTAACATCAAGGGAAGATCAATCCATTCGAGGACAAGGAGTTCGGACGATCCTACTCCGAAAGTAAGAGAAGTGACAGGCTTGAGGTCGCTCCTTGAGATACCCAAACTCGGTAGTAGATGAGAGAACAAGACGTCAGCATTAGAACCATCATCAAGCAGTACTCTTTTGACGTCCCAACTCCCTATCCTTGCCATGACCAGCAGTGGATCGTCATGAGGGAATATTATGGTAGACCCATCTTTCTGAACAAGCTTTTTTGAGGGGTTTCCATTTTCCATCACCGCGATCTCCCTTGCTTTTCTTTTCCTCTCTCCTGATGGGAGTCCTGTGGTGATCATCTGTATTACTCCTGCCAGAGGTGGAGGATATCTCCTAGGACTTCGGTTCCAGCGTCTATCGGAGTCATATTCCTCGTCATCTCCTTTCCTTTCTTCCCTCCTCCCATTTGGGGAGAGCATTCGCAGGTAACGCCAAAGTTGGCCCTGCTTTATCAGGGATTCTATGTACTTCCTCAGTTGGAAGCAATCGTCGGTATCATGCCCATGGTCTCGATGGATCTGGCAAAACTTTTCTATGTTCTTTTTGTTGTCCGAAGTCATGGCCTTTAGACGTTGAATTTGGGTTCCTTGCCTTTCTATGGCCGTGAGGATCTTTGTCCTTGTGGTGTTTAGGGGAGTAAAAGTCACCGGCTTCTTTCCTCTAAGCTTCCGAGGTCGTCCCCCTGATTCGGTTGGGTAGCGAGTTTGTTGGCTTGGCCTCTCGGTATGGACGTGGTCCGGCTTGGGGCCTCCCATCCTCAGCTCTTCAGCTATCATATGCTGCTCAGCCCTTCAGTAAAAATCACCGAGGGTGTTCGGGGGCTCTTTAGAGAATTCGTAGAACAACTATGAGTCTTTCCGAAGTCCCCGTATCATGGCGAGGATACGTATCTCTGGCCTAAAGTCTGGCACGCTTAAGGCTTCCCGGTTGAACCCCTTGACATAGTCACGAATAGTTTCCCCATTCTTTTGTGCAATGTCGAACATTTGGACTGGCATTTTCGCCGTCAGCCTACTTCCGATGAATTGCTGCGTGGAGGCGGTAGACAACTCTTGGAATTCCATGATGGTTCTGGGGACTAACGAGTTGTACCATGCCGTTGCTGGTCCCACGAGGGTGACCTCAAAGCATTTGCACAGAGTGGCATCATCAGCACCGTGCAATACCATGCTACGCCTGTATTTGGTCAGGTGAGCCTGGAGGTCACTTCGGCAATCGTAGGTTTCCAAACGGGGCACCGAAAAGTCACCCGGCATAGGTGCTTCGACTACTGCTCGGGTAAACGGTGATTCGTCCCTGTTGGAGGTTTCTAACAACCTAGACCAGGCAGGCTTCCGAGCTACCTGTCTTTCCACTCTTTCTAGCCTCTTTAGGTTTTTGTCTATGAGGAGTGTGGCACTGGGCTCTTCTTCTTGCTGCCTAGAAGCCTCTGGCAATGGAGAGTTACGCCTCCTTTTTGGAAAGTAACTTTGGCGCCGAGGGTATTGTGATTTCTCCTCTGGTGAAGAACTCCTACGGCGGGGGGTCCTGGGTCGCTTGGGGCCAGCTTCTCTAGTAGGGCAAACCTTGACGGGTATATTTTCCATCGAGGACTGATCACGTTGGTCCCCGCTTCACGAACTCCGGTGAGTTGACTTCAGGCTTCTCTACCGATGAGGTACTCGTGAAGATGGCCTTCGGTCTGGAGGTGGCTGTAGCCATCTTCGGTCTAGTTGCTGTGCCATTTTAGCCACAACGGAGCGCTGAAAATCACGCAGGAAGCTCATGGTAATGGTGAGAGGATGTTCATCCTAAGGCAAGGAAGTCCCTACTGCGGGTTGTTTGGTTGCCAGTTGAACCTTTGGCGCGGAAAGGGACTTTGGGAGCCCCTTGTCCTTAGAATGCCGAGCTTCAACGACGGCCACCTGGGAGTGGGTTCCCACAGATGGTGCCAAATGATGCCCATCAGCATCTTCACTGTATGACATGGTGAGACTAGGAGGGGCTTCTCGTGAGGGAGGAACGTCCGGAGGGGAGATCTTCTAGGGGAGACCACCTGAAACACTCAAAGAATAAAGGTTAGGAGGTCCCCGGAGTATTTTTCTGGGGATGAGCCTTTGACACCCAAGTCAGTGTTTGAAGATGAAAGGTAACTAGGGAGTAGAGAGATTCTTACCTTTATTTGAGCGTCCCCCCTTTTTGAGGCCACTTCCTTAATATATATAGGAGGATGTGACCCGTTCAGATTATGACACGTGTTCAGTTGGATGTAACCTGTACCCTTGGGCATGAAGGCCTCTAGCCGACTGCAGGCCACTCGGGTCAGGGGCCAAGGCCAAAGTAGGCTTGCGTGACAGGATGTGCGCGGTGGCGGCGTGCTAGAGTACATTTGAAGGCGGTGTGTTGCATACGAGGGTGACATGTTAGAGGCTCCTTAATTGTTTCTGCCGTACTCCCGAGGTCCCTTCGGTAGAAGGGAGCTCTTCGGAATAAGGGCCCTTTTCTGAAGTCGTCTCAGTAATTCGGGATTCCCCTTGGCACTGAAGCTCCCCCTTCAGGCACGTTCTGTCCTGCCGAAGGTGGAGGGTCTTTCTCCTCTGAGGTTGGTTCGGTTGCCTTGCCGAGGGGGGCGATGCGCCCTGTTCCCAAGGTCATCATTATTGTTCCCAGGGGCGTTGGTGGGCCACCGAAGTCGGATGTGCAGGGCATCAGACTCCTTTTTCTGGGGTTGATGCTCGTGCTCCTTGCGGATGATGCTCGACTTTCCGAGTGTGGTGCTTTGCCCGAGCTTATTGGTTTAAAGGGCGATAGTACTTCGCCTATCAGAACCTATGTGCTCATCAAACTTAATATGCTCCTGGGTGTAGAAACCACATCGCCACCTAACTCATCGATGCTCATCAAGTAGCTCTCCACACCCAAATAAAACCTAACTCCATCATCCCTGGTCCTGCTAATGTTCTTAGTATCGAACTCCAAGGTTCTTGGTGTGCTCATATTTAATTATGTTTTCTATAGGTTTTTCCCTTGTATTTGCTTGTCTATTAATGTGTTTTTGCTAGGATATGATGCTTAATTAGTTCATATTTCACTTTCAGGTAATATTTAAGCTTCACGTGAGTAAAGAAGGATTTTGGTAAAGTTTTGGAGTTGAATTACAAGTTTTGGCGGAAGTTTTGGATCTTAAACGACTTTGTACACGCTGTGTTCAATTACATGCCCATGTTCTTAGTTGTGCCATTAAAGCTCCTAATTTTTACATTTAAGGTGACAAACACACCCTACAACATGCCCCTGCTACTTCCCGTGTTTGCCCAAACATGTCCATGTTACTGCCCGTGCTTGCATACTATTGGCCTTTTTGAAGTTATTTTTAAGGGTTTCGAAGAAAATAAGCATGAAGGCACCCAGAGGTTGCCAAGGACTACCTGGGAAGGCCATAAGGAAGGAAAATACATAGAAAAAAATAGAGAGATACAAGAAATGAGGCAAAAAAAGAAAAAAATTAAGTTTTTCAGGTAGGAAGGCTGTTGGAGGCAATTCTGATGATCAGCACTGTTTCATGAGCACCAGATTGAAGATTTCTTTGAGAAGAAAAAATTAGCCATGGATCATTCTTTTCTTAGTTTTCTTTTGATTCTTTAGTGTTTATTTTGTGGCACCATAAGGTAAACTTTTCCTACTCATACTTAGAGTAGATGAATCCTAGGATAATTTTGTGTTTGTAATTATTTCTAGTTTAATATGATCATGTGTTTCTCTTGTGATTCATCATATGTGCTTTATTACATTGATTAATAGTAGCTAGCCTGTTAATTCAATGTAGGATGATAAACATGCATTAGGTAGTATCTGGTATGTTTATTATGGTTCACCATTGGATAAAAAGGATGTTATCGTAACAAGGACTAATGGGTGTGATATAATACCATCAAACTAGGCTAAAACCTGGTAGTGGGTTATAGGACATTAATGAGTTCTTAGGAAGCGCGGTATGCCTCGACACCTTATCGATGACTTAAAAATAGGGTTAGTGTAATGGGAATAATAGGAAGCTAATCTACCTTGGGTAGTGCTCCATGGTCCAAGTTATTCACAATCGATAATCTACCTTAGGTAGTACTCCATGGTCCAAGTTATTCACAATCCTATTAAACCAGAGTAAAAGCAACATGAAGGAAATTCTAAGGGGATTCGATTCTAAGTATGAGGTTTCCTATCATTGATTGTTTTATTTGTTTTCTGATGCTTGCCGATAGTTAGTAGTTTATTTTACTACATTAGTTAGTCTAGTTAATTCATAGTAGTTAGTTACACAATTCTTTTTAATTACCGATTAGATAATAAGAAGATATTAAGTACGGTAGACAACCTCCTTTCATTGGGAATAATAATCTTGATACTTGCGACTACTATATTTTAATTATAGGTGTGCTTGCTTGTGAGTGCACATGTTTGTTTGAGTATAGAGAGATTAGATGCATCCACACTATTACTAGTATAGTGGGAACGATTTGTTGTGAACTACAAACACACCAAGTTTTTTAGCACCGTTGCCGGGGAACATTTGTTAAGTTTTCTACTTGAATAATTAATCTCTATTAATCTGGCCTTTTACTTTATTGTAGTATTTTCCTTTGAATTTTAGTTACTTTTTAGTTTATTTATTTCATGTTTTTTCTTGTAAGAGAATCGGTGCTAACATGAGAGCTAGTATGCAAAATTTTGACACCTAGCTACGTCAACTTGCTAAGATGCTTTCCAAGAGGCTGTAAAGAGCTTTACCAGTGAATACCGAACTAAATCCTAGAGGAGTTTTCAATCTAGCTTTTTATCACAAAGTGGATGGTCATGTGGAAGTGAAGATGTTGGAGAAGGAAGCACCTGTTTGAGTAATGAAGGAGATTACCAAGCTGATGACATTAAACCAATGCTTCTTGGGAGTCAACCCAAGCATTAAACTTTTCATTTAATTTCATTTTTGTTTTGTTTGCTTTTCATTTTTAGTAGTTAATTAGCTTTTGTTTGTCTTGTGATCTCGTACTTTGTGTTGTGATGCTAGAATCTAGAGTATTTTGGGAAGAAACTATGCTTAAAGTGAGAGAAAAAGGTTAAATTCAAATCCGGTTAAGTTTGCAAATTTTACAAGGTTCTAGGAGCCACACACACCTTTGAACATGTTTGTGTTCAAGGCCATGTTAACCAGCACAGTTACAAATATAGCCATATTTGATTTATACAATTGATTTTTTATGAGGAATTTAATTTAAGCTCTAGAGTACAAATAGAAGCTGTGCTCAAGCCATGTTAGGGGGCGTGTTTTACAACATGGCCTCATCTATGGCCATGTCCTTAACTGTATTTTTCAAATTCTTAAAATTGTAGAGTTTAAAAAAATACACATACATACCCATATTTTCAAACATGTTTATATTAGATGGTCATATACACCCCCATGTTGGAAAAGCTGTTTCATCTCCATGTTTTAAAAAAATACATTCGTTTTAAAGCGCATACACAATAATCTACACAACCGTGTTGTCAAGCATGCGTGCTATACATAGTCTCAGGCTTGTGTATGTTTTTACCCATGTTTGGTCTGTATTTTGAAAATTTTTGAGCTCCAAAGTACATACACAGTTAGTTAAGTGATCGTGTCTGTGGACGTGTTAGGTATACATGATTGTTTACATGACAGTGTATAGACCCGTGTTGTGCTTGTGTGTTTCAAAAAACAAAAAAGGATTTCAATCTGTTGCACAACACGTGGCACGCCCATGTTTAACATCATGTTGAGGAAGTTGTAAGGAACATAGGCATTTACATGCCCTTGTTGCAAGCTGTGTTCCATCCTATTTAAGCTTAGTTTGAGATTTTTCTGATCTACTTCACACAAAACTCACTTAAACTTTCCCCTTATGCCACCAAACTAAAACCCTAACTTCCTTGCATCTCGGGTAATGTTTTTCATTGTTGGAAGAGTCTGTTTCTTGCCTAGATTCTCAATTTTGATCCCTCCATTGTTGATTTTCTCTTTCTTCAAGTAACTCTCTCTCTCTCTAACTTTATTTGAAGATTATGGAATATTGGCTCAATTTCTTGTTATGGGCAAGTTATATATGAGTTAGTTGTTTGATTTTGCATGCCTATTCATGTTAGTTTTGAGTTAATATCATGTTATGTTAGTATTGCATTTTTGGATGATGTGTTGGAAGAAGAAAAGTTGGAATTGCATGGTTGATAGAATTATTGTTTTGTACGATGATTTGTTGAGTTTTATGGCTTGAATGGATGACTATATGATCCATGGATTATGGAAAATATCTTGATTATTTAATTTATCTTAAAATTTCATGAAATCTAGGAATTAGTAGTCTTTTACTATTGTACTGCATATGTTTCTTGAGCACCAAGAAAGAGCCTAATTGTGAACTACATTGTTGTAAATTCCCTTGATTAAGTATGCATTTAGATTTTGTTGTTAAGCCTGATAATCTTGACGCCTAAAGATAAATTGGAATTGTTTCATATAGGGGGGAATTCTAGTGATTTTTATTTAGAGCTCTTATCTTTAGAATTATTGTTAATTATATGGTATTTGAGATTATTTGTTGCAATGTGGAAAATCTTCTGCATTTTTTAGGATGATGAAGCACCAAGAGAGGCTCCTGATCTACATCAAGAGGCCAGAAAAGAAGCCGAACAAGGCACATCTTCTTGTCAATTTCAATGAGGATTCCTAGTAGGACAGATGCGACATTTTGAGGATGAAGAAGTTTAAAGCCAATAAGGTGATCTACCGGGGCACCTTGGCTCAACTGGGATTATTAGAGGATGTCAAAGCTATAATGGATTCCGATGAATTGCTATCAATTTTTGATTTCCAGGAGCCTACTTATGGTGAGCTCACCCGCCAATTCTTGAGCACATTTGAGTTGGACACAACCAAGATCAGCCAGAGTTGCCCCCGATGTAATGAAGTCCCACCTTGGAGAGCGGAACTTCAATTTGAGTTTGGATGAGTTAGGATGCTGCCTGGCTTCTACCCTCAGGAGTTCATCAGTTTTGATGAGTACAGAGGCTCGATATATGAGTTTGGTGCCACGCCTACCACTCCATAGGAGTTCTGGATGGACATTCCCAAGGATAGGGGCATATACTAGTCGACTGCATCCAAAGCTTCCAGGCTGAGGATGTTGGCTATGCATTATGTGCACTATTTGATCACCTATTCCATTGGTGGCAGGAGGGAAACACAGGCATGGTGACCAAGACAAACCTCTTCCACCTGTATTGTACTATCCACCAAGTGCATGTCACTTGGGTATTTCATTTACTTGGTGGGCGTAGGATACTTGTTACCCACTTCGGGGTAGTCCAATTATGGTGCCAAAATTGTGCATTTAGACTCCCAGGATTGATAATGTTCTATATGCTATCAGAACACTACCCTTAGTGTGCATACCCAAGTGGCCTTCTTAGGCACTATGTAAACACATGCGTATTGGTCCAACCATCACACACATATTCACATTTCATGCACACCGTGGCAGCATAGAAGGAAAACACTAGCACGAGTCTTAATCTTGGCTACCACACATTAGGCAATCTTGTTAAGTTCTAGTGACCAGTCACTGCATCTGTAACTTCCAGTAATAAAATGTATCATTCTAGCCATGTACCCTGTAAGGGCTCTCCAAAAATTCAGATCATGATTACTGAGGTAACTTTGATTATTTTAGTAATTTAATATACTTAGAATATTTAATACAAGCAAATTCTCGATTTAATAAAGTATAGTAGCTTAAACACGACAAAATTGTTCACTTAAGAAAATCGGTCCAAGACGGGCATTTTAGTCATTTCATATAGTGACCCATTTTCATTTCACGGTTGGATAGAGGATGGAAAAAATATTGAATTTAAGGTATCACAGTTTTTCATAATTCCTACTCTACCCTTGTGAAATTGTGACTTGACTAAATTGTATGTAAATGGTTTATATGTACCCCTCAAAAGTAGTAGGCTAAAATTGCACATCTATCAAAGCCGAGGACTGGGCAGGTAATTAAGGTAAAGGGGGATTCAGACGCAGAATAATTCCGGTTTTGGTCCTAATTTTTCTATTCAGTCCTGGGTAAGTCACCAGCGTACTATTGTGTACAAAGAAGGCACCATGTGCGTGGCAAGTGCAATTAAAGCCTACATAAGTTGACTTTCCATTAATTGCTCGGCCATGTTCTTCCTCCAGATCCAGACCACCCAAGAGCATTCTCTCCCTTTCTAACTCCATAGCTAACCAAATCCAAGCTCCAATCCATTAAATTCAAGCAATTAAGCAAGTTTTTAAAGGAAAATCAAGTATGGAAGCATCCTAAGCTTGATTTTCAAGTTATTTGTTCAAGTAAGTTTCATTTTGTTCTTCACTTGTTTTTGAGCTTCATAAGGCTCTGTAGCTACTGGATCTACTGATTTGAGCTTAGTTCTTGTTTGTTTATTAAGGGAAAAACAACAAGAAAAGCTTGGGAATTAAGCTTAAGTAAGAAAGGTAAGAACTAATTCAATTTTTCCATATTTTTTATTAATTCCAGAATTTTTGTGGGTTTATAAATCTAGAATTAAGTGTGTTATAATTAATTTTTGTTAGCTTGTGAAGGAAAAAATACGTTTAAAACCCATTTGAACCAAGTGGTTGAAAGAAGGCTAAAAGCGTAGATATATGTTGATTCGGTTCGGATTTGTCCAAATTTTTGGGTTAATTGTGTTGGAAAGTGGTTGGATTTAATGTGTTTATATTGGTTCCTGGTTGATTATAAGAGAAATAATCAATAGGAACCTAGATTGTTCAGTTTTGGAGTTTAAAGGATACAACATCGAAACCGGTGTTGTTGTGTGTTGAGTAAAGGGCCGGTTAATTGGAATCCATTGAGAAGGTTATTCCTAACCATTTAAACCATAAGAAATGTTGTAATATTGTCCTAAATATGGTTTATTTATGTAGCTAAATGATCAATTAAAAGAGAAATACTCAAGCTACTATAAACGGTACAAAGAAGAATACCAAAAACCGAGACCATAAGAACATTGAAGTTGGTGTTTGCTTGCATTAATTATTCAAGGGAAGGGATTTTAAGTTCAAGTTTAAATTGATGCATTATGAATTTATCTACAATGCATTAATTAAGGGAGTAAGAGGTGGACAAGAAGTGACTTAAGGACTAAGTAATTATATAGTCCTTAAGTAAGTATAGGGGGTACTAAGTATTCAAGATGGGCTTTGATGCTCAAGAGTACCCTAGCTAAGCTACCAAGCTTGGTAAGAATGAGCCACCAAGTTTAAGAACTCCCTGTACAATGTGAGTAAGGGTAAGTAATGGCAAGCCAAGCTTGCTAAGGCAAGAGTTAAGCTCTTGTAACAGTAAGAATGAGTAATGGCAAACCAAGCTTGCTAAGGCAAGAGTTAATCTCTTGTAAGAAGGACTAAGTCGAGGATGGGTTCCCTGCCATAGAACTCGTACTAGTGGCCATTAGTCAAGAGCTCATAACATTTTGAGCTCACATTAAGATGTGTATATATGTTATATATGCTGGGCCCTAAAGTTTATTTTGCAGGTATTTAATTCCTTACTGAGAATTCAAGATTCTCATTCCCTTAAGTATCACATTGTGCAGATACTAGTAGTGTGAAGCCTAACACCCACTAAAGGGTTGTTAAGCAAGGTTTTGGTGCAGGTACTTAAAATACCATGAATCTTTAATGATTCTAAGTTATTGGTTAGTAATATTATTGTACTAACTAAGTTATTTAAAATAGCCTTAACAGATACAGGCAAAGTGCATAAAGAGAAGTTGGACCTCTCATTTCTGGAGCTTCTGTTCTCAAGTGGGAGTTAATATAATAGTCTTAGACTTTGTACATATTGGGTACTTAGGTACCAAGGAAATGCCTCTAGTTTGACTTATGTGTATGGAGTTACTTAATGTATATATCTATATATACACTATGGTTGCTTATGGATGTACATAAGTTAAGTGTTATGTGTACATAAGTTAATGCTTGCAGTTTAAATAAATGACGTGAGTATTAGCTTAGCCATTTGCAACTAAGAGCACGAATACTAAATCCTGATTATCCCAAGATCCTAGGAACACCCTATATCAGGGTAAGCGATGAGGTTCCCTCACATACCCCCCACTATTTTCTTTGCTCCATTATCAAGTAGAGACTTAGAGAAAACCAAGGAATTTTTTTTTACATCAATAGGCCACCTATGGACCAAGTTATGGATTTTTTAAGTTGGTTACAAAATTCTTACCAAATGAACACTAACTTAGCCATTTTTGTAACTTCATATGTTTGGCTACATGGCTCCAAATTCAAAAATTCCAAATCACAGTTCAACCTCTAGATGTTCTCTAGGTGTGGTCCAAATTTAATACCAATATTTCTTCTACATAGGGAGATATTGAACTTTAAGGGCAGAGTCAAAATTCGCATCACCTTATAACCATTTTGCCCATACAAAATTTCATAGGTGTGCAAACACTTTATTCATAACAGGAAAGCCCTCCAAGGCTACCCCATATATGTCCATTACACATGGTAAATACATTCCCTTGCATTTAGCAACCATATGTGGCTAAAACAGAATTTACAAGTAAGCAGCCCATCATTCACACTTAGGCAGCTTCGCACCACATCAGTTACATAGCCAGAACATTACTCAAATGTTCACATACTTGTCTCATTTTACATACACTACATGTACATTCAAACATGAACTAAAAAATGGTCTTAACTTGGCTAAATACGCACCCTAAGTTATGGGAGTGCCTGACACACAATGGACTACAAAACAGGATGCTGGACAGCTGCTGCACAACACAATAAGTACCATCACTAAAAGTACCAAATGTGCTCCTAAAATCACCAAAATTTCCAGATCATAACTAGAGATATAGATGTTCATCTTCCTGAAATTTTAGATGAAAAATAAAGCCACAAATGTCAGTTTGAATTTGATCTTTCCGCTGAACCTAAAATGACAGAATTGAGGGGGGTAAGTTTCATTGAGAAACTTAGTACAGGTTGCACTTGGATTCAATAGGTAATGTAACCATCATTAAAACCTAAATCCAAAGAAACTAAAACAAGAAAACTACAATACATATATACAAGATATAGCAACCAAATGCAGCAGCCATTCACAACCAACAAACACATGAAATGCGGCAGCGACAATAACCATGGATTAGTCTATAAAACACATAATAAACATAACCCAATCACTGTGGAAGCCATCCTCAAGCTAATGCTTGGTCTTAGGAGGATTTTAAAACTAGTTAATACTAACTTTGGGCTCTAGAAACCCTCACTTCACTACCATCATTGTGCACTTCACACTAGGTCACAAAACCTTCAATAAGTGCTCTCCCCTCACTAGCTTGGTTCATCAAGCTCATGGCTCTCTTCCAAGCTTAGCCCTTACTCCATGGTTGCTAAAAAATATAGAAAACAACCCATAAGAGGAAGACAACCCATACTAAAGTAGGTAGGCCAATAATCAAGCTTGATCCTTGAAGTATCCAAACAATAGCTCTAGTTTGCTTCCAATTGCTTCATTTTGCCTTCAATTTCAATCTATTGCAAGTTTGAAGGTGTGGTGGCTATGGAGGAGGTGTGGCTATGTTCTTGGGCTAGATGAAGCCAAACATGAGGGAGAGATAAATGAATTGGCCACTTAAATGGCCTTAGATGAGCTTAAGGGCACAAAACACACTTAAACAAGCTTAACCTTGCTTTATGTCATTTTCCTTCTCACTAATTATGGTTTCTGTCTTAAACTCATTGGGACACATGTGTCCAACATATTTGACCCATTTACAAGCCATCACCACCCCTCCCTAGGGAGGAAAACTCCAAATTGCTTCATTTGACTTAAGTCAAAGACATACACATCCTAAGGCCTACATTAGAACACTTAGGTCCTTTATGCCTTTTGTGCTTTCTTTGCCCTTAGTTGTCTTCCATAAGCAATTTGGTCCTCCAATAGAACTTTCATGCCATTCATATCCTTGCCATAACTCTCCAAAGCTCTTTCTTGAGAGTTTGCAATTAAGTACCTGAATTTCCAGAATCTTACAAAAAAGTTCATAGGTTGCTTGACAAACAAGCAACCCTTAATGCTTTTCTTGATGTCCAAGTTACCAACTTTGAACACTTTTAAGGAGGTGTTCATTATAGCTTTTACCCCTCATACTTCAATCACTATGAAGAGAATTACACAATATAATGGCTTTTTTACTGTTATGCCACACTTGTAATTCTCTCATTTTTGTGTGGTGGTAAGAATACCGCCTACCATGTGAGGACTGGTGCATTATGTGTAGGACCGTTCATGACAAAGTTGGCCCGAAACATCGATGTTTTCCCACCATATGAGCTGATTACTAAGGCGACGAGGCTTGGGATGGCCAACATGGATTTGTTCAAGGCTTTTGGGATGTTGAAAAAGGTTAGACACCTAGACAGCTTGATGAGTTCATTCTATGATCATAGGTAAAGATTTGAGTTAAGAAGACTCTTGCTTCTAGGACACAGGTTGCCTCTACCTCTACTAGTACTAGATCGCCCACGTTGTCAGATATCTTTTAGAGGTAGTAGCTTATCCTGGATTGTCTTCGATTCATGTTAGATTAGATGGTGGATTTGAGCTCCTGCCTTTTTGTTATTGAGGCAAAGACCTTGAGCTTGGAGGAAGTGATCTGTTTGTATTTCCTAGGAAGCACTGAGGTAGGTGCAATAGGACATCAGCAAGGTTCAGTTCTTGATGATGATGGTGGTGGTGTTGATGATTCCACCGATTATTTCATTCTGCCCCGGAGCTTGGACGATGAGGTTGGCACCAATGAGTGAGTCATTAAGGAAGGAGATAAGGCCATGACTATTATACTATTGATTGAGAGAGATGAGCCTAGCTCTGTTATGGCTAAGCTGAGTTTTGCTACTGCTGCTATTGGTATTGCTACTACTATGGAAGTTGGAGGTACTAGGGCCGGTTTTGAGCGAATGGTTGAGGAGTTGAGTCCTAAGGACAGGGTTATTGAGGATCTTGCTATGCCCACATTGATGATGATGGCTCCAAGCACCTTTACCGACATTCCACCTCCAACAGATGCTTGATCCTTTGAGATCTAGGATATTTACTCATTTATTTATATTTTCTGCTTATTTAATATGGATATTATTGTTACTATTCATATTTCTTATTTTTTGCTTCTATTCCCATTAGACCACTTTATTTTATCATTGGAGAATCGATTACTCCTATGTTAGTTAAGTATTATTGTTGGGTTTTGGGAGCCAAACAGCGCAGCGGAATTTAATCGAAACCCTCCAGGATCCAAGTGAAACGTGGTAAACCGAGTGTTCGAAAATTATCATACCTAATTTTCGGTTGAGATCTCTCACTCAACTATAGAGTCGAATCACAAAACCTGAACAGTTAACGTGTTCAAGCTCTCTATGGTATCCACACGAGTCTCTCGGGATCACCACGCTTCGACCACGTCCCGGTAGATGCATTTCTCTTGCGCTTGCAGTGCTAGCTTGCGTCCTCCAAGGAATTGCAAGAAAAGAGTGCGGCTGTCCCTTTGGGACGCTAAGGCAAGGAGAGCTGTGAATGTCTCACTAAAAGTTGTATTTATAGTGAGACTCAACTTCCAGGCCTAATGGGTTTCAAAGCCCTAATCCAATTAGGCTTTAATTTCAGGCTTAATAATGGCTCAACTCTTGGGCCCATTATTAATACGAAATTATTGTGAGACCATAACCCAAATAATTACCCATGCACTCTAATGATCCAAATAGCTCTATGTGTGTGACCCAATAGGCTCTTACCACGTTGGCAATCATCATAAATCACATTTATGATCATAAGCAATGAGCGGTGTCTAGCAACGCATCATTGCTACCCAAGTGACAAGATTGTCGATGATTCGACTAAACCTTTATGATCATCACCGATATATGCTATTGTCCCTTTGTCCAAGATATCAAGACTAAGCACGAGACATGGAATGTGTCACTCCCGTATAGCCCAATCTTTGGTTTCTTGATTACCAAGTAGACCAACTTAAACTGATGACATTGATATCGTATATCAACTCATCCGAGCATGGCCATGCACTTTCTAAGTCTCACTCTATCAAGGGGCCCGAAGATATCACTCCCGTTACATAGGAGGGACAAATCCCGTCTTGATCATACAAATCCCTCCGCATGATATGTGACATACCCAATGACCTCCTTCAAGTTCACTCAGTTACGAGCAACAAAGGAAAGTATCAAAGTATGTGACTCACATGTAGGGAACCTTGATGATCTTAGGTCAAAGGACTACATATACCATGATCACTATGAGAATCAGTTATGACACTCATATAACGATCCATGTAGTGTTCTCATGGTGGGTCGGTCCAGTACACAAGTTCTCCAACTTGTACCCATATGTAGACTACATATCTCATATTAGTCTCCACATAAGCTAGTCATTATGTATTATTGCAACCCGCTCCACAATAATACTAGACTAGGGACGTTTGAGAATATTATTATTCTAGGGTTACAATTATGTTTGTTACGTTACGCAGAAACAGAACAACAAACATAATTGCTGGGTTAATGCCTTAATAAAATATCATGACTCAATGTGCAAAAATACAATCATCTCATGATTGGCTATTTTGGGCATAACACTGACAATCTCCCACTTACACTAAAAGCCAATCATCCATGTATCTAATACTGATAGACCTAGAATGGCTATCATGCTTCTGCTGCATAAAGGGGCTTTGTCAGTGGATCAGCAATGTTGCTGTCTGTTGAAGTCCTGCATATCCTTACATCCTCTCGATGATCTACCTGATGAGATCATAGTGTCAGAGTATGTGTTTGGATCGCTGGTGAGATCGAGGCTCCTTAGCCAGTGCGATTGCTCCATTGTGGTCACAATAGAGCTCTATCAGGTCGTCAATGCTTGGAACCACTCGAAGTTCAGTGATGAACTTCTTGGTCCAAACTGCCTCCTTCACAGCATCAGAGGTGGCAATGTACTCAGATTCTGTTGTAGAGTCAGCTACTATCTCTTGCTTTGAACTCTTCCAGCTCACAGCACCACCGCCAATACAAAACAAATAACCAGATTGCGATCTAAAGTCATCCTTATCAGATTGGAAGCTTGCATCGGCGTAACCCCTTACAATGAGCCCATCTTCACCTCCAAAGACCAAGAATACATCCTTAGTCCTTCATAAGTACTTAAGGATGTTCTTAACAGCTGTCTAGTGACTCTTATCGGGGTTTGATTGGTACATACTCATCATGCTAAAGGCATATGAGACATCGGGACGAGTACATATCATGGCATACATGATTGATCCAATTGCTGAGGCATATGGAATCTTACTCGTGTGCTCTCTCTCCTCTAGTGTACTCGGACACTGAGATCTAGAAAGAGTTATACCATGTGACATGGGCAAGAATCCTTTCTTGGAATCTTGCATACTAAACCTCTTCAGCACCTTGCCAATGTATGTACTTTGACTTAGGCCAAGATGCTTTCTAGATCTATCTCTATAGATCCTGATGCCTAACACATAGGCTGCTTCACCCATGTCCTTCATAGAGAAACATTTCCCTAGCCAAGTCTTCACAAACTATAGCTCAGGAATGTCATTCCCGATGAGTAGTATGTCATCCACATACAGCACCAAGAAGACAATAGCACTCCCACTAACCTTCTTGTAGACAAAATGTTCATCTTCATTTTTGATAAAACCAAACTCTTTGATTGCTTCATCAAAATGAAGATTCCAACTTCGAGAAGCTTGCTTCAGTCCATAAATAGACCTTTGTAACTTCCACACTTTATTGGCATTCTCAGGAGTGACAAAACCCTCAAGTTGTGTCATGTACACATCCTCTAGTAGCTTTCCATTTAGGAATGCAGTTTTGACATCCATTTTCCATATCTCATAATCATAATGTGTAGCAATAGTGAACAAAATTCGGATGGATTTAAGCATAGCAACTGGTGAAAAAGTTTCATCATAGTCAATACCATGAATTTGCTTGAAACCTTTTGCAACGAATCGTCCCTTAAAGGTAATCACATTACCATCCTTGTCAGTTTTCTTCTTGAAAACCCATTTGGACCCTATGGGTTTCACCACTTTAGGTGGGTCAACCAAAGTCCATACTTGGATTTCATACATGGATTCCATCTCAGATTTCATGGCCACTAGCCACTTCTCAGAGTCAGGCCCCGACATCGCTTGTTGGTAGGTTGTGGGCTCATCCTGATCCATGAGCATCACATCACCAGTGTGAGTCATGAGAAATCCATATCTCTCAAGCTCACGCTGAATCCTACCAGACCTACGTGGGCTCTGTGCTACAGGAATAGACTCTTGAACCACAACATCTTATGGTGTCTGTTCAGGTTCCAATTCAGGTTTGATGTCTCCTTGTTGTTCTTGAATTTCTTCAAGTTCTACTTTCCTCCCACTAGTTCCTTTAGAGATAAACTCTTTCTCTAAGAAGACACCAGTTCGAGTAACAAACACTTTTTGCTCAGAAGGATTATAGAAATAGTAACCCTTTGTTTCTTTAGGATACCTAACAAAAAGGAATTTTTGATATTTGGGCCCTAGTTTGTCAGAGGATCGACATTTCACATAAGTGTTATAGCCCCAAATCTTCATAAAAGACAAATTAGGATGCCTCCCACTCCATATCTCATATGGTGTCTTTTGAAACGATTTAGATGGAACTCGGTTTAGTGTAAAAGCGGTTGTCTGTAGAGCATGTCCCCAAAAGGAGTTTGGAAGGTCAGCTTGACTCATCATAGAGCGAACCATGTATAACAGAGTTTGATTTCTCCTTTCAAATACACCATTCCATTGAGGTGTACCTGGTGGAGTGAGTTGTGATACTATACCACACTCCTTTAGATAGTCAAGGAATTGTCGATCCAAGTACTCGCCACGTCAATCTGATCGAAGCACTTTGATACTCTTCCCAAGTTGATTCTCTACTTCATTCTTGAATTCTTTGAACTTTTCAAAGGATTTTGACTTGTGTCTCATGAGATACACATAGCCATATCTGCTAAAGTCATCAGTGAAAGTAATGAAGTATTGAAAACCTCCTCTAGCATGTGTAGACATAGGGCCACATACATCACTACGTATGAGTCCTAGTAAGTCATCAGCCCTTTCACTTTCCCCTGTGAATGGGGCTTTGGTCATCTTGCCCAACAAACATGACTCACATGTCTCATATGATTCAAAATCAAATGAGTCCAAGAGCCCATCCTTATGGAGCTTGGATATGCGAGTCTCATTTATATGGCCCAAGCGACAATGCCAGAGATAGGTCAGGTTCAAATCATTTAATTTGACCTTCTTGGTATTCACATTATAGATTGGATGTTCGAGGTCTAGAACATACAACCCATTCCTAGGTTGAGCACTGCCATAAAAGATTTCATTCAAATAAATAGAACAACATTTTTCCTGTATTATAAATGAAAAACCTTTCTTGTCCAAACAAGAAACAGAAATCAAATTTCTACTAATAGTAGGCACAAAGTAGCAGTTGTCTAATTCTAAAACTAATCCACTAGGTAAAGTGAGAACATAAGTCCCTACAGCTAAGGCAGCAACCCTTGCTCCATTTCCAACACGTAGGTCCACTTCACCTCAGGCCAATCTTCTACTTCTACTTAGATCCTTCACATTTTCACAAATGTGAGATCCACAACCAGTATCCAATACCCCAGATGAGGAAGTAGAAAAGTTAGCCTCTATAATAAAAATACTTGAAGTAGAAGTCTTACTTCCCTTTTCCTTAGCAAGTTCTTCAAGATAGAGCTTGCAGTTGCGCTTCCAGTGTTCAGGTTGCTTACAATGGAAGCACTCCCTTTCTTTTGCCACACCACCCTTTGGTTTCAGTGCAGCTAAAGAAGAATTGGCATTGGACTTTCCATTAGCTTTATCCTTCTTCTTGTTGGCTTTTCCCTTTCCATTGCCCTTTTGAACCATCAGAATGGGCTTCGCCTTCTTAAGGTTTTGCTCAGCAGTTCTCAACATGTTGAGCAATTCAGGGAGGGACTTGCCAAGGTCGTTCATGTTATAGTTCATGACTACCTAACTGTAGCTTTCAGGCAACAATTGCAAGACTACATCAACAGCCAACTCTTTCTGAAGAGCAAATCCCAAGCTCTCAAGATTCTCAATGTACCCAATCATCTTGAGCACATGAGGACCCACGGGACTTCCCTCAGACATATTGCACTGAAACAATGCGTTAGAGGTTTCAAACCTCTCCTACCTAGCTTGCTCTTGGAAAAGCATTTTGAGATGTTCGATCATATCGAATGCCCCTATGTTCTCATGTTGATTCTGAAGCTCAAATTCCATGGAAATAAGCATGAGGCATGCAACATCCAAAGCATCATCAGAATGCCTCTTGTGAGCATCCCTTTCAGCTCTTGGAGCAGTGGCAGCAAGCTCATTTAGAATGGGCTGCTCTAGGACATAAGCCTTTCTCTCTTGCTTGTGGACTATCCTCAAGTTTCAGTACCATGTGGGAAAGTTGGTCCCATTCAGTTTTTCCTTCTCAAGGATCGATCGCAACAAAAGTGCCGATGTGTTTTGTGCCATGGTTATCTACAATAGTAAATATACAGTGGTAAGAGCCATGTATTTTAATTTATTTAATAAGGACTTTTATTAAATGAGACTCCTACTATTTTCTTCAAAATAATAACCTCGATATTATTTCGGAACACCTCGGCGCTAAGGTATTCTAGTGGGCAAAGATCCATATTTGACCACAACCTGAGTTAGCTTTGGCTTTTCTCTCAAGTTATAGCTATTTAGGTAGGCAACTCCTTTGCCATTTGCATCTCATGCAACTCCTGGAGAGTTGGGTGAATCAACACTTGTTCAAGCTCATCTCATGAACTTAAGCCCAACTCTATGCCTCTAAGTCCCTAATCCTATTAGGATGACTTAGTTAAGTCAGGCCCAAAGTTAGCAGTTTGGATATCACTATTATCCCATCGCGCCTTACCAAGATGAACATAGGTGTTTTGCTTTGGCAAACCCACCTAATGTTGATCAAAGTCTTGCTGAGTGCCAACATTTGGAAGGCATCACATTTAATGACTTAATATTTTTTTGAGGGATTTTTCTTTTGATCTCACCAATTTGTTATCTCCAGTTGTCTTATACATGCATCACATACAAATATAAAACATGCATCTCATGCTTACAAGAAAGTAAACGTGACATGGTTATAGCCCAAACTATGCGATATTCTCAAGCCAATGAGAATATCATAAAAGCCTAAGAAAAGAAAAGGGTCTTCACAAGCTCATTCTCTTCCTTTCGTGGTTTCTTTTTTGTTGTCACCTGCTTGGACATACCACCTTGGATGATCCTTAGACATACTACCTTGGATGATCCCATAATTTACCATTACATTAATAATAGAAACCTCAAGTTACATTTGAGGGGAGTAAGGTGAGAAAATTATGTACAATGAGAGTAACAAGAGAAGGCACGACTCACAGGCCATATTTACAAGTACAACCAATCAAGGGCTATAACCATGCACCATGCTTCAACCATCAGTCAGGATAACATGCCAAATCTCATTTCACAAATGCATGCCAATTTTCGTGAGTTGATTAACCAGTTTTATTTATGTGGCGCTTCGCATACGGCAGTCCCGCTGGCCGGTTAGCGGGCGGTGGTTCCATTGATCGGTTAGTGGACGGGGTCAATGGGGGCCGCCCTTGCAGGGGGTTGTGAGGGGGGCAACGCCCCTTGGCGCAAAAAATTGTCTTACAATTGCTTTGCCTGAGATCTTCTATTTTGAGCAAGTAGGCACCTGAGACTCCTCCATTCGAGCCACCAAAAATACCTTACTTTCGGTGCCTGAATAGGCTGAATCCGAACCTAGCTAGGGTTTTTGCAACTATTGCAAGAATCCTAATCCATATAGGTATCTCATACCTATCAAGTTCGGGTTAATCTCATTAACCAATTAGTGTCGTTTCTTCATATATGTCATATGTTCATTACGAGTTCCGGTTTCATGCATCATGAATGAATCTAATTAATCATCGCCGAAAGCAATCGAACACATAACATCATGCGATTCAACATTAAAGCCCGATTTAGGGTTCTACCAGTAGCTCTGATACCACTGCTGGGTTTCGGGAACCAAACAGCGCAGTGAAATTTAACCAAAACCCTCCAGGATCCAAGTGAAACGGGGTAAACCGGGTGTTCAAAAATTTTCATACCTACTTTTCGGTTGAGATATCTCACTCAACTGTAGAGTCGAATCACGAAACCTGAACAGTTGACGTGTTCAAGCTCTTTATGGTATCCACACGAGCCTCTCGGGATCACCATGCTTCCACCACGTCCCGGCAAATGCGTTTCTCTTGCGCTCATAGTGCTAGCTTGCGTCCTCCAAAGAATTGCAAGAGAAGAGTGCAGCTGTCCTTTTGGTATGCTAGGGCAAGGAGACCTGCAAATTTCTCACTAAAACTTGTATTTATAGTGAGACTTAACTTCCAGGCCTAATGGGTTTCAAAGCCCTAATCCAATTAGGCTTTAATTTTGGGCTTAATAATGACTCAACTCTTGGGCCCATTATTAATACGAAATTAAAGTGAAACCATAACCCAAATAATTAGCCCATGCACTCTAATGATCCAAATAGCTCTATGTGTGCGCCCCAATAGGCTTTTACCACGTTGGCAATGATCATAAATCACATTAATGATCATAAGCAATAAGCAATGTCTAGCAACACATCATTGTTCCCCAAGTGACAAGATTGTCGATGATTCGACTAAACCTTTGTGATCATCACAGATATATGCTATTGTCCCTTTGTCCAAGATATCAAGACTAAGCACGAGACATGGAATGTGTCACCCTTGTATAGCCCAATCTTTGGATTCTTGATTACCAAGTAGACCAACTTAAACTGATGACATTGATATCGTATATCAACTCATCCAAGCATGGCCATGCATTTTCTAAGTCTCACTCTATCAAGAGGCCTGAAGATAGCACTCCCGTTACATAGAAGGGACAAATCCCGTCTTGATCATACAAATCCCTCCGCATGATATGTGACATACCCAATGACGTCCTTCAAGTTCACTCAGTTACGAGCAACCAAGGAAAATATCAAAGTATGTGACTCACATGTAGGGAACCTCGATGATCTTAATTCAAAGGACTACATATACCATGATCACTATGAGAATCAGTTATGACATTCATATAACGATCCATGTAGTGTTCTCATGGTGGGTCGGTCCAGTACACAAGTTCTCCAACTTGTACCCATATGTAGACTACATATCTCATATTAGTCTCCACATATGCTAGTCATTATGTATTATTGCAACCCGCTCCACAATAATACTAGACTAGGGACGTTTGAGAATATCATTATTCTAGGGTTACAATTATGTTTGTTACGTTACGCAGAAATAAAACAACAAACATAATTGCTGGATTAATGCCTTAATAAAATATCATGACTCAATGTGCAGAAATACAATCATCTCATGATTGGCCTTTTTGGGCACAACACTAACAATTATTTCATATTCATTTTGTTATATTTGCTTATGTTTCTTTTATTATATTTTGTGGTAGATCACCCTTTATGTTTTCTTTGGAAGCCTTTAAATTTTTTATTGGATGCTTGATTCAACATTCTTTATGGAACTATTTTTTGGAATGCTAACTTGTTAGACAAGCAATTGAAAATTTTCTTTTCAATGGTAGAATCAATTCTATCACTCTTTTTTTTCCCTTTATTTTTCATCCTAGTGCATTGAGGGCAATCTACAATTTAGGTGTGGGGGGTTGGATTTTATTTTTAGCCCTTATTTATGATTTTTATTCTTGAATTTATTTTTTGGTGATTTTTTTTGAAAATTTTAAATTTTTGTAGCTTAATTGTTTCTGAACCATTTTATTGAGCATGTCCTTATTAGAGAGTGATTATTAATTTAATATCTTGAGTTCTTAACATGAAGACCAAGTAAGTAATTCCTAATCTTTCACTGCTTGTGCTTAATCTATTTTTAAAATATTTTTCTGATTCATTAGCAAGCTAGTGGAACATGGTCTCAAGAAACTATTTTTGCATCAATTTTTTGTGTTGAATATACTGTTCAAAGCATGTTAAGTTCTGAGTTTCAATGTTGGATTGATGGAAATTTGGCTGATGAATTTCTAGTTAATTATTGAATAAGCAAAGCGAAGTGTGAATATGCTACTCTGCTATTTCTGGTGTTGAAGTAGGTTGGGGTCTTCTCATAACGCAAAAGTCGATCATAGCTTGAAAGGATGTTAAGAGCATGAGTATAATCAAAATATAATCTTGAATTGAGTTGAGAATTAGGTCAGGTATAGATAAAGCTCCTGTAGTGTACACTTGCTGCAAAAGTTTTTGACACATGACAAGAATTGGCTTAAAATAAAATAGAAAGAAAAGATATTGAAAAGTCAATTAATTGTCTAATCCATGGTTTGTGGTTCGAATAGTTATGCATAGTTAGCTCTGGCTTAGTGTGGTTTTTTCTTTTTACTTTGCTTAAAACTTTGATGTTGTCCTTTCGGTTTCGTGAGATATGGATTGCTCACTTGAGAATGAATTGTTGATGTTGTCCTTTTGGTTTCGAGAGATATGGATTGCTCACTTGAGAATGAATTATTCTTATTAAATTATTTTGTTTTGAAGTATTTGAGAAAAACAGTTGTGTGTGTTGGTAGTCTTGCTAATTTCTCAAGATAATTGAAGCCTCAATTCTCTTTATATCTCTTTGCTCAAGGAAATGATTCTACATTTCAATAAATTTTAAGCTTTTTTTTTTCAGATTTTTGTCCCGGTCTTTGCATGAGGGCAAGCAAAAGCTCAATTGTGGGGGAAAAATATGATGTGCTCATGCTTAGTCATGTTTTCTATAGGTTTTTCCCTTGTATTTGCTTGTCTATTGATGTGTTTTTGCTAGGATATAGTGCTTAATTGGTTCATATTTCATTTTTAGGTCATATTTTAGCTTCATGTGAGTTAGGAAGGATTTTGGTGAAGTTTTGGAGCTGAATTGCAAGTTTTGGCAAAGTTTTGGAGCTTATACGCTCATGTTCAGTTACATGCCCATGTTCTTAGCCGTGTTATTAAAGCTCACAAATTTTTTATTCTAAGTGTCAAACATGCTGATGAATACTCATAAGTGTATTGTTATTAAGGGTTTAAATCATAATTATATACTTTGAATACAATTAATTTATACATTTTGAGCATTTTTCCTCCAGATTACTATTCACACATTTTTACTATTCACACATATTTTTACTATTCATCAACCTACTGTTCATACACGCATTCACTATTCATACGCGTATTTACTGTACATATGCAGTTACTGTTCATTAATATTAAAATATATATATTAAATAATTATTTTTTTTATGTAGGTAAAAATCATCACTTGGCGGCCCTTCACGAGAAAAAAATCATATATGGAGCTGTAGGCATCGGAACTGTGTAATTCCAAATTCATCTGAAAGTCAATACATAGATCTTCAACTCTGCTTCACTCTGCAAGTTAGTTTGATCGTTTTCATTGCCGAAATCTAATTATAGATGAGACCATTCATTCTTTTGTATGCTGAAGAGTAGTTTCGGTAGAAAAATCATAACTTGAGCTACGGATGTCCGAGCAAGCTATCGATTTGAAGCTAAAGAGGTGATCTACAACTTTTGTGCTTTGAGGAAAAGCTGATTTGATGTCTACGATGGTCAAAAAATTAAAAGAAGTTGCGTCCCGCCATTATTGATTTGTAATTACCTACATTTTACAATTTTATTTTTACCATTTCACCCACCCCAAAACTCTATAAATAGGCACCTTGGGGGGAGGGTGAGGGATGCCATTTTCTTAGGCCATTTCCATGTTCTGGTATCATCTTTAGCTTTCTTCCTTTGTTCTTGTTCTAGTTTTCAATACCGAAGCTCTATCTAAGTGTTTTCTCCTTCTTCTTCTTCTTCGTTCTTGATCTTTTAATCTATGTTTATTTCATCTTTCTATATGTTATTTACTTTTATTATGTCTAACTAATTTTCTTTTTGCTAAGGTTAAAGGGTGAAGCTTTTGGTGTAGAGGTTAGAATTGATTTGAATGGATCACAACATTAACGGTATTTTCTTCCTTAATCTATTTAGCTTCCTTCCTTGTTAAGTAGGAGTCTTGATTCATCATAGTCAAATCATTGGCACAAAAGCTGCTTGATTCCCTCTGTAGAACATGGCTCTGCTGGCTATATTTTAATCTTGAGTTATTGTTGACAAAGGTTGGCATGATGGATACTTGAACCCATTAGCAAGCATTGGCGTTTTAAGATCAATGAACGTTAATACTAACTAAATTCCCCAATTGGGACCTCCTCTATGTGTGGATTCCAATTCAGTGGCAAGATGGGCTAAAATTAATCATAACCGATATACTAAAAGTGGATCCCCTAACCTTAGCTATTTATTTGAATTTGAGTTTTTTTATCAACACCTGTTCACACCTTGCACCAAAATATTTTTTTCTTCAAAATCTGTAATTTGTATTTCTAATTCATTTCCCTATGGTTCGACACTTGGACTCACGAGATTTTATTCCTTGTGACAGCCTACACTTGGGTTACAACTACTAGAGTGTAGCACATGCCCTACAGCATGCCTGTGTTACTGCCCATGTTTGCCAAAACACATCCATGTTACTGCCTGTGTTTGCATGCTATTAGGCTATTTTTAAGGGTTTTGAGGAGAACAAGAAAGGGTGCCCAAAAGCAACAGGGGCTAACTGGGAAGGCCCAGAGGAAGGAAAAATACATAGAAAAAAAAACAAAGATAGAAAAGAGGAGGGGAAAATGACATAGAAAAAAAAGTTTTTCATGTAAGAAGATTGCCGAATGCAATTCTGATGATCAACATTGTTTCATGAGCACCAGATCAAAGATTTCTTGGAGAAGAAGAAATTTAACCATAGATCATTCTTTTCTTACTTTTCTTTTGATTGCCTAGCGTTTATTTTATGGCACTATGAGCAAAACTTTTCCTACTCATGCTTAGAATAATTGAAACCTAGGATGATTTTGTGATTGTGATTATTGCTTGTTTAATATGATTATCTGTTCTTCTAGTAATTTATCCAATGTGCTTTGTTGTGTTGATGTAGGATGAAAAACATGCGTTAAGCAGTATCTAGTATGTTTTCTCTAGATCACCATTGAATAAAATGAATCTTATCATAACTAAGTGTCATAAGGGTGACATAATACCCCTAGACTAGGGTGAAACATAGTAGGGGATCATAGGACCTTAATGCATTCTTAGGAAGCATGATAGGCCTACACACCCTGTTAGTGAATTAAGAATAGGGTTAGTGTAATGGGAATAAAAGGGAGCTAATCTACCTTAGGTAGTACTCCACGGTCCAAGTTAATTACAATTTTTTTACCCACTCCCGGGGTAGTCCAGTTATGGTGCCAAAACTGTGCATTTAGACTCCCAGGATTGGTAATGTTCTGTAGGCCATCAGAACACTACCCTTAGTGTGCATATCCAAGTGGCCCTCTTGGGCACTATGTAAATACATGCATATTGGTCCAACCATCACACACATATTCACATTTCATGCACACCATGGCAGAAAAGAAGGAAAACACTAGCACAAGTCTTAGTTTTGGCTTCCACACATTAGGCAATCTTGTTAAGTTCTAGTGGCGAGCTACTGTACTTGTAACTTCCACTAATAAACTGTATCATTCTAGCCTCATACCCCCTATTTTATTTGCTTCATTATGAAGTAGAGACTTAGACCAAGCCAACGAATTTTATTTTACATCAATAGCCCACCTATGGACCAAGTTATGGATTTTTTAAGTTGGTTACAAAATTCTGACCAAATGAACAGTAACTCACCCAATTTTTCAACGTCATATCTTTGGCTACAGAAATGTAAATCCATAAATTCCAAATTCCGTTCAACCTCTAGATGTTCTCTAGGTGTGGTAAAAATTTCATATCAAGATTCATTCTACACAGGGAGATATTAAACTTTAGGTCCAGAGTCAAAATTTTGGCAACTTTTGGACCATTTTGCCCATACAATTTTTCCAAACCATGTAAACACTTCATTCACAAGGGGAAATCCCTCCAAGGCTATCCCATATATGCCCATTACACATAGGAATTACATTCCCTTTCTTTTAACAACTTTATGTGGCCAAAACAGAATTTACAAGTAAGCAGCCCATCTTTCACACTTAGGCAGTTTTGCACCACATCACTTACATAGCCAAAACATTACTCAAATCTTCACATACTTGTCTCATCTTACATACAATACATGTACATGCATACATGCACTAAAATATGGTCTTAAATCAGCTAAATATGCACCCTAGGTTACAGGAGGTCCTGAGATAAAATGGACTCCAAAAACAGGATGTTCAACAGCTGCTGCACAACACAGTAAGTACCACCATTAAAAATACCAAATGTGCTCCTAAAATCACCAAAGTTTCACAACTAGACATATGGAAGTTGATGTACCTGAAATTTCAGATCAAAACTCAAACCAAAAAGGTTAGTTTGAAGGTGATCTTTCTGCTGGACCTGAAATGACAGAATTGAGGGGAGTAAGTTTCATTGAGAAACTTAGTAATGGTAGCACTTGGATTCAATAGGCAATGTAACCATCATTAAAACCTGCATCCAATGACACTAAAACACAAAAACCACAATGCATATATACAAGATATAGCAACCAAATGCAGCAGCCAAACACAAACAACAAACACATGAAATGTGGCAACAGCATATACCATAGGTTAGTCCATAAAACACATAATAAACATAACCAAATCACTATTGCACGCCTCCTCAAGCTAATGTTTGGTCTTAGGAGGATTTTAACAATAGTTAGTACTAACTTTGGGCTCTAGAAACCCTCATTTCACTGTCATCTTTGTGCACTTGACAATAGGTCACAAAACCTTCAATAAGTGCACTCCCCTCAATAAGCTTGGTTTATCAAGCTCATGGCTCTCTTCCAAGCTTAGCCATAGCTCCATGGATGTTTGAAAATACAGAAACAACCCATGAGAGCAAAAGAACCCTTACCAAAGTGAGTAGGACAAATTTGAAGCTTAATCCTTGAAGTATGCAAGAAATAGCTCTAGTTTGCTTCCAATTGCTTCCTTGACTTCAATTGCAAGTAGTTTTGAGTTTGAACGTATGGTGGCTATGGAGGAAGTGTGCAGGAGAGGGCTGGCTTTCTTTTTGCTGGTGGAGGCCGAAATTTAGAGAGCAAAGCTGGTCTTGACTACTTAAATAGTCAAAAGTACACTAAACACACTTAAGTAGTCTTAACCTTGTCTTATATCATTTTCCTTGCTACAGGACTATGGTTTCTTAGTCTTAATCTCTTGGCCCACATTTGACCATCCTTATCTTCCTTTAGCAGCCCTCCTTATGTGGGATAACCCCACAAAATTTCCATTTGACTTAAGTCATAGACATACACATCTTAAGGCTTACATTAGAACACTTAGGTCCTTTATGCCTTTTTGTGTTTTCTTTGTCCTTAGTTGTCTTCCATAAGCAATTTGGTCCTCCAATAGCACTTTCATACCAATTATATCCTTCCCATAACTCTCAAAGTCTCTTTCTTGAGAGTTTTGCAATTGAGTACCTGAATTTCCAAAACCTTACAAAAAAGTCCATAGGTTGCTTGACAAACAAGCAATCCTTAAGGCTTTTCTTGGGGGCCAAGTTACCAACTTGGAACACTTTTAAGGAGGTGTTGATCTTGCCTTTTACCCCCCATACTTCAAACACTATGGTGAGAATTACACAATATAATGGTTTTTAGCCATTATGACATACTTGTACTTTTCCCATTTTATGAGGTGGTAACAAATTTTGTTGCCCAGATTCAGTAGAAGGCCTTCGGCGTGGTTCCCCTCTCCTTGTGGCAACCATGTTTACATCTTGAATTGATGATTCATCATAAAGCACATATAAAGATCATATGTATTTTAATGGTACTTGACACTAGCAACTGACCAGACTGAGTTCATGTATGTAGATGCATGCAATACAACTATATGCTATGTACATGTACAAACCATGCTTTGATACCAACGTCTATTACCCACTCTAGGATAATCCAGTTATGGTGCCAAAACTGTGCATTTAAAATCCGAAGATTGGTGTGTCTGTAGGTCAACAGAACAACACCCCTAGTGTACATACTCAAGTGACCCTCTTGAGCACTAAGTAAATACATGCATATTGGTCTCACCATAACACACATACTTACATTTATGCACATTATGGAAGCTAAGAAGGAAAACACTAGCACAAGTCTTAGTTTTGGCTTCCACACATTAGGCAATCTTGTTAAGTTCTAGTGACCAGGCACTGCACCTGAAACTTCCACTAACAAACTATATCATTCTTGCCATGTAACCCTCTATTTTCTTTGATCCATTATCAATTATAGGCTTAGATCAAACCAAAGAATTTTGTTTTACATCAATAGCCCAACTATGGACCTAGTTATGGACTTTTGAAGTTGGTTACAAAATTTTGACTGGATGAACAGTAACTTTACCAAATTTGCAACGTCATAAATTTGGCTACATGGTTCTAAGTTCATAAATTCCAAATCCCAGTTAAACTCATAGATGTCCTCTAGGTGTGGTCAAAATTTGATACCAAGATTCATTCTACACAGGGAGATACAACATTTTGAATGTAGAGTCAAAATTCTGGTCACTTTATGACCATTTTAACCATACAAAGTTTCATAAGTGTGCAAACACTTCATTCACAAGGGGTAAGCCCTCCAAGGCTATACCATACAATTCCAATACACATGGGAAATAAATTATCCAACATCTAGCAACTTTAGGTGGCCAAAACAGAATTTACAAGTAAGCAGCCTATCATTCACACTTAGGTAGCATTGCACCACATCACATACATAGTCAACACATTACACAAACGTTCACATGCTTGTCTCATTTTACATACACTACATGTGCATGGATACATGCACTGCACAATGGTCTTAACTCAGCTAAATACATACCCTAAGTTACAGGAGTGCCTAAGATACAATGGACTCCAGAAGCAGGATGCTGGACATCTGCTGCACACCACAATAAGAACCATCACTAAAAATATCAAATATGCTCCTAAAATAACCAAAAATTCCAGATCACAAGTAGATACATGGAATTTTAGGTACCTAAAAATTCAGGGAAAAAATCAAACGACAAAGCTTAGTTTGAAGGTGATCTTTCAGCTGGACCTGAAATGAAAGAATTGAGGGGTGTAAGTTTCATTGAGAAACTTAGTAAGGGTAGCACTTGGATTCAATAGGCAATGTAACCATCATCAAAAACAAAATTGAAAGATTCTAAAACACAAAACCAAAATTCATATATACAAGATATAGCAACCAAATGCAACAGCCATTCACAACCAACAAACACATGAAATGCTGCGGGAACATAAACCATAGGTTAGTCCATAAAACATGCAATAAACTTAAATAAATCATTATGGAAGCCCTCCTCAAGCTAATGCTTGGTCTGAGGATGATTTTAACACTAGTTAGTACTAACTTTGGGTTCTAGAAACCCCACTTCACTGCCATCATTGTGCACTTCACACGAGGTCACAAAACCTTTAATAAGTGCACTCCCCTCACTAAGCTTGGTTCATCAAGCTCATGGCTCTCTTCCAAGCTTAGCCCTAGCTCCATGGTTGCTTGAAAATATAGAAAACAACCCATGAGAGCAAGAGAACCTTTACCAAAGTAGGTAGGCCAAATTTAAAGCTTGATCCTTGAAGTACTCAAGCAATAGCTCTAGTTTGCTTCTAATTACTTCCTTTTGCCTTCAATTTCAATCTTAGAGGTATGGTGGCTATGGAAGAGCTATGGAAGAAGTGTGGAAGATGGTGGTGGCTCTGTGGCTTCAATATGGGAGAAGAAAATTCAGGTTAGGCTTCTTATGTTAGCTTTAGGGCACTAAACACCCTTATTAGCCTTAATCACGCTTTATGTCATTTTCTTTGCCCATAAGCATGGTTTGTTTGTCTTAAACTTATTGGTGCACATGTGCCCAACATTTTTGACCAATTTCCAAGCCATAGCCACCCCTCCCTAAGTGGGGAAACTCTAAATTACTCCATTTGACTTAAGTCAAAGACATACACATCCTAAGGCCTACATTAGAACACTTAGTTCTTTTATGCCTTTTTGTGTTTTCTTTGTCTTTAGTTGTCTTCCATAAGCAATTTGGTCCTCTAAAAGCACTTTCATGCCATTAATATCCTTCCCATAACTCTCCAAAGCTCTTTCTTGAGAGTTTGCAATTAAGTACCTAAATTTCCAAAACCTTACAAAGAAGTCCATAGGTTACTTGACAAACAAGCAATCCTTAAGGCTTTTCTTGGGGGCCAAGTTACCAACTTGGAACACTTTGAAGGAGGTGTTCATTATAACTTTTACCCATCACACTTCAATCACTATGAAGAGAATTACACAATATAATAACCTTTTGACCGTTATGCTACACTTGTAATTCTCTCATTTTTGCGACGTGATAACAAAACTGGAGTAAAAGCAACACAAAGGAAGCTGTATAGGGATTTGATTCTAAGTATGAAGTTTCCTATCATTGATAGTTTTAATTGTTTTTCCACTACCTGCCAATAATTAGTAGTTTATTTTGTTTCATTAGTTAGTTTAGTTAAGTCATAATAGTTAATCAAACAATTCTTTATACTTGCCAGTTAGATAGTTAGGACATATTGAGTACAGTAGAGATCCCCTGTTCCTTAGGAGAAATGATCGTGGTACTTACCACTGCAATAGTTTGATGATAGGTGCACTTGCCCATAAGTTCACATGTTTGTTTGAGTATAAAGAGATTTGATGCATCCACATTGTTACTAGTATAGTGGGAAAGGTTTGTTATGAACTACGGACACACCAGTGATTAGAAACTAAAGTGTTAACTCCCTATAGACTGGCTCCTAAATGTCGAACATGGATAACCACCCATCAAAATCAACAAAGGCCCCAACATCATCAACGAAACCAAGCAAAGAGAGAATACCCCAGTTAATAACTCTTCTGGCCTTGAAAGGTTTCTCTACTAGCCTTTCGAATCCCTTCTACTATGCATCCTCCTTGAAACCAAAAAAAAGACTGAAGTTCTTCAATGTTTTCACAGATTTCTTGGTGCATATCTTTAGTTTCTCTTGGCGCTTCGTCATCCTAAAAAAGGTAGAAAATATTCCCAATGAAACAATAATTCTCAAACTAATTCAACAATCCATAATCATGAGAATTAAAGCTTCCAACAAAAATTAACTTGAAACCCACCAATATAGCAATATTCAATTCAACCTAGGCATTAAGGTGGTCAAGCTCAATAGCCAAATCTAAATGCATAACAATCCAAGGGAAAAAAATCAATTTAATTCAAATTCATGCTCTTTCTTCTTGCTCAAGTAACTTATCCACTACCACACCAAAAGACTATGAAGTCCTAAAATTAATCAAATTCCACTTGAGTGAACAATAGAAAGTAATTCCCAGCAAATAATAATCATCCAATCATCAATACAAGTCCCACCATTTATAAAATCAATAATGCAGAATAAGAATTTCATAAATCCATCAAACCATTGCAACCTAACTTTCCAACATCCAATACAATAACCAAAACTAACCAACTTTCACAAATCATTCTATAAACTCAAAACTAAACTCAATGGGTATGAACAATCATCCATAAAGAAAAAATAAACTTAGAAAGAGAGAGAGAGAGAGAGAGAGAGAGAGAGAGAATTACCTTAATAGAGAGCAAAGTAAAGATGTTGGGAAGTAAATTAGCAATTCAGTTTACAAAAGTGGCCCTCCAATGGTTGAAACCTTGCCTGAGACATATGAAACTTAAGGTTTTAGTTTGGGAGCTTGGGGAAGATGTTTGGAAGGGTTTCATGCAAAGTGGGAATGAAGGATCATGACTGTGTATAAATATAGGTGAAACACGGTCTGCAACACACAAGTTTATTCCCATGCTCATTAAACCTTCTCAAAATTGCTTTCTAACATGGCCATGGCAATGACCGTGTTCAAGGTCTGAACTCTAAAAAATTCAAAACATAGAATTGAAACATGGGCATGAAAGCAACCGTGCTTGGTGAAGACACTTCCAAACACAAGCGTGAAAAGAATTATGTTTGGCTTCTGAAACTAAAAAATTTTTAATGGCATAGTATTAACACAGGCTAAAACATGGGCTTGTAACTGACCATGTTGGCAAGGGACACTCTTAAACACAATCATGTGAAAGACCATGTTCAAGTCCTAAAGTTTAACACTTTTGAAATACATAATAGGTGCACGTTCTTTGTTACCCACTCCGGGGTAGCCAAGTTATGGTGCCAAAATTGTGCATTTAAAATTCCCAAGATTGGTATGTTCTGTAGGCCATCAGAACAATACCCTTAGTGTGCATACCCAGTTGGCCCTCTTAGGCACTATGTAAATGCAAGCATATTGGTCCAACCATTACACACATATTCACATTTTATGCACACCATGGCAGAAAAGAAAGAAAACACTTGGACAAGTCTTACCCTTGGCTACCACACATTAGGCAATCTTATTAAGTGTAAGCGACCAGCCACAGCACCTGAAACTTCTTCCAAAAAACTGTAATAATCTAGCCATGGACCAAGTTGGTTACAAAATTCCTACCAAATAAACAGTAAGTTAGCCAACTTGGCAATGTCATCTCTTTGGCTAAAAGGCTCCAAATTCAGAAATTCAAAATCCTAGTTCAACCTCTATATGGGGTCTAGGTGTAGTCAAAATTTCATAGCAAGATTCATTCTACACAGGGAGATATAGAACTTTCAGTGCAGAGTCAAAATTCTGGTCACTTTACGACCATTTTGCTCATACAAAATTTCATCAGTGTGCAAACACTACATTCACAAGGTGTAAGCCCTCCAAGGCTATCCCATACATGTCCAATACACATGGGAAATACATTCTCTTGCATCTAGTAACATGTAGCCAAAACAGAATTTACAAGTAAGCAGCATATCATTCACACTTAGGCAGCTTTACACCATATCACAGACATAGCCAAAACATTACTCAAATGCTCACATACTTGTCTCATTTTACATACACTACATTTACATGCATAAATGAACTACATAATGGTCCTAACCCAGCTAAGTATGTACCCTATGTTACAGGAGTGCCTGAGACACAATGGACTCCAGAAATAGGATGCTGGAGAGCTGCTGCATAGCACAATAAGCACCATTACTAAAAATGCCAAATGTGCTTCTAAAATCACCAAACTTTCCAGATCACAACTAGATACATGGAAGTTAAAATAGCTAAAATTTTATATCAAAACCCAAATGAAAAAGGTCATTTTGAATATGATCTTTCTACTGGACCTTAAATGGCAGAACTGTGGGGAATAAGTTTTATTGTGAAACTTAGTAAGGGAAACACTTGGTTTCTTAAGGAAATGCATTCCTCATTAAAACCTACATCCAAAGACACTAAAACACAAAACCACAATGCTTATATACAAGATATATACAAGAGAACCCTTACCAAGAAAATTAGGCCAAATTTGAAGCTTGATCCTTAAAGTATTCAAGCAATAGCTCTAGTTTGCTTCCAATTGCTTCCTTTTGCCTTCAATTTTAATATTGGAGGTATGGTGGCTATGGAGGAGCTATGGAAGAAGTGTGGAGGAGGGTGGTGCCTAGTTGGGTGGAATATGAGAAAAGAAAAATTGAGTTTGTCTTCTTAAATTAGCTTTAGGACACTAAACATTCTTATTAGCCTTAATCATGCTTTATGTCATTTTCTTTGCCCATAAGTATGATTTATTTGTCCTAAACTTATTGGTCCACATTTTGCCCACATTTTTTACTTTTTATCAAGCCATAGTGACCTCCCCCATGGTGGGATAACCCCAAAATTCCACCATTTGACTTAAGTCAAAAGCTTCAACACCTTAAGGTTTACACTAAGACATTTAGGTCCTTAACAACTTTAGTGTTTCCCTTGCCCAAACTTGTCTTCCATGAGCAATTTGATCCTCCAATAGCGCTTTCATACCATTCATATCCTTCCCATAACTCTCCAAAGGTCTTCCTTGAGAGTTTTGCAATTAAGTACCCCAATTTCCAAAACCTTTCAAAAAGGTCCATAGGTTACTTGAAAAACAAGCAATCCTTAAGGCTTTTCTCGGGGGCCAAGTTACCAACTTAGAACACTTTTAAGGAGGTGTTCATTATACCTTTTACCCCTCATACTTCAATCACTATGAAGAGAATTACACAATATAATGGTTTTTTTACCATTATGCCACACTTGTAATTCTCTCATTTTTGTGAAGTGGTAACATTCTTGGACAATGTGACCAAAACCGTGTTTAGTGAACATAGTTAAGAACATGGTTGTGTTTCTAGGCATGTTTAGCTTCTGGAATGTTCAACTTTAGAAAACACAAGTAAGAATATAGGCGTGATAAAAAACCTTGTTTGTGTGGCACATTTATGATCATGGTTGTGAAAGGAACCGTGTCTATCTACTGTAACTTAAATTAGAAAATTCCTTTAAAAACTTAGTTACTTAGTGTAAACATGGTTGTACCGTGTTGATGGATATGGTCCTAAACATAGGTGTGTCAAAACGCATGCTTAAGGTCTGAAACTAGGAAAGTTTTTGCAAACTTACCTAGAATCAAATTCAACATTTTCCTCTCTCCTTTGAATGAATCTTTCTTGCCAAAATGACCTAACTTCCTACATATAAACATAGAACATAGAATTACAGGAGAACCAAAGACACTTAGATGGAAAACAAGAAAATAAAAAATATAAAATATGACTAAATGGAAAGGAAAAGAAAAGAAAAATTTGATGTTTGGGTTGCCTCCCAAGAAGTGCTTGGTTTAATACCATCAGCCCGATCTCTTCCTTCATGGCTAAAGTAGGTTCTTCTTTCCCCTCTAAGACCTTGACATCTACACGACCATTGTGGTGGAACAGGGTCCTAAGGCACTGCAATTACTTCCACTAGTGGGCTCTTAGAGAACTATGATCTCACTCGGTTATAATTGGCTAGATATTACTTGTAAAGCATCCTAAATCATTACATGCAACTAGTTACTTAGCCTACCTTGCATAGGAAATATGCATGCATTGTCCTGGCTATGTGATAACAAAAAAAATAATAAAAAAACATTGAAAATAGTGTCACAGCAACTCATAAAAACGCAATTCAAAGTAAGCCAAGATGTAAAACTTTAGTTGCTTTGACTTCAAGTAACAACTGTGTGCATACATGTTAACCTTATATGCACCCAAATGTAACCCTAGTGTTATACACACCAATGGACACTAGTAGAGGCAATCTATTTATATGAAAATACCATACATTTAGAAGAAGAAACTTAAATCTACTAAGATCTGTCCTTAGCTCTTCACCCAAGCAAGCTAGCTTCAAATGATGAGCCACACTTTGCTTGTACCCACTTAGCCTCAAACTGTAAGGTAAACACTTTGGTCAGTACTAGCTTATGCTATAAGTAACTTAGAAACATAAGGTTTCCTACTTAGGGGGTACCATTAAACCAATAAAACTTAGCCTTAATAGTTGCCCCTTACCAACTGTTAAGCCTGACTAGCCCGCTTCATACCTGCACAACACTTATAGGGTGAGTACTTTAAAGTACTCAGCAAGGGATTCAGCACCTTCAAAGGGAAACAAATGTAATCATGCAAAGCACAACAAGCATATATATAGCATACAAAATGAAACAAGCAACCAACAACAAAACTAGAAACAATAATAAAAATAACAAACAATGCAAATAATGAGTGGATGGATGGATGGATTGATGAAATATGCACATGCAAATACACTTGGGACTTCCTTACACTTGTAGGTGCTAGACTTGCTGTGAGCTCTTTTGCCCGGGGTACTTGGATAGTGGCCATTATATCTTATGCTAGCACCTAACTAACCCTATAAAGTCCTCTTGCGGGCACCTAAGAGTAAGTCATTAGTTACTCAATCCATGCCCGCCTTGACAAGCTACTTAGAGTAAAGCATCACTTACTCCCCTCTTACCCATCTTTTTCCCTTAACTTATTATGCAGGGTATGTACCTTATATGGTTCAAGTTACCAAGCTCTTAAAGCTTAGTTTAGGGCTCCTTAGTGGCTTACTTAACAAACCACAAGGTTTGGTTGGGATCCTCTTAAGTTTGATTTTCATAGCCCGAAGGTCTAAACCTCCCACTTGGGACAACAAAGAGTCTAAAACCCACCTTAATCCCCTTAGTTCTCCCTTAACAACTTACGCATTTTAATCACACTTAGCCATCATTCCTTACCCTACCTTAACCACACCACTTAGCTACCACCTAAATAATGCGTAACTCCAAACTTAGGAATGAGTTCTAGACCCAATCGTGGCTACGGAACATTTTAGATTGACCTAGGGTTGCTAAATGAGTGATTGAGACATTGTTAGGATGCCTTGAGCTTGAGGAACTTGTCCCTTGGCGATGCATCACCAAACGCATCAATTCTTGGGTTTCCTAGGAAGTTGATGTTGGGTTTCAAGAGCCAAACAGCGCAGCGGAATTTAACCGAAACCCTCTAGGATCCAAGTCAAACAGGGTAAACCAGGTGTTCAAAAATTTTCATACCGAATTTTCAGTTGAGATCTCTCACTCAACTATAGAGTCGAATCACAAAACCTGAACAGTTGACGTGTTCAACCTCTCCATGGTATCCACACAAGCCTCTCGGGATCACTACACTTCCACCACATCCTAGCAAATGCATTTCTCTTGCGCTCATAGTGCTAGCTTGCATCCTCCAAGGAATTGCAAGAGAAGAGTGCGGCTGTCCTTTTTGGGAGGCTAGGGCAAGAAGCTACGAATTTCTCACTAAAAGTTTTATTTATAGTGAGACTCAACTTCTAGGCCTAATGGGTTTCAAAGCCCTAATCCAATTAGGCTTCAATTTCGGCCTTAATAATGGCTCAACTCTTGGGCCCATTATTAAAACAAAATTATTGTGAAACCATAACCCAAATAATTAGCCCATGCACTCTAATGATCCAAATAGCTCTATGTGTACGACCCAATAGGCTCTTACCACGTCGGCAATGATCACATTTATGATCATAAACAATGAGCGATGTCTAGCAACACATCATTGCTACCCAAGTGACAAGATTGTCAGTGATTCAACTAAACCTTTATGATCATTATCGATATATGCCATTGTACCTTTGTCCAAGATATCAAGACTAAGCACGAGACATGGAATGTGTCACTCTCGTATAGCCCAATCTTTGGTTTCTTGATTACCGAGTAGATCAACTTAAACTGATGACATTAATATCGTATATCAACTCATCCGAGCGTGGCCATGCATTTTCTAAGTCTCACTCTATCAAAGGGACCGAAGATATCACTCCCATTGCATAGGAGGGACAAATCCCAGCTCGATCATACAAATCCCTCCGTATGATATGTGGCATACCCAATGATCTCCTTCAAGTTCACTCAGTTACGAGCAACAAAGGAAAGTATCAAAGTATCTGACTCACATGTAGGGAACCTTGATGATCTTAGGTCGAAGGACTACATATACCATGTGATGTCCGGGGACATCTTCACGGGAAGGCATGGTGACTTCCGGGGGGACTTCCTGTGAAGGAGAGCGTCTGGTGCTGGAGTTTCCCAGGGGAACGTGCCTGCAAAGCTCAGAAAAGGGGGTTAGGAGGTCCCTGGGGTGCTTTTCCGGGGAGGAACCCCCGACGCCCAAGTCAGTTTCCTGAGAAGGTAAGGGGGAAGCGCTAGGGCTTTTAGTGGGCTTGCCTGTGTTTTCTCAAGGGGGAGGAGTCCAACCTTTTGCCAGGGTTTGTTTCCTGGTATTTATAGGAATGTCCAGCCCGTTCAGATCATGACACGTGTTCGGTTGGATGTTCTCTGAATTTTTGGGCGTAGGGGACAAGTAGCCAATGGCAGGCTCCTTGAGTCTCGAACCGAGACAGGTCGTGACAAGACCTGGACGGCGTCGGTGTGTCAAATCGCCATTTGAGGTGACATGTAGCGTCTGTGGGCGGCATGTCAGAGGCTCCTTAAATGCTCCTGCCGTACTCCCGAGGTCCCTGGCCGAGGTCATCCTCAAGTACGGATGATGCCCCTTCGGGAAATATGCCCGTAGTTCGGGGGTTCCCTAGTTCAGGGTTCCGCCTTCGGGGAGATGCTCTTCGGCATGCAATAGCTGATTCTCCATTTTTGAAGGCGATTTGTTTAGTACCTCGGGGGGGCTAATAGCTTCCTCGCGTTTCCTGACGCTCCGAGTTCGGGTCAGATAGAGGCGATAGCCCTTCGGCTATCACATGCCCCCCTTTGGAAAGCCGAAGTGGAGACTTCGGTTGGTAGTCTTTCCGAGGATACTCTTTGGGAGTTTTTAGGGAGTAAAACTTGTGCCGAAGGTACACCATTTGCCCAAAGATATGGGCAGTTCGGCCATGGCCTGTCTTTTGGTGTCTTTCGAGGTTACTTAGTTCTTTCCTTTTTCCTTTTGCAGGTCTGTGCAGTGTCGCGTGTTATGACCAGGCGTGTCAGTCTGGAGCGGCGCATCCCAGTTTTTTAGGGGTGTCAGAATGCGCATCCCCTAATTTGGTGCGGCGGCTGACACGTGGCCTACTGTGATTGGCGGAGAGTCGCATCGGTTACAGAGGGCATGTCTTTTCGGGAGCAGAGAGCAGTTACGGCGACCGTTCACCTTCAGGGGATACTTATGACGCCAGTTCATCTACCCTCTTTCGGCCTATATATGGCCCATTCCATCATAAGTTCCCTTTTTGCTTTTGCTTCTGCTCTTTTCCCTGCTTGCCACTGCTTTTGCGCTTTCTCTTGCTTTTTGCGGTGGAGCTATTTTAACAGAGTTTTTCCGGCAACCTTTCACGACGGCAACTTCAAACCCAGATTTTGGCAAGTCTTTTGGTGGGTTTTTGTTTTCCAAACTCTTTTGATTTCTAGAGTTTTTTCCGGAACTTGTTTTCTTGCCTTTTTCCGAACCCATTTTTCTGCCAATATGCCTATTCCTGAGAGCTGGCAGCCTCTTTTATCTCATCCTTGCTGTACCACCCCCAAAAACCTGGCAAGATGGAAGAAAAAGTTCTTTCTTCCTTCGTATGCCGTTACGAGGTTCCCTCATTCTGACCAATTTTGCTTTTCAAATCGTAGTAATGAGGTTACCATTTTCTGAGCCCAACTGAAGGTCAGACTTCGGTACCCTCATCCGAAGATGATTTGCGAGTTCTGCCAATTTCATGGCATTGCCGTAAATCAACTTCCACCAAACTCGTACTACTATTTTAATGCCTTCATCTGCATGTGTGGCGTCTTCGGGATAGAACCCCACTTTATTATTTTTATGCAGTACTACATGCTCTTTGTGGTCTCGAAGGGTGGCTTTTACTTCATGCTACCTCGGGGATCTGGGAGCAAGAAATATACATTCACCTTCGCCACCAAGGACAGCTGGCGAGGGTGGCAACAAAAATTTTTCTTTTTGAAGATGGAGGAGGCCTGGTCGCATGTTCCAACCAAATGGGCTCAGGGAAAACTGGAGATGGACGTCGTGGATCTGAGGATACTGCTAACTCCGGAGTTGGCTCCTATCTTTACGGACTTTGACGGCCGTATCCGTGCTGTCTCGGACTGGGGTCCCGAGGTCCCTTCGCGCTCTCTCTACCCCTTCCCAATCAATTGGAGGTTGATGACCAAAGAGGTTCTTCGGGAACTAGGGGTAGTAAAGGAGCACAAGACGGACCTCAAGATGCCAGCTCCTTCCATTGACGGGAAGGATTCCTGGTTGGTGCAGCTTCTTCGGGAGAAAGTTTCTTATGAAACTTTTTATGAGAGTAAGTTATCTCAGACTCCCGTTGTTATAGCTTTCGTCTCGAACTTACACTGATGCTTTCTTTCCTTTTCAGAGATGGGTGACGGCACTGCTGCCTTCTACAAGTCCCTCTTCACCGGCCAAGTAAAGAAGGGCGAGCAGATGAAGAAGGCGGCTTCCCGAAGACGGAAAACCACTACTGCTGGACCTTCGGCCAAACGGGCGAAGAACACTATTCTTCCTCCCCCTTTGGAAAGTATTGAGGAGGAAAGCGAGCCCTAGGTTGCTGCCATTCCGCCTCCCGAGGTTGCTGCCGACGTCCCTCCTCAGAGCCCCACTCTGTCGTAGGCTCTTCTGCATGCCGTGGTGGAGGCTCCTTCTGCCGAGGAGCGGCGTAAACGAAAGGGTAAGGGGATCTCTACCGAGAAGGCCCCGGCTTCTGATGATGACATCGTCGAGGTGCCGCCAGGTTTGCTTTTTTCGCCGAAGTGTAATGCCTTTATTTTTCGAAGTTCTTTTTGTTCTCACCAGCTGCTCGTTTTGCCATGCGGAGGAGTCACTTACTCCAAGTTGGGCGGCCGAACATGCCTAGAAGCGAGGTCTCCGTGATGCCAAAGTCCCGAAAGGGAAGATCCCGAAGGAGCCTTTTTGGACGTTTACGGAGGACATGAATTTGTTCTCCGGAGATTGCCCCCAAATGGCTAAGGAGATCTCGAAGGGGGTGCTTACTGAGGCCACCTTCAAGGCTATTGCGGTGGCCCATCCGGGCGATGACACCCTCGCAGCGAAGGTTACCGAGCACGCTGCTCAGGTATGCTGGTTTGCCCTTGAAGAATTTTTTCTAAGTGTTTGGCTTTTACTGACCTTGCCTTCATCTTTTTGCAGCAAATGGCGTATGCTGGCTACCTCAGAGTTCGGGTGGCCAGGCAGATGCAATTCCGAACTTCGCCCTTAGAGACCTTAGAGAAAATGAAGGCCGTGTGTTCGGAACTGGCCATCAACAACCTGCAGCTGGCTGATGCTGCGAAGAAGGAGGTTGCCGCCCTTCGGGCGGAAAAAGAGGAGATTTTGATGGACTCCTCCAAGAAGATTTCCGACCTCGGCTCCGAGGTGGCGAGACTGCTTTCGGCCAATGAAGCGCTTCTAAAGTCAAAATCAGAGTCTGAAGAACTCTTGTCAAGGGGTTGCTGATTGAGAAGAATGCGCTTCATGCTGAGGTCGATTCCTTGAAGAAGGAGCCTGAGAAGAAGAAGAGGATATAGGCGCTAAAGAAGGAGGTTGCGGATCTGAAGAACGAGCTCAAGGACCTTGGGGTCGAGAAGGATAAATTCGACCAAATGACCAAGGTCGCCTTCCAGGACGGCTTTTGCCTTGCTCGGCACCAAGTCCTTCAGAGGTTCCCAGATCTGGACCTCTCTTTTTTGGAAGCTTTGAACATTCCCGAGGGGCCTCGGTGGTCCTGGTCGAAAATCGAGCACCTGAACCTGCCTTCCTCAATTCCGGCGCCAAAGGTGGTGGAAAAGGGCGTAGAAGCTGGTGGCTCTCGGGACGCCGAGAACTCTTAGGCTATTTCAGGGGCCTTTTCCTTTTTTCTTCTTCACGTTTTGTACTTCTTCTTCGGGCACTTCACCTTTGTAAGCCGGTGTTATCTTTAATGAAGATTTTTTGGCTAAGTCTTTTCGCAAGTTTTTTCATTTTCCTTTGTCCCGAACACATTCGCTCAAGAGACTTCGGGAAACGGCACTTGCATTTGTTATGGCGAGTACCTTTGCGCGGTTCGCCATTTCCCATTTTTCCCGAACGTGATTGCTCAAGGGACTTCGGGAAATCACCTGCGCTTTTTTCGGCAAGCACCTTTGCGGAATTCTGGTTTTGTACTTCAAGAATTTCTCTAAGAAACTTTTGTACTTAGAATATTTCTCTAGTTTGTACAACACAATTCTTCCACGAAGCCTTAAGCATAGAATTTTTTCAAGGCATCTGAATGCCAAGTATTTTTTAATTCTATGCCATCGGCGTCGCTGAGTCTGTACACGCCTTTTCGTACTTCACCAAGAACCAGATAAGGTCCTTCCCAATTCGAGTGAAGTACTCCGTGGGATGGCCTTCGGGGTGCGAAGTCAGCCTTTCGGAGAATGAGGTCTCCCTTCTTGATCCCTTTTGGCCTAGCTCGTAAATTTATGGCCGCGGCCACTCTTTGCTGAAAAGCTTTTCTTCTCAGCTCAGCTATTTTTCTGTGTTCACCGACGAGGTCAAGCTTTGTTCTTAGGCCGAGGTCATTTCCACTTTCATCGAACACTTGCACCCATACTGATGGTCGTACTACCTCGATTGGAATGATGGCCTCTGTACCGAAGACTAGTGAAAAAGGCATTTCCCCTATGGCTCTTCGGGGTGTTGTTCGGTAGCTCCATAATACGCTTTGGAGTTCTCCTGGCCATTTCCCTTTTGCTTCCCCCAGTCTCTTTTTCAGACCATCTTTCATGGTCCTATTCGATACTTCTACCTGCCCATTGCTTTGGGGGTGAGCTACTAGGGCGAAGTGCATCTTTATTCTGAGGTCGCTGATAAATTCCTGGAATACTTTGTTTATGAACTGGGATCCATTGTCAGCTACTAGCACCCTCGGTATGCCAAATCTGCATACGATGTTCTTCCACAAGAACTTCTGCACTTCTTTTGCCGAGATAGTCGCTAGTGGTTCTGCCTCAACCCATTTGGAGAAATAGTCTACTGCTACCACGCAGAATTTCATGCCTCCAGGCGCTGTGGGGAATGGCCCAATGAGGTCTATGCCCCAGACTGCGAAGGGCCAGGGATAGTCAGCCGAAGTTACCATTTCCGAGGGTGTTCTCTGGATATTCGCGTGTCTTTGGCAACTACCGCATTTTCGGACGAACTGCCTTGCGTCCTTTCTGAGGGTAGGCCAAAAGTATCCTTGGCAAAGTATTACTGCTGCAAGGGCGTCGGTTCCGATGTGCGTACCACAAATGCCTTCGTGGACTTCTTCAAGGATCATTTCAGTATCCTCCTCGTCCACACACCTTTGCAGCGGATTTGCATATCCCTGCCGATATAACTCTTCGCCGATTAGGAAGAATCGGCCTGAGCGTCTTCGCAACTTTGCAGCATCGCCGGGGTCTTCGGGGAGCACATTTTCTGTGAGATACCTTTTTATTGGGTCTTTCCAACCTTTTCCCGAGGTCAATATGCTCAGCACTGCGATGCTCGGATGGTCCAGCACCTCGGTGTGTGTTTTTGATTTTGCCAAGCAATCATGCCTCGGTGTTATTACGTCGAGGTACATTTTTTATTCGCACTGTATCGAACTCCCGAATGAGTTTTGCCACCAGTTCATTGTATTTTGCCAAGGTCGAGTCCTTTGCCCCATCGTCTCCTGCCGTTTGCTGAACTACTAGCTGGGAATTGCTGTGGCCTTTTAGATTTCGCACGCCAATTCTTCTGGCTAGGCGTAATCCTGCTATGAGGGCTTTGTACTCAGCCACATTGTTGGTGACGTTAAAGCTAAATTTAATAGCCTTCGTTACTTCAAGGCCTTCGGGACCTCTGATAATTACCCCAGGTCCCTGGTGTTCGGACCCCGAGGCTCCGTCAACATGCAAAGTCCATTCGGGATCACCTTCGCCAGGATCCAGATGGCTGTCCTCGGTGGTGGGTACTTCGGCGATAAAGTCTACCAGTGCTTGAGCTTTTATGGCTTTCCGAGGTTCGTAAGAGATGTCGTGTTCGCCAAGCTCTATACACCACTTGGAGAGCCTTTCAGAATGATCCACCTTCCTCATGACATCCCGTAGTGGTAGACTACTTCGGACGATGATGGGGTGAGCCTGAAAGTATGGTCGTAGTCTTCTCCCTGCTAGCACCAAGGCATATATAGCTTTTTGTAACAAAGGATACCTGACTTCGGCGGCATGCAGGGATTTGCTCACGTAATAGACAGGCCATTGCTTTGGCCCCTCTTCTTTTACAAGGACCGAACTAACATCTTTTTCTGTGACGGCGAGGTATAGTACGAGAGGCTCTCCTTCGCGAGGTTGTCGCAGAGTAGGCAGGCTGCCCAAGTAGTTTTTCAGTTCTTCCCAGGCCTTTTGGCAATCTTCACCCTAGGGATGGCCATTACCTCCGAGGTTGTCCTCCTTTTTTGCTGCCTTTGTGAGGACTTTGAAGAATGGCCAACACCGATCTCCGTATCTGGAAATAAACTTGCTGAGGGAGGTTATCCTTCCAGTGAGTCTCTGCACATCTTTTATTGTGGCCGGAGTTTGAAACTTGAGCAGAGCCTTAATTTTTTCTGGGTTGGCATCAATGCCTCTTTCGGATACCATGTACCCCAGGAATTTTCCCGAGGTCACGCCGAAGATGCATTTTTTGGGATTGAGACGGATCTCGAAGACTCTGAGCTGGTGAAAAGTCTCCTTAAGATCAATGACGTGTTTGTCAGGCAGCTTGCTTTTGACTATCATGTCGTCGACATACACTTCCATGTTTCTCCCTATTTGATCTTTAAAGACCTTGGTCATCAATCTTTGGTAGGTGGCTCCTGCGTTTTTGAGCCTGAAGGGCATCCTGACGTAACGGTATGTTCCCCCTTCGGTGATGAAGGCGGTTTTTTCTTCATCTACGGGGTCCATCCTTATTTGATGATACCCGCTGAAGGCATCTAAGAAACTTAGGAGCCCGTATTCGGCAGTTGAGTCTACCAATTGGTCTACCGGAGGGAGAGGGTATGAGTCTTTTGGGCAAGCATCGTTCAAGTTTCTGAAGTCGATGCACATCCGGAGTTTACTGCTGGCTTCTTTTGTGGCGACGACCACGTTGCTTAACCAATCGGGGTATTTGACCTCCCTGATAACCTCAGTGTCTAGCAGGCGCTGGACTTCGATTTTGATGAAGTTATTTTTATGGGCTGAGATGCCTCGTTTCTTTTGCCGGACAGGCTTTGCTTCCGGACTTACTTTGAGGCTATGTTGTATTATGCCAGGGTTCACCCCTGGCATATCTTTCGGCGAGTAGGCAAAGAGATCTTTATTTTCCAGTAGAAAGGATACAAGTTTTTTCTTGTCACCTTCGGCCAAGCTCTTCCCTGTTCGGGTAGATTGACCTGGGACAAGTTCTACTGTTTCCATTTCCGCCTTTGCGAGACTCTCTGCCTCGCCCTTTTTTGGTGCTTTTGCTTCCACAGCTTGTGCAGAGTTGTTTGCTGGAGCTTTTCATGTTTTGACGAACACCTTTCTTACTTCACCTTGATCTATGAAGATTTCCGCATCTCCATCCTTGGCGGCGAAAGTGACGGTTAAGTACTTGACATCAGGGCGAATGTGCAAGTTTCCCTGTGTCTGTCTTCCAAGGATGGCATTGTACGATGAAGGGAAATCCATAACGATGAACCTTGCCATTGTGGAGGCGTACAACTCTTCTGTCCCCATCACCGAAGTCCCTTTCAGCATCAACGGAAGATCGATCCAACCGAGGACGGGTAGCTCGGCCGGACCTACCCCGAAGGTAGTAAGGTGACAGGCTTGAGGTCGCTATTAGATACACCCAACCTCGGCAGTAAGTGTGAAAACAGGACGTCGGCATTTGATCCATCATCGAGCAGCACTCTTTTGGCGTCCCAGTTTCCTATTCTCGCCATGATCAACAATGGGTCGTCATGGGGAAAAATGACGGCGGAACCATCCTTTCGGGCCAGCTTTTTTGTTGGACTTTGATACTCCATAACTGCTATTTCTCTGGCCTTCCTCTTTCTTTCCGAGGATGGGAGTCTCGTCGTTATTGTCTGTATGATTCCTCCTGGAGGTGGGGGGTGCCTTTTCGGACTTCGGTTTCTCCGCTTGTCGGAGTCGTAGTCCTCGTCTTCTGCCTTTCCTTCCTCCTCTTTTCTCCCTTTCGGGGAAGGCATGTGCAAATAGCACCGAAGTTGGCCCTGTTTTATCAGTGACTCTATATACTTCTTCAATTGGAAGCAGTCTTCGGTGTCGTGACCGTGGTCGCGATGAAACTGGCAGAACTTCTTCATATTTTTTCTGTTGTCGGCGGTCATGGCCCGTGGCCGCTGGACCTGAGTTCCCTGCCTTTCCATTGTCATGAGGATGTTGGTCCTTGTGGTGTTCAGGGGTGTGAAAATGGGGGGTTTCCTTCCTCGCGTCCTCCGAGGTCGGCCTGCCTGTTCGGTGGGATACCGAGTTTGCTGGCTGGACCCTTCGACCCGGGCGTGATCGAACTTCGGTCCGCCCATTCTCAGTTCTTCGGTTGTCATGTGCTGTTCGGCCCTTCGGTAAAATTCACCGAGGGTGTCCGGGGGATCCTTAGAGAACTCGTAAAACAGCTGCGAGTCCCTCCGAAGGCCCCGTGTCATCGCGAGGATGCGTATTTTGGGCCGAAAGTCTGGGACACTCAAGTCCTCTCTGTTAAATCTCTCGACATATGCACGGATGGTCTCTCCAATTCTTTGCGCTATGTCGAACATCTGAACCGGCATCTTCGCCGTTGGCCGACTTCCGATAAATTGCTGCGTGAAGGCTGTGGACAACTCCTGGAACTCCGTGATGGTTCCTAGGGCCAATGAATTATACCAGGCTGTTGCTGGCCCACTGAGAGTGACCTCAAAGCATTTTCACAAGGTAGGATCGTCGGCACCATGCATCATCATGCTACATTTGTACTTGGTCAGATGGGCCTGTGGATCAGTACGGCCATCATAAGTTTCCAGCCGAGGTACTCTGAAATCACTTGGCATGGCTTCCTCAACGACATCTTGGGTGAATGGGGACTCGTCCCCACAAAAGGTCCTAGATAGCCTAGCCCAGACAGGTTTACGGGTCACCTGTTTCTCTACTCTGTCCAACCTTTCCAATATTTTCTCCATAAGGTCCATGGCGCTAGGTTCTTCTTCTGGCAAGGGGGATTGTCGGTGCCTCTTCGGGGAGCGAGTTCTGCGCTGAGGGGATGGGGACCTCGCCTCAGGCGACTGGCTCCTCCTGTGTGTGATTTTGGGTCTCCTTGACCCCGCTTGTCCCGCGAGCTATCCCCCGAGGGGCATGTTTTCTGTTGAAGACTCTTCCCGTGGGTCTCCGGATCCCGAACTAAGATGAGTTAGTTTGGGGCTTTTTTCCCGAGGGTGTGCTGGCGAAAGAGGCCTTTGGGCTTGAGCTTGTTGCGGCCACCTTTGGTCTATCTGTTGTGTCATTTCAGCCACAACAGAACGTTGAAAGTCGCACAGGAAGCTCATGGTTATGACCAGAGGGCGCTCTTCCTCAGGCGTGGAAGTCCCTGGGGGTGTTTGCTCAGCAGCTGGTTGGTTCTCAGGCGCGGACGGGGACCTCGGGAGTCCCTTGTCCTTAGAACGCCGAGTTTCAACGATGGTGACCTCAGAGCTGGTTCCCATAGACGGCGCCAAATGATGTCCGGGGACATCTTCACTTGAAGGCATGCTGACTTCCGGGGGGACTTCCTGTGAAGGAGAGCATCTGGTGCTGGAGTTTCCCAGGGGAACGTGCCTGCAAAGCTCAGAAAATGGGGTTAGGAGGTTCCCGAGGTGCTTTTCCGGGGAGGAGCCTCTGACGCCCAAGTCAGTTTCCTGAAAAGGTAAGGGGGAAGCACTAGGGCTTTTAGTGGGCTTGCCTGTGTTTTCTCAAGGGGGAGGAGTCCAACCTTTTGCCAGGGTTTGTTTCCTGGTATTTATAGGAATGTCCAGCCCGTTCAGATCGTGACACGTGTTCGGTCGGATGTTCTCTGAATTTCTGGGCATAGGGGACAAGTAGCCAGTGGCAGGCTCCTTGAGTCTCGAACGAGACAGGTTGTGACAAGACCTGGACGGCGTCGGTGTGTCAAATCGCCGTTTGAGGTGACATGTAGCGTCTGTGGGCGCCATGTCAGAGGCTCCTTAAATGCTTCTGCCGTACTCCCGAGGTCCCTGGCCGAGGTCATCCTCTGGTACGAACGATGCCCCTTCTGGAAATATGCCCGTAGTTCAGGGGTTCCCTAATTCAGGGTTCCGCCTTCGGGGAGATGCTCTTCGGCATGCAATAGCTGATTCTCCATTTCCGAAGGCGATCTGTTTAGTACCTCGGGGGGGCTAATAGCTTCCTCGTGTTTCCTGACGCTCAGAGTTCGGGTCTGATAGAGGCGATAGCCCTTCGGCTATCACCATGATCACTATGAGAATCACTTATGACAGTCATATAATGATCCATGTAGTGTTCTCATGGTGTGTCGGTCCAGTACACAAGTTCTCCAACTTGTACCCATATGTAAACTACATATCTCACATTAGTCTCCACATCTGCTAGTCGTGATGTATTATTGCAACCTGCTCCACAATAATACTAGACCAGGGACGTTTGAGAATATCATTGTTCTAGGGTTACAATTATGTTTATTACATTACGCAGAAACAAAACAACAAACATATTTGCTAGATTAATGCCTTAATAAAATATCATGACTCAATGTGCAAAAATACAATCATCTCATGATTGGTGGTGGAGTCCACCAATTGATCTATTGGTGGCAAAGGATATGAATCCTTAGGATAGGCATCATTTACGTTTCGGAATTCGATGCACTTTCGGAGTTTATCACTCCCTGCTTTCGTAGCAATAACAACATTGCTAAGCCATTCGGGGTACTTGACCTTTCTTATTACGCCTACTTCCGTTAATCATTGGACTTCGGTTCTAACAAAGTTGTTCTTATTCACCGAGAAGCTTCGCTTTTTTTGTCAAACAGGCTTCACCTCCGGGCACACTTTAAGGCTATGTTGGATTATGCAAGGGTCTACCGTAGGCATGTCCTTCGGAGAGTCGACAAACAAATCTTTGTTCATTAATAGAAAAGATACAAGCTTTCCCTTGTCACCTTCGGCCAGTTATTTCCCCACTCAAGTACTTCAGCCTGGGACAAGTTCTACATCCTCTGTTTCTATTTTTTCAAGGTCTCCTGTTCCTTCCCACATTGCCTCTTCTCCAAGCATGGCTTTTTCCTCCAAAGTTTGTGCATGGATCTTTATTGGGCTTTGTCTTGCTTTCACGAAGACCTTCCTTACCTCGGCTTGGTCAATGAATATCTCCGCGTCCCCTTCCTTTGTCCCGAAGATGACTGTCAAGTACTTCACATCTAGGCAAATGTGGAGATACCCTTGTGTCTACCTTCCAAGGATGGCATTATATGAAGAAGGGACATCTATGATGATGAACCTTATCATTGTAAAGCCAAAGAGCTCTTTCTTGCTCTGAACCAAAGTTCCTTTTAACATCAAAGGTAGATCGATCCACCCAAGGATAGGGAGTTCAGATGGACCTACCCCAAAGGTAGGGGAGGTAACAGGTTTGAGGTCGCCTTTTGCGATGCCCAAGTTCAGTAATAGGTGGGAGAATAGAACATCGGCATTGGAACCATCATCGATGAGCACTCTTTTGACGTCCCAACTCCCTATCCTTGCCATAATTAGGAGAGGGTCATCATAAGGGAACTTCACGGTAGACCCATCTTTCCGAACAAGCTTGTTCGTTGGGTTCCCGAACTCCATCATCAAGATTTACCGGACTTTCCTTTTCCTTTCGGCTGAAGGTATTCTAGTGGTGATTGTCTGGATTACTCCCACCGGAGCTAGTGGATGCTTCCTGGGACTTCGGTTCCGACGTCCATCGGAATCATAGTCCTCGTCTTCTCCTTTCCTCTCTTCTTCCTTTTTTCCTTTTGGCGAGGTCATATGCAAGTAACGCCGAAGTTGTCCCTGCTTGATTAGAGACTCAAAGTATTTCCTCAGTTAGAAGCAATCATCGGTGTCATGCCCATGATCCCTGTGGAATTAGCAGAACTTCTTAATGTTCTTTTTGTTGTCCAAGGCCATGACCTTTGGATGCTGGATAAGGTTCCCTTGCCTTTTCATGGCAATCAGTATGTTCATTCTTGAGTTGTTCAAGGGAGTGAACGACATTGGTTTCTTCCCCCTCTATTTCTGAGGTCTTCGCCCGTTGGTGATTCTAACCTTCGGAGTTATGGTGATCAGACTTTGGCCTTTCCATCCTCAACTCTTCGGCTGTCATGTGTTATTACGCCCTTCGGTAGAATTCTCCGACGGTGTTTGGGGGATCTTTGGAGAACTCGTAAAAGAGTTGTGAATTTCTCCGAAGTCCTCTGATCATGGCGAGGATGCAAATTTCAGGGCGGAAGTTGGGCACGCTTAGGGCTTCTTGGTTGAACATCTTGATATAGTCCCAAATGTTTTCCATATTCTTTTGGGCTATGTCAAACATCTGGATGGGCATTTTTTCCATTGGGCTACTTCCAATGAACTGTTGAGTGAATGCAGTGGACAACTCCTGAAAACCCATTATCATTCCGGGGGCGAGGGAGTTATACCACGCAGTCACCGGCCCGGAAAGAGTAACTTCAAAGCACTTGCAAAGGGTGGCATCATCAGCACCATGTAACAACATGTTGTGTCTATACTTCGTTAGGTGGGCTTGGGGGTCGCTACACCCATCATATGTTTCCAAGCATGGTACTCGGAAGTCACTTGGCATGGGTGCCTCTACTACTGCACGGATGAAGGGTAGCTCTTCTCCGGTGAAGGTGTCCGACAGCCTTGACCAGACAGGCTTCCAGGAAATCTGCCTTTCTACTTTTTCCAGCCTCTCCAGGATCTTCTCCATGAGGGTGGTAGTACTGGTCTCTTCTCGTTGCCTGGTGACCTCCAGCAACAGAGAGCGACGTCTCATTTTTTAGGAGTAACTTCGTCAACGTGGGGATTGTGACTTCTCATTCGGTGACGAACTCCGCCTCTAGCATGATAACCTCTAGAGGGTACGTCCTCTGTTGAGGAATCATCGTGATAACCGAAGGGTTATCGCCCTTGTGGCCCGTGAAATGAGGTCAAGTACCGCATTCGGTAAGACCTACAAGGAGTACCTGAGCAGACCTCAGAAAGGATGAAATTTGGCGCCTCGAGCACACGGCTTCGGTGCCCAGCCAGCACCCCTGAAGATGGTAGCTACAACCTCGGAAAGATAGTGCGTTGCCCCACTTCGGAAGAGTGGGCGAATCACCTTTGGAGAGGGGGACCAGCCACCTTGGGGGGTAGGAGAAAATCCCCCGAACAAGGAGCCTCAGCTCTAGGGGATCTCCCAAGCTACTGGCACGACTCCGGAAGAAGAGTCCTCGCTCCGAGGGATGACCTTGAGTAAAGGCACCTCGATGGTATGGAAGAAGCATTTAAGGAGCCTCTGACATGTCGCCCACACACGCTACACGCCGCCCTCATATAAGCTCTGACACGCCGGGACTGTCCACATCCTATCATGTAGGACTATGCCTACCCTAGCCCGTGGCCCAAGGAGCCTACAAGCGGCTATAGGCCCCCACGCCCAGAAGGTACAAATTACATCCGACAGAACACGTGTCACGATCTGAACGGGCCACACCTTCCTATATATACCCAGGAAATGGCCTCACCAAAGGATCCTTTTTTCGAACTTCCATGAAAAGAGATAATAGGCAAGACCCTTGGCCCTTAACGCTTCCTCTCCACCTCCAAAAAACTAACTTGGGCGTCGGAGGCTCCTCCCCATAAAAAGACTCCGGGGACCTCTTAACCCCTATTTTCTAAGTGTTTCAGGCAGGTCCTCCGGGGAAACATACACTTTAGGCGTTCTCCTTTATTGGAAGTCCCTCTCGGTCTCACCACGTCACGCAACGAAGATGCTGCTGGGCATCATATGGCGCCGTCTGTGGGAACTCACCCCCAGGTCGCTGTCGTTGAAACTCGGCGTTCTAAGGACAAGGGACTTCCGAAGTCCCTGTCCGCGCCAGAAGTTCAACCGGTGACCAAACAAACTGCAGTAGGGACTTCCTCGACTGAGGATGAACGTCCTCTGACTATTACTATGGGCTTCTTGTGTGAATTCCAATGCTTTGTTGTGGCCGAAATGATGCAGCAGTTAGACCAAAGGTGGCCACAGCCAACTCCGGGACAGAGGCCCTCTTTGCCAGCACCCCGGCCTAGAAAAGAACCCCCGATCAACTCATCGGAGTTCGGGAAGTGGGGATCAACGCGATGAGTCCTCAATGGAAAATATACCCCTCAGGGCGCGACCTATGGGAGAAACAGGGCCAAAGTAATCTAAAATTCTCTGCCGAATGAGTTCCTCACCCGAAGGAAAGTCACCATCTCCTCGGCGCCGAAGTTGCTCCCCAAAAATGAGACGTCAGTCTCCGCTCCCAGAAGCCTATAGGCGAAAATTTTAAAGAGACTAGAAAGAATGGAGAGGCAGGTAGCTTGAAAACCCGTTTGGGCTAGGTTGTCGGAGTCTTTCAATGGAGACGAATCACCGTTCACCCGAGTAGTAGTCGAGGCACCAATGCCGAGTGATTTTCGGGTACCTCGATTAGAGACCTACGAGGTCGAACTGACCCCCAGGCTCATCTGATTAAATACAAGCGCAGCATGGTGCTGCGCGGTGCTGATGATGCTACCCTGTGCAAGTGCTTTGAGGTCACCCTTGCCGGGCCGGGCACAGCATGATACAACTCACTGGCCCCTGGAAACATCATGGAGTTCCAAGAATTGTCCACCGCCTTCACACAGCAATTCATCGGGAGCCGTCCAACGGCGAAGATGCCAGTCCAAATGTTCGACCTAGCGCAGAAAAATGGGGAAACCATTCGCGACTATGTCGAAAGGTTCAACAGGGAAGCTCTAAGCGTCCCAGACTTCAGGCCAGAAATACGCATCCTAGCCATGACACGAGGACTTCGGAGAGACTCCCAACTGTTCTATGAATTCTCCAAGGATCCCCCCGACAAACTCGGTGAATTTTACCGAAGAGCAGAGCAGCACATGATTGCCGAAGAATTGAGAATGGAGGGCCTGAGACCTTATCATATTCGCACCGAGGGACCAAGCCAGCAAACTTGCTACCCAGCTGAACCAGCGGGGCGACCTCGGAAGTTTAAGGGAAGGAAGCCAACGGCCTTCACTCCCCTGAACACCACAAGGACGAACATCCTGATGGCGATGGAAAGGCAAGGAACTCAGATTCAACGACCGAAGGCCATGACCTTGGACAACAAGAAGAACATGAAAAAATTCTTCCAATTCCATCACGACCATGGGCATGATACCGAGGACTGTTTCCAACTGAGGAAATACATAGAGTCGCTAATAAAGCAAGGTCAGCTTCGATGTTACTTGCAGATTCCCTCCCCAAAGGGAATGAGGGAAGAAGAGGGAAAGGGAGATGACAAAGAATACGACTCCAACAGGCGTCAAAACCAAAGTCCGAAAAAGCGTCCACCGCCCCCAACAGGAGTAACACAAATGATCACAACAGGACTGCCGTCGGCGGAAAGAAAAAGAAATGCCAGAGATATTTCGGTGATGGAGTATGGGAATCCATCAAAGAAGCTTGTTCGGAAGGATAGATCCACTATCATTCTTCCTCATGATGATTCACTACTGATTATGGCAAGGATAGGAAGCTGGGACGTCAAGAGAGTACTGCTTGATGATGGCTCAAACACAGACGTCCTATTCTCACACCTGCTACCGAGCTTGGGGATATCAAGGAGTGACCTCAAGTATGTCACTTCTCCTACTTTTGGAGTGGGGCCGTCCGAACTCCCCGTCCTTGGGTGGGTAAATTTTCCTTTGATGCTGAAGGGAACTTCAGCAAATAAAAAAAATGAACTGTTTGCCTCCGCAATGACAAGGTTCATCGTCATCGATGTCCCTTCGTCATATAATGCCATTCTTGTGAGGCAAACGCAAGGAAACCTCCACATTCACCCGGATGTGAAGTACCTAATTGTCACCTTCGCCACCAAGGATGGGGATGCTGAGATCTTCATCGACCAGGGGGAGGTGATAAAGGTGTTCGTAAGGGCGAGAAAAGCCCCAGTGACGAACTGTGTGCAGACCACGAAAACAAAGGTTTTGCCCGCGCAAGAGTTAGAAGAACAAGGAACATGAGATCCTGAGAAGGTAGAAACAGAAGAAATAGAGCTTGTCCCAGGCCAAAATACCCGAATAGGGAAAAAATTCACCAAAGGTGACAAGGAAAAACTTGTATCTTTCCTACTAATGAATAAAGATCTGTTCGCCTACTCGCCGAAAGACATGCCTGGGGTAGACCCTCGCGTAGTACAACATAGTCTTAAAGTGAGCCTAGAGGCAAAGCCTGTCCGCTAAGAGAAGCGAAGCCTCTCGGCACACAAAAACAACTTCGTCAAAACCGAAGTCCAGCACTTGATAGAAGCAGCTGTGATTAGGGAAGTCAAATACCCCAAATGGCTAAGCAATGTGGTCATCGCCACAAAAGAAGGGAGCAACAAGCTCCGAATGTGCATCGACTTCCGAAATATAAATGACGCTTGCCCTAAAGACTCATATCCCCTACCGTCGATAGATCAATTGGTAGACTCAACCGCTAAATACGGACTCCTAAGCTTCCTTGATGCTTTCAGTGGGTATCATCAAGTCAGGATGAACCCCGAAGATGAGGAAAAAACCGCCTTCATCACTGAAGTCAGTACGTACTATTATGTCAGAATGCCCTTCGGGCTTAAAAATGTAGGGGCCACCTATCAGAGGCTGATGAACAAGGTCTTCAAAGACCAAATAGGGAGAAACATGGAAGTCTATGTTGATGACATGATAGTCAAGAGCAAGTTGCCTAGCAGTCACATCACAGATTTGGAGGAAACTTTCCACCAACTTAGAACATTCGGAATTCGCCTTAATCCTGAAAAATGCGTCTTCGGTGTAAGCTCAGGCAAGTTCCTTGGGTTTATGGTATTGGAAAGAGGTATCGATGCCAACCCGGAAAAAGTCAAAGTGCTACTCGAATTCCGAACTCCTGTTACAAAAAAAGATGTGCAAAGGCTCACAAGGAGAATAATGTCCCTTAGTAGATTCATTTCCAGGTATGCAGATCACTGCCGGGCATTCTTTAAGGTTCTCACCAAGGCAGCAAAAAATGGTGGCATCCTTGGAAGCGATGACTATCCTTGGAATAAGGATTGCCAAAAGGCTTGGGAAGAGCTCAAAATTTATCTGGCCCGTCTACCCACTCTTCGGCAACCACGAGAAGGAGAACCCTTGTGCTGTACCTCACTGTCACTGAAAAGGCACTAAGCTCGATTCTCGTGAAGGAAGAGGGGATGGAGCAATGGCCAGTTTACTACGTAAGCAAGTCCCTGCATGGCACCGAAATCAGGTATCCTCTACTGCAAAAAGCTATCTATGCCCTAGTGCTAGCAAGCAGAAGACTGCGTCCGTATTTTGAAGCTCACCTTATTATTATCCAAAGTAGTCTACCTCTTCAGGATATTATGAAGAGAGTAGACCATTCAGGAAGGCTTTCCAAGTGGTGCATAGAGCTCGGCGAGTATGATATTACTTACGAGCCAAGGAAAGCAATAAAAGCCCAAGCTCTGGCAGACTTCATTGCTGAAGTGCCTTTTGCCGAACATGATCAATCGAACCTCAGCAAAAGTGAGCCTGAATGGACTTTGTTTGTAGATGGGGCCTCTGGCTCCTGATAGCTGAAGTGCTATCGCCCTGACCACCTACCGACCATGGGAAAGAGGGAGCTAGACACCTGAGGCATACGACCTCGGAAAAGACTCCGGAGTGAAGGAAGTCATACACCTAAGGCGCACGACCTCGGTAACTCACCAAATTCCAACTTCGGGAGCCAGCATAACACCTCCTTCGGGAGGGCGACCGAACCAGCTTCAGCGGAGAAAGACCAACCACCCCCTGCGGGAGAAAGCCCCTGAAGACGTAGACACCGAAGTTCCAGCCCGACTCCGGGAAAGGGCCCCTCACCCCGGAGTGAGACATCAACCAAAGGGACCTCGGTTGTACAGTAATGGCCATCAAGGAGTCTCTGACACTCCACTCATATACGTCTCCGACACGCCACCCCCAGACACGCTCTGACAAGGCATCGCAGCATACGTCCTGTCACACAGGGCTACACCTACCATGGCTCGCGGACCGAGGAGCCAGCAGGTGGCTAGGGGCCCCCACGCTCAAAAATATGAACACCATCCATCCATACACGTGCCACAATCTGAAGGGATCACCCCCTCCCTTACATACCAGGGAAATGGTCACAAACGAGGGGGCTTCGGGCCAGAGGACAGAGAGAGAGAGAGAAAAAGAGGACACAGAGGCCGAAAAACAGAGGACGCTCTCCTCCCTCCGCCTGAATACTCTCCCTTCAGCCCTTAGAAAGACACGCCAGGCAAGAGATTTTGGTGCTTATTACTATGTCCCCTTCTCTCTAAAAGCACTGACTTGGGCGTCGAAGGTTCCCCACCGAAAAACCACCCCGGGGGCCTCCTAACCCCTATTTTCTGAGTGTTTCAGCCAGGTCTCCCTGAAGAAACCCCGCTCCGGGCTCTCTCCCATACCGGAGGTCCTTCCCGTCATCACCCTGTCACGGGACCAAGAAGCTGCTGGCCATCACTTAAGGTGATCCACCCAGGACACCAGCCTTCCTTCTGGACTAGCCTGCACCTCCAGGACCCCCTGCTGCCCTCACCACTGCACACAGTGGAGATGCTGGCTCCGCCTAGTCGGACCCGCATCAGCTCCGAGCACTAGGGAGCGGGGGTAGTTATTCGTGTCCCCGAAGGCATGGAAGTGATGAAAGCCATCAAATTTGGGTTTAATGTCACTAACAATGTGGCGGAATACAAAGCTCTCTTAGCAGGGTTGCGCCTTGCTAGAAAGATTTGTATAAGGAACCTGAAGGCCCACAGTGATTCTCAGTTGGTGGTCCGGCAGATGGCGGGAGATTATAGCGCAAAAGATCCAACTTTGGCAAAGTACCATGAGCTTGTGTCAAAGCTCAACCAGGAGTTCGACACGATCCATATAAAAAATGTGGCTCCGCGAAACAATGTCGAAGCAGACAGTCTAGCCAAATCAAAGAGGTTCACCAAAGTACTAAGCCACCCAAGCATTGCGATAATGAGCATAGCGGCCTCGGAAGACGGATGGAAGAATCCAATAAAAAGGTACCTTACAACCTCGGAGCTTCCTGATGACCCTCGCGAAGAAGCAAAAGTGCGAAGACGATCCGGACGATATTTCCTAATCAGGGAAGAACTGTACCGACAGGGATACGCTAGTCCATTGCAAAGGTGTGTCAGCAAAGAGAATACTCAGACGATTCTCGAGGAAGTCCACGAGGGAATTTGCGGTTCCTATATCGGGACTGACGCTTTGACAGGAGTGATACTCTGCCAAGGGTTTTTTTGGCCCACCTTAAGAAAAGACGCAAGACAGTTTGTCCAAAAATGTGGCAGTTGCCAGAGACATGCCAACGTTCAAAGGTTGCCCTCAGAATTAATAACCTCGGCTGGCTACCTCTGTCCCTTTGCAGCATGGGGCATTGACCTCATCGGACCACTCCCGACAGCACCTGGAGGAGTAAAATTCTGCATGATTGCAGTGGACTACTTCACCAAATGGGTGGAGGCAGAGCCCCTGGCTACTATTTCGGCAAAGGAGGTACAAAAATTTCTCTGGAAAAGCATCATATGCAGATTCGGCATACCGAGGGTGATAGTTGTCGACAATGGGTCCTAATTTATGGACAAAGGATTTCAAGAATTCATCACCGACCTCGGAATAAAGATGCACTTCACCCCGGTAGCTCACCCTCAGAGCAACGGACAAGTAGAGGTATCCAACATAACCATAAAAGATGGTCTGAAAAAGAGATTGGGGGAAGCAAAGGGAAAATGGCCAGGAGAACTTCCTAGTGTGTTGTGGAGCTATCGGACAATACCCTGAAGAGCCATGGTGAAACGCCTTTTTCGCTCGTCTTCAGCACAGAGGCCATTATCCCTATCAAGGTAGTATCACCATCAGTCAAAATACAAGTGTTCGACGATTGAGGAAATGACCTCGAGTTAAGAACTAAGCTCGACCTAGTTGACGAACACAAAAAGGTGGCCGAGCTCAGAAGAAAGGCCTTTCAGCAAAAGGTGGCCATAGCCGAAAACTTGCATGTTAGGCCAAAAGGAATAAGGAAATGAGACCTCGTCCTCCGAAAGGCTGAGTTTGAACCTCGAAGACCGTCCCATGGGGTACTTCGGCCGAACTGGAAAGGGCCTTACTTGGTCCTTGACAAGGTCCGCAAAGGAGTATACAAGCTTGGCGACACTGAAGGTGGAGAACTGAAAAATACATGGCACTCGGATGCCTTAAAGAAATTCTATACTTAGAATTTTTGATGAGAAATTGTACAAGTTAGGAATTTTTTCTAAGTACAAAAGTTTTCTCCCATCTAGGAGTACTTGCCGAACAAAGCTGAAACATGCACTCCCGAAAGTCACATTTTGCTTCCAAAGTTGACGGGGTTATATGCCTGAAAAAGGTGAAGTCTATCAAGTGCGGCCGACGAAGGCAGGCTAAAATTTGCCTAAGGGAATTCATCAACAATGAACGTTGACCCGAAGGTTGACCGATGAAACGAGCAAAACATACCTTTTCGAAGTCCCTTGACCGAAAGTGGTCGGGTCAACTGGGAAACAAAAATATTGCTCAAAGGACTTTACCAAACTACGAAGAAAGGAAAATTTATTGAAGAAGGCCTTGGTACAAGGAGAAGCCTGCAAGAAGAAAAATTACAAGGAAAAAGAAAAAGACAAAGGCCCTAGAATATTTAAGGGACCCCGGCGTCATGGGAAGCTCCTGTTCATGTGTCTTTAGCCGCTACATTCGGTGCAGGAGGAGGGACGAACGACAGGTTGAGGAGCTCAATTTTTGACCAAGTCCACCGAGGCCCCTCGGGAATATCTAGGGCAGCCAGGAAGGAAAGGTCAAGATCCGGATATTTCTTCAGAACTTGATGGCGAGCTAGGCAGAAGCCGTCCTGAAGGCAACCTTGGTTGCCTGAACGGCCTTGTCTTTCTCAATGTCCAAGTCGTCTACCTCATTTTGAAAATCTGCAACCTCCTTCTCCAGCTCCTTTATCTTCTTCTTGTTCTTTGAATCCTTCTTCAGCGAATCGACCTTGGCTTGAAGTTCAGCATTATCAGCAAGTGCCTTCGCCAGGAGAGTAGAATCTTCTTCTTTCTCCTTCTGAATGGCCTTGTTGGCCGAGGTTAGACCCACAACCCTTTCACCAAGGTCGGACATCTTCTTAGAGAAATCCTTCAAGAGCTCTTCCTGGCCCTTCAAGAATTCCTCCCGAAGCTTGGCAACCTCCTCCTTGGCTATCCGGCTTAACTCGGCATTCTTCACAACCGAGCTAGCACAGAAGACCCTGGCCTTCTCTAGTTTATCTTTGGCCCAAGCTCGGACCAAAGACTGCTTTGCTGCCCAAGCTCGGAGGTACCCACTATACCCCAAAAGCTGCGAACAAAGAGAGGGTACTTAATCAAATTCGCATAACGAAAGCCAAAACAATTAGACAAAATGCGGGAGGGAAATGAAGAGGCCTGAAGAACTACCTGAGCAGCATGCTCGAACACCTTGGCAGCAACGGCATCCTCGGTGGCAAACTCCTCGGCAACTGCCTTGAAGGGAGCCTGAGTGAGCACGCCCCTCGCCATCTGGGGAGCCATTTCCCGGCAATCCTTAGAGAACAGGTTCATATCCTCCGTGAAAGACCAGAACGGCTCCCTTGGAACCTTGTCCTTCGAGATGTGGGAGTCCCGAAGAGCCCACCTTTGGGCATGCTCAACCATCCAAGTTAAGGGCACCAGTTCCTCTGCAAAATAAGAAGCATACACCTCATCAGGTGAAACTCCTTAATTATGAAAGCTATAAGATTACAAGTGCTAAAAAGGGGATAAGGGACAAACCTGGCGCAACCTCAGTGACGTCGTCACCGGAGTCCCGGACCTCCTCCACATCAGTAGGGATATGTTTGCCTTTATCCCTTCGGCATTTTTCCAACTCCTCGGCAGAGGGACCCCCTGCCAAAGAGCCCAAAAAATCCACCGACGTGGTGGGACTCAAAGAAGCAGCAGCAGTGGCCACCTCGGCAGAAACCTCGGTGGGAGTTTCAGGCTCACCACCGACCTCCACCACATCTCCCGGGGGTGGAAGAAAGATGTCCTTCTTCACCTTCTTCGCCAAAGACGGTCCGCTCCCAGTAGTCTTGCACCTTCGGGAGGCGCCCTTCTTCGTTTGTTCCCCCTTTTCGGCTTGGCCGAGAAAGAGGGACTTATAGTAGGCAGCAGACTCGTCGCCAATCTCTGAAAAATAAGGAAAACATTAGTGAGTCCAGACAGATACTTGTACTGAAAACTTTGAAAGGAAACTTACTTTCGAAAAAGGCTTCATAAGTAAGCTCCCCCCAAAGGAGCTTCACTAGCCGAGACTCCTTCCCCTCGATGGCAGGAGTTGGCATGCCGAGATCCGTCTTGTGCTTCTTAACCACCCCCAACTCCCGAAGGACCTCCTTGGTCATGAGCTTCCACCTGATGGGGAAGGGGTAGAGGGAGCGTGGAGGGACCTCGGCATCCCAGTTGGTGACAGCACGGATACAACTGTCGAAGTCCGCAAACCTCACCCCCAACTCAGGAGTTAGCAGCTTCTTGGGGTCCATGACATCCATCTCCAGCTTGCCCCAAGCCCACCTAGTCGGCATGTACGACCAGGCCTCCTCCACCTTCAGGAAAAAGAATTTCTTTTGCCACGCTCGCCAACTATCCTTGGTGGTGAAGGTGAACATGTATTTCTTGCTCCCAGATCCCCGAGGTAGCATGAAATAGAAGCCACCCTTTGGGACCAGATAGAGCTTAGAATACTGCATAAACATGATGAAATGGGGCTCCACCCCGAAGACCCCACACATGCAGAGGAAGGCGTTAAAATAGCAATATGAGTTAGGAGGAAGTTGATTCACGGCTATGCCATGGAACTGGCAAAAGTCGCAAATCATCCTCGTAGGAGGAAACTGAAGTCCGGCCTTTAATTGGGCACGAAAAATGGTAACCTCGTTCTTTCTGTTCATAAAGCTAAAATGCCCAAGATGGGGTAGTCTAGTGGTAGCGTAGGAAGGAAGAAAGAATTTGGTGGTCCACTTCTCCAGTTTTTCCGAGGTGGAACAACAAGGGTGGGACACGGGAGGCTGCCAGCTCTTGGGAAGGGTGTCGACGGACATAATTGGAACAGGCAAAGACATGATTTGTAAAAAAGTGACTTTGGGAATAAGAAAAATGACTTCAGAGAGCTAGAAAAAGAAAAAAAACAAAGAAACCGAAGGGCCTCTAAGAATCAAAACCCACCAAAAGTTTTGCCGAAATCAGGGTTTGAAGATGCCGTTGTGAAATGTGGTCGGAAATGGCTCCGTCGATAGTGCCGCCGCAAAAAAGAGGGGAAAGCATGAAAGTAGACGAGAGCAAAGCGAGAGCAAAGAGAAAACAGGAGAAGATTATGACGGAGGAAGGTTTATATAGACCAAGGAAGGGTAGCCGAATCGACATCATAATTGCTCCACGAAGGTGAACCATCGCCTTAACCACTCCTCGCATGTGAAAAGAGGCGGCTCGTCTAACCGACGTGACCACCCCCCAACCAATGCTTGCCACGTGACAACCAGCGCGAAAAATTAGGCCACCTCCTGACACCCTGAAAATCCAGGCACATCGCTCCAGATTGACATGCCTGGTTACGAGACGCGACGGTCCACTGACCTACTGTTACGGCCCTTCTAGAGGGAGGTAAGGATTTTAGAATTTAGTTTAGAAGTTTAATTTGAGTTTGCCTAGCAAGAATTAAGAAGTTTGCCAAAGTTCACTAAGTTCCGACAAGAATAAAGCTCTGAACTAAGTTCAGGGGCAAAATGGTAATTTTGCACCCTGAGTGGCCGGGACGAGTCCCGAGTGTTTTAAAATGAATTTTTAGAACTTAACTTTTAACCTTAACTCAAACTCAACAAAAAGACAAGAATTTAACCAAGAACTGTTAAGTTACAAAGATGGGGGACCTAATTGCACAAAACTTGAAACCTTGGTGGTTTGAAGGGTTAAGTGGGGTTTACGAAGAGGGAAGAGGGGTTTGGGCTGCCATAACCCGTTTTCCAGCTTCTCCACTCCATTTCTCTCTCAAATTAAGCTTGGAATCAAAAGCTTTTGGTGCCAAAAGGTGTGGTTTGAAGTGTTCAAGCTTGGAGAAGTGATTTTCAAGCTTGAATCCATGTTTTTGAGGCGTGGAAGAGTGTTTTTCTCCATCCCCTGTTTTTGAACGAGGTATGATTCATGTTCTTGATTGAATTCGTGTTATTTGATTGATTGGAAGCTTGGGTTTTGGTTGGAAGAGGTGTTTTTGATGTTTAGGAGCTTTGTTTTGGTTTGAATTTGTGTAGAACTTTGGAAGCTTGTTTGGAAGAGGAAGGGTTCGAATTCTTGCTTGTTCTTGGTGTTAAGGTAAGGGAGAAAGTGTTTTTAAGTTGTTGGATTGCTTTTGGATTGAAATGGATTGAGAAAGTTGAGTAATTTTTGGGTATGGTATGAAGAAACGTTTTTGGGAATTATGATGGACTAGCTAGATTCGAAGGATTGGTTTGATGCTTCTAATGCATCATAGTTTGGCTTTGATAGTTGGTTTTGTTCCTTGCAACATGTACTTCATGTGTATGAAATTTGGTAACTTTTGATGCATGTTTGCTATATGTATTTGGTTGCCAAAGTTCGTAGCAGCAATCGGCCAAATTCTGCACTTTTGCAGAATTGGCGACGCGGCGCCAATTCGCCCGACGATTGGCGACGCGTCGCCAATTCATTTTTCAGTCACAGAGCGTTTGTTCGCTGGCGACGCGTCGCCAATTCCTTTTTGCCTTTGGCGACGCGGCGCCAACACAAGAAAATGGGGGTTTGACTTTTTGCTGCGTTGACCCGACCGAGACTACGGAAGGTTCGGAACGTGCCTAAGGGTCCGAGGATCCCGATGGTACTCCGAGACTTCCAAAAGTCCCACCGGAAGTATGAGTTTTCTTGAACTGTTTGAGGTAAGTAAGTTGCTTAGGCAACAAGTAAGGAAACAAATGTTGCAATTGAACTTAATTAGCTATCAATAGCTCAGGTGAGAGGTTTAGAACCCTGGTCGGCCTAGCCGTGCCGGAGCCACGAGGCCACGAGGCGAAACCTTGTTCATCTAGTTTACATCAAAGAGGCCCTGCGGCCTAGTCTACAAGTCCCATCATAAATTCCCCTGCATAACAATTAGGTGAGAGGTTCTATGTTTGAATGAGGCTTGCTAAGGTTCGCCCTTGAGCCATATGATAGGTTGCTAAGTAATAGCGCTTGGCCTATATGTCAGGTTGCTAAGTGATTGCGCTTGGCCTGTAAATGTGTCAGGTTGCTAAGTGATTGCACTTGGCCTGATACAGAGGACTACTTGAGGAGAGGTCTACCGGCCTAGTTTATATATATATGACTAGTACCCTCATGCTGTGTGAGCTCGCAGCCAGAGTCCTAGCTTTTTCTTGCAGGTACATTGAAGACACTTACTGAGAATGTTGAATTCTCACTCCCTGTTTGTTATGCAGAGTCTGGAGTAGCAGGACCGGATAATCGCTGAGGATTATCACGGTAGTACCTTTTTGTCTGTAAAGGTACGGTAGTTGAGAAACTTTAAGTTTCTAGCCTGCTTAAGTGATTAGTTGGTCTGTTGGTCAGGCTGTGGTACTAACTTGCTTCTTCCTTTGGCTGCAGAGCCTAGTAGCACTTGGCACAGGACTTGTGAGACTCGCCACTGGGACAGGAGTCCAAAGTGGGAGCTAGGGTAAAAGATCTCAGCAAAGTCTTGTATTTTGATACAGTACTTTATTTTGCCTCCAGTATTTATGTTATAAAGAGTCCTTGACTCAGGGGATTGTTCTCTGGGTGAGAGCATTAGTTACTTATGTATAAATGCTTTCACGAGCGGTGTATGTGTAGTTAATCACTCAAAGGTTGATTTTGATATGCTTTGGCATTTTGTATTTATTTATATAGAATTTTATCTAGCCGGCTAAATGTCTAAATGTTTAAATGTTTTATGGTTTTAATAAACCAAGTCAAAGCATAAGTGCATACATATTGCATTTCTAGGTTAATCAACTAGTAGCATTGGATTTAATCCACACACATAACCAGCTAGCCAATTACAATCCACCGTGAGACAAACGCTCACAGGGTATCCCGGGCAGGGGCACGGGGATCGTGTCAGCGTTTTTGGTATCAGAGCTAAGGGTTTTATTTCATGGATATTGGAGGCTTAGACTGAGATCTAGTAGTAAAGTCCAAGTGCTAGGAAGTTAGTACTGACCAACATCTGGGGAAATGTTGTCTGGCTGTGGTTGCAGGTTATTGTTGGGTTTCGGGAGCCAAACAGCACAGCGGAATTTAACCGAAACCCTCCAGGATCCAAGTGAAACGGGGTAAACCGGGTGTTCAAAAATTTCATACCTAATTTTCGGTTGAGATCTCTCACTCAACTGTAGAGTCGAATCACAAAACCTGAACAGTTGACGTGTTCAGGCTCTCTATGGTATCCACACGAGCCTCTCGGGATCACCACGCTTCCACCACGTCCCGGCAGATGCGTTTATCTTGCGCTCGCAGTGCTAGCTTGCGTCCTCCAAGGAATTGCAAAAGAAGAGTGTGGCTGTCCTTTTGGGAGGCTAGGGCAAGGAGACCTGTGAATTTCTCACTTAAAAGTTGTATTTATAGTGAGACTCAACTTCCAGGCCTAATGGGTTTCAAAGCCCTAATCCAATTAGGATTTAATTTCGGGCTTAATAATGGCTCAACTCCTTGGCCCATTATTAATACGAAATTAAAGTGAAACCATAACCCAAATAATTAGCCCATGCACTCTAATGATCCAAATAGCTCTATGTGTGCGACCCAATAGGCTCTTGCCATGTTGGCAATGATCATAAATCACATTTATGATCATAAGCAATGAGCGGTGTCTAGCAACACATCATTGCTACCCAAGTGACAAGATTGTCGGTGAATCGACTAAACCTTTATGATCATCACCGATATATGCCATTGTCCCTTTGTCCAAGATATCAAGACTAAGCACGAGACATGGAATGTGTCACTCTCGTATAGCCCAATCTTTGGTTTCTTGATTACCGAGTAGACCAACTTAAACTGACGACATTGATATCATATATCAACTCATCGGAGCATGGCCATGCATTTTCTAAGTCTCACTCTATCAAGGGGCCCAAAGATATCACTCCCGTTACATAGGAGGGACAAATCCCATATTGATCATACAAATCCCTCCGCATGATATGTGACATACCCAATGACCTCCTTCAAGTTCACTCAGTTACGAGCAACAAAGGAAAGTATCAAAGTATGTGACTCACATGTAGGGAACCTTGCTGATCTTAGGTCGAAGGACTACATATACCATGATCACTATGAGAATCACTTATGACACTCATATAACGATCCATGAAGTGTTCTCATGGTGGGTCGGTCCAGTACACAAGTTCTCCAACTTGTACCCATATGTAGACTACATATCTCATATTAGTCTCCACATATGCTAGTCATTATGTATTATTGCAACCCGCTCCACAATAATACTAGACTAGGGACGTTTAAGAATATCATTATTCTAGGGTTACAATTATGTTTATTACGTTACGCAGAAACAAAACAACAAACAAAATTGCTGGATTAATGCCTCAATAAAATATCATGACTCAATGTGCAAAAATACAATCATCTCATGATTGGCTTTTTGGGCACAATACTAACAATCTCCCACTTGCACTAAAAGCCAATCATCCATGTATCTAATACCGATGGACCTAGAATGGCTATCATGCTTCTGCTGCGTAAGGGGCTTTGTCAGTCGATCAGCAATGTTGCTGTCTGTCGAAGTCCTGCATATCCTTACATCACCCCTCTCGATGATCTCCTTGATGAGATGATAGCGTCGGAGTATGTGTTTGGATCGCTGGTGAGATCGAGGTTCCTTAGCCTGTACGATTGCTCCATTGTTGTCACAATAGAGCTCTATCGGGTCAACAATGCTTGGAACCACTCCAAGTTCAGTGATGAACTTCTTGATCCAAACTGCCTCCTTCGCAGCATCAGAGGCGGCAATGTACTCAGATTCTGTTGTAGAGTCAGCTACTGTCTCTTGTTTTGAACTCTTCCAGCTTACAGCACCACCACCAATACAAAACACATAACCAGATTGCGATCTAAAATCATCCTTATCGGATTGGAAGCTTGCATCGGTGTAACCCTTTACAACGAGCTCATCTTCACCTCCAAAGACCAAGAATGCATCCTTAGTCCTTCGTAAGTACTTAAGGATGTTCTTAACAGCTGTCCAGTGACTTTCACCGGGGTTCGATTGGTACCTACTCGTCATGCTCAAAGCATATGAGACATCGGGACGAGTACATATCATGGCATACATGATAGATCCAATTGCTGAGGCATATGGAATCTTACTCATGCGCTCTCTCTCCTCGGTTGTACTCGGACACTGAGATCTAGAAAGAGTGATACCATGTGACATGGGCAAGAATCCTTTCTTGGAATCTTGCATGCTAAACCTCTTTAGCACCTTGTCAATATATGTACTTTGACTTAGGCCAAGAAGCTTTCTAGATCTATCTCTATAGATCCTGATGCCTAACACATAGGCTGCTTCACCCAAGTCCTTCATAGAGAAACATTTCCTTAGCCAAGTCTTCACAGACTGTAGCTCAGGAATGTCATTCCCGATGAGTAGTATGTCATCTACATACAACACCAAGAAGACAATAGCGCTCCCACTAACCTTCTTGTAGACACAAGGTTCATCTTCATTTTTGATAAAACCAAACTCTTTGATTGCATCATCAAAACGAAGATTCCAACTTCGAGAAGCTTGCTTCAGTCCATAAATGGACCTTTGTAATTTGCACACTTTATTGGCATTCCCAGGAGTGACAAAACCCTCAGGTTGTGTCATGTACACATCCTCAAGTAGCTTTCCATTTAGGAATGCAGTTTTGACATCCATTTGCCATATCTCATAATCATAGTGTGCAGCAATAGCAAACAAAATTCGGATGGATTTAAGCATAGCAACTGGTGAAAAAGTTTCATCATAGTCAATACCATGAATTTGCTTGAAACCTTTTGCGACCAATCGTCCCTTAAAGGTAATCACATTACCATCCATGTCAGTTTTCTTCTTGAAAACCCATTTGCACCCTATGGGTTTTACCCCTTCAGGTGGGTCAACCAAAGTCCATACTTGGTTTTCATACATGGATTCCATCTCGGATTTCATGGCCATTAGCCACTTCTCAGAGTCAGGCCCCGACATAGCTTGTTGGTAGGTTGTGGGCTCATCTTGATCCATGAGCATCACATCACCGGTGTGAGTCACGAGAAATCCATATCTCTCGGGCTCACGCCGAATCCTACCAGTCCTACGTGGGCTTTGTGCTACAGGAACAGACTCTTGAACCACAACATCTTGTGGTGTCTGTTCAGGTTCCATTTCAGGTTCGATGTCTTCTTGTTGTTCTTGAATTTCTTCAAGTTCTACTTTCCTCCCACTAGTTCCTTTAGAGATAAACTCTTTCTCCAAAAAGACACCAGTTCGAGCAACAAACACTTTTTGCTCAGAGGGATTGTAGAAATAGTAACCCTTTGTTTCTTTGGGATACCCAACAAAAAGACATTTTTGAGATTTGGGCCCTAGTTTGTTAGAGGATTGACGTTTTACATAAGCGTCATAGCCCCAAATCTTCATAAAAGACAAATTGGGACGCCTCCCACTCCATATCTCATATGGTGTCTTTTGAACCGATTTATATGGAACTCGGTTTAGTGTAAAAGCGGCTGTTTCTAGAGCATGTCCCCAAAAGGAGTTTGGAAGGTCAGCTTGACTCATCATGGAGCGAACCATGTCTAACAGAGTTCGATTTCTCCTTTCAGAAACACCATTCCATTGAGGTGTACCTGGTGGAGTGAGTTGTGATACTATACCACACTCCTTCAGATAGTCAAGGAATTCTCGATCCAAGAACTCTCCACCTCGATCTGATCGAATCACTTTGATACTCTTCCCGAGTTGATTCTCTACTTCATTCTTGAATTCTTTGAACTTTTCAAAGGATTCTGACTTGTGTCTCATAAGATACACATAGCCATATCTACTGAAGTCATCAGTGACAGTAATGAAGTATTGGGAACCTCCTCTAGCTTGTGTAGACATAGGGCCACATACATCACTATGTATGAGTCCTAGTAAGTCATTAGCCCTTTCACTTTGCCCTGTGAATGGGGCTTTGGTCATCTTGCCCAACAAACATGACTCACATGTCTCATATGATTCAAAATCAAATGAGTCCAAGAGTCCATCCTTATGGAGCTTGGATATACGGGTCTCATTCATATGGCCCAAGCGACAGTGCCAGAGATAGGTCAAGTTTGAATCATTTAATCTGACCTTCTTGGTATTCACATTATAGATTGGATCTTCGAGGTCTAGAACATACAACCCATTGCTAAGTTGAGCACTACCATAAAAGATTTCATTCAAATAAATAGAACAACATTTGTCCTTTATTATAAATGAAAAACCTTTCTTGTCCAAACAAGAAACAGAAATCAAATTTCTACTAATAGTAGGCACAAAGTAGCAGTTGTCTAATTCTAAAACTAATCCACTAGGTAAAGTGAGAACATAAGTCCCTACGGCTAAGGCAGCAACCCTTGCTCCATTTCCAACACGTAGGTCCACTTCACCTCGGGCCAATCTTCTACTTCTACTTAGATCCTGCACATTTGCACAAATGTGAGATCCACATCCAGTATCCAATACCCAAGATGAGGAAGTAGAAAAGTTAGCCTCTATAACAAAAATACCTGAAGTGGAAGTCTTACTTCCCTTTTCCTTAGCAAGTTCTTCAAGATAGAGCTTGCAGTTGCACTTCCAGTGTCCAGGTTGCTTACAACGGAAGCACTCCCCTTCCTTTGCCACACCACCCTTTGGTTTCAGTGCAACTGAAGAAGAACTAGCATTGGACTTTCCATTAGCTTTATCCTTCTTCTTGTTGGCTTTTCCCTTTCCCTTGCCCTTTTGAACCATCAAAATGGGCTTAGCCTTCTTAAGGTTTTGCTCAGCAGTTCTCAACATGTTGAGCAATTCAGGGAGGGACTTGTCAAGGTCGTTCATGTTATAGTTCATGACGAACTGACTGTAGCTTTCAGGCAACGATTGCAAGACTACATCAATAGCCAACTTTTTCTGAAGAGCAAATCCCAAATTCTCAAGATTCTCAATGTACCCAATCATCTTGAGCACATGAGGACCCACGGGACTTCCCTCAGACATCTTGCACTGAAACAATGCCTTAGAGGTCTCAAACCTCTCATGCCTAGCTTGCTCTTGGAAAAGCATTTTGAGATGTTCGATCATATCGAACGCCTCCATGTTCTCATGTTGCTTCTGAAGCTCAGATTCCATGGTAATAAGCATGAGGCATGCAACATCCAAAGCATCATCAGAATGCCTCTTGTGAGCATCCCTTTCAGCTCTTGGAGCAGTGGCAGCAGGCTCATTCGGAATGGGCTGCTCTAGGACATATGCCTTTCTCTCTTGTTTGAGGACTATCCTCAAGTTTCGGTACCATTTGAGAAAGTTGGTCCCATTCAGTTTTTCCTTCTCAAGGATCGATCGCAATGAAAGTGTCGATGTGTTTTGTGCCATGGTTATCTACAACAGTAAATATGCAGTGTAAGAGTCATGTATTTTAATTCATTTAATAAGGACTTTTATTAAACGATACTCCCACTATTTTCCTCAAAATAATAACCCTCGATATTATTTCGGAACACCTCGGCGCTAAGGTATTCTAGTGGGCCAAGATCCATATTTGACCACAACCTGAGTCAGCTTTGGCTTTTCTCTCAAGTTACAGCTATTTAGGTAGGCAACTCATTGCCAATTGCATCTTATGCAACTCTTGGATAGTTGGGTGAACAACACTTGTCCAAGCTCATCTCATGAACTTAAGCCCAACTCTATGCCTCTAAGTCCCTAATCCTATTAGGATGACTTAGTTAAGTCGAACCCAAAGTTAGCAGTTTGGATATCACTATTGTGGCAATGTCGGATTTTCGGGAGTCGCCACCAATCTGTTTACCTAGGTCGATTGGTCACCTTAAATATTGGTCTGCGAGAGTTCGGGGGTTCGGGAGTACGGTTACGTTAAAACAACTTTGTTAAAACGCCCAAAAATTGGCACCTTAGTTGATTTTAATTTTGTTTCGCTTTGCTTTTAAATAAATTTCAGTTAATTTTCAATCTAGAATTTTTAACTGAATTAATTGGATGTGGATTTTTGGTAATTAATTTATATAGAATTTTATACTTCCGAACCATAGACTCTGCCGAGTCATTTGGACACGGAAGATTTTTATTCCGAACCATGGACTCTGCCGAGTCATTTGGACACGGAATTTGATGAAATTTAAACAATTTAATCCATATTGTAAATATGGATTTTTTATTTTAATGGAAGTAATTGTTATTTTAATTACTATTTTTGTAAGTCTTTTAAAATTTTAGATTTTTTGTTAATGATCTTTAAAAGATCTTTCTTATTTCTTTTTATATTTTATTATTCTTTTCCTTCTTTCTTTATCTTTCTTTTTGATTTTATCTTTCTTTTAGTTTTATTTTTCCTTTCTTTTCTTTCTTTTCTTTTCTTTTCTTTTTCTTTTCTTTCTTTTCTTTCTTTCTTTTCTTTTTTTATCTTTTCTTTTTCTTTTCTTTCTTTTCTTTCTTTCTTTTCTTTCTTTCTTTTCTTTTTCTTGTCTTTCTTATCTTTTTCTTATCTTGTTTTAGTTTTCTTTTTGTTTTCTTGTTTAATGAAAAATATTTATTATTTTAGTGGATTTAAAAGTTATATTTTAAATAAATCAGTAAAATATAAAGTCTTAATTTTCATGTATTTTTTTTAAACAGGTTTTATTTTTATTTTTTATTATTTTTACTGGATAAAAATAACTATTAAAATTAATTTTAACTTTTTGTTATCTTTAAAGAATTAAAAACATGTATATAAAAATAAAAATAATTGGCTTTTTTTTTAAAAATGATTTTTATTAGCCTTAATAATTAATTACAAAATAATCTTCTTTTAATTTTCATTTATTTATTAATTAGTAAAGGGTAAAGGTGAATTAAATAAAAAATTATATAAAGAAAAAAATTAATAATAATAAAGTGGGGCTTTTTGGCCATCCACTTTAAAAATAATAATAAATGTTAGCAAAGTTAATTAAATTAATTGTTAAACAACAATAATAAAAAGTTAGTCAAGTTAATTAAATTAATTAATTAACAACAATAATAAAAAGTTAGCCAAGTTAATTAAATTAATTAATTAACAACAGTAAAAAGTTAGCCAAGTTAATTAAATTAATTAATTAACAACAATAATAAAAAGTTAGCCAAATTAATTAAATTAATTAATTAACAACAATAATAAAAAGTTAGCCAAGTTAATTAAATTAATTAATTATCAACAATAATAAAAAGTTAGCCAAATTAATTAAATTAATTAATTAACAACGATAATAAAAAGCTAGCCAAGTTAATTAAATTAATTAATTAACAACAATAATAAAAGTTAGCCAAGTTAATTAAATTAATTAATGAACAACAATAATAAAAGTTAATTAATTGTTAACAACAATTATAAAAGTTAGTAATAATGCAAAAATTAAAAGGTTAGTAACAATAATAGTATTAAAAGTTAGTTGTTAGTAAGTTAATAACAACAATAAAAAAGGGGGTTAGTAATAAACAAATAATAAACAAACAAGTAAAAATTAAAAGGGTTAGTAATTAATTCTGCAAGAATAAAATACAAAGTTAGTGACCAAAGTGAAAGAAATTGAAAAGATGAAGGATTAAATGAGAGTTGTACCCTTGATTTTAAATTCTGAATTCTGAGAAATGGAAACAGAGGGCGCGCGACGGGGGGAAGAAGATGGCTTAATCGTCAAAATGAAAAGTTTTGAGATTTTTTGAGGAAAGGAAGGAGAGCTAGGGACTAAGGCTGTAATTTTTTCTATTTTAAAAACGGAGCTCTAAGCTTTTCTTTCTATTTTTCTCTGTGTTCAGCACAAAATTTGGGGGGCTATTTATAGAGGAAGTTTGGCTGAACTGTTGATGGATAAATTAATAAAAAATTTCAAACTTATCTTTTAAATTGGTAAAATGACAATTTTAGTCCTTTACGTCTCTCAGCCTCTGGATAAGTTCCTGAAGCTTCTGATTTTGACAATTTTGTCGTTTTCTGTCAATTTGCGCCAGAAACGTCGGCAGGCCCAAAATTTTATGTGACAAACTACCAAATGCTCCTGAAACTTTCAGAATTTGTCAATTTTTCCCGAAACTTCTTAATGTTGTCATTTTTACCTCAAACTTTTAAATTTTGCCATTTTTTTGGAGTTTTCTTTTTTTCTTTCAAATACACACATATATCATTTTAAATCAAATCTTCACAAAAAAAAATGTATTTTAAACTAATTAAAATTTTTAGTAATAATAATAATAATAAAAATAATAATTTTTTTTATTTAATTTCTTTTATTTAATTTCTTTTAAAATTTTTTATGGTCGGACGAAATTGGGTGTCAACAGCTGCCCCCCTTTGCATGCTTCATGAGACATGATGTATGCAAAGTCGTTACCAAATTTCGTCCGGCTTAGCTAGGCATTGAAAACCTTTTCGCCGCCTAAATCCTGAGGTTAAGGAACTCTCCTTAGAACCCCGGCGATAGGAGCTCTCCTATCGTTGAAGGAAAATTGATTGTTTCTGAGGCAAAGGTTCCATCCTTAAGACCTCGGATTGATTGATTGATTTCGAAGCAAAGGTTCCATCCTTAAAACCTCGAATTGATTGATTGATTTGGAGGCAAAGGTTCCATCCTTAAAACCTTGAATTGATTGATTGATCTCGAGGCAAAGATTTCATCCTTAAAACCTCAGATTGATTGATTGATTTCGAGGCAAAGGTTCCATCCTTAAAACCTCAGATTGATTATTTGATTTCGAGGCAAAGGTTCCATCCTTAAAACCTCGGATTGATTGATTGATGTCGAGGTAAAGGTTCCATCCTTAAAGCCTCGAATTGATTGATTGATGTCGAGACAAAGGTTCCATCCTTAAAACCTCGGATTGATTGATTGATGTCGAGGTAAAGGTTCCATCCTTAAAACCTCGAATTGATTGATTGATCTCGAGGCAAAGGTTCCATCCTTAAAACCTCGGATTGATTGATTGATTTCGAGGCAAAGGTTCAATCCTTAAAACCCCGATGATGAAAATTGATTGTTTTCGAGGCAAAGGTTCCATCCTTAAAACCCCGACGATAGGAGCAGTCCTACTGTTGATTGTTTTCGAGACAAAGGTTCCATCCTTAAAATCCCGACGATAGGAGCAGTCCTACCGTTGATTGTTTTCGAGACAAAGGTTCCATCCTTAAAATCCCGACGATAGGAGCAGTCCTACCGTTGATTGTTTTCGAGACAAAGGTTCCATCCTTAAAACCTCGATGATGAAAATTGATTGTTTTCGAGGCAAAGGTTCCATCCTTAAAACCCCGACGATAGGAGCAGTCATACTGTTGATTGTTTTCGAGACAAAGGTTCCATCCTTAAAATCCCGACGATAGGAGCAGTCCTACCGTTGATTGTTTTCGAGACAAAGGTTCCATCTTTAAAACCCCGATGATGAAAATTGATTATTTTCGAGGCAAAGGTTCCATCCTTAAAACCTCGGATTGATTGATTGATCTCGAGGCAAAGGTTCCATCCTTAAAACCCCGATGATGAAAATTGATTATTTTTGAGGCAAAGGTTCCATCCTTAAAACCCCGATGATGAAAATTGATTTTGAGACTAAGAAGCTTTCCTTAGGACCTCGAGCGAAATTTATATGAAAGCAATTGAAATTGGAATAATTTTCTTCGAAAGTGTGAATTTTCATAATAGGCGAGCGCAAAGAATTAGGCTTCGATAAAACGAGTGAATCTTGATGATGACAATAACACTGACAAATTATGTAAAGGGAACGGATGTTTGGAATCAATATTCAAGGTTAATCTAATATTTTCTTCAGTAAATATAGATTCCCTTGTGAGATATGTCATCCGAATAAGGTTAAAGCTTAACTACCCCAAAATGTTATGCCTAGTAGACCTAATAGGATGCGTCTCAAGAGTAACAAAAATTACTCTTTACTCAGCCATTCCAACCTAAAGGCATTGTCCTATGGTTTTAATATCAGCATGGACGAAACTATCTTATAAAAAAAGAAATTCCCTGAAAAGAAAAACTGAAACGCGAAAGAAAATGCTGATAATAAAACTAAAGGACAAGAAAAACGGATCAGATCGCTTCTTTCTTCCACAATACTTCAACAGGGTGAGTAAAGGACCATTATGGGAGTGAACTGGTCGGGAAAGACTGTCGTGTCCAGTCTATCTGAATCATTGCTGGATCTGGTTCAGGAACAAAAGCTTGTATTTTATCTAGCAATTCTTTAGCAGTTGTTGCGGATATTATGATTCGCCGTGCCACTCTTGATATGAAATTCTTCTGCATAGCATAATCCATAAAAGCTATCAGACCTGTAAAGAAATTGTTAACATTTAAAAGCCCAATGGGTTTCTTATGCAAATTAAGTTGGGCCATGGAAGCAATTTGAAAGACTTCTCCCAATGTGCCAAAACCACCTGGTAGAGCGATAAAAGCATCAGCATTTAAAAGCATTTGTAACACACGCTCTTGCAAATTTTTAACCACTAATTCTTCTCCAATCGTGCCCCCAGAAATAAATTTCAGAGGTCCAGGGATAATGCCCAGAACTTGACTTCCTCCTAGAGATGCTGCTGATGCTACACCTCCCATTAATCCGACACTACCTCCTCCATAAACTAAATGTATTTTTCGCGCAGCTAATACTCTACCCAAATGGTTGGCTGCTTTTAAATACTCTTCATATTTTCCAGGAAAAGCCCCAGAAAATACACAAATACTTCGAGATTTACGAGTTGGGGTTTTCTCCATTTCTATCCTTACCCTTGTGAGAAAAGAGGATATATTTATAGAGATGAAGAGATAAGGCAATAATTTTATTTTCAAGAATGGATACATTATTGCCAGCTATTCACAGTAGTCACGAGTATGACTTTGGTCAGGTATGGGTACACTATTGTTAAAAGAGGAGGAAAATTTCAAAAGCAACTAGCATACACAGTAGTCACTACTGTAGCTTACGTCAGGAGTAGGTACGTGATTGTTGGAAGAGAAGGAAAATTTCAAAAGTAGCTGCTATATACAGTAGTCATAACTGTATCTCATGTCAGGAGTGGGTACATTATTGGGAGGATAATTTCAAAAGCGACAGCTAGCATGTACAGTAATCGTGACTTTGGTTCATGTCTTCCACTGATTTTGCATCCAGTAACGGCTTCAATGCCTTCTATGAATCGGCGATTTGCATCCCATCCAGTTTTCTCACAAACTGGCAAACTGGGTCATTAAAAGTCAGATTTCCAAGACTGTAACGATCCTGTTCTTTACGGAAAGTCCACCATAAATCCATAATTTCCCATTGCACTATTTCACAAGAATGTGTTTCAAAAGTTAATAGGATATCATCCAAAGATTCCTTACGCAGGCCATTCTTGATGAATCTTATTTTATCATTACGATTTCTGGTAATCACTCCTGGAGAACGACATTTATTGCCGCAAATCCACCATCCACAATTATGACAAACGCCTAGCCTCTTTGCTCTTCTTTTTTTGGCATAAGCGCTTTTACCAAAGCCGGGCATACGGGGAAAGAACGCTTCTGGAACTTCACCAGCTGAACGAACCTTAGCTTCAATTAGCCACCGCACATTATCAGGAATGCCTTTGTGCATAAATACTCTGAATCGTTCACATCTAGCTTGATAAATCTTTTTAAGAACATTTATTGGGAAGGAAGGAAAATACTTTCGTAGGGCGGAAAGAGAAGACTCCATTGATGAAGGAGGCAAAGAAAGAAATTAGTGATTGTAGGAAACGATAATAACTAACACATATTTATAGTGATGAAAGGGATAATGCGTTAATTACACTTACAGAAGCAAGTACATTATTGTCAAAAGAAAAGATAAATGACAGCTTATATGTACAGCAATCATGACTGTGGCTCTCATCTTCCACTAGTTTATGTCTAGTAACGGCTTCAATGCCTTCTATAAGTCGGGGATTTGCTTCCCATCCAGTTTTCTCACAAACTGGCAAACAGGGTCATTAAAAGTTAGATTTCCAAGACTGTAACGATCCTGTTCTTTACGGAAAGTCCACCATAAATCCATAATTTCCCATTGCACTATTTCACAAGAATGTGTTTCAAAAGTTAATATGATATCATCCAAAGATTCCTTACGCAGGCCATTCTTGATGAATTTTCTTTTATCTTCATGATTTCTGGAGATGTATCCTAAAGAGCGACATTTAGTATTACAATTCCATCGTCCACATTTATGACAGACACCTAGCCTCTTTGCTCTTCGCTTTTTGGCATAAGCGCTTTTACCAAAGTCGGGCATACGGGGAAAGAACACTTCTGGAACTTCACCAGCTGAACGAACCTTAGCTTCAATTAGCCACCGCACATTGTCAGGAATGCCTTTGTGCATAAAGACTATAATCCTTTCACATCTAGCTTGGTAAATCATTTTAAGAACATTTATTGGGATGGAAGGAAAGTATTTTCGCATGGCGGAAAGAGTAGAATCCATTGATAAAAGAAGAATTTGAGAGAAGAGATGAAGAAATCAGTTATTGTAGGAAACTGAAATAACCGATTATGAGAGTCAGAGAGTATTGCATCCGCTACTTAACCGGAAAGAAGAACACGCATTTATAGCGATGAAAGGATAACGTGTTAATTACGCTTACAGGAACAAGTACATTATTGTCCAAAGGTAATGCAAATTTTTCAAATATGAAAAATCGTATGTACAATAATTGTGACTGTGGCTTACATCTTCCACTGGCTTTACGTCCAGTAACGGCGTTAACGGCTTCTATGAGTCGAGGATTTGCTTGCCATCCAGTTTTCTTACAAGCTGGCAAACAGGGTCGTTTACAATCAGATTCTCGGGACTGTATCGTTCTCGTTCTTCATGAAAAATGCTCCATAAACCAAGAAGTTCATGTTGCACGGATCCACAAGAATGCGTCTCAAGAGTCAATTGGATATCATCCAACGAGTCCTTACTCAGGCCATTCTTAATGAATCGTATTTTATCTTCTCGATTATCAGAGATCATTCCTAAAGAACGACATTTAGTATTACAAGTCCACCTACCACATTTATGGCAGACTTGTAATCTTTTCGCTCTTCTTTTTCTGGCATAAGAACTTTTGCCAACACCAGGCATGTAAGATGTAAATGTCTCTGGGATTTCACCTGCCAGACGAACCTTGGCTTCGATTAACCACCGTACATCTTCAGGTATTCCTTTGTGCATCAGAGCTCTTAATCGTTCGCAGCGAACTCGGTAGATCTTTTTTAGGATGTTCATTGGGAGAGAAGGGAAATACTTTCGCAAGGCGGAAAAAGTAGGATCCATTTTCTAGGAGGAAGTAAAAGAAAGAAGGGGTGAAGGAATCAGTTATTATGGGCAACTGAGAGAACCGACTTGAGAGTCACGGAGTACCGTATCTGCCGTTTAACCGGAAAAGTAGATCCTACTTCATTTTGATGTGATAGATATTTTTTATCTTGGATATTCCATCGAGCTGACGTTGATCCAATCCTCGATTATTGAATCCATTGTCCGCTTTTGACAAAGTTTCAACGACAATATTTCTTGATGTCTACCTTATCTTTGACCACAGCTATCTCTTATCTTGGATACTACTAGCTGACGTCAATCCTGTCCTTCCAGGTGTAGCCTCGATTATTGAATCAATTGCCAGGCTTTTGACAATATTGTCTACTTTATATTTTTTGATATCTGCCTTATCCTTGGCTATAGCTATCTCTTATCTTGGATACTACTAGCTGACGTCAATCCTGTCCTTCCAGGTGTAGTCTCGATTATTGAATCGATTGCCAGGCTTTTGACATCTTGTCTACCTTATCCTTGAATTCCTGATGCGGGTTGGTCCTGCATATTAGCTGTGTATCCAGTGATAGATTGGTAAAAGCTGATGACATTGAGATCTCAGCTTATACTGTTGTAACTGTGCTGTGAATGTGATTCCCGTTTGGTCCTTGTTATGTAAAAGCCATGCATGCATGATGTGAAATGCATGAATGCAGAGCATGTGGAATTGATGTTTTTTTTTTATGGATCTAGTTCTTCATGTCTTTGCTTTACTGGATCTTCTTTGTGATTGCCTTCTTGGACTATCATTGAATCTCTTTATGCTTTCCAGCTTTTGTTCACTGCGTCAAAAGCCCAACTCTTTTCAAAATTCCCTTTCTTTGACTTGTTCTTGAATTTTGGCCTCAATTTCTTTAAAGTTCGCTCGCCTCATACTTTATATCTCTTCAAATACTCATCCCTTGTCATGGATTTCATACTATCAAAGGCTTAACTTTCAATGTTTCATTGTCCCTTTTCTTGTGGCCGTGTCGACACTTGTTTACCCCCATGTTACAGTCCGAATGATTGCTCTTCCTTAGACTCAGGTTCTGATCCATAAGACTTGCCCCCTTGTCTATTGAGCTTCTTTCTTGGCAGTACTCTTCTTACGCTTAGTAGAGACTACTTTGCCCCCCTGAATATGGTGTTTATGTGGAAATAGATATCATCTCGCCTTTGATTTAACAGAAGGTTGAGCATTTCTAGACCTTTGTGATGGTCCTTGATCATGAATTTCTCTTACAAGAACCACATCTTCTTAAAGAAAGTCTCAAGCTATCTCCTTACTTTTAAATCTATACACATTAATGAATAATGGTTTGGCCTTAAAGAAAAACTTTCATCAATTTGCAAAGCTTGACAAAGTAATTTACGGTCTTTGTTTTTAATTAAAATATCCTGTCATTCTTCCCTTTCCAACTCGAAGACATAAACTGTGCAAGGCAATAAGGTAGAAACATGATTCACAATAATAGCCTTTTAACTGAATGACGATGATATCAAGAGGTAAGTGTTAGGTCCGAGGAACGTTAAGTTTGAGTGGTGTGAAAGAAGGGTCTTTTAATACTACTCGTGAGCAGTATTAAATAAGGTAGAAACATGTTTCACAATGATAGTCTTTTAGCTGAATGAGGATGATAAGTCTGAGGAAAGTTAAGTTTAAGTGGTTTGAAAGAAGGGTCTTTTAATACTACTCGTGAGCAAATTTGATTATGATGAAAAACTCAATAGTGATGACCTCAAACTTGCCACTCTTTCCAGAAAGTTAAACCTCATCTGTTGCCCCCCAACTATCGTGGTCTTTATGTATGCTTGGCTTGAAAGTTGCTTTTGTCTTCTAGACCGCCTTTGCAGGTTTTCAGTCTAGAATCCATAGCTCACTTTTTTTCTTTTTTTTTTCTTTTGCTCTAGTTTGAGCCCTTTTTCCTTTTTTTTTTTTTTTTGTTTTCCTCTTTTTTTTTTTGTGAGCTATGGTGATGACATACTTGATAACTCTCTTGAAGTGAGATGACTCAAGTGACCTTGCTTGCTCGTGCTTGTTCTCAGTCCTTTTTGGTTTTGAATTTTCCCTTGTTGGCTTTTTGATGGAAGGGATGAACTTTTTCCTTTTCGGAGTTTTTGTTACAGAGAACCGAGATCATAGCCTTCTTGAAATGAGATGATTCAAGTGGCCTTACTTGCTTGTGTTTGCTCTCAGTCTCTCTTTTTTTTGGTTTTGAATTTTCCCTTGTTGGCTTTTTGATGGAAGGGATGAACTTTTTCCTTTTTTTTTTGGAGTTTGCGTTATGGAGAACCGAGATCATAGCCTTCTTGAAGTGAGATGACTCAAGTGGTTTTATTTGCTTCTCAGTCTCTCTTTTTTTTTTTTTTTTTGATTTCCCCTTTAATGGCTTTTTGATGGAAGGGATGAACTTTTTCTTTTCGGAGTTTGTGTTGCGGAAAACTGAGAACCTTTTTTTTTTTAAGCATTTATGAGAATTGGGAGGCCACTGAAGTCATTTAATATGAGAGCTACCTTGTTTGGAAACTAACCCCAAACTTCTTGCAAGGATGTTGATAACCACTGTGAATTCTTTTTGAGGGTTGCGGTGCAACATATGAAATCCTTCTTACTAGATTTGGCAGCACTTTCAAGATCATTACTATCAAATTTTCCTTAACTTTTTATTTTCACCCACGAGTAGTATCATTTAGAAAGCAAAGTATGATAGCAATAATGGATAATATAATGGAAAGGAGTGAGAGATGGATGTAAAAACGGAATTTTTGGTAAGAAGTGGTAGAATGTGTAGGTGTAATAATTGAATTTTTGGTAAAAATTGGTAGAATGTGTAGAAGTAATAATGGGATTAAAAAGTGGTAGAATGCACACGCAACATCTTTTTTTTTTAGAGAACAAAAGAATTACCGGTTGTCGAAAAGTAAAGTGTGATGGCAATAATGGATAGTATAATAGCAAAGAGTATAAAAATGGAAAGTAGTAGAATGCACGCATCACATCTTTTTGTTGTACCAGAAAAAGAATAGCAGGTGTCCATTTAACAAAGACTACACCCTAGATTCTGGACTAAATCTAGGAGATTTTTACTATTAGATTACTTTTGCAAGCTTTCAAAGATACAAGTTTAGTAAAAGGATTCCCTGTCATTCAAAAGTGTGTGCGAACTGTTAGTTCAGATTTGACTTGGAGCCCTTCCGAAATCAATGTAATTCTAGCTCAAAATCTTCACTTTCAATTACCAATCACATCAGGATCTAGCAGTTTGGACTTGACCGACTGTTGGACCTTGAGTTTTAGTACCACACAATTTTCACTTGAATGCCCAATTGAACCTTTTTGGTAATCACATTTGGCATTTGGGTCATTCCAACTTCGAAGGGGAGGCTACTTGATCTTTGCTATCGCTGGTATGGGTGGTAGCAGGTTTGTAGCTTGTGGAAATTGAATCAAGTTGAGTAGCTTTCTTCCCATGAATGGTATGTGATACTGATAAGGGAAGCTTTGAGGATTACAGTCTCAATAGGATATCCTTTCACTCGTAACATGAGCGGTAATTGACCATAGGACTTGGAGATGATGTTTTGGACGGCTCTGCTTCTTTTATTGAAACATCCTCCAATTGAAGAACCAACCAGCTCTCCTGTTTTGATTCCAAATTTGATCTTTTCTCCAGGTAATACCATATTTAAAAAGCTACTTGAAGTGTTCCTAAGTAGTTTTTCATAAAATGGTCTATTTAGTGTTTGGATAAACAGGGTGATCAGTTCTCTTTCTGTCATAGGTGGTTGAACTTGTGCGGCTAAGTTTCTCCACCTTTGTGCGTATTCCTTAAAGGTCTCTTATTCCTTTTTCTTCATATTCTGGAGAGTTTGACAATCCGGGGCCAAGTCCATAACATACTTGTAATTTCTGATAAAAGCTTGAGCGAGATCATTCCATGTTCTAATGTTCTTTGGGCCTTGACTTAGATACCATTGTAGTGTTGACTTTGTAAGACTTTTTTTGAAAAGGTGCTATTCACACCTTCTCGTTTCTTGTGAGTGGTTGTATTTTCCTTAGAAACAGGGTAATATGAGTGATGGGACAGCTTGTTTCATCATATTTCACAAAGTCTGGTACCTTAAAGTCTGAGGGAATCACAATGTATACCATCAAGTAAAGATCATTCACCGAAAGAGATCCAAATACAGTGCCTCCTTTAATGGCCTGAAGGCTCTTTTCTATGGTCTTGAGTTTTTGAGTATCCTTTTCTTCTTTAAGCAGAGGGCTTCTTTTTCTTAAAAAAAAAATGGATTGTGCCTTAGATGAATGTTATCAGATGGACCTGAGTCATGAAAGAGCTTCTCTTGAACTGAGACCTGTTCTGAGTGAATTGAGGAGGATAGGTTAGATCTTGTGGGTCGTTGACAGGGACTTGGGTCGCTAACTCCATTAACTGTTTCATTTACTCGGCCATGTTCTATCTTGGACTTAATATCTGTGAGGTGTCCTTCAGTTTGTTCTGCCATTAGTCTTGTTTGGAGCCGAGTTGGATATTGGTGTTGAGATCCAATTTTACTTTTTTTTAAAGTGAGATTCATTTTATTAGATTTTACATGTATATGATTGATGCAATGAATACATGCATGCAATGTGAGATTATGTTTTTATCAGACTTTGTATGCACGTGATTGATGTAATGGAATGCATGCAATGAGATTATTTTTATCAGATTTCATATGCATGTGATTGATGTAATGGATGTATGCAATGAGTGAGCTTGATTATCAACTATTGTGAAACTTCAAGACTTCTAGTTATTATTAGAAAGACAAAAAAGTTAGCATAGTTTGATGCGTGGTTTTGATACATGAAGAATAATTGCACAAAACGGAAGTATAACAAAAGAAAAATAAGGTTATTAACAAGTTAAATAGTAATTAACAACTCATGAAGTATTATGGATAAACAAGTTAAAACCATACGAAGAAAAGTGTAGAGTAACAACACAGCATAACAAGGATATGCTTATGGCGTTGGTAAAATGGTAGAAATTCTATCGTCAGTTCTATGGTTAAGTGGGGAGTTCTATATGCATAAGGTGGCTTATAAAAAAGGCAAGGGATAGTTCCCGAATCCCGTCACTAAATTATAGTGACAGCCCGATTCCTTACCCTCTAGGGTTTATGTAAGGAATGGATTAATTCGAGTCATAGCTTTTCGTGGGCCCATGCAGAGACTAACCGTCTCAGGAGGCAATACACTACTTTGCTACTTTGAAACCGGGGAAGGCTTGGAGACCATGGCCTCACAAGGACAACAACACCAATTCCGCTTAGAAAGAATTGTGTTCGATTTGAGGAAGCTCGGGTATAGAGCTTCATTTTGTGAATGCATTATGCATGTTTATAATAAGTAAATATAGCACATAAATCCACATAAAAATAAGCAAAACAGAACAAAACAAATCAACTTTTAGGCTTGACTCACTAACCAGGGTCCCCAGTGGAGTCGCCAAGCTGTGGCAATGTCGGATTTTCGGGAGTCGCCACCAATCTGTTTACCTAGGTCGATTGGTCACCTTAAATATTGGTCTGCGAGAGTTCGGGGGTTCGGGAGTACGGTTACGTTAAAACAACTTTGTTAAAACGCCCAAAAATTGGCACCTTAGTTGATTTTAATTTTGTTTCGCTTTGCTTTTAAATAAATTTCAGTTAATTTTCAATCTAGAATTTTTAACTGAATTAATTGGATGTGGATTTTTGGTAATTAATTTATATAGAATTTTATACTTCCGAACCATAGACTCTGCCGAGTCATTTGGACACGGAAGATTTTTATTCCGAACCATGGACTCTGCCGAGTCATTTGGACACGGAATTTGATGAAATTTAAACAATTTAATCCATATTGTAAATATGGATTTTTTATTTTAATGGAAGTAATTGTTATTTTAATTACTATTTTTGTAAGTCTTTTAAAATTTTAGATTTTTTGTTAATGATCTTTAAAAGATCTTTCTTATTTCTTTTTATATTTTATTATTCTTTTCCTTCTTTCTTTATCTTTCTTTTTGATTTTATCTTTCTTTTAGTTTTATTTTTCCTTTCTTTTCTTTCTTTTCTTTTCTTTTCTTTTTCTTTTCTTTCTTTTCTTTCTTTCTTTTCTTTTTTTATCTTTTCTTTTTCTTTTCTTTCTTTTCTTTCTTTCTTTTCTTTCTTTCTTTTCTTTTTCTTGTCTTTCTTATCTTTTTCTTATCTTGTTTTAGTTTTCTTTTTGTTTTCTTGTTTAATGAAAAATATTTATTATTTTAGTGGATTTAAAAGTTATATTTTAAATAAATCAGTAAAATATAAAGTCTTAATTTTCATGTATTTTTTTTAAACAGGTTTTATTTTTATTTTTTATTATTTTTACTGGATAAAAATAACTATTAAAATTAATTTTAACTTTTTGTTATCTTTAAAGAATTAAAAACATGTATATAAAAATAAAAATAATTGGCTTTTTTTTTAAAAATGATTTTTATTAGCCTTAATAATTAATTACAAAATAATCTTCTTTTAATTTTCATTTATTTATTAATTAGTAAAGGGTAAAGGTGAATTAAATAAAAAATTATATAAAGAAAAAAATTAATAATAATAAAGTGGGGCTTTTTGGCCATCCACTTTAAAAATAATAATAAATGTTAGCAAAGTTAATTAAATTAATTGTTAAACAACAATAATAAAAAGTTAGTCAAGTTAATTAAATTAATTAATTAACAACAATAATAAAAAGTTAGCCAAGTTAATTAAATTAATTAATTAACAACAGTAAAAAGTTAGCCAAGTTAATTAAATTAATTAATTAACAACAATAATAAAAAGTTAGCCAAATTAATTAAATTAATTAATTAACAACAATAATAAAAAGTTAGCCAAGTTAATTAAATTAATTAATTATCAACAATAATAAAAAGTTAGCCAAATTAATTAAATTAATTAATTAACAACGATAATAAAAAGCTAGCCAAGTTAATTAAATTAATTAATTAACAACAATAATAAAAGTTAGCCAAGTTAATTAAATTAATTAATTAACAACAATAATAAAAGTTAATTAATTGTTAACAACAATTATAAAAGTTAGTAATAATGCAAAAATTAAAAGGTTAGTAACAATAATAGTATTAAAAGTTAGTTGTTAGTAAGTTAATAACAACAATAAAAAAGGGGGTTAGTAATAAACAAATAATAAACAAACAAGTAAAAATTAAAAGGGTTAGTAATTAATTCTGCAAGAATAAAATACAAAGTTAGTGACCAAAGTGAAAGAAATTGAAAAGATGAAGGATTAAATGAGAGTTGTACCCTTGATTTTAAATTCTGAATTCTGAGAAATGGAAACAGAGGGCGCGCGACGGGGGGAAGAAGATGGCTTAATCGTCAAAATGAAAAGTTTTGAGATTTTTTGAGGAAAGGAAGGAGAGCTAGGGACTAAGGCTGTAATTTTTTCTATTTTAAAAACGGAGCTCTAAGCTTTTCTTTCTATTTTTCTCTGTGTTCAGCACAAAATTTGGGGGGCTATTTATAGAGGAAGTTTGGCTGAACTGTTGATGGATAAATTAATAAAAAATTTCAAACTTATCTTTTAAATTGGTAAAATGACAATTTTAGTCCTTTACGTCTCTCAGCCTCTGGATAAGTTCCTGAAGCTTCTGATTTTGACAATTTTGTCGTTTTCTGTCAATTTGCGCCAGAAACGTCGGCAGGCCCAAAATTTTATGTGACAAACTACCAAATGCTCCTGAAACTTTCAGAATTTGTCAATTTTTCCCGAAACTTCTTAATGTTGTCATTTTTACCTCAAACTTTTAAATTTTGCCATTTTTTTGGAGTTTTCTTTTTTTCTTTCAAATACACACATATATCATTTTAAATCAAATCTTCACAAAAAAAAATGTATTTTAAACTAATTAAAATTTTTAGTAATAATAATAATAATAAAAATAATAATTTTTTTTATTTAATTTCTTTTATTTAATTTCTTTTAAAATTTTTTATGGTCGGACGAAATTGGGTGTCAACAACTATTATCCCATCGCGCCTTACCAAGATGAACATAGGTGCTTTGCTTTGGCAGACCCACCTAATGTTGATCAAAGTCTTGACGAGTGCCAACATTTGGAAGGCATCACATTTAATGACTTAATATTTGTTTGAGGGATTTTTCTTTTGATCTCACCAATTTGTTATCTCCGGTTGTTTTATACATGCATCACATACAAATATAAAACATGCATCTCATGCTTACAAGAAATAAACGTGACATGGTTATAGCCCAAACTATGCGATATTCTCAAGCCAATGAGAATATCATAAAAGCCTAAGAAAAGAAAAGAGTCTTCACAAGCTCATTCTCTTCCTTTCTTGGCTGCCTTTTTGTTGTCACCTCCTTGGACATACCACCTTGGACGATCCCATAATGCACCATTACATCAATAATAGAAACCTCGAGTTACATTCGAGGGGAGTAAGGTGAGAAGAGAATGTACAATGAGAGTGATAAGAAAAGGCACGACTCGCAGGCCGTATTTACAAGTACAACCAATCAAGGGCTATAACCATGCACCATGCTTCAAACACCAATCAGCATATCATGTCAAATCTCATTCAACAAAGACGCATGCCAATTTTCGCGTGTTGATTAACCAGGTTTTCTTTATGTGGCGCTTCGCATACGGCGGTCCCGCTGGCCACCAAAAATACCTTACTTTCGGTGCCCGAACAGGCCGAATCCGAACAAACCTAGGGTTTTTGCAACTATTGCAAGAATCCTAATCCATATAGGTATCTCATACCTATCAATTTCGGTTAATCTCATTAACCAATTTGTGTCGTTTCTTCATATATCTCATATGTTCATTACGAATTCCGGTTTCATGCATCATGAATCAATCTAATTAATCATGGCCGAAAACCAATCGAAGACATAGCATCATGCGATTCAACACTCAATCCCGATTTAGGGTTTCACCAGTAGCTCTGATACCACTGTTGGGTTTCGGGAGCCAAACAGCACAGCGGAATTTAACCGAAACCCTCCAGGATCCAAGTGAAACGGGGTAAACCGGGTGTTCGAAAATTTCATACCTAATTTTCGGTTGAGATCTCTCACTCAACTGTAGAGTCGAATCACAAAACCTGAACAGTTGACGTGTTCAGGCTCTCTATGGTATCCACACGAGCCTCTCGGGATCACCACGCTTCCACCACGTCCCGGCAGATGCGTTTATCTTGCGCTCGCAGTGCTAGCTTGCGTCCTCCAAGGAATTGCAAAAGAAGAGTGTGGCTGTCCTTTTGGGAGGCTAGGGCAAGGAGACCTGTGAATTTCTCACTTAAAAGTTGTATTTATAGTGAGACTCAACTTCCAGGCCTAATGGGTTTCAAAGCCCTAATCCAATTAGGATTTAATTTCGGGCTTAATAATGGCTCAACTCCTTGGCCCATTATTAATACGAAATTAAAGTGAAACCATAACCCAAATAATTAGCCCATGCACTCTAATGATCCAAATAGCTCTATGTGTGCGACCCAATAGGCTCTTGCCATGTTGGCAATGATCATAAATCACATTTATGATCATAAGCAATGAGCGGTGTCTAGCAACACATCATTGCTACCCAAGTGACAAGATTGTCGGTGAATCGACTAAACCTTTATGATCATCACCGATATATGCCATTGTCCCTTTGTCCAAGATATCAAGACTAAGCACGAGACATGGAATGTGTCACTCTCGTATAGCCCAATCTTTGGTTTCTTGATTACCGAGTAGACCAACTTAAACTGACGACATTGATATCATATATCAACTCATCGGAGCATGGCCATGCATTTTCTAAGTCTCACTCTATCAAGGGGCCCAAAGATATCACTCCCGTTACATAGGAGGGACAAATCCCATATTGATCATACAAATCCCTCCGCATGATATGTGACATACCCAATGACCTCCTTCAAGTTCACTCAGTTACGAGCAACAAAGGAAAGTATCAAAGTATGTGACTCACATGTAGGGAACCTTGCTGATCTTAGGTCGAAGGACTACATATACCATGATCACTATGAGAATCACTTATGACACTCATATAACGATCCATGAAGTGTTCTCATGGTGGGTCGGTCCAGTACACAAGTTCTCCAACTTGTACCCATATGTAGACTACATATCTCATATTAGTCTCCACATATGCTAGTCATTATGTATTATTGCAACCCGCTCCACAATAATACTAGACTAGGGACGTTTAAGAATATCATTATTCTAGGGTTACAATTATGTTTATTACGTTACGCAGAAACAAAACAACAAACAAAATTGCTGGATTAATGCCTCAATAAAATATCATGACTCAATGTGCAAAAATACAATCATCTCATGATTGGCTTTTTGGGCACAATACTAACAGTTATTATGGTTGATACTAGGTCTGGAACTTCGAGGGGGACTAGGGAACCTGGTGAAGGTTCTAGTGACCCAGTTGTGGCGAGGTTGGATGAGATATCCAGAGTGCTACAGAGTTTGACTGAGACTATGGCTCAGGTGGCATAGGGTATGAACACTCTTGTAACAGAGATGTTCAGAGATTATGGGGACAGAGGTGTTGTCCAGGAGGAAGTTGAGCCACAACAGGAACAGGAAAGGCATGCTGAGCAACAGCAAGTGCCTAGAGCTCAGGAACCCAGAAATCAAGTTCTTGAGGAGGTTGAGGAACCAGAGATGATGGAGGCTCCAAGGAGGGGAGACACTCCACATCAGATGAGACTGTTAGAGAAGTTTAAGACAGTTGATCCACCTAGCTTTGATGGGACAGGAGATCCTGATAGAGCAGAGGATTGGTTGTCTGTTATGAACAGACTCTTCACTTGTGGTGGCTATGAGTCAGAGCAGAGGATGGTTCTAGTACCTTTCTTTCTGAGAGGGAGAGCCAGTCTTTGGTGGGATGACGTGATGGAGTTATTGAGGGAGAGTAATGGCACTCGTCCAGAGCACAAGAAAAAGGTGCTCAAGTGGTCAGACTTCGAGAAGAAGTTCAGACAGGAGTATATCAGTGACGCTGCACAGGATCAGAGGAGGATCCAGTTTGAGAATCTGACACAGGGAGAGATGTCAGTACGAGAGTATGAGCAGCGATACAACTCACTTATCCGGTATGCTCCATATATGTTGGGTAATGATGAGCTGAAAGCCAAGAAGTTTTCCCAGGGCCTGAAGCCTATTTTCAGGAGGTATATGGCGACAGTTGACATCAGGAGTTATCGCCAGATGGTTCAGAAGGCATTGGCATTGGAAAGGGAATTCGAGGATTCCAGAGCACCTATGAAAAAGGTGGAAGCTGGGCCATCTAACTTGGGGAAAAGTGCTGGAAAGCGACCAATGGTAGGGAACCAGGATCCATCTAAGAGGAGGAGGACAGGTGTGTGTCCTAGGTGCAGACGGTTCCATGGTGGAAGACCATGTACACTGGGCACAGATATTTGTAATGTCTGTGGTCAGAGAGGGCATTGGGCCAGGGACTGCCCAAGAGTTCGTTCAATTACAGGTCCATCTCGGGTTTTACCTCCAGTACCGCTTGCCGTTGGGAACCGGCCTGGAGTAGTTGCTACAGCAGTGAACCCAAGAGTCTTCGCTTTGACGAACCAGGCGGCCAGAGAACCGCCAGCTGTACGAGGTAATTTTACTTTTCTGAGCAGTAGTGTTAGAGTGCTTTTCGATACGGGAGCTACTCTTTCAGTGATATCTTCTGCCTTGGTAGATAAGCATAGTTTACAGCGTGAAATTGCGGGTGAGTTGAGACTCATCAGGACTGCAGGGAGAGGTTTTATTGTGACCAATGAAGTGGTTACTAGGTATCCTTTGCAGTTAAGTGATCATGACTTTTGTTGTGAGTTGTGGGTGATTGAGTTGAAATCATATGACCTGGTGCTGGGAATGGATTGGTTGAGTAAGCACAAAGCACAAATTAACTGTGCGAATCACTCAGTTGACATCATTGATGCTCAAGGAGCTAGAGTGACTTGCACAGGAGGGTTGGCATCTAGTGCTAAGAGTTTACACCTTAGACTTGTAGATACCATCCCTGTAGTTGGTGAAGAGGAGTATTACTCGTTGAATGGAGTAGCTATAGAGGAAGAATTGGGGAGCATTCCTGTAGCTAATCAGTTTCCTGAGGTGTTTCCAGTGGAGTTACCTGGGTTACCACCTAGGAGGGATACTGAGTTTGCTATCCATCTGCAACCAGGGGTTGAGCCTATTTCAGTACCACCTTATAGGATGTCGGCTCCTGAGATGGATGAGTTGAAGAAGCAGTTGGAGGAACTGCTAGGGAAAGGTTTCATAAGACCGAGTGTATCACCGTGGGGAGCTCCAGTATTATTTGTGAAGAAGAAAGATGGAACTTTTAGGTTGTGCATCGATTACAGGAAGTTGAATGCAGTGACAGTTAAGAATAAGTATCCACTTCCTAGAATTGATGATTTGTTTGACAGACTCAGAGGAGCGAGAGTGTTTTCCAGGATTGATCTTCGGTCTGGGTATTTTCAGATCAGAGTTAAGGAGGAAGACATTTCGAAGACTGCCTTCAGGACAAGGTACGGGCATTATGAGTATATGGTTATGCCTTTTGGTGTGACTAATGCTCCAGCAGTGTTTATGGAAGCTATGAATCGGATCTTTAAGCCATTTCTAGATCAGTTTGTTGAGGTCTTCATCGATGATATTCTGATCTATTCACAGTCTACAGCAGAACATGAGGAGCACCTTAGAACGGTTTTGCAAGTGCTGAAGGATAATCAGTACTATGCAAAATTTTCTAAGTGTGAGTTTTGGTCCGAGAGGATTCAGTTTTTGGGGCATATTATCAGTGCTCAAGGTTTGTCAGTTGATCCTGAAAAGGTTCAAGCAGTGGTTGATTGGAGGAGACCGACTACAGTTACAGAGGTCAGGAGTTTCTTGGGTCTAGCAGGTTACTACAGACGCTTCATAGAGAAATTCTCTGTGATAGCTACGCCGTTGACAGCATTGACCAGGAAAGCTCAGAAATTTGAGTGGACACCGAAGTGTGAAGAAGCCTACATGAAATTGAAGGAAAAGTTGACCAGTGCACCCATACTTGTATTACCAGACCCGGACAGAGCCTTTACAGTTTATACTGATGCGTCAGGTTCAGGTTTGGGTTGTGTTCTACATCAGGACAGTCAGGTGATTGCTTATGGTTCGAGACAGCTGAGGCCTAATGAGTTGAACTACCCTGTTCATGATCTTGAGCTTGCAGCAGTGATCTTTGCACTGAAACTATGGAGACATTATTTGATGGGAAGATCGTTCAGAATCTTCACTGATCACAAGAGTTTGAAGTATTTGTTTACTCAGAAGGATCTGAACATGAGACAGCGGCGATGGATTGAGTACATTAAAGACTATGATTGTTCGATCGAGTATTGTGCTGGTAAAGGGAACGTGGTAGCAGATGCTTTGAGCCGGAAGTACACAGGAGTGATCTTGTCCAAGGATCAGGCTACAGATTCTTCAGAAGGAGCATTGAAGGACTGTTTCTTAGCTTTGCATGAATTATGGCAAAGTCGAGAAAAATCCTTAGTCTACGTTTTGGAGATTCAGACGGCTTGGTTAGCCAGAGTCAGAGAAGCTCAGTTAAAAGATCCATTGTTGAAGAAGATTTCAGGTGAAGCTAAGACTGGTGCTTTGAAGAAAGAGTTCAAGTACAAAGATGGAATACTGCATTATGGTGATCGACTCTATGTGTCGAATGTTGAGGGACTTAGGTAGCAAGTCCTACAGGAGGCACATAGTAGTACATTGAGTATTCACCCTGGTGTTAGTAAGATGTATCAAGATCTGAAGACACATTTTTGGTGGCCAGGACTGAAGAGAGATGTACGAGGACATGTGGCAAAGTGTTTGACATGTCAGGTGGTGAAAGCTGAACACCAGAAACCAGCAGGCACACTTCAGAGTTTATCTCTACCAGTGAGGAAGTGGGGATCCGTTACTATGGATTTCCTAGTGGGGTTACCGACCACCCGGAGTCAGCATGATGCTATTTGGGTAGTGGTTGACAGATTGACGAAGTCGGCACACTTTATACCGATCAGAGTCACCTATACATTGGAGAGGTTAGCTCAGTTATATCTCAGGGAGATTGTGAGACTCCATGGGATACCGGATCAGATCATATCAGACAGAGATCCACGATTTACATCACGGTTCTGGAATGCTTTTCAGGAAGCATTGGGCAGTAAAGTTAGCCTCAGTACTGCTTTTCATCCACAGACTGACGGACAGTCAGAGAGGGTGATTCAGACTTTGGACGACATGCTACGCATGTGTGTCATTGATTTCAGAGGTGATTGGGATCAGCACTTACCACTGATCGAGTTTGCCTATAATAACAGTCATCAATCTGTTATTGGAATGGCGCCCTATGAAGCTTTGTATGGGAGACGGTGTATGACACCTCATTGTTGGGCAGATCCAACAGACAGAGTGGTTATTGGACCTGAGATCATAGCTGACACTACAGCTAAGGTTAAGTTGATTCAGCAGAGAATCAAGACAGCTAATGACAGACAGACTAAGTATGCAAACAGAAGAAGAAGAGAATTGAGTTTTGAGGTTGGTGACAAAGTACTTCTAAAAGTGTCGCCCATGAGAGGAGTGAGTCGTTTTGGACAGAGGGGCAAGTTAGCTCCAAGGTTCATTGGACCTTATGAAGTGTTAGAGAAAGTTGGGAAAGTTGCTTATCGGTTGGCTTTACCGCCTAACCTTTCTCAAGTGCATAATGTGTTTCACGTTAGTTTACTCAGGAAATGCACAGTTGAGCCCGGACAGGTAGTAAATCCTTCAGTCATACCCATTCAGGAGGACTTGACTTATGAAGAGAAACCAGTTCAGATTTTGGATAGGCAAGTCAAGAAACTGCGGACTAAGTGGATTCCGATGGTTAAGATCCTTTGGTCTAACCATAGTGAGGAGGAAGCTACCTGGGAGACAGAGCAGGATATGCTGAAAAGATATCCTGGTGTTTTTCCAGAGTTGCAACGGAATTTGGGGGACCAAATTCCAGAAGGAGGGGAGAATGTTATGGCCCTTCTAGAGGGAGGTAAGGATTTTAGAATTTAGTTTAGAAGTTTAATTTGAGTTTGCCTAGCAAGAATTAAGAAGTTTGCCAAAGTTCACTAAGTTCCGACAAGAATAAAGCTCTGAACTAAGTTCAGGGGCAAAATGGTAATTTTGCACCCTGAGTGGCCGGGACGAGTCCCGAGTGTTTTAAAATGAATTTTTAGAACGTAACTTTTAACCTTAACTCAAACTCAACAAAAAGACAAGAATTTAATCAAGAACTGTTAAGTTACAAAGATGGGGGACCTAATTGCACAAAACTTGAAACCTTGGTGGTTTGAAGGGTTAAGTGGGGTTTAAGAAGAGGGAAGAGGGGTTTGGCCTGCCATAACCCGTTTTCCAGCTTCTCCACTCCATTTCTCTCTCAAATTAAGGTTGGAATCAAAAGCTTTTGGTGCCAAAAGGTGTGGTTTGAAGTGTTCAAGCTTGGAGAAGTGATTTTCAAGCTTGAATCCATGTTTTTGAGGCGTGGAAGAGTGTTTTTCTCCATCCCCTGTTTTTGAACGAGGTATGATTCATGTTCTTGATTGAATTCGTGTTATTTGATTGATTGGAAGCTTGGGTTTTGGTTGGAAGAGGTGTTTTTGATGTTTAGGAGCTTTGTTTTGGTTTGAATTTGTGTAGAACTTTGGAAGCTTGTTTGGAAGAGGAAGGGTTCGAATTCTTGCTTGTTCTTGGTGTTAAGGTAAGGGAGAAAGTGTTTTTAAGTTGTTGGATTGCTTTTGGATTGAAATGGATTGAGAAAGTTGAGTAATTTTTGGGTATGGTATGAAGAAACGTTTTTGGGAATTATGATGGACTAGCTAGATTCGAAGGATTGGTTTGATGCTTCTAATGCATCATAGTTTGGCTTTGATAGTTGGTTTTGTTCCTTGCAACATGTACTTCATGTGTATGAAATTTGGTAACTTTTGATGCATGTTCGCTATATGTATTTGGTTGCCAAAGTTCGTAGCAGCAATCGGCCAAATTCTGCACTTTTGCAGAATTGGCGACGCGGCGCCAATTCGCCCGACGATTAGCGACGCGTCGCCAATTCATTTTTCAGTCACAGAGCGTTTGTTCGCTGGCGACGCGTCGCCAATTCCTTTTTGCCTTTGGCGACGCGGCGCCAACACAAGAAAATGGGGGGTTTGACTTTTTGCTGCGTTGACCCGACCGAGACTACGGAAGGTTCGGAACGTGCCTAAGGGTCCGAGGATCCCGATGGTACTCCGAGACTTCCGAAAGTCCCACCGGAAGTATGAGTTTTCTTGAACTGTTTGAGGTAAGTAAGTTGCTTAGGCAACAAGTAAGGAAACAAATGTTGCAATTGAACTTAATTAGCTATCAATAGCTCAGGTGAGAGGTTTAGAACCCTCGTCGGCCTAGCCGTGCCGGAGCCACGAGGCCACGAGGCGAAACCTTGTTCATCTAGTTTACATCAAAGAGGCCCTGCGGCCTAGTCTACAAGTCCCATCATAAATTCCCCTGCATAACAATTAGGTGAGAGGTTCTATGTTTGAATGAGGCTTGCTAAGGTTCGCCCTTGAGCCATATGATAGGTTGCTAAGTAATAGCGCTTGGCCTATATGTCAGGTTGCTAAGTGATTGCGCTTGGCCTGTAAATGTGTCAGGTTGCTAAGTGATTGCACTTGGCCTGATACAGAGGACTACTTGAGGAGAGGTCTACCGGCCTAGTTTATATATATATGACTAGTACCCTCATGCTGTGTGAGCTCGCAGCCAGAGTCCTAGCTTTTTCTTGCAGGTACATTGAAGACCCTTACTGAGAATGTTGAATTCTCACTCCCTGTTTGTTATGCAGAGTCTGGAGTAGCAGGACCGGATAATCGCTGAGGATTATCACGGTAGTACCTTTTTGTCTGTAAAGGTACGGTAGTTGAGAAACTTTAAGTTTCTAGCCTGCTTAAGTGATTAGTTGGTCTGTTGGTCAGGCTGTGGTACTAACTTGCTTCTTCCTTTGGCTGCAGAGCCTAGTAGCACTTGGCACAGGACTTGTGAGACTCGCCACTGGGACAGGAGTCCAAAGTGGGAGCTAGGGTAAAAGATCTCAGCAAAGTCTTGTATTTTGATACAGTACTTTATTTTGCCTCCAGTATTTATGTTATAAAGAGTCCTTGACTCAGGGGATTGTTCTCTGGGTGAGAGCATTAGTTACTTATGTATAAATGCTTTCACGAGCGGTGTATGTGTAGTTAATCACTCAAAGGTTGATTTTGATATGCTTTGGCATTTTGTATTTATTTATATAGAATTTTATCTAGCCGGCTAAATGTCTAAATGTTTAAATGTTTTATGGTTTTAATAAACCAAGTCAAAGCATAAGTGCATACATATTGCATTTCTAGGTTAATCAACTAGTAGCATTGGATTTAATCCACACACATAACCAGCTAGCCAATTACAATCCACCGTGAGACAAACGCTCACAGGGTATCCCGGGCAGGGGCACGGGGATCGTGTCACCTACGGCAGAAAAAGTAGAGAGATTGGTCACCTGGAGGAAACCAAAGGACAGACAGTACACTTGACTGGACGGGACGCGCCTTCAGACAATGAAGCGCCTTTGCCATCAATGTCACACTCCGAGTCCTGAGAAGGGCCCCCAGGAGGTCTACAGTCCGAAGTCTCGACTTCAACTTCCTGAATGGGGGGCATGTGATAGCCGAAGGGCTGTCACCCTTTTAGCCTGTGAACTGAGGTTAAGTACCGCATTCGGTAAGACCTACAAGGAGTACCTGAGCAGACCTCGAAAAGGATGAAATTTGGCACCTCGAGCATACGGCTTCGGTGGCCAGCCAACACCCCTGAGGACGGTAGCTACAAGCTTAGAAAGATAGTGCGTTGCCCCTCTTCGGAAGAGTGGCCAAATCACCTTTGGAGAGAGGGACCAGCCACCTTTGGCAGGAGAAAATCCCCCGAACAAAGAGCCTCAGCGCTAGGGGATCTCCCAAACTACTAGCACGACTCCGGAAGAAAGGTCCTCGCTCCGAGGGACAACCTCGAGTAAAGGGACCTCGGTAGTACGGCAGAAGCATTTAAGGAGCCTCTGACATGTCGCCCACACACGCTACACGCTGCCCTCAGATGCACTCTGACACGCCGGGACTGTCCACATCCTATCATGTAGGACTATGCCTACCCTAGCCCGTGGCCCGAGGAGCCTACAAGCGGCTATAGGCCCCCACGCCCAGAAGGTACAAATTACATCCGACAGAACACGTGTCACGATCTGAAGGGGCCACACCTTCCTATATATACCCAGGAAATGGCCACACCAAAGGATCATTTTTTTGAACTTCCATGAAAAGAGATAACAAGCAAGACCCTTGGCCCTTAACGCTTCCTCTCCACCTCCAAAAAACTAACTTGGGCGTCGGAGGCTCCTCCCCATAAAAAGACTCCGGGGACCTCTTAACCCCTATTTTCTAAGTGTTTCAGGCAGGTCCTCCTGGGAAACATACACTTTAGGCATTCTACTTCATTGGAAGTCCCTCCCGGTCTGACCATGTCATGCAACAAAGATGCCACAGGGCATCACATCACGGAATTCCCCACTTCCTGAACTCCTGTGAGTAGACTTAGGACTTCTCTCCCAGCGGGCAGTTGGTGAAGAGGCCCTTCGGCCCGAAGGTGGTAGAGACCACCTTTGGTCCAGTTGTTGTGGTATCTTGGCCACAATAGAGTGCTAAAAATCACATTGGAAGCTCATAGTGGCCATCAGAGGGCGTTCATCTTCAGGCAAATAAGTATCTACGGTAGGTTGTTCAGTCACCGATTGAGTTTTCGGTGCAGACGGGGACTTCGGGAGTCCCTTGTCCTTAGAACATCGGGTCTCACTGACGATGACCTGGGAGTGAGTTCCCACAGACGGCGCCAAATGATGCCCAGTAGCATCCTCGTCGTATGACATGCTAGCCTAAAAAAGAGACTTCCATTATAAGGGTGCTTGAAACACTCAGAAGAACAAAGGTTAGGAGCTTCCCGGAATGTGTTTCTGGGAAAGGGGCCTCCGACGCCCAAGTTAGTATTTGGGGAGTAAGGAGCAGAGAGTGGAGAGCAAGAGTAGAGAGAGTTCTATTTTTCTTACCAAGGTCATTCCCAAGTTTTTGTTAGTGTTGTGCCCAAAAAAAGCCAATCATGAGATGATTGTATTTTTGCACATTGAGTCATGATATTTTATTGAGGCATTAATCCGGCAATTATGTTTGTTGTTTTGTTTCTGCGTAACATAATAAACATAATTGTAACCTTAGAATAATGATATTCTTAAACATCCTTAGTCTAGTATTATTGTGGAGCGGGTTGCAATAATACATAATGACTAGCATATGTGGAGACTAATATGAGATATGTAGTCTACATATGGGTACAAGTTGGAGAACTTGTGTACTGGACCGACCCACCATGAGAACACTTCATGGATCGTTATATGAGTGTCATAAGTGATTCTCATAGTGATCATGGTATATGTAGTCCTTCGACCTAAGATCATCAAAGTTTCCTACATGTGAGTCACATACTTTGATACTTTCCTTTGTTGCTCGTAACTGAGTGAACTTGAAGGAGGTCATTGGGTATGTCACATATCATGCGGAGGGAGTTGTATGATCAAGATGGGATTTGTCCCTCCTATGTAACGGGAGTGATATCTTTGGGCCCCTTGATAGAGTGAGACTTAGAAAATGCATGGCCATGCTCCGATGAGTTGATATATGATATCAATGTCATCAGTTTAAGTTAGTCTACTTGGTAATCAAGAAACCAAAGATTGGGCTATACGAGAGTGACACATTCCATGTCTTGTGCTTAGTCTTGATATCTTGGACAAAGGGACAATGGCATATATCGGTGATGATCATAAAGGTTTAGTCGATTCACTGACAATCTTGTCACTTGGGTAGCAATGATGTGTTGCTAGACACCGCCCATTGCTTATGATCATAAATGTGATTTATGATCATTGCCAACATGGCAAGAGCCTATTGGGTCGCACACATAGAGCTATTTGGATCATTAGAGCGCATGGGCTAATTATTTAGGTTATGGTTTCACTTTAATTTCGTATTAATAATGGGCCAAGGAGTTGAGCCATTATTAAGCCCGAAATTAAATCCTAATTGGATTAGGGCTTTGAAACCCATTAGGCCTGGAAGTTGAGTCTCACTATAAATACAACTTTTAAGTGAGAAATTCGCAGGTCTCCTTGCCCTAGCCTCCCAAAAGGACAGCCGCACTCTTCTCTTGCAATTCCTTGGAGGACGCAAGCTAGCACTGCGAGCGCAAGAGAAACGCATCTACCAGGACGTGGTGGAAGCGTGGTGATCCCGAGAGGCTCGTGTGGATACCATAGAGAGCCTGAACACGTCAACTGTTCAGGTTTTGTGATTCGACTCTACAGTTGAGTGAGAGATGTTAACCGAAAATTAGGTATGAAATTTTTGAACACCCTGTTTACCCCGTTTCACTTGGATCCTGGATTGTTTCGGTTAAATTCCGCTGCGCTGTTTGGCTCCCGAAACCCAACAATAAGAACATAGACAGAACCAAGTACTTAAGTTATAACGCTTCTATTACAAGTGCCCTAGGTTTTTGCCAACATCAAACCCTACTTCCAACTAATGCTTAACCATAGCTTCTTCCCTAACCTCTAGTAAATGCATCGAGGGCCAAAATACTTGTTAGCCAAACACGGGTCACAAGTTGATGTGATCATATTTACTTATGTTTTCTATAGGTTTTTCCTTTGTATTTGCTTGTCTTTTGAAATGGTTTTGCAAGAATATGGTATTTAATTGGTTTATATTTTTTTTTCTAGTCATATTGCAGATTCATTTGAGTTAGGAAGGATTTTTGTGAAATTTTGGAGCTGAATTACAAGATTTTGGCAAAGTTTTGAAGCTTACACACCCATGTACATGCTCATGTAGTGTTGTACATGCCCATGTTCAAAACCATGTTGAATTAGGCAAGATTTTAAGCCCCAAATGAGTAAAATGGCCACCAACATAACTGTGTATCAACCCATGTTTGTCTTAATTTTAGGGTTTGTCTTAATTTTAGGGTTTATCGGGTCAATTTAGAACAAAAGAGAAAAGACAAAGAGAGAAATGATAATAGATGAAAAAGAATAAAGTTCTTTATGGAGGAAGACTGTCGGAGGTAGTTTTGATGATCAACATCGTTTCATGAGCACCAAATTAAAGATTTCTTGATAAAGAAAAAATTCAGCCATGGATCATTCTTTTCTTAGTTTTCTTTTGATTATTTGGTATTTATTTTACGACACTATGAGCTAAAGTTTTCCTGCTCATGCTTAGAGTAGATGAACCCTAGGATGATTTTGTGATTGTGATTATTTTTAGTTTAATATGATTATGTGTTTCCCTTGCGATTTATCTAATGTGATTTATTGCATTGATTGATAGTAGCTAGCCTATTAATTCAATATGGGATGATGGACATACGTCAGGTAGCATCCTGTACGTTTGCTATGGATCATCATTGGATAAAAAAGATATTATCGTAACTAAGAGTAATAGGTGCAATATAATACCTTCAGACTATGGTGAAACCTAGTAGTGGGTTGAAGGACGTTAATGCATTATTAAGAAGCATGGTAGGCGTAGACACCTTATAGGTGACTTAGAATAAGGTTAGAGTAACGGGAATAATAGAGACATAATCTACATTAGGTAGTATTCCACAATCCAAGTTAGTTATAATCTTGTTAAACCAGAGTAAAAGCAACACAAGAGAAGTTCTAGAGGGATTTGATTCTAAGTATCAAATGTTTATTTGTTGGTTGTCTTAATTGTTTTTTGATGCCTGCTAATAGTCAGTAGTTTAGCTTATTGCATTAGATTAGTTTAATTAATTCATTGTAGTTAGTTGACAATTACTCTTAATTGTTGGTTAGATAATAAGGAGATATTGAATATGGTAAACAAGCTTCGGTCCTTGTGAAAAATAATCTTGGTACTTACCATTATTATACTCTGATGATAGGTGTGCTTGCGTTTGAGTTCATATATTTGTTTGACAATAAAGAGATTTAACGCATTTACACTATTACTAGTGTAGTGGAAAAGGTTTGCTATGAACTACGAACACATCAAGTTTTCTTACACTATTGTCAATGAACATTTGTTGAGTTTACTACTTAAAAAATAAATCACTATTAATCTAGCCATTTGGTATTGCAGTATTTTTCTTTAAGCTTTTAGTTATTTTTCGTTTGTTGATTTTTTTTTCTTGTAGAAATTTTGATGCATGACTCGTAGCCATCCCAATGAAGTTGTTGAAGCGGATCTAAAAATGCAGAGAACCTTGAGAAAAATTTTATCTTCAAGAGGTCCCGAGTCCCAACCACCACATCTTGAGTTGGAGCAGCAAAGAGAGAATTAAGAACAATTAATCATGGAGGACCATAATCAAGCAAGGACTATATTAGAATATGCTAAATCTTTGCTTAAAGGGGTAGGATCAAGTTGATAGCCAAAGGCTGTCGCCTCAATCTGGCCGAATACCCTGCCACAACAACGGCCAGAAGAACTGGCGCTTCCCGGGAATAGGTGGAATCATGCACCTCGGGAGATAGCCTGAGAGCTCCGAGCCTCGGCACACCAGTAAAACTTGAGGACTCCATTCGCCCCCCAAGGTTGTGAACAACGCGCCTTCGGAAAAGTGGCACCAGACATTGCTGCCCGAATATGATATCCCCGAAGGCGGAACCCCCTGGAACTGGGAACCCCCGAACTGAGGGTAGGCTTCCCGAAGAGGCTCTGTCCGAACTAGAGGACGACCTCGCCCAGGGACCTCGGGAGTACGGCAGGCGCATTTAAGGAAGCATTTAAGGAAGCCTCTGACACGTCCCACCACAGACGTAAAAAGTCGCCCTGACGCGCAGACGCCATCAAAATCATATCATGGCCCGTCTCAGCACAAGGCTCGAGGCCATCTAGTTACCAACTATCTGTCCCCTACGCCCAGACGTTCAGGAGCATCCGACCGCACACGTGTCATGATCTGAACGGGCTAGGTATTCCTATATATATACAGGAAATAAATACTTGACAGGAGGTTGGCAGGCCGGATATACAGCTCCCACACCCTGAGAAAATACCAGGCGAGACTTTTCTGCCTTTCTCTTTGAGCTAGCGACTTTCTCCTTCTTCCGGCCACCACTGACTTGGGCGTCGGAGGCTCCCCCCCCGGAAAAACACTCTGGGGGCCTCCTAACCTTGTTTACCAGCTTTTCAGGTACTCTCCTTGGGGCGATCCACCTTCCAGGCGTTCTTCCTCCTAGAAGTCTCCTCAACAGTCATCATGACTCACAACGATGAGGCCTTAGGTCATCATTTGGCGCCGTCTGTGGGAAACCGCTCGCAGATTGCCGTCGTTGAGACTCGGCGTTCTAAGGACAAGGGACTCCCAAGGTCCTCGTCCGCGCCTGAGATACAACCGGCTGCTGAGCAGACACTCCCAGAGACTTCTACGCCCGAGGAGGACCGCCCTCTCGTAATCACCATGAGCTTCTTGAGGGACTTTCAGCGCTCGGTCGTTGCTGAGATGACTCAGCAGATCGACCGAAGATGGCCACAGCAGTCACAGGCCCAGAAACCCTCCTCATCAACACGCCCTCGGGAGAGAAGCCCCAAGTCTACACACCGCAGTTCAGAAAGTGGAGATCCTCGCGGAGAATCATCCACAGAAGATATAGCCCTCGGGAAACGGCCTGTGGGACAAACCGGGTCCAAGCGACCGAGAGTCTCACAGCGAAGCAGTTCGTCGCCCGAGGCGAGGGCCCTGACCCCTCCGCGCCGAACTCGCTCCCCGAAAAGGCGCCGTCGATCTCCCTCCCGCGAAAATGGTCCTAGCGCCACTGCGCTTATGGAAAGGATATTGGCACGGCTGGACAGAGTGGAGAAGCAAGTGACCAGAAAACCCGTTTGGGACAGGCTGTCGGGGGCATTATGCGAAGATGGCTCCCCGTTTATTCACACCGTCGTTGAGGCAGCTATGCCAGGCGACTTCAGAGTGCCTAGGCTGGAGATCTATGATGGCCGGACTGATCCACAGGCCCATCTGACGAAGTACAGGCGGAGCATTATAATGCACGGAGCTGATGACGCTACCATGTGCAAATGCTTTGAAGTCACCCTCACGGGCCCAGCAACAGCATGGTACAATTCGTTGCCCCCAGGGACTATCACTGAGTTTCAGGAGTTGTCCACAGCCTTTACCCAGCAGTTCATTGGGAGCAGGCCGACGGCCAAAATGCCTGTACAGATGTTCGACATAGAGCAGAGAAACGGAGAGACGATCCGAGACTATGTTGAATGATTCAACAGGGAAGCACTCAGCGTCCCGGACTTTCGGCCCGAAATCCGCATCCTCGCTATGACACGGGGCCTTCGGCGTGACTCACAGCTGTTCTACGAGTTCTCAAAGGACCCCCCGGAGACCCTCGGAGAATTTTACCGAAGGGCAGAGCAGCACATGACAGCCGAGGAATTGAGGATGGCGGGGCCGAAGTCTGATCATCACCGCGCCGAAGGGTCCAGCCAGCAAGCTCGGCATCTTTCTGAACATACAGGTCGACCACGGCGAATGCGAGGAAAGAAACCTCAAAGTTTCACACCCTTGAGCACGACACGGACCAACATTCTCATGGCGCTGGAAAGGCAAGGGACGCAGATTCGGCGGCCAAAGGCCATGGCCGCCGATAATAAGAAGAATGCCAAGAAGTTCTGCCAGTTTCATCGCGACCACGGTCATGACACCGAAGACTGCTTCCAGCTGAAGAAGTACATAGAGTCGCTGATCAAACAGGGCCAACTTCGCAAGTACCTGCGGATGCCCTTCCCAAAGGGCAGAAAAGAGGAGGAAGAGAGGGCCGAAAACGAGGACTATGACTCCGACAGGCGGAGAAACAGAAGTCCAAAAAGGCGCCTTCCACCTCCAGTAGGGGTCATCCAAACCATCACCACGGGGCTCCCATCCTCGGAAAGAAAGCGGAAGGCCAGAGAAATTGCGGTTATGGAGTATCAAAGTCCATCAAAGAAATTGGCTCGCAAAGATGGCTCCACTGTCGTCTTCCCCCACGACGACCCGCTGCTGATAATGGCGAGAATAGGGAACTGGGACGTCAAGAGAGTGTTGCTTGATGATGGCTCAAATGCTGACGTCCTATTCTCGCACTTACTGCCGAGCTTGGGCATCTCCAGCAGCGAGCTGAAACCTGTCACCTCGCCCACCTTCGGCGTTGGGCCATCCGAACTACCCGTCCTCGGATGGATCGACCTCCCTTTGATGATGAAAGGCACTTCGGTAGACGGAGCAGCTGAGTTGTACGCGTCCACAATGGCAAGATTCATCGTCATGGACGTCCCGTCTTCGTACAACGCCATCCTTGGAAGGCAGACTCAGGGGAACCTGCACATTCGCCCCGATGTGAAGTACTTGACTGTCACATTCGCCACCAAGGATGGAGATGCAGAGGTCTTCATCGACCAAGCCGAGGTAAGAAAGGTGTTTGTAAAAACACGAAAGGCTCCGGCAAACACCTCTACACAAACGGTGGAGGCAAAGGCGCAGGAGAAAGGCAAAAAAGGAGATCCCGCAGAAGCAGAAACGGAAGCAGTAGATCTTGTCCCAGGACAATCTACCCGAATAGGGAAGAGCTTGGCCAAAGGTGATAAGGAAAATCTTGTATCCTTTCTGCTAAAAAATAAAGATCTGTTTGCCTACTCGCCGAAAGACATGCCAGGAGTGAACCCTGGCATAATACAGCACAGCCTCAAAGTAAGCCCGGAAGCAAAACCTATCAGGCAAAAGAAACGAAGCATCTCAGCCCACAAAAGCAACTTCGTGAAAACCGAAGTCCAGCGCCTATTGGATGCTGAAGTTATCAGGGAGGTAAAATACCCCGAATGGTTAAGCAACGTGGTGATTGCCACAAAAGAAGGTAGCAGCAAACTCCGGATGTGCATTGATTTCAGAAACTTGAACGATGCTTGCCCGAAAGACTCATTTCCCCTCCCGCCAATAGATCAACTGGTAGATTCAACGGCCGAATACGGGCTCCTGAGCTTCCTAGATGCCTTCAGCGGCTACCATCAGATAAGGATGGACCCCGAAGATGAAGAGAAAACTGCCTTCATCACCGAGGGAGGAACGTACTGCTACATCAGAATGCCCTTCGGGCTCAAAAATGCAGGAGCCACCTACCAGAGACTGATGAACAAGGTCTTTAAAGACCAAATGGGGAGAAACATGGAAGTATATGTTGATGATATGATAGTAAAAAGCAAGCTGCCCGGCTACCACGTTGCAGATTTAGAGGAAACCTTCCAAAAGCTCAGAGCCTTTGGGATTCGCCTTAACCCCGAGAAGTGTATCTTCGGGGTGACGTCGGGAAAATTCCTTGGGTACATGGTATCCGAAAGAGGCATCGACGCCAATCCTGAGAAGATTAAGGCTCTGCTTGAGTTCCGAACTCCTGCCACAGTCAAAGACGTGCAGAGACTAACCGGAAGAATAACCTCTCTGAGCAGGTTTATTTCCAGGTACGGAGATAGGTGTAGACCTTTCTTCAAAGTCCTCACAAAGGCAGCAAAGATGGAAGGCGACCTCGGAAGAAACAATCATCCCTGGGATGAAGATTGCCAAAAGGCCTAGGAAGAACTCAAAGTCTACCTGGCCAGCCTGCCGACTCTGCGACAACCTCGGGAGGGAGAACCCCTCGTACTGTACCTCGCCGTCACAGAAAAGGCCGTGAGCTCGGTCCTGATAAAAGAAGAAGGGCCGAAACAATGGCCGGTCTACTACGTCAGCAAGTCCCTGCATGGCGCCGAAGTCAGGTACCCTTTGCTTCAAAAAGCTATATACGCCTTGGTGCTTGCAGGAAGAAGACTGCGACCATTTTTCCAGGCTCACCCCATCATCGTCCGAAGTAGTCTACCACTACGGGATGTTATGAAGAGAGTTGATCATTCGGGAAGGCTCTCCAAGTGGTGCATAGAGCTTGGCGAACACGAAATCACGTATGAGCCTCGGAAGGCCATAAAAGCCCAAGCATTGGCAGATTTTATCGCCGAAATACCCACCACTGAGGAGAACCACTCAGATCCGAAAGAAGGTGAGCCAGAATAGACCTTGCATGTTGACGGAGCCTCGGGATCCGAACACCAGGGAGCTGGAATAGTCATCAGAGGACCCGAAGGCCTAGAGGTGATGAAGGCTATCAAGTTCAGCTTCAACGTCACCAATAATGTGGCTGAGTATGAAGCCCTCATAGCGGGATTACGCTTGGCCAGAAAGATTGGCGTGAGAAACTTAAGGGCTCACAGCGATTCCCAGCTGGTAGTTCGGCAGACGGCAGGGGATTATGGGGCGAAGGACCCAATCTTGGCAAAATACCACGAGCTGGTAACAAAACTCATCCAAGAGTTTGACGCCGTGCGGATCGAAAATGTACCCCGGCGGAATAACACTGAGGCAGATTGCTTAGCGAAGTCCAAAACATACACCGAGGTGCTAGACCATCCAAGCATCTCCGTGCTAAGCGTAACGACCTCGGGAATGGGGTGGAAGGACCCCATAAAGAGATACCTCGCAGAGAATGAGCTTCCCGAAGACGCCGGCAATGCTGCAAGACTGCGAAGACGCGCCGGAAGATTCTTCCTGATTGGTGAAGAGTTATATCGGCAAGGATATGCAAATCCGTTGCAGAGATGTGTGGGCGAAGAGGATACTGAGATGGTCCTCGAAGAAGTCCACGAAGGCATGTGCGGCTCGCACATTGGAACTGATGCCCTTGCAGCAGTGATACTCCGCCAAGGATACTTCTGGCCTACCCTGAGAAAGGACGCAAGGCAGTTCGTCCAGAAGTGCGGTAGTTGCCAGAGACATGCAAAAATCCAGAGGATACCCTCGGAAATGGTAACGTCGGCAGACTATCCTTGGCCCTTCACAGTCTGGGGTATAGACCTCATTGGGCCACTCCCCACAGCGCCTGGAGGCGTGAAATTCTGCGTGGTAGTAGTGGACTATTTCTCAAAGTGGGTAGAGGCAGAACCACTAGCAACTATCTCGGCAAAAGAAGTGCAGAAGTTCGTATGGAAAAACATCGTATGCAGATTTGGCATACCGAGGGTACTAATAGCTGATAATGGATCCCAGTTCATAGACAAAGGATTCCAGGAATTCATCAGCGACCTCGGAATAAAGATGCACTTCGCCCCAGTAGCTCACCCCCAAAGCAATGGGCAGGTGGAAGTATCAAACAGGACCATAAAAGATGGCCTGAAAAAGAGACTTGGGGAAGCCAAGGGGAAATGGCCAGGAGAACTCCAAAGTGTATTGTGGAGCTACCGAACGACGCCACGAAGGGCCACAGGGGAAACTCCCTTCTCACTCGTCTTCGGAACAGAAGCCATTATCCCAATAGAGATAGTTCAGCCTTCAATACGGGTGCAAGTATTTGATGAAGGCGGAAACGACCTCGGTCTGAGAACTAAGCTCGACCTTGTGGCCGAACACAGAGAAATAGCCGAGCTGAGAAGAAAAGCTTTCCAGCAAAGAGTGGCCGCGGCTATCAACATAAAAGCCAGGCCAAAAGAAATCAAAAAAGGAGACCTCGTTCTCCGAAAGGCCGACTTTGCACCCCGAAGGCCATCTCACGGAGTACTTCGCGCAAATTGGGAAGGACCTTATCTGGTTCTCGCCGAAGTACGTAAGGGTGTGTACAAGCTTGGCGATGCCGAAGGCGTAGAATTGAAAAACACTTGGCATTCAGACGCCCTGAAAAAATTCTACGCCTAAGGTTGAGCGGAAGAAATATATTGTACAAAAAATATTCTAAGTACAGGATGGTCCGGAGAAGAATGGTCTTGAGAAAATTTTTAAGTATACCAAATTGTCCAGGACAAAATTCCGCGAAGGTGCTCGCCACGAAAAAAGCAGATATGACTTCCCGAAGTCCGTTGAGCCACTATGCTCGGGAAAAATGGGAAACAAGAATCTTGCAAAAGTACTCGGCATAATCAGTGCAGAGAAAATTTTCCGAATACCCTTGAGCGAACATGCTCGGGAAAAAGGGAAAGCAAGAATCTCGCAAAAGTACACGCCAAAACAAAAGCAGAGGTAATTGCCGAACACCCTTGAGCAAGCGTGCTCGGGAAAAAGGGAATGAACAATCTCTTGAAAATTTTCCTAAGTCCCTTGAGCAAATATGCTCGGGACAATAGGAAGACAGAAAAATTTGGCTGAAGGTTTTCCGAAGGCCCTTGAGCGAACATGTTCGGGATAAAAGGAAACAAAAAGCCTGCAAAAGACTTAGCCAAATTTTTACAAACTTTCCAGAAAGTCTCTTGAGCGAGCACGCTCGGGACAAAGGAAGGTAAAAAGTTTCTTTGGTTGCAGGTTTTCCGAAAGTCTCTTGAAGCAAACGTGTTCGGGACAGTGGAAATGAAGAAACTTGCAAGAAAGGACTTAGCCGAAAAGATTGTTCATTTAGAGCAAACGCTGCCTTACAAAAGAAGTGTCCAAAGAAGGAGCACGAAGGAGAAAAATAAGAGGAGCCCTAAAACAAACTAGGGAGAGCCGGGCGGACGAAGACCAGGAAGCTTCAGATGCTCGACCTTGGACCACTGCCACCGAGGTCCCTCAGGAATATTTAGGCCCTCCAGAAAAGAGAGGTCCAAATATGGGAACCTCTGCAGCACCTGGTGCCGAGCGAGGCAGAAGCCGTCCTGAAAGGCGACCTTGGCCATGTCATCAGAAGTACATTTTTGAACGCCAAGGACATTGACCTCGTCCCTCAGCTCAGCAACCTCCTCTTCAAGCTCGCTTATCCCCAGCGTCTCTCCGGACTCCTTCTTCAGAGCCTCGACCTCGGCTTGAAGAGCAGTGTTCTCGTCCGTCAACCTCGACGCAAGACTGTCGGAAACAGCCTTGTCCTTGACAAGATCTTCATTGGCGGCGAGCAGCCCCTTTACTTGGTCGCCGAGGTCGGCAATCTTCCGGGAGGAGTCCTTTTCAAGTTCTTCTCTTTTCTTCGAGAACTCCTCCCGAACGGCAGCAAGTTGCTGAGAAAAATCCGCTGTCAGCTGCTGGTTGCTGGCGATCACCTTCGCAAGCGAAGCCTTCGCTTCACTGAGTTCCCGCGAAGTCGCATCCTTGGAGGCAGCCTGTCTGGCCACCCGAACTCGGAGATAACCAGCGTACTCCAGCAGCTACGGCAAGGCAAAAGTCCAGGTTAGTACAAGTCTAAACACTTAGAAAATTGAGGAAAAAAGTGTAAAGACTATACCTGAGCAGCATGCTCGGTGACTTTTGCGGCGAGGGTATTATCCCCCCGGTGAGCCGCCGCAATCGCCCGGAAGGAGGCGTCAGTGGTCATCCCCTTCCAAATCTCTTTTGTCATCTTCGGACAATCGTCGGAGAACAAATTCATATCCTCCGTGATTGTCCAAACGGGCTCCAAGGGGATCTTCCCCTCAGGGATTGTGGCATCGCGCAGGGCCCGTTTCCTCTCATGAATGGCCCTCCAGCCAGCAGTAAGAGGCTCCCCTGAAAGTGAGAAGGAAGTTAGGAGCAGAAGAAAAATTCGCGAAAGGAAAAGGAGCTGAACTTCGCCTAAAGGCATACTTGGAGGAACCTCGGAGACAGTGTCCTCGGGATCCTCGGGCCCCTCGGAAGAAAGACCCTTACCCTTCTGCCGGTACCGCTCCTCGGCGGTGGGTACTTCTACCACTACAGTGTTTCTGGGGGCCTCGAGGTCGAGAGGAGGCACCTCGGCGGAAGTAGCGGGGACCTCGGCCGGTGGAATTTCAACAAGACCAGCGTCTTCGCCAGCTTCTTCTTCCAAAAGCTCTGGCTGAGAAGGCTGGAGAGCCTTCCTAGCTCGCTTCGCCGAGGGTCCCGCCCCTGTCGTCTTCCTTCTTCGGGAAGCCGCCTTCTTTGTCTGCTCCCCCTTCTCCACTTGGCCAGAAAAGAGGGCCTTGTAATAAGCGGCAGCCCCATCGCCCATCTCTGAAAAAGAGAAGAAATATCAGCGTAAGTCCGAGGAAAAAGTATAAAGGGATGGAAGATTACTCACTTTCGGCAAAAGTTTCGAAAGAAGTCTCCCCCTTAAGGAGCTTGACCAGCCAGGAGTCTTTCCCGGCGATGGCGGGAGCGGGCATATTGAGGTCAGTCACGTGCTCCTTAACCACTTTCAGCTCCCGAAGGACTTCTTCGGTCATCAACCTCCAGTTGATAGGAAAGGGGTAAAGAGCACGAGGAGAGACCTCGGGAGCCCAGTCAGCGACTGCCCGAATGCGGGCGTCGAAATCCGCGAACACGGAAGCCAACGGTGGGGTCAGCAGCATCCTCGGATCAACGACGTCTGCGTGCAGCACTCCCTGAGCCCACCTGGTCGGGACATCAGACCAGTTCTTATCCACCTTGAGGAAAAAGAACTTAGGCTGCCACCCCCGCCAGCTATCCTTCGTGTCGAAGGTGAAGGTGAATTTTTTGCTCCCGGATCCCCGAGGCAGCAGGAAATAGAAGCCACCCTTCGGGACCACATAGAGCTTGTAGTACTGCATGAAAATGATGAAGTGGGGCTCTATCCCGAACACGCCACACATGCAGAGGTAGGCGTTAAAATAGCAGTACGCGTTCGGGGGAAGCTGGTTCACAGCAATGCCATGGAATTGGCAGAACTCGCAAACCACCTTCGGGGGAGGATACCGAAGTCCGGCCTTCAGTTGGGCTCGGAAGACGGTAACCTCGTCGCCACGGTTTGAAAAAGCAAAATGGCTAGAACGAGGCAGTCTGGTCACAGCGTAAGATGGAAGAAAGAATTTTTTCTTCCACCTCTCTAGTTTTTCGGGGGTGGTACAGCAAGGATGGGCCAGAAGAGGTTTCCAGCTCTCGGGAACAGGCATCGCAGACATGAAAAAGAGTTTGAGATGGAAAAGAAAATAGTTTCCAGAAAAAACTCAGAAGACGAGTTTGGAAAAAACAACAGTTTTCCAGAAAAACTCAGAAAAATAGAGGAATCAGAGTACTCTGAAAATCAAAACCCACCAAAAGATTTGCCTGAGGACGCTGTCGTGAAAGTTGGTAGGAAAAAGCTCTGATTAAAGAAGCTCCGCCACAGAAAGCAAGATAAAACGCAAGAACAGAGGGCAGAGCAGAAAAAGAGCAGAAAAACAGTAAGTGGGACTTATGATGGAATGGGCTATTTATAGGCCAAAGGTGGGTAACCGAAAGAACATCATAAGTACCCATTGGAGGCGAACCGTCGCCGTAACTGCCCGCTGCACCCGAAAAGGCGCGCCCTCTGTAAATGACGCGCCTCTCCTCCAATGGCAAGAAGCCACGTGTCAACCGCTGCGCAGAAATGGGGGACGTGCCTCCCCAAACGTGCCTGGAAAATCGGGACACGCCTCCTGATTGGGACACGTCGTTTGACATCCCTGAGAAATGGAGACGCGCCACTCAGTCTGACACGCTTGGCCATCAGACCTGCAGAAATAAAAAGCAGGCCACCTCGAGGACACCAAGAGACAGGCTATGGCTGAACAGCCCATGACTTTTGGGCAAGAGGTGTATCTTCGGTACAGGCTTTGCCTCGGAGACACCAAAGAATAGGCCAAGGCCGAACAGCCCAGACCCTCGGGCAAAAGGTGCGACCTCGGAACAGGTTATGCTTCCCAACAAGACTCCCAACGGCAATCTCGGAAAGAGATGCAAACCGAAGTCTTCACTTCGGCTTTCCAGAGGGGGGCATGTGATAGCCAAAGGCTGTCGCCTCAATCTGGCCGAATACCCTGCCACAACAACGGCCAGAAGAACTGGCGCTTCCTGGGAATAGGTGGAATCATGCACCTCGGGAGATAGCCTGAGAGCTCCGAGCCTCGGCACGCCAGTAAAACTTGAGGACTCCATTCGCCCCCCAAGGTTGTGAACAACGCGCCTTCGGAAAAGTGGCACCAGACATTGCTGCTCGAATATGATATCCCCGAAGGCGGAACCCCCTGGAACTGGGAACCCCCGAACTGAGGGTAGGCTTCCCGAAGAGGCTCTGTCCGAACTAGAGGACGACCTCGCCTAGGGACCTCGGGAGTACGGCAGGCGCATTTAAGGAAGCATTTAAGGAAGCCTCTGACACGTCCCACCACAGACGTAAAAAGTCGCCCTAACGCGCAGACGCCATCAAAATCATATCATGGCCCGTCTCAGCACAAGGCTCGAGGCCATCTAGTTACCAACTATCTGTCCCCTACGCCCAGACGTTCAGGAGCATCCGACCGCACACGTGTCATGATCTGAACGGGCTAGGTATTCCTATATATATACAGGAAATAAATACTTGACAGGAGGTTGGCAGGCCGGATATACAACTCCCACACCCTGAGAAAATACCAGGCGAGACTTTTCTGCCTTTCTCTTTGAGCTAGTGACTTTCTCCTTCTTCCGGCCACCATTGACTTGGGCGTCGGAGGCTCCCCCCCCGGAAAAACACTCCGGGGGCCTCCTAACCTTGTTTACCAGCTTTTCAGGTACTCTCCTTGGGGCGATCCACCTTCCAGGCGTTCTTCCTCCTAGAAGTCTCCTCAACAGTCATCATGACTCACAACGATGAGGCCTTAGGTCATCACAAGTGTTATTAGACTTTTGTCAATGCCAATAATACTGAGATCAAGCCGAATATTATTCAGATGATGCAAAATTGTGTCCAGTTTGATGGATTAGCAAATGAGGATCCTAATGTTCACATTGCTAGTTTCCCAGAAATATGTGATACTTTCAGAATTAATGGAGCTAGTGAGGGTAGAATTTGATTGAGGCTATTCATATTCTTGTTGAGAGGAAGAGCTAAGCAATAGTTGACTTCACTTTCCAAAGGTTCTATTACCACTTGGAATGCTCCTGTCGAGAAGTTCTTATTGAAATATTTTCCTCTAGCCAAAACTGTGAAGCTTCATAATGATATTCTGCTTTTAATCAAATGGATTCAGAAATATTATATGAAGCTTAGGAAAGGTTTAAAGACCAATTAAGAAGATGTGTGCATCATGGATTATCTACATGGATGAAAATGCAAACATTTTATAATGGTTGAAGTTACGTTTCTAAGCAAATAATTGATGCAGTAGCTAGTAGTACTCTAAATAACAAAACACCCAAAGTAGCCTAAGATTTGATTAAAAAGATGGCGATGAACAATTATCAATGATTGATCTATGATTAAGCCAAATAAAGTAGCCACAATGGAAAATTCTAATGTTTATTTAGTGTTGGCAAGCCAAGTTAAAGCTCTAATGAAAGAATTTTGTAATTTTTTGGCTAATTAGAAGCAAATAGTGTTACAATGTGAAGTTTGTGGAGCTGGTCGTTTGAGTTGTGTCTGTCAGTCTCCCAACTAGTTAAAAAATATTGAACAAGTAGATTTTGTTGGGAATCCACTAAGGCCACAGAATAATCCTTACATTAATATGTATAATTCAGGGTAGAGGATTCATCCTAATTTTTCTTGGAGTAATTAGAGGCAACAATTACCTGGTTTTTAACCTCGATCGCAACAAGAAAGGAAGTTGATTGTGGAGTAATTAATTTCCAAGTTCATGCTACAATTTAATGCTAGGATTGATGTGATGGAATTGGAGTTGCAAAATATAAGTGCTAGTATGTAGAATTCAAGACCCAGCTAGGCTTGTAACATTGCCTACCCCAGATAGGGCCCTCCCAGGAAGACTACGGAACCAGAGTCCCATTCTAGTTGTAGTTGGCTAGTTAATTACTTGTCCCATGTTAAAACATTTTATGCATCTAGTTATTAACCTAATATGCATTATGCATACACTTGCTTCGACTTGAATTTCACTTTAGGAAAATAAATCAAACATTGCCAGCAATTTAGCCCAACTCTTTGGTTTCTTGTCAGTTAGATCCAAAATAATAACTTATGAGCTTGGAAAACCAAACCTATCACCTCAGGGGCAAAATCATTTTGCCCCTAGTGGCACTTAGGTGCCAAATTGAACTAGGAACCAACTACCTTTTTAAACACTTTCTTGACTTGCTTATTCAAGATAATTGAGACATTAAACTAAGGATTTTGACTTGTCTAACAAGTCTTACTTAACCATTAAATGTTCACAGCCTTGAGGGCCGTAACAAGGCCAACTTCTTAAGATGCTTTTTGAAAGATAACAAGGAGCTTTATTGGCAAATACCGAGCTGAATCCTAAAGGAGTTTTCAATCCAGCTTTCCATCACAAAGTGGAGGGCCAAACGAAAGTGCAGATGGTAGAGAATGAAAAACCTTCTTAAGTTATCAATGTTATGCCTATGACTTGCATAGGCTATGAGCTATAATTTTTATGTTCATATGATGTACATGAATGGTATAAATAAGTGATGCAAGTCATGGACATAAAGAAAAGAGCCCTAAAAGGTCAAGTACCCATAGGATGCCCTGAGGACATCCTAAGTGCACCTGAGTGCACTTGAGTGGGACATGAGGGAAAATGCTATACTTGTGAGCCAAAAATGGCTAAAACTAAGTGCCAAGATATGCTTTGAATTGAAGACTCATAATATGAAGAAAAAGTGGCAAAGAGCCTAAGAAAACTAAGGGAGCACAAAGGAGGGGCATAGAGGGCTCCTGAGCAAACTTCTGTGAGCACTTATATGGCCATAGAGACTTTAAAACTAAGTGACTCAAAGGAAATAGGGTGGGATGAATACTAAATGATAAAATAAGAAGGAAGAGTTCAATATTAAGCAAGAACAAGATGGAAACTAAAGTGTTCCAAGAAAGAGCACTAGAACACTCTTAGGTACACCTTTGTGTGTAACCGTAGGCATGTGAAGGCCCTAAAGCCAAATGTCTTAGAAGAGATTATGGGGGATTGATGCTTAGGATTAAAATGAGGATGAGGGCTACAATGTAGGCCAAGAAGAGGTAGAGAACACATGAAATCCATAAAGAGCACTCTAGAGTGCACTAGGAGGCTCTAGGATGCACTTAAAATGTACCTAAGTTCAAGTGAAAGTTTGGTGATTTAATTGGCCGAATTTAAAGGCAAAGTGGATGTTCAAAATGTCCCACTAAGAAATCTAAGCGGGTCAATAAAATTTTCAAAATTATTGAAGTGAAAAATGAAGAGTTGGACCAAAGATTAGTCAATGTACTTGGCCGCCAAGGCCATTTCGGCCGAATACTCCACCACTTGGACATTTGCTTGACTGAAGGTAGCTTCTTACCCATTCAATGTTGTTTCCTACCTCAAAAAACCTGGACAAACTTCCCTACAAAATCTAGGAACAAGCTAGAGAAGCAAATAAAGCAAAAGGAAACAAAATTGAGACATGGTGGCTTATGTATAGGCTATGGTGGCACGTGTGGTGTTTGATGTGTTCATGCTTCTTTGTTGCTACAATATGAGCTAGGTAAGGGTTCATATGAAGCTTCTTCTCTTGGATTTTGAAGGAAAGAATGCTGCCATACAGGATGGCTATGGCCAAATGAACCAAGACACTATGTTAATGGGCTATGTGTGCATTAAGCACTATGGTGAGCTAGCTAGTTTACTTTTGGAAAGCATTAGGTTTTTGACCAAGCATGGCCAGACTTGTTCAATTACCTACAACTCTATGTTCATGTTAAATTGACTCTAATCAAAGTGATCACTTGCTAAATTAAGGAAAGAAATGCTTGATAAGTTAAAGTGAAACTGTGTATGTGGTGTGTGTGTTTGCATGCTTCTTTGATTGTTTGTGTGTGCTAACCTTTGAATTCTGTATATAAGGATCTTATATTATGTCATTCCTTATCTATTTTGTGTTTTCTTTATCTTTGTTGGTAGGTTAAAAGATGAAATTAGAGGTTTATATGAATAACAATGTTTAGAACATTGTGTAGGCACTAGGTGTTGAATTGAATCCTTACTGAGTACCTGTGTACTCATGCCCTTTTCTACCCATTTTAGGTAAAGAAGTAGAAGATTATGTGCTAAGGAACCTTTTGGAGAGGTATATGTTCAAAGAGCTATGGCTTGGGTTTATGGCTATGAGAAAAAGATTGAAAAAGTTCATGGTTTTGAACTAATGGTTGAAATTTGTTTTGTAGGCTTTGATGGCTACAGTAGGTCTTGTTGCTTTTGGTCCATTCTAGTTTGGGTAAAGACTAGAAGAGTAATAAGACAACTGTGGTCTAAATGTCAAGTAAAGTGGAAATCAAAGTAACTATGGGCATTAAAACTATTTAAGACCAATATGTGTGCATGCATGCATCTGTAATGGCTTAACTTTTGGATGTATGTAACTTTTGGCCATGTAGTTCCTAGGATTCCAAATTTTTTTTATGTAAATGTATGTACATATGTATGGCTTAAGAACTCATAATAGTGCATGACTTATGCCTTAGTGTACATACTGGGCTTAGATAAGCATTTAGGGGCACTAAGTGAAATGGACTAGAAATATGCATGCATGGTTTGTAACTAATCAACCTAGTATGTATGTATGTATGTATGTATGTGTGCATGAATGTGTGTATGTGATAAGCTATAAGCAAGCCTCCCAAGTACACTAAAGCACACATATACAAGTACATACACAAGCCCACCTATACCTACTCATATGCACCCAATAGGTAACAAGGTAAGCTAAGTGGAATGCACTCACAAAAATAATATATTAAACTTGTAACTTAATGTGTTAAACTTGAAACTTAACCTGTTAAACTAGAAACTTAATAGAACTTCATAAGATAGTTTATTTGGTAATCACCACATAATTCTTACCTTATTAGCAATTAAAATTTGTGGTTAAGTATCCTGGTTGTCAAGACCTAATTCACCATATGAAAAACAACCAGTTGATTTAAACCTTCTACAGGGTTTAGGATATGGGTGAATTGGGCCTTGACAATCAAGGGGAACATGGAGCTAATGACGTTAAACTAAGAGCTTCTTAGGAGCCAACCTAAGCATTAAAATTTTCATTTAATTTCATTTTCATTTTATTTTTGTTTCAATTATGGTAGTTAATTAGTTTTTGTTTGCCCTGTTATCTTATGGTCAGTGTTATGATGTAGAAATCTAGTGTATTTTGGGAAGAAATTATGTTCAAAGTAGAGCAAAAAGGTTAAGTTCAATTATGGGTAAGTTTGCAAACTTTTTCAAAGTCCAGGAGCAAAACACATCTTTGAATATGCCTATGTTCAAGGCCGTGTTAACCAACACGGTTTCAAAACAGCCATGTTTGACTTATTAAATTGATTTTTCATGAAGGATTTTTATTTTAGCTTAAGCAAACAAACATGGTTTGTGTCTCAATTGTGTATTAAGGCATGTTTCATAACATGGTCTCATACATGGCCATGTTTCTACCTATGTTTTTCAAAACCTTAAAATTCCAAAGCTTAAACACGTACATACACACATCTATGTTTTAAAATGTGTTTATTTTATATGGTCATATACACACTCTTGTCTAAGAACATGTTTCATCTCTGTGTTTTAAAAATTTTCATTCCAAAGCACATACATGGTCAGTTACATGACCGTGTGTACAGTTTTGTTAAGTGTACATGGTTGTTTACATGACCGTGTTAACCCCGTGTTGTTATTTTGCGTTTCAAAAAAATTAGGGTTTAGAAGCCGTTACATGACATGTGGCATGCTCATGTTTAACATTGTGTTGAGGGCGTTGTATGTAACACGGGCATGTACATGTGCATGTTACAGGTTGTGTTTCGCATTTATTTAAGCTCAATCATGATTTTTCTGCCCTAATTCACTTGAAACTCACTCAAACTTCTTCCTTAAGCCCCCAAACTTAAACTCTAGTTTTCTTGCATCTAGGGTAAGGTTTCCCATCATTAGAGAAGTGTGTTTCTTGTTTGGATTTTTTTTTCATCCCTTTATATTTGATTTTCTCTCTAAAGGTAACTTTCTCTTTCTCTCTATAAGTTTATTTCAAGTTTATGGAATATTGGCCTTGTTATGGGAAGGTTATATTTGAGTTAGTTAGTTGATTTTACATGCATATTCATGTTAGTTTCTAATATAGTGCTTTGCAAGTATTGGATTTTTAGTTGTTGTATTGGAAGAGGAAGAGTTGGAATTGATGAGTTATGGAATTTATGTTATGAATGAGTGATTTTCTGGACTATATGGCTTGGATTAATGCTGCTTTGGCTTGTGAATTATTGAGAATACCTTGATTATTTAATTTTCCTTAAAATTTCATGAATTCTAGGAATTGGTAATCTTTTGGTATGGTAAAATATAGGTTTATTGTGCACTGAGAAAGAGCCTAATTATGAACTATATTGCATTAAATTCCCTTAATTATTATGCATTTAGCTTTGGTTGTTAAGCCTAATCACCTTAATGCCTAAAGTTGAATTGGAATTGTTTCATATAGGGGAATTCTAATGATTCTTGTTCAAAGGTTTTATTCTTGAAATTATTATTGATTATATGGTATTTAAGATTATTATTGCACTGGGAAAAAAATATTTTACATTTTTCAAGATGACAAAGTGCCAGGAGAAGCTCCCAATTTGCACTAAGAGGCCAACAAATAAACTAAAGAAGTCACACCCACTTCTCGACTACAAGAAGGATGCCTAGTGGGATAGATATGACATTCTGAGAATGAAGAAGTTAGAGGCCAACAAGGTGATTGACTAGGACACTTTAGCTCAGCTAGGTTTAGTCATGGAGGTTCAAGCACTCAAAGATTTTGATGGATGGTTGTTGGTGTTTGACTGGTAGGAGCCTACATTTGGCATGCTCACCCTTCAGTTTCTTAGCACATTTAGGTTAGACATGACCAACATTAGCTGGAGTTGGCCCAATGCAATAAAGTTTCACCTTAGAGAGTGGAACTTTGAGTTGAGTTTAGACGACTTTGGGTGGTGCCTTGGTTTCTACACCTAGGAGTTTATTGCTTCAGACAAGCATAGAGGCTCGATCTGTCATTCTAGCACCACCACTCCCACTCCATAGGATTTTTGGACAGAGATCACTGAGGATGGAGGCATCTACTAGCCAACATCATCCAAGACATCTAGATTAAAGTCACCGGTTGTGCGTTATGTGCATTATTTGATATCCCATTCCATTGGTTGTAGAAGGGAGAGCACATGTGTGGTGACCAAGGTAGATCTTTTCCATCTGTACTATATCGTCCGCTAAGTACACTATCACTTGGGTGTTTCATTTGCTTAGTGGCACAGGACATTGCTTGCCACTCGAGGACCAGGGCTATCTGTGTAAAACTATTTGTGACAAGGTTGGCCTAGAACATTGATGTTTTCCTTCCAAATGAGCAGATTACAAAGGTGGCAAGGACTGGGATGGGCAATATGGATTTGTTTAAGGATTTGGGGATGCTAAAGAAGGTCAGGCAGTCGTACGACTCGATGAGCTTCATTCTGAGGTCTTAGTGAGAGATTCGAGGCGAGGAGACTACTGCTACTAGGACACAGGCTACCTCTACATCCATTAGTGATAGATCTCTCAACTTATCAAATATCTATTAGAGGCATCAACTTATCCTAGATCACCTCAAGTTCATATTGGATTAGATGCTGGATATGGATTCTCACATATCTACTGTTGAGGTGAGGACTTTGAGCTTGGAGTAGATAACCATTTTATATGTTCTAAGAGAAGATAAGGCCAGTACTTTGAGTCATGCTCGTCAATCCGGCTAGTAGCCTCCTGCTCAACATAAGGATGATGATGATGATGATTATTCTGCTGGCTAGTTTGTTCTCCCCAAAAGTTTGGATAAGCAAGATGGTGCTGATGAGTGAGTTGTTGAGTAGGGAGATGAGGCCATGACTGTTGTATTGTCGACTAAGAAAGCTGAGCCTAGTTTTGCTGTGGCTGAGCCAATTTTTGTTGTTGTGGTGGAAAGAGTTGAGGAGAGAGTTACCGAGATTGCTACTAGTGATGCTGCTGTTGTTGCTAATACTGCTGTTGTTGTCAAGAAGGTTGGAGACACTAGGACCGGAATTGATCTTATGGTTAAGGAGTCAAGTACTGAGGCCGAGGTTATTGAGGATCTCGTTGCACCTACAACGATGATGACGGCTTTGAGCACTTCTATCGATCCTTCATCTCATAGAAATGTTTGATCCTCTATAATCTAGGACATTTATTTATATTTTATGGCTACGTTATTATGGATATTGTTGCTATTCTTATTTTCCATTATGTATATTTGATATTAGAGCATTAGTTACTCTTGTCAATTTCCTATATTTTGTTTTTAGTTCTATATTTGCTTATGTTTCTTTTTGTTATATTTTGTGTTCATCTTTTTCTGTTTTCTTTGGAAGCTTTCAAATTTTCAATTGGAAGCCTGATTCAACACTCATTATGGAACTATTTTTTGGCATGCAAACTTGCTTGATAAGCAATTGAATTTTTCTATTAAGGGCCGTATTTGTCATGCCTCTGAATGGCATCGACCAAAGGCTATATTAAATTCATAAAAATGATGGGAAAAGGTTAGTGAGGACAACGCCAATTGAAATGATTTAACTGGGTCTAAAGAAAATGACACTATACATGTTAGTGTGCATATTTGTATGTTCATGCACATGTAAGTTGTTATGGTGATAATGCCTTAATCAAAACATGTAAGACCTGAAAGTCTAAGCTTAAATAAGGCCAAATGAGCTGGGAAAACAAGTGAAATTGGATAAGAAAGTCAATAGTGCACAACCAGATGCACAATGGCACCAAAATTTGCCTAAGTGTGACTTGTAATGCAAGCAACCATTTGAAACATTAGATGGAAGAATTATTTGGAAAATTAGTGCAAGAAATTACAAGGAAGACAAGCTAAAATTATGGACTTAGGCTAATAGAGAAAAATGTGTGAAGTAAACAAGAAATGAAGACCAAGTCCAAGTCAAGTTAACCCTTGCTCATCAATCTTTCAACAAACTGTATAAGCTCACTTTTCAGCACTTTCTTGGCAACTTCTTGGCAATTATTTGAGGCTCTAAAATCAGGGAAACATAAGCAAAATTCTACTAAGAGTGGTATATATTACTTAAGAAAAGAAAGGAGCAAAAACAAGGCTAAGTTTAGCCTTAACCACAAGCATTCAACCGGTTGTATTTCCCACAATTGACCAAAATTTAAGGCACTTTGTTGGTAGCTTCGTAGCAACTTTTTAAGTTCATTAAAATATAGAAAATTAGGGCACAAAGCTTGTTGGAAATATGGTAAATTCCTAAGCAGAGTTAGGGAGTAAAATCAAGACTAAAGCTTAGACTTAGTAGCCAAGACATAACCAATTACCATCCTATTTTTGATTGATAACAAAGACTTATGGGTAGCTTCTAGGAAGACTCTTAAGGGGATTAAAACCTAGACATTTAGGTAAGAAAACCTATTGGGGATGCCAAAGTTTTATAAGCAAATAAAGGGTGAAATATTGAAAAAAACAAAAGGTGGTAAGCTTGGAGATTTAAGGAGTTAGCTTGGTTGAAGCTTGGGAGGCAATAAATAGCTATTTTCTTGCTTGGTAAGGGTTCCAACTATGTTCTTTCTTTTGGATTCCAAATTTTATTCTATGATTTCATGAGAAAGAAGTTGCCCTAGGGGATGGCTTAGAGCCAAGTGAACCAAGGTGTTATGTGGGGGCTGTGTGTGCTAAAAGCACTATGGTTTCTTGGTAGATTATGTTATGGGTAAGCATTAGGATCTTGTACAAGTTGTGGCTAAGCTTGAATTAAGGTCTAGAGCTCTATGTTTCTTAAATCAAAACTGGTGAATCAAATGCATATAATGCTTGTTCTGCCCTAGGCTTTTCAAGCTGAGTATTATGGTGTGTGTGTTTTGCATGCTTTGGTGATTGTTTACTTATGGTAACATTATTTTGTTATATTGTATTTTTTTGTATCTTGTGTCTTATTTTCTTATTTTCTTGTCTTTGGATGTAGGTTTAGCTTATGGATGTACTTATATGTTAAACAATGCTTATAGCATTGTAGGCACTTTGTACTATATATGTTGGTCCTTTATTGAGCACTAGTTACTCATGCCTTGTTTCTTAATTTGTAGGGATGAATTCAGATACCTGAGATAGCACCGAACCTTTCTAGGTGGTGCATGTATGGTCAGGTATGGCTTGAATGCCTTTGGTTTATGGTAAGCCATTATACTCAGTGAATAACCATGTGTTTGTAGTTGTAGGCTTTCATGATTGTTATGGGATTAGTTGCTTGCGGGCCCATCTTGATATACAAGAAGGCTAGACATTATGGTTGGGTGTGTACTTGGCATGTGAAATTGGAAGCTAGGATGAGCCTAAGTCTAGGTAGTTCCTAGATGGCTTATGTATAAATCAACTAGATGTGTGCATAAGTTAGGCCTAACTAAGCTTACTTTTGGGCCTCAAGCCTTGTATGATAACATTTTTTTTTAGGCTTGTAATATAAAGATAACATGGTAGTTTAATCTACTGAACTAATGAATAGTTCATATGACCAAGATATTCATGTATGAGTACAAGTGCTCAAACCCTTATTGCTAATGTCTTGCCTACCAATGTTGACTAGTATAAACTATGCAACACAGTTTTGTCTTGTTTGGTTAACAAAATCCTTTTTAACCTAGTTTACATTGGATTTTTATGCGAAATGGAAACCCACTTATGGGCCAGAATAATATTATCATTCTTGCTTAACATTTACTAAGAAAAGGTTAAAATTTTGGCTAAGTATTCTAGGTGTTATAACCTAAGCCACCTATGAGCTCCAATTGAACACTTAAGTTACTAAACCCCTTAATGGCACAAAAGTGCATAGGGAAGGGATGGTTTAGGCCATGGCAACTTTGGTGGTATCAAAGTTAAGGATTTGTTTGGATTGGTTTGTTAAGGGCTTATTTGGCTAATCCCATTAAGACAAGTCTTATGGACTTGAATATGTGAGCATTGGTTGCTGTTACAATGCTAGAATGGTAACTCGATGTAGAGGATAGCAAAAGGAAGAACAACGAAATGATAGGGTTGGTTAGTTAAATGATCAATAGCCTTGAATTGACTAAGTGGTAGAAAGTAGGATAGAACCCGATAATAGGGCCAAAGAGCTGGACCTAGTAGACATGGTTAATAGAGAATGGAGCAGATGATGGAAACTATACAAGCTAACATAGCTATATTAGTGTTGTGCTCAAAAAGCCAATCATGAGATGATTGTATTTTTGCACAATGAGACATGATATTTTATTGAGGCATTAATCCAGCAATTATGTTTGTTGTTTTGTTTCTGCGTAACATAATAAACATAATTGTAACCCTAGAATAATGATATTCTTAAACGTCCCTAGTCTAGTATTATTGTTGAGCGGGTTGCAATAATACATAACGACTAGCATTTATGGAGACTAATATGAGATATGTAGTCTACATATGGGTACAAGTTGGAGAACTTGTGTACTGGACCGACCCACCATGAGAACACTACATGGATCGTTATATGAGTGTCATAAGTGATTCTCATAGTGATCATGGTATATGTAGTCCTTCGACCTAAGATCATCAAGGTTCCCTACATGTGAGTCACATACTTTGATACTTTCCTTTGTTGCTTGTAACTGAGTGGACTTGAAGGAGGTCATTGGGTATGTCACATATCATGCAGAGGGATTTGTATGATCAAGATGGGATTTGTCCCTCCTATGTAACGGGAGTGATATCTTCGGGCCCCTTGATAGAGTAAGACTTAGAAAATTCATGGCCATGCTCGGATGAGTTGATATACGATATCAATGTCATCAGTTTAAGTTGGTCTACTCGGTAATCAAGAAACCAAAGATTGGGCTATACGAGAGTGACACATTCCATGTCTTGTGCTCAGTCTTGATATCTTGGACAAGGGGAAAATAGCATATATTGGTGATGATCATAAAGGTTTAGTCGAATCATCAACAATCTTTCACTTGGGTAGCAATGATGTGTTGCTAGACACCGCTCATTGCTTATGATCATAAATGTGATTTATGATCATTGCCAACATGGTAAGAGCCTATTGGGTTGCACACATAGAGCTATTTGGATCATTAGAGTGCATGGGCTAATTATTTAGGTTATGGTTTCACAATAATTTCGTATTAATAATGGGCCCAAGAGTTGAGCCATTATTAAGCCTGAAATTAAAGCCTAATTGGATTAGGGCTTTGAAACCCATTAGGCTTGGAAGTTGACTTTCACTATAAATACAACTTTTAGTGAGAAATTCATGGGTCTCCTTGCCCTAGCCTCCCAAAAGGACAACCACACTCTTCTCTTGCAATTCCTTGGAGGATGCAAGCTAGCACTGCGAGCGCAAGAGAAACGCATCTTCCGGGACGTGGTGGAAGCGTGGTGATCCCGAGAGGCTCGTGTGGATACCATAAAGAGCTTGAACATGTCAACTGTTCAGGTTTTGTGATTCGACTCTACAGTTGAGTGAGAGATCTCAACCGAAAATTAGGTATGAAAATTTTCGAACACCCGGTTTACCACGTTTCACTTGGATCCTGGAGGGTTTCGGTTAAATTCCGCTGCGCTGTTTGGCTCCCAAAACCCAACAAGCTCAACCTATGGTAGGCATGTAGGACTTGATTAAGGGTTAGGCCTAAGCATCTATGAGTGCTACGGATGAAAACGGACAAGAAGAATCAAGGAAGGGAAGGAGGCCAGGCAAGGAGCCCATGACTGAAGAATAGAATAGTAAGGATGAAACATATGATGAGAAAAGGAATCTAAAAAGTGGGAGGTTGAGGTTAGAAGTAAGGAAGGAAATGAAAAGTCATGGAGAGGGTAGTGATGACATAGGAAGGGGAGGCAAGATTTAGTCCATAGTGTTGAAAAAAGGAACTAGCCTCAAAGAATACTAGGAGCCAAGTTTAAACAAAGGAGGAAACCAAAAGCCATGAAAGAGAAAAAAATAGGGTAAGAGGAATTGGCTTAAGAGAAAACCAACTAAAAGGCTTTCTAGTACTGAAACCCTAGTATTCAGAGGTAGTGGTGATCTAAATAAGGTAGAGTTCTGGATCTACCAGATAGAGAAGGTGTTTGAAAGAATGGAGGTTACATCTACACAAAAGTTGATACTAGCTACTTTTAAGCTAGAAGGTAGTGCTGAACTCTAATGGAGGATTATGTAGAGGGGTCATATGAGTAAGGAAGAGTGGAAACCAGTACAAAGAAGGAAGCCCATGAAGTGGAGAAATTTCCTACAAGTATTCCAACAACAATATATGAGTTAAACTTTAAAGGGCCAAAAGCAAAAAGTTTGACTTGTTAAAGCAAGGAGATATGTCTATCATGGACTATGAGCATAAATTTTAAAGTCTTATCAGACATGCCCCAGAGGATGATGGGCAAGAAGAATTGAGCACTAAGAGGTTCATAAGAGGACTAAGGCTAGAACTGAGATAGATTCTCAGGGCCATTGGAATAAAAAAGTATTATGAAGTAGTTCAGAGGGCATTGACATTGGAACAAAACTTCCAACAATAAGAAGGGAAAAATACTAGAGGGGCTTTGAATTAGTAGAAGAGTGGAAAAAAAGGAAGAAAAAAATAGTAAAAAATGGTTGGATCGAAAAAAGAGTCAAAATGGGCAAAAGAATCACTATCGTTTGGGCCATAATGCCAAACTTATGGAAAGTATCATGATTTCAAACCATGTTACAGAGCCATTGATGGATGCCTAAAGTGTGGTTCTCAGAACCACTAGGTTAAGGATTGCCCAGTTAAGAAGGAAGAAAGGAAATTGTTGGGCAAATTTTAGAGTAGCATGGCCAAGGACCGAACAAGAAAAAACACCAATTCCCCTAACAAAGCAAGGAGAAGGAGGACCTAGCATCCAAGGTAGGCTAGAAGGTAGCAAACCTAGGGCAAAGTATACCAAATTAAGGCAGCTAGGAGACCTTAGGAGCCAGACAATGAAGCAGAGAATAATATGGGCAATAAAGGATTAAGGAGAGAAGCACTCAAAGGTAAGCTTTATCTTTTTGAAAAGTTAATTTCTATGCTTTATAATACTGGAGCCTCCATATCCATTATTTCGCTAAGTATGTTAGAGAATTAAATCTGGAAGTAACAACCATGTTTGAAATGTATATGATCAAAATAGATGGTAATGAAATAATGTTTACATATCACATGTTTAAAAACTATGTGATTAGGCTAGGAAGGCTAAAACTTAAGGCTAATTTGATCATATTAGAAACAACTGGATATGATATTATCCTAGGCAATAACTGGCTGTCTGGAAATAATGTGATGATAGACTACCAAGCTTGAAAATTAATTCTTTCTAGATTAGAAGATTATTGCTCAAAAGAATCATTAAGCCATGATGAGAACGAGTAAGTGAAACTGGTAGACTACATACCCTTAACTTTTGAGGAAGAATGCATTGGATTAAATGAGGAGGTAGCTAAAGATGAACTCAACAAAATCCCCACTGTAATGGAATTCTTAGATGTATTCCCTATAGAATTGCCTGGGATACCACCCATAAGAGAGATGGAGTTTGAAATAAAATTAGCTCCGGAAGCTGCACCCATCTTTATGCCCCTATAAGATGGCTGTACTAAAGATGAAGGAACTAAAGAAGTAATTGGATGAACTCCTTGAAAAAGGATTCATTAGGCCAAGTGTGTCTCCTAAAGGAGCATGTGTGTTGTTTGTGAAAAAGGAAGATGGGACGCTTAGGTTCTGTATAGATTATAGAAAGCTGAATGCTATGACTATACAGAATAAGTATCCTTTACCCAGAATTGAGGACTCATTTGATCAATTGAATGGTGTCGAAATCTTTTCTAAGGTTCATATTTGGATATTTCTAACTAAGAATTAAAGAAGAAGACATACCTAAAATAGCCTTTAGAACTAGGTATGGTCAGTTTATGTATAGAGTGATGCCCTTCGGACTCACTAATACACCAAAATTCTTTATGGACTTGATACAAAGGATTTTCAAGCCATATTTGGACCACTTTGTGGTAGTTTTCATAGATGACATTCTGGTATACTCAAAAGATGAAAAAGAACATGAGGAGTACTTAAAAATGGCACTCGACTTGCTAAGGAAGCATCAATTATATGGCAAGCTAAGTAAATGTCATTTTTGGGCTAAACAAATTGAATTTCTAGGCGATGTCATAAATGGACAAGGACTAGCTGTAGATCCATCCAAGATTGATTCAATCTTGCAATAGAAACAACCTCAAAATATGAAGGAAATAAGGAGCTTCCTCGGATTGGATGGATATTATAGAAGGTTTGTACCAAAATTTTCTATAGTAGTAGCACATTTGACACAATTAACTAGGAAAGAATAGAGATTTGAATGGTCAAAAGAATGTGAGAAAAGTTTCAGGAGCTTAACAATAACCTCACTATAACACCTATTCTTGTTACTGCCAGACCCTGCTAAACCTTTTAAGGTGTACATAGATGCATCCGTAGTAGGGTTAGGATGTGTTTTAATGTAGGGCAAACAGGCCATTGCTTATAGTTCTAGGCAACTGAGACCACATGAGAAGAACTATCCTATTCATAATTTAGAGTTAAATGTTGTGGTCTTTACCTTGAAAGAATGGAAGATTATTTGTTTGGTCATATATTCCAAGTCTTTACTGATCATAAGAGCTTGAAGTATCTTTTTTCTCGAAAAGACTTGAATATTAGGCAAAGAATGTGGCAGGAGTATCCTAAAGATTTAGCAGGGCCCAATTGAGCACATAGAAGGCAAGGCCAATGTATTGGCTAATGCCTTAAGCAGAAACTATATTGGCATACTGAAAGCTCAAGGAGAAGAAGACAAGAATGAGCTGAATAGCTTAACTTTGTTGGCAAAGTAGTAGTTAGAATGGGAGAAAGCTGAAATAACTGTGGTGAAAATTCAACCAACTTGGAAAGAATAAATACTAAGGGCATAATAACATGATGAAGAACTTGTTACAATATCAAGCCAGAGACATGGAAAATTATTCCAGCGATTCTCTTATAAGCAGGAATTGCTATATTTTCAAGATAGGATATATGTGCTTAAGGGGTAGGGATTAAAAGAATAAATCCTAACAGAGGGTCATTGTAGCAAAATAAGCATACATCTTGGAATGCAGAAAATGTATAAAGTTTTGAAAGAACATTTATGGTGGCTAAATTTGAAGCAAGAAATAGGAGTATTTGTGTACAAATGCATAGTTTGCCAACAAGTAAAGGTGGAACACCATAACCCAGGAGGTAACCAATAAAGTTTACCTATAGCTAAAAGGAAATAGGCATCCATATCTATGGACTTCTTTGTAGGCATGCCTATGACAAAAAGAAGGTATGATACCATTTGGGCAATTGTGGATAGACTCACTAAGTCTACCCACTTTTTGCCTATTAATCTCACAAATTTATTGAATAAGCTAGCACAACTATACATAAAAGAAATGGTGAGGTTGCATGGTGTCCCTGATGATATTGTTTTAGATAGTGACCCAAGATTTGTCTTTAAGTTTTGGATAGTAGTGCACTAAGCATTGGGCACTCAGCTAAAACTAAGTTCATGATATTATCCTCAAATGGATGGACAAATAAAATGGACAATATAGGTCCTTGAGGATATGCTAAGGTGTTGTGCCTTAGATTTCAAAAAAGAATGGGATCAACTTCTACCTTTAGTGGAATTCTCTTATAAAAATAGTTATCACACTTTGATAAAAATGGCATCTTATGGGGCATTATGTGGGAGGAAATGCATTACTCCCCATTGTTAGCAAAACCCTAGAGACAAAGTTAAAATAAGGCCAAACTTGATCTTTTAAACCACTGAAATGATCAAAGTGATCCAAGAAAGGATCAAGGCTGCTAACAATGGAGAAGAAGCCTATGCTTATTTGAAAAGAAGAAGATATGTGGAATTCCAAGTGGGAGATTATGTATGGCTAAAAGTATATCCAATGAAAGGGGCTGTAACATTTGGAAAGAAGGGCAAGTTAGCACCCAGATATATTGGACACTTTCATATGATTGCCAGAGTTGGCAATGTAGCTTATAAGTTGGATTTACCCTCAGAACTTAGGCATGTACACAATACATTTCATGTAAGTAAGCTGAAAAGGTACCTATTTGACCCAAGTCAAATAGTACTAGCTTCTAGCATTCCAATGGTCCCTAAGCTTACTTATGAGAAGCAACGTGTGATAGCCCTAACTAAAGGCACAAGGAAGGTAACAAGAAAGTGGATAAGAATGGTAAGAATCTAATGGACTCACCATATAGAGCAAGAAACAACTTGGGAGACTAAAGTTGAAATGCTTAAGAGATACCCAGAACTATTTCCTCAATTACTTGAAAATTTAGAGGACCAAATTTCTTAAAGAGGGAAGAATGTCATGCTTGTGAATGGCATAGGCAAAGGGATGTATTAAATTCATGAAAATGATAGGAAAGGTTTAGTAAGGACAATGCGAATTGAAATGATTTAACTGGGCCTAAATAAAATGACACTACAAGTGTTAGTGTGCATATGTGCATGTTTAGGCACATTTAAGTTGTAACGGTGATAATGCCTTAATCAAAATATTTAAGAATTGAATGAATAAGCTTAAGTGAGGCCAAATGAGCTAGAAAAACAAGTGAAATTCTCTAAGAAAGTAAATGGTGCACAACCAGGTGCACAATGGCACCAAAATTTGCCTAAGTGTGACTTGTAATGCAAGCAACCATATGAAACATTAGATGGTAGAATATTTGGAAAATTAGTGCTAGAAATTATGAGGAAGATAAGCTACAACTATGGACTTAAGGCTAATAGGGAAAAATGTGTGAAGTAAGCAAGAAATGAAAGCAAGTCCAAGTCAAGTCAACCCTTGGTCATCAACCTTTCAACTGACTGTATAAGCTCAATTTTGGGCAATTTCTTGGTAGAGTCTTGGCAATTACTTGAGGTTGTAAAAGCTTGGCAAAAATATCCAAAAGTCTAATCAGAGTGGCAGATATTACTTAAGAAAAGAAAGGGGAAAAAATAAGGCTTAGTCAAGCCTTAACCACAAGTATTCAACCAGTTGTATTTTCTAAAATGGACCAAAATTTAAGGTACTTTCTTGCTAGCTTCTTGGAAGCCTTTTAAGGTCACTAAAATGTGAAAAAGTAGGGCACAAAGCTTGTTAGAACTAGAGTAAATTCCTAACCAAAGTTAAGGAGTAAGACTGAGACTAAAGTTTAGCCTTGCCAACCAAGACTTAACCGGTTAACATCCTAACTTTTGAAAAACAACAAAGACTTGTGGGAAGTTTCTAGGAAGCCTCTTTAGGGGATTAAAACCTGGAGACTTTGGTAAGAAAACCCACTAGAGCTACCAAAAGTTTTATGAGCAAGGAAAGGGTGAAAAATCAAAAAGAACAAAAGGTGTAGCTTGGAGATTCAAGCGATTAGCTTGGCCGAAGCATGGGAGGCAATAAGCTACTATTTTATTTCTTGGTAAGTGTTCAAACTATGTTTTTTCTCTTGGATTTCAGATTTTATTTTATGATTTCGTGAGAAAGAAGTTGCCGTAGGTGATGGCTTAGAGCTAAGTGAACCTAGGTGCTATGTAAGGGCTATGTGTGCTAAAAGCAATATAGTTTCTAGCTAGACTATGATGTGGCAACCATTAGGATCTTGTTCAAGTTATGGTCAGGCTTGAATTAAGGTTTGGAGCTCTATGTTTCTTAAATCAAAATGACCGAACCAAATGCATATAATGCCATGAATACTTACTATGCCTTAAGTTTTTAAAGCTGAGTGTTGTGGTGTATGTTGATGGCCTGGGGCCTCATCGTTGTGAGTCATGATGACTGTTGAAGAGACTTCTAGGAGGAAGAACGCCTGGAAGGTGGATCGCCTCAAGGAGAGTACCTGAAAAGCTGGTAAACAGGGTTAGGAGGCCCCCGGAGTGTTTTTTCGGGGGGGGAGCCTCCGATGCCCAAGTCAGTGGTGGCCGGAAAAAGGAGAAAGTCACTAGCTCAAAGAGAAAGGCAGAAAAGTCTCGCCTGGTATTTTCTCAGAGTGTGGGAGCTGTATCTCCGGCCAACCAACCTCCTGTCAAGTATTTATTTCCTGTATATATAGGAATACCTAGCCCGTTCAGATCATGACACGTGTGCGGTCGGATGCTCCTGAACTTCTGGGCGTAGGGGACAGATAGTTGGTAACCAGATGGCCTCGAGCCTTGTGCTGAGACGGGCCATGATGTGATTCTGATGGCGTCTGCGCGTCAGGGCAGCTTTTTACGTCTGTGGTGGGACGTGTCAGAGGCTTCCTTAAATGCTTCCTTAAATGCTCCTGCTGTACTCCCGAGGTCCCTAGGCGAGGTCGTCCTCTAGTTCGAACAGAGCCTCTTCGGGAAGCATACCCTTAGTTCGGGGGTTCCCAGTTCCAGGGGGTTCCGCCTTCGGGGATATCATGTTCGGGCAGCAATGTCTGGTGCCACTTTTCCGAAGGTGCGCTGTTCACAACCTTGGGGGGCGAATAGAGTCCTCAAGTTTTACTGGCGTGCCGAGGCTCGGAGCTCTCCGGCTATCTCTCGAGGTGCATGATTCCACCTGTTCCCGGGAAGCGCCAGTTCTTCTGGCCATTGTTGTGGCAGGGTGTTCGGCCAGATTGAGGCGATAGCCTTTGGCTATCACATGCCCCCCTCTGGAAAGCCGAAGTGAAGACTTCGGTTTGCATCTCTTTCCGAGGTTGTTGTTGGGAGTCTTGTTGGGAAGCATAACCTGTTCCGAGGTCGCACCTTTTGCCCGAGGGTTTGGGCTGTTCGGCCTTGGCCTATTCTTTGGTGTCTCCGAGGCAAAGCCTGTACCGAAGATACACCTCTTGCCCAAAAGTCATGGGCTGTTCAGCCATAGCCTGTCTCTTGGTGTCCTCGAGGTGGCCTGCTTTTTATTTCTGCAGGTCTGATGGCCAAGCATGTCAGACTGAGCGGCGCGTCTCCATTTTCAGGGATGTCAAACGACGTGTCCCAATCAGGAGGTGTGTCCCGGTTTTCCAGGGACATTTGGGGAGGCATGTCCCCTATTTCTGCGCAGCGGTTGACACGCGGCTTCTGGCCATTGGAAGAGAGACGCGTCATTTACAGAGGGCACGCCTTTTCGGGTGCAGCGGGCAGTTACGGCGACGGTTCGCCTCCAATGGGTACTTATGATCTCTTTTCGGCTACCCACCTTTGGCCTATAAATAGCCCATTCCATCATAAGTCCCACTTACTGTTTTTCTGCTCTCTCTCTGCTTTGCCCTCTGTTCTTGCGTTTTATCTTGCTTTCTGTGGCGGAGCTTCTTTAATCAGAGCTTTTCCTACCAACTTTCACGACGGCGTCCTCAGGCAAATCTTTTGGTGGGTTTTGATTTCCAGAGTACTCTGATTCCTCTGTTTTTCTGAGTTTTTCTGGAAAACTGTTGTTTTTTTCCAAACTCGTCTTCTGAGTTTTTTCTGGAAACTATTTTCTTTTCCATCTCAAACTCTTTTCCATGTCTACGATGCCTGTTCCCGAGAGCTGGAAACCTCTTCTGGCCCATCCTTGCTGTACCACCCCCAAAAAACTAGAGAGGTGGAAGAAAAAATTCTTTCTTCCCTCTTACGCTGTGACCAGGCTGCCTCGTTCTAGCCATTTTGCTTTTTCAAACCGCGGTGATGAGGTTACCGTCTTCCGAGCCCAACTGAAGGCCGGACTTCGGTATCCTCCCCCGAAGGTGGTTTGCGAGTTCTGCCAATTCCATGGCATTGCTGTGAACCAGCTTCCCCCGAACGCATACTGCTATTTTAACGCCTACCTCTGCATGTGTGGCGTGTTCGGGATAGAGCCCCACTTCATCATTTTCATGCAGTACTACAAGCTCTACGTGGTCCCGAAGGGTGGCTTCTATTTCCTGCTGCCTCGGGGATCCGGGAGCAAAAAATTCACCTTCACCTTCGACACGAAGGATAGCTGGCGGGGGTGGCAGCCTAAGTTCTTTTTCCTAAAGGTGGATAAGAACTGGTCTGATGTCCCGACCAGATGGGCTCAGGGAGTGCTGAATGCAGACGTCGTTGATCCGAAGATGCTGCTGACCCCACCGTTGGCTTCCGTGTTTGCGGATTTCGACGCCCGCGTTCGGGCAGTCGCTGATTGGGTTCCCGAGGTCTCTCCTCGTGCTCTTTACCCCTTTCCTATCAACTGGAGGTTGATGACCGAAGAAGTCCTTCGGGAGCTGAAACTGGTTAAGGAGCACGAGACTGACCTCAATATGCCCGCTCCAGCCATCGCCGGGAAGGACTCCTGGCTGGTCAAGCTCCTTAAGGGGGAGACTTCTTCCGAATCTTTTGCCGAAAGTGAGTAATCTTCCACCCCTTTATATTTTTTCCTCGGACTTACGCTGATATTTCTTCTCTTTTTCAGAGATGGGCGATGGGGCTGCCGCCTATTAGAAGGCCCTCTTTTCTGGCCAAGTGGAGAAGGGGGAGCAGACAAAGAAGGCGGCTTCCCGAAGAAGGAAGTCGACAGGGGCGGGGCCCTCGGCAAAGCGAGCTAGGAAGGCTGTCCAGCCTCCTCAGCCAGAGCTTTCGGAAGAAGAAGCTGGCGAAGAGGCTGGTCTTGTTGAAATTTCACTGGCCGAGGTCCCCGCTACTTCCGCCGAGGTGCCTCCTCCCGACCTCGAGGCCCCCAGAAACACTGTAGTGGTAGAAGTACCTACTGCCGAGGAGCGGTATCGGTAGAAGGGTAAGGGTCTTTCTACCGAGGGGCCCGAGGATCCCGAGGACACTATCTCCGAGGTTCCTCCAGGTATGCCTTCAGGCGAAGTTCAGCTCCTTTGCTTTTTGCGAATTTTTCTTCTACTCCTAACTTCCTTCTCACTTTCAGAGGAGCCTCTTACTGCTGGCTGGAGGGCCATTCATGAGAGGAAACGGGCCCTCCGCGATGCCAAAATCCCTGAGGGGAAGATCCCCTTGGAGCCCTTTTGGACAATCACGGAGGATATGAATTTGTTCTCCGACGATTGTCCAAAAATGACAAAGGAGATTTGGAAGGGGATGACCACTGACGCCTCCTTCCAGGCCATTGCGGCGGCTCACCCGAGGGATAATACCCTCGCCGCAAAAGTCACCGAGCATGCTGCCCAGGTATAGTCTTTACACTCTTTTTCCTCAATTTTCTAAGTGTTTAGATTTGTACTAACCTGGACTTTTGCCTTGCCGTAGCTGCTGGAGTACGCTGGTTACCTCCGAGTTCGGGTGGCCAGAGAGGCTGCTTCCAAGGATGCGACTTTGCGGGAACTCAGCGAAGCGAAGGCTTCGCTTGCGAAGGTGGCCGCCAGCAACCAGCAGCTGGCAGTGGATTGTTCTCAGCAAATCGCCGCCGTTCGGGAGGAGTTCTCGAAGAAGAGAGAAGAACTTGAAAAGGACTCCTCCCGGAAGATTGCCGACCTCGGCGACCAAGTAAAGGGGCTGCTTGCCGCCAACGGAGATCTTGTCAAGGACAAGGCTGTTTCTGACAGTCTTGCGGCGAGGTTGACGGATGAGAACAATGCTCTCCGAGCCGAGGTCGAGGCTCTGAAGAAGGAGTCCGGAGGGACGCTGGGGATAAGCGAGCTGGAGGAGGAGATTGCTGAGCTGAGGGACGAGCTCAACGACCTTGGCGTTCAAAAACATACTTCTGATCAAATGGCCAAGGTCGCCTTTCAGGACGGCTTCTGCCTTGCTCGGCACCAAGTCCTGCAGAGGTTCCCAGATTTGGACCTCTCTTTTCTGGAGGGCCTAAATATTCCTGAGGGACCTCGGTGGCAGTGGTCCAAGGTCGAGCATCTGAAGCTTCCTGGTCTTCGTCTGCCCGGCTCTCCCTAGTTTGTTTTAGGGCTCCTCTTATTTTTCTCCTTTGTGCTCCTTCTTTGGCCACTTCTTTTGTAAGGCAGCGTTTGCTCTAAATGAACAATCTTTTGGCTAAGTCCTTTCTTGCAAGTTTCTTCATTTCCACTGTCCCGAACACGTTTGCTCAAGAGACTTTCGGAAAACCTGCAACCAAAGAAACTTTTTACCTTCCTTTGTCCCGAGTGTGCTCGCTCAAGAGACTTTCTGGAAAGTTTGTAAAAATTTGGCTAAGTCTTTTGCAGGCTTTTTGTTCCCTTTTATCCCGACCATGTTCGCTCAAGGGACTTCGGAAAACCTTCAGCCAAATTTTTCTGTCTTCCTATTGTCCCGAGCATATTTGCTCAAGGGACTTAGGAAAATTTTCACGAGATTGCTCATTTCCCTTTTTCCCGAGCACATTCGCTCAAGGGTGTTCGGAAATTACCTCTGCCTTTGTTTTGGCGTGTACTTTTGCGAGATTCTTGCTTTCCCTTTTTCCCGAGCATGTTCGCTCAAGGGTGTTCGGAAAATTTTCTCTGCACTGATTATGCCGAGTACCTTTGCAAGATTCTTGTTTCCCATTTTTCCCGAGCATAGTGGCTCAAGGGACTTCGGGAAGTCACATCTGCTTTTTTCGTGGCGAGCACCTTCGCGGAATTCTGTCTTGGACAATTTGGTATACTTAAAATTTTTTCTCAAGACCATTCTTCTCCAGACCATTCTGTACTTAGAATATTTCTTGTACAATATATGTCCTCCGCTCAACTTTAGGCGTAGAATTTTTTCAAGGCGTCTGAATGCCAAGTGTTTTTCAATTCTACGCCTTCGGCGTCGCCAAGCTTGTACACGCCTTTTCGTACTTCGGCGAGAACCAGATAAGGTCCTTCCCAATTTGCGCGAAGTACTCCGTGAGATGGCCTTCGGGGTGCAAAGTCGGCCTTTCGGAGAACGAGGTCTCCTTTTTTGATTTCTTTTGGCCTGGCTTTTAAGTTGATAGCCGCGGCCACTCTTTGCTGGAAAGCTTTTCTTCTCAGCTCGGCTATTTCTCTGTGTTCGGCCACAAGGTCGAGCTTAGTTCTCAGACCGAGGTTGTTTCCGCCTTCATCAAATACTTGCACCCGTATTGAAGGCTGAACTATCTCTATTGGGATAATGGCCTCTGTTCCGAAGACGAGTTAGAAGGGAGTTTCCCCTGTGGCTCTTCGCGGCGTCGTTCGGTAGCTCCGCAATACACTTTGGAGTTCTCCTGGCCATTTCCCCTTGGCTTCCCCAAGTCTCTTTTTCAGGCCATTGTTTATGGTCCTATTTGATACTTCCACCTGCCCATTGCTTTGGGGGTGAGCTACTGGGGCGAAGTGCATCTTTATTCCGAGGTCGCTGATGAATTCCTGGAATCCTTTGTCTATGAACTGGGATCCATTATCAGCTACTAGTACCCTCGGTATGCCAAATCTGCATACGATGTTCTTCCATACGAACTTCTGCACTTTTTTTGCCAAGATAGTTGCTAGTGGTTCTGCCTCTACCCACTTTGAGAAATAGTACACTGCTACCACGCAGAATTTCACGCCTCCGGGCGCTGTGGGGAGTGGCCCAATAAGGTCTATACCCCAGACTGCGAAGGGCCAAGGATAGTCTGCCGACGTTACCATTTCCGAGGGTATCCTCTGGATTTTTGCATGTCTCTGGCAACTACCGCACTTCTGGACGAACTGCCTTGCGTCCTTTCTCAGGGTAGGCCAGAAGTATCCTTGGCGGACTATCACTGCTGCAAGGGCATCAGTTCCAATGTGCGAGCCGCACATGCCTTCGTGAACTTCTTCGAGGACCATCTCAGTATCCTCTTCGCTCACACATCTTTGCAGCGGATTCGCATATCCTTGCCGATATAACTCTTCACCAATCAGGAAGAATCTTCCGGCGCGTCTTCGCAGTCTTGCAGCATTGCCGGCGTCTTGGAGAAGCTCATTCTCTGCGAGGTATCTCTTTATGGGGTCCTTCCACCCTGTTCCCGAGGTCGTTACGCTTAGCACAGAGATGCTTGGATGGTCTAGCACCTCGGTGTATGTTTTGGACTTCGCTAAGCAATCTGCCTCAGTGTTATTCCGCCGGGGTACATTTTCGATCCGCACGGCGTCAAACTCTTGGATGAGTTTTGTTACCAGCTCGTGGTATTTTGCCAAGATTGGGTCCTTCGCCCCATAATCTCCTGCCGTCTGTCGAACTACCAGCTGGGAATCGCTGTGAGCCCTTAAGTTTCTCACGCCAATCTTTCTAGCCAAGCGTAATCCCGCTATGAGGGCTTCATACTCAGCCACATTATTGGTGACGTTGAAGCTGAACTTGATAGCCTTCATCACCTCTAGGCCTTCGGGTCCTCTGATAACTATTCCAGCTCCCTGGTGTTCGGACCCCGAGGCTCCGTCAACATGCAAGGTCCATTCTGGCTCACCTTCTTTCGGATCTGAGTGGTTCTCCTCAGTGGTGGGTATTTCGGCGATAAAATCTGCCAATGCTTAGGCTTTTATGGCCTTCCGAGGCTCATACATGATTTCGTGTTCGCCAAGCTCTATGCACCACTTGGAGAGCCTTCCCGAATGATCAACTCTCTTCATAACATCCCGTAGTGGTAGACTACTTCGGACGATGATGGGGTGAGGCTGGAAATATGGTCGCAGTCTTCTTCCTGCAAGCACCAAGGCGTATATAGCTTTTTGAAGCAAAGGGTACCTGACTTCGGCGCCATGCAGGGACTTGCTGACGTAGTAGACCGGCCATTGTTTCGGCTCTTCTTCTTTCACCAGGACCGAGCTCACGGCCTTTTCTGTGACGGCGAGGTACAGTACGAGGGGTTCTCCCTCCCGAGGTTGTCGCAGAGTCGGCAGGCTGGCCAGGTAGACTTTGAGTTCTTCCCAGGCCTTTTGGCAATCTTCGTCCCAAGGATGATTGTTTCTTCCGAGGTCGCCTTCCATCTTTGCTGCCTTTGTGAGGACTTTGAAGAAAGGTCTACACCTATCTCCGTACCTGGAAATAAACCTGCTCAGAGAGGTTATTCTTCTGGTTAGTCTCTGCACGTCTTTGACTGTGGCAGGAGTTCGGAACTCAAGCAGAGCCTTAATCTTCTCAGGATTGGCGTCGATGCCTCTTTCGGATACCATGTACCCAAGGAATTTTCTCGAGGTCACGCCGAAGATACACTTCTCGGGATTAAGGCAAATCCCGAAGGCTCTGAGCTTTCGGAAGGTTTCCTCCAAATCTGCAACGTGGTAGCCGGGCAGCTTGCTTTTGACTATCATATCATCAACATATACCTCCATGTTTCTCCCCATTTGGTCCTTGAAGACCTTGTTCATCAGTCTCTGGTAGGTGGTTCCTGCAGTTTTTAGCCCGAAGGGCACTCTGACATAGCAGTATGTTCCTCCCTCGGTGATGAAGGCAGTTTTCTCTTCATCTTCGGGGTCCATCCTTATCTGATGGTAGCCGCTGAAGGCATCTAGGAAGCTCAGGAGCCCGTATTCGGCCGTTGAATCTACCAGTTGATCTATTGGCGGGAGGGGAAATGAGTCTTTCGGGCAAGCATCGTTCAAGTTTCTGAAATCAATGCACATCCGCAGTTTGCTGCTACCTTCTTTTGTGGCGATGACCACGTTGCTTAACCATTCGGGGTATTTTACCTCCCTGATAACTTCAGCATCCAATAGGCGCTGGACTTCGGTTTTCATGAAGTTGCTTTTGTGGGCTGAGATGCTTCGTTTCTTTTGCCTGATAGGTTTTGCTTCCGGGCTTACTTTGAGGCTGTGCTGTATTATGCCAGGGTTCACTCCTGGCATGTCTTTCGGCGAGTAGGCAAACAGATCTTTATTTTTCAGCAGAAAGGATACAAGATTTTCCTTGTCACCTTTGGCCAAGCTCTTCCCTATTCGGGTAGATTGTCCTGGGACAAGATCTACTGCTTCCATTTCTGCTTCTGCGGGATATCCTTCTTTGCCTTTCTCCTGCGCCTTTGCCTCCACCGTTTGTGTAGAGTTGTTTGCCGGAGCCTTTCATGCTTTTACAAACACCTTTCTTACCTCGGCTTGGTCGATGAAGACCTCTGCATCTCCATCCTTGGTGGCGAATGTGACAGTCAAGTACTTCACATCGGGGCGAATGTGCAGGTTCCCCTGAGTCTGCCTTCCAAGGATGGCGTTGTACGAAGACGGGACGTCCATGACGATGAATCTTGCCACTGTGGACGCGTACAACTCAGCTGCTCCGTCTACCGAAGTGCCTTTCATCATCAAGGGGAGGTCGATCCATCCGAGGACGGGTAGTTCGGATGGCCCAACGCCGAAGGTGGGCGTGGTGACAGGTTTAAGCTCGCTGCTGGAAATGCCCAAGCTCGGCAGTAAGTGCGAGAATAGGACGTCAGCATTTGAGCCATCATCAAGCAACACTCTCTTGACTTCCCAGTTCCCTATTCTCGCCATTATCAGCAGCGGGTCGTCGTGGGGGAAGACGACGGTGGAGCCATCTTTGCGAGCCAGTTTCTTTGATGGACTTTGATACTCCATAACTGCAATTTCTCTGGCCTTCCGCTTTCTTTCCGAGGATGGGAGCCCCATGGTGATGGTTTGGATGACCCCTACTGGAGGTGGAAGGCGCCTTTTTGGACTTCTGTTTCTCTGCCTGTCGGAGTCATAGTCCTCGTTTTCGGCCCTCTCTTCCTCCTCTTTTCTGCCTTTTGGGGAGGGCATCCGCAGGTATTTGCGAAGTTGGCCCTGTTTGATCAGCGACTCTATGTACTTCTTCAGCTGGAAGCAGTCTTCGGTGTCATGACCGTGGTCGCGATGAAACTGGCAGAACTTCTTGGCATTCTTCTTATTATCGGCGGCCATGGCCTTTGGCCACCGAATCTGCGTCCCTTGCCTTTCCAGCGCCATGAGAATGTTGGTCCGTGTCGTGCTCAAGGGCGTGAAACTTTGAGGTTTCCTTCCTCGCATTCGTCGTGGTCGGCCTGTGTGTTCAGAAAGATGCCGAGCTTGCTGACTGGACCCTTCGGCGCGGTGATGATCAGACTTCGGCCCCGCCATCCTCAATTCCTCGGCTGTCATGTGCTGCTCTGCCCTTCGGTAAAATTCTCCGAGGGTCTTCGGGGGGTCCTTTGAGAACTCGTAGAACAACTGTGAGTCACGCCGAAGGCCCCGTGTGATAGCGAGGATGCGGATTTCGGGCCGGAAGACCGGGACCCTGAGTGCTTCCCTGTTGAATCGTTCGACATAATCTCGGATTGTCTCTCCGTTTCTCTGCTCTATGTCGAACATCTGCACAGGCATTTTGGCCGTCGGCCTGCTCCCAATGAACTGCTGGGTGAAGGCTGTGGACAACTCCTGGAACTCAGTGATAGTCCCTGGGGGCAAGGAATTGTACCATGCTGTTGCTAGGCCCGTGAGGGTGACTTCGAAGCATTTGCACATGGTAGCGTCATCAGCTCCATGCATTATCATGCTCCGTCTGTACTTCGTCAGATGGGCCTGTGGATCAGTCCGGCCATCATAGATCTCCAGCCTAGGCACTCTGAAGTCGCCTGGCATAGCTGCCTCAACGACGGCGCGAATAAACGGGGAGTCATCTTCGCATAATGCCCCCGACAGCCTGTCCCAAATGGGTTTTCTGGCCACTTGCTTCTCCACTCTGTTCAGCCGTGCCAATATCCTTTCCATAAGCGTAGTGGCGCTAGGACCATTTTCGCGGGAGGGAGATCGACGGCGCATCTTCGGGGAGCGAGTTCGGCGCGGAGGGGTCAGGGACCTCGCCTCGGGCGACGAACTGCTTCGCTGTGAGACTCTCAGTCGCTTGGACCCGGTTTGTCCCACAGGCCGTTTCCCGAGGGCTATATCTTCTGTGGATGATTCTCCGCGAGGCTCTCCACTTCCTGAACTGCGGTATGTAGACTTGGGGCTTCTCTCCCGAGGGCGTGCTGATGAGGAGGGTTTCTGGGCCTGTGACTGCTGTGGCCATCTTCGGTCGATCTGCTGAGTCATTTCAGCAACAGCTGAGTGCTGAAAGTCCCTCAAGAAGCTCATGGTGATTACCAGAGGGCGGTCTTCCTCGGGCGTAGAAGTCTCTGGGAATGTCTGCTCAGCGGCCGGTTGTATCTCAGGCGCGGACAAAGACCTTGAGAGTCCCTTGTCCTTAGAACGCCGAGTCTCAACGACGGTGATTTGTGAGCGGTTCCCACAGACGGCGCCAAATGATGGCCTGGGGCCTCATCGTTGTGAGTCATGATGACTGTTGAAGAGACTTCTAGGAGGAAGAACGCCTGGAAGGTGGATCGCCCCAATGAGAGTACCTGAAAAGCTGGTAAACAGGGTTAGGAGGCCCCCGGAGTGTTTTTCCGGGGGGGGAGCCTCCGACGCCCAAGTCAGTGGTGGTTGGAAAAAGGAGAAAGTCACTAGCTCAAAGAGAAAGGCAGAAAAGTCTCGCCTGGTATTTTCTCAGAGTGTGGGAGCTGTATCTCCGGCCAACCAACCTCCTGTCAAGTATTTATTTCCTGTATATATAGGAATACCTAGCCCGTTCAGATCATGACACGTGTGCGGTCGGATGCTCCTGAACTTCTAGGCGTAGGGGACAGATAGTTGGTAACCAGATGGCCTCGAGCCATGTGCTAAGACGGGCCATGATGTGATTCTAATGGCGTCTGCGCGTCAGGGCGGCCTTTTACGTCTGTGGTGGGATGTGTCAGAGGCTTCCTTAAATGCTCCTGCCGTACTCCCGAGGTCCCTGGGCGAGGTCGTCCTCTAGTTCGGACAGAGCCTCTTTGGGAAGCATACCCTCAGTTCGGGGGTTCCCAGTTCCAGGGGGTTCCGCCTTCGGGGATATCATGTTCGGGCAGCAATGTCTGGTGCCACTTTTCCGAAGGCGCGCTGTTCACAACCTTGGGGGGCGAATAGAGTCCTCAAGTTTTACTGGCGTGCCGAGGCTCGGAGCTCTCCGGCTATCTCCCGAGGTGCATGATTCCACCTGTTCCCGGGAAGTGCCAGTTCTTCTGGCCATTGTTGTGGCAGGGTGTTCGTGTTAGTGTTGTGCCCAAAAAGCGAGTCATGAGATGATTGTATTTTTGCAAATTGAGTCATGATATTTTATTGAGGCATTAATCCAGCAATTTTGTTTGTTGTTTTGTTTCTGCGTAACGTAATAAACATAATTGTAACCCTAGAATAATGATATTCTTAAACGTCCCTAGTATAGTATTATTGTGGAGCGGGTTGCAATAATACATAATGACTAGCATATGTGGAGACTAATATGAGATATGTAGTCTACATATGGGTACAAGTTGGAGAACTTGTGTACTGGACCGACCCACCATGAGAACACTTCATGGATCGTTATATGAGTGTCATAAGTGATTCTCATAGTGATCATGGTATATGTAGTCCTTCGACCTAAGATCATCAAGGTTCCCTACATGTGAGTCACATACTTTGATACTTTCCTTTGTTGCTCGTAACTGAGTGAACTTGAAGGAGGTCATTGGGTATGTCACATATCATGCGGAGGGATTTGTATGATCAAGATGGGATTTGTCCCTCCTATGTAACGGGAGTGATATCTTTGGGCCCCTTGATAGAGTGAGACTTAGAAAATGCATGGCCATGCTCCGATGAGTTGATATATGATATCAATGTCATCAGTTTAAGTTAGTCTACTCGGTAATCAAGAAACCAAAGATTGGGCTATACGAGAGTGACACATTCCATGTCTCGTGCTTAGTCTTGATATCTTCGACAAAGGGACAATGGCATATATCGGTGATGATCATAAAGGTTTAGTCGATTCACCGACAATCTTGTCACTTGGGTAGCAATTATGTGTTGCTAGATACCGCTCATTGCTTATGATCATAAATGTGATTTATGATCATTGCCAACATGGCAAGAGCCTATTGGGTCGCACACGTAGAGCTATTTGGATCATTAGAGTGCATGGGCTAATTATTTGGGTTATGGTTTCACTTTAATTTCATATTAATAATGGGCCAAGGAGTTGAGCCATTATTAAGCCCGAAATTAAATCCTAATTGGATTAGGGCTTTGAAACCCATTAGGCCTGGAAGTTGAGTCTCACTATAAATACAACTTTTAAGTGAGAAATTCGCAGGTCTCCTTGCCCTAGCCTCCCAAAAGGACAGCCACACTCTTCTCTTGCAATTCCTTGGAGGACGCAAGCTAGCACTGCGAGCGCAAGAGAAACGCATCTGCCGGGACGTGGTGGAAGCGTGGTGATCCCGAGAGGCTCGTGTGGATACCATAGAGAGCCTGAACACGTCAACTGTTCAGGTTTTGTGATTCGACTCTACAGTTGAGTGAGAGATCTCAACCGAAAATTAGGTATGAAATTTTCGAACACCCGGTTTACCCCGTTTCACTTGGATCCTGTAGGGTTTCGGTTAAATTCCGCTGCGCTGTTTGGCTCCCGAAACCCAACAATTCGGCCAGATTGAGGCGATAGCCTTTGGCTATCATATGTGTTTTGCATGATTTGGTGATTGTCTGGGTGTGCTAACCTTATTTTGTAATATTATATTATTTTTGCATCTTGTGTCTTGTTTTCTTGTTTCTTGTCTTTGGATACAGGTTTAGCTTATGGATGTGCTTATATGTTAAATGATACTTATAGCATTGTAGGCACTTTATGCTGTATGTGTTGGTCCTTTATTCAGTACTAGTTACTCATGCCCTGTTTCTTAATTTTCATGAAGTAATTTAGACACTTGAGATAGCATCCAACCTTTCTAAGTGGTGCATGTATAGTTAGGCATGGCTTGAATGCCTATGGTATATGGTAAACCATTATGCTCTGTGAGTAACCATGTGTTTATGGTTGTAGCACTTCATGACTGTTCTGAGGTTAGCTGCTTATGGGTCGATCTTGATATAAAAGAAATCTAAACATTATGGTTGGGTGCCTACTTGGCATATGAAATTTGAAGTTATGATTAGCCTAAGCCTAGGTAGTTACTAGATGGCTTATGTATAAATCAACTGGATGTATGCATAAGTTAGGCCTAACTAGAACTTACTTTTGGGCCTCAAGCCTTGTATGATAACTTTTTTTTAGGCTTGTAATATAAAGATGACATGGTAGTGTATGGTAGTGTATGCTAGTGAACTAATGAATAGTTCTTATGACCAAGATATGCATGTATGAGTACAAGTGCTCAAACCCTAATTTCTAATGCCTAGCCTACCAAAAGTTGATTGGTATAAATTATGCAACATAGTTTTGTCTTGTTTGGTTAATGAAATCCTTTTAAACCTAGTTTAGATTGGATTTTTATGCAAAATGGAAACCCACTTATAGGCCATAAAAATATTATCATTCTTGTTTACCTTTACTACGAAAAAGTTAAAATTCTAGCTAAGTATCCTGGATGTGATGACCTAAGCCACCTATGAGCTCCAATAGAACACTTAAGTTACTAAACCCTTTAATGGTAGAAAAGTGCATAGGGTAAGGGTAGTTTAGGCCTTGATAGTATTAGTTTCTTCATTTTTTTTCACTTTATTTTCCATGCTAGTACATTAAGGGCAATGTACAATTTAAGTGAGGGGGAGTGGATTTCATTTTTAGCCCTTATTTATTATGATTATTCTTGAATTTATTTTTCTAGTGATTGTCCTAAAAAATTTTTAAATTTTTTAGCTTATTTGTTTTTGAATCATTTTGTTGAGCATGTTCTTATTAGAGGATGATTGTTAATTTAATGTCTTGAGTTCTTAACTTAAAGAATAAGTAAGTAACTCTTAATCTTTCACTTTAGTGCTTAATTTTTTTTAAAATGTTTTTTTGATTCATTAGAAAGCTAGTGGAAGATGGTCTCAAGAAGCTATTTTTGTATCAAGTTTTTGTATTTAGTAATCTATTCAAAGCATGCTAAGTTTTGAGTTTCTATGTTGGTTTGTGGAAAGTTTGGTTGATGGATTTGTGGTTTGTTATCACCTCACAAAATGGGAGAATTACAAGTGTTTCATAATGGCTAAAAACCATTATATTGTGTAATTCTCACCATAGTGATTGAAGTGTCGGAGGGTAAAAGGCATGATCAACACCTCCTTAAAAGTGTTCCAAGTTGGTAACTTAGCCCCTAAGAAAAGCCTAAAGGATTGCTTGTTTTTCAAGCAACCTATGAACTTTTTTGTAAGGTTTTGGAAATTCGGGTACTCAATTGCAAAACTCTCAAGAAAGAGACTTGGAGAGTTATGGGAAGGATATAAATGGTATGAAAGTGCTATTGGAGGACCAAATTACTCATGGCAGACAAGTTTGGACAAAGGAAACACTAAAGGCAATGAGGACCTAAATTTCCTAGTGTAAACCTTAAGGTGTTGAAGCTTTTGACTTAAGTCTAAGGGTGGAATTGTGAGGTTATCCCACTATGGGGGAGGCAGCCAAGACTTGAAAATTAGTCAAAAATGTTGGGCACATGTGTACCAATGAGTTTAAGACAAAGAAACCATAATTAGTGAGAAAGAAAATGACATAAAGCAAGGTTAAGCTTGTTAAGTGTGTTTTGTGCCCTTAAGCTCATTTAAGGCCATTTAAGTGGCCAAATCACTTATCCCACTCTCATTTTCATCCTCCCCCAGCCCAAGAACATAGCCATACTTCCTCCATAGCCACCACACCTTCAAACTTGCAACTGATTGAAATTGAAGGCAAAAGGAAGCAATTGGAAGCAAACTAGAGCTATTTATTGGATACTTCAAGGATCAAGCTTGATTTTTGGCCTGCCAACTTTGGTAAGGGTTCTCTTGCTCTCATGGACTATTTTCTGCAATTTTCAAACAACTATGGAGCTAGGGCTAAGCTTGGAAGAGAGCCATGTGCTTGATGAACCAAGCTTAGTGAGGGGAGTGCACTTATTGAAGGTTTTGTGACCTAGTGTGAAATGCACAATGATGGCGGTAAAGTGAGGATTTCTAGAGCCCAAAGTTAGTACTAACTACTGTTAAAATCCTTTTAAGACCAAGAATTAGCTTGAGGAGGGCTGCCATAGTGATTTGGTTATGTTTATTATGTGTTTTATGGACTAACCTATGGTTATTGTTGTTGCTGCATTTCATGTGTTTGTTGCTTGTGTTTGGCTGCTGCATTTGGTTGCTATATCTTGTATATATGCATTGTTGTTTTTGTGTTTTAGTGTCTTTGGATGCAGGTTTTAATGAGGATCACATTACCTTAAGAAACCAAGTGTTACCCTTACTAAGTTTTTCAATGAAACTTACTCCCCTTAATTCTGTCATTTCAGGTCCAGCAGAAAGATCACATTCAAACTGACCATTTTCATTTTAGTTTTAATCTGAAATTTCAGGTACATGAATTTCCATATGTCTAGTTATGATCTAGAGAGTTTGGTGATTTGAGGAGCACATTTCGTATTTTTAATGGTGGTACTTATTGTGTTGTGAAGCAGCTGTCTAGCATCCTGTTTTTGGAGTCCATTGTGTCTCAGGACGTCCTGCAACATAGGGTGCGTATTTAGCTGAGTTAAGACCATATTGTAGTGCATGTATGCATGTACATGTAGTGTATGTAAAATGAGACAAGTATGTGAACATTTGAGTAATGTTTTGGCTATGTAAGTGATGTGGTGCAAAGCTGCCTAAGTGTGAATGACGAGCTGCTTACTTGTAAATTCTATTTTGGCCACATAAAGTTGTTAAAAGAAAGGGAATGTAATTACTATGTGTAATGGACATATATGGGATAGCCTTGGAGGGCTTTCCCAGTGTGAATGAAGTGTTTGAATGGTTTGGAAAAATTGTGTGGGCAAAATGGTCCTAAAGTTGCCAGAATTTTGACCCTGTACTTAAAGTTATACATCTCCCTGTGTAGAAGGAATATTGGTATGAAATTTTGACCACACCTAGACAACATCTAGAGGTTGAACTGGGATTTGGAATTTATGAATTTGGAGGCTTGTAGCCAGAAGATATGACGTTGCAAATTTGGCCAAGTTACTGTTCATTTGGTCAGAATTTTGTAACCAACTTAAAAAATCCATAACTTGGTCCATAGGTGGGCTATTGATGTAAAAAAAAAATTCTTTGGTTTGCCCTAAGTCTCTACTTGATAATGGAGCAAATAAAATATAGGGGTATGTGGCTAGAATGATACAGTTTATTAGTGGAAGTTACAAGTGCAGTAGCTAGTCACTAGAACTTAACAAGATTGCCTAATGTGTGGAAGCCAAAACAAAGACTTGTGCTAATGTTTTCCTTCTTAGCTGCCATAGTGTGTGTAAATGTAAATATGTGTGTTATGGTTAGACCAATATGCATGTATTTGCATATTGCTCAAGAGGGTTACTTGAGTATGTACACTAGGGGTGTTGTTCTAATGACCTACAGGACACACCAAACCTGGGAGTTTAAATGCATAGTTTTGGCACTATAATTGGACTACCACAGAGTGGGTAACATGGTTGATTGTAAATATAGTAAAGCCATGTAAAGTGTCAATATGCACAGGTCGAATTTATGCTAAGAGCATGAGTATGATCAAAGAAATGTGCTCATGTAAGGGGAACCACCAAAACATATTCCTACTCTTCCATACCCCCAAAGGTTCAAGCCCAAGAAGGAGGATACTTAATTCATGAGGTTTCTAGAAATATTCAAAAAATTGGAGATCAACATTCCTTTCTTGGAAGCATTAAATCAAATGCCTTCCTATGCTAAGTTCCTCAAGGATTTGATTACTAAAAAGAAGAAGTTCTTGGATAATGAACTCATCTTGATGAAAGAAGAAGCAAGTGCCATCATTCAAAGGAAGTTGCCTCAAAAACTCAAAGACCCAGGGAGTTTCACCATTCCTCTAGACATTGGGTCTTTCCATTGTGATAAGGCTTTATGCGACCTTGGGGCTAGTATTAATTTGATGCCATTATCTATTTATAAGAGCCATGGTCTTGGAGAGGTAAAGCCTTCATCGATTTGTCTTCAATTGGTGGATAGGTCATTTACCTTTCCAAAAGGTGTTTTGGAGGTTGTGTTGGTTAAAGTTGGCAACTTCATATTCCTAGTGGACTTTGTTGTATTGGACATGGGGGAAGGTCGAAACATGCCAATCATACTTGGGAGACCATTCCTTGCTACCGGGAAGGCCGTAATAGATGTGGCAAAAGGTAATCTCACTTTAAGAGCTAATGATGAAGAAATTACTTTCAATCTTGCTCAAGCCATAAAATCTATTGATGATGAGGTGCCCAAGTGTTATATGGTTGATATGATTGATGTATTGAAGAGAAAAGAGATTTGTTGCTTATAGAGGACCCTATTGGAAGAGCACTTATTTTTGGAAATTCATGTGGTGAGGAAGATTATAAAGTAATGAGCACTTTGATTACTCTTGATTCTTTGTGGGAAGTTACAAGCTTCAACAAAAATGGTAGAACAACTTCTATCTTGTGACCTCAAGGAAGAGCATAAGTTGGAGTTGAAGCCATTACCGAAAGACCTCAAGTATGTCTATCTTGGCAATGGGGGGTCCCTTCTGGTGGTTATTTCTTCTACATTGACTACCTTACAGGAAGAAAAATTGATTCAAATTTTGAGTGGGCATAGAGGGGCAATAGCTTTGTCCATCTCTGACATCAAGGGAATTAGCCTGGAAATTTGCATGCACAAGATTCTTATGGAAGATGACTTTAAACCATCCATTGAAGCTCAAAGAAGGTTAAATCCAAAGATGAAGGAAGTAGTAAAAGAGGAAATTGTGAAGTTGCTCAATGCCGGTATTATCTATCCAATCTCAGACTCCCATTAGGTAAGCCCGGTGCAAGTGGTACCCAAGAAGGGTGGTATAACTGTGGTGGGCAATAGTAACAATGAATGGATCTCTACTCGGTTGGTTACCAAATGGAGAGTGTGTTTTGATTATCGGAAGCTAAACAAGGCTACCCAGAAAGACCATTTCCCCCTTCCTTTTATTGATCAAATTTTGGATAGGTTGGCAGGGCATGACTTTGATTACTTCTTGGATGGGTATTTGGGCTACAACCAAATTGTGATAGCACTGGAGGATCAAGAGAAGACTACTTTCACTAGTCCTTGGGGTATATATGCCTTCCGAAGAATGCCATTTGGACTTTGCAATGCGCTGGCAACCTTCCAAAGATGTATGATGGCCACATTTTTTGAAATGGTGGAAAAATGCATGGAGGTATTTATGGATGATTTTTTGGTCTTTGGTGATTCATTTGATGCATGTTTGGATAACTTAGCTCTTGTCTTGAAGAGATATTAAAAAATGAATTTAGCTTTGAATTGGGAAAAGTGCCATTTCATGGTTAGCTCGGGAATAGTGCTTGGTCACAAAGTTTCTTGTGAAGGCATGGAGGTGGATAGAGCTAAGATTGTAGCTATTAAGAAATTACTGCCACCCTCCAATGTGAAAGGAGTGAGAAGTTTCTCAGGGCATGCCGGTTTTTACCGAAGATTTATAAAGGATTTTTCTAAGATTGCTAAGCCCTTGTGCAACTTGCTTGAGAAGGATGTGACATTTCATTTTGATGAAAGTTGTTTGGAAGCATTTAAGATCTTGAAGGAGAAATTGGTGAGTGCACCGGTGGTGGTAGCACCTAATTGGGAGGAACCATTTGAAATTATGTGTGATGCTAGCAATTTTGCTGTGGGAACGATGTCGGGTCAAAGGAAGGAAAAGATCTTTCAAGTTATCTATTATGCTAGCAAAACCTTGGATGGGGCTCAACAAAATTACACCACAACGGAGCAAGAGCTCTTGCCGGTGGTGTATGTGGTGGATAAGTTTCGGTCTTACATTGTGGGGTCTAAAGTTGTGGTTCACACCGATCATGCGGCAATTAGATATTTGTTCACCAAGAAGGATGCCAAGCCAAGACTTATAAGATGGATTCTCTTGCTTCAAGAATTTGATTTGGAGGTGAAAGACAAGAAAGGATGTGAGAACCTTGTGGCCAACCACCTATCTAGATTGGAAGGCCAAGAACAACACTTGGAGTGACCTATTTAAGAGCACTTCCCAGATGAAAGTTTGTTCAAAATGGAAGGTAAGGTGCCATGGTACGTGGTTTATGTGAATTATCTTGCTTGTGGAGTCTTGTCACCAAACTTGTCTTACCAAGAAAAGAAGAGGTTTCAAGCTGATGTCAAACATTATCTTTGGGATGAGCCACTCCTCTTTCGCCGGTGTGCCGGTCAAATTATAAGAAGATGCAACACTTAGGTCCTTTATGCCCTTTTGTGTTTTCTTTTCCTTTAGTTGTCTTCCATAAGCAATTTGGTTCTCCAATAGCACTTTCATACCATTCATATCCTTCCCATAACTCTCCAAAGCTCTTTCTTGGGAGTTTGCAATTAAGTACCCAAATTTCCAAAGCCTTACAAAAAAATCCATAGGTTGCTTGACAAACAAGCAATCCTTAAGGCTTTTCTTGGGGGCCAAGTTACCAACTTAGAACACTTTTAAGGAGTTGTTCATTATACCTTTTACCCCTCACACTTAAATTACTATGAAGAGAATTACACAATATAATGGCTTTTTTTACCATTATGCTACGCTTGTAATTCTCCCATTTTTGTGAGATGGCAACAATTTCTTTCTTGGTCTTTAGTAATTGGAAATTTTGCAAACTTTAGGCCACACTTGAACAATGTTTTTACAAGCCATTTGGGATGGGAAAATGATAGTTTTTAACCTATTTCAACCTTGGTCAATGGTCATTTTCATGTTTAGAAAAGCTTGGGACACTTACTTAAGCCCTTAAGTGTCCTTAAGCATTAAATGACTAACTTTGCCTCCTTGAGCATTTTGGTCCCCAACAATATCCTTAATTCCATCCATGTCATTTCTTCATAATCCAATCCATGTCCTTTCGTCACAATTCCATCCATGTCCTTTCCATAGCCATCTTTGGAATTTTGCACAATTGAATACCCAACTTTGGTAATCTTGCAATTTAGTCTGTAGGTTACTTGAAAATTAGGCAATATGCCAATACTTTCTTAAGGACCAAATTATCATTGTTTGTGCCACTTAGGGGAGTGTATATTGAACACTTTACACTTCACAATTCATAGACTATGGTGAAAATTAAAGCATACAAGTTTAGGTCCTTATGCTGTAATTTTCTCATTTTGTGAAGGTGGTAACAATTAAACTTTATGAAAGGTAAAACCCATTAGTTGAACCCCATACTTTCAAGAGAATGGTCTTATCCTTTTAAGCCATGAAAAAGATCTTCTGGGTGGTTGTAGACCATTTATTAGGTTGGATGTTGCTTTTCTCAAGGGTCTATTTGGTGGGATTTTATTATCTGCTATTACACTTGATGGGAATAATAGTATATTTGCTTTGATAGTTGGGGTTGTGGAGGCCAAATGAAAAGAGAGTTTGAGCTTTTTTCTTAGAGAACTAAAGCGTCATATTGGGGATGGTCCATGCGTATTCATAACTGATAAAATAGAACATAACAAATATCTTTAATTTTTTTATCTTATTCAATAAACTTTTAGATTTTAATGTAATCTAGTCATCTTCTTAATTATTTTATATTACAAATATATAGGGATTGTTACATGCACTTGGTGATATACTTCCAAATAGCAAACATAGGAGATGTGTTGGGCATTTATATGCCAACTTCAGCAAAAATTCAAAGGGCTACCCTTGAGATTTCCATTTTGAAAAGCTAAAAAATCATATTGTGAAAGGGATTTTAAAGCAATAATCAAATAGATGCATAAATGAGAACTCTAAAAAATGGTTAAATTCTAAACTTACTAAACAATGGTCTAGGGTTGGGTTTGATTACTATAAGAGTGAACATGTGACTAACAATAAGATAGAATTGTTTAATGCTTAGGTTGGTAAGGTGTGTAGTAAGCCAATAGTATAAGTGTTTGGAAGCATAAGGTTGAAGGATATGGTGAGATTCCAAAAATGGTTTGTTGCTGCATGCACATGGGATGGTGTTCTTAGTCCTAAAGCAAAGGCAATGCTTGATAAAATTGTTCAGGCCTCAAGGAAATGTACCATAATTGTTGTAGGAAATGTTCAAATAATATATGGTACTGAGCAAGAAGTGGTTAACATAGCACAAAGAATTTGCACTTGTAAAGAATGGACAACAACTTGAATACCTTATAAGCATGCAATTCAACCTATTTCACACATGAGATTGAATCTGGAGGACTTCTTTCATGCATATTGACACATCTCCCCATTGATTGAGATGAGCTATGTTTTGTTGATGGGGAGATAACTTGTGAAAAAAGGTTGTTAAGAAGGTCAGGACAACAGATGAGTGATATTAGTGAGTTGATTGAAAAATCAAGCAATAGTTGTCTCTTGGGTGATTACTTAGTACTTAATTGGAAAAATTGAGATAGTTGCCAGCCAAGTCAGGTATGATTAAGTCAAAGAGGACTTAATTGATGAATATGGAAACATTGGGGTAGAATTGGTTAGGGAAAATGGAGATTTTTGTCAAAATTGGGGTAGAAATGATCCAAGCAAAAAAGTTCAAGCATGAAGGTGAGCATTAGCCCACTTTTTGAACACCTGTTGTGTGCCCGACTAGTCCTTCACACAAAAGTTGGTTTGATGGCCGGGTAATAGTATGGATGCATTCGAACTCCATAGGCAAGTACACCTATCACCCATACTACACTAGTAATAGTGTGGATACATCAAATATCTCTACACTCAAAAAAATATATGAACTCATAGGCAAGTGCACCTATCATCAAAGTATAACAGTGGCAAGTACCAAGATCATTTTTCCCAAGGAACAGAGGTTGTCTATTGTACTCAATATCTCCCTATTATACAGCTAGTAGTTAAGAGGAATTGTTAACTAACTACTATGAAATAATTAGACTAAACTAATGCAATAAACTAAACTACTAACTATTGGCAGGCAAAGGAAAATAGCTAAGACAAACAACGAATAAAGATCTCATACTTAGAATTGAATCCCTCTAGAACTTCACTTGTGTTGCTTTTACTTTGCTTTAATATGATTGTGATTACCTTGGACCTTATAGTAGTACCTAATGTACATTAGCTCCTTATTATTCCTATTATACTAACCCTATTCTTAAGTCACTGATAGGGTGCCTAGGCCTACCATGCTTCCTTAGAACGCATTAACATCTTACAACCCACTACTAGGTTTCATCCTAGTCCAGAGGTATTATATTGCTCCTATTGCTCTTGATTATGATAATATCTCTTTTATCTACTGATGATCCATAATAAATATACCAAATAATACCTGATGCATATTCATCATCCCACATTGAATTAATAGGCTAACAACTATTAATCAACAGAACAAAGCACATTGGATAAATCACAAGAAAAAAACATAATCATATTAAACCAGAAATAATCATAATCACAAAATCATCCTAGGATTCATATACTCTAAGCATGAGTAGGAAAAGTTTGGCTCATAGAGTTGTAAAATAAACACCAAAGAATCAAAAGAAAACTAAGAAAAGAATGATCCATGGGTGAATTTCTTCTTCTCTAAGAAATCTTTGATCTGGTGCCCGTAAAACATTGTTGATCATCAGAACTACCTTTTGGCGGCCTTCCACCATGAAGATCTCTATTCTTTTCTATCTATTCTCACTTCTCTCTTCATCTCTTTTCTTCTATTTTGAATTAACACAAGAAACCCTAAAATTAAGACAAACATGGGTTGCTACACAGCCACAGAGAAGGCCATGTTATTCCTCTAGAACTTAAAATGTCACTTAATTCAACACTGTTTTGAACATGAGCATGTCCAACATTACATGGGCGTGTACAAAGGCATGTAAGCTCCAAAACTTCACCAACGCCCCAAAACTTCACCAAAATCCTTCTTAACTCAAATCAAGTTACATTATGACTTGAAAATAAAATATGAACCAATTACGCACCATATCCTAGCAAAAACACATCAAAAGACAAGCAAATACTCAAAAACTTTGTTGTAAAACCAAGAGTCCCCAATTTACCTGCAAGTGTACGGTTTTGAAAAATAGTACAAGGTAAATACAGGTATCGTCCCAAAGGATAATGAGACTTTTACCTAGAATTGAAATTTAACCACTCAAGCTACCTAATCAAAGATGGGAAAGATTCAATTAAATAGAATGAAGTTGCCACTAGTAAAGCAATTAAAGAAGTTAAGCTTGGTGGAATTACCAAGTACTAAAAGAAACTTGTTAAGTAGGCTAAACATAAGAAAACTATCTCTCTAGGACTCCACCCCCTAGCCTTGCTACCCAAAATAGATGTAATCCTTAAGTGGACCCCCCTTGTGTGGTGATGAGATTTATAGCTCAAAAATTTTTTTCTCAAGATTAGTTCTTGCTCACCCAAAATTAAACTTGGCAATACTCAAGGTCAAGTGTTAACCCTAGGTGGATTAAGCCTTAATCCCCTCTTAACACCTAATGGAATCCTAGATTACCTCTACTATAAGATACCCACTATGCCCCCTTTCTTCTTTTCACTCACCTATTAATCCTCTCTCAAGGACTATGTGAATTAGTAAGATGTGAGAAGGCATTTCACACATATCAAATAACCCAAGGAAATGAGGCAACACAAGTAGTCCACAATAAACAATATAAACATAAATCCATTGAATAGCAAGGTAGAGTAATGTCATCCTAGAGAGATATGAAAATCTACTCACTATCCATCATATGGTTCAACAAATAACCCATAAACATTGTATCCATAAAACTTCAACTAAAGAGAAAGAAAAAAGAAGAAACTCAATAAAGCCCTTAGAAGACTAAGCCTCCTTGACTGATGTCACCTTCTCCAAGCTCCAAGATTCCTCCAATGGAGATCCCAAGGAAATCAAGAAAAGAGCAAGATGCCAAGGTGGGTAGTGGGCTCTTCTTTCCTTCTCCTATTTATATCCTGGGTCATTCTTAGTTGAATTCTTCTTCCCAAAACCCTAAAAGGGATAATGATCCCTTCCCAAGGCCAGGTCACAAGGTTGGAGGTGTGGAAGACCATCAAAAATTTGAGTTTCAGTGAAATAGAGCAGGTGTTGGTGATGTGTCGCCAGCTGATGAAAATTTGGATTGAATGTTAGCAACGTGGGCGACGCGTCGCCAACTGACACCCCATTCTCGCGACGCATCAGCAGCCTTGATTTCCAACTTCCACCACTTCAGTTGCCAAAACTCCGTCTCACTCAATCCTGCTCTAATCCGCCATGTCCACAGCACCATCCCAACTATAGAAAGATAATTAAAGCAAGAAAAACTAAGATAAACGGGAAGAGATGCAAGTAATTAGCGATCAAAGTTGCCAAAAAATCAACAAATTTGACCGTTGAATTATGCAGTTAACAAACTGCCCCAACCTTAAACCTAAGCTAGTCCCTCGCATCCTATCTTAGAAAAACTAAACACAATAAAATAGAGAAACTACAATGTCAACCAAGTGTCACACCTGAACCTCAATGATTCACTAGTTTAACTTCAAAAGGAGAAATGGTGAAGAAGGAAACAAAAGTTTTGCCACTTAAGGTGGAGCTCTTGAGGGCATGACACTCGACACTTAAGATCAATTCCAGCTAAAGGAGTTGTGCCCTAAGATTATACACTTATACTATGCTTATTTCCATAGGCTTGCAAGAGGATCCAACTTCCCCTACCATATTCATCTACGGTAAGTTGTATAAAACTCAAAGCTCAAATGATTTTTTGAACGGTTGCAACGGGTTTAGGCTAGGAAAAGAAGAGGAACTGGATGAAGGCTTTCTAAGTGGAGCTAATGAGGTGGAGAAACATCAAGGGCTTAAAAGAAACGATCAAATTGAACAAGCATCAATCCATCGCCCACCACACAATACACCCTTTAACCAACTACTATTTCCTTTTCATGTATTTCATCGTTTAGCAAGTGTACAAACAAAAGCTCTGTCTGTCTATACCCAAGCTACTAACTTAATACAATCCAAGGTGATTTTATTTTATAAATCATACTCATGTCTCAAGCATCTTTTCGAGCTGTAATCAACTCTTGCCTTAAGAGAAGACCTCAACCTATTTCAATTTTGTGAAACAGCGAAGTAGTCTATTATTATTATTATTATTTCTTTCTTCTTCTTTTTTTTTTTAAACAAACATAAACATAGACCCCCAAACTTGCCATTATTTCACCACTTAATTCAACTCAATGCAGCCTCTTCTAAGCCCAAGATTTACATTTTCCACCCTAGGTAAACGCTCAGAATATAGGTAAAACAAACAAAAGATAATCAATTAGGCACGAAGGGGCTCACTATGAGAAAGCATGAAAGGGTTGGCTATTTGGTGGAAAGGTTCCTTCTATGAAACCAAACGAGCTTGAAGTTTCATGCAACTATGTGGGTTTGCCAGGTCCTTAGGCAATTTCTAGATCGAAACACAGTACAATAATCTTAAATGAGAACAAGTTCATAGCACAACCCCCAAACTCAAAACATCACACCATCAAGATTACAAATAAAGTATCAAAACTAACTTTCCAAATTCATCAAAACTTCAAGAGAGTAAAATCAGCAACCACATCCATCCACGTGCGACAATGGTTTCCATTAGGTCCTCAAAAAATAAAAATAAAAAAGGATAGATGAAAATAAATCAACCTATATGCTCCTACATGCAACCTATCAACATTAAATAAGAGAAAAAACAAGCAAGAAACAGACGCCCTAACTGAAACAACCATAACTCAAGTAAAACTCAAAAACACAACTTAGTCTAAAAATAATGACACAAAAAAGGAACATCAAGCATGACTATCAAACAAAAACCCCCCCAAACTTAAGTATAGCATTGTCCTCAATGGAAAGGATTTGTTCAAGAATCATACCTGGGGGCGGATGTTATCACCCCTACAAATCCTCGCCCATGTCATCATGGCCGGAAGAGCTGCCAGCTGGAAGGAAAGAAGATTGACCCTCAAACGGGTCACGGGGAGGTCCGAAATAGGGGTAGAAATGAGGTGGATGGTTGGAGGGGTGCAGCACCTACCACTGGTACGCCGGAGGGTGGAAATGTGGAGGGATGGGATGGAAGAGGGGATAGTCTCGCGGTAGGTTCTACTGCTGCTGCTGCTGGCCCCAACAGACTTGACCAGAAAGCGATTCCTGGTTGCCGGCGAGGAGAGAGATGCCTTCACGCATCTCTTTAGCAAAAGAGGCGAAGGTGCCACCAACAGATTTGAACCGGGCTGTCGACTCTTCGTGCTATTCTTTCATCAGAATATACATCCTGTTAAGTGCCACAGCTAGTGATGCAGGGGTAACGGTAACCGGGTCAACCAGTTGCTCAGAAGCCCCCCTAACTCTTCACCACCTTGAAATTGCTCCTGAAACTGCTCTTCCTCCTGTTCCTCTTCTTCAACCTGTTCTTGCTCATGCACAGCGTCTTCCTCCTCCTCTTCTGAAACTATATCTTGGGTGCCCACCGAAGCCCCGCTAAGTTTGTCCACAGATATTGACCTTACAACCAAAGATACTTTTGAAGGGTCATCCACATCAACACCGGCCCTCAAAAGTAGACTAGTGATTAGCTGAGGCAAGGGTAGGTTACCCCACTTCAACTTTTCGGCCCCGAGGATATGCTTAAAGATAAGCCGGCCGACATCTATCTAAAAATCACAAGCAATGCAGTATAAGATCTCCAAGCGATCCGGGGTAACCTCCCGAACATGAGAAGTCAGGACGAGGCGAGAGGAGATGAAGTATTTCCATGCTTTCATCTCTGGTGGGAGGGTTGCGGAGTTGAAATAAAGCTTCCTATGAGACTTGTCCGGCTCAATGTCCAATTGACCGGGTCACCACACACTATCTGTGCCTGCTAGTCGAGAGAGGCCTCGTTGAATGATCCTCCAATTAAGAGGTTGATATTATGCATATTGTTGATAGCTTCATCACCATAGTGGACACTGCACTACCTCATAAAGCAAACATTTGCTCGACGATTCAGGTAGTATGCTCCCATCAAGTTGGCAGAGAATTCCATGATAAGCATCTTGTGCACCTCTGCCCGAGGTTGTGCAACCCAATGTTGCCATCCTTGCTTATCCACCACTCTTAGTATCCCCTCGTTTTCTTTCTTCGAGAAGTCGACCCCCCGCTCCGATGTCAACTTGTGATTCAAGAACCCCCCAAAATAGTTGTTCGCCTGAGAAGACACAAAGCGATTCTTGTCATAAGGAGGTTATTGAGGTTTCTTCTCACGGATCCTTTTTCCTCTTCCTTTCTCCTTCAGAAAGTGAACTGGTATTGACTTGCGAGGCATGTTTCCTACAAAACCAAACAATCATTCAATTCAAATTCCTTCACATGAAAATTTAAGGCACAAAGAATTAGTGTTCTCGACCACAAATATAACTCCAATCTTGAAAAATCACTCAAGAAAAGCTCATGCAACATTCAGGTATTTCATTGCCTATTTCATGTTCATACTAGTATCTTGGAGCATTCTAGGAAATTGTTATAAGCATTGTTAAGCCCGAGCATGTTGGGATTGGGCAACCATGCAATACATAATTGCTAAACGAGCAATTCATCAAGGAAAACAAAGTCCAGGCCAAAAGGTGTATGCTCATAAACATGCTAGCATAGGAATCCCCATCAAAGTCCATACAAAAATCTTAGCCTTAGTACATATGAAAAGCATGTTTTCGGGTGTAATCCAATGGCACAGAGTTGCAATATGCAATACTTAGAGACAACCTACATAAAGAATTGAAGGAAACTAGAAGCACATGAAGCTACATTATTGTGCAAAGTACCTATGGAGGACTTTGAGTTACACTTTTCCAGAAACAAAGAACCTCTCAACTCTCAAACCCTAGCCCTTTCGTAAGCCTCACTCTTCGATTTTCTTGTTGGTTTTTCCTCTCAAGATCCGAAGCAAGTAAGTTCCTTTTCATCTTTTTTCTCTTCTCTTCTGCTTGTTGATGCATTTTTGGATACGAATCACACATGCTTGCGGGGTTCATGAAATTGATTGATTTCTCTTGAGTTTGATGGAATTCTTGCATGATTTTGATCAACATTAAATATATGCATGTATTGGGAGTGTTTTCTACATTGAATTATGGATTTGGAATGAAAACCATGATTAGAAGGTTGCCCACAAAGAGGACCACGAATTTTTCATGGCAATCTCTTGATGATGCTTTCTCTTGTTGGATGGTGAATTCTAAACTTGTTATCTACTTGAAATGGGAGTGGGTCAACCTTGAATTTCAACCAATTTGCTCTAGGGAGGTACAATGCTTTGATTTTTCTCTTCCAATGGCTCTTCCAACCCTACAACACACATTGAAACACCAAATAAACACAAAAGCACAAAGAAAACATAAAATAACTCATGGAAGTGAAAAAAAAAAAGGAATGGAAATCAGGTTGCCTTTCGACTAGCGCTTGATTTTATGCATCTAGCTAGGCGCCTTGGACAGTTCCTTCAAGGATCGGGTTTGACCAACATCACTTGGCCAACGTGCCGAAGTTCATCACCATAGTAGACTTTTACACGTTATCCATTGACTTGAAAGATGGATCCATCGTGACCTTTAAGCTCTACTGCTCCATATGGCTTCACTCTAACCACCTTGAAAGGACCTGACCATTTGGATTTCAACTTTCTTGGGAAGAGCCTCAACCTTGAATTGAAAAGCAACACCTTTTGACCCGATTAGAACTCCTTCCTTACAAGCATCTTATCGTGCCAAATCTTCATTCTTTCCTTGCAGATCTTTGCATTCTCATAGGCATCAAGGATAATTTCCTCCAACTTATCCAATTGGATAGCTCTCTTCTCTTGAGCACTCTTCAACTTGAAAATCATCTTCTTTACTGCCCAATATGACTTGTGCTCCAGTTCCACCAGCAAGTGGCAAGCCTTCCCAAACACAAGTCAATACGAAGACATTCCAATACGTGTCTTGAATGCCGTCCTATATGCCCAAAGTGCATCACTCAACTTTTCTGACCAATCTTTCCGATTGAGGCCCACTATCTTTTCCAATACTTTCTTGATCTCCCGGTTTGAAATTTCGGCTTGACCATTCATTTGGGGATGATAGGGAAGTGACACTTCATGCTGCACCCCATACTTCGCTAGAGCTTGAGCCAAAGTCTTGTTGATGAAGTGAGACCCCTCATCGAGGATAATCGCTCTAGGTGTTCCAAACCTTGCAAAAATATTCCTTTGAAGGAACTTGACAACCACATTAGCATCACAAGAAGGGCCAGCAATGGCCTCCACCCATTTAGAAACATAATCAATCGCAAGCAAGATGTAATGATTGCCAAATGAAGGAGGAAAAGGTCCCATAAAATCTATACCCCATAAATCAAACACTTCTACCTCAAGAATGTTTTGCAATGGCATTTCATCTCTCCTAGAAATGCTTCCTAACCTTTGGCATCTATCACATGTTTTCACAAAAGTATATGCATCTTTAAATAAAGATGGCCAATAATAGCCGATTTGCAATACCTTAGTTGCCGTCTTGGAAGCTCCAAAGTGTCCGCCACATGGTGAGGAGTGGCAATGGTGGAAAACATCCTTTACCTCCTCATTAGGATGTGTATGTCTTTGACTTTAGTCAAATGGAGCAATTTAGATTTTTGCCACCTAGGGAGGGGCAGCTATGGCTTGGAAATTGGTCAAAAATGTTGGGCACATGTGTACTAATAAGTTTAATACAAATAAACCATGCTTATGGCCAAAGAAAATGACATAATAAATCATGATTAAGGTTAATAAGGGTGTTTAGTGCCCTAAAGCTAATTTAAGAAGACTAACTTGAATTTTATTCTTCCATATACGACCCACACAGCCACCATCCTCCTCCACACTTCTTCCATAGCTCCTCCATAGCCACCATACCTCCAAGATTGAAATTGAAGGCAAAAGGAAGCAATTGGAAGCAAACTAGAGCATTGCTTGAGTACTTCAAGGATCAAGCTTCAAATTAAACCTACCTACTTTGGTAAGGGTTCTCTTACTCTCATGGGTTGCTTTTTGTATTTTCAAGCAACCATGGAGCTAGGGCTAAGTTTGGAAGAGAGCCATGAGCTTGATGAACCTAGTGTGAAGGTTTTGTGACCTAGTGTGAAGTGCACAAAGATGACAGTGAAATGAGAGTTTCTACAGCCCAAAGTTAGTACTAACTAGTGTTAAAATCCTCCTAAGACCAAGCATTAGCTTGAGGAGGGATTTCATAGTGATTTGATTATGTTTATTATGTGTTTTATGGACTAACCTATGGTTTATGTTGCTGCTGCATTTCATGTGTTTGTTGGTTGTGAATGGCTGCTCCATTTGGTTGCTATATTTTGTATATATGCATTATGGTTTTTTATTTTAGCGTCTTTGGATGTAGGTTTTGATGATGGTTACATTGCCTATTGAATCCAAGTGTTAGCCTTACTAAGTTTCTCAATGAAACTTACTCCCCTCAATTCTGTCATTCCAGGTCTAACTAAAAGATCACCTTCAAAGTAACCTTTTTGGTTTGAGTTTTTCCATGAATTTTCATGCACTTAAACTTCCATATGTCTAGTTATGATCTAGAAAGTTTGGTGATTTTAGGAGTACATTTGGTATTTTAGTGATGGTGCTTATTGTGTTATGCAGCAGCTATCCAGCATCCTATTCTAGAATCCATTGTGTCTCAGGCACTCCGGTAACTTAGGGTGTGTATTTAGCTGAGTTAAGACCATTTTGTAGTGCATGTATGCATGTACACGTAGTGTATGTAAAATGAGGCAAGTATGTGAACATTTAAGGAATGTTTTGGCTATGCATGTGATGTGGTGCAAAGCTGGCTAAGTGTGAATGATAGGTTGCTTACTTGTAAATTCTGTTTTGGCCACAAAAAGTTGCTAGATGCAAGATAATGTATTTCCCATGTGTATTGGACATGTATGGGATAGCCTTGAAGGGCGTACTCCTTGTGAATGAAGTGTTTGTACACTTATGAAATTTTATATGGCCAAAATGGTCATAGAGTGACCAGAATTTTTACTCTGCACTCAGAACGCTATATCTCCTTGTGTAGAATGAATGAAATTTTGACCACACTAGAGCATATCCAGAAGTTCAACTGGGATTTGGAATTTATGAATTTGGAGCCCTGTAGCCAAATTTATGACGTTACAAAGTTGGCTAAGTTACTATTCATTTGGCTAGAATTTTGTAACAAACTTAAAAAATCCATAAGTTGGTCCATAGGTGGGCTATTGATGTGAAACCAAATTCCTTGGTTTGCTCTAAGTCTCTACTTGATAATGGAGCAAATAAAACAAGGGGTACATGGGTAGAATGATATAGTTTATTAGAGGAAGTTACAGGTGCAGTGGCTAGTCACTAGAACTTAACAAGATTACCTAACGTGTGGTAGCCAAAATTAAGACTCGTGCTAGTGGTTTCCTTCTTTGTTGCCATGGTGTGCATGAAATGTAAATATGTGTGTAATGGTTAGACCAATATGCATGTATTTACATAGTGCCTAAGAAGGCCACTTAGGTATGCACACTAAGGGTAGTGTTTTGATGCCCTATAGAACATTATCAATCCTGGGAGTCTAAATGCACAATTTTGGCACCATAATTGGACTACCCCGGAGTGGGTAAAAGAAATAAAGCGAGAAAAAAATCAATTTCTCCTCATTTTCTTCCAAAAATTTGACCTCCACTTGCTAGGGTTCTTCCTTGAACTCCTCCATATCCCTCCATAGCCACCTTACTGCAAACAATCAATAAAAGGCAAGAGAAGACAACCAAAGCATCAAGGAAGACCATAAACCCTAGTTTTTGGGTTTATCTAAGGTTTATTGGAATTCCAGCAAATGGTAAGGAATTCTTTTGCTCTCATAGGATGTTTACTGTATTTCCAAGCATCCATGGAGCTAGGGCTAAGCTTGGAAGAGAACCATGAGCTTGATGAACCAAGCTTAGTAAGGGGAGTGCACTTAGTGAAGGTTTTGTGACCTAGTGTGAAGTACACAGTGATGGCAGCAGATTTAAGGGTTTCTAGAGCCCAAAGTTAGTACTAACTAGTGTTAAAACTCTTTTACGGCCAAGCTTCTTCTTGAGAAGGGCTGCCATAGTGATCTACTTATGTTTATTACATGTTTTATGGACTAACCAATGAATGTTGTTGCTACCGCATACATGTGTTTGTTGTTTGTGTTTGATTGCTGCATTTGGATGCTCTATATTGGATATTTGCATTGTGTTTTCTTGTGTTTTAGTTTCTTTGGATGCAAGTAATTACTAAAGGTTACATTACCTTAGTGTTAAAGCGTTCTCCTTACTAGGTTTCTCCATGAAACTTACCTCCCCTCAAATCTGCCCATTTCAGGTCCAGCAGAAAGATCACATTCAAATTGACATTTTTCGTTTGATTTTTGATCTAAAACTTTATGTACATGAACTTCCATGTGTCTAGGTATGATCTGGAAATTTTGGTGATTTTAGGATCACATATGGTATTTTTAGTGATGGTGCTTATTGTGTTACGCGTCAGCTGGACAACATCCTGTGTTTGGAGTGCATTGTGTCTCAAGCATCTCCTGTGACTTGGGTGCGTGTCTTTAGTTGAGTTAAGGCCATGATGTAGTGCATGGATGCATGTACATGTAAGGCATGTAAATTTAGAACAAGTATGTGAACATTTGAGGATGGTTTTGGTATGTATGTGAAGGTGGTGCACAAGCTGTCTAAGTGTGAATGATGGGCTGCTTATTTGTAAATTCTATTTTGACCACATAAAGTTGCTATATGAAAGAGCATGTAATTCAAAAGTGTATTGGACATGTATGGAATAGCCTTGGAGGGCTTACCCCTTATGAATGAAGTGTTTGCACACTTATGAAATTTTGTATGGGCATAATGGTCATAAAGTGGACAGAATTTTGACCCTGCACTCAAAGTTCTGTATCTCCCTGTGTAGAGTGAATCTTGATATAAAATGTTGACCAAACCTAGAGTACATCTAGAGGTTTAACTTGGATTTTGAATTTCCACATTTGGAGGTCTGCAGCCAAGTTTATGACGTTGCAAATTTGGCTAATTTACTGTTCATTTGGTCAGAATTTTGTAACCAACTTAAAAAATCCATAACTTGGTCCATAGGTGGGCTATTGATGTAAAACCAAATTCATTGGTTTGATCTAAGTTTCTACTTGATAATGGAGTAAATAAAATGGGGGGTAAATGGATAGATTAATATATTTTTTTGAGAGAAGTTTGGGTGCAGTGGCTGGAAACATGAACTTAACAAGATTGCCTAATGTATGGTAGCCAAGATTAAGACTTGTGCTAGTGTTTTTCTTCCTTGATGCCATGATGTGCATAAAATGAGAATTTGTGTGTAATGGTTGGACCAATATGCATGTATTCACATAGTTCCCAAGAGGGCCACTTGGGTATGCACATGAAGGGTATTGTTCTGATGGCTATAGGACATACCAATCCTTGGATTTTAAATGCACAATTTTGGCACCATAACTGGACTACCTCAAAGTGGGTAACATCAATAGCCACACAAGACCCAAGATTAGTTTCCATCACAACATGAAAATACTTTCGTAAATTTGAGTAAATGATAACATGATGTTGCATAGTGTCATACCTACCAAGCCTTATGGTTCTATATAGTTGCATCCAATGTGCTTCAATTCTATACATATCCATGAATACTTGATTCATGACACTATAGCTAATAACTAGATCTGACTTGATTGGAGAATCAAGTTGCTATGAGATCTAGCTAGCATTTGCATCGTTGATTTTACATAGTCAAATGAATGTATGCTTGTTCTTCACTATCTTCACCATGAAAGTGACCCTATCTGGGAGAAGAGAAGCACATATTACCCATTGACAACCTTGCCCTTTACAGTAGGCCTTAACCCAAGACTTCTAATTCTTCACCATTTCTAAATCATAGCCTTCTTTACAATAATAATCCTTTAAAGTAGTTCAAAAGTGTTTCATATATTTAAAGACATGATAATGCTCAAACACAATCCCACTCTTGGATCCTTGTGAATTTTTTTCCCTTCAGGCTACAAGTTGGGGTCAAACTTATTTCCTCTTTTCTTTAGAGTCTTGTTATCCTTATTAGTGTAGTATCCATATCCTGAGGAGTCATTGTAGTCACTCCACTCATCCTTCTTAGAATCTTTTTCCTCAATAAGATATTCATCTTCACCATCTGAAGCTAGATCCTCATTTGGTATCCACTCATCATCATTGTCATTAGGAAACTCAAACACCTTTTCAGATGCATCGATCCTTTTTGTTTCCTTACCAAATTGACCTACAAGTGTAGCCTCATTCCTTTTGCTTCCTCAAGTATTTTTTTGTTTGCTATTTTTGACAACCATTTCCTCTTCATAGTAACTAACTTGTACATTTTACTTCTTTTCAAACCAGTAGTGGCACTTGCCGCATTAGCACTAGCAGGCTTACTCATATTGACATTAGCACCAATACTTACAGCACCAATAGGCTTATTCACATGCAAGGGAATTTCCTCAATGTCCTCTTACGCAAGCATCACTTTTAGCACATTGTTATCATTGTGAATTAGCATTTCTATTGTAGCTCTAACAATTACATCCATTGTCTATAGGGAAAGTACAGAGAAGATGATCTGCAAAAATGTCCAAATGAGAAATGTAATCTATCTCAAACTTTTCATCAACATGGAACTCTTTACTTCCATAATTCATTGTGATCAATGGACCACCATCTTGTGTAAACATATTTGTTAGTATTCTTGATGCCACCAAAGCAACACGAGTTCCATGCAAAAAAAATAGTGGCCATAAATGGCAACGAAGCAAATCAAGTTCAACAATAATAAAATGTTGTTTGAAATGGAAATAAAGAAAAGAAATCCTTTTAATGAGAAGAATGTGGCAGAATCTTTGTAATAAAACCCACATTTTTTGCATCAAGTTGCCTCACTTGCAACTTCTCATTTACATTGTTTCCTTTCACCTTCATAATCCTTACTAACTTTACTTTAAACCCCATGTTTTCATTGAATTCAGACTAGGCTTTCCAATTTCCCTAAAACTCTAACACTTCTAAGTACTAAACTCCCATTATGATGGAGGTCATATGAATGACTCCAGTGCTAAACCTTTTTTCAAACATTAAGTTTTAAGGGTTAGTTTAGACCATTTCCATGTCTTAACCCATGTCTTAACAACTCTCTTAGACAATATTAATATTTTAGGGGGCAAGTGTAGGTTTTGAAACATTGAGGGGACCACTACAATAACCAATAATGTTTGGAGGATAACTATAAAAAGCTCATTTTTGTACCTTGCTCCCACTGTTTTATTTTCTCTCTAGTTTTTTTTAATTAAGGTAGTAATTACTTGATTGAGAATTAGAGCAAATAGCTTCTGTAAATGTTACAACCCTCCAAGTACCAAAATGATAACGATCAGGTTGGACTTAGTTATGAGGTAATAAATCTCTAATTTGAATATTATTGTGAATTTTAAGGAAGTAGGAAGGGTTTTTCGAGGTTCTTAGGACACAAATGACGTTTAAGTGCCAACAAGGGCATTTTGGTAATTTTGCCTTGGTGGATGGTGAAACCGTGATTATCATAAAATTAAGGTCTAAGAAGAACAACTTACATCTAAGAAGTAAAGCTGACCCAAAAAATGAAGACCATAAGTTTCAAAACCCATTTGGACCATGAGTTAGTATGAAAGGACCTATGTGTAAAATGCCTTAATGTTTTGAGCTAGTTTGATCAATTGGACCATGAGCTAGTTTGAGCTAAATGGGAAGCCAAGTGAGCTTTTAAGCATTTTGTACTGCCATGGAAAGTTGAAGAGGGAAAACTATAGCCAAATGAAGTTTGGAAGTTAAGTGACCAAGGAAATAAAGCTAGAGGAATGGATGTGGGTTAGTTTATATATAAGGGGTTAGGACATAGAAGATTGGCACTATTCACCATATCCTACCTCCTCAACTCATATGTCTCCTTCCACCTCAATAGGTGGAGCCCCAAAGCTCTCATTTGTTAGTGTTGTGCCCAAAAGCCAATCATGAGATGATTGTATTTTTTGCACATTCAGTCATGATATTTTATTGAGGCATTAATCCAGCAATTATGTTTGTTGTTTTGTTTCTACGTAACGCAATAAACATAATTGTAACCCTAGAATAATGATATTCTCAAACATCCCTAGTCTAGTATTATTGTGGAGCGGGTTGCAATAATACATAACGACTAGCATATGTGGAGACTAATATGAGATATGTAGTCCACATATGGGTACAAGTTGGAGAACTTGTGCATTGGACCGACCCACCATGAGAACACTACATGGATCATTATATGAGTGTCATAAGTGATTCTCATAGTGATCATGGTATATGTAGTCCTTTGACCTAAGATCATCAAGGTTTTCTACATGTGAGTCACATACTTTGATACTTTCCTTTGTTGCTCGTAACTAAGTGAACTTGAATGAAGTCATTGGGTATGCCACATATCATGCGGAGGGATTTGTATGATCAAGATGGGATTTGTCCCTCCTATGTAACGGGAGTGATATCTTCGGGCCCCTTGATAGAGTGAGACTTAGAAAATGCATGGCCATGCTCTGATGAGTTGATATACGATATCAATGTCATCAGTTTAAGTTGGTCTACTCGGTAATCAAGAAACCAAAGATTGGGCTATACGAGAGTGACACATTCCATGTCTCGTGCTCAGTCTTGATATCTTGGACAAAGGGACAATAGCATATATTGGTGATGATCATAAAGGTTTAGTCGAATCATCGACAATCTTTCACTTGGGTAGCAATGATGTGTTGTAGACGCCGCTCATTGCTTATGATCATAAATGTGATTTATGATCATTGCCAACGTGGTAAGAGCCTATTGGGTCGCACACATATAGCTATTTGGATCGTTAGAGTGCATGGGCTAATTATTTAGGTTATGGTTTCACAATAATTTCGTATTAATAATGGGCCCAAGAGTTGAGCCATTATTAAGCCTAAAATTAAAGCCTAATTGGATTAGGGCTTTGAAACCCATTAGGTTGGAAGTTGAGTTTCACTATAAATACAACTTTTACTGAGAAATTCATGGGTCTCCTTGCCCTAGCCTCCCAAAAGGACAGCCACACTCTTCTCTTGAAATTCCTTGGAGGACGCAAGCTAGCACTGCGAGCGCAAGAGAAATGCATCTGCCGGGACACGGTGGAAGCGTGGTGATCCCGAGAAGCTCGTGTGGATACCATAGAGAGCTTGAACATGTCAACTATTCAGGTTTTGTGATTCGACTCTACAGTTGAGTGTGAGATCTCAACTGAAAATTAGGTATGAAAATTTTCGAACACCCGATTTACCCCGTTTCACTTGGATCCTGGAGGGTTTCGGTTAAATTGCGCTGCGCTGTTTGGCTCCCAAAACCCAACATCATTTTCACCATTTCTTTATGGAATTGGAGGTCCTTAAGTAGTATTTATGAAGCCCAAGCTAGTTTTGAAGTGTTAGTGGCATTTTTATGGTGTTCCAAGGGTTTAAAGCTCAAAACTAAGGTAATGGTCCTTTCCCTAGCTTAAGTTCAGTTCTAATTTGACTGGGTCGGTTGCATTAGGCTTGATTTAGTTGTTTGGGTGCTCATTGTTGAGGATTTAAGCTTGGAACCTTAAGAACATCACTGAAGCTGTTTGAAGGCTTTGGAGTTCAACTTGCTTGATCCTGCTCAAATTGGTGTTTGAGGTAAATGGTAGGGGGATTTATGGTTTAGTGATTCATTTTAGTTTGTTTTATAGTATGGGGGTGAGATTTAGGGTGCCCATGGAGATTTGAAAGCAATTATGGTACATTTGGAACAAGAAAATGTGATGGACTTCATCTTACCCAGGAAGTGTGACCACACCACATGGTTGGTGCAATTGCATCGAGCTTGTAAGTCCTTAAGATCTAGTTGAACAAGGGAGATGCCACCACACTAATAATGTGGTACAACCATACCAAAACCAGAAACTGAAGAAAAGTGGTGGTGTGATTGTGTCAAGCTTGGCCATAGTGACACCTTATCATATTTTCACTGTTACTTTTGACTTGGTTGTCCAATTGAGGCAACTAAAGAACTTATATGAAGCTAAGAGGAAATGATAAAATTTTATGCTTTTACCCAAGCCTGAATCTACCTAGAAAAGATCATATTTTGGTTTCAATCGAAGGGTATGACAAGGCTTAGAACTTGCACCCTAGGGGCTTTGAGGACTAGGTAAGGCATGGGCACTTCAAAATTGTCATGCATGTGACTTGTATAGGCCATGGGCTATGATGAATGTACAAATAATGTATATTATGTGGATATGTGAACAATACAAGTCACAAGTATGAAATAGAGACTAAATAGAACAAGTATCCTATGAGAATGCCCAAAAAGTACTTTAACTATATGTCAAAAGAACCTAAGGAAAGTGGTATGATTGTGAGCCAAACAAGGCTAAGCTTAAGTGCTAAGCCCAATTTGAGAAGGGGACTTAAATTTGAAGAAAAACTTTTACCAAGAAGCCAAGTACAAAAAGGGGCTCTCAGACACATGTTTGTGTGCATTCATGTGAACTGAGAACTTTAAAGTCTAAAACACTAAGGGGAATTGTGTATGGTTAATGCCTAAGGTTAAGAAACAAGTGAGTGTAGTGACACAAACCTAATAAATCTGAAGAACACATAATAAAGAATAAAGGCACCCTATAGTGCACTAGAGGACCTTAAGTGCACCTTTGTGTGCAACCATGTGCTTATAAAGGCTCTAATGCCTAATGCCTTGAAAGGAATTACATGAGATTGATGCCTATCATTCAAATGAGAATGAGGGCTACAATGTTTGCTAAGAAAAGGTGGAAAACACAAGGAACTTATGGAAACACCTTAAAGAACCCTAAAGTGCTCTCAAATGCACTGTAAGTGTACCTATGTTCAATAGAAAGTTTGAGGGCCTAATTGGCCAAATTAATTAATGAAGTGAAGTGGGTGCTTAATATGTGTCACTTGAAGATCAAAGTAAGAAAAAATGAAGTATTAAAATAATTGAGCTGCTTGGAAGGAGTTTAGACCAAAGACTAGTCAAAGTCTTTGGCGACCAAGTCCATTTACAACCTAGCTATTTCCTAGCTATTTCCTAGATCATTTACAACCTACCTAGTGAAAGCCATGAAAAATAAAAGAAAGAAAAATGAAAGGAGAAAACCAACGAATTAAAACCAAAACTAAGTATGGCATGCCAATGATGGTGCTCTTGGTGAGTTGATGTCTCTTTTGTTTCTTGCTATCTTCTCACGCTTTACTACCTCACTAAAACTTTAACAAGGCACTCTAAAGATAATGAAAAGAAATGAGGGAAATAAGAACAAAAGCAAGGCAAATTCAAAGCATGATCGCGCAAAACTAGCTCACGGTTGTGTCTATATTGGTGTCTATGCTACATGATGTGTGATCAAGCTTCCTTGGTGGTATTTCAGTCATAGTTAAAGACCTATATGAAGCTTATTCTCCTATATTTTAAAGGGGAGTAGCTACCCTAGGGGATGGCTAAAGGCCAAAGGAACCTATAGGCTATGTAATGGGCTATGTATGCATTAAACATTATGGTAAGCTAGCTAGTTTGCTTTAAGCAAGCATAGGGTTGTTCAAGTTAGTCCAAGCCTGATGATTCACTTGGAGCTTTATGTTAATTGAATCTAATCAAAGTGATCACAAGAAAAAAAGTGAAGGAAAATCATGCTTGATATGTTAAGGAAATCATCTGAATGTGGTGTGTGTGATTGTGTGCTTCTCTGTTTAGATGTGTGCGCTAACCCGTGTTTTTTATTTATGCATTTTGTGTATACTGCTTTTGGTGTTTTCTTTATCTTTGAATGTAGGTTATTAAACAAAATTATGGGTTTATATGTATAGTAATGTTATAAATGTTGTGAAGGCACAAAGTGCTGTATTTGGGTTCCTGCTCAGTACCTATGTATTATGCCCTCTTTTGCCTCTTTTGTCCATTTTAGGTAAAGAAGTGCAAGATTGAAGGGCTAAGGAACCTTTGGAAGAGGTCTATGTACAAAGAGGTATACTCTGGAATTATGGCTTATCAGAAAGGAAGTATGCAAAAGTTCATAGAAATGGACTAATGGTTGTGTCATGTTGCTGTGCTTGTAGGCCCTGATGGCTGTAGTTGGAATTGTTGTGTTTGGATCCATACTGGAATAGACAACTATGGCTTAAGTATCAGGTCAAGGTAAAGGTCAAAGTGACTGTGAGCTTGGAGACAGTTTAAGTTTGACTATGTCCTTTGCTTGACACTTAGTGGACCAAACTTTTGTTGTACATAACTTTGGGCCATGCAGTCCCTGTTTGTCAAATTTTGGCCTATAAATGTTTGTATGTAACTAATGGCAATGGGACTTAGAGCAAACATGGCTAGTGCCTTATATGTACATTTGGGCGTGGGAAAGCCTTAGGGCACTTTTTGTAACAAGCTAGGTTGTATGCATGCTTGTGTGTGTGTATATTTTGGTTAAAGCATTAGGTAGGGCCTGAATAAGCCTCTAAAGACACAAGACACACACCTAAGAGACCTAGCTTCATTAAAACTGCATATGCACTCATAAAGTCACCTAGGCAATTTGAACTAGTTAAAATTTCATCAATTAGGTGAACTAAGTAAAACTTGTCAGAACATTAAAAACTTGAGATTCGCACCTGAGTAAGGTAAAGTTGGGGTTATGAATCTTAGGAGTTAGAGTCTAATTCACAAAAAAAAATCAACCGACTGGCTAAAAACAACTAGTTGATCTTAAACCTCTTAAAAAGGTTTAAGATGGGGGTGAATTGGGTCTTGATAGAGTTGCTATCAGAGCATAAAGCTATATAAGACCTTAAAGGTTTGTCGGGCAACTATGATGCATAACCATTTTTTTGTTTGGTAGGGTTAAATGGCCAGAGGTAAAAATAGAGAGATGAGAAACCAAAGTAAATCTAAGGTTGATTAGTTGCATGAAAAATAGCCTAAAAATGGAGAGGTGGCTGAAAGCAAGACAAGTCCTCATAAGAAGGCCATAGAGCCTAAGCCTAGTGTGTAGGGTCAGCATAAGATAGAACAAAATGATGGAAATGATGCAGGCTACTATTATTCACTTTATAGTAGGCATGCAAGGTTTTACTAAGGGCCAAGCCCATGCAGCTAGAGACATTACTACTGATGAAGAACTATAGGATTAATAAAGAATGGAAAGAAGACTAGGGAAAGAGTCAATACGAGAAGAGCAAGCAAGTAGGCTCACAGATGAAGAGCAAGAATAGTATGATGAAAGAAGGCATCCAAGGGGTAGAAAACTGTTGTTAGAAATCAAGAAAGGTAGTGAAAACAGAGAAGGGGAGCAATTAGGCACTAATGTTGGAAGAATGGAGGCAATCTTAGAAAGCTCAAAAGAGCTGGCTTTTCAAAGAAAAATCAAGACACGTGAAAGGAGAGGAGAAATACCAAGAAGGGAAGGCTTAAGGGAAAGCTAACTAGAAGGGTTTTAGGCACTTAAAGCCATAGTGTTTAAGGGCAGTAGTGATCCAGAAAAGGCTGAATTCTAGATTTACTATAAAGAGAAAGTATTTGAAAGAATGGAAGTCACATCCACCCAAAAGGTGTTATTAGCCACCTTTAAGCTGGAACGCAATGCAGAACTTTGGTGGAAGACAATACAAAGGGCATATATGAGTAAGAATGAGAGGAAACCCACAAGAAAGAATGAACCCATGAGGTGGGCTGAGTTCTTCTAGGTGTTGTAAGAACAGTATGTCAATGAAGCTTTTAGAGATAAAATAACAAGTAAAGTTTGACTTACGAGAACAAGGAAACATGTTAGTCGGGGAGTATAAGCATATATTCAACAATTTCCTTAAATATGCTCCATAGTATAATGGACAAAAGGAGTTAAGCAATAAGAGATTCATTAGAGGATTGAGGCCTAAATTGGGACAAATATTGAGGGCCATTGGTATCAAAACATATTATGGAGCTGTCCAAATGGCTGTGACATTAGAGTAGGAATTTCAGCATCCATGGTAGGAAACATAAAAGAAGCTCCGATGGGACATCAGAGTGGAAAAAAAAAGAGCCAGGGACAGATTAGGAAAGGCGAAAGTGGGCAAAGAACAAAAGAAGCCCAAAGAAGCACAAAGGTTTGGACCTTAATGCCAAACTCGTGGAAAGTACCATGGTTTTAAACCATGCTACAAGCTTACTGAAGGACGTTTGAATTGTGGCTCTTAGGACCACTAGGTCAAAGATTGCCCAGTTAAGAAAGAACAAAGAAAAGTATCGGCAAGTTTGTAGCTCCTTGGCCAAGAAACCAATAAGGAAAAAGAAAAAGAATGACAATACCTTAGCCTCCTAAGCAAACACAAAAAGGGCCAAGACAACCCACACCAGCTAAAGTTCAACCACCAGCTGGGAAAGTATATCAAATTGAAGGATCAAGGAGAAAAGAAGATGCTAGCCTTGGAGAAAAGCTTATAAGCTATGGCTAGCTAAGGAACAAAGCACTAATAGGTTACCTTTATGATAAGCTTAATTCAATCCTCTAAGATACTAGTGCATCTACATCCATTATTTCAGCTAATTTAGTAAGAGAATTAAACTTAGAGGTCATAACCTTACCTCAAATGTATATGATCAAAATAGCTAGAAATGAAATGATGTTCGCACATCACATAGTTAAAGACTATATGATTAGGCTAAATGAGCTGGAATTAAAGACTAATTTGATCATTCTAGAAACCACTGGTTATGATATAATAATGGGCATGAATTGATTAGCTAAAAATAATGTTATCATAGATTGCCAAGGTGGAAATTTGATATTGCCAGGACCAATACAACACTCCTTAAAGGACTCAATAAAATGTGATATTGGACAAGTAAAGGTAATGGATTGCACACCTATACTTTCTAAAGAAGAATATATGGGCTTGAATGACAAAGAGTCTAAAACTGAATAAGACAAAATCCCTATTGTGAAAGAATTCCTAGAGGTATTTCCTTTTGAGCTACCAGGTTGACCTCCTCTAAGAGAAATAGAGTTTGACATTAAATTGACTCTAAGAGCAACTCTTGTGTCTACTACACCCTACAGGATAGCAATTCCTGAAATGAATGAGCTAAAAAAGTAACTGGATAAGCTCCTTGAAAATGGGTTCATTAGGCCAAGTGTGTCCCCTTGGGGGGCAGCAGTGCTGTTTGTTAAGAAGAAAGATAGGACTCTTAGGTTATGCATTGACTATAGAAATTTCAATGCCATGACTATGAAGAATAAGTGCCTTCTCCCCAAGATTGAATACCTATTTGATCAACTTAAGGGAGCCACAGTGTTCTCAAAGATTGATCTTAGATCAGGGTACTTTCAATTGAGAGTTAAAGAAGCAGATATTCCTAAAATTGCTTTCAAAACAAGATATGATCATTTTGAATATACAGTAATGCCTTTTGGGCTTACTAATACTCTAGCTTTCTTTATGGACCTAATGCAAAGAATATTTTGACCATATCTGGACCACTTTGTGCTGATTTTTATAAATGATACTCTGGTATAGTCAAGAAATAAGGAGGAGCATGAAAAGCACTTGAGAATAGTTCTGGATGTATTAAAGAAACATCAACCACATAGCAAAGTGAGCAAATGCCATTTTTGGACCAATCAATTTAAATTTTTAGGCCATGTGATCAATGGCCAAGGAGTGGCTGTAGGCCTAGAAAAAATTGAAGCTATCTTATATTGGAAGCAACCAAAAAATGTCAAAGAAATAAGAAGCTTCTTGGGTCTAGCTGGCTATTAGAGAAGATTTGTGCCAAAATTTTCTGTAATGGCAACTCCGTTAACCAAATTATCAAGAAAGGGGAAAAAGTTTGAATTGTCTGAGGAGTGTGAAAGAAGCTTTAAGGAACTTAAGGACAAGTTCAATTCCACTCCCGTGCTAATACTGCCTAATCCAATAAACCTTTTAAGGTTCCTACAAATTCATTTATTGTAGGATTAGGATGTGTATTTATGCAAGAAAAACAAGCTATAGCTTATGGATCATGGCAATTAAGACCATATGAGACATTACCTACTGGGTAATAAATTTCAAATCTTCACTGATCATAAAAGTCTTAAGCATCTTTTCACTCAAAAAGAGTTGAATATGAGACAGAGGAGATGGCTTGAGTATATCAAGGATTTTAACTGTACCATTGAGTACACTAAGGGCAAGGCTAATAAAATGGCTAATGCCTTAAGCAGAAAATACACAGGCATCTTGAAACGTGGAGAAGAAGAACCTAATGAACTTAAAAAGCCTGACTTGGTTAGCTAACAAGTGGCTAAGATGGGAGCAAGCCCAGTTAAGAGTAGTAACTATTCAGTAAACTTGTAAACCAGAAATAGAAAAAGGCACAACAATAGGATGAAGATCTTACTAGAATATCTAGGTAGAGGCATGGAAAATTATTCCAAGGGTTATCTTAAAGGCAGGGATTGCTGTATTTCCAAGATAAAATTTATGTACCCAATGGGTAAGGATTAAGAGAACAAATTCTAGAAAAAGCCCACTCTAGTAAGATAAGCATACATCCTGGAACTGTGAAGATGTATTAAAGTTTGAAAAAACACTTTTTGGTGGCCTAATATGAAAAGGGAAATTTACACATTTGTGTTAAAATATATGTGTGCCAACAAGTGAAGGTAGAACATCAAAGATCAGGGGGCAAATTTTAGAGGAAAGCAAATGGGGTTCCATATCTATGGATTGCCTAGTAAGCAAGCCTATGAAAAGAAGAAAACATGATACGATATGGGTGATTATGGATAGACTTCCAAAGTTAGCCCACTTCTTGCGTATTAATCTTATAGATCCTTTGGATAGGGTGGCATAGTTGTACATTATTGAAATAGTAAGATTGCATGGCATCCTAGATGACAAAGTTTTAGACAAAGACCCAAGGTTTGTGTCTAGATTTTGGAAATCACTACATCAGGCATTAGGTACTCAATTGAAATTAAGTTCAACTTACTACTTTCAAACTGATGCACAAACAAAAAGAACCATACAAATCCTTGAAGATATGCTAAGGTGCTGTGTATTGAACTTTAAAGGAGAATGGGAACAAGTCCTACCCTTGATAGAATTCTCCTATAATAATAGTTATCACTCAGTGCTAAAAATGGCACCTTATGAAGCCTTGTATGGGAAGAAGTGTATAATTCTCCACTGTTGGCAGGATCTTGAGGATATAGTTGAGATAAGGCCAAAACTGATCCATGAGACCATTGAAAAGATCAAGATGATTTAGGAAAGAAGCAAGGCTACTAATGATAGAAAGCAAGCCTATGCCAATCAAAGAGGGAGAAGGGATCTAGAATTCCAAATATGGGATCATGTGTGGATTAAAGTCTTTCTTATGAAGGGAGTCATAAGATTTGGAAATAAAGGTAAATTGATCCCTAGATACATTGGACCTTTTCAAATATTGGCCAGGATTGGAAATGTAGCATATAAGCTAGATTTACCTTTAGAGTTGGGTCACATACATGATACTTTTCATGTTAGTATGCTTAAGAAGAACTTATCTGACCCATAACAAGTCATACCAACTTCTGATATCTTAGTGACCCCCAACCTCTCTTATGAAGAGGAACTTGTAAAAGTTCTAGCCAGAGATGTGACGAAGTTGAGGAGTAACTCGATAAACATGGTGAAAATCCAATGGTCTCACCATTTTGAGCAACAAGCCACTTAGGAAACAGATGATAAAATGCCCAAAAGATACCCAAGGCCATTTCCAACCTTACTTGAGAATTTGGAGGACCAAATTCTTTAAGGGGGAGAGAATGTCATGCCTATGACTTTTATAGGCCATGGGATGTGATGAAATGTACACATAATATATATTATGTGGATACGTGAACAATACAAATTACAAGTATGAAGTAGAGACTAAACAGAACAAGTATCCTATGAGAGTGCCCAAAAAGTACACTAACTGTTACCACCTCACCAAATGGGAAAATTACAGTATAAAGACATAATGGTTATAAACCATTATATAGCATAATTTTCACCATAGTGAATGAAATGTCAGGGGTAAAGTGAATAATCTACACCTCCTTAAGAGATTACAATGGTTACTTGGTACTAAAGGAAGCCCTAGAGGATTGCTTGTTTTACAAGTAATCTATGGGTCTTATTGCAAGATTTCAAGAATTGGGTACCCAATTGTAAAACTCTAAAGAAGAGACTTTGGAAAGATTTGATTGGTATGAAAGAAATTTTTGGATCCTAAATTGCATAAAGGAAGCAAAGGCTATTATTCAAGAACCTAGGACAACTAGGTTTACAACTGTTCACAAAAATAACTTAAGGGTAGGATGATTATTCATAAGAGTCAAAGATGGCCATTTCTAGCATTGTCCCAGCATTTTATTTCTAGGTTCTAAGGTCAAAAAGGTGGGCTAAATATTAGCCAAAAATTCTTTTCTTAAGACATACTTATAGTGACCTAAGTGAAGGTTAAGGTTAAACTAATCAAGTCAAGTAAATATCTTGATTTCTTTACCTTTCCTTGGTCATTTTAGCCCTCACCAGCCAGAGTTCCTCCCTTAGCACTTCCATAACCTTCCATAGCCACCATAGCTCAATCTCCCAAGAAACCACAAAGGAAAGCAATCGGATTCAACAGGAGAGAGAAAAACCCTAGTCTTTGGGTTTATTGAGCTTCCTTTGCTATTTTCAGCTTTCATAGCTTAGGTAAGGATTTTATCTTCATGTTTCATGGTTTTTTACTGTTCTAGGATGATGATCAAGCATCCATGAAGCTAAGACCATGCTTGGAAGAGAGCAAAAAGCTCAAGGAACCAAGTATGGGTTAAGGGGGAGTGCATGAACAAGGTTCCAGCCTTACTATTTTTCATGCACTAAGATGGCAGTGTTTACAGGGGTTTCTAGAGCCCAAGTTAGTACTAACTAAGACCAATTAATCTCCTAACACCAAGCATTAGCTTGAGGAGGGCTTCCATATGATTACATAATGTTTATTTGATTGTTTATGAACTAACCCTAATGTGTTTATTGCTGCCAGCATTACATTTGTTTGTTGCTGTATTGTTTGTGCATTTGGAAGGCTGTGTTTGTGTATTTGTACTGTAATTTTATGTTTTAGTGTCCTTTTATTTCAGGTATATGACTGGAGTTTGAAGATTTTATTGATAAGCCCTTACTAAGTTTCATTCAAGAAACTTACCCCCTTTCTGTCCATTTCAGGTCCAGCAGAAAGATCACATTCAAAAAGACCTTTATTGTTTGAGTTTTGATCTAAAATTTCAGGTACATGAACTTCTATGTGTTTAGTTATGATCTGGAAATTTTAGTGATTTTAGGAGCACATTTGGTATTTTTAGTGATGATGCTTATTGTGTTATGCAGCAGCTGTCCGGCATTCTGTTTCTGGAGTGCATTGTGTCTAAAGCTCTCTTGTAACTAGTGTGTGTGTTTTAACTATGCTAAGAACATTATGTAGTGCATGGATGCATGTACATGTAATGCATGTTAAGTTTGGACAATGTATGTGAACATTTGTGGGCTGTTTTCCTATGTATGAGGATGCTATGCACAGGCTGCCTAAGTGTGCAATATAGGCTGCTTGTTTGTAAATTTTGGTATTGGCCATGTAAAGACGGTAGATATAAGGGAATGTAATTCCCATGTGTCTTGGACATGTATGGAATAGCCTTGAGTGGCTTACCCCTAGTGAATGAAGTGTTTGCATGCTTATAAAATTTTATATGGGCAAAATGGTCATAAAGTGATCAAAATTTCAACTCTACACTCAAAGTTGTATATCTCACTGTGTAGAGTGAATGTTGGTATGAAATTTTGACCACACCTAGAGCACATCTGGAGGCTGAACTGGGATTAGAATTTCTAAATTTGGAGCCCTGTAGCCAAAGATATGACATGTCAAAATTGGCTAAGTTACTGTTTATTTGGTTAGAATTTTGTAACCAACTTAAAAAATCCATAACTTGGTCCATATGTGGGCTATTGATGTAAAACAAAATTTCTTAGTTTGATCTATGTCTCTAATTGATAATAGAGCAAAGAAAATAGGGGTCACAAGGCTAGAATGATACATTTTATTGGAGGATGTTTGGGTGCAGGGGCTGGAATTTTTGAACCTAGTAAGAATGCTTAATGCGTGGAAGCGAAAACCAAGACTTGTGCTAGTGTCTTATTTCTTAGCTGCCATAGAGTTCATAAATGTGAATATTTGTGTTATGGTTAGACCAATATGCATGTATTTACATAGTGCTCAAGAGGGTCACTTGAGTATGTACACTAGGGGCGTTGTTCTGGTGACCTACACGACACACCAATCCGGGAGTTTAAATGCATAGTTTTGGCACGATAACTGGATTACGCTATAGTGGGTAATAGATATTGGTATCAGAGCATGGTTAGAGGATGGTTTATTCATGTACATATAGTTGCATTTTGCATGCTAGCTACATACATGAACTCAGTTTGGTCAGCTACTAGTGTCAAGTACCATTAAAATACCTATGATCTTTATTTGTGCTCTATGATGAATCAAGAACAGGAGGTAAACATGGTTGCCACAAGGAGAAGGGAACCACCCCTAAGGCCTCCTATTGAACATAGGCAGCAAAGGGACAGACAGGAAATGCGGAATCAGGGCCAACAAGGGGCAGCAAACCCTGAAGTGCCACAAATTTGGTTGGAGCTTTAGAGGAACTTAGCTCTAATAAATGAAAACTTAGTAAGGCTGATACAAGCACAACCACAAAGAGAACCAGTTCAAAATGTGCAGCAACAAGCTAAAGAGGAGACTAGGAACACAACTGAATATGTTCCTTCTGGAAGATCAGAAGGTACAAATAATGAAACTATTGAGGTGGACGATGAGGATAAAAGAAATCCAAGAGGAAGAAGAGTGAGATCTGAGATTGGTCAGGTATCTAGGACCAATCCCTCAGTCTATGACCATTCCTCTACTAGGAATGAGATTGAAGAAAATCTTGAGAGAAGAGGTAGGAGAAGACATAGAGACCATTGAGAGCATCACCATGTTGAGGGTTCTCATAGATCCAGAAGACATAGAGCTAAGGATCAAGAAAGCCTATATAAGGTTAGACTGCTGGAGAGGTTCCAAGGACTCAGGCTTCCACAGTTTGATAAAAGAGCTAGGCCTAAGAAAGCTGAGGAGTGGTTAAGCTTCATTGAGAAGATGTTTGAGAGGATGCCATTTAGCTCCACCAAGAAGGTGTCATTGGCTACTTACAACTTGGTAGGTAGTGCAGAGATGTGGTGGAGAACCACCAGAGATAGGTATGCTATCCAAAAGGATAGAAGACCAGGAAGAGATATTGAGATGAGTTGGCCAGAGTCTACTCAGCTGTTTCAGGAGCAGTACATCAGTGATGCCATCAAGGATATGAAGCAAGCGAAATTTGATGCTCTAAGGCAGGACAACCTCAGTGTCCTGGAGTATGAGCACAAGTTCAATCAATTGGTGAGGTACGCTCCTTAGTATCATGGACTAGAGGAGTTAAAGGCCAATAGATTTATTAGAGGCCTAGGGTTAGACATCAGAAAAGCTGTAAGACCTTCTAGAATAGTCACATACTATGAAGTAGTGCAGAAAGCTTTATTAGTAGAGCAAGAGGAGTATGAGACTATGTACTTTCCCAATGGACCAGGGGAAAGTAGCCAGGCAGGAGGCAAGCAGAAAAAGCCACCACATGGCGAGGAAATTACCAAGAATTCCCATTTTGGTGGTGAGGGCAAGGTGAAGGGGAAGTTCCTTGGCCTAAGGTGCTCTAAATGGATCATTGGATAGAATTCCCATTGTACTGTGAAGAAGAAGTGGATAGAATACCCATTGTGAGAGACTTTCTACAAGTATTTTCTAAAGACTTGTCAGGTATTCCTCCACCAAGGGAGATTGAGTTTGAGATCAAGCTATAACCAGGAGCTAGTCCAATATCCATACCTCCTTACAGAATGCCTATCACAAAGATGAATGAGTTCAAGAAACAATTTGATGAACTTCTTGAAAAAAGGTTCATAAGGCCAAGTGTTTTACCGTAGGGAGCTCTAGTGCTTTTTGTGAAGAAGAAGGATGGATCAATGATACTATACATTGACTACAAGAAGCTCAATGTAATGACTATCAAGAACAAGTATCCACTCCTTAGGATTGAGGAATTTTTTTATCAACTCAAGGGAGCTAAGATCTTTTCCAAGATAGATTTGAGATCTGGATACTTCCAGTTGAGAGTAAAGGAAGAAGACATTCATAAGACTGCATTCAGGACCAAATATGGGTATTATGAGTACACAGTCATGCCATTTGGTTTGACTAATGCCCTAGCTGCTTTCACAGACCTGATGAACAGGATGTGTAGACCACATCTGGGCAAATTTGTAGTTGTGTTCATTGATGACATCCTAGTGTATTCCAAGGATGAAAATGAACATGGACATCATCTGAAGATTGTCTTAAAGACTCTATTAGAATATCAACTTTATGCCAAGTTATCCAAGTGCCAATTCTGGATAACGAAAGTGTCTTTCCTAGGACACATCATAGAGGCACAAGGCCTTAGGGCAGACCCTGGAAAGGTCAAGGCAGTGTAAGAATGGGAAAGACCAAAGACTGTAAGGGAAATCAGAAGTTTCCTAGGATTAGTTGGATACTACAGAAGATTTGTATCAGGCTTTTCTATGATTGCCTCAGTTCTTACTCATTTGACCAAGAAGGGCCAAAGGTTTGAATGGACTGAGAATGTGAAAAGAGTTTCCAGGAGCTCAAGCAGAAGTTGATTGAAGCTCCAGTATTGATTCTTCCTGATCCAAGCAAGCCCTACATCATCTATATAGACGAATCTAAATCTAGGTTAGGTTGTGTACTTATGCAAAGAAAAAATTTCATTGCTTATGGGTCAAGGCAGTTGAGACCCTATGAGAAAAATTATCCTACCCATTACCTAGAACTGGCAGTAGTGATTTTTGCTTTGACGCAATGGAGGCATTACTTGATGGGTAGTTCTTTTGTGATCTACACTGACCATAAGAGCCTGAAGTACTTGTTCACTCAGAAAGAGTTGAACATGAGGCAAAGGAGATGCTTAGAGTACATCAAGGACTATGACTGCAGTATAGAGTACATAGAGGGCAAAGGCAATCTAGTAGCAGATGCCTTGAGCAGGAAGTACACGGATCATCTAAAAAGAGGATCCATAGCTGATCATGATGAGCAGAATAGTCTGCTATGCCTATAGCATAAGTGAAATAAGTGGGAGGAAGCCCAAATTTACATATTGACAGTTCAATCTAGATGGATTGAAGAAGCCAGAATGGCATATGAGACAGATCCTGATCTGAAAAAGATTTCAGGAGAGGAAAAAGGTTCCTTGTATCAATCCTTTGCCTACAAGCAAGGATTACTATACTTCAAAGACCAAATCTATGTGCCTAAAAGACCAAAGCTCAAGGATGAAATACTTAAGGAAGCTCACACAAGCAAGTTAAACATCCATCTAGGAAGTGAGAAACTGTATAAAGACTTGAAGACTCAATTCTAGTGGCCAAACATGAAGAGAGACATAGCTACTTATGTCTCCAAATGTGCCACATGCTAGAGGGTAAAGGTAGAGCATCAGAAGCCAGCTGGTACCTTACAGACTCTACCTATACCAGTGAGGAAGTGGGGTAACATAACCACAGGCTTTTTGACTAGGTTGCCTATGACCAGATTAAGGCATGATACAATCTGGGTCATTGTGGATAGGCTAACCAAATGTGCCCACTTCTTACCTATGAAACTTACAGACTCATTGGAAAAGTTAGCTCAGATGTACGTCCAAGAGATAGTAAGACTACATGGAGTGCTAGACTCCATTGTATCTGATAGAGATCCAAGATTTACAGCTCGATTTTGGAGTGCTTTACATAAAGCACTAGGAACCAAAATCCACCTGAGTACTGCTTATCATCCTCAGACAGATGGGCAATCTAAAAGGGTGATACAAATACTAGAAGACATGCTCAGGAGCTATGTGTTGGATATCAAAGGTGAATGGGACCAACATTTGCCATTGGTTGAATTCTTATATAACAGTAGTTACCAAAGTACCATTCGCATGACACCTTATGAAGCATTATATGGAAGAAGGTGCATGACACCCCACTGCTGGGTGGAAGCCTCAGATAGGCTGGAGTTGGGTCTTGAGATCATTGAAGAAACAACAAATAAAATCAAGAAGATACAAGAAAGGTTAAGGATAGCCAATGAAATGACCACTGCTTATGTGAACAAAAGAAGACGAGACTTGGAGTTTGAAGTTGGTGATAAAGTGTGGCTCAAAGTAGCACCAACCAAAGGCACTATCAAATTTGGAAAAAGAAGTAATTTAGCTCCAAGGTACATTGGTCCTTATTAGATACTAGAAACAGTTGGCAAGGTAGCTTGTAGGTTAGCTTTACCGCCAAGTATGTCAAGTGTTCATAATGTTTTCCATGTCAGTATGCTTAAGAAGTGTCTACTGGATAAAAAGCATCTTATAGTAGTGGAAGACATACAGTTAGAGCCAAATCTAACACATGAAAAGAAACCTATAGCTATCTTAGCTAAGGATACCAAAAGGCCAAGGAAAAATTGATTCCCATGGTTAAAGTACAATTTTCAAACCATTCTGAAGAAGAGGCAGCATGGGAAACTGAGAAAGAAATTCTAGAAAGGTATCCAGATGAGTATCCCAAGCTAAGGATAATTTTTGTGGACCAAAATTTTTAAGGGGGGAAGAAATGTTACCACCTCAACAAATGGGAAAATTATAGTATAAAGGCATAATGGTTATAAACCATTATATAGCATAATTTTCACCATAGTGAATGAAATGTCAGGGGTAAAGTGAATAATCTACACCTCCTTAAGAGATTACAATGGTTACTTGGTACTAAAGGAAGCCCTAAAGGATTTCTTGTTTTATAAGTAATCTATGGGTCTTATTGCAAGATTTCAAGAATTGGGTACTCAATTGTACAACTCTAAAGAAGAGATTTTGGGAGGATTTGATTGGTATGGAAGAAATTTTGGATGCTAAATTGCATAAAGGAAGCAAAGGATATTATTCAACAACCAAGGACAATTAGGTTTACAATTAGGTTTACAATTGTTCACAAAAATAACGTAAGGGTGGGATGATTATTTATAGGAGTTAAAGATGGCCATTTCTAGCATTCTCCTAGCATTTTATTTCCAGGTTCTAAGGTCAAAAAGGTGGGCTAAAGATTAGCCAAAAAGTCTTTGCTTAAGACATACTTATAGTGACCTAAGTAAAGGTTAAGGTTAAACTAATCAAGTCAAGTAAATATCTTGATTTCTTTACCTTTCCTAGGTCATTTTCAGCCCTCACCAGCCAGAGTTACTCCCTTAGCTCCTCCATAACCTTCCGTAGCCACCATAGCTCAATCTCCCAAGAAATCACAAAGGAAAATAATCGGATTCAACAGGAGAGAGAAAAACCATAGTTTTCAGGTTTATTGAGCTTCCTTTGCTATTTTCAGTTTTCACAGCTTAGGTAAGGATTTTATCTTCATGTTTTATGGTTTTTTACTGTTCTAAGATGATGATCAAGCATCCATGAAGCTAAGACCTGTTGGGATTCTGGAGCCACACAGCGCAGCGGAATTTAACCGAAACCCTCCAGGATCCAAGTGAAACGGGGCAAACCAGGTGTTTGAAAATTTTCATACCTAATTTTTGGTTGAGATCTCTACTCAACTGTAGAGTCGAATAAAAAAACTTGAACAGTTGAGGTGTTCAAGCTCTCTATGGTATCCACATGAGCCTCTCGGGATCACCACGCTTCCACCGTGTCCCGGCACATGCATTTTTCTTGCGCTTGCAGTGCTAGCTTGTGTCCTCCAAGGAATTGCAAGTGAAGAGTGCGGCTGTCCTTTTGGGAGGCTAGGGTAAGGAGAACCTACGAATTTCTCACTAAAAGTTGTATTTATAGTGAGGCTCAACTTCCAGGCCTAATGGGTTTCAAAGCCATAATCCAGTTAGGCTTAATAATGGCTTAACTATTAGGCCCATTATTAATACGAAATTAATGTGAAACCAAAACCCAAATTATTAGCCCATGCACTCTAATGATCCAAATAGCTCTATGTGTGTGACCCAATAGGCTCTTACCATGTTGGCAATGATCATAAATCACATTTATGATCATAAGCAATGAGCGGTGTCGAGCAACACATCATTGCTACCCAAGTGACAAGATTGTCGATGATTCGACTAAACCTTTATGATCATCATCGATATATGCCATTGTCCCTTTGTCCAAGATATCAAGACTAAGCACGAGACATGGAATGTATCACTCTCATATAGCCTAATCTTTGGTTTCTTGATTACCGAGTAGACCAACTTAAATTGATGACATTGATATCGTATATCAAGTCATCCGAGCATGGCCATGCATTTTTCTAAGTCTTACAATATCAAGGGGCCCAAAGATATCACTCCTGTTATATAGGAGGGACAAATCCCATCATGATCATACAAATCCCTCCGCATGATATATGACATACCCAATGACCTCCTTCAAGTTCACTCAGTTACGAGCAACAAAGGAAAGTATCAAAGTATGTGGCTCACATGTAGGGAACCTTGATGATCTTAGGTCAAAGGACTACATATACCATGATTACTATGAGAATCACTTATGACACTCATATAACAATCCATGTAGTGTTTTCATGGTGGGTCGGTCCAGTACACAAGTTCTCCAACTTGTACCCATATGCAGACTACATATCTCATATTAGTCTCCACATATGCTAGTCGTTATTTATTATTGCAACCCGCTCCACAATAATACTAGACTAGGGATGTTTGAGAATATCATTATTCTAGGTTTACAATTATGTTTGTTAAGTTACGCAGAAACAAAACAACAAACATAATTGCTGGATTAATGCCTTAATAAAATATCATGACTCAATGTGAAAAAATACAATCATCTCATGATTGGCCTTTTGGGGGCAACACTAACAAGACCATGCTTGGAAGAGAGCAAAAGCTCAAGGAACCAAGTATGGGTTAAGGGGGAGTACATGAACAAGGTTCTAGCCGTACTGTTTTTCATGCACTAAGATGGCAGTGTTTACAGGGGTTTCTAGAGCCCAAGTTAATACTAACTAAGACCAATTAATCTCCTAACACCAAGCATTAGCCTGAGGAGGGCTGCCATATTGATTACATAATGTTTATTTGATTGTTTATGAACCAACCCTAATGTGTTTATTACTGCCAGCATTACATTTGTTTGTTGCTGTGTTGTTTGTGCATTTGGAAGACTGTGTTTGTGTATTTGTACTATAATTTTGTGTTTTAGTGTCTTTTTATTTCAGGTATATGACTGGAGTTTAAAGATTTTATTGATAAGCCCTTACTAAGTTTCATTCAAGAAACTTACCCCCTTTCTGTCCATTTCAGGTCCAGCAGAAAGATCACATTCAAACTGACCTTTGTTGTTTGAGTTTTGATTTAAAATTTCAGGTACACGAACTTCTATGTGTCTAGTTATGATCTGGAAATTTTAGTGATTTTAGGAGCACATTTGGTATTTTTAGTGATGATGCTTATTGTGTTATGCAGCAGCTATCCAGTATTCTGTTTCTGGAGTGCATTGTGTCTAAAGCTCTCCTGTAACTAGGGTGTGTGTTTTAACTGTGTTAAGAACATTATGTAGTGCATGGATGCATGTACATGTAATGCATGTTAAGTTTGGACAATGTATGTGATGGCCCAGGGCCTCATCGTTGTGAGTCATGATGACTGTTGAGGAGACTTCTAGGAGGAAGAAAGCCTGGAAGGTGGATCGCCTCAAGGAGAGTACCTGGAAAACTGGTAAACAGGGTTAGGAGGCCCCCGGAGTGTTTTTCCGGGAGGGGAGCCTCCGACGCCCAAGTCAGTGGTGGCCGGAAGAAGGAGAAAGTCACTAGCTCAAAGAGAAAGGCAGAAAAGTCTCGCCTGGTATCTTCTCAGAGTATGGGAGCTGTATCTCCGGCCTGCCAACCTCCTGTCAAGTATTTATTTCCTGTATATATAGGAATACCTAGCCCGTTCAGATCATGACACGTGTGCGGTCGGATGCTCCTGAACGTCTGGGCGTAGGGGACAGATAGTTGGTAACTAGATGGCCTCGAGCCTTGTGCTGAGACGGGCCATGATATGATTCTGATGGCGTCTGCACGTCAGGGCGACTTTTTACGTCTGTGGTGGGACGTGTCAGAGGCTTCCTTAAATGCTTCCTTAAATGCGCCTGCCGTACTCCCGAGGTCCCTGGGCGAGGTCGTCCTCTAGTTCGGACAGAGCCTCTTCGGGAAGCCTACCCTCAGTTCGGGGGTTCCCAGTTCCAGGGGGTTCCGCCTTCGGGGATATCATATTCGGGCAGCAATGTCTGGTGCCACTTTTCCGAAGGCGCGTTGTTCACAACCTTGGGGGGCGAATGGAGTCCTCAAGTTTTACTGGCGTGCCGAGGCTCGGAGCTCTCAGGCTATCTCCCGAGGTGCATGATTCCACCTATTCCCGGGAAGCGCCAGTTCTTCTGGCCGTTGTTGTGGCAGGGTATTCGGCCAGATTGAGGCGACAGCCTTTGGCTATCACATGCCCCCCTCTGGAAAGCCGAAGTGAAGACTTCGGTTTGCATCTCTTTCCGAGGTTGCCGTTGGGAGTCTTGTTGGGAAGCATAACCTGTTCCGAGGTCGCACCTTTTGCCCGAGGGTCTGGGCTGTTCGGCCTTGGCCTATTCTTTGGTGTCTCCGAGGCAAAGCCTGTACCGAAGATACACCTCTTGCCCAAAAGTCATGGGTTGTTCAGCCATAGCCTGTCTCTTGGTGTCCTCGAGGTGGCCTGCTTTTTTATTTCTGCAGGTCTGATGGCCAAGCGTGTCAGACTGAGCGGCGCGTCTCCATTTCTCAGGGATGTCAAACGACGTGTCCCAATCAGGAGGCGTGTCCCGGTTTTCCAGGCACGTTTGGGGAGGCACGTCCCCCATTTCTGCGCAGCGGTTGACACGTGGCTTCTTGCCATTGGAGGAGAGGCGCGTCATTTACAGAGGGCGCGCCTTTTCGGGTGCAGCGGGCAGTTACGGCGACGGTTCACCTCCAATGGGTACTTATGATGTTCTTTCGGTTACCCACCTTTGGCCTATAAATAGCCCATTCTATCCTAAGTCCCACTTACTGTTTTTCTGCTCTTTTTCTGCTCTGCCCTCTGTTCTTGCATTTTATCTTGCTTTCTGTGGCGGAGCTTCTTTAATCAGAGCTTATTCCTACCAACTTTCACGACGGCGTCCTCAGGCAAATCTTTTGGTGGGTTTTGATTTCCAGAGTACTTGATTCCTCTGTTTTTCTGAGTTTTTCTGGAAAACTGTTGTTTTTTCCAAACTCGTCTTCTGAGTTTTTTCTGGAAACTATTTTCTTTTCCATCTCAAACTCTTTTTCATGTCTGCGATGCCTGTTCCCGAGAGCTGGAAACCTCTTCTGGCCCATCCTTGCTGTACCACCCCCGAAAAACTAGAGCGGTGGAAGAAAAAATTCTTTCTTCCGTCTTACGCTGTGACCAGACTGCCTCGTTCTAGCCATTTTGCTTTTTCAAACCGTGGCGACGAGGTTACCGTCTTCCGAGCCCAACTGAAGGCCGGTCTTCGGTATCCTCCCCCGAAGGTGGTTTGCGAGTTCTGCCAATTCCATGGCATTGCTGTGAACCAGCTTCCCCCGAACGCGTACTGCTATTTTAACGCCTACCTCTGCATGTGTGGCGTGTTCGGGATAGAGCCCCACTTCATCATTTTCATGCAGTACTACAAGCTCTATGTGGTCCCGAAGGGTGGCTTCTATTTCCTGCTTCCTCGGGGATCCGGGAGCAAAAAATTCACCTTCACCTTCGACACGAAGGACAGCTGGCGGGGGTGGCAGCCTAAGTTCTTTTTGCTCAAGGTGGATAAGAACTGGTCTGATGTCCCGACCAGGTGGGCTCAGGGAGTGCTGAACGCAGACGTCGTTGATCCGAGGATGCTGCTGACCCCACCGTTGGCTTCCGTGTTCGCGGATTTCGACGCCCGCATTCGGGCAGTCGCTGACTGGGCTCCCGAGGTCTCTCCTCGTGCTCTTTACCCCTTTCCTATCAACTGGAGGTTGATGACTGAAGAAGTCCTTCGAGAGCTGAAAGTGGTTAAGGAGCACGTGACCGACCTCAATATGCCCGCTCCCGCCATTGCCGGGAAGGACTCCTGGCTGGTCAAGCTCCTTAAGGGGGAGACTTCTTTCGAAACTTTTGCCGAGAGTGAGTAATCTTCCATCCCTTTATACTTTTTCCTCGGACTTACGCTGATATTTCTTCTCTTTTTCAGAGATGGGCGATGGGGCTGCCGCTTATTACAAGGCCCTCTTTTCTGGCCAAGTGGAGAAGGGGGAGCAGACAAAGAAGGCGGCTTCCCGAAGAAGGAAGACGACAGGGGCGTGGCCCTCGGCGAAACGAGTTAGGAGGGCTCTCCAGCCTTCTCAGCCAGAGCTTTTGGAAGAAGAAGCTGGCGAAGACGCTGGTCTTGTTGAAATTCCACCGGCCGAGGTCCCCGCTTCTTCCGCCGAGGTGCCTCCTCCCGACCTCGAGGCCCCCAGAAACACTGTAGTGGTAGAAGTACCCACCGCCGAGGAGCGGTACCGGCAGAAGGGTAAGGGTCTTTCTTCCGAGGGGCCCGAGGATCCCGAGGACACTGTCTCCGAGGTTCCTCCAGGTATGTCTTTAGGCGAAGTTCAGCTCCTTTTCCTTTCGCGAATTTTTCTTTTGCTCCTAACTTCCTTCTCACTTTCAGGGGAGCCTCTTACTGTTGGCTGGAGGGCCATTCATGAGAGGAAACGGGCCCTGCGCGATGCCACAATCCCTGAGGGGAAGATCCCCTTGGAGCCCTTTTGGACAATCACGGAGGATATGAATCTGTTCTCCGACGATTGTCCGAAGATGACCAAAGAGATTTGGAAGGGGATGACCACTGATGCCTCCTTCCGGGCCATTGCGGCGGCTCACCCGGGGGATAATACCCTCGCCGCAAAAGTCACCGAGCATGCTGCTCAGGTATAGTCTTTACACTTTTTTCCTCAATTTTCTAAGTGTTTAGACTTGTACTAACCTGGACTTTTGCCTTGCCGTAGCTGCTGGAGTACGCTGGTTATCTCCGAGTTCGGGTGGCCAGACAGGCTGCCTCCAAGGATGCGACTTCGCGGGAACTCAGTGAAGCGAAGGCTTCGCTTGCGAAGGTGATCGCCAGTAACCAGCAGCTGACAGCGGATTGTTCTCAGCAACTTGCTGCCGTTCGGGAGGAGTTCTCTAAGAAAAGAGAAGAACTTGAAAAGGACTCCTCCCGGAAGATTGCCGACCTCGGCGACCAAGTAAAGGAGCTGCTTGCCGCCAATGAAGATCTTGTCAAGGACAAGGCTGTTTCCGACAGTCTTGCGTCGAGGTTGACAGACGAGAACACTGCTCTTCAAGCCGAGGTCGAGGCTCTGAAGAAGGAGTCCGGAGAGATGCTGGGGATAAGCGAGCTCGAAGAGGAGGTTGCTGAGCTGAGGGACGAGGTCAATGTCCTTGGCATTCAAAAACGTACTTCTGACGACATGGCCAAGGTCGCCTTTCAGGACGGCTTCTGCCTCGCTCGGCACCAGGTGCTGCAGAGGTTCCCAGATTTGGACCTCTCTTTTCTGGAGGGCCTAAATATTCCTGAGGGACCTCGGTGGCAGTGGTCCAGGGTCGAGCATCTGAAGCTTCCTGGTCTTCGTCCGCCCGGCTCTCCCTAGTTTGTTTTAGGGCTCCTCTTATTTTTCTCCTTCGTGCTCCTTCTTTGGACACTTCTTTTGTAAGGCAGCGTTTGCTCTAAATGAACAATCTTTTCGGCTAAGTCCTTTCTTGCAAGTTTCTTCATTTCCACTGTCCCGAACACGTTCGCTTCAAGAGACTTTCGGAAAACCTGCAACCAAAGAAACTTTTTACCTTCCTTTGTCCCGAGCGTGCTCGCTCAAGAGACTTTCTGGAAAATTTGTAAAAATTTGGCTAAGTCTTTTGCAGGCTTTTTGTTTCCTTTTATCCCGAACATGTTCGCTCAAGGGCCTTCGGAAAACCTTTAGCCAAATTTTTCTGTCTTCCTATTGTCCCGAGCATATTTGCTCAAGGGACTTAGGAAAATCTTCACGAGATTGCTCATTCCCTTTTTCCCGAGCACGTTCGCTCAAGGGTGTTCGGAAATTACCTCTGCTTTTGTTTTGGCGTGTACTTTTGCGAGATTCTTGCTTTCCCTTTCTCCCGAGCATGTTCGCTCAAGGGTGTTCGGAAAATTTTCTCTGCACTGATTATGCTGAGTACCTTTGCAAGATTCTTGTTTCCCATTTTTCCCGAGCATAGTGGCTCAAGGGGCTTCGGGAAGTCACAACCGCTTTTTTCGTGGCGAGCACCTTCGCGGAAATCTGTCTTGGACAATTTGGTATACTTGAAAATTTTTCTCAAGACCATTCTTCTCTAGACCATTCTGTACTTAGAATATTTCTTGTACAATATACTTCTTCCGCTCAACCTTAGGCGTAGAATCTTTTCAGGGCGTCTGAATGCCAAGTGTTTTTCAATTCTACGCCTTCGGCGTCGCCAAGCTTGTACACGCCTTTTCGTACTTCGGCGAGAACCAGATAAGGTCCTTCCCAATTTGCGTGAAGTACTCCGTGAGATGGCCTTCGGGGTGCAAAGTCGGCCTTTCGGAGAACGAGGTCTCCTTTTTTGATTTCTTTTGGCCTGGCTTTTAAGTTGATAGCCGCGGCCACTCTTTGCTGGAAAGCTTTTCTTCTCAGCTCGGCTATTTCTCTGTGTTCGGCCACAAGGTCGAGCTTGGTTCTCAGACCGAGGTCGTTTCCGCCTTCATCAAATACTTGCACCCGTATTGAAGGCTGAACTATCTCTATTGGGATAATGGCCTCTGTTCCGAAGACGAGTGAGAAGGGAGTTTCCCCTGTGGCTCTTCGTGGCGTCGTTCGGTAGCTCCACAATACACTTTGGAGTTCTCCTGGCCATTTCCCCTTGGCTTCCCCAAGTCTCTTTTTCAGGCCATCTTTTATGGTCCTGTTTGATACTTCCACCTGCCCATTGCTTTGGGGGTGAGCTACTGGGGCGAAGTGCATCTTTATTTCGAGGTCGCTGATGAATTCCTGGAATCCTTTGTCTATGAACTGGGATCCATTATCAGCTACTAGTACCCTCGGTATGCCAAATCTGCATACGATGTTTTTCCATACGAACTTCTGCACTTCTTTTGCCGAGATAGTTGCTAGTGGTTCTGCCTCTACCCACTTTGAGAAATAGTCCACTGCTACCACGCAGAATTTCACGCCTCCGGGCGCTGTGGGGAGTGGCCCAATGAGGTCTATACCCCAGACTGCGAAGGGCCAAGGATAGTCTGCCGACGTTACCATTTCCGAGGGTATCCTCTGGATTTTTGCATGTCTCTGGCAACTACCGCACTTCTGGACGAACTGCCTTGCGTCCTTTCTCAGGGTAGGCCAGAAGTATCCTTGGCGGAGTATCACTGCTGCAAGGGCATCAGTTCCAATGTGCGAGCCGCACATGCCTTCGTGGACTTCTTCGAGGACCATCTCAGTATCCTCTTCGCCCACACATCTCTGCAGCGGATTTGCATATCCTTGCCGATATAACTCTTCACCAATCAGGAAGAATCTTCCGGCGCGTCTTCGCAGTCTTGTAGCATTGCCGGCGTCTTCGGGAAGCTCATTCTCTACGAGGTATCTCTTTATGGGGTCCTTCCACCCCATTCCCGAGGTCGTTACGCTTAGCACGGAGATGCTTGGATGGTCTAGCACCTCGGTGTATGTTTTGGACTTTGCTAAGCAATCTGCCTCAGTGTTATTCCGCCGGGGTACATTTTCGATCCGTACGGCGTCAAACTCTTGGATGAGTTTTCTTACCAGCTCGTGGTATTTTGCCAAGATGGGGTCCTTCGCCCCATAATCTCCTGCCGTCTGCCGAACTACCAGCTGGGAATTGCTGTGAGCCCTTAAGTTTCTCACGCCAATCTTTCTGGCCAAGCGTAATCCCGCTATGAGGGCTTCATACTCAGCCACATTATTGGTGACGTTGAAGCTGAACTTGATAGCCTTCATCACCTCTAGGCCTTCGGGTCCTCTGATAACTATTCCAGCTCCCTGGTGTTCGGACCCCGAGGCTCCGTCAACATGCAAGGTCCATTCTGGCTCACCTTCTTTCGGATCTGAGTGGTTCTCCTCAGTGGTGGGTATTTCGGCGATAAAATCTGCCAATGCTTGGGCTTTTATGGCCTTCCGAGGCTCATACGTGATTTCGTGTTCGCCAAGCTCTATGCACCACTTGGAGAGCCTTCCCGAACGATCAACTCTCTTCATGACATCCCGTAGTGGTAGACTACTTCGGACGATGATGGGGTGAGCCTGGAAATATGGTCGCAGCCTTCTTCCTGCAAGCACCAAGGCGTATATAGCTTTTAGAAGCAAAGGGTACCTGACCTCGGCGCCGTGCAGGGACTTGCTGACGTAGTAGACCGGCCATTGTTTCGGCCCTTCTTTTTTTATCAGGACCGAGCTCACGGCCTTTTCTGTGACGGCGAGGTACAGTACGAGGGGTTCTCCCACCCGAGGTTGCCGCAGAGTCGGCAGGCTGGCCAGGTAGACTTTGAGTTCTTCCCAGGCCTTTTGGCAATCTCCTTCCCAGGGATGATTGTTTCTTCCGAGGTCGCCTTCCATCTTTGCTGCCTTTGTGAGGACTTTGAAGAAAGGTCGACACCTATCTCCGTACCTGGAAATAAACCTGCTCAGAGAGGTTATTCTTCCGGTTAGTCTCTGCACGTCTTTCACTGTGGCAGGAGTTCGGAACTCAAGTAGAGCCTTAATCTTCTCAGGATTGGCGTCGATGCCTCTTTCGGATACCATGTACCCAAGGAATTTTCCCGACGTCACCCCGAAGATACACTTCTCGGGGTTAAGGCGAATCCCGAAGGCTCTGAGCTTTTGGAAGGTTTCCTCCAAATCTGCAACGTGGTAGCCGGGCAGCTTGCTTTTTACTATCATATCGTCAACATATACTTCCATGTTTCTCCCCATTTGGTCTTTAAAGACCTTGTTCATCAGTCTCTGGTAGGTGGCTCCTGCATTTTTCAGCCCGAAGGGCATTCTGATATAGCAGTACATTCCTCCCTCGGTGATGAAGGCAGTTTTCTCTTCATCTTCCGGGTCCATCCTTATCTGATGGTAGCCGCTGAAGGCATCTAGGAAGCTCAGGAGCCCGTATTCGGCCGTTGAATCTACCAGTTGATCTATTGGCGGGAGGGGAAATGAGTCTTTCGGGCAAGCATCGTTCAAGTTTCTGAAATCAATGCACATCCGGAGTTTGCTGCTACCTTCTTTTGTGGCAATGACCACGTTGCTTAACCATTCGGGGTATTTTACCTCCCTGATAACTTCAGCATCCAATAGGCGCTGGACTTCGGTTTTCACAAAGTTGCTTTTGTGGGCTGAGATGCTTCGTTTCTTTTGCCTGATAGGTTTTGCTTCCGGGCTTACTTTGAGGCTGTGCTGTATTATGCCAGGGTTCACTCCTGGCATGTCTTTCGGCGAGTAGGCAAACAGATCTTTATTTTTTAGCAGAAAGGATACAAGATTTTCCTTATCACCTTTGGCCAAGCTCTTCCCTATTCGGGTAGATTGTCCTGGGACAATGTTACGGCCCTTCTAGAGGGAGGTAAGGACTTTAGAATTTAGTTTAGAAGTTTAATTTAAGTTTGTCTAGCAAGAATTAAGAAGTTTGCCAAAGTTCACTAAGTTCCGACAAGAATAAAGCTCTGAACTAAGTTCAGGGGCAAAATGGTAATTTTGCACCCTGAGTGGCCGGGACGAGTCCCGAGTGTTTTAAAATGAATTTTTAGAACTTAACTTTTAACCTTAACTCAAACTCAACAAATAGACAAGAATTTAATCAAGAATTGTCAAGTTACAAAGATGGGGGACCTAATTGCACTTAACTTGAAACCTTGGTGATCTTGGTTGCTAAGTGAGGGTTTAAGAAGGGAAAGAGGGGGAGAAGCTACCATTAACACGTTCTTAAGCTTCCCTCACTCATTTCTCTCTCAAATTGAACTTGGAATCAAGTGATCTTGGTGTCAAGAGGCGCAATTAAGGGTGTTTAAGCTTGGAGGATGCATTTTCAAGCTTGAATCCATGTTTTTGAAGCTTGGAGAGGCGTTTTTCTCCATCCCCTGTTTTTGAACGAGGTATGATTCATGTTCTTGATTGAATTCGTGTTATTTGGTTGATTGGAAGCTTGGGTTTTGGTTGGAAGAGGTGTTTTTGATGTTTTAGAGCTTTGTTTTGGTATGGTTTTGTGTAGAACTTTGGAAGCTTGTTTGGAAGAGGAAGGGTTCGAATTCTTGCTTGTTCTTGGTGTTAAGGTAAGGGAGAAAGTGTTTTTAAGTTGTTGGATTGCTTTTGGATTAAAATGGATTGAGAAAGTTGAGTAATTTTTGGTTATGGTATGAAGAAACGTTTTGGGAATTATGATGGACTAGCTAAATTCGAAGGGTTGGTTTGATGCTTCTAATGCATCATAGTTTGGCTTTGATAGTTGGTTTTGTTCCTTGCAACATGTACTTCATGTGTATGAAATTTGGTAACTTTTGATGCATGTTTGCTATATGTATTTGGTTGCCAAAGTTCGTAGCAGCAATCGGCCAAATTCTGCATTTCTGCAGAATTGGCGACGCGGCGCCAATTGGCCCGAAAATTGGCGACGCGTCGCCAATTCAATTTTTCTTCACAGAGCGTCTGCTCGTCGGCGACGCGTCGCCAATTCCTTTTTGCCTTTGGCGACGCGGCGCCAACACAAGAAAATGGGGGGTTTGACTTTTTGCTGCGTTGACCCGACCGAGACTACGGAAGGTTCGGAACGTGCCTAAGGGTCCGAGGATCCCGATGGTACTCCGAAACTTCCGAAAGTCCCACCGGAAGTATGAGTTTTCTTGAACTGTTTGAGGTAAGTAAGTTGCTTAGGCAACAAGTAAGGAAACAAATGTTGCAATTGAACTTAATTAGCTATCAATAGCTCAGGTGAGAGGTTTAGAACCCTCATCGGCCTAGCCGTGCCGGAGCCACGAGGCCACGAGGCGAAACCTTGTTCATCTAGTTTACATCAAAGAGGCCCTGCGGCCTAGTCTACAAGTCCCATCATAAATTCCCCTGCATAACAACTAGGTGAGAGGTTCTATGTTTGAATGAGGCTTGCTAAGGTTCGCCCTTGAGCCATATGATAGGTTGCTAAGTGATAGCGCTTGGCCTATATGTCAGGTTGCTAAGTGTTGGCGCTTGGCCTGTATATGTGTCAGGTTGCTAAGTGATTGCACTTGGCCTGATACAGAGGACTACTTGAGGAGAGGTCTACCGGCCTAGTATATATATATGACTAGTACCCTCATGCTGTGTGAGCTCGCAGCCAGAGTCCTAGTAATTTTTCTTGCAGGTACATCGAAGACCCTTACTGAGAATGTTGAATTCTCACTCCCTGTTTGTTATGCAGAGTCTGAAGTAGCAGGACCGGATAATCACTGAGGATTATCACGGTAGTACCTTTTTGTCTGTAAAGGTACGGTAGTTGAGAAACTTTAAGTTTCTAGCCTGCTTAAGTGTTTAATTGGTCTGTTGGTCAGGCTGTGGTACTAACTTGCTTCTTCCTTTGGCTGCAGAGCCTAGTAGCACTTGGCACAGGACTTGTGAGACTCGCCACTGGGACAGGAGTCCAAAGTGGGAGCTAGGGTAAAAGATCTCAGCAAAGTCTTGTATTTTGATACAGTACTTTATTTTGCCTCCAGTATTTATGTTATAAAGAGTCCTTGACTCAGGGGATTGTTCTCTGGGTGAGAGCATTAGTTACTTATGTATAAATGCTTTCACGAGCGGTGTATGTGTAGTTAATCACTCAAAGGTTGATTTTGCTATGCTTTGGCATTTTGTATTTATTTATATAGAATTTTACTTAGCCGGCTAAATGTCTAAATGATTAAATGTTTTATGGTTTTAATAAACCAAGTCAAAGCATAAGTGCATACATATTGCATTTCTAGGTTAATCAACTAGTAGCATTGGATTTAATCCACACACATAACCAGCTAGCCAATTACAATCCACCGTGAGACAAACGCTCACAGGGTATCCCGGGCAGGGGCATGGGGATCGTGTCAGACAAGATCTACTGCTTCCGTTTCTGCTTCTGCGGGATCTCCTTCTTTGCCTTTCTCCTGCGCCTTTGCCTCCACCGTTTGTGTAGAGTTGTTTGCCGGAGCCTTCCGTGTTTTTACAAACACCTTTCTTACCTCGGCTTGGTCGATGAAGACCTCTGCATCTCCATCCTTGGTGGCGAATGTGACAGTCAAGTACTTCACATCGGGGCGAATGTGCAGGTTCCCCTGAGTCTGCCTTCCAAGGATGGCGTTGTACGAAGACGGGACATCCATGACGATGAATCTTGCCATTGTGGACGCGTACGACTCAGCTGCTCCGTCTACCGAAGTGCCTTTCATCATCAAAGGGAGGTCGATCCATCCGAGGACGGGTAGTTCGGATGGCCCAATGCCGAAGGTGGGCGTGGTGACAGGTTTAAGCTCGCTGCTGGTGATGCCCAAGCTCGGCAGTAAGTGCGAGAATAGGACGTCAGCATTTGAGCCATCATCAAGCAACACTCTCTTGACGTCCCAGTTCCCTATTCTCGCCATTATCAGCAGCGGGTCGTCGTGGGGGAAGACGACAGTGGAGCCATCTTTGCGAGCCAATTTCTTTGATGGACTTTGATACTCCATAACCGCAATTTCTCTGGCCTTCCGCTTTCTTTCCGAGGATGGGAGCCCCGTGGTGATGGTTTGGATGACCCCTACTGGAGGTGGAAGGCGCCTTTTTGGACTTCTGTTTCTCCGCCTGTCGGAGTCATAGTCCTCGTTTTCGGCCCTCTCTTCCTCCTCTTGTCTGCCTTTTGGGGAGGGCATCCGCAGATACTTGCGAAGTTGGCCCTGTTTGATCAGCGACTCTATGTACTTCTTCAGCTGGAAGCAGTCTTCGGTGTCATGACCGTGGTCGCGATGAAACTGGCAGAACTTCTTGGCATTCTTCTTATTATCGGCGGCCATGGCCTTTGGCCGCCGAATCTGCGTCCCTTGCCTTTCCAGCGCCATGAGAATGTTGGTCCGTGTCGTGCTCAAGGGTGTGAAACTTTGAGGTTTCTTTCCTCGCATTCGCCGTGGTCGACCTGCGTGTTCAGAAAGATACCGAGCTTGCTGGCTGGACCCTTCGGCGCGGTGATGATCAGACTTCGGCCCCGCCATCCTCAATTCCTCGGCTGTCATGTGCTGCTCTGCCCTTCGGTAAAATTCTCCGAGGGTCTCCGGGGGGTCCTTTGAGAACTCGTAGAACAGCTGTGAGTCACGCCGAAGGCCCCGTGTCATAGCGAGGATGCGGATTTCGGGCCGGAAGTCCGGGACGCTGAGTGCTTCCCTGTTGAATCGTTCGACATAGTCTCGGATCGTCTCTCCGTTTCTCTGCTCTATGTCGAATATCTGTACAGGCATTTTGGCCGTCGGCCTGCTCCCAATGAACTGCTGGGTAAAGGCTGTGGACAACTCCTGAAACTCAGTGATAGTCCCTGGGGGCAACGAATTGTACCATGCTGTTGCTGGGCCCGTGAGGGTGACTTCAAAGCATTTGCACATGGTAGCGTCATCAGCTCCGTGCATTATCATGCTCCGCCTGTACTTCGTCAGATGGGCCTGTGGATCAGTCCGGCCATCATAGATCTCCAGCCTAGGCACTCTGAAGTCGCCTGGCATAGCTGCCTCAACGACGGTGCGAATAAACGGGGAGCCATCTTCGCATAACGCCCCCGACAGCCTGTCCCAAACGGGTTTTCTGGTCACTTGCTTTTCCACTCTGTCCAGCCGTGCCAATATCCTTTCCATAAGCGCAGTGGCGCTAGGACCATTTTCGCGGGAGGGTGATCGACGGCGCCTTTTCAGGGAGCGAGTTCGGCGCGGAGGGGTCAGGGCCCTCGCCTCGGGCGACGAACTGCTTCGCTGTGAGACTCTCGGTCGCTTGGACCCGGTTTGTCCCACAGGCCGTTTCCCGATGGCTATATCTTCTGTGGATGATTCTCCGCGAGGATCTCCACTTTCTGAACTGCGGTGTGTAGACTTGGGGCTTCTCTCCCGAGGGCGTGTTGATGAGGAGGGTTTCTGGGCCTGTGACTGCTGTGGCCATCTTCGGTCGATCTGCTGAGTCATTTTAGCAACGACCGAGCGCTGAAAGTCCCTCAAGAAGCTCATGGTGATTACCAGAGGGCGGTCCTCCTCGGGCGTAGAAGTCTCTGGGAGTGTCTGCTCAGCAGCCGGTTGTATCTCAGGCGCGGACGAGGACCTTGGGAGTCCCTTGTCCTTAGAACGCCGAGTCTCAACGACGGCAATCTGCGAGCGGCTTCCCACAGACGGCGCCAAATGATGGCCCAGGGCCTCATCGTTGTGAGTCATGATGACTGTTGAGGAGACTTCTAGGAGGAAGAAAGCCTGGAAGGTGGATCGCCTCAAGGAGAGTACCTGGAAAACTGGTAAACAGGGTTAGGAGGCCCCCGGAGTGTTTTTCCGGGGGGGGAGCCTCCGACGCCCAAGTCAGTGGTGGCCGGAAGAAGGAGAAAGTCACTAGCTCAAAGAGAAAGGCAGAAAAGTCTCGCCTGGTATCTTCTCAGAGTATGGGAGCTGTATCTCCGGCCTGCCAACCTCCTGTCAAGTATTTATTTCCTGTATATATAGGAATACCTAGCCCGTTCAGATCATGACACGTGTGCGGTCGGATGCTCCTGAACGTCTGGGCGTAGGGGACAGATAGTTGGTAACTAGATGGCCTCGAGCCTTGTGCTGAGACGGGCCATGATATGATTCTGATGGCGTCTGCGCGTCAGGGCGACTTTTTACGTCTGTGGTGGGACGTGTCAGAGGCTTCCTTAAATGCTTCCTTAAATGCGCCTGCCGTACTCCCGAGGTCCCTGGGCGAGGTCGTCCTCTAGTTCGGACAGAGCCTCTTCGGGAAGCCTACCCTCAGTTCGGGGGTTCCCAGTTCCAGGGGGTTCCGCCTTCGGGGATATCATATTCGGGCAGCAATGTCTGGTGCCACTTTTCCGAAGGCGCGTTGTTCACAACCTTGGGGGGCGAATGGAGTCCTCAAGTTTTACTGGCGTGCCGAGGCTCGGAGCTCTCAGGCTATCTCCCGAGGTGCATGATTCCACCTATTCCCGGGAAGCGCCAGTTCTTCTGGCCGTTGTTGTGGCAGGGTATTCGGCCAGATTGAGGCGACAGCCTTTGGCTATCAGTATGTGAACATTTGTGGGCTGTTTTGCTATGTATGAGGATGCTATGCATAGGCTGCCTAAGTGTGCAATATAGGCTACTTGTTTTGTAAATTTTGGTATTGGCCACGTAAAGATGCTAGCTATAAGGGAATGTAATTCCCATGTGTCTTGGATATGTATGGAATAGCCTTCAGTGGCTTACCCCGTGTGAATGAAGTGTTTGCATGCTTATAAAATTTTGTATGGGCAAAATGGTCATAAAGTGATCAGAATTTTGACTCTACACTCAAAGTTCTCTATCTCCCTTTGTAGAATGAATGTTGGTATGAAATTTTGACCACACCTAGAGCACGTCTGGGGATTGAACTGGGATTAAGAATTTCGGAATTTGGAGCCCTGTAGCCAAAGATATGACATGTGAAAGTTGGCTAAGTTACTGTTTATTTGGTTAGAATTTTGTAACCAACTTAAAAAATCCATAACTTGGTCCATAGATGGGGTATTGATGTAAAAAAAAATTCCCTGGTTTGATCTAAGTTTCTAATTGATAATGGAGCAAACAAAATAGGGTTACATGTCTAGAATGATACAGTTTATTGGAGGAAGTTTGGGTGCAGCGGCTGGAATTTTTGAACCTAGTAAGAATGCTTAATGTGTGGAAGCGAAAACTAAGACTTGTGCTAGTGTCTTATTTCTTAGCTACCATAGTGTTCATAAATGTGAATATGTGTGTTATGGTTAGACCAATATGCATGTATTTTCATAGTGCTCAAGAGGGTCACTTTAGAATGTACACTAGGGGCGTTGTTCTGGTGACCTATAGGACACAGAAATCCTGGGAGTTTAAATGTACAGTTTTGGCACCATAATTGGATTACCCTATAGTGGGTAACACTAACTGTACCTCAAAAGAACCTAAGGAAAGTGGTATGATTATGAGCTAAACAAGGCTAAGGTTAAGTGCTAAGCCCATTTTGAGAGGGGGACTTAAATTTGAAGAAAAACTTGGCCAAGAAGCCAAGTACAAAAAGGGGCTCTCAAACACACCTTTGTGTGCATTCATGTGATATGAGGACTTTAAAGTCTAAAAAGCTAAGGAGAATTGTGTGAGCTTAATCCTAAAGGTTAAAACACAAGTGAGGGTAGCCACACAAACCCAACAAATGTAAAGAACACAAAAGAAAGAATAAGGCACCATAGAGTGCACCAGAGGACATGTGCTTATAAAGGATTTAATGACTAATGCCTTGAAAGGAATTATATGAGATTGATTCTTATCATTTAAATGGAAATGAAGGCTACAATGTGGGCTAAGAGAAGGTAGAAAACACAAGGAACTTATGGAAAGACCTCAAATGCTCTTAGATGCACTCTAAGTGTAGCTACATTCAATGCAAAGTTTGAGGGCCTATTGGCCAAATTAATTGATGAAGTGGGTGCTTAATATGTGCCACTAAATTAAAACAAGATGAAATGAAGTATTAAAATAATTGAGCTTCTTGGAAGGAGTTTGGACCAAGGACTAGTCAAAGTCCTTGGCGGACAAGTCCTTAGCAGCCAAGTCTATTTGGCCACCGTTTGATCTTTAGCCTTCAGGGCAACTTCAATGTAGCTTCTTACCTATTTCCTAGCTATTTCTTAGCTCATTTACAACATAAAAACATAGACCAAAGCTTGGTAAATTCCACCAAAAATTAAAGAAACAAAAACCAAAGGAGAAAACCAACTTGTTAAAATCGAAACTAAGTATGGCATGCCAATGATGGTTCTATTTGTGAGTTGATGTATCCTTGCTTTCTTGCTATCTTCTCACCCTCTACTACCTATCCAAACCCCTAAAAGACATGCTAAAGCTACCAAAAAGAAAGGAGGAAAAGAAGAACAAAAGCAAGGCAAATCCAAAGCATGATGGCGCACAACTAGCTCATGGTGGTGTCTATGTTACATGATGTGTGATTAAGCTTCCTTGATGCCATTTTAGCCATAGGTAAGGACCCATATGAAGATTCTTCTCTTGTATTTTAAAGGGGAAAAGCTACCCTAGGGAATGGCTAAAGGCCAAAGGAACCTAGAGGCTATGTATGCATTAAGGACTATGGTAACCTAGGTAGTTTACTTTTGGCAAGCATAGGGTTTTTGTTCAAGTTGGGCCAAGCTTGATCAATCACCTAGAGCTTTATTTAATTGGATCTAATCAAAGTTATCACAAGAAAAAAGTGAAGGAAAATCATGCTTGCTTTGTTTAGAAAATCATATGTATGTTGTGTGTGTGTTTGTGTGCTTCTTTGTTTGGATGTGTGTGCTAACCCCTATTTTATATATTTGTATCTCATATATACTACTTTTGGTGTTTTCTTTGTCTTCAGATGCAGGTTATTAAACAAAATTGGAGGTTTACATGTATAGGAATGTTGTAGACATTGTGAAGGCACTAAGTACTGTATTTGGTTACTGAGTACCTATATACTCATGTCCTCTTTTGCCCATTTTAGGCAAAGAAGTGTAAGATTGAAGGGCTAGGGAACCTCTAGAAAAGGTCAATGTACAAGAGCTATACTCTAGAATTATGGCTTATGCAATAGGAAGTATACAAAAGTTCATAGAAATGGACTAATGGTTGTGTCATGTTGCTATGATTGTAGGCCTTGATGGTTGTAGTGGGACTTACTATGTTTATATCCATACTGGTATGAGTGAATACTAGAAGAGTAATAAGGCAGTTAAGTATCAGGTCAAGGTAGAGGTCAAAGTGATTGTGGGCTTAGAGACAATTTAAGCCTGACTATGTGTTAGTGTTGTGCGCAAAAGCCAATCATGAGATGATTGTATTTTTGCACATTGAGTCATGATATATTATTAAGGCATTAATCCAGCAATTATGTTTGTTGTTTTGTTTCTACGTAACATAATAAACATAATTGTAACCCTAGAATAATGACATTCTCAAACGTCCCTGGTCGAGTATTATTGTGGAGCGGGTTGCAATAGTACACAATGACTAGCATATGTGGAGACTAATATGAGATATGTAGTCTACATATGGGTACAAGTTGGAGAACTTGTCTACATATACCCTGATCACTATTTGGATCATTATGTGAGTGTCATAAGTGATTCTCATAGTGATCATGGTATATGTAGTCTTTCGACCTAAGATCATCAAGGTTCCCTACATGTGAGTCACATACTTTGATACTTTCCTTTGTTGCTCGTAACTGAGTGAACTTGAAGGAGGTCATTGGGTATGCCACATATCATGCGGAGGGATTTGTATGATTAAGATGGGATTTGTCCCTCCTATGTAACGGAAGTGATATCTTCGCGCCCCTTGAAAGACTGAGACTTAGAAAATGCATGGCCATGCTCAGATGAGTTGATATACGATATCAATGTCATCAGTTTAAGTTGGTCTACTCGATAATCAAGAAACCAAAGATTGGCCTATACGAGAGTGACACATTCCATGTCTCGTACTTAGTCTTGATATCTTGGACAAAGGGACAATGGCATATATTGATGATGATCGTAAAGGTTTAGTTGAATCACCGACAATCTTGTCACTTGGGTAGCAATGATGTGTTGGTAGACACCGCTCATTGCTTATGATCATAAATGTGATTTATGATCATTGCCAATGTGATAAGAGTGTATTGGGTCGCACACATAGAGCTATTTGGATCATTAGAGTGCATGGGCTAATTATTTGGGTTATGGTTTCACAATAATTTTGTATTAATAATGGGCCCAAAAGTTGAGCCATTATTAAGCCTAAAATTGAAGCCTAATTGGATCAGGGCTTTGAAACCCATTAGGCCGGGAAGTTGAGTTTCACTATAAATATAACTTTTAGTGAGAAATTCATAGGTCTCCTTGCCCTAGCCTCCCAAAATAACAGCCGCACTCTTCTCTTGCAATTCCTTGGAGGATGCAAGCTAGCACTGCGAGCACAAGAGAAACGCATCTGCCGGGACGTGGTGGAAGTGTGGTGATCCCGAGAGGCTCGTGTGGATACCATAGAGAGCTTGAACACGTCAACTGTTCAGGTTTTATGATTTGACTCTACAGTTGAGTGAGAGATCTCAACCGAAAATTAGGAATGAAAATTTTTGAAGACCTGATTTACCCTATTTTACTTGGATCCTGGAGGGTTTCGGTTAAATTTCACTGCGCTATTTGGCTCCCGAAACCCAACACTATGTCCTATGCTTGACACCTAGTGGACCAAACTTTTGTTGTACATAACTTTGGGTCATGTAGTTCCTTTTTGTCAAATTTTGGCCTGTAAATGTTTGTATGTAACTAATTGCAATAGGACTTAGAGTAAACATGGCTAGTGCCTTATATGTACATTTGGGCTTGGGAAAGCCTTAAGGCACTTTTTGTAACAAGCTAGGTTGTATGCATACTTATGTGTGTGTGTGTGTATATTTTGGTTAAGGCATTGGGTAGGCCCCCAATAAGTCCCTAAGGACATAGGACACACACCTAAGACACCTAGCTTCATTAAAACCCCATTTTCACTTATAAAGTCACCTAAGTAATTTCAACTAATTGAATTCCATCAACTAAGTGAACTAAATAAACTAAGTAAATCTTATTAGAACTTCAAATGCTTGAGATTCCTACCCGAGTAAGGTAAAGATTGGGTTATCAATCCCGAGAGTTGGAGTCTAATTCACGATAATAAAATCAACTGAGTGGCTAAAAATAACTGGTTTATCTAAAACCTCTTAAAAAGGTTTAGGGTGGGGGTTAATTGGGTCCTGACCAAAATAAGGCATGGTAACACTACTAGGTACAATTTCATACATTGACATTGAGTAACCAAGCAGTGTAAGAGTGGAACATGGTAAACTAGTGTTGGTGAACAAGAACCATGGCCTAGTTAGCTAATTGTTGCAACTAGTGCACCAAGGCATGGTGAGTATGGGCATTAAGTGGTACAACTTGCTCTAGTTAGGAGAGTCTACTTGAGGAAGTGAGGCACTAATCCTAGGGTGGCTAATGAGTGACATAACTATAACAAGTTAGCTAGAAACACCTAAAGGCCAAGGAGGGCACCAAAAGGCTAGTAGGGGCACATAGGTACATTTGGGTCCCATGTGAGACTTAGAGCCTATCGATGGCCTAAGTTGGATAATGTTGGTTCTTTGAATGGATTGGGAGGTTAATTGAAACCCAAGTAAGTGCAAGCTACTAAAGGGAGTAAAAGGAACACCAAGGGCTCTAAGTAGTTAAATGACTCGGAAATCAAGCTAAGTTACTAGAGCATTTTGATGGGCCTTATAGGTGCAAGGTAGCTAGGCTACCTTAATGCATCTGAGACCTTAGTATGTGCTATGAAATATGAGGAGCACTTAGATTAAGTATGAATCCTAGAAGTGGCCATGGCATTCAGTTGTAGTGAGTGCTAACTCAATAATAGTTCAAGTTTCACCAAGGTTGAGGCTTAGTAAAACCTGGCCACCTAGTCGAGCCCTAAACTTTAGGGGCTAAAGTGAGATCCTAGTGCACCTAGGGGTGGTATGCCTGGTTACTTAGCTAAGTCTTGGACTATAGTAACCAAAGTCAAAACCTAGTACACCCAAATTGGATTTGCCATGTGCTAGTCATGGTTCACCATAGGAAAGGTGAAAGTTTAGTAACATCTAGTGACATGTAGCATCTAGTAGATGAATTCATTGAGCGAGTTGATAATGTGAAACCAAAGAAGGTTAGTAACACCTAATGACGCAAAGCATCTAGAAGAATGCCTCATGACAAACCCTAACTTCCGGAGGCCATAACTTTTGCTACAGTTATCAGAATGCCTATTATAATATATTATTTTTTAAGGAAATTTCACAGTTGATGGGTGTCACCAAGGCTTTTCCATTTTTGACTACACTTTTTAGGTATCCATCTTTTAAATATTGTGTTAATTTTTACCTAATTATTTTCAATTTCCTTAACTATTTTGGATTAGGGTTTCTTTGTAAGCCTATAAATAGGCCTTCTTATGTTATTATTAGACAGCTTATCAATAATATTGAAGTATTTTTTGGAGCATTTGCTATCTCTATCAATGAATTCTCATTTTTTTATTAATTAAGTGTGTTGCTTGATTAATTTTTATTTATCACTACGTCAGGTGTTATTAGAGCACGTTGAATTACCTACTCTATGACTGGTGACTATAACAGGAGCAGACAACGTGTTACTAAAAAACCTAGGTCGGAGGACTAAAGGGAGCCATTAGGGGAGATGGAGTACCAGATCATCCAATGATTAGAAGTTCTTTTGGAGGAACACTTCAAGAAGATCTTGGAGAGACTTAGTGTCCTTAACCCTCTTGAAAATAGGGATAAGGATGAAGATAGGCAACATGCCAGGGAAGAACTTGCCGTAGGCCATGCTGCTCAGAGACTTGTTCTTGCTTGGGTTTGTAGACAAATTGTCAACAACAGTAATTCTAAATTGGATGAAGATTGTCCTCCTTATAATGGATTTTAGAAAGATCAAGATGTAGGAGGTTGTGGAGGAGACTTCATGTTCATGATGGATATTCTGGCCTTTAGTAGAGATTTCAGTATTAAAGATGTTCTTAATTGAATAGCTGAGGTTGAGTGGTTCTTCGAGTATCATGATGTCCTGTATAAGAAGAAAGTAAAGCTGGTGGCCTGTTGATTGAAGGAAATAGCTTCTACCCGTTAGGAGAAGATAAAAGAGAGGAGACAACATGACAAAAAATAGTCGATATGGTCATGGGTGCGGATGAAGCGGATGATTTAGAGTGACTTTCTACCCCCAGACCATGAGTAGATTTTGTTCCAGCAATACTAGCAATGTCAATAGAGGTCACGGTAGGTTTAAGATTAAACAATAGAAGTTGTGCAGTTGTCCTAATGCAATACTATGGGAGACATTGAGGAGCAGATGATGTCACAATTTTTAGATGGGTTGAAGCTTGTATTTTGGGAAAAAAAATTAGGATTCTTCCTATGTGAAATTTTGCTGAAGCTCAAAATTTAGCATTCAAGGTAGAGCTATCGGTTTAAGAGAGGGGGAGATAAGAGTTTCCTCTTAGAAACTACCTGGCAGAAGGATCTTGGAGTTTGGTTGAGAAGATGAAGGTGTTACCTGAACCTGCTCTACATAAAAGTTATTATTAGAAAGAAAAGGCAATAGGGAAGCAGAAGGTTGGAGAGAATAAAAAGGCTTTAAAGGTGATGAACCATTACTCGAAACTAGAACGTAATGTTTGTTATCATTGTCGGGAGCCTGACCACTTCTCTAACAAGTGTTCACAGCATAATGCTAATGTTGTTGATAAGGAGGATGATGAGGAAATTGTTTGTGGACCTAAGGAGGAAGAAGAAGAATATATGGGCCAAGGGGAAGATTGTGTAGAGCGGGAGAATTATATGGTACAGAAGTTGCTGTTGGCTCCAAAACAAGAAAACCAAACCCAACGCTATAAATTGTTTCATAACTGGTGCAGAATAATTAATTAGTTGTTTGATGTTGTTATTGATAGCAGGAGTTGCAAAAGTATCATTAGCAAGGATGTGGGTGTGGCATTTGGGATTGAAGACAGAAAAGCATCTAGACCATTACACCATTGGATGGATTAAATCGGTGGATATAATTCAGGTGATTGAACAGTGTATGGTACTTTTTTCGAATGGGAAATATTGAGATGAGATTTATTTTAATGTTATGGATATGGGCACTTATTGCTTTGTTAGTTGGTGGACCATGGAAGTTTAATGTTATAGCATAGCATCGTGGGTGGGATAATGTGTACAGGTTAGAGAAAGAAGGGAAGAAATTTGTGGTCTATCCACAGCAGCAAAAAAGTTGCCGACTAAAAAATTCTAAAGTAGGGGGTGAGCTTTCTTACCCTTACATAGTCTAAACGAGAGTTGTTCACAACAATGAAGGAGGCCAAGGGATTCTACTTTTTGATAGTGAGATAAATCATCCCTGATTTTGGATCTCAAGAAAATTTTTTTTTTAAGCAATTCAAGCATTGTTACAGAAGTTTTGAGATGTGACGCTAGAGAAGTTGCCAGATGGCCTTCTACCCATGAGAGACATTCGACATCATATTGACTTGATTCCTGGAGCAAGTCTGCCTAACTTGCCCCATTACTATATGATCTCGAACAAGTGTGAGGTTCTACTTGGGAAGGTGGAAGACTTGTTGTGAAAGGGATATACCTGGGGGAGCATGAGTCCATGTGCATAACCAACTTTGCTGACACTTAAGTGGAATGGGTGCTAGGGGATGTGTTTTGATAGCCGAGTTATCAATAAGATTATTACTGGCTATAGATTTCCTTTACCCTTATTGGCTGACATGTTGGATGAGTTGTATATTAGTGATATTTTCCAAAATTGATCTCAGGAGTGGATATTATCATATTAGAATTTGACTTGGTGACAAGTGGAAAATAATTTTCAAGACCAAGGGTGGGAAGTATAAGTGGCTAGTTATGTTATTCAGTTTTATCAAGGCATCGAGCATATTTATAAGGGTGATGATTCTGGTACCAAAACCATTTATTAGGAGTTTCATTGTTGTCCATTTTGATGATATCTCGATTTATAGTCATTCAAAGTAAGAGCATGTTTCACACCCGCACCAAGTAGTTGTAGTCTTACAAGAGAATAAGTTGTATATGAACTGAAAGAAGTGCAATTTTATGACTAATAAGGTATTATTCTTGGGCTATGTAGTTAGTGAACAGGAGATTCAGATGGACGAAGCAAAGGTTTAGGCCTTCAAAGAATGGCCTACACCAAAGATAATTTCTGAAGTTTGGAATTTCCATAGGTTGGCCACTTTCTGCAGATAATTTATTTGGGACTTTAGTAGCATTGCTACCCCTATTATAGAGTGTTTGAAGAATTGGAAATTTCATTGGGGTAAGGAGGTAGAAGTGAGTTTTGCATTGTTGAAGGAAAGGTTGTCCACCGTGCCAATTTTTTCCTTGCTAGAATTTGAAGCTTCTCTTTAAGGTGGAGTGTGATGCTAGTGGTGTAGGAGTTGGTGTTGTTGTTTCCCAACAATGTAGGCCAATTACTTACTATAGTGAGAAACTTTTTGATGTGAGGCAAAAATGGACCACTTATGACAAGGAGTTTTGTTCCATTGTGCATGCTATGAAGGTATGAAAACATTATTTGTTTGCTCATGAATTTGTTGTATTCTAACCATGATACATTGAAGTACCTATATAGTCAGAGGAGAATTGGCAAGGATATGCATGGAAGGTGGTCCTAATTTTTGCAAAAATTCCCTTATAAGCTTAAGCACAAGGCGGGAGTTCAGAAAAAGGTTGCAGATGCCTAAAGTTGGCATAAATATTTATTGGTAGCATTGAGACAACAAATTGTTGGCATTGATGAGTTGAAGGGTGTTTATGCTACTAATGAGGATTTTTTTGACATTTGGGAAAAATGCAACAATAAGAACCTGTAGATGACTTCCACATTCATGATGGTTTTCTCTTACGTGGTAATCAACTTTGTATTCCTAAGACTTCATTAAGGGAAAAGGTAATTCTAGATTTGCATGGTGGAGATCTAGCTAGCCATATAAGGAGAGATAAGATTTTTGCAGTAGTAGAGGAGTGTTATTATCGGTCACATATGATAAAGATGTTTCTAGATTTGTGTAGAGGTGTCACATGTGTAAAGTTTTGAAGAGACATTCTTAGCAAGTTTGCACATTCCTTTACCTATTCCAAATAATATTTGGGAAGATTTGTCCATAGATTTTACTCTTGGATTACTCTAAACCCGAAAGAGAGGCAGATTTCATGTTTGATATGGTGGACAGGTTTTCCAAAATGGCGTATTTTATTGTTTGCAAGAAGACATTATATGCAAGTGGGGTTGCCAATTTGTTTTTCCAAGAAGTTGTTCATGTGCATGGAGTGTGTAAAACAATAACATTAGATTGAGACAACAAGTTTCTGGGGCATTTTTGAAGGATTTTGTGGAGGTTGTTTGATTCTTCCTTGAATTATAGTAGTACTACCCATCCATAGATTGACAAAAAAATAGAGGTGGTGAATTGAAAATTAGGTAATCTAATTCATAGCATTTGTGGAGATATACCCAAACAATGGGATCTTGCATTAGCTCAGGCAGAAATCGCATACAACAATGCTGCTCATAGTGCCAAAGTAAAGTTCCCATTTTTAGTGGTTTACAGCAAACCGCCCTAGCATACTCTTGATTTAATGAAGGCTAGATTTAGAGTGAATAATAAGGCTATAGAAAATATGGTAAAGTAGTGGCAGAATATTTAGGCTAAAGTTAACCAGAAATTAGAGTGGGCAGATAGGAAGTATAAGCAGGTTGCTGATCAACACCGTCAGGAGTAGATTTTTTAGGTAAGTGACGAAGTGATGGTGTTTCTATGAAAGGAGAGGTTCCTAGTTGGTACATATGGCAAGTTTCTACCATACAAATATGGCCTATATAAGCTTTTTGGAGAAGATTAACAAAAATGCCTATGTGATTGATCTATTGGATAGTATGGGAATTTCCAAGATATTGAATGTGGTGGATATTTTCCCTTACTATTCTTCTATACAACCTCTATACATAGACCTTCCGGGAAACTCGAGGTTGAGTTTATCTTAATTAAAGGGCACTAACATGGAGTGATTAGCGGACAAGTTCATGGACAGGTTGATCATGCGAAACCAAAGAAGAAGGCAAAAAAATAGGCCTTGCACAAACCTTAACTTCCAGAGGCCATAACGTTTGCTACGGTTATCAGAATACCTATTATAATATGTCATTTTGAAGGGAATTTCATGCTCTACAACTTCCATAATGGCATTTCCCTTTTTGGCACATCTGTTGGGTCAAAATTCCATCATTTTGAGGGGTATCATAGCCTATAAAGTTTGCATTGATTTTATTTCCTAGTTATTTTTTGTTTCCTTAATTATTTTGGATTAGGGTTTATTTGTGAGCCAATAAATAGGCCTCCTTACATCATTATTAGACAACATAAAAAAACTATTGAAATATTTTTTAGAGCCTTTGCTATCTCTACGAGTGGATTCTTGTTTTTCTTATCGAATAAGCATGGTGGTTGATAAATTTTCATTTCTCACTACATCACCTAGTGACCTAATTGGGTCATGAACCTAAGGCACTAGCATGGGACTTTGGTGCACCCAACTTAGCTTTGCCATGTAGGCTTGGATTACTATTGCAGATAGTATTTAATCGGAGGTAGGCAAGTGCCAAGGTGATGACCTAGCACAGTTTAGCAAGCCAAGGCTTGTTAGAGCGAGTTAGGGGCCAGAACTCACAAGACATCGGATAATGTCCTATAGAAGGACTAGGAGGAGGTGATTCCCAATGAACCTGAATGCATGCACATATGTTAAACCTTAGACAATAACAAGCTCACAGTAGTTTTGTGACATATATATTATCCAGTGTCCTTTAGTGTTTTGTTTTGCAAGTACCCTGAAGTCCCTTTACTGAGATTCTATAATTCTCACCCTTCAGTTTATGTGTGCAGTTTTAGGTGGTTTAGTCAACAACCAGAGGATGGTCATCAAGAGCTAGTTTGACCAGATATAAGGTATACTTGCTAGATTATCTTTCTAGACTATTGGTTATGTTATGTACTAACTATGTTGAATTAACCTTAAATAGTGGCTGATTTGGAAGCATAAGGAGAGGTTGGGGGTAAAGGCACCTAATATGCAATGCTCAAGTTGTTAGCCTAGTTTGCTCATCTTAAAAGGCTATGCATGAGTACTTGATTATACTAGATGCGTACAGCAGCATTGCCTAGTTATGTCTTCTAGTTTGTGATTCATGTACATACTAAATGTACTTAGGGTTGATTCTTGTAGGCCATGTGTCTATGGCTTTGGTTAGTGTTATAATTTTTTTAAATGTGGATCTGCCAATGTTTTGAATGTTTTATTTTATGCTTTAGTTAACATGCCAAAATGGCTCACACATTATTTAATGCTACTGTCTAGGTTAGTAGGCATAGGTCACATGTATTAGTTTTTTTATCACAAGAAAAAAAAAACCATTAATTGGAAACCTAAATTAAAAAATTTAATAAATTCCTAGAGGTCTTAGGCAGAAGGCCATTGCAGGTGGCTGGGGGCTATCATAGTAACTCTAGGGGGGAAGGCAAGCTCCACCATACAAGACAACCATTTTGATAAGCTTATAAGAGTGTGAGAAACATTGTTAACCATTCTAGGGACATGAATAAAACAACAAGAGATGAAAACTTCTTGATTGGAAGATAATATCATTTACCACCATGTCTTAAGCACAAAGTGAAGGAGCTTTATAGGTATTCAAAGCAACAATTGTAGCTATATAATCTGACTAACCAATTATGTCCTTCCAACCTTTAGGTCGAGCTTCCAAGAGGCCTTACCAAATTGTCGGCTTTTACAGGTTTGTTATGTCACTAACAAAAGGAATGGCATAAGAGACCGTAAGTAGAACTAACAAAGAATAGTTTATGTCCATAATACCAAGTCTATACAAGCCATAGGGTGCAAACAAACTAGCATCCATGTTTGAGGCATTATAGATGGTAGGCCAGAACACATTCTATGACCCTCTAACTATGACCCTTCGGTGAGACTCACAGCTGTTTTACGAGTTCTCAAAGGACCCCCCGGACACCCTCGGAGAATTTTACCAAAGGGCCGAACAGCACATGACTGCCGAGGAGCTGGGAATGGCTAGGCCGAAGTCCGATCACAACCGCGCCGAAGGGTCCAATCAGCAAGCCTGGCATCCAACTGAACAGGCAGGCCGACCTTGGAGGATGCGGGGAAGCAAACTTCAAAGCTTCACACCCCTGAGCACTACACGGACAAACATCCTCATGGCGCTGGAAAGGCAGGGGACGCAGATTCGAAGGCCAAGGGCCATGACCGCTGATAACAAGAAAAACATCAAGAAGTTCTGCCAGTTTCACTGCGACCACGACCACGACACCGAAAACTGCTTCCAACTGAAGAAGTACATTGAGTCGCTGATAAAACTCGGTGAACTTCAGTAATATCTGCGGATGCCTACCCCAAAAGGAAGAAAAGATGAGGAAGAAAGGGCCGAAGATGAGGACTACAACTCCGACAGGCGGAGAAACCGAAGTCCGGAAAAAGTGCCCTCCTCCTCCTGCAGGGGTGATACAAACCATCACTACGGGGCTCCCATCCTCGGAAAGAAAGCGGAAGGCCAGAGAGATTGCGGTCATGGAATATCAGAGTCCAGCAAAGAAACTGGCTCGCAAGGATGGATCCACCGTCATCTTCCCCCATGATGATCCACTGCTAATCATGGCAAGGATAGGGAACTGGGACGTCAAAAGAGTGTTACTTGATGATGGATCAAATACTGATGTACTATTCTCGCATTTACTGCCAAATTTGGACATCTCCAGCAGCGAGCTCAAGCCTGTCACCTTGCCCACCTTCGGGGTCGGACCGTCCGAACTACCTGTCCTCGGATGGATTGATCTCCCCCTGATGATGAAAGGAACTTCGGTCAACGGAACAGCTGAGTTGTACGCCTCCACAATGGCGAGATTTATCGTCATGGACGTTCCTTCTTTGTACAACGCCATCCTTGGAAGGCAGACACAGGGAAACCTGCACATTCGCCCTGACGTGAAGTACTTGACTGTCACGTTCGCCACCAAGGATGGGGATGCAAAGGTCTTCATAGATCAAGCCGAGGTAAGGAAGGTGTTTGTAAAAGCACGAGAAGCTCCGGCAAATAACCTCGCACAAACAATGAAGGCAAAGGCACCAGAGAAGGACAAAGAAGGAGATCCCACGAGAGCGGAAACGGAAACAGTGGAACTTGCCCCAGGACAATCTACCCGAATAAGGAAGAGCTTGCCCAAAGGTGACAAGAAAAACCTTGTATCTTTTCTACTGGGAAATAAAGATCTCTTTGCCTACTCGCCGAAAGACATGCCAGGGGTGCACCCTGGCATAATACAGCATAGCCTCAAAGTAAGCTTGGAAGAAAAGCCTGTCCGGCAAAAGAAACGAAGCATCTCAGCCCATAAGAGCAACTTTGTGAAAACCGAAGTCCAACGCCTGTTAGACACTGAAGTCATCAGGGAGGTCAAATACCCCAAATGGTTAAGCAACGTGGTGATTGCCACAAAAGAAGGCAGCAGCAAACTCCGGATGTGCATCGACTTCAAAAACTTGAACGATGCTTGCCCGAAAGACTCATACCCTCTTCCGCCAATAGACCAACTGGTAGACTCAACAGCCGAATACGGGCTCCTAAGTTTCCTAGACGCCTTCAGTGGCTACCATCAAATAAGGATCGACCCCGAAGATGAAGAAAAAACCACCTTCATCACCGAGGGAGGAACATACTGCTACGTCAGGATGCCCTTCCGGCTTAAAAATGCAGGAGCCACCTACCAAAGGTTGATGAACAAGGTCTTTAAGGACCAAATAGGGAGAAACATGGAGGTGTATGTTGACGATATGATAGTCAAAAGCAAGCTCCCTCGCAACCACATTGCAGATCTAGAGGAAACCTTCAAAAAGCACAAAGCCTTCGGGATTCGTCTCAATCCTGAAAAATGCGTGCTCGGGGTGACCTCGGGAAAGTTCCTTGGGTACATGGTATCCGAAAGAGGCATCGATACTCCGCCAGGGATACTTCTGGCCTACCCTAAAAAAGGACGCAAGGCAGTTCATCCGGAAATGCGGTAGTTGCCAAAGACACGCGAACATCCAGAGGGCACCCTCGGAAGTGGTAACTTCGGCTGACTATCCCTGGCCCTTCGCAGTCTGGGGTATAGACCTTATTGGGCCACTCCCCGCAGCTCCCGGAGGCGTGAAATTCTGCGGGGTAGTAGTAGACTATTTCTCCAAATGGGTCGAGGCAGAACCGCTAGCAACTATCTCGGCGAAAGAAGCACAGAAGTATGTATGGAAGAACATCGTATGCAGATTCGGCATACCGAGGATACTAGTGGCTGATAATGGATCCTAATTCACAGACAAAGGATTCCAGAAATTTATCAGCGACCTCGGAATAAAGATGCACTTCGCCCCAATAGCTCACCCCCAAAGCAACGGGCAGGTGGAAGTATCTAACAGGACCATAAAAGATGGCCTGAAAAAGAGGCTGGGGGAAGCAAAAGGGAAATGGCCAGGAGAACTTCAAAGCGTATTATGGAGTTACCGAACGACGCCCCGAAGAGCCATAGGGGAGACTCCCTTCTCACTCGTCTTCGGAACAGAGGCCATCATCCCTATCGAGATAGTTAGACCATCAGTACGGGTGCAAGTATTTGATGAAGGTGGAAACGACCTCGGCCTAAGAACGAAGCTTGACCTTGTCGGTGAACACAGAGAAATAGCTGAGCTGAGAAGAAAAGCTTTCCAGCAAAGAGTGGCCGCGGCTATAAATTTACGAGCCAGGCCAAAAGAAATCAAGAAAGGGGACCTCGTTCTCCGAAAGACTGACTTTGCACCCCGAAAGCCATCCCACGGAGTACTTCGCGTGAACTGGGAAGGACCTTACCTGGTTCTTGCCGAAATACGAAAAGGCGTGTACAAACTTGGCGACACCGAAGGCGTAGAATTGAAAAACACTTGGCACTCAGACGCCCTGAAGAAATTCTACGCTTAAGATGGAGCGGAAGGATTGTGTTGTACAAAAAATATCCTAAGTACAGAATGTCCTTGAGAAAAATTCTTAAGTGTACAAAATGGTGCAAGACAGAATTCCGCGAAGGTGTTCGCCGTGATAAAGCGCAGATGTGATTTTCCGAAGTCCCTTGAGCCATCACGCTCGGAAAAATGGAAAAAATCTCACGAAAGTACACGCCGCAACAAGCGCAGAATAGTTTTCCGAAGTCTCTTGAGCGAACGCGTTCGGGATGAATGGAAATGCAAAATCTTGCAAAAAGAGTTAGTCAAATTTTTCTGACTTTCCGAAAAGTCTCTTGAGCGACCTTGCTCGGGACGATGGAAATGCAAAATCTTGCAAAAAAGACTTAGCCAAAAAATATTCATTAAGAATGATCAGGCTTACAAAGAAGAAGTGCCCAAAGAAGGAGCACAAAAATGAAGAGGAAAAAAAAGGAAAAGGCCCCTAAAATAGCCAAAGAGTTCTTAGCGTCCCGGGAGCCACCAGCCTCCGTGCCCTTTCCCACCACCTTCGGCGCCGGAATTATGGAAGGCAGGTTCAGGTGGTCGATTTTTGACCAGGACCACCGAGGCCCCTTGGGAATGTTCAGAGCTTCCAAAAAAGAGTGGTCCAGACCTAGGAACCTCCGAAGGACTTGGTGCCGAGCAAGGCAGAACCCGTCCTGGAAGGCGACCTTGGTCATTTGGTCAGATTTGTCCTTCTCAACCTCAAGGTCCTCGAGCTCATCCTTCAAATCTGCAACGTCCTTCTTCAGCGCCTTCATCCTCTTCTTCACGTCGGGCTCCTTCTTCAAAGACTTGACCTCGGCTTCAAGAGCGTTCTTCTCAGTCACCAACGGCCATATGAGATTGTCAGAATCTGACTTATCCTTGAGAAGATCTTGGTTGGCAGCGAGCATCCCCGCCACCTGATCGCCGAGGTCAGCAATCTTCTGGGAGGAGTCTTTCTCAAGATCTTCCTTTTCCTTCCGGAACTCCTCCCGAAGGGCAGCAACTTCTTTCTTCGCAGCATTTGCCAGCTGCTGGTTCTTGGCGGTCAATTCCGAGCACGTGACTTTCACTTTTTCTAAGGCCTCTAAGGCCGAAGCTCGGAATGCCATCTGCCTGGCTACCCGAACTCGGAGAAAGCCGGCATACCCCAGCAGCTGTGAAAAGATGAACGCAAGGTCTGTAAGAGCCAAGCACTTAGGAAAAATTGTAGGGAAAAAGGTGTGAAGAGCATACCTGAGCAGCATGCTCGGTAACTTTCGCGGCGAGGGTGTCATCTCCCGGATGGGCCGCCGCAATAGCCTTGAAGGAGGCCTCTATAAGCACCCCCTTCGAAATCTGCTTCACCATTTGAGGACAGTCCTCAGAGTACAAGTTCATGTCCTCCGTGAACGTCCAGAAAGGCTCTTTGGGTATCTTCCCTTGCAGGACTTTGGCATCGCGAAGGGCCCGCATCTTCGCGTGTTCGGCCGCCCAGTTCGGAGTAAGCGACTCCCCTGCATGGCGAAAATGAGAAGCAGGTTAGAGACAAAGGAAATTTCAGAAAAACAAAAGAGCCATACTTGTTCTGAAAACAACAAACCTGGCGGCACTTCGATCACGACGTCCTCGGAGTCCTGAGACTCCTCGGTCGAAATCCCCTTGCCTTTCTTCCTGTGCCGCTCCTCGGCAGAAGGAGCCTCTACCACGGCCTCCAGAAGGGCCTGCGGCGTAGAATGGCTTTGGGGAGGGACGTCGGCGGAAGGAACCTTGGCAGCGGCAGGGACCTCGGCAGCAGCCTCGGGCGGCGGAATCTCGGCTGCCCCAGGCTCCTCGGCAGCGTCCTCAGAAATTTCTTGCTGAGGAAGCTGGGCAGTTTTCTTTGCCTGTTTCGCCGAAGGACCAGCGCCAGTAGACTTCCGCCTTCGGGAAGCCTCCTTTTTTGTCTGGTCACCCTTCTCCACCTGGTCGGAAAAAAGGGACTTGTAGAATGAAGCAGTCCCGTCCCCCATCTCTGAAAAAGAAAAAAGACATCAGCGTAAGTCCGAGGGAAAAACTGCAAGGGAGTAGAAGATAACTTACTTTCGAAAAGTGTTTTGAAAGAAACTTCCTCCCGAAGGAGCTGCACCAACCAGGAGTCCTTCCCGGCGATAGCAGGAGCTGTCATCTCGAGGTCAGTCTCATGCTCCTTGACCACCCCTAACTCCCGAAGGACCTCTTCGGTCATCAACCTCCAGTTAATGGGGAAGGGGTACAGGGAGCATGGAGTGACCTCGGAAGCCCAGTCGGAGATGGCGCGAATACGTCCGTCGAAGTCCTCGAACATGGGAGCCAACTCTGGAGTCAGCAGTATCCTCGGATCAACGACGTCCACATCCAGCTTTCCCCGAGCCCATTTGGTCGGAACATACGACCAGGCCTCATCTATCCTTAGGAAGAAGAATTTCTGTTGCCACCCTCGCCAACTGTCCTTAATGGCAAAAGTGAACATGAATTTTTTGCTCCCGGATCCCCGAGGTAGCATGAAATAGAAGCCACCCTTCGGGACCACGAAGAGCTTGTAGTACTGCATGAAAATTACAAAATGGGGTTTTATCCCGAAGACGCCACACATACAGAGGAAGACGTTAAAATAGCAGTACGAGTTCGGGGGAAGTTGATTCACAGCAATGCCATGAAATTGGCAGAACTCGCAAACCATCTTCAGGGGAAGATATCGAAGTCCAGCCTTCAGCTGGGCTCGGAAAATGGTAACCTCGTTACTATGGTTTGAAAAAGCATAGTGGTCAGATTGTGGCAGCCGGGTAATGGCGTAAGAGGGAAGAAAGAACTTCTTCTTCCACCTCTCTAATTTTTTAGGGGTGGTGCAACAAGGATGAGATAAAAGAGGTTGGCAGCTCTCAGGGATAGGCATTTTGGACAGAAAAATGAGTTCGGAAAGAGGCAAGAAAACAACTTCCGGCAAAAGCTAAAAAAAATAGAGGTATTAAAAGACTCTGGAAAGAAAAAAACCCACCAAAAGACTTACCAAAATCGGAGGTCGCCGTCGTAAAAGGTTGCCGGAAAAAGCTCTGATTAAAACAGCTCCGCCGCAAAAGCAAGAGAAAGCGCAGAGAAAAGGGCAAGCAGGGAAAAAGCAGAAGCAAAAGCAAAAGGGGCTTATGACGGAATGGGCTATTTATAGACCAAGGGTGGGTAACTGAAACGACGTCATAAGTGCCCTTTGAAGGTGAACCGTCGCCGTAACTGCACTCTGTGCCTGAAAAGTCGCGCTCTCTGTAAACGACACGACTCTCCTCCAATGAAAGTGCGCCATGTGTCAACCATCGCGCCAAAATAGGGGACACATCTTCTGACATCCCTAACAAACTGGGATGCGTCGCTCAGACTGACGCGTTTGGCCATCAGACGCAACGCTGCACAGGCCTGCAAAAGCAAAGAAGCAGGTTGCCTCGAAGACACCAAAAGACGTGCTATGGCCGAACAGCCCATACCTTCGGGCAAGAGGTGTTTCTTCGGCACAGGCTTTGTTGGGTTTCGGGAGCCAAACAGCGCAGCGGAATTTAACCGAAACCCTCCAGGATCCAAGTGAAACGGGGTAAACCGGGTGTTCGAAAATTTCATACCTAATTTTCGGTTGAGATCTCTCACTCAACTGTAGAGTCGAATCACAAAACCTGAATAGTTGACGTGTTCAGGCTCTCTATGGTATCCACACGAGCCTCTCGGGATCACCACGCTTCCATCACGTCCCGGCAGATGCGTTTCTCTTGCGCTCGCAGTGCTAGCTTGCGTCCTCCAAGGAATTGCAAGAGAAGAGTGTGGCTGTCCTTTTGGGAGGCTAGGGCAAGGAGACCTGCGAATTTCTCACTTAAAAGTTGTATTTATAGTGAGACTCAACTTCCAGGCCTAATGGGTTTCAAAGCCCTAATCCAATTAGGATTTAATTTCGGGCTTAATAATGGCTCAACTCCTTGGCCCATTATTAATACGAAATTAAAGTGAAGCCATAACCCAAATAATTAGCCCATGCACTCTAATGATCCAAATAGCTCTACGTGTGCGACCCAATAGGCTCTTGCCATGTTGGCAATGATCATAAATCACATTTATGATCATAAGCAATGAGCGGTGTCTAGCAACACATCATTGCTACCCAAGTGACAAAATTGTCGGTGAATCGACTAAACCTTTATGATCATCACCGATATATGCCATTGTCCCTTTGTCCAAGATATCAAGACTAAGCACGAGACATGGAATGTGTCACTCTCGTATAGCCCAATCTTTGGTTTCTTGATTACCGAGTAGACTAACTTAAACTGATGACATTGATATCATATATCAACTCATCGGAGCATGGCCATGCATTTTCTAAGTCTCACTCTATCAAGGGGCCCAAAGATATCACTCCCGTTACATAGGAGGGACAAATCCCATCTTGATCATACAAATCCCTCCGCATGATATGTGACATACCCAATGACCTCCTTCAAGTTCACTCAGTTACGAGCAACAAAGGAAAGTATCAAAGTATGTGACTCACATGTAGGGAACCTTGATGATCTTAGGTCGAAGGACTACATATACCATGATCACTATGAGAATCACTTATGACACTCATATAACGATCCATGAAGTGTTCTCATGGTGGGTCGGTCCAGTACACAAGTTCTCCAACTTGTACCCATATGTAGACTACATATCTCATATTAGTCTCCACATATGCTAGTCATTATGTATTATTGCAACCCGCTCCACAATAATACTAGACTAGGGACGTTTAAGAATATCATTATTCTAGGGTTACAATTATGTTTATTACGTTACGCAGAAACAAAACAACAAACAAAATTGCTGGATTAATGCCTCAATCAAATATCATGACTCAATTTGCAAAAATACAATCATCTCATGATTGGCTTTTTGGGCACAACACTAACAGGCTTTGCCTCGGAGACACCAAAAAACAGGCCAAGGCCGAGTAGCCCACACCTTTGGGCAAGAGGTGTACCTTCAACATAGGTGTTACTCTCTGTAGACTCCTAAAGAACATCCTAGGAAAGAAAACAAAATCGAAGTCTTCACTTCGGCTTTCCGAAGGGGGGCATGTGATAGCCGAAGGACTATCGCCTCCACCTGGCCGAACTCCCTGCCACCAGAATGGCCAGGAGATCTAGCGCTACCTGGAAAAAGGTGGGATCACACACCTCGGAGAAAAGCCGAAGAGCCCGAGCTCGGCACGCCAGGGAACTTGAGGATACTATTAGCCCCCCCGAGGTAGTAAACAGACCGCCTTCGAAAAAGTGGCACCAGCTAGTGCGGGCCAAACATGATCTTCCCGAAGGCGGAACTCCCTGAATCTGGGAACCCCCGAACTCAGGGCAGGTTTCCCGAAGTGGCACGGTCCGTACTAGAGGACTACCTCACCGAGGGACCTCGGGAGTATGGCAGGAGCATTTAAGGAAGCCTCTGACATGTCGCCCACAGACGTCACAAGCCGCGTCAAATAGCGCTCTGACACGCCGATGCCATCAAAGTCACATCATGCCCGTCTCGGCTCAAGGCTCAAGGAAGCCTGCCACCAGCTACTTGTCCTCTACGCCCAGACATTCAGAGAACATCCGCCCGAACACGTGTCACGATCTAAACGGGCTGGACACCTCTATAAATATCAGGGAATACACCCTGGCAAACGGTTGGCAAATATCCCGACTCCTCACTCTGAGAAAATATGACCAGGCGAATTCACTGAACCCCTCAGTGCTATTTCCTCTGCCTTCTCTCAGCACCACTGACTTGGGCGTCGGAGGCTCCTCCCCGAAAAAACACCCCGGTGACCTCCTAACCCACTTTTTCTGAAAATCTCAGGCACTCCCCCTTGGGCAAACCGGCCACCAGGCATTCTTCCTCTCCGGGACTCCCTCCATCAGTCACCATGACTACCAATGATGAAGCCCCTGGGCATCAGGCTGCTTAGTTGTAAATTCTATTTTGGCGACATAAAGTTGCTAAATGCAAGAGCATGTATTGGACATGTATAGGATATCGTTGGAGGGCTTACCCCTTGTGAATGAAGTGTTTGCACACTTCCTATGTGTATTGGACATGTATGGGAAAGCCTTGGAGGGCTTACCCCTTCTGAATGAAGTGTTTGCACACTTATAAAATTTTATATGGCGAAAATGGTCATAAAGTGACTAGAATTTTGACTCTACACTTAAAGTTCTATATCTCCCTATGTAGAAGGAATTTTGGTATGAAATTTTGACCACACGTAGAGCACATCTAGAGTTTGAATTAAGATTTAGAATTTCTAAATTTGGAGGCCTGTAGCTAGAGATATGATGTTCCAAAGTTGGCTAAGTTATTGTTCATTTTGTCAGAATTTTGTAACCAAATTAAAAAATCCATAACTTGGTCCATGGGTGGGTTATTGATGTAAAAAAAAATTCCTTGGTTTGCACTAAGTCTCTACTTGATAATAGAGGAAAGAAAATAGAGGGTTACATGGCTGGATTGACATAGTTTATTGGAGTAAGTTTGGGTGCAACCGCTAGAATTTTTTAACCTTGTAAGAATGCTTAATGTGTGGAAGCTAAAACTAAGACTTGTGCTAGTGTTTTCCTTCTTAGCTGGCATGGTGTGCATAAATGTGAATATGTGTATTATGGTTAGACTAATATGCATGTATTTACATAGTGCCCAAGATGGTCACTTGAGTATGGACACTAGGGGTGTTGTTTGTATCTGCTACAGGATATACCAATCTTGGGAGTTTAAATGCACAGTTTTGGCACCATAATTGGATTACCCCAGAATGGGTAACAGTTTCTCTACTCTTTGACCCGACCCTTGTTACGGCTTTCTTAGGCCTAAACCAAGATTACTAAGTAAGTGTAAATTTTATGCTTAGAAACTTTATTTTCACAATAAGTAATAGTATTAGTAAGTTAATGTAGCATAAGGTAAGTAATGTGATCATTTGAGCAAAGTTTGCCCATAAAGGGCAAAGTAGTAATTTGATATGCTCATATTTAGCTATGCTTTTTGTATGTTTTTTCCTCATTCTTGCTTGTCTTTCATGAGTTTATATTAGGATTTAGTGCTTAGTTGGTTAATATTTTATTTTCAGGTTATATTTCAGCTTCATTTGGGTTAGGAATGATTTTTGCAAAGTTTTGGAGCTGAATTGCAAGTTTTGGCAAATTTTGGAGCAAACACGCCTTATAACACATCCTCTTACATGCTCATGTCTGAGCTATCCATCCTTGAGTCAAAACCATTTGATTAAATTTCATGATTTTTACATTCTAGGAGGCGAACACCATATACTACATGCCCCAAGTTTGTACCCATGTTCGCCCAAACATGCCTATGTTACAAACCGTGTTTGCATGCTATTAGGGTTTTTTTTGAGCTATTACCAAGAGGCTGCCAAGCGCTGCCTGGGAAGGCCAATAGAGAAAAAGAGGTGAAGAAACATAGAAAAATAAGAGAGTTTTCATGAAAAAAGGCATTCGAAGGTAGTTAGAATGATTAACACCATTTAATTTGCACCGAATCAAAGATTCCTTGGAGGAGAAGCAATTCATGGATAAAGACTTCTTTTCTTATTTTTTCTTAGATTTTGTTGTGTTTATTTTGTGGCAATATGACCTAAATTTTCCTATTCAGGCTTAAAGTAAATGTACCCTAGGATGATTTTGTAATTGTGATTATTTTCTGCTTTAATATGATTACGCTTTTCTTGCGATCAAACCAATATTCTTTAGTGTGTGGATTAATAGTAGCTAGTCTATTAGTTTAATGTAGGATGATGAACATGCAACAGGTAGCATTTGAGGTGATGGCCGAAGGCTAAGCCTTGGAGTTCCATCTAAAGTCCTAACCATGGCTATCAGAAGCCTTGGTCACAATATTTCAGAAGCACAATGGCACATTGAGCTTGGCAAAGTTTAGAAGTGCCAAAGAGCCAATGAACTTGCTTGATTGAGGGATGCATTAGGTGCTTCAGCATCTGTTGACTGAGGTGCCCCTTGAACACTGACAAAAACCATTAGGGAAGAACTTCTTAGTGCATGCAAGGGCTCGGTCAAACCTGTGTCAGGGTTGCTGGTTAGAGAGGTTGTTGGGGGAAAATAGACATTTGACCTCAGATCCTGCCAAACACATAGATGATGGATCGGAGGTATAGCAGGCAAGCCTCATCCCTTCAAAATGGGTATAAAAAAGAGACATCCCCAAACCCTAGGTACACACACATCTATTAAGCAATTTTCATTCTCCTAGCCATGTTACTACCTCACTTGGCCATTGGAGAGTCCCCTCCCTAGAAAATACTCTGGGGACTCCCTTCCCCCCCTTTTTCTAGTGTCTTTCAGGACCATAGCTAATTTGAGTACGTACATCTAAAGGCTGAGATGCAAAACTCAGGTGACTGAGAGCTCGAAGGGCACCAAATGGTGTTGTCTGTGGAAACCTAGACAGATATCGCCATGGTGACTACTTGAGCATCAAAAACCAAGTTTTTTCAAGATCCCACTCAAGAAGACTTAGTACCTGTTGGAACATCAAAAAGGTGACTAAACCATCGTGCCCGAGGTTGATCACCCGGTGACATTGACGATGGGGTTCTTATGTTACTTCTAAAGTACAATGGTCACTGAAATAGCTCAACACCTTGCACAACCTACTCCTTGTAGGGCTTTTAGGAGAGAACCCATGCCAAAAAAATTTGAAAGTCTAGCAAAAAGTTCTCCCTTAGAATCAGAAGGTAGCATGCGAGATAAGTCTCGTGTTAAACATCAACCACTTTGTAGCCTGAAATGCGAGTGTAAGGAGAAAGGTCCGGCCTTTTCAGAGTGAAAGTCTACCCACTGAAGGTCCTCCTGTCCTTATTTGCATGATGGTGACCAACCATATGTCCTTTTCAAAAAATTACTGTAGAAGATGGACCAGATGGAGGAACAGATTAAGAGAAAGTTGGTATGGACCGGTTTATCCAAAACCCCTATTGCCGATGAGGGTCCCTTTGTGCTGGCCATCAAGAATGCTCTAATCCCTATAGAATTTAGAGTACATTGGCTGGATTTATATGATAGGAGGGGTGACCCTCAGGCACATCTGACCAAATATCAAAAGAACATGGTGCTGAGTGGAGCCGATGAAGCAACCTTGCGCAAATGTTTTAAGGTAACATTCTCAGGGCCAGCTATAGCCTGGTACAATACCTTATCTCCTTGTTCCATTACTTCTTTTCATGAATTGTTTGTGGCTTTTACTCATCAATTCATTGGAAGCCATCCTTTGCAGAAAAAAGCTGCACAGTTATTTAATGTAGTCCAAAGGGAGAACGAATCTTGTTGAGACTATGTTAACAGGTTCAACCAAGAGTCTTTGAAGGTTATCAACATGTCTTCCAAAGTCTAAATCCTGATATTAACCTGGGGACTTCAGAAAGGTTCCAATCTCACTTTTGAGCTTTTGAAGCAAATGCCAACAATAGTTGGAAAGCTTTATTTGCCAGTTGAACTGTACATGATCGTTGAGGAAATGATTGCTGATGAAGAAAAGGTGGATACTCAAAAAGGCTAGAAGTAGCAAATAGTCTCAAAGAAGTAAAGGAAAAAGAAAATTATTGACCTACTCTACCCTAAACACCCCCTGAGCCAACGTCTTGGAAGCATTAGAAAAGAAAAGAAAAGTTCAATGGCCTAAGCCGATTGCCTCCAATAACAAGAAGAACATGAAGAAATTTTGCCAATATTATCGGGACCATGGCCATGAAACTAAAAATTGTCACCAACTGAAGAAGTATATTGAATGCCTCATTAAACAAGGCCAGTAGAGAAGGTACCGTCAATTTCCTTCACCAAAGATAAGAGCCAAAGACGAGGAAGGAAAGTATGATGAAGATCTGTATGATTTCGACCAATAAAGGAATTGCCAAAGTCCCTAAAGACAACCACCCCCTCCACCAGTATCCAAATCATTACTACAGGACTCCCTAAAGAAAGATGAAAGAGATAGTCACCCTCAACTTCAGAAAAATGCAAAACCAGTCGACGAGATTTGACAAGACCACCTTCACCATCCCCCATGATGATCGTCTCCTAATCACAACCTAAATAGCAAATTGGGATTGAAAAATGTCATTTGTGATGATGAATCAAACACTGATGTCTTGTTCACCCACATACTACCAAAATTACGCATATCAATTAAAAATCTAAAGCTGATGGTTTCTCCAAGCTATGAAGTAGGCTCGGATGAACTCCCAAATTTGGGCATCATTGATATGCCATTCAAGATAAAAGGAAGGGCCATCATAACTGAGGAGAATCTATACACCTTGGTGATGTCAAAATTCATCATTATCAATATAACCTCACCTTACAATGCCATTATTAGGAGGCAAAATCAAGGGATGCTACATATGAGATCAAATGTCAAGTATCTGACTATCACCTTCAAAGCTACTAAGAGAGATGCGGTTATTTTCATTGACCAAGCTAAGGTTGAAAGATCTTCCTGATGATGCGGTAGACTCTTGTAAGGAAAATAATCCATGCATCCATAGTAGTGACACCATAAGGGCCCCAAGCTGGTGATGGAGCTAGAACTAAAGAACTGGATGTAAAGATGGAGAGTTTAGAGCTCATAGAAGGTCGAAGTACCAAAATTAGGAAAAATATGCCCATATAGGAAAAGGCTAAACTTGTAAAGTTCTTGAATTCAAACAAAGATCTTTTCACTTACTCATTGAACAATATACTTGGATTAAATTTGGGCATAATTCAGCATGGTTTAAATGTTGATCCTCTAGCAAAACCAATAAGGCAAAAGAAACAAAATATCACCCCAAGTAAGAGAGCTTTTATAAAAAAAAGACATGACTCCTTGAGGTAGGAGTAATAAAGGAAGTTAAGCAAAGTAGTCATTGCTATGAAGGAAAGGAGTAATAAACTCTGAATGTGCATTGACTTCACTAAGGTCAGGGATGCATCTAGGAAATATTGTACCCACTACCTTCAATAGACTAATTCATAGATTTTTCTTTGGGGTACAGAGTGTTGAGTTTCCTGGATGCTTTCAGTAGGTACCATCAAATTTGGATGAACCAAACTAATGAAGAAAAGACTTCGTTCATAATCGATGAAGGAACCTTTTGTTATGTATGGATGCCTTTTGGCCCGAAAAATGCAGGGGCCAATATTAGTGGGTAATGGACAAGGTATTCGGCAAAAAGATCTGTAGGAACATGGAAGTTTGCATTGATGACATGATCATCAAAATCTAGAACACTTCGAACTACAGCAAAGATCTACACAAAATGTTTCAACAGCTAATGAAGTTTGACATACGTTTGAATGCTAAAAAATGTGCCTTTGGTGTAAAGGTGGGCAAAATTCCTAAGCTTCATAGTCTTTGAGCAAGGCATAAAGGCAAATCCTAATAAAGTCAAAGCTTTGCTTGAATCTCAAGCCCTAAGGATGATCAAAGCCATCCAGAGCCTTACTTGGAGGATAATGGCTTTGAGCCATTTCATCTCACACAATGCTTACTAGTGCAAGCCATTCTTTATGTTTCCACCTCACAAAAATGAGAGAATTACAAGTGTAGCATAATAGTCAAAAAGTCATTGTATTGTGTAATTCTCTTCATAATGATTGAAGGGTGAGGGGTAAAAGGCATAATGAACACCTCCTTAAAAGTGTTCTAAGTTGGTAACTTGGCCTCTAAGAAAATCCTTAAGGATTGCTTGTTTGTTAAGCAACCTACGGACTTTTTTGTAAGGTTTTGGAAATTTGGGTACTTAATTGTAAAACTCATAAGAAAGAGCTTTGGAGAGTTATGGGAAGGATATGAATGATATAAAAGTGCTATTGGGGGACCAAATTGCTCATGGAAGGCAAGTTTGGACAAAGAAAACACAAAAGGGCATAAAGAACCTAAGTGTTCTAATGTAGGCTGTTGGATGTGTATGTCTTTGACTTAAGTCAAATGGAGCAATTCAGAGTTTTCCCACGTAGGGAAGGGCGGCTATGGCTTGGAAATTGGTCAAAAATGTTGGGTACATGTGTACCAAAAAGTTTAAGACAAAGAAACCATGCTTATGGGCAAAAAAAAATGACGTAAAGTATGATTAAGGCTAATAAGAGTGTTTAGTGCTCTAAAGCTAAGTTAAGAAGCCTAACTTGAATTTTCTTCGCCCATATTTGGCCCACATAGCCACCACCCTCCTCCACACTTCTTCCATAGCTCCTCCATAGCCATCATACCTCCAAGATTGAAATTAAAGGAAAAAGGAAGAAAATGGAAGCAAACCAAAGCTATTGTTTGAGTACTTCAAGGATCAAGCTTCAAATTCAACCTACGCACTTTGGTAAAGGTTCTCTTGCTCTCATGGGTTGTTTCCTGCATTTTCAAGTAACCATGGAGCTAGGGCTAAGCTTGGAAGAGAGCCATGAGGTTCATGAACCAAGCTTAGTGAGGGGAGTGCACTTATTGAAGGTTTTGTGACCTAGTGTGATATGCACAAAGATGGCAGTGAAATGAGGGTTTCTCTAGCCCAAAGTTAGTACTAACTAGTGTTAAAATCCTCTTAAGACCAAGCATTAGATTGAGGATGGTTGTCATAGTGATTTATTTATGTTTATTATGTGTTTTATGGACTAACATATGGTTTATGTTGCTTCCGCATTTCATGTGTTTGATGGTTGTGAATGGCTGCTGCATTTGGTTGCTATATCTTGTATATATACCTTGTGGTTTTCTTTTTAAGTGTCTATGGATTCAGGTTTTGATGATGGTTACATTGCCTATTGAATCCAAGTGCTACCCTTACTAAGTTTCTCAATGAAACTTACTGTTAGGACCATCCCTCAGTACTTGGCTTGGGCCAAGAATGCAGAGAAAACACAAAATAAACATGGGGGACTTGATTGAAAATGAGGATAAGGGTGTAAGTGCAAACCTAAGAAATTTTGGGTTTTAAGTGTACATGAAAAATTAAACTATGATGTCTATGGCATGAAACAAAGTTTAAGGGCCATATTGTACACTTAAACTAATGCTACAAATGAAACTATGAAACTTAAACTAGCAATTTTGGTCATGCAAATAAGTACAAGGAAAAGTGGAGAATTAGACCAACCTTTGGTGAATCGTTTTGTTACCACCTCATAAAATGGGAGAATTACAAGTATGTCATAATGGCTAAAAACCATTATATTGTGTAATTCTCACCATAGTGATTGAAGTGTGAGGGGTAAAAGGCATAATCAACATCTCCTCAAAAGTGTTCCAAGTTGGCAACTTGGTCCCCAAGAAAAGTCTTAAGGATTGCTTGTTTGTCAAGCAACCTATGGACTTTTTTGTAAGATTTTGGAAACTCGGGTACTCAATTGTAAAACTCTCAAGAAAAAGATTTGGAGAGTTATGAGAGGAATATGAATGGTATGAAAGTGCTATTGGAGGACCAAATTGCTCATGGAAGACAACTAAAGACAAAGAAAACACAAAAAGGCATAAAGGACCTAAGTGTCCTAGTGTAAGCCTTATGATGTGTACGTTTTTGACTTAAGTCAAATGGAGCAATTTGGAGTTTTCCCACTATGGGGGAGGCAGCCAATGCTTGATAATTAGTCAACATTGGTGGGCACATGTGTACCAATGAGTTTAAGACAAAGAGACCATAATTAATGGGAAGGAAAATGACATAAAGCAAGGTTAAGCTTGTTAAGTGTCTTTTGTGCCCTTAAGCTCATTTAAGGCCATTCAAGTGGCCAAATCACTTATCCCACTCAAGGGATGGCTGGCCAAAGCATGGCAAGAAAGTCAAATGTGGGCCAAGAAATGAAGACTAAGAAACCATGGTCTTGTAGCAAGGAAAATGACATAAAGCTTAACTAAGGCTATTAAGTGTGTTTTGTGCACTAAAGTCTTTATAAGTGGTTGTCTTTGTCTTTATCTCCCACATTTGGTTTCTTCCAGCAGAAAAAAATGTAGCTTCTCCACCCCCACACTTCTTCCATAGCCACCATACCTCCAAGATTAAAATTGAAGGCAAAAGAAAGCAAGAAAGGGCAATTGGAAGCTATGTGGTGCTAAAACTTGGGTGCACCTAGGATCAAGCTCCAATTTCAGCATACACTCAAGGTAAGGGTTCTCTTGCTCTCATGGACTGTTTTCTGTAATTTTCAAGCAACCATGGAGCAAGGGCTAAGCTTGGAAGAGAGCCATGAGCTTGATGAACCAAGCTTAGTGAGGGGAGTGCACTTATTGAAGGTTTTGTGACCTACTGTCAAGTGTACAAAGATGGCAGCGAAATAAGAGTTTTCTAAAGTTTCCTGGATTGTTTACTGTATTTCCAAACATCCATGAAGCTAAGACCATGCTTGGAAGAGAGCAAAAAGCTCTAGGAACCAAGTATGGGTTAATGGAAAAGAAGCATGGCAAGGTTTCGGCCTTAGTGTTACCATGCTAAAGATGGCAGTAAGAAAGAAGGGTTTCTAGAGCCCAAAGTTAGTACTAACTACTGTTAAAATTCTCCTAAGGCCAAGCATTAGCTTGAGGAGGGCTGCCATAGTGATTTATTTAAGTTTATTGCATGTTTTACGGACTAACCTATGGTTATTGTTGTTGCTGCATTTCATGTGTTTGTTTGTTGTGAATGGCTGCTGCATTTGGTTGCTATATCTTGTATATATGCATTGTGGTTTTTGTGTTTTAGTGTCTTTGGATGCAGGTTTTAATGAGGATCACATTACCTTAAGAAACCAAGTGCTACCCTTACTAAGTTTCTCAATGAAACTTACTCCCCTCAATTCTGTCATTTCAGGTCCAGCAGAATGATCACCTTCAAACTAACCTTTGTGGTTTGAGTTTTGATCTGAAATTTCAGGTACATGAACTTCCATGTTTCTAGTTATGATCTGGAAATTTTGGTGATTTTAGGAGCACATTTGGTAATTTTAATGGTGGTACTTACTGTGTTGTGCAGCAGCTGTCCAGCATCCTATTTATGGAGTCCATTGCATTTCAGGCACTCCTGTAACTTAGGGTGCGTATTTAGCTGAGTTAAGAACATATTGTAGTGCATGTATGCATGTACATGTAGTGTATGAAAAATGAGACAAGTATGTGAACATTTGAGTAATGTTTTGGCTATGTAAGTGATGTGGCGCAAAGCTGCCTAAGTGTGAATAATGGGCTGCTTACTTGTAAATTCTGTTTTGGCCACATAAAGTTGTTAAATGCAAGGGAATTTATTTCCTTTGTGTATTGGACATATATGGGATAGCCTTGGAGGGATTTCCCCTTGTCAATGAAGTGTTTACATACCTATGAAATTTTGTATGGGCAAAATGGTCCAAAAGTTGCCAGAATTTCGACTCTGGACATAAAGTTTAATATCTCCATGTGTAGAATGAAACTTGGTATGAAATTTTGACCACACCTAGAGGACATATAGAGGGTTAACTTGGATTTGGAATTTCTGGATTCAGAGCCCTGTAGCCAAAGATATGATGTTGCAAAGTTGGCTGAGTTACTGTTCATTTGGTCAGAATTTCGTAACCAACTTAAAAAATCCATAACTTGGTCCATAGGTGGGCTATTGATGTAAAACAAAATTCCTTGGTTTGCACTAAGTCTCCACTTCATAATGGAGCAAAGAAAACATGGGGTTATGAGGCTAGAATGATACAGTTTATTAGTGGAAGTTACAGGTGCAGTAGCTGGCCACTGGAACTTAACAAGATTGCCTAATGTGTGGAAGCCAAAACTAAGACTTGTGCTAGTGTTTTCCTTCTTTGCTGCCATGGTGTGCACGCAATGTGAATAATTGTGTGATGGTTGGACCAATATGCAAGTATTTACATAGTAACTGAGAGGGCCACTTGGGTATGCACACTAAGGGTAGTGTTCTGATGGCCTACAGAACATTATCAATCCTGGGAGTCTAAATGCACAGTTTTTGCACCATAACTGGACTACCCCGGAGTGGGTAACACGTTTTATGGCCGGTCATGTTTGTCTCCCACCAAGGATTTAAGCCTTCATTTTCTTGGTTTAATTAATTAGCCAATGTCTTGGTAATTGGCCGAAATATGCATGGGATAATGACCATTTTCAGCCATTTTAATTAATGCTTGCAATGTAAGCCATGCATCAAGATTAATGCCAAAATGAACATGCATTTTAGTGACTAAAATGAAGCCATGGATTCTTGAGGGGTGAAATGAACCATGCAAACTAGTATGGGATTAAATAGAGTATTAAACCAATTTCTTGGACATGTGTCCATGCCCGGCTGCCATGTCTCCCATTAAACAAATTAAACTAGTATTTCGGCCTTTGAGTGTGTTTTGTTTTGTTGGCCAAAACTTGAAGTATTCTTGAGAGCTTTGGTGCTCTTGAAGAGTTGCTGCCGATTTGATACCAATTTTCATGCAATTGAAGCTTGAAAGCAAGAATCAAGCTTGGTCCACTCACTTTCGGCATTAGGCGACCAAGAAGCTCAAGTTGGAGTTTGATTTTTGAAGTTACAAAGGTTAGTCGAGAGTGTTCAAGCTCAAATTAGAGGTATAGATTCATAAACTCACTTATTTTCTTGGTAATAATCGATGATCAAGTGATTATGATAGTTAATTAAAGTCATTGTTGTGTTAGGCAACTTTGAATTAGAAGTTGATTTCGGATTTGGATACTCAAGCACAATCGAGATACTCAAGCTTTGTTTTGTTGAGGTAGGGTTTCATGGTTTACTTGGATTCTTGGTTATATTCCATGATCAAGTAAATAAAATAACTAAGTGATGGTTGAAATTTGCTATGTGATCTTAGTTGCTTGAAGGGCATATTGAGAAGCTTTCGGGCTTCTGTTATTTGACTGGCTAGTCAAGGTAATGGCATGTGTTAGAATTCCTAGTGAGGGAGGCCAACTTGCTAGTGAATTTAGAGCTTTAGTAGAATGGGAGTGATGTTGAGAAGATGGAAGTACAAAAAGTGCACATGGACACATGCTAGTGAATATGGCCGAATGTATCTTATGGTGTGTGTGTATGTTTTGTGTGCTTGATTGTTTGTTTGTGTGTGCTAACTAATTCTAGGTAGCTTAGTTATGCTTATTATGTCTCAGATACTATATGTGTATATTTTGTTTTTTTGTGTTTTCTATTTTTTCTTGCAGGACAAGTAAGCTATGGAGGTTAAGTCTTGGACTTAACTAAATAGACCAAATATGGTCGGTTGTGAATCCTACTGAGTAATTGTTACTCATTGCCCATATATATTTCTTGTTTCAGGAAAGGATATTCAGCTTGAGTAGGTTTGCCTGAGTTGCTAGCTTTTGTGTGCTAGTGGTGCTTTTGTGCTTGAGGTATATGTGCCAACTGAACTTGGCTTAATTGAATTACTCTTACAAGTCTTATGTTATGGTTTATGCCCAAAACTTAAGGTACAAGTTTTACAGGCTTGAGTAGTGATGGCCAAAGGGCTATTACCCTTTGGAAAGCCGAGCTCTGACAAAGCGTCACCCTCGGTAAGGGCGAGCATCGCCTTCGAGAAATATGAGCGCCAACCTCGGTAAGATAGGGTCTGACCTCCTGACCTCGGTGATCCACCATCACCTTCTGGGGGTGATAGTATTAACTTTGGGAACACGGTGCTCTACCACCCTCGGTAAGATGACTTCACCAGCTTCGGGAGAGGTAGACTCACCATCCTCGGAAGAGGAGAACATCCTCCAAAAGGAGTCCCACGTGCTGAGGGGACTCATGAATAACTGGAGCAACCTTGGAAAGAAGCCCTTCCATCCTGAAATGGTCTCTCCCATCCTGAAGGGGTCTCTTTCATCGAAGGGGTTTCAAGAATACGAAAAAAATGGTTAAGGAGCCTCTGACACGCCGCCCTCGTACACGTCCTGACACGCCGCGCACATCTATGTCCTGACACGCAGACCTCCCACAGACCTAACTCTTGACCAAGACAGCCTATGGCCAGCTAGGGGTCCCCATTTCTGAAGGTACGGACTACATCCAACTGAATACGTGTCATGATCTAAGCAGGCTATGTTGAGCAGGCTTTTCTTGACACCTCCCTATAAATACTTGGGAAACGACCTTTGTAAGGATAGGACACTACTCTCTACCCATCACTCTCCATGTAGCTAAATACTGATTTGGGTGTCGGAGGCTCCTCATTCGGAAAAACACTCCAGGGATCTTCTAACCTTCATTCTTTGAATTTTTAAGGCAGCCACCTCTTTCGGAAGCCCCTTCTGCAGATACCCTCTTCGCCAAAAGTCCCTATTGCAGACCACTATGTCATACAACGAGGATCCCAATGGTCATCACTTGGCACCGTCTATGGGAATTCGCTCTCAGGTGGCCGTCGTTGAGACTCGGCATTCTAAGGACAAGGAACTCCCGAAGTCCCCATCCATGCCGGAAGCTCAACCGGTGACCTAACAACCCACCGCAAGGACTTTCTTGCCTGAGGATGAATGACTTCTAACCATCACGATGATCTCTGTTGTGGCTGAAATGACGCAACAACTGGACCAAAGGTGGTCACAATAGCCTTCGGTGTGAAGGGCACCCTCGCCAACGCACCGTCGAGAGAAAAGCCCGAAATCAACTCACCGGAGTTCGGGGAGCGGAGACAACCGTGATGAATCCTTGATGGAGAACGTGCCTCCCAGAGTCGGACGTACTGGAGAAATGAAGTCAAAAGGGGCTAGGACTTCCCGTCGGTAAAGTTCTTCACCGGGGGAAGGATCACAATCTCCCCGTCGAAGTCACTCCCCAAAGAGGCAGCATCATTCTCTGTTGCTGGAGGCCTCCAGGCAGCTAAAAGAGCCCAGGTCCACCATCCTCATGGAAAAAATCCTAGAGAGGCTAGAAAAAGTAGAGAGGCAAATCGCCCGAAAGCCAGTATGGTCTAGGTTATCTGAGACCTTCACTGGAGAAGAGTCACCCTTCGTCCGAATGGCAGTAGAAGCGCCAATGCCAAGCAACTTTCGAGTCCCCCACTTGGAAACCTACGATGGACGCAGTGACCCTCAGGCCCACCTAACCAAGTACAGACACAACATGGAGCTACACGGCGCCGATGATGCCACCCTCTGCAAGTGCTTTGAGGTCACCCTCTCCGGTCGGGCAACTGCGTGGTATAACTCCCTCGCCTTTGGGACAATAATGAGTTTCCAAGAGTTGTCCACAGCATTCATGCAGCAATTCATTGGCAGCAGGCCAACAGCAAAGATGCCTGTCCAGATGTTCGACATAGCACAGAGAAATAGGGAAACCATTCACGATTATGTCGAAAGATTTAACCGAGAGGCCCTGAATGTGCCAGACTTCCATTCTGATATACGCATCCTTGCCATGATACGGGGACTTTGACGGGACTCACAACTCTTTTACGAGTTCTCGGAAGACCCTCCGGACACCCTTGGCGAGTTTTTACGTAGAACCAAATAGCACATGAGAGCTGAAGAGCTGAGAATGGGAGGATCAAAGCCTAACCATCATCATCCCGAAGGCAAAAGCCATCAACCTCGGTACCCAGCCGAGGGCGGGGGAAAAACTCGGAAGTAGAAGAAGAAAAGACCCATGTCATTTACTCCCCTAAACACCTCCCGAACAAACATACTGCCGGCCATGGAAAAGCAAGGAAACCCAATCCAGCGTCCGAAGGCCATGACTTCCGAAAATAAGAAACATATTAAGAAGTTTTGCCAATTCCATCGGGATCATTGGCATGACACCAAGGATTGCTTCCAGCTGAGGAAGTACATCGAGTCTCTAATAAAACAAGGCCAACTTCGGCGCTACCTGCGGATGCCCACTCTGAAGGGGAGGAAGGAAGAGGAAAGGAAAGGAGATGATGAGGAATATGATCCCGATAGGCGCCGAAATTGAAGTCCCAAAATACATCCGCCACCTCTGGCCGGAATAATACAGACGGTTACCACCGACTACCTTCGGCAGAAAGAAAAAAGAAAAGCCAGGGAGATCTTGGTAATGGACTTCAGTGACCATCAAAAAAGCTTGTTCGGAAAAATGGGTCTACCATAGTATTCCCTCATGATGACCCACTTCTAATCGTGGCAAGGATAGGGAGTTGGGGCGTCAAAAGAGTACTCCTCGATGATGGTTTTAACGCTGATGTCTTATTCTCTCATTTGCTGCTGAGTTTGGGTATCCCAAGAGGCGATCTCAAGCCTGTCACCTCCCCTTCCTTCGAAGTAGGTCTGTCTGAACTCCCTGTCCTCGGATGGATGGACCTCCCCCTAATGCTAAGGGGAACGTCCCCGCAAAACAAGGAAGAGCTTTTTGCTTCTACAATGACAAGGTTAATCATCATAGATGTCCCTTCATCATATAATGGCATCCTTGGGAGGCAGACCCAAGGAAACCTCCACATCCGCCCAGATGTGAAATACTTGACTGTGACCTAACAAATGATGGAGATGCTGAGATCTTCATCGAGCAAGGGTAAGTGAGAAAGGTCTTTGTAAAAGCGAGAAAGGTCCCAGCAAAGAGCTACGCACAAACTTCAAGAGCAAACACCATGCTCGTGAGGGAGCCAAAGGTAGAAGAAATAGAAGACCCCGAGAAAATAGAAATAGAAGACGTAGAACTTGTCCCAGGCCGAAGTACCCGAATGGGGAAAAAATTGGCCAAAGGTGATAGGGAAAAACTTGTATCTTTCCAGTTAATGAACAAAGATTTTTTTGCCTACTCGTCAAAGGACATCCCTGGGGTAGATCCTCGCGTAATCCAACATAGCCTTAAGGTGCGCCTAGAGGCAAAGCCTGTCTGACAAAAAAAGTGAAGCCTCTCGGGGCATAAGAACAACTTCGTCAAAACCAAAGTCTAACACCTAATGGAAGCAGGTGTAATCAGGGAAGTCAAATACTCCAAATGGCTTAGTAACATGGTTATCGCCATGAAGGAATGGAGTGATAAACTCTGAATGTGCATCAACTTCCGAAACGTGAACGATGCTTGCCCTGAAGATTCATATCCTCTGTCGCCAATAAATCAGTTGGTAGATTCAACCACCAAATATGGCCTCCTTAGTTTCCTTGATGCCTTCAGTGGGTATCATCAAATTAGGATGGACCAAAAAGACGAGGAAAAGACTGCCTTCATCACCGAAGTCGGCACATACTGCTATATTAGAATGCCCTTCGGGCTAAAGAATGCGGGAGCCACGTACCAAAGGTTGATGAACAGGGTCTTCAACTCCCAAATCAGGAGAAACATGGAAGTCTACGTCGATGATATGATAGTTAAGAGCAAACTACCTAGTAGTCGTATCACGGACCTAGAGCAAACATTCCACCAACTGAGGACCTTCAAAATTCATCTCAACCACAAAAAATGCGTATTCGGGGTGAACGTGGGTAAGTTCCTCAGATTCATGGTGTCGAAGAGAGGTATCGATGCCAATCCAGAAAAGGTCAAGGCCTTGCTAGGGTTTAGAACTCCCACAATGACTAAGGATGTGCAAAGACTCACAGGGAGAATCACATCCCTTAGTAGATTCATTTCCAGGTACGGGGACCGCTGCCGACCATTTTTTAAGGTCCTCACTAAGGCAGCAAAAAATGGTGGTGATCTCGGTACTGAGGTGCATCCTTGGAATGAAGACTGCCAAAAGGCCTGGGAAGTGCTTAAAGCCTACCTAACTCGTCTGCCAACACTTCGGCAACTACGGGAAGGAGAACCCCTCATACTATACCTTGTCGTCACTGAAAAGGTGATAAGTTTGGTCCTTGTAAAGGAAGAGGGGGCAAAGCAATGGCCAGTATATTATGTTAGCAAGTCCCTACATGGTGCCGAAGTCAGGTACCCCTTGCTACAAAAAGCTGTTTATGCCTTGGTGCTTGCAAGCAGAAGGCTACGCCCTTATTTCCAAGGCCATCCCATCGGTGTCCAAAGTAACCTGCCTCTTCGAGATATCATGAAGAAGGTAGACCACTCGGGAAGGCGTTCGAAGTAGTACATTGAGATCGACGAGCATGATATCACCTATGAGCCGATGAAGGTGATAAAAGCTCAAGCATTGGCGAATTTTATTGCCGAGGTACCCATCACCGAAGAAAGTCAATCCAACCTCGGAAAACATGGTGCTGCATGAGGCTAATGGCGCTACACTATGCAAATGCTTTGAAGTAATCCTGTCTAGGCCAACTACTGTATGGTGTAACTCCTTGGTACGACATTCACTCAGCAATTTACCATAAGTAAGCCAATAGTGAAGATGCCTGTCCAGATGTTTGATATTGCCTAGAAGAATGGATAAACTATTCATGACTATGTCAAAAGGTCTAACTACGAAGCCCTTAGTGATCCTGATTTTTGCCTAGAAATTTAGATTTTGGCATTGATCCAAGGGCTCAAAAAGGGATCCCTGCTCTTTTATGAATTCTCAAAAGACCCTCCAGAAACACTTGGGGAATTATACCGAAGGGCCGAACAACATATGATAGGAAAAAAGTTGAGAATACGAGGCTTGAAGGTGGATCATCAATCTCCCAAAAGGTGAAATTCCCAACCTCGGTATCAAAGCGAATAAGGGGGAAGGCCTCAAAATGCTTGAGGTAAGAGGCCACTAATGTTCACTCCCTTGAGCACAACAAGGACTAACATATTGATGGCCTTGGAAAAGCAAGGGGCAACAATTTAATGCCCAAAACCAATGACTTCGGACAAGGAGAAGAATATGAAGAAACATTGTCAATTACATAGATATCACGAACACAACACTAAAGATTGATTCTAGTTAAGAAACTATATTGAGTCCTTGATCAAACAAAGGCAACTTCAGCAATACTTGCGAGTGCCTTTGCCAAAGCCCCGGGAGAAGAAAAAAGAGGAATGAAAAGGTGAAGATGAAGAATATGATTCTAATAGATGTTGTACAAACCGAAGCCCTTAGAAACATCTACCCCCGTTGACATGAGTCATCCAAACAATTACTATGGGTCTGCCTTTGGCTGAAAGGAAGACAATGTTGAAGTAAATAGCCCTCATGGAATTTTATAATCCCACAAACAAGCTAACCCAAAAAGATGGCTCAGTGGTAAAATTTCCCTACAATGAACCTTTTTTAATCACAGCCAGAATTGGGAATTGGGATGTCAAAAGGGTACTCTATGATGATGGCTCAAATACCGATGTTCTATTTGCTCATCAACTACTAAGCTTGGGAATTTTCAAAAATGGACTCTAGCCCATGACTTCACCAACATTCGGGGTTGGGCCTATAGAACTCCTAGTCTTGGGATGGATCGATCTACCTCTGATGAAAAAAGGTGGTTTGATTGAATTGGGGGACGAATTATCTGCCTCAATAGTGAGAAGATTCATTGTTATAAATTCCCCTTCATCATATAATTCCATCCTTGGCCAATAGACCTAGGGCAATCTCCACATGAGGACCGATGTGAAGTACTTAACAGTTACCTTCAAAACAAAAGAAGAAGACACAGAGATATTCATTGACCAAGCAGATGTGAGAAAAGTATTTGTCAAAGCAAGGCTACCCCTCAGGACACTGAAAATGGCAAGAAAATCATTGAAGGAAGGCTAATAGAAGAAAAGAATTATCACGAGAAGGTAAAAACTGAGAATTTGGGATTAGTCATTTGCCGAAATACCCGAATAGGGAAACATATGCCAAAAGAGGAAAAAGATAGGCTTGTATCTCTCTTACTAATGAACAAGGATTTATTCGCTTACTCCCTGAAGGGCATGCCCGGAATAAATTCGGACATAATCCAACATAGTCTAAACATAAACCACAAATCTAAGCCCATTCAGCAGAAAAAGTACAACATATGATCACACAAGAATGACTTCATTAAACAATAAATCTAACAAATTTTAGAGGTAGGAATAGTAGGAGAATTAAAATACCCTGGCTAGCTTAGTAGTATCATCATTGCCACCAAGGAAGGGAGTGACAAATTGCACATGTGCATTAACTTCCAAAATGTCAATGATGCTTGCCTGAAGTACTCATACCCACTGTCTTCAATAGATCGACTGGTGGATTTCACAACCAAATATAGATTACTGAGCTTTCTTGATGCATTTAGTGGGTATCACCAAATTTGGATGAACCCTGTAGACAAGGAAAAAACTACATTCATAAATTGACATAGGAACATTTTACTACGTAAGGATACCGTTTAACCCTAAGAATGCAAGGACTACATATCAAAGGCTGATGAATAAGGTGTTTGATTCCTAAATAGGAAGAACCATGGAAGTATATGTTGATGACATTGATAGTTAAAAGCAATCTATCAAACAACCATATTGTCAACCTAGAAGAAACCTTTTAGCAACTCTGAAAATTTAGGATACGCCTTAATGCTAAAAAATGAGTGTTCAAAGTAATAGTAGGTAAGTTTCTCAGCTTCATGGTATCCAAGATAGGTATAGACGCTAATCCTAAAAGAACAAGACCCTACTCTAATCCAGGGTGCCCACATCCATCAAAGATATACAAAGGCTCATAGGAAGAGTAACAACACTTAGTAGATTCATATCTAGATATGGAGATTAGTGATGACTGTTCTTTAAAATATTGACTAAGACATAAAAAAATAGATGTCAAAGGCAATGCTGAGCAGCATCCTTGGAATGAGGAATGCTAAAAAGCTTGGGATAAGCTGAAAGTTACCTGGCCCATTTACTAACACTTCGGCAACCCAAGAAGGGAGAACCCCTCATACTCTATCTCATCATCAACAAAAAGGCTGTTAGTTAAGTCCTCAACAGGGAAGAAAGTGGAAAACAATGGCTAGTTTATTACCTCAGTAAATCTATACACGAAGTTGAAATAAGATACCCAACATTTCAAAAGGTAGTTTATGCCTTAGTCATGACAAGTAGAAGGCTTCGGCCATACTTTTAAGGCCACACCATCATAGTAAAAAGAAATTTACTCCTTTGGGATGACATGAGAAGAATAAATCATTCGGAGTGATTGTTGAAGTGGTGCATAAAGCTCAAAGATTATGACATCATTTATGAACCGATAAAAGCATTAAAAGCCCAAGCCCTAGCAGACTTTATGGCCAAACTACCTAAAAATAATGGAGTCCTAGAGGTCCCTAAAGATGAAGAAACTAAATGGACACTTTTAGTCAATGGTGCATTACGGTCAGAACACCAATTTGCTAGCATAATATTACGAGGTCTCGAGGGTATAGAAGTAGCAAAGTCCATCAAATTTGGGTTTCAAGTCACTAACAACATTGCTGAATATGAAGCTCTTATAGCTGGGTTGCAACTTGTAAGGAAGGTTGGCATGAAAGCATTAAGGCCATATAATGACTCCCAGTTAGTAGTTTAGCAATTCAAAGAGGGAATGTAGTCAAAGAGCCTAAATTAATGAAAATATTTTGACCTCGTAAAAAGGCCAAGTCAAAAATTTGACAAAGTACAAATTGAGAAGGTACCTTAGAGAGAAAATATGAAGGTAGATACGTTCGCTAAATCCCAACAGCCTGTTGAGGTGCACGATTCCCTAAGCATAGCCATCATGTTAGTAATAACCACAAGTGAGGGATGGAAAAATCCAATAAAAAGTACTTAGTTAGTGGCCCCCTGCTCGATGAACCTCAGAAGATGATGAAGGTGTGAAAAAGGGCAAAAAGGTACTTCCTGATCGGATAAGAGCTATATAGGAAAAGGTACTCTAATCTTCTACAAAGGTGTGCCAACAAAACTGTCATAGAAGTTAAGTTAAAGGAAGTCCATGAAACGATATGCAGATCCCCCACTGGAAGAGATGCCCTGGCCGAACTGTTACTTCGGCAGGGATATTTTTGGCTTACTATAAGAAAGGATGGTTAATAAATCATTAAACTTTGCCAAAAGTTCTTGCAGCATACACACATTCAGAGAGCATCTTTTGAAGTAGTAACCTTAGCCAACTACCCTTGCCCTTTTGCTATATGGGGAATCGACCAAATTGGGCGATTTCCCACCACACTAGAAGAGGTCAAATATTGTGTTATCACATTTGATTATCTCACTAAGTGGATCAAAGCATCATACTTGGCGATTCTATCAGCAAATGACATTTAAAAGTTTATTTAGAAAAACGTTATATGTAGGTTAAGCTCTTTAAGAGTGATAGTAATGGACAATGGCACCCAATTGATCAGCAAAGGATTCCAAGAGGTCACTAGTAACCTTGGCATAAAACTACACTTTACTCTGGTTGCACATCCCTAGAGCAATGGATAGGTAAAAGTGTCAAACAGAACCCTAAAAGAAGGCTTGAAGAAAAGACTTGGGGAGGCAAAGGGTGTTAGTATTGTGCCCAAAAGCCAATCATGAGATGATTGTATTTTTGCACATTGAGTCATGATATTTTATTGAGGCATTAATCCAGCAATTTTGTTTGTTGTTTTGTTTCTGCGTAACGTAATAAACATAATTGTAACCCTAGAATAATGATATTCTTAAATGTCCCTAGTCTAGTATTATTGTGGAGCGGGTTGCAATAATACATAATGACTAGCATATGTGGAGACTAATATGAGATATGTAGTCTACATATGGGTACAAGTTGGAGAACTTGTGTACTGGACCGACCCACCATGAGAACACTTCATGGATCGTTATATGAGTGTCATAAGTGATTCTCATAGTGATCATGGTATATGTAGTCCTTCGACCTAAGATCAGCAAGGTTCCCTACATGTGTGTCACATACTTTGATACTTTCCTTTGTTGCTCGTAATTGAGTGAACTTGAAGGAGGTCATTGGGTATGTCACAGATCATGCGGAGGGATTTGTATGATCAAGATGGGATTTGTCCCTCCTATGTAACGGGAGTGATATCTTTGGGCGCCTTGATAGAGTGAGACTTAGAAAATGCATGGCCATGCTCTGATGAGTTGATATATGATATCAATGTCATCAGTTTAAGATGGTCTACTCGGTAATCAAGAAACCAAAGATTGGGCTATACGAGAGTGACACATTCCATGTCTCGTGCTTAGTCTTGATATCTTGGACAAAGGGACAATGGCATATATCGGTGATGATCATAAAGGTTTAGTCGATTCACCGACAATCTTGTCACTTGGGTAGTAATGATGTGTTGCTAGACACCGCTCATTGCTTATGATCATAAATGTGATTTATGATCATTGCCAACATGGCAAGAGCCTATTGGGTCGCACACATAGAGCTATTTGGATCATTAGAGTGCTTGGGCTAATTATTTGGGTTATGGTTTCACTTTAATTTCGTATTAATAATGGGCCAAGGAGTTGAGCCATTATTAAGCCCGAAATTAAATCCTAATTGGATTAGGGCTTTGAAACCCATTAGGCCTGGAAGTTGAGTCTCACTATAAATACAACTTTTAAGCGAGAAATTCGCAGCTCTCCTTGCCCTAGCCTCCCAAAAGGACAGCCGCACTCTTCTCTTGCAATTCCTTGGAGGACGCAAGCTAGCACTGCGAGCGCAAGAGAAACGCATTTGCCGGGATGCGGTGGAAGCGTGGTGATCCCGAGAGGCTCGTGTGGATACCATAGAGAGCCTGAACACGTCAACTGTTCAAGTTTTGTGATTCGACTCTACAGTTGAGTGAGAGATCTCAACCGAAAATTAGGTATGAAATTTTCGAACACCCGGTTTACCCCATTTCACTTGGATCCTGGAGGGTTTCGGTTAAATTCCGTTGCGCTGTTTGGCTCCCGAAACCCAACAAAGGGAAAATGGCATGTTGAACTACCAAGTGTACTATAGAGTTACTGAACATCTCCATGATGGGCAACCAAGGAGACTCCTTTTTCACTTATGTTTAGAATAGAAGCCCTGATTCCAGTGGAAGCAATAAACCCTTCTATAAGGGTGCAAGTGTTCAATGAAGCGGAAAACAACCTTGGCATAAGTGTCAGACCCGATATGCTTGAAGAACACAGAGAAATGGATGAGCTCTAAAGGAGATCCTTTCAGTAGTAAGTTGCCATCATAGCAAACCTGAAAGTTAGGCCCAAAGGAATCAAACTGGGAGATCTTGTGCTCTGAATGGTAGAATTGGAACCCTGAAGGCCATCTCATGGCATATATTTACATAAGCTGGGAAGGACCATGCTTGGTCACTGGAAAATTTCGGATACCAGTTTTGAAGATTAGAAATGCCAAAGGAGAAGAGTTAAAAAACACTTGGCATTCAGACCTTCTGAAGAAATACTATGCTTAGAAAATTTCTAAGGAATTTTACAAGGTTATGCAAATGTTTTCAAAACGATGGTATCATTTAGTAATTAAGCAATCTGGAAACACTTATGAAAATTTCTATCTACTAGTGTTTCAAGAAATTTTCCAAAGGGAGCAAAAATATGTATGCCTAAAATATGTTTTTGCCATGCACCATATTGAAAGAAAAAATCTCTATGACTTAGTCAAAAATGAATCAACATGAAATTTAAAAGAACAACATTTTATTGATCTAAACAGGAGAATAGTACATATAGTTGGGATAAAAAAATCGATATACTACTCTTTAGGATCTTCACCCTGAGACTCTTCAGGAAAATTGGCTTGTTCGGCTATCTCAAAGATTTGCTTAGGTAGACCAAGAAACTCCTACCAAGATAAGTCAGGGAAAGAACCTTCAGGCATGCTAAGAGCGTGAAGGAAGTAGACGTCTGGATCAGGATAACGAGAAATGACTTGGTGATGAAACAAGAAAAAACCATATTGAAAGGACCACTTGGTCATCTCATTGCCCTCCTCTTTATGCTTTGTCCTTCCTTGACTTCTTCAACTGCTTAACCTCAATAAGGAGTTGGGCCTTCTCTGATAAACCTTGAGCAACCTCAAAATATAAGGACTCTCGTTCCTTTTGAACAACCTCATTAGTCAAAGGTTGCTCCACCAGCTTCACTCCCAAGGTGGCCATTTTAGAAGAGAAATCCTTAAATAGCATCTGGGAACCCTCGGAGAGCTTTTGACATACCCCTGATACTTCCTCTTTAGCTATCTTATTAAGCTCCCCAAACTTGTAGCACAAGGTCACCAAGGCACCTTTGGTCTTTGTGAGATTCACCTCTATTTGGGCACAAATGATGGTATGTTTGGTAGACCAAGCTCAGAAGGATCCTCCATAGGTGAGAAACTATAGAAAAGAGACATAAAAAGAAACTTTGACAGCCTATGAAATGGCTAAAATTTTCTAAGTATCAAGAAAAAGTTATACTTGGGCAATGTGTTCAGTAATTTGAGTAGCTAAAATCTTGTCATTTGGACAACACTCTGTTAGAGATTGCAAGGTCGCATTTGTCATTATGCCCTTAGCCATCCGAGGGACCACCTTCTGGCAAATTTCTGAGAATAAATACATATCTTCAGTGAACTTCCAGAAGGGCTCCCTCGATACTTTCCTTGAAGAAATCTCCACATCGGGTAATCGCTACCTTCGTTCATGGTCAGAAACCCAGTCAGGCACCATGACTTCCTCTGCACATTCTCGTTGAAGTTTGGTTAGCACATCAGTCTTTAACCATTCATCTATAAAGTGAAAAATTCCAAAAAAAACAAAAACAAAAACTCATAGATGAAAGGTCAAAGACCAAATGTGGTAAAGGAACTTTAGGGTCTCCCACTTTAGAATCACTGACCTCGAGAATGCCAACAAGGATATCTTTTCCCATTAATTTCCTCCTTTCCTCAACCTCTTATGTTGAAACAATGGCTAAAGAGGTTCACAGTGTCTCCTTACTAGAGTTGGGGCTAATAGGGGTGGATAGTATGACAACTTTTGGAATGGAGTCTCCCACCGCCTTAGGGACTTCAGGTGGTGGAGGAAGAGAATCTTCCTTAGTCTTCTTCTAGTGAGGCCCAGCCAAAGTCTGTCTTTTCTTCTTCTTCGAAGCTTTGCTCCCCTTCCCTTCTTTTCTTGTTTACCTTTCCCAACCTGCTCGGGGCAGCGGTTCTTGTAGAAGCCAGTAGACTTGTCGTCCATTTTTGAAAAATGGAAAAAACATCAGTGTAAGTATGAGGTGATCCATTAGAAGGCAAAAAAAGCAACTAACCCTGTAAAAGGGCCTGATAAGTGACACTCTTTCAAAGGAACATGACTATTACAGACTTTTTCCCGTCTACACTTGGTTTAGGCATTCCAAGGTTAGTTAGGTGTTCTTTGACAACACCTAGCTCCCAAAGAACCTCTTCGGTCATAAGGTTCCAGTTGATTGGAAAAGGTAAGGTAGACACAAAGGCAAGTGTTCATCCTAGTCAGCCATTTGCCTAACATGACTATTGAACTCGTCAAATTGGTAGTAAAGTTCCTTGGTCAAGGGTTTACATGGATCCACAACATTGATTGGCAAAAGTTCCGAAAGCTCATTTTGTTGGCAAGTTCTTTTACTCCTTCTATACCTTTATGAAAACCACCTGTGAAATTGGAATAATTTTGAAGGCTATCAAATACTCCAAAAGTGGGAAAAATCACTAAGACAGAAATTCACTTAGTGACATCTAGCCTGATCGAGTCGAAGACATAGTTTCACCTCTATCAGAGGGGGGCATATGATATTTGAAAGGTTATCAGCAATTGGGTATTCGAAGGAAAGGGGGTTTGACCATCATCCTCAGATAACTGAACAACCACCCTTGGGTAATTAACTCACCACCCTCGGACAGATAGAAAAAACATCCAGACTCAGTAAAGACCTAAAGAGACCTCAGAATAAGATGCCAAACACATTGTACTCTGGGACCGCTATTAGAGACCACCCACATGCCCCTAATCCAATGTCTAAGCTTAACCACCTGCTAGCTCTAGTCTTGCTGGAGACATTTCTCCTAGTGTATGAATCAAAAGTGGCCCTAATCTGGCTATCGACATGTCCAAATCTCTTTTGCTTAGATAAAATGGCTCTTTTTGCAATTGCCATATATATACTTGAATGATGCTCCTTAGCAATATAGGGAAATCCTAAGCTCTCTCATTTTATTGCTTTTATACACATCCCTGGTAACACTCCAAATAGCCCTTTAACTATTGTTTCACCCTACAACAGTATTATTCAGGACAAGCTACTTCGGAGGCCAACATGTCTTGCATAAAGGATGTCCTAGAGCACCACTTAGCATTAGCAAAATTTCTATGAGACTAGTCTTGGTATATAGGAATGAAATAGGAAAGCAATAGCCTATCTATTACATAAGCAAATCACTACATAGAGTTGAGGTGAATTATCCAATACTATAGAAAGCCATATGTGACCTGGTGTTGGGAGGGCGACATCTTTAGCCTTATTTTCAAGGCCATTCAACCATAGTTTGGAGTGGCCTTCCCCTCCGAGATGTGATGAAAATAATAGATCACTCAGGGAAGATTTCTGAATGGTGTATAAAACTCAGTGAATATGACATAAGTTATGAGCCAAGGATAGCGACAAAGGCACAGGTCCTAGAAGATTTCATCATTGAACTACCAGCAAATATTGAACGAGAGGCCCTTGCTGATGAAGACATTGAACCGAAATGCTCTTTATTCATCGATGAAGCATCAGGAATGCAGAACTAAGGAGCAAGCATAGTTTTAAAAGGACCAGAAGGGATAGAAGCATCCAATGCCATCAAATTTGGTTTTTAAGTGATGAATAATGTGGCAAAATGCAAAGTCTTCATTGCCAAACTATAGCTTACCAGAAACATAAACATTAAGTCCCTCCGGGCTTGCATTGACTCACAGTTGTTAGTCTAGCAATTAAAGGGGAAGTACAAGGTCAAGAGTTGAGGCTTAGAAAATACTTCGACCTTGTAAAGAAAATGATGGAAACATTCGATAAAATTTTTGTCGAAAAGGTTCTGTAGTGAGAAAATGCAGAAGTGGATGCTCTAGCCAAGTCAAATAAGTATGTTTAAGAGCAAAAAAATGCCAATCATTGATGGGATCCATGTAATAAGCATTGAAGAATGATGAAGAGCACCATTATGGAAATTCCTATTTAAAGGAAACACGACTGATGACCTGATAAAAGCTTCAAAGGTCAAAATGCAGATTGGTAGATATTTCATCATCGACAAAGAATTTTAAACTTTATCGACAAGGTTACTCTAGTCCATTACAAAAATTTATTTGAGAAGGGGAAATAGAATCCATCTTAAGAAAGGTACACAAAGGGAGATGTTGTCCCACACCGATACCAATGCCTTGGCGGAGGTTTTAGTTCACCAAGGTTATTTTTGGCCAACCCTAAGGCAAAATGCACCATGAAAAAGGTGCTTTCTGAGGCAGTGATGTTGGTGAATTATCCTTGTTCCTTTGCTGTCTAGGGTAGAGACCTTATAGGCCCACTCCTTATTGCCCCAAGAGGGGTGAAGTACTGCATAGTGGCAGTAGATTATTTCACGAAGTGGTTGGAAGCAAAACCATTAGCAACCATATTAGCAAAAAAAATATAAATATTCCTATGGAAGAACATCATCTATAGGTTCAACTGCCCCAAGGTGTTGGTAGTTAATAACAAAACACAATTTGCCAATAAAGTATTCAAGAAGTTCACCACCAATTATGCCATTATGAGACACTTTGCCCTAGCAATGCTTCCCTAAAGTAAAGGGCAAGTGGAAGCGTCAACTAAACTTCAAAATATGGTATGAAGAAACGGCTAGGAGAAGCCAAATGACAATGGCCTGGAGAACTGCCTAGTGTCCTATGGAGCTATTGGATGACCCTAAAAAAGGTAACCCAATAGACCTTATTCTCTTTCACATGTGGAAGCAAAGCCCTGATTCCCATTGAAATAGAGCACCCATCCTTGAGAGTGCAAACCTTCAACCAAGGACTTAATTAAGTAAGCTTAAGGGTCAAACTAGATCTACTGGAAGAGGATAAAGAATTGGCCAAACTTTGCATAAAAGCATTCTAGCAAAAAGTGGTGACTTCCATAAACCGTAAAGTCAGGCTAAAAGGAATTAAGATCTAAGACGTGGCACTTCATGTTGCTGAAATTGAACACCGAAGGCCCGTGCATGGAGTGCTAAAAGAAAACTGGGAAGGGCCTTACCTAGTAATTGTCAGAGTCAAACTCAGAGTCTTTGAATAGGAAGATGACTTTGAAGAAGAGTTGAAAAATACATGGCATGCATATTATCTAAATACGTACTTTGTTTAACTTAGTTGAGGTATTTCTTCAAAAAGGCAGAAGTTAGTGCAAAAAATAAGCCTTTTGGAATAGATTTCCCTAGGCCAAAAAGGCTATGGAAAATAAAGAACTTTTATGGGAAGAGCACCCCCAAACTCATAAATCAAGTCCTAGTATTTAGAAAAAATATAAGGATAGTGAAAGTTCTTCAAATGGCCATAGTAGGTAAATCAGGACCAAAGTCCTATAGAAACCTTGGCCAAAAAGCCAAACAATGAAACTCAAACGAAAAAAAAAATGAATGAACACTCCGATCTCTACGGAAAAGGTGAGATAGAGTAAAAGAAAAAGATAGCCTTAGAACAAATCTTTCTAAGTCCAAAATGTACGTGAAGTAGCCGAAGGATAGGTGTCAAAAAAGGGCATTACTTTGCTATATAAGCTAAGTGCACCACAAAGGTCTTTTAGTGCAAACACTGAACAAGCAAGAGTACGAAGGTGATAAGAACAAAAAGGCTAAGCATCACCACCTAAAAGAAAATGGGAAGACCAAATAGCCAATCAAACATCTAATTATATTAGATAATCAAACAATGGTCAAAAAAGGTAAAAAAAAAAAGATACCAAAAAAATTAAATACTAAATAAAAGAAAATGAAGAAGAATAAAAGCACAAGTGTGAAGGAGAGATGAATTCATAGGTCTTGGCCCATATTGTCTTCGTCTAACTCTTTTTCTTCCTCATCTTCCTCTTTCTCCTTTTCCTCCCCGTCGGTATCTTAGTCATTCAGTAAGCCATTGGGCTCGCCAAGGTATTCATCCCTGAACCACAGGAAAGCATCACCCTCCAGCCTCTAGAAGGCATTTAGGAAAGAAAGGTCAAGATGAGGGTGCTTCTCTAGGACTTGGTAGCTGGCAAGGCAAAAGCAATCTGGAAGTCCAGGGATGGCGATGTTGGTGATCTTTTGAAGGTCATCACCTATCTCTTTATTCTCTAGCTATAGTTCCTTGATCTTTCTATTTACTTCCTAGAGCTCATTTTGAAGGTCCTTTTTGTCCTTTGCATATCACTTCATCTTTTGGTCAAGGTCATCATGATTAACCTTGATGATGTCACAATTGATAGACTTGACAATGAGTTGGTGACCGTGGTCCCCCACACGAGAGTTGGCCTCTTGGGCAATTACCTTCACTTCCTTGCTGACTTGCCATTTTAATACATCGAGCTCGATGGTGAACTTTTGTTGGGTTTCGGGAGCCAAACAGTGCAATGGATTTTAACCGAAACCCTCCAGGATCCAAGTGAAACGGGGTAAACCGGGTGTTCAAAAATTTTCATACCTAATTTTCGATTGAGATCTCTCACTCAACTATAGAGTCGAATCACAAAACCTGAATAGTTGATGTGTTCAAGCTCTCTATGGTATCCACACCAGCCTCTTGGGATCACCACGCTTCCACCACGTCCCGGCAGATGCGTTTCTCTTGGGCTCGCAGTGCTAGCTTGCATCCACCAAGGAATTGCAAGAGAAGAGTATGGCTGTCCTTTTAGGAGGCTAGAGCAAGGAGACCTGCGAATTTCTCACTAGAAGTTGTATTTATAGTGAGACTCAACTTCCAGGCCTAATGGGTTTCAAAGCCCTAATCCAATTAGGATTTAATTTCGGGCTTAATAATGGCTCAACTCTTGGGCCCATTATTAATACGAAATTAAAGTGAAACCATGACCCAAATAATTAGCCCATGCACTCTAATGATCCAAATAGCTCTATGTGTGCGACCCAATAGGCTCTTATCACGTTGGCAATGATCATAAATCACATTTATGATCATAAGCAATGAGCAGTGTCTAGCAACACATCATTGCTACCCAAGTGACAAGATTGTCGATGATTCGACTAAACCTTTATGATCATCACCGATATATGCCATTGTCCCTTTGTCCAAGATATCAAGACTAAGCATGAGACATGGAATGTGTCACTCTCGTATAGCCCAATCTTTGGTTTCTTGATTACCGAGTAGACTAACTTAAACTGATGACATTGATATCGTATATCAACTCATACGAGCATGGCCATGCATTTTCTAAGTCTCACTCTATCAAGGGGCCCGAAGATATCACTCCCGTTACATAGGAGGGACAAATCCCATCTTGATCATACAAATCCCTCCGCATGATATGTGACATACCCAATGACCTCCTTCAAGTCCACTCGGTTATGAGCAATAAAGAAAAGTATCAAAGTATGTGACTCACATGTAGGGAACCTTGATGATCTTAGGTCGAAGGACTACATATACAATGATCACTATGAGAATCACTTATTGCACTCATATAACGATCGATGTAGTGTTCTCATGGTGGGTCGATCCAGTACATAAGTTCTCCAACTTGTACCCATATGTAGACTACATATCTCATATTAGTCTCCACATATGCTAGTCGTTATGTATTATTACAACCCGCTCCACAATGATACTAGACCAGGGATGTTTAAAAATATCATTATTCTAGGGTTACAATTATGTTTATTACGTTACGCAGAAATAAAACAACAAACATAAATGCAGGATTAATGCCTTAATAAAATATCATGACTCAATGTGCAAAAATACAATCATCTCATGATTGGATTTTGGGCACAACATTAACAACTTTTGCTTTAACTCACCTAAATTTGAAGGCCATATCACCAAGGACTCATTTGGCCTTCGCCAAACTCTTCTTCCGGAATTGAATATCCGTGATGGCGGGCTTTGGGAGGTGCGGAGCCTGGCATCTGATGCGGTCCGGTTAGGCGGAGCCAGCATCTCCACTGTGTGCAGCAGTGGAGGCAGCAGGCGTTCCCGGAGGTGCAAGAAGGTACCCTGAGAGGGTAACCTTAAGTGGTGGCCGGCAGCTTCCTGGTACCGCGGTTGGTGAGGACGGAAAAGACTTCCAGTGTGGGAGAGAGTCCGGAGCGGAGATCCTTCAGGGAGACCTAGCTGAAACACTCAGAAGATAGGGGTTAGGAGGCACCCGGGGTGGTTTTCCGGGGGGAACCTCCGAGGCCCAAGTCAGTGCTCCAAGAAAGAGAGATACTCAGTAATAAGAACAAGGAACCCTTGCCTGGCGTGTCTTTCTGAGGGCTGAAGGGAAAGTATTCAGGCGGAGAAAGGAGAGCATCCTCTTGTCCTTTTAGTCCTCCGGGCGGAGAACCCCCTTGCCTATGACCATTTCCCTGGTCTATAAGGGAGGAGGTGATCCCTTCAGATTGTGATGCGTGTATGGACGGATGGTGTTCGTACTTTTGGGCATAGAGGCCCTTAGTCATCTACAGGCTCCTTAGGGCGCGAGCCATAGTAGGTGTAGCCCTGTATGACAGGATGTATGCTGCGATGGCGTGTTAGAGTGTGTTTGGGGGTAACGTGTCGGAGACGTATATGAGCAGAGTGTCAGAGACTCCTTGATGGCTCATGCCGTACAACCAAGGCCCCTTTCGCTGATGTCTCACTTCGGGGTGATGGGTCATTTTCCGGAGTCGGGCTGGAACTTCGGTGCCTACGCCTTCGGGGAGCTTTCTCCCGTAGGGGGTGGTTGGTCTTTCTCCCCACAAGCTGGTTCGCTCGCCCTCCCGAAGGAGGCGCTACACTGGCTTCTGAAGTTGGCATTTGGTGATGTACCGAGGTCGTATGCCTCAGGTGTCTGGCGCCCTCTTTCCCGTGATCGGCAAGTGGTCAGGGCGATAGCACTTTGGCTATCACATGTGCCCCTTGGAAAGGCCGAAGTGGAGACTTCGGCAAGTAGCCCTTTTGGTGTCCGTCAATCGCTCAATTGGCAGTTTTGATAGTATGACCTCGTGGACTCCCGGAGGTCCACGTGATAGTATGTCCATTTCGGTCGAATCAGGGCAGCACAGAGCCTTGAACCCTAGACCTCATAGATTTATACTCAGAGTATGACGTCGGTTGGGGAGGCGCTTCGCCTCCTAGGTGATAAGCCTTGTTCGGACAGATGTCATCTATCCATCCTTCGGTGCTCCTCGAGATACCAAACTTGTTTATTTTTCCCGCCATAGGCTAGTGAAGCATCGTGTCTTAAAACTAGTGGTGCCAGTCTCGAGCAGCGTGCCTGGGTTTTCTGAATGTCAGAAAATACGTCCTAGTTTCTCGTGATGGGTGACACGTGGCGGGCATCAACTGGGATGGGCACGCCTTTTCACATGAGGGGCCATTATGGCGACGCTTCGCTTTTTGCGGAGCATTTATCACGCCCTTTTGGCAGCCTTTCCTCGATCTATATAAGCCTTCCTTCTATCATACTCTTTATTTGTGTTTCTTTGCTCTCATTTTCCTTTGTGCCTTTTTCTCCTCTTTTTTGGCGGTTTTAGCGGCGAAGCGATTTCCGGTGATCTTTTACGACTGCGTCCTCAAACCTAGACTTCGGCAAGACTTTTGGTGGGTTCCGATTTCTAGAGTTCCTTCGGTTTCTGCTTTTTTTTTTTGCTTCCCGAACTCATTTTTCCTCTTTCCAAAATCGTTTTCCCCCCTTTTTCCGAGGTCATTTTTGGGTCAACCATGCCTGTTCCCGAAAGCTGGCAACCTCTTATGTCTCACCCTTGTTGCTCCACTCCTGAAAAACTAGAAAAATGGAAGACCAAATTTTTCCTTCCCTCGTATGCCATCAGAAGGTTACCTCGCCTTGGCCAGTTTCGCTTTATGAATCGGGGTGACGAGGTTACCGTTTTCCAAGCCCAACTGAAGGTGGGACTTCGGTTTCCTCCTGCGAAGATGATTTGTGACTTTTGCCAATTTCATGGCATAGCCGTGAATCAGCTTCCTCCCAACTCATTTTGCTATTTCAACGCCTTTCTCTGCATGTGCGGGATCTTCGGGGTAGAACCCCATTTCATCCTGTTCATGCAGTACTATAAGCTCTATTCGGTTCTGAAGGGTGGCTTTTATTTCATGCTGCCTCGGGGATCTGGGAGCAAGAAATTTATGTTCACCTTCGCTACCAAGGATAGCTGGCGAGGGTGGCAAAAGAAGTTCTTCTTCTTGAAGGTGGTGGAGGCCTGGTCGCACGTCCCGACTAAATGGGCTTGAGGAAAGCTGGAGGCGGATGTCATGGATCCCAGGAAACTGCTAACTTCCGAGTTGGCAGCGAGGTTTGGGGACTTTGACAGACGAATCCGTGCTATCGCCGATTGGGATGCCAAGGTCCCTTTATGCTCTCTCTACCCTTTCCCGATCATGTGGAAACTCATGACTGAGGATGTCCTTCGGGAGTTGGGGGTAGTTACGGAGCACAAGACGGATCTTGGCATGCCAGCTCCTATTACCGAGGGGAAGAACTCTTGGCTAGTAAAGCTCCTTCAGAGCGAGCTTACTTACAAAACCTTTTTTGAAAGTAAGTTTCTTTCAAAGTTTTTTCAGCCTAAGTGCCTGTGGACTTACACTGATTTCTTCCCTCTTTTTCAGAGATGGGCGACGAGTCTACCGCCTACTACAGGTCTCTGTTCCTTCGTCAGGCTAAGAAGGGAGAAAAAAAGAAGAGGCATAAGGCTTCTGGGAGCAGATCATCTTCGGCCAAGAAGGCCAAGAAGGACATCCCTCTTCCCCCTCTAGAGGACGTTTCGGAAGTCGGCGATGTCATTGCTACCTCCACCAAGGTTGGCAATGTCATTGCAACTTCCACCAAGGTTGGCGATGTCATTGCAACTTCTACAGAGGTTGCAACTTTGCCCCAGCCTGAAACTACTGGGGGGTTCTTGCCGAGGTGGCCGTGCCTGCCCTTCCGAGTCCCGCCACGCTGGTGGATTTGTTGGGCTCTTTGGTGGATCTTTCTGCAGAAGACTTAGAAAAGCGCCGAAGGGCCAAGGGCAAACATATTCTTGCCAACCTGGAGGAAGTCGGTGACTCTGATGACGATTGTGCCGAGGTCCTGCCAGGTTTGTCTCTTTTTCCCTGCAATCAAACTTACATTTTATAATCAAGGAATTTTTACCTGATTAGATGCATGTTTCTTTTTGCAAAGGATGCAGCGCCCCTGGCTTGGAAGATTGAGCACGCCCGAAGGAGGGATTTTCGGGATTCTCATGTCCCGAAGGACAAAATACCAAGGGAGCCATTATGGTCTTACACGGAGGACATGAACATGTTCTCCGAGGATTGTCGGGAAATGGCTCCCCAAATGGCGAGGGGTGTGCTTACTCAGGCATCCTTCAAGGCAGTCGTCGAGGAGTGTGCCTCCGAGGATGCCCTTGATGCAAAAGTTTCCCAGCATGCTGCTCAGGTAATTCTTCAGGCTCCTTACTTTTCCTTCCCACTTTTTCCCAAAGTGTTTTTGGCTTTCCTTAAGCAAATTTTGCTAAGTACCTTCTCTCTCTTTTTTTTTGCAGCTTTTGGGGTATAGTGGATACCTCCAAGCTTAGGCAGCAAAGCAGTCTTCGGCCCGAGCTTGGGCTGAAGACAAATTGGAGAAGGCCAAAGTTTTTTGTGCCAACTCGATGCTGACAAACACCAAGCTGAACCAAATATGCAATGAGAAGATTGCCGGTCTTCGGGATGAGTTCTTGAAGGGCCAAGAGGGGCTCTTGAAGGATTTTTCCAAGAAGATGTCTGACCATGGCAATAAATTAATCTGCTTGACTTTGGCCAACGAGACCCTTCAAAAGGAAAATGAATGGGAGTCTGTCCTCCTAGCGAAGGCAATGGCTAAAAATGCCAAACTCCAGGCCAAGGTCGACTTGCTGAAGGAGGGTTCAAAGAAGAAGAAGAAAACCGAGGAGCTAGAGAAGGAGATTTCTGACCTTCAGCAGGAGCTTTCGGATCTTCAACATGAGGCGGACGAGTTGGACGTTGAAAGAGGCAAAGTCGTCCAGACGTCCAAGGTTGCTTTTCAGGACGGCTTCTGCCTAGCTCGTCATCAGTTTCTGAGGAAGTATCTGGACCCCGATCCTTCCTTTCTAGCTGCCCTGGATATTCCTGGGGGGCCTCGGTGGATGTAGTCAAGAGTCGAGTTCCTCAACCTGCCGTTTCCTCCTCCTGCACCGAAGGTGGCGGTGAAAGATTCAGGAGTCGAAGCTTCCCACAACGCCGGGGTCCCTTAGATATTCTAGGACCTTCGCCTTCTTCTTTTTCTTTCTACTTCTTCTTCTTGTAATCTTCTCCTTGTATCAAGACGTTCTTCAATGAATTTTCCTTCATCTTTTTTGGCTAATTCTTTTTGAGCAGTTCTTGTTTCCCATTTGTCCCGACCACTTTCGGTCAAGGGACTTCGGTACTCTCTTTGCTCGTTTTTGTCGGCCATTCTTCGGGAGGTCTTTCGCAGTTAGTGAAGTTCCCTTAGGCAAAGTTTAGCCTACCCCTTGTCGGCCGTGTTCGGTAGACTTGCCCTCTTTTTGGTCTATAACCCAACTAACTTCAAAAGGAATAAAAGACTTTCGGGAGTCCATAATTCAGCTCTGTTCGGCGAACATTCTGAGACAAGGGAAAACTTTCTGTACTTAAGACAAATTTCTGGCTTTCACCATTTCTTTTCTAAAAATTCTAAGTGTAGAATTTCTTTAAGGTGCCCGAGTGCCTCGTATTTTTCAGTTTTCCTTCTTCGGTGGTGTCGAGCTTGTATACTCCCTTTCAGACCTCGTCTAGGACCAAATGCCGAAGTACCTCATAGGACAGCTTTCGGGGTTCTAATTCAGCCTTTCAGGGGCGCGGTCTCCTTTTCCTTATTCCCTTTGGCCTATCATGCAGGTTTGCACTTATGGCCACCTTTTGCCGAAAAGGCCTACTTTCGGGCTTGGTTCGTCGGCCATCCTTCGTCAAACTTCTGTATGATGGCCGAACTACTTCAAATGGATAGTGGCTTCTATACTGGAGATAAGTGACAACTCATTCGTACAATAGGAAGTTCTCCTGGCCAATTTCCCTCTGCATCTCTTGTAGTCCCTCTTTTGTAGCTCTTTCGGCAACTACACTTGTCTGTTGCTCGGGGGTTGAGCTAGTGGGCTGAAGTGCCTTTTTATGCTGAAGTCGGTGACGGATTCTTGAAATCCTTTGTCCATTGACTGGAAATCATTACTGGCCGGTGTCACTGTCGATATGCCAAATCAACATACTATGTTCTTCCAGATGAACTTTTTGTGCACCTTCTGCTGGCATGGTTGCTAGGAGTTCTACCTTACCCCACTCAATGAAGTAGTCGTCTGCTATCGCGCAGAACTTCACATCTTCGGGTGCTATCTGGAGTGGCTCGGTGCAATCTTTTCGACGTTATCCGCTCCGAAGGCAGTCTTCGAGTGCTGCCGTGTCTCTGGCCATTTTCACACCTCTTGGACAAATTGTCCTGCACCCATTTTAACGATATATCTTAATAATGGAATTGCGTACCTTTGCCTGTATAGCTTTTCCTTAATTAAGAAATGTCATCCGGGATGTCTTCGCACTTCCTGCCTCTTCATGGGGATTTTCGGGACTCCTTTGGTCGTGAGATTCCTCTTTGTAGAATCTTTCCGCCTTTTGTGCGAGGTTATTATGTTGGGTTTTGGGAGCCAAACAGCGCAGCGGAATATAACCGAAACCCTCCAGGATCCAAGTGACATGGGGTAAACCGGATGTTCGAAAATTTCATACCTAATTTTCGGTTGAGATCTCTCACTCAACTGTAGAGTCGAATCACAAAACCTGAATAGTTGACGTGTTCAGGCTGTTTATGGTATCCACACGAGCCTCTCGGGATGACCACGCTTCCACCACGTCCCGGCAGATGCGTTTCTCTTGCGCTCGCAGTGCTAGCTTGCGTCCTCCAAGGAATTGCAAGAGAAGAGTGCGGCTGTCCTTTTGGGAGGCTAGGGCAAGGAGACCTGCGAATTTCTCACTTAAAAGTTATATTTATAGTGAGACTCAACTTCCAGGCCTAATGGGTTTCAAAGCCCTAATCCAATTAGGATTTAATTTCAGGCTTAATAATGGCTCAACTCCTTGGCCCATTATTAATACGAAATTAAAGTGAAACCATAACCCAAATAATTAGCCCATGCACTCTAATTATCCAAATAGCTCTATGTGTGTGACCCAATAGGCTCTTGCCATGTTGGCAATGATCATAAATCAGATTTATGATCATAAGCAATGAGCGGTGTCTAGCAACACATCATTGCTACCCAAGTGACAAGATTGTCGGTGAATCGACTAAACCTTTATGATCATCACCGATATATTCCATTGTCCCTTTGTCCAAGATATCAAGACTAAGCACGAGACATGGAATGTGTCACTTTCGTATAGCCCAATCTTTGGTTTCTTGATTACCGAGTAGACCAACTTAAACTGACGACATTGATATCATATATCAACTCATCGGAGCATGGCCATGCATTTTCTAAGTCTCACTCTATCAAGGGGCCCAAAGATATCACTCCCGTTACATAGGAGGGACAAATCCCATCTTGATCATACAAATCCCTCCGCATGATATGTGACATACCCAATGACCTCCTTCAAGTTCACTCAGTTACGAGCAACAAAGGAAAGTATCAAAGTATGTGACTCACATGTAGGGAACCTTGATGATCTTAGGTCGAAGGACTACATATACCATGATCACTATGAGAATCACTTATGACACTCATATAACGATCCATGAAGTGTTCTCATGGTGGGTCGGTCCAGTACATAAGTTCTCCAACTTGTACCCATATGTAGACTACATATCTCATATTAGTCTCCACATATGCTAGTCATTATGTATTATTGCAACCCGCTCCACAATAATACTAGACTAGGGACGTTTAAGAATATCATTATTCTAGGGTTACAATTATGTTTATTACGTTACGTAGAAACAAAACAACAAATAAAATTGCTGGATTAATGCCTCAATAAAATATCATGACTCAATGTGCAAAAATACAATCATCTCATGATTGGCTTTTTGGGCACAACACTAACATATTACACCTAGCGTTGCCATGCTCGGATTGGCCAACGCTTTTGGTGATCAAATTTGATCATCTTGGTGGCCTCCTTGCCTTCGGGTCTCCGAGGGGGTATCTTAGCGCCCTGATGTTCTGCGCTTGGGGTTCCACTAGCAAGGAGTTTCCACTCTGGATCTAGCTTCACTCCGTCTCCTTTGTTGGTTTCAGCCTTCCCTACTTCTGGGATTTCGGTGATCTAGTTTTCCAGTACCTGGGCGCTTACTGCCCTTCTAGGCTCATGCGCGATGTAGTACTCTTTGAGTTCAATGCACCATTTTGGTAGTCTTTTCTGAATGCTCTACTCTTTCTTGCGGTGTTGCATGGAGGCTGGTCACTTCGGACAGTGGTCGTGTCCTGGGAGGTGGAGTCAGTGCCTTCTGCCAGCAAGTCAAGTCGTAAATGACCTTTCGGGGCAATAGGTTTTGACGTCGTTGCCGAGGAGATGGCGATTTTTTCCTCGGGTGTAGAACTCTTTCGGCGGGGAGGTCTGGGTCGTTGTGACCCTGCTTTTCCCATTGGTCGTACTCCGGGTAGCATGGTTCCCGCCGAGGACTCATCCCGTTGATCTCCATTTTCCCAATTCCTGTGAATTGGGATGGGATTCTCCACCTCACGAGGTACTGATGAGGAGGGCCTTCAGCCTGAATTTTTGCTACGGCCTTCTTTGGGTTGACTATTGCGTCATTTCGACCACGCCAGGACATGGGAATTCACGCAGGAAGCCTATGGTAATAGCCAGAGGACGTTCACCTTCCGGCAGGGAAGTCCCTGCTGCCATTATTTGGTTGCCCGTTGAATCTCAGGCGCAGACGGGGAACTTGGGAGTCCCCTCTCCTTAGAACGCCGACTTCATCTTTCGACAACCTAGGAGTGAGTTCCCACAAACGGCGCCAGATGATGGCGGGCTTCGGGAGGTGCGGAGCCCAGCATCTAATGCAGTCCGGTTAGGCGGAGCCAGCATCTCCACTGTGTGCAGCGGTGGAGGCAGCAGGTGGTCCCGGAGGTGCCAGATGGTACCCTGAGAGGGTAACCTTAAGTGGTGGCCGGCAGCTTCCTGGTACCGTGGTTGGTGAGGACGGGAAAGACTTTCGGTGTGGGAAAGTGTCCGGAGCGGAGATCCTTCAAGGAGACCTAGCTGAAACACTCAGAAGACAAGGGTTAGGAGGCCCCCCGGGTGGTTTTCCGGGGGGGAAGCTCCGACGCCCAAGTCAGTGCTTCGAGAAAGAGAGATACTCAGTAATAAGCACAAGAAACCCTTGCCTGGCGTGTCCTTCTGAGGGCTAAAGGGAGAGTATTTAGGCGGAGTAGGGAGAGCGTCCTTTTGTCCTTTTAGTCCTCCGGGCGGAGAACCCCTTGCCTATGACCATTTCCCTGGTCTATAAGGGAGGAGGTGATCCCCTTAGCTTGTGATGCGTGTATGGACGGATGGTGTTCGTACTTTTGGGCGTGGAGGCCCCTAGTCATCTACAGGCTCCTTGGGGCGCGAGCCATAGTAGGTGTAGCCCTGTATGACAGGACGTATGCTGCGATGGCATGTTAGAGTGTGTTTGGGGGTGGCGTGTCGGAGATGTTTATGAGCAGAGTGTCAGAGACTCATTGATGGCTCTTGCCACACAACCGAGGTCCCTTTGGCTGATGTCTCACTTCGGGGTAATGGGTCCTTTTCCGAAGTCGGGCTGGAACTTTGGTGCCTATGCCTTCGGGGAACTTTCTCCCATAGGGGGTGGTTGGTCTTTCTCCCCCGAAGCTGGTTCGGTCGCCCTCCCGAAGGTGGCTCTACACTGGCTTCCGAAGTTGGCATTTGGTGATGTACCGAGGTCGTATGCCTCAGGTGTCTGGCGCCCTCTTTCCCATGATCGGCAGGTGGTCAGGGCGATAGCACTTTGGCTATCAATCCATTTATTTCATAATGAAGACCCGAAAGTATCCAAAGTTGACAAAGAATTATGAAGAAAAATAGTCAACTATCAGTAGAGAAAAGGGATAGGCAAGCCCCCTGTAAAAAGAATTAAGGCTAAAAAAACCTCAACTTGGATGAGTAATCTGTCAAGGCTACAATGATACGCTATTCATTTAGAAGCTGCTTGGTGAGCTCCTGGAATGTGGCGTTAGTGGTCACACTTTGATAGAGCTATGAGATTATCCTACTTGAGACATTCTAGTTAAATAGAGACATGTCCTCAGTGGTGTCCTAGATAGGTGACTTCAGCACAACTCTCTTTGGCAAATGAGCATTTCTTGCTGCATGATAAGCCTCATGGTCCACCGTCAACCCTGGAGCTGAGGTCTCTCCTGGTTGGTCACATTGAAGCTCATTAACCATGTTAGTCCCTAGCCAATCCTCAACTAAATTATAGGTCAAAAAATAACCAAGAGAGATAGAAGTTGAGGGGACTGAACCTTGTAGGGGAATTTCAACATGATGAGACATGTCCCTGCTGTCAGAAATCTTGAATGCGTCCTTGACAACTGCGGTGAGCTCATTTTCCTTGGCCTTTTTCTTGTCCTTCTTCTTCTAGACTCCCTTTGCAGCCAGGCCCTCCTTGGTAACGGCCCCTAGTAAGTTAGTAGTAGTACATGGACTCAGTGGGGGAGAAGAGAATTCCTTCTCAAAGTCCTGCAGCTTAGATACCTCTGAGCTTTATGAAAATGGGATCCAGTTGTCCAAGGCAACCCCTTGAACTGGTACTACTTTGGTAGCTGCTATGTTTGTTGGCAAATACTTCCCTTGAGCCTTTTTTAATAGAGGGTGGCTAGAGGCCTTCTTGCTAGGCTTCCTCTTGACAGCTTTCTTGCTGTCCTCCTTTTGAGCCTTGGTAAGATAGGCATTCTATTAGAATTGGGTGTTGAAGTCTTCACTTATCTTTAAAAAAACAAAGGCAACAGTGTAAGCCATCTAATGAAGAAAAAGCTGAACTAGAAAAAATACTTACGGGAATACAATAAGTGAGATCGACCAAAAGTACTTGAACCAAGATTGGGGCCTTAAGGGGATCATCCAAACTCGGTGGCACCAAGGGGCATCTGAGTTTGTTGTCGGTGGAGGGCTAACGGACTTTGGGTTCACCAAATTAGGGGAGTAGACGTGAAAGGCATAAAGGACCTCCTCTATCATTAGGTGCCACATAATGGGAAAAGGGTAAAGATCAGCCACTTCATCCAAATCCCCCCTGCCCACCACTACTTGTACCCTATCATTGAAGTCAAGAAAACGCTTCTTCAATTTGCTATGAAGGAGCATTGAGGGATCATCCATGTCCACCTTTAGATTTCTAACTGACCTTGTACCGGATATCCCCTATAGCTCCAGCATTGACATAAAAAGGTACTTCTTCTTCTAGTTGCACCAGCCATCCTAGGTGTTGACCATAAAAGTGTACTTCTTGCTGCCAAAACCTCATAGAAGCATGTAGTAGAATAGACCCATTTGGCATAACTAGCAGCTTGTAATACTGTAGGAAAATAAGGAAATGGGGCTCTAGCCTAAACACATTGCTCATGCATAAGTAGGCATTGAAGTAGGAATACAAGTTTTAAAAGAACTGGTTGACTATGATCCCATGGAACTTACAGAAGTGCTTCATTATGGGATGTGGAGGATATTGTAGGCCGACTTTCAATTGTTTCTTGAACATGGTAATTTCCCCCTTGTGGGGGCTCGTAGCTCATCTCTCCCTTGTTCGGCACCCAAACAGTGACCACAGCTGGGAGAAGATATTTTGTTCACAACTTCTCCATTTTCCCCAGTGTGGCACAACTCGGGTGTGCATCCAGGGACTTCTAGCTACCCCTAGATGTGACAACTACTTCTGCCATTATGATAACTTGGCAGGAACAGGATAAAAGAAAAAAAAGAAAATGTGGGGGTATATGAAGAGCAAGTCTCACTCGAGAATGGAAGTATGCTGGAAAAGTTCACCAAAAATTTGCTAGAAAACTAGATGAGCTCAAGAGCAGAAGAAACAAATTGAGAGTGAGAAACTAGAAAAGTAAGTCTTCCACTAGATGAAAGGGGTATATATAGTCCTAAATAAGTGTGAGCCAAACGGTGCATTCAATGGAAGATGTGCAACGTAAAAAATGCCTTTTTGATTCAAAGAAGTATGTGTTGCATGTAGAGCCAATCTTTGGATGACACATGTGCCTTAAAACTAGGATCAAGGTGAGGATTCCTACTTTGAAGCTACATAAAGTTGCCAACCTGCAAACCAACATCACTAGCACCAACTGAAGAAACACAACTAAAACCTCTAAGCAACGCGACGTAATGCAACTCTAGTAGGAGTAACAGTTACACCAAGGAGACCCAAAGGACACAATGGGAAGAAAGGGTAAAATGTTGGGACCAGAAATGCCAAAGATGTATGGAGCCGATGGACTTGCAAATCCATAGGATACTGGGAGGAAGGCATGCAATAACTGAAAAGCTAAGCCTCAGACTTCCCTCCAAAGTCCCAACCTCAATTATTAGAAGACTTGGTCATGTAATTCAAAAGCACAATGGCACATCAGGCTTGGCAAACTTCGAAAATGCGAAGGTGCCAATAGACCTGCTTGACTAAGGGACGCATTAAGTGCCTCGATGTTTGTTGACCAAGGTACCCCTTGAACACTAACAAAAATGATTAAGTACTATGCAGTGTGTGCAAGGTGCTCACTCTGACCTGTGTCGGGATAGCTAGCTGAAATGCTTGTTGGGGAAAAAGAACCCCTGACCTCAGCCCTTTAAAATGGGAATCAAAAGGAAACATCCCTAGACCCCCGTCATACACACATACACAATTTTGTTGATCCTCCTAACCATATTTGCCTACCCGGGCGTTGGAGAGTCCGCCCCAAAATACACTTTTGGGACTCTATTCCCCCATTTTTTTTGGTGTCTTTCATGGCCACAACTTATCGAAGTATATACATCTGAAGGCCAAGATGCAAAACATAGGTGACAGAGAACTCCAAGGAAACCATGGTCGATTTGTTGTGGATCACCATTGAATAGAAGGGATATTATCATAACCAGGAGCAATAGGTGTGATATAATACCTCTGGACTAGGGTGAAACCTAGTAGTAGGTCCTAGGACTAATAATGCATTCATAGCAAGCACAGTTGGCCTAAACAACCTATTAGTGATTTAAGAATAGTGATTAGTGTAACAGGAATAATAGGGAGCTAATCTAATTCAGGTAGTACTACATAGTCCAAGTTAATCACATTCAAGTTAAACCGAAGTAAAAGCAACATAAGGGATTTCTAGGGGGATTCAATTCTAAGTATGAGATATCTTATTGTTGATTCTCTAAATTGTTTTTTCACTACCGGTAGTTAGTAGTTAATTATTTTTGCTACATTGATTAGTTTAGTTAATTCTTAGTTAGCTAGTCAAACAAACATTTTTAATTATTGGTTAGATAATAAAAACAATGTTGAGTATGGTAGACAAGCTCTATTCTCTAAGAAAAATAATATTGGTTTTTGGCACTACTATAATTTGACGATAGGTGTACTTGCCTATCAGTTCACATATTTATGAGAATAGAGGGAATTGAAACATCCACGTTAATTATTACTGTCGTGGGAAATGTTTGTGTGAACTATGCTCACACCATAATTTTATAAGAAAACTCCAATTTTCATGGCATATATGGATTAAAATATGGAGTTAAATATTTTTGAAGGGTTTTAATGATTCATAGTACAATTACATTTGTGAAGTAAGAAACTAAAATATGTGTGAGACTTATAGACCAAGGTAAGCACATGTTCGAAAATAAACGGAGCCAAGGCAGAAAATGGGTGAAGATAAAAAGAAGACTTGGTTGTCTTCTTCCTCAATCTAAACCCACACCATTTTTAGATCAAAGAAGCTCTTAATCTCATCCATTGTAAATTATTTTGAAAAAGAAGCTACCAAAGCATGTTTATAGGTATTTGTGGCTAATTTGAGCTTGGAAGAGTTTGAATAATGTTTTTTTCCCTTGGGTGAGCTTCATTTTTTATTTTGGGATGAGTTAAGTGTTTTTTTAGTTAAATAAGGCTTGGGTAAGTTAGGTAATTGATCCTTAAGCTCAAATCTTGCTTATGAAGGTTAACTTGCAAGCTATTGATGTTTGTGTGCAAGGTGGTTCTAAGGAGGTTTGGTTTGGGTCTCACAAAGGTGGTCAGGATTTATATATTTTTTTAATATTGAAATTACTTGAATTTAAATTGTGTTAAATGCATTTGATTCTTTGGAAATTGGTTGCTAGGCTGTAACAATAGCTTGGTTGATTTGCAACTGAAATGGCATGGTTGTGCTTATGTATGCATGGTGAGTTAGAGACTTGTGTTCTTGGTATAGGTAAGGGATTATTAAGTTTCCAAGTGCTTAATTCATGTATTTACATGTAATCTATCATGTTCTAAAGTACTATAAGTGATTGCTAAATAGTTTGGTTGGGGGAGGGGAAATGGAAGGGACAAACCAAGCATGTTTTGCTAAAGATAGGTTGCTACAGAGTGAGCCCCGGCACCCTAGCTGCTTGGGCTTGCACTATAGCACTAGGTAGCTCAACCTAAGATAGCCCAAAATGCCTTATGGCACTACCCTTGGTGCCACGACGCCAGCCCCTTAAGGCTCGAAGATTGGGGCTTCCTAATGGCACTATGGTGCTACATTTAGGTTCCCCACACCATTCTAAGACATGTGTGACCTTTAATTGGGTCTAAGAACCACTTCTAAAGTGATTTAAATTATTTTTTAATGATGTTTATGTGGTGGAAAAATATGTCGCTTAAGGGCTAGGTAAGTGGACCCTAAGTAAGGTTATGAGTGTTAAGTAAGTAAGGGAGGTTTTGAGCTTTTAAAGCACACTAATTAAGCTATTTAGCTTAATGAATTGAGCAACCAATTTTAGGAAATCCTATATTGATAGGGTTGTCCTTGGCCTTTGCCCAGGAGACGTGTGATAACTAGTCTCATGGTGGATTGCAATTGGCTAGCCGAATATGTGTGCAGATTAAAACTCCATGATACTAGTTGATTGACCTAGAATATGCAAGATGCATGCTCTTCATGCTTTGACTTGCAATAACAAGAACCATAAAACATTAACTTGGCCAAGAGATTTACATAGAAAATAAATTCAAACAGCCAAAGCATAGAAAATCAACATTTATGTGGGTTTACTATACATACCAACTGCATCGGAGCATTCATACATAAAATAGATTAAGGCCTTACCGAAGAGCAACCTTAGAGTCTAGGAGTCCTTAGAACATACACAATGGAGGCAACTACGAGTACTATATATACAAGCCTTAACTGAGATCTTCTTCAACTAAATCCCACCTTGGATGTAAGTCCCAGTGGCGAGTCACAAAAATCCTGGTCCAAGTGCTACTAGGCCCTACAGCCAAAGGAAGACTTTAGTTAGTACTGTTACTTGACCAACAAGTTACTCAACTAAACTAGAATCATAAATCTTCTCAAGTAAAATACCTTCGACAAAAGCTAACTACCGCAATAACGCTCAACGGTTACCCGGTCAATCAACTTTAGAATCTGCACAACATAATTAGGGAGTAAGAACATAACATTCTTAGTAAGGGTCTTCATTGTACCTGCAAGAAAATTACTAAGGACTCCACATATGATAACATATGTATCCTGATGTGAGCTCATACAGCTTGAGGGTACTTATATATGCACATATAACTAGGTCCTAGGAGACCTCTCCTCATCCTAGTCCTTGAACTACAAGGCATAGCCTTGTCCCTTAGCAAGCTGAGCTTATCAGCCTAACTAATGATAAATCACCAGTTGAACTTCTTCGTTTTTATGTTGTACAGGGGAATTTTGGTGGGACTATTGTAACTAGGTAATAAAGACCTTCTAAACAAGGTGCACTAAGGTTTGACTTTGCAACCTTGTGGCTAACGGCACGACTAGGTCACCAAGGGTTCTAAACCTTTTACCCTAGCTAGTGGTACTTAGTTGTGATCCTCAGTAACCTAGTTTTCTTCCTTATGGTTTAAGTAACCATAAAACTTTACAAAATTCAGTAAAACTCCTAGGTCTCAAAGGACTTTTGAAGGTTTCAGAGTATCCTCGGAATGCTTAGACCCCAAGGTACCCTAAGAACCCCCTTAGGTCTCCCTTTGACCTTCCTAGAAAAACCTGGAAAATTCAGCCAACACACCTGTGGCGGCATGTTGCCACAGTTGTTGATGTTCTGCCAATTCTTTCTTGAATTGGCGACGAGTCGTGGGCAATGGCACGAAATTGGCGACATGTGGCCAATCAGCAATTGGGCCATAGTTTAAGCTCACCCCTGAAGCACCCTAGATATCTCATCTAGCCTTGCCACAACTGGGTCACTAGAACCCTCACCAGGTTCTCTAGCCCAACTCGAAGCTCCTGACCTAGTGTCAACCATAGCAACCTGCGACCAAAGCCAGACAACAGTCCCCAGATGTTCGTCTGTACTAACCTTCCTAGCACATGGACTTCCCAAAGCTAGATCTCAGCCTTAGCCTCCAAAATATATGAAATAAACCCTAAGCTCTGATACCAAAAACTGACAAGGCCGTCCTTAGCCTCTCCCAAGGAGACCTGTGAGAGCTGGTCTCATGGTTGCAATTGGCTAGCTAAATATGTATGCAGATTAAAACTCCATGATACTAGTTGATTGACCTAGAATATGCAAGATGCATGCTCTTCACGCTTTGACCTGGAATAACAAGAACCAGAAAATATTAACTTGGCCAAGAGATTTACATAGACAATAAATTCAAATAGCCAAAGCATACAAAATCAACATTTATGTGGGTTTACCACACATAATAACTGCGTGGGAGCATTCATACATAAAGTAGACTAATGCCCTCACCCAAGATCAGCCCTAAAGTCTAGGACTCCTCAAAACATACATAAGGGAGGCAACTATGAGTACTATATATACAAGCCTCAACTAAGATCTTCTTTAACTAACTCCCACCTTGGATGTAAGTCCCAGTGGTGAATCACAAAAATCCTAGTCCAAGTGCTACTAGGCTCTGCAGTTAAAGGAAGACTTTAGTTAGTACTGTTACTTGACCAACAAGTTACTCAAGTATACTAGAATCATAAAGATTCTCAAGTGAAATACCTTTGAAAAAAGCTAACTACCGCAATAACCCTCAACGGTTACCCGGCCAAGCAACTTAAGAATCTGCACAACATAATTAGGGAGTGAGAACATAACATCCTCAATAAGGGTCTTCATCGTACCAACAATAAAATTACTAAGGACTCTACATATGATAACATATGTATCCTGCTGTGAGCTCATTCAACTTGAGGGTACTAATATTTGCACATATGACTAGGTCCCTTGAGACCTCTCCTCATGCTAGTCCTTGAACTACAAGGCATAGCCTTGTCCTCTAGAAAGCTGAGCTTGCCAGCCTAACTGGTGATAAATCACTAGTTGCACCTCTCGCTCTTTCTGTTGTATAGGGGAAGTATTGTGAGACTACTGTAACTTGGTGTTAAAGACCTAGTAGACTAGGTCCACTAAGGTTTCACCTTGGAACCTTGTGGCTAACGGAATGACTGGGTCACCAAGGGTTCTAAACCTTCCACCCTAGCTAGTGGTACTTAGTTGTGATCCTTAGTAACCTAGTTTTCTCACTTATAGTAGAAGTAACCATAAAACATTACAAAACACAAGAAAACTCCTAGCTCTCGAAGGGCTTTTGAAGGTCTCGAAGTATCCCCGGAATGCTTAGACCCCAAGGTACCCTAAGAACCCCTTTAGGTCTCCCTTTGACTTTCCTAGCAAAACTTGGAAAATTCAGCCAACACACCTGTGGCGACGTCTCGCCACAATTGGTGACGTTCTACGAATTCTTTCTTGTATTGGCAATGAGTCGTGGTCAATGGCATGAAACTAGTGATGCGTTGCCAATCTGCAATTGGGCCATAGTCTGAGTTAACCCCTGAAGCACCCTGGATATCTCATCCAGCCTTGCCATAACTGGGTCACTAGAACCCTCACTAGGTTCTCTAGCCCCTTCCGAAGTTCCTGACCTAGTGTCAACCAAATCAACCTCCGACCAAAGCCAGACAACATTCCCCAGATGTTCGTCAGTACTAACCATCCTAGCACATGGACTTTCCAAAGCTAGAACTCAGCCTTAGCCTCCAATATCTAAGAAATGACCCTAAGCTTGGATACCAAAAACTGACAGGGCCATCCTTGGCCTCTGCCCAGGAGACCTATGAGAGCTGGTCACATGCTGGATTGCAATTGGCTAGCTGAATATGTGTACAAATTAAAACTCCATGATACTAGTTGATTAACCTAGAATATGCAAGATGGATGCCCTTCACGCTTTGACTTGGAATAACAAGAATAATAAAATATTAACTTGGCCAAGAGATTTACATAAGAAATAAATTCAAATAGCCAAAGCATACAAAACCAACATTTATGTGGGTTTCCTACACATAGCAACTGCGTGGGAGCGTTCATACATAAAGTAGACAAATGCCCTGACCCGAGATCAACCCTAGACTCTAGGACTCCTCAAAACATACACAATGGAGGCAAATATGAGTACGATATATATAAGCTCCAACTGAGATCTTCTTCAACTAAATCCCACCTTGGATGTAAGTCCCTGTGGTGAGTCACAAAAATCCTGGTCCAAGTGCTACTAGGCTCTACAACCAATGGAAGACTTTAGTTAGCACTATTACTTGCCCAACAAGTTACTTAAGTATACTAGAACCATAAAGATTCTCAAGTGAAATACCTCCGGCAAAAGCTAACTACCGCAATAACCCTCAACAGTTACCCGATCTAGCAACTTCAGAATCTGCACAACATAACTAGGGAGTGAGTACATTACATTCTCAGTAAGGGTCTTCATTGTACTAGGAGGAAAATTACTAAGGACTCCACATATGATAACATATGTGTCCTGCTGTGAGCTCATACAACTTAAGGGTACTGATATATGCACATATAACTAGGTCCCAAGAGACCTCTCCTCATCTTAGTGCTTGAACTACAAGGCATAGCCTTGTCCTCTAGCAAGCTAGGTTTGCTAGCCTTACTAGTGATAAATCACCATTTGAATCTCTCCCTCTTTATTTTGTATAGGGGAATTGTGGTGGGACTATTGTAACTAGGTCATAAAGACCTAGTAGACTAGGTGCACTAACGTTTCACCGTGCAACCTTTTCGCTAACGGCACGACTAGGTCACCAAGGGTTCTAAACCTTCCACCTTAGCTAGTGGTAATTAGTTGTGATCCTTAGTAACCTAGTTTTCTTCCTTATGGTAGAAGTAACCATAAAACATTACAAAACTCAATAAAACTCCTAGGTCTTGAAGGATTTTTTAAGGTCTCTGAGTACCCTCGGAATAAGGTACCCTAAGAACCCCCTTAGGTTTCCCTTTGACCATCCTAGCAAAACTTGGAAAATTCAGCCAACACACCTATGGCGACATGTCGCCACAGTTGGTGATGTTCTACCAATTCTTTCTTGTATTTGTGACGAGTCGTGGGCAATGGCACAAAACTGGTGACGTGTCGCCAATCTATAATTGGGCCAAAGTCTGAGTTAACCCCTGAGCACCCTAGATGTCTCATCTAGCCTTGCCACAACAGGGTCACTAGAACCCTCACTAGGTTCTCTAGTCCCTCTCGAAGCTCCTGACCTAGTGTCACCCATAGCAACCTGCGACCAAAGCTAGACAACATTCCCCAGATGTTCGTCAGTACTAACCTTCCTAGCACATGGACCTGCCAAAGCTAGATCTCAGCCTTAGCCTCCAATATCGATGAAATGAACCCTAAGCTTTGACACCAAAAACTGAGAGGGCCGTCCTTGGCCTCTGCCTAGGAGACCTGTGAGAGCCGGTCTTATGGTGGATTACAATTGGCTAGCTGAATATGTGTGCAGATTAAAAGTCCATAATACTAGTTGATTAACCTAGAATATGCAAGATGCATGCTCTTCATGCTTCGACTTGGAATAACAACAACGATAAAACATTAACTTGGCTAAGAGATTTAGATAGAAAATAAATTCAAATAGCCAAAGCATACAAAATCAACATTTATGTGGGTTTACTACACATAACAACTGCGTGGGAGCATTCGTACATAAAGCAGACTAATGCCCTCACCTAAGAGCAACCTTAGAATCTAGGACTCCTCGAAACATACACAATGGAGGCAACTATGAGTACTATATATACAAGCCTTAACTGAGATTTTCTTCAACTAACTCCTACCTTGGATGTAAGTCCCAGTGGCGAGTCACAAAAAGCCTGGTCCAAGTGCTACTAGGCTCTGCAGCGAAAGGAAGACTTTAGTTAGTTCTATTACTTGACCAACAAGTTACTCAAGTATACTAGAATCATAAATCTTCTCAAGTAAAATACCTCTGACAAAAGCTAACTACAGCAATAACCCTCAACAGTTACCTGATCCAGGAACTTCAGAATCTGCACAACATAACTAGGGAGTGAGAACATAACTGATAGCCAAAGGCTATTGCCTCCTCGGTAGTAACTCCCTGCCAGAATATTGGCCGAGGAGTCTGACGTCACCCAAGAGAGGATCTTTTTACTGACCTCGGAAGGTGCGAAGTCAAACACTATGAGCTCGAGACTTCGGTTAGCTCGTAAGGAATTCCGAGGACAACACCGTCTCCATCGAGGGGCCAAACTGACCGTCTTCGGGTAAGAGAGCCATCTCTCTGAAGCAAGGAAGAATCTCCCCGAAGGCAGAGGCCCCGAAGAGGATCTTCCCCGAACAAGAAACACCTGAACAAGGGAATCCCCTAACTATGGGTGTGAGTCCCGAAGAAGGTGTTCATCAAGGGAGCTCCCAGAACTATGGGATAGATCCCGAAGGAGGTGCTCGCACCGAAGGACGGATAGAATCCGAAGAGGGTGCACGCACCGAAGGGCGACCTCGCCCAGGGGACCTCGGGAGTACGGCATGAGCATTTAATGAGCCTCTGACATGTCGCCCACAAGCCCTACACGTCACATCTGAACGGCAAACTGACACGCCGCAGCCCCCCCCAGTCCTGACACAACCTGTCCGGGTCCAAGGCTAAAGGAGGCTGCAAACGGCTGCCTGTCCCCTAGGTCCAAAAGTACAGATCAAATCCGACCGAACACGTGTCATGATCTGAACGGACCAGCTACTCCTATAAATACTAGGAAATGGGACTGGGCAAAGGATGGGGCATTTTCCTCCTTCTGAGAAAACACAAAACAGGCAAGACACTTGATCCCTTAGTGTTCTTCCTCCACTTTCACTCAGAAAACTGACTTGGGCGTCGGAGGGTCCTCCCCGGAAAAGCAAACCGGGGACCTCCTAACCTCTTCTTTGAGCTTTTCAGGCAAACTCAGCTGGGAAACCAGAGCTCCAGGCGCTCGCCTCCTCAGGAAGTCTCTCCACCTGTCAACATGACAGCAAACGAAGATGCTTTGGGGCATCATTTGGCGCCGTCTGTGGGAAACTACTCCTAGGTAGCTGTTGTCGAAACTCGGCGTTTGAAGGACAAAGGACTCCCGAAGTCCCCGTCCGCGCCTGAGACCCAAGCAGCTACCGAACAAAGTCCCCCAGAGACTTCCTTGCCTGAAGAGGAACGCCCTCTTGTCATCACCAAGGGTTTTTTACGAGACTTTCAGAGGTCTGTTGTGGCTGAAATGACACAACAGATAGACCGAAGGTGGCCGCAACCAGCCCAGGCGCAAAAACCCACTTCGCCAGCATGACCTCGGGAGAAAAGCCCAAGGGCAACCCATCATAGCTCGGGAAATGGGGAGCCACGGGAAGAGTCCTCGACAGATAACTTGCCCCTCAGAGCACGGCTGGCGGAAAGAGCGAGGTCTGAACGACTCGAAGTCCCGTCCAGAAGAAGTTTGTCGCCAGAGGCAAGGTCCCCCTCACCACGGCACCGAAGTCGCTCCCCGAAGAGACGACAACAGTCCTTTTACCCAAGAACTTCCAAGCACCAGGAAGAGGAGCCCAGTGCTACGCTCCTCCTGGAGAAAGTCTTGGCAAGACTGGAGAGAGTGGAACAGCAGGTGGCACTCAAGCCTGTTTGGGCCAGGCTAACTGTAACCGTCTCTGGAGATGAAACTCCTTTCGCCCGAACAGTGGTCGAGGCGGCCATGCCAAGTGACTTCAGGCTACCTTGGCTAGAGACCTATGAGGGTCGGACTGATCCCCAGGCCCACCTAACAAAGTACAAACGCAACATGGTGCTACACGGGGCTGATGATGCTACACTCTGCAAGTGCTTTGAAGTCACCCTCGCAGGACCAGGAACTGCCTGGTACAATTCCCTGCCTCCCGGAAACATCAGAGGGTTCCAGGAGCTGTCCACAGCGTTCACCCAACAGTTCATTGGGAGCAAGCCGACGGCGAAGATGCCCGTCCAGATGTTTGACATAGCACAAAGAAACGTGGAGACCATCCGTGACTATGTCGAGAGGTTCAACAGAGAGGCCCTCAATGTTCCGGACTTTCGTCCCGAAATCCGCATCCTCGCCATGACGAGGGGCCTCCGGAGGGATTCACACTTGTTTTATGAATTCTCCAAAGATCCCCCGGACACGCTGGAAGAATTCTACCGGAAGGCTGAACAACATATGACAGCCGAAGAGCTGAGAATGACTGGACCGAAGGCTGACCATATTCACGCTCGTGGCGAAGGGTCCAGCCAGCAAGCCCGGTGTCCAACGGAACAGTTAGGCCGACCTCGGAGATTGCGAGTAGGAGGAAGGAAGCCCCAAAACTTTACACCTCTGAGTACCATGAGGGCTAACGTCCTCATGGCGTTGGAAAAACAGGGGGCTCAAATCCAACGACCGAGGGGCATGACTGCTGACAACAGAAGGAACATGAAGAAGTTCTGTCAGTTCCACCGTGATCACGGTCATGACACCGAAGACTGCTTTCAGTTGAAAAAGTACATTGAATCACTGATAAAGCAGGGCCAGCTTCGGCGTTATTTGAGAATGCCTTCCCCGAAGGGGAAAAAAGAGGAAGAGGGAAAGCCCGATGATGAGGATTACGATTCAGACAGGTGAAGGAACCGAAGTCCGAGAAGGCGTCCTCCACCTTCGGCAGGAGTAATACAGACGATCACAACCGGACTTCCATCCTCGGAAAGAAAAAGAAGGGCCAGAGAGATAGCGGTGATGGAATATCAGAGCCCAACGAAAAAATTGGCCAGCGAGGATGGCTCCACCATCATATTTCCCCATGACGATCCATTGCTGATAATGGCGAGGATAGGAAACTGGCACGTCATGAGGGTACTGCTGGACGATGGGTCAAACACAGACGTCTTGTTCTCACATTTGCTACCAAGCTTGGGCGTATCCAGGAGTGACCTCAAGGCTGTTACTTCACCCACGTTCGGCGTAGGACCATCTGAGCTACCTGTCCTCGGGTGGATCGACCTCCCCTTGATGATGAAAGGAACTTCGGAGAAAGGAACTGCTGAGTTGTTCGCCTCTACCATGGCAAGATTCATAGTCATGGACGTTCCTTCGTCATACAACGCCATCCTCGGCAGACAGACACAGGGAAATTTGCATATTCACCCTGATGTAAAGTACTTGACCGTCACCTTCGCCACCAAAGAAGGAGACGCAAAGATCTTCATTGATCAAGGCGAGGTGAGAAAGGTGTTCATCAGAGCACGAAAGGCTCCAGCAAACAACTTAGCACATGCTGTAGAAGCAAAAGAGCTGGAAAGGGGCGAGGCAGAAGATCCCACAAAAGCGGAAACAGAAGAAGTAGAGCTTGTCCCAGGCCATAGTACCCGAATAGGGAAAAGCATGGCCGAAGGAGACAAGGAAAAACTTGTATCTTTTCTGCTTGCAAATAAAGATCTGTTCGCCTACTCGCTGAAGGACATGCCAGGGGTAAACCCTCGCGTAATCCAGCATAGCCTCAAAGCGAGTCCGGAAGTAAAACCTGTCCGGCAAAAGAAACGGAGCATCTCAGCTCACAAAAGTGACTTCGTCAAGACTGAAGTCCAGCGTCCGATAGACGCTAGCGTTATCCGGGAGGTAAACTACCCCGAATGGCTAAGCAACGTGGTAATTGCCACAAAAGAAGGAAGTAGTAAGCTCCGGATGTGCATCGACTTCAGAAATTTGAACGATGCTTGCCCGAAAGATTCATATCCTCTTCCGCCAATAGACCAACTGGTAGACTCAACTGCCGAGTACGGGCTCCTAAGTTTCCTGGACGCTTTCAGTGGCTACCATCAGATAAGGATGGACCCCGAAGATGAAGAGAAGACTGCCTTCATCACCGAGGGAGGAACATATTGCTATATTAGGATGCCCTTCGGGCTCAAGAATGCAGGAGCCACCTACCAGAGGCTGATGAACAAGGTCTTCAAAGACCAAATGGGGAGGAACATGGAGGTGTATGTTGATGATATGATAGTCAAAAGCAAACTGCCTGGCTACCACGTTGCAGATTTAGAGGAAACCTTCCAAAAACTCAGAGCCTTCGGGATCCGCCTTAATCCTGAGAAATGTATCTTCGGGGTGACCTCGGGAAAGTTCCTTGGGTACATGGTATCCGAAAGAGGCATCGATGCTAACCCTGAGAAGATTAATGCTCTGCTTGAATTCCGAACTCCTGCCACAGTCAAAGACGTGCAAAGACTCACCGGAAGAATAACCTCTCTGAGCAGGTTTATTTCCAGGTACGGAGATAGGTGTCGACCCTTCTTCAAAGTGCTCACAAAGGCAGCAAAGATGGAAGGCGACCTCGGAAGGAATGGTCATCCTTGGGATGAAGATTGCCAAAAAGCCTAGGAAGAACTCAAAGTCTACTTGGCCAGCCTGCCGACTCTGCGGCAACCTCGGGAGCGAGAGCCCCTCGTATTATACCTCGCCGTCACAAAAAAAGCTGTGAGCTCGGTCCTCGTGAAAGAAGAAGGGCCAAAGCAATGGCCGATCTACTATGTCAGCAAGTCCCTGCATGGTGCCGAAGTCAGGTACCCTTTGCTTCAAAAAGCTATATATGCCTTAGTGCTTGCAGGGAGAAGGCTGCGGCCATACTTTCAGGCTCACCCCATTATCGTCCGAAGTACCCTGCCTCTACGGGATGTTATGAGGAAAGTTGATCACTCGGGAAGGCTTTCCAAGTGGTGTATAGAGCTTGGTGAACACGACATCACGTATGAACCCCGGAAAGCTATAAAAGCTCAAGCTTTGGCAGACTTCATCGCCGAAGTACCAAACACCGAGGAGGGACATTCGTTTTCGGGCGAGGACGAGCCAGAATGGATGTTATATGTTGACGGGGCCTCAGGATCCGAACACCAGGGAGCTGGAGTGATTATCAGAGGCCCCGAAGGCCTAGAAGTAATGAAGGCCATCAAGTTCAGTTTCAACGCCACCAACAATATGGCTGAGTATGAGGCCCTCATAGCAGGATTACGCCTGGCCAGAAAAATTGGCGTGAGAAACTTGAAAGCCCATAGTGATTCCCAGCTGGTGGTCCGACAAATGGCAAGGGACTATGGCGCGAAAGACCCGACCTTGGCGAAATACGATGAGTTGGTAACAAAGCTTATTCGGGAGTTCGACGTCATGAAAATCGAGAACGTACCCCGACGGGAAAATGCTGAGGCAGACTGTTTGGCGAAGTCCAGAACTTGCACCTAGGTGATAAGCCACCCCAGCATCATGGTATTAAGCATAACGACCTCGGGGAAAGGATGGAAAGAACCAATCAAAACGTATCTCGCAACCAACACACTCCCTGAAGACCCCAGCGAAGCCGCAAAAGTGCGAAGGTGCTCCGGACGTTTCTTCTTAATTGGAGAAGAACTATATCGGCAAGGGTATGCAAATCCACTATAGAGGTGTGTTAGTGAAGACGATCCTGAAATGATCCTCGAAGAAGTTCACGAAGGTGCCTGTGGTTCGCACATCGGAACCGACGCCCTGGCAGCAGTGATACTTCGCCAAGGATACTTCTGGCCTACCCTGAGAAAGGACGCCAAGCAGTTCGTCCAGAAATGTGGTAGTTGCCAGAGACATGCGAACATCCAAAGAACACCCTCAGAGTTCGTGACTTCGGCAGACTATCCTTGGCCCTTCGCAGTTTGGGGCATAGATCTCATTGGGCCACTCCCAACGGCGCCTGGAGGCGTAAAGTTCTGCATAGTAGCAGTAGACTATTTCTCTAAGTGGGTCGAGGCAGAACCTCTGACAACTATCTCGGCAAAAGAAGTGCAGAAGTTCGTATGGAAAAACATTGTATGCAGATTTGGCGTACTGAGGGTACTCGTAGCGGACAATGGATCCCAGTTCATAGACAAAGGATTCCAAGAGTTCATTAGCGACCTCGGGACAAAAAAGCACTTCGCCCCAGTAGCTCAGCCCCAAAGTAATGGGCAGGTGGAAGTATCTAACAGGACCATAAAAGATGGTCTGAAAAAGAGACTGAGGGAAGCAAAAGGGAAATGGCCAGGAGAACTCCAAAGCGTGTTATGGAGTTACCGAACAACACCCCGAAGAGCCACAGGGGAAACGCCCTTTTCACTCGTCTTCGGTATAGAGGCCATCATCCCTGTCGAAGTAGTACAACCGTCAATACGAGTCCAAGTGTTCGATGAAAAAGGAAATGACCTCGGCCTAAGAACCAAGCTCGACCTCGTCAGCGAACACAGAGAAGTAGCCGAGCTGAGAAGAAAACCTTTCCAGCAAAGAGTGGCAGCAGCCATAAACCTACGCACCAGGCCAAAAGGAATAAAGAAGGGAGACCTCGTTCTCCGAAAGGCTGAATTTGCACCCCGAAAGCCGTCCCACGGGGTACTTCGCGCAAATTGGGAAGGACCCTACCTGGTACTTGCTGAAGTACGAAAAGGAGTTTATAAGCTCGGTGATGCCGAAGGCATAGAATTAAAAAATACTTGGCACTCAGAGGCATTGAAAAAATTCTATGCCTAAAATGTTCGGTGGGGAAGTTGTATTGCACAAGTTGGACAAATTTGTCTAAGTAAAAAATTCTGAGGAAGTACAAAACAAGAGTCTCACGAAAGCAATCACCGAGGAAAGCGAAAGTAAGTTTTTCCAAAGTCTCTTGAGCGAATATGTTCGGGACAAAGGAAAGCAAAAGTAAGGTTTTCCGAAGTCTCTTGAGCGAATATGTTCGGGACAAAGGAAAGCAAAAGTAAGGTTTTCCGAAGTCTCTTGAGCGAATATGATCGGGACAAAGGAAAGCAAAAGTAAGGATTTCTGAAGTCTCTTGAGCGAATATGTTCGGGACAGAGGAAAGCAGGAGTGTGGTTTTCCGAAGTCTCTTGAGCGAATATGTTCGGGACAGAGCAAAGCAAGAGTGTGGTTTTCCGAAGTCTTTCGAACGAATTATGTTCGGGACAAAGGGAAACAAAGGAATCTGGCAAAAAATACTTAGCCAAATTTTTATCTATTGAGCCAAAGAGTGCTTACAGAGAAGAAAGTTGCTGAAAGACTACAAAAAAGAAGAAGAAAATGAAGACAAAAGGCCCTAGTACTAAGGAACCCCGGCGTCTTGAGAACTGCCAGCCTCTGTGCTTTTGTCAGCAGCCTTCGGTGCTGGGAGAGAAGGAGGCAGTTTCAAGTGCTCGATCTTGGACGAAGTCCATCGAGGCTCCTTAGGGATGTTCATGCCTTCCAGGAAGGAAAGGTCAAAATCTGGGAACTTCTGCAGAATTTGGTGCCGAACAAGATAGAAGCCGTCTTGAAAGCCCAACTTCGTCATATCATCGGACTCCCGCTTCTTGACCGCCAAATCTGCATATTCCTTCTCCAGATCTGCGTAATCCTTCTCCAGATCCTTGAGCTTTCTCTTCAATGCCTTCATCTTCTTCTTCTCTTCTGAAGGCTTCTTTAGAGATGCGACCTCGGCTTCAAGCTGGGCCTTTTCCTCGAGCGTCTTCGCAAGGATTGCGTCACTTTCTGACTTATCCTTTTGAATCATTTCTACGATCGAAGTTAGCTCCGCCATCCGAGAGCCGATGTCGGAAAGTTTCTGGGAGGTGCCTTTCTCAAGTTCCTCTTTCTCTTTTATGAACCCCTCCCGAAGTTCAGCAATTTCCTTCTCTGAAGACTGCTTCAGCTGAGCATTGTCAACAGGCAACGCCGAACACTAGGCCTTCGTCTTGGTGTAAAGGTCCCAGAGTGACGCCCTCCTTTCTGACTCTCGCGCCACCCGAACACGGAGCAACCCGGCATACCCCATCAGCTGCAAAAAAAGCAAACAAAGGGAAAATGATGCTAAGTAAAAAGCAAAGGCGAAATTGGCACTAAGGAAACAATGAAGCGTACCTGGGCGGCATGTTCAGTGAGTTTGGCGGCCAAAGAGATGTCGCCTGGGTAAGCCTCCGTAAGGGCCTTGTAAGAGGCCTCAGTAAACACCCCTTTGCACATCTGCCTGGCCATCTCGGGACAGTCCTCGGAGTACATATTCATGTCCTCCGTGAACGTCCAGAAGGGCTCATTCAGAACTTTCCCTGCTGGGACTTTGGCATCCCGAAGGGCCCTCTTGCGGGCGTGTTCGGCAACCCAGTCAGGAGCGGCCACCTCCGCTGCACAACAAAGCAGAAAAATTGGTTAAGGCCAGAAAACTCTTAAGGATTTACAAGAGAAAAAAGGTTCTTCGACAAAGTACAAACCTCCTGGCACCTCGGTAACGTCGTCGTCAAGAATCGACGTCGCCTCAGTAGAGATCCCTTTGCCTCTTATTTGGCGCCGTTCCTCGGCAGAAGGGGTCTCCTCCCCATCGCCCTCCAGAAGAGCATGCGAAGGCGTGGGGCTTTGAGGAAGGACGTCGGAAGAAGGGACGTCGACAGAAGGAACCTCGGGCAAAGGGGCAGCAGGGTCTTCGGGCTCATCGCCTACCTCCTCCGGAATTTGCGGAAGAGAGGAAGGAGCAGCTTTCTTTGCCCATTTGGAAGGAGGGCCGCCCGATGTCTGCTTCCGCCTCCAAGAGGCGGCCTTCTTTGTCTGTTCGCCCCTCTCGGCCTGCCCGGTAAAAAGAGCCTTGTAGAAGGCAGCCGCGTCGTCGCCCATCTCTGAAAAAAAGAAAAGAAGATCAGTGTAAGTCCAAGATGAAGTTATGAAGGAAAAAATGAGAAAGTAACTTACTCTCGTAAAAAGACTCATAAGTCTCTTTCCCCCGAAGGAGTTTCACGAGCCAGGAGTCCTTCCCCGAAGAAGCCGGTTTCGGCATGTTGAGGTCTGTCACATGCTCCTTTACCACCTTGAGTTCCCGAAGGACCTCTTCGGTCATGAGCCTCCAGTTAATCGGAAAGGGGTAAAGGGCACGAGGAGTGACCTCGGCAGCCCAGTCAGAGACGGCCCGGATGCGCCTGTCGAAGTCCTCAAAGATAGGTGCTACGTCGGCGTCTAGCAATATCTTCGGGTCAACAACATCCATCTTGAGCCTCCCTTGAGCCCACTTGGTCGGGACATGCGACCAAGCCTCCGACTTCTTCAGGAAAAAGAATTTTTGTTGCCACCCTCGCCAGCTGTCTTTGGTGGCGAAGGTGAACGTATACTTTTTGCTCCCGGATCCCCGAGGTAGCATAAAGTAGAAGCCACCCTTCGAGACCACGAAGAGCTTGTAGTACTGAAGAAAAACTACAAAGTGAGGTTTTATTTTGAAAACGCCGCACATACAGAGGAAGGCGTTGAAATAGCAGTACGAGTTCGATGGGAGTTGGTTAACGGCAATGCCATGGAAGTTGCAGAACGCGCTAACCATCTCCGGGGGGGATACCGAAGTCCGGCCTTCAGTTGGGCTCGGAAAATGGTGATTTCATCACTTCGGTTGGAGAAAGGAAATTGGTCAGGACGGGGCAACCTCATCACAGAGTAAGAGGGTAAGAAAAACTTTTTCTTCCACTTCGCTAGTTTTGCCGGAGTAGTGCAGCAAGGGTGAGAAAGAAGAGGTTGCCAACTCTCGGGAACAGGCATGATGAAAACGAGTTCGGGAAAAACAAGGAAAACGAGTTTGGGAAAAATAAAGAAGAAGCTTTGAAAAAAGCAAAAGGACTAAAACCCACCAAAGGTCTTGCCGGAATCTGGATTTCTGGAAGCCGTCGTGAAAAGCGGTCGGAAAAATGCCGGAAAAAGGGGAACCGCCGCGGAAAATCGGGAGAGAATTAGAAGGCAAAAGAAAGCAAAAGCAGAAGCAGAAAGAGGGTTATGACAGGACTGATATATATAGGCCGAGAAGGCCAGGAGAACCGTCGTCATTAGTACCCCTCGAAAGGCGAAGCGTCGCCATAACTGCTAAGAGCGCCTGAAAAGTCGCGCCTGCCGTACTCAGTGCATTCTTACCCAATAAAAGTGCGCCATGTGTCAGCCATCGCGTAGCAAACGTGCCACGTGTCGTCCATCACGTCGAGCACGCCCTCTGACACCACTTGGTCTAGAGGCGCCGCCCTAGACTGACTCTGCTGGACACAGGACGCGACGCATGAGCAGACCTACAAAGGCAAAAAAGTAGGTTACCTCGAAGACACCAAAAGACAGCCTGTGACTTCGGGCAAAAGGTGTATCTTCGGTACAAGGTTATCCTATTTTCCCTCGCCACGAGGACACCAAGAGACAGCCTGTGACTTCGGGCGGAAGGTGTATCTTCGGCACAGGGACAGCCTATCTTCTCGCGCCTCGAGGACGCAAAAAGGGCTGCCCATCGCTTCAGGCAGAAGAAGGCATCTTCGGCGCAGATATCACAACCACAGGACCCGAAAACCGATGAACTGAAGTTTTTCACTTCGGCTTTTCGGAGGGGGGCCTGTGATAGCCAAAGGCTGTTGCCTCCTTGGTAGTAACTCCCTGCCAGAATATTGGCCGAGGAGTCTGACGTCACCCAAGAGAGGATCTTTTTACTGACGTCGGAAGGTGCGAAGTCAAACACTATGAGCTCGAGACTTCGGTTAGCTCGTCAGGAATTCCGAGGACAACACCATCTCCACCGAGGGGCCAAACTGACCGTCTTCGGGTAAGAGAACCATCTCTTTGAAGCAAGGAAGAATCTCCCCGAAGGCAGAGGCGCCGAAGAGGATCTTCCCCGAACAAGAAACACCTGAACAAGGGAATCCCCTAACTATGGGTGTGAGTCCCAAAGAAGGTGTTCATCAAGGGAGCTCCCAGAACTATGGGATAGATCCCGAAGGAGGTGCTCGCACTGAAGGACGGATAGAATCCGAAGAGGGTGCATGCACCGAAGGGCGACCTCGCCTAGGGGACCTCGGGAGTACGGTATGAGCATTTAAGGAGCCTCTGACATGTCGCCCACAAGCCCTACACGTCACATCTGAACGGTAAACTGACACGCCGCAGCCCCCCCCAGTCCTGACACAACCTGTCCGGGTCCAAGGCTAAAGGAGGCTGCAAACGGCTGCCTGTCCCCTATGTCCAAAAGTACATATCAAATCCGACCGAACACGTGTCATGATCTGAACGGACCAGCTACTCCTATAAATACTAGGAAATGGGACTGGGCAAAGGATGGGGCATTTTCCTCCCTCTGAGCAAACACAAAACAGGCAAGACACTTGATCCCTTAGTGTTCTTCCTCCACTTTCACTCAGAAAACTGACTTGGGCGTCAGAGGGTCCTCCCCGGAAAAGCAAACCGGGGACCTCCTAACCTCTTCTTTGAGCTTTTCAGGCACACTCAGCTGGGAAACCAGAGCTCCAGGCGGTCGCCTCCTCAGGAAGTCTCTCCACCTGTCAACATGACAGTAAACGAAGATGCTTTGGGGCATCAATAACATTCTCAGTAAGGGTCTTCATTGTACCTGCAAGAAAATTACTAAGGACTATACATATGATAACATATGTATGCTGCTGTGAGCTCATATAGATTGAGGGTACTGATATATGCACATATAACTAGGTCCCTTAAGACCTGTCCTCATCCTATTCCTTGAACTACAAGGCATAGCCTTGTCCTCTAGCAGGCTGAGCTTGGCAGCCTAACTAGTGACTAGGTCATAAAAACCTTGTAAACTAGGTGCACTACGGTTTGACCTAGTTTTCTTGCTTATGGTAGAAGTAACCATAAAACTTTACAAACTCAAGAAAACTCCTAGCTCTTGAAGGACTTTTGAAGGTCTCGGAGTACCCCCAGAATGCTTAAACCCCAAGGTACCCTAAGAAGCCCCTTAGGTCTCCTCTTGATCTTCCTAGCAAAACTTGGAAAATTTAGTCAACACACCTTTGGCGACGTGTCGCAACAGTTGGTAATGTTCTACTGACTTTCTCCTGTATTGGTGATGTGGCACAACAGTTGTTGATGTTCTGCCAATTCATTCTAGTGTTGGCGACGCATCGTGGGCAATGGCATGAAACTGGCGACATGTCACCAATCTGCGAATCTGCAGAATTTTCACAGATTTTGCTGCTATGAACTTTGGACACTTATCAAACATGTCAAGCAGGCTTGGTTAGCCTCTAAACTTCACATACATGTAAAACATGTTGCATAGATCACAACCAACTATCAGAAGCCAATCTATGATGCCTTATAACATCACTCCAATCATCACAAACCTCATAGGCCACCATAATTCAACCTTGTCCTCTAACTAATGCTATTGTTAGAATTACTCAAATTCTTCAAGCAACCTCATTCCAATAGCATTAATTGAACTCAAAAACACAACTCCCTTACCTCAACTCCAAGTAACAAGCAAGAATCAAGCACTCTTCCAATCCACTAAGTTCAACAAAGCACCACCTAAGTTCCAAACAAAATATAGGTACCAAACATCAAATTTTTGCTTTCTAACCAAAACCCAAGCTCCTAACCAACTAATAAACATAAATTCAATCAAGAACGCATTGCCTACCTCGTAGTAAAAATAAGGGATGGGAGAAAACATGCTCCTAGCTCCAAAATGATGGTTTAATACTTGAAATGAGCTCCCAATGGCCTATATACATATGGTGGCTTCTTCGTTCGCCAAGAAATCTTGATTCCAAGCTCAATTGGGCAGAGAAATGAGAGTGGAGAGGATGAACTCGAATTATGGCTACCTCCTTCACTTTACCCTCTTATAACCCTTGCTTAATACCAAAGCCACCAAAATATTAGACTTGTTACAATTAAGTCTCTATCTTTTGGTAACCTTAGCTATTCTTGATTAATCCTTGTTTATTTTTCAAGTTTGGGTTAAAGTTAAAAGTTAAGTCATAAAAACTCATTTTAACCACTTGGGACCTAGCCCGACTATTCAGGATGCAAAATTGCCATTTTGCCCCTAAACCTTATTTAGTGCCTTAACCTCCTTGGAACTTAGTGAACTTTGCTAAACTTTCCTATTCTTACTATGTAAACTCAAATTAAGGTTTCAAACTTAATTTTGAACACTTTACCTTCTTCAGGCATGCTTCCCATTAGGAGAGCCATAACATTCTCCTCTCATTCTTGATAGCCAAAGGCTATCGCCTCTATCTGGCCGAACTCCTTGCCACAAGAATGGCCAGAAGAAACTGGCACTACCCGAGAAAAGGTGAGATCATACACCTCGGGAGATAGCCGAAGAGCTCCGAGCCCGGCACGCCAGGAAACTTGAGGATACTACTAGCCCCCCAAGGTTGCAAATAGAACGCCTTCGGAAAAGAGGCACCAGCTATTGCGGGCCGAATATGATCTCCCCGAAGGCGGAACTCCCTGAAGCTGGGAACACCGAACTGAGGGCGTGTTTCCCGAAGAGGCACCGTCCGTACCAAAGGATGACCTCGCCCAGGGACCTCGGGAGTACGGCAGGAGCATTTAAGGAAGCATTTAAGGAAGCCTCTGACACGTCTTTTCACAGACGTCATAAAGCCGCCTCAATAGGCGCTCTGACACGCTGACGCCATCAAAATCACATCATGGCCCATCTCAGCACAAGGCTCAAGGCAACCTGCTACCAGCTATCTGTCCCCTACGCCCAGAAACTCAGGGAACATCCGACCGAACACGTGTGGCGATCTGAACGGGCTAGGCACTCCTATAAATACCAGGAAATAAATACTTGGGGGAAGGTTGGTTGGCAAAACGTCTGACTCCCAGACTCTGAGAAAATCACCAGGCTAGACTCTTCAGCCCTTTGTGCTATTTCCTCTGCCTTTCTCAGCCACCACTGACTTGGGCGTCGGAGGCTCCCCCCCCGGAACATATTCCGGGGGCCTCCTAACCCACTTTTTCTGAGCATCTCAGGTACTCTCCCTTGGGCGCACCATCCTCCAGGCGTTCTTCCTCCTAGAAGTCTCTCCAACAGTCACCATGACTCTAAACGATGAGGCCCCCGGCCATCACTTCTGGAATTTGGTCCTCCAAATTTCGCTGCAACCCTGGAAAAACACTAGGATATCTTTTCAGCATATCCTACTCCGTTTCCCAGGTAGCTTCCTCTTCACTATTGTTAGACCAAAGGATCTTAACCATCGAAATCCACTTAGTTCCAAGTTTCTTGACTTGCCTATCAAGTATTTGAACAGGTTTCTTTTTGTAGGTCAAGTCTTCCTGAATGGGTATCACTAAAGGATTAACAACCTGTCCTGGATCCACTATGCATTTTCTGAGTAGACTAACTTAAAACATGTTATGCACTTGGGATAGGTTAGGTGGTAACGCCAATCAATAAGTAACTTTCCTTGTTCATTCCAAAACTTCATACGGTCCAATGTACCGAAGGGCAAACTTACCCCTATGTCCAAAACGGGTAATTCCTTTCATTGGAGACAATTTAAGAAGTACCTTCTCCCCAACTTCAAAACATAAATCTCTTCCTCTCAAATTGGCATACTTAGTATACCGGTCGTTGGCTACATTAATTCGTTTCTGGATTAACTTGATCTTACCTGTGGTATCAGCTATGATCTCAGATCAATAACTACCCTGTCTGCAGGGTCTGTCGAACAATGGGGCATCACATAATGCCTTCCACACAAAGCCTCATATGGTGCCATACCAATAACAGTTTAATGACTGTTATTATAGGCAAACTCAATGAATGGTAAATGCTGATCCCAATCAGCTCTAAAATCAATGGCACACATACGTAACATATCCTCCAAAGTTTGAATTACTCTCTTAGATTGCCTATCAGTCTGAGATGAAAAGCAGTATTGAGACTAACGTTACTCCTTAATGCTTCTTGGAAACCATTCCAAAATCATGACACAAATCGAGGATTTCTATCAGATATAATCTGATCTGGTATACCATGGTGATGCCCTTTCTGCATCATCGTTGTGTGACATGGTGAGCCTGGAGCAGAGACTGCCGATGAAAGAATACCTAGATAAGGAAGCTCCGGTGGGGTGAGGACTGCAAAAACTCAAGAAAACAAGGGTTAAGAGGTCCCCGGAGTGTCTTTCCGGGGAGGGGCCTCCGACGCCGAAGTCAGTGTTTCAGAATTGGAAGGTGAATAGTGAATGTAGAAATTTTTCCCTTCAAGTCCTGTCTCTCTCCCCCTTTTACCTGGGGTGCTTACCGAATATTTATAGGGAGGTCAACAATAAAAGTTCATTTGACATGGCCGGTCCAGATTATGACACACGTTCGGTCAATTGCGATCTGTACCTTCGGGGAGAAGGGGGAACATTTAGGCAGCCACAGGCTGCCTAGTCAGGAGCCTAGGCCGCACGAGGGCGGCATGTCAGACTGTGTCTAGGGGCGGCGTGTCGGGGATGTGTCAGAGGCTCCTTAATTACTTTTGCCGTACTCCCGAGGTCCCTTTGGTAGAAGAGAGGTCTTCGGAGTAGGAGAACTACCTCCCGAGATCACTTTAGTAACCAAGGGGTATCCTCACCGAGGATGGTCCCGTTTGTGGATGTCCTTCCTTGCGGAAGGTGGTTTGCTCATCTTACCAAGGGTGATGATGGACCGTATTCGCGAGGTTGGTACTGTCATCTTCAGGGATGATAAAGAATTACCGAGGTCGGATGTAAGAGGGGCCGAACACCCTTCTTTCTGAAGTCTGTGCCTTCCTTCCCAAGGGCGGTGCCTTACCCGAGCCTACGGGTTTGAAGGGTGAAAGGCATTTCGGCTATCACATGCCCCCCTTGAAAAGTCAAAGTGGACACTTCGGCTCTAGTCTCCCGTGATAGCCGAAGTGCTATCACCCTGGTCAACCACCCACAACGGAAAAGGATTCCGGAGTGAAGGAAGTCATACACTTGAGGCACTCGACCTCGGTAGCTCGCCAATTCCAACTTCGGAAGCCAGCGTAGCACCTCCTATGGAATGCCGGCCAAACCACCCTCGGGGAAAAAGACTGACCGCCCCCTGCGGGAAAAAGTCCGCCGAAGATGAATAGACCGAAGTTCTAACCGGACTCCGGAAAAGGGGTCTTCACCCCGAAGTGAGACATCAACCAAAGGGACCTCGATTGTACGGCAATAGCCATTAAGGACTCTCTGACATTCCGCTTACACAAGTCACCAATACGGCACCTCCTGGCACGCTCTGGCACGACATCACTATCCAACATCCTGTCACACAGGGCTACACCTACTCCGGCTCGCAACCCAAAGAGCCTACAGATGGCTAAGGGCCTCCATGCTTAGAAGTACGAACATTATCCGAACCATATACGTGCCGTACACATGTCGTCATCTGAAGGGGTCACCCTCTTCCTTTTATACAAGGGAAGTCATCACACGGAAGGGGGGGTTCTTCCAGTGGGAGGAGTTTTTCCGGTTAAGAGTGAACTTTTTCTAACTGGAGAAAGGGTCTTCCAACTGGAGGACCAAAAGGCAGGAGGACGCTCTCCTCTTTACACCTAAATACTATCCCTTCAGCGCTCAGAAAGACGCACCAGGCAAGCGTTTCTAGTACTTATTACTGCGCCCCTCTCTCTTTATCAAAGCATTGAGTTGGGCGTTGAAGGTTCCCCCCTGGAAATCCACCCCGGGGGCCTCCTAACCCCTGTTTTCTGAGTGTTTCAGCCAGGTCTCCCTAAAGGATCTCCGCTCCAGGTTCTCTCCCGTGCTTGGAGCCTTTCCCGTCCTCCCCAGCCACGGTATCAGAAGCTGCCGGCCATCACTTCAGGTAACCCTCTCAGGGTACCTTCATGTCCTTCCAGGAGCCCTTGCTGCCCTCACTGCTGCACAACAGTAAAGATGCTGGCTCTGCCTAACTAGACCCGCATCATTTTGGCGCCGTTTGTGGGAACCCAGCTCCAGGTCGCCGTTGTTGAAACTCGGCGTTCTAAGGACAAGGGACTTCCGAGGTCCCCGTCCGCGCCAGAAATTCAACCGGCAGCCGAACAAGCGGAGGCAGGGATTTCCTCACCTAAGGACGAACGTCCCCTGACTATTACTATGGCATTCCTGTGCGAATTCCAGCGCTCTGTTGTGGCCGAAATGACACAGTAGTCAACCCAAAGAATGCCGTAGCCAATTTGGACCGAAGGCCCTCCTCATCAGTACCTCGTGGGGTGCAGAGTCCCATGCCAATTCACAGGAATTGGGAAAACGGAGATCAACGAGATGAGTCCTCGACGGGAACCATGCTCCCCGGAGTACGACCTATGGGAAAAGCAGGGTCGGGATGACCCAGACCTCCCCACCGAAAGAGTTCTACACCCGAGGAAAAAATCGCCATCTCCTCGGCAACGAAGTCAAAACCTGTTGCTCTGAGAAGTCGTTTACGACTTGACTTATGGGCAGAAGGCGCCGACTCTACTTCCCAAGACACGACTGCTGTCCGAAGTGACCCACCTCCGCGCAACGCCGTGAAAAAAGAGTAGAGCATTTGGAAAAGACTATCGAAATGGTGCATCGAACTCGGAGAGTACTACATCACATATAAGCCTAGAAGGGCAATGAGGGCCCAGGTACTGGCAGACTGCATTGTCGAATTCCCAGAAGAAGGGAAGGCTAAAACCAACAGAGGAGACAGAGCGAAGGTAGATCCAGAGTGGAAACTCTTTGTTAGTGGAACCCCAAGCGCAGAACATCAGGGCGCTGTGATACCCCCTCGGGGGCTCGAAGGCAGGGAGGCCACCAAAATGATCAAATTTGCTTACCAAAAAGTGTTGGGCCATCCGAGCATGGCAACGCTAGGTGTAATAACCTCGCACAAAAGGTGGAAAGGTCCTACAAAGAGGAATCTCGCAACCAAGAAGTCCCGAAAATCCTCTTGAAGAGGCAGGAAGTGCGAAGAAATTCCGGACGATATTAAGGAAAAGCTATACAGGCAAAGGTACACAATTCCGTTATTAAGATATATTAGTAAAATGGGTGCAGGACAATTCATCCAAGAGGAGTGAAAATGGCCAGAGACACGCCGACACCCGAAGACTGCCTTCGGAGCGGATAACCTCGGAAAGATTGCACCGAGCCACTCCAGACAGCACCCGAAGATGTGAAGTTTTGCATGATAGCAGATGACTACTTTATTGAGTGGGGTAAGGCAGAACTCCTAGCAACTATGCCGGTAAAAGGTGCACAAAAAGTTTGTCCGGAAGAACATAGTATGCTGATTTGGCATACCGACGGTGACACAGGCCAGTAATGATTTCCAGTCTATGGACAGAAGATTTCAAGAATCCGTCACCGACCTCAGAATAAAAAGGCACTTCAGCCCACTAGCTCAGCCCCCGAGCAACAGACGAGTAGAGTTGCCAAAAAAGCTACAAAAGAGGGACAATAAGATGTGCAAAGGGAAAGTGGCCAGGAGAACTTCCTCTTGTACTAAGGAGTTGTCACTTATCTCTAGTACAGAAGCCACTATCCATTTTAAGTAGTTCAGCCATCATACAGATATTTGACGAAGGATGGCCAACGAACCAAGCGGGAAAGAAGAGCCTTTTCGGCAAAAGATGGCCATAAGTGCAAATCTGCATGATAGGCCAAAAGGAATAAGGAAAAGGAGACCTCGCCCCCGAAAAGCCAAATCAGAACCCCGAAAGCCATCCTATGGGGTACTTCGGCATTTGGTCCCAAACGAGGTCCGAAAGGGAGTATACAAGCTCGGCAACATCGAAGAAGGAAAACTGAAAAATACAAGGCACTCGGGCACCTTAAAGAAATTCTACACTTAGAATTCTTAGACAAGAAATGGTGAAAGCCAGAAATTTGTCTAAGTATAGAAAGTTTTCCCCTGACTAAGAATGCTAACGTATGGACTCCCGAAAGTCTCCTATTCCTTTTGAAGTTAGTTGGGTTATAGGCCCAAAAAAGGGCAAGTTTACCGAACACGGCTGACAAGGGGTAGGCTAAACTTTGCCTAAGGGAACTTCACCAACTGCGAAAGACCTCCCGAAGAATGGCCGATGAAAATGAAGCAAAGAGAGTACCGAAGTCCCTTGACCGAAAGTGGTCGGGACAAATGGGAAACAAAAATTGCTCAAAAAAGACTTAGCCAAAATAATGAAGGAAAATTCATTGAAGAAGGTCTTGATACAAGGAGAAGATTACAAGAAGAAGAATACAAAGAAAAAGAAGAAGGCGAAGGTCCTAGAATATCTAAGGGACCCCGGTGTCATGGGAAGCTCCGGCTCCTAAATCTTTCACCGCCACCTTCGGTGCAGGAGGAGGAAATGACAGGTTAAGGAACTTGACTCTTGACCACATCCACCGAGGCCTCCCGGGAATATCCAGGGCAGCCAGAAAGGAAGGATCGAGGTCCGGATACTTCTTCAAAAACTGATGACGAGGTAGGCAGAAGCCGTCCTGAAAAGCAACCTTGGACGTCTGGACGGCTTTGCCTCTTTCAATGTCCAACTCGTCCACCTCATGTTGAATCCAAAACCTCCTGCTGAAGGTCAAAAATCTCCTTCTCCAGCTCCTCGATTTTGTTCTTCTTCTTCGAACTCTCCTTCAGTGAGCCGACCTTGGCCTAGAGTTCGGCATTCTCAGCCATCGCCTTCGCCAAAAGGGCAGACTCCCCTTCCTTTTCCTTCTGAAGGACCTCGTTGACCGAAGTCAGGCGGACCAATTTATTGCCAAGGTCGGTAATCTTCTTGGAAAAGTCCTTCAAGAGCTCTTCTTGGCCCTTCAAGACTTCCTCCCGAAGATGGGCAATCTCCTCCTTGCATATTTCGCTCAACTTGGTGTTCGTCAACACCGAGTTGGCGCAAAAGACTTTGGCCTTCTCCGTTTTTGTCTTCAGCCCAAGCTCGGGCCGAAGACTGCTTTGCTGCCCAAGCTCGGAGGTACCCACTATACCCCAGGAGTTGCAGAAAAGAAGTTACTTAGCAAAATTTGCACATGGAAAGCCAAAAAACACTTAGGCAAAAAGTATGAAGGAAAAATGAAGAGCCTGAAGAGTTACCTGAGCAGCATGCTGGGAAACTTTTGTAGCAAGGGCATCCTCGAAGGCACACTCCTCGGCGACTGCCTTGAAGGATGCCTGAGTAAGCATGCCCCTCACCATTTGGGGAGCCATTTCTCGACAGTATTCGGAGAACAGATTCATGTCCTCCGTAAAAGACCAAAACGGCTCCCTCGGGACTTTGTCCTTCGGGACATGAGAATCCCGAAGATACCTCCTTCGGGCCTGCTGAATCTTCCAAGCCAGGGGTGCCGGATCCTCTGCAAAAGAAACACACATCTTATCATGTAAAATTTCCTTGGTTATAAAAAATATATATAAGTTGATTACAGGGAAAAGGAGACAAACCTGGCACAACCTCGGCACAGTCGTCATCAGAGTCACCAACCTCCTCCATGTCGGTAGGAATATGTTTGCCCTTGGCCCTTCCGCACTTTTCTAAATCTTCAGCAGAAAGATCCGCCAAAGAGCCCGCAAGATCTGCCGACGTGGCGAGACTCAGAGGAGCGGGAAGGGCAATAACCCCGGCAGGAACTTCGGCAGCAGTTTCAGGCTTTACGATAGTTGCAACCTTGGTGGAAGTTGCAATGACATCGCCAGCCTTAGTGGAAGTAGCAATAAAATCGCCGACTTCCGAAACGTCCCCCGAATGCGGAAGAGGGGTGTCTTTCTTGGCCTTCTTTGCTGAAGACGATCCGCTCCCAGATGCCTTGCGCTTCTTCTTTTGTTCTCCCTTCTCGGCCTGGCCAAGGAAGAGAGACTAGTAGTAGGCGGCAGACTCGTCGCCCATCTCTAAAGAAGAGGGAAGAAATCAGTGTAAGTCCACAGGCACTTATGTTGAAAAAACTTTGAAAGAAACTTACTTTCAAAAAAGGCATCGAAAGAGAGCTCGCTCAGAAGGAGCTTCACCAGCCAATAGTTCTTTCCCTCGATAGCAGGAGCTGGCATGCCAAGATCCGTCTTATGGTCCGTAACCACCCCCATCTCCCGAAGGACATCCTCGGTCATGAGTTTCCACATGATCGAGAAAGGGTATAAAGAGCGTGAAGGGACCTCGGCATCCCAGTCGGCGGCAGCACGGATTCGTCTGTCAAAGTCCCCAAACCTCGCCGCCAACTCGGCAGTTAGCAACTTCCTGGGATCCATGACATCCGCCTCCAGCTTTCCCCGAGCCCACTTAGTCGGGACGTGCGACCAGGCCTCCGCCACCTTCAGGAAGTAGAACTTCCTTTGCCACCGTCGCCAGCTATCCTTGGTAGCGAAGGTGAACATAAATTTCTTGCTCCCAGATCCCTAAGGCAGCATGAAATAAAAGCCACCCTTCAGAACCGGATAGAGCTTATAATACTGCATGAATAGGATGAAATGGGGTTCTACCCCGAAGATCCCGCACATGCAGAGAAAGGCGTTGAAATAGAAAAATGAGTTGGGAGGAAGCTGATTCATGGCTATGCCATGAAACTGGCAAAAGTCGCAAATCATCTTCGCAGGAGGAAACCGAAGCCGGCCTTCAGTTGGGCTCGGAAAATGGTAACCTCATCACCTCAATTCATAAAGCTAAATTGGCCAAGGCGAGGTAACCTTGTGATGGCATAAGAAAGAAGGAAAAATTTGGTCTTCCATTTCTCTAATTTTTCAGGAGTGGTGCAGCAAGGGTGAGACAAAAGAAGTTGCCAGCTCTCGGCAATAGGCATGGTGGACCGAAAAATGACTTCGAAAAAAGGGAAAAAATGATTTCGGAAAGGTGACTTCGGAAAGCAAAAAGAAAAACAAAACACCAAAGGAACTCTAGGAGTCAGAACCCACCAAAAGTCTTGCCAAAGTTGGGGTTTGAGGACGCCGTCGTGAAAGGTTACCGAAAATTGCTCCGCCGCTAAGACCGCTGCACAAAAGGGAGAAAAAGCAAGAGCGAAGCAAGAGAAAAATGAGAGCAAAGGAACACAAATGAAGAGTATGACAGGACGAAGGTTTATATAGATCAAGGAAGGGCAGCTGAAAAGGCGTCATAATTGCTGCGCAACGGTGAAGCATCGCCATGATTATCCCTCACGTGAAAAGGCATGCCCACCCCAGCTGATGCCTGCCACGTGTCCCCCGGCATGACAAACTAGGACACTCTTTCTGGCATCTGGAAAACCCGGGCACATTGCTCGAGATTGACATAGCTAGTTTTAAGACGCCACGATCCACTAGCCTATGCCAGGAAAAGTGAACAAGTTGGGAATCTCGAGACCACCAAAGGGCAAACAGATGACACCTATCCGAATAAGGTTCATCACCTAGGTGGCAAAGTGCCTCCTCAGCCGATGTCACACTCTAGGTGTAAATCAAGTCCAGGGTTCAAGGCTCCGTGGCACCCTGTTCGACCGAAAACGGACATACTGCAACGAGGGCCTCTAGGAGTCCACAAGGTTGTTCTGTCAAAGACTGCCAGTTGAGTGATAGACAGACGCCGAAAAAGCTACTTACCGAAAAAGCTACGTGCCGAAGTCTTCACTTCGACTTTCCAAGGGGGGCATGTGATAGCCAAAGTGCTATCACCCTGGTCAACCACCGACCACGGAAAAGCATTTCGGAGTGAAGGAAGTCATACACTTGAGGCACTCGACCTCGGTAGCTCACCAATTCTAACTTCGGAAGCCAGCGTAGCACCTCCTTTGCAACGCCGGCCAAACCACCCTCAAGGAACATGACCGACCACCCCCTGCGGGAAAAAGTCCCCGTAAGACGAATAGACCGAAGTTCTAACCGGACTCCGGAAAAGGGGTCTTCGCCCCGAAGTGAGACATCAACCAAAGGGACCTCGGTTGTACAGCAAGAGCCATTAAGGAGTCTCTAACACTCCGCTTACACAAGTCACCAACACGCCACCTCCTCGCACACTCTGGCACGACGTCACTATCCAACGTCCTGTCACACAGGGCTACACATACTCCGGCTCGTAACCTGAAGAGCCTGCAGACGGCTAGGGGCCTCCACGCTTAGAAGTACGAACACTATCCGAACCATACACGTGTCGTACACATCTCATCATCTGAAGGGGTCACCCTCTTCCTTTTATACAAGGGAAGTCATCACACGGAAGGGGGGGTTCTTCCAGTGGGAGGAGTTTTTCCGGTTAAGAGAGAACTTTTTCCAACTTGAGAAAGGATCTTGCAACTGGAGGACCAAAAGGGCAGGAGGACGCTCTCCTCTCTAAGCCTAAATACTCTCCCTTCAGCCCTTAGGAAGACGCGCCAGGCAAGCATTTCTAGTACTTATTACTGCGCCCCTCTCGCTTTATCAAAGCACTGACTTGGGCATCGGAGGTTCCCCCCCGAAAATCCACCCCGGGGGCCTCCTAACCCCTGTTTTCTGAGTCTTTTAGCCAGGTCTCCCTAAAGGATCTCCGTTCCGGGTTCTGATAGCCAAAGGCTATCGCCTCAATCTGGCCGAATACCCTGCCACAACAATCGCCAGAAGAACTGGCGCTTCCCGGGAATAGGTGGAATCATGCACCTCGGGAGATAGCCTGAGAGCTCCGAGCCTCGGCACGCCAGTAAAACTTGAGGACTCCATTCGCCCCCCAAGGTTGTGAACAGCGCGCCTTCGGAAAAGTGGCACCAGACATTGCTGCCCGAATATGATATCCCCGAAGGCGGAACCCCCTGGAACTGGGAACCCCCGAACTGAGGGTGGGCTTCCCGTAGAGGCTCTGTCCGAACTAGAGGACGACCTCGCCCAGGGACCTCGGGAGTACGGCAGGCGCCTTTAAGGAAGCATTTAAGGAAGCCTCTGACACGTCCCACCACAGACGTAAAAAGTCGCCCTGACGCGCAGACGCCATCAGAATCATATCATGGCCCGTCTCAGCACAAGGCTCGAGGCCATCTAGTTACCAACTATCTGTCCCCTACGCCCAGACGTTCAGGAGCATCCGACCGCACACGTGTCATGATCTGAACGGGCTAGGTATTCCTATATATACAGGAAATAAATACTTGACAGGAGGTTGGCAGGCCGGAGATACAGCTCCCACACCCTGAGAAAATACCAGGCGAGACTTTTCTGCCTTTCTCTTTGAGCTAGTGACTTTCTCCTTCTTCCGGCCACCACTGACTTGGGCGTCGGAGGCTTCCCCCCCGGAAAAACACTCCGGGGGCCTCCTAACCCTGTTTACCAGCTTTTCAGGTACTCTCCTTGGGGCGATCCACCTTCCAGGCGTTCTTCCTCCTAGAAGTCTCCTCAACAGTCATCATGACTCACAACGATGAGGCCTTAGGCCATCATTTGGCGCCATCTGTGGGAACCCGCTCGCAGATTGCCGTCGTTGAGACTCGGCGTTCTAAGGACAAGGGACTCCCAAGGTCCTCGTCCGCGCCTGAGATACAACCGGCTGCTGAGCAGACACTCCCAGAGACTTCTACGCCCGAGGAGGACCGCCCTCTGGTAATCACCATGAGCTTCTTGAGGGACTTTCAGAGCTCGGTCATTGCTGAAATGACTCAGCAGATCGACCGAAGATGGCCACAGCAGTCACGGGCCCAGAAACCCTCCTCATCAGCACGCCCTCGGGAGAGAAGCCCCAAGTCTACACACCGCAGTTGAGGAAGTGGAGAGCCTCGCGGAGAATCATCCACAGAAGATATAGCCCTCGGGAAACGGCCTGTGGGACAAACCGGGTCCAAGCGACCGAGAGTCTCACAGCGAAGCAGTTCGTCGCCCGAGGCGAGGTCCCTGACCCCTCCGCGCCGAACTAGCTCCCCGAAAAGGCGCCGTCGATCTCCCTCCCGCGAAAATGGTCCTAGCGCCACTGCGCTTATGGAAAGGATATTGGCACGGCTGGACAGAGTGGAGAAGTAAGTGACCAGAAAACCCGTTTGGGACAGGCTGTCGGGGGCATTATGCGAAGATGGCTCCCCGTTTATTCGCACCGTCGTTGAGGCAGCTATGCCAGGCGACTTCAGAGTGCCTAGGCTGGAGATCTATGATGGGCGGACTGATCCACAAGCCCATCTGACGAAGTACAGGCGGAGCATGATAATGCACGGAGCTGATGACGCTACCATGTGCAAATGCTTTGAAGTCACCCTCACGGGCCCAGCAACAGCATGGTACAATTCTTTGCCCCCAGGGACTATCACTGAGTTTCAAAAGTTGTCTACAGCCTTTACCCAGCAGTTCATTGGGAGCAGGCCGACGGCCAAAATGCCTGTGCAGATGTTCGACATAGAGCAGAGAAACGGAGAGACGATCCGAGACTATGTCGAACGATTCAACAGGGAAGCACTCAGCGTCCCGGACTTCCGGCCCGAAATCCGCATCCTCGCTATGACACGGGGCCTTCGGCGTGACTCACAGCTGTTCTACGAGTTCTCAAAGGACCCCCCGGAGACCCTCGGAGAATTTTACCGAAGGGCAGAGCAGCACATGACAGCCGAGGAATTGAGGATGGCGGGGCCGAAGTCTGATCATCACCGCGCCGAAGGGTCCAGCCAGCAAGCTCGGCATCTTTCTGAACACACAGGTCGACCACGGCGAATGCGAGGAAAGAAACCTCAAAGTTTCACACCCTTGAGCACGACAAGGACCAACATTCTCATGGCGCTGGAAAGGCAAGGGACGCAGATTCGGCGGCCAAAGGCCATGGCCGCCGATAATAAGAAGAATGCCAAGAAGTTCTGCCAATTTCATCGCGACCACGGTCATGACACCGAAGACTGCTTCCAGCTGAAGAAGTACATAAAGTCGCTGATCAAACAGGGCCAGCTTCGCAAATACCTGCGGATGCCCTCCCCAAAAGGCAGAAAAGAGGAGGAAGAGAGGGCCGAAAACGAGGACTATGACTCAGACAGGCGGAGAAACAGAAGTCCAAAAAGACGCCTTCCACCTCTAGTAGGGGTCATCCAAACCATTACCACGGGGCTCCCATCCTCGGAAAGAAAGCGGAAGGCCAGAGAAATTGCGGTTATGGAGTATCAAAGTCCATCAAAGAAATTGGCTCGCAAAGATGGCTCCACCGTCGTCTTCCCCCACGACGACCCGCTGCTGATAATGGCGAGAATAGGGAACTGGGACGTCAAAAGAGTGTTGCTCGATGATGGCTCGAATACTGACGTCCTGTTCTCGCACTTACTGCCGAGCTTGGGCATCTCCAGCAGCGAACTTAAACCTGTCACCATGCCCACCTTCGGCGTTGGACCATCGGAACTACCCGTCCTCGGATGGATCGACCTCCCTTTAATGATAAAAGGCACTTCGGTAGACGGAGCGGCTGAGTTGTACGCGTCCACAATGGCAAGATTCATCGTCATGGAGGTCCCGTCTTCGTACAACGCCATCCTTGGAAGGAAGACTCAGGGGAACCTGCACATTCGCCCCGATGTGAAGTACTTGACTGTCACATTCGCCACCAAGGATGGAGATGCAGAGGTCTTTATCGACCAAGCCGAGGTAAGAAAGGTGTTTGTAAAAGCACGAAAGGCTCCGGCAGACAACTCTACACAAATAGTGGAGGCAAAGGCGCAGGAGAAAGGCAAAGAAAGAGATCCCGCAGAAGCAGAAATGGAAGCAGTAGATCTTGTCCCAGGACAATCTACCCGAATAGGGAAGAGCTTGGCCAAAGGTGATAAGGAAATTCTTGTATCCTTTCTGCTGAAAAATAAAGATTTGTTTGCCTACTCGCCGAAAGACATGCCAGGAGTGAACCCTGGCATAATACAGCACAGCCTCAAAGTAAGCCCGGAAGCAAAACCTATCAGGCAAAAGAAACGAAGCATCTCAGCCCACAAAAGCAACTTCGTGAGAACCGAAGTCCAGCGCCTATTGGATGCTGAAGTTATCAGGGAGGTCAAATACCCCGAATGGTTAAGCAACGTGGTCATTGCCACAAAAGAAGGTAGCAGCAAACTCCGGATGTGCATTGATTTCAGAAACTTGAACGATGCTTGCCCGAAAGACTCATTTCCCCTCCCGCCAATAGATCAACTGGTAGATTCAACGGCCGAATACGGGCTCCTGAGCTTCCTAGATGCCTTCAGCGGCTACCATCAGATAAGGATGGACCCCGAAGATGAAGAGAAAACTGCCTTCATCACCGAGGGAGGAACGTACTGCTATATCAGAATGCCCTTCGGGCTGAAAAATGCAGGAGCCACCTACCAGAGACTGATGAACAAGGTCTTTAAGGACCAAATGGGGAGAAACATGGAAGTATATGTTGATGATATGATAGTAAAAAGCAAGCTGCCCGGCTACCACGTTGCAGATTTGGAGGAAACCTTCCAAAAGCTCAGAGCCTTCGGGATTCGCCTTAACCCCGAGAAGTGTATCTTCGGGGTGACGTCGGGAAAATTCCTTGGATACATGGTATCCGAAAGAGGCATCGACGCCAATCCTGAGAAGATTAAGGCTCTGCTTGAGTTCCGAACTCCTGCCACAGTCAAAGACGTGCAGAGACTAACCGGAAGAATAACCTCTCTGAGCAGGTTTATTTCCAGGTACGGAGATAGGTGTAGACCTTTCTTCAAAGTCCTCACAAAGGCAGCAAAGATGGAAGGCGACCTCGGAAGAAACAATCATCCCTGGGATGAAGATTGCCAAAAGGCCTGGGAAGAACTCAAAGTCTACCTGGCCAGCCTGCCGACTCTGCGACAACCTCGGGAGGGAGAACCCCTCGTACTGTACCTCACCGTCACAGAAAAGGCCGTGAGCTCGGTCCTGATAAAAGAAGAAGGGGCGAAACAATGGCCGGTCTACTACGTCAGCAAGTCCCTGCATGGCGCCGAAGTCAGGTACCCTTTGCTTCAAAAAGCTATATACGCCTTGGTGCTTGCAGGAAGAAGACTGCGACCATATTTCCAGGCTCACCCCATCATCGTCCGAAGTAGTCTACCACTACGAGATGTTATGAAGAGAGTTGATCATTCGGGAAGGCTCTCCAAGTGGTGTATAGAGCTTGGCGAACACGAAATCACCTATGAGCCTCGGAAGGCCATAAAAGCCCAAGCATTGGCAGATTTTATCGCCGAAATACCCACCACTGAGGAGAACCACTCAGATCCGAAAGAAGGTGAGCCAGAATGGACCTTGCATGTTGACGGAGCCTCGGGGTCCGTACACCAGGGAGCTGGAATAGTTATCAGAGGACCCGAAGGCCTAGAGGTGATGAAGGCTATCAAGTTCAGCTTCAACGTCACCAATAATGTGGCTGAGTATGAAGCCCTCATAGCGGGATTACGCTTGGCCAGAAAGATTGGCGTGAGAAACTTAAGGGCTCACAGCGATTCCCAGCTGGTAGTTCGGCAGACGGCAGGAGATTATGGGGCGAAGGACCCAATCTTGGCAAAATACCACGAGCTGATAACAAAACTCATCCAAGAGTTTGACGCCGTGCGGATCGAAAATGTACCCCGGCGGAATAACACTGAGGCAGATTGCTTAGCGAAGTCCAAAACATACACCGAGGTGCTAGACCATCCAAGCATCTCTGTGCTAAGCGTAACGTCCTCGGGAACAGGGTGGAAGGACCCCATAAAGAAATACCTCGCAGAGAATGAGCTTCCCGAAGACGCTGGCAATGCTGCAAGACTGCGAAGACGTGCCGGAAGATTCTTCCTGATTGGTGAAGAGTTATATCGGCAAGGATATGCAAATCCGCTGCAGAGATGTGTGGGCGAAGAGGATACTGAGATGGTTCTCGAAGAAGTTCACGAAGGCATGTGCGGCTCGCACATTGGAACTGATGCCCTTGCAGCAGTGATACTCCGCCAAGGATACTTCTGGCCTACCCTGAGAAAGGACGCAAGGCAGTTCGTCCAGAAGTGCGGTAGTTGCCAGAGACATGCAAAAATCCAGAGGATACCCTCAGAAATGGTAACATCGGCAGACAATCCTTGGCCCTTCGCAGTCTGGGGTATAGACCTCATTGGGCCACTCCCCACAGCACCGGGAGGCGTGAAATTCTGCGTGGTAGCAGTGGACTATTTCTCAAAGTGGGTAGAGGCAGAACCACTAGCAACTATCTCGGCAAAAGAAGTGCAGAAGTTCGTATGGAAAAACATCGTATGCAGATTTGGCATACCGAGGGTACTAGTAGCTGATAATGGATCCCAGTTCATAGACAAAGGATTCCAGGAATTCATCAGCAACCTCGGAATAAAGATGCACTTCGCCCCAGTAGCTCACCCCCAAAGCAATGGGCAGGTGGAAGTATCAAACAGGACCATAAAAGATGGCCTGAAAAAGAGACTTGGGGAAGCCAAGGGGAAATGGCCAGGAGAACTCCAAAGTGTATTGTGGAGCTACCGAACGACGCCACGAAGAGCCACAGGGGAAACTCCCTTCTCACTCGTCTTCGGAACAGAGGCCATTATCCCAATAGAGATAGTTCAGCCTTCAATACGGGTGCAAGTATTTGATGAAGGCGGAAACGACCTCGGTCTGAGAACTAAGCTCGACCTTGTGACCGAACACAGAGAAATAGCCGGGCTGAGAAGAAAAGCTTTCCAGCAAAGAGTGGCCGCGGCTATCAACCTAAAAGCCAGGCCAAAAGAAATCAAAAAAGGAGCCCTCGTTCTCCGAAAGGCCGACTTTGCACCCCGAAGGCCATCTCACGGCGTACTTCGCGCAAATTGGGAAGGACCTTATCTGGTTCTCGCCGAAGTACGGAAAGGCGTGTATAGGCTTGGCGACGCCGAAGGCGTAGAATTGAAAAACACTTGGCATTCAGACGCCTTGAAACAATTCTACGCCTAAGGTTGAGCGGAAGAGATATATTGTACAAGAAATACTCTAAGTACAGAATGGTCTTGAGAAAAATTCTTAAGTATACCAAATTGTCCAAGACAGAATTCCGCAAAGGTGCTCGCCACTATGCTCGGAAAAAAGGGAAAGCAAGAATCTCGTAATAGTGCACGCCAAAACAAAAGCAGAGATAATTTCCAAACACCCTTGAGCGTACATGCTCGGGAAAGAGGGAAATGAGCAATCTCGTGAGAATTTTCCTAAGTCCCTTGAGCAAATATGCTCGGGACAATAGTAAGACAAAAAAATTTGGCTGAAACTTTTCCGAAGTCCCTTGAGCAAACATGTTCGGGATAAAAGGAAACAAAAAGCCTGCAAAAGAATTAGCCAAATTTTTGCAAACTTTCCAGAAAGTCTCTTGAGCGAGCACACTCGGGACAAAGGAAGGTAAAAAGTTTCTTTGGTCGCAGGTTTTTCGAAGTCCCTTGAGCAAACATGTTCGGGATAAAAGGAAACAAAAAGCATGCAAAAGACTTAGCCAAATTTTTGCAAACTTTCCAGAAAGTCTCTTGAGCAAGCACACTCGGGATAAAGGAAGGTAAAAAGTTTCTTTGGTTACAGGTTTTCCGAAAGTCTCTTGAGCAAACGTGTTCGGGACAGTGGAAATAAAGAAACTTGCAAGAAAGGACTTAGCCGAAAAGATTGTTCATGTAGAGCAAACGCTGCCTTACAAAAGAAGTGTCCAAAGAAGGAGCACGAAGGAGAAAAATACGAGGAGCCCTAAAACAAACTAGGGAGAGCTGGGCGGACGAAGACTAGGAAGCTTCAGATGCTCGACCTTGGACCACTGCCACCGAGGTCCCTCAGGAATATTTAGGCCCTCCAGAAAAGAGAGGTCCAAATCTGGGAACCTCTGCAGCACCTGGTGCCGAGCGAGGCAGAAGCCGTCCTGAAAGGCGACCTTGGCCATGTTATCAGAAGTACATTTTTGAACGCCAAGGACATTGACCTCGTCCCTCAGCTCAGCAACCTCCTCTTCGAGCTCGCTTATCCCCAGCGTCTCTCCGGACTCCTTCTTCAGAGCCTCGACCTCGGCTTGAAGAGCATTGTTCTCGTCCGTCAACCTCGACGCAAGACTGTCAGAAACAGCCTTGTCCTTGACAAGATCTTCATTGGCGGCGAGCAGCCCCTTTACTTGGTCGCCGAGGTCGGCAATCTTCCGGGAGGAGTCCTTTTGAAGTTCTTCTCTTTTCTTCGAGAACTCCTCCCGAACGGCAGCAAGTTGCTGAGAACAATCCGCTGTCAGCTGCTGGTTGCTGGCGATCACCTTCGCAAGCGAAGCCTTCGCTTCACTGAGTTCCCGCGAAGTCGCATCCTTGGAGGCAGCCTGTCTGGCCACCCGAACTCGGAGATAACCAGCGTACTCCAGCAGCTACGGCAAGGCAAAAGTCCAGGTTAGTACAAGTCTAAACACTTAGAAAATTGAGGAAAAAAGTGTAAAGACTATACCTGAGCAGCATGCTCGGTGACTTTTGCGGCGAGGGTATTATCCCCCGGGTGAGCCGCCGCAATGGCCCGGAAGGAGGCGTCAGTGCTCATCCCCTTCCAAATCTCCTTTGTCATTTTTGGACAATCGTCGGAGAGCAAATTCATATCCTCCGTGATTGTCCAAAAGGGCTCCAAGGGGATCTTCCCCTCAGGGATTATGGCATCGCGGAGGGCTCGTTTCCTCTCATGAATGGCCCTCCAGCCAGCAGCAAGGGGCTCCTCTGAAAGTAGGAAGGAAGTTAGGAGCAGAAGAAAAATTTGCGAAAGGAAAAGGAGCTGAACTTCGCCTAAAGGTATACCTGGAGGAACCTCGGAGACAGTGTCCTCGGGATCCTCGGGCCCCTCGGAAGAAAGACCCTTACCCTTCTGCCGGTACCGCTCCTCGGCGGTGGGTACTTCTACCACTACAGTGTTTCTGGGGGCCTCGAGGTCGAGAGGAGGCACCTCGGCGGAAGTAGCGGGGACCTCGGCCGGTGGAATTTCAACAAGACCAGTGTCTTCGCCAGCTTCTTCTTCCAAAAGCTCTGGCTGAGAAGGCTGGAGAGCCTTCCTAGCTCACTTCGCCGAGGGTCCCGCCCCTGTCGTCTTCCTTCTTCGGGAAGCCGCCTTCTTTGTCTGCTCCCCCTTCTCCACTTGGCCAGAAAAGAGGGCCTTGTAATAAGCGGCAGCCCCATCGCCCATCTCTGAAAAAGAGAAGAAATATCAGCGTAAGTCCGAGGAAAAAGTATAAAGGGATGGAAGATTACTCACTTTCGGCAAAAGTTTCGAAAGAAGTCTCCCCCTTAAGGAGCTTGACCAGCCAGGAGTCTTTCCCGGCAATGGCGGGAGCGGGCATATTGAGGTCAGTCACGTGCTCCTTAACCACTTTCAGCTCCCGAAGGACTTTTTCGGTCATCAACCTCCAGTTGATAGGAAAGGGGTAAAGAGCACGAGGAGAGACCTCGGGAGCCCAGTCAGCGACTGCCCGAATGCGGGCGTCGAAATCCGCGAACACGGAAGCCAACGGTGGGGTCAGCAGCATCCTCGGATCAACGACGTCTGCGTTCAGCACTCCCTGAGCCCACCTGGTCGGGACATCAGACCAGTTCTTATCCACCTTGAGGAAAAAGAACTTAGGCTGCCACCCCCGCCAGCTATCCTTCGTGTCGAAGGTGAAGGTGAATTTTTTGCTCCCGGATCCCCGAGGCAGCAGGAAATAGAAGCCACCCTTCGGGACCACATAGAGCTTGTAGTGCTGCATGAAAATGATGAAGTGGGGCTCTATCCCAAACACGCCACACATGCAGAGGTAGGCGTTAAAATAGCAGTACGCGTTCGGGGGAAGCTGGTTCACAGCAATGCCATGGAATTGGCAGAACTCGCAAACCACCTTCGGGGGAGGATACCGAAGTCCGGCCTTCAGTTGGGCTCGGAAGACGGTAACCTCGTCGCCACGATTTGAAAAAGCAAAATGGCTAGAACGAGGCAGTCTGGTCACAGCGTAAGACGGAAGAAAGAATTTTTTCTTCCACCTCTCTAGTTTTTCGGGGGTGGTACAGCAAGGATGGGCCAGAAGAGGTTTCCAGCTCTCGGGAACAGGCATCGCAGACATGAAAAAGAGTTTGAGATGGAAAAAAAATAGTTTCCAGAAAAAACTCAGAAGGCGAGTTTGGAAAAAACAACAGTTTTCCAGAAAAACTCAGAAAAATAGAGGAATAAGAGTACTCTGAAAATCAAAACCCACCAAAAGATTTGCCTGAGGACGCCGTCGTGAAAGTTGGTAGGAAAAGCTCTGATTAAAGAAGCTCCGCCACAGAAAGCAAGATAAAACGCAAGAACAGAGGGCAAAGTAGAGAGAGAGCAGAAAAACAGTAAGTGGGACTTATGATGGAATGGGCTATTTATAAGCCAAAGGTGGGTAACCGAAAGAACATCATAAGTACCCATTGGAGGCGAACCGTCGCCGTAACTGCCCGCTGCACCCGAAAAGGCGCGCCCTCTGTAAATGACGCGCCTCTCCTCCAATGGCAAGAAGCCACGTGTCAACCGCTGCGCAGAAATGGGGGACGTGCCTCCCCAAACGTGCCTGGAAAACGGGGACACGCCTCCTGATTGGGACACGTCGCTTGACATCCCTGAGAAATGGAGACGCGCCGCTCAGTCTGACACGCTTGGCCATCAGACCTGCAGAAATAAAAAGCAGGCCACCTCGAGGACACCAAGAGACAGGCTATGGCTGAACAGCCCATGACTTTTGGGCAAGAGGTGTATCTTCGGTACAGGCTTTGCCTCGGAGACACCAAAGAATAGGCCAAGGCCGAACAGCCCAGACCCTCGGGCAAAAGGTGCGACCTCGGAACAGGTTATGCTTCCCAACAAGACTCCCAACGGCAACCTCGGAAAGAGATGCAAACCGAAGTCTTCACTTCGGCTTTCCAGAGGGGGGCATGTGATAGCCAAAGGCTATCGCCTCAATCTGGCCGAATACCCTGCCACAACAATGGCCAGAAGAACTGGCGCTTCCCGGGAATAGGTGGAATCATGCACCTCGGGAGATAGCCTGAGAGCTCCGAGCCTCGGCACGCCAGTAAAACTTGAGGACTCCATTCGCCCCCCAAGGTTGTGAACAGCGCGCCTTCGGAAAAGTGGCACCAGACATTGCTGCCCGAATATGATATCCCCGAAGGCGGAACCCCCTGGAACTGGGAACCCTCGAACTGAGGGTATGCTTCCCGAAGAAGCTCTGTCCGAACTAGAGGACAACCTCGCCTAGGGACCTCGGGAGTACGGCAGGCGCATTTAAGGAAGCATTTAAGGAAGCCTCTGACACGTCCCACCACAGACGTAAAAAGTCGCCCTGACGCGCAGACGCCATCAGAATCATATCATGGCCCGTCTCAGCACAAGGCTCGAGGCCATCTAGTTACCAACTATCTGTCCCCTACGCCCAGACGTTCAGGAGCATCCGACCGCACACGTGTCATGATCTGAACGGGCTAGGTATTCCTATATATACAGGAAATAAATACTTGACAGGAGGTTGGCAGGCCGGAGATACAGCTCCCACACCCTGAGAAAATACCAGGCGAGACTTTTCTGCCTTTCTCTTTGAGCTAGTGACTTTCTCCTTCTTCCGGCCACCACTGACTTGGGCGTCGGAGGCTCCCCCCCCGGAAAAACACTCCGGGGGCCTCCTAACCCTGTTTACCAGCTTTTCAGGTACTCTCCTTGGGGCGATCCACCTTCCAGGCGTTCTTCCTCCTAGAAGTCTCCTCAACAGTCATCATGACCCCCCAAGGTTGTGAACAGCGCGCCTTCGGAAAAGTGGCACCAGACATTGCTGCCCGAATATGATATCCCCGAAGGTGGAACCCCCTGGAACTGGGAACCCCCGAACTGAGGGTAGGCTTCCCGAAGAGGCTCTGTCCGAACTAGAGGACGACCTCGCCCAGGGACCTCGGGAGTACGGCAGGCGCATTTAAGGAAGCATTTAAGGAAGCCTCTGACATGTCCCACCACAGACGTAAAAAGTCGCCCTGACGCGCAGACGCCATCAGAATCATATCATGGCCCGTCTCAGCACAAGGCTCGAGGCCGTCTAGTTACCAACTATCTGTCCCCTACGCCCAGACGTTCAGGAGCATCCGACCGCACACGTGTCATGATCTGAACGGGCTAGGTATTCCTATATATACAGGAAATAAATACTTGACAGGAGGTTGGCAGGCCGGAGATACAGCTCCCACACCCTGAGAAAATACCAGGCGAGACTTTTCTGCCTTTCTCTTTGAGCTAGTGACTTTCTCCTTCTTCCGGCCACCACTGACTTGGGCGTCGGAGGCTCCTCCCCCGGAAAAACACTCCGGGGGCCTCCTAACCCTGTTTACCAGCTTTTCAGGTACTCTCCTTGGGGCGATCCACCTTCCAGGCGTTCTTCCTCCTAGAAGTCTCCTCAACAGTCATCATGACTCACAACGATGAGGCCTTAGGCCATCAGGTTCTCTCCCGTGCCGGGAGCCTTTCCCATCCTCACCAGGCACGGTATCAGAAGCCGTCGGCCATCACTTCAGGTAAGCCTCTCAGGGTACCTTCGTGTCCTTCTAGGAGTCCCTGCTGCCCACACCACTGCACAACAATAAAGATGCTGGCTCCGCCTAACCGGACCCGCATCATCCCTGAGGACATTTTGCCGGACTTCAACCGGGACACTGCTTAAGGAGGCATTTCATCATCCGAAGGTGTTCCTTCCTGGTCGAGGTGTGATCACCCAGTCCTTCGGTGGTCTAGGGGTGCGTGCTCCCTTTATTTTTACTTTTTCTACTGTGGGTTAGTGGACCATCACATCTCGTAACCAAGCGTGTCAATTATGGGTAAATGTGCCTGGGTTTTTCCGGTGCCAGAAAGCGTGTCCTGGTTTCACGCATCGGATGACACGTGGCACGTGATGGTTGGAAGCCGTCATGTCGGTTACACCAGCCGCATTTTTTCGCCTTCGAGGGGCAATTGTGGCGATGGTTCACCTTCACAGGGTAGGTATGGCGATGATTCGGCTACCCCTGTTTGGCCTATATAAACCCTTCTTCCCCTCATTTGCTCTCTTCTATTCTTCTTTTGCTATCATCTGTTTCTGAGCTTTTCCTTCTCTTCCTCCTCTTTTTACGATGATGCAAGCGGTGAAGCGATTTCTGGCAACCATCTACGACGGCGTCCTCTAACCCAGACTTCGGCAAACATTTCGGTGGGTTTATTTTTCAGAGGTCCTTCAGTTGTTTTTGCTTTTTTTTTCTAGTCCTTGAAACTTCTTTTTCTCTTCCTGAAGTCCCTCGATTCTTCTTTTTGAACTCACTTGCCCTTTGTCGAACATGTCTTCTCTTGTTCCTATTATGTCAGTTCAAGCCTTTCCTGAGAGCTAGCAGCCTCTCATGTCTTACCCCTGTTGCTCTACTTCGGAAAAGTTAGAGAAGTGGAGACCAAGTTCTTTCTTCCCTCTTATGCCACCACCAGACTACCTCATCTCGGTCATTTTAGCTTTATGAATGGTAAGGATGAGGTTACCGTCTTCTGCGCCCAACTGAAGGCCAGACTTCGGTTTCCTCCACCGAAGATGATTTATGACTTTTTCCAATTCCCTGGCATAGCCGTGAATCAGCTTCTACCCAACTCCTACTAGCGTCTTTCTCTGCATGTGTGGGGTTTTCAAGGAAGAACCCCACATCATCCTTTTCATGTAGTATTAGAAGCTCTATCCGGTCCCGAAGGGTGGCTTCTATTTCATGCTACCTTGGGGATCGGGGAGCAAAAAATATATGTTCACCTTCCGCACTAAGGACAGTTGGTGAGGGTGGCAAAGGAAGTTCTTCTTCCTGAAGGTGGCAGAGGCATGGTCGGGCATGCCGACTAGGTGGGCTCGGGGAAAGCTGGAGACGGACGTTGTTGACCCCAAAAAGTTGCTAACTTCTGAGTTAACGGCTAGATTTATGGACTTCGACAGTCGTATCTAGGCTGTCGCCGACTGGGATACCGAGGTCCCCCCTCGCTCCTTGTATCCCTTCCCCATTAGATGGGACCTCATGACCGAGGAGGTCCTTCAGGAGCTAGGGGTGCTCAAGGAGCATGAGACGGACCTCGGCATGCCAGCTCCTGAAGCCGACGGGAAGAAGTCTTGGCTGGTGATGCTCCTTCGGAGCGAGCTCTCTTTTGAAGCCCTTTTTGAAAGTAAGTTTCTTTCCAATTTTTAGTATAAGTATCCTCTTGGACTTACACTGTTATTTTCCTACTTATTCAGAAATGGGCGATCAGTCAGCTGCATTTTACAAATCCCTCTTCCTCGGTCAAGCCGAGAAGGGGGAGCAAACGAAGAAGAGGGCCGGGAAGTAGCGAAAAACATCTGGGGCTGGTCCATCTTCAGTGAAGAAGGTGAAGAAGGACCTCCTTCCCCCGCCTCCCAAGGATGTTGCAGAGGCCGAGGATCTGCCCGAGGTCCAAGCAATTCCTACACCGGAGCCTGCCATCAGCTCCATTGTCCGGAGTCCCACTACTTCGGTGAATATAATAGGCTCCTTAGGAGAAGGTCCTTCTGTCGAGGATCTTGAGGAGCGCAGAAAAAGTAAGGGCAAACATATCCCTAGCGAGGTAGAGGAGGTTTAGGACTCCGACGATAACGTCGCCGAGGTGCCGCCAAGTTTGTCCCTTAGACAACCTTTAGTGCTCTCATTCTTGTGACTTGAAGATCAATGCATTAATGGAATTTTGCCTTGGCTTTGCAGAGGAAATGGCGCCCTCTTCATGGATGGTGGAGCATGCTTGGAGGCAGGCCCTTCGGGATTCCCATATCCTGAAGGATAAAGTCCCGAGGGATCCTTTCTGGGCTTTCACGGAGGGCATGAATTTGTTCTCTGATGACTGCCAGCAGATGGCCCCTCAGATGGCGAGGGGGGTTCTAACTCAGGTTTCCTTTAAAGCCATCGCCGAAGAATGCGTGAATGAGGAGGTTTTCGCCGCCAAAATGTCTGAGCATGCTGCACAGGTATCCTTCAGGCCCTTTATGAATTTTTCTTCCCAACTTTTTCCAAGTGTTTAGCTTTCCTTGTGTAATTTTCACTAAGTGTTCTCCTCCCTTTTTTGCAGCTCCTGGGTATAGTGGATACTTGCAAGCCTGGGCAGCGAAACAGTCTTCGTTCCGAGCCTGGGCCGAAGATCGCCTGGAGAAGGCTAAGGTCCTCTGCGCCAACTTGGTTGTCAAGAACGCCGAGTTGAGCCGAATAGCCAAGGAGGAGGTTGCCAATCTTCGGGAGGAATTCCTGAAGGGCCAGGAAGATCTCCTGAAGGATTTTTCCCAAAAAATGTCCGACCTAGGCGTGAAGGTCGTCAACCTGACTTCGGCGAATGAGGCTTATCAAAAGAAGAAATAAGAAGACTTCGCTCTCCTGGCGAAGGCCCTATGCTGACAACGCCGCCCTTCAAGCCAAGGTTGTGCCTTCGAAGAAGGAAACAAAGAAGAAGAAGAAGACTAACAAGTTGGAGAAAGAGGTGGCCGATCTGGAAAACGAGCTGGAAGAGCTGGGGATCAAACTAGACCAGGCCAACCAGGCAACCAAGGTTGGCTTCCAAGACGGCTTCTACCTAGCTCGACACCAAGTCTTGGCTAAGCATCCAGACCTTGTACTCTCCTTCCTAGCTACCCTAAACATTCCCGAGGGACCTCGCTGGACCTGGTCAAAAATTGAGTTCCTGAACCTCCCTTTTGCCCCTCCTTCGGCACCGATGGCGATGGCTAAGAACAAAGGGGAAGAAGCATCTCACGACGCCGGGGTCCCTTAGATGTCTTAGGGCTTTACTTTTTCTTCTTCTTCATTTTTGTAGTCTTTTTCTTGTAACTTCCTCCTTGTAGTAAGGCCTCCTTAATAATACATTCTCTTTCAAAATTTGGCTAAGTCCCCAATAACTTTTGTCTCCAAGGGGTTGTCTTGACCAATTTTGGTCTGGAACCCTCAGTAAAATATTAACTTTGGTGAATTCCTTAAGTCAATAATTGACTTACTTTCAACAGAAGTGTTCGGTCGATGCGTTCTTCAAGGAAAATGACTCAATAAACTTTGGAGGAGAAAATGCCATTTTGACAAGTACTTATCTGCATCTTGTTCAGTAGGATTTCTTTGGTGGAATTATTCTTCCTGAAAATTTTCTGTACTTAGAAAAATTTCTAATTGTACAATTTTCAGACAAGTTTTTAAGCGTAGAACTTCTTCAAGGCATCTGAGTGCCAAGTATTTTTCAGTTCTCCACCTTTGAGATCACCGAGCTTGTAGACTCCTTTCCAAACTTCGTCCAAGACCAGATCAGGTCCCTCCCAGTTAGCCCAAAGAACTCCGTGAGACGATCTTCTGGGTTCAAACTCGGCCTTTCGGAGAACGAGGTCTCCCTTTCTTATTTCTTTTTTCCTAACTCGTAAGTTCACGGCCATAGCCACTCTTTGCTAGAAGGCTTTTCTCCTACGCTCGGCCACTTCTTTGTGTTCGTCCATTAGGTCAAGATTAATTCTCAATCCGAGGTCATTCCCTTCTTTGGTGAACACTTGTACCCTGACCGATGGCTGGGTTACCTCGATGGGGATAATGGCCTCTGTGCTGAACACAACTGAAAAAGGCATCTCACCTGTGGCTCTTTGGGGCGTTGTCCGGTAACTCCATAGCATGCTAGGAAGTTCCTTTGGCCATTTTCCCTTTCCCTCCCCCAATCTCTTTTTCAGGCCATCTTTTATCGTTCTGTTGGATACCTCTACCTGCCCGTTACTTTGAGGATGGGCTACCGGGGCAAAGTGTAGCTTAATGCCGAGGTCAGCCACAAATTCTTGGAACCCTTTGTCCATGAACTGGGTGCCATTGTCAAGCATTATTACCCTTGGTATGCCGAATTGGCATATGATGTTCTTCCAGACAAATTTTTGTATGTCTTTTGTCAAAATTGTTGCTAGGAGCTCTACCTCAACCCATTTAGTGAAGTAATCTATTGCAATCACGCAGAACTTCACTCCCCCAGGTGCAGTTGGGAGTGGCCCAATGAGTTCAATGCCCTATACTGCAAATGGACAGGGATAGTTGGCCGAGGTTATTAACTTCAAGGGTAGCCTCTGGACGTTGGCGTGTCTTTGGCACTTGTCACATTTTCAGACAAATTGCCTTGCATCCTTCCTTAGGGTAGGCTAGAAGTAACCTTGGGGAAGTATAACTCCAGTGAGGGCGTCCGTTCCTATGTGGGAACCACAAGCCCCCTCATGAACTTCTTCGAGGATTGTTCTGACATCTTCTTCACTCATGCACCTCTGTAAGGGACTTGCATACCCTTGTCTGTATAGTTCATCCCCGATGAGGAAGTATCTCCTGAAGCACTTTCGCATCTTTGCGGCCTCGGCAGGATCTTCGAGTAGTACCGAAGCTGTCAGGTATTTTTTGATGGAATCTTCCCACCCTGCTTCTGAGGTTGTTCTGCACATTAGCTCTGTGCTAGGTTGTTTTAGCACCTCGGTAGGTTCCTTGGATTTAGCCAAGGTGTCGGCTTGAGCGTTATCTCTTCAGGGCACATTTTCTATTTATACCGAATCGAACTCTTTAATGAGCTCCTTGGCGAGGTCATGGTATTTTGCCAAGGTTGAATCCTTTGCAGCGTAATCTCCTTTCATCTACCGGACTACTAGCTGCGAGTCGCTGTGGGCCTTAAGGTTTCTTACACCGACTGTTCTGGCCAGTGTTAGTCCTACTATGAGGGGTTCATATTCGGCGATGTTATTGGTGACATCAAAACTGAATTTGATGGCTTTGGTAGCCTCCATGCCTTCAGGCCCCCGAAGGACCATGCCAGCGCCTTGGTGCTCGGTGCCTAAGGCTCCATCAACGAAGAGTTTCCACTCGGGTTTAGTCTTTATCAGATTTTTTGAGGTGACTTCAGTATCCTCGATTCCTGGAATTTCGGTGATGAAGTCTGCAAATGCTTGGGCCTTTATTGCTCTTCTTGGCTCATAAGTGATGTTATACTCTCCGAGCTCGATACACCATTTTGACAACCTTCCCGAATGCTCTACCTTTCTCATTATGTCACGTAGGGGTAGGTTACTTCGGACAATGATGGGATGTCCTTGAAAGTAGGGCCATAACTGTCTGCCAGCAAGCGCTAAGGCATAGATAGCTTTTTGAAGCAATGGGTACCTGACCTCGGCACCATGTAAGGACTTGCACACATAGTATATTGGCCACTGCCTCCCACCTTCTTCTTTCACTAGGACTAAACTCACAGCTTTCTCAGTGACGGTGAGCTAGAGGATGAGAGGTTCTCCTTCCCGTGGTTGCCGAAGTGTTGGCAGACGGGTTAAGTAACTTTTAAGCTTGTCCCAAGCTTTCTGGCATTCTAGGTTCCAAGGGTGCTCCTCAACTCCGGAGTTGCCTTTGCTCCTGGGTATTTTAGTAAGCACCTTGAAGAACGGTCGACATCGGTCACCGTACCTGAAAATGAACCTACTAAGGGAAGTGATTCTTCCTGTAAGCCTTTGTATATCTTTGATGGTTGTAGGTGTTCAGAAACCTAGTGGGGCCTTGATCTTTTGGGGGTTGGCATCTATCCCCCATTCTGATACCATAAACCCAAGGAACTTCCCTGTACTTACTCCGAACACACACTTCTCGGGATTGAGGCGAATGCCGAACTCCCGAAGTTATTGAAAGGTTTCGTTTAAGTCACCGATGTGATTACTAGGCATTCTACTCTTAACTATCATATCATCGATGTATGCCTCCATGTTTCTTCCAATCTGAGAGTCGAACACTTTATTCATCAACCTCTGATATATGGCCCTTGCATTTTTAAGCCCGAAGGGCATTCTGACGTAGCAGTAGGTACCCATTGAAGGCATCGAGGAAACTGAGAAGACCGTATTCAGTGGTCGAGTCCACCAATTGGTCTATAGCTGGCAAAGGGTAGGAGTCTTTTGGACAAGCATCGTTCAGGTTCCGAAAATTGATGTACATTCAGAGTTTTTCACTCCCTTCCTTTGTGGCAATAACCATGTTACTAAGCCATTCGGGGTACTTAACTTTTCTCATTACCCCTACCTTAATCAGACGTCTAACCTCGGCTTTAACGAAGGAATTCTTATGAGATGATAGATTCCATTTTTTCTGTCGAACTGGTTTAGCATCCAGGTGAACTTTGAGATTGTGGTGGATTATGCTGGGGTCGACCCCAGGCATGTCTTTCGGATAGTAGGTGAATAGATCTTTGTTCATTAACAAGAAAGATACAAGTCTATCTTTGTCACCCTTGGCCAACTTTTTCCCTACTCGGGTGTTCCGGCCGGGGATTAACTCTACGTCTTCCGTCTCGACTTTTTCTAGTTCTTCTGCTTGCTCTCTTATGGTTGCTTTGCCTGTTGTGATTTCTGTAGCTGAAGTCTATACTTGGACCTTGACCGGGCTTTCTCTAGCCCTGGTGAAGACCTTCCTGACTTCGGCTTGGTCGATGAAGATCTCCGCATCCCCTTCTTTGGTCACGAAGGTGACCGTTAAGTACCTCACATCGGGACGAATGTGGAGATTTCCTTGAGTTTGCCTCCCCAGGGTAGCATTGTATGATGAGGGAACATCCATGACAATGAATCTCGTCATAATAGAGGCAAATAGTTGTTACCGATTCTGAATCGAGGTCCCCTTCAACAATAAAGGTAGATCGATACATCCGAGGACTGGGAGCTCGGACGGCCCAACCCCAAAGGTGGGGGAATTGACTGTGTTGAGGTCACTTTTTGAGATGCCTAGTTTAGGCAGTAGATGTGAGAAGATGACATCGGTGTTGGAGCCATCATCCAGGAGTACCCTTTTGACATCCCAACTCCCTATCCTTACCATAACAAGGAGTGGGTCATCATGGGGGAACTTCACCGTGGACCTATCTCTACGAACAAGCCTGTGTGGTGAGTTCCCGTACTCCATTACGGAGATCTTCCTTATCCTTCTTTTCCTTTCGGCTGAGGGTATCCCTCTGGTGATGGTTTGGATGACCTCGGCCGATGGTGGTGGATTCTTTCGAGGACTTTGGACCCGACATCTATCAGAATCATAGTCCTCCTCGTCCCCTCTTCCATGTTCCTCCTTTCTTCCCTTTGGAGAAGGCATCCGGAGCTACCGATGAAGCTGGACTTGTTTTATTAGGGACTAAATGTACTTCTTTAACTGGAAGCAGTCTTCAATATCGTGGCCATGGTCTCGGTGGTATTGGCAAAATTTTTTCATATGTTTTTTATTTTCTGAGGTCATGGCCTTTGGCCTTGAGACTGTAGTCCCTTGCTTTTCCAAGGCCATAAAAATGCTGGCTCTTGTGGCGTTCAGAGGAGTGAACGTCATCGGCCTTTTTCCTCTTTGCTTTCGAGGCCTTCCTCCAACCTCATTCTGGTGTTGAGGCTAGTGACTTGGTCCTTCGGACCGAGGGTGTTCTAGCTTTGGTGCCCCCATCCTGAGTTCTTCGGCCGTCATGTGCTGTTCGGCCCTCCGGTAGAACTCTCCCAAAGTGTCTGGAAGGTGCTTAGAGAAGTCGTGGAAGAGCTGGCAATCCCTCTGAAGTCCTCTTGTCATTGCGAGGATATGGATCTCGGGCCGAAAGTCTGGCACGTTCAGTGCTTCTCTATTGAACCTTTCGACATAGTCGCGGATGGTCTCCCCACTCCGTTGTGCTATGTCAAACATTTGTACTGGCATCTTGGTAGTTGGCCTGCTGCCAATGAATTGCTGAGTGAAGGCAGTAGACAGTTCCTAGAAACTCAACAGGGTTCCATGAGCCAGGGAGTTGTACCATGCTGTTCCCGAACCGGAGAGGGTCACTTCAAAGCACTTGCAAAGGGTGGCGTCATCGGCGCCGTGGAGCACCATGCTCTGTTTGTACTTTGTGAGGTGTGCCTGAGGGTCACTACACCCATCGTAGGTTTCTAACCGTGGCACCCTAATCTCACTGGGCATAGGCGCCTCCACTACTTCCCGCATGAAGGGTGACTCTTCTCCGGTATAATTGTCAGACAACCTCGACCAGACTGGTTTTCGGGAGACCTGCCTCTCAACCTGTTCCAGTCTTCCAAGGATCTTTTCCATAAGGGCAGCCGTGTTGCCTTCCCCCTGCTGCCTAGTGTTCGCAGGTAGTGGCGAACCTCTTGTCCTTGCCGGAGAGTAACTTCAGTGGCGAGGAGACTGGGACCTTCGGCTCGGGGATGGAGTCCATCGGCGGGGCGTCCTAGCCTTCTTTAGGGCCCTCTCCCCAGTGGGTCGTGCCTTGGGGGGCACGTCTTCCGTAGAAGACGTATCGAGAGAGTCTTCACTCCTAGAACTCTGGTGGGTGGACCCCAAGCTTCTTTCCCGAGGTGCTGCCGAGGAGGAGGCGCTTCGGACCAGTGGGGGGTGAGGCCATCTCTAGTCAAGCTGCTGAGTTACTTCAGCGATGATGGAGCACTGGAAGTCTCGCAAAAAGCCCATCGTTACTATTAGAGGGTGGTCGTCCTTCGGTACAGAAGTTCCAGCCATGGGCTGCTAGGTCGCCGGTTGAGCCTCTAGCGTAGAGGTGGACTTCGGGAGTCCCTTGCCTTTTGAGTGCCGAGTCTTTACGACGGCGACCTGGGAAAGGTTTCCCACAGACGGTGCCAAATGATGCCCTTCTGCATCATCGTTGTGTGACATGGTGACCCTGGAGCAGAGACTGCCGGTGAGAGAATACCCAGATGATGAAGCTCCGGTAGGGGGAGGACTGTAAAAACTCAGGAAAACAAGGGTTAGGAGGTCCCCGGACTGTCTTTCCTGGGAGGGCCTCCGACGCCCAAGCCAGTGTTTCAGAATTGGAAGGTGAATAGTGAATGTAGAAATTTTTCCCTTCAAGTCCCGTCTTTCTCCTCCTTTTACCTAGGCTGCTTACCGAATATTTATAGGGAGGTGAACAGTAAAAGTTCGTTTGACATGGCCGACCCAGATTATGACACGCGTTCAATCAGATGCAATCTGTACCTCCAGGGAGAAGGGGGAACATTTAGCTGGCCACTAGCCGCCTGGTCAGGATCCTAGGCCGCGTGAGGGTGGCGTGTCAGAGTGTGTCTGGGGGCGGCGTGTCGGGGATGTGTCAGAGGGTCCTTAATTGCTTTTGCCATACTCCCGGGGTCCCTTTGGTAGAAGAGAGCTCTTCGGAGTAGGAGAACTATCTCTCGAGATCACTTCAGTAATCCAGGGGTATCCTCACCAAGGATGGTCTCGTTCGTGGATGTCTTTCCTTGCCGAAGGTGGTTCGCTCATCTTACCAAAGGTGATGATGGACCGTATTCCCGAGGTTGGTACTATCATTTTCAGGGATGATGAAGAATTACCGAGGTCGAATGTAAAAGGGGCTGGACACCCTCCTTTTCGAAGTTTGTGCCTTCCTTCCCGAGGGCGGTGCCTTACCCGAGCCTACAGGTTTGAAGGGTGATAGGCACTTCGGCTATCACATGGAGTCTCACAATTCCTTTGAGATACAACTGAGCCAACTTCTCCAGTGTATAAGTGATCTTGATAGGTATAAAGTGTGCTGATTTCATTAACTGATCAACCACTACCCATATAGCATCATGCTGACTCCGGGTATTTGGAAATCCCACTAGGTAATCCATAGTAACGGACCCTCATTTCCTCACTGGAAGAGGTAAACTTTGAAGTGTACCTGCTGGTTTCTGATGTTCAACTTTAACCATATGGCATGTCAAACAATTTGCCACATGTCCTCCTACATCCCTTTTAAGTCCTCACCACCAAAAATGCGTGTTCAAATCATGATACATTTAACTAACACTAGGGTGAACGTTCAAAATAGTACTATGTGCTTCCTATAGGACTTGCTGCCTAAGTCCTTCCATGCTCAGCACATAGAGATGATCTCCATAGTGTAGTATTCCATCCTTGTATTGGAACTCCTTCTTCATAGTACCAAGCTTCCCTTCTCCTGAAATTTTCTTCAATAATGGATCTTCCATTTGAGCGTCCTTAACTTTAATTAACCAAGCTGATTGTATTTCCAGAACGTAGACTAGGGATTTTTCTTGGTTTTGCCAAAAGTCATGCAAAACTAAGAAACAATGCCCCAACACTCCTTTGGAGGAATTCATAGCCTGATCCTTAGATAAGATCGCTCCTATGTACTTCCGGCTCAATGCATCTGCTACTACATTTCCTTTGCCAGCATAGTACTCAATTGAACAATCATAATTTTTTATGTATTCAATCCATTGACATTGTCTCATGTTCAAATATTTCTGTGTAAATAGATTCTTGAAACTTTTATGATCAGTGAAGATCTTGAACGACCTTCCCATCAAGTAATGCCTCAATAGCTTAAGGACAAAAATCATTGCTGCTAGCTCAAGATCATGAATAGGGTAGTTCAATTCATTATGTCTTAACTGTCTTGAACCATAGGCTATTACCTGATTGTCTTGCATCAACACACACCCTAGACTAGAACCTGATGCATCAGTGTATACTATAAAAGCTGTGTTCGGATCTCGTAGAATGAGTATAGGTGCACTAGTTAATCTTTTCTTCAACTCTATGTAAGCTTCTTCACACTTTGGTGTCCATTGAAACTTCTAAGTTTTCCCGGTCAAGGCCATTAATGGTGTAGCTATCACAGAGAATTTCTCTATGAATCGCTTGTAGTAACCTGCCAAGCCTAAGAAACTCCTCACTTCTGTAACTAAGTTGGTCTCTTCCACTCAACTATCGCCTAAACTTTTTTAGGATCAACAGACAGACCCTGAGCACTGATGATGTACCCCAAAAATTGAATCCTTTCAGACCAAAACTCACACTTAGACAACTTTGCATAGTACTAATTATCCTTCAGCACTTGCAAAACTGACTTAAGGTGCTTCTCATGTTCTGAGGTAATCTGTGAATACACCAAAATGTCATCGATAAAAACATCATCAAATTGATCTAGAAATGGTTTAAAGATTCGATTCATAGCTTCCATGAATACCACTGGAGCATTCGTTACACCAAAAGGCATAATTGTATATTCATAGTGTTCGTACCTTGTCCTAAAGGCAATTTTCAGGATATCTTCCTCCTTAACTCTGATATGAAAATATCCAGACCAGAGGTCAATCCTAGAAAACACCTTTGCTCATCTAAGTCTATCAAACAAATCATTGATTCTAGGAAGCGGAAATTTATTCTTGACTGTTACTGCATTGAAATTTCTATAGTCGATGCACAGCCTTAAAGTTCCATCCTTCTTCTTCACAAATAACACCAGGGCTCCCCACGGCGATACACTAGCCCTTATAAAGCCTTTCTCTAACAGTTCCTCGAATTGCTTCTTTAACTCATCCATCACAGAGCTGACATCCTGTAAGTTGGTATTGAAATAGGTTCAACCCCAGATTGAAGGTGGATTGCAAACTCAGTGTCCCTCTTGGGTGGTAACCCGAGTAACTCTACTAGAAACACTTCAGGAAACTGATTGGCTATAGGAATGTTTTCCAGTTCCTTCTCTGTAGCCACCCCATTCAATGAATAATACTCTTCTTCATTCTTCATTGACTATGGGGATGGTATCCATAAGTCTAAGATGTAAACTTTTAGCACTAGATGCTAAGCCTCCTGTGCAAGTCACTCTAGCTCCCTGAGCATTAGTAATGTCGACTGAGTAATTCACACAGTCAATTTGTCCCTTATGCTTACTTAGCCAGTCCATTCCCAACACTAAGTCATAAGACCTCAATTCTATCACCCACAACTCACAACAAAAATCATGGTCACCTAACTGCAAGCGATACCTAGTAACCACTTCATTGGTCACAATAAAACTCCTCCCTGTAGTCCTGATGAGTCATAACTCACCGGAGATTTCTCATTGCAATTTAAACATATCTACCAAGGCAGACAATATCATTGAAAGAATAGCTCCTGTGTCAAAAAGCACTCTAACACTACCATTCTGAAAAGTAAAATTACCTCGAATGGTGGTTGGCTTTTTTAGTCACTTGACTAGCCAAGGTGAAAACCCTCGGGTCAACTACTGCTGCCGCTACACTAGGTCAATTTCCTATGGTAAGGGGTACAGGGGGTAGGTTCTTAGGTAGACCTAGCAAAGGTCGAGCCCATGGCCATTCCCTCGCCCAATGTCCTTTCTGACCATAGATATTGCAATTATCAGTCCCCATAGTACATGGCCTAACGCCATGAAATCGCCTACACTTAGGACACAAACCCATTTTCCTTCTCTTCAAAGTACCTTGGCTTTCAACCATCGGTCATTTTCCGGCACTTTTTCCTAGGTTGGCTGGTCCAACCTCCACCTTTGTGCTAGATGTCCTCGTATCCTCAAATTCTCTTTCTAAGGCTAATGCCTTCTGAACCATTTGGCGATAACTCCTGATATCCACTGTTGCCATATACCTCCGTAGTACGAGTTTCAGACGTTGGAAGAATTTCTTGGCCTTCAACTCAGCGTTGCTAACCATGTAAGGAGCGTACAAAATGAGTGAATTATAACGCTAATCATACTCTCTCACAGACATCTCTCCTTCCACTAGATTCTCAAACTAGACCCTCATTTGATCCTGTGTAGCTTCACTAATATATTTCTGTGAAACTTTCTTCTCGAAGTCTGACCACTTGAGCACCTTTTTCTTGTGCTCCGGTCGAGTACCATTGCTTTCCCTCAGCATCTCCATCACATCATCCCACCATAAACTAGCCCTTTCTCTAAAAAAGAAAGGTACCAAGGTCATCCTTTTTTCGGATTCATAACCACCACAAGTGAACAGTCGATTCATTCTGGAAAACCAATCTTCTGCTCGATCGGGATCACCTATCCCATCATAGCTCGGTGGATCTACAGTCTTAAACTTTTCCAACAATCTCATCTGATGTGGGGTGTCTCCCCTCCTTGGAGCCTCCATAACCTCTGGCTCCTCCTCCTCTTCATCAACATGATTTCTCCGTTCATAACCCCTAGGCACTTGCTGCTACTCAGCATACCTCTCCTGATCTCGACATGGATCATTCTCCTTTTGGACAACTTCTCTATCCTCATGATCCTGGAACAACTCTGTCATGATGGTAGTTATACCCTGTGCTACTTGGGCCATAGTTTGAGTTAACCCCTGAAGCACCCTGGATATCTCATCCAGCCTTGCCACAATTGGGTCACTAGAACCCTCACCAGGTTCTCTAGCCCCCCTCGAAGCTCCTGACCTAGTGTTAACCAAAGCAACCTGTGACCAAAGCCAAACAACAGTCCCCAGATGTTTGTCAGTACTAACCTTCCTAGCACATGGACTTTCCAAAGCTAGATCTCAGCCTTAGCCTCCAAAATATATGAAATGAACCCTAAGCTCTGATACCAAAAACTAACAGGGCCGTCCTTGGCCTCTACCCAGGAGACCTGTGAGAGCTGGTCTCATGGTGGAATGCAATTGGCTAGCTGAATATGTGTGCAGATTAAAACTCCATGATACTAGTAACCTATAATATGCAAGATGCATGCCCTTCATGCTTTGACTTGGAAGAAAAAAAACCATAAAACATTAACTTGGCCTAGAGATTTACATAGAAAATAAGTTCAAATAGCCAAAGCATACAAAATCAACATTTATGTGTGTTTACTACACATAACAACTGCGTGGGAGCATTCATACATAAAGTAAACAAATCCCCTCACCTAAGAGCAACCCTAGAGTTTAGGACTCCTTAAAACAAAGACAACGGAGACAACCATGAGTACTATATATACAAGCCTCAATTGAGATCTTCTTCAACGAACTCCCACCTTGCATGTAAGTCCCAGTGGCGAGTCACAAAAATCCTAGTCCAACTGCTACTAGGCTCTGCAGCCAAAGGAAGACTTTAGTTAGTACTGTTACTTGACCAACAAGCTACTCAGTGTACTAGAATCATAAAGATTCTCAAGTGAAATACCTCTGACAAAAGCTAACTACCACAATAACCCTCAACGGTTACCCGGTCCAGCAACTTCAGAATCTGCACAACATAACTAGGGAATGAGAACATAACATTCTCAATAAGGGTCTTCATTGTACCTACAAGAAAATTCCTAAAGACTCCACATATGATAACATATGTATCCTGCTGTGAGCTCATACAGCTTGAGGGTACTGATATATGCACATATAACTAGGTCCCTTGGGACCTCTCCTCATCCTAGTCCTTAAACTACAAGGCATAACCTTGTCCTCAAGCAAGCTGAGCTTGCCAGCCTAACAAGTGATCAATCACCAGTTGAGCCACTCCTTCTTTATGTTGTACAAGGGAATTATGGTGGGACTATTGTAACTAGGTCATAAAGACCTTGTAGACTAGGTGCACTAAGGTTTGACCTTGCAACCTTGTGGCTAACGGCACGGCTAGGTCACCAAGGGTTCTAAACCTTCCACCCTAGCTAGTGGTACTTAGTTGTTATCCTTAGTAACTTGGTTTTCTTGCTTGTGGTAGAAGTAACCATAAAACTTTAGAAAACTCAAGAAAACTTATAGGTCTTGAAGGACTTTTCAAGGTCTCGGAGTACACCCGGAATGCTTAGACCCCAGGGTGTGTTGGCTGAATTTTCCAAGTTTTGCTAGGATCACCATAGTTGGTGACATTCTACTAATTATTTCTTGTATTGGCGATGAGTCGTGGGCAATGGCACGAAACTGGTGATGCGTCGCCAGTCTGTGAATCTGTGAAATTTTCACAGCTTTTGCTGCTATGAACTTTGGACACTTATCAAACATGTCAAGCATGCTTGGTTAGCCTCCAAACTTCAAATACATGTAAAATATGTTGCGTAGATTACAACCAACTATCACAAGCCAATCTATGATACCTTATAACATCATTCCAACCATCACAAACCTCATAGTCCATCATGATTCAACCTTGTACTCTAACTAATGCTATTGTTAAAATTACTCAAATTCTTCAAGCAACCTCATTCCAATAGCATTAATTGAACTCAAAAGCACAACTCCCATACCTCAACTCCAAGTAACAAGCAAGAATCAAGCACTCTTCTGTTAGTGTTGTGCCCAAAAAGCCAATCATGAGATGATTGTATTTTTGCAAATTGAGTCATGATATTTTATTGAGGCATTAATCCAGCAATTTTGTTTGTTGTTTTGTTTCTGCGTAACATAATAAACATAATTGTAACCCTAGAATAATGATATTCTTAAACGTCCCTAGTCTAGTATTATTGTGGAGCGGGTTGCAATAATACATAATGACTAGCATATGTGGAGACTAATATGAGATATGTAGTCTACATATGGGTACAAGTTGGAGAACTTGTGTACTGGACCGACCCACCATGAGAACACTTCATGGATCGTTATATGAGTGTCATAAGTGATTCTCATAGTGATCATGGTATATGTAGTCCTTCGACCTAAGATCATCAAGGTTCCCTACATGTGAGTCACATACTTTGATACTTTCCTTTGTTGCTCGTAACTGAGTGAACTTGAAGGAGGTCATTGGGTATGTCACATATCATGCGGAGGGATTTGTATGATCAAGATGGGATTTGTCCCTCCTATGTAACGGGAGTGATATCTTTGGGCCCCTTGATAGAGTGAGACTTAGAAAATGCATGGCCATGCTCCGATGAGTTGATATATGATATCAATGTCGTCAGTTTAAGTTAGTCTACTCGGTAATCAAGAAACCAAAGATTGGGCTATACGAGAGTGACACATTCCATGTCTCGTGCTTAGTCTTGATATCTTGGACAAAGGGACAATGGCATATATCGGTGATGATCATAAAGGTTTAGTCGATTCACCGACAATCTTGTCACTTGGGTAGCAATGATGTGTTGCTAGACACTGCTCATTGCTTATGATCATAAATGTGATTTATGATCATTGCCAACATGGCAAGAGCCTATTGGGTCGCACACATAGAGCTATTTGGATCATTAGAGTGCATGGGCTAATTATTTGGGTTATGGTTTCACTTTAATTTCGTATTAATAATGGGCCAAGGAGTTGAGCCATTATTAAGCCCGAAATTAAATCCTAATTGGATTAGGGCTTTGAAACCCATTAGGCCTGGAAGTTCAGTCTCACTATAAATACAACTTTTAAGTGAGAAATTCGCAGGTCTCCTTGCCCTAACCTCCCAAAAAGGACAGCCGCACTCTTCTCTTGTAGTTCCTTGGAGGACGCAAGCTAGCACTGCGAGCGCAAGAGAAACGCATCTGCCGGGACGTGGTGGAAGCGTGGTGATCCCGAGAGGCTCGTGTGGATACCATAGAGAGCCTGAACACGTCAACTGTTCAGGTTTTGTGATTCGACTCTACAGTTGAGTGAGAGATCTCAACCGAAAATTAGGTATGAAATTTTCGAACACCCGGTTTACCCCGTTTCACTTGGATCCTGGAGGGTTTCGGTTAAATTCCGCTGCGCTGTTTGGCTCCCGAAACCCAACATCTTCCAATCCACTAAGTTCAACAAAGCAGCACCTAAGTTCCAAACAAAATATAGGCACCAAACATCAAATTCTTGCTTCCTAACCAAAACCCAAGCTCATAACCAACTAATAAACATGAATTCAATCAAGAACACATTGGTAACCTCATAGTAAAAATAAGGGATGGGAGAAAACATGCCTCCAAGCTCTAAAACCATGGTTTAATACTTGAAATGAGCTCCCAATGGGCTATATACTTATGATGGCTTCTCATTTCACCAAGAAATCTTGATTCCAAGCTCAATTGGGTAGAGAAATGAGGGTGGAGAGGATGAACTCGAATTATGGCTGCCTCGCTTCACTTTACCCTATTATAACCCTTGCTTAACACCAAAGCCACCAAAGTATTAGACTTGTTACAATTAAGTCTTCATCTTTTGGTAACCTTAGCTCTTCCTGATTAATCCTTGTTTATTTCTTCAAGTTTGGGTTAAAGTTAAATGTTAAGTCATAAAAAATCATTTTAACCATTTGGGACCTAGCTTGGCTATTCAAGATGCAAAATTACCATTTTGCTCCTGAACCTTATTTAGTGCGTTAACCTCCTTGAAACTTAGTGAATTTTGTTAAACTTTCCTATTTTTGCTATGTAAACTCGAATTAAGGTTTCAAACTTAATTTTGAACACTTTACCTTCTTGAGGCATGCTTCCCACTAGGAAAGCCATAACATATATAGTATCAAAAGGGTAATTAGAGAAATAGGAAGTCACCATGCTTGCTAAGGCAAGATGAAAGTTCTTGTAAAAAGGTAAGACTATGGTGAGGTAAGTATGCACAAGAAAACCTCTCCTAATGGCCACTAGAAAAGAACTTGGGAAGTTTGAGCTCATGTTAAGTTGTATATAAATATTTTCTGTATGTGTCCTGAGATTTTTATTTAGGTTAAGAAATCCTTTATTAAGAATTATCAAATTCTCACCTTAAGTTCATGTTGTGCAAAAAAGTTCATGTTGTGCTTAACACCAAACAAAGAAGTGTTAAGTTTGATTTTCTTATTGCAAGCATATTTTTATGGAGTCAATATTGGTTGTAAGTTTCATTTTGTTCATTACTATGCTAATGAAGTTTTTTATGGCCTTCGCAATGAAAAGGCTATTAAGGGCACAAGGGAAGTATAGTGACTTTTTAGTACGAAGTAAGTGAGCTCAAGTTAGAGCTAAGTTATTTGTTATCTCAGACACCTTTGAAAGTTGAGTACCTAATTGTACTAAGTTGATTCTCTGGTATAGACAAGGGCTAAAAGACTTAAGTTGATTTTATATTCATAGTTGCTTTTGGATGTATATTATATTATTAAATGATGTACATAAGGTTGATACTCAAAGTCTTACCTACTGATTTTCTACGCTTCAATTTACATTCATTTTTAAGAATTTTATAAAATGTGTGCAAGTTCTCAAGTGTTTTACTTTGTTTATTTACTTTACTTAAGAGTTAAAGCTACGCATACATGATCATGTCCTAGGTTAATGAACTATTTTCATGTAAGTTTCAAAGAAATATGAGTTTCAACCACCTATTTGCAACTAAATGTAGGACCACTAAATACTTATTAAGTTTTTTCATAAGTAATCTTAGGCAAGTGTCCCTTAGAACCATAACCCAATATTTTAGATCATGTTTTGGGTCACCTTTCAATTTTGGGTAGATCTCTTTCACCCCTTGTCATGAAATTTGTTTTTGGTTAAAGAAAGACTAATTTTGTTCCAAAAATAATTACAGGAAAAAGCACAATTTTACCACTAAATTTTATGAAGGAAACTAATTGTTCATTGAAGTATTCCCCACTTAAAAGCTTGACTTGCTAGGAGAATTACACATATGCCTTGCAGGCAAAATTGTCAACTCCTCAAGCCAAATAAAACCAGATCCCATTTTTTAGTTTAGATAAGGTTGCTAAAGCTCAAAAGGCAAGATTTGGTTTAGAGTTGGCATGGGTTGTGATGGTTGAAAGAAAACTTGTGGCTCAAGGGTGTGGCTTGAACTGCAAGATACTACTAGCATAGTTCTTATTCTGATCGTGTTGAGTAGAGGTTAACTTGTAGATGGTAAAGGGGATTTCTTTCTTTATTACATGTTTTCAAGTTCACCTCATTTTAATGTTCAAGGAAATTGAGGGTTTGCTTAAGAATGAAGTAAGATAGGGTTGATATGAATTAAACCATAGGATTTGACCCTAATTGAAAAGGGGAAAAATTGTTAATGAATTCAAAGCCTTTGACTTTCATACTAGCATATTAATTGACGTAACAAATGATGACCAAACATACCACAATCTCATGCTCCATTAACTAGAACCGTTTTTAGCACCTTAAACCAAAGGTTCTCCAAAGCCAACCTTGGGAAAAATGTACTTCAACACCTTGAAAATATCTACAAATACACAAGCCCTTGAAAGGGGTAAAGTAGAAAAGATAAGAACCCCGAAGTAACAGTTGTCAAATTTGGCAACCCCCTTCCCTGAAGGGCTATAGATGATATGCACAGACCTTAGTACTCCATAGGGCTTTCTCAAAGTAACCCCAAGGGAGGCTGAGGTGTTACCCACTCTGGGGTAGTCCAGTTATGGTGCCAAAACTGTGCATTTAGACTCCCAGGATTGGTAGTGTTCTGTAGGCCATCAGAACACTACCCTTAGTGTGCATATCCAAGTGGCCCTCTTGGGCACTATGTAAATACATGCATATTGGTCCAACCATCACACACATATTCAAATTGCATGCACACCATGGAAGCAAAGAAGGAAAACACTAGCACAAGTCTTAGTTTTGGCTTCCACACACTAGGCAATCTTGTTAAGTTCTAGTGGCCAGCTACTACTCCTGTAACTTCCACTAATAAACTGTATCATTCTAGCCACATAGCCCCCTGTTTTCTTTGCTCCATTATCAAGTATATACTTAGAGCAAACCAAGGAATTTTTTTTTACATCAATATCCCACCTATGGACCAAGTTATGGATTTTTTATGTTGGTTACAAAATTCTGACCAAATGAACAGTAACTCAGCCAACTTTGCAATGTCATCCAGTTAACTATATAGATGTCCTCTAGGTGTGGTCAAAATTTCATACCAAGGTTCATTCCACACAGGGAGATATTAAACTTTAATTCCAAAGTCGAAATTCTGGGAACTTTTGGACCATTTTGCCCATACAATTTTTCCAAACCATGCAAACACTTCATTCACAAGGAGAAGGCCCTCCAAGGCTATCCCATATATGTCCCTTACACATAGGAATTACATTCCCTTTCTATTAAGAACCTTATGTGGCCAAAAAAAAATTTACAAGTAAGCAGCCCATCATTCACACTTAGGCAGCTTTGCACCACATCACTTACATAGCCAAAACATTACTCAAATGTTCACATCCTTGTCTCATTTTACATACACTACATGTACATGCATACATGCACTAAAATATGGTATTAACTCAGCTAAATACGCACCCTAGGTTACAGGAGGTCCAGAGACACAATGGACTCCAAAAACAGGACGTTGGACAGCTGCTGCACAACACAATAAGTACCACCATTAAAAATACCAAATGTGCTCCTAAAATCACCAAAATTTCCAAATCATAACTAGACATATGGAAGTTCATGTATCTGAAATTTCAGATCAAAACTCAAACCACAAAGGTTAGTTTGAAGGTGATCTTTCAGCTGGACCTGAAATGACAGAATTGAGGGGAGTAAGTTTCATTGAGGAACTTAGTAAGGGTAGCACTTGGATTCAATAGGCAATGTAACCATCATTAAAACCTGCATCCAAAGAAACTAAAACACAAAAACCACAATGCATATATACAAGATATAGCAACCAAATGCAGCAGCCAAACACAAACAACAAACACATGAAATGTCGCAGCAACATATACCATAGGTTAGTCCATAAAACATGTAATAAACTTAACCAAATCACTATGGCAGCCCTCCTCAAGCTAATGCTTGGTCTTAGGAGGATTTTAACAGTAGTTAGTACTAACTTTTGGGCTCTAGAAACCCAGAAATTCGCTGCCATCACTGTGCACTTCACACTAGGTCACAAAACCTTCAATAAGTGCACTCCCCTCACTAAGCTTGGTTCGTCAAGCACATGGCTCTCTTCCAAGCTTAGCCCTAGCTCCATGGATGTTTGAAAATTCCAGAAAACAAGCCATGAGAGAAAGAGAACACTTACCTTGATGGGTATGCTGAAATTGGAGGTTGATCCTAGGTGCACTCAAGCAATAGCACCAAATAGCTTCCAATTATGCTTCCTTGACTTCAATTGCAAGTAGTTTTGAGTTTGAAGGTATGGTGGCTATGGAGGAAGTGTGGAGGAGAGGGCTGGATTTCTTTTTGTTGGTGGAGGCTGAAATTTAGAGAAGCAAAGGTGGTCTTGACTACTTAAATAGTCAAAAGTACACTAAACACACTTAAGTAGTCTTAACCTTGTCTTATGTCATTTTCCTTGCTGCAAGACTATGATTTCTTACTCTTAATCTCTTGGCCCACATTTGACCATCCTTATCTTCCTTTAGTGGCCCTCCTTATGTGGGATAACCCCACAAAACTTCCATTTGGCTTAAGTCATAGACATACACATCTTAAGGCCTACATTAGAACACTTAGGTCCTTTATGCCTTTCTGTGTTTTCTTTGTCCTTAGTTGTCTTCCATAAACAATTTGGTCCTCCAATAGCACTTTCATACCATTCATATGCTTCCCATAACTCTCCAAATCTCTTTTGTGAAACTTTTACAATTGAGTACCCGAATTCCCAAAACCTTACAAAAAAGTCCATAGGTTGCTTGACAAACAAGCAATCCTTAAGGCTTTTCTTGGGGACCAAGTTACCAACTTGGAACACTTTTAAGGAGGTGTTGATCATACCTTTTACCCCCCACACTACAATCACTATGGTGAGAATTACACAATATAATGGTTTTTAGCCATTATGACACACTTGTAATTCTCCCATTTTGTAAGGTGGTAACATGAGGCCCCTAATTTCTTATCCCCTAGGTTCTCACCCATATATGATAAAAACCATTAGCCTAAGAATTGTACTAGGTTGGTGTAGGAAAATCTGTCACAGGAATAATTTTAGTATGAGATTTAAAAGTCCCTTCATCATTGAACAAGTGTCCTAACTAGTCCCAGAGGTCAAAAGCAAGACTATCCAAAGCCCGATCACTAAATAGAGAATGATCTTTCTTGCCCAAAGGTAATATTCTCATTCAAGTTTTAGTACTATTATTTTCTCTCTGCAAGTTATCTAACTGACTTGATCGTTAGATTTTTATCCCTCAGAGATTCTTCGGGGACACCCACTTCATCCCTCTTTCAAGTTTCATGTTGCCCAAAAAAATATAGAAAAAATGTCAGAATGGCATCAAAGACTATCAGATAGGATAATGACCACTAGATGGCGTCATTTACCGGAAGCCATACACAAATTGCAGTAATCACCATAAAGAGTGTGAACAATGAATGTCTCCCTAATCAGATGATTGAGGCCAATGGTTCTCCTCTAACTATTCCCACTCCAGAAGAAGAATGCCCACTTACGATTACTCCAAGCTTCTTATGAGACTTCCAGCACTCAACAGTCATGGAAATTACTCAGCAACTCGGACACCTCCCAGGACAAGTAAAAATGACCTAGAAAGGTGCCCCTCATGAGAAGATGGCCCAAAAAGATGTGCCCTTAGAGAATTCTGAAGGCCCAACTCACTGGTCTTTTCAAAAGGGGACGCCAAAAGGTAGGTCTAGCAACAGTGTCAATAAAAACTCAACTCCAAAAGGTTTTCCTTCTCACGTTCATTAGATGGGTGAAGACCCTCTATTTCCTTAGAAGAGCACTCCTCCCATGGCAAGAATATGAGGAGGAAAAGGATGCATCATCAAGCCAATGACCACTGGACCCTTCGGTCATCGGCTAGTATTATTTATCAAAAAAAAGGGGACACTAAAGGGAAAAAGAATCTTCTAAAAAAGATGATCGTGTAGAAAAGCTTTTGGAAATGTTGAATAGAGTCAAAAAGCAAGTGACCCAAAAAGTAGTTAATCAAGATTATCAAAAATGTCAGCTAGAGATAAATCCCCTTTTGCACGAGCGATCGCTAAAGCCCAAATCCCAGGCGATTTCATGTTCCCTAGATTAGAATCTTATGATGGTAGGCTAGATCCTAAAGTGCATCTTGCCAATTACAAGAGAAGCATGATCCTTTTCATAGTAGATGTTTCCATCATGTGCAAAAGCTTTGAAGTAACTTTATCTGGGGCCAATGGCAGCATGGTATAACTCACTCCTAAATGCTTCCTTTTTGTATTTTTGAGGCCTCTCTAAAGCCTTTACCCAGTAGTTCATAGGAAGTAGGTTAATTACCAAAATGGCTATATAGAAGTTTGATGTGATATAGGGAAAAAATGAATCACTTCAAAGTTACATTGAGAGGTTCAATCAAGAAGCACTCAATGTACCAGGCATCTGCCCTTAAATACATGTTCTAGCCATGGTGTGAGGACTCTGATGAGGTTCATAATTATTTTATGAACTTTTGAAGGATCCCCCAAACTTTCTGGGAGAGTTTGATCGTAAAGCCAAATAACATATGATAGTCGAAGAGCTATGTAATAGTGCCTTAAGGTATGAATGTCAAAGGAAATCATCATCATCAAACCAATCTCAACAAGAATGGGATGGGAATGGATAGTACCCTAAGAAGAATTGGGGGAAAAGGATTTCTTTCACACCTTTGAATACATAGGGACCAATATCCTCATTGCTTTGGAAAAGTAGGAGTGTCCAATAGCTGAAGCTGATGACCATGGACAACAAGAGGAATCCCAAAAGTACTATCAATACCATAGGGACCATGACCATGATACAGAAGATTGTCATTAGCTCAGAAAGTATACCAAGTGATTGATTAAGTAAGGGCAGTTGATAAGGTATTTATGCTTTCCATCGCCAAAGGGACAAGAAATGAGGCATAATGAACGGGGGGCCAATGACAAGGAATATGATTTAGATCGATGTTGTGTCATGGAGTGGGGTCCCAATGCCCTGAGGGATTGTGATCCAACTTAGTTACTATTGGCTAACTATTCCTTTTTGGTAAATTAAAACAATTTATGTGTAACTAGTTACTTATCCTACCCTGCAAGAAGATATACATGCGCTTGTCTTGGCAATGCAACTCAAAAAAAATAAAATAAGAAAATAAAATGTTGCTTAAGTGCTTCATTTAAAACATATTTAAAATGTGCCAAGACAATAAAACATAAGTTACTTAAACTTCAACTAATAGTTTTTTGCATACATATAAGCTCTAACGTGCACCCAAAAGTAACTTAATGGTCATACACCACAACATGTCCTAATAGAAGCAATGCCTTAGTACACAAGGTACTATATATACAAGGAAAAATACTACTAAGATCATTTACTTGAGCTCCCACCTTTGAGCTATGAAACTTCAAGTGCAAAGCCCTCATTTATCCTTGTGCAACCCTTAGCCTTTAGACTATAAAGGCACAAACACTTAGTACAAACATTGCTTAAAAGTAACTTAGAAACACAAGGTTTCAAGTAGAATAAGTGCCTACAAAATAGAGAAACTTAGCCTACAACTATCCACCTAGATGTTGGGCCTAGGGTTAGTACATGCACAAATAAGCTTAAGGGAATAAGTACATTGTTGTACTCAGTAAGGGGTCCCTCAGAACTGATAAGAAAACTCAAGCAACCATGTACAAATGAAAAATAGACAACCAAGCATCCAATCATTGACCACAAATAACAAAATAATAATAAATGTAATGCATGAGTGAATGATATGCAACATACAATGCTTCAGACTTCTTACATCCTAAGGTTGTCTTAGACTTGCCGTGAGCTCAAATTGCGGAGGTACTTGAGACACTATCCCATATATGCCAAATCCTTTACCTCCTTTAAGTCTCACTTATAGGTCCTAGAGTAGGTCATCACCCACTCCCGTCACTTACCCGTCCTTCCCTTACTTATTATGCAGGGTAATCGACTTAGTGGCTTGACTTTGCCAAGTTCTTTAAACTTGACTGGGGCTCCCTTAGTGGACCTACTTACCAAGCTTCATAACTTAGTTGGGACTCCCTTAGGTTCTTCTTTAGTGGCCTAGGGTCCACGACCCAACACTTAGTTCATCGGATAAATCGAACCCTACTTAGCCCCCACTTGGCACCTTAATTCTTCCTAAAGGTACCCTTAATTATCCACCAAACTTAGCCCTCTTAAACCACACATTTAATTACCCTACTTAATTCATGCTTATTATTATCTTAGAAGTGACTTCAAAATATATTTAATGCTTTCCATAATGTTGGAAGTGGAAGGAAGCCCTTAATAATGCATAAACGCCACATAGGATGAACTTTGGGCAAACTAAGAAATGGTGTGGTCGAGCCTTAATATTTGTGATGGCATCATAGTTTTGGCCACTTTTCTAGACTTGATGAGGTCACACTAGCCATGGGGGTGCAATAATTTTGTGCCTACCATGCCCCTTTCCTCCATTCCACTTAATCTCCAAGAAATTCCATCTCTTTGGCACTTCCAATTTCACTTCTCATTCATGAAATAAACATGAAATGCATAAATTTAACATGGATTAACTTAACCCCTTATCTTAAATTAAAACTAAAGGAAGATTAAAGCAAATAAGCCACATTAAAGCCTGCTTGAGCTTAATTGGTTTCCCTTGAGTTCCAAGCTTAAATACAAGCAAAATGGGCACCATAAGCACTAAATTAAGACCATCACTAACCATATTGATGGCCTAGGGCCTCATCATTTTGAGTCATGATGACTGTTGAGGAGACTTCTAGGAGGAAGAACGCCTGGAAGGTGGATCGCCCCAAGGAGAGTACCTGAAAAGCTGGTAAACAGGGTTAGGAGGCCCCCGGAGTGTTTTTCCGGGGGGGGAGCCTCCGACGCCCAAGTCAGTGGTGGCCGGAAGAAGGAGAGAGTCACTAGCTCAAAGAGAAAGGCAGAAAAGTCTCGCCTGGTATTTTCTCAGAGTGTGGGAGCTGTATATCCGGCCTGCCAACTTCCTGTCAAGTATTTATTTCCTATATATATAGGAATACCTAGCCCGTTCAGATCATGACACGTGTGCGGTCGGATGCTCCTGAACGTCTGGGCGTAGGGGACAGATAGTTGGTAACTAGATGGCCTCGAGCCTTGTGCTGAGACGGGCCATGATATGATTCTGATGGCGTCTGCGCGTCAGGGCGACTTTTTACGTCTGTGGTGGGACGTGTCAGAGGCTTCCTTAAATGCTTCCTTAAATGCGCCTGCCGTACTCCCGAGGTCCCTGGGCGAGGTCGTCCTCTAGTTCGGACAGAGCCTCTTCGGGAAGCCTACCCTCAGTTCGGGGGTTCCCAGTTCCAGGGGGTTCCGCCTTCGGGGATATCATATTCGGGCAGCAATGTCTGGTGCCACTTTTCCGAAGGCGCGTTGTTCACAACCTTGGGGGGCGAATGGAGTCCTCAAGTTTTACTGGCGTGCCGAGGCTCGGAGCTCTCAGGCTATCTCCCGAGGTGCATGATTCCACCTATTCCCGGGAAGCACCAGTTCTTCTGGCCGTTGTTGTGGCAGGGTATTCGGCCAGATTGAGGCGATAGCCTTTGGCTATCACATGCCCCCCTTTGGAAAGCCGAAGTGATGACTTCGGTTTGCATCTCTTTCCGAGGTTGTCGTTGGGAGTCTTGTTGGGAAGCATAACCTGTTCCGAGGTCGCACCTTTTGCTCGAGGGTCTGGGCTGTTCGGCCTTGGCCTATTCTTTGGTATCTCCGAGGCAAAGCCTGTACCGAAGATATACCTCTTGCCCAAAAGTCATGGGCTGTTCAGCCATAGCCTGTCTCTTGGTGTCCTCGAGGTGGCCTGCTTTTTATTTCTGCAGGTCTGATGGCCAAGCGTGTCAGACTGAGCGGCGCGTCTCCCTTTCTCAGGGATGTCAAACGACGTGTCCCAATCAGGAGGCGTGTCCCGGTTTTCCAGGCACGTTTGGGGAGGCACGTCCCCCATTTCTGCGCAGCGGTTGACACGTGGCTTCTTGCCATTGGAGGAGAGGCGCGTCATTTACAGAGGGCGCGCCTTTTTGGGTGCAGCGGGCAGTTACGGCGACGGTTCGCCTCCAATGGGTACTTATGATGTTCTTTCGGTTACCCACCTTTGGCCTATAAATAGCCCATTTCATCATAAGTCCCACTTACTGTTTTTCTGCTCTTTTTCTGCTCTACCCTCTGTTCTTGCGTTTTATCTTGCTTTCTGTGGCGGAGTTTCTTTAATCAGAGCTTTTTCCTACCAACTTTCACGACGGCATCCTCAGGCAAATCTTTTGGTGGGTTTTGATTTCCAGAGTACTTGATTCCTCTGTTTTTCTGAGTTTTGCTGGAAAACTGTTGTTTTTTCCAAACTCGTCTTCTGAGTTTTTTCTGGAAACTATTTTCTTTTCCATCTCAAACTCTTTTTCATGTCTGCGATGCCTGTTCCCGAGAGCTGGAAACCTCTTCTGGCCCATCCTTGCTGTACCACCCCCGAAAAGCTAGAGAGGTGGAAGAAAAAATTCTTTCTTCCGTCTTATGCTGTGACCAGACTGCCTCGTTCTAGCCATTTTTCTTTTTCAAACCGTGGCGACGAGGTTACCGTCTTCCGAGCCCAACTGAAGGCCGGTCTTCGGTATCCTCCCCCGAAGGTGGTTTGCGAGTTCTGCCAATTCCATGGCATTGCTGTGAACCAGCTTCCCCCGAACGCGTACTGCTATTTTAACGCCTACCTCTGTATGTGTGGCGTGTTCGGGATAGAGCCCCACTTCATCATTTTCATGCAGTACTACAAGCTCTATGTGGTCCCGAAGGGTGGCTTCTGTTTCCTGCTGCCTCGGGGATCCGGGAGCAAAAAATTCACCTTCACCTTCGACACGAAGGATAGCTGGCGGGGGTGGCAGCCTAAGTTCTTTTTCCTCAAGGTGGATAAGAACTGGTCTGATGTCCCGACCAGGTGGGCTCAGGGAGTGCTGAACGCAGACGTCGTTGATCCGAGGATGCTGCTGACCCCACCGTTGGCTTCCGTGTTCGCGGATTTCGACGCCCGCATTCGGGCAGTCGCTGACTGGGCTCCCGAGGTCTCTCCTCGTGCTCTTTACCCCTTTCCTATCAACTGGAGGTTGATGACCGAAGAAGTCCTTCGGGAGCTGAAAGTGGTTAAGGAGCACGTGACTGACCTCAATATGCCCGCTCCCGCCATCGCCGGGAAAGACTCCTGGCTGGTCAAGCTCCTTAAGGGGGAGACTTCTTTCGAAACTTTTGCCGAAAGTGAGTAATCTTCCATCCCTTTATACTTTTTCCTCGGACTTACGCTGATATTTCTTCTCTTTTTCAGAGATGGGCGATGGGGCTACCGCTTATTACAAGGCCCTCTTTTCTGGCCAAGTGGAGAAGGGGGAGCAGACAAAGAAGGCGGCTTCCCGAAGAAGGAAGACGACAGGGGCGGGACCCTCGGCGAAGCGAGCTAGGAAGGCTCTCCAACCTTCTCAGCCAGAGCTTTTGGAAGAAGAAGCTGGCGAAGAGGCTGGTCTTGTTGAAATTCCACCGGCCGAGGTCCCCGCTACTTCCGCCGAGGTGCCTCCTCCCGACCTCGAGGCCCCCAGAAACACTGTAGTGGTAGAAGTACCCACCGCCGAGGAGCGGTACCGACAGAAGGGTAAGGGTCTTTCTTCCGAGGGGCCCGATGGTCCCGAGGACACTGTCTCCGAGGTTCCTCCAGGTATGCCTTTAGGCGAAGTTCAGCTTCTTTTCCTTTCGCGAATTTTTCTTCTGCTCCTAACTTCCTTCTCACTTTCAGGGGAGCCTCTTACTGCTGGCTGGAGGGCCATTCATGAGAGGAAACGGGCCCTGCGCGATGCCACAATCCCTGAGGGGAAGGTCCCCTTGGAGCCCTTTTGGACAATCACGGAGGATATGAATTTGTTCTCCGACGATTGTCCGAAGATGACCAAAGAGATTTGGAAGGGGATGACCACTGACGCCTCCTTCCGGGCCATTGCGGCGGCTCACCCGGGGGATAATACCCTCGCCGCAAAAGTCACCGAGCATGCTGCTCAGGTATAGTCTTTACACTTTTTTCCTCAATTTTCTAAGTGTTTAGACTTGTACTAACCTGGACTTTTGCCTTGCCGTAGCTGCTGGAGTACGCTGGTTATCTCCGAGTTCGGGTGGCCAGACAGGCTGCCTCCAAGGATGCGACTTCACGGGAACTCAGCGAAGCGAAGGCTTCGCTTGCGAAGGTGATCGCCAGCAACCAGCAGCTGACAGCGGATTGTTCTCAGCAACTTGCTGCCGTTCGGGAGGAGTTCTCGAAGAAAAGAGAAGAACTTGAAAAGGACTCCTCCCGGAAGATTGCCGACCTCGGCGACCAAGTAAAGGGGCTGCTCGCCGCCAACGAAGATCTTGTCAAGGACAAGGCTGTTTCCGACAGTCTTGCGGCGAGGTTGACGGACGAGAACACTGCTCTTCAAGCTGAGGTCGAGGCTCTGAAGAAGGAGTCCGAAGAGACGCTGGGGATAAGCGAGCTCGAAGAGGAGGTTGCTGAGCTGAGGGACGAGGTCAATGTCCTTGGCATTCAAAAACGTACTTCTGATGACATGGCCAAGGTCGCTTTTCAGGACGGCTTCTGCCTCGCTCGGCACCAGGTGCTGCAGAGGTTCCCAGATTTGGACCTCTCTTTTCTGGAGGGCCTAAATATCCCTGAGGGACCTCGGTGGCAGTGGTCCAGGGTCGAGCATCTGAAGCTTCCTGGTCTTCGTCCGCCCGGCTCTCCCTAGTTTGTTTTAGGGCTCCTCTTATTTTTCTCCTTCGTGCTCCTTCTTTGGACATTTCTTTTGTAAGGCAGCGTTTGCTCTAAATGAACAATCTTTTCGGCTAAGTCCTTTCTTGCAAGTTTCTTCATTTCCACTGTCCCGAACATGTTTGCTTCGAGAGACTTTCGGAAAACCTGCAACCAAAGAAACTTTTTACCTTCCTTTGTCCCGAGCGTGCTCGCTCAAGAGACTTTCTAAAAATTTGGCTAAGTCTTTTGCAGGCTTTTTGTTTCCTTTTAACCCGAACATGTTCGCTCAAGGGCCTTCGGAAAACCTTCAGCCAAATTTTTCTGCCTTCCTATTGTCCTGAGCATATTTGCTCAAGGGACTTAGGAAAATTTTCACCAGATTGCTCATTCCCTTTTTCCCGAGCACGTTCGCTCAAGGGTGTTCGGAAATTACCTCTGCTTTTGTTTTGGCGTGTGCTTTTGCGAGATTCTTGCTTTCCCTTTTTCCCGAGCATGTTCGCTCAAGGGTGTTCGGAAAATTTTCTCTGCACTGATTATGCCGAGTACCTTTGCAAGATTCATGTTTCCCATTTTTCCCGAGCATAGTGGCTCAAGGGACTTCGGGAAGTCACATCTGCTTTTTTCGTGGCGAGCACCTTCGCGGAATTCTATCTTGGACAATTTGGTATACTTGAAAATTTTTCTCAAGACCATTCTTCTCTAGACCATTCTGTACTTAGAATATTTCTTGTACAATATATTTCTTCCGCTCAACCTTAGGCGTAGAATTTTTTCAGGGCGTCTGAATGCCAAGTGTTTTTCAATTCTACGCCTTCGGCGTCGCCAAGCTTGTACACGCCTTTTCGTACTTCGGCGAGAACCAGATAAGGTCCTTCCCAATTTGCGCGAAGTACTCCGTGAGATGGCCTTCGGGGTGCAAAGTCGGCCTTTCGGAGAACGAGGTCTCCTTTTTTGATTTCTTTTGGCCTGGCTTTTAAGTTGATAGCCGCGGCCACTCTTTGCTGGAAAGCTTTTCTTCTCAGCTCGGCTATTTCTCTGTGTTCGGCCACAAGGTCGAGCTTAGTTCTCAGACCGAGGTCGTTTCCGCCTTCATCAAATACTTGCACCCGTATTGAAGGCTGAACTATCTCTATTGGGATAATGGCCTCTGTTCCGAAGACGAGTGAGAAGGGAGTTTCCCCTGTGGCTCTTCGTGGCGTCGTTCGGTAGCTCCACAATACACTTTGGAGTTCTCCTGGCCATTTCCCCTTGGCTTCCCCAAGTCTCTTTTTTAGGCCATCTTTTATGGTCCTGTTTGATACTTCCACCTGCCCATTGCTTTGGGGGTGAGCTACTGGGGCGAAGTGCATCTTTATTCCGAGGTCGCTGATGAATTCCTGGAATCCTTTGTCTATGAACTGGGATCCATTATCAGCTACTAGTACCCTCGGTATGCCAAATCTGCATACTATGTTTTTCCATACGAACTTCTGCACTTCTTTTGCCGAGATAGTTGCTAGTGGTTCTGCCTCTACCCACTTTGAGAAATAGTCCACTGCTACCACGCAGAATTTCATGCCTCCGGGCGCTGCGGGGAGTGGCCCAATGAGGTCTATACCCCAGACTGCAAAGGGCCAAGGATAGTCTGCCGACGTTACCATTTCCGAGGGTATCCTCTGGATTTTTGCATGTCTCTGGCAACTACCGCACTTCTGGACGAACTGCCTTGCGTCCTTTCTCAGGGTAGGCCAGAAGTATCCTTGGCGGAGTATCACTGCTGCAAGGGCATCAGTTCCAATGTGCGAGCCGCACATGCCTTCGTGGACTTCTTCGAGGACCATCTCAGTATCCTCTTCGCCCACACATCTCTGCAGCGGATTTGCATATCCTTGCCGGTATAACTCTTCACCAATCAGGAAGAATCTTTCGGCGCGTCTTCGCAGTCTTGCAGCATTGCCGGCGTCTTCGGGAAGCTCATTCTCTGCGAGGTATCTCTTTATGGGGTCCTTCCACCCCATTCCCGAGGTCGTTACGCTTAGCACGGAGATGCTTGGATGGTCTAGCACCTCGGTGTATGTTTTGGACTTCGCTAAGCAATCTGCCTCAGTGTTATTCCGCCGGGGTACATTTTCGATCCGCACGGCGTCAAACTCTTGGATGAGTTTTCTTACCAGCTCGTGGTATTTTGCCAAGATTGGGTCCTTCGCCCCATAATCTCCTGCCGTCTGCCGAACTACCAGCTGGGAATCGCTGTGAGCCCTTAAGTTTCTCACGCCAATCTTTCTCGCCAAGCGTAATCCCGCTATGAGGGCTTCATACTCAGCCACATTATTGGTGACGTTGAAGCTGAACTTGATAGCCTTCATCACCTCTAGGCCTTCGGGTCCTCTGATAATTATTCCAGCTCCCTGGTGTTCGGACCCCGAGGCTCCGTCAACATGCAAGGTCCATTCTGGCTCACCTTCTTTCGGATCTGAGTGGTTCTCCTCAGTGGTGGGTATTTCGGCGATAAAATCTGCCAATGCTTGGGCTTTTATGGCCTTCCGAGGCTCATACGTGATTTCGTGTTCGCCAAGCTCTATGCACCACTTGGAGAGCCTTCCCGAATGATCAACTCTCTTCATAACATCCCGTAGTGGTAGACTACTTCGGACGATGATGGGGTGAGCCTGGAAATATGGTCGCAGTCTTCTTCCTGCAAGCACCAAGGCGTATATAGCTTTTTGAAGCAAAGGGTACCTGACTTCGGCGCCATGCAGGGACTTGCTGACGTAGTAGACCGGCCATTGTTTCGGCCCTTCTTCTTTTATCAGGACCGAGCTCACGGCCTTTTCTGTGACGGCGAGGTACAGTACGAGGGGTTCTCCCACCCGAGGTTGCCGCAGAGTCGGCAGGCTGGCCAGGTAGACTTTGAGTTCTTCCCAGGCCTTTTGGCAATCTTCATCCCAGGGATGATTGTTTCTTCCGAGGTCGCCTTCCATCTTTGCTGCCTTTGTGAGGACTTTGAAGAAAGGTCTACACCTATCTCCGTACCTGGAAATAAACCTGCTCAGAGAGGTTATTCTTCCGGTTAGTCTCTGCACGTCCTTCACTGTGGCAGGAGTTCGGAACTCAAGCAGAGCCTTAATCTTCTCAGGATTGGCGTCGATGCCTCTTTCGGATACCATGTACCCAAGGAATTTTCCCGACGTCACCCCGAAGATACACTTCTCGGGGTTAAGGCGAATCCCGAAGGCTCTGAGCTTTTGGAAGGTTTCCTCCAAATCTGCAACGTGGTAGCCGGGCAGCTTGCTTTTTACTATCATATCATCAACATATACTTCCATGTTTCTCCCCATTTGGTCTTTAAAGACCTTGTTCATCAGTCTCTGGTAGGTGGCTCCTGCATTTTTCAGCCCGAAGGGCATTCTGATATAGCAGTACGTTCCTCCCTCGGTGATGAAGGCAGTTTTCTCTTCATCTTCGGGGTCCATCCTTATCTGATGGTAGCCGCTGAAGGCATCTAGGAAGCTCAGGAGCCCGTATTCGGCCGTTGAATCTACCAGTTGATCTATTGGCGGGAGGGGAAATGAGTCTTTCGGGCAAGCATCGTTCAAGTTTCTGAAATCAATGCACATCCGGAGTTTGCTGCTACCTTCTTTTGTGGCAATGACCACGTTGCTTAACCATTCAGGGTATTTTACCTCCCTGATAACTTCAGCATCCAATAGGCGCTGGACTTCGGTTTTCACGAAGTTGCTTTTGTGGGCTGAGATGCTTCGTTTCTTTTGCCTGATAGGTTTTGCTTCCGGGCTTACTTTGAGGCTGTGCTGTATTATGCCAGGGTTCACTCCTGGCATGTCTTTCGGCGAGTAGGCAAACAGATCTTTATTTTTTAGCAGAAAGGATACAAGATTTTCCTTATCACCTTTGGCCAAGCTCTTCCCTATTCGGGTAGATTGTCCTGGGACAAGATCTACTGCTTCCGTTTCTGCTTCTGCGGGATCTCCTTCTTTGCCTTTCTCCTGCGCCTTTGCCTCCACCGTTTGTGTAGAGCTGTTTGCCGGAGCCTTTCGTGTTTTTACAAACACCTTTCTTACCTCGGCTTGGTCGATGAAGACCTCTGCATCTCCATCCTTGGTGGCGAATGTGACAGTCAAGTACTTCACATCGGGGCGAATGTGCAGGTTCCCCTGAGTCTGCCTTCCAAGGATGGCGTTGTACGAAGACGGGACATCCATGACGATGAATCTTGCCATTGTGGACGCGTACAACTCAGCTGCTCCGTCTACCGAAGTGCCTTTCATCATCAAAGGGAGGTCGATCCATCCGAGGACGGGTAGTTCGGATGGCCCAACGCCAAAGGTGGGCGTGGTGACAGGTTTCAGCTCGCTGCTGGAGATGTCCAAGCTCGGCAGTAAGTGCGAGAATAGGACGTCAGCGTTTGAGCCATCATCAAGCAACACTCTCTTGACGTCCCAGTTCCCTATTCTCGCCATTATCAGCAGCGGGTCGTCGTGGGGGAAGACGACAGTAGAGCCATCTTTGCGAGCCAATTTCTTTGATGGACTTTGATACTCCATAACCGCAATTTCTCTGGCCTTCCGCTTTCTTTCCGAGGATGGGAGCCCCGTGGTGATGGTTTGGATGACCCCTACTGGAGGTGGAAGGCGCCTTTTTGGACTTCTGTTTCTCCGCCTGTCGGAGTCATAGTCCTCGTTTTCGGCCCTCTCTTCCTCCTCTTTTCTGCCTTTTGGGGAGGGCATCCGCAGGTACTTGCGAAGTTGGCCCTGTTTGATCAGCGACTCTATGTACTTCTTCAGCTGGAAGCAGTCTTCGGTGTCATGACCGTGGTCGCAATGAAACTGGCAGAACTTCTTGGCATTCTTCTTATTATCGGCGGCCATGGCCTTTGGCCGCCGAATCTGCGTCCCTTGCCTTTCCAGCGCCATGAGAATGTTGGTCCGTGTCGTGCTCAAGCGTGTGAAACTTTGAGGTTTCTTTCCTCGCATTCGCCGTGGTCGACCTGTATGTTCAGAAAGATGCCGAGCTTGCTGGCTGGACCCTTCAGCGCGGTGATGATCAGACTTCGGCCCCGCCATCCTTAATTCCTCGGCTGTCATGTGCTGCTCTGCCCTTCGGTAAAATTCTCCGAGGGTCTCCGGGGGGTCCTTTGAGAACTCGTAGAACAGCTGTGAGTCACGCCGAAGGCCCCGTGTCATAGCGAGGATGCGGATTTCGGGCCGGAAGTCCGGGACGCTGAGTGCTTCCCTGTTGAATCGCTCGACATAGTCTCGGATCGTCTCTCCGTTTCTCTGCTCTATGTCGAACATCTGTACAGGCATTTTGGCCGTCGGCCTGCTCCCAATGAACTGCTGGGTAAAGGCTGTGGACAACTCCTGAAACTCAGCGATAGTCCCTGGGGGCAACGAATTGTACCATGCTGTTGCTGGGCCCGTGAGGGTGACTTCAAAGCATTTGCACATGGTCGCGTCATCAGCTCCGTGCATTATCATGCTCCGCCTGTACTTCGTCAGATGGGCCTGTGGATCAGTCCGGCCATCATAGATCTCCAGCCTAGGCACTCTGAAGTCGCCTGGCATAGCTGCCTCAACGACGGTGTGAATAAACGGGGAGCCATCTTCGCATAATGCCCCCGACAGCCTGTCCCAAACGGGTTTTCTGGTCACTTGCTTTTCCACTCTGTCCAGCCGTGCCAATATCCTTTCCATAAGCGCAGTGGCGCTAGGACCATTTTCGCGGGAGGGAGATCGACGGCGCCTTTTCGGGGAGCGAGTTCGGCGCGGAGGGGTCAGGGCCCTCGCCTCGGGCGACGAACTGCTTCGCTGTGAGACTCTCGGTCGCTTGGACCCGGTTTGTCCCACAGGCCGTTTCCCGAGGGCTATATCTTCTGTGGATGATTCTCCGCGAGGATCTCCACTTTCTGAACTGCGGTGTGTAGACTTGGGGCTCCTCTCCCAAGGGCGTGTTGATGAGGAGGGTTTCTGGGCCTGTGACTGCTGTGGCCATCTTCGGTCGATCTGCTGAGTCATTTCAGCAACGACCGAGCGCTGAAAGTCCCTCAAGAAGCTCATGGTGATTACCAGAGGGCGGTCCTCCTCTGGCGTAGAAGTCTCTGGGAGTGTCTGCTCAGCAGCCGGTTGTATCTCAGGCGCGGACGAGGACCTTGGGAGTCCCTTGTCCTTAGAACGCCGAGTCTCAACGACGGCAATCTGCGAGCGGGTTCCCACAGACGGCGCCAAATGATGGCCTAGGGCCTCATCGTTTTGAGTCATGATGACTGTTGAGGAGACTTCTAGGAGGAAGAACGCCTGGAAGGTGGATCGCCCCAAGGAGAGTACCTGAAAAGCTGGTAAACAGGGTTAGGAGGTCCCCGGAGTGTTTTTCCGGGGGGGGAGCCTCCGACGCCCAAGTCAGTGGTGACCGGAAGAAGGAGAAAGTCACTAGCTCAAAGAGAAAGGCAGAAAAGTCTCGCCTGGTATTTTCTCAGGGTGTGAGAGCTGTATCTCCGGCCTACCAACCTCCTGTCAAGTATTTATTTCCTGTATATATAGGAATACCTAGCCCGTTCAGATCATGACACGTGTGCGGTCGGATGCTCCTGAACGTCTGGGCGTAGGGGACAGATAGTTGGTAACTAGATGGCCTCGAGCCTTGTGCTGAGATGGGCCATGATATGATTCTGATGGCGTCTGCGCGTCAGGGCGACTTTTTACGTCTGTGCTGGGACGTGTCAGAGGCTTCCTTAAATGCTTCCTTAAATGCGCCTGCCGTACTCCCGAGGTCCCTGGGCGAGGTCGTCCTCTAGTTCGGACAGAGCCTCTTCGGGAAGCCTACCCTCAGTTCGGGGGTTCCCAGTTCCAGGGGGTTCCGCCTTCGGGGATATCATATTCGGGCAGCAATGTCTGGTGCCACTTTTCCGAAGGCGCGTTGTTCACAACCTTGGGGGGCGAATGGAGTCCTCAAGTTTTACTGGCGTGCCGAGGCTCGGAGCTCTCAGGCTATCTCCCGAGGTGCATGATTCCACCTATTCCCGGGAAGCACCAGTTCTTCTGGCCGTTGTTGTGGCAGGGTATTCGGCCAGATTGAGGCGATAGCCTTTGGCTATCACTCCCCTCCTTAAAAAATTTGGTCCCCAAATTCCTACTTGACAAAGTAAATTCACTTGGATATTGCCTTTGCATATCTTGCTCGGTCTTCCATGTTGCCTCCTCTTCACCATGGTTGGACGATAGTACCTTGACTGTTACCACCTAACAAAATGGGAGAATTACAAGTGTGTCATAATGGCTAAAAACCGTTATATTATGTAATTCTCACCATAGTGATTGAAGTATAGGGGGTAAAAGGCGTGATCAACACCTCCTTAAAAGTATTCCAAGTTGGTAACTTGGCCCCTAAGAAAAGACTAAAGGATTGCTTGTTTGTCAAGCAACCTATGGACTTTTTTCTAAGGTTTAGGAAATTCGGGTACTCAATTGCAAAACTCTCAGGAAAGAGACTTGGAGAGTTATGGGAAGGATATAAGTGGTATGAAAGTGCTATTGGAGGACCAAATTACTCATGGAAGACAAGTTTGGACAAAGGAAACACTAAAGGCAATAAGGAGCTAAATGTCCTAGTATAAACCTTAAGGTGTTCAAGCTTTTGACTTAAGTCTAAGGGTGGAATTGTGGGGTTATCCCACCAGGGGGGAGGCAGCCAAGACTTGATAATTAGTTAAAAATGTTGGGCACATGTGTACCAATGAGAAAGAAACCATAATTAGTGAGAAGGAAAATGACATAAAGCAAGGTTAAGCTTGTTAAGTGTGTTTTGTGCCCTTAAGCTCATTTAAGGCCATTTAAGTGGCCAAATCACTTATCCTTCTCTCATTTTCGTCCTCCCCCAGCCCAAGAACACATCCATACTTCCTCCATAGCCACCACACCTTCAAACTTGCAATTGATTGAAATTGAAGGCAAAAGGAAGCAATTGGAAGCAAACTAGAGCTATTTCTTGCATACTTTAAGGATCAAGCTTGATTTTCAGCCTACCCACTTTGGTAAGGGTTCTCTTGCTCTCATGGACTATTTTCTACAATTTTCAAACATCCATGGAGCTAGGGCTAAGCGTGGAAGAGAGCCATGTGCTTGATGAACCAAGCTTAGTGAGGGGAGTGCACTTATTGAAGGTTTTGTGACCTAGTGTGAAGTACACAATGATGGCAGTAAAGTGATGGTTTCTAGAGCCCAAAGTTAGCACTAACTAGTGTTAAAATCCTTCTAAGACCAATCATTAGCTTGAGGAGGGCTGCCATAGTGATTTGGTTAAGTTTATTGCATGTTTTATGGACTAACATATTGTATATGCTACTGCCACATTTCATGTGTTTGTTGTTTGTGTTTGGCTGCTGCATTTGGTTGCTATATCTTGTATACATGCATTGCGGTTTTTTTGTGTTAGTGTCTTTGGATGCAGGTTTCAATGATGGTTACATTGCCTAGTGAATCCAAGTGCTACCCTTACTAAGTTTCTCAATGAAACTTACTCCCCTCAATTCTGTCATTTCAGGTATAGTAGAAAGATCACATTTAAATTGACATTTTTAGTTTGATTTTTAATCTAAAATTTCGGGCACATAAACTTCCATATGTCTAGTTATGATATGGAAATTTTGGTGATTTTAGGAGCACATTTGGTATTTTTAATGGTGTTACTTACTGTGTTGTGCAGCAGCTGTCCAGCATCCTGTTTTTGGAGTCCATTATGTCTCAGGACCTCCTGCAACCTGGGGTACATATTTAGCTGAGTTAAGACCATATTGTATTTCATGTATTCATGTACATGTATTGTATGTAAAAGGAGACAAGTATGTGAACATTTGAGTAATGTTTTGGCTATGTAAGTGATGTGGTGCAAAGCTGCCTAAGTGTGAATGATGGGCTGCTTACTAGTAAATTCTGTTTTGGCCACATAAAGCTATTAAAATAAAAGGAATGTAATTCCTATATGTAATGGACATATATGGGATATCCTTGGAGGGTTTTCCCCTTGTGAATGAAGTGTTTTCACACTTATGAAATTTTGTACGGGCAAAATCATCATAAAGTGAGCAGAATTTCGACTCTGGACTTAAAGTTCAATATCTCCGTGTGTAGAATGAATCTTGGTATGAAATTTTTACCACACCTAGAGGACATCTAGAGAGTTAACTGGGATTTGGAATTTCTTGATTTAGGGCACTGTAACCAAATATATGACGTTGCAAAGTTGTCTGAGTTACTGTTCATTTGGTCAGAATTCTGTAACCAACTTAAAAAATCCATAACTTGGTCCATAGGTGGGCTATTGAAGTGAAAAAAAATTCCTTGGTTTTCTATAAGTCTCCACTTGATAATGGAGCAAATAAAATAGGGGGGTATGTGGCTAGAATGATACATTTTATTACTGGAAGTTATAGGTGCAGTAGCTGGCCACTAGAACTTAACAAGATTGCCTAATGTGTGGAAGCCAAAACTAAGACTTATGCTAGTGTTTTCCTTCTTAGCTGCCATAGTGTGCATAAATGTAAATATGTGTGTTATGGTTAGACTAATATGCATGTATTTACATAGTGCTCAAGAGGGTCACTTGAGTATGTACACTAGGGGTGTTGTTCTTATGACCTACAAGACATACAAAACCTGGGAGTTTAAATGCACAGTTTTGGCACCATAACTGGACTACCTCGGAGTGGGTAACATTGACCATTAGGATCCATTTTTTCCTTAGTTTCCTAACTTGGCAATCGAGAAACTTAATTGGCTATTCTTCATAAATTAGGTCCTTCCTTATTGGTATGATGGAGGGCGCAAACACTTACTCGGGGTTCACAATGCATTTCATTACGGAACTCACATGAAAAACATTGTGAACATGGGCCAAACGTGGTGGCAAAGCCAACTGATAAGCTACTTTCCCCACCCTTTCGAGGATTTCAAAAGGACCAATGTATCTTGAAGCCAACTTTCCCGTTTGGGCAAATCTAGCCACACCCTTCATCTGGAAAACCTTAAAGAGTACTTTGTCTCCTACATGAAATTCCAAATCTTTCCTTCACATATTGGTATAGTTGCCTTGCTGGTCTAAGGCAGCCTTGATCCTTACTTGGATCAACTTATTCTTTTTTTTAGTCTTGGTAATGATTTACGGACCAAGAACTATGTCATCTGCCTTATCTACCCAACAATGAGGTGTCACACACTTACGCCCACACAAAGCTTCATAGGGTGCCATCTTAACCGCTTTTTGATAGCTATTATTGTAAGGAAACTTAATAAAGGTAGGTGTTAGTCCCATTCCCCTTTAAAATCCATCACACAACTTCATAACATGTCTTCCATGGTCTGGATCACCTGTCAGTTTACCCGTTAGTTTGAGGGTGATATGCAATACTTAGGCTCATAGTGGAACCCATAGCCTTTTGAAAGGCATTCCAGAACCTTGAGAAAAAAAAGGGGATCTCTATCAGATACAATCAAATCAGGGATTCCATGTTGTCTCACCATTTCCCGAATATACAATTGGGCTAACTTCTCAATGGTGTATGTGATCTTAATGGGGATAAAATGTGTAGACTTTGTCAACCTATCCACTACCATCCATATTAAGTCATCCTGACTTCTTGTATTGGGTAACCCAACATAAAAGACCATGGTGATGGATCCCCACTTTTTCCTGGGATGGGTAAACTTTGTAACATGTCTGATGGCTGCTGGTGCTCTACCATTACCATTTAGCAAGTGAGATACTTAGACACATATTAATATATGTCCCTCTTAAACTTTGGCCACCAAAAATGGGTCCTAAGGTCATGCTACATCTTATTCACGGAGGGTAAATGTAAGCTTACTAGTCTTTTTCTTCAAGTTTTGGTATTTGTCCTGAGCTTCCTTAACCCTAGCTAACCACATTGACTGAATCTCAAGGACTATAACTTGAGCCATCTCCCAGTCTCACCATGATTCAAATAAGACTGAGAATTGTTCCACATTGGAACTTTTTAAGGCACTAGTCACTTGATCCTTAAGAAGAATCACCCTAGGATACTTATAGCTTAACACATTGGCAACCACATTGCCCTTACTAGAACAATAGTCTATCAAGCAATCGTAATCCTTGATGTACTTGATCCACCATCTTTGCCTTATGTTTAGGTCCTTTTGGGTAAACAAATACTTTAGACTTTTATGGTCCGTAAGGATCTTAAAGGACCTTCCCATGAGATAGTGTCTCCAAAGCTTTACGACAAACACAACGACTACCAAGTCAAGAACATGCACCAGGCAGTTTAATTCATTAGGCCTTAATTGCCTAGACCAATATGCAATCACTTGCTTATCTTGCATTAACATACATCCTAATCCTATCCCAAATGCATTGGTATACCCCACAATGGTTTTATATGAATCTGGTAGGATCAAGATGGGAGTATAAGCTAACCTTTTCTTAAGCTCTTGGAAACTTTCTTAACACTTGCAAGTCCAGATGAACTTCTGTGCCTTCTTTGTCATCGTAGTCAACAATGAAGCTATCATAGAAAATTTCTCAATGAACCTTTTGTAATAGCCTACCAATCCTAAGAAAATTCAAATTTCACTTACAGTTGTTGGTTGTTTCCACTCTGCCACTGCCTTTACCCTTTTTGTGTCAACATATAGTCCTTGACCATTTATAATATGCTTGAGAAATAGAATTTCACTTGCCCATAATTAGCACTTAGATAGTTTTGTTTGTATTGTGCCTAAAATCCAATCATAAGAAGATTGTATTTTGTACATTGAGTCATGATATTTTGTTAAGGCATTATTCCAGTAATTGTGTTTTTTTTTTTGTGACGCAATCATACATAATTATAAAACTAGAATAATAGTATTCTCAAACATCCATAGTTTAGTATTATTGTGGAGTAGGTTGCAATAATACATACAGACTAGCATGTGTTGAGACTAATATGAGATATGTAGTCTACATATGGGTACAAGTTGGAGAAGTTGTGTACTGGACCGACCCACCATGAGAATGCTACATGGATTGTTGTATGAGTGTCATAAGTGATTCTCATAGTGATCATGGTATATGTAGTCCTTTGACCTAAGGTCATCAGGTTCCCTACATGTGAGTCACATACTTTGATACTTCATTTTGTTGCTTATAACTGAGGGAACATGAAGGTGGCCATTGCGTATGTCACATATCACGCAGAGGGTTTTTGCATGATCAATATGTGATTTATGCCTCCTATGTAACAGAAGTCATGTCTTTGGGCCCCTTGATTGAGTGAGATTATGGAAATGCATGGCCATGCTTGGATGAGTTGATATGGGATATCAATGTCGTCAGTTTAGTCAGTCTACTTGTTAATCAAAAAACCTTAAATTGGGCTATATGAGAGTGACACATTCTATGTCTCGTGCTCGATCTTGATATGTTGGACAAAGGGACAATGACATATATGAATAATGATCATAGAGGTTTCATCAAATCACTGACTATCTTGCTACTTAAGTAGAAATGATGTGTTGCTAGACACCGCTCATTGTTTATGGTCATAAATTTGATTTATCTGAGTGCATGGGCCAAATTGTTTGGTTTTGGTTTCATGATAATTTTGCATTAATAATTGGGCCAAAAGGTGAGCCGTTATGAAGCTTGAAATTATACCTAATTGGATTAGGGTTTCAAAACCTTTTAGGTTTAGGAGTTACGCCTCCCTAAGGCTAAAACAAGAAGGGTTCTAAATGGTTCCAACCGTACTCTCCTCTTGCCTTTCCTTAGAGGATGTAAGCTAGCACTACGGGTGTAAAAGGAATGCACCTGCCAAAATGTGGTGGAGGTGTGGTGATCCGAGTTGTTTATGTAGGTACCGTAGGGAGTTTAAAGACATCAACTATTCAAGTTTGTGATTTAACTCAACAGTTGAGAAAAACATCCCAGCCGACTAGGTGTACAATTTTTTAACACCAGATTTACTCCATTTCACTTGGATCCTAGAGAGTTTTGGTTAGTTTCCATTATATTTATTTGGCTCCTAAAACCCTACAAGTTTTGCATAATATTGGTTATCTTTAAGTACTTGCAAAGTTGCCCTTAAATGTTCCTCATGTTCTTGGGGAGTTTTAGAGTACACCAAAATATCGTCAATGAACACATCAACACACTGATCTAGGTAAGGCCTAAAAATTTGATTGCTGGCATCCATGAACACTGTCAGAGCATTTGTCACCCTAAAAGGCATAACCGTGTACTCAAAATGCCCATATCTAGTTCTGAAAGTAGTTTTTTTATATCTTCTTTCTTTACGCTTATCTGGAAGTATCTAGACCTTAAGTCTATTTTAGAAAAGACCTTTGCCCCTTTTAACCTATCAAATAAGTCATCAATCCTAGGCAATGAACATTTGTTCTTTACAAACACTACATTAGGTTTCTTGTAATCTATACACAAACAAAAGGTTCCATCTTTCTGCTTCACAAAGAACACTGGAGCACCCCATGGGAAAACACTTGGCCTTATAAAGCCTTTTTCAAGCAGCTCTTCTAACTACTTTTTCAGTTTATCCATTTCAAGTTCTAACATCCGATATGGGGGTATGGAAATTAATTTTTCCCTAGGCTAAAGCATATAGAGAATTCAGTCTCTCTATTTGGAGGTAACCCTGGAAGGTCTGCAAGAAAAACTTTTGGAAATGTATTGGCTATTGGGATTTACTTAAGTTGCTCCCCGACTACTATCCTATTCAATAAGTAACGTTCTTCTTCACTCATAATAGGAATGGACTATAACAACTTGACGTGCAAGCTTTTGGCACTACTTCCCAAACCACCTGTGCAAGTCACATTTACCCCTAAGGCATCCTCAAGGGTGAGCTTACAACCTACACAGTTGATCTGGGCCTTATACCTACTTAACTAATCCTTTCCAAGGACAACATCATATGACCTCTTAACTCCAAATGAAACCTCTTAACCATTTCATTGCCAGGACAAACACATGCATACCCTTCCACCACAAGGATGCCTTGCCTTCAAAAAAGAAAGGCACTAAATCCTTTTTAGCCTTATCATTCAACTACATATTCTCAAATATTTCATTAATTTGGTACAACTAGCCTTCAGCAACATCTAGATCACCCATGCCATTAAACTTAGGAGTGTTAACGTCTTAACATATTGAGACAAGCCCCATATGGTCCAAAATAATGGGTATGCTTCTTCTTCTATGGGGATGGATATCTTCCTCATCCTCCTCTGTTACCACCTCACAAAATGGGAGAATTACAAGTGTCATAATGGCAAAAAACCATTATATTGTGTAATTCTCACCATAGTGATTGTAGTGTGGGGGGTAAAAGGTATGATCAACACCTCATTAAAAGTGTTCCAAGTTGGTAACTTGGTCCCCAAGAAAAGCCTTAAGGATTGCTTGTTTGTCAAGCAACCTATGGACTTTTTTGTAAGATTTTGGAAATTCGGGTACTCAATTGCAAAACTTTCACAAAGGAGATTTGGAGAGTTATAGGAAGGATATGGATGGTATGAAAGTGCTATTCAAGGACCAAATTTCTTATGGAAGACAACTAAGGACAAAGAAAACAAAAAAAGGCATAAAGGACCTAAGTGTTCTAATGTAGGCCTTAAGATGTGTATGTCTATGACTTAAGTCAAATGGAAGTTTTGTGGGGTTATCCCACATAAGGAGGGCTGCTAAAGGAAGATAAGGATGGTCAAATGTGGGCCAAGATATTAAGGGTAAGAAACCATAGTCTTGTAGCAAGGAAAATGACATAAGACAAGGTTAAGACTACTTAAGTGTGTTTAGTGTACTTTTGACTATTTAAGTAGTCAAGACCACCTTTGCTTCTCTAAATTTCGGCCTCCACCAACAAAAAGAAATCCAGCCCTCTCCTCTACACTTCCTCCATAGCCACCATACCTTCAAACTCAAAACTACTTGCAATTGAAGTCAAGGAAGTACAATTGGAAGCTATTTGGTGCTACTGCTTGAGTGCACCTAGGATCAAGCTCCAATTTCAGCAAACCCATCAAGGTAAGGGTTCTCTTGCTCTCATGGGTTGTTTTCTGCAATTTTCAAACATCCATGGAGCTAGGGCTAAGCTTGGAAGAGAGCCATGTGCTTGATGAACCAAGCTTAGTGTTGGGAGTGCACTTATTGAAGGTTTTGTGACCTAGTGTGAAATGCACAGTGATGGCAGAGAATTTCTGGGTTTCTAGAGCCCAAAAGTTAGTACTAACTAGTCTTAAAATCCTCGTAAGACCAAGCATTAGCTTGAGGAGGGCTGCCAAAGTGATTTGGTTAAGTTTATTACATGTTTTATGGACTAACCTATGGTATATGTTGCTGCCACATTTCATGTGTTTATTGTTTGTTTTTGGCTGCTGCATTTGGTTGCTATATCTTGTATATATGTGTTGTGGTTGTTGTGTTTTAGTGTCTTTGTATTCAGGTTTTAATGATGGTTACATTGCCTATTGAATCCAAGCGCTACCCTTACTAAGTTTCTCAATGAAACTTACTCCCCTCAATTCTGTCATTTCAGGTCCAGAAGAAAGATCACCTTCAAACTAACCATTGTGATTTTAGTTTTGATCTAAAATTTCAAATAAATTATCTTCCATATGTCTAGTTGTGATCTGGAAATTTTGGTGATTTTAGGAGCACCTTTGGTATTTTTAATGGTGGTACTTACTGTATTATGCAGCAGCTGTCCAGCATCCTATTTTTGGAGTCCATTGTGTCTCAGGACCTCCTGTAACCTAGGGTGCGTATTTAGCTGAGTTAAGACCATATTGTAGTGCATGTATGCATGTACATGTAGTGTATGTAAGATGATACAAGTATGTGAACATTTGAGTAATGTTTTGGCTATGTAAGTGATGTGGTGCAAAGCTGCCTAAGTGTGAATGAAAGGCTGCTTACTTGTAAATTCTTTTTTGGCCACATAAACTTACTAGATGCAAGAGAATGTAATTAATATGTGTATTGGACATGTATGGGATAGCCTTGGAGGGCTTTCCCCTTGTGAATGAAGTGTTTGCATGGTTTGGAAAATTTGTATGGGCAAAATGGTCCAAAAGTTGCCAGAATTTTGACCATGTACCTAAAGTTTAAAATCTCCCTGTTTAGAATGAATCTTGGTATGAAATTTTAACCACACCTAGAGAACGTCTAGAGGTTGAACTGGAATTTGGAATTTCTATTTTTGAATCCTTCTACCCAAAGATATGATGTTGTAAAATTGGCTGAGTTACTGTTCATTTGGTCAGAATTTTGTACCAACTTAAAAAATCCATAACTTGGTCCATAGGTGGGCTATTGATGTAAAAAAAATTCCTTGGTTTTTTATAAGTCTATAATTCATAATGGAGCAAATAAAACAGGGGCATATGAGGCTAGAATGATACATTTTATTAGTGGAAGTTACAAGTGCAGTAGCTGGCCACTAGAACTTAACAAGATTGCCTAATGTGTGGAAGCCAAAACTAAGACTTGTGCTAGTGTTTTCCTTCTTTTCTGCCATGGTGTGCATGAAATGTGAATATGTGTGTGATGGTTGGAGCAATATGCATGTATTTACATAGTGCTGAAGAGGGCCACTTGGGTATCAATACTAACGGTAGTGTTCTGATGACCTACAGAACATTACCAATCCTAGGAGTCTAAATGCATAGTTTTGGCACCATAACTGGACTACCCCAAAGTAGGTAACATCCTCCATATTATGCTCCTTAATTTTCACTTGAACATGCTCATGCACTTGCTCTTGACCTTGCACTTGTGCTTGGGGTAGGAGATTTCTCCACTGTCCTTGGTGCACCATTGGGCCTTGGTGCACTTTGGCCTTTATCACATTAGGGTCCTCCAAGGTCTCCCTTCTATTTGAAGGTTCAGCATGCTCCTTAAGAAGGATAGCCATGCCATGTAGTATTTGCTCCATAGATTCATTGAGCCGACTCAACAACGCCACCATTTCTGTAATATTCATCCTATTAGGGTCACTAGTTCCTATTCTAGGAACTCAAGCCTCAATAGTAGTACTTGACTGAGTGTTCACCATGATACCTATAACCAAAGCCAGAAGACCACACCCAAAGCAATTTCTAAGCAGCACTAACTAGAATTAGCATAAGGAGCACTCAGATCTTAGTTCACTTCTTGCCTCTACTAGCACCATTGACCTGCTCTGATACTAAACTATCTTGGACCAGGGTCCCAGTGCCTCGAATTACTTAACATGTAGGCTCTTAGGTTGGCTAACTACTATTTGTCAGTAAATTTAAACAATTTACATGCAAGTAGTTACTTAGTCTACTCTACAAGAAGATATGCATGCGTCTGTCCTGGCAATGCAACTTGATAGTCCAAGGCCTGTGGCCTCTGAGATCTCCTGATCAGCTATCAAGAAACCACCCCTGGTTAGAGCTTAGCCCCGACCTCAGGACACTCTCAACAACACCTTTGGTTAGGAACATGTCTAACTTTAGGAATAGGTGTCTTTCACCACCCTCTAATTTACGAACCTACCGACCTTGAAAAAGTAGATCCGCCATCCTTGATAGAGGAAAAAGTCTCCCAAAGGTGACCCACTCTGCCGAAGGGCTTCCCCTGATATCCCTCAGAGGAAAACCTCTGCTCGAAGAGGTCTCACGCCCCGAAGGGGTCTCATGAGATACGACAAAAATGGTTAAAGAGCCTTTGACAAAAAGATCTCGCACACGCCCCTACCCTCTAGCCAGAACGGCCTACGGCTAGCTAGAGGTACCTATATCTGAAGGTATGGACCGGATCTAATTGAACACATGTCATCATCTGAGCAAGCTATGTCAAATAGCCTTCTCCCTCCACCCTCCTATAAATACCTAGGAGGGACCTTGGTAAGGACAAGAGACTTTCTTTATTCTCTACTCTCTGCTCTCTGCTACTACTCACACAAATACTGACTTGGGCATCACAGGCTTCTCCCCCAAAAACACACTCCGGGGAGCTCCTAACCCTTGTTCTTCTAAGTGTTTTAGTGTTTTAGACATCTTCACACCAGAAGTTCTCCCTGCAGGCCAACATGTCATACAACGAGGATGCCACCGGGCATCATTTGGTGCTGTCTGTGGAACTTCTTCTCGGGTCACCATTTTTTAGACCTGACATTCTAAGGACAAGGGAGTCCTGAAGTCCCAGCCCATGCCGGAAGCTCAAACAGCGACTTAACAACCTGCAGTAGTAACTTTATTGCTTAAGGACGAATTTCCTCTAACCGTCATGATGAGCTTTCTGCAAGATTTTCAATGCTTTGTTGTGGCTGAAATGACCCAACAGCTCAACCAAAGGTGGTCACAACCACCTCCTGGGGGAAGGGCACCTTCTCTTAGCACCCGGCAAGAAAAAAACCCAAGGTTACCATGCTAGAGCTCCGGAAGCAGGGGTTTTCACGATGAGTCTTCAACGGAGCGCGTTCCCTCCAGAGGAGGTCACACAACAGAAATGGTGTCAAAGGAGGCAAGACTTCCCGTCGGCGAAGTCCATCCCCAGGTTGGAAGTCTCAATCTCCCCGCTGACGAAGTTACTCTCCAAAAAGAAGACGTTGCTCTCTATTGCCGGTGACTATCAGGCAACGAGGAGAGGACAGCACTACCATCCTCATGGAGAGAATCCTAGAGAGGTTGGAGAAGGTGGAAAAGCAGGTTTCTTGAAAACTTGTCTGGTGAAGGTTGTCTGAGACCTTCACCGGAGAATATTTACCCTTTATCCGTGCATTAGTAGAGGCACCTAAGCCAAATGAATTATGAGTACCATGATTGGAAATGTAAGATGGGCGCAGCGACCACCGAGATCACCTAACGAAATACAGGTGCAGCATGGTGTTGCACGGCGCAGATGACGCTACCCTCTGCAAGTGCTTCGAAGTCACCCTTTCAAGGCCGGCAATTGTGTGGTATAACTCCCTAGCTCCTGGAACCATAATGGACTCCTAGGAGCTATTTACTGCCTTCACCCAACAGTTCATTGGAAGTAGACCAACGGCGAACATGCCCATCAAACTATTTGACATAGCCCAAAAGAATGGGGAGACCATTCAAGACTAAGTCAAGAGGTTTAATTGAGAAGCCCTCAGTGTGCCTGACATTCGGCCCGAGATCCGCATCCTCGCCATGATCAAGGGACTTAGGAGAAATTCATAACTCTTCTACAAGTTCTCCCAAGATCTCTTTGACACCCTCGAAGAATTTTATTGAAGGGCAGAACAACACATGACAGCCGAAGAACTAAGTATGGGAGGGCCAAAGTCTGATCACAATCATTTTGAGGGTCAAATTCACCAACTTTGGTACCCAGCCGAGGGCAGGGGCAAACCTTGAAAACAAAGGGGGATGAAGCTGATACCATTCACTCCCCTGAACACTACAAGAACGAACATACTGATGGCTATGGAAAGGCAAGCGAACCTGATCCAACGATCGAAGGCCATGACCTCGGACAACAAAAAGAACAAGAAGAATTTCTGCCAGTTCAACTAAGACCATGGGAACAACACTAAGGACTGCTTCCAGCTAAAAAAGTACATTGAATCTCTAATCAAGCAAGGGCAACTTCGGTGCTACCTGCAGATGCCATTGCCCAAAGGAAGAAGGGAAGAATAGAGGAAAGGAGAAGATGAGGACTAGGATTCCCATCAACGTCGAAACTGAAGTACCAGAAGGCATCCACCACCTCCGACAAGAGTGATCCAAATGATCACCGTTGGGATACCATCAGTTGAGAGGAAAAGGAAAGTCCAGGAAATCTCAATGATGGAATTCAAAAACAAAGTGAACAAGCTTGTTCTGAAAGATAGGCCTACTGTGAAGTTCCTTCATGATGAACCCCTCCTAATCATGGCAAGGATAGAGAGCTGGGACATTACAAGAGTACTCATCGATGATGGCTCCAATGCCGACGTTTTGTTCTCCCACTTGTTGCCAAACTTGGGCATCTATAAGGGTGATCTTAAACCTGTTACCTCCCCTACCTTCGGCACAGGTCCGTCTGAACTCCTATGCTCAGGTGGATAGATCTACCTATGATGCTAAAGGGAACCTTGGTTCAGAATAAGGAAGAGCTCTTTGGCTCCACAATGATGAGGTTTATCGTCATAGCTGTCTTTTCTTCCTACAATGCCATCCTCGGAAGGCAGACACAAGGAAATCTTCATATTCACCCAGATGTGAAGTACCTAACTGTCACATTCGGTGCAAAGAAAGGAGATGCAAAAATATTCATTGATCAGACCGAAGTAAGGAAAGTCTTCGTGAAGGCAAGATAGAGCCAAGTGAAAGTTCATGTGCAGACTACGGGTGAGAAGAGCACGATTAGCAAAGATGCAATGGAAATGGAAAAGAACGATTTTGAAAAAATAGAAACAGAGGATATAGAGTTTGTCCCGGGCCAAAGTACTCGAGTGGGGAAAAAACTGGCCGAAGGCGACAAGGAAAAGCTTGTATCCCTTCTGTTAATGAACAAAGATCTGTTTGCCTACTCTCCGAGTAATATACCTGGGGTGGACCCTGGCATAATCCAACATTGTCTTAAAGTGTGTCGTAAGGTGAAGCCTATTCGGCAGAAAAAATGTTGCCTCTCGGCGCTTAAGAACAATTTCATGAAAATCGAAGTCCAATGGCTAACGAAGGTAGGAATAATAAGGGTGGTCAAGTACGCCGAATGGCTAAGCAACGTAGTTGTTGTGACAAAGGAGGGGAGTGATAAACTCTAAATGTGCATCAACTTTCAAAATATAAATGATGTATTCAGCTCATAAATTGGGAGAAATATGGAAGTATATGTCGATGATATGATAGTTAAGAGCAAACAGCCTAGTAGTCATATCATAGACTTGGAGGAAACATTCCACGAACTTCGGGTATTCAGAATCTATCTTAACCCAGAGAAGTGTGTGTTCGGGGTGACTGCTGGCAAATTTCTTGGGTTCATGGTGCCCAAAAGAGGTATCAATGCCAATCTAGAAAAGGTTAAAGCCCTGCTAGGATTCCAAACTCCCACAATGACCAAAGATGTGCAAAGGCTTACTGGGAGAATCACGGTGATGCCCAGCAGCATCCTCGTTGTATGACATGGTGCAGCTTCGAGCTAGACCTCAGGTATGAAGATGCTTGGAAAGAGACCTCCGGTGTGAAGGTACCTTTGAGAGGGACTTCCAGCAAGAATGTGGCTACAAAACTTAGTAAAATAGAGGTTAGAGACTCCCCGGAGTATGATCGCGGGGGAGGAGCCTTCGACGCCCAAGTTAGTATTTTGGAAGATGAAAGTAGGAAGAGTAGATGATAGCTAGGGTTTTTTGTCTTTTGTGTCTTGTTGTCCTTACCAAGGTTGCTCCCCAAGTATTTATAGGAGGGCGTTGGGGGAAGTCCGTTTGACACAGCCCGCTCAAATCATGACACGTGTTCGGCCAAATGTGGTTTGTACCTTCAAGGATGGGGATCTCTAGCTGGCCATAGGCCATTCTGGCCAGAAGTCAGAGCCGTGGGAGGCCTGTGTGCTAGGGGCATGTGTGAGTTCTCCGTGTCAGAGGCTCTTGACTATCTTTGTCTCATCTAGGTGAGAACTCCTTCGATGATGGGCCCTCTTTGGGGCATAATACCCCTTCGGCAGACGGGTCTCCTTTGGTCCAATTTTTGGTCTCGAGGGTCGTAGAGGGAGGCTCCTCAACAAGGTGGAGGAGATTCGGTGAATGCTATATTCTGCCGAGGATGGGGAGATGGCCTCCCAAGGTCGGCAAATCACTTGACTGAGGATGGCGTAATATGTCCTTCTGAGGGTGGTAGTGTTATCAGCCGAGGGTGGTGAGGATCCATTTTCCTGAGGTTGGTCAGATGTACATCCGAGAATGGTACTTGTCAGTCATCCTTAGAAGCTATGCAAGTGTGATAGCCATTCAACTATCACATGCCCCCCTCGGAAAGCCGAAGTGGTAAATCGGTTAGTAGAGTCTTTGAGAGCACTTCGTGGGACTCATTGTGGAAGTTATGTAGGGGACACTTCATTCCCTGAAGGTATGCTTTCTCAGCCAAGGTAGCTTATGAGTGTCACTCCTCGCCTCCTTGCTAGTCCCTTGGTATTTTTGAAGTGTGTATCCCTTTTTAATTTTTCTGCTGCAGGTCAGTGGACCGTCATGTCTTGTAATCAAATAGACATGCCACTTCGGATAGGCTTGCCTAGGCCTTCGTGCTGTCAGGAGGCGTGCCCTCATTTCCTACACTGGGCAACACGTGTCACGCGGTAATTGGGGGACAGTTGCGTCGATTGCATCAACCACGTCTCTTCACCTTCAATGGGTAATTATGGTGATGATTCACCTTCGAGGGGTAATTATGGCGACGATTTGCCTACCCCTTTAACCTATATAAACCTTCCTCTTCCTCAGAGTTCCCACTTGCTTTCTTTTGCTTCTGTTTTGCTCTCATTTACTCTCAAGCTTTTCTCCTTTTTCTGCGGTGGTGCAAGCGGCGAAGTGATTTCCATCGAGTTTTAGCGATGGCGTTCACAAATCCTGACTTTGGCAAAAGCTTTGGTGGGTTCTCCTTTCTGAAGTCATTATTCGGCATTATTTCCTTCTTCTCTTTTCTCCCTTTCAAAGATAGGTTTCCCTTTTTGAAATGTCTTCCCCCGTTCCACTCATGTCTGTCCAAACTATCCCCGAGAGCTAGCTTCATCTCAATTCTCATCCGGGTTGTACCACTTCGAAGAAGTTAGCGAAGTGGACAACAAAATTTTTTCTTCCTTCTTACTCAGTCATTAGGCTACCCAGTCCTAGCTTGTTTAGTTGTATGAATAACTCAGACGAGGTTATCATTTTTTGGCCCCAACTGAAGGCCGGACGTCAGTTTCCTCATCCAAAGATGATTTGTGACTTCTGCCAATTCCATGGCATAGTCGTGAATCAACTTCCTCCCAACTCTTACTCCTACTTCAATGCTTTCCTCTGCATGTGTGGGGTTTTCAAGATAGAACCCCATTTCATCATTTTCATGCAATACTACAAGCTCCTTCCGGTCCTGAAGGGTGGCTTCTATTTTTTGCTACCTTAGGGATCTGGGAGCAAAAAGTATATGGTCACCTTCGGCACCAAGGACAACTGGCGAGGGTGGCAGAAGAAATTCTTCTTCTTGAAGGTGGAGGAGGCGTGGCCGTATGTGCCGACCAGGTGGGCCAGGGGGACACTAGAGATAGATGTTGTCGACCCTAAGAAGTTGCTAACTCCTAAGTTAGCAATGAAGTTTGAGGACTTCGACAGCCGCATCCGAGCTTTCGCAGACTGGGATGCCGAGGTCCCACCACGCTCTTTGTACCCTTTCCCCATCAAGTGGTATCTCATGACTGAAGAGGTTATTCAAGAGCTGGGGGTAATCAAAGAGCACAAAACTGACCTCAACATGTCGAAGCATACTACTGACGGGAAAAAGGCATGGCTAGTGATGCTCCCTCGGGGGGAGCTCACATAAGAAGCCCTTGTTGAGAGTAAGTCATCTTCCAGATTTTGTTACATGTACTCCTCTGGACTTACATTGATGTCTTTCCTTTTTCAGAGATGGACGATCAGTCTGCTGCATTTTACAAGTCCCTCTTCATCGGTCAAGCTGAGAAGTGGGAGCAGCAAAAGAAAAAGGCTGCCCCGAAGAGGAGGAAGACATTGGGGGAGGGCCATCTTTGGCAAAGAATTCGAAGAAGGACTTTCTTCCTCCCCCTCCAAAAGGCATCGTCGAGGTGCAGGACCAGTGCTCGGTTCGCAAAGACCCACCCTCAGAGCCGGCTATCTGCCCAACTTTTCGGAGCCCCGTTACTTCGGGGGATATCCTAGGAACTTCGGTAGAGGACCCTTCCATTGAAGAGCTTGAAGAGCGCCGAAGAAGGAAGGGCAAGCAGATCCCTGCTAATGTAAAAGAGGTCAGCGACGCCAAGAAGGATGTCACCGAGGTTCCTCCAGGTTTGTCCCTTAGCTATTTTTTTATCAATTTGGGATTTTTTGGCATTTTAGATCTCATAGACGTATGGCTAAGGGATAATGTGCTGATGGAACTTTGGCATGATTTTGCAAAAGAGCAAGCACTCAGAAGCGGGCCTTCGAGACTCCCACATCCCGAGTGATAAGGTGCCGAAGGAACCTTTCTAGACCTTCACGGAGGACATGAACTTGTTCTTCGAAGACAGCCAGAAAATGGCTCCTCAGATGGCGAGGGGCATCCTCACCAACGCCACCTTCAAGTCCCTCAGCGAGGAGTGCCCAAATGAGGAGGTCCTTATCGCGAGGATGTCCGAACACACTGCCAGGTATTCTTCAAACCTTTTATCCTTTCTCCAAATTTTTCTAAGTGTTTGCTTTGCTCTGCAAGACTCACCTAGTGTCCTTCCCTTCACAGTTCTTGGCGTACAGTGGATGCTTCAGAGCTTGGGCAGGAAAGTAGTCTTGGATCCAATCTCGGACCGAAGAGCGTTTGGAGAGAGCCAAGGTATTTTGTGCCGGCTCGGTCGTTAAGTACGCCGAGCTGAACAAAATAGCCAAGGAGGAGGTGGCTAAAGTTCAGGAGGAGCTCTCTCAAGAATTCTCCCAAAAGGTGTCTGACCTCAGCGGAAAGGTTATCATGCTATCTTTGGCAAACGAGGTCTACTGGAAGGAGAAGAAGGAGGACTCTACTCTCCTTATGAAGGCCCTTGTAGACAATGCTGAACTTCAAGCCGAGGTCGATGCGCTGAAGAAGGAGGCGAAGAAGAAAAAGAAGACGAAGAAGCTAGAGAGGAGGTCGTTGAGTTGAGGAAAGAGTTGGATGACTTGTCTATTGAGAAAGATAACACTGATCAAGCAACCAAGGTTGTGTTCCAAGATGGCTTTTGTTTGCCTCGGCACTAAGTCCTGGCAAAGTACCCCGACCTCGACCTCTCTTTTCTTGATGGCTTGGACATTCCCGAGGGCCCTCACTGGTCCTAGTAAAGATAAAACATCTCAATCTTCCTTTTGCTCCTCCTTCGGCGTTGAAGGTTGTGACAAAGGAGGTTGGCGATAGAGCAGCTCGTGATGATGAGGTCCCTTAGGCCTCCAGGACTTCACTTTTTCTTTTTCTTTCTAATCTTTTTCTGGTAAGCTCCTTCTTGTTGTACCAAGGCACAAATTAATAAAATTCCTTCTTTCCTCCAAAATTTGGCTAAGTCTCAGGACATGTTTCTTCTATACTATCTTTGGTGCCGAGGGTTAGTTCGACCATTTTCAGCCTAGGTCCCTTGAGAAAATAGTAAGTATCCTCCACACTTGTTATTTGGATAACTGCCTTCGGCGTATATAGGACCAGTTTCGGCTAACATCTTTCGGCAAAGCTTCACCTATTTTATTAACCGTGTTTGGTTTAAAGCCTCTTCGGAGAAAATGTATCATTTTTTGTACATAGTCACTTACACCTTGTTCGGCCGAGCTCCTTTGGTGGGACTGTTTTCCTTAGAAGAATTTCTGAGTGTAGAATTTTTTCAAGGCATCTAAATGCCATGTATTCCTCAGTTCTCCACCTTCGGTATCGCTGGGCTTGTATACTCCTGCCTGAACTTCATCAAGGACCAAATAAGGGCCTTCTCAGTTTCCTGAAGTACTCTGTGAGATGGTATTTGGGGCTCAAACTCAGCCTTTCGAAGGACAAGGTCCCCCTTCCTGATTCCTTTTTGCCTAACATGCGAGTTCACAGCTATAGCTACCCTTTGCTGAAAAGCTTTTCTTCTAAGCTCAGCCACTTCCCTGTGTTCATCAATTAGGTCCAACTTGGTTCTCAACCCGAGGTTGTTCCCTTCTTCATCAAACACTTGAACGCTGATCAATGGCTGAACCACTTCGATAGGAATAATGGCCTCTATGCCGAAGACGACTGAGAAAGGTGGTGCATCTGTGGCCCTTCGGGGTGTTGTCCGATACCTCCATAGCACACTGGGAAGTTCTCCCGACCATTTTCCCTTTGCCTGATTCAATCTCTTTTTCAAACCATCTTTTATGGTTATGTTGGACACCTCTACCTATCCATTACTCAGAGGATGAGCTACTGGGGTGAAGTGCATTTTTATCGCAAGGTCGATAGCGAGTTCCTGGAACCCCTTGTCAATAAACTGGGAACCATTATCAGCTACTATCACCCTTGGTATACCGAATCTACATACGATGTTCTTCCAAATGAATTTTTGTATGTCCTTCACCGAAATGGTTGCCAGAGGCTCTGCCTCAATCTATTTAGTGAAGTAATCTACTGCGACTACGCAGAACTTCAATCCTCCGGGTGCAGTTAGGAGAGGCCTGATGAGGTCAATACCCCATATTGGGAAGGGGCAGGGGTAGTTAGCCGAAGTTATCATTTCTGAGGGTAGCCTCTGGATGTTGGCATGTCTTTGGCAATTGTCATATTTTTGGACAAACTGCCTCGCGTCCTTCCTTAGGGTGGGCCAGAAGTATCCCTGGCGAAGTAGTACTCCTTCCAGAGCGTCAGTTCCTACATGGGAACCACAGGCCCCCTTATGGAAGTCTTTGAGGACCGTACCTACATCCTCTTCGCTGACACACCTTTGTAGTCGACTCGCATACCCTTGTCGGTATAGCTCCTTTCCGATTAAGAAATATCGTCCGGAACGTCTTCGCACTTTTATCGCTTCGTGAGGGTCTTCAAGAAACTCCAAAGTCCTGAGGTACTTTTTTATGGGATCTTTCCATCCTCTTTCCGAAGTTGCTACGCTCATTTGATTTAACACTTCGGCGGACTTTTTTGACTTGGCCAAAATATCTGCTTCAGTATTGTTTTGGTGAGGCACATTCTCGATGTGCACCGTGTCAAACTCTTGGATGAGCGTTGTTGCAAGGTCATGATACTTTGCCAAGGTTGGGTCGTTGGCGTCGTAGTCCCCTGCCATCTGTCAGACCACTAGCTGAGAGTCACTGTGAGCCTTTAGGTTTCTCACACGAACTCTTCTGGCCAGGCGCAAACCTGCTATCAGGGCTTCATATTCTGCCACGTTGTTGGTGACATCAAACCCGAATTTGATGGCTTTCTTGGCTTCCAAACCTTCTGGACCACAAAGAATTACTCCAGCTCCTTGATGTTTACAACTGGAGGCCCCGCCAACAAACAGAGTCCACTCAGGTTGTTATGGCCCTTCTAGTGGGAGGTGCAATTGAGGAAGGTAAAGCGTATTAAATTAAGTTTAGAAACTTAATTTTAGTTTACATAGCAAGAATAGAGAAGTTTAGCAAAGTTCACTAAGTTCTGAGAAGAATAAAGCACTGAACGCAGTTCAGGGGCAAAATGGTAATTTTGCATCCTGAATAACATGGACAAGTCCCGAGTGTTTTAAAATGAATTTTTAGAACTTAACTTTGAACTTTAACTTAAACTTGAAAAATAGACATGAATTTAATCAAGAATCACTAAGTTACAAAGATGGGGGAGTTAATTGTAACAAGCTTAATACGTTGATGGCTTGTGTGTTAAGTGAGGGTTTAAGAAGGGGAAACTGGGCTATGGCTGCCATAATCCCGTTTCCAGCCTTCTCACTCCCATTTAGCTCTCAATTTGAACTTGGAATCAAGAGTTTTTGGTGCCAAGAGAAGCAATTCAAAGTATATAAGCTAGGAGGAAGCATTTTCAAGCTTGAAACCATGTTTTTGAAGCTTGGAAGGGCGTTTTCCTACTTCCCCTATTTTTGAACGAGGAGCAAAGTGTTCTTGATTGAATTCATGCTATTTACTTGGTTTGGAGCTTGGGTTTTGGTTAGAGAGTGAAGTTTTGATGTTTGGTGCCATTGTTTTTTATTGGAACTTGTGTAGAACTTTGGTGAGCTTGGTTGAATGAAAAGGGTATTGATTCTTGCTTGATACTTGGAGTTGAGGTAAGGGGGATATGTTTTTAAGTTCATTGAATTCCATTAGCTTGAGTTTGCTTGAAGAATTCGAGTGGTTTTAGCTATGGCATTAGTTAAAGGTTTTGGTTGAATTATGGGTCGGGTAATCATTAAGGATTATCGCGGTAGTACTCTTTTGTGTGTACAGGTATTAGAGTTAAGAACCCTTGTGATTCTAGTCTACATAAGTGCTTAGTTGGCTTGTTGGTCAAGTAACAGTACTAACTAGTATCTTCCTTTGGCTGCAGAGCCTAGTAGCACTTGGCAAAGGACTTTTGAGACTCGCCACTGGGACGTGTATCCAAGGTGGGAGTTAGGTTAAAGAGATCTCAGTAGAGTCTTGTATTTATACAGTACTTTAGTTTGCCTCCGTAGTCTATGTTATGAGGAGTCCTTGACTCTAGGATTGCTCTTGGGTGAGGGCATTAGTCTACTTTATGTATGAATGTTCTCACGAGTTGTTATGTGTAGTAAACTCACACAAATGTTGATTTCATATGCCTTGGCTATTTGTATTTATTTTTCGTAGAAATTACATGGCCGAGTTAATGTTTTATGGTTTTAATAAACCAAGTCAAAGCATGAAGAGTATGCATATTGCATATTCTAGGATAATCAACTAGTATGATGGGATTTAATCTGCACACATACACAACTAGCCAATTCCAATCCATTGTGAGACCAGCTTTCACAGGGCTTCCAGGGCAAGGGCACGGGCGGTCGTGTCACAGGTTCGTCCTTACCGAGGTTAGTTGGATTGTCTTCACCAACGAGTACCTCAACAATGAAGTCTGCCAATGCCTATGCTTTTATTGCCTTCCTTGGCTCATAGGTGATATCATACTCATCGAGATCGATGCACCACTTTGATAGCCTTCCCGAGTGGTCAACCATCTTCATTATATCCCGAAGTGGTAGGTTACTTTGGACGATAATGGGGTGCCCTTGGAAATAAGGTCATAACCTTCTGCTTGTCAGTACCAGGGTATAAATAGCCTTTTATAGCAAGGGGTACCTGACTTCGGCACCATGCAGAGACTTGCTCACATAATATACTAGTCATTGCTTTGCCCCCTCTTCTTTCACAAGGACCGAACTTACCGCCTTTTTGGTGATGGCAAGGTATAGTATGAGCGGTTCTCCTTCCCGTGGCTGCCGAAGTGTTGGTAGATGAGTTAGGTAGACTTTAAGCTCTTCCCAGGCCTTTTGGCAGTCTTCGTTCCAAGGGCACACCTCGGTTCCGAGGTCACCACCATTTTTTGTTGCTTTAGTGAGGACCTTGAAGAACGGTTGGCAGCGATCCAGATTAGCGTGAGTCTTTGCACATCCTTGGTCATCGTGGGAGGTCGGAACCCTAGCAGGGCCTTGTCCTTTTCCGGATTAGCGTTAATACCTCTCTTTGACACCAGAAATCTGAGAAACTTACCCGCATTCACCCCGAACACGCCTTTTTTGGGGTTTAGATGAATTCTGAATGTCCTCAATTGGTTGAATGTTTCTTCTAAGTCTGTGATATGACTATTGGGCAGTTTGCTCTTAACTATCATATCATCGATGTAGACTTCCATGTTTCTTTCAATTTGGGAGTCAAAGATCCTATTCATCAACCTCTGGTACGTGGCCCCCACATTCGTAATCCCAAAGGGCATGCTAATATAGCAGTATGTACCAACCTCATTGATGAAGGTAGTTTTTTCGTTGTCCTCGAGGTCCATCCTGATTTGATGATACTCGCTGAAGGTATCAAGGAAGCTAAGGAGGCCATACTCAATGGTTGAGTCCACCAAATAGTCTATTGGCGGCAAAGGATATGAATCCTTAGGACAAGCATTATTCACATTTTGAAAATCGACGCACATTCAAAGTTTGTCACTCCTTTCTTTTGTGGCGATAACCACATTACTAAGCCATTCAGGATATTTGACTTCCCTTATTACGTCTACCTCCATCGACCTTTGGATTTCGGATTTAATGAAGCTGTTCTTGTGTACCGAAAGGCTTCTCTTTTTTTGGCGAACAGGCTTCGCGTGAGGGCGTATCTTAAAACTATACTGAATTATGCGAGGGTCTACCCCAGGCATGTCCTTCGGCGAGTAGGCAAATAGATCTTTGTTCATTAAAAGGAAAGATACAAGCTTTTGCTTGTTACCTTCAGCCAAATATTTCCCTATACGGGTACTTCGGCCCGAGACGAGCTCTACATTCTCAGTTTCAATTTTATCCGAGTCGCTTCTCTCTCCTTCTATAGACCCTTCGGTCGGTGTGCCCTTTTCTGCCGAGGTCTGTGTGTGCACTTTGACTGGGCTCTGCCTAGCCTTCACGAAGACCTTCCTGACTTCAGCCTGATCAATGAATATTTGTGTGTCCCTATCCTTGGTCCCGAATATGACCGTCAGATACTTCACATCTAGTCGGATGTGAAAGTTCCCTTGAGTTTACCTTCCAAGGATGGCATTATACGAAGAGGGGACATTGATAACGATGAACCTGGTCATGGTAGAGGCAAAGAGCTTTCCCTTGTTTTGGACAGAAGTTCCCCTTAGCATCAGAGGTAGGTCAATCCACCCGAGGACAGGGAGTTTGGAAGGATCTACCCTAAAGGTAGGTGATGTAACATGTTTGAGGTTGGTTTTCGTGATGCCCAAGCTTGGCAACAGATGAGAGAATAAGACATCAGCATTGCACCCATCGTCCAGGAGCACCCTCTTTACATCCTAGCTCCCAATCTTTTCCATAATAAGAAGTGGGTCATTGTGTGGAAACACAACGACGGACCCATCTTTCCGAACGAGCTTGTTCGATGGATTACCGAATTACATCATCGAGATCTCCCTATCTTTCCTTTTCCTTTCTACTGAAGGTAGTCCCATGCTGATCGTCTGGATTACTCCAATTGGAGGTGGGGATTTTTCTTAAGACTCCGATTCTGACGTTGGTCGGAGTCGTAGTCCTTATTTTCCTTTCTTTCCTCCTCCTTCCTTCCCTAGGAGAAGGTGTCCGTAGGTACCAACGAAGCTGGGCCTGCTTGATCAAGGACTCGATGTACTTTCTGAGTTGGAAGCAATCCTCAGTGTCATGACTGTGATCCCGATGGAATTGGTAGAATTTCTTCATATTCTTCTTATTGTCCAAAATCATGACCTCCAGACGTTGAATTTGGGTTTCTTCCCTCTCCAAAGCCATTAGGATGTTCATTCCCATGGTGTTCAAAGGAGTGAAGGTCACTGGCGTCTTCCCTCTCTACTTTCAAGGTCGATCCCCGGCCTCTGTTGGGTAACGAGGTTGTTGGCTTGGGCTTTCGGGGCGAGTGTGGTCGGGCTTTGGACCTCCCATCCTTAGCTCTTTAGCCGTCATGTGCCGTTCGAACCTTCGGTAGAACTCACTGAGGCTGTCCGGGGGGTCCCTCGAGAACTCATAAAAAAGTTGTGAGTCTCGCCAAAGTCCCCGTATCATGTCGAGGATGCATATTTCGGGGCAAAAGTCCTGCACACTTAAGGCCTCTCGGCTGAACCTTTTGACATAGTCGTGAATGGTCTCTCCGTTGTATGACATGGTGCAGCTTCAAGCTGGACTTCTAGTATAAAAATGCCTGGAAAGAGACCTCCGATGTGAACGTACCTTTTGAGATGGACTTCCAGCAAGAATGTGGCTGCAAAACTTAGTAAAACAGAGGTTAGAGACTCCTCGGAGTGTGATCCCGGGGGAGGTGCCTCCGACGCTTAAGTTAGTATTTTGGAAGATGAAAGTAGGAAGAGTAGATGATAGCTAGGGTTTTTTGTATTTTGTGTCTTGTTGTCCTTACCAAGGTTGTTCCCCAAGTATTTATAGGAGGGCGTAGGGAGAAGTCCATTTGACATAGCCCGCTCAGATCATTACACGTGTTTGGCCAGATGTGGTTCGTACCTTCGGGGATGGGGATCTCTAGCAAGCCATAGGTTGTTCTGGCTAGAAGTCAGAGCCGTGGGAGGCCTGTGTGTCAAGGGCATGTGCGAGGTCTCCGTGTCAGAGGCTCCTAATTGTCTTTGTCGCATCTAGGTGAGAACTCCTTCGGTGATGGGCCCTCTTCGGGGGGTAATACCCCTTCGGCAGACGGGTCTCCTTCGGTCCGATTTTTGCTCTTGAGGGCCATAGAGGGAGGCTCCTCGGCAAGGTGGAGGACCTTCGATGAATGCTATATTCTGCCGAGGATGGGGAGATGGCCTCTCGAGGTCGGCAAATCACTTGACTGTGGATGGCACAGTATGTCCTTCTAAGGCTGGTAGTGTTATCAGCCGTGGGTGGTGAGGATCCATTTTCCCGAGGTTGGTCAGATGTATGTCCGAGGATGGTATTGTCAGTCATCCTTAGAAGCTATCCAAGTGTGATAGCCATTTGGCTATCATATGCACTCTAGCAAATTCATCTCTAGGTGCGGGGACCGGTGCTGACCATTCTTCAAAGTGCCCACCAAAGTAGGAAAGAATGAAGGTAACCACGACCGCCGGTGCCCCTGCCCAGGAAGTCCTGTGAGAGCTGGTCTCACGGTGGATTTCAATTGGCTAGTTGTGTATGTGTGCAAATTAAATCCCATGATACTAGTTGATTATCCTAGAATATGCAATATGCATGCTCTTCATGCTTTGACTTGGTTTATTAAAACCATAAAACATTAACTCGGTCGAGTAATTTCTACAGAAAATAAATACAAATAACCAAAGCATATAAAATCAACATTTATGTGAGTTTACTACACATAACAACTCGTGAGAGCATTCATACATAAAGTAGACTAATGTCCTCACCCAAGAGCAATCCTAGAGTCGAGGACTCCTCATAACATAGACTATGGAGGCAAACTAAAGCACTGTATAAATACAAGACTCTATTGAGATCTTCTTAACCTAACTCCCACCTTGGATACACGTCCCAGTGGCGAGTCTCAAAAATCCTTTGCTAAGTGCTACTAGGCTCTGCAGCCAAAGGAAGATACTAGTTAGTACTGTTACTTGACCAACAAGCCAACTAAATACACTATGTAGACTAGAATCACAAGGATTCTCAACTGCCATTCCTGTACACACAAAAGAGTACTACCACGGTAATCCTCAACAATTACCTGGTCTAGTAACTTCAGGCTCTACATAACAAAACTAGGGAGTGAGAATTTGACAATTCTCAGTAAGGGGTCTTCAGTGTACCTGCAAGAAAATTCTAGGACTGGACATATGATGAACATATGTAACCTTGCTGTGAGCTCGCACAGCATGAGGGTCTAATATATGCACATATAACTGGGCCTTTGAGACCTCTCTGCAAACTAGTCCTCCTCACGGTGCATCACTCCGTGCCTAGCGAGTTCTGATCATTAACCCGCTCCTAGCAAGCCGAAGCTTACTGGATGCAATCATGTAGCCTTCCCAAAGTCGTTATGCAGGGGACTTATGGTGGAACTTTGTAGACTAGGCCACAGGGCCTCATTGTTGTAGACTAGATGAACAAGGTTTCGCCTTGTGACCTCGTGGCTCAGCACCGCTAGGCCGGCAAGGGTTCTAAACCTCTCACCTGAGCTAGTGATACCTTGTTGTGATCATTGCAACATAGTTTCGTTTAAAACTTGCCTCCATTTTGAGTTAATATAAATCTAAAACTAGGGTAATTTAAGTGTTTTTAAAACATGGAGGTGATAGTACTCCCTCTTAGCTTCGCGTGAAATCTTGAATCACCTCAATCAGACACCCGAGTGAAAAGTTATGCCGAAAAAAAAACCGGGTGTCGAATGCTATCTTAGTGATGCGTCACCACAGTTGTCGATGTTCTGCCAAGTTTTTGAGGTCTTCGCGACGCGTCGTGGGAACTCGTGGGGGATTGGCGACGCATCGCCAAACCTGCAAAATGCCTAGAAAACTCCAGTTTTACTACTATGAACTTTGGACACTTCCTCAACATATCAAACATGCTTGGAATGCCTCCAAATTTCATATACACATAGAACATGTTGCATATATCACAAACAACAATCACAAGGTAATCTATGATGTCTTCTAACATCAATCTAGTCCTCCCAATTCCTCTAGTCCACCATAATTCAACCAAAACCTTTAACTTATGCCATAGCTAAAATCACTCGAATTCTTCAAGCAAACTCAAGCTATTGGCATTAAATGAACTTAAAAACATACTCCCTTTACCTCAACTCAAAGTAACAAGCAAGAATGAATCCCCTTTTCATTCAACCAAGCTCACCAAAGTTCTACACAAGTTCCAATAAAAAACAATGGCACCAAACATCAAAACTTCACTCTCTAACCAAAACCCAAGCTTCAAACTAACTAATAAACATGAATTCAATCAAGAACACATCTCTTAACTCGTTCAAAAATAGGGGAAGTAGATAAACGCCATTCCAAGCTTCGAAAACATGGTTTCAAGCTTGAAATGCACTTGTCCAAGCTTATATACTTTGAATTACTCCTCTTGGCACCAAAAACTTTTGATTCCAAGCTTCAATTGAGAGCAAAATGAGGGTGAGAAGGCTGGAAACGGGATTATGGCAGCCATAGTCCACTTTCCCCTTCTTAAACCCTCAGTTAAGCCAAAAGTCCTCAAAGGATTAAGCTTGTTACAATTAAGTCGCCCATCTTTGTAACTTAGTAATTCTTGATTAAATTCTTGTCTATTCTTTAATTTTGAGTTAAGGTTGAAAGTTATGTTCTAAAAATTCATTTTAAAACACTCGGGACTCGTCCCGGCTATTTAGGATGCAAAATTACCATTTTGTCCCTGAACTTCGTTCAGTGCTTTATTCTTCTCGGAACTTAGTGAACTTTACTAAACTTCCCTGTTCTTGCTATGTGATGCCCAGGGGCTTCATCGTTGGTAGTCATGGTGACTGATGGAAGGACTCCCGGAGAGGAAGTATGCCTGGTGGCCGGTTTGCCCAAGGGAGAGTGCCTGAGATGTTCAGAAAAAGCGGGTTAGGAGGTCCCCGGGGTGTTTTTCCGGGGAGGAGCCTCTGACGCCCAAGTCAGTGGTGCTGAGAGAAGGCAGAGGAAATAGCACTGAGGGGTTCAGTGAACTCGCCTAGTCGTATTTTCTCAGAGTGAGGAGTCAGGATATTTGCCAACCGTTTGCCAGGGTGTATTCCCTAGTATTTATAGAGGCGTCCAGCCCGTTCAGATCGTGACACGTGTTCGGTCGAATGTTCTCTGAATGTCTGGGTGTGGAGGACAAGTAGCTGGTGCCAGGCTTCCTTGAGCCTTGAGTCGAGACGGGCCATGATGTGACTTATGATGGCGTCGGCGTGTCAGAGCACCGTTTGAGGCGGCTTGTGACGTCTGTGGGCGACATGTTAGAGGCTTCCTTAAATGCTCCTGCCGTACTCCCGAGGTCCCTGGGTGAGGTCGTCCTCTAGTACGGACCATGCCACTTCAGGAAACATGCCCCTAGTTCGGGGGTTCCCAGATTTAGGGAGTTCCACCTTCGGGAAGATCATGTTCGGCCCGCCCTAGCTGGTGCCACTTTTCCGAAGGTGGTTTGTTTACTACCTCGGGGGGGCTAATAGTATCCTCAGGTTCCCTGGCGTGCCGAGCTCGGTCTCTTCGGCTTTTCCCTGAGGTGTGTGATCCCACCTTTTTCCGGGTAGCGCCAGATCTCCTGGCCATTCTGGTGGCAGGAAGTACGACCAGGTGGAGGCGATAGTCCTTCGGCTATCACTATGTAAACTTGAATTAAGGTTCTAAACTTAATTTAGATCACTTTACCTTCTTCAACTTCACTTCCCACTAGAAGGGCCATAACATTCTCCCCTCCTTCTTGAATTTGGTCCCCCAAATTTCACTGCAACTCTGGAAAAATACTAGGATATCTTTTCAGCATATCCTACTCTGTCTCCCAGGTAGCCTCTTCCTCACTATGGTTAGACCAAAGGATCTTAACCATCGAAATCCTCTTAGTACGCAATTTCATGACTTGCCTATCCAGTATCTGAACAAGTTTCTCCTCGTAGGTCCAGTCCTCCTGAATGGGTATCACTGAAGGATTTACAACCTGTCCCAATTCCATTGTGCATTTTCTGAGTAGACTAACATGAAACACATTATGCACTTGAGATAGCTTAGGTGGTAATGCTAACCGATAAGCAACCTTCCTTGCCTTTTCCAACACTTCATAAGGTCCAATGTACCTAGGAGCCAACTTGCCCCTTTGCCCAAAATGGCTAACTCCTTTCATGGGTGACACTTTCAGAAGTACTTTATCCCCAACTTCAAAACTCAAGTCCCTTCTCCTCAAATTCGGATACTTGGTTTGCCTGTCATTGGCTGTCTTGATCCTCTGCTGGACCAACTTAATCTTAGCTGTAGTGTCAGCTATGATTTTAGGTCCAATAACTACCTTATCTGCTGGATCTGCCCAACAGTGAGGTGTCATACATCGCTTCCCAGACAAAGCTTCATAGGGCGCCATTCTAATAACAGTTTGATGACTGTTATTATAAGCAAATTTGATTAGTGGTAAATGCTGATACCAATCACCTCTAAAATCAATAACACACATGCGTAGCATGTCCTCCAAAGTTTGAATTACTCTTTCAGATTGCCCATCAGTCTGAGGATGAAAAGCAGTACTAAGGCTAACTTTACTTCCCAATGCTTCTTGAAAAGCATCCCAAAATCGTGATTTGAATCGAGGATCTCTATTAGATATAATCTGATCCGGTATCCCATGGAGTCTCCCAATCTCCTTGAGATACAACTGAGCCAACTTCTCTAATGTATAAGTGATTCTGATAGGTATGAAATGTGCCGACTTCGTCAGTCTGTCGACCACTACCCATATAGCATCATGCTGACACCGGGTACTCGGTAACCCCACTAGGAAATCCATAGTAATGGATCCCCATTTCCTCACTGGCAGAGGTAGACTCTGAAGTGTGCCTGCTAGTTTTTTATGTTCAACTTTCACCATCTGGCATGTCAGACACTTTGCCACATGTCCTCGTACATCCCTTTTCAATCCTGGCCACCAAAAATGTGTCTTCAGATCCTGATACATCTTAGTAGCACGAGGGTGGATATTCAAAGTGCTACTATGTGCCTCTTATAGGACTTGTTGCCTAAGTCCATTCACATTCGGTACATAGAGGCGATCTCCATAATGTAGTATTTCATCCTTGTATTTGAATTCCTTCCTCATAGTGCCAAGCTTCGCTTCTCTTGAAATCTTCTTCAACAAAGGGTCTTTCATCTGAGCTTTTTTAACTTTGACTAACCAAGCTGACTACACTTCCAAAATGTAGACTAGGGATTTTTCTCGACTTTGCCATAATTCATGCAAAGCTAAGAAACAGTCCCTCAATACTCCTTCAGAGGAGTCCGTAGCCTGATCCTTAGATAAGATCACTCCCGTGTACTTCTGGGTCAATGCATCTGCTACCACATTTCCCTTACCAGCATAGTACTCAATCGAACAATCATAATCGTTGATTTATTCAATCCGTTGCCGCTGCCTCATGTTCAGATCCTTCTAGGTAAACAAATATTTCAAACTTTTGTGATCGGTGAAGATTCTGAACTATCTCCCCATCAAATAATGTCTCCACAACTTCAGCGCAAAAATCACTGCTGCTAGCTCAAGATCATGAACAGGATAGTTCAACTCATTAGGCCTCAGCTGTCTCGAACCATAAGCAATCACCTGACTCTCTTGCATCAACACACATCCCAATCCAGAACCAGATGCGTCGGTATAAACTGTAAAGGCTTTGTTTGGATCTGGTAAGACAAGTATAGGTGCACTAGTCAATCTTTCCTTCAACTTCATGTAAGCTTCTTCACACTTCGGTGTCCACTCAAACTTCTGAGTCTTTTTGGTCAATGCTGTCAACGATGTAGCTATCACAGAGAATTTCTGTATAAAACGTCTGTAGTAACCTGCCAAACCGAAGAAACTCCTGACCTCCATAACTTTAGTCGATCTCTTCCACTCAACTACCGTTTCAACTTTTTTGGGATCACCTGACAAACCTTGAGCACTGATAATATGCCCCAAAAATTGAATCCTCTCAGACCAAAACTCACAGTTAGACAACTTTGCATAGTACTGATTATCCTTCAGCACTTGCAAAGCTGTTCTAAGGTGCTCCTTATGCTCTGATGTGGACTGTGAATATACCAGAATATCATCGATGAAGACTTCAACAAACTGATCCAGAAATGGCTTAAACATCCGATTCATGGCTTCCATAAATACTGCTGGAGCATTCGTCACACCAAAAGGCATAACTGTAAATTCATAGTGTCCACACCTCATCCTGAAAGCAGTCTTCGGAATATCTTACTCCTTAACTCTAATCTGAAAATACCCAGACCGAAGATCAATTCTGGAAAACACCTTCGCTCCCCTGAGTCTGTCAAATAAATCATCAATTCTAGGAAGTGGATATTTATTCTTGATTGTCACTGCATTCAACTTCCTATAATCAATGCACAATCTAAAAGTTCCATCCTTCTTCTTCACAAATAACACCGAAGCTCCCCATGGTGACACTCTTGGCCTTATAAAACCTTTCCTCAGCAGTTCCTCAAACTGCTTCTTTAATTCATCCATCTTAGGAGCTGACATCCTATAAGGTGGTACTAAAATAGGCTCAACCCCTGGCTGCAGATGGATTGCAAATTCAGTATCCCTTTTAGGTGGTAACCCAGGTAACTCTACTGGAAACACCTCAGGAAACTAATTAGCTACAGGAATTTTCTCAAGTTCCTCCTCTATAGCCACTCCATTCAATGAATAATACTCTTTTTCACCAATTATGGGAATAGTATCCATAAGTCTAAGTGTAAACTCTTAGCACTAGATGCCAACCCTCCTGTGCAAGTCACACTAGCTCCTTGAGCATCAGTAATGTCAATTGAGTGATTCGCACAATCAATTTGTGCCTTATGCCTACTCAACCAATCCATTCCCAACACTAAGTCATAAGACCTCAATTCTATCACCCATAACTCACAACAAAAATCATGGTCGCCTAACTATAAGGGATACTTAGTAACCACTTCATTAGTTACAATAAAACCCCTCCCAGCAGTCCTGATGAGTCGCAACTCACCTGAGATTTCTAGCTACAATTTAAACTTATCTACCAAGGTAGAAGATATCACTGAAAGAGTAGCTCCCGTATCAAAAAGCACTATAACACTACCGTTCTGAAAAGTAAAATTACCTCGAACGGCAGGCGGTTCTTTGGCCACTTGACTTGTCAAGGTGAAAACCCTCGGCTCAACTGCTACTGCGGCTACACCAGGCCGATTCCCTATGGTGAAGGGTATAGGAGGTAAATTTCAGGGCGGACCTGACATCGGTCGAGCTGTTGGGAATTGCCTCTCCTAATGTCCTCTTTGACCACAAATATTGCAAACATTTGTCCCCAGAGTACATGGTCTTCCAACATGAAACTGTCTGCATCTAGGACATAATCCCATCCTCCTTCTCTTGGATGGACCTTGGCTTTCCACCATTGATCGCTTCTCGGCACTCTTTCCTAGGTTGGCTGGTCCAACCTCCACCTTTTTGCTAGGTGCCCTCGAATCCTCAAATTCCATTTCTAAGGCCAATGCCTTCTGAACCACCTGGCGATAGCTCCTGATATCCACTGTTGCCATATACCTCCTAAGTACAAGTTTTAAACCTTGGAAAAACTTCTTAGCTTTCAACTCATCATTGCCACATATATGGAGCATACCGGATAAGAGAATTGTAGCGCTGCTCATACTCCCACACAGACATCTCTCCCTGCGTCAGATTCTCAAACTGAATCCTCCTTTGATCCTGTGCAGCTTCACTGATATACTCCTGTCTAAACTTCTTCTCAAAGTCTGACCACTTGAGCACCTTCTTCTTGTGCTCTGGGCGAGTACCATTACTTTCCCTCAACAACTCCATCACATCATCCCACCATAGACTAGCCCTTCCTCTCAGAAAGAAAGGAACTAAAATCATCTTCTGCTCTAACTCATAACCACCACAAGTAAAAAGTCTATCCATCCTAGACAACCAGTCCTCTGCTCTATCAGGATCACCTGTCCCATCAAAGCTCAGTGGATCAATAGTCTTAAACTTCTCCAACAATCTCATCTGATGTGGAGTGTCTCCCCTCCTTGGAGCCTCCATCACCTCTGGTTCCTCTTCCTCCTCATGAACATCATTTCTACGTTCATGAGCCCTAGGCACTTGTTGTTGCTCAGCAAGCCTTTCCTGATGCTGATGTGGATCATTCTATTCCTGGACAATATCTCTGTCCTCATAATCCCTGAACATCTCTGTCACAAGGGTGTTCATACCCTGTGCCACTTGGGCTATCATCTCTGTCAACCCCTGTAATACCCTGGATATCTCATCCAACCTTCCCACAACTGGGTCACTAGAACCTTCACCATGTTCCCTAGTTCCCCTTGAAGCTCCTGACCTAGTGTCAACCATAGTAACCTGCAACCACAGCCAGACAACATTCCCCAGATGTTGGTCAGTACTAACTTCCTAGCCCTTGGACTCTCCAAACTAGATCTCAGTCTTCGCCTCCAATATCTATGAAATGAGTCCTAAGCTCTGATACCAAAAACTGACACGACCACCTGTGCCCCTGCCCAGGAAGCCCTGTGAGAGCTGGTCTCACGGTGGATTTTAATTGGCTAGTTGTGCATGTGTGCAGATTAAATCCTATGATACTAGTTGATTATGCTAGAATATGCAATATGCATGCTCTTCATGCTTTGACTTGGTTTATTAAAACCATAAAATATTAACTCGGCCGAGTAATTTCTACGAAAAAAAAATACAAATAGCCAAAGCATATAAAATCAACATTTGTGTGAGTTTACTACACATAACAACTCATGAGAACATTCATACATAAAGTAGACTAATGTCCTCACCCAAGAGCAATCCTAGAGTCGAGGACTCCTCATAACATAGACTATGGAGGCAAACTAAAGTACTGTATAAATACAAGACTCTACTGAGATCTCTTTAACCTAACTCCCACCTTGGATACACGTCCCAGTGGCGAGAATCAAAAATCCTTTGCCAAGTGCTACTAGGCTCTGCAGCAAAAGGAAGATACTAGTTAGTACTGTTACTTGACCAACAACCCAACTAAATACACTATGTAGACTAGAATCACAAGGATTCTCAACTGCCATACCTGTACACACAAAAGAGTACTACCGCGATAATCCTCAACAATTACCCGGTCCAGCAACTTCAGGCTCTGCATAACAAAACTAGGGAGTGAGAATTTGACAATTCTCAGTAAGGGGTCTTCAGTGTACCTGCAAGAAAATTACTAGGACTGGACATATGATGAACATATGTAACCTTGCTGTGAGCTCGCACAGCATGAGTGTCTGATATATGCACATATAACTAGGCCTTTGAGATCTCTCCTCAAACTAGTCCTCCTCACGGTGCATCACTCCATGCCTAGCATGTTCTGATCACTAACCCGCTCCTAGCAAGCCGAAGCTTACTGGATGCAATCATGTAGCCTTCCCAAAGTCGTTATGCAGGGGAATTATGGCGGAACTTTGTAGACTAGGCCACAGGGCCTCGTTGTTGTAGACTAGATGAACAAGGTTTCACCTTGCGACCTCGTGGCTTGGCATGGCTAGGCTGGCAAGGGTTCCAAACCTCTCACTTGAGCTAATGATACCTTGTTGTGATCATTGCAACACAGTTTTCTTTAAAACTTGGCTTCACTTTGAGTTAATATAAATCTAAAACTGGGGCATTTTAAGTGTTTTTAAAACATGGAGGTGATAGTACTCCCTCTTAGCTTTGCGTGGAATCTTGAATCACCTTAATTGGACACCCGAGTGAAAAGTTATGCTGAAAACAAAACCGGGTGTCAAATGATGTCTTGGCGACGCGTCGCCATAGTTGTCGACGTTCTACCAATTTTCTGAGGTCTTGGTGACGCATCGTGGGAACTCGTGTGGGATTGGCAACACGTTGCCAAACCTGCAAAATGCCCAGAAAACTCCAGTTTTACTGCTAAGAACTTTGGACACTTCCTACACATATCAAACATGCTTGGAATGCCTCCAAATTTCATATACACATAGAACATGTTGCATAGATCACAAACAACTATCACAAGCCAATCTATGATATCTTGTAACATTAATCCAATTGTCCCAATTCCTCTAGTCCACCATAATTCAACCAAAACCTTTAACTAATTCCATAGCTAAAATCACTCAAATTCTTCAAGCAAACTCAAGCTATTGGCATTAAATGACCTTAATAGCATGCTCCCCTTACCTCAACTCGAAGTAACAAGCAAGAATCAATCCCCTTTTCGTTCAACCAAGCTCACCAGAGTTCTACACAAGTTCTAATAAAAAACAGTGGCACCAAACATCAAAACATCACTCTCTAACCAAAACCCAAGCTACAAACTAACTAATAAACATGATTTCAATCAAGAACACATCTCTTACCTCGTTCAAAAATAGGGGAAGTGGAAAAACACCCTTCCAAGCTTCAAAAACATGGTTTCAAGCTTGAAATGCACTTCTCTGAGCTTATACACTTTGAATTACTCCTCTTGGCACCAAAAACTCTTGATTCCAAGCTTCAATTGAGAGCAAAACGAGGGTGAGAAGGCTGGAAACGGGATTATGGCAGCAATAGTCCACTTTACCCTTCCTAAACCCTCACTTAACCCGAAAGTCCTCAAAGTCTTAAGCTTGTTACAATTAAGTCCCCCATCTTTGTAACTTAGTAATTCTTGATTAAATTCTTGTCTATTCTTTAATTTTGAGTTAAGGTTGAAAGTTAAGTTCTAAATATTCATTTTAAAACACTCGGGACTTGTCCCGGCTATTCAGGATGAAAAATTACCATTTTACCCCTGAACTTCGTTCAGTGCTTTATTCTTCTCGGAACTTAGTAAACTTTACTAAACTTCTCTATTCTTGCTATTTAAACTTGAATTAAGGTTCTAAACTTAATTTAGATCACTTTACCTTTTTCAACTTCACTTCCCACAGAAGGGCCATAACATTCTCCCCGAAAACTGACAAAAGGCTTGGGACGAACTCAATAGCTACTTATCCCACCTACCGACTCTTCGGCAGCCGTTGGAAGAAGAATCTCTCGTCTTCTACCTCGCCATTACTGAAAGGCCATAAGATCTGTACTTGTAAGCGAAGATGGAGGAAAATAGTGACCAGTATACTACGCAAGCAAGTCCCTGCACAGTGCCGATGTTAGGTACCCTCTCCTGCAAAAGGCCATCTATGCTCTAGTGTTGGCAAGAAAAAGGCTGCGGCCTTACTTCCCAGGACATCCTATCATTGTTTGAAGTAACCTACCTCTTACGGATGTCATGAGGAAGGTAGACCACTCTGGGAGAATATCAAAGTGGTACATTAAGATTAGTGAATACGACATAACATATGAGCTGAGAAGGGCAATAAAGGCCCAATCATTGGCAGATTTCATTGCCGAAGTACCGAAAACCAATGATACCCCAGAGGACCTCGATAGTGGCAAACCTAAGTGGACACTCTTTATCGATGGTGCCTCCGGTACCGAACATCAAGGAGCCGGAATAATTCTACGGGGACTTGAAGGTATGGAAGCATCAAAGTCCATCAAGTTCAGTTTTAGCGTCACCAATAATGTCACCGAATACAAAGCCCTCATAGTAGGCTTACGGTTGGCAAAAAGAGTTGGTGTAAGAAATCTGAAGCCCACAACAATTCTTAGCTGGTGGTCCAACAGATGGCGGGGGATTACGGGGAAAAAGACCCAAACTTGGGAAAGTGCCACAACCTCACAAAAAGGCTTATCCAAGAATTCAATAAGGTACAGATAAAAAATGCACCATGGCGGAACAATATGGAGGCGGATACTTTGGCCAAATTAAAGGAATCAACCGAAGCACTTTGTTAGTTGAGCATATCATTAATGTGCATAGCAAACTCAGGTATAAGGTGGAAAGATCCTATTAAGAAATATCTCACAACTTCAGAACTTCCCAGAGATCCTCTTGAAGCTATGAAAGTATGAAAGCGCTCAGGTAGATACTTCCTGATCGGAGAAGAGTTGTACCGGGAAGGGTACGTAAATCCGTTGCAAATGTGTGTCAGCGAATAGGACGCTGAGAATCTTGAGAGTTTGGGATTTGCTCTTCAAAAAGAGTTGGCTGTAAATGTAGTCTTGCAATAGTTGCCTGAAAGCTACAGTCAGTTCGTCATGAACTATAACATGAACGACCTTGACAAGTCCCTCCCCTGAATTGCTCAACATGTTGAGAACTGCTGAGAAAAACCTTAAAAAGGCTAAGCCCATTTTGATGGTTCAAAAGGGCAAGGGAAAGGGAAAAGCCAACAATAAGAAGGATAAAGCTAATGGAAAGTTCAATGCGAATTCTTCTTCAGCTGTACTGAAACCAAAGGGTGGTGTGGCAAAGGAAGGGGAGTGCTTCCATTGTAAGCAACCTGGACACTGGAAGCACAACTGCAAGCACTATCTTGAAGAACTTACTAAGGAAAAAGGAAGTAAGACTTCCACTTCAGGTATTTTTGTTATAGAGGCTAACTTTTCTACTTCCTCATCTTGGGTATTGGATACTGGATGTGGATCTCACATTTGTGCAAATGTGCAGGATCTAAGTAGAAGTAGAAGATTGGCCCGAGGTGAAGTGGATCTATGTGTTAGAAATGGAGCAAGGGTTGCTGCCTTTGCCGTAGGGACTTATGTTCTCACTTTACGTAGTGGATTAGTTTTAGAATTAGACAACTGCTACTTTGTGCCTACTATTAGTAGAAATTTGATTTCTGTTTCTTGTATGGACAAGAATGGTTTTTCATTTATAATTAAGGACAAATGTTGTTCCATTTATTTGAATGAAATCTTTTATGGCAGTGCTCAACTTAGCAATGGGTTGTATGTTCTAGACCTCGAAGATCCAATCTATAATGTGCATACCAAGAAGGTCAAATTAAATGATTCAAACCCGACCTATCTCTAGCACTGTCGCTTGGGCCATATAAACAAGACCCGCATATCCAAGCTCCATAAGGATGGACTCTTGGACTAATTTGATTTTGAATCATATGAGACATGTGAGTCTTGTTTGTTGGGCAAGATGACCAAAGGCCCATTCACAGGGCAAAGTGAAAGGGCTAATGACTTACTAGGACTCTTACATAGTGATGTGTGTCGCCCTATGTCTACACATGCTAGAAGAGGTTTTCAATACTTCATTACCTTTACTGATGACTTCAGTAGATATGGATATGTGTATCTCATGAGACACAAGTCAGAATCCTTTGAAAAGTTCAAAGAATTCAAGAATGAAGTAAAGAATCAACTCAGGAAAAGTATCAAAGTGCTTCGATCAGATCGAGGTGGAGAGTACTTGGATCGAGAATTCCTTGACCATCTGAAGGAGTGTGGTATAGTATCACAACTCACTCCACCAGGTACACCTTAATGGAATGGTGTATTTGAAAGGAGAAATCGAACTCTGATAGACATGGTTCGCTCTATGATGAGTCAAGCTGACCTTCCAAACTCCTTTTGGGGACATGCTCCAGAGACAGCCGTTTTTACACTAAACCGAGTTCCATCTGTTAGTGTTGTGCCCAAAAGGCCAATCATGAGATGATTGTATTTTTGCACATTGAGTCATGGTATTTTATTAAGGCATTAATCCAGCAATTATGTTTGTTGTTTTGTTTTTGCGTAACTTAACAAACATAATTGTAACCCTAGAATAATGATATTCTCAAACGTCCCTAGTCTAGTATTATTGTGGAGTGGGTTGCAATAATACATAACGACTAGCATATGTGGAGACTAATATGGGATATGTAGTCTGTATATGGGTACAAGTTAGAGAACTTGTGTACTGGACCAACTCACCATGAGAACAGTACATGGATCGTTATATGAGTGTCATAAGTGATTCTCATAGTGATCATGGTATATGTAGTCCTTCGACCTAAGATCATCAAGGTTCCCTACATGTGAGTCACATACTTTGATACTTTCCTTTGTTGCTCGTAACTGAGTGAACTTGAAGGAGGCCATTGGGTATGGCACATATCATGCGGAGGGATTTGTATGATCAAGATGGGATTTTTCCCTGCTATGTAATGGGAGTGATATCTTCGGGCCCCTTGATAGAGTAAGACTTAGAAAAATGCATGGCCATGCTCGGATGAGTTGAAATACAATATCAATGTCATCAGTTTAAGTTGCTCTACTCGGTAATCAAGAATCCAAAGATTGGGCTATATGAGAGTGACACATTCCATGTCTCGTGCTTAGTCTTGATATCTTGGACAAAGGGACAATGGCATATATCGGTGATGATCATAAAGGTTTAGTCGAATCATCGACAATCTTGTCACTTGGGTAGCAATGATGTGTTGCTAGACACCGCTCATTGCTTATGATCATAAATGTGATTTGTGATCGTTGCCAACGTGGTATGAGCCTATTGGGTGGCACACATAGAGCTATTTGGATCATTAGAGGGCATGGGCTAATAATTTGGGTTTTGGTTTCACAATAATTTCGTATTAATAATGGGCCAAATAGTTGAGCCATTATAAAGCCCAAAATTAAAGCCTAATTGGATTAGGGCTTTGAAAACTGTTAGGCCTAGAAGTTGAGTCTCACTATAAATACAACTTCTAGTGAGAAATTCGTCGGTCTCCTTGCCCTAGCTTCCCAAAAGGACAGCCGCACTCTTCTCTTGCAATTCCTTGGAAGACACAAGCTAGCACTGCGAGCGCAAGAGAAACGCATCTGCCGGGACGCGGTGGAAGTGTGGTGATCCCGAGAGGCTCGTGTGGATACCATAGAGAGCCTGAACACGTCAATTGTTCAGGTTTTGTGATTCAACTCTATAGTTGAGTGAGAAATCTCAACCGAAAATTCGGTATGAGAATTTTCGAACACCCAGTTTACCCCGTTTCACTTGGATCCAGGAGGGTTTCGGTTAAATTTCGCTGCGCTGTTTGGCTCCCGAAACCCAACACCATCTAAATCGGTTCAAAAGACACCATATGAGATATGGAGTGGGAGACATCCCAATTTGTCTTTTATGAAGATTTGGGGCTGCGACCCTTATGTGAAACGTCAATCCTCCGACAAACTAGGGCCCAAATCTCAAAAATGCCTCTTTGTTGGGTATCCCAAACAAATAAAGGGTTACTATTTCTACAATCCTTCTAAGAAAAAAGTGTTTGTTGCTCGAACTGGTGTCTTTTTAGAGAAAGAGTTTATCTCTAAAGGAACTAGTTATAGGAAAGTAGAACTTGAAGAAATTCAAGAACAACAAGGAGACATCGAACCTGAAATGGAACCTGAATAGACACCACAAGATGTTGTGGATCAAGAGTCTGTTCCTGTAGCACAGAGGCCACCTAAGTCTGGTAGGATTCTGTGTCAGCCTGAGAGATATGGATTTCTCGTGACTCACACTGGTGATGAATTGCTTATGGATCAAGATGAGCCCACAACCTACCAACAAGCTATGTCGGGGCCTGACTCTGAGAAATGGCTAGTGGCCATGAAATCCGAGATGGAATCCATATATGAAAAACAAGTATGGGCTTTGGTTGACCCACCTAAAGGGGTAAAACCCATAGGGTGCAAATGGGTTTTCAAGAAGAAAACTGACATGGATGGTAATGTGATTACCTTTAAGGGATGATTGGTTGCTAAAGGTGTCAGGCAAATTCATGGTATTGACTATGATGAGACTTTTTCACCAGTTGCTATGCTTAAATCCATCCAAATTTTGTTCGCTGTTGCTGCACACTATGATTATGAGATATGGCAAATGGATGTCAAAACTGCATTCCTAAATGGAAAGATACTTGAGGATGTGTACATGACACAACCTGAGGGTTTTGTCACTCCTGAGAATGCCAATAAAGTGTCCAAGTTGCAAAGGTCCATTTATGGACTGAAGCAAGCTTCTCGAAGTTGGAATCATCATTTTGATGAAGCAATCAAAGACAATCTTGTCACTTGGGTAGTAATGATGTGTTGCTAGACACCGTTCATTGCTTATGATCATAAATGTGATTTATGATCATTACCAACGTGGAAAAAGCCTATTGGGTCACATACATAGAGCTATCTGGATCATTAGAGTGCATGGGCTAATAATTTGGGTTTTGGTTTCACAATAATTTTGTATTAATAATGGGTCCAATAGTTGAGCCATTATTAAGCCCAAAATTAAAGCCTAATTGGATTAGGGCTTTGAAACCCATTAGGCCTGGAAGTTGAGTCTCACTATAAATACAACTTTTAGTGAGAAATTGGCAGGTCCCTTTGCCCTAGCCTCCCAAAAGGACAGCCACACTCTTCTCTTGCAATTCCTTGGACGACGCAAGCTAGCACTGCAAGCGCAAGAGAAACGCATCTACCGGGACGTGGTGGAAGCGTGGTGATCCCGAGAGGCTCGTGTGGATACCATAGACAGCTTGAACATATCAACTGTTCAAGTTTTATTATTCGACTCTACAGTTGAGTGAGTGATCTCAACCAAAAATTAGGTATGAAAATTTTTGAACACCCAATTTACCCCGTTTCACTTGGATCTTGGAAGGTTTCGGTTAAATTTCGCTGCGCTGTTTGGCTCCCGAAACCCAACAGATGGACCTTCGGAGATATCAAGCGACCGCAAGAAGGAAAGGTCAAGGTCAAGATACTTGGACAAGACTTGGTGGTGAGCAAGGCAAAAACAGTCCTGCTAAGAGGACTTAGTCACCTCATCAGACTTAGCCCTATCTGCCTTCAAATCCTCCTGTTCTTTCTTAAGCACTTCGATCTCCTTCTCCAGTTTCTTTTTCTTCTTCTTCTTTTCCTTCTTCAGCCGGTCGATCTCAGCTATGAATTTGGCATTAAGCCCCAATGCCTTTGTGAGATCAGCAACGGCTTCCTCATTCTTCTTCTGAAAGGCTTCATTGGCTGAGGTCAACACAACCACCCTCAAGCCAAGGTCTGACACTTTGGAAGAGAAGTCTTCCAAAAGCTCATTTTGGCTCGTCAACATCTCTTTCTGAAGACTGGCCAGGTCTTCCTTCATAATTTTATTGAGCTCGCCGAACTTGATGACCAAGCCAGCAAACAGCTCCTTGGCCTTGCCCAAATTCTCCTCCGATTGACTTCGGACCGAAGATTCTTTGGCTGCCCAAGCTCAAAAATATCCACTGTATGCCGAAAGTTGCAAAGGGGAGGATTCTGAAAGTGGGTCAAATGTCACACCCCACACAGGCCCCTGCCTATGCACACTCTGTACCACACACCTATTTACCTAGAAAGATTCCAATCAAGTGTAAACTCAAGCATTGTTACTAGCACTTTTACAGTCGACCTTTTCTCTATTTTGGGCTTTAAGTCTTATTTTCTTAAGTTATGGGCCTGGGAGGTGCCTTAGGAGGCTTATGAGTGATTTAGAACAGTTACTTGCAACAAAAGCAAGACCGATACCACTAACTTGCAATACAAGCAAGGCTACAATTCAATAACTTGCACAACAGCAAGGCACACACTGTCATTTTTAGTGTGTAGGATGTGTGCTCTCTGATAGCCGAAGTGCTATTGCCCTTTAAACCCATAAGCTCGGGAAAAGCACCACCATCGGAAAGTTGAGCATCACCCATAAGGAATGCGAGCACCGACTTTGGAAAAAAGGGGGTCTGACCCCTTGGACATCCGACCTCGGTGATCCATCATCACCCTCGCAAATGACAGTACCAACCTCGGGAATACGGTGCATCGCCATCCTCGGTAAGGTGATCGAACCAGCTTCGGAAGAGAAAGACTCACCACCTTCGGTAGGCAAGAACGTCCCCGAAGGGGACCACCCTTGGCGAGGGGATTCCCGGACTACTAAAACGATCTCAGAAGAAAGCCCTCCTGTTCTGAAGAGCTCTCTTCCACCGAAGGGATCTCAGGTGTCTGGCAGAAACAATTAAGGAGCCTCTGACATACCGCCCTCGTACACAACATGCCACCCTCATACACGCTCTGACATGCCACAGCCGTACACGTCCTGTCATGCAGACCTACCTTGGCCTTGACCTTTGGCCAGAACGGCCTGTAGTTGGCTAGGGGCCCCCACGCCCAAAGGTACGGGTTTGATCCGACCGCACACGTGTCATAATCTGAGCGGGTTACAACAAGCTGATTTATCCACTCACACCCTCCTATATATGTAGGGAAAAGGCCTCAGTAAGGGGTCTCTCTCTAAAAAAAAAGAGATACATCTCTCATATTCTTACTACTACTTCCAGTCTCTCAAAATACTGACTTATGCATCAGAGGCTCCTCCCCGGAAAAATACCCCGAGGACCTCTTAACCTTTATTCTTTGAGTGTTTCAGGCAACCTCTCCCTCAGAGTCTCTCGTTCAGGCATTCCTCCCTCACCGAAAGCCCCTCCCAGTCTCACTATGTCATATAGTGAAGATGCCGATGGGCATCATCTGGCGCCGTCTGTGGGAATCCACTCCCAGGTTGCCATTGTTGAGACTCAGCGTTCTAAGGACAAGGGGCTTCAGAAGTCCCCTTCCGCGCCACAGGCTCAATCGGCAACCGAGCAACCTACCGTAGGGACTTCCTTGCCAGAGGACGAGCATCCTCTAACCGTTACCATGAGCTTCTTACGTGACTTTCAGCGCTCCGTTGTAGCTGAAATGACACAGCAACTGGACTGAAGGTGGCCACAGACGCCTCCGAACGAAAGGCCTCCTTCACCAATACCTCATTAGGAGAGAAGCCCGAAGTCAACTCACCGGAGTTCGGGAACCGGGGACCAACGTGACGAGTCCTTGACGGAAAATGTGCCCCCCAGGGTTCGGCCTACGGGAGGAACAGGGTCCAAACGGCCCAGGACTCCCCGCCGAAGGAGTTCTTCACCAGAAGATAAATCGCAATCCTCTCGGCCCCGAAGTTACTCTCCAAAGAGGAGGCGTCGCTCTCCACTTCTGGAGGCCGCCAGGCAGCAGGAAAAAGAGCCCAGCGCCACACTCCTCATGGAAAAAATCCTAAAGAGGTTAGAGAGTGTGGAAAGACAGGTAGCTTAGAAACCCATCTGGTTTAGGTTGTTAGAACCCTTCAACGGAGACAAATCGCCATTTACCCGAATAGTAGTCGAAGCACCTATGCCGAGTGACTTTCGGGTACCTCGTTTGGAAACCTACGATGGCCGAAGTGACCCCCAGGCTCACTTAACCAAATACAGGTGCAGCATGGTGTTGCATGGTGCCGATGACACCACCTTCTGCAAGTGCTTCGAGGTCACCCTCTTTGGACCAGCAACAGCATGGTATAACTCGTTAGTCCCCGAAACCATTGTGGGATTCCAAGAGTTGTCAACCGCTTTCACGCAGCAATTCATTGGAAGCAAATCTACGGCAAAGATGCCAGTTCAAATGTTCGATATAGTACAGAAGAATGGAAAAACTATTCATAACTATGTCGAAAGGTTCAATCGAGAAGCCCTAAGCGTGCCGGACTTCAGGCCAGAGATACGTATCCTCGCCATGATACGGGGACTGCAGAGAGACTCACAGTTCTTTTACGAGTTCTCGAAGGACACCCTAGACACTCTCGGTGAGTTTTACCGAAGGGCGAAGCATCATATGACTGCTGAAGAGCTGAGGATGGGAGGCCCAAAGATGGACCACGTCCATACCAAGGGGCCGAGCCAAGAAGCTCGCTACCCAACTGAATCAGGGGGTCGACCTCGGAAGCTAAAAGGGAAGAAGCCATTGACTTTTACCCCCTTAAACACCACAAGGACGAACATTCTCATGGCCATAGAAAGGCAGGGAACCCAAACTCAGCGCCCGAAGGCCATGACCTCGGATAACAAAAAGAAGATGAAGAAGGTTTGCCAGTTCCATCGGGATCATGGGCACGATACCAAGGATTGCTTCTAGCTGAGGAAGTACATAGAGTCCCTGATAAAGCAGGGCAAACTTTGACATTACTTGCGGATGCCCTCCCCAAAGGGGAGGAGGGAAGAGGAAAGGAAAGGAAAGGAGGAGGAATATGACTCCGATAGACACCGGAACAGAAGTCCCAGAAGACATCCGCCACCTCCGGCAGGAATAATATAGGCAATCACCACAGGACTTCCCTCGGTAGAAAGGAAAAGAAAAGCCAGGGAGATCTCGGTGATGGAATACGGTAACCCATCAAAAAAGCTTGTCCGGAAAGATGGGTCTACCATAGTATTCCCTCATGATGACCCACTTTTGGTCATGGCAAGGATAAGGAGTTGGGATGTCAAAAGAGTACTCCTTGACGATGGGTCTAACGCTAACGTCTTGTTTTCTCATCTACTACCGAGTTTGGGTATCCCAACAGGCAATCTCAAGCCGGTCACCTCCCTTACTTTCAGAGTGGGCCCGTCCGAACTCCCAGTCCTCAGATGGATTGACCTTCCTCTGATGTTAAGAGTAACTTCACTACAGAACAAGGATGAGTTCTTTGTCTCTACAATGACAAGGTTCATCATCTTAGATGTCCCTTCGTCATATAATGCCATCCTTGGAAGACAGACGCAAGGAAACCTTCACATTTGAGCAGATGTGAAATACCTGACTGTCACCTTCGCCACAAAGGATGGAGATGCTGAGATCTTCATCGACCAAGGGGAAGTGAGAAAGGTGTTTATCAAAGCAAGAAAGGCCCTAGCAAAGGGTTACGAACGGACTGTGGGAGCAAAGGCCATACTCACAGCGGAAGCAAACAGAGAAGAAACAAAAGACCCCAAGAAAATAGAAACAGAAGATATAGAACTTCTCCCAGGCCGAAATACCCGAATAGGAAAAAAAGTTGCTAAAGGTGATAAGGAAAAGCTTGTATCTCTTCTGTTAATGAACAAAGATCTGTTTGCCTACTCGCCGAAGGACATGCCTGGGGTGGACCCTTGCATAATTCAGCATAATCTTAAGATACGCCACGACGCGAAGCCCGTGCGCCAAAAGAAAAGAAACTTTTCGGCACATAAGAATAGCTTTGTAAAATCCGAAGTTGAACGGTTAATGGAGGCCGGCATAATAAGGGAAGTTAATACCCCGAATGGCTTAGTAACGTGGTAATCACCACAAAGAAAGGGAGTGACAAACTTCGAATGTGCATCGACTTCCAAAATGTGAATGATGCTTGCCCTAAAGATTCATATCCCCTATCATTGATAGACCAGTTGGTGGACTCAACCGCCAAGTATAGCCTGCTAAGTTTCCTCGATGCCTTCAGTGGGTATCACCAAATCAGGATGGACCCCGAAGACGAGGAAAAAACCACCTTAATCACCGAAGTTGGTGCATACTGCTACATTAGGATGCCCTTCGGGCTTAAGAATGCAGGAGCCACTTACCAGAGGTTAATGAACAGGGTCTTCAACTCCTAGATAGGGAAGAACATCGAAGTCTATGTCAATGATATGGTAGTTAAGAGCAAGCAGCCTAGTAGTCATACCACGGACTTGGAGGAAACATTCCATCAGCTGAGGATCTTCAAAATCCGTCTAAACCCCAAAAAATGCGTGTTTAGGGTGAACGTGGGTAAGTTCCTTGGACTTATGGTGTCGGAAAGAGGTATCGACGCCAATACAGAAAAGGTCAGGGCCTTACTGAGATTCTGAACTCCCACGATGACAATGGATGTACAAAGGCTCACAGGGAGAATCACGTCCCTCAGCAAACTCATCTCCAGATATGGTGATTGCTGCCGACCATTCTTTAAGGTCCTTACTAAAGCGGCAAAAAATGGGGGTGACCTCAGGAGTAAGGTACATCCTTGGAACGAAGACTGCCAAAAGGCTTGGGAAGAGCATAAGGTCTACTTGACTCGCCTGCCGACACTCTAGCAGCCACGGAAAGGGGAACCCCTCATACTATACCTCGCCGTCACTGAGAAGGCGTTAAGTTCGGTCCTCGTGAAGGAAGAGGGGGCGGAGCAATGGCCAGTATATTATGTGAGCAAGTCTCTGCATGGTGCCGAAGTCAGGAACCCCTTACAGCAAAAGGCTATTTATGCCCTGATACTAGCAAGCAGAAGGCTATGTCCGTATTTCCAAGGCCACCCCATTATTGTCCGAACTAATGTGCCTCTTCAAGATATCATGAAGAGGGTAGACCACTCGGGAAGGCTTTCCAAGTGGTGCATAGAACTCGGCGAGTACGATATCACGTATGGGCCGAGGAAGGCAATAAAATCTCAAGCCTTGGTAGATTTCATTGCTGAAGTACCCATTGTCAAAGAAAGTCAACTAGACCTCGGGAAAAATGAACTAGAGTGGACTCTGTTTGTAGATGGGGCCTCCGGCTGTAAGCACCAGGGAGCTGGAATAATCATTCACGGTCCCAAGGGTATGGAGGTCATGAAAGCCATCAAATTCAGATTCAACGTCACCAACAATGTGGCAGAATATGAAGCTCTCATAGCAGGGTTACGCCTTACTAAAAGAATTGGAGTGAGAAACCTGAAGACCCACAGCGAATCTCAGCTAGTGGTCCGACAGATGGCAGGGGACTATACCACGAAAGACCCAACTTTGGCAAAATATCATGAGCTCATGTCAAAGCTCATCCAGGAGTTCGACACAGTGCACATTGAGAATGTGCCTCATCGAGACAATGCTGAAGCGGATAGTCTGGCCAAATCAAGAAAGTCCACTGAAGTAGTGAGTTACCCGAGCATAGCAATAATGAGTATAGCTACCTCGAAAAAAGGATGGAGAAATCCCATAAAAGGTATCTTACAACCTCGGAGCTTCCCGATGACCCTCGCAAAGTAGCAAAAGTGCAAAGACACTCCAGACGATATTTCCTAATCGGGGAAGAGTTGTACTGACAGGGGTATGCAAGTCTGCTGCAAACGTGTGTCAGCGAAGAGGATACTAAGACAGTCCTCGAAGAAGTCCACGAGGGGGCTTGTTGTTTGGACCACCCTTCTGAGCTTGGCTAAGGCTAAGAAAAACAAGAAACATACTATTAAAATACAAAAGGGACTCAGTTGAGCAAGGTAGTAGTGATGAGAATGCAAAACTACAAAACTATGTGCCTTAAGTGCACTTAAATGGATGACTATGTTGAGTTTGGCAGGAAACAAAGTTGAAAGGCTAAAAAGCACACTTGAATTAGTGGCGCTAATAAAACTCCAAAGTTTGAGTAGGCATTTTTGGCCATGCAAAACTATGTGAGGATTAATGGCATCCTAGGCCAAATTAAGGTAGACATCAATGATGACTAGTCAAATCATGTCCCCTACTAAGGTATTAAGCATCATTACCTTAGTTTGCCTAACTAGTAGTTGTACAAGCACTTAGCTGGTTACTACCTGGGTTTAATGGACATATATGACACTTTTGACTTATGCTTGGCAAAGTCTGCCTTGAAGTGACATAACTGTCATAGTGTGCATGTATTTTAGTGGTGGAAACGTAGCCTTATGGAGGTGAGGGCTCACTTGAGCCATACAAATTAGTTGAGGCCGAAAGCTAGCATTGGTGCCATCTTTAAACCCAACTGGCTTGTATCTGGACATGCATGCTTCCATTAGTTCACTTTACATTCATTTCGGGCTATCTCTCTTTGGCCGAGAGCTTGCTTTGCTTGTTTGGTCTTGGCCGTGTTCTTGAGTTCCATCAAAGTTGGTCTCAGATTCAAGCATCAAAGGAGGCAATTGAAGCTTGAGAGGAAGGAATAAAGCTTGGGAACCTTGATTTCGGCACTAGGTAACTCAATTCAAGCATTGTTTTGAAGAAACAAGCAATGGCCGAAACGTTTCAAGCTTGGGGTTAAGGTAATCCTTTGTGTTTTCCTTGAATACATGGTATAGCTTCCATGAACAAGGAGTATTAATGCCTAATTAGTGATGTGTTAGGGTAATTGAGGAAGAAACATTTCGGGCTCAAGCTAAACCGAGGCTATTCAAGCTCAATTTGAGGTAGGGTTCACTAAGCTACTTGATTGCTTGGTAGTATACCATGATTTAGGTGTTTAAAGTAGCTAAGTGATGGTTAAATTTTCTAAATGACCTTAGTTACACGATGGGCTATTGAAATTGATTCGGTTATGGTTGTTAATTAGCTAATTTGACACGACTGCCCGTGCCCTTGCCTAGGAAGCCCTGTGAGAGTTGGTCTCACGGTGGATTGCAATTGGCTAGTTGTGTATGTGTGCAGATTAAATCCCATGCTACTAGTTGATTAACCTAAAATATGCAATATGCATGCTCTTATGCTTTGACTTGGTTTATTAAAACCATAAACATTAAAACATTAACTTGGCCAAGTAATTTCTACAGAAAATGAGTACAAATAGCCAAAGCATACCAAAATCAACATTTGTGTGGGTTTACTACACATAAACAACTCGTGAAAGCATTCATACATAAAGCAACTAATGCCCTCACCCAAGAGCAATCCTAGAGTCAAGGACTCCTCATAACATAGACTATGGAGGCAAACTAAAGTACTGTATAAATACAAGACTTTACTGAGATCTCTTAACCTAACTCCCACCTTGGAAACGCGTCCTAGTGGCAACTCTCAAAATTCCTTTGCCAAGTCCTACTAGGCTCTGCAGCCAAAGGAAGATACTAGTTAGTACTGCTACCTGACCAACAAACCAACTAAGCACTTATGTAGACTAGAATCACAAGGATTCTCAACTACCATATCTGTACACACAAAAGAGTACTACTGAGGTAATCCTCAACAATTACCTGGTCCAGCAACTTCAGACTCTGCATAACAAAACCAGGGAGTGAGAATTCGACAATTCTCAGTAAGGGATCTTCAATGTACCTGCAAGAAAAACCTAGGACTTTTGCGGCGAGCTCACACAGCATGAGGGTGCTATTATATATACATATATAACTAGGCCAAAGACCTCTCCTCAAGTAGTCCTCCTCACGGAGTATTACTCCACGCCTAGCGAGTTTAAACCCGCTCCTAGCAAGCCGAAGCTTACTGCAAACGATCATGTAGCCTTCCCATAGTTGTTATGCAGGGGAATTATGGTGGGACTTTGTAGACTAGGCCGTAGGGCCTCGTTGATGTAGACTAGATGAATAAGGTTTCACCTTGTGACCTCGTGGCTACGGCACAGCTAGGCCGACAAGGGTTCTAAACCTCTCACCTGAGCTAGTGGTAGCTAATTATGTTCATTTGCAACATAGTTTCCTTAAAAACTTTCCTTCACTTTGAGTTAATATAAATCTAAAAATAGGACAATTTAAATGTTTTTAAAACATTGAGGTGATAGTACTCCCTCTTAGCTTCGTGTGGAATCTTGAATCAGCTCAATCGGACACCCGAGCGAAAAGTTATGCCGAAAATAAAACCAGGTGTCAAAAGCTGTCTCGGCGACGCGTCGCCACAGTTGTCGACGTCCTAGGACATTTTTTTGGATTGGGGACGTGTCGTGGGAACTCGTGGGGATTGGCGACACGTCGCCAAATCTGCAAAATGCCCAGAAAACCCCGATTTTGCTGCTATGAACTTCGGACACTTCCCACACATATCAAACATGCATGGAATGCCTCCAAATTTCATACACACATAGTACATGTTGCATAGAACATAACCAACTATCAAAAGCCAAGCTATGATGTCTTGTAAAATCAATCCAATCCTCCCAATTCCTCTAGTCCACCATAATTCAACCAAAACATTTCCTTAATGCCTTAGCTAAAACCACTCAAATTTCTCAAGCAAATCCAAGCTAAAGGCATTCCATGAACTTAAAAACACAACTCCCTTACCTTAACTTCCAAGAAACAAGCAAGAATCAAGCCTCTTTTTGTTCAACCAAGCTCACCAAAGTTCTACCTAAATTCCAATCAAAACAATGGCACTAAACATCAAAATTACATTCTCTAACCAAAACCCAAGCTTCAAACCAACTAAATAGCATGAATTCAATCAAGAACACAACTCTTACCTCGTTCAAAAATAGGGGATGGAGAAAAATACCCTTCCAAGCTTCAAAAACATGATTCCAAGATTGAAAATCACTTCTCCAAGCTTAACCACCTTGAATTGCACCTCTTGACACCAAGATCACTTGATTCCAAGCTTAATTTGAGAGAGAAATGAGTGAGGGAAGGTTAAGAACGTGATTATGGCAGCCTCCCCTTCTCTTTCGCTTCTTAAACCCTCACTTAGCATCAAGATCATCAAGGTTTCAAGTTTAATGCAATTAGGTCCCCCATCTTTGTAACTTAGTAGTTCTTGACTAAATTCTTCTCTATTTTTCAAGTTTGAGTTAAGGTTGAGAATTAAGCTCTAAAAATTCATTTTAAAACACTCGGGACTCGTCCCGGCTATTCAGGATGCAAAATTACCATTTTGCCCCTGAACTTTGTTCAGTGCTTATTCTTCTCGGAACTTAGTGAACTTTGCTAAACTTCTCTATTCTTGCTATGTAAACTTAAATTAAGCTTCTAAACTTAATTTAAAACACTTTACCTTCCTCAATTGCACCTCCCCCTAGAAGGGCCATAACATAATTGGCTATGGACATGCGCTAGAAATGCTAGTGAATATGGCCATTTTGCTAGGCATTTCAGAGCTCTAGTGGAAGTGGAGTTTATGGTGAAGTTTTGTGTGCAAAAGTGCACAATGGCACATGTTATGGTACTTGGCCAAATGGTCATTGTGGTGTGTGTGTGTGTTCATTGTGTGCTTGAGTGATTCTTTGTGCTTGCTAACCATTTACTTATTATTGTGGCTTATATGTCTCGGGTTTGTTAGCATGTATATATGTATGTTGTGTTTTTGTTGTCTTTGTGTCTTATTTTGCAGGTTATTATGAGCAAATGGAGGTTAAGCCTTCAGTTGTGTACTCGGCTTAACTAAATAAACTCTTTAATGAGTTGGTATTTAAAGTGAACACTACTGAGTATTTATACTCATTGCCCATACATTTGTTTTTTAGGAAAGGACATTCGGCCTGAGTTGTAATTCCTTGAGTTTGCTAGTGTGTTGTGCTAGTTTTGCCTGTATATCAAGCTATGTGCCAATGTGTGCTTGGCTTGTTAGTTTTGTGCATTACAAGTCTTACTTTTAAGTTGGCCGAGACTTATGTCTTAAGATTGTGCAGGCTTTGTAGAGTGGGACTTGTCTAGGTGGGCAGCTATGGATATGTGGACACTTGCTCTGATCATAGTTTTCACTTTTATGACCATGAACATGGCCATAGGTTTGGTTCTGCAGTGTGTCTTGTTGTATGGCATACTTAAGGTTCTGTTTGCGCACTAGGTGCTCTGGGTTGTAACATAACTTGGTGTTGAAGACTTTGGAATCATGGCATGTAGCCATGTATGTGTACTAGGTAGACTACTTTTATTGTACATGTTTATGTAGTCTCAGTTGCCTAGTTATTTTGTTGCACATGGAGTACCTAGGTAGGCCAAGTTATGTTTGCACTTTTGGATTGGTTTTGAAATGTATATGATGAATGCTTATGGGCTTCTGTATGTTTTGGCATGAATGAGATGCATGTTCATCTTGTGAACCTCCTTTGTTCTCTTATGCCCGAGAGGTACATGTGCATTCAACATGGGTTTTCAAACTAAATGATACCTTGGGCTTCTTGGTTGCCATTCTAAAATAGTACACTTGATTGCACACAACTTAGACACTTAAATTTCATTAAGTGTTTGCCTTGCTCGTCATGCAAGTAATCTATTAAAGCCTTGCTTGTTTTGCAAGTTAGTGGTATTGGGCTTTACTTCTGCTGCAAGTAACTACTTGGGTTTCATTCATAAGCCTCCTGGGCCACCTCCCAGCCTAACACCTTAAGAAAATAAGACTTAAGGTTAAGAAACATTAGTTGGCCGAATTGAAAAGTTGGAAACTAAACCTTAGTTGGGTGTTTATATTACAGAATGTTTGGGCCAAGCCTGTGTGAGGTGTGATAGGCATTGTTTGGTATCAGAGCCTGAGTTTTAGAATGGCAGAGCATTAGCCTAGATAGTGTCCCACATAGGTCTAACTTATATAAGACTTGTATTATTGAGTATATGTGAATCTCTGCAGTTGAAAGTGCAGGATGAGAACAAGAGGCAAGGACAAAGAATCCTTGATACAAGAGGAAGACACTGCAGCTCATCAGACAGGGGGACTGCAAGAAAATATGCCAGAAACATAGGCAGAAGACATGGAACATAATTTGGCCAATGAGCCAAATGCCAGGTTACAAGTACCTAGACCTAGCAAGGACAGACATGAGAGAATGGAAGTAATGATGGAGTCACTGCATGCTACTGTGGCTCAACTGGTACTGGGAATGCAAGCCTTGGCTAGAGGCCAAGCCCAAAACCAGGAGAATTCAGAACCAGTAGAGACTGAAGGAAGAAGGAGGAGAAGAAGGCCTGGCAAAGAGCTAGTGGGATATGATCAGTCCAGCAGAGCTGGAGGGAATCAAGAAGAGAAGGAAGCAGATGAAGATAAGAGGCATCCCAGGGCTAGGAGATTGAGATTAGAAGTGAGACAGGAAACTAGGATAGAGGAGGAAGATGAGGACAGCCTAGACATTGAAGAAAGGGATGCTTACATGTACTCTAGAAGGACTAAACCTTCTGCTGAGGAGACTACAGTAAGGAGTAGGTCATCAAGGGACAGATCTAGTGGCATGGAAGAGATAAGAAAGACGTCTAGGAGAGGAGGACTCAAGGAGGGCCAGCTGGAGGGATTCCAGGCATTAAAACCTCCAATCTTTAGAGGAGGATGTGACCTAGATGTAGCAGAGTTCTGGGTATACCAAGTGGAGAAAATCATTTAAAGAATGGAGGTCACATATACTCAAAAAGTACTGCTAGCCACCTTCGGGCTTGAAGGTAATGCTGAGCTGTTGTGGAGGGCAGTACAGAGAAATTACCAAGAAAGGAATCAGAGGAGGCCCCCAGCTAGGAGGAGGTCTATGAGATGGGCAGACTTCCTTTAAGTCTTTTACCAGCAGTATGTCAGTGAGGCCCAGAAAGATCAGAAGCAAGTAGAGTTTGATTAGCTAGAGCAGGGGGACCTCAGTGTGCTGGAGTATGAGCAGAGGTTTAACAACCTAATTAGGTATGCCCCACAGTATGAAGGACAAGAAGAGCTAAGAACCAAGAGGTTTATCAGGGGACTAAGACCTGAGTTGAGGCAGATTCTCAAGGGAGTGGGAGCCAGAGATTACCACTCTATCATGCAAAGTGCCCTGTCATTGGAACAGGAGTTCTAGGAACAATCCAGGAGTGGGCCTGGAAGTGGAAGTGGAACTCAGAAAGGCCATCACCCAAAGAGGCCGAGAGAAGAAAAAGACCCAAGTTGAGGCAGGAAAGGAAATAAGAAAGAAAGAGGGTCCCAACCACAACAATATGGTCCTCAGTGCAATACTTGTGGAAAATTTCATGGCAACAAGCTGAAAGCCAAAGTGCTATCACCCTGACCACCCACCGACCATGGGAAAGAAGGAGCCAGACACCTAACGCATACGACCTCGGAAAGGACTCCGGACTGAAGGAAGTCATACACCTGAGGCGCAGACCTCGGTAGCTCACCAAATTCCAACTTCGGGAGCCAGCGTAGTGCCTCATTCGGGAGGGCGACCGAACCAGCTTCGGGGGAGAAAGACCAACCACCCCCTGCGGGAGAAAGCCCCCTGAAGACGTAGACACCGAAGTGAGACATCAACCAAAGGGACCTTGGTTGTATGGCAAAAGCCATCAAGGAGTCTCTGACACTCCGCTCATATACGTCTCCGACACGCCACCCCCAGACCCGCTCTGACACGGCATCGCAGCATACGTCCTGTCACACAGGGCTACACCTACCACGGCTCGTGGACCGAGGAGCCAGCAGGTGGCTAGGGGCCTCCACGCCCAAAAATACGAATGCCATCCGACCATACACGTGTCACAATCTGAAGGGATCACCCCCTCCCTTATAGACCAGGGAAATGGTCACAGGAGGGGGGTCCTCCGCCCGAAAGACCTTAAGGACAAGAGAATGCTCTCGTCTCTCTTCCCTGGATACTCTCCCTTCAGCCCTCAAAAAGACACGCCAGGCAAGCGTCTCTTGTGCTTATTACTACGTCTCTCTCTCTTTCGAAGCATTGACTTGGGCGTTGGAGGTTCCCCCCCGGAAAACCACCCCGTGGGCCTCCTAACCCCTGTTTTCTGAGTGTTTCAGCCAGGTCTCCCTGAAGGATCTCTGATCCAGGCACTCTCCCATGCCGGAAGTCTTTCGCGTCCTCACCAGCCACGGTACCAGGAAGGTGCTGGCCATCACTTAAGGTGACCCTCTCAGGGTACCTTCTTGTACCTCCAGGACCCCCTGCTGCCCACACCGCTGCTCATAGTGGAGATGCTGGCTCCGCCTAACCGAACCGCATCAGATGCTGGCTCCGCAGCCCCAGACTACATCATCTGGCGCCGTCTGTGGGAAACACACCCAGGTTGCCGAAGTTGAAGCTCGGCGTTCTAAGGAGAAGGGACTCCCGAGGTCCCCCTCCGCGCCAGAGATTCAAAGGGCAACCGAATAATGGCAGCAGGGACTTTCCTGACCGAGGGCGAGCACCCTCTGATTATTACGATAAGCTAGTCTGTGTGAATTCCCACGCCCTGTCGTGGCCAAAATGATGTGGCAGTTAAGCCGAAGATGGCCGCAGGCCTCATCAGTACCTCGTTGGGATGAGAGTCCCATATCAATTCACAGGAATTTGGGAAACAGAGATCAACGACCTGAGTCCTCGGTAGAAAACGTGCTCCCCGGAGTATGACCTACGGGAAAAGCAGGGTCGGGATGACCTAGACCTACCCGCTTGAAGAGTTATGCACCTGAAAAAAAAAATCGCCATCTCTTCGACAACGAAGTCAAAACCCATTGCCCTGAGAGGTCATTTACGACTTGACTTGCGGGCAGAGGGCGCCGACTCTACTTCCCAGGACACGACCACTGCCCGAAGTGACCCACCTTCGCACAATGCCACGAAAAAGAGTAGAGCATTTGGAAATGACTATCGAAATGGTGCATCGAACTCGAAGAGTACTACATCACGTATAAGCCTAGAAGGGCAATGAACGCCCAGGTACTGGCAGACTGCATTGTCGAAGTCCAAAAAGAAGGGAAGGCTGAAACCAACAAAGGAGACAGAGCGAAGGTAGATCCAGAGTGGAAACTCCTTGTCAGTGGAACCCCAAGCGCAGAACATTAGGGCGTTGGGATACCCCTCGGTGGCCCGAAGGCAAGGAGGCCACCAAAATGATCAAATTTGATTACCAAAAAGTGTTGGGCCATCTGAGCATGGCAACGCTAGGTATAATAACCTCAGACAAAAGGCGGAAAGATCCTACAAAGAGGAATCTCGCAACCAAATAGTCCCAAAAATCCTCATGAAGAGGCAGAAAGTGCAAAGACGTTCCGGACGATATTTCCTGATTAAGGAAAAACTATGCAGGCAAAGGTACGCAACTCCGTTATAAAAGTATATATATTGGTAAAAAGGGTGCAGGACAATTCGTCCAAGAGGTGTGAAAATGGCCAGAGACATACCAGCACCCGAAGACTGCCTGCGGAGTGGGTAACCTCGGAGAGATTACGCCGAGCCACTCCAGACGGCACCCGAAAATTTAAGTTTCTGCGTGTTAGCAGAGGCCTACTTCACTGAGTGGGATGAGGCAGGACCCCTAGCGACCATGCCGGTAAAAGATACAAAAGCTCATCTGCAAGAACATAATATGCTGATTTGGCATACCGGCGGTGATACTGGCCAGCAATGATTTCCAGTCTATGGACAAAGGATTCCAAGAAATCATCACCGACTTCGGAATAAAAAGGCACTTCAGCCCACTAGCTCAGCCCCCGAGCAACAGACAAGCAGAGTTGCCAAAAGAGCTACAAAAGAGGGACTATAAGAGATGCAAAGGGAAAGTGGACAGGAGAACTTCCTACTGTACCAAGGAGTTATCAGACAACTCCCCGAGGGACCAAGGAAGAGACACCTTCCTCACTTATCCCCAGTACAGAAAGCCACTATCCATTTGAAGCAGTTCGGCCAGCATACAGATGTTTGACGAAAGAGGGCATGACCTCGGGTTGAGAACTAACCTCGAGTTAGTTGTCAAACACTGAGAAATGGCTGAGCTCGAAAGAAGTCCTTTTCGGCAAAAGGTGGCCATAAGTGCAAAACTTGCATTATAGGCCAAAAGGAATAAGGAAAAGGAGACTTCGCCCCCGAAAGGCCGAATTAGAACCCCAAAAACCATCCTATGGGGTACTTCGGCCAAATGGGAAAGGGCCTTATTTGGTCCTAAACGATGTCCGAATGGGAGCATACAAGCTTGGCAACAGCAAAGAAGGAAAAATGAAAGGCACAAGGCACTCGGGCACCTTGAAGAAATTCTATGCTCAGAATTTTTAGACAAGAAATGGTGCAAGCCAGAAATTTGTCTAAGTACAGAAAGTTTTCCCTTGTATGGGAATGTTCGCCGAACAAAGCTGAAGTATGGACTCCCGAAAGTCTCCTAGTCCTTCCGAAGTTGGTTGGGTTATATGCCCAAAAGAGGGCAAGTCTACCGAACATGGCTGACAAAGGGCAGGCAAAAATTTACCTAAAAAGGAACTTCGCCAACTGTGAAAGACCGCACAAAGAATGGCCGACGAAACGAGCAAAGAAAGTACCGAAGTCCCTTGACCGAAAGTGGTCGGGACAATTGGGAAACAAAAATTGCTCAAAAAGACTTAGCCAAAATAATGAAGGAAAATTCATTGAACAAAGTCTTGATACAAGGAGAAGATTACAAGAAGAAGAGTACAAAGAAAAAGAAGAAGGCAAAGGTCCTAGAATATCTAAGGGACCCCGGCGTCATGGGAAGCTTCGGCTCCTAAATATTTCACCGCCACCTTCGGTGCAGGAAGAGGAAACGGCAGGTTAAGGAACTCGACTCTTAACCACATCCACCGAGGCCCCCCGTGATATCCAGGGCAGCAAGAAAGGAAGGATCGAGGTCCAGATACTTCTTCAGAAACTGATGACTAGCTAGGCAGAAGCCGTCCTGAAAAGCAACCTTGGACGTCTGGACGGCTTTGTCTTTTTCAACGTCCAACTCGTCCGCCTCATGTTGAAGATCCGAAACCTCCTGCGGAAGGTCGGAAATCTCCTTCTCCAGCTCCTCGGTTTTCTTCTTCTTCTCCGAACCCTCCTTCAGCAAGTCGACCTTGGCCCGGAGTTCAGCATTTTCAGCCATTGCCTTCGTCAGGAGAGCACACTCCCCTTCCTTTTCCTTTTGAAAGGTCTCGTTGGCCGAAGTCAGGCTGATTAATTTGTCACCAAGGTCGGACATCTTCTTGGAAAAATCCTTCAGGAGCTCCTCTTGGCCCTTCAAGAACTCCTTCCGAAGATTGGCAATCTTCTCCTTGCATATTTGGCTCAACTTGGCATTTGTCACCACCGAGTTGGCATTGAAGACTTTGGCCTTCTCCAATTTGTCTTCGGCCGAGGCTCGGACAGAAGACTGCTTTGCTGCCCAAGCTCGGAGGTATCCACTGTACCCCAAAAGCTGCAAAAAAAAAAGAGAGAGAAGGTACTTAGTGAAATTTGCACGAGAAAAGCCATAACACTTAGACAAAAAGTGGCAGGAAAAATGAAGAGCCTGAATAATTACCTGAGCAGCATGCTAGGAAACTTTTGCAGCAAGGGCATCCTCGGAGGCACAATCCTCGACGACTGCCTTGAAGGATGCCTGAGTAAGCACGCCCCTCGCCATTTGGGGAGCCATCTCCCGGCAGTCCTCGGAGAACAAGTTCATGTCCTCCGTGAAAGACCAGAACGGCTCCCTCAGAACTTTGTCCTTCGGGACATGAGAATCCCGAAGAGCCCGCCTTCGGGCGTGCTCAACCATCCAAGCTGAAGGCCCCAGATCCTCTGCAAAAGGAAACATACATCTCATCAGGTAAAAATTCCTTGATTATGAAACATGTAAGATTGCAGGAGAAAAGGGACAAACCTCGTGCACCCTCAGCAACATCGTCATCAAAGTCCCAGACTTCCTCCACGTCGGTAGGAATATGTTTGCCCTTGGCCCTTCAGCACTTTTCTAAATCTTCGACAGAAAGATCCGCCAAAGAGCCCAACAAATCCGCCGATGTGGCGGGACTCGAAGGGGCAAGAACAGCGACCACCATGGCAAGAACCTCACCGGGCGTTTTAGGCTGGGAAAATGTTGCAACCTCGGTTGAAGTCGCAGTGACATCGCCAGCCTTAGTGTAAGTAGCAATAACATCGCCGACCTCCGAAACGTCCTCCGAGGAGGGAAGAAGGGTGTCCTTCTTGGTCTTCTTGGCAGAAGATGGTCCGCCCCAAGAAGTCTTGCGCCTCTTCTTCGCTTGTGCTCCCTTCTCAGCCTGACCAAGGAAGAGAGACTTGTAGTAGGCAGCAGACTCGTCACCCATCTCTAAAAAAGAGGGAAGAAATCAGTGTATGTCCACAGGCACTTATGCTGAAAAAACCATCAAAGGAACTTACTTTCAGAAAAGGCTTCGTAAGTGAGCTCACTCCGAAGGAGCTTCACCAGCCAGGAGCTCTCCCCCTTGGTAGCAGGAGCGGGCATGCCGAGATTCGTCTTATGCTTCATAACCACCCCCAGCTCTCGAAGGACATCCTCAGTCATGACCACATGATCGGGAAAGGGTAGAGAGAGCGTGGAGGGACCTCGGAATCCCAGTCGGCGACAACACGGATTCATCTGTCAAAGTCCCCAAACCTAGCTGCCAACTATGGAGTCAGCAACTTCCTGGGATCCATTACATTTGCCTCCAGCTTTCCCCAAGCCCACTTAGTCGGGACGTGCGACCAGGCCTCTGCGACCCTCAGGAAGAAGAACTTCCTTTGCCACCCTCGCCAGCTATCCTTGGTAGCGAAGGTAGACATAAATTTCTTACTCCCAGATCCCCGAGGTAGCATGAAATAAAAGCCACCCTGCAGAACCGGATAGAGCTTATAATACTGCATGAACAGGATGGAATGGGGTTCTACCCCGAAGATCCCGCACACGCAGAGAAAAGCATTGAAATAGCAGTATGAGTTGGGAGGAAGCTGATTCACGGCTATGCCATGAAATTGGCAAAAGTCGCAAAACATCTTCGTAGGAGGAAATCAAAGTCCAGCCTTCAGTTGGGCTAGGAAAACGGTAACCTCATCACCTCAATTCATAAAGCTAAACTGGCCAAGGCGAGGTAACCTTGTGATGGCATACGAGGGAAGGAAAAATTTGGTCTTCAACTTTTCTAATTTTTCAAGAGTGGTGCAACAAGGGTGAGACATAAGAGGTTGCCAACTATCAGGAATAGGCGTGGTTGACCGAAAAATGACTTCGGAAAAAGGGGGAAAATGATTTCGGAAGAAGGAAAAATGACTTTGAGAACTGAAAAGAAAAGCAGAAACCGAAGGAACTCTAGAAATCAGAACCCACCAAAAGTCTTGCCGAAGTCTGGGTTTGTCGACGCCGTCGTGAAAGATCGCCGGAAATCACTCCGCTGCTAAAACCGCAGCAAAAGAGGAGAAAAAGGCACAGAAAAAAGCGAGAGAAAAGAAACACAAATGAAGAAGTATGACAGGAGGAAGGCTTATATAAATCAAGGAAGGGCAGCCAAAAGGGCGTCGTAAATGCTGCACGAAGGCAAAACGTCGCCATAATGGCCCCTCGCGTGCAAAAAGGCGTGCCCATCCCAGCTGATGCCCGCCACGTGTCGTCCGTCACGAGAAACTAGGACACATTTCCTGACATCCAGAAAACCCGGCCACGCTGCTCGAGACTGGCACGACTAGTTTCAAGACACGACGGTTCACTAGCCTATGGTGGGAAAAATAAAAAAGTTGGGAATCTCGAGAACACCGAAGGATGGATAGATGACATCTGTCTGAACTAGGCTTATCACCTAGGAGGCAAAGTGCCTCCCCAACCGACGTCATACTACGAGTGTAAATACATAAGGTCTGGGGTTCAAGGGTCTGTGTCGCCTTGTTCGACCAAAATGGACATACTACCACGTGGGCCTTCGGGAGTCCACAAGGTCGTCCTGTCAAAACTGCCAATTGGGTAATAGACGGACACCAAAAGGACTACTTGCCAAAGTCTCCGCTTCGGCCTTTCCAAGGGGTGCATGTGATAACCGAAGTGCTATCACCCTGACCACCTACTGACCACGGAAAAGAGGGAGCCAGACACCTGAGGCATACGACCTCAGAAAGGACTCCAGAGTGAAGGAAGTCGTACACCTGAGGCGCACGACCTCGGTAGCTCACCAAATTCCAACTTCGGGAGCCAGCGTAGCGGCACCTTTGGGAGGGTGACGGAACCAGCTTCGGGGGAGAAAGACCAACCACCCCCTGCGGGAGAAAGCCCCTCGAAGACGTAGACACCGAAGTTCAAGCCCAACTCCGGGAAAGGGCCCCTCACCCCGAAATGAGACATCAACCAATGGGACCTCGGTTGTACGGCAATAGCCATCAATGAGTCTCTGACACTCTGCTCATATACATCTCCAACACGCCAACACCAGACCCGCTCTAACACGGCATCGCAGCATACGTCCTGTCACACAGGGCTACACCTGCCACGGCTCGCAAACCGAGGAGCCAGCAGGTGGCTAGGGGCCTCCATGCCCAAAAATATCAACGCCATCCGACCATACACGTGTCACAATCTGAAGGGATCACCTCCTCCCTTATAGACCAGGGAAATGGTCACAGGAGGGGGGTCCTCCGCCTGGAGGACCTAAAGGACAAGAGGACGCTCTCCTCTTTCTTGCCTGGATACTCTCCCTTCAGCCCTCAGAAAGACACGCCAAGCAAGCGTCTCTTGTCCTCATTACTACGTCTCTCTCTCTCTTGAAGCACTGACTTGGGCGTCGGAGGTTCCTCCCAGGAAAACCACCCCGGGGGCCTCTTAACCCCTATTTTCTGAGTGTTTCAACCAGGTCTCCCGGAAGGATCTCTGCTCCGGGCTCTCTCCCGTGCCGGAAGTCTTTCCCGTCCTCACCAGCCACGGTACCAGGAAGCTGCCTACCACCACTTAAGGTGACCCTCTCAAGGTAAATTCTTGTACCTTCAGGACCCCCTGCTGCCCACACTGCTGCACACAGTGGAGATTCTGGCTCCGCCAAACCGGACCTCATCAGATGCTGGCTCCGCACTCCCGGACCGCATCACAAGCCATGCTTCAAAGCCTCCATTAGATGTCATAAGTGTAGGGCACCAGACCACTCGGTCAGGGAATGCCCAAAGAGGGGTGATGACAACAGGAAGATGCTGAGAAATTTTAATCCCAGAGGACCTAGAGGACTGATTCCTATGCCCTACATGAGGACTCAGGTGCCAATCTAGGGAGGGAGGCCAACACCCAGAGTACCTCAGGAGTAAAGAAGACCTGGTGCACCTCCAGGTAGAGTATTTCAGCTGGAGTCTTACAAAAATGGGCAGGAAGCACCTGAAGCTGAGGATACAGGAAGGGAGACTAGTCAGCAAAGGACTAGCATGAGGGCCTTGAAAGGTACTATTTACCTTAATGGCCAATTAGTATCTGTTCTGTCTGATACTGGAGCTCTATTGTCTATAATATCTAACAGCTTGGTTAAGGCCATGAATCTAGAAGTAAAATATATGACCAATATGTACTTGGTAAGAACAGCTGGCAATGAAGTTTTATTTGCCTATCACATGGTTGAAAACTGTGAGATCCAAATAGACAAGCTGAAGCTGAGAACAAATCTCATAGTGCTCAAAACACATGACTATGATGTGATCTTGGGCATGAACTGGTTAAGGGAGAATAAAGTGGCTGAACTTAGAAGAAAAGCCTTCCAGCAAAGAGTGGCTATGGCTGCGAACTTGCACGTTAGGCAAAAAGGAATCAGAAAGGGAGACCTCGTTCTCCGAAAGGCTGAGTTTGAGCCCCGAAGACCGTCTCACGGGGTACTTTGGGAAACTGGGAAGGACCTTATTTGGTGCTTGACGAGGTTCGAAAAGGAGTCTATAAGCTTGGCAACACTGAAGGTAGAGAACTAAAGAATACATGGCACTCAGATGCCTTGAAGAAATTCTACACTTAGAATCTTGTCAGGAAAATGTACAGTTAGAAAATTTTCTAAGTACAGAAAATGTTCTGGAAAAATAACTCCACCTAAGAAATCTTGCCGAACAAGGTGCAAGTGAGAACTTGCGAAAACCACACATTTCCTCCGAAGTTAGTTTGGTCATTTTCCCCAAAAGGTGTGTCGACCGAGCACAGCTGATGAAAATAGGTCAAACCTTGCCAAAAGGTATTCGCTAAAGCTAGCGTTTTCCCGAAGACGGTCGATAAAAAGAGTGAAAAGTATCTTCCCAAGGGTCCCAGACTGAAAGTGGTCAAGACAACCCTTGGAGACGAAAATTATTGCTTGAGGACTTAGCCAAATTTTAAAGGAAGGAAAAATTTTATTGAGAAGGCCTTATTACGTGGAGGAGATTACAAGAAGAAGATTACAAAGAAAAAGGAAGAACACAAAGTGAAGCCCTAGACATCTAAGGGACCCCGGCATCATGAGATGCTCCGTCCCCAACATCCTTTGCCGTGACCTTCGGCGCTAGAGGAAAGGCAAAAGGTAAGTTGAGGAGCTCGATTTTTGACCAAGTCCAGTGAGGCCCCTCGGGGATGTTTAGGGCAGCCAAGAATGAGAGGTCGAGGTCTGGATATTTCTCCAAAACTTGGTGTCGAGCCAGACAAAAGCCATCTTGAAAGCCAACCTTGGTCGCTTGGTTAGCTTTGTCTAACTCGACAGACCACCTCATTCTGCAAATCGGCGACCTCCTTCTCCAGCTTCTTCATCTTCTTCTTCTTCTTTGTCTTCTTCTTCAGGGCCTCAACCTCGGCCTGAAGATCAGCATTGTCGGTGAGGGCCTTCGTCAGGATAGCAGAATCTTCTTCCTTCTCCCTTTGATAAGCCTCGTTGGCAGAAGTGAGCTCGACGACCTTCGTGCCGAGGTTAGACATTTTCTGGGACAAATCCTTCAAGAGCTCCTCCTGGCACTTCAAAAGTTCCTCCCGAAGTTTGGCAACCTCCTCCTTGGCAATTTTGCTTAACTCGGCATTCTTGACGACTGAATTAGCGCAAAACACCTTTGCCTTCTCCAGATGCTCTTCGGTCCAAGTTCAAACGGAAGACTGTTTTGCTGCCCAAGCTCTGAAGTATCCCTTATACCCCAAGAGCTACAAAAAAGGGGGAGGAGGACATTTGGTAAAGCTGCACAAGGAAAGCCAAACACTTAGAAAAATTGGGAGAAAAAATAAATGGTCTAAAGAGTACCTGGGCAGCATGCTCGGACATCCTCGCGGCGAGGGTCTCCTCGTTCACACACTCTTTGGCCAGGGATTTGAAGGTAGCCTGGGTAAGCACGCCCCTCGCCATTTGGGGAGCCATTTGCTGGCCGTCTTCGGAGAACAAATTCATGTCCTCCGTGAAAGACCAGAAAGGCTCCCTCAGGACCTTATCCTTTGGGAAATGAGAATCCCAAAGGGCCTACTTCCGGGCATTCTCCACCATCCATGCCGAGGGCTCCAATTCCTCTACAAAGTCAAGGCATAGATCCATTAGGACATTGTTCCTTAGCCATATATCAATGAGATTGAGAATGCTAAAAATGTGTAAGGGACAAACCTAGCGGCACCTCGGTGACATCATCATCGGAGTCCTGAACCTCCTTCATGTTGGCAGGGACATGTTTGCCCTTGCTTCTTCTGTGCTCCTCGAGTTCTCCAGCAGAAAGGGCTCCTGCTAAAGAACCCAAAAGGTCTGCCGAAGTAGTAGAACTCCGGGGAGTTGAGCTAATGGCAAGCTCCGGTGGCAACATAGCCTGGACCTCGGGCTGGTCTCTAACTTCCATGACGTCTTCCGGAGGTGGAGGAAGAAGGTCCTTCTTCGCCTTCTTAGCTGAAGATGGCCCGCCCCAGACGTCTTTCGCCGCTTTGAGGCCCCCTTCTTTGTCTGTTCCCCCTTCTCGGCTTGATTGAGGAAGAGGGATTTGTAGAAAGTGGCTGACTGATCGCCCATCTCTGAAAAATCAGGAAAATATCAGTGTAAGTCCAAAGCGATACTTATACCAAAAATTAGAAAGTAACTTACTCTCAAAAAGGGCTTTGTAAGAGAGCTCCCCCCGAAGGAGCATCACCAGCCAGGACATCTTCCCATTAGTGGCAGGAGTTGGCATGCTGAGGTCCATCTTATGCTGCTTGAGCACCCCCAGCTCCCGAAGAACCTCCTCGGTCATAAGGTTCCACTTAATCGGGAAGGGATACAAGGAGCGCAGTGGGACCTCGGCATCCCAGTCAGCGACAGCTTGGATACAGCTTTTGAAGTCCTCAAACCTCACTGCCAACTCAGGAGTTAGCAACTTCTTGGGGTCAACGACATCCGTCTCCAGCTTTGCCAGGGCCAATCTAGTTGGCATGTCCGACCATGCCTCCACCACCTTCAAGAAGAAGAACTTCCTTTGCCACCCTTGCCAACTATCTCTAGTACTGAAGGTGAACATATATTTTTTTCTCCCAGATCCCCAAGGCAGCATGAAATAGAAGCCACCATTCAGGACCAGATAGAGCTTGTAGTACTGCATGAAAATGATGAAGTGGGGTTCTACCTTGAAAACCCCACACATGCAAAGAAAAGCGTTGAAGTAACAGTAAGAGTTGGGCAGAAGTTGATTCACGGCTATGCCATGGAATTGGCAAAAGTCACAAATCACCTTCGGTGGAGGAAACCAAAGTCTGGCCTTCAGTTGGGTCCAGAAGACGGTAACCTCGTCACCATTGTTCATGAAGCTGAAATGGCCGGGATGGGGCAGCCTAGTAGTGGCATAGGAGGGAAGAAAGAATTTAGTTGTCCAGTTCGTTAATTTTTCCGAAGTGGAACAACAGGGGTGAGACATGAGAGGCTGCCAGCTCTCGGGAATGGTTTGGATGAACATAAGGGGGACAGGAGAAGATATCCTCGGCGAGAGAAAATGACTTCGAAAAAGAGAGTCAAAGGACTTCGGGAAAAAAGAAAAAGCTTCGGGGACTAGAAAAAATAAAAACCGAAATAACCGAAGGACCTCTGGAAGAGAAACCCACCAAAACGCTTGCCAAAGTCGGGATTAGAAGACGCCGTCATAAATGGTTGCCGGAAATTGCTCCGCCGCTTGCACCACTGCAAGAAGAGAAGGAAGAGCTCGAAGACAGATGAGAACAAGACAGAGGCAAAGGGAAGTAAATGAGGGCCATGAGGGGAAAGAGGGTTTCTATAGACCGAAGAAGGGTAACTGAATCGTCGTCATAACCATTCTGTGAAGGCGAACCATTGCCATAATTATCCCTCAAAGGTGAAAGGACGTGGCTAGTGTAACCGACGCGACTACCTCCAATCATCGCGTGCCACATGTCATCCAACGCGTGGAATAAGGACACGTTTTCTGACACCACGAAAACCCAGGCATGCCTATCCAAACTGACGCTCCTAGTTACAAGACGTGACGGTCCACTGACCTGTAACAGAAAAAGTAAAAAGAGTACGCACCCTGAGAACACCAAGGGACTAACCGGAGGCCAAGTAATGATGCCTCGGCTAGGAAGGCACGCCTTTGGGTGGCGAAGTGTCTCCTTGTACGGTGTCCCACTCAAAGTCCTGTAAGGTGCCCTCAGAGATTCTAGAGCCAAAGTCTCCACTTCGACTTTTCGAGGGGGGGCAAGTGATAGCCAAAGTGTTGTCGCCCTTCAAACCCATAAGCTCGGGCAAAGCACCACGCTCGAAAAGTCGAGCATCACCCACAAGGAATGTGAGCACCGACTTTGAAAAAAAAGGGGTCTGACCCCTTGGACATCCGACCTCGGTGATCCATCATCACCCCCGCAAATTACAGTACCGACCTCGGGAATACGGTGCATTGCCATCCTCTGTAAGGTGATCGAACCGGCTTCGGAAGAGAAAGACTCACCACTTTCAGCAGGGAAGAACGTCCCCGAAGGGGACCACCCTTGGCGAGGGGATTCCCAGACTACTAAAATGATCTCAGAAGGAAGCCCTGCTGTTCTGAAGAACTCTCTTGTACCGAAGGGATCTTAGGAATATGGTAGAAACAATTAAGGAGCCTCTGACATGCCACCCTTGTACACAACACGCCGCCGTCATACACGCTCTGACACGCCGCCGCCGCACACGTCCTATCACACAAACCTACCCTGGCCTTGACCTTTGGCCAGAACGGCCTGCAGCTAGCTAGGGGGCCCCACGCCCGAAGGTACGGGTTGCATCCGACCGCACATGTGTCATAATCTGAGCGAGTTACAACAGGCTGATTTATCCATTCACAGCCTCCTATATATGTAGGGGGAAAGACCTCAGTAAAGGGTCTCTCTCTCTCGAAAAAAGAGATACATCTCTCATATTCTTACTACTACTACCAGTCTCTCAAAATATTGACTTGGGCATCGGAGGCTCCTCCCCGGATAAATACCACGGGCACCTCTTAACCTTTATTCTTTGAGTGTTTCAGGCAACCTTTCCCCGGGAGTCTCTCATTCAGGCGTTCCTCCCTCACCGGAAGTCCCTCCCAGTCTCACTATGTCATACAGTGAAGTTGCCGATGGGCATCAGTTTGCAAGTCTGCTACTTTAGTGCATGGCAAGCAAGAAGCCCATAAGTCATTAAGGTTTGAAATCCATGTTTAGATGCAAATGAGTAATCAGCCAATAGTAGTACACAAGAGGTTCACCACATAAGCTCATTCAAGCACACTATATACACACCATAACTTGGCTCATAAGCATCCAACATGTACATAACCCAAAACCGTCAACAACCGAGCATAATTTGGCATCCCAAAAGTACATTAAGTATGACAAAACCCAAGTGTACCCGAGACTACATACATATACACAAAAGGTAACCTAAGGAATACACCCAACTTGGCCACATGCCAAGATTCACAAATGTTCATAACTCACCAAATTATGCTATCACAAACCCATGTCCTTACTCCACAAAGAGAACCCTAAGTGTGCCGTAGAGGAGCACACACTGCAGCACTAGCCCAATGGCCATATTCATTGTCATGACGGTGAAAACCACAATCAAAGCTACTGTCCACACATCGATTTCCTTCTCTACACGTATCCCACACTAACCAAGCCTGCAAACTTACAACATAAGTCTCGGCCGAAACAATAAACACAAGACTTGTATATGTATCAACTCAATTCAAGCCAAGTACAAGTTGGCACATACCTTGAGCACAAAGGTACAACTAGAAGACAAGCAAATCCACTCAAGCACAATTCACTCAAGCTCTTTGCCTGAAACACAAAATTTTATGGGCATGAGTACTAATACTTAGTAGGATTCATCATACAACTCCATTGGAGTTTATTTAGTTAAGACGAGGCTTAACCTCCAAGAGCTACACATAACCTATAAAAACAAAAAGACACAAAGATACATTGTATATACATAATAGCCGAGACAATACATAACTATAAACACTAATTATGAAGGGTTAGCACATGCAGCAAAATCAAACAAGCACGCAAACTCACACACACACCACAATTTGTCTCTTGGCCGAAGCCACTAGCTTGTGTTCATGTGTATTCTTGTACACCAATCTTGACCATTTCAATCCTCCTTCCACTAAAGCTCCGAAATCATTAGTAGGTTCGCCTCACTCACTAAGACTTCTAACACCTACCATTAACTTGACTAGCTAGCCAATAATAACAAGCTCCTGAAAGTTCTTCAATATGCCCATCAAGCAACTAAGGTCATTTAGCACATTTTAACCATCACCTAGTCACTCTGACTACTTGAATCATGGAAAGATTACCAAGAAAACAGGTAGACATGAACCCTACTTCAATTCACAATGCTTGAGCTCTCGGTTGTACTTAAGCATCCAAGACTAAGGTTAAACTTCAAACCAAGGTCGCCTAGCTCCAAATTCTTTAAAATCAAGCTTGATTATGCCTTCAAGCTTTCAATTCCTCTCCAAATTTGCAAGAATCCGGCGACAACCTTCCAAGAACATCAAGGATATGTCTCAGCCTTGCAAGGATGAGAGTTAAGCCCGAAATGATGAGTTTCGGTTAAGTGGTGAAATGCAAAAATGGTTTGAATGCCACATGTCTTACTTATTGGTCTAATCACCCTCTTAGTCTTGCACTTAATTGCATGGCTCTCTTAACCCGTTAAAACTTCATAGTTTCGTATTAGTCACTTGGTTACATGTTCAATTTGGTGCTAAAGCTTTGTTTCTCAGCCTTAATCACATAGCCAATTCACATGTGCACTTTAAACCTGAAACTTCTAGGTTGTGCATGATTTCATGATTTCATTCAAGTCCCTCACGTTTATTTTCTCACCATAAGCCTTATAGCCATTTTTCTTTGTGCATTTAGAAGGAAAAAGTTCTCAAATTAACAAATACACTATTATTCATATGCTCAAACAAGTCCCTCATGTTTTCATGACATTTCCTTTGTATTCCTTTTATTTTCTTGGCCTAGGCCAAGCACTGAGGGATGAGCCTTACAATTCCTCAATACTTAAAGAATTTGGTCCTCCAAATTCTTCACTAATCTAGAGTATAACTAAGGGTACTTGTTGGCAATTTCCTGTTCTACTTCCCAAGTTGCCTCTTCAGTGGTATGATTTGTCCATTGAACTTTAATCATAGAGATCCACTTGGTTCTCAGTTTCCTAGTATCTCTTGCTGGAACTCAATTGGCCTCTCTTCATATGAAAGATTTGGTGCTACCGATACACTAGTAAGGATCTCTTCCTATTTAGAACTTGGAACATATCTCTTAAGTAGACTTACATGAAACACATCATGTATGTTACCAAGTTCTGGTCGCAAATCCAATTGATACGCCACATTCCCAACTCTGGCTAGCACTTGATATGGCCCTATATATCTGGGTGCTAGCTTTTCTTTCTTCTCAAATCTGATTACTCCTTTCATAGGAGAAACCTTAAGCCACACCCAATGTCACTCCTGGAATTTCAGGTCTCTTCTCCTTTTCAGGTTGACATAAGACTACTGCCTATCATTTGCAACCTTGATCCTAGCTTGGATTAGTTTTATTTTATCTGTAGTCTCCTTAATAATGTTTGCCCCAACTCTAGTTTATCTTCTGGCTGATGCCAGCAATAAAGAGTGATACATCTCCTGCCATATAAGGCTTCATATGGAGCCATTCCTAATGTCTCCTAGAGTCTGTATTGTTCTTTCTGTCCATTCGTTCGTCTGTGGATGGAAAGCAGAACTGAACATAGGTTTAGTTCCTAATGCTTGATGTATGGATTTCCAAAAGCTACAAACAAACCTAGGATCCCTGTCTGACACTATGTCATCAGGCACTCCATGCAATCTCATTATCTTTCTTATGTGGAGTTGTGCCTGCTTATCCAAAGAATCAGTGAGATTCATGGTAAGGAAATGAGTTGCCTTGGTTAGTCTGTCTACAATGACCCCTATGGCATCATGCTTTCTTCTAGTTAGTGGCATTCCCACCAAAACAGTCCATTAATATGGATCCCTTTCCTTTCAGGTATGAGTAAGCTCTGAAGCTTCCCTTCTAGCTTCTAGTGCTCAACCTTCACTTGTTGGCACACTTCACATTTGGCCACATGGGTACTAATATCCTACTTCATATATGGCCACCAAAAGTATGCTCTAAGTGTGTGATACATCTTTATAGCCCCTGGATGCATGCTCAACTTACTAGAGTGAGCCTTTTCCAGAATTTGAATTCTTAGGTTATCCTTCTCAGGCACATACAACTTATTCTGGAAGTATAGCAGCCCTTGCTTATAGGAAAAACCTTGATATAGTTCTCCTTTATTTTATCCAGATACTAGTCCCATGTTTTCATCACCAGTCTGAGCTTCCCTGAAAGCTCCTTCCATTTTGATGTAATAGTGAGTACATTCAGCTGCTCACTTTCCCTAACTAGCCATTGACTTGCCAACCAAGTAAGGCTCAGGCTCTCGGCTTTATTCTCAGTTTCTACACCCTTGAGCACCCAGTATAGCTCCTGCTTAGGGCATCAGCCACTACATTGGCTAACCTAGCTGTGTATTCAATTACATAGTCAAAGTCTTTCAAGTATTCCGACCACCTCCTGATAGCCAAAGGCTAACGCCTCCTCGGTAGTAACTCCGCGCCAGAATATTGGCCGAGGAGTCTGACGTCACCCAAGAGAGGATCTTTTTACTGACCTCGGAAGGTGCGAAGTCAAACACTATGAGCTCGAGACTTCGGTAGCTCGTCAGGAATTCCGAGGACAACACCGTCTCCATCGAGGGGCTAAACTGACCGTCTTCGGGTAAGAGAGCCATCTCCCTGAAGCAAGGGAGAATCTCCCTGAAGGAAGAGGCCCCAAAGAGGTCTTCCCCGAAGAAGAAACACCTGAACAAGGGAATCCCCGAACTATGGATGTGAGTCCCGAAGAAGGTGTTCATCAAGGGCACTCCCAGAATTATGGGATAGATCCCGAAGGAGGTGCTCGCGCCGAAGGACGGATAGAATCCGAAGAGGGTGCACGCATCGAAGGGCGACGTCGCCCAGGGGACCTCGGGAGTACGGTATGAGCATTTAAGGAGCCTCTGACATGTCGCCCACAAGCCCTACACGTCACATCTGAATGGCGAAATGACACGCCACAGCCGCCCCAGTCCTGACACAACCCGTCCGGGTCCAGGGCTAAAAGAGGCTGCAAACGGCTGCCTGTCCCCTAGGTCCAAAGAGACAGATCTAATCCGACCGAACACGTGTCATGATCTGAACGGACCAGCTACTCCTATAAATACTAGAAAATGGGACTGGGCAAAGGATGGGCATTTTCCTCTCTCTGAGAAAACACAAAACAGGCAAGACACTTGATCCCTTAGTGTTCTTCCTCCACCTTCACTCAGAAAACTGACTTGGGCGTCGGAGGGTCCTCCCCGGAAAAGCAAACCGGGGACCTCCTAACCTCTTCTTTGAGCTTTTCAGGCACACTCAGCTGGGAAACCTGAGCTCCAGGCACTTGCCTCCCCAGGAAGTCTCTCCACCTGTCAACATGACAGCAAACGAAGATGCCTTGGGGTATCATTTGGCGCCGTCTGTGGGAACTCACTCCCAGGTAGCTGTTGTCGAAACTCGGCGTTCGAAGGACAAAGGACTCCCGAAGTCCCCAGCTGCGCCTGAAACCCAACCAGCTACCGAACGAAGTCCCCCAGAGACTTCCTTGCCTGAAGAGGAACGCCCTCTTGTCATCACCATGGGTTTTTTAAGAGACTTTCAGAGGTCTGTTGTGGCTGAAATGACACAACAAATAGACCGAAGATGGCCGCAACCAGCCCAGGCGCAAAATCCCACTTCATCAGCACGACCTTGGGGGAAAAGCCCAAGGGCAACCCGTCACAGCTCGGGAAGTGGGGAGCCACGGGAAGAGTCCTCCACAGATAACTTGCCCCTCGGGGCACGGATGGCGGAAAGAGCGAGCTCTAAACGAGCCGAAGTTCCGTCCAGAAAAAGTTTGTCACCAGAGGCAAGGTCTCAGTCACCTCGGTCCTGAAGTCGCTCCCCGAAGAGAAGGCCCCAGGAAGAAGAGCCCCGTGCCACGCTGCTCCTGGAGAAAGTCTTGGCAAGACTGGAAAGAGTGGAACAACAGGTGGCACGCAAGCCTGTTTGGGGCAGGCTAACTGAAACTGTCTCTGGAGATGAAAGTCCTTTCGCCCGAACAGTAGTCGAGACGGCCATGCCAAACGACTTCAGGCTACCTCGGCTAGAGACCTATGAGGGCCGGAGTGATCCCCAGGCCCACCTAACGAAATACAAACGCAGCATGGTGCTACACGGGGCTGATGATGCAACGCTCTGCAAGTGCTTTGAAGTCACCATCGCAGGACCAGCAACTGCCTGGTACAATTCCCTGCCTCCCGGAAACATCAGGGGGTTCCAGGAGCTGTCCACAGCGTTCACCCAACAATTCATCGGGAGCAAGCCGACGGCGAAGATGCCCGTCCAGATGTTTGACATAGCACAAAGAAACGGGGAAACCATCCGTGACTATGTCGAGAGGTTCAACAAAGAAGCCCTCAGTGTCCCGGACTTTCGTCCCGAGATCCGCATCCTCGCGATGACGAGGGGCCTCCGAAGGGATTCGCACTTGTTTTATGAATTCTCCAAACATCCCCCGGACACGCTGGGAGAATTCTACCGAAGGGTTGAACAACATATGACAGCCGAAGAGCTGAGAATGACTGGGCCGAAGGCTGACCATATTCACGTTCGTGGCGAAGGGTCCAGCCAGCAAACCAGGTGTCCAACGGAACAGATGGGCCGACCTCGGAGAATGTGAGTAGGAGGAAGGAAGCCCCAAAACTTTACACCTCTGATCACCACGAGGGCTAACATCCTTATGGCGTTGGAAAAACAGGGGGCTCAAATCCAACGACCAAGGGGCATGACTGCTGACAATAGAAGGAACATGAAGAAGTTTTGTCAGTTCCACCGTGATCACGGTCATGACACCGAAGACTGCTTTCAGTTGAAAAAGTACATTGAATCGCTGATAAAGCAGGGCCAGCTTCGGCGTTATTTGAGAATGCCTTCCCCGAAAGGGAAAAAAGAGGAAGAAGGTGACGAGGATTACGATTTGGACAGGCGAAGGAACCGAAGTCCGAGAAGGCGTCCTCCACCTTCGGCAGGAGTAATACAAACGATCACAACCGGACTTCCATCCTCGGAAAGAAAAAGAAGGGCCAGAGAGATAGCGGTGATGGAATATCAGAGCCCAACGAAAAAATTGGCCCGCGAGGATGGCTCCACCATCATATTTCCCCATGACGATCCATTGCTGATAATGGCGAGGATAGGAAACTGGGACGTCAAGAGGGTACTGCTGGACGATGGGTCAAACGCAGACGTCTTGTTCTCACACTTGCTGCCAAGCTTGGGCGTATCCAGGAGTGACCTCAAGGCTGCTACTTCACCCACGTTCGGCGTAGGACCATCTGAGCTACCTGTCCTCGGGTGGATCGACCTCCCCTTGATGATGAAAGGAACTTCGGAGAAAGGAATTGCTGAGTTGTTCGCTTCTACCATGGCAAGATTCATAGTCATGGACGTTGCTTCGTCATGCAACGCCATACTGGGCAGACAGACACAGGGAAATTTGCACATTCGCCCTGATGTAAAGTACTTGACCGTCACTTTCACCACCAAAGAAGGAGACACAAAGATCTTCATTGATCAAGGCGAGGTGAGAAAGGTGTTCGTCAGAGCACGAAAGGCTCCAGCAAGCAACTTAGCACATGCTGTAGAAGCAAAAGAGCTGAAAAAGGGCGAGGCAGAAGATCCCACAAAAGCGGGAACAGAAGAAGTAGAGCTTGTCCCAGGCCATAGTACCCGAATAGGGAAAAATATGGCCGAAGGAGACAAGGAAAAACTTGTATCTTTTCTGCTTGCAAATAAAGATCTGTTCGCCTACTCGCCGAAGGACATGCCAGGGGTAAACCCTCGCGTAATCCAGCATAGCCTTAAAGTGAGTCCGGAAGTAAAACCTGTCCGGCAAAAGAAACGGAGCATCTCAGCTCACAAAAGTGAATTCGTCAAAACCGAAGTCCAGCGCCTGATAGACGCTAGCGTTATCCGGGAGGTAAACTACCCCGAATGGCTAAGTAACGTGGTAATTGCTACAAAAGAAGGAAGTAACAAGCTTCGGATGTGCATCGACTTCAGAAATTTGAACGATGCTTGCCCAAAAGATTCATATCGTCTGCCGCCAATTGGTCAACTAGTAGATTCAACTGCTGAGTATGGGCTCCTAAGTCCCCTAGACGCCTTCAGTGGCTACCATCAGATAAGAATGGACCCCGAAGATGAAGAGAAGCGCCCTTCGGGCTCAAAAATGCAGGAACCACCTACCAGAGGTTGATGAACAAGGTCTTCAAAGACCAAATGGGGAGAATCAAGAGCGAGCTGCCTGGCTACCACGTTGCGAACTTAGAGGAAACCTTCCAAAAACTCAGAACCTTCGGAATCCGCCCAAAACCTGAGAATTGCATCTTCGAGATGACCTCGGGAGAGTTCCTTGGGTACATGGTACCCGAAAGTGGCATCGACGCTAAAGAAGATTAAGGCAGCAAAAATGCAAGATGACCTCGGAAGGAATGATCATCCTTGGGATAAAGAATCCCAAAAACCGGGGAAGAACTCAAAGTCTACCTGGCCAGCCTGCCGTTACGGAAAAGGCTGTGAGCTCGGTCCTCCTGAAAGAAGAAGGGCCAAATCAATGGCCGGTCTACTATGTCAGCAAGTCCCTGCATGGCGCCGAAGTCAGGTACCCTTTGCTTCAAAAAGCTATATATGCCTTGGTGCTTGCAGGAAGAAGGCTGCGACCATACTTTTAGGCTCACCCCATCATCGTCCGAAGTAGTCTGCCACTAAGGGATGTCATGAAGAGAGTTGATCATTCGGGAAGGCTCTCCAAGTGGTGCATAGAGCTGGGCAAGCACGAAATCACGTGTGAACCTCGGAAGGCCATAAAAGCCCAAGCACTGGCAGATTTTATCGCCGAAATACCCACCACTGAGGAGAGCTATTCAGATCCAAAAGAGGGTGAGCCAGAATGGACCTTGCACGTAGACGGAGCCTCGGGATCCGAACACCAGGGAGCTGGAGTAGTTATCAGGGGCCCCGAAGGCCTGGAGAAAGATTGGCGTGAGAAACCTAAAGGCTCACGGCGATTCCCAGCCGGTAGTTCGGCAGACAGCAGGAGATTATGGGTCGAAGGACCCAATCCTGGGAAAATATCATGAGCTAGTAGCAAAGCCCACTCAAGAGTCTGACGCCGTACGGATCGAAATGTACCACGGCGAAATGACAGTAAGGCGGATTGCTTGGCGAATTCGAAAACATATACCAAGATGCTAGACCATCCGAGCATCTCAGTGCTGAGCATGATGACCTCGGGAACGGGGTGGAAAGATCCAATAAAAGGATACCTCGCAGAGAATTTGCTCCCCGAAGACCCCGGCGATGCTGTAAGACTGCGAAGACACCCCGGAAGATTCTCCTTGATTGGCAAAGAGTTATACCAACAGGGATATGCGAATCCGCTGGAGAGATGCGTGGCTGAAAAGGATACTGAAACGATCCTTGAAAAGGTCCACAAAGGCATGTGTGGTTCACACACTGGAACTGATGCCCTCACAGCAGTGTTACTTCACCAGGGATACTTCTGGCCTACCCTGAGATGGGACGCAAGACAATTTGTCCGGAAAAGCGGTTGCCGCCAGAGACATGCAAAACTCCAGAGGACATCCTCGGAAACGGTAACTTCGGTATACTATCCTTGGCCCTTCGCGGTCTGGGGCATAGACCTCGGAGGCGTGAAATCCTGCGTGGTAGCAGTGGACTATTTCTCAAATTGGGTAGAGGCAGAACCACTGGCAACTATCTTGGCGAAAGAAGTGCAGAAGTTCGTATGGAAGAACATCGTATGTAGATTCAGCATACCGAGGGCACCGGTAGCTGATAACGGATCCCAGTTCATAGGCAAAGGATTCCAAGAATTCATCACCGACCTCGGAGTAAAAATGCACTTCGCCCCAGTAGCTCACCCCCAAAGCAACGGGCAGGTGGAAGTATCGAGCAGGACCATAAAAGATGGCCTGAAAAAGAGACCAGGGGAAGCCAAGGGGAAATGGCCGGCAGAACTCCAAAGTGTATTATGGAGTTACCGAACGACCCCCCGAAAAGTCGCAGGAGAGACTCTTTTCTCACTCGACTTCGGAACAGGGGCCATTATCCCAGTGGAGATAGTTCAACCTCCAGTACTGGTGAACTGATGAGCCTGGTAACGACCTCGGTCTAAGAACCAATCTCGATCTTGCGGCCCAACACGGAGAAACGGCCATCATGCCCAACTGAGAAGTCAAGAAGGGAGACCTCGTTCTCCGAAAGGCTGACTTCGCACCCCGCGGGCCACCCCATGGCGTATTTCACCCAAACTGGGAAGGACCCTATCCGGTTCTCGCCGAAGTATGAAAAGGTGTGTACAAGCTTGGCGACGCCAAAGGCGTAGAATTGAAGAACACTCGGCATTCAGACGCCTTGAAAAAAAAAAATTTTAGCGGAGGAGTTATGATTGCACAGAATGGCCTTGAGAAAAGTACTTAAGTGTACAGAAATTGTGCAAGAAAGAGTTCCGCAAAGAAGCTCGCCATGATAAAGCGTAGATATGACTTTCCGAAGTCCCTTGAGCCATCACACTCGGGAAAGATGGAAAACAAAAATCTCGCAGAAGTACTCGCCATACCCAACGCAAAGATAATTCTCCGAACTCCCTTGAGCGAACATGCTCGGGAAAATGGAAGTAAAAAATCTCTCGAAAGATTTTCCGAAGTCCCTTGAGCAAACATGCTCGGGACACCTGGAAAAACAAAAATTTGACTGAAGGTTTTCCGGAGTCCCTTGAGCGATCATGTTTGAGACAAATTGGAAATACTGAAGCCTGCAAAAAGACTTAGTCAAGTTTTTTTAGAATCTCCCAAATGTCTCTTGAGTAAATGCACTCGGGACAAAGGAAGTTAAAAAAGTTTCTTTGATTGCAGGTCTTCCGAAGTCTCTTGAGCGAACGTGTTCGGGGAAATAGAAATAGAGAAACTTGAAGAAACACTTAGCCAAAAAAAAAAAAATCTTCTTCATTAAGAGCAAAGCTGCCTCACAATAAAGAAGTGCCCAAAGAAGGAGTACAGAATAAGGGAAGGAAAAGGGGGGCCCTAAAAAAGCCTAAGGGTTCCCGGCGTCCTGAGAGCCACTCGTTTGTCCACCCTTTTCTGCCACCTTCCGCGCTGGAATTGAAGGAGGAAGCTTCAGATGTTTGATCTTGGACCATTTCCACCGAGGTCCCCCAGGAATATTTAGACCCTCTAGAAAAGAGAGGTCCAGACCTGGGAACCTCTGGAGAACTTGGTGCCGAGCGAGACAAAAGCCGTCCTGAAACGCGACGTTGTTCATTTGATCAGACTTGTTCTTCTTAAGCTCAAGGTCGTCGAGCTCGTCCTTCAGATCCTCGACCTCCTCTTCCAGCACCTTTATCCGCTCCTCCCCCTTCGGCACCTTCTTTAAAGACTGGACCTCGCCTTGAAGGGCTTTCTTCTCAGACAAGAGCGTGACTATGATATTCTCTTTTCTTTCCTTGTCTTGAAGAAGGTCTTGGTTTGCAGCAAGCAGCCCCGCCACGTCATTACGGAGGTCGGCAATCTTCCGGGAAGAGTCCGCCATCAAGAATTCCTTCTCCTTTCGGAACCCCTCCCGAATGATGGCAGCTTCCTCCTTCGTAGCATTTGCCAGCTGCTGGTTCTTGGCGGTCAATTCCGAGCACGTCGCTTTCGCCTTTCCTAGGGCTTCTAAGGCCGAAGCTCGGAATGCTGTCTGCTTGGCTACCCGAACTCGGAGAAAGCCGGCATACCCCAGCAGCTGCAAAGAAGATCAAACGCAAGGTCAGTAAGAGCCAAACACTTAGGATAAAATTGAAGGAGAAGAGCTGTGAAGGATATACCTGAGCAGCATGCTCGGTGATCTTCGCAGCGAGGGTGTTATCCTCCGGATGCGCCGCCGCTATAGCCTTGAAGGAGGCCTCGGTGAGCACCCCATTCGCAATCTGCTTGGCCATTTCAGGACAGTCCCCGGAGTACAAGTTCATGTCCTCCGTGAATGTCCAGAAAGGCTCCTTCGGTATCTTCCCTTGCGGGACTTTGGCATCACGGCGGGCGCTCGCCTCCGCGTGTTCAGAAGCCCAGTTCGGGGTAAGTAGCTCCCCTGCAGGGCGAAAAAGAGAAGCAGGTCAGAAACGAAGGCCATTCCAGAAAAAACAAAGGAAAAACACTTTGCCTGGAAACAAACCTGGCGGGACCTCGACAACAACGTCCTCGGCCTCCTCGGCCGAAGTGCCCTTGCCCTTCCGCTTGCGCCGCTCCTCGGCAGAAGGTACTTCTACCACTACATCAAGGAGCGCCTGCGACGCAGTAGGACTTTGAGGAAGGATGTCGGGTTGAGGGACCTCGGAAGTAGCAGCCTCAGGCGCCGGAATTTCGGCTGTCCCAGGCTCCTCGGCAGTCTCCTCGGAAATTTCTTCTAGAGGAACCTGAGCAGCTCTCTTTGCCCGTTTCCCCGAAGGACCCGCGCCAGTAGACTTCCGCCTTCGGGAAGCCGCCTTCTTCGTCTGATCGTCCTTCTCCCCTTGGCCGGAGAAGAGGAACTTGTAATAGGCGGCAGTGTCGTCGCCCATCTCTGAAACATGAGAGAAACATCAGCGTAAGTCCAAGGAAAAAGCAGCAAAGGAGTAGAAGATAACTCACTTTCGGCAAGCGTCCCAAAAAAAATCTCCTCCTTAAGAAGCTTGACCAACCAGGAATCTTTCCCGGCGATGGCAGGAGCTGGCATCCCGAGGTCAGTCTCGTGCTCCTTTACCACCTTTAGTTCCCGAAGGACCTCTTCGGTCATCAACTTCCAGTTGATTGGAAAAGGGTAAAGGGCGCGCGGAGAGACCTCGGCATCCCAGTCAGAAACAGCCCGAATACGGGCGTCGAAATCCGCGAACACGGGAGCCAACTCTGGGGTCAGCAGCATCCTCGGATCAGCAACGTCCGCATCCAGTGTGCCCCGAGCCCATTCGGTCGGAACGTACGACCAGGCCTCAGCCTTCTTCATGAAGAAGAACTTCTGTTGCCACCCCCGCCAGCTATCCTTAGTGGCGAAGGTGAACATGAATTTCTTGCTCCCAGATCCCTGAGGTAGCATGAAAAAGAAGCCACCCTTCGGTACCACAGAGAGCTTGTAGTACTGCATAAAAATCCTGAAATGGGGTTCTATCCCGAAGACACCACACATGCACAGGAAGGCGTTAAAATAGCAGTACGAGTTCGGGGGAAGCTGGTTCACCGCAATACCATGAAATTGGCAGAACTCGCACACCATCTTCGGGGGGGGATACCGAAGACCGGCCTTCAGTCGGGCTCGGAAAACGGTAACCTCCTTTCTATGGTTTGAAAATGCATAATGGCTAGCACGAGGCAGCCTGGTAACGGCGTAAGAGGGAAGAAAGAATTTTTTCTTCCACCTCTCTAACTTCTCAGGGGTGGTGCAGCAAGGATGGGCTAAAAGAGGCTGCCAGCTCTCAGGAATGGGCATTTTTGACATAAAAATGAGTTTGAAAACGGAAGAAAACAGTTTCCAGAGAAAAACTCAGAAGAACAGAGGGATCAAAACGCGCTGGCAAACAAACACCCACCGAAAGATTTGCCAAAATCTGAGGACGCCGTCGTGAAAGTTGGCTGGAAAAAGGCTCTGATTACAGAAGCTCCGCCACAGAAAGCAAGAAAAAAAAGCAAGAACAGAGGCAAAGCAGAGAAAAGAGCAAAAGGAACTTATGATGGAATGGGCTATTTATAAGCCAGAAGTGGGTAACCGAAACATCATCATAAGTGCCCTTTGGAGGCGAACCGTCGCCGCAACTGCTCTCTGCACCTGAAAAGGCGCGCCCTCTCTATCAGATGCGACTCTCCTCCAATGGCAAAGCGCCACGTGTCAACCGCTGCGTAAAAATGGGGCACACATCCTCCAAGCGTCCCTCGAAATCCGGGACACGTCCCCTGATGGGGAGACGTCTTTTGATATCCCTAGAAAACTGGGGCGCACCGCTCAGACTGACACGCTTGGCCAAACAGACCTGCAGAAACAAAGAGCAGGTTACCTCGAAGACACCAAAAGACAGCCTGTGACTTCGGGCAAAAGGTCTATCTTCGGTACAAGGTTATCCTATTTCCCCTCGCCACGAAGACACCAAGAGATAGCCTGTGACTTCGGGCAGAAGGTGTATCTTCGGCACACGGACAGCCTATCTTCTCGCGCCTCGAGGACGCAAAAAGGACTGCCCATCGCTTCAGGCAGAATAAGGCGTCTTCGGCGCAGATATCACAACCACAGGACCCGAAAAATCGATGAACCGAAGTTTCTCACTTCGGCTTTTCGGAGGGGGGCCTGTGATAGCCAAAGGCTAACGCCTCCTCGGTAGTAACTCCGCGCCAGAATATTGGCCGAGGAGTCTGACGTCACCCAAGAGAGGATCTTTTTACTGACCTCGGAAGGTGCGAAGTCAAACACTATGAGCTCGAGACTTCGGTAGCTCGTCAGGAATTCCGAGGACAACACCGTCTCCATCGAGGGGCTAAACTGACCGTCTTCGGGTAAGAGAGCCATCTCCCTGAAGCAAGGGAGAATCTCCCCGAAGGAAGAGGCCCCAAAGAGGTCTTCCCCGAAGAAGAAACACCTGAACAAGGGAATCCCCGAACTATGGATGTGAGTCCCGAAGAAGGTGTTCATCAAGGGCGCTCCCAGAATTTTGGGATAGATCCCGAAGGAGGTGCTCGCACCGAAGGACGGATAGAATCCGAAGAGGGTGCACGCACCGAAGGGCGACCTCGCCCAGGGGACCTCGGGAGTACGGTATGAGCATTTAAGGAGCCTCTGACATGTCGCCCACAAGCCCTACACGTCACATCTGAACGGCGAAATGACACGCCGCAGCCGCCCCAGTCCTGACACAACCCGTCCGGGTCCAGGGCTAAAAGAGGCTGCAAACGGCTGCCTGTCCCCTAGGTCCAAAGAGACAGATCAAATCCGACCGAACACGTGTCATGATCTGAACGGACCAGCTACTCCTATAAATACTAGGAAATGGGACTGGGCAAAGGATGGGCATTTTCCTCTCTCTGAGAAAACACAAAACAGGCAAGACACTTGATCCCTTAGTGTTCTTCCTCCACCTTCACTCAGAAAACTGACTTGGGCGTCGGAGGTTCCTCCCCGGAAAAGCAAACCGGGGTCCTCCTAACCTCTTCTTTGAGCTTTTCAGGCACACTCAGCTGGGAAACCTGAGCTCCAGGCACTCGCCTCCCCAGGAAGTCTCTCCACCTGTCAACATGACAGCAAACGAAGATGCCTTGGGGCATCACCTCCTTTGTGTCATATTCAAATCCTTCTGAGTAAAAAGGTATTTGAGAATTTTGTGGTCTATAAAAACTTGGAATCTATTACTAAGAAGATAGTGTCTCCATTGCTTGATGGCGAAGACCACTACTGCCAATTCCAAGTCATGCATTGGATACATCTACTCATGTGGTCTTAATTGTCTGGACCCAAGAGCAATGGCTTCCTTCTCCTGCATTAGGACACATCCTAGTCCTACATGAGATGCATCAGTATACACCTCATATTCCTTTTCAGGATATGGTAGGACTAATACAGGAGCTGTAGTCAGTCTCTTCTTAACCTCTTGAAAGCTTTCTTCACATTTAATTTCCCAGGCAAACATGTGGTTCTTCCTGGTTAACTGGGTCATAGGTGCTGCTATAACAGAAAGTCTGGGTACAAACTGATAGCCAAAGTGCTATCACCCCAGTCACCTGAGGACCCCAAAAAAGAGGGAGTCAAACTACTGAGGCACACGATCTCGGTAGCACACCAATACCAACCTCGGAGTATCGCCTCCATCGGGAAGGCGACTGAACCAACTACAGGGGAAAAGGACCAGCCACCTTCTGCTGGGGAAAGCCCCCCGAATGAGTAACTTCGGAGCCAGGGAATTCCTCGAAGAACCAGTACAACTCTGGGAAAGGGCCCCTCACCCCGAAGGTAGACATCAACCAAAGGGACCTCAAAGGTACAGCAGGAGCCATTAAGGAGCCTCTGACATTTCGCCCGCACACCCTGCACGCTGCCCTCGTACGCATTCTGACGCGCCGCCACTGGCTACGGCTTGTCATGTAGGGCTATGCTCGCCTCAGCTCGTGGCCCGAGGAGCCTGCAGGCGGCTAGGGGCCCCCACACCCGAGAGTACGGATATCCGTCCGTACACGTGTCACAATCTGAAGGGTTCACCCCCTCTTATATATATCAGGGGAATGGCCATCATTTGGGAGGCTCTCTTTTTTTTTTCTATCTTCCTTCCGCTCTCAAGAGAACACGGCAGACAAGAACCTTTTGCCCTTACTACTCCCTTTCCACCCCCTAAAGCACTGACTTGGGCGTCGGACGCTCGTCCCCGGAAAATCACTCCGGGGACCTCCTAACCCCTATTTTCTGGGTGTTTTCAGGCATGGTACTCCTGGGGAATCTCCACAACGGGGCACTCCCCCATACTGGAAGACCTTCTTGGCTTCACCATGTCTCATGACAAAGATGCTACCGGTCGCCATTTGGCGCCATCTGTGGGAAACTCACTCCCAGGTCCCTGTTGAAACTTGGTGTTCTAAGGACAAGGGGCTTTCGAGGTCCCTATCCACGCCAGAGGTTCATCCGGCAACCGAACAATTGCAGCAAGGACTTCCCTACTCGAGGACGAACATCCTCTGACTGTTACCATGGCCTTCCTACATGAGTTCCCACGCTCTGTCGTGGCCGAAATGACGTAGTAGTAAGACCGAAGATGGCCGTACCCAAATTCGGGCCGAAGGACCTCCTCACCAGTACCTCGTCGGAGAGGAGTCCCATGTCAATTCACAGGAATTTGGGAAGCGAAGATCAGCAAAACGAGTCCTCGGCGGGAAGCATACCTCTCAGAACATAACCGGTGGGAGAAATGTGGTCAGAACGATCTGGAGCTCGCCGTCAAAGAAGTTCTTCACCCGAAGAAAAGTCGCCATCTCCTCGGCAGCCAGGTCAGATACCCATTGCTCCAAAACACCATCTACGCCTTGGTACTCACAGGAAAAGGGTTGCGACCTTACTTCCAAGAACATGCTGTTACTGTCTAGAGTAACCTGCCTCTGCGCAACGTCATGAAAAGAGTAGAGAATTTGGGAAGATTATCAAAATGGTGCATCAAACTCGGAGAGTACGACACCCTGTATGAGCCGAGAAAGGAAATGAAAGCCCAGGCCCTAGCAAGCTTCAATACCGAAGTCCCAGGAGTAGAAGATGCTGAAACCAACGAGAAAAATCGAGCAAAGGTAGATCTAGAGTGGAAACTCCTTGTCAATGGAACCTCAAAGCGCAGAACATCAGGGCACTGGAATAGTCCTTCTGGGGCCCGAGGCCAGGGAGGCCACTAAAGTAATCAAATTGGTTACCAAAGTGTTGGGCCATCCGAGCATGGCAACGCTAAGTATACCAACCTCAAACAAAGGGTGGAAAGATCCTACAAAGAGGTATCTCACAACCAAAGGGTCCCGAAAGTCCTCATTAAGTGGCGAAAAGTGCGAAAATGTTCTAGACGATATTTCCTAATTAAAGAGTGATCATACCAACAAGGGTACGCAAGACCGTTACAGAGATGTATCGGTAAAAAGGGTGCAAGACAATTCATCCAAAAAGTGTGAAAATGGCCAAAGACACGCCAGCACCCGAAGGCTGCCTTCGGAGTAGATAACCCCGGCAGAATGCCTTTGCCCCTTCGCAGTATGGGGCATAAACCTCATCAGCCCACTCCTGATAGCACCTGGAGGAGTGAAGTTCTACGTAATGGCAGTAGACTACTTCATTAAGCGGGTGGAGGCAGAGCCCCTGGCAACTATTTCCGCAAAGGATATACAAAAGTTCGTTTGGAAGAACATGATTTGCAGGTTTGGCATACCAACGGTGACAATGGCCGATAATGGTTCCCAGTTTACAGACAAGGGATTCCAAGAATTCATCACCAACTTCGAAATAAAATCACACTTCGCCCCGCTAGCTCAGCCCTAGCGCAACGGACAAGTAGAGGTAGCCAACAGAACTGTAAAGGAGGGACTGGAAAAGAGGTAAGGGGAAGTAAAGGGAGAATGGCCAGTAGAACTTCCTAGTGTACTGAGGAGTTATGAGACAACACCCCGATGGGCCATGGGGGTGACACCTTCTTCACTTATCTCCAGTACAGAGGTCATTATCCCTTGAGAGGTAGTATGGCCATCAGCTAGATTATAAGTGTTCGGCGAAAGAGGAAAAAGACCTCAGGTTGAGAATTAAGCTCGACCTAGTTGACGAACACAGAAAAGTGGCCGAGCCTAGAATAAAAGCCTTTCAACAAAAGATGGCCATGAGCGCAAACCCGCGTGATATGCCAAAAGGAATTTTAGGCAAAGAGACATCATCTGCCAAAAGGCCGAGCTTGAACCCCGAAAACCTTCCCATGGGGTACTTCGGCCAAACTAGAAAGGCCTTACGTTGTCCTAGACGAGGTCCAAAAGGGAGTATACAAGCTTGGTGACACCGAAAGGGGAAAACTGAAAAATACATGGCACCCGGATGCCTTAAAAGAAATTCTATACTTAGAATTTTTGGGAGAAATTCTACAAGTTAGAAAATTTCTCAAAATAAAGAAGTTTTCCCCTATCTAAGAGTACTCGCCAAGCGCGTACTCCCGAAAGTCATGTTTCCTTCTGAAGCTGATTGGGTTATATGCCCAAAAAAGGAGAAGTCTGTCGAAGTACGGCCAATGAGGGCAGCCTAAAATTGGCCTAAGGGAACTTTGTTGACAACGAACGTTTGCCCAAAGGTTGGCGGCTGAAACGAGCAAAATGTATCTTTCCAAATGATGGCCTAAGGCCTCATCGTTGTGAGTCATGATGACTGTTGAGGAGACTTCTAGGAGGAAGAACGCCTGGAAGGTTGATCGCCCCAAGGAGAGTACCTGAAAAGCTGGTAAACAGGGTTAGGAGGCCCCCGGAGTGTTTTTCCGGGGGGGGAGCCTCCGACGCCCAAGTCAGTGGTGGCCGGAAGAAGGAGAAAGTCACTAGCTCAAAGAGAAAGGCAGAAAAGTCTCGCCTGGTATTTTCTCAGGGTGTGGGAGCTGTATATCCGGCCTGCCAACCTCCTGTCAAGTATTTATTTCCTGTATATATAGGAATACCTAGCCCGTTCAGATCATGACACGTGTGCGGTCGGATGCTCCTGAACGTCTGGGCGTAGGGGACAGATAGTTGGTAACTAGATGGCCTCGAGCCTTGTGCTGAGACGGGCCATGATATGATTCTGATGGCGTCTGCGCGTCAGGGCGACTTTTTACGTCTGTGGTGGGACGTGTCAGAGGCTTCCTTAAATGCTTCCTTAAATGCGCCTGCCGTACTCCCGAGGTCCCTAGGCGAGGTCGTCCTCTAGTTCGGACAGAGCCTCTTCGGGAAGCCTACCCTCAGTTCGGGGGTTCCCAGTTCCAGGGGGTTCCGCCTTCGGGGATATCATATTCGGGCAGCAATGTCTGGTGCCACTTTTCCGAAGGCGTGCTGTTCACAACCTTGGGGGGCGAATGGAGTCCTCAAGTTTTACTGGCGTGCCGAGGCTCGGAGCTCTCAGGCTATCTCCCGAGGTGGATGATTCCACCTATTCCCGGGAAGCGCCAGTTCTTCTGGCCATTGTTGTGGCAGGGTATTCGGCCAGAGTGAGGCGATAGCCTTTGGCTATCACATGCCCCCCTCTGGAAAGCCGAAGTGAAGACTTCGGTTTGCATCTCTTTCCGAGGTTGCCGTTGGGAGTCTCGTTGGGAAGCATAACCTGTTCCGAGGTCGCACCTTTTGCCCGAGGGTCTGGGCTGTTCGGCCTTGGCCTATTCTTTGGTGTCTCCGAGGCAAAGCTTGTACCGAAGATACACCTCTTGCCCAAAAGTCATGGGCTGTTCAGCCATAGCCTGTCTCTTGGTTCCTCGAGGTGGCCTGGTTTTTATTTCAGCAGGTCTGATGGCCAAGCGTGTCAGACTGAGCGGCGCGTCTCCATTTCTCAGGGATGTCAAACGACGTGTCCCAATCAGGAGGCGTGTCCCGGTTTTCCAGGCACGTTTGGGGAGGCACGTCCCCCATTTCTGCGCAGCGGTTGACACGTGGCTTCTTGCCATTGGAGGGGAGGCGCGTCATTTACAGAGGGCGGGCCTTTTCGGGTGCAGCGGGCAGTTACGGCGACGGTTCGCCTCCAATGGGTACTTATGATGTTCTTTCGGTTACCCACCTTTGGCTTATAAATAGCCCATTCCATCATAAGTCCCACTTACTCTTTTTCTGCTCTTTTTCTGCTCTCTCTCTGCTTTGCCCTCTGTTCTTGCGTTTTATCTTGCTTTCTGTGGCGGAGCTTCTTTAATCAGAGCTTTTCCTACCAACTTTCACGACGGCATCCTCAAGCAAATCTTTTGGTGGGTTTTGATTTTCAGAGTACTCTGATTCCTCTATTTTTCTGAGTTTTTCTGGAAAACTGTTGTTTTTTCCAAACTCGTCTTCTGAGTTTTTTCTGGAAACTATTTTCTTTTCCATCTCAAACTCTTTTTCATGTCTGCGATGCCTGTTCCTGAGAGCTGGAAACCTCTTCTGGCCCATCCTTGCTGTACCACCCCCGAAAAACTAGAGAGGTGGAAGAAAAAATTCTTTCTTCCGTCTTATGCTGTGACCAGACTGCCTCGTTCTAGCCATTTTGCTTTTTCAAACCGTGGCGACGAGGTTACCGTCTTCCGAGCCCAACTGAAGGCCGGACTTCGGTATCCTCCCCCGAAGGTGGTTTGCGAGTTCTGCCAATTCCATGGCATTGCTGTGAACCAGCTTCCCCCGAACGCGTACTGCTATTTTAACGCCTACCTCTGCATGTGTGGCGTGTTCGCGATAGAGCCCCACTTCATCATTTTCATGCAGTACTACAAGCTCTATGTGGTCCCGAAGGGTGGCTTCTATTTCCTGCTGCCTCGGGGATCCGGGAGCAAAAAATTCACCTTCACCTTCGACACGAAGGATAGCTGGCGGGGGTGGCAGCCTAAGTTCTTTTTCCTCAAGGTGGATAAGAACTGGTCTGATGCCCCGACCAGGTGGGCTCAGGGAGTGTTGAACGCAGACGTCGTTGATCCGAGGATGCTGCTGACCCCACCGTTGGCTTCCGTGTTCGCGGATTTCGACGCCCGCATTCGGGCAGTCGCTGACTGGGCTCCCGAGGTCTCTCTTCGTGCTCTTTACCCCTTTCCTATCAACTGGAGGTTGATGACCGAAGAAGTCCTTCGGGAGCTGAAAGTGGTTAAGGAGCACGTGACTGACCTCAATATGCCCGCTCCCGCCATCGCCGGGAAAGACTCCTGGCTGGTCAAGCTCCTTGAGGGGGAGACTTCTTTCGAAACTTTTGCCGAAAGTGAGTAATCTTCCATCCCTTTATACTTTTTCCTCGGACTTACGCTGATATTTCTTCTCTTTTTCAGAGATGGGCGATGGGGCTGCCGCTTATTACAAGGCCCTCTTTTTTGGCCAAGTGGAGAAGGGGGAGCAGACAAAGAAGGCGGCTTCCCGAAGAAGGAAGACGACAGGGCCGGGACCCTCGGCGAAGCGAGCTAGGAAGGCTCTCCAGCCTTCTCAGCCAGAGCTTTTGGAAGAAGAAGCTGGCGAAGACGCTGGTCTTGTTGAAATTCCACCGGCCGAGGTCCCCGCTACTTCCGCCGAGGTGCCTCCTCTCGACCTCGAGGCCCCCAGAAACACTGTAGTGGTAGAAGTACCCACCGCCGAGGAGCGGTACCGGCAGAAGGGTAAGGGTCTTTCTTCCGAGGGGCCCGAGGATCCCGAGGACACTGTCTCCGAGGTTCTTCCAGGTATGCCTTTAGGTGAAGTTCAGCTCCTTTTCCTTTCGCGAATTTTTCTTCTGCTCCTAACTTCCTTCCTACTTTCAGAGGAGCCCCTTGCTGCTGGCTGGAGGGCCATTCATGAGAGGAAACGAGCCCTCCGCGATGCCATAATCCTTGAGGGGAAGATCCCCTTGGAGCCCTTTTGGACAATCACGGAGGATATGGATTTGCTCTCCGACGATTGTCCAAAAATGACAAAGGAGATTTGGAAGGGGATGACCACTGACGCCTCCTTCCGGGCCATTGCGGCGGCTCAGCCGGGGGATAATACCCTCGCCGCAAAAGTCACCGTGCATGCTGCTCAGGTATAGTCTTTACACTTTTTTCCTCAATTTTCTAAGTGTTTAGACTTGTAATAACCTGCACTTTTGCCTTGCCGTAGCTGCTGGAGTACGCTGGTTATCTCCGAGTTCGGGTGGCCAGACGGGCTGCCTCCAAGGATGCGACTTCGCGGGAACTCAGTGAAGCGAAGGCTTCGCTTGCGAAGGTGATCGCCAGCAACCAGCAGCTGACAGCGGATTGTTCTCAGCAACTTGCTGCCGTTCGGGAGGAGTTCTCGAAGAAAAGAGAAGAACTTGAAAACGACTCCTCCCGGAAGATTGCCGACCTCGGCGACCAAGTAAAGGGGCTGCTCGCCGCCAACGAAGATCTTGTCAAGGACAAGGCTGTTTCTGACAGTCTTGCGTCGAGGTTGACGGACGAGAACAACGCTCTTCAAGCCGAGGTCGAGGCTCTGAAGAAGGAGTCCGGAGAGACGCTGGGGATAAGCGAGCTCGAAGAGGAGGTTGCTGAGCTGAGGGACGAGGTCAATGTCCTTGGCGTTCAAAAACGTACTTCTGATAACATGGCCAAGGTCGCCTTTCAGGACGGCTTCTGCCTCGCTCGGCACCAGGTGCTGTAGAGGTTCCCAGATTTGGACCTCTCTTTTCTGGAGGGCCTAAATATTCCTGAGGGACCTCGGTGGCAGTGGTCCAAGGTCGAGCATCTGAAGCTTCCTGGTCTTCGTCCGCCCGGCTCTCCCTAGTTTGTTTTAGGGCTCCTCTTATTTTTCTCCTTCGTGCTCCTTCTTTGGACACTTCTTTTGTAAGGCAGCGTTTGCTCTAAATGAACAATCTTTTCGGCTAAGTCCTTTCTTGCAAGTTTCTTTATTTCCACTGTCCCGAACATGTTTGCTCAAGAGACTTTCGGAAAACCTGTAACCAAAGAAACTTTTTACCTTCCTTTATCCCGAGTGTGCTCGCTCAAGAGACTTTCTGGAAAGTTTGCAAAAATTTGGCTAAGTCTTTTGCATGCTTTTTGTTTCCTTTTATCCCGAACATGTTTGCTCAAGGGACTTCGGAAAACCTGCGACCAAAGAAACTTTTTACCTTCCTTTGTCCCGAGTGTGCTCGCTCAAGAGACTTTCTGGAAAGTTTGCAAAAATTTGGCTAAGTCTTTTGCAGGATTTTTGTTTCCTTTTATCCCGAACATGTTTGCTCAAGGGACTTCGGAAAAGTTTCAGCCAAATTTTTCTGTCTTCCTATTGTCCCGAGCATATTTGCTCAAGGGACTTAGGAAAATTTTCACGAGATTGCTCATTTCCCTCTTTCCCGAGCATGTACGCTCAAGGGTGTTTGGAAATTATCTCTGCTTTTCTTTTGGCGTGCACTATTACGAGATTCTTGCTTACCCTTTTTTCCGAGCATAGTGGCTCAAGGGCCTTCGGGAAGTCACATCTGCTTTTTTCGTGGCGAGCACCTTCGCGGAATTCTGTCTTGGACAATTTGGTATACTTAAGAATTTTTCTCAAGACCATTCTGTACTTAGAGTATTTCTTGTACAATATATCTCTTCCGCTCAACCTTAGGCGTAGAATTTTTTCAAGGCGTCTGAATGCCAAGTGTTTTTCAATTCTACGCCTTCGGCGTCGCCAAGCCTATACACGCCTTTCCGTACTTCGGCGAGAACCAGATAAGGTCCTTCCCAATTTGCGCGAAGTACGCCGTGAGATGGCCTTCGGGGTGCAAAGTCGGCCTTTCGGAGAACGAGGTCTCCTTTTTTGATTTCTTTTGGCCTGGCTTTTAGGTTGATCGCCGCGGCCACTCTTTGCTGGAAAGCTTTTCTTCTCAGCCCGGCTATTTCTCTGTGTTCGGTCACAAGGTCGAGCTTAGTTCTCAGACCGAGGTCATTTCCACCTTCACCAAATACTTGCACCCGTATTGAAGGCTGAACTATCTCTATTGGGATAATGGCCTCTGTTCTGAAGACGAGTGAGAAGGGAGTTTCCCCTGTGGCTCTTCGTGGCGTCGTTCGGTAGCTCCACAATACACTTTGGAGTTCTCCTGGCCATTTCCCCTTGGCTTCCCCAAGTCTCTTTTTCAGGCCATCTTTTATGGTCCTGTTTGATACTTCCACCTGCCCATTGCTTTGGGGGTGAGCTACTGGGGCGAAGTGCATCTTTATTCCAAGGTCGCTGATGAATTCCTGGAATCCTTTGTCTATGAACTGGGATCCATTATCAGCTACTAGTACCCTCGGTATGCCAAATCTGCATACGATGTTTTTCCATACGAACTTCTGCACTTCTTTTGCCGAGATAGTTGCTAGTGGTTCTGCCTCTACCCACTTTGAGAAATAGTCCACTGCTACCACACAGAATTTCACGCCTCCCGGTGCTGTGGGGAGTGGCCCAATGAGGTCTATACCCCAGACTGCGAAGGGCCAAGGATATTCTGCCGATGTTACCATTTCTGAGGGTATCCTCTGGATTTTTGCATGTCTCTGGCAACTACCGCACTTCTGGACGAACTGCCTTGCGTCCTTTCTCAGGGTAGGCCAGAAGTATCCTTGGCGGAGTATCACTGCTGCAAGGGCATCAGTTCCAATGTGCGAGCCGCACATGCCTTCGTGAACTTCTTCGAGAACCATCTCAGTATCCTCTTCGCCCACATATCTCTGCAGCGGATTTGCATATCCTTGCCGATATAACTCTTCACCAATCAGGAAGAATCTTCCGGCACGTCTTCGCAGTCTTGCAGCATTGCCAGCGTCTTCGGGAAGCTCATTCTCTGTGAGGTATTTCTTTATGGGGTCCTTCCACCCTGTTCCCGAGGACGTTACGCTTAGCACAGAGATGCTTGGATGGTCTAGCACCTCGGTGTATGTTTTGGACTTCGCTAAGCAATCTGCCTCAGTGTTATTCCGCCGGGGTACATTTTCGATCCGCACGGCGTCAAACTCTTGGATGAGTTTTGTTACCAGCTCGTGGTATTTTGCCAAGATTGGGTCCTTCGCCCCATAATCTCCTGCCGTCTGCCGAACTACCAGCTGCGAATAGCTGTGAGCCCTTAAGTTTCTCACGCCAATCTTTCTGGCCAAGCGTAATCCCGCTATGAGGGCTTCATACTCAGCCACATTATTGGTGACGTTGAAGCTGAACTTGATAGCCTTCACCACCTCTAGGCCTTCGGGTCCTCTGATAACTATTCCAGCTCCCTGGTGTTCGGACCCCGAGGCTCCATCAACATGCAAGGTCCATTCTGGCTCACCTTCTTTCGGATCTGGGTGGCTCTCCTCAGTGGTGGGTATTTCGGCGATAAAATCTGCCAATTCTTGGGCTTTTATGGCCTTCCGAGGCTCATAGGTGATTTCGTGTTCGCCAAGCTCTATGCACCACTTGGAGAGCCTTCCCGAATGATCAACTCTCTTCATAACATCCCGTAGTGGTAGACTACTTCGGACGATGATGGGGTGAGCCTGGAAATATGGTCGCAGTCTTCTTCCTGCAAGCACCAAGGCATATATAGCTTTTTGAAGCAAAGGGTACCTGACTTCGGCGCCATGCAGGGACTTGCTGACGTAGTAGACCGGCCATTGTTTCGGCCCTTCTTCTTTTATCAGGACCGAGCTCACGGCCTTTTCTGTGACGGCGAGGTAGAGTACGACGGGTTCTCCCTCCCGAGGTTGTCGCAGAGTCGGCAGGCTGGCCAGGTAGACTTTGAGTTCTTCCCAGGCCTTTTGGCAATCTTCATCCCAGGGATGATTGTTTCTTCCGAGGTTGCCTTCCATCTTTGCTGCCTTTGTGATGACTTTGAAGAAAGGTCTACACCTATCTCCGTACCTGGAAATAAACCTGCTCAGAGAGGTTATTCTTCCGGTTAGTCTCTGCACGTCTTTGACTGTGGCAGGAGTTCGGAACTCAAGTAGAGCCTTAATCTTCTCAGGATTGGCATCGATGCCTCTTTCGGATACCATGTACCCAAGGAATTTTCCCGACGTCACCCCGAAGATACACTTCTCGGGGTTAAGGTGAATCCCAAAGGCTCTGAGCTTTTGGAAGGTTTCCTCCAAATCTGCAACGTGGTAGCCGGGCAGCTTGCTTTTTACTATCATATCATCAACATATACTTCCATGTTTCTCCCCATTTGGTCCTTAAAGACCTTGTTCATCAGTCTCTGGTAGGTGGCTCCTGCATTTTTCAGCCCGAAGGGCATTCTGATATAGCAGTACGTTCCTCCCTCGATGATGAAGGCAGTTTTCTCTTCATCTTCGGGGTCCATCCTTATCTGATGGTAGCCGCTGAAGGCATCTAGGAAGCTCAGGAGCCCGTATTCGGCCGTTGAATCTACCAGTTGATCTATTGGCGGGAGGGGAAATGAGTCTTTCGGGCAAGCATCGTTCAAGTTTCTGAAATCAATGCACATCCGGAGTTTGCTGCTACCTTCTTTTGTGGGAATGACCACGTTGCTTAACCATTCGGGGTATTTGACCTCCTTGATAACTTCAGCATCCAATAGGCGCTGGACTTCGGTTCTCACGAAGTTGCTTTTGTGGGCTGAGATGCTTCGTTTCTTTTGCCTGATAGGTTTTGCTTCCGGGCTTACTTTGAGGCTGTGCTGTATTATGCCAGGGTTCACTCCTGGCATGTCTTTCGGCGAGTAGGCAAACAGATCTTTATTTTTCAGCAGAAAGGATACAAGAATTTCCTTATCACCTTTGGCCAAGCTCTTCCCTATTCGGGTAGATTGTCCTGGGACAAGATCTACTGCTTCCATTTCTGCTTCTGCGGGATCTCTTTCTTTGCCTTTCTCCTGCGCCTTTGCCTCCACTATTTGTGTAGAGTTGTCTGCCGGAGCCTTTCGTGCTTTCACACACACCTTTCTTACCTCGGCTTGGTCGATAAAGACCTCTGCATCTCCATCCTTGGTGGCGAATGTGACAGTCAAGTACTTCACATCGGGGCGAATGTGCAGGTTCCCCTGAGTCTTCCTTCCAAGGATGGCGTTGTACGAAGACGGGACCTCCATGACGATGAATCTTGCCATTGTGGACGCGTACAACTCAGCCGCTCCGTCTACCGAAGTGCCTTTTATCATTAAAGGGAGGTCGATCCATCCGAGGACGGGTAGTTCCGATGGTCCAATGCCGAAGGTGGGCGTGGTGACAGGTTTAAGTTCGCTGCTGGAGATGCCCAAGCTCAGCAGTAAGTGCGAGAACAGGACGTCAGTATTTGAGCCATCATCGAGCAACACTCTTTTGACGTCCCAGTTCCCTATTCTCGCCATTATCAGCAGCGGGTCGTCGTGGGGGAAGACGATGGTGGAGCCATCTTTGCGAGCCAATTTCTTTGATGGACTTTGATACTCCATAACCGCAACTTCTCTGGCCTTCCGCTTTCTTTCCGAGGATGGGAGCCCCGTGGTAATGGTTTGGATGACCCCTACTGGAGGTGGAAGGCGCCTTTTTGGACTTCTGTTTCTCCGCCTGTCTGAGTCATAGTCCTCGTTTTCGGCCCTCTCTTCCTCCTCTTTTCTGCCTTTTGCGGAGGGCATCCGCAGGTATTTGCGAAGCTGGCCCTGTTTGATCAGCGACTCTATGTACTTCTTCAGCTGGAAGCAGTCTTCGGTGTCATGACCGTGGTCGCGATGAAACTGGCAGAACTTCTTGGCATTCTTCTTATTATCGGCGGCCATGGCCTTTGGCCGCCGAATCTGCATCCCTTGCCTTTCCAGCGCCATGAGAATGTTGGTCCGTGTCGTGCTCAAGGGTGTGAAACTTTGAGGTTTCTTTCCTCGCATTCGCCGTGGTCGGCCTGTGTGTTCAGAAAGATGCCGAGCTTGCTGGCTAGACCCTTCGGCGCGGTGATGATCAGACTTCGGCCCCGCCATCCTCAATTCCTCGGCTGTCATGTGCTGCTCTGCCCTTCGGTAAAATTCTCCGAGGGTCTCCGGGGGGTCCTTTGAGAACTCGTAGAACAGCTGTGAGTCACGCCGAAGGCCCCGTGTCATAGCGAGGATGCGGATTTCGGGCCGGAAGTCCGGGACGCTGAGTGCTTCCCTGTTGAATCGTTCGACATAGTCTCGGATCGTCTCTCCGTTTCTCTGCTCTATGTCGAACATCTGCACAGGCATTTTGGCCGTCTGCTCCCAATGAACTGCTGGGTAAAGGCTGTGGACAACTCCTGAAACTCAGTGATAGTCCCTGGGGGCAAAGAATTGTACCATGCTGTTGCTGGGCCCGTGAGGGTGACTTCAAAGCATTTGCACATGGTAGCATCATCAGCTCCGTGCATTATCATGCTCCGCCTGTACTTCGTCAGATGGGCCTGTGGATCAGTCCGGCCATCATAGATCTCCAGCCTAGGCACTCTGAAGTCGCCTGGCATAGCTGCCTCAACGACGGTACGAATAAATGGGGAGCCATCTTCGCATAATGCCCCCGACAGCCTGTCCCAAACGGGTTTTCTGGTCACTTGCTTCGCCACTCTGTCCAGCCGTGCCAATATCCTTTCCATAAGCGCAGTGGCGCTAGGACCATTTTCGCGGGAGGGAGATCGACGGCGCCTTTTCGGGGAGCGAGTTCGGCGCGGAGGGGTCGGGGACCTCGCCTCGGGCAACGAACTGCTTCGCTGTGAGACTCTCAGTCGCTTGGACCCGGTTTGTCCCACAGGCCGTTTCCCGAGGGCTATATCTTCTGTGGATGATTCTCCGCGAGGCTCTCCACTTCCTGAACTGCGGTGTGTAGACTTGGGGCTTCTCTCCCGAGGGCGTGCTGATGAGGAGGGTTTCTGGGCCCGTGACTGCTGTGGCCATCTTCGGTCGATCTGCTGAGTCATTTCAGCAACGACCGAGCGCTGAAAGTCCCTCAAGAAGCTCATGGTGATTACCAGAGGGCGGTCCTCCTCGGGCGTAGAAGTCTCTGGGAGTGTCTGCTCAGCAGCCGGTTGTATCTCAGGCGCGGACGAGGACCTTGGGAGTCCCTTGTCCTTAGAACGCCGAGTCTCAACGACGGCAATCTGCGAGCGGGTTCCCACAGACGGCGCCAAATGATGGCCTAAGGCCTCATCGTTGTGAGTCATGATGACTGTTGAGGAGACTTCTAGGAGGAAGAACGCCTGGAAGGTGGATCGCCCCAAGGAGAGTACCTGAAAAGCTGGTAAACAGGGTTAGGAGGCCCCCGGAGTGTTTTTCCGGGGGGGGAGCCTCCGACGCGCAAGTCAGTGGTGGCCGGAAGAAGGAGAAAGTCACTAGCTCAAAGAGAAAGGCAGAAAAGTCTCGCCTGGTATTTTCTCAGGGTGTGGGAGCTGTATATCCGGCCTGCCAACCTCCTGTCAAGTATTTATTTCCTGTATATATAGGAATACCTAGCCCGTTCAGATCATGACACGTGTGCGGTCGGATGCTCCTGAACGTCTGGGCGTAGGGGACAGATAGTTGGTAACTAGATGGCCTCGAGCCTTGTGCTGAGACGGGCCATGATATGATTCTGATGGCGTCTGCGCGTCAGGGCGACTTTTTACGTCTGTGGTGGGACGTGTCAGAGGCTTCCTTAAATGCTTCCTTAAATGCGCCTGCCGTACTCCCGAGGTCCCTGGGCGAGGTCGTCCTCTAGTTCGGACAGAGCCTCTTCGGGAAGCCTACCCTCAGTTCGGGGGTTCCCAGTTCCAGGGGGTTCCGCTTTCGGGGATATCATATTCGGGCAGCAATGTCTAGTGCCACTTTTCCGAAGGCGTGCTGTTCACAACCTTGGGGGGCGAATGGAGTCCTCAAGTTTTACTGGCGTGCCGAGGCTCGGAGCTCTCAGGCTATCTCCCGAGGTGCATGATTCCACCTATTCCCGGGAAGCGCCAGTTCTTCTGGCCATTGTTGTGGCAGGGTATTCTGCCAAATTGAGGCGATAGCCTTTGGCTATCACCAAAGTCCCCTGACCGAAAGTGGTCAGGATAGCTGGAAAACAAAAATTACTCAAAAGAGTTAACCAAATTATGAAGGAAAATTTATTGAAGAAGGTCCTGGTACAAGGAGAGGGTTACAAGAAGAAAAATATAAAGAAAAATCTAAAGAACCCCAGCGTCATGGGAAGCTCCGGCTCCTATGTCTTTAGCCACCGTCTTCGGTGCAGGAAGAGGAGAAGCCGGTAGGTTGAGGAGCTCGACCTTCGACCAAGTCCACCGTGGCCCCTCTGGAATATCCAGGGCAGCCAAAAAGGAAAGGTCGTGGTTCGGATTTTCCTTCAGAACTTGGTGACGAGCTAGGCAGAAGCTGTCCTGAAAGGCAACCTTGGTCGCCTGAACGGCCTTGTCTTTCTCGATGTCCAAGTCATTAACCTCATTCTGGAGACCCGCAACCTCCTTCTCCTACTCCTTTATCTTCTTCTTCTTCTTTGAATCCTTCTTCAGCGAGTCGACCTTGGCTCAAAGTTTGGCGTTCTCAGCAAGAGCCTTCATCAAGAGAGTAGCTTCTTCTTTTTTCTCCTTCTGAATGGCCTCGTTTGCCGAGGTTAAGCTCACAACCTTCTCACCAAGGTCGGACATCTTCTTGGAGAAACCCTTCAAGAGCTTCTCTTGGCCCTTCAAGAATTCCTCCCAAAGATTGGCAACCTTCTCCATGGCTATTCGGCTCAACTCGGTGTTCGTCACAACCGAGTTAGCGCAGAAGACCCTGGCCTTCACTAATTTATCTTCGGCCCAAGCTCGAATCGAAGACTGCTTTGCCGCCCAAGCTCGAAGGTATCCACTATACCCCAGGAGCTACAGAAAAGAAAGTACTTAGTGAAATTTATACAAGGAAAGCCAAAACACTTCGACAAAAAGTAGGGGGGGAACAAAGAGGCCTGGAGAACTACTTGGGTAGCATGCTCAGAAACCTTAGCAACAAGAGCGTCCTCGGAGGCACACTCCTCAGCAACTGCCTTGAAGGAGGCCTGAGTAAGCATGCCCCTCGCCATCTGGGGAGCCATTTCCCGAAAATCCTCGGAGAACAGATTCATGTCCTCCGTGAAAGACTAGAACGGCTCCCTTGGAACCTTGTCCTTCGGAATGTGGGAATCTCGAAGGGCCCGCCTTCAAGCATGCTCAACCATCCAAGCTGACAATGCCAGATCCCCTGGAAAGTTAAAAACGTAAGTCAGACAAAGCTCCTTAACTATGTGAGTTATGAGGATACGAGTACTAGAAAGGGGTAGGAGACAAACCGGGCACAACCTCAGCAACGTTGTCATCGGAGTTCCGGACCTCCTCCACGTCGGTAGGAATTTGTTTGCTTTTGTCTCTTCAGCATTTTTCCAACTCCTTGGCAGAAGGACTCCCTGCCAGGGAGCCCAAAAGATCCACCGACATGGCGGGACTTAAAGCAGCAGCAATAGTAACCACCCTGGTAGAAGCCTCGGTGGTAGTTTCAGGCTCAACGGGAGTTCCAGGCGGCGGGAGTTTCAGGCTTGGTGGAAGTTGCAATGTCACCGCCGACCTCCGCCACATCCTCCAGGGATGGAAGAAGGGTGTCCTTCTTCACCTTCTTGGCCAAAGACGGTCCGCTCCCAGTAGTCTTACGCCTTTTGGAAACGCCCTTCTTCGTTTGTTCCCCCTTCTCGGCCTGACCGAGGAAGAGAGACTTATAGTAGGCAGCAGACTCATCGCCCATCTCTGAAAAAGAGGGAAAATATCAGTGTGAGTCCAGATACATACTTATACTGAAGATTTCAAAAGGAAAGTTACTTTCGAAAAAGGCTGCGTAAGTGAGCTCCCCCCGAAGGAGCTTCACTACCCAAGACTCCTTCCCCTCGACGGCAGGAGCTGGCATGCCGAGATCCGTCTTATGCTCCTTAACGGCCCCCAACTCCCGAAGGACCTCCTCAGTCATAAGCCTCCAATTTATGGGGAAGGGGTAGAGGGAGCGTAGGGGGACCTCGGCATCCCAGTCAGCGATAGCACGGATACGTTTGTCGAAGACCGCAAACCTCACCGCCAACTCGGGAGTTAGCAACTTCTTGGGATCCATGACATCCGTCTCCGCATTCCCCCGAGCCCACTTAGTCGGAACAGGCGACTAGGCCTCCGCCACCTTTAGCAAGAAGAACTTCCTTTGCCACCCTCACCAGCTATCCTTGGTAGCAAAGGTGAACATGAATTTTTTGCTCCCAGATCCCCGAGGTAGCATGAAATAAAAACCGCCCTTCGGGACCGGATAGAGCTTGTAGTACTGAATGAACAGGATAAAATGGGGTTCTACCCCGAAGACCCTGCACATGCAGAGAAAAGCGTTAAAATAGCAGTATGAGTTAGAAGGAAGCTGATTCACGGCTATGCCATGAAATTGGCGAAAGTCACAAATCATCTTCGTAGGGGGAAACCGAAGTCCGGCCTTTAGTTGGGCTCAAAAAATGGTAACCTCATCGTCCTGATTCATAAAGCTAAAGTGACCGAGGTTAGGTAACCTTGTGGTGGCGTAAGAGGGAAGGAAAAATTTGGTTGTCCACTTCTCTAATTTCCTAGAAGTGGAGCAACAAGGGTGAGACATAAGAGGTTGCCAGCTCTCGGGGATAGATGAAGACATGGTTGGCCAAAAAAGAGACTTCGGAAAGAAGAAAAATGACTTCGGGAAGCTAGAAGAAAAGCAAAAATTGAAGGATTTCTAAAGTTGGAACCCACCAAAAGTCTTGCCGAAATCAGGGTTTGTAGATGCCGTCGCGAAAAGTGGCCGGAAGTGGCACCGCCGTTAATACCGCCGCAAAGAAGGAAGACAAGGTGCAAAAGCAAACGGGAGCAAAGTGAAAGCAAAAAAAAATAAATGAAAAGAATGACGGAAGGAGGCTTATATAGATCAAGGAAGGGTAGCCGGAGGGGCGTCATAATTGCTTCGCGAGGGCAAAACGTCACCATAATTGCCCTTCGTACGCAAAAAGACATGCCCACTGTAACTAGCGTGACTAACCCCAACCAGCACCTGCCACGTGTCGCTCGTGGCCAGAAACTAGGACACATTTTCTGACATCCCAAAAACCCGGGCACGCCACTCCAGACTGACACGCCTAGTTTCAAGACGCGATGGTCCAACTAGCCTATGGCAGGAAAAAGTAAACAACTTCGTATCTCAAGAACACCAAGGGGTAGACAAGTGATACTTGTCCGAACAAGGCTTATCCTTAGGCGGCAAAGTGCCTCCCCGATGAACGTCAAGCTCCGAGTCCCGAAAAGTGCCGCCAAAAAGGACCACTAGCCGAAGCCACCACTCCAGCTTTCGGAGGGGGGGCATGTGATAGCCAAAGTCCTATCGCCCCGGTCACCTGAGGACCCCGAAAGAGGGAGTCAAACTCCTGAGGTACATGATCTCGGTAGCACGCCAACACCAACCTCGGAGTATCGCCTCCATCGGGAAGGCAACCGAACCAACTTCGGGGGAAAAGGACCCGCCACCTTCTGCTGGATAAAGCCCACAAAAGGAGTAACTTCAAAGCCAGGGAATTTCCTGAAGAACCAGTATAACTCTGGGAAACGGCCCCTCAGACATCAACCAAAGGGACCTCGAAGGTACGGCAGGAGCCATTAAGGAGCCACTGACATTTCTCCCGCACACCTTGCACGCCGTCCTCGTACGCACTCTGACATCCCCCACTGCCTATGTCTTGTCATGTAGGGCTATGCTCACCTCAGCTCGTGGCCCGAGGAGCCTGCAAGCGGCTCGGGGCCCCCACACCCGGGAGTACGGATGGTATCCGTTCTTACACGTGTCACAATCTGAAGGGTTCATCCCCTCTTGTATATATCAGGGGAATGACCATCATTTGGGAGGGGCTCTCTCTCTCTCTCTCTTTCTTTCGCTCTCAAGAGAACACGGCAAGCAAGAACCTTTTGCCCTTACTACTCCCTCTCCACCCCCTAAAGTACTGACTTGGGTGGCGGAGGCTCCTCCCCGAAAAATCACTTCGGGGACATCCTAACCCCTATTTTCTGGGTGTTTTCAGGCAAGGTACTCCTGGGGAATCTCCACAATGGGGAGCGCCCCATACCAGAAGACCTTCTCGGCTTCACCATGTCACATGACAAAGATGCTGCCGGCCGCCACAAACCTTCTATAATAGCTACCTAACCCTAGGAAACTCATGACTTCCCCCGCATTCTGGGGCTATTTCCAATCCAGGATTGACCTTACCTTTTCAGGATCTACAGCCAACCCTTGATCATTTATTATATGACCCACCCAATTTCCTGAGTCCAAAAGTTGCGTTTACTTAGCTTCCCATAAAGCTTGTTTTCTTGGAGCAAGCCAAGCACTGTTCTTAGGTGTTCTTTATGTGTTTCCACATCCTTGGAATATACCAGGATATCATCAATAAACACCACCACAAAGTGGTCTAGGTGTGCTCTTAACACCTTTTGCATTAGGTCCATAAAGAATGCCGGTGCATTAGTAAGCCCAAATGGCATTACTGTATACTCAAAGTGTCCATACCTAGTCCTGAATGCAGTCTTAGGTACGTCTTCTTCCCGAACCCTTAACTGGAAATATCTAGACCTTAGATCTATTTCGGGGAACAGTTTTTCTCCTTCCCATTGATCAAATAGATCTTCTATTCTTGGGAGATGGTATTTGTTCTTTATGGTCAATGCATCCAATTTTTTGTAATCGATACAGAGTCTGAGGGTTCCATCTTTCTTCTTTACAAACAACATAGGTGCTCCCCATGGAGACACAATAGGTCTGATGAACCTATTTTCAAGCAGTTCATCTAATTGCTTCCTCAGCTCTACCATTTCAGGTATAGCCATTCTATATGGAGCAATAGACACTGGTGCTGCTCTAGGTATGATAGCCAAAGGCTATCGCCTCAATCTGGCCGAACACCCTGCCACAACAATGCCCAGAAGAACTGGCGCTTCCCGGGAACAGGTGGAATCATGCACCTCGGGAGATAGCCGGAGAGCTCCGAGCCTCGGCACGCCAGTAAAACCTGAGGACTCCATTCGCCCCCCAAGGTTGTGAACAGCGCGCCTTCGGAAAAGTGGCACCAGACATTGCTGCCCGAACATGATATCCCCGAAGGCGGAACCCCCTGGAACTGGGAACCCCCGAACTGAGGGTATGCTTCCCGAAGAGGCTCTGTCCAAACTAGAGGACGACTTCGCCCAGGGACCTCGGGAGTATGGCAGGAGCATTTATGGAAGCATTTAAGGAAGCCTCTGACACATCCCACCACAGACGTAAAAAGTTGCCCTGACGTGCAGACGCCATCAGAATCACATCATGGCCCGTCTCAGCACAAGGCTCGAGGCCATCTGGTTACCAACTATCTGTCCCCTACGCCCAGAAGTTCAGGAGCATCCGACCGCACACGTGTCATGATCTGAACGTGCTAGGTATTCCTATATATACAGGAAATAAATACTTGACAGGAGGTTGGTAGGCCAGAGATACAGCTCCCACACTTTGAGAAAATACCAGGTGAGACTTTTCTGCCTTTCTCTTTGAGCTAGTGACTTTCTCCTTTTTCCGGCCACCACTGACTTGGGCGTCGGAGGCTCCCCCCCCGGAAAAACACTCCGGGGGCCTCCTAACCCTGTTTTCCAGCTTTTCCGGTACTCTCCTTGGGGCGATCCACCTTCCAGGCGTTCTTCCTCCTAGAAGTCTCCTCAACAGTCATGATGACTCACAACGATGAGGCCCCAGGCCATCATTTGGCGCCGTCTGTGGGAACCCGCTCACAAATCGCCGTCGTTGAGACTCGGCGTTCTAAGGACAAGGGACTCCCAAGGTCCTCGTCCGCGCCTGAGATACAACCGGCCGCTGAGCAGACACTCCCAGAGACTTCTACGCCCGAGGAAGACCGCCCTCTGGTAATCACCATGAGCTTCTTGAGGGACTTCCAGCGGTCGGTCGTTGCTGAAATGACTCAGCAGATCGACCGAAGATGGCCACAGCAGTCACAGGCCCAGAAACCCCCCTCATCAGCACGCCCTCGGGAGAGAAGCCCCCAGTCTACACACCGCAGTTCAGGAAGTTGAGAGCCTCGCAGAGAATCATCCACAGAAGATATAGCCCTCGGGAAACGGCCTGTGGGACAAACCGGGTCCAAGCGACCGAGAGCCTCACAGCGAAGCAATTCGTCGCCCGAGGCGAGGTCCCTGACCCCTCCGCGCCGAACTCGCTCCCCGAAGAGGCGCCGTCGATCTCCTTCCCGTGAAAATGGTCCTAGCGCCACTGCGCTTATGGAAAGGATATTGGCACGGCTGGACAGAGTGGAGAAGCAAGTGACCAGAAAACCCGTTTGGGACAGGCTGTCGGGGGCATTATGCGAAGATGGCTCCCCGTTTATTCGCGCCGTCGTTGAGGCAGCTATGCCAGGCGACTTCAGAGTGCCTAGGCTGGAGATCTATGATGGCCGGACTGATCCACAGGCCCATCTGACGAAGTAAAGACGGAGCATGATAATGCACGGAGCTGATGACGCTACCATGTGCAAATGCTTCGAAGTCACCCTCACGGGCCCAGCGACAGCATGGTACAATTCCTTGCCCCCAGGGACTATCACTGAGTTCCAGGAGTTGTCCACAGCCTTCACCCAGCAGTTCATTGGGAGTAGGCCGATGGCCAAAATGCCTGTGCAGATGTTCGACATAGAGCAGAGAAACGGAGAGACAATCCGAGACTATGTCAAACGATTCAACAGGGAAGCACTCAGCGTCCCGGACTTCCGGCCCGAAATTCGCATCCTCGCTATGACACGGGGCCTTCGGCGTGACTCACAGCTATTCTACGAGTTCTCAAAGGACCCCCCGGAGACCCTCAGAGAATTTTACCGAAGGGCAGAGCAGCACATGACAGCCGAGGAATTGAGGATGGCGGGGCCGAAGTCTGATCATCACCGCGGCGAAGGGTCCAGTCAGCAAGCTCGGCATCTTTCTGAACACACAGGCCGACCACGGCGAATGCGAGGAAGGAAACCTCAAAGTTTCACGCCCTTGAGCACGACACGGACCAACATTCTCATGGCGCTGGAAAGGCAAGGGACGCAGATTCGGCGGCCAAAGGCCATGGCCGCCGATAATAAGAAGAATGCCAAGAAGTTCTGCCAGTTTCATCGCGACCACGGTCATGAGACCGAAGACTGCTTCCAGCTGAAGAAGTACATAGAGTCGCTGATCAAACAGGGCCAACTTCGCAAATACTTGCGGATGCCCTCCCCAAAAGGCAGAAAAGAGGAGGAAGAGAGGGCCGAAAACGAGGACTATGACTCCGACAGGCGGAGAAACAGAAGTCCAAAAAGGCGCCTTCCACCTCCAGTAGGGGTCATCCAAACCATCACCACGGGGCTCCCATCCTCGGAAAGAAAGCGGAAGGCCAGAGAAATTGCAGTTATGGAGTATCAAAGTCCATCAAAGAAACTGGCTCGCAAAGATGGCTCCACCGTCGTCTTCCCCCACGACGACCCGCTGCTGATAATGGCGAGAATAGGGAACTGGGACGTCAAGAGAGTGTTGCTTGATGATGGCTCAAATGCTGATGTCCTATTCTCGCACTTACTGCCGAGCTTGGGCATCTCCAGCAGCGAGCTTAAACCTGTCACCACGCCCACCTTCGGCGTTGGGCCATCCGAACTACCCGTCCTCAGATGGATCGACCTCCCCTTGATGATAAAAGGCACTTCGGTAGACGGAGCAGCTGAGTTGTACGTGTCCACAATGGCAAGATTCATCGTCATGGACGTCCCGTCTTCGTACAACGCCATCCTTGGAAGGCAGACTCAGGGGAACCTGCACATTCGCCCCGATGTGAAGTACTTGACTGTCACATTCGCCACCAAGGATGGAGATGCAGAGGTCTTCATCGACCAAGCCGAGGTAAGAAAGGTGTTTGTAAAAGCACGAAAGGCTCCGGCAAACAACTCTACACAAACGGTGGAGGCAAAGGCGCAGGAGAAAGGCAAAGAAGGAGATCCCGCAGAAGCAGAAACGGAAGCAGTAGATCTTGTCCCAGGACAATCTACCCGAATAGGGAAGAGCTTGGCCAAAGGTGATAAGGAAAATCTTGTATCCTTTCTGCTGAAAAATAAAGATCTGTTTGCCTACTCGCCGAAAGACATGCCAGGAGTAAACCCTGGCATAATACAGCACAGCCTCAAAGTAAGCCCGGAAGCAAAACCTATCAGGCAAACGAAACGAAGCATCTCAGCCCACAAAAGCAAGTTCGTGAAAACCGAAGTCCAGCGCCTATTGGATGCTGAAGTTATCAGGGAGGTAAAATACCCCAAATGGTTAAGGAACATGGTCATCGCCACAAAAGAAGGTAGCAGCAAACTCCGGATGTGCATTGATTTCAGAAACTTGAACGATGCTTGCCCGAAAGACTCATTTCCCCTCCCGCCAATAGATCAACTGGTAGATTCAACGGCCGAATACGGGCTCCTGAGCTTCCTAGATGCCTTCAGCGGCTACCATCAGATAAGGATGGACCCCGAAGATGAAGAGAAAACTGCCTTCATCACCGAGGGAGGAACGTACTGCTATGTCAGAATGCCCTTCGGGCTAAAAAATGCAGGAGCCACCTACCAGAGACTGATGAACAAGGTCTTCAAGGACCAAATGGGGAGAAACATGGAGGTATATGTTGATGATATGATAGTCAAAAGCAAGCTGCCCGGCTACCACGTTGCAGATTTGGAGGAAACCTTCCAAAAGCTCAGAGCCTTCGGGATTCGCCTTAATCCCAAGAAGTGTATCTTCGGCGTGACCTCGGGAAAATTCCCTGGGTACATAGTATCCGAAAGAGGCGTCGACGCCAATCCTGAGAAGATTAAGGCTCTGCTTGAGTTCCGAACTCCTGCCACAGTCAAAGACGTGCAGAGACTAACCGGAAGAATAACCTCTCTGAGCAGGTTTATTTCCAGGTACGGAGATAGGTGTAGACCTTTCTTCAAAGTCCTCACAAAGGCAGCAAAGATGGAAGGCGACCTCGGAAGAAACAATCATCCTTGGGATGAAGATTGCCAAAAGGCCTGGGAAGAACTCAAAGTCTACCTGGCTAGCCTGCCGACTCTGCGACAACCTCGGGAGGGAGAACCCCTCGTACTGTACCGCGCCGTCACAGAAAAGGCCGTGAGCTCGGTCCTGGTAAAAGAAGAAGGACCGAAACAGTGGCCGGTCTACTACGTCAGCAAGTCCCTGCATGGCGCCGAAGTCAGGTACCCCTTGCTTCAAAAAGCTATATACGCCTTGGTACTTGCAGGAAGGAGACTGCGACCATATTTCCAGGCTCACCCCATCATCGTCCGAAGTAGTCTACCACTACGGGATGTCATGAAGAGAGTTGATCATTCGGGAAGGCTCTCCAAGTGGTGCATAGAGCTTGGCGAACACGAAATCACGTATGAGCCTCGGAAGGCCATAAAAGCCCAAGCATTGGCAGATTTTATCGCCGAAAGACCCACCACTGAGGAGAACCACTCAGATCCGAAAGAAGGTGAGCCAGAATGGACCTTGCATGTTGACGGAGCCTCGGGGTCCGAACACCAGGGAGCTGGAGTAGTTATCAGAGGACCCGAAGGCCTAGAGGTGATGAAGGCTATCAAGTTCAGCTTCAACGTCACCAATAATGTGGCTGAGTATGAAGCCCTCATAGCGGGATTACGCTTGGCCAGAAAGATTGGCGTGAGAAACTTAAGGGCTCACAGCGATTCCCAGCTGGTAGTTCGGCAGACGGCAGGAGATTATAGGGCGAAGGACCCAATCTTGGCAAAATACCACGAGCTGGTAACAAAACTGATCCAAGAGTTTGACGCCGTGCGGATCGAAAATGTACCCCGGCGGAATAACACTGAGGCAGATTGCTTAGCGAAGTCCAAAACATACACCGAGGTGCTAGACCATCCAAGCATCTCCGTGCTAAGCGTAACGACCTCGGGAACAGGGTGGAAGGACCCCATAAAGAGATACCTCGCAGAGAATGAGCTTCCCGAAGATGCCGGCAATGCTGCAAGACTGCGAAGACGCGCCGGAAGATTCTTCCTGATTGGTGAAGAGTTATATCGGCAAGGATATGCAAATCCGCTGCAGAGATGTGTGGGCGAAGAGGATACTGAGATGGTCCTCGAAGAAGTTCACGAAGGCATGTGCGGCTCGCACATTGGAACTGATGCCCTTGCAGCAGTGATACTCCGCCAAGGATACTTCTGGCCTACCCTGAGAAAGGACGCAAGGCAGTTCGTCCAGAAGTGCGGTAGTTACCAGAGACATGCAAAAATCCAGAGGATACCCTCGGAAATGGTAACGTCGGCAGACTATCCTTGGCCCTTCGCAGTCTGGGGTATAGACCTTATTGGGCCACTCCCCATAGCGCCCGGAGGCGTGAAATTCTGCGTGGTAGCAGTGGACTATTTCTCAAAGTGGGTAGAGGCAGAACCACTAGCAACTATCTCGGCAAAAGAAGTGCAGAAGTTCGTATGGAAGAACATCGTATGCAGATTTGGCATACCGAGGGTACTAGTAGCTGATAATGGATCCCAGTTCGTAGACAAAGGATTCCAGGAATTCATCAGCGACCTTGGAATAAAGATGCACTTCGCCCCAGTAGCTCACCCCCAAAGCAATGGGCAGGTGGAAGTATCAAACAGGACCATAAAAGATGGCCTAAAAAAGAGACTTGGGGAAGCCAAGGGGAAATGGCCAGGAGAACTCCAAAGTGTATTGTGGAGTTACCGAACGACGCGACGAAGAGCCACAAGGGAAACTCCCTTCTCACTCGTCTTCGGAACAGAGGCCATTATCCCGATAGAGATAGTTCAGCCTTCAATACGGGTGCAAGTATTTGATGAAGGCGGAAACGACCTCGGTCTGAGAACTAAGCTCGACCTTGTGGCCGAACACAGAGAAATAGCCGAGCTGAGAAGAAAAGCTTTCCAGCAAAGAGTGGCCGCGGCTATCAACTTAAAAGCCAGGCCAAAAGAAATCAAAAAAGGAGACCTCGTTCTCCGAAAGGCCGACTTTGCACCCCGAAGGCCATCTCACGGTGTACTTCGCGCAAATTGGGAAGGACCTTATCTGGTTCTCGTCGAAGTACGAAAAGGCGTGTACAAGCTTGGCGACGCCGAAGGCGTAGAATTGAAAAACACTTGGCATTCAGACGCCTTGAAAAAATTCTATGCCTAAGGTTGAGCGGAGGAGATATATTGTACAAGAAATATTCTAAGTACAGAATGGTCTGGAGAAGAATGGTCTTGAGAAAAATTTTTCAAGTATACCAAATTGTCCAAGACAGAATTCGGCGAAGGTGCTCGCTAAGAAAAAAGCAGATGTGACTTCCCGAAGTCCCTTGAGCCACTATGCTCGGGAAAAATGGGAAACAAGAATCTTGCAAAGGTACTCGGCATAATCAATGCAGAGAAAATTTTCCGAACACCCTTGAGCGAACATGCTCGGGAAAAAGGGAAAGCAAGAATCTCGCAAAAGTACACGCCAAAACAAAAGCAGAGGTAATTTCCGAACACCCTTGAGCGAACGTGCTCGGGAAAAAGGGAAATGAGCAAACTCGTGAAAATTTTCCTAAGTCCCTTGAGCAAATATGCTCGGGACAATAGGAAGACAGAAAAATTTGGCTGAAGGTTTTCCGAAGTCCCTTGAGCGAACATGTTCGGGATAAAAGGGAACAAAAAGCCTGCAAAAGACTTAGCCAAATTTTTACAAACTTTCCAGAAAGTCTTTGAGCGAGCACACTCGGGACAAAGGAAGGTAAAAAGTTTCTTTGGTTGCAGGTTTTCCGAAAGTCTCTTGAGTAAACGTGTTCGGGACAGTGGAAATGAAGAAACTTGCAAGAAAGGACTTAGCCAAAAGATTGTTCATTTAGAGCAAACGCTGCCTTACAAAAGAAGTGCCCAAAGAAGGAGCACAAAGGAGAAAAATAAGAGGAGCCCTAAAGCAAACTAGGGAGAGCCGGGCGGACGAAGAGCAGGAAGCTTCAGATGCTCGACCTTGGACCACTGCCACCGAGGTCCCTCAGGAATATTTAGGCCCTCTAGAAAAGAGAGGTCCAAATCTGGGAACCTCTGCAGGACTTGGTGCCGAACAAGGCAGAAGCCGTCCTGAAAGGTGACCTTGGCCATTTGATCAGAAGTATGTTTTTGAACGCCATGGTCATTGAGCTCGTCCCTCAGCTCAGCAATCTCCTCCTCCAGCTCGCTTGTCCCCAGCGTCCCTTCGGACTCCTTCTTCAGAGCCTCGGCCTCGGCTCGGAGAGCATTGTTCTCATCCGCCAACCTCACCGCAAGACTGTCAGAAGCAGCCTTGTCCTTGACAAGATCTCCGTTGGCGGCGAGCAACCCCTTTACTTGGTCGCCGAGGTCGGCAATCTTCCGGGAGGAGTCCTTTTCAAGTTCTTCTCTCTTCTTCGAGAACTCCTCCCGAATGGCGGCGATTTGCTGAGAACAATCCGCTGTCAGCTGCTGGTTGCTGGCGACCAGCTTCGCAAGCGAAGCCTTCGCTTCACTGAGTTCCCGCGAAGTCGCATCCTTGGAGGCAGCCTTTCTGGCCACCCGAACTCGGAGGTAACCAGCGTACTCCAGCAGCTATGGCAAGGCAAAAGTCCAAATTAGTACAAGTCTAAACACTTAGAAAATTGAGGAAAAAGAGTGTAAAGACTATACCTGAGCAGCATGCTCGGTGACTTTTGTGGCGAGGGTATTATCCCTCGGGTGAGCCGCCGCAATGGCCCGAAAGGAGGCGTCAGTGGTCATCCCCTTCCAAATCTCCTTTGTCATTTTTGGACAATCGTCGGAGAACAAATTCATATCCTCCGTGATTGTCCAAAAGGGCTCCAAGGGGATCTTCCCCTCAGGGATTGTGGCATCACGCAGGGCCCGTTTCCTCTCATGAATGGCCCTCCAGCCGGCAGTAAGAGGCTCCTCTGAAAGTGAGAAGGAAGTTAGGAGTAGAAGAAAAATTCGCGAAAAGCAAAGGAGCTGAACTTCGCCTGAAGGCATACCTGGAGGAACCTCGGAGACAGTGTCCTCGGGCCCCTCGGAAGAAAGACCCTTACCCTTCTGCCGATACCGCTCCTCGGCAGTAGGTACTTCTACCACTACAGTGTTCCTGGGGGCCTCGAGGTCGGGAGGAGGCACCTCGGCGGAAGTAGCGGGGACCTCGGCCGGTGGAATTTCAACAAGACCAGCCTCTTCGCCAGCTTCTTCTTCCGAAAGCTCTGGCTGAGGAGGCTGGACAGCCTTCCTAGCTCGCTTCGCCGAGGGCCCCACCCCTGTCGTCTTCCTTCTTCGGGAAGCCGCCTTCTTTGTCTGCTCTCCCTTCTCCACTTGGCCAGAAAAGAGGGCCTTGTAGTAGGCGGCAGCCCCATCGCCCATCTCTGACAAAGAGAAGAAATATCAGCGTAAGTCCGAGGAAAAAATATAAAGGGGTGGAAGATTACTCACTTTCGGCAAAAGATTCGAAAGAAGTCTCCCCCTCAAGGAGCTTGACCAGCCAGGAGTCCTTCCCGGCGGTGGCGGGAGCGGGCATATGGAGGTCTGTCTTGTGCTCCTTAACCACTTTCAGCTCCCGAAGGACTTCTTCGGTCATCAACCTCCAGTTGATAGGAAAGGGGTAAAGAGCACGAGGAGAGACCTCGGGAGCCCAGTCAGCGACTGCCCGAATGCAGGCGTCGAAATCCGCGAACACGGAAGCCAACGGTGGGGTCACAGTATCCTCGGATCAACGACGTCTGCGTTCAGCACTCCCTGAGCCCATCTGGTCGGGACATCAGACCATTTCTTATCCACCTTCAGGAAAAAGAACTTAGGCTGCCACCCCCGCCAGCTATCCTTCGTGTCGAAGGTGAAGGTGAATTTTTTGCTCCCGGATCCCCGAGGCAGCAGAAAATAGAAGCCACCCTTCAGGACCACGTAGAGCTTGTAGTACTGCATGAAAATGATGAAGTGGGGCTCTATCCCGAACACGCCACACATGCAGAGGTAGGCGTTAAAATAGCAGTACGCGTTCGGGGGAAGCTGGTTCACAGCAATGCCATGGAATTGGCAGAACTCGCAAACCACCTTCGGGGGAGGATACCGAAGTCTGGCCTTCAGTTGGGCTCGGAAGACGGTAACCTCGTCGCCGCGGTTTGAAAAAGCAAAATGGCTAGAACGAGGCAGCCTGGTCATAGCGTAAGAGGGAAGAAAGAATTTTTTCTTCCACCTCTCTAGTTTTTCGGGGGTGGTACAGCAAGGATGGGCCAGAAGAGGTTTCCAGCTCTCGGGAACAGGCATCGTAGACATGAAAAAGAGTTTGAGATGGAAAAGAAAATAGTTTCCAGAAAGAACTCAGAAGACAAGTTTGGAAAAAAACAACAGTTTTCCAGAAAAACTCAAAAAAATAGAGGAATCAGATTACTCTGGAAATCAAAACCCACCAAAAGATTTGCCTGAAGACGCCGTCGTGAAAGTTGGTAGGAAAAGCTCTGATTAAAGAAGCTCCACCATAGAAAGCAAGATAAAACGCAAGAACAGAGGGCAAAGCAGAAAGAGAGCAGAAAAACAGTAAGTGGGACTTATGATGGAATGGGCTATTTATAGGCCAAAGGTGGGTAGCCGAAAAGAGATCATAAGTACCCATTGGAGGCGAACCGTCGCCGTAACTGTCCACTACACCCGAAAAGGCACGCCCTCTGTAAATGACGCGTCTCTCTTCCAATGGCAAGAAGCCGCGTGTCAACCGCTGCGCAGAAATAGGGGACACGCCTCCCCAAACGTCCCTGGAAAACCGGGACACACCTCCTGAGTGGGACACGTCGTTTGACATCCCTGAAAAGTGGAGACACGCCGCTCAGTCTGACACGCTTGGCCATCAGACCTGCAGAAATAAAAAGCGGGCCACCTCGAGGACACCAAGAGACAGGCTATGGTTGAACAGCCCATGACTTTTGGGCAAGAGGTGTATCTTCGGTACAGGCTTTGCCTCGGAGACACCAAAGAATAGGCCAAGGCCGAACAACCCAGACCCTCGGGCAAAAGGTGCGACCTCGGAACAGGTTATGCTTCCCAACAACACTCCCAACGACAACCTCGGAAAGAGATGCAAACCGAAGTCTTCACTTCGGCTTTCCAGAGGGGGGCATGTGATAGCCAAAGGCTATCGCCTCAATCTGGCCGAACACCCTGCCACAACAATCGCCAGAAGAACTGGCACTTCCTGGGAACAGGTGGAATCATGCACCTCGGGAGATAGCCGGAGAGCTCCGAGCCTCGGCATGCCAGTAAAACTTGAGGACTCCATTCGCCCCCCAAGGTTGTGAACAGCGCGCCTTCGGAAAAGTGGTACCAGACATTGCTGCCCGAACATGATATCCCCGAAGGCGGAACCCCCTGGAACTGGGAACCCCCGAACTGAGGGTATGCTTCCCGAAGAGGCTCTGTCCAAACTAGAGGACGACCTCGCCCAGGGACCTCGGGAGTACGGCAGGAGCATTTATGGAAGCATTTAAGGAAGCCTCTGACACGTCCCACCACAGACGTAAAAAGTCGCCCTGACGCGCAGACGCCATCAGAATCACATCATGGCCCGTCTCAGCACAAGGCTCGAGGCCATCTGGTTACCAACTATCTGTCCCCTACGCCCAGAAGTTCAGGAGCATCCGACCGCACACGTGTCATGATCTGAACGGGCTAGGTATTCCTATATATACAGGAAATAAATACTTGACAAGAGGTTGGTAGGCCGGAGATACAGCTCCCACACTCTGAGAAAATACCAGGCGAGACTTTTCTGCCTTTCTCTTTGAGCTAGTGACTTTCTCCTTTTTCCGGCCACCACTGACTTGGGCGTCGGAGGCTCCCCCCCCGAAAAAACACTCCGGGGGCCTCCTAACCCTGTTTTCCAGCTTTTCAGTTACTCTCCTTGGGGCGATCCACCTTCCAGGCGTTCTTCCTCCTAGAAGTCTCCTCAACAGTCATCATGAATCACAACGATGAGGCCCCAGACCATCATCGTCCTAGTGGTTAGACGCGACCCCCCCTGAGGGGGTGTAAATCCTTGCGGTCTCGGGTTCAAGGCTCTGCGCCGCCCGTTAATGCGCCGTTCAAAGGGACAATACTACCACCATGGTCCGCCCTAGTGGTCGGCGGAGGCCTAACCCTCTGCCATCAAAACGCGCCCCGAGACCGCAGGGATTTACACCCACTCGGAGTGGGTCACGTCTAACCACTAGGACGCGAGTGGGTGTAAATCCCTGCGATCTCGGGTTCAAGGCTCCGCGCCGCCCGTTAATGCACCGTTCAAAGGGACAATACTACCACCATGGTCCGCCCTAGTGGTCAGCGGAGGCCTAACCCTCTGCCATCAAGGTACTAGTCTAATTTCAAACTTCGCCTCTCTTTCAGGTGATAATCCAGGTAGGTCTGTAGGAAAGACCTCTGGATAATCCTGAACTATAGGTGTTTGCCTAAGTTGATTAGTTACTTCCTGATCATTAAATGCCAGGCATTCATGTCCCTCCTCTAGAGTTACTAGTTTCAACACTTCTAGTTGATAATCCATAGCTAACTCTACTGACTTGTCTAAGTCATATGGTATACAACCAGGCATTATCAATTGTCTTGTATGACAATTAATGATTACTTTGTTTTCTCCTAGCCAGTTCATGGCTAGAATCACATCATAGTCATATGTGTCTAGCACTATGAGATCTACTCTCAGTTTCAGCTTGTCTATCTGGATTTCACAGTTTTCTACCATATGGTATGTGAATAAAATTTCATTTCCAACAGTTTTCACCGAGTACATATTGGTCATATACTTTACTTCCAAATTCATGGTCTTAACCAAGCTATTATAAATCACAGACAGCGAAGCTCTAATATCAAATAATGTAGATACTAACTGGCCGTTAAGGTAAATATTACCTTTTAGGTCCCTTCTGCTAGTCCTTTGGTGACTAGTTTCTTTGCCTGCATTTGTTGGGTTTCAGGAGCCAAACAGCACAACGAAATTTAACCAAAACCCTCCAGGATCCATGTGAAACGGGGTAAACCGGGTGTTCAAAAATTTTCATACATAATTTTCAGTTGAGATCTCTCACTCAACTGTAGAGTCGAATCAAAAAACTTGAACAGTTGACGTGTTCAAACTCTCTATGGTATCCACATGAGCCTTTCGGGATCACCACGCTTCCACCATGTCTCGGCAGATGCGTTTCTCTTGCGCTCGCAGTGCTAGCTTGTGTCCTCCAAGGAATTGCAAGAGAAAAGTGCGGCTGTCCTTTTGGGAGCCTAGGGCAAAGAGACCTACGAATTTCTCACTAGAAGTTATATTTATAGTGAGACTCAACTTCCAGGCCTAATAGGTTTTAAAGCCCTAATCCAATTAGGCTTTAATTTCGGGCTTAATAATGGCTCAACTATTGGGCCCATTATTAATACAAAATTATTGTGAAACCAAAACCCAAATTATTAGCCCATGCACTCTAATGATCCAAATAGCTCTATGTGTGCGACCCAATAGGCTCTTACCACATTGGCAATGATCATAAATCACATTTATGATCATAAGCAATGAGTGGTGTCTAGCAACACATCATTGCTACCCAACTGACAAGATTGTCGATGATTCGACTAAACCTTTATGATCATCACCGATATATGCCATTGTCCCTTTGTCCAAGATATCAAGACTAAGCACGAGACATGGAATGTGTCACTCTCGTATAGCCCAATCTTTGGCTTCTTGATTACCAAGTAGACCAACTTAAACTGATGACATTGATATCGTATGTCAACTCATCTGAGCATGGCCATGCATTTTTCTAAGTCTTACTCTATCAAGGGGCCCGAAGATATCACTCCCGTTACATAGGAGGGACAAATCCCATCTTGATCATACAAATCCCTCTGCATGATATGTGACATACCCAATAACCTCCTTCAAGTTCACTCAGTTACGAGCAACAAAGGAAAGTATCAAAGTATGTGACTCACATGTAGGGAACCCTGATGATCTTAGGCCAAAGGACTACATATACCATGATCACTATGAGAATCACTTATGACACTCATATAACGATCCATGTAGTGTTCTCATGGTGGGTCGTTCGAGTACACAAGTTCTCTAACTTGTACCCATATGCAGACTACATATCTCATATTAGTCTCCACATATGCTAGTCGTTATGTATTATTGCAACCCACTCCATAATAATACTAGACTAAGGACGTTTGAGAATATCATTATTCTAGGGTTACAATTATGTTTATTATATTGCACAGAAGCAAAACAACGAACATAATTGCTGGATTAATGCCTTAATAAAATATCATGACTCAATGTGCAAAAATACAATCATTTCATGATTGGCCTTTTGGGCACAACACTAACAACATTTTCGGCCCCAAGTGCCTCTTGCACCATTCTAGATGTCTCTAGTTGAAATACCCTTCCAGGGGGTATATTGGCCCTCCTTTGTTCCGAAGGTACCCTCTGTGCCCGCCTCCCTCCTTGAGCTTGCACTTGGGTCCTCATCTAGGGCATAGGTATTTGCCCACTTTGTCCTCTGGGATTGAACCTTCCCTACAGTTTTCTAGAATTATCTCCTCTTTGGGCAATCTCTAACCCAATGATCTGGTGCCCCACACCTGTGGCACCTAGTGGAGGTTTTGAAACATGGCTTACTACCATGGAATTTCCCATAAAGGTGGCACTGAGGACCACACTGTTGTGGTCCTTTCTCCTTCTTACTTCTTTTCCTTCCTCCACTTTGTTCTATTTCTTCTCTCAGCCTCTTTTAGGATGAGCCTTTCTGAGTTCCACTTCCACTTCCAAGCCCACCCTTGGATTTCTCCTTGAACTCTTGTCCAATAGCAATAACACTCTACATCACAGAGTAGTAATCCCTTACTCCCATTACCCTGAGAATCTATCTTAACTCAGGCCTCAAACCTCTGATAAACCATTTAGTTCTCAATTCTTCCTGCCCAGCATACTGGGGACCATATCTAATCAGATTGTTAAACTTCTGTTCATATTCCAGGACACTAAGTTCCCTTGCCCCAGCTGATCAAATTCTACCTATTTTTAATCCTTTTGGGCTGCACTAACATATTGTTGGTGGAAGACTTGGAGAAAGTCTACCCACCTCATTGACCTCTTTTTGGCAAGTGGTCTCCTCTAATTTCTCTCTTGGTATGTCCTCTGCACAGTTCTCCACCAGAGCTCTGCATTACCCTCTAGCCTGAAAGTGGCCAGCAACACTTTCTGGGTAGATATAACCTCCATCCTTTCCAAGATTTTCTCCACTTGATATACCTAGAATTTTGCTTCAACTGGGTCACAACCACCTCTAAATACAGAAGGTTTTACTGCCTGAAAGCCCTTTAACTGGCCCTTCTTAAGTCTACCTCTTCTGGACCTATCTTCTCTAACCTCTCTAACCTCTGAGGTTTTGACCTTGTCCCTAGATGTCCTGCCTCTAGTTGTCGTCTCTTCTGTAGAAGGTTCAGTGCTTCTTGACTATATGTAAGCATCCAGCTCCTCTAGGTCTGGACTTTTCTCCCCCTCCTCCTCAGTTCTATGCTCCTGTCTGACTTCAGATCTTAGTCTTCTGGCTCTAGGATGCCTCCTATCCTCATCTCCCTTTTCTTCTTCTTGATTTCCTCCAGCTTTACTAGACTAATCATAATCCACTGGCTCTTTGCTAGGCCTTCTTCTCCTCATTCTACCCTCTACTTCCAAATTCTCTCCAGCCTTTATTGGTTCTGGGCTTTCTTGGGAATGAGCTTGGCCTCTAGCCAAGGCTTGCATCCCTACTACCAACTAGGCTACAATGGCCTGCAATGACTCCATCATTATCTCCATTCTTTCCTGCCTTCCTCTACTCGGTCCAGGTACTTGTAACCTGGCATTTGGTTCCTCGGCCAAATTACGCTCAATAGCACCTGCCTGTCTCTCAGGCTCATCTATATGCATTCCATCTTCATGATCGGCTGCAGTGACTTCTTCTTGTCTCAGGGATTCTTTTTCCCTGCCTCTGGTTCTCATCCTCCACTTTAAGATGCAGCTATTCATATATGCTCAACAATACAACTCGTATGTAATCCAATTCTATGTGGGATACTGTCTAGGTTAAACTCTCTACTAATCAGAAGCTATTCAACCTGTGGCTCTAATACCAAACAAAGACTGTCACACCCTACACAGGCCCTTGCCTGTGCACACTCTGTACCACACACCTATTTACCCAGAAAGATTCCAATCAAGTGTAAGCTCAAGCATTGTTACGAGCACTTTTACATTTGGCCTTCTTTCTATTATGGGCTTTAATTCTTATTTTCTTAAGTTATAGGCCTGGGAGGTGCCCCAGGAGGCTTATGAGTGATTTAGAATGGTTACTTGCAACAAAAGCAAGACCCATACCACTAACTTGCAATACAAGCAAGGTTGTAATTCAATAACTTGCACATCAAGCAAGGCACACACTGTCATCTTTTAGTGTGTAGGATGTGTGCTCTCCAAGTGTGCTACTTTAGTGCATGGCAACCAAGAAGCCCATAAATCATTAAAGTTTGAAAACCATGTTTAGATGCAAATGAGTAATCAGCCAAGATTAGTACACAAGAGGTTCACCACATAAGCTCATTCAACCACACTATATACATACCATAACTTGGCTCATAAGCATCCAACATATACATAACCCAAAACCGTCAACAACCAAGCATAATTTGGCATCCCAAAAGTACACTAAGTACAACAAAACCCAAGTGCAGCAGAGATTACATACATATACACAAAAGCTAGCCTAAGGAATACACCTAACTTGGCCACATGCCAAGATTCACCAATGTTCGTAAGTCGCCAAATTATGCTATCACAAACCCATGTCCATACTCCACAAAGAGAACCCTAAGTGTGCCGTAGAGGAGCACACACTGCAGCACTAGCCCAATGGCCATATTCATTGTCATGAAGGTGAAAACCACAATCAAAACTACTGTCCACAAATCCATTTCCTTTTCTAGACGTATCGCATACTAACCAACCCTGCAAACTTAGAACATAAGTCTCAGCTGAAACTATAAACACAAGACCCGTATATATATCAATTCAATTCAAGCCAAGTACAAGTTGGCACATACCTTGAGCAGAAAGGTACAACTAGAAGACAAGCAAATCCACTCAAGCTCTTTGCCTGATAATACTCAGTAGGATTCATTATACAACTCCATTGGAGTTTATTTAGTTAAGCCAAGGCTTAACCTCCAAGAGCTACACTTAACCTGCAAAAGCAAAAAGACACAAAGATACATTGTATATACATAATAACCGAGACAATATATAACTATAAAAACTAATTATGAAGGGTTAGCACATGCAAAAAAATCAAACAAGCATGCCAACTCACACACATACCACAATTTGTCTCTCGGCTGAAGCCACTAGCATGTGTTCATGTGTATTCTTGTACACCAATCTTCACCATTTCAATCCTCCTTCCACTAGAGCTCCGAAATCATTAGTAAGTTGGCCTCACTCACTAAGACTTCTAACACCTACCATTAACTTGACTAGCTAGCCAATAATAACAAGAACCTGAAAGTTCTTCAATATGCCCATCAAGCAACTAAGGTCATTTAGCACATTTTAACCATCACTTAGTTACTGTAACTACTTGAATCATGGAAAGATTACCAAGCAAACAAGTAGACATGAACCCTACCTCAATTCACAATGCTTGAGCTCTCGGTTGTACTTGAGCATCCAAGACTGAGGTTAAACTTCAAACCAAGGACAGCTAGCTCCAAATTCTTCACAATCAAGCTTGATTATGCCTTCAAGCTTTCAATTCCTCTCCAAATCTGCAACAATCTGGCAGCAACCTTCCAAGAACAACAAGGATGCATCTTAGCCTTGTAAGGATGCCAGTCAAGCCCGAAATGATGAGTTTCGGTTAAGTGGTGACATGCAAAAATGGTTTGAGTGCCACATGTCCTACTTATTGGTCTAATCACCCTCTTAGTCGTGCACTTAATTGCATGGCTCTCTTAACCCATTAAAACTTCATAGTTTCATATTAGTCACTCGGTTACATGTTCAATTTGGCACTAAAGCTCTGTTTCTTGGCCTTAATCATATAGCCAATTCACATGTGCACTTTGAACCTGAAACTTCTAGGTTGTGCACCCTCATCACTTCTCATAATTTCATTCAAGTCCCTTACGTTTATTTTCTCACCATAAGCCATATGGCGATTTTTCTTTGTGCATTTAGAACCTGAACTCAGATTAACACATACACTATTATTCACATGCTCAAACAAGTCCCTTATGTTTTCATGACATTTCCTTTGTATTTCTTTTATTTTCTTGGCCTAGGCCAAGCACTGAGGAATGAGCCTTACAATTCCTCCCTCCTTAAAGAATTTGGTCCTCCAAATTCTTCATTAATCTAGAGTATAACTAAGGGTACCAGGTTGCCTCTTTAGTGGTATGATTAGCCCACTGAACTTTAATCATAGAGATCCACCTGGTTCTCAGTTTCTTAGTATCTCTTGCTAGGAACTGAAATGGCCTCTCTTCATATAAAAGATTTGGTGCTACCGATACACTAGTAGGGATCTCTTCCTATTTAGAACTTGGAACATATCTCTTGAGTAAACTTACATGAAACACATCATGTATATTACCAAGTTCTGGTGGCAAATCCAATTGATATGCCACATTCCCAACTCTGGCTAGCACTTGATATGGCCCTATATATCTGGATGCTAGCTTTCCTTTCTTCCTAAATCTGATTACTCCTTTCATAGGAGAAACCTTAAGCCACACCCAATCTCCCTCCTGGAATTCCAGATCTCTTCTCATTTTTAGGTTGGCATAAGACTGCCTCCTATCATTTGCAGCCTTGATCCTAGCTTGGATTAGTTTTATTTTCTCTGTAGTCTCCTTAATAGTGCCTAGCCCCAACTCCAGTTTATCTTCTGGCTGATCCCAGCAATGAAGGGTGATACATCTCCTGCCATATAAGGCTTTATATGGAGCCATTCCTATCACTGAGTGATAGCCATTATTATAGGAGAATCTACTAGTGGGAGATGGACATCCCACTCACCCTGGAAGTCTATTACACAACATCTCAACATGTCTTCCAGAGTCTGTACTGTTCTTTTTGTCTATCCATTCGTCTGTGGATGGTAAGCAGAACTAAACATAAGTTTAGTTCCTAATGCTTGATGTAAGGATTTCCAAAACCTAGAAACAAACCTAGGATCCCTGTTTGACACTATGTCATCAGGCACTCCATGCAATCTCACTATCTCTCATACGTAGAGTTGTGCCAATTTATCCAAAGAATCAGTGAGATTCATGGGAAGGAAATGAGCTGCCTTGGTTAGTTTGTCTACAATGACCCATATGGCATCATGCTTTCTTCTAGTTAGTGGCATTCCCACCATAAAAGTCCATTGATATGGATCCCATTTCCTTTCAAGTATGGGTAAGCTCTGAAGCTTCCCTCCTTGCTTCTGGTGCTTAACCTTCACTTGTTGGCACACTTCACATTTGGCCACATGGGTACTAATATCTTACTTTATATATGGCCACCAAAAGTGATAGCCAAAGGCTATTGCCTCCTCGGTAGTAACTCCCTGCCAGAATATTGGCCGAGGAGTCTGACGTCACCCAAGAGAGGATCTTTTTACGGACCTCGGAAGGTGCGAAGTCAAACACTATAAGCTCGAGACTTCGGTTAGCTCGTCAGGAATTCCGAGGACAACACCGTCTCCATCGAGGAACCAAACTGACTGCCTCCGGGGAAGAAAGCCATCTCTCTGAAGCAAGGGATAATCTCCCCGAAGGCAGAGGCCCCGAAGAGGATCTTCCCCGAACAAGAAACACCTGAGCAAGGGTATCACCTAACTATGGGTGTGAGTCCCGAATGAGGTGTTCATCAAGGGAACTCCCAGAACTATGGGATAGATCCCGAAGGAGGTGCTCGCACCAAAGGACGGATAGAATCCGAAGAGGGTGCACGCACCGAAGGGCGACCTCGCCCAGGGGACCTCGGGAGTACGGTATGAGCATTTAAGGAGCCTCTGACATGTCGCCCACAAGCCCTACACGTCACATCTGAATGGCGAACTGACACGCCGCAGCCGCCCCCGTCCTGACACAACCCGTCCGGGTCCAGGGCTAAAGGAGGCTGCAAACGGCTGCCTGTCCCCTAGGTCCAAAACTACAGATCAAATCCGGCCGAACACGTGTCATGATCTGAACTGACCAGCTACTCCTATAAATAATAGGAAATGGGACTGGGCAAAGGATGGGCATTTTTCCTCCCTCTGAGAAAACACAAAACAGGCGAGACACTTGATCCCTTAGTGTTCTTCCTCCACTTTCACTCAGAAAACTGACTTGGGCGTCAGAGGGTCCTCCCCGGAAAAGCAAACCGGGGACCTCCTAACCTCTTCTTTGAGCTTTTCAGGCACGCTCAGCTAGGAAACCAGAGCTCCAGGCGCTTGCCTACTCAGGAAGTCTCTCCGCCTGTCAACATGACAGCAAACGAAGATGCCATGGGGCATCATTTGGCACCGTCTGTGGGAAACTACTCCCAGGTAGCTGTTGTCGAAACTCGGCGTTCGAAGGACAAAGGACTCCCGAAGTCCCCATCCGCGCCTGAAAACCAACCAGCTACCGAACAAAGTCCCCCAGAGACTTCCTTGCTTGAAGAGGAACGCCCTCTTGTCATCACCATGGGTTTTTTACGAGACTTTCAGAGGTCCGTTGTGGCTGAAATGACACAACAGATAGACCGAAGGTGGCCGCAACCAGCCCAGGAGCAAAATCCCACTTCACCAGCACGACCTCGGGAGAAAAGCCCAAGGGCAACCCATCATAGCTCGGGAAGTGGGGAGCCGTGGGAAGAGTCCTCGACAGATAACTTGCCCCTCGGGGCACGGCTGGCGGAAAGAGCAAGGTCTGAACGACCTGAAGTCCCGTCCAAAAGAAGTTTGTCGCCAGAGGCAAAGTCCCCCCCACCCCGGTACCGAAGCCGCCCCCCGAAGAGACAGCAACAGTCCTCTTACCGAAAAACCTCTAAGCACCAAGAAGAGGAGCCCAGTGCTACACTCCTCCTAGAGAAAGTCTTGGCAAGACTGGAGAGAGTGGAACAGCAGGTGGCACGCAAGCCTGTTTGGGCCAGGCTAACTGAAACCGTCTCTGGAGATGAAACTCCTTTCGCCCGAACAGTGGTCGAAGCGGTCATGCCAAGTGATTTCAGGCTAGCTCGGCTAAAGACCTATGAGGGTCGAACTGATCCCCAGGCCCACCTAACAAAGTACAAACGCAGCATGGTGCTACACGGGGCTGATGATGCTACACTCTGCAAGTGCTTCGAAGTCACCCTCGCAGGACCAGCAACTGCCTGGTACAATTCCCTGCTTCCCGGAAACATTAGGGGGTTCCAGGAGCTGTCCACAGCGTTCACCCAACAGTTCATTGGGAGCAAGCCGACGGCGAAGATGCCCGTCCAGATGTTTGACATAGCACAAAGAAACGGGGAGACCATCCGTGACTATGTCGAGAGGTTCAACAGAGAGGCCCTCAGTGTTCCGGACTTTCATCCCGAAATCCGCATCCTCGCCATGATAAGGGGCCTCCGGAGGGATTCGCACTTGTTTTATGAATTCTCCAAAGATCCCCCGGACACGCTGGGAGAATTCTACCGAAGGGCTGAACAACATATGACAGCCGAAGAGCTGGGAATGACAGGACCAAAGGCTGACCATATTCACGCTCGTGGCGAAGGGTCCAGCGAACAAGCCCGGTGTCCAACGGAACAGTTCGGCCGACCTCGGAGAGCGCGAGTAGGAGGAAGGAAGCCCCAAAACTTTACACCTTTGAGCACCACGAGGGCTAACATCCTCATGGCATTGGAAAAACAGGGGGCTCAAATCCAACGACCGAGGGGCATGACTGCTGACAACAGAAGGAACATGAAGAAGTTCTGTCAGTTCCACCGTGATCACGGTCATGACACCGAAGACTGCTTTCAGCTGAAAAAGTACATCGAATCACTGATAAAGCAGGGCCAGCTTCGGCGTTATTTGAGAATGCCTTCCCCGAAGGGGAAAAAGGAGGAAGAAGGAAAGCCCGATGATGAGGATTACGATTCAGACAGGCGAAGGAACCGAAGTCCGAGAAGGCGTCCTCTACCTTCGGCAGGAGTAATACAGACGATCACAACCGGACTTCCATCTTCGGAAAGAAAAAGAAGGGCCAGAGAGATAGCGGTGATGGAATATCAGAGCCCAACGAAAAAATTGCGCGAGGATGGCTCCACCATCGTATTTCCCCATGACGATCCATTGCTGATAATGGCGAGGATAGGAAACTGGGACGTCAAGAGGGTACTGCTGGACGATGGGTCAAACGCAGACGTCTTGTTCTCACATTTGCTGCCAAGGTTGGGCGTATCCAGAAGTGACCTCAAGGCTGTTACTTCACCCACGTTTGGCGTAGGACCATCTGAGCTACCTGTCCTCGGGTGGATCGACCTCCCCTTGATGATGAAAGGAACTTCGGAGAAAGGAACTGCTGAGTTGTTCGCCTCTACCATGGAAAGATTCATAGTCATGGATGTTGCTTCATCATACAATGCCATCCTCGGCAGACAGACACAGGGAAATCTGCACATTCGCCCAGATGTAAAGTACTTGACCGTCACCTTCGCCACCAAAGAAGGAGACGCAAAGATCTTCATTGATCAAGGCGAGGTGAGAAAGGTGTTCGGCAGAGCACGAAAGGCTCCGTCAAGCAACTTAGCACTTGCTGTAGAAGCAAAAGAGCTGGAAAGGGGCGAGGCAGAAGATCCCACAAAAGCGGAAACAGAAGAAGTAGAGCTTGTCCCAGGCCATAATACCCGAATAGGGAAAAGCATGGCCGAAGGAGACAAGGAAAAACTTGTATCTTTTCTGCTTGCAAATAAAGATCTGTTCGCCTACTCGCCGAAGGACATGCCAGGGGTAAACCCTTGCGTAGTCCAGCATAGCCTCAAAGCGAGTCCGGAAGTAAAACCTGTCCGGCAAAAGAAACGGAGCATCTCGGCTCACAAAAATGACTTCGTCAAGACCGAAGTCCAGCGTCTAATAGACGCTAGCGTTATCCGGGAGGTAAACTACCCCGAATGGCTAAGCAACATGGTAATTGCCACAAAAGAAGGAAGTAGTAAGCTCCGGATGTGCATCGACTTCAGAAATTTGAACGATGCTTGCCTGAAAGATTCATATCCTCTTCCGCCAATAGACCAACTGGTAGACTCAACTGCCAAGTACGGGCTCCTAAGTTTCCTGGACGCTTTCAGTGGGTATCATCAGATAAGGATGAACCCCGAAGATGAAGAGAAGACTGCCTTCATCACTGAGGGAGGAACATATTGCTATATCAGGATGCCCTTCGGACTCAAAAATGCAGGAGCCACCTACCAGAGGCTGATGAATAAAGTCTTCAAAGACCAAATGGGGAGGAACATGAAGGTGTATGTTGATGATATGATAGTCAAAAGCAAACTGCCTGGCTACCACGTTGAAGATTTAGAGGAAACCTTCCAAAAACTCAGAGCCTTCGGGATCTGCCTTAATCCTGAGAAATGCATCTTCGGGGTGACCTTGGGAAAGTTCCTTGGGTACATGGTATCCGAAAGAGGCATCGATGCCAACACCGAGAAGATTAAGGCTCTACTTGAATTCCGAACTCCTGCCACAGTCAAAGACGTGCAAAGACTCACCAGAAGAATAACCTCTCTGAGCAGGTTTATTTCCAGGTACGGAGATAGGTGTCGACCCTTCTTCAAAGTGCTCACAAAGGCAGCAAAGATGGAAGGCGACCTCGGAAAGAATGGTCATCCTTGGGATGAAGATTGCCAAAAAGCCTGGGAAGAACTCAAAGTCTACTTGGCCGGCCTGCCGACTCTGTGGCAACCTCGGGAGGGAGAGCCCCTGGTATTATACCTCACCGTCACACAAAAAGCTGTGAGCTCGGTCCTCGTGAAAGAACAAGGGCGAAAGCAATGGCCGGTCTACTATGTCAGCAAGTCCCTGCATGGCACTGAAGTCAGGTACCCTTTGCTTCAAAAAGCTATATACGCCTTAGTGCTTGCAGGGAGAAGGCTGCGGCCATACTTTCAGGCTCACCCCATTATCGTCCGAAGTACCCTGCCTCTACGGGATGTTATGAGGAAAGTTGATCACTCGGGAAGGCTTTCCAAGTGGTGTATAGAGCTTGGCGAACACGACATCACGTATGAACCCCGGAAAGCTATAAAAGCTCAAGCTTTGGCAGACTTCATCGCCGAAGTACCAAACACCGAGGAGGGACATTCGTTTTCGGGTGAAGACGAGCCAGAATGGACGTTATATGTTGACGGGGCCTCAGGGTCCGAACACCAGGGAGCTGGAGTGATTATCAGAGGCCCCGAAGGCCTAGAAGTAATGAAGGCCATCAAGTTTAGTTTCAACGCCACCAACAACATGGCCGAGTATGAGGCCCTCATAGCAGGATTACGCCTGGCCAGAAAGATTGGCGTAAGAAACCTGAAAGCCCACAGTGACTCCCAGCTGGTGGTCCAGCAAATGGCAGGGGACTATGGCGCGAAAGACCCGACCTTGGCGAAATACCATGAGTTGGTAACAAAGCTTATTCGGGAGTTCGACGTCGTGAAAATTGAGAATGTACCCCGACGGGAAAATGTTGAGGCAGACTGTTTGGCGAAGTCGAGAACTTGCACCGAGGTGCTAAGCCACCCCAGCATCACAGTATTAAGCATAGCGACCTCGGGGAAAGGATGGAAAGAACCAATCAAAACGTATCTCGCAACCAACACACTCCCCGAAGACCCCAGCGAAGCCGCAAAAGTGCGAAGGTGCTCCGGACGTTTCTTCTTAATTGGAGAAGAACTATATCAGCAAGGATATGCAAATCCACTACAGAGGTGTGTTAGTGAAAAGGATACTGAAATGATCCTCGAAGAAGTTCACGAAGGTGCCTGTGGTTCGCACATCGGAACCGACGCCCTGGCAGCAGTGATACTTCGCCAAGGATACTTCTGGCCTACCCTGAGAAAGGACGCCAAGCAGTTCGTCCAGAAATGTGGTAGTTGCCAGAGACATGCGAACATCCAAAGAACACCCTCGGAGTTCGTGACTTCGGCAGACTATCCTTGGCCCTTCGCAGTTTGGGGCATAGATCTCATTGGGCCACTCCCAACGGCGCCTAGAGGCGTAAAGTTCTGCGTAGTAGCAGTTGACTATTTCTCTAAGTGGGTTGAGGCAGAACCTCTGACAACTATCTCGGCAAAAGAAGTGCAGAAGTTCGTATGGAAAAATATCGTATGCAGATTTGGCATACCGAGGGTGCTCGTAGCGGACAATGGATCCCAGTTCATAGACAAAGGATTCCAAGAGTTCATTAGCGACCTTGGGACAAAAATGCACTTCACCCCAGTAGCTCACCCCCAAAGTAATGGGCAGGTGGAAGTATCTAACAGGACCATAAAAGATGGTCTGAAAAAGAGATTGGGAGAAGCAAAAGGGAAATGGCCAGGAGAACTCCAAAGCGTGTTATGGAGTTACTGAACAACACCCCAAAGAGCCACAGGGGAAACGCCCTTTTCACTCGTCTTCGGTACAGAGGCCATCATCCCTGTCGAGGTAGTACAACCGTCAATACGAGTCCAAGTGTTCGATGAAAAAGGAAATGACCTCGGCCTGAGAACCAAGCTCGACCTCGTCAGCGAACACAGAGAAGTAGCTGAGCTGAGAAGAAAAGCTTTCCAGCAAAGAGTGGCAGCAGCCATAAACTTACGCGCCAGGCCAAAGGGAATAAAGAAGGGAGATCTTGTTCTCCGAAAGGCTGAATTCGCACCCCGAAAGCCGTCCCACGGGGTACTTCACGCAAATTGGGAAGGACCGTACCTGGTACTTGCCGAAGTACGAAGAGGAGTTTATAAGCTCGGTGATGCCGAAGGCATAGAATTAAAAAACACTTGGCACTCAGAGGCCCTGAAAAAATTCTATGCCTAAAAAGTTTGGTGGGAAAGTTGTATTGCACAAGTTGGACAAATTTGTCTAAGTAAAAAGTTCTGAAGAAGTACAAAACAAGAGTCTCACGAAAGCAATAGCCGAGGAGAGCAAGAGTATGGCTTTCCGAAGTCCCTTGAGCGAATATGTTCGGGACAAAGGAAAGCAAGAGTATGGTTTTCGGAAGTCCCTTGAGCGAATATGTTCGGGACAAAGGAAAGCAAGAGTATGGTTTTCCGAAGTCCCTTGAGCGAATATGTTCAGGACAAAGGAAAGCAGGAATATGGTTTGCCGAGGTCTCTCGAGCGAATTATGTTCGGGACAAAGGGAAACAAAGGGATCTGGCAAAAAATACTTAGCCAAATTTTTATCTATTGAGCCAAAGAGTGCTTACAGAGAAGAAAGTTACTGAAAAACTACAAAAAAGAAGAAAATGAAGACAAAAGGCCCTAGTACAAACTAAGGAACCTCGGCATCTTGAGAACTGCTAGCTTCTGTGCTTTTGTCAGCAGCCTTCGGCGCCGAGAAAGAAGGAGGCAGTTTCAAGTGCTCGATCTTGGACCAAGTCCACCGAGGCTCCTTCGGGATGTTCATGCCTTCGAGGAAGGAGAGGTCGAAATCTGGGAACTTCTGCAGAATTTGGTGCCGAGCAAGACAGAAGCCGTCTTGAAAGCCCAACTTCATCACATCGTCGGACTCCCGCTTCTTGACCGCCAAATCTGCATAGTCCTTCTCCAGATCCGCATAATCCTTCTCCAGATCCTTATGCTTTTTCTTCAATGCCTTCATCTTCTTCTACTCTTCTGAAGGCTTCTTCAGAGATGCGACCTCGGCTTCGAGCTGGGCCTTTTCCTCGAGTGTCTTCACAAGGATTGCGTCACTTTCTGACTTATCCTTTTGAATCGCTTCTACGGCTGAAGTCAGCTCCGCCACCCGAGAGCCGATGTCGGAAAGTTTCTGGGAGGAGCCTTTCTCAAGTTCCTCTTTCTCTTTTATGAACCCCTCCCGAAGTTCAGCAATTTCCTTCTCCGAAGACTCCTTTAGCTGAGCATTGTCAGAAGCCAACGCCGAACACTGGGCCTTCGTCTTGGTGTAAAGGTCCCAGAGTGATGCCCTCCGTTCTGTCTCTCGCGCTACCCGAACACGGAGCAACGCGGCATACCCCATCAGCTGCAAAAAAGGCAAAACAAAGGGAAAATGATGCTAAGTAAAAAGCAAAGGCGAAATCAGCACTTAGGAAACAGTGAAGCATACCTGGGCGGCATGTTCAGTGAGTTTGGCGGCCAAAGAGATGTCGCCAGGGTAAGCCTCCGTAAGGGCCTTGTAAGAGGCCTCAGTAAAAACCCCTTTGCACATCTGCCTGGCCATTTCGGGACAGTCCTCGGAGTACATATTCATGTCCTCCGTGAACGTCCAGAAGGGCTCCTTCGGAACTTTCCCTGCCGGGACTTGGGCATCCCGAAGGGCCCTCTTGCGGGCATGTTCGGCAACCCAGTCAGGAGCGGCCACCTCCGCTGCACAACAAGGCAGGAAAATTGGTTAAGGCCAGAAAAGTCTTAAGGATTTACAAGAGAAAAAAGGTTCTTCGCCAAAATACAAACCTGCTGGCACCTCGGTAACGTCTTCGTCAAGAATCGACGTCACCTCAGTAGAGACCCCTTTGCCTCTTATTCGGCGCCGTTCCTCGGCAGAAGGGGTCTCCTCCCCATCGCCCTCCAGAAGAGCATGCGAAGGCGTGGGGCTTTGAGGAAGGACGTCGGAAGAAGGGATGTCAACAGGAGGAACCTCGGGCAAAGGGGCAGCAAGGTCTTCGGGCTCCTCGCCTACCTCCTCCGGAATTTGCGGAAGAGAGGAAGGAGCAGCTTTCTTTGCCCGTTTGGGGGGAGGGCCGCCCGAAGTCTGCTTCCGCCTCCGAGAGGCGGCCTTCTTTGTCTGTTCGCCCCTCTGGGCCTGCCCGGTAAAAAGAGCCTTGTAAAAGGCAGCCGCGTCGTCGCCCATCTCTGAAAAAAGAAAAAAGAAGATCAGTGTAAGTCCAAGATGAAGTTATGAAGGAAAAAATGAGAAAGTAACTTACTCTCATAAAAAGACTCATAAGTCTCCTTCCTCCGAAGGAGTTTCACGAGCCAGGAGTCCTTCCCCGAATAAGCCGGTTTCGGCATATTGAGGTCTGTCACGTGCTCCTTTACCACCTTAAGTTCCCGAAGGACCTCTTCGGTCATGAGCCTCCAGTTGATCGGAAAGGGGTAAAGGGCACGAGGAGAGACCTCGGCAGCCCAGTCAGAGACGGCCCAGATGCGCCTGTCGATGTCCTCAAAGATAGGTGCTACGTCGGCATCTAGCAATCTCTTCGGGTCAACAACATCCATCTTGAGCCTCCCCTGAGCCCACTTGGTCCGGACGTGCGACCAAGCCTCCGACTTCTTCAGGAAAAAAAATTTTTGTTGCCACCCTCGCCAGCTGTCTTTGGTGGCGAAGGTGAACGTATACTTTTTGCTCCCAGATCCCCGAGGCAGCATGAAGTAGAAGCCACCCTTTGGGACCACGAAGAGCTTGTAGTACTGAAGAAAAACTACAAAGTGAGGTTTTATTTTGAAAATGCCGCACATACAGAGGAGGCGTTGAAATAGCAGTACGAGTTCGGTGGGAGTTGGTTAACGGCAATGCCATGGAAGTTGCAGAACGCGCTAACCATCTCCGGGGGGGGATACCGAAGTCCGGCCTTCAGTTGGGCTCAGAAAACTGTGATTTCATCACTTCGGTTGGAGAAAGCAAATTGGTCAGGACGGGGCAACCTCGTCACAGAGTAAGATGGTAAGAAAAACTTTTTCTTCCACTTCGCTAGCTTTGCCGGAGTAGTGCAGCAGGGGTGAGAAAGAAGAGGTTGCCAACTCTCGGGAACAGGCATGATGAAAATGAGTTCGCGAAAAACAATGAAAATGAGTTCGGGAAAAACAAGGAAGAATCTTTGAAAAAAGCAGAAGGACTAAAACCCACCAAAGGTCTTGCCGGAATCTGGATTCCTGGAAGCCGTCATGAAAAGTGGTCAGAAAAATGCCTGAAAAAGGAGAACCGCCGCGGAAAATCGGGAGAGAATTAGAAGGCAAAAGAAAGCAAAAGCAGAAGAAGAAAGAGGGTTATGACAGGACTGATATATATAGGCCGAGAAGGCCAGGAGAACCGTCGTCATTAGTACCCCTCGGAAGGCGAAGTGTCGCCATAACTGCTATGGACGCCTGAAAAGTCGCGCCAGCCATTCTCAGTGCATTCTTACCCAATAAAAGTGTGCCATATGTCAGTCATCGCGCAGCAAATGTGCCACGTGTCGTCCATCACGTCGAGCACGCCCTCTGACACCGTTTGGTCTAGAGGCGCTGCCCTAAACTGACTCTGCTGGATACAGGACGCGACGCATGAGCAGACCTATAAAGGCAAAAAAGTAGGTTACCTCGTAGACACCAAAAGACAGCCTGTGACTTCGGGCAAAACGTCTATCTTCGGTACAAGGTTATCCTATTTCCCCTTGCCACAAGGACACCAAGAGACAGCCTGTGACTTCGGGCAGAAGGTGTATCTTCGGCACAGGGACAGCCTATCTTCTCGCGCCTCGAGGACGCAAAAATGCTGCCCATCGGTACAAGCAGAAGAAGGCATCTTCGGCACAGACATCAAAACCACAGGACTCGAAAACCGATGAATCGAAGTTTCTCACTTCGGCTTTTCGGAGGGGGGCCTGTGATAGCCAAAGGCTATTGCCTCCTCGGTAGTAACTCCCTGCCAGAATATTGGCCGAGGAGTCTGACGTCACCCAAGAGAGGATCTTTTTACGGACCTCGGAAGGTGCGAAGTCAAACACTATGAGCTCGAGACTTCGGTTAGCTCGTCAGGAATTCCGAGGACAACACCGTCTCCATCGAGGAGCCAAACTGACTGCCTCCGGGTAACAGAGCCATCTCTCTGAAGCAAGGGAGAATCTCCCTGAAGGCAGAGGCCCCGAAGAGGATCTTCCCCAAACAAGAAACACCTGAGTAAGGGTATCCCCTAACTATGGGTGTGAGTCCCGAAGGAGGTGTTCATCAAGGGAACTCCCAGAACTATGGGATAGATCCCGAAGGAGGTGCTCGCACCAAAGGATGGATAGAATCCGAAGAGGGTGCACGCACCGAAGGGCGACCTCGCCCAGGGGACCTCGGGAGTACGGTATGAGCATTTAAGGAGCCTCTGACATGTCGCCCACAAGCCCTACACGTCACATCTGAACGGCGAACTGACACGCCGCAGCCGCCCCCGTCCTGACACAACCCGTCTGGGTCCAGGGCTAAAGGAGGCTGCAAACGGCTGCCTGTCCCCTAGGTCCAAAACTACAAATCAAATCCGACCGAACACGTGTCATGATCTGAACGGACCAGCTACTCCTATAAATACTAGGAAATGGGACTGGGCAAAGGATGGGCATTTTTCCTCCCTCTGAGAAAACACAAAACAGGCGAGACACTTGATCCCTTAGTGTTCTTCCTCCACTTTCACTCAGAAAACTGACTTGGGCGTCGGAGGGTCCTCCCCGGAAAAGCAAACCGGGGACTTCCTAACCTCTTCTTTGAGCTTTTCAGGCACGCTCAGCTGGGAAACCAGAGCTCCAGGCGCTTGCCTCCTCAGGAAGTCTCTCCGCCTGTCAACATGACAGCAAACGAAGATGCCATGGGGCATCAAAAAGTATGCTCTAAGTGCGTGATAAATCTTCATAGCACTTGGATGCATGCTTAGCTTACTAGCGTGAGCCTCTTCCAAAATTTGAAATCTTAGGTTATCCTTTTCAGGCACATACAACCTATGCTGGAAGTATAGCAGCCCTTGCTTATAGGGAAAACCTTGATATAGTTCTCCCTTTTTCTGTCCAGATACTAGTCCCATGTTTTCATCACCAGTTTGAGCTTCCCTGATAAGCTCTTTCCATTCTGGTGTAATAGTGAGTACATTCAGCTGCTCACTTTCCTTAGCTAGCCATTGACTTGCCAACCAAGTAAGGCTCAGGCCCTCTGCCTTATGCTAAGTTTCTCCACTTTTGAGCACTCCAGTACAGCTCCTACTCAGGGCCTCAGCCACTACATTGGCTTTCCCAGCTGTGTATTCAATTACACAATCAGAGTCTTTCAAGTATTCCGACCACCACCTTTGTCTCATATTCAAATCCTTTTGAGTAAAAAGGTATTTGAGACTTTTGTTGTCTATAAAAACTTGGAATCTGTTACCAAAAAGATAGTGTCACCATTGCTTGAGGGCAAAGACCACTGCTGCCAATTCCAGGTCATGCATTGGATACTTCTTCTCATGTGTTCTTAATTGTCTGGACCCAAAAGCAATGGCCTACTTCTCCTGCATCAGGACACATCCTAGTCCTACATGAGATGCATTAGTATACACCACATATTCCTTCTCAGGATCTGGTAGGACTAATACAGGAGCTGTAGCCAGTCTCTTCTAAAGCTCTTGAAAGCTTTCTTCACATTCAGTTTCCCAGGAAAACTTGTGGTTTTCTTGAGTTTTCTTGGTTAACTGGGTCATAGGTGCTGCTATAATAGAAAATTTGGGTACAAACCTTCCGTAATAGTCAGCTAACCCTAGGAAACTCATGACTTCCCCCACATTTTGGGGCTATTTCCAGTCTAGGATTGACCTTCCCTTTCCAGGATCTATAGCCAACCCTTGATCATTTATTATATGACCCACCCAATTTCCTGAGTCCAAAACTTGCATTTACTTAGCTTCCCATAAAGCTTGTTTTCTTGGAGCAAGCCAAACACTGTTCTCAGGTGTTCTTTACGAGTTTCCACATCCTTGGAATATACCAAGATATCATCAATAAACACCACCACAAAGTGGTCTAGGTGTGCTCTTAACACCCTTTTGCATTAGGTCCATAAAGAATGCCGGTGCATTAGTAAGCCCAAATGGCATTACTGTATACTCAAAGTGTCCATACCTAGTCCTGAATGCAGTCTTAGGTATGTCTTCTTCCCGAACCCTTAACTGGAAATATCCAGACCTTAGATCTATTTTGGGGAACACTTTTTCTCCTTTCAATTGATCAAATAGATCTTCTATTCTTGGGAGATGGTATTTGTTCTTTATGGTCAACGCATTTGATGCCCAGGGGCTTCATCGTTGGTAGTCATGGTGACTGATGGAAGGACTCCCGGAGAGGAAGAACGCCTGGTGGCCGTTTTGCCCAAGGGAGAGTACCTGAGATGCTCAGAAAGAGTGGGTTAGGAGGTCCCCGGGGTGCCTTTTCGGGGAGGACCCTCCGACGCCCAAGTCAGTGGTGCTGAGAGAAGGCAGAGGAGATAGCACTGAGAGGTTTAGTGAACTCACCTGGTAGTATTTTCTCAGAGTGAGGAGTCAGGATATTTTCCAGCCCGCCAGCCAGATATTGTTTCCTGGTATTTATAGGAGTACCTAGCCCATTAAGATCTTGACACGTGTACGGTCAGATGTTCCTGAATTTCTGGGCGTAGGGGGCAAGTAGCCGGTGGCAGCCCCTTGAGCCTTGAGCCGAGACGGGCCATGACGTGACTCTGATGGCGTCGGCGTGTCAGGGCGCCGTTTGAGGCGACTTGTGATGTCTGTGGGCGACATGTCAGAGGCTTCCTTAAATGCTCCTGCCGTACTCCCGAGGTCCTTGGGCGAGGTCGTCCTCTGGTACGGATGGTGCCTCTTAGGGAAACATGCCCTCAGTTCGGGGGTTCCCAGCTTCAAGGAGTTCCGCCTTCGGGGAGGTCATGTTCGGCCCACGATAGCTGGTGCCTTTTTTCCGAAGGCGATCTGTTCACAACCTCGGGGGGGCTAGTAGTATCCTCAAGTTTCCTGGCGTGCCGGGCTCGGAGCTCTTCGGCTATCTCCCGAGGTGTATGATCCCACCTTTTCTCGGGTAGCGCCAGTTTCTTCTGGCCATTCTTGTGGCAGGGAGTTCGGCCAGATAGAGGCGATAGCCTTTGGCTATCACATGCCCCCCTTTGGAAAGCCGAAGTGAAGACTTCGGTTTTGCATCTCTTTCCAAGGTTGTTCTGTGGGAGTCTATAGAGAGTAACACCTGTGTCGAAGGTACACCTCTTGCCCAAAGGTGTGGGCTGCTCGGCCATGGCCTGTTTTTTGGTGTCTCCGAGGCAAAGCCTGTGCCGAAGATACACCTCTTGCCCGAAGGTACGGGCTGTTCGACCATAGCCCGTCTTTTGGTGTCTTCGAGGCAACCTGCTTCTTTACTTTTGCAGGTCTGTGCAGCGTCGCGCCGATGGCCAATCGCGTCAGTCTGAGCGACGCGTCCCAGTTTTTTAGGGATGTCAGGAGACGTGTCTCCTATTTTGGCGCGATGGTTGACACGTGGCGCACCGTCATTGGAGGAGAGTCGTGTCGTTTACAGAGAGCACGTCTTTTCAGGCGCAAAGTGCAGTTACGGCGACAGTTCAACTTCAAAGGGCACTTATGACGTTGTTTCAGTTACCCACCCTTGGCCTATAAATAGCCCATTCCGTCATAGGCCCTTTTGCTTTTTCTTCTGCTTTTTCCCTGCTTGTCCTTTTCTCTGCGCTTTCTCTTGTTTTCTGCGGCGGAGCTGTCTTAACAGAGCTTTTTTTCGGCAACCTTTCACGACGGCGTCCTCAGATTTTGGCAAATCTTTTGGTGGGTTTTTGTTTTCCAGAGTGTTTTGATCCCTCTATTCTTTCGAGTTTTTTCCGGAAACTATTTTCTTGCCTTTTCCGAACTCATTTTTCTGTCCAAAATGCCTATCCCTGAGAGCTGGCAGCCTCTTTTATCCCATCCTTGTTGCACTACCCCTAAAAAATTAGAGAGGTGGAAGAAGAAGTTCTTTCTCCCTTCTTACGCCATTACCCGGCTGCCACGACCTGACCACTATGCTTTTTCAAACCATAGTACCGAGGTTACCGTTTTTCGAGCCCAGCTAAAGGCCGGACTTCGGTATCCTCCCTCGAAGATGGTTTGTGAGTTCTGCCAATTTCATGGCATTGCTGTGAATCAGCTTCCCCCGAACTCGTACTGCTATTTTAACGCCTTCCTCTGTATGTGTGGCGTCTTCGGGATAAAACCCCATTTTATAATCTTCATGCAGTACTACAAGCTCTTCGTGGTCCCAAAGGGTGGCTTCTACTTTATGCTACCTCGGGGATCCGGGAGCAAAAAATTCATGTTCACCTTCGCCACCAAGGACAGCTGGCGAGGGTGGCAACAGAAATTCTTCTTCCTGAAGATGGAGGAGGCCTGGTCGTATGTTCCGACCAAATGGGCTCAGGGAAAGCTAGATGTGGACGTCATTGATCCGAGGTTGTTGCTGACTCTAGAGTTGGCTTCCACTTTTGCGGACTTCGACGGCCGCATCCGCGCCGTCTCTGACTGGGCTCCCGAGGTCGCTCCGCGCTCTTTGTACCCCTTCCTTATCAACTGGAGGTTGATGACCGAAGAGGTCCTCCGAGAGTTAAAGGTGGTTAAGGAGCATGAGACCGACCTCGAGATGCCAGCTCCTGCCATCGCCGGGAAGGATTCCTGGTTGGTGCAGCTCCTTCGGGAGGAAATCTCTTTTGAAACGCTTGTCGAAAGTGAGTTATCTTCTACTCCCTTGTTGTTTTTCCCTTGGACTTACGCTGATGTCTTTTTTCTTTTTCAGAGATGGGCGACGGGACTGCTGCATTTTACAAGTCCCTTTTCTCCGACCAGGTGGAGAAGGGCGATCAGACAAAGAAGGCGGCTTCCCAAAGCCGGAAGTCTACTGGCGCTGGGCCTTCGGCGAAACGGGCAAAGAAAACTGCCCAGGTTCCTCTGGAGGAAATTTCTGAGGAGGCTGATGAGGAGCCTGGGGCAGCCGAGATTTCACCGACCGAGGCTTCTGCCGAGGTCCCTGCCGCTGCCGAGGTTCCTTCCGCCGACATCCCTCCCCAGAGCCTTTCCGCTCCGCAGGCCCTTCTGGAGGCCGTGGTGGAGGGTCCTTCTGCCGAGGAGCGGCGCAGGAGGAAAGGAAAGGGGATTCCGACCGAGGAGCCTCAGGACTCTGAGCACGTCGTGGTCGAAGTGCCGCCAGGTTTGTTGTTTTCAGAACAAGCATGGCTCCTTTTTTCTGAAATTTCCTTTGTCTCTGACCTGCTTCTCTTTTTTGCCATGCAGGGGAGTTGCTTACTGCAAACTGGGCGGCCGAACACGCGAAGACGCGGGCCCTTTGCGATGCCAAAGTCCCACAAGGGAAGATACCTAAAGAGGCTTTTCGGACATTCACGGAGGACATGAACTTGTACTCCGAGGACTATCCTGAAATGGCGAAGTAGATTTCGAAGGGGGTGCTTACAGAGGCCTCATTCAAGGCTATTGCGGCGGCCCATCCGGGCGATGACACCCTCACCGCGAAAGTCACCGAGCATGCTGCTCAGGTATGCTCTTCACACCTTTTTCCCTTCAATTTTTCCTAAGTGCTTGGCTCTTACTGACCTTGCGTTCATCTTTTCGTAGCTGCTGGGGTACGCCGGCTTTCTCCGAGTTCGGGTGGCCAGGCAGACGGCGTTCCGAGCTTCGGCCTTAGAGGCCTTAGAGAAAGCGAAGGTCACGCGCTCGGAATTGACCGCCAAGAACTAGTAGCTGGCAGATGCTGCGAAGAAAGAAGTTGCTGCCCTTCGGGAGGAGTTCCAGAAGGAGAAGGAAGATCTTGAGAAGAACTCCTCTCTGAAGATTACTGACCTCGGCAATCAGGTGAAAGGGATGCTTGCTGCCAACCAAGACCTTCTCAAAGATAAGTCAGATTCTGACAATCTTATTCGGTCGTTAGTGAGTGAGAAAAAGGCTCTTGAAGCCGAGGTCCAGTCTTTGAAGAAGGAGCCCGATGCGAAGAAGAGGGTGAAGGCGCTGAAGAAGGAGATTGCAGACTTGAAGGACGAGCTCGAGGACCTTGAGGTTGAGAAGGACAAATTCGACCAAATGACCAAGGTCGCCTTCCAGGACGGATTCTGCCTTGCTCGGCACCAAGTCCTTGAGAGGTTCCCAGGTCTAGACCTCTCTTTTTTGGAAGCTCTCAACATTCCCGAGGGGCCTCGGTGGTCCTGGTCAAAAATCAAGCACCTGAACCTGCCTTCCACAATTCCGGCGCCGAAGGCGGTGGAAAAGGGCACAGAGGCTGGTGGCTCCCTGGACACCGAGAACCCTTAGGCTGTTTTAGGGGCCTTTTCCTTTTTTCCTCTTCATTTTTTGTGCTCCTTCTTCAGGCATTTCTTCTTTGTAAGCCTGATCATTCTCAATGAACATATTTTTTGGCTAAGTCTTTTTTGCAAGATTTTGCATTTTCATTGTCCCGAACAAGTTCGCTCAAGAGACTTCGGGAAACCTGCAATCACAAAAATTTATTCTCAGCTTTTTGCGACGAGTACTTTCGCGAGATTTTTTCCATTTTTCCGAGCGTGATGGCTCAAGGGACTTCGGAAAATTACATCTGCGCTTTTTCACAACGAGTACTTTCGCAAGATTTTTGTTTTCCATTTTCCCGAGCGTGATGGCTCAAGGGACTTCGGAAAATCACATCTGTGCTTTTTCATGGCGAACACCTTCGCGGAATTCTGTCTTGCACCATTTTGTACACTTAAGAATTTTTTCTCAAGGACATTCTGTACTTAGGATTTTTTTTGCATAACACAATCCTTCCGTTCCATCTTAAGTGTAGAATTTCTTCAGGGCGTCTGAGTGCCAAGTGTTTTTCAATTCTATGCCCTCGGTGTCACCAAGTTTGTACACGCCTTTTCGTACTTCAGCAAGAACCAGATAAGGTCCTTCCCAGTTCGCGCGAAGTACCCCGTGGGATGGCTTTCGGGGTGCAAAGTCAGCCTTTCGGAGAACGAGGTCCCCTTTCTTGATTTCTTTTGGCTTGGCTCGTAAATTTATAGCCGCGGCCACTCTTTGCTGGAAAGCTTTTCTTCTCAGCTCAGCTATTTCTCTGTGTTCGCCGACGAGGTCGAGCTTCGTTCTTAGGCCTAGGTCATTTCCACCTTCATCAAATACTTGCACCCGTACTGATGGTCTAACTATCTCGACAGGGATGATGGCCTCTACTCCGAAGACGAGTGAGAAGGGAGACTCCCCTGTGGCTCTTCGGGGCGTCGTTCGGTAACTCCATAACACGCTTTGGAGTTCTCCTGGCCATTTCCCTTTTGCTTCCCGCAGTCTCTTCTTCAGGCCATCTTTTATGGTCCTGTTAGATACTTCCACCTGCCCGTTGCTTTGGGGGTGAGCTACTGGGGTGAAGTGCATTTTTATTCCGAGGTTGCTGATAAATTCCTGGAATCCTTTGTCTATGAATTGGGATCCATTATCAGCCACTAGTACCCTCGGTATGCCGAATCTGCATATGATGTTCTTCCATACAAACTTCTGCACTTGTTTCACCGAGATAGTTGCTAGCGGTTCTGCCTAGACCCATTTGGAGAAATAGTCTACTGCTACCACGCAGAATTTCAAGCCTCCGGGCGCTGCGGGGAGTGGCCCAATAAGGTCTATACCCAAGACTGCGAAGGGCTAGGGATAGTCAGACGAAGTTACCATTTCCGAGGGTGCCCTCTGGATGTTCGCGTGTCTCTGGCAACTACCGCATTTCCGGATGAACTGCCTTGCGTCCTTTCTCAGGGTAGGCCAGAAGTATCCCTGGCGAAGTATCACTGCCGCCAGGGCATCGGTTCCAAGGTGTGAACCACACATGCCTTCGTGGACTTCTTTAAGGATCATTTCAGTATCCTCTTCGTTCACACATCTTTGCAGCGGATTCGCGTATCCCTGTCGGTATAGTTCTTCACCGATTAGGAAGAAACGACCGGAGCGCCTTCGCGGTTTTGCAACGTCACCGGGGTCTTCGGGGAGCACATTTTCCACGAGGTATCTTTTTATTGGATCCCTCCAGCCTTTTCCCGAGGTTGCTATGCTCAGTACTGAGATGCTTGGACGGTCTAGCACCTCGGTGTAGGTTTTTGACTTCGCCAAGCAGTCTGCTTCGGTGTTTTTCCGCCGAGGTACGTTTTCGATCCGTACGGCGTCAAACTCTTGAATGAGTTTTGCTACCAGCTCGTGGTATTTTGCCAAGGTTGGATCCTTCACCCCATAGTCTTCTACCGTCTGCCGCACTACTAGCTGGGAATCGCTGTGAGCCTTTAAGTTTCTCACGCCAATCTTTCTGGCCAGTCGTAATCCCACTATGAGGGCCTCATACTCAGCCACATTGTTATTGACGTTGAAGCTGAACTTGATAGCCTTCATTACTTCTAGGCCTTCGGGGCCTCTGATAATTACCCCAGCTACCTTGTGTTCGGACCCCGAGGCTCCGTCAACATGTAAGGTCCATTCTGGCTCACCTTCATTCAGATCCGGATGACTCTCCTCAGTGGTGGGTATTTCGGCAATGAATTCCGCCAGTGCTTGAGCTTTTATGGCCTTCCGAGGTTCATAGGTGATATCGTGTTCGCCAAGCTCTATACACCACTTGGAGAGCCTTCCCTAATGATCCACTTTCCTCATAACGTCCCGTAGTGGTAGGCTACTTCGGACGGTGATGGGATGAGCCTGAAAGTATGGTCGCAGCCTTCTCCCTGCAAGCACCAAGGCGTATATAGCTTTTTGCAGCAGAGGGTACCTGATTTCAGCGCCATGCAGGGATTTGCTTACATAGTAGACCGGCCATTGTTTTGGCCCTTCTTCTTTCACGAGGACCGAGCTCACAGCTTTTTCCGTGACGGCGAGGTATAACACGAGGGGCTCTCCCTCGCGAGGTTGTCGCAGAGTCGGCAGGCTGGCTAGGTATATTATGAGTTCTTCGCACGCTTTTTGGCAGTCTTGATCCCAAGGATGATCATTCCTTCCGAGGTCACCTTCCTTTTTTGCCGCCTTAGTGAGGACTTTGAAGAAAGGCCGACACCTATCTCCGTACCTGGAAATGAACCTGCTAAGAGAGGTTATTCTTTCGGTGAGTCTCTGCACATCTTTTACTGTGGCAGGAGTTCGGAACTCAAGCAAAGCCTTAATTTTTTCGGGGTTAGCATCGAGGCCTCTTTCGGATACGATGTACCCAAGGAACTTTCCCGAGGTTACCCCGAACACGCATTTTTCGGGATTTAGATGAATCCCGAAGGCTCTGAGCTTTTGGAAGGTTTCCTCTAGATCTACAACGTGGTTGCGAGGGAGCTTGCTTTTGACTATCATATCGTCAACATACACCTCCATGTTTCTCCCCATTTGGTCTTTAAAGACCTTGTTCATCAACCTTTGGTAGGTAGCTCCTGCATTTTTAAGCCCGAAGGGCATCCTGACGTAGCAGTACGTTCCTCCCTCGGTGATGAAGGCGGTTTTTTCTTCATCTTCGGGGTCCATCCTTATTTGATGGTAGCCGCTGAAGGCATCTAGGAAACTCAGGAGCCCGTATTCGGCAGTTGAGTCTACCAGTTGGTCTATTGGTGGAAGAGGGTATGAGTCTTTCGGGCAAGCATCGTTCAAGTTTCTGAAGTCAATGCACATCCGGAGTTTGCTGCTGCCTTCTTTCGTGGCAATCACCACGTTGCTTAACCATTCGGGGTATTTGACCTCCCTGATAACTTCAGCGTCTAACAGGCGCTGGACTTCGGTTTTCACATAGTTGCTCTTATGGGCTGAGATGCTTCGCTTCTTTTGCCGGACAGGCTTTGCTTCTGGGCTTGCTTTGAGGCTATGCTGTATTATGCCAGGGTGCACCCCTGGCATGTCTTTCGGCAAGTAGGCAAAGAGATCTTTATTTCCCAGCAGAAAAGATACAAGGTTTTTCTTGTCACCTACGGGCAAGCTCTTCCCTATTCGGGTAGATTGTCCTGGGACAAGTTCCACTGTTTCTGTTTCTGCTTTCATGGGATCTTCTTCTTTGTCCTTCTCTGGTGCCTTTGCCTCCATTGTTTGTGTGAGGTTATTTGGCGGAGCTTTTTGTGCCTTTACAAACACCTTCCTTACCTCAGCTTGATCTATGAAGACCTCTGCATCCCCATCCTTGGTGGCGAATGTGATAGTCAAGTACTTCACGTCAGGGTGAATGTGCAGGTTTCCCTGTGTCTGCCTTCCAAGGATGGCGTTGTACAAAGAAAGAACGTCCATGACGATAAATCTCATCATTGTGGAGGCGTACAACTCAGCTGTTCTGTCGATCGTAGTTCCTTTCATCATCAGGGGGAGATCAATCCATCCGAGGACAGCTAGTTCGGACGGTCCAACCCCGAAGGTGGGCGAGGTGACAGGCTTGAGCTCGCTGCTGGAGATGTCCAAATTCGGTAGTAAATGCGAGAATAAGACGTCGGTATTTGATCCATCACCAAGCAACACTCTTTTGACGTCCCAGTTCCCTATCCTTGCCATGATTAGCAGCGGATCGTCATGGGGGAAGATGACGGTGGATCCATCTTTGCGAGCCAGTTTCTTCGCCGGACTCTGATATTCCATGACCGCAATCTCTCTGGCCTTCCGCTTTCTTTCCGAGGACGGGAGCCCCGTGGTGATGGTTTGTATCACCCCTGCAGGAGGAGGAGGGCGCTTTTTCGGACATCTGTTTCTCCGTCTGTCGGAGTCGTAGTCCTCGTCTTCGGCCATTTCTTCCTCATCTTTTCTTCCTTTTGGGGAAGGCATCCGTAGATATTTCCGAAGTTGCCCGAGTTTTATTAGCGACTCTATATACTTCTTCAGTTGGAACCAGTCTTCGGTGTCATGGCCGTGGTCGCGATCAAACTGGCAGAACTTCTTGACGTTTTTCTTGTTATCAGCGGTCATGGCCCTTGGGCGCCGAATTTGCGTCCCCTGCCTTTCCAGTGCCATAAGGATGTTTGTCCGTGTAGTGCTCAGAGGTGTGAAGCTTTGAAGTTTGCTTCCCCGCATCCTCCGAGGTCGGCTTGCCTGTTCAGTTGGATGCCGGGCTTGCTAATTGGACCCTTCGGCGCGGTTGTGACCAGACTTCGGCCCAGGCATTCTCAGCTCCTCGGCAGTCATGTGCTGTTCGGCCATTCGATAAAATTCTTCGAGGTTGTCCGGGGGGTCTTTTGAGAACTCATAAAACAGTTGTGAGTCTCGCCGAAGGCCCCGTGTCATGGCGAGGATGCGTATTTCGGGCCGGAAGTCAGGGACACTTAGAGCTTCCCTGTTGAATCTTTCGACGTAGTCTCAGATGGTTTCTCCGTTTCTCTGCTCTATGTCGAACATCTGAACAGGCATCTTCGCCATTGGCTGGTTTCCAATAAAATGTTGCGCAAAGGCCGTAGAAAACTCTTGGAACTCAGTGATGGCTCCTGGGGGCAATGAGTTGTACCATGCAGTTGCTGGTCCCGTGAGGGTGACCTCGAAGCATTTACACATGGTAGCGTCATCAGCACCATGCATTATCATGCTGCGTCTGTATTTGGTCAGATGGGCCTGGGGATCAGTGCGGCCATCATAAATCTCCAGCCGAGGTACCCTGAAGTCGCCTGGAATGGCTGCCTCGGCCGCAGCCCGGGTGAACGGGGACCCATCTTCGCAGAAGGCTCCCGTGAGCCTGTCCTAGACGGGTTTGCGAGCTACCTGTTTTTCCACCTTGTCTAGCCATGCTAGTATCCTTTCCATGAGAACTGTGGCGCTAGGCTCTTCCTCTGGGAAGGGAGATCGTCGGTGCCTCTTCGGTGAGCGAGTTTAGCGCTTAGGGGATAGGGACCTCGCCTCTAGCGACGAACTCCTTCGCTGCGAGACTTTCAGTCGCTTGGACCCTGTTTGTCCCACAGGCCATTTCCCGAGGGGTATATTCTCCGTAGACGACTCTTCGCGCGGGTCTCCGCTTCCCGAACTGCGATGAGTCGACCTCGGCCTTTTCTCCCGAGGACGTGCAGGTGAGGGAGGTCTTTGGGCCTGTGCCTGCTGTGACCATCTTCGGTCGATCTGCTGTGTCATTTCGGCCACGACCGAATGCTGAAACTCCCTCATAAAGCTCATACTGATTACTAGAGGGCGGTATTCCTTGGACGCAGAAGTCCCTAGGAGTGTTTGCCCAGCAGCTGGTTGTGTCTTAGGCGCGGACGGAGACCTCGTGAGTCCCTTGTCCTTACAACGCCGAGTTTCAACGACGGCGATCTCAGAGCGGGTTCCCACAGACGGCGCTAAATGATGCCCGGGGGCTTCATCATTGGTAGTCATGGTGACTGATGGAGGGACTCCCGGAGAGGATGAACGCCTGGTGGCCGTTTTGCCCAAGGGAGAGTACCTGAGATGCTCAAAAAGAGTGGGTTAGGAGGTCTCCAGGGTGTTTTTCCGGGGAGAAGCCTTCGACGCCCAAGTCAGTGGTGCTGAGAGAAGGCAGAGGAGATAGAACTGAGAGGTTCAGTGAACTCGCCTGGTAGTGTTTTCTCAGAGTAAGGAGTCAGGATATTTGCCAGCCCGCCAGCCAGATATTGTTTCCTGGTATTTATAGGAGTACCTAGCCCATTAAGATCTGGACACGTGTACAGTCAGATGTTCCAGAATTTTTGGGCGTAGGGGGCAAGTAGCCGATGGCAGGGCCCTTGAGCCTTGAGCCGAGACGGGCCATGACGTGACTCTGATGGCGTCGGCGTGTCAGGGCGCCGTTCGAGGCGACTTGTGATGTCTGTGGGTGACATGTCAGAGGCTTCCTTAAATGCTCCTGCCGTACTCCCGAGGTCCCTGGGCGAGGTCGTCCTCTGGTACGGACGGTGCCTCTTCGGGAAACATGCCCTCAGTTCGGGGGTTCCTAGCTTCAAGGAGTTCCGCCTTCGGGGAGGTCATGTTCAGCCCGCGATAGCCGGTGACTCTTTTCCGAAGGCGATCTGTTCACAACCTCGGGGGGGCTAGTAGTATCCTCAAGTTTCCTGGCGTGCCGGGCTCGGAGCTCTTCGGCTATCTCCCGAGGTGTATGATCCCACCTTTTCTCGGGTAGCGCCAGTTTCATCTGGCCATTCTTGTGGCAGGGACTTCGGCCAGATAGAGGCGATAGCCTTTGGCTATCAGCATTCAATTTTCTGTAATCGATACAAAGTCTGACGGTTCTATCTTTCTTCTTTACAAACAACATAGGTGCTCCCCATGAAGACACTAATAGCCGAAGGGCTATCGCCTCTATCTGAGCCGAACTCGGAGCGTCAGGAAACGCAAGGATACTATTAGCCCCCCCGAGGTACTAAACAGATCACCTTCGGAGATGGAGAATTAGCTATTGCAAGCCGAAGTGGATCTCCCCGAAGGCAGAACCATGAATCAGGGAACTCCCCGAACTACGAGCACACTTCCCGAAGGGGCACCGTCTGCGTTAGAGGATGTCCTCATCCAGGGACTTCGGGAGTATGGTATGAGCATTTAAGGAGCCTCTGACATGCCACCCACAGACGCTACATGTCATCTCAAATGGCGATTTGACACGCCGACGCTGTCCAGGTGTTGTCACGACCTGTCTCGGTTCAAGACTCAAGGAGCCTGCCACCGGCTACTCACCCCCTACGCCCAGAAACTCAGAGAACATCCGACTGAACACTTGTCGTCATCTGAACAGGCTGGGTTTCTCTATAAATACCAGGGAACAGACACTGGCAAGGGGTTGGACTCCTTATCCTCGAGAAAATACAGGCAAGCCCACTAAAAACTCTAGTGCTTCCCCCTTTACCTTCTCAGGAATCGGAGGCTCCTCCCCAAAAAAGCACCCCGGGGACCTCCTAACCCTATTCTCTGAGCTTTTCAGGCATATTCCCCTGGGAAACCTCAACTCCAGATGCTTTCCCTCACAGGAAGTCCTCCCGGAAGTCACCATGCCTTCCAGTGAAGATGCATTAGGGCATCATTTGGCACCGTCTGTGGAAACCATCCTCGGGTCGCCGTCGTTGAGACTCGGCGTTCTAAGGACAAGGGACTCCCGAGGTCCCCGTCTGCGCCTGAGGTCCAACCGGCCACTGAACAAGCCCTCCCAGGGATTTCCACGCCTGAGGAAGAACGTCCTCTGGTCATAACCATGAGTTTTCTGCGTGACTTTCAACGTTCTGTTGTGGCTGAAATGACACAACAGATAGACCGAAGGTGGCCGCAACAAGCTCAAGCCCAAAGGCCTCCTTCGCCAGCACACCCTCGGGAAAAAAGTCCCAAACCAACCCACCGTAGTTCGGGATGCGGAGACCCACGAGAGGAGTCTTCAACAGAAAACATGCCCCTCGGGGCACGGCTCGCGGGACAAGCGGGGTCAAGACGGCCCAAAATCACACACAATAGGAACCAGTCACCTGAGGCGAGGTCCCCATCCCCTCAGCGCCGACCTCACTCTCCAAAGCGGCACCGACAATCTCCCCTGCCAGAAGAAGAACCTAGCCCCACGATCCTCTTGGAGAAGATATTGGCGAGGTTGGACAGAGTGGAGAAACAGATGGCCCGCAAACTTGTCTAGGCTAGGCTGTCCGGAACCTTTTCTGGGGATAAGTCCCCATTCACCCAAGACGTAGTTGAGGTAGCCATGCCAGGAGATTTCAGAGTACCTCGGCTGGAAACTTATGATGGCCATACTGATCCTCAGGCCCATCTGACCAAGTACAGACGCAGCATGATGATGCACGGTGTCGACGATGCTACCTTGTGCAAATGCTTCGAGGTCACTCTCACTGGGCTAGCAACAGCCTCGTATAATTCATTGGCCCCAAGAACCATCACGGAGTTCCAGGAGTTATCCACAGCCTTCACACAGCAGTTTATCGGAAGTCGGCCAATGGCGAAGATGCCGGTTCAGATGTTCGACATAGCGCAAAGGATTGGAGAGACCATCCGCGACTATGTCGAGAGATTTAACAGAGAGGCCTTAAGTGTCCCAGACTTTCAACCCGAAGTACGCATCCTCGCATTGACACGGGGCCTTCGGAGAGACTCGCAGCTGTTTTATGAATTCTCCAAAGACCCCCCGGACACGCTGGGCGAATTTTACCGAAGGGCCGAACAGCACATGACAGCCGAAGAACTGAGAATGGGCGGACCAAGGTCTTATCACACCCGGGCCGAAGGGTCCAGCCAGCAAACCCGGTATCCCATCGAACAGGCAGGTCGACCTTAGAGAACGCGAGGAAGGAAACTCCCCATTTTCACACCCCTGAACACCACAAGGACCAACATCCTCATGACAATGGAAAGGCAGGGAACTCAGGTTTAGCGGCCACGGGCCATGACCGCCGACAACAGAAAGAATATGAAGAAGTTCTGCCAGTTTCATCATGACCACGGTCACGACACCGAAGACTGCTTCCAATTGAAGAAGTATATAGAGTCGCTGATAAAACAGGGCCAACTTCGGCATTATCTGCGCATGCCTTCCCCGAAAGGGAGAAAAGAGGAGGAAGGAAAGGCAGAAGATGAGGACTACGACTCTGACAGGCGGAGAAACTAAAGTCCGAAAAGGTGCCCCCCACCTTCAGCAGGAATCATACAAACAATTACGATGGGACGGCCAACCTTGGAAAGAAAGAGGAAGGCCAGAGAAATAGCAGTCATGGAGTATCAAAGTCCAACAAAAAAGCTGGCCCAAAAGGATGGTTCCGCCGTCATTTTTCCCCATGACGACCCATTCTTGATCATGGCGAGAATAGGAAACTGGGACTCCAAGAGAGTGCTGCTTGACGACGGATCAAATGCCGACGTCCTGTTTTCACACTTGTTGCCGAGGTTGGGTGTGTCTAGCAGCGATCTCAAGCCCGTCACCTCGCCTACCTTCGGGGTAGGTCCGTCCGAGCTGCCCGTCCTCGGATGGATCGATCACCCTTTGATGCTGAAAGGGACTTCGGTTATTGGGACAGCAGAGTTGTACGCCTCCACAATGGCAAGGTTCATCGTTATGGATGTCCCTTCATCTTACAACGCCATCCTTGGAAGACAGACACAGGGAAACCTACACATTCGCCCTAATGTCAAGTACTTAACCGTCACTTTCGCCGCCAAGGATGGAGATGCGCAAATCTTCATAGATCAAGGCGAAGTAAGGAAGGTGTTCGTCAAAACACGAAAAGCTCCAGCAAACAACTTCGCGCAAGCTATGGAAGCAAAAGCACCAAAAAAGGGCGAGGCAGAGAATCCCGCAAAGGCAGAAATGGAAGAAGTAGAACTTGTCCCAGGCCAAAATACCCGAATAGGGAAAAACTTGGCCGAAGGTGACAAGGAAAAACTTGTATCTTTCCTACTGACAAATAAAGATCTATTTGCCTACTCGCTGAAAGACATGCCAGGGGTAAACCCTGACATAATTCAACATAGCCTCAAAGTAAGTCCGGAAGCAAAGCCTGTCCGGCAAAAGAAGCGAGGCATCTCAGTTTATAAAAGTAACTTTGTCAAAACCGAAGTCCAACGACTGTTAGAAGCCGATGTCATCAGGGAGGTCAAGTACCCTGAATGGTTAAGCAATGTGGTAGTTCCCACAAAAGAAGGAAGCAACAAACTCCGGATGTGCATCGACTTCAGAAACTTGAACGATGCTTGCCCGAAAGATTGATACCCTCTCCCACCAATAAACCAATTGGTAGATTCAACTGCCGAATATGGGCTCCTGACTTTCTTAGACACCTTCAGTGGGTATCACCAAATAAGGCTGGACCCTGAAGATGAAGAAAAGACCACCTTCATCACCGAAAGAGGAACATCCTGCTACATCAGGATGCCCTTCGGGCTCAAAAACGCAGGAGCCACCTACCAAAGGTTGATGAGCAAGGTCTTCAACGACCAAATAGGGAGAAATATGGAAGTATATGTGGACGACATGATAGTCAAAAGCAAACTGCCTGGCGACCACGTCGCAGATCTAAAGGAAACTTTCCACCAGCTCAGAGCCTTCGAGATCCGCCTTAATCCCGAAAAATGCATCTTCGGAGTGACCTCCGGAAAATTCCTTGGGTACATGGTATCAGAAAAGAGGTATTGATGCCAACCCAGAAAAAATCAAGGCTCTACTCGAATTCCGAACTCCTGCCACAATAAAAGACATGCAGAGGCTCACCGGAAGGATAACCTCCCTCAGCAGGTTTATTTCCAGATATGGAGACCGGTGTCGACCATTCTTCAAAGTCCTCACTAAGGCAGCAAAAAAGGAGGACAACCTCGGGAGTAATGACCATCCTTGGGGTGAAGACTGCCAAAAGGCCTGGGAGGAACTCAAAATCTACTTAGTTGGTCTGCCCACTTTGCGGCAACCTAGCGAGGGAGAGCCCCTCGTGTTATACCTCACCGTCACAGAAAAAGTAGTAAGCTCGGTCCTTGTGAAAAAAGAGGGGGCGAAGCAATGGCCAGTCTACTACCTAAGCAAGTCCCTGCATGGCGCCGAAGTCAGGTACCCTCTGTTGCAAAACGCTATATATGCCTTGGTGCTAGCAGGAAGAAGGCTGCGACCATATTTTCAGGCTCACCCTATCATCGTCCGAAGCAGTCTACCTCTACACAATGTCATGAGAAAAGTTGATCATTCGGGAAGGCTTTCCAAATGGTGCATAGAGCTTGGCGAACACGACATCACTTATCAACCTCGAAAAGCCATAAAAGCTCAAGCTCTGGCAGACCTCATTGCCGAAGTACCCACCACCGAAGATAGCCATCCAGATCCAAGCAAAGGTGAGCCAAAGTGGACTTTGCACGTCAATGGAGCCTCGGGGTCCGAACACCAGGGAGCTGGGGTAATTATCAGAGGTCCCGAAGGCCTTGATGTAATGAAGGCTATTAAGTTCAGCTTTAACGTCACCAGCAATGTGGCTGAGTATGAAGCCCTCATAGCAGGATTGCGCCTAGCCAGAAGAATTGGCGTGCGAATTCTAAAAGCCCACAGCGATTCCCAGCTAGTAGTTCGGCAAACGGCAGGAGACTATGGGGCGAAGGACCCAATCTTGGCAAAATATCACAAACTGGTGACAAAGCTCATTCGAGAGTTCGACACCATACGGATCGAAAATGTACCTCGACGAGATAACGCCGAAGCAGACTACTTGTCGAAGTCAAAAACATACACCGAGGTACTAAGCCACCCGAGCATTGAAGTACTGAGCATAGCAACTTCAGAAAAGGGCTGGAAAGACCCGATAAAAAGGTATCTTGCGAACAGTGCACTCCCCGAAGACCCCATCAAAGCTGCAAAATTTCGAAGACACTCCGGGCGATTCTTCCTAATAGGTGAAGAACTGTATCGGCAGGGATATGCAAATCCTTTACAAAGGTGTCTTGGCAAAGAGGATACTGAAATGATCCTCGAAGAAGTCCACGAAGGCGCTTGTGGTTCACACATTGGAACCGACGCCCTGGCGGCAGTAATACTGCGCTAAGGATACTTTTGGCCTACCCTGAGAAAGGACGCTAGGCAGTTCGTTCGAAAATGTGGTAACTGCCAAAAACACGCAAATATCCAGAGGACACCCTCAGAAATGGTGACTTCGGCTGACTATCCCTGGCCCTTCGCACTCTGGGGCATAGACCTCATCGGACCACTCCCAACAGCGCCCGGAGGCATGAAATTCTGCGTAGTAGCAGTAGACTATTTCTCCAAATGGGTCGAGGCGAAACCGTTGGCTACTATCTCGGCAAAAAAAGTGCAGAAGTTCGTATGGAAGAACATTGTATGCAGATTCAGCATACCAAGGATACTAGTAGCTGATAATGGATCCCAGTTTATAGACAAAGGGTTCTAGGAATTTATCAGTGACCTCGGAACAAAAATGCATTTCGCCCTAGTAGCTCACCCCCAAAGCAATGGGCAGGTAGAAGTATCTAACAGGACCATAAAAGATGGTCTGAAAAAGAGGCTGGCGAAGCAAAAGGGAAATGGCCAGGAGAGCTCCAAAGTGTACTATGGAGCTACCGAACAACACCCCGAAGAGCAACAGGGGAAACGCCTTTTTCACTCATCTTCGGTACGGAGGCCATCATCCCAGTCGAAGTCGTGCGACCATCAATACGAGTACAAGTATTCGATGAAAGTGGAAATGACCTCGGCCTAAGAACCAAGCTCGACCTCATCGGTGAACACAGAGAAATAGCGGAGCTGAGAAGAAAAGCTTTTCAGCAGAGAGTGGCCATGGCTATAAACCTGCGTGTTAGGCCAAAGGGAATAAAGAAAGGAGACCTCGTTCTCCGAAAGGCTGAACTTGCACCTCGTAGGGCAACCCACGGAGTATTTCGCGCGAACTGGGAAGGTCCCTATCTGATCCTTGCCAAAGTACGAAAAGGGGTGTACAAGCTAGGCGATTTCGAAGGTATAGAATTAAAAAATACGTGGAATTCAGACGCCTTGAGAAAATTCTATACTTAGGATCTCGGCAAAAAAAGATTGTGCTGTTCAAGTTGGGAAAAATTCTCTAAGTACAAAAGTTTCTTAGCCAAAAAGTCTTAAGCATAAGAGGTGCAAATTCCGCAAAAGATCCCGACCAGATAAGGTTTTCCGAAGTCTCTTGAGCAAACGTGTTCGGGACAACGGAGAAAATCTGGCAAAAGACTTAGCCAAAATTCTTGAGCGCAGATAAGGTTTTCCGAAGTCTCTTGAGCGAATGAGTTCGGGACAAAGGGAAACGAAAAATCTTGCAAAGATACTTAGCCAAATTTTCCTAAAACGTCTTTTATTAAGATAAATTTGCTTACAAAGAAAGAAGATTGCCAGAAGAAGAAGCACAAAAGAGAAGGAAAATAAAGCAAAGCGCCCTAGAACAAACTAAGGATTCCCGACGTCCTGGGAGCCACCAGCTCCAGCGTCGTTCTCCACAACCTTCGGCCCCGAAAGCGAAGGGGGCAGGTTCAGACGCTCGATCTTGGACCAAGACCACCGAGGCCCCTCGGGAATGTTCAGAGCCTCCAAAAAAGAAAGGTCCAAATCTGGGAACCTTTGAAGAACTTGATGCCGAGCGAGGCAAAACCCGTCCTGAAAACCAACTTTGGTCATCTGGTCGGATTTGTCCTTCTCGACACCGAGGTCTTCAAGGTCCTCCTTTAGATCCGCGACCTTCTTCTTCAGCGCCTTCATCTTCTTCTTCTCCGGCTCCTTCTTCAAGGACTTGACCTCGACTTGAAGCGTGGCTTTCTCCTCAAGCACCTTCGCCAGGAGAGCCTCTGATTCTGACTTCTCCTTTCGAACTGCCTAGTTCGCCGAAATCAGCTCCGCCACCTGGGAGCTGAGGTCAGAAATCTTATGGGAGGAGTCCATCAAAGGTTCTTCCTTTTCCTTCAGGAACTCCTCTCGAATGGCAGCAACCTCCTTTTCTGCAGCTTGAGCCAGCTGCGCGGTCTGTGTGGCCGGTTCCGAGCACTTGGCCTTATATTGGTCTATGGTGCTTAAGGCCGAGGCTCGGAACAACGCCTGCCTCGCCACCCGAACTCTGAGGAAACCAGCGTACCCCAGCAGCTGCAGAGAAACAAAGACAAGGTTAAAAGAGGCAGACATTTGGAGGAAATCAAAAGGAAAAGCATAAAGGCGAGAGGCGTACCTAGGCAGCGTGCTCAGAAACCTTCGCGGCAAGAGAGTCATCGTCAGGATGAGCCTCCGTGATGGCCTTGAAGGAGGCCTCAGTAAGCACCCCATTCGAGATCTCCTTAGCCATTTGCTGGCAGTCTCCGGAGTACAAATTCATGTCTTCCGTAAACATCCAGAAAGGATCCTTCGGGACCTTCCCCTTCGGGATATGGGCATCCCGAAGGGCCCGCTTTCGGGCGTGCTCGGCCACCCAGCCCGGAGATGATATCTCCCCTGCATGGAAAAAAAAAAAATCGGTCAAGGCAAGAAAATCTCAAAAAACCCACAAAAAAAGAAGGCACCTCAGTTTGTTAGAAAAAGAAACCTGCGGGCACCTCGGCGACGTCGTCACCTGAAGTCTCCTCGGTAAAAATCCCCTTGCCCTTGCGTTTACGTTGCTCTTCGGCGGAAGGGGCCTCTACCAAAGCATCTAGGAGAGTCACCAAAGGAGTGGGACTCTGAGCAGCGAGGTCAGCAATGACCTCGGCCGGCGGGACAGCAACAGCATCGGGCTCTTTACCCACCTCCTCGGGAATCTCTGGGAGAGGAGGGGGCACATCCTCCTTCACCCGTTTGGCCATGGATGGCCCAGCCCCAGACATTTTCCGTCTTCGGGAGACGGCTTTCTTTGTCTGCTCACCTTTCTCAACTTGGCCAGTGAAAAGGGATTTATAGAAGGCAGCAGTACCGTCGCCCATCTCTAGAAAAGAAAGAAGATATCAGCGTGAGTCCAGAATGAAAACCATAACAAAGGGAGCCAGAGATAACTTACTCTCAAACAAAGTTTCGAAAAAAACTTTCCCCCGAAGGAGTTTCACCAACCAAGAATCCTTCCCGGCGATGGCAGGAGCTGGCATCTCGAGGTCAGTCTTGTGCTCCTTCACTACACCTAGCTCCCGAAGAACCTCCTCGGTCATTAACCTCCAATTAATGGGGAAGGGGTAGAGAGAGCGCGAGGAGACCTCGGGACCCCAGTCAGAGACAGCCCGAATACGTCCGTCGAAGTCCGCGAAGACAGAAGCCAACTCTGGAGTTAGCATTATCTTCGGATCTACAACGTCCATCTCTAGCTTTCCCTAAGCCCACTTGGTCAGAACATGCGACCAGGCCTCCTCCATCTTCAGAAAGAAAAATTTTGTTGCCACCCTTGCCAGCTGTCCTTGGTGGCAAAGGTGAACATATATTTTTTGCTCCCGGATCCCCGAGGTAGCATGAAATAAAAGCCACCCTATAGGACCACGAAAAGCTTGTAGTACTACATAAAAATAACAAAGTGGGGTTCAATCCCGAAGACACCACACATGCAGATGAAGGCGTTAAAATAGCAATACGAGTTTGGAGGAAGTTGATTTACGGCAATGCCATGGAATTGGCAGAACTCGCAAATCATCTTCGGAGGAGGGTACCGAAGTCTGGCCTTCAATTGGGCTCGGAAAATGGTAACATCATTACTACGGTTCGAAAAGCAAAATTGGTCAGAATGTGGCAACCTCGTAAGGGCATACGAAGGAAGAAAGAACTTTTTCTTCCATCTTGCTAGTTTTTTGGGGGTAGTGCAGCAAGGGTGAGACAAAAGGGGTTGCCAGCTCTTAGGAACAGGCATGTTGGTTGAGAAACGAGTTCGAAAAAAAGAAAGAAAACAACTTCTGGAAGTACTCTAAAAATCAGAAGATTCTGGATATCAAAAACCCACCAAATGACTTGCCAAAATCTGGGTTTGAAGTCGCCGTCGTGAAAGATTGCCGGAAAAAGCTCTGTCAAAAAGCACCGCCATAGAAAATAGGGGAGAAGACAGTTGCAAGCAGGGAAAAAAGCAGAAGCAAAACCAAAAAAGGAATTTATGATGGAATGGGCTATATATAGGCCGAAGGTGGGTAGATGAACCGGTGTCATCAGAACCCCCTGAAGGCGAACAGTCGGCATAACTGTTCCCTGCGTCCGAAAAGATGAGCCCTCTGTAACCGACGCGACTCTCATCTAATGACAGTGTGCCACGTGTCAGCCACCGCGTCAAAATAGGGGACACGACTTCTGACACCCCTAAAAAACTAAGACGCGCCGCTCCAGACTGACACGCCTGGTCATGAGACGCGACGTCGCACAAACCTACAAAAGGAAAAAGGAAAGAAGTAAGTTGCCTCGAAGACACCAAAGGACAGGCCATAGCCGAACAGCCTATATCTTCAGGCAAAAGGTGTACCTTTGGCACAGGTTTTACTCCCAAAGAACATCCTCGGAAAGACTATACACCGAAGTCTCCACTTCGGCTTTCCAAAGGGGGCATATGATAGCCGAAGGGCCATCACCTCTATCTGAGCCGAACTCGGAGCGTGAAGAAAAGTGAGGATACTATTAGCCATCCCGAGGTACTAAACAGATCGCCTTCGGAGATGGAGAATCAGCTATTGCAAGCCGAAGAGGATCTCCCCGAAGGCAGACCATGAATCAGGGAACTCCCTGAACTACGAGCACACTTCCCGAAGGGGCACCGTCCGAGTCAGAGGACGAACTTGTCCAGGGACTTCGGGTGTACGGTATGAGCATTTAAGGAGCCTCTGACATGCCGCCCACAGATGCTACATGTCACCTCAAACAGCGATTTGACACACCGACACCGTCCAAGTCTTGTCACGACCTGTCTCGGTTCAAGACTCAAGGAGCCTACCACCGGCTACTCGGCCCCTACGCCCAGAAACTCAGAGAACATCCGACCGACACGTGCCGTCATCTGAACGGGCTAGGTTTCTCTATAAATACCAAGGAACAAACCCTGGCAAGGGGTTGGACTCCTCCTCCTCGAGAAAATACATGCAAGCCCACTAAAAACTCTAGTGCTTCCCCCTTTACCTTCTCAGGAAACTGACTTGGGCGTCGGACGCTTCTCCTCAGAAAAGCACCCCGGGGACCTCCTAACCCTCTTCTCTGAGCTTTTTAGGCATATTCCCCTGGGAAACCTCAACTCCAGATGCTCTCCCTCACAGGAAGTCCTCCCGGAAGTCACCATGCCTTCCAGTGAAGATGCATCAGGGCATCAGACACATTGGGTCTGATGAACCCCTTTTCAAGCAGTTCATCTAATTGCTTCTTCAACTCTACCATTTCAGGTATAGCTATTCTATATGGAGCAGTAGACACTAGTGCTGCTCCGAGTCCCAGTCTAATTTCAAACTCCACCTCTCTTTCAAGTGGTAATCCAGGTAGGTCTGTAGGAAAGACCTCTGGATAATCCTGAACTATAGGTATCTGCCTAAGTTGATTAGTTACTTCCTGATCATTAAGTGCCAGACATTCATGTTCCTCTTTTAGAGTTACTAGTTTCAACACTTCTAGTTGATAATCCATAGCTAACGCTACTGACTTGTCTAAGTCATATGGTATACAACCAGGCATTATCAATTGTCTAGTATGGCAATTAATGATTACTTTATTTTCTCCTAGCTAGTTTATGCCTAGAATCACATCATAGTCATATGTGTCTAGCACTATGAGATCTGCTGTCAATTTCAGCTTGCTTACCTGGATTTCACAGTTTTCTACCATATGGTATGTGAATAAAATCTCATTTCTAGCAGTTTTCACCGAGTACATATTGGTCATATACTTTACTTCCAAATTCATGGTCTTAACCAAGCTATTAGAAATCACAGATAGTGAAGCTCCAATATCAAACAATGCAGATACTAACTGGCCATTAAGGTAAATAGTTCCTTTTAGGGCCCCTCTGCTAGTCCTTTGGTGACTAGTTTCTTTGCCTGCATTTTCGGCCTCAAGTGCCTCATCCATCTTTCTAGATGTCTCCAGTTGAAATACCCTTCTAGGCGGTACATTGGCCCTCCTTTATTCCTAAGGTAACCTCTGTGCCTGCCTCCCTCCTTGAGCTGGCACTTGGGTCCTCATCTGGGGCATAGTTATTTACCCACTTTGTCCTCTAGGATTGAACCTTCCCAGCAGTTTTTTAGTATCATCTCCTCTCTTTGGGTGATTTCTAACCCACTGATATGGTGCCCCACACCTGTGGCACCCAGTGGAGGTTTTGAAACATGGCGTACTGCCATGGAATTTCCCATAAAGGTGGCACTGATGACCATACTATTGTGGTCCTTTCTCCTTCTTACTTCCTTTCCTTCGTCCACTTTATTCTATTTCTTCTCTCGGCCTCTTTTAGGATGAGCCTTTCTGAGTTCCACTTCCACTACCAGGCCCACTCCTGGTCTGCTCCTTGAACTCTTTTTCAAGAGCAATAGTACTCTGCATCACAGAATAGTAATCCCTTGCTCCCACTGCCCTGAAAATCTGTCTCAACTCAGGCCTCAAACCTCTGATAAACCACTTAGCTCTCAATTCTTCCTGCCCAGCATACTGGGGAGCATATCTTATCAGATTGTTAAACTTCTGTTCATATTCCAGGACACTAAGGTCCCCCTGGCCCAGCTGATCAAATTCCACCTATTTCTAATCCTTTTGGGCCTCACTAAAATATTGTTGGTTGAAGACTTGGAGAAAGTCTGCCCACCTTATTGACCTCCTTATAGTAGGTGGTCTCAACTGATTTCTCTCTTGGTATGTCCTCTACACAGCTCTCCACCAGAGCTCTGCATTACCCTCTAGCCTGAAAGTGGCTAGCAACACATTCTAGGTAGATATAACCTCCATCCTTTCAAAGATTTTCTCCACTTGATATACCCAGAATTCTGCTTCATCTAGGTCATAACCACCTTTAAATACAAGAGGTTTTAGTGCCCGGAACCCATCCAACTGACCCTCCTTAAGTCCACCTCTCCTGGACCTATCTTCTCTAACCTCTCTAACCTTTGAGGTTCTGACTCTGTCCCTAGATGTCCTGCCTCTAGCTGTGGTCTCTTCTATAAAAGGTTTAGTCCTTTTTGACTATATGTAAGCATCCAGCTCCTCTAGGTCTGGACTTTCCTCCTTCTCCTCTTCAGTTCTATTCTCCTGCCTGACTTCAGATCTTTGTCTTCTGGCTCTGAGATGCCTCATATCGTCATCTACCTCTTCTTTTTCTTGATTTCCTCCAGCTTTACTAGATTGATCATAATCCACTAGCTCTTTGGCAGGCCTTCTTCTCCTCCTTCTACCCTCTGTTTCCAGATTCTCTCATTTCCGTACTGGTTATGGGCTTTCTTGGGAATGAGCTTGGCCTCTAGCCAATGCTTGCATCCCTATAATGGACTGGGTTACAGTGGCCTGCAGTGACTCCATCATTATCTCCATTCTTTCCTGCATTCCTCTGCTGCGTCCAGGTACTTGTAACCTGGCATTTGGCTCCTCAACCAAATTATGCTCAATAGCACCTGCCTGTCTCTCAGGCTCATCTATATGCATTTCATCTTCACGATGGGCTACAGTGTCATCCTCTTGTCTCAGGGATTCTTTTTCCCTACATCTGGTTCTCATCCTGCACTTTAAGTTGCAGCTATTCATATATGCTCAATAATACAAGTCTTATGTAATCCAATACTATCTAGGATACTGTCTAGGTTAAACTCTCCATTAATCAGAAGATATTCAACCTGTCGCTCTGATGCCCAACAAAGCCTGTCACACCCCACACAGGCCCCTGGCTGTGCACATTCTGTACCACACACCTATTTACCCAGAAAGATTCCAATCAAGTATAAACTCAAGCATTGTTACTAGCACTTTTACATTCAGCCTTCTTTCTATTATGGGCTTTAAGTCTTATTTTCTTAAGTTATGGGCCTGGGAGGTGCCCCATGAGGCTTATGAGTGATTTAGAACGGTTACTTGCAATAAAAGTAAGACCCATACCATTAACTTGCAGTACAAGCAAGGTTGTAATCCAATAACTTGCACATCAAGCAAGGCACACACTGTCATCTTTAAATGTGTAGGATGTGTGCTCTCCAAGTGTGCTACTTTAGTGCATCACAACCAAGAAGCCCATAAATCATTAAAGTTTGAAAACCATGTTTAGATTCAAATGAGCAATCGGCCAAGAGTAGTACACAAGAGGTTCACCACATAAGCTCATTCAACCACACTATATATATACCATAACTTGTCTCATAAGCATTCAACATATACATAACCGAAAACTATCAAGAACTGAGCATAATTTGGCATCCCAAAAGTACACTAAGTGCAACAAAACCCAAGTGTATCCGAAACTACATTCAAATACACAAAAGGTAGCCTAAGGAACAGACCTAACTTGGCCACATGCCAAGATTCACCAATGTTCAAAACTCACCAAATTATGCTATCATAAACCCATGTCCTTACTCCCCAAAGAGAACCCTAAGTGTGCCATAGAGGAGCACACACTGCAGCACTAGCCCAATGGCTATTCATTGTCATGAAGGTGAAAACTCACTAAGACTTCTAACACCTACCATTAACTTGACAAGCTAGCTAATAATAACAAGAACCTGAGAGTTCTTCAATATGCCCATCAAGCAACTAAGGTCATTTAGCACATTTTAACCATCACTTAGTCACTCTAACTACTTGAATCACGGAAAGATTACCAAGCAGAGAAGTAGACATGAGCCCTACCTTAATTCATAATGCTTGAGCTCTCGGTTGTACTTGAGCATCCAAAACTGAGGTTGAACTTCAATCCAAGGTCGCCTAGCTCCAAATTCTTCAAAATCAAGCTTGATTATATCTTCAAGCTTTCAATTCCTCTCCAAATCCGCAAGAATCTGACAGCAACCTTCCAAGAACAACAAGGATGTGTCTTGGTGTTGCAAGGGTGGGAGTTAAGCCTGAAATGATGAGTTTTGGTTAAGTGGTGAGCTGCAAAAATGCTTTGAATGCCACATGCCCTACTTATTGGTCTAATTACCCTTTTAGTTTTGCACTTAATTGCGTGGCTCTCTTATGCCATTAAAACTTCATAGTTTGTATTAGTCACTCGGTTACATGTTTAAGTTGGCACTAAAGCTTTGTTTCTTGGCCTTAATCACATAGCCAATTCACATGTGCACTTTGAACCTGAAACTTCTCGGTTGTGCACCCTTATCACTTCTCATGATTTTGTTCAAGTCCCTCACGTTTATTTTCTCGCCATAAGCCTCATGGCCATTTTTCTTTGTGCATTTAGAACCTGAAAGTTCTCATATTAGCACATACACTATTATTCACATGCTCAAACAAGTCCCTCATGTTTTCATGACCTTTCCATTGTATTTCTTTTATTTTCTTGGCCTAGGCCAAGCATTGAAAGATGAGCCTTACATCAAAAGTAACAAAAGCTCAGAATTTTTGTAAGTCCTAAAGGGATTAAGGTTTACCTGGGCAGCGTGTTCGCTCATCCGTATAGTGAAGACCTCCTAATTCAGACACTCCTCTGTCAGGGACTGAAAGGTAGCATTAGTCATATTGCCCTCACCATCTGAAGGGCCATCTTCTGACTATCCTCGGAGAACAAGCCCATGTCCACCCACAGACCCTATGCTCCTTCATCTACAAAGTCATGACCAAGGTCCACTAAAATGTTATCCCTTAGCCATTCATCTACAATGTCTAAAATACCAAGAATTCCTAAACTCATAGATGAATGGCTAAGGGACAAACTTGGGGGGAGTTTGGCATTGTCCCTGTCGGAGTCACTGACATCAAGGACCTCGGCAGGAACCCCTTTGCCTTTTTTTTTCGGCGTTCCTCCAGTTCTTCGACCAAAAGCTCCCCAATCAAAGTTCCCAATGTCTCGGCAGCCACATTGGGACTTAGAGGGGTTGAACAGATGGTCGGTTCCAAGGATGGGTCAGCACGAACAGGAGTTTGATCAAGCAACTCCACTTCACCTTCGAGCAGTGGTGAAAGGGAGTCCTCTTTAGCATTCTTCAACTTCGACACCGAAGATGGTCCGCCCGGCGCCTTTTTCCTCTTCAGCGCCTTCTTCTTCTATTGCTCCCCTTTTTAGGCCTGATCGAGGAAGAGACTCTTATAAAAGGCTGTAGATTTATCACTCATCTTTGCAAAAAGAAAAAGATCAGTGTAAGTACAAAAAGGGATAAGCAACAAAAACTGGAAAGGAGCTTACTCTCTTTAAGTGCTGAATATTTATGTTTACCCCAAAGGAGCATGACCAACCACGCTTTCTTCCCATCAACTAAGGGCTTTGGCATGCCTTCGTTAGTGACATGTTCTTTGATTACCCTAAGCTCCCGAAGGACCTTTTCGGTCATGAAACTCCATCTGATGGGGAAAGGGTAGAGAGAAGGCGGAGGGACCTCGGGATCCCAATCCGCTACAACCCAAATACGGCTGTCAAACTCTTCAAACTGGGACTCCAGCTCTAAGGTTAATAGCTTCCTCGGGTCAACTAAATCAATGGAAAAGACACCCAAAGCCCACTTAAACGGCATGTCTTTCCACTAATCGTCCACCTTCAAAACAAAAAAATTCTTCTGCCACCCTCACCAACTATCTTTTGTTCCAAAGGTGAACGTGAATTTTTTGCTCCTAGAACCTCGAGGAAGAAAAAAGTAAAACCTGCCCTTCATAACGGGGTGAAGTTTATAATATTGTGTGAAAAGGATGAAGTGAGGCTTTATATTGAAGACCCCACACATGCAAAGAAAGGCATTGAAATAAGAGTTAGAGTTCGGGGAAAACTGGTTAATGGCTATGCCATGAAATTGGCAAAAGTCACAAACCATCTTCAAAAGGGGATACCGAAGTCCCGGCTTCAGCTGTACCTGAAAGACAGTGATCTCGTTTTTCTGAGGGGCATAGCTAGTGATGCGGTCTGGGGGTGCCGAGCCAGCATTTGATGCGCTCCGGTTAGGCGGAGCCAGCATCTCCACTGTGTGCAGCGGTGTAGGCAGCAAGGGGTCCTAGAGGTACAAGAAGGTACCCTGAGAGGGTCACCTTAAATGGTGGCCGGCAGCTTCCTAGTACCGTGGCTGGTGAGGACGGGAAAGACTTCCGGCACGGGAGAGAGCCCGCAACGGAGATCCTTTAGGGAGACCTGGCTGAAACACTCCGTAAACAGGGGTTAGGAGGCCCCCGGGGTAGTTTTCCGGGGGGCAACCTCCAACTCCCAAGTCAGTGCTTCGAGAGAGAGAGAGACGTAGTAATAAGCACAAAAGATGATTGCCTGGTGTGTCTTTCTGAGGGCTGAAGGGAGAGTATCCAAGCAAGAGATAGGAGAGTGCCCTCTTGTCCTTTAGGTCCTCCGGGCGGAGGACCCCCCTCCTCTGACCATTTCCTTGGTCTATAGGGGAGGGGGTGATCCCTTTAGATTGTGACACGTGTATGGTCGGATGGCGTTCGTATTTTTGGGCGTGGAGGCCCCTAGCCACCTGCTTGCTCCTCGGTCCACGAGCCGTGGTAGGTGTAGCCCTGTGTGACAGGACGTATGCTGCGATGCCATGTCAAAGCGGGTCTGGGGGTGGCGTGTCGGAGACCTATATGAGCGGAGTGTCAGAGACTTCTTTATGGCTCTTGCTGTACAACCGAGGTCCCTTTGGTTGATGTCTCACTTCGGGGTGAGGGGCCCTTTCCTGGAGTTGGGCTGGAACTTTGGTGTCTACGTCTTCGGGGGGCTTTCGCCCGCTGCGGGTGGTTGGTCTTTCTCCCCCGAAGCTGGTTCGGTCGCCCTCCTGAAGGAGGTGCTACGCTGGCTCCCGAAGTTGGAATTTGGTGAGCTACCGAGGTCGTGCGCCTCAGGTGTATGACTTCCTTCACTCTGGAGTCCTTTCCGAGGCCGTATGCCTCAGGTGTCTGGCTCCCTCTTTCCCGTGATCAGTAGGTGGTTAGGGCGATAGCACTTCGGCTATCAGCTAGGCATACCGGCACTAAGGAGCCTAGTGACGGCAAAGGAAGGGAGAAAAAGTTTAGCCGCCCACTTCTTCACTTTCTCTGAAGTGGCACATCTCGGATGAGAGTTAAGAGGGAGCAACTCTCAGGAATAGGGCAAGCTTCAATTTGGGAAGAAGACATCTTTGAAAATAAAAAACCCTAACCTTGGAAAGTGGAAGGGGAAAGAATTGAGCCGAAAAACAAGTATTTCAGAAATAAACCTACCTACTTCAGATTAGAAGTAGGAACTTTGATGATCACCATAAACTTGCCAAAAATCACTCCGCCACTAGCACCACCTCCAAAGAAAGATGAAAAATGAGAGGAAATCACAGAGCAAAAGGAATGAAAATTGAAGATTGTGGAAAACTCTAAAGGAGAAAGGGTTTATATAGACTGAAGGAGGAAGGTGAGGCATTGCCATAATTACCCTTCGTAGGTGAAGGGACATAACAAATGTAACAGACGTGACCATTCGCCAGTCACTTAGTGACACATGTCACCCGACATGAGAAACAAGGGCACACCTTTTGACATCAGTAGACCTATATAGGCCTAGCTTGAAGTGACGTGACTACCTGGTCAGAAGACATGACGATTCATTGGCAGCCGACAGGGAACAAAAAACTCAAAGGCGGAACATTTTTCCCATCCAAACATACAACTTCGGAAACATCAAGAGCTCAGTCAAAAGGAAGGAGTTTCATTTGATGTCAAAGACACTGCTTCAGCTAAAAGAACCATCTTGAACCAAAGATAAGCCCACCCTGAAGAAGGTGACCTTGATCAAAATTCAACTATACTAATTAGGACGTCAGCCGTCTCCAAAAAAGATTTCCATGCCACACTCACAAAAGAGTAACGCCAAAGATACAACTTCAGCTTCCCGAGAGGGGCATGTGATAGCTAAAGGGCTATGGCCTCTGAGATCTCCTGATCAGCTATCATGAAACCACCCTTGGTTGGAGCTTAGCCCAGACGTCAGGACACTTTCAACAGCACCTTCAGTTAGGAACATGACTAACTTCGGGAATAGGTGTCTTTCACCACCCTCAGATTTACGAACCTACCAACCTCGAAAAAGTAGATCCACCATCCTCGACAGAGGAAAAAGTCTCTCGAAGGTGACCCACTATGCCGAAGGGCCTCCCCTGATAGCTCTTAGAGGAAAATCTCTGCCCGAACGGGTCTCACGAAGATACGACAAAAATGGTAAAGGAGCTTTTGACAAAGAGACCTCACACATGCCCCTGCCTTTTGGCTAGAATGGCCTACAGCCAACTGGAGGTACCTATCTCCGAAGGTACGGACCAGATCTGTCCGAACATGTGTCATGATCTAAGCAAGTTGTGTCAAACGGCCTCCTCCCTCCACCCTCCTATAAATACCTGGGAGGTACCTTGGTAAGGACAAAAGACTTTCTTTATTCTCTGCTCTCTGCTCTTTGCTGCTACTCACACAAATATTGACTTGGACGTCGGAGGCTCCTCGCTCGAAAACACACTCCGGGGAGCTCCTAACCCTTGTTCTTCTAAGTGTTTCAGACATTTTCACATGAGAAGTTCTCCCTGCAGACCAACATGTCATAGAACGAGGACACCGTCGGGCACCATAACTCAAAAAAATAAAATAAGTAATGAAAATGTTACTTGAGCACTTCATTTAAAACAAATTTGAAATGCGCCAAGACAATAAAACATTAGTTACTTAAACTTCAAGTAATAGTTTTATGCACACATAGAAGCTCTAGCATGCACACAAAAGTAACTTAATGGTCTTACACTAGAATACATCCTAATAGAGGCAATGTCTTAGTAGACAAGGTACTATTTATACAAGGTAAAATACTTCTAAGATAATCCACCTGAGCTCCCACCTTTGAACTATCAAACTGCAAGTGCAAATACCTTACTTGTCCTTATGCAACTCTTAGCCTTTAGACTATAAAGGCACAAAGACTTAGTTAGTACAAACTTAGCTTATAAGTAACTTAGAAACACAAGGTTTCAAGTAGAATAAGTAACTACAAAATAGAGAAACTTAGCCTACAACTATCTACCTAGTTGTTGGGCTTGAGGTTAGTACTTGCACAAATAAGCTTAAGGGAATGAGTATGTTATTGTACTCAGTAAAAGATCCCTCGGTACCTACAAGGTGATACCCGAAAGGCTATTGCCTATAAACCTTCAGATAAGCGGTCAACACCACCCTCAGTAAATGGCACTTCTAAGCTTAGTAAATGGCATATGACCATCCTTGGGTAAGCACCTTAGTTGACCTCGGATTGCCACTTGGCACCACCCTCGGGTAACAACTCGGTCATCCTCAGAAAATGGCCTGCACTACCTTTGGGTATTGTCAAACCAACTTTGTGTTATATGCCAACCACCTTCGAACAGTTAGCTAAATATCACCTCAGAGAATCCCTCATCACCCTTAGAGATAAGCATGGCTTTCGAAGGGGTTTGTGGATTTTTGAAGTCTCATAGGGTTAAATGACAAATGTACAGCTAGTAAGACCACTAACAAAAGGCCTCCAAATGCCCTTAACCTCTACCCTAAGCATAATTGCCTATGAACAGCTGGGTACACCTTTCCCAGATGAACAGACCAAACATAAGCAAATCTAACTGACCACATGTCCTAATCTGCTTAATTAAAGAAAATAGCCTTCTCCCCAATGCCTCCTATAAATACTTGGGAGGCTCACAGGTAACACACAAAAGAAAGACCTCTTTCTGCTTTTCTACTCTCAGCAACCTCTCCACCATATACTGACTTGGGCATTGGAGATGATATCCCCAGAAAACACACTAGGGAGCTCCTAACCCTCATTCTTCTAGTGTTATAGATACCATTCAGGCAAAGTCCTACTGGAGGCCAAGCATGTGCTATATTGAAGATGTCTTAGAGCATCATTTGGCACTGTCTCTAGGAACCCCTTTCCAAGTCACCGTCATAGAGACCTAGCATTCTAAGGGCAAGGGAGTTCCAAAGTCCCAATCCATGCCTGAACCCCCTACAATGACAGATCTAGCACCTCCAAAACCTTTTTTGCCTGAGGATGACTGTCCTTTAATTTTCATGATGGGCCTTTTACGTGATTTTGAACATTCTATCATTGCTAAGATGACACCAAAACTTGGCCAAAGGTAGTCACATGCCCATTCACGGGGAAGGACACCTTCACCAGAAACCCGTCTGAAAAGAAGTCACCGATCACCTTGCCGGAGCTCTGCCAGTGGGAGCCCGCATAACAAGTCCTTGATGAAGAACTTGCTACCCCGTGGATGTAATATGGTGAAACCAAGATCGAAGGAACCAAGGGCATCACGATGACAGAGTTCTTCGCCCTATGAGAAAATGCCTTATCCCAAACGGTGAAGTTACTCGCCCAGAAGGAGACATCATTCCCTTTTGCCGCATCATTCCCGACAAAAGGGAGAAGGCAATACTACAATCCTAAAGAAGAAGATCTTGGAAATGTTTGACAAGGTTGAGAGGCAAGTCTCCCAAAAACCCGTCCGGACAAGGTTATTTGAGACCTTTACCAAAGATAAGTCCTTGTTTGTTCGGGCTACAGTGTAAGCACCCATAGTAAGCGATTTTGGAGCACCCCACCTAGAAAGCTACGATAGGCAAAGTAACCCTTAGGCACATCTGACCAAGTATAAGAGAAGCATGGTACTGCATGAAGCCGATGATGCCACCCTCTGCAAGTGCTTCGAAGTGACCTTGTCTAAACTAGCTACTGCATGGCATAACTCTTTGGCACCCGAAACTATCATCGGGTTCCAGGAGCTATCCACTACTTTCACCTAGCAATTCATAGAAGTAGGCCGACAGCAAAAATGCTCATCCAAATGTTTGACATAGCTCAGAAGAATGGGGAGACCATTCAGGACTGTGTCAAAAGGTTTAACTGAAAAGGCCCTCGGCGCCCCTGACTTTTGTCCCGAGATCCAAATCTTGGTAATGAGCCAAGGTCTCAAAAGAGACTCTCAGCTCTAACACAAGATCTCCAAGGACCCCCCCCAGAAACATTAGAGGAGATCTACAGGAGAGCTGAGGAACACATGACCGTCGAAAGATTAAGGATGGGACTGTAGAAGATAGATCATTAACCATCTGAAGGGTAGAGTCACCAACCTCAGTACCACGGTGATAGACCGTGAAAATCCAGTGGCAAAAAGCCAATAACATTCACCCCCTTAAACACCACAAGTACAAATATTTGATGGCTTGGAAAGGTAGGGAACGTCAATTCAAATACCAAAGCCCATGGCTTTGGAAAATAAGAAGAACGTCAAAAAATACTACCAATTTCATCGGGACCATGTCCATGACACAGAAGACTGTTTTTAGGTGGAAAAAATACATTGAGTCCCTCATCAAACAAGGCCAACTTCGGCAATATCTTAGAACACCCTTACCCAAGTCAAGGGACAAATGAGAGGAAAAGCCAAAGGCTAAAAAAAAGGAGTATGATTTAGACAAATGTCAGAAAAATTGAAGTCCATGGAAATGTCCACCACCTTCAGCTAAGGCCATTCAGAAAATCACTACTAGGATGCCCTCAGTTGAGAGGAAGAGGGAGATGAAGGTAGGAGAGATTGCAATGATGGAGTTTGACAGTCCTACGAATAAGCTTACCCAAAAGGATGGATCGCTGGCAAAGTTTCTGCATGATGATCCTCTCTTGATCATGGCTAAGATCAAGAGCTAGGACGTCAAGAGATTGCTCTTAGATGATGGTTCAAATGCTGATGTCCTGTCTGCCCATCTCATACTAAGCTTCGAAATTTTTGAGAGTGACATCAAACTCATGACTTCACCCATGTTTGGAGTTGTCCCTATAGAACTCCCTATGTTGGGATGGATTGACCTGCCCTTGATGCTAAAGGGTACATTGGTCAAAATGGTAAAGGAGTTCTTTACTTCTACTATGATAAGGTTCATCACCTTAGATGTTGCATCATCCTAAATTGTGATCCTCAGTAGACAAACACAAGGCAACCTTCACATCCAAACTGACGTGAAGTGCTTGACAATCACATTCGAGATGAAAGAAGGAGATGTCGATATATACATCGACCAAGCTAAAGTTAGAAAGGTGTTTTCAAAGCAAGGCAAAGTTCAGCCAAAGTCCACCTGCAGAGTTCAGGAAACGATAACATGCTAGCTGAAGATAGCTTAGAAGGGGAAAAATGTGATAGCAAAAAAATATAAACTGAGGACTTGGAGCTGCTCCCTGGTCGAAATACTTGACTAGGGAAACATCTTGCCAAGGAAGAAAATAACATGCTTGTATCTTTGATATTAATGAATGAAGACCTATTCACTTATCTTTGATATTAATGAATGAAGACATATTCACTTACTCCCAGAAGGATATGCCTGGCATAAACCTGGACATCATCCAGCACTATCTAAAATTTAGTCCCGAAGGTAAGCCTATTCGGCAAAAACAATGAAGCATATCGGCACACAAAAGTGACTTCGTCAAAAAGGAAGTTTGACAACTTTTGGAAGCTAGCATACTAAGGGAAGTTAAGTACCCTGACTAGCTTAGCAATGTCATTGTTGCAACCAAGGAAGGGAGTGATAAGGTCCACATGTGCGTTGACTTCAAGAACATTAACGATGCTTGTCCTAAGGACTTGTATCCACTACCCTCGATTGATCAATTAGTTGACTCCACAGTCAAGCACACATTACTAAGCTTCCTTGATGCGTTTAGTAGGTATCACCAAAATTGAATAAATCCCAGAGATGAGGAAAAAACTGCGTTTATAACTAACGTAGGAACATATTGTTACGTGAGAATGCCTTTCGGTTCGAAGAATGCAGGAGCCATATATTAGAGGTTGATGAACAAGGTGTTCGACTCCTAGATTAGGAGAAATATATAGGTATATGTCAATGATATGATTGTTAAAACAAGCTAGCAAGTGATCATATCACAGACTTGCAGGAGACCTTCTAGCAGCTTCAAAAAAGTGGAATGTTGTTAAACTTCAAAAAGTGCATTTTTGGAGTGATGGTTGGTAAGTTCCTTGGCTTCATGGTTTTGAAGAGAGGCATAAACTCCAATCTAGAAAAAGTCAACACCCTACTCAAGGCCCGAACTCCCACAACCATCAAGGGTATACAAAGGCTTACCGGAGGAATAACGGCACTTAGCAGATTCACATCTAGATATGGAAATCGATGTCAACCTTTCTTCTAAGTATTGACCAAAGTTTCCAAATGTGATGTCAGCAAAAGTTCCGAAGAACACCCTTGGAATGAAGAATGTTAGAAGGCTTGGGACAAACTAAAAACCTACCTGCCTTGCTTACCGACACTTTGGCAACTGAGGCAAGGAGAACCTCTTATACCCTACCTAGCTATCAGTGAAAAGGCTATGAGTTTGGTGCTTGTGAGGGAAGAAGGAGGAAAGCATTGGCCAGTATACTACATTAACAAGTCTTTGCACAAATCCCAAGTCAAATACCCTATTTTGCAAAAAGTAATCTATGCCTTAGTCATGGAAAGTAAGAGACTTTGGCCTTACTTCTAAGGACACTCTATTATAGTGTGAAGTAATCTGCCTCTTCAACATATTATGAAGAAGGTGGATCATTCAGGCCGATTGTCAAAGTGGTGCATTAAGCTTCGTGAATACGATATTACATATGAGCCAAGGAAAACAATAAAAGCTCAAGCTTTAGTAGATTTTATGACTGAATTACACCAAATCAAGGATACCTTAAGTAATCTTAGAGACAACAAACCCGAATGGGTGCTCTTCATAGATGGTGCTTCAAGTTCAGATCACCAGGGTGCTGGTATAATACTTCAAAGCCCCGAAGGTATGGAGGCCTCGAAGGCCATCAGAATTGAATTCCATGTCATTAACAATATCAACGAATATGAAGCTCATACAGTAGGCTAACAGTTACCAAACGGAGTCAGCAAAAAAAATCTGAAGGCTCATAGCGACTTGCAACTCGTAGTTCGACAAATGACAAGGGAGTATGGGGCCAATGACCCAAAATTGGTAAAATATCACAACCTCATCAATGAATTAATCCAAGAATTTGACAAGGTAAAGATAGAAAAGGTACCTCAAAAAGAGAACATGGAAGCAGATGTATTGGCCAAAATAAACCAGTCTGCTGAAGTGCTTCTTACGCTGAGTATAGCTGCCCTAATGGTAACAACCTTAAAAAAAGGTGGAAAGATCCAATAAGGGAATATTTGACAAACTCCTCCTTACCCAAAGACGGTCGAGAAGTAGCGAAGGTGCAAAGGCAGTTGAGAACATCCTTCCTAATCAAAGAAGAGTTGAACAGGCAGGCATATTCTAATCCCCTACAAAGATGCATCATTGAAAAGGATACCGAAGCAGTATTAAGGGAAGTCCATGAAGGGATATGCGAATCCCACATTAGGATGAACACCTTGGCCGCAGTATTACTTCAGTAGGGATATTTTTAGCCCACTTTGTGGAAGGATGCTCAGCAGTTCATCAAGAGATGCCCTAAATTGCAATGATAGGCATTTATCCAAAGAATACCTTCGATAGACTACCCATGTCCCATCACTGTATGGGGAATTGACCTCATAGGGCCCTTCCCTGTGGCTCCAGGAGGTGTCAAGTACTGCATTGTTGCATTAGACTACTTCACCAAGTAGATTCAGGTAGACTTAGCAACAATTTCAGCCAAAGACATTTAGAAGTTCATTTGTAAAAGCATCATATGCAGATTTGGTTGCCTAAGAGTGATACTAGCAAACAATGGTTCTTAATTTATTGACAAAGGGTTCCAGGAATTTTCCATGAACCTCGGGATAAAATTGCACTTCACACCAATTGCCCATCCTCAAAGCAACGAACAAGTTGATGTGTCCAATAAAACATTAAAGGATTACACTATGGAGTTATCAAACAACCCCTATGAGGCTATGATCCCTATTGAAGTTATAAAGCCTTCCATAAGAATACAATTGTTCAACAAATAAGGGAACAACCTCGACTTAAGGGCCAAACTTGATATGGCCGATGAACACAGGGAGATGGTTGAACTCAGAAAAAGGCCTTCCAGTAATGAGTCACCATCACCACAAACATAAAAGTCAAACCTAAAGGGATTAGGGTAGGAGATCTCATTCTTTGAAAGGCTGAATTGGAAGCCCCAAAGCCATCTAATGGTGTACTTTGGAAAAACTAGGAAGGACCTTATTTGGTCAGGGAGGAAGTTCATCAGGAGTGTTCAAGTTCAGAAATGCCAAAGGAGAGGAATTAAATAACACTTGGAACTTGGACTCTTTGAAAAAATTCTACAATTAAAAAATTTCTAAGGACTTAGAAATTTTTTGAAGAAACATTCTACTTGCAAGAAATTTTTTGAAATTGTTAGGGAATTTTTTTGAAGTCGTACAAACACTTCACAAATGCCAAATTCTCCGAAGATGTTGAACGAATGCCAAAAATTATTCCCACAACACTTGGACAAATTTTTATTACTTAAAAATTGCCAAAGTTTCCAAAGTTGGTGAAATTTTGATCTTTATAACATTTTAGAACTTGAAGCATCAATGCTTTCTCTAGACTTCGACAAAATTTTGAACATAAACTTAAAAAGAAAAGACATTTCATTAAAAGGAAGGAGTACATAAGGTAGAAAAAAAAACTAGGACTACTCCTCCGCATCCTCACTTTTGGGCTCATCGACATCACTATCATCCTCATCATCATTTGCATTTGTCAGAGGTTGCTAAAGTAAGTTTAAATACTCAACCCATGACCGCTCCAAAGAAGGACCTTCGGGGATGTCAATCACCGAAAGGAAAGAAATCACTGAAAGGAAAGAAATGTCCAAATTTGGATAATGCAAAAGGATCTTAAACCAAGTTAAGCAGAAGTCATCCTGGAAGGATTACTTGGACATTGCGTCTGACTGTTGTTTTTTCTCCTTTAGAACATCCACTTCCTGCTTCTTCTTCTTCTTCCACTTTTTTAGCTGCTCAACCTCAGCCACAATCTAAGCTTTATCTTTGAAGGCCATGGAAAAAGCATGCTCCACCAACATCTTACTGAGGTCAAACACTTGGGAAAAATAACCATCAAGCAGGGCTTGCTTACTCTCAGCAAGATCTTGCTAAAGACTTGCCAGTCCTTCTTTGGGAAGCTTGCTCAACTCACCATAGTTATGGCAAGATGTAGCAAAGGCCTCATTGGCCTTTGACAGGTGCTCCTTCGACTAAGTATGGATGGAGGTTTCTTTTATGGCTCCTGCTCAGAAGTAGGCTCCATAAGCGAGCATCTGCAAAAAACAAAGTGCTAAGAATATGGCAGAAGCTTAGATAACTAAATTCTTTCTAGGTATAAAAGGAAGAAAAGTACCTGGGCCACATGCTCGGTCATCCGAGCAACAAGAATCTCTTAATTCGGACATGCATCCGTTAGAAATTAAAAGGTGGCATTCATCATGATCCCCCTCGCCATATAGGGGACCATCTTCTCACAGTCTTTCGAGAACAAATCCATGCCCTCTGTAAAAGTCCAGAATGGTTCCTTCAAAACCTTGCTTAAGAGGATCTTTGTTCCCCAAATCTCCTACTTCCGAGCATGTTCAGATACCCAGTCTGGCAAGGGCAGCTCTTCTACAAAATCACACCGAAGTTCCATTACCACATTATTTCTTAACCATTCATCCATAAAGTCTAAATCCTAAAAAATCCAAAAATAAAAAATGAAAGGTCCAAAAGATGAACCTGGCAATGGGAACTCGGGGTCCCCACACTTAAAATTGCTTACTTCGAGAATATCCACAGGGATGTCTTTCCTCTTTTACCTCCTCTTCTCTTTGAACTCTATGGTCAAAAGCACTAGCAGGGAGGTCCCCAAACTCTTGGTAGCCGAGTTCCAGCTGACCGGGATGGAAAGAATGGCCACCTCAGATGGGGGTTCCATAACTTTACTTGTGACCTTTGGTGGAGGGGTAATGTCATCCCCCCTGGATTTCTTTTGCTTGGACTCGCTCATAGGTTCTCTTTTCTCGACTTGGTTGACGAAAATGCTCTTCTAGAAGGCAGCTAACTTGTCGCCCATCTCTACAAAGTAAAAAACATCAGTGTAAGTACAAAAATCCAATAAGTAATGAAAGGAAAGTAACTTAGTCTCCAAAAGAGCTGCATAAGACAGTTCTCCTCGAAAAATGAGGACAAGCCAATAAATTTTCCCATCAATATTCGGCGTTGGAATCCCTTTCTCAATAATATGCTCCTTGATGACACCTAACTCCCAAAGAACTTATTTGGTCATTAGGTTCCATTTAATAGGAAAAGTGTAGAGTGACTGTAAAGGTGCTTGATCATGCCAGTTGGCAACTGCCCGAATATGGCTATCAAAATACTTGATCTGGGATTCTAGCTGAAGGGTCAGCAACTTCGACGAATCTATCACCGTAATGACCAAAGTCCCTGAGGCCAATTTCACCAGTAAATCTTTCCACTTCTCATCTATCTCCATAAAAATGTACTTTTTTCTGCCAACTATCCTTAGTGGTGAAGGTGAAAGTGAACTTCCTAGTCCAAGATCCTCGAAGAAGTAAAAAATAAAATACACCATTTAGAAGAACGTGAAGTTTATAGTATTGCATGAAAAAGATAAAGTGGGGGACTATTTTGTAAACTCCACACATACATAGAAAAGCATTGAAATAACAGTATGAGTTTAGGGGCATTTGATTAATCACTATGCCATGACATTGGCAAAAATTAAAGATCATTTTTGGTGGAGGATACCAAAGACCACCTTTTAGCTGAAGCCTCAATATGGTTACTTCTTTTTCCCTAGGAAGGTAACTCGATCACCATGCTGGGGAACCTTAGTCTTGGCACAAAAAGGTAAGAAAAACTTACTTCACCACTTCCCCAACTTCTGCAGGGTAGCGCTACTCCGATCAACATCAAGGGAGGACCAACTCTCTTTAGTGACACGAACTTTGGCACTCCAAACTCTCATCCTAAAATCTTAAGGTTCTAACTTCGAAAGGAAAAAAATAGGAGGGAAGAAAATATAGTGACTTCTAGAGAATACCTACCTATATGCTTTTTGAAGAAGCCCATGACCACCATTTACAACAGCTAAAAATCCCTCCGCTACAGGAAATCGCCATTAAGAAAAAAAGGGAAACTCACAAAAGAAAGAAGGAGAGTAGAGAGCAAAGTGATAAGTGAGGAACTTATGGACCAGGTGAAGAATATATAGCCCAAAAGAGGGCAAACAAAAGGAAGCCATAATGATTGATCTATGGTGAAGAGACGTAACTAATGTAATCAACGTGACTAGTACCCACTAATCTGATGACACATATCATCTGATCCGTAAATCGAGGACACACCTTTAGACCTGGTAAACCTATAATGCATGAATCAAGGTGTGTTAGACTTACCCTCCCTTGAAAATGAAACAACCTTTGGGGATCTCATGTTCCACAACTAGCAGGAAACCAAAACAATGAGAGGCAAAATAACCAAGGTGTTCTAAATGAGTCATGCCGAGGGTGTAACCTATTAGTGTTGTGCCCAAAAGCCAATCATGAGATGATTATATTTTTGCACATTGAGTCATGATATTTTATTAAGGCATTAATCCAACAATTATGTTTGTTGTTCTATTTCTACACAACGCAATAAACATAATTGTAACCCTAGAATAATGATATTCTCAAAGGTCCCTAATCCAGTATTATTGTGGAGCGGGTTGCAATAATAGATAATGACTAGCAATTATGGACTAATATGAGATATGTAGTCTGCATATGGGTACAAGTTGGAGAACTTGTGTACTGGACCGACCCACCATGAGAACATTACATGGATCATTATATGAGTGTCATAAGTGATTCTCGTAGTGATCATGATATATGTAGTCATTTGACCTAAGATCATCAAGGTTTCCTATATGTGAGTCACATACTTTGATACTTTCCTTTCTTGCTCATAACTGAGTGAACTTGAAGGAGGTCATTGGGTATGTCACATATCATGCGGAGGGATTTGTATGATCAAGACAGGATTTGTCCCTCCTTTGAAACGGGAGTGATATCTTCTGGTCCCTTGATAGAGTGACTTAGAAAATGTATGGCCATGCTCGGATGAGTTGATATACGATATCAATGTCATCAGTTTAAGTTGGTCTACTTTGTAATCAATAAACCAAAGATTGGGCTGTACGAGAGTGACACATTTTCATGTCTCATGCTTAGTTTTGATATCTTGGACAAAGGGACAATAGCATATATCGGTGATGATCATAAAGGTTTAGTCGAATAATCGACAATCTTATCACTTGGGTAGCAATGATGTGTTGCTAGACACTGCTCATTGCTTATGATCATAAATGTGATTTATGATCATTGCCAACGTGGTAAGAGCCTATTGGGTCGCACACATATAGCTATTTGGATTATTAGAGTGCATGGGCTAATTATTTGGGTTATGGTTTCATAATAATTTCGTATTAATAATGGGCCCAAGAGTTGAGCCATTATTAAGCCCGAAATTAAAGCCTAATTGGATTAGGGCTTTGAAACCCATTAGGCCTGGAAGTTGAGTCTCACTATTAATACAACTTTTCGTGAGAAATTCGCAGGTCTCCTTGCCCTAGCGTCCCAAAAGGACAGCCGCACTCTTCTCTTGTAATTCCTTGGAGGACGCAAGCTAGCACTGCGAGCGCAAGAGAAACGCATCTGCCGGGACGCGGTGGAAGCATGGTGATCTTGAGAGGCTCGTGTGGATACCATAGAGAGCTTGAACACATTAACTGTTCAGGTTTTGTGATTCAACTTTACAGTTGAGTGAGAGATCTCAACCGAAAATTAGGTATGAAAATTTTCAAACACCCGGTTTACCCCGTTTCACTTGGATCCTGGAGGGTTTTGGTTAAATTCCGCTACTCTATTTGGCTCCCGAAACCCAACCGCCTTAGCTCAAGAATAGCAAATCCTTGGCTAGGTGTCCCCCAACTATGCCAAGTGTATAACTTTGCGAAAGATAGAACAGGCCTTCGGCTGAAAACAATTAGTGTATACCAAAGGTGAAACTTGGCCCAAAGAAGGAAATTAGGGATAAAGATATCCCAAGAATGATGAAAGTACAACCTCAGCAAAGGGAAGGATCCTCAATTGTGATGGCCTAGAATTTTTGAAGATGAGACCTCGATAATGAATTTTTTTGCCACAACCAAGCACAGAAAAAATGAAGGAGCAACTTCACTTCTTCCGAAGGGGGGCATGTGATAGTTGAAAGGCTATCGCCTATAAAACTTTGGATAAGTGGTTAACACCACCCTCGGTAAATGGCACTTCTGACCTCGGTAAATGGCTTATAAGTATCCATGGCCAAGCAGCTCAACTTACCTTGGATTGCTACTTGGTGCCACCCTCGAGTAACAACTCGATCGTTCTTGGAAAGTCACATGCACTACCTTCAAGTATTGTCAAACTGACTTTGTGTTATACACCAACCACCTTCATATGGTTAGCTAAATATCACCTCAAAGAATCCCTCATCACCCTCAGAGATAAGCATGGCTTCTATAGTGGTTTGTGGACAACCAAAGCCTCATAGGGTAAAATGACAGATGTATGACCAGTAGGACCACTAATAGAGAGCCTCCACACACCCCTAACCTCCAAACTAGGCATAACCACTTACGAATAGCTGGGTACACCTCTCCCCGTGGTATGGATGAAACGTAAGTAGATCTAGCCGACCACGTGTCCCAATTTGCTTAACTTAAGAAAACGGCCTTCTCCTTAAAGCTTCCTTTAAATACTTGGGAGGCTCCCAACTAATACACATGAGAAAGACCTTTAATTTTGCATGAACTTTTATGGGATTTTGAAGAAATTGTGAAGATGAGATATGGAGGAAGGGGAAGAACGAAAATGGGATGGGAGGGATGATGAATAGTAAATTTGTTTCGTCCAAAATGAAATCAACACCTACTCCCACTTACCTTTGACTTAATTTCTTCCTCAAGCCAAATTAAATTTTCTTTCTTTCTTCCTTCACTAGCCAGCTGTACTTAGGTCCTACAGGGGGAGAATTGTTTCCTTGCCCCTAGCTTTTCATTTTTATGCCACAAGTGGCACAAAAGCCCTAATTCTTTAGTTAGTGCATTTTTGTCCCCTAACTTTCATTTTTGGTTCTAATGGTTAGAGTAACTTAAGCTCTTAACTTATTTGGTAAAAATACTTTCTTGACCTTAATTTCAATGAAATTACAGCCATGCCACTCATTTTTGTCAAAATTACCATTTTCCCTTTTTACCCTTTTGTGCCATTTTACCCTTAGAACTCAATACAACCTTACATAGCTTGTTTTTCTTGCTTAATAAGAAACTAATTTTAGGCATTTAAATAAAAAAACCTTAATTATACATACTTACCAAGTCAAAATAAGGCATTGACTAGGAGAGTCATCACATGACTATGGTTAGAAAAAAGAGAAAGATGCTGGAAATTGCATTCATGGAATTCAGTGATCCTGCTAACTAGCTAGTAAGGCAAACTTCCTTTCATTTACAAAGGCATGGCGAGGGCAGATTAAACATCCTCTTGAAAAAACTACTGGAAACAATGGATAAGAATGAGGAACAAATCACAAGAAAGCATATGTGGACTCATTTGATCAAAACTCCATCGGTGATGAGGCTCCCTTCATACCCGCCATTCAGAACGCCTTGATCCTACCGGACTTCAAGTTACCTCGACTAGACTCCTATGCGCATCTGACCCAATACCAGAAGAACAAGGTTCAAAGCAAAGCCGATGAACGAACCCTATGCAAAGCCGATGAACGAACCCTTTCTTTTATTGCATGTTTCAATGAGTTATCTATTGCTTTTACTCACTAATTCATTGGAAGTTGCCCTTCAGAAAAAAATGTGGCTCAGTTGTTTAATGTTGTTCAAAAGGAAAATGAGTTAGCCCGAGACTACATTAACAAATTTAACCAGAAGGCCTTAAAAGTCATTGACTTGCCCCCCGAGGTTGATATCTTTGGGATAACAAGGCACCCCCAGAAAGGTTCCAACTTGGAATTTGAGCTTTCAAAGTATATCCCAACCATAGTCGAAGAACTCTACCATCTTATCAAATAGTACATGATTGCCAAAGAAATGACAGCTGATAAAGAAAGACTAGATACTCACAAAAAGAAGCATTGGCTCTAGAACTAGCCACGTGGGGAAGGTAGGAGCAGCAAGCAACCTAAAAGGAACAAAAGCAAGAGAGAGATACTAACTTACTCCATCCTAAACACTTCTCTAGCCAACATCTTGCTGGCACTGGAGAAATAGGGAAGAGTCTAGAAACCCAAGTTGATGTTTCCTAACAACAAAAAGAACATGAAGAAATATTGTCAGTACCATTGGGATCATGGCCATGACACTGAAGACTGTCATTAGCTAAAGAAGTATATTGAAACTATTATCAAGCAAGGCAAATTGAGAAGGTAGGAGGCGGGCAAGATGAAGCGAAGTATGATGAGTATGACTCTAATTGGCGAAGAAATTACCAAAGTCCCAAAAGGTTGCTGCCATCTCCTGCAGATGTGATTCAAACTATCACTACAAGACTTCCTTCAATGGAAAGGAAAAGGAAAGAAAAGGAAATTGCCACCCTCTATTTTAGAAAAGCACAAAATCTATTAATAAGATCTGAAGGAAGCACAGTCAACTTCCCCATGATGACCCTTTTTTGATAACCATAGCAAGCTGGGATGTCAATAGAGTCCACTATGCTGATGGATCAAACACCGACATTCTATTTGTTCACATACTGCTAAAGTTGGGGATATCAGTAGAAGCCCTTAAACCAATGGTATCCCCAGCATATGGAGTAGGCCCCGACGAACTCCCAATTTTGGGTACCGTGGAGCTATTGTTCATGGTAAATGGAAGAGGTGTTGAGAGCGATAAAGAACTATACACATCAGTCATGGCAAAATTCATCGTTGTGGACATCCCTTTGCCATATAATGCCATCGTCGGACATGAAACACTTGATCGTGACCACCGAAGCTGATAAAGCTGATGCAGTCATCTTTATTGATTAGGCCAAGGTCCAAAAGGCCTTTCTAAAGGTGCACCAACTTTCGATGAAGAAGAAAGTTCATGCCTTGAAAATGACAGCTATAGAGGAGCCGCAAGCAAACGTAGGAGATATGACCGAAGGAGCAGGTGTTGAGATAGAGAGCTTAAAGCTCTTTGAAGGCCATAGTACCAAAATTGGGAAAAATATGCTCAATGGGGAAAAGCTCAAACTTATAGATTTCTTGAAATCAAACAAAGATCACTTTGCCTACTCGCCAAAAGACATGCCCGGGATAAACCTGAGCATAATTCAACATAGTTTAAATGCTGATCCCTGCGCAAAGCCTGTAAGGCAAAAGAAATGGAACATGGCCCTGAACAAAATAGCCTTTATCAAACAGGAAATACAATAGTTCCTTGAGGTGGGATCGATAAGGGAGGTTGAATACTCCAATTGGTAGAGCAAGATGGTGATTGCCACAAAATAAGGAAGTGACAAACTCCAAATGCACACTCACTTGGAAGGTTCATTGTCATGACCAGGTTCATTGTCATTGATGTCCCCTCTTCATATAATGCCATCCTTGGAAGGCAAACTCAAGGGAACTTTTATGTCCGACTAGATGTGAAGTACGTGACGGTCACCTTCGGGATGAAGGACGAGGACACAAAAATATTTATTGATCAAGCTGAAGTCTGGTAGGTCTTCTTAAGGGCAAGGCAGAGCCCAGTGAAAGTACAGACACAGGCCTCGGGAGAAAGGGGCACATCGACCGAAGAGCCCACAGAAGGACAGAAAATCAACTTGGAAAAAATTGAAACTGAGAGTGTAGAGCTTGTCCTGGGCCAAAGTACCCGTATAGGGAAACATTTGGCCAAAGGTGACAAGCAAAAGCTTGTATCTTTCCTTTTAATGAACAAAGATCTGTTTGCCTACTTGCCAAAGGGCATGCCTGGGGTAGACCCTCGCACAATTCAGTATAGTCTTAAGATACGCCCCAACACGAAGCCTGTTCGCCAAAAAAAGAGAAGCCTTTCGGCACACAAGAACAACTTCATAAAATCCGCAGTCCAACAGTTGATGGAGGCAGATGTAATAAGGGAAGTCAAATATCCCGAATGGCTAACGTGGTTATTGATAGCCAAAGGCTATCGCCTCAATCTGGCCGAATACCCTGCCACAACAATGGCCAGAAGAACTGGCGCTTCCCGGGAATAGGTGGAATCATGCACCTCGGGAGATAGCCTGAGAGCTCCGAGCCTCGGCACGCCAGTAAAACTTGAGGACTCCATTCGCCCCCCAAGGTTGTGAACAGCGCGCCTTCGGAAAAGTGGCACCAGACATTGCTGCCGGAATATGATATCCCCGAAGGCGGAACCCCCTGGAACTGGGAACCCCCGAACTGAGGGTAGGCTTCCCGAAGAGGCTCTGTCCGAACTAGAGGACGACCTCGCCCAGGGACCTCGGGAGTACGATAGGCGCATTTAAGGAAGCATTTAAGGAAGCCTCTGACACGTCCCACCACAGACGTAAAAAGTCGCCCTGACGCGCAGACGCCATCAGAATCATATCATGGCCCGTCTCAGCACAAGGCTCGAGGCCATCTAGTTACCAACTATCTGTCCCCAACGCCCAGACGTTCAGGAGCATCCGACCGCACACGTGTCATGATCTGAACGGGCTAGGTATTCCTATATATACAGGAAATAAATACTTGACAGGAGGTTGGCAGGCCGGATATACAGCTCCCACACCCTGAGAAAATACCAGGCGAGACTTTTCTGCCTTTCTCTTTGAGCTAGTGACTTTCTCCTTCTTCCGGCCACCACTGACTTGGGCGTCGGAGGCTCCCCCCCCGGAAAAACACTCCGGGGGCCTCCTAACCCTGTTTACCAGCTTTTCAGGTACTCTCCTTGGGGCGATCCACCTTCCAGGCGTTCTTCCTCCTAGAAGTCTCCTCAACAGTCATCATCACTCACAACGATGAGGCCTTAGGCCATCATTTGGCGCCATCTGTGGGAACCCGCTCGCAGATTGCCGTCGTTGAGACTCGGCGTTCTAAGGACAAGGGACTCCCAAGGTCCTCGTCCACGCCTGAGATACAACCGGCTGCTGAGCAGACACTCCCAGAGACTTCTACGCCCGAGGAGGACCGCCCTCTGGTAATCACCATGAGCTTCTTGAGGGACTTTCAGCGCTCGGTCGTTGCTGAAATGACTCAGCAGATCGACCGAAGATGGCCACAGCAGTCACGGGCCCAGAAACCCTCCTCATCAGCAAGCCCTCGGGAGAGAAGCCCCAAGTCTACACACCGCAGTTCAGGAAGTGGAGAGCCTCGCGGAGAATCATCCACAGAAGATATAGCCCTCGGGAAACGGCCTGTGGGACAAACCGGGTCCAAGCGACCGAGAGTCTCACAGCGAAGCAGTTCGTCGCCCGAGGCGAGGTCCCTGACCCCTCCGTGCCGAACTCGCTCCTCGAAAAGGCGCCGTCGATCTCCCTCCCGTGAAAATGGTCCTAGCGCCACTGCGCTTATGGAAAGGATATTGGCATGGCTGGACAGAGTGGAGAAGCAAGTGACCAGAAAACCCGTTTGGGACAGGCTGTCGGGGGCATTATGCGAAGATGGCTCCCCGTTTATTCGCACCGTCGTTGAGGCAGCTATGCCAGGCGACTTCAGAGTGCCTAGGCTGGAGATCTATGATGGCCGGACTGATCCACAGGCCCATCTGACGAAGTACAGGCGGAGCATGATAATGCACGGAGCTGATGACGCTACCATGTGCAAATGCTTTGAAGTCACCCTCACGGGCCCAGCAACAGCATGGTACAATTCTTTGCCCCCAGGGACTATCACTGAGTTTCAGGAGTTGTCCATAGCCTTTACCCAGCAGTTCATTGGGAGCAGGCCGACGGCCAAAATGCCTGTGCAGATGTTCGACATAGAGCAGAGAATTGGAGAGACGATCCGAGACTATGTCGAACGATTCAACAGGGAAGCACTCAGCGTCCCGGACTTCCGGCCCGAAATCCGCATCCTCGCTATGACACGGGGCCTTCGGCGTGACTCACAGCTGTTCTACGAGTTCTCAAAGGACCCCCCGGAGACCCTCGGAGAATTTTACCGAAGGGCAGAGCAGCACATGACAGCCGAGGAATTGAGGATGGCGGGGCCGAAGTCTGATCATCATCGCGCCGAAGGGTCCATCCAGCAAGCTCGGCATCTTTCTGAACACACAGGTCGACCACGGCGAATGCGAGGAAAGAAACCTCAAAGTTTCACACCCTTGAGCACGACACGGACCAACATTCTCATGGCGCTGGAAAGGCAAGGGACGCAGATTCGGCGGCCAAAGGCCATGGCCGCCGATAATAAGAAGAATGCCAAGAAGTTCTGCCAGTTTCATCGCGACCACGGTCATGACACCGAAGACTACTTCCAGCTGAAGAAGTACATAGAGCCGCTGATCAAACAGGGCCAGCTTCGCAAATACCTGCGGATGCCCTCCCCAAAAGGCAGAAAAGAGGAGGAAGAGAGGGCCGAAAACGAGGACTATGACTCAGACAGGCGGAGAAACAGAAGTCCAAAAAGGCGCCTTCCACCTCCAGTAGGGGTCATCCAAACCATTACCACGGGGCTCCCATCCTTGGAAAGAAAGCGGAAGGCCAGAGAAATTGCGGTTATGGAGTATCAAAGTCCATCAAAGAAATTGGCTCGCAAAGATGGCTCCACCGTCGTCTTCCCCCACGACGACCCGCTGCTGATAATGGCGAGAATAGGGAACTGGGACGTCAAAAGAGTGTTGCTCGATGATGGCTCAAATACTGACGTCCTGTTCTCGCACTTACTACCGAGCTTGGGCATCTCCAGCAGCGAACTTAAACCTGTCACCACGCCCACCTTCGGCGTTGGACCATCGGAACTACCCGTCCTCAGATGGATCGACCTCCCTTTAATGATAAAAGGCACTTCGGTAGATGGAGCGACTGAGTTGTACGCGTCCACAATGGCAAGATTCATCGTCATGGAGGTCCCGTCTTCGTACAACGCCATCCTTGGAAGGAAGACTCAGGGGAACCTGCACATTCGCCCCGATGTGAAGTACTTGACTGTCACATTCGCCACCAAGGATGGAGATGCAGAGGTCTTTATCGACCAAGCCGAGGTAAGAAAGGTGTTTGTAAAAGCACGAAAGGCTCCAGCAGACAACTCTACACAAATAGTGGAGGCAAAGGCGCAGGAGAAAGGCAAAGAAAGAGATCCCGCAGAAGCAGAAATGGAAGCAGTAGATCTTGTCCCAGGACAATCTACCCGAATAGGGAAGAGCTTGGCCAAAGGTGATAAGGAAATTCTTGTATCCTTTCTGCTGAAAAATAAAGATCTGTTTGCCTACTCGCCGAAAGACATGCCAGGAGTGAACCCTGGCATAATACATCACAGCCTCAAAGTAAGCCCGGAAGCAAAACCTATCAGGCAAAAGAAACGAAGCATCTCAGCCCACAAAAGCAACTTCGTGAGAACCGAAGTCCAGCGCCTATTGGATGCTGAAGTTATCAGGGAGGTCAAATACCCCGAATGGTTAAGCAACGTGGTCATTGCCACAAAAGAAGGTAGCAGCAAACTCCGGATGTGCATTGATTTCAGAAACTTGAACGATGCTTGCCCGAAAGACTCATTTCCCCTCCCGCCAATAGATCAACTGGTAGATTCAACGGCCGAATACGGGCTCCTGAGCTTCCTAGATGCCTTCAGCGGCTACCATCAGATAAGGATGGACCCCGAAGATGAAGAGAAAACTGCCTTCATCACCGAGGGAGGAACGTACTGCTATATCAGAATGCCCTTCGGGCTGAAAAATGCAGGAGCCACCTACCAGAGACTGATGAACAAGGTCTTTAAGGACCAAATGGGGAGAAACATGGAAGTATATGTTGATGATATGATAGTAAAAAGCAAGCTGCCCGGCTACCACGTTGCAGATTTGGAGGAAACCTTCCAAAAGCTCAGAGCCTTCGGGATTCGCCTTAACCCCGAGAAGTGTATCTTCGGGGTGACGTCTGGAAAATTCCTTGGGTACATGGTATCCGAAAGAGGCATCGACGCCAATCCTGAGAAGATTAAGGCTCTGCTTGAGTTCCGAACTCCTGCCACAGTCAAAGACGTGCAGAGACTAACCGGAAGAATAACCTCTCTGAGCAGGTTTATTTCCAGGTACGGAGATAGGTGTAGACCTTTCTTCAAAGTCCTCACAAAGGCAGCAAAGATGGAAGGCGACCTCGGAAGAAACAATCATCCCTGGGATGAAGATTGCCAAAAGGCCTGGGAAGAACTCAAAGTCTACCTGGCCAGCCTGCCGACTCTCCGACAACCTCGGGAGGGAGAACCCCTCGTACTATACCTCGCCGTCACAGAAAAGGCCGTGAGCTCGGTCCTGATAAAAGAAGAAGGGCCAAAACAATGGCCGGTCTACTACGTCAGCAAGTCCCTGCATGGCGCCGAAGTCAGGTACCCTTTGCTTCAAAAAGCTATATACGCCTTGGTGCTTGCAGGAAGAAGACTGCGACCATATTTCCAGGCTCACCCCATCATCGTCCGAAGTAGTCTACCACTACGGGATGTTATGAAGAGAGTTGATCATTCGGGAAGGCTCTCCAAGTGGTGCATAGAGCTTGGCGAACACAAAATCACCTATGAGCCTCGGAAGGCCATAAAAGCCCAAGCATTGGCAGATTTTATCGCCGAAATACCCACCACTGAGGAGAACCACTCAGATCCGAAAGAAGGTGAGCCAGAATGGACCTTGCATGTTGACGGAGCCTCGGGGTCCGTACACCAGGGAGCTGGAATAGTTATCAGAGGACCCGAAGGCCTAGAGGTGATGAAGGCTATCAAGTTCAGCTTCAACGTCACCAATAATGTGGCTGAGTATGAAGCCCTCATAGCGGGATTACGCTTGGCCAGAAAGATTGGCGTGAGAAACTTAAGGGCTCACAGCGATTCCCAGCTGGTAGTTCGGCAGACAGCAGGAGATTATGGGGCAAAGGACCCAATCTTGGCAAAATACCACGAGCTGATAACAAAACTCATCCAAGAGTTTGACGCCGTGCGGATCGAAAATGTACCCCGGCGGAATAACACTGAGGCAGATTGCTTAGCGAAGTCCAAAACATACACCGAGGTGCTAGACCATCCAAGCATCTCCGTGCTAAGCGTAACGTCCTCGGGAACAGGGTGGAAGGACCCCATAAAGAAATACCTCGCAGAGAATGAGCTTCCCGAAGACGCTGGCAATGCTGCAAGACTGCGAAGACGTGCCGGAAGATTCTTCCTGATTGGTGAAGAGTTATATCGGCAAGGATATGCAAATCCGCTGCAGAGATGTGTGGGCGAAGAGGATACTGAGATGGTTCTCGAAGAAGTTCACGAAGGCATGTGCGGCTCGCACATTGGAACTGATGCCCTTGCAGCAGTGATACTCCGCCAAGGATACTTCTGGCCTACCCTGAGAAAGGACGCAAGGCAGTTCGTCCAGAAGTGCGGTAGTTGCCAGAGACATGCAAAAATCCAGAGGATACCCTCAGAAATGGTAACATCGGCAGACTATCCTTGGCCCTTCGCAGTCTGGGGTATAGACCTCATTGGGCCACTCCCCACAGCACCGGGAGGCGTGAAATTCTGCGTGGTAGCAGTGGACTATTTCTCAAAGTGGGTAGAGGCAGAACCACTAGCAACTATCTCGGCAAAAGAAGTGCAGAAGTTCGTATGGAAAAACATCGTATGCAGATTTGGCATACCGAGGGTACTAGTAGCTGATAATGGATCCCAGTTCATAGACAAAGGATTCCAGGAATTCATCAGCGACCTCGGAATAAAGATGCACTTCGCCCCAGTAGCTCACCCCCAAAGCAATGGGCAGGTGGAAGTATCAAACAGGACCATAAAAGATGGCCTGAAAAAGAGACTTGGGGAAGCCAAGGGGAAATGGCCAGGAGAACTCCAAAGTGTATTGTGGAGCTACCGAACGACGCCACGAAGAGCCACAGGGGAAACTCCCTTCTCACTCGTCTTCGGAACAGAGGCCATTATCCCAATAGAGATAGTTCAGCCTTCAATACGGGTGCAAGTATTTGATGAAGGCGGAAACGACCTCGGTCTGAGAACTAAGCTCGACCTTGTGACCGAACACAGAGAAATAGCCGGGCTGAGAAGAAAAGCTTTCCAGCAAAGAGTGGCCGCGGCTATCAACCTAAAAGCCAGGCCAAAAGAAATCAAAAAAGGAGACCTCGTTCTCCGAAAGGCCGACTTTGCACCCCGAAGGCCATCTCACGGCGTACTTCGCGCAAATTGGGAAGGACCTTATCTGGTTCTCGCCGAAGTACGGAAAAGCGTGTATAGGCTTGGCGATGCCGAAGGCATAGAATTGAAAAACACTTGGCATTCAGACGCCTTGAAAAAATTCTACGCCTAAGGTTGGGCGGAAGAGATATATTGTACAAGAAATACTCTAAGTACAGAATGGTCTTGAGAAAAATTCTTAAGTATACCAAATTGTCCAAGACAGAATTCCGCGAAGGTGCTCGCCACGAAAAAAGCAGATGTGACTTCCCGAAGGCCCTTGAGCCACTATGCTCGGAAAAAAGGGAAAGCAAGAATCTCGTAATAGTGCACGCCAAAACAAAAGCAGAGATAATTTCCAAACACCCTTGAGCGTACATGCTCGGGAAAGAGGGAAATGAGCAATCTCGTGAGAATTTTCCTAAGTCCCTTGAGCAAATATGCTCGGGACAATAGGAAGACAGAAAAATTTGGCTGAAACTTTTCCGAAGTCCCTTGAGCAAACATGTTCGGGATAAAAGGAAACAAAAAGCCTGCAAAAGACTTAGCCAAATTTTTGCAAACTTTCCAGAAAGTCTCTTGAGTGAGCACACTCGGGACAAAGGAAGGTAAAAAGTTTCTTTGGTCGCAGGTTTTCCGAAGTCCCTTGAGCAAACATGTTCGGGATAAAAGGAAACAAAAAGCATGCAAAAGACTTAGCCAAATTTTTGCAAACTTTCCTGAAAGTCTCTTGAGCGAGCACACTCGGGACAAAGGAAGGTAAAAAGTTTCTTTGGTTACAGGTTTTCCAAAAGTCTCTTGAGCAAACGTGTTCGGGACAGTGGAAATAAAGAAACTTGCAAGAAAGGACTTAGCCGAAAAGATTGTTCATTTAGAGCAAACGCTGCCTTACAAAAGAAGTGTCCAAAGAAGGAGCACGAAGGAGAAAAATAAGAGGAGCCCTAAAACAAACTAGGGAGAGCCGGGCGGACGAAGACCAGGAAGCTTCAGATGCTCGACCTTGGACCACTGCCACCGAGGTCCCTCAGGAATATTTAGGCCTTCCAGAAAAGAGAGGTCCAAATCTGGGAACCTCTGCAGCACCTGGTGCCGAGCGAGGCAGAAGCCGTCCTGAAAGGCGACCTTGGCCATGTTATCAGAAGTACGTTTTTGAACGCCAAGGACATTGACCTCGTCCCTCAGCTCAACAACCTCCTCTTCGAGCTCGCTTATCCCCAGCGTCTCTCCGGACTCCTTCTTCAGAGCCTCGACCTCGGCTTGAAGAGCATTGTTCTCGTCCGTCAACCTCGACGCAAGACTGTCAGAAACAGCCTTGTCCTTGACAAGATCTTCATTGGCGGCGAGCAGCCCCTTTACTTGGTCGCCGAGGTCGGCAATCTTCCGGGAGGAGTCCTTTTCAAGTTCTTCTCTTTTCTTCGAGAACTCCTCCCGAACGGCAGCAAGTTGCTGAGAACAATCCGCTGTCAGCTGCTGGTTGCTGGCGATCACCTTCGCAAGTGAAGCCTTCGCTTCACTGAGTTCCCCCGAAGTCGCATCCTTGGAGGCAGCCTGTCTGGCCACCCGAACTCGGAGATAACCAGCGTACTCCAGCAGCTACGGTAAGGCAAAAGTCCAGGTTAGTACAAGTCTAAACACTTAGAAAATTGAGGAAAAAAGTGTAAAGACTATACCTGAGCAGCATGCTCGGTGACTTTTGCGGCGAGGGTATTATCCCCCGGGTGAGCCGCCGCAATGGCCCGGAAGGAGGCGTCAGTGGTCATCCCCTTCCAAATCTCCTTTGTCATTTTTGGACAATCGTAGGAAAGCAAATTCATATCCTCCGTGATTGTCCAAAAGGGCTCCAAGGGGATCTTCCCCTCATGGATTATGGCATCGCGGAGGGCTCGTTTCCTCTCATGAATGGCCCTCCAGCCAGCAGCAAGGGGCTCCTCTGAAAGTAGGAAGGAAGTTAGGAGCAGAAGAAAAATTCGCGAAAGCAAAAGGAGCTGAACTTCGCCTAAAGGCATACCTGGAGGAACCTCGGAGACAGTGTCCTCGGGATCCTCGGGCCCCTCGGAAGAAAGACCCTTACCCTTCTACCGGTACCGCTCCTCGGCGGTGGGTACTTCTACCACTACAGTGTTTCTGGGGGCCTCGAGGTCGAGAGGAGGCACCTCGGCGGAAGTAGCGGGGACCTCGGCCGGTGGAATTTCAACAAGACCAGCGTCTTCGCCAGCTTCTTCTTCCAAAAGCTCTGGCTGAGAAGGCTGGAGAGCCTTCCTAGCTCGCTTTGCCGAGGGTCCCGGCCCTGTCGTCTTCCTTCTTCGGGAAGCCGCCTTCTTTGTCTGCTCCCCCTTCTCCACTTGGCCAGAAAAGAGGGCCTTGTAATAAGCGGCAGCCCCATCGCCCATCTCTGAAAAAGAGAAGAAATATCAGCGTAAGTCCGAGGAAAAAGTATAAAGGGATGGAAGATTACTCACTTTCGGCAAAAGTTTCGAAAGAAGTCTCCCCCTTAAGGAGCTTGACCAGCCAGGAGTCTTTCCCGGCGATGGCGGGAGCGGGCATATTGAGGTCAGTCACGTGCTCCTTAACCACTTTCAGCTCCCGAAGGACTTCTTCGGTCATCAACCTCCAGTTGATAGGAAAGGGGTAAAGAGCACGAGGAGAGACCTCGGGAGCCCAGTCAGCGACTGCCCGAATGCGGGCGTCGAAATCCGCGAACACGGAAGCCAACGGTGGGGTCAGCAGCATCCTCGGATCAACGACGTCTGCGTTCAGCACTCCCTGAGCCCACCTGGTCAGGACATCAGACCAGTTCTTATCCACCTTGAGGAAAAAGAACTTAGGCTGCCACCCCCGCCAGCTATCCTTCGTGTCGAAGGTGAAGGTGAATTTTTTGCTCCCGGATCCCCGAGGCAGCAGGAAATAGAAGCCACCCTTCGGGACCACATAGAGCTTGTAGTACTGCATGAAAATGATGAAGTGGGGCTCTATCCCGAACACGCCACACACGCAGAGGTAGGCGTTAAAATAGCAGTACGCGTTCGGGGGAAGCTGGTTCACAGCAATGCCATGGAATTGGCAGAACTCGCAAACCACCTTCGGGGGAGGATACCGAAGTCCGGCCTTCAGTTGGGCTCAGAAGACGGTAACCTCGTTGCCACGGTTTGAAAAAGCAAAATGGCTAGAACGAGGCAGTCTGGTCACATCGTAAGACGAAAGAAAGAATTTTTTCTTCCACCTCTCTAGTTTTTCTGGGGTGGTACAGCAAGGATGGGCCAGAAGAGGTTTCCAGCTCTCGGGAACAGGCATCGCAGACATGAAAAAGAGTTTGAGATGGAAAAGAAAATAGTTTCCAGAAAAAACTCAGAAGACGAGTTTGGAAAAAACAACAGTTTTCCAGAAAAACTCAGAAAAATAGAGGAATCAGAGTACTCTGAAAATCAAAACCCACCAAAAGATTTGCCTGAGGACGCCGTCGTGAAAGTTGGTAGGAAAAGCTCTGATTAAAGAAGCTCCGCCACAGAAAGCAAGATAAAACGCAAGAACAGAGGGCAAAGTAGAGAGAGAGCAGAAAAAGAGCAGAAAAACAGTAAGTGGGACTTATGATGGAATGGGCTATTTATAGGCCAAAGGTGGGTAACCGAAAGAACATCATAAGTACCCATTGGAGGCGAACCGTCGCCGTAACTGCCCGCTGCACCCGAAAAGGCGCGCCCTCTGTAAATGACGCGCCTCTCCTCCAATGGCAAGAAGCCACGTGTCAACCGCTGCGCAGAAATGGGGGACGTGCCTCCCCAAACGTGCCTGGAAAACCGGGACACGCCTCCTGATTGGGCCACGTCGTTTGACATCCCTGAGAAATGGAGACGCGCCGCTCAGTCTGACACGCTTGGCCATCAGACCTGCAGAAATAAAAAGCAGGCCACCTCGAGGACACCAAGAGACAGGCTATGGCTGAACAGCCCATGACTTTTGGGCAAGAGGTGTATCTTCGGTACAGGCTTTGCCTCGGAGACACCAAAGAATAGGCCAAGGCCGAACAGCCCAGACCCTCGGGCAAAAGGTGCGACCACGGAACAGGTTATGCTTCCCAACGAGACTCCCAACGGCAACCTCGGAAAGAGATGCAAACCGAAGTCTTCACTTCGGCTTTCCAGAGGGGGGCATGTGATAGCCAAAGGCTATCGCCTCAATCTGGCCGAATACCCTGCCACAACAATGGCCAGAAGAACTGGCGCTTCCAGGGAATAGGTGGAATCATGCACCTCGGGAGATAGCCTGAGAGCTCCGAGCCTCGGCACGCCAGTAAAACTTGAGGACTCCATTCGCCCCCCAAAGGTTGTGAACAGCGCGCCTTCGGAAAAGTGGCACCAGACATTGCTGCCGGAATATGATATCCCCGAAGGCGGAACCCCCTGGAACTGGGAACCCCCGAATTGAGGGTAGGCTTCCCGAAAAGGCTCTGTCCGAACTAGAGGACGACCTTGCCCAGGGACCTCGGGAGTACGACAGGCGCATTTAAGGAAGCATTTAAGGAAGCCTCTGACACGTCCCACCACAGACGTAAAAAGTCGCCCTGACGCGCAGACGCCATCAGAATCATATCATGGCCCGTCTCAGCACAAGGCTCGAGGCCATCTAGTTACCAACTATCTGTCCCCTACGCCCAGACGTTCAGGAGCATCCGACCGCACACGTGTCATGATCTGAACGGGCTAGGTATTCCTATATATACAGGAAATAAATACTTGACAGGAGGTTGGCAGGCCGGATATACAGCTCCCACACCCTGAGAAAATACCAAGCGAGACTTTTCTGCCTTTCTCTTTGAGCTAGTGACTTTCTCCTTCTTCCGGCCACCACTGACTTGGGCGTCGGAGGCTCCCCCCCCCCGGAAAAACACTCCGGGGGCCTCCTAACCCTGTTTACCAGCTTTTCAGGTACTCTCCTTGGGGCGATCCACCTTCCAGGCGTTCTTCCTCCTAGAAGTCTCCTCAACAGTCATCATGACTCACAACGATGAGGCCTTAGGCCATCAGTTATCTCCATGAAAGAAGGAAGTGACAAACTCTAAATTTGCATCGACTTTCGAAACGTGAACGATGCTTACCCTAAGGATTCGTATCCTTTGCCCCCAATAGACCAGTTGGTGGACTCAACTGCCAAGTATGGCTTCCTTAGCTTCCTTGACACCTTCAGCGGGTATCATCAAATCAGGATGGACCCTAAAGACAAGGAAAAAACCACCTTCATCACCAAAGTTGGTACATACTGCTATATTAGAATGCCCTTCGGGCTTAAGAATGTAGGAGCCACGTACCAGAGATTGATGAATAGGGTCTTTGACTCCCAAATCGGGAGAAACATGGAAGTCTACATCAATGATATGATAGTTAAAAGCAAACTACCTAGTAGTCATATCATAGACTTAGAAGAAACATTCCACCAACTAAAGACATTCGGAATTCATCTCAACCCCAAAAAATGCATGATCTGGGTGAATGCGGGTAAGTTCCTCAGATTCATGGTGTCGAAAAGAGGTATTGATGCCAATCCAGAAAAGGTCAATCCCTGCTGGGATTCCAATCTCCCACAATGACCAAGGATGTGCAAAGACTCACACGGAGAATCATGTCCCTCAGCAGACTCATCTTCAGATATGGGGATTTGTTGGGTTTCGTGAGCCAAACAACGTAGCAGAATTTAACCGAAACCCTCTAGGATCTAAGTGAAACCGGGTAAACCAGGTGTTTGAAAATTTTCATACCTAATTTTCGGTTAAGATCTCTCACTCAACTGTAGAGTCAAATCACAAAACTTGAACAATTGACGTGTTCCAACTCTCTATGGTATCCACACGAGCCTCTTGGGAACACCACGCTTCCACCATGTCCCGGCAAATGCGTTTCTCTTGCGCTCGCAGTGCTAGCTTGTGTCCTCCAAGGAATTGCAAGAGAAGAGTGCGGCTGTCCTTTTGGGAGGCTAGGGCAAGCAGACCTGTGAATTTCTCACTAAAAGTTGTATTTATAGTGAGACTCAACTTCCAGGCCTAATGGGTTTCAAAGCCCTAATCCAAGTAGGCTTTAATTTCGGGCTTAATAATGGTTCAACTGTTGGGCCCATTATTAATACGAAATTAAAGTGAAACCAAAACCCAAATTATTATCCCATGCACTCTAATGATCCAAATAGTTCTATGTGTGCGACCAAACAAGCTCTTACCACCTTGGCAATGATCATAAATCACATTTATAATCATAAGCAATGAGCGGTGGCTAGCAACATATCATTGCTACCCAAGTGACAAGATTGTCGATGATTCGACTAAACCTTTATGATCATCACTGATATATGCCATTGTCCCTTTGTCCAAGATACCAAGACTAAGCACGAGACATGGAATGTGTCACTCTTGTATATCCCAATCTTTGGTTTCTTGATTATCGAGTAGACCAACTTAAACTGATGACATTGATATCGTATATCAACTCATCCGAGCATGGCCATGCATTTTTCTAACTCTTACTCTATCAAGGGGCTTGAAGATATCACTCCCATTATATAGGAGGGACAAATCATATGTTGATCATACAAATCCCTCCACATGATATGTGACATACCCAATGACCTCCTTCAAGTTCACTCAGTTACGAGCAACAAAGGAAAGTGTCAAAGTATGTGACTCACATGTAGGGAACCTTGATGATCTTAGGTCGAAGGACTACATATACCATGATTACTATGAGAATCATTTATGACACTCATATAATGATCCATGTAGTGTTCTCATGGTGGGTCGGTCCAGTACACAAGTTCTCCAACTTGTACCCATATGCAGACTACATATCTCATATTAGTCTCCACATATGCTAGTCGTTACGTATTATTACAACCCGCTCCACAATAATACTAGACTAGGGACATTTGAGAATATCATTATTCTAGGGTTACAATTATGTTTGTTAAGTTACGCAGAAATAAAACAACAAACATAATTGCTGGATTAATGCCTTAATAAAATATCATGACTCAATCTGCAAAAATACAATCATCTCATGATTGGCCTTTTGGGCACAACACTAACAGGATCGCTGTCGATCGTTCTTCAAAGTCCTCACTAAAGTAGCAAAAAATGGAGGTGACCTTGGAATCGAGGTGCACCCTTGGAATGAAGAGTCCCAAAAGGCCTAGGAAGAGCTTAAAGTCTACCTAACCCGTTTGCCGAGACTATGACAGCCACGGGAAGGAGAACCCCTCACACTCTACCTCGCCATCACTGAAAAGGCGGTAAGCTTGGTCCTTGTAAAGGAAGAATGGGCAAAGCAGTGGCCAGTATATTATGTGGGCAAGTATTTGCAAGGTGCCAAATTCAGGTACACTATTTTTAAGGGCACCCCATTGTCGTCCAAAGTAACCTGCCTCTTCGGGATATTATGAAGAAGGTAGACCACTCGAGAAGGCTTTAGAAGTGGTGCATCAAGCTTGGTGAGTATAATATCACCTATGAGTCGAAGAAGGCAATAAAAGCATAGGCATTGGCAGATTTCATTGCTGAAGACAGTCCTTCTAACCTCAGAAAGGATGAACCTGAGTGGACTCTGTTTGTTGATGGGACCTCCGGCTTTGAACATTAAGGAGCTGGAGTAATTCTTCGTGGTCCCCAAGGTATAGAAGTCATGAAGGCCATCAAATTCGGGTTTAATGTCACCAACAATGTGGCAGAATATGAAGCCCTCATAGCAATTTTACACCTTGCCAAAAGAGTTGGTGTGAGAAACCTAAAGGCCCACAGTGATTCTCAGCTAGTAGTCCGACAGATGGCAGGGGACTACGATACGAATGACCTAACCTTGGCAAAGTATCACAACCTCATATCAAAGCTCATCCAAGAGTTCGGCGCAGCACACACCGAGAATGTGCCTCATCGAGACAATACTGAATCAGATACTTTGGCTAAGTAAAAAAAGTCCACCAAAGTGCTAAGTCACCCGAGCATAGCAATAATGAGCATAGCAACCTCAGAAAGAGGATGGAAAAATCCCATAAAAAAGTATCTTATGACTTCAAAACTTCCCGAAAAACCTCTTGAGGCGACAAAAGTGTGAAGGCGTTCTAGATGATATTTCCTAATCGGGGAGGAGTTATACCGACAAGGGTACGCAAGTCCACTGCAAAGGTGTGTCAGTGAAGAAGATGTGGAGACAGTCCTTAAAGAAGTCCAAGAGGGGGCCTGTGGTTCCTAGATAGGAACTGACGCTCTGGCGGGAGTACTACTCCACCAGGGATACTTCTAGCCCACCTTAAGGAAGGACGCAAGGCAATTTTTCCAGAAATGTGACAATTGCCAAAGACACGCTAACATCCAGAGGTTACCCTTAGAACCGATAACTCCAGCTAACTACCCTTGCCCCTTCACAGCATGGGGTATGGACCTCATCAGGCGTCTCCCAACTGCACCCGGAGGAGTAAAGTTCTCTGTGGTCGCAGTCGATTACTTCACTAAATGGATTGAGGCAGAGCCTCTAGGAACCATATCAGTGAACGATGTACAGAAGTTCGTCTGGAAGAACATCGTATGCAGATTCGGCATACCGAGCGTGATTGTGGCCAATAATGGTTCCCAGTTTATTGGCAAGGGGTTCCAAGAATTCACTACCATCCTTGAGATAAAAATGCACTTCACACCGGTAGCTCATCCTTAGAGCAATGGACAGGTAGAGGTGTCCAACAGAACCATAAAGGATCGTTTGAAAAAAAGATTGAAGGAAGTAAAAGGAAAATGGCCAGGAGAACTTCCTAGTGTGCTATGGAGCTATCGGACAACCCCCCAAAAAGCCACAGGTGAGATGCCTTTCTTACTCGCATTTAGCACAGAGGCCATTATTCCTATCGAAGTGGTTCAGCCATCAATAAGGGTACAACTATTCGACGAAGAAGGGAACAACCTTAGGTTGAGAACCAAGCTGGACCTAATCAACGAACACAGAGAAGTGGCTGAGCTTGGAAGAAAAGCTTTTCAACAAATGATAGCTATTGCTACAAACTCACATGTCAAGCGAAAAGGAATCAGGAAGGGGGACCTTGTCCTCCGAAAGGCTGAGTTTGAATGCCGAAGACCATCTCACGGAGCACTTCGGGCAAACTGGGAAAGGCCTTATTTGGTTCTTGATGAAGTTCGACCAGGAGTCTACAAGCTCAGCGATACCAAAGGTGGAGAACTAAGGAACACATGGCATTCAGATGCTTTGAAAAAATTCTACAGTTAGAAATTTTTCTAAGGAAAAAAGTCCAACCAAAGGAGTCTAGCCAAACAAGGTGTAAGTACCTATGTACAAAAATGATACATCTTCTCCAAAGGAGCAATAACCGAACATGGTTGATACAAATAGGCAAAATTTTGCCGAAAGATATTGGCCAAAACTGGCACTATATGTGCTGAAGGCGGTTATCCGGATATCTGGCGCAAAGAATGCGGCTATCCGAATAACAGGTGTGAAGGATACTTACTATCTTCCTGAGGGACCTGGACCAAAAATGGTTGAACTAACCCTCGATACCAAAGATAATATAGGAGAAATATGTCCTGAGACTTAGCCAAATTTTAGAGGAGGAAAAAAAAATTTCATTAATGCATTTGTGCAACGAGGAGAAGTTTACAAAGAAAAAGAAGAAGAAAAAAGAAACCCTATTCAGGGTTCTAGGCGTATGTGGGACCTCGCCATCCTGAGCTACTTCACCACCAACCTCCTCTGTCACAACCTTCGGTGCCAGAGGAAGGGCAAAGGGAAGTTTGAGGTGCTGCATATTTGACCATGTCCAGCGAGGCCCTTCAAGGATGTCCAGACCCACCAAAAAGAGACATCGAGGTCTGGGTACTTGGCCAGAACTTGGTGTCGAGCCAAACAGAATCCGTCTTAGAATGCAACCTTGGTTGCTTGATCAGCTTTGTCCTTCTTGACAGCCAAGTCATTCAACTTGTCCCTTAGCTCAACGACCTCATTCTCCAGCTTCTTCGTCTTCTTCTTCTTCTTCTTCTTCTTCAGCGCGTCGACCACGGCTTGATGTTCGTCATTGTCTGTGAAGGCCTTTGTGAGGAGTACAGAGTCCTCCTCCATCTCCTTTCGATAGGCCTTGTTAGCCGAAGTTAGCTCAATGACCTTCGCACCGAGGTCAGACACCTTATTGGAAAAATATTGAAAGAGCTCATTCTGACTCTTCAAAGACTCTTCCTGAAGTTTGGCCATCTCCTCCTTGGCTATCTTGTTCAGCTCAGCGGACTTAACAACCGTGTTGGCACAAAATACCTTGTCCTTCTCCAAGTGTTCTTCCGTTCGTGATCAGTCCAAAGACTGCTTTGCTGCCCAAGCTCTGAAGTATCCACTATACGCCAACAGCTGCAAAGGGAAGGACACTCGGTGAAGTTTTGCAAAGCAAAGCAAACCACTTAGAAAAATTTAGTAAAAAGATAAAGGCTCAAAGGATACCTGGGCAGCGTGTTCGGACATCCTCGCTGCGAGGACCTCCTCATTCGGGCACTCCTCACTAAGGGACTTGAAGGTGGCATTGGTGAGGATGCCCTTCGCCATCTGAGGAGCCATTTTCTGTCTGTCCTCAGAGAACAAGTTCATGTCCTTCGTGAAGGTCCAGAAAGGCTCCTTCGGCACCTTGTCCCTCAGGATGTGGGAGTCCCAAAGGGCCCGCTTCCAGGCATGTTCCACCATCCACCCAGTGAGCGCTTGCTCCTCTACAAAATCATGCTGAAGTTCCATCAACACATTATCCCTTAACCATACGTCTATAAGATCTAAAATGCCAAAAAATCCCAAACTCATAGAAAAATGGCTAAGGGACAAACCTGGCGGAACCTCGGCGGCATCCTGCTCGAAGTCGCTGACCTCCTGTACATCGGCGGGGAACTAACTGTCCTTCTTTCCTCGGCGCTCTTCGAGCTCTTTAATGGAAGGGGCCCCCACCGAAGTCCCCAAGACATTGGCCTCGGTAGTGGGGCTCCACGAAGTTGAGCTGACCGCCGACTCCGAGGGTGGATCGACTCCAGCCAAAGTCTGGTCCTGCACCTCCACGTCACCTTCGGGAGGGTGGGGAAGAGGGTCCTCCTTGGCCTTCTTCCTCACTGAAGATGGCCCTCCCCCAGTCGTCTTCTTCGTCTTTGAGGCAGCTTTCTTCCTTTGCTGCTACCCCTTTTCAGCCTGCCCAAGGAAGAGGGACTTGTAGAAGGCAACATATTGATCACCCATCTCTGAAGAAGGAAAGACATTAGTGTAAGTCCAGAGGAGTGCATATAGCAAAATTTAGAAGATAACTTACTCTTCACAATGCCCTTGTATGTGAGCTCACGCCGAAAAAGCATCACTAGCCACGCCTTTTTCCCGTTTAAGGCAAGCTTCGGCATGTCTAGGTTGGTTTATGTTCCTTAATTACCCCTAACTCTCGAAGAACCTCTTCGGTCATGAAGTTCCACTTCATGGGAAAAAGGTACAAGGAACGAGGAGGGACCTTGGGGTCCTACTCTGCGATAGCGCGAATGCGGCTGTCGAAGTCATCAAACCTCATTTTTAACTCAGGGGTTAGTAGCCTTCGGGGGTCAACTACATCGGCATTCAGAGTCCACGAGGCCCACCTGGTCGGCACATGTTTCCATGCCTCAGCCACCTTCAATGAGAAAATTTTCTTCTGCCAACCCCGCCAGCTGTCCTTCGTATCAAGGGTAAGTGTGTACTTCTTTCTTCGAGATCCCCTAGGAAGCAAGAAGTAAAACCCGCCCTTCGGGATGGGGTGAAGTTTGTAATACTGCATGAAGATGATGAAGTAGGGCTCTATCCTGAAAACCCCACACATGCAGAGGAAAGCGTTAAAATAACAATAGGCATTTGGAAGAAGTTGGTTCACAGCTATGCCATGAAATTGGCATAACTCGTAAACCATCTTCGAGGGAGGGTACAGAAGTCCGGCCTTCAGTTGGGCCCAAAAAATGGTAACGTCATCCGAATGATACATGTAACTAAGCAGGCCTATAGTAGGTAGCCTAGTCATAGTGTAAGAGGGAAGGTAGAACTTAGCTGCCCACTTCTCCATTTTCTCCGAAGTAGTGCAGCACGGGTGAAAGTCAAGAGAAGCCCAACTCTCAGGAATGGGACGAATAGTCAAGAGTGGGGTCGAAGAAGACATGTTCAGAAAAAGAAAACGAGTTCAGAAAAGAAAATTGAGGGACTTCAGAAGAAGGAAAAGAGTATAAACACAGATAACAAAAGGACTTTGGAAAGAAGGACCCACCAAAACTCTTGCCGAAATCGGGATTTGTGATCGCCATCGTGAAAATTAGCCAAAAATCGCTCCACCGCTCGCACCGCCATAGAAAAAAGAGAAAAGCTTAAGAGAAAATGACAGCAAAATGGAAGCAAAAGAAAGTAAAAGAGGGGAACTCTGAGGAGAGGAAGGTTTATAAAGGACGAAGGGGGTAGGCGAATCGTCGCCATAATTACCCTGAAGGCAAAAAGACGCGGTTGATGTAACCAACGTGACTGTCCACCAATTTCCATGTGACACATGTCACTCAATGCAGGAAACGAGGACACGCCTCCTGACAGCACGGAGGCCTAGGCAAGCTTATCCGAAGTGACACGCTTATCTAATTACAAGACATGACGATTCATTGACCTGTAGCAAAAAATTAAAAGGGGAATATACACTTTGGAAATACCAAGGGTGTTATAACACTCCTAGTGGGAAGCGTAATTAAGGAAGGTAAAGTGTTTTAAATTAAGTTTAGAACCTTAATTCAAGTTTACATAGCAAGAATAGAGAAGTTTAGCAAAGTTCACTAAGTTCCGAGAAAAATAAAGCACTGAACGAAGTTCAGGGGAAAAATGGTAATTTTGCATCCTGAATAGCCAGGATGAGTCTCGAGTGTTTTAAAATGAATTTTAATAACTTAACTTTCAACCTTAACTCAAAATTAAAGAATAAACAAGAATTTAATCAAGAATGACTAAGTTACTAAGAAAGGGGCTTAATTGTATTAAGCTCAATACTTTGATGGCTTGTGTGTTAAGGGAGGGTATAAGAAGGGGAAAGTGAGGGTGGCTGCCATATTTTGGTGTTCATCATCTCCACTCTCATTTCTCCATCCAATTGTCCTTGGAATCAAGAAATTCTTGGTGGAACAAGAAGTTATCAAAGTATATAAGCTTGGAGAAGTGCATTTCAAGCTTGAAACCATGTTTTTGAAGCTTGGAAGTGTTGGGTTTCGGGAGCCAAACAGCGCAGCAGAATTTAATCGGAACCCTTCAAGATCCAAGTGAAACGGGGTAAACCGGGTGTTCAAAAATTTCATACCTAATTTTCGGTTGAGATCTCTCACTCAACTGTAAAGTCGAATCACAAAACCTGAACAGTTGACGTGTTCAGGCTCTCTATGGTATCCACATGAGCCTCTCGGGATCACCACGCTTCCACCACGTCCCGGAAGATGCGTTTCTCTTGCGCTCGCAGTGCTAGCTTGCGTCCTCCAAGGAATTGCAAGAGAAGAGTGAGGCTGTCCTTTTGGGAGGCTAGGGCAAGGAGACCTGCGAATTTCTCACTTAAAAGTTGTATTTATAGTGAGACTCAACTTCCAGGCCTAATGGGTTTCAAAGCCCTAATCCAATTAGGATTTAATTTCGGGCTTAATAATGGCTCAATTCCTTGGCCCATTATTAATACGAAATTAAAGTGAAACCATAACCCAAATAATTAGCACATGCACTCTAATGATCCAAATAGCTCTATGTGTACGACCCAATAGGCTCTTGCCATGTTGGCAATGATCATAAATCACATTTATGATCATAAGCAATGAGCGGTGTCTAGCAACACATCATTGCTACCCAAGTGACAAGATTGTCGGTGAATCGACTAAACCTTTATAATCATCACCGATATATGCCATTCTCCCTTTGTCCAAGATATCAAGCCTAAGCACGAGACATGGAATGTGTCACTCTCGTATAGCCCAATCTTTGGTTTCTTGATTACCGAGTAGACCAACTTAAACTGACGACAACTCATCGGAGCATGGCCATGCATTTTCTAAGTCTCACTCTATCAAGGGGCCCAAAGATATCAGTCCCGTTACATAGGGGGGACAAATCCCATCTTGATCATACAAATCCCTCCGCATGATATGTGACATACCCAATGACATCCTTCAAGTTCACTCAGTTATGAGTAACAAAGGAAAGTATCAAAGTATATGACTCACATGTAGGGAACCTTGATGATCTTAGGTCGAAGGACTACATATACCATGATCACTATGAGAATCACTTATGACACTCATATAACGATCCATGAAGTGTTCTCATGGTCGGTCGGTCCAGTATATAAGTTCTCCAACTTGTACCCATATGTAGAGTACATATCTCATATTAGTCTCCACATATGCTAGTCATTATGTATTATTGCAACCCGCTCCACAATAATACTAGACTAGGGACGTTTAAGAATATCATTATTCTAGGGTTACAATTATGTTTATTATGTTACACAGAAACAAAACAACAAACAAAATTGCTGGATTAGTGCCTCAATAAAATATCATGACTCAATGTGCAAAAATACAATCATCTCATGATTGGCTTTTTGGGCACAACACTAACAAGAAGGGCATTTTTCCTCTTCCCCTATTTTTAAATGAGGTAAGAGATGTGTTCTTGATTGAATTCATGTTTATTAGTTAGTTTGAAGATTGGGTTTTGGTTAGAGGGTGAAGTTTTGATGTTTGGTGCCATTGTTTTTTATTGGACCTTGTGTAGAACTTTGGTGAGCTTGGTTGAATCAAAAGGGGATTGATTGTTACTTGTTACTTCGAGTTGAGGTAAGGGGAGTATGTTTTTAAGTTCATTTAATGCCAATAGCTTGAGTTTGCTTGAAGAATTCGAGTGATTTTAGCTATGACATTAGTTAAAGGTTTTGGTTGAATTATGGTGGACTAGAGGAATTGGGAGGATTGGATTGATGTTACAAGACATCATAGATTGGCTTGTGATAGTTGTTTGTGATCTATGCAACATGTTCTATGTGTATATGAAATTTGGAGGCATTCCAAGCATGTTTGATATGTGTAGGAAGTGTCCAAAGTTCATAGCAGTAAAACAGGAGTTTTCTGGGCATTTTGTAGGTTTGGTGACGCATCGGCAATCCTCCACGAGTTCCCACGACGCATCGCCAAGACCTCAAAAAATTGGCAGAATGTCGACAACTATGGCAACGCGTCGCCAAGACAGCATTTGACACCCGGTTTTGTTTTTATCATAACTTTTCGCTCGGGTGTCCGATTGAGGCGATTCAAGATTCCACGTGAAGCTAAGAAGGAGTACTATCACCTCCATGTTTTAAAAACACTTAAATTGCCCCATTTTCAGATTTATATTAACTCAAAATGGAGGCAAGTTTTAAAGGAAACTATGTTGCAATGATCACAACAAGGTATCACTAGCTCAGGTGAGAGGTTTAGAACCCTTGCCAACCTAGCCATGTCAAGCCATGAGGTTGCAAGGTGAAACCTTGTTCATCTAGTCTACAACAGCGAGGCCCCACGGCCTAGTCTACAAAGTTCCACCATAATTCCCCTGCATAGTGACTATGGGAAGGCTACATGATTGCATCCAGTAAGCTTCGACTTGCTAGGAGAGGGTTAGTGCTCAGAACTCGCTAGGCATGGAGTGATGCACCGTGAGGAGGACTAGTTTGAGGAGAGGTCTCAAAGGCCTAGTTATATGTGCATATATCAGACCCTCATGCTGTGTGAGCTCACAGTAAGGTTACATATGTTCATCATATGTCCAGTCCTAGGAATTTTCTTGCAGGTACACTGAAGACTCCTTACTGAGAATTGTCGAATTCTCACTCCCTAGTTTTGTTATGTAGAGCCTGCAGTTGCTGGACCGTGTAATCATTGAGGATTATCGTGGTAGCCCAGATAGTGTATTTAGTTGGCAGTTGTGTGTACAGGTATGGCAGTTGAGAATCCTTGTGATTCTAGTCTACATAGTGTTTTAGTTGGCTTGTTGGTTAAGTAATAGTACAACTAGTACCTTCCTTTGGCTGCAGAGCCTAGTAGCACTTGGCAAAGGACCTCTGAGACTCGCCACTAGGACATGTATCCAAGGTGGGAGTTAAGTCAAAGAGATCTCAGTAGAGGCTTGTAGTTATACAGTATTTTAGTTGCCTCCATAGTCTATGTTATGAGGAGTCCTCGACTCTAGGATTGCTTTTGGGTGAGGGCATTAGTCTACTTTATGTATGAATGTTCTCACAAGTTGTTATGTGTAGTAAACTCACACAAATGTTGATTTTATATGCTTTGGCTATTTGTATTTATTTTGTGTAGAAAATTACTCGGCCGAGTTAATGTTTTATGGTTTTAATAAATCAAGTCAAAGCATGAAGAGCATGCATATTGCATATTCTAGGATAATCAACTAGTATCATGGGATTTAATCCGCACACATACACAACTAGCCAATTGCAATCCACCGTGAGACCAACTCTCACAGGGTTTCCTGGGGAGGGGCACAGGCGGGTGTGTCAGTTTTTGGTATCAGAACTTAGGACTTATTTCATAGATATTGGAGGCTAAGACTGAGATCTAGATTGGAAAGTCCAAGTGCTAGGAAGTTAGTACTGACCAACATCTGGGGAATGTTGTCTGGCTGTGGTTGCAAGTTGCTATGGTTGACACTAGGTTAGGAGCTTCAAGGGGAACTAGGGAACCTGGTGAAGGTTCTAGTTACCCAGTTGTGGGAAGGTTGGATGAGATATCCAGGGTGTTACAGGGGTTGACAGAGACGATGGCCCAAGTGGCACAGGGTATGAACACCCTTGTGAGAGAGATGTTCAGGGATTATGAGGATAGAGGTGTTTTCCAGGAGGAGAATGATCCACATCAGGATCAGGAAAGGCATGCTGAGCAACAGCAAGTGCCTAGAGCTCATGGACATAGAAATCATGTTCATGAGGAGGAAGAAGAACCAAAGGTGATGGAGGCTCCAAGGAGGGGAGACACTCTACATCAGATGAGATTGTTGGAGAAATTTAAGACTGTTGATCCACCGAGCTTTGATGGGACAGGTGATCCTGATAGAGTAGAGGACTGGTTGTCTAGAATGAATAGACTTTTCACTTGTGGTGGTTATGAGTCAGAATAGAAGATGATTCTAGTGCTTTTCTTTATGAGAGGAAGGGCTAGTCTATGGTGGGATGATGTGATGGAGTTGTTGAGGGAAAGTAATGGTACTCGCCCAGAGCACAAGAAGAAGGTGCTCAAGTGGTCAGACTTCGAGAAGAAGTTCAAACAGGAGTAAATCATTGAAGCTACTCAGGATCAAAAGAGGATCCAGTTTGAGAATCTGATATAGGGAGAGATGTCTGTGCGGGAGTATGAGCAACACTATACTTCTCTTATCCGGTATGCTCCATACATAATGGGTAAAGATGAGTTGAAGGCTAAGAAGTTCTTTCAAGGGTTGAAACCTGTACTCAGGAGGTATATGGCGACAGTTGATATCAGGAGCTATTGCCAGGTGGTTCAGAAGGCATTGGCCTTAGAAAGGGAATTTGAGGATTTGAGGGCACCTAGCAAAAAGGTGGAGGTTGGACCAGCCAACCTCGGAAAGAGTGTCGGGAAGCGACCAATGGTAGAAAGCCATGGTACATCAAAGAGAAGGAGGACGGGTTTATGTCCTAGATGCAGACGGTTTCATGTTGGAAGACGATGTACTCTGGGGATAGATGTTTGCAATATCCGTGGTCAGAGAAGACATTGGGCGAGGCAATGCCCAAGAAATCGATTGATGTCAGGTCTGCCCCAAAATTTAACCCCTGTACCCCTCACCATAGGGAATCAGCCTGGTGTAGCCGCAACAGCAGTTGAGCCAAGGGTTTTTGCCCTGACGAGTCAGGTGGCCAGAGAACCGCCCACCGTTCGAGGTAATTTTACTTTTCAGAACGGTAGTGTTAGAGTGCTATTTGATACGGGAGCTACTCTTTCAACGATATCTTCTACCTTGGTAGATAAGTTTAGATTGCATCGAGAAATCTCGAGTGAGTTGAGACTCATCAGAACTGCGGGGAGGGGTTTTATTGTGACCAATGAAGTGGTTACTAGGTATCCCTTGCAGTTAGGCGACCATGATTTTTTTTGTGAGTTATGGGTGATGGAACTGAGGTCTTATGATCTAGTGTTGGGAATGGTTTGGTTAAGTAGGCATAAGGCACAAATTGATTGTGTGAATCACTCAGTCGACATTACTGATGCTCAAGGAGCTAGAGTGACTTGCACAGGAGGGTTGGCATCTAGTGCTAAGAGTTTACACCTTAGACTTATGGATACTATCCCCATAATTGGTGAAGAAGAGTATTATTCGTTGAATGGAGTGGCTATAGAGGAGGAACTTGAAAAGATTCCAGTAGGCAATCAGTTTCCTAAGGTGTTTTTGGTAGATTTACCTGGGTTACCACCTAAGAGGGATACTGAGTTTGCAATCCATCTGCAGCCAGGGGTTGAACCTATTTCAATACCACCTTATAGGATGTCATCTCCTGAGATGGATGAATTAAAGAAGTAGTTGGAGGAACTGCTAAGGAAAGGCTTTATAAGGCCAAGTGTATCACCATGGGGAGCTTCGGTGTTATTTGTGAAGAAGAAAGATGGAACTTTTACATTGTGCATTGATTATAGGAAGTTGAATGCAGTGACAATCAATAATACATATCCACTTCCTAGAATTGATGATTTGTTCAAAAGGCTCAAGGGAGCAAAAGTGTTTTCTAGAATTGATCTTCGGTCTGGGTATTTTCAGATTAGAGTTAAGGAGGAAGATATCCCGAAAACTGCTTTCAGGACGAGGTATGGACACCATGAATATTCAGTTATGCCATTTGGTGTGATGAATGCTACAGTAGTATTTATGGAAGCCATGAATCGGATCTATAAGCCATTTCTAAATCAGTTTGTTGAAGTCTTCATCGATGATATTCTGGTATATTCACAGTCCACATCAGAGCATGAGGAGCACCTTAGAACAGTTTTGCAAGTGCTGAAGGATAATCAGTACTATGCAAAATTGTCTAAGTGTGAGTTTTGGTCCGAGAGGATTCAGTTTTTGGGGCATATTATCAGTGCTCAAGGGTTGTCAGTTGATCCTGAAAAAGTTCAAGCAGTAGTTGAGTGGAAGAGACCAACTACAGTTACAGAGGTCAGAAGTTTCTTAGGCTTGGCAAGTTACTACATACGTTTTATAGAGAAATTCTCTGTGATAGCTACGCCGTTGACAGCCTTGACTAAGAAGGCTCAGAAGTTTAAGTGGACACCAAAGTGTGAAGAAGCTTACATGGAGTTGAAGGAAAGATTGACCAATGCACCTATACTTATTTTTCTAGATCCGAACAAAGCCTTTACAGTTTATACCGATGTATCTGGTTCCGGATTGGGATGTGTGTTGATGCAAGACAGTCAGGTGATTGTTTATGGTTCGAGACAACTAAGGCCTAATGAGTTGAACTATCCTGTTCATGATCTTGAGCTAGCAGCAGTGATTTTTGCACTGAAGTTGTGGAGACATTATTTGATGGGGAGATCGTTCAGAATCTTCACCGATCACAAGAGTTTGAAATATTTATTTACCCAGAAGGATCTGAACATGAGGCAGCAGCGATGGATAGAATACATCAAGGATTATGATTGTTCGATTGAGTACTGTGCTAGTAAGGGAAATGTGGTAGCAGATGCATTGAGCCGGAAGTACACGGGAGTGATCTTATCTAAGGCTCAGGCTACGGACTCCTCTGAAGGAGTATTGAGGGACTGTTTCTTAGCTTTCCATGAATTATGGTAAAGTCGAGAAAAATCCCTAGTTTACATTTTGGAAGTCCAGTCAGCTTGGTTAGTCAGAGTTAAAGAAGCTCAGATGAAAGACCCAATTGCTGAGGAAAATTTCAGGAGAAGTGAAGCTTGGCACTATGAGGAAAGAATTCAGATACAAGGATAGAATATTGCATTATGAAGATCATCTCTATGTACCAAATGTGAATGGACTTAGGCAACAAGTCCTACAGAAGGCACATAGTAGCATTTTGAATATCCACCCTGGTGTTAGTAAGATGTATCAAGATCTGAAGACACATTTTTGGTGCCCATGATTGAAAAGGGATGTACGAGGACATGTGGCAAAGTGTCTGACATGCCAGATGGTTAAAGCTGAACATCAGAAACCAGCAGGCACACTTCAGAGTCTACCTCTGCCAGTGAGGAAATGGGGATCCGTTACTACGGACTTCCTAGTGGGGTTGCCGAGTACCCGGAGTCAGCATGATGCTATATGGGTAGTGGTTGATAGACTAACTGATGGCCTAGGGCCTCATCGTTTTGAGTCATGATGACTGTTGAGGAGGCTTCTAGGAGGAAGAACGCCTGGAAGGTGGATCGCCCCAAGGAGAGTACCTGAAAAGCTAGTAAACAGGGTTAGGAGGTCCCCGGAGTGTTTTTCCGGGGGGGGAGCCTCCGACGCCCAAGTCAGTGGTGACCGGAAGGAGGAGAAAGTCACTAGCTCAAAGAGAAAGGCAGAAAAGTCTCGCCTGGTATTTTCTCAGGGTGTGAGAGCTGTATCTCTGGCCTACCAACCTCTTGTCAAGTATTTATTTCCTATATATATAGGAATACCTAGCCCGTTCAGATCATGACACGTGTGCGGTCGGATGCTCCTGAACGTCTGGGCGTAGGGGACAGATAGTTGGTAACTAGATGGCCTCGAGCCTTGTGCTGAGACGGGCCATGATATGATTCTGATGGCGTCTGCGCGTCAGGGCGACTTTTTACGTCTGTGGTGGGACGTGTCAGAGGCTTCCTTAAATGCGCCTGCCGTACTCCCGAGGTCCCTGGGCGAGGTCGTCCTCTAGTTCGGACAGAGCCTCTTCGGGAAGCCTACCCTCAGTTCGGGGGTTCCCAGTTCCAGGGGGTTCCGCCTTCGGGGATATCATATTCGGGCAGCAATGTCTGGTGCCACTTTTCCGAAGGCGCGTTGTTCACAACCTTGGGGGGCGAATGGAGTCCTCAAGTTTTACTGGCGTGCCGAGGCTCGGAGCTCTCAGGCTATCTCCCGAGGTGCATGATTCCACCTATTCCCGGGAAGCACCAGTTCTTCTGGCCGTTGTTGTGGCAGGGTATTCGGCCAGATTGAGGCGATAGCCTTTGGCTATCACATGCCCCCCTTTGGAAAGCCGAAGTGAAGACTTCGGTTTGCATCTCTTTCCGAGGTTGTCGTTGGGAGTCTTGTTGGGAAGCATAACCTGTTCCGAGGTCGCACCTTTTGCCCGAGGGTCTGGGCTGTTCGGCCTTGGCCTATTCTTTGGTGTCTCCGAGGCAAAGCCTGTACCGAAGATACACCTCTTGCCCAAAAGTCATGGGCTGTTCAGCCATAGCCTGTCTCTTGGTGTCCTCGAGGTGGCCTGCTTTTTATTTCTGCAGGTCTGATAGCCAAGCGTGTCAGACTGAGCGGCGCGTCTCCATTTCTCAGGGATGTCAGACGACGTGTCCCAATCACGAGGCGTGTCCCGGTTTTCCAGGCACGTTTGGGGAGGCACGTCCCCCATTTCTGCGCAGCGGTTGACACGTGGCTTCTTGCCATTGGAGGAGAGGTGCGTCATTTACAGAGGGCGCGCCTTTTCGGGTGCAGCGGGCAGTTACGGCGACGGTTCGCCTCCAATGGGTACTTATGATGTTCTTTCGGTTACCCACCTTTGGCCTATAAATAGCCCATTCCATCATAAGTCCCACTTACTGTTTTTCTGCTCTTTTTCTGCTCTGCCCTCTGTTCTTGCGTTTTATCTTGCTTTCTGTGGCGGAGCTTCTTTAATCAGAGCTTTTTCCTACCAACTTTCACGATGGCATCCTCAGGCAAATCTTTTGGTGGGTTTTGATTTCCAGAGTACTTGATTCCTCTGTTTTTCTGAGTTTTTCTGGAAAACTGTTGTTTTTTCCAAACTCGTCTTCTGAGTTTTTTCTGGAAACTATTTTCTTTTCCATCTCAAACTCTTTTTCATGTCTGCGATGCCTGTTCCCGAGAGCTGGAAACCTCTTCTGGCCCATCCTTGCTGTACCACCCCCGAAAAACTAGAGAGGTGGAAGAAAAAATTCTTTCCTCCGTCTTATGCTGTGACCAGACTGCCTCGTTCTAGACATTTTGCTTTTTCAAACCGTGGCGATGAGGTTACCGTCTTCCGAGCCCAACTGAAGGCCGGTCTTCGGTATCCTCCCCCGAAGGTGGTTTGCGAGTTCTGCCAATTCCATGGCATTGCTGTGAACCAGCTTCCCCCGAACGCGTACTACTATTTTAACGCCTACCTCTGCATGTGTGGCGTGTTCGGGATAGAGCCCCACTTCATCATTTTCATGCAGTACTACAAGCTCTATGTGGTCCCGAAGGGTGGCTTCTATTTTCTGCTGCCTCGGGGATCCGGGAGCAAAAAATTCACCTTCACCTTCGACACGAAGGATAGCTGGCGGGGGTGGCAGCCTAAGTTCTTTTTCCTCAAGGTGGATAAGAACTGGTCTGATGTCCCGACCAGGTGGGCTCAGGGAGTGCTGAACGCAGACGTCGTTGATCCGAGGATGCTGCTGACCCCACCGTTGGCTTCCGTGTTCGCGGATTTCGACGCCCGCATTCGGGCAGTCGCTGACTGGGCTCCCGAGGTCTCTCCTCGTGCTCTTTACCCCTTTCCTATCAACTGGAGGTTGATGACCGAAGAAGTCCTTCGGGAGCTGAAAGTGGTTAAGGAGCACGTGACTGACCTCAATATGCCCGCTCCCGCCATCGCCGGGAAAGACTCCTGGCTGGTCAAGCTCCTTAAGGGGGAGACTTCTTTCGAAACTTTTGCCGAAAGTGAGTAATCTTCCATCCCTTTATACTTTTTCCTCGGACTTACGCTGATATTTCTTCTCTTTTTCAGAGATGGGCGATGGGGCTGCCGCTTATTACAAGGCCCTCTTTTCTGGCCAAGTGGAGAAGGGGGAGCAGACAAAGAAGGCGGCTTCCCGAAGAAGGAAGACGACAGGGGCGGGACCCTCGGCGAAGCGAGCTAGGAAGGCTCTCCAACCTTCTCAGCCAGAGCTTTTGGAAGAAGAAGCTGGCGAAGAGGCTGGTCTTGTTGAAATTCCACCGGCCGAGGTCCCCGCTACTTCCGCCGAGGTGCCTCCTCCCGACCTCGAGGCCCCCAGAAACACTGTAGTGGTAGAAGTACCCACCGCCGAGGAGCGGTACCGCCAGAAGGGTAAGGGTCTTTCTTCCGAGGGGCCCGAGGGTCCCGAGGACACTGTCTCCGAGGTTCCTCCAGGTATGCCTTTAGGCGAAGTTCAGCTCCTTTTCCTTTCGTGAATTTTTCTTCTGCTCCTAACTTCCTTCTCACTTTTAGGGGAGCCTCTTACTGCTGGCTGGAGGGCCATTCATGAGAGGAAACGGGCCCTGCGCGATGCCACAATCCCTGAGGGGAAGGTCCCCTTGGAGCCCTTTTGGACAATCACGGAGGATATGAATTTGTTCTCCGACGATTGTCCGAAGATGACCAAAGAGATTTGGAAGGGGATGACCACTGACGCCTCCTTCCGGGCCATTGCGGCGGCTCACCCGGGGGATAATACCCTCGCCGCAAAAGTCACCGAGCATGCTGCTCAGGTATAGTCTTTACACTTTTTTCCTCAATTTTCTAAGTGTTTAGACTTGTACTAACCTGGACTTTTGCCTTGCCGTAGCTGCTGGAGTACGCTGGTTATCTCCGAGTTCGGGTGGCCAGACAGGCTGCCTCCAAGGATGCGACTTCGCGGGAACTCAGTGAAGCGAAGGCTTCACTTGCGAAGGTGATCGCCAGCAACCAGCAGCTGACAGCGGATTGTTCTCAGCAACTTGCTGCCGTTCGGGAGGAGTTCTCGAAGAAAAGAGAAGAACTTGAAAAGGACTCCTCCCGGAAGATTGCCGACCTCGGCGACCAAGTAAAGGGGCTGCTCGCCGCCAACGAAGATCTTGTCAAGGACAAGGCTGTTTCCGACAGTCTTGCGGCGAGGTTGACGGACGAGAACACTGCTCTTCAAGCCGAGGTCGAGGCTCTGAAGAAGGAGTCCGAAGAGACGCTGGGGATAAGCGAGCTCGAAGAGGAGGTTGCTTGAAAAGGACTCCTCCCGGAAGATTGCCGACCTCGGCGACCAAGTAAAGGGGCTGCTCGCCGCCAACGAAGATCTTGTCAAGGACAAGGCTGTTTCCGACAGTCTTGCGGCGAGGTTGACGGACGAGAAGACTGCTCTTCAAGCCGAGGTCGAGGCTCTGAAGAAGGAGTCCGAAGAGACGCTGGGGATAAGCGAGCTCGAAGAGGAGGTTGCTTGAAAAGGACTCCTCCCGGAAGATTGCCGACCTCGGCGACCAAGTAAAGGGGCTGCTCGCCGCCAACGAAGATCTTGTCAAGGACAAGGCTGTTTCCGACAGTCTTGCGGCGAGGTTGACGGACGAGAAGACTGCTCTTCAAGCCGAGGTCGAGGCTCTGAAGAAGGAGTCCGAAGAGACGCTGGGGATAAGCGAGCTCGAAGAGGAGGTTGCTGAGCTGAGGGACGAGGTCAATGTCCTTGGCATTCAAAAACGTACTTCTGATGACATGGCCAAGGTCGCCTTTCAGGACGGCTTCTGCCTCGCTTGGCACCAGGTGCTGCAGAGGTTCCCAGATTTGGACCTCTCTTTTCTGGAGGGCCTAAATATTCCTGAGGGACCTCGGTGGCAGTGGTCCAGGGTCGAGCATCTGAAGCTTCCTGGTCTTCGTCCGCCCGGCTCTCCCTAGTTTGTTTTAGGGCTCCTCTTATTTTTCTCCTTCGTGCTCCTTCTTTGGACACTTCTTTTGTAAGGCAGCGTTTGCTCTAAATGAACAATCTTTTCGGCTAAGTCCTTTCTTGCAAGTTTCTTCATTTCCACTGTCCCGAACACGTTTGCTTCAAGAGACTTTCGGAAAACCTGCAACCAAAGAAACTTTTTACCTTCCTTTGTCCCGAGCGTGCTCGCTCAAGAGACTTTCTGGAAAGTTTGTAAAAATTTGGCTAAGTCTTTTGCAGGCTTTTTGTTTCCTTTTAACCCGAACATGTTCGCTCAAGGGTCTTCGGAAAACCTTCAGCCAAATTTTTCTGCCTTCCTATTGTCCCGAGCATATTTGCTCAAGGGACTTAGGAAAATTTTCACGAGATTGCTCATTCCCTTTTTCCCGAGCACGTTCGCTCAAGGGTGTTCGGAAATTACCTCTACTTTTGTTTTGGCGTGTACTTTTGCGAGATTCTTGCTTTCCCTTTTTCTCGAGCATGTTCGCTCAAGGGTGTTCGGAAAATTTTCTCTGCACTGATTATGCCGAGTGCCTTTGCAAGATTCTTGTTTCCCATATTTCCCGAGCATAGTGGCTCAAGGGACTTCGGGAAGTCACATCTGCTTTTTTCGTGGCGAGCACCTTCGCGGAATTCTGTCTTGGACAATTTGGTATACTTGAAAATTTTTCTCAAGACCATTCTTCTCTAGACCATTCTGTACTTAGAATATTTCTTGTACAATATATTTCTTCCGCTTAACCTTAGGCGTAGAATTTTTTCAGGGCGTCTGAATGCCAAGTGTTTTTCAATTCTACGCCTTCGGCGTCGCCAAGCTTGTACACGCCTTTTCGTACTTCGGCGAGAACCAGATAAGGTCCTTCCCAATTTGCGTGAAGTACTCCGTGAGATGGCCTTCGGGGTGCATAGTCCGCCTTTCGGAGAATGAGGTCTTCTTTTTTGATTTCTTTTGGCCTGGCTTTTAAGTTGATAGCCGCGGCCACTCTTTGCTTGAAAGCTTTTCTTCTCAGCTCGGCTATTTCTCTGTGTTCGGCCACAAGGTCGAGCTTAGTTCTCAGACCGAGGTCGTTTCCGCCTTCATCAAATACTTGCACCCGTATTGAAGGCTGAACTATCTCTATTGGGATAATGGCCTCTATTCCGAAGACGAGTGAGAAGGGAGTTTCCCCTGTGGCGTCGTTCGGTAGCTCCACAATACACTTTGGAGTTCTCCTGGCCATTTCCCCTTGGCTTCCCCAAGTCTCTTTTTCAGGCCATCTTTTATGGTCCTGTTTGATACTTCCACCTGCCCATTGCTTTGGGGGTGAGCTACTGGGGCGAAGTGCATCTTTATCCCGAGGTCGCTGATGAATTCCTGGAATCCTTTGTCTATGAACTGGGATCCATTATCAGCTACTAGTACCCTCGGTATGCCAAATCTGCATACTATGTTTTTCCATACGAACTTCTGCACTTCTTTTGCCGAGATAGTTGCTAGTGGTTCTGCCTCTACCCACTTTGAGAAATAGTCCACTGCTACCACGCAGAATTTCACGCCTCCGGGCGCTGCGGGGAGTGGCCCAATGAGGTCTATACCCCAGACTGCGAAGGGCCAAGGATAGTCTGCCGACGTTACCATTTCCGAGGGTATCCTCTGGATTTTTGCATGCCTCTGGCAACTACCGCACTTCTGGACAAACTGCCTTGCGTCCTTTCTCAGGGTAGGCCAGAAGTATCCTTGGCGGAGTATCACTGCTGCAAGGGCATCAGTTCCAATGTGCGAACCGCACATGCCTTCGTGGACTTCTTCGAGGACCATCTCAGTATCCTCTTCGCCCACACATCTCTGCAGCGGATTTGCATATCCTTGCCGATATAACTCTTCACCAATCAGGAAGAATCTTCCGGCGCGTCTTCGCAGTCTTGCAGCATTGCCGGCGTCTTCGGGAAGCTCATTCTCTGCGAGGTATCTCTTTATGGGGTCCTTCCACCCCATTCCCGAGGTCGTTACGCTTAGCACGGAGATGCTTGGATGGTCTAGCACCTCGGTGTATGTTTTGGACTTCGCTAAGCAATCTGCCTCAGTGTTATTCCACCGGGGTACATTTTCGATCCGCACGGCGTCAAACTCTTGGATGAGTTTTCTTACCAGCTCGTGGTATTTTGCCAAGATTGGGTCCTTCGCCCCATAATCTCCTGCCGTCTGCCGAACTACCAGCTGGGAATCGCTGTGAGCCCTTAAGTTTCTCACACCAATCTTTCTGGCCAAGCGTAATCCCGCTATGAGGGCTTCATACTCAGCCACATTATTGGTGACGTTGAAGCTGAACTTGATAGCCTTCATCACCTCTAGGCCTTCGGGTCCTCTGATAATTATTCCAGCTCCCTGGTGTTCGGACCCCGAGGCTCCGTCAACATGCAAGGTCCATTCTGGCTCACCTTCTTTCGGATCTGAGTGGTTCTCCTCAGTGGTGGGTATTTCGGCGATAAAATCTGCCAATGCTTGGGCTTTTATGGCCTTCCGAGGCTCATATGTGATTTCGTGTTCGCCAAGCTCTATGCACCACTTGGAGAGCCTTCCCGAATGATCAACTCTCTTCATAACATCCCGTAGTGGTAGACTACTTCGGACGATGATGGGGTGAGCCTGGAAATATGGTCGCAGTCTTCTTCCTACAAGCACCAAGGCGTATATAGCTTTTTGAAGCAAAGGGTACCTGACTTCGGCGCCATGCAGGGACTTGCTGACGTAGTAGACCGGCCATTGTTTCGGCCCTTCTTCTTTTATCAGGACCGAGCTCACGGCCTTTTCTGTGACGGCGAGGTACAGTACGAGGGGTTCTCCCACCCGAGGTTGTCGCAGAGTCGGCAGGCTGGCCAGGTAGACTTTGAGTTCTTCCCAGGCCTTTTGGCAATCTTCATCCCAGGGATGATTGTTTCTTCCGAGGTCGCCTTCCATCTTTGCTGCCTTTGTGAGGACTTTGAAGAAAGGTCGACACCTATCTCCGTACCTGGAAATAAACCTGCTCAGAGAGGTTATTCTTCCGGTTAGTCTCTGCACGTCTTTCACTGTGGCAGGAGTTCGGAACTCAAGCAGAGCCTTAATCTTCTCAGGATTGGCGTCGATGCCTCTTTCGGATACCATGTACCCAAGGAATTTTCCCGACGTCACCCCGAAGATACACTTCTCGGGGTTAAGGCGAATCCCGAAGGCTCTGAGCTTTTGGAAGGTTTCCTCCAAATCTGCAACGTGGTAGCCGGGCAGCTTGCTTTTTACTATCATATCATCAACATATACTTCCATGTTTCTCCCCATTTGGTCTTTAAAGACCTTGTTCATCAGTCTCTGGTAGGTGGCTCCTGCATTTTTCAGCCCGAAGGGCATTCTGATATAGCAGTACGTTCCTCCCTCGGTGATGAAGGCAGTTTTCTCTTCATCTTCGGGGTCCATCCTTATCTGATGGTAGCCGCTGAAGGCATCTAGGAAGCTCAGGAGCCCGTATTCGGCCGTTGAATCTACCAGTTGATCTATTGGCGGGAGGGGAAATGAGTCTTTCGGGCAAGCATCGTTCAAGTTTCTGAAATCAATGCACATCCGGAGTATGCTGCTACCTTCTTTTGTGGCAATGACCACGTTGCTTAACCATTCGGGGTATTTTACCTCCCTGATAACTTCAGCATCCAATAGGCGCTGGACTTCGGTTTTCACGAAGTTGCTTTTGTGGGCTGAGATGCTTCGTTTCTTTTGCCTGATAGGTTTTGCTTCCGGGCTTACTTTGAGGCTGTGCTGTATTATGCCAGGGTTCACTCCTGGCATGTCTTTCGGCGAGTAGGCAAACAGATCTTTATTTTTTAGCAGAAAGGATACAAGATTTTCCTTATCACCTTTGGCCAAGCTCTTCCCTATTCGGGTAGATTGTCCTGGGACAAGATCTACTGCTTCCGTTTCTGCTTCTGCGGGATCTCCTTCTTTGCCTTTCTCCTGCGCCTTTGCCTCCACCGTTTGTGTAGAGCTGTTTGCCGGAGCCTTTCGTGTTTTTACAAACACCTTTCTTACCTCGGCTTGGTCGATGAAGACCTCTGCATCTCCATCCTTGGTGGCGAATGTGACAGTCAAGTACTTCACATCGGGGCGAATGTGCAGGTTCCCCTGAGTCTGCCTTCCAAGGATGGCGTTGTACGAAGACGGGACATCCATGACGATGAATCTTGCCATTGTGGACGCGTACAACTCAGCTGCTCCGTCTACCGAAGTGCCTTTCATCATCAAAGGGAGGTCGATCCATCCGAGGACGGGTAGTTCGGATGGCCCAACGCCGAAGGTGGGCGTGGTGACAGGTTTCAGCTCGCTGCTGGAGATGTCCAAGCTCGGCAGTAAATGCAAGAATAGGACGTCAGCGTTTGAGCCATCATCAAGCAACACTCTCTTGACGTCCCAGTTCCCTATTCTCGCCATTATCAGCAGCGGGTCGTCGTGGGGGAAGACGACAGTAGAGCCATCTTTGCGAGCCAATTTCTTTGATGGACTTTGATACTCCATAACCGCAATTTCTCTGGCCTTCCGCTTTCTTTCCGAGGATGGGAGCCCCGTGGTGATGGTTTGGATGACCCCTACTGGAGGTGGAAGGCGCCTTTTTGGACTTCTGTTTCTCCGCCTGTCGGAGTCATAGTCCTCGTTTTCGGCCCTCTCTTCCTCCTCTTTTCTGCCTTTTGGGGAGGGCATCCGCAGGTACTTGCGAAGTTGGCCCTGTTTGATCAGCGACTCTATGTACTTCTTCAGCTGGAAGCAGTCTTCGGTGTCATGACCGTGGTCGCGATGAAACTGGCAGAACTTCTTGGCATTCTTCTTATTATCGGCGGCCATGGCCTTTGGCCGCCGAATCTGCGTCCCTTGCCTTTCCAGCGCCATGAGAATGTTGGTCCGTGTCGTGCTCAAGGGTGTGAAACTTTGAGGTTTCTTTCCTCGCATTCCCCGTGGTCGACCTGTATGTTCAGAAAGATGCCGAGCTTGCTGGCTGGACCCTTCGGCGCGGTGATGATCAGACTTCGGCCCCGCCATCCTCAATTCCTCGGCTGTCATGTGCTGCTCTGCCCTTCGGTAAAATTCTCCGAGGGTCTCCGGGGGGTCCTTTGAGAACTCGTAGAACAGCTGTGAGTCACGCCGAAGGCCCCGTGTCATATCGAGGATGCGGATTTCGGGCCGGAAGTCCGGGACGCTGAGTGCTTCCCTGTTGAATCGCTCGACATAGTCTCGGATCGTCTCTCCGTTTCTCTGCTCTATGTCGAACATCTGTACAGGCATTTTGGCCGTCGGCCTGCTCCCAATGAACTGCTGGGTAAAGGCTGTGGACAACTCCTGAAACTCAGCGATAGTCCCTGGGGGCAACGAATTGTACCATGCTGTTGCTGGGCCCGTGAGGGTGACTTCAAAGCATTTGCACATGGTAGCGTCATCAGCTCCGTGCATTATCATGCTCCGCCTGTACTTCGTCAGATGGGCCTGTGGATCAGTCCGGCCATCATAGATCTCCAGCCTAGGCACTCTGAAGTCGCCTGGCATAGCTGCCTCAACGACGGTGTGAATAAACGGGGAGCCATCTTCGCATAATGCCCCCGACAGCCTGTCCCAAACGGGTTTTCTGGTCACTTGCTTTTCCACTCTGTCCAGCCGTGCCAATATCCTTTCCATAAGCGCAGTGGCGCTAGGACCATTTTCGCCGGAGGGAGATCGACGGCGCCTTTTCGGGGAGCGAGTTCGGCGCGGAGGGGTCAGGGCCCTCGCCTCGGGCGACGAACTGCTTCGCTGTGAGACTCTCGGTCGCTTGGACCCGGTTTGTCCCACAGGCCGTTTCCTGAGGGCTATATCTTCTGTGGATGATTCTCCGCGAGGATCTCCACTTTCTGAACTGCGGTGTGTAGACTTGGGGCTCCTCTCCCTAGGGCCTGTTGATGAGGAGGGTTTCTGGGCCTGTGACTGCTGTGGCCATCTTCGGTCGATCTGCTGAGTCATTTCAGCAACGACCGAGCGCTGAAAGTCCCTCAAGAAGCTCATGGTGATTACCAGAGGGCGGTCCTCCTCTGGCGTAGAAGTCTCTGGGAGTGTCTGCTCAGCAGCCGGTTGTATCTCAGGCGCGGACGAGGACGTTGGGAGTCCCTTGTCCTTAGAACGCCGAGTCTCAACGACGGCAATCTGCGAGCGGGTTCCCACAGACGGCGCCAAATGATGGCCTAGGGCCTCATCGTTTTGAGTCATGATGACTGTTGAGGAGGCTTCTAGGAGGAAGAACGCCTGGAAGGTGGATCGCCCCAAGGAGAGTACCTGAAAAGCTGGTAAACAGGGTTAGGAGGTCCCCGGAGTGTTTTTCCGGGGGGGGAGCCTCCGACGCCCAAGTCAGTGGTGACCGGAAGGAGGAGAAAGTCACTAGCTCAAAGAGAAAGGCAGAAAAGTCTCGCCTGGTATTTTCTCAGGGTGTGAGAGCTGTATCTCTGGCCTACCAACCTCCTGTCAAGTATTTATTTCCTGTATATATAGGAATACCTAGCCCGTTCAGATCATGACACGTGTGCGGTTGGATGCTCCTGAACGTCTGGGCGTAGGGGACAGATAGTTGGTAACTAGATGGCCTCGAGCCTTGTGCTGAGACGGGCCATGATATGATTCTGATGGCGTCTACGTGTCAGGGCGACTTTTTACGTCTGTGGTGGGACGTGTCAGAGGCTTCCTTAAATGCTTCCTTAAATGCGCCTGCCGTACTCCCGAGGTCCCTGGGCGAGGTCGTCCTCTAGTTCGGACAGAGCCTCTTCGGGAAGCCTACCCTCAGTTCGGGGGTTCCCAGTTCCAGGGGGTTCCGCCTTCGGGGATATCATATTCGGGCAGCAATGTCTGGTGCCACTTTTCCGAAGGCGCGTTGTTCACAACCTTGGGGGGCGAATGGAGTCCTCAAGTTTTACTGGCGTGCCGAGGCTCGGAGCTCTCAGGCTATCTCCCGAGGTGCATGATTCCACCTATTCCCGGGAAGCACCAGTTCTTCTGGCCGTTGTTGTGGCAGGGTATTCGGCCAGATTGAGGCGATAGCCTTTGGCTATCACATGCCCCCCTTTGGAAAGCCGAAGTGAAGACTTCGGTTTGCATCTCTTTCCGAGGTTGTCGTTGGGAGTCTTGTTGGGAAGCATAACCTGTTCCGAGGTCGAACCTTTTGCCCGAGGGTCTGGGCTGTTCGGCCTTGGCCTATTCTTTGGTGTCTCCGAGGCAAAGCCTGTACCGAAGATACACCTCTTGCCCAAAAGTCATGGGCTGTTCAGCCATAGCCTGTCTCTTGGTGTCCTCGAGGTGGCCTGCTTTTTATTTCTGCAGGTCTGATGGCCAAGCGTGTCAGACTGAGCGGCGCGTCTCCATTTCTCAGGGATGTCAGACGACGTGTCCCAATCACGAGGCGTGTCCCGGTTTTCCAGGCACGTTTGGGGAGGCACGTCCCCCATTTCTGCGCAACGGTTGACACGTGGCTTCTTGCCATTGGAGGAGAGGCGCGTCATTTACAGAGGGCGCGCCTTTTCAGGTGCAGCGGGCAGTTACGGCGACACGGTGCCAAATGATGGCCTAGGGCCTCATCGTTTTGAGTCATGATGACTGTTGAGGAGGCTTCTAGGAGGAAGAACGCCTGGAAGGTGGATCGCCCCAAGGAGAGTACCTGAAAAGCTGGTAAACAGGGTTAGGAGGTCCCCGGAGTGTTTTTCCGGGGGGGGAGCCTCCGACGCCCAAGTCAGTGGTGACCGGAAGGAGGAGAAAGTCACTAGCTCAAAGAGAAAGGCAGAAAAGTCTCGCCTGGTATTTTCTCAGGGTGTGAGAGCTGTATCTCTGGCCTACCAACCTCCTGTCAAGTATTTATTTCCTGTATATATAGGAATACCTAGCCCGTTCAGATCATGACACGTGTGCGGTCGGATGCTCCTGAACGTCTGGGCGTAGGGGACAGATAGTTGGTAACTAGATGGCCTCGAGCCTTGTGCTGAGACGGGCCATGATATGATTCTGATGGCGTCTGCGTGTCAGGGCGACTTTTTACGTCTGTGGTGGGACGTGTCAGAGGCTTCCTTAAATGCTTCCTTAAATGCGCCTGCCGTACTCCCTAGGTCCCTGGGCGAGGTCGTCCTCTAGTTCGGACAGAGCCTCTTCGGGAAGCCTACCCTCAGTTCGGGGGTTCCCAGTTCCAGGGGGTTCCGCCTTCGGGGATATCATATTCGGGCAGCAATGTCTGGTGCCACTTTTCCGAAGGCGCGTTGTTCACAACCTTGGGGGGCGAATGGAGTCCTCAAGTTTTACTGGCGTGCCGAGGCTCGGAGCTCTCAGGCTATCTCCCGAGGTGCATGATTCCACCTATTCCCGGGAAGCACCAGTTCTTCTGGCCGTTGTTGTGGCAGGGTATTCGGCCAGATTGAGGCGATAGCCTTTGGCTATCACTAACGAAGTCGGCACATTTCATACCTATCAGAATCACTAGAAGTTAGCTCAGTTGTATTTCAAAGAGATTGTAAGACTCCATGGTATACCGAATCAAATTATATCTGACAGAGATCCTCGATTCACATCACGATTTTGGAATGCTTTTCAAGAAGCATTGGGGAGCAAGGTTAGTCTCAGTACTACTTTTCATCCTCACACTGATGGGCAATCTGAGAAAGTGATTCAAACTTTGGCAGATATGCTACGCATGTGTGTCATTGATTTCAAAGGTGATTGGGATCAGCATTTACCACTGATCGAATTTGCTTATAATAACAGTCATCAAATTGTTATTGGAATGGCGCCCTATGAAGCTTTGTATGGAAGGCGATGTATGACACCTCATTGTTGGGCAAATCTAGCAGATAAGGTAATTATTGGACCTGAAATCATAGCTGACACTACAGCTAAGATCAAGTTAATACAGTAGAGGATTAAAGCAGCCAATGACAGGCAAACCAAGTATGCAAATTTGAGAAGAAGAGACTTGACTTTTGAAATTGGGGATAAAGTACTTCTGAAAGTGTCGCCTATGAAGGGAGTTAGCCGTTTTGGGCAAAGGGGCAAGTTGGCTCCTAGGTATGTTGGACCTTATGAAGTGTTGGAGAAAGTAGGGAAAGTTGCTTATCGGTTAGCTTTACCACCTAACCTATCCCAAGTGCATAACGTGTTTCACGTTAGTCTACTCTGAAAATGCACAGTGGAACCGGGACAGGTAGTTAATCCTTCAGTGATACCCATTCAAGAAGACTTGACCTACGAGGAGAAACCCATTCAGATACTTGATAGGCAAGTCAAGAAATTGCGGACTAAGTGGATTCCGATGGTTAAGATCCTTGGGTCTAACCATAGTGAGGAGGAAGCTACCTGGGAGACGGAGCAGGATATGCTGAAAAGATATCCTACTATTTTTTCGGAGTTGCAATGGAATTTGGGGGACCAAATTCAAGAAGAAGGGGAGAATATTATAGCCCACCTAGTGGGAAGCGCAATTGAGGAAGGTAAAGTGTTTTAAATTAAGTTTAGAACCTTAATTCAAGTTTACATAGCAAGAATGGAAAAGTTTAGCAAAGTTCACTAAGTTCTGAGAAAAATAAAGCGCTGAACGAACTTCAAGGGTAAAATGGTAATTTTGCATCCTGAATAGCCGGGATGAGTCCTTAGTGTTTTAAAATGAATTTTTATAACTTAACTTTCAACCTTAACTCAAAATTAAAGGATAAACAATAATTTAATCAAGAATGACTAAGTTACAAAGATAGGGGCTTAATTGTATTAAGCTTAATACTTTGATGGCTTGTGTGTTAAGGGAGAGTTTAAGAAGGGGAAAGTGAGGGTGGCTGCCATATTTTCATGTTCATCCTCTCCACTCTCATTTCTCCATCCAATTCTCCTTGGAATCAAGAAATTCTTGGTAGAATAAGAAGTTATCAAAGTATATAAGCTTGGAGAAGTGCATTTCAAGCTTGAAACCATGTTTTTGAAGCTTGGAAGGGCATTTTTCCACTTTCCCTATTTTTGAACGAGGTAGGAGATGTGTTCTTGATTGAATTCAAGTTTATTAGTTAGTTTGAAGCTTGGGTTTTGGTTAAAGAGTGAAGTTTTGATGTTTGGTGCCATTGTTTTTTATTGGAACTTGTGTAGAACTTTGGTGAGCTTGGTTGAACAAAAAGGGGATTGATTCTTGCTTGTTACTTCGAGTTGAGGTAAAGGGAGTATGTTTTTAAGTTCATTTAATGCCAATAGCTTGAGTTTGCTTGAAGAATTCGAGTGATTTTAGCTATGGCATTAGTTAAAGGTTTTGGTTGAATTATGGTGGACTAGAGGAATTGGGAGGATTGGATTAATGTTACAGGACATCATAGATTGGCTTGTGATAGTTGTTTGTGATCTATGCAACATGTTCTATGTGTATATGAAATTTGGAGGCATTCCAAGCAGGTTTGATATGTGTAGGAAGTGTCCAAAGTTCATAGCAAAAAAACTGGAGTTTTCTAGGCATTTTGTAGGTTTGGCGACGCGTCGCCAATCCTCCACGAGTTCCCATGATGCGTCGCCAAGACCTCAAAAAATTGGTAGAACGTCGACAGCTGTGGCGACGCGTCACCAAGCAGCATTCGACACCCGATTTTGTTTTTAGCATAACTTTTTGCTCGGGTGTCTGATTGAGGTGATTCAAGATTCCACGTGAAGCTAAGAGGGAGTACTATCACCTCCATGTTTTAAAAACACTTAAATTGCCCCAGTTTTAGATTTATATTAACTCAAAGTGGAGGCAAGTTTTAAAGGAAACTATGTTGCAATGATCACAACAAGGTATCACTAGCTCAGGTGAGAGGTTTGGAACCCATGTTGGCCTAGCCGTGCCGAGCCCCATGGTCACAAGGTGAAACCTTGTTCATCTAGTCTACAACAACGAGGCCCTACGGCCTAGTCTACATAGTTTCACCATAATTCCCCTGTATAACAACTACGGGAAGGCTATATGATTGCATCCAGTAAGCTTCGGCTTGCTAGGAGCAAGTTAGTGCTTAGAACTCGCTAGGCACAGAGTGATGCACCGTGAGGAGGACTAGTTTGAGGAGAGGTCTCCAAGGCCTAGTTATATGTGCATATATCAGACCTTCATGCTGTGTGAGCTCACAGCAAGGTTACAAATGTTGATCATATGTCCAGTCCTAGTAATTTTCTTGTAGGTACACTGAAGACCCCTTACTAAGAATTGTCGAATTCTCACTCCCTAGTTTTGTTATGCAAAGCCTACAGTTTCGTCATGTGACATGGTAGGAGCGAGGGGGACTTCTAGTGGAGGAGAGCGCCTGAGGAGGAGGTTTCCCAGGGGAAGGGTACCTAAAATGCTTGGAAGACAGGGATTAGGAGGTCCCCGGAGTGTGTTTCCAGGGAGGAGCCTTCGACACCCAAGTCAGTACTTAGGAGATATGGAGGTGATAGAGAGTGGAGAAGTATGGTCCCTAGTGTTCAAAAAACCCCCTTACCTGTGGTGTTTACTGAGTATTTATAGAGGAGCGAATAGTAGTCGTTCTCCTCATGTGGCCATCCCAGATTGTGACACGTGTTCGGTGGGATGCGATCCACGTCTTCGGGGGACGAAGGGACACCCAGCCGATCATAGGCCGCCTGGCTAGGAGCCTAGGCAACTCGAGAGTGGCGTACTAGGGTGTCTTTACAAGTAGCATGTCCCTGCAAGCGGCATGTCAGAACGTGTCTGGGGGCGACGTGTTGGGTGTCAGAGGCTCCTTAATTGCTCCTGCCGTGCTTTCCGAGGTTACTCTAGTATCACAGGAGTATGTTTCCCGAGGGTGGTCTTTCTCAGGGATACCCCTACTTCCAAGGATGGTTTAATCGTCCCCCCGAGGTTGGCACTGTCATTTCCTGGAACGGAGGATTGCCGAGGTCAGATTAGGGAGGTCAAACTTCCTTCTTTCCATGGCAGGTAGTTTCTCAGCCGAGGTTGGTACTTTGTCCGAGTCTGGGGGTCCGAAAGGTGATGGGCACTTCGGCTATCACATACCCCCTTCCCGGGATGTCGAAACGGAGACTTCGGCTTTATGCTTCTGGGAAGGCTTTTTCATCGAATTTGCGGTCGGAATTCAACTCAAGGAATTAGTCTTTTCCAGAAGGCATTCCTTCATAGCTGAGGCACCCTTCCCTGGTTCCCTTGGTGACCTCGAGATGTGTGCCCTTTTTGTTTTTACTTTTTATGCTGTGGGTTTGTGAATCTTCGCATCCTTTGGTCAGACATGTCAGTTATGGATAAGCGTTCCTGGGTTTTCGCGATGTCAGAGAGGTGTGCCCTAGTTCCTCGCGTTGGATGACACGTGCCCACTAGTGAATGGCGAAATAGTTACGCCGGTCACGCTAACTGCGTCTCTTCACCTTCGAGAATTAATAATGAGGCCGTTGCGTCTTCGAGGGATAATGATGACGACATTTTGCTTACCCTCTTTAGTCTATATAAGCACCTATCGTCTCATTTTTGCCTCACTCTTTGCTTTAGCTCTCATCTGCTCTAGAGCCTTCTCTTGTCTTTTTCCTTCTTCCGGCAACTGTTTCTACGGCGGAGTGATTTCCCGCTTCTTGTGCGACGACGTCCAGGAACCCCGACTCCGACAAAGCTTTTGGTGGGTGTTCCCCTTTGTAGTTCTCTTTCTTTTTTCCTCTGAGGTTGCTTTTCCGAAGCCTCTTTATTTCCTTCCTCCTTCTTTACCGAAGTAGTCCTTCTTTTCTTTCAAAAAATGTCGAATCCGACCCCGTTGATGACTATCCGGCCTCTCCCTGAAAGCTTTCTTCCTCTTGAATCTCACCCTTGTTCCACCACTTCGGAGAAGATGACGAAGTGGGTGGCCAAATTTACCTTCCTTCCTACGTCATCCCGAGGTTACCTATCCCGGCTTCATACGGTTATTCAGCCCTTTCGGGTGAGGTTACCGTTTACCAAGCTCAGCTGAAGGCTGGTCTTCGGTATCCTCCCCATCGGGTGATATGCTTGTTTTGTAAATTCCACGGGATTGCCGAGAATCAACTCCCTCCAAATTCCTATTCTTACTTCAACTCTTTCCTCTGCATGTGTTGGGTTTTCAAGATAATCCCCCACTTTCTCTTCTTCATGCAGTACTACAAACTCCACCTGGTCTCGAAGGGCGGCTTTTACTTCCTACTTCCCCAAGGGTCCGGGAGTAAAAAATTTACCTTCACCTTCAACAACAAGGACAGCTAGCGAGGGTGGCAGAAGAAGTTTTTCTTCCTGCCGGTCCCCGAGCTTTGGAGCCACGTGCCAATCAGATGGGCTTCGGGGACCCTAAAGATTGACATCGTTGACCCTCGGAAGCTCCTAACTTCGGAGCTCTCTGCCGAGTTTGATAAGTTCGATAGACTTATCCAGGCTGTGGCAGACTGGGACCCCGAGGTCCCTCTGCGTTCATTTTACCCTTTTCCCATCAAGTGGGACCTCATGACCGAGGAGGTCCTTCAGGAACTGGGAGTGGTGAATGCGCATAAGAGTGACCCTGGTATGCTCGTACCTGTTCTTCCGGGGAAGAAGGCTTGGATAGTCATGCTCCTTTAGTGGAAATTTCATATAAGGCTTTTGCCGAGAGTAAGTCACTTTTCAGGGCTTGATATCTATTTTCCTTTTGGACTTACACTGATATTTTGTCCTTTTGCAGAGATGGGTGATCAATCCGCTGACTTCTACAAGTCCCTCTTCCTCGGGCAGGCCGAGAAAGGGGAGCAAACATGCAAGAAGACGCTTGCCAAGAGGAAGAAAACGGCCGGTGGACCTTCTAAGTCCAAGAAGGCTAAGGCTGCCACTCCTCCTTCCCCCAAAGATGTGATTGAGGTGCATGATCGGTCCCCTGCCCATCCTCCTACCCTCGCAGATCCTCCTTCAGATCCTGCCCTCCTCGGAGCAGCACTAAGCCCCGTTCTTACTACCGAGACTTCGGCCGAGCAAAGATCTGCTCAGGAGCTCGAAGAAAGCAGAAGGAGGAAGGGGAAGGATGTTCCCAGCAAAGTCCGGGAGGGCGAGTCTGAAGATGACGTCGCCGAAGTTCCACCAGGTTGGTTCCTTAGCCATTCCTCTACAAATCTTAGTATTTTTTGCATCTATGATTTTTTGGGTGAATGGCTAAGGGATGATGTTTTGATGGAACTTCGGCATGATATTGCAGAGGACATGCTCACTGCTCCCTGGATGGGGACTCACGCTCGTCAGAGGACTCTTCGAGACAGGAGGATCCCGCAAGATAAAGTGCCAAGGGAGCCCTTCTGGACGTTCACAGAGGACATGAATTTGTTCTCTGAGGATAGCCAGCAGATGGTGATGGGGGTGATGACCAATGCCACCTTCCAGTCGCTTGTCACCGAGTGACCCAATGAAGAGATCCTCACGGCGAGGATGACCGAGCATGCCACCCAGGTGGTTCTTTATTCTTTTTTACTTAGAAAATTTTCTTCTAAGTTTTTATCTCCTTCTGATACTTATTCGGGGCCCTTTTTTCCTGCAGCTTTTGGCATATAGCGGATACGTCCGTGCCTGGGCAGCAAAGCAAATGGAGTCCCGTTCTCGGTTTGAAGATTCTCTGCGCAAGACAAAGGAGTTCTGCACCAAATATGTCCTCAAATACGGTGAGTTGAACAAGATTGCGAAGGAGGACATTGTGAATCTTCGAGCCGAGCTCGTGGCTAGAAAGCAGGAGCTTCTTCTTGACTTCTCAGCCAAGGTCAAAAACCTCGGCTCAAAGTGTGCTGCTCTCTCCTCGGAGAATGAGGCCCTTCGGAAGGAGAACGCTGAAGATAGCGAGAATCTTACGAAGGCACTCGCTTTGAATGCCGAGCTCCAAGCTGAGGTTGATTCGCTAAAGAAAAAGGAGACTAAGAGCAAAAAGAAGAAGAAGCTGGAGGAGAAGATTGATGCGCTTAAGGCCAAGCTGACAGCTCTTAGTGCCGAGAATGATCAGACCAAGCAGATGCCAAAGGTCTTTTACCAATACGGCTTCTGCTTGGCGTGCCACCAGGTCCTTGCTCGTCACCCTGGGCTTGACCTCTCTTACCTGTCTGACCTAAACTTCCCGAAAGAGCCCAGGTGCACATGGTCTAAGATTGAGTTTCTCAATCTCCCTCTGGTTGGGCCTGTGCCTTTGACTGAGCCACCTAAAGATGATAATGTCGAAGAGACGCCGAATGCCCCTGCTCAGCCAAAGGCTTCTTCTTTCTTTCTTGTACTCCTGCTGCTTTGTACTTTTTTGCCTTAAGATTTTTAATGAAGATTTTTTCTCCAATCTCCATTTTTTCTTCCGAATGCGAGTCTTCAGAAGTTAGTGTAATTCTAAGTATGTGATAGCCAAAGGCTATCGCCTCTATCTGGCCGAACTCCCTGCCACAAGAATGGCCAGAAGAAACTGGCGCTACCCGAGAAAAGGTGGGATCATACACCTCGGGAGATAGCCGAAGAGCTCCAAGCCCGGCATGCCAGGAAACTTGAGGATACTACTAGCCCCCCGAGGTTGTAAACAGATCGCCTTCGGAAAAGAGGCACCAGCTATTGCGGGCTGAATATGATCTCCCCGAAGGCGAAACTCCCTGAAGCTGGGTACCCCCGAACTGAGGGCGTGTTTCCCGAAGAGGCACCGTCCGTACCAAAGGACGACCTCGCCCAGGAATCTCGGGAGTACGGAAGGAGCATTTAAGGAAGCATTTAAGGAAGCCTCTGACACGTCCTTTCACAGACATCATAAAGCCGCCTCAATAGGCGCTCTGACACGCTGACGCCATCAAAATCACATCATGGCCCATCTCAGCACAAGGCTCAAGGCAACCTGCTACCAGCTATCTGTCCCCTACGCCCAGAAACTCAGGGAACATCTGACCGAACACGTGTCACGATCTGAACGGGCTAGGCACTCCTATAAATACCAGGAAATAAATACTTGGCAGGAAGTTGGTTGGCAAAGGTCTGACTCCCAGACTCTGAGAAAATCACCAGGCGAGACTCTTCAGCCCCTTGGTGCTATTTCCTCTGCCTTTCTCAGCCACCACTGACTTGGGCGTCGGAGGCTCCCCCCCCGGAAACATATTCCGGGGGCCTCCTAACCCTTTATTTCTGGACTTTCAGGCACACTCCCAAGGGTGAACCATCCTCCAGGTGTTCTTCCTCCTAGAAGTCTCTCCACCAGTCACCATGACTCTAAACGATGAGGCCCCCGGCCATCAGTATGCATCTTTGGCGGACGCCTGTGCCTAATTTTTTGGAAAGAGTCTTTTTAGACTTTTTTCGTATTCTGCCGAGTTTTTAGACTCCAGCAAAGAGTTTGTTCCAAAAGGAAAACCATTAAGGAACATTTCTCCAATAACGTGGCCGTATTCGGCTTGTATTTTCATTGATGACTTCAGGGAGGAGTAGTTACAAGTTTTCTTTGAAAAAATGTCTAAGTATAGAATTTTTTTAGAGAGTCTGAATGCCAAGTATTTTTCAGCTCTACTCCCTCGGTGTCACCCAATTTATAGACCCCTGGGCGAACTTTGCTGAGGACCAAATAAGGTCCACTCCAGTTTGCCCGAAGTACCCCTTCTGATGGTCTTTGTGGCTCGAATTTTTCCTTTCAGAGAACAAGGTCTCATTTTTTGATCTTTTTTCTTCTTATTTGTAAGTTAGTAGTGTGAGCTATTCTTTGTTGGAAAGCCTTCCTTCTCAGTTCGGCCATTTCGCGGTGCTCCTCGACGAGGTCCAGTTTTGTCCTCAAGCCGAGATAATTTCCTCCCCTGTCGAACACTTGTATTCTTACCGAAGGCTGTATGACCTCAATGGGAATAATGGCCTCTGTCCCGTACACAAGAAAGAAGGGAGTTTCCCTCGCAGCTCTTCGGGGAGTCGTACGGTAGCTCCACAGCACACTCGGGAGCTCTTGGCTAATTCCCCTTTGCCTCCTTTAGTTCTTTCTTCGAGCCATCCTTAATTGTCCTGTTGGATACTTCGACCTGCCTATTACTTTGAGGGTGGGCTACTGGAGCAAAATGCATTTTTATGCCGAGGTCAGTCATGAATTCCTAGAATCCTCTATCCGTAAACTGAGTTCCATTGTCGGCCACTATTACCCTCAGTATGCCAAATCGGCATATGATGTTCTTCCATACAAACTTTTGGGCATCCTTTACCGAGATTGATGCCAGTGGTTCTGCTTCTATCCACTTAGTGAAGTAGTCCACCGCAACTATGCAGAACTTTACCCCACCGGTAGCGTTTGGGAGAGGTCCGATGAGATCAATACCCCATATGGCAAGGATAATCTGCTGAGTTTATTCTTTCCAAAGGTAGCTTTTGGATGTTGGCGTGCCTTTGGCAATTGTCAAATCTTTGGACAAACTGCCTTGCATATTTCCTCAAGGTAGGCCAAAAGTAACCTTGGTGGAGTAGTACCCCAGCGAGGGCGACTGTTCCTATATGGGAGCCACACGCTCCTTCGTGGACTTCTTCAAGTATTGCTCTGACATCATCTTCACCTACACATTTTTGCAGGGGGCTTGCATACCCTTGCCTGTATAGTTCTTCTCCAATGAGGAAGTACCTTCTCGAGAGCTTCCATACTTTTGCGGCTTCTTTAGGGTCCTTATGGAGTTTCGCGGTTACTAGATATTTCTTGATGGGATCCTGCCATCCTTCGCCTGAGGTTTCTATGCACATTAATTTTTTACTAGGTTGCTTTAGCACTTTGGTGGGTTCCTTGGATTTGGCCAAGGCGTCGGCTGGGGTATTATCACTTCGGGGCACGTTCTTTATGTGCACCGAGTCAAAATCTCCACTGAGTTTCTGGACAAGGTGGTGATGTTTTTCCAAGGTTGGATCCTTTGCCGTGTACTCTCCCTTCGTCTGCCAAACTATTAACTGTGAATCACTGTGGGCCGTAAGGTTTTTTACACTAGGCGATGTTATTAGTAACATTAAAACCGAACTTGATTGCTTTAGATGTTTCCATGCCTTCGGGCCCCCGAAGGACTATACCAGCTCCCTCATGCTCTACGCCTGACGCTCCATCAACAAACAGCTTCCATTCTGGATCAACCTCTGTTCGATCTTCCACAGCGGCTTCAGTATTTTCGATCTCTGGGATTTCGGCAGTGAAGTCTACCAGTGCCTGAGCCTTTATTGCCCTTCTAGGTTCGTAAGTAATGTCGTATTCTCTGAGTTCGATGCACCATTTTGATAGTCTTCCTGAATACTCCACTTTTTTCGTCACATCGCATAGGGGCAGGCTACTTCGGACGGTGATGGCGTGTCCTTGAAAGTAGGGTCGCAATCTTCTGCCTGCGAGTACTAAGGCGTAGATAGCCTTTTGGAGCAATGGGTATCTAGTCTCGGCACCAAGTAGGGACTTGCTTACATAATATACTGGCCATTGCCTCCCACCTTCTTCTTTTACTAGGATTGAACTCACCACTTTTTCAGTGACCGCGAGGTAGAGGATGAGAGGCTCTTCTCCCCGAGCTTGCCGAAGTGTTGGCAGGTGGGTCAGGTAGCTTTTAAGCTCATCCCAAGCTTTCTGGCATTCTGTGTTCCATGGATGCTTCTGGGTCCCGGAGGTGTCATCGCCCATGGGGACTTTGGTGAGTACTTTAAAAAATGGACAACATCGATCGCCATACCTGGAGATGAATCTATTAAGGGAGGTGATTCTTCCAGTAAGCCTTTGTATGTCTTTGATGGATGTAGGTGTTCAGAAATTTAGCAGGGCTTTGACTTTTTCAGGGTTAGCGTCTATTCCCCTTTCTGATACCATAACCCCGAGAAACTTTCCTGCACTTACTCCGAACACACACTTTTCAGGATTAAGGCGTATGCCGAACTCCTGAAGCTGTTAGAAGGTTTCAACTAGGTCGGTGATATGATTACCAGGCATTTTGCTCTTGACTATCATATCATCAACGTATACTTCCATATTTCTCCCAATCTGTGAATCGAATACCTTGTTCATCAACCTTTGATAGGTGGCCCCTACGTTTTTAAGCCCGAAGGGCATTCTGACGTAGCAGTAGGTGCCCATTTCCGTGATGAAGGCTATTTTTTCTTCGTCCTCGAGGTTATCCAAATCTGATGGTATCCGCTAAAGGCATCGAGAAAGGTAAGAAGCCCGTATTCGGCGGTTGCATCTACCAGTTGGTCTATTGCTGGCAAAGGGTAGGAATCTTTTGGGCAGGCGTCATTCAGATTTCGGAAGTCGATGCACATTCGGAGTTTTTCACTTCTGTCTTTCGTGGCAATAACCACGTTACTGAGCCATTTGGGGTATTTTACCTCTCTTATTACCCCGGCCTCAATGAGGCGATTAACTTCGGCTTTAACAAAGGAATTCTTGTGAGCTGATAAACCCCATTTTTTCTACCGAACTGGTCTGGCGTTTGGTTGCACTCTAAGATTGTGGTGGATTATGCTGGGGTCGATCCCAGGCATATCCTTCGGCGAGTAGGCAAATAGATCTTTGTTCATACACAAGAAGGGTACAAGCCTCTTTTTGTCTTCCTTGGCCAGTTTTTTCCCGATTCGGGTGTTTCGGCTAGGGATCAACTCTACATCCTCTGTTTCTATTTTTTCAAGGCTTTTAGTTTCCTCCTTTATTTTTTCCCCGTCCATCGAGACCATTTTTTCTTTTGCCGAAGTATGTACTTGGATCTTTGCTGGCCTTTATTTGGCCCTTGTAAAGACTTTTCTGACTTCGGCTTGGTCAATGAAGATCTCTACGTCTCCGTCTTTGGTAACAAAGGTGACCGTTAAGTACTTTACGTCCGGGCGGATGTGGAAGTTGCCTTGAGTCTGCCTTCCGAGGATAGCATAGTAAGCTGATGGCACATCAATGACTATAAATCTTGTCCTGTCGAAGGCAATTAACTCTTCTTGACTATGGGGTGAGACCCCTTTCAGCATCAAAGGCAGGTCGATATATCCGGGGACTGGAAGTTTGGCAGGTCCGACGCCGAAGGTGGGGGAGCTAACTTGGCTGAGATCGCTTCTTGGAATGCCTAATTTAGTCAGTAGATGAGAAAATATGACATCGGTGTTTGAGCTCTCATCAAGGAGTACCCTTTTGACATCCCAGTTTCCTATCCTTGCCATGACAAGGAGTTGATCGTCGTGGGGGAACTTTACTGTAGACCCATCTCTACGAGTGAGTCTACTTGGGGAGTTCCCATACTCCATTATGGAGATTTCTCTTATCTTTCTCTTTCTCTCAGCCAAGGGTATCCCGGTAGTGATGGTTTGGATAACCCCTGCTGATGGTGGCAGATTTTTTTGAGGACTTTGGTCCCGACGTCTGTCTGAGTCATATTCTTCATCGTCCCCCCTCCTTTGTTCTTCCTTCCTACCTTTTGGGGAAGGCATCCGGAAGTATTGATGGAGTTGAGCCTGTTTGATTAGGGACTCGATATATTTCTTCAGCTAGAAACAATCTTCGGTGTCATGGCCATGGTCCCGGTCAAACTGACAGAATTTCTTCATGTTTCTTTTGTTTTCCGAAGTCATGGCCTTTGGTCTTGGGACTATGGTCCCTTGCCTTTCCAGCGCCATGAGGATGCTAGTTCTTGTGGTTTTCAAGGGGGTGAATGTCATGGGCCTTTTCCCCCTTCGCTTTTGGGGCCTTTCTCCCTCGTTCTAATGTCGAGGCGGATGGCTGGGCCCTTCGGTGCGAGGGTGTTCTCCTTTGGGTCCTCCTATCCTGAGTTCTTCGGCCATCATATGCTATTCGACCCTCCTATAGAACTCCCCAAGAGTTTCTGGAGGGTCTTTGGAAAACTCATAGAATAGTTGGGACTCCCTCCGAAGTCCTCTGACCATAGCGAGGATGCGAATTTCTGGTCGAAAGTCGGGCACGCTCAGCGCTTCTCGGTTAAACCTCTCAACGTAGTTGCGAATGGTCTCCCCCCCTCGCTGAGCTATGTCGAACATTTGTATTGGCATTTTGGCAGTTGGTCTACTACCGATGAACTGCTGAGTGAAGGCAGTGGATAGCTCTTGAAAGCTTAGCAAGCTTCCGTGGGCCAGAGGGTTATACCATGCCGTTGCTGGGCCCGAAAGTGTTACTTCAAAGCACTTACAGAGCGTAGCATCATCTACGCCATGGAGTACCATGCTTCGCTTGTACTTCGTCAGGTTCGCCTGAGGGTCACTTCGTCCATCATGCGTTTCTAGGTGAGGTACCCTAAAATCGCTGGGCATGGGTGCCTCCACCACCTCGCGCACGAAAGGTGGCTCTTCTCTGGTGTAGGAGTTAGACAGCCTGGACCAGACTGGTTTTCGGGAGATCTGTCTCTCGACTTTCTCTAGTCTTCCCAGGATATTTTCCATAAGGACAGCCGTGTTGACTTCTCCTTGCTGCCGCGTGTTCGCCGGTAATGGTGAATTCCTCATTCTCCTTGGGGAGCGACTTCGGCGGGGAGGAGACGGGGACTTCCGGTAGGGGGACGTACTCCGTTGGCAGGAGGCCCTAGTCTCTTTTGGGGCTCCCCTCCTGGTAGGCCACACCTCAACGGGTTCATTTTCTATTGAGGAGGCATCAAGGGAGTCTCCGCTCCCTGAACTTCGGTGGGTGGACCTCGAACTCCTTTCCCGACGAGCAGCCGGGGGCGAGGCCCTTCGAACCAAAGGAGGTTAGGGCAACCTCTAATCGAGCTGTTGAGTCATTTCGGTGATGATGGAGTGTTGGAAGTCTCATAGGAAGCCCATCGTCACCATTACATGGTGGTCATCCTCCAGCACAGAAGTCTCTGCCACAGGCAGGGTGTTTACCGAGTATTTATAGAGGAGCGAACAGTAGTAGTTCTCCTCATGTGGCCGTCCCAGATCGTGACACGTGTTTGGTCGGATGCGATCCACATCTTCAGAGAATGAGGGGACACCCAGCTGATCATAGGCCGCCTGGCTAGGAGACTAGGCAACCTGAGAGTGGCGTACTAGGGTGTCCCTACAAGTGGCGTGTCCCTGCAAGCGGCGTGTCAGAACGTCTCTAGGTGTGACGTGTCGGGTGTCAGAGGCTCCTTAATTGCTCCTGTCGTACTTTCCGAGGTTACTCTAGTATCACAGGAGTATGTTTCCCGAGGGTGGTCTTTCTCAGGGATACCCCCACTTCCGAGGATTGCCAAGGCCGGATTAGGGAGGTCGAACATCCTTCTTTCCGTGGCAGGTAGTTTCTCTACCGAGGTTGGTACTTTGTCCGAGTCTGGGGGTCCGGAAGGTAATGGGCACTTCGGCTATCAATCCCAAACATATACATAGAGCTTGGTAAGCCTACCAAGAGCATCAAAACATACTACCATTCGAAAGTTCACATATACATGCCCTTACAATTAAGCATACTTGAGAGTGATCATAACCACTCGAAACATAACTAGGGTTTCTAAGACAAGACCAACTACTAAACACATAATTAATAATGCAAGCCACAACACTTGTTATGGAGGACAACATCTTCACTAGACTTTGTTCCCACAAATTCTGCAAAAGTGAAATTCACATTCATTAACTTGATTCACAAGAAACCCAAAAACCACTTAGACTATTAAGCCACAACAAGTACAAACATAATACCTTCTCAATTTGAAAGAGTAGTACTACTCTTAACTTGCCTACTTCTCAAGCGATCCTTTTCCTACATACATAAAAATAGTAGGGCAATGAGTCTAAACTCAATAAGAACTTAACATAGCCTCCAAGGCATAAACATAGGTTAAGCTAATGCTTAACCAAAACCATTCTCCAAGCACCTGCAAATGAAAACATGAAAACACAAGACAATACACACATATATATATATACATAACAACTAAGTAATATAAAAAGGTTAGCATGCACAAAGAAGCATAAAAGCACACAATCACACACACACCACTTGAACACCATCCAAAAGGCTAGCAAACATAATTCCATATGAACATAGATTTAGTTAACCTTATTGAAGAACATTAAACATATCCGAGAGCTCTTTAACTTGGAAATTGAGTTGGCCTATTCAATTCTTAGCCCTAATGCTTGCCAACATAGCTAAGTAGCATCAAATCATATAGTTGTTTAGCAACCCTAGCCCTCGTAGTACTTAGGTTCCTTTGGTCGAAATTACCATCACCTAAGCATGCATAATTCACTAATATACATACTCTAACTATGAATTGATTAATGAATGCATAAGCCCTTACCTTAAGTTAGCAGTCCTTTAATGGCCAAAACTCCTCAAGCTTAAATTGGCCCTCACTTATTTTGTCGTTGCAAGCATCAAGCTTCCTAGCTTAATTGCTGCCAAAATCCAGCAAAACCTATAAGAAATGCTCCTTAATTAGCTTCGGTTGTGCTTGAAATCACTCACCTCTTTAAAAACATAACTCAAGCTATCTTCCATGGAGGTTCAACCAGCCAAGCTAGGAGAAGAGTTAATGGGAGGCTTAGTGGAGACATGTAATAGCCATGAAGGACAAGTGTCCTTAAACATGGGCTTAATGCTAATTTAGTTATGTTACATTCTTGCATGAAACAATTAGGTTCTAATGTAAGAGATTCTTCCAAAGTAACCACCCGAATGTATTTCTAATTAAGTCCCCCAACTCCACAAATAATCATTTGCATCACTTCTCATCTCGGCCAAGTCATGTTTAAACCTAAGAGTGATCAACACTCAAAATTCATTCAAACTTCATTCAAAACATAATTTTTCAAGTTCAATAAGCCCAAGACCTAAGTCACTTACATTTCTTAAGCCCTTAATCCTCATACCCCATAGCTTAATACTTACAAACTTAAGGGCATTACACCCAGTCTGCCACAGCCTGAATCTGAGCATCGAAATCATGAAAGTGCTTCTTCATCTTCTCATCTAAGAGCTAGGAAGGATTGTCCACATCCACCACTAAACTACTAGAAGCCCATTTGCCTCAAATCCCCTAGGACTATGGTATGGTCATGAAAAAATACTTATTCTGCCAGTTATGCCAACCGTCCAAGGTGTCGAACACTAAACAGTACTTCTTGCTTCTGGAGCCTCGAGGAAGCATGAAATAGAATGACCTATTCAATGCAGTAAGCAACTTATAGTACTGCAGGAAGATCAAAAAGTGTGGAGTAAGTCTAAACATACTACTCATGCATAAGTACACGTTAAAGTGAGCATCTGAGTTCGGAGAAAGGTAGTTGATTGTGATCCCATGGAACTCGCAGAAGTCCTTAACCATTGGATGAAAAGGATACTGGAGCCTAACCTTCAACTAGGTCTTGAAAATGGTAATCTCGCCCTCAAGAGGCTGATAGCTCATCTCCCATTTGTTTGGGAACCAAACGGAGGCATCAGCCGGAAGAGAGTTATTCTTCCTCCATTTTGCAACCTTGTCTGCCATTGTGTGGCTGGGATGAACGTCCAACGACTCCCGGTTGCCCCTAGAAGTGATGAATACCTTAGCCGTTGATGTACTTCAAATAGAAAAGAATGGGGGAATAAAAAAGGGAATCAGAACTAAGACCTACCTAAAGTTGGAAAGTCTCTCAGGAAAGTTGTTGGAAAAACTATGAGTACTAGGAAATCAAGGAGGAAGAATGAGCTAAGAAGCAAACGATGGATTTCCTACTAGTGGGAAAATGGTATATATAGGGGTCAAAGAAGTGCAATGAATCATCACATTGAATGAAAAGGTAAAAAGACAAAAATACCCTTCTTCACATTTCAGGCACACATGGCTAGCTATGCCAATTGCTAAATGACACATGTGCCTGGAAACCCAGAATTGAGGCAATGATTCATGAAATGGCATAAAGCTACCTTCTTGGGAACTGACATCTTGTGCATATATTGAAGTGATGCAATTGATTGCCTTCAGATGAAACAACGTAATGTACTATCAGCTGAAGTAACCGACACCTAGGGTAGCCTAAATGACACGCTGGTAAAAGAAAAGGGCGACAACAGAGGCAAGTAATGCCGAGTCTTTTCTTAGACAATAAAGTGCAGCATCCATCATCTATTAAGAGGAGGGCATGTCATGGCCGAAGGCTGCAAGGCCACAAGGCCACAAGGTTTGCCCGAGGTCCATCCAGGGCTGGATACTTTGGCTACACACAACAACCCCCGAATATTTGCATTTTGGCCTAAATCCATTTAGCCGTACAACTCACCACCTACCTTGGTGCCAAAGTCCTAAATAAGGACAAATACAGTTACAAAGCTATTCCCAAGAGCATGCAAAGTGCTCACCAAGGCCTGTGTCAGAACAATTGGCTACTGGGACAGTTAGAATGATGTAGACCCTTGTCTCTTAATCCAACCAAACACATGTAAGGAAGATCTGTGGGCTTCACACATGGGAGCCAGTATATAAGGAGCCACTTCAGGTATGTTAGGAAGATGACCCCATTGTGTTCACAAAATATTTCCAGATATATTACCTTCTTACTTGGGCATTGGAGAATCCCCCCCCCCTTTGTAAAAGACTCCGAGGATTCCCTTCACCCTTTTTTCTTGTGTCTTTCATGGGTAACAATCAATCGAAGTAGCCACACTCACAGATGCTAACGCAGAGCTTAGATGATTGAGGTCCCCAAGGATGCCACATGTGGTCTTAGTTGTCTTGAACCATAAGCAATGTCTTACTTGCCTTGCATTAATACACATCCTAACCCTACTATGGATGCATCTGTATAGGCCTCAAAAGGTTTACTAGGGTCAGGCAATATTAGGATAAGTGCTAAAGTAAGCTTACCCTTTAATTCCTTCAAGCTTTTCTCACACTTATTTGACCACTCAAATTTTTGTTCTTTCCCAGTCAATTGTGGCAAAAGAGCTGATATCATAAACAATTTTGGCACAAATCTTCTGTAATAACCAGCTAACCCCAAGAAGCTCTTTATTGCCCTTAGATTCTGGTGTTGCTTCCATTGCAATATAAAATAGTTCTTTTCTGGGTCCACCTCCAATCCTTGGCCATTTATGACATAACCTAAAAATTCAATTTGTGTGGTCCAGAAATGGCACTTATTTAACTTGCCATACAATTTATGCTTTTTCAAAAAGTTAAGTGTCAATCTTAAGTGATCATCATGTGCCTTCTCATTCTTTGAGTACATCAAAATATCATCTATAAAGACTTCCATAAAGTGGTCCAAATAGGGTTTAAAAACCATTTGCATCAAGTCCATAAAGAATGCAGGAGCATTTGTGAGCCCAAATGGTATTTCTGTGTACTCAAAGTGTCCATATCTAATTTTGAAGGCAGTTTTGGGAATGTCTTCCTCTTTAACTTTTGACTGCAAGCATCCAAATCTAAGGTCAATCTTAGAAAATACTTTTTCCCTATTAAGTTGATCAACAAGTCCTCAATTCTAGGAAAAGGATACTTGTTCTTTATGGTCATAGTATTGAGCTTTCAATAGTCAATGTATAACTTAAGGGTTCCATCTTTCTTTTTTACAAATAGCATTGGTGCTCCTTAAGGGGACATACATGGCCTAATGAACCCATTTTCAAGAAGTTCATCCTACTGCTTCTTAAAGTCATTCATTTCTAGAATTGCCATTCTATAGGGTGCTGCTCCTGGGGCTAACTTAATTGCAAATTCTACTTCTCTTAATGGTGATAATGTAGGCAACTCAGAGGGAAATACTTCTACAAACTCTCTTATATGGGAATTTTATCAACTTAATTTAAAGTTTCATTCCCATTTAGACCTATATACTTTTCTTCAAAGAGTATTGCTATACAATCTGGCACTTTTACTTGCCCATTTCTATCACAATTTAGTGATTCCTTTAAGTCATGTTCTTTTGATCCTGGCAAGATTAATTTCCTAGCTTGGCAATCTCTAACAACATTGTTTCTAGAAAGCCTATTCATGCCCAGAATAACATCATATCCAGTAGTTTCCAATATGATCATATTAGCCTTCAATTCCATCCTACCAAACCTAATCGCATAGGCTTTAACTATGTGATGTGTTAGCATTATCTCATTTCTAGTTGTTTTGACCATATACATTTCAAATAATTTAGTGACTCCTAAATTTAATTCTCTAACCAACCTAGCAGAGATTATTGAAATAGAAGCCCCAATATCATAAAGCACAAAAATGAGCTTATCTTGAGGATAAAGCTTGCCTTTGAGTGCTTCATTCTTCAGCCTTTCTTGGCCTATGTCCTACTCTCCATTGTTTGATCATTAAGGCCTCCCTATTGTTTCAATTTGGTAGATCCTACCTTAGGCTTGCTACCCGTTAGCTTGCCCTAGCTGGCTAGGTCCTTCTTGTTCTTGCTTGAATGGTGGCATAGGCATTGTCCTTTAGCCATGTTGTGTCCTTGGCTAGTAAGCTCCAAATCTTCTCAATAGCTTCACTTTTTCTTTCCTAATGGGGCAATCCTTAAGCCAATGATCCTGGGAGCAACACTTAAGGCAACGATCAATGACTTTATAACATGGCTTAAAACCATGATATTTTCCACAGGTTTGGCACTGAGGCCCAAACCTCTGTGGTTCTTTTCCCTTCTTTAACTTCTTCTTAGGCTTAGTTGCCATTGGTTCCTCCCTAGCTTTCTTTTTCTGACTTTTTTTGCTACTAATAGCCCCTCCAGTCCTTCTCCTTTCTTATTGCAAAATTTTTTGGTCTAGTGTTAAAGTTCTTTAGACTGCCTTATAATACTTTCTGATTCCAATGGCTCTGAAGGTCTATCCCAACTCAAGCCTTACTCCTCTTATAAATGTCTTAGCCCTCAACTTTTCTTGCCATTCATATTTTAGAGCATATTTAAGGAGACTACTAAATTTGTGCGCATAGTCTATTACAAACATAGCTCCCTGCTCCAATTCATGAAATTCCATTGTTTCTAATCCTTTAGAGCCTCACTCACATATTGTTGCTTGACTGGTCATTGAAAATACCAAAAATAATTCTAGTTTTACTAGCAACTCAGAATAAATGAATTTGTAACTTAGTAGTGAAAACCAGGTCGAATCCTAAGGAAAATTTTTTATCTTAAAGCTTCCTGTCAAAAAACTGAAATAAAAGATTAGGGGATTTTCTGGAATCAAATGCTAAAATAAATTAATTTTAGAATTAAAACAAAATTAACCAATACTAAAAATGCTTAGTTCAGAGTTGATTATCTATTCCAGTCACACAATTGATCATTGGAAAAAAATATTTTTTCAATCCAAGCAAACAAACAAGACTTTTTTTAAAGCTAAAAGGAACCTTAAGAATTTAGCAATAAAAATAACGTAAAAAGCTTCAGATTAATTTCTTAATTTTGAGCAACTAGATATTGGAAAGCAATTTCAAAAGATGTGACTTCATTGAAAGAAAGAAGTTAATTCGGAGCAACATCCTGATCAAGGGCCCAAAATCTAGAGAATGGAGCACAAACGAGGAACCCCAGTGAATGCCAAAAATGCAACTTCAACAAAAAGAAAGTATCTCGGCCCGAGGAGCTAGCAGAAGCAAGTTCTTTCGCCAAGGACAGTTTTAGCTACCCAAAAAAGCAAGATTTCCATGACGTGCTCTTGAGTGATTAGCGCCAAGGATGCAACTTCAGCTTCTCCGAGGGGGGCATGTGATAACCAAAGGGCTATCACCCATGAGACCTCCTAAGTGGCTAACTTGACACCACCCTCAGGTAGTCATAGCACCAAACTCGGAGGATTCTCCGCACCACCCTCGGAAAGTTATATGGCCAACTTTGGGGAAAAGGGTCCTCGCCACCCTTAGATTTATGAGCTACCAACCTTGGAAAAATAGGTCCGTCACCCCCGATAAAGGAAAAAGTCTCTTGAGGATGGTTCGCTATTCTGGAAGGCCTTTTTCAGTAACCCTTGGGAAAATCTACGCCCGAAGGGGTCTCACACACCCGAAGGGGTCTTGTTGACAAATACGGTTGAGGAACCTTTGACAAAGAAGCCTCGTACACACCCCTACCCTCTAGCCAGAACTGCCTACTGCCAGCTGGAGATGCCTGCCTCTGAATGTACGGACCAAATCTAGCCGAATACATGTCATGATTTGCATAGGCTATGTAAAACGGCCTCCTCCCTCCATGCTCCTATAAATGCTTAGGAGGCTCCTTGGTAAGGATGATAGGATTCTCCCTTTCCTACTCTCTACTCTTAACAACTTCTCTCCCGTATATTAACTTGGGTGTCAGAGGCTCATCCCCCATAAACACACTCCAGGGAGCTCCTAACCAACATTCTTCAAAGTCTTGCAGATATCTTTTCATCGGAAGTCTCTCATTCAGGCGAACATGTCATACAACAAAGATGCCACTGGGCATCAATCTTGAAATGTGCAGATGATTTTTTCAAGTGCAATAATAATCTCAACTACAATATATTCAATAATGAATCCAAGAATAAGAGCCTTATCTAAAAATCAATGAAATTCCCTTACATATAACAATTAGACTTTGACTTAAGGTATTAAGGTGGTCAGGCTTAATATCCTAAGCTAAATGCGTGACATACATAGAAATTCAAATAACATGATTCCAAACAAGGCTCTTTCTTACCATGTAAGAAACCTATCTAGTAACACACCAAAAGAGTACCAATTCCCAGAATTCATGAAATTCCAAAGCAAATTAGATAATCAAAGCATTATCAATAGTTTAAGAACCATAAAAACATCAATTCAAAACATATAATCCATAAAGTAAATCACGCATAATCAATATATGGCAAAACAAGACCCAATGCCCTAAATTTGCAACCACTTATAGGCTCTTAGGGAACTATTATCCCATTTAGGTTATAATTGGCTAGCTATTACTCAAAAAGTAACTTAAATCATTATATGCAACTAGTTACTTAGCCTACCCTGCAAAAAAAATATGCATGTGTTGTCCTAGGCATACAATAACAAGTAAATAAAATAATAATGGAAATCATGGCACCCTAGTTAAAAAAACATAAGTGAAAACAAGCCAAGATGTGAAAATCATAGTTGCTCTAACTCCAATTAATAACTGTGTGCAAATATCTTAACCTTTTATGCATGCAAATGTAAGGCTAGTGTTATACATACCAATGCACACTAGTAGAGGTACACTTAATATGAAAAAGGTTATACATACAATATTGACAACATTATTGATGGCCGAAGAGCTATCAACCATTAGACCTTCGGATTAGTGGACCTAACACCACCCTCAGTAGGTCACATGATCAGCCTTGGAAGAAGGCTCAGCACCACCCTTGGATGCTAGCACAGCTAACCTTGGAAACTGTGAATCACCACCCTTGAGTCTTAGCTTAACCAACCTTGGAGATGAAAGTCTATCACCCTCAGTAGAAGAGGTCTCTCCCGAACATGGTTTATGCCTCCGATAGGTTTCCTCTAGCCACCTTCAGAGAAGACTATACTCCCAAAGGGGTCCACAAGTCCCCGAAGGCTTCTAAGGAAAAATGAAAAATGAACGGCTAGCAGGACCACTAAGAAGGAACCTCCATATGCCCTTAGCCTTCTTCCTGGACGTAATCGCCTGCAAACACTAACCGCACCTCTCCCTGAGGTATGGATCAAATGTGAACAAATCTGGCCTACCACGTGTTCCAATCTGCTTGGCTGAGGACAATGGCCTTCTCCGCAGAAGCGTCCTATAAATGCTTGGGAGGCTCCCATGTAATATGACTTATGAGAGACTTTCCCTTCTGCTTTATACTCTCAACATCATCTTCATCCTTAAGCTCTTTGGCATCATCATCTTAAGCATTTTTTTTCATCGGTGGTTGCTCTAGAAGGCTGAAAAACTCCCTCTTCAACCACTACAAGGAAACCATTTCAAAAATGTCAAGGGATTTGAGAAAAGAGATGTCAAGGTTGAGGAAATGCAAAAGTATTTAATGGTGAGCAAGGTAGAAGCCATCTTGAAAAGAAGACTTTTTTTAGCATAAGAACAAACTTTGTCAAGAAAGAAATTCAACGACTAAGTAAAGCTGGTATAATAAGGGAAGTTAAATACCCTGACTGGCTTAGCAACATTGTCATTATTACCAAGGAAGGAAGTGATAATGTAAAGATTCTCCTAGTATTTTTTCTACTTTGAATGTTGAGGTAAATAAATCCCAAGTTATTTTCCTAAAATAAGTTTTATTAAGCAAGCAAAGCAAGCCGAATAAGGTTAAATTGAGTTCCAAAGTGTAATTGCCACCTAAAGGGCAAGATGGGCAAAATGGTAATTTTGGCCTAATTCAATGGCATGACCATAATTTTAGTAAAATTAGGTTCATGTAAGTGTTTTGATCTAATTGATTTAAGACCATAACTGTTTATAGCCATTTCAACCAAAAGCGAAAGTTAAGGGTGAAAAATGCACTAAGTGAGAAATTAAGCTATTATGTCTTATGATGGCTTAGGTGGCCTAAGGGCAAAGTTTTTGGGTAATAAAAACCTTTCTTTCGGACCAAGGATTGATGGTGTAGGAACAATTTAAGTGGCTTAAACGATGCAAAGTTAAGTTTAAGGGCCAAAGTGTCAAAAGCAAAATAAGTTGGCTATATAAGTGGAGGAGATGGCACTATTCATCATCTCCCCCATCTGCAAATTTCGTGGCTCTCTCTCCTCCATAGCTCTCCACCTTGAAACCTCCCATTCTAGCCAAAATTCCATGAAAATTAAAGATTCTAAAGCTATCCCAACAAGCCCTTAGCTCATTTTTGGTGGATTTGGTGCATTCAAAGTTGTTCTTGCAAGTTTTTCATTCAAACCCTAAGTTAAACATATTTGATCCTTGTGGTTTAGTTCTAAGCTTCTTATATGGCTAGAAATGGTCTTAATTTTGTGCCGTTGGTGTCCAATTTGGTTGAATTTAAGCTTGGAACTCAAAGGAACTCTACGGAGCTCAAGTGTGCTTGTTTCTTGTTTCTTGCTCTATGGATGATTTGAGGTAAGGGATTTAAGTTAATTCATTTAAAATGATGCATATAAATGTATTATTACATGTGGGAATGAAGTAGAAACAAGCCCCATGTGAATTGGCCTTCAGATGGGAAAGTTTGAGCAAGTTTCGTGCAACTTTGCATGCTATCGTGCAATGCTGTAGGGCATTGGCGACGTGTCACCGTAGGTCATGCCATTTTGCAATGTGTCATTGGTGGTGACATGAGTTGGAGATGTGTCACTGGTAAGCCTTTCGATTCTCGAGCGTTGATGCTTTTGGCGACCCGTCACCGACGGCATTGCTAAGCGATTAGTCCCTTAAGCTCGGGGCATCCTAAGAATGTCTTAAACTCTCTGTTATCATCCCTAGGCTGATTTAAGATGTTTTGTAGCCTTGATTAGGTATATAACTCATTCTTAGGTTGGGAATTATGCATTATTTAAATGGTAGCTAAGTGGTGTGGTTAAGGTAGGGTAAGTAATGGTGGCTAAGGGGGTTAAAGTGCTTAAGTTTCTAAGGAAGCACTAAGGGGATTAAGGCGGGTTTCAGACTCTTTGTTGGCCCAAGTGGAAGGTCATAGACCCTCAGGCAATGAAAAGGAAACCTAAGAGGATCCTAACAAAACTTTATGGCTTGCTAGCTAAGCCACAAAGGAGCCCTAAGTTAAGCTCAAAGAGCTTGGTAAGTTGAACCACATAAGGCAGCTACCATGCACAATAAGTTAAGGGAAGAGACGGGTAAGGAAGGAGTAAGCGATGACTTACCCTAAGCAGCTTGTTAAGGTGGGCAAGGGTTGATTGAGCAATTACTTACTCTAAGGCGCCCGTAAGAGGACTTATTGGGTTTAGTTAAGTGTTAGTATAGGATACCAGGTCCAGTATCCAAGTACCCAAGCTGTATGAGCTCACAGCAAGTCTAGCACCTCTAAGTGTAAGGAAGTCCTAAGTGCATCTGCATGTTCATATTTGATTCATTTATCGATCAATCCATTATTTTCATTGTTTGTTGTTTTTATTCTTGACTCTAATTGCATAGTTGGTTGCTTGTTTTGTTTTGTATGCTTTATATATATACTTGTTGTGCTTCATGATAGCCAAAGGGCTATTACCCTTAAAGAACTCCTAATTAGCTTGTTGAGCATAAACCTTGGTGAGTATGTTTGACCAACTTCGAAGAAGGGGTGCCTTCACTATCCTCGAATGGAACACTGCTTGAGAGCCAAAGGGCAATGGCCCCTGAGATCTCCTGATCAAATAGCCAGAAACCACCCTCGATGAAGCCTATGCCCCGACCTCAGGGACCACTCATACTCCACCCTCGGTAAGGTAACATGACCAACTTCGGGAAAAGGTGTCTTTCACCACCCTCAGACCTACAAACTTGCCAACCTTGAGAAAGTTGATCAACCATCCTCGACAGAGGACAACGTTTCCGGAAGTTAACTCACATTACCGAAAGGCCTTTCCCAACAGCCCTCAGGGAAAATCTCTACTCGAAGGGGTCTCACGGAGATATGACAAAAGGGGTTAAGTAGCCTCTGATAGAGAGACCTCGCACACGCCCCTACCCTCTGGCTGGAACGGCCTACAGCCAACTGGAGATACCAATCTTTGAAGATATGAATTGAATCTGACTGAACACATGTCATGATCAGGCTGTGTCAAACGGCCTCTTCCCTCCACCCTTTTATAAATACTTGGGAGGGACCTTGGTAAGAATGGAACACAGAACTCTCACTATTTTCCCAGTCTTTGTTCCTTACTACTACTACTCTCACAAATACTGACTTGGGCGTCGGAGGCTCCTCCCCCGAAAACACACTCCAGAGAGCCCCTAACCCTTGTTCTTCTGAGTGTTTCAGGCACCTTCATACTGGAAGTCTCTCCTCCAGGCCAACAGGTCATACAACGAGGATGCCACTGGGCATCATTTGGCACCGTCTGTGGGAACTCATTCTCAGGTCAACGTCGTTGAGACCCGACGTTCTAAGGACAAGGGACTTCCGAAGTCCCCGTCCGTGCTGGAAGCTCAAACGGCACTGAACAACCTGAAATAGAGACTTTATTGCCTGAGGATGAGCATCCTCTGACAGTCACGATGAGCTTTTTGTGAGACTTTCAACGCTCTGTTGTGGCTGAGATTACCCAATAGCTTGACCGAAGGTGGTCTCGGCCACCCCTGGGGGTAAGGGCATTTTCCCTAACTACCCACCGGGAGAAAAGTCCTAAGTTACCACACCGGAGTTCAGGAAGTGGGGATTTCCATGATGAGTCCTCAACGGAGAACATACCCCCAGAGGACGTCGTGCTGGAGAAGCGGCATCAAAGGGGCCCAAAACTTCCAGCCGGCGAAATCCATCCCCAAATGAGAAGTGCCAATCCCCTCACCGATGGAGTTACTTTCCAAAAAAGAGATGTTGCTCTCCGTTGCCGGCAACCACCTGGCAACGAGTAGAAGACAGCACTACCACCCTCATGGAGAAGATCATAGAGAGGTTGGAAAAGGTAGAAAGGCAGATTTCCTGGAAGCCTGTTTGGTCAAGGTTGTTGAAGACCTCATCGGAGAAGAGTCACCTTTCATTCATGCAGTAGTAAAGGCACCTATGCTAAGTGACTTCTGAGTACCATGCTTGAAAACATATGATGGGCACAGCAACCCCCAAGCTCACCTAATGAAGTATAGGCGCAGCACGGTGTTGCATGGCACTGATGACGCCACCCTTTGCAAGTGGTTCGAAGTCACCCTTTCAGGGCTAGCAACTGTGTGGTATAACTCCCTGGCTCTTGGAACCATAATGGGTTTCTAGGAGTTATCTGCCGCATTTACCCAGCAGTTCATTGAAAATAGACTGACGACGAAGATGCCCATTCAGATGTTTGACATAGCTCAAAAGAATGGGGAGACCATTCTGAACTATGTCGAAAGGTTCAACCGAGAAACCTTGAGTGTCCCTCATTTTCGCACCAAAATTTGCATCATCGCCATTATCAGGGGACTTCGGAGAGATTCACAAGTCTTGTACGAGTTCTCCAAGAATCCCCTTGACACTTTCGAAGAATTTTATCGAAGGGCAGAATAGCGTATGACGGCCGAAGAATTGTGGATGGGAGGGCCGAAGTTTGCTCACATTCACTCCGAAGGTCAGAGTCACCAACCGCGGTACCCAACCGAGGGCGGGGGCAAACCTTGGAAACCAAGGGGGAAGAAACTGATGTCTTTCACTCCTTTGAACACTACAAGGACGAACATACTCATGACTATGGAAAGACAAGGAACCGCTATCCAACGTCTGAAGCCCATGACTTCAGAAAAAAAAAAGAACATGAAGAAGTTCTGTCAGTTCCATCAGGACCACGGGCATGATACTAAGGATTGGTTCCAGCTGAGAAAGTACATTGAATCTTTAATCAAGCAAGGGCAACTTAGGTGGTACCTGTGGATGCCATCCCCGAAAAGAATGAGGGAAGAAGAGAGGAAATGAGAAGATGAGGACTACGATTTTGACCGATGTCGGAACCAAAGTCCCAAAAAGCATCCACCACCTCCGGCCGGAATAATCCAAACAATCACCACTTAGATACCCTCAGCCAAGAGAAAAAGGAAATGCCAAGAAATATCGATGATAGAGTTCAAAAACCCAACGAACAAGCTTGTTCAGAAAGATGGGTCTACCGTGAAGTTCCCTCATGATGACCCTCTCTTAATCATGGCAAGGATAGGGAGCTGGGATGTCAAAAGAGTGCTCATTGACAATGGCTCCAATGCCGATGTTTTGTTCTCCTACTTGTTGCCAAATTTGGGCATCTCCAAGGGTGATCTTAAACCCGTTACCTCCCCTACCTTCGACGTAGGTCCCTCCGAACTCCCTGTGCTCGGGTGGATCGATCTGCCCTTGATGCTAAGGGAAACTTCGGTTCAAGACAAGAAAGAGCTCTTTGGCTCCATAATGGCGAGGTTTATTATCATAGATGTTCCCTCTTCATACAACGCCATCCTCAGAATTTAGACATAAGGAAATCTTCACGTTCTCCCAAACATGAAGTACCTAATGGTCACCTTCGGCATAAAGGAGGGGGACGCAGAAATATTCATTGATCAGACCAAAGTAAGGAAAGTTTTCATGAAGGCAAAACAGAGCTCAGCGAAAGTTCATGCGCAGACTTCATGATAGCCGAAAGGCTATCGCCCCTGAAGAACCTCACATTAGCGCGCCACTTCCAGTACAGATAAACGTGACAAGACTCCGGCAAAGAGAGGGCCGCACCACCCTCAGATAAGCCGGATGGGTGCAACCACTCAGGAAACCTACGGGACCAACTTCGGTCAGAAGGAGTCATTGTCGTTCCTGAAGGCAACCTCGCACTGACCTCACGCGGCCAAAACTACGTCTGTATACTCTTTGGACCACCCTTGGGGCGTGCTCACAAAGTGCCATATCAGGTACCCAAGCCTGACTTCGGGAGAGTCCAAACGAAGGTGCCTCGTATAAACAGGGGACCCCCCAGAGGAACTCACCTTCCCAAACAAGCTCTGTACCTCAGAGGAGTTCGGTCCACGGAAAAGGCCACGTAGATGTATGAAGAAACAGCTGAGGAGTCTCTGACACACCGTACTTGTACAACCCCCGACACACCGCCCTTAGACACATTCTGACATGCTGCCCTCGTACGATCTAGGCTCCTGGCCAGGCGGCCTGTGGTCGTCTAGGTGCTCCCCCTCTCTCCGAAGGTACAGATCGCATCTGACCGAACACGTGTCATGATCTGGGCAGGCTATGGAAAACAAACTTCTCCTGTTCACCTCCCTATAAGTATTCCGGAAACACCACAGGTAAGGGGATCGGACTCTCCAAGGGAAAACCTCTCTTCTCCTTACTTATCTCTGGTACTAACTTGGGCGTCGGAGGCTCCTTCCCCGGAAAAACACTCCGAGGACCTCCTGACCTCCGTCTTCTTGAATCCTTGCAGTCCTTCTCCCACCGGAGGTTCTTCATCCAGGCATTCTCTTATCGCAAATTCTTGCTCCAGGCTCACCATGTCACACAATGATGATGCCGAAGTCAATCATTTGGCACCGTCTGTGGGAACCCTTTCGTAGGTCACCGTCGTAGAGACTCAGCGCTCAAAAGACAAGGGACTCCCGAAGTCCACCTTTGCGCCGGAGGCTCAACTGGCGACCCAGTAGCCCACGGTAGGAACTTCTGTGCCGGAGGACGACCGCCCTCTAACAGTGACGATGGGCTTCTTGCAAGACTTCCAGCGCTTCATTGTCATTGAAGTAACTCAGCAGCTCGACCGGAGGTAGCCTCACCTGACATGTCCGCCCGTGCCCCTACCCAGGAAGCCCTGTGAGAGTTGGTCTCACGATGGATTGCAATTGACTAGTTGTGTATGTGTGCGGATTAAATCCCATGATACTAGTTGATTAACCTAGAATATGCAATATGCATGCTCTTATGCTTTGACTTAGTGTATTAAAACCATAAAACATTAAAACATTAACTTGGCCAAGTAATTTCTACACAAAAATAAGTATTAATAGCCAAAGCATACAAAAATCAACGTTTGTGTGAGTTTACTACACATAACAATTCGTGAGAACATTTATACATAAAGTAGACTAATGCCCTCACCCAAGAGCAATCCTAGAGTCAAGGACTCCTCATAACATAGACTATGGAGGCAAACTAAAGTACTGTATGAATACAAGACTCTACTGAGATCTCTTTAACCTAACTCCCACCTCGGATACACGTCCTAGTGGTGAGTCGCAAAAGTCCTTTTCCAAGTGCTACTAGGCTCTGCAGCCAAAGGAAGATACTAGTTAGTACTGTTACCTAACCAACAAGCCATCTAAGTACTTATGTAGACTAGAATCACAAGGATTCTCAACTACCATACCTGTACACACAAAAGAGTACTACCGAGATAATCCTCAATGATTACGCGGTCCAGCAACTTCAGGCTCTGCATAACAAAACCAGGGAGTGAGAATTTGACAATTCTCAGTAAGGGATCTTCAATGTACCTGCAAGAAAATACTAGGACTCTTGCTGCGAGCTCACACAGCACAAGGGTTCTATTATATGCACATATAACTAGGCCAAAAGACCTCTCCTCAAGTAGTCCTCCTCACGCAACATCACTCCGCGCCTAGCGAGTTTTGATCACTAACCCGCTTTTAGCAAGCCGAAGCTTACTGAATGCAATCATGTAGCCTTCCCATAGCTGTTATGCAGGGGAATTGTGGTGGGACTTGTAGACTAGGCCGCAGGGCCTCTTTGATGTAGACTACATGAACAAGGTTTCACCTTGTGACCTCGTTACTATGGCACGGCTAGGTCGACAAGGGTTCTAAACCTCTCACCTGAGCTAGTGGTAGCTAATTATGTTCATTTGCAACATAGTTTCCTTAACAACTTGCCTTCACTTTGAGTTAATATAAATCTAAAACTGGGACATTTTAATTGTTTTTAAAACATTGAGGTGATAGTACTCCCTCTTAGCTTCACATGGAATCTTGAATCACCTCAATCGGACACCCGAGTGAAAAGTTATACTGAAAACAAAATCGGGTGTCAAATGCTGTCTTGGCGACGCGTCACCAACCGTGGCGATGCGTCGCCACAGTTGTCGATGTTCTGAGACAATTTTATGGATTGGTGATGCGTCACTGGTTTTTGACCTGTAAATCGCGATGCATCGCCAATCTGTAGATATGCAGAAATTGGCGCATTTTGCTGCTATGAACTTTGGACGATTCCTACACATACCAAACATGCATGGAATGCCTCCAAATTTCATGCACACATAGTACATGTTGCATAGAACATAACCAACTATCAAAAGCTAAGCTATGATGTCTAGAAACATCAATCCAATCCTTCAAAATCCTCTAGTCCACCACAATTCAACCAAAATGTTTGCCTAATGCCATAGCCTAAACTACTCGAATTCTTCAAGCAAACTCAAGCTAATGGCATTCAATGAACTTAAAAACATATCTCCCTTACCTCAACTCCAAGTAACAAGCAAGAATCAACCCCCTTTTCGTTCAACCAAGCTCACCAAAGTTCTACACAAGTTCCAATAAAAAACAATGGCACCGAACATCAAAACTTCACTCTATAACCAAAACCCAAGCTTCAAACTAACTAACAAACACGAATTCAATCAAGAACGCATTCCTTACCTCGTTCAAAAACAGGGGAAGTAGGAAAACGCCCTTCCAAGCCTAAAAAACATTGTTTCAAGCTTGAAAATGCTTCCTCCTAGCTTATATACTTTGAATTGCTTCTCTTGGCACCAAAAACTCTTGATTCCAAGCTTAATTTGAAAGCTAAATGGGGGTGAGAAGGCTGGAAACGGGATTATGGCAGCCATAGTCCCTCAAAGTATTAAGCTTGTTACAATTAAGCCCCCCATCTTTGTAACTTAGTAATTCTTCATTAAATTCGTCTATTTTTTGAAGTTTGAGTTAAGGTTGAAAGTTAAGTTCTAAAAATTTCATTTTAAAACACTCGGGACTCATCCTGGCTATTCAGGATGCAAAATTACCATTTTGCCCCTGAACTTCGTTCAGTGCTTTATTCTTCTCGGAACTTATTGAACTTTGCTAAACTTCTCTATTCTTGCTATGTAAACTTGAATTAAGCTTAGAACCTTAATTTAAAACACTTTACCTTTCTCTATTGCACCTCCCACTAGAAGGGCCGTAACATCACCCCCCACTAGAATGAAGGGCCTCCTCCTCGGCAGCACCCCAGGAGAGAAGCTCGGGGTCCACCTATCAGAGTTCCAGGAGTGAAGACTCTCTCGACACGTATTCTATAGAGGACGCACCTCCCAGGGCGTGACCCACTGGAGAAAAAGCCCCAAAGGAGACTAGGATCCCCTACCGGTGGGGTCCATCCCCGTACCGAAGGTCCCAGTCTCCTCACCACCGAAGTTATTCTCCGACAAGGAGAAGAAGTTCGCCACTGCCGGCGAACACCAGGCAGCAAGGGGAAGCTAACACAGCTACCCTTATGGAGAAGATCCTTGGAATACTGGAAAAGGTTGAGAGGCAGATCTCTCGAAAACCAGTCTGGTCAAGATTGTCTAACGCTTATACCGGAGAAGAGTTGCCCTTTGTGCGGGAAGTGGTAGAGGCGCCTATACCTAGTGACTTCAGGGTGCCACGCCTAGAAACCTACAACGGGCGTAGCGACCCCCAGGTGCACCTGACGAAGTACAAGCGAAGTGTGATGCTCCACGACGCGGATGACACTACCCTCTGCAATTGTTTTGAGGTGACCTTCTTCGGTCCGGCGACGGCATGGTATAACTCCCTGGCTCATGGAACCTTGCTAAGTTTCCAGGAGCTGTCTACTGCCTTCACCCAGCAGTTCATTGGTAGTAGGCCAACAGCTAAGATGCCGATACAGATGTTTGAGATGGTGCAGCGAAGTGGAGAAACCATTCGTGACTATGTCGAAAGGTTCAACCGAGAAGCACTAAGTGTACCCAACTTTCGGCTCGAGATCCGTATCCTCGCAATAATAAGGGGGCTTCGGAGGGACTCCCAGCTCTTCTATGAGTTCTATAATGACCCTCTAGACACTTTGGGGGAGTTCTACCGAAGGGCCGAACAGCACATGACGGCCGAAGAACTCAGAATGGGAGGACCAAAGGTGGAACACCCTCGGCCCGAAGGACCAAGCCACCAGCCTCGACACTAGAATGAGGTTGGAGGAAGGCCCTAAAAACAAAGGGGTAAAAGGCCAATGATGTTCACTCCCCTGAACGCGACGAGGGCCAGCATTCTTATGGCCTTAGAAAGGCAAGGGACTACAGTCCCAAGGCCAAAGGCCATGACCTCGGAAAATAAGAAGAACATGAAAAAGTTCTGCCAATTCCACCAAGATCATGGCCACGACACTGAAGACTGCTTCCAGTTAAGGAAGTACATCGAGTCCCTAATAAAGCACTACCAACTTCGTCGGTACCTACGGATGCCTTCTCCGAAGGGAAGAAAGGAAGAACAAAGAAGGGGAGACGAGGAGGACTATGATTCCGATAAACATCGGGATCAAAGTCCTCGAAAGAATCCACCACCATCGGCAGGGGTCATCCAGACCATCATTATAGGGATACCCTCGACCGAAAGGAAAAGGAAGATAAGAGAAATCTCCATGATAGAGTATGGCAACTCGCCAAAAAGGCTTGTGCGGAAAGACGGGTCTACTATAAAGTTCCCCCACGATGACCCACTCCTGGTCATGGCAAGGATAGGGAGTTGGGACGTCAAAAGAGTACTCCTGGATGACGGCTCCAACACCAACGTCATCTTCTCGCACCTACTGCCTAAATTAGGCATCTCAAAAGGGGACCTCAACACAGTCAATTCCCCCACCTTCGGGGCCATCCGAGCTCCCAGTTCTTGGATACATCGATCTACCCCTAATGTTGAAAGGGACCTCGCTTCAGAATCGGAAAGAACTATTTGCCTCCGTTATGACGAGATTCATCGTCATTGATGTACCCCCATCATACAACGCCATCCTTGGGAGGCCAAATCAAGGCAATCTCCACATCCACCCAGATGTAAAATACTTAACGGTCACCTTCGCAACCAAAGAAGGAGATGCAGAGATCTTCATCGAGCAAGTTGAAGTCAGGAAAATCTTCACCAAGGCTAGACAAAGCCTGGCCAAAGTCCAAGTACAGACTTTGGCTACGAAAAAAGCAGTCATAACAGGCGAAGCGACCCCAAGGGAGGAAACAGAAGAGTTGGAGAAAGTAGAAACAGAAGATGTAGAGCTGATCCCTAGCCAGAACACCCGAGTAGGGAAAAAATTGGCCAAGGGTGACAAAGACAGGTTTGTATCTTTCTTGTTAATGAACAAAGATCTATTCGCCTACTCTCCGAAAGACATGCTTGGGATCAACCCCATCATAATCCACCATAGTCTCAAAGTTCGCCCGGACGCTAGGCCGGTTCTATAGAAAAAACGGAACCTATCATCTCATAAGAATTCCTTCGTTAAGGTCAAGGTTAGGCGCCTGATTGAGGCAAGAGTAATAAGAGAGGTTAAATACCCCGAATGGCTTAGTAACGTGGTTATCGCCACAAAGGAAGGGAGTGAAAAGCTCCGAATGTGCATCGACTTTCGAAACCTGAATGATGCCTGTCCAAAGGACTCCTACCCTTTGCCAGCCATAGACCAATTGGTGGATTCAACTGCCGAGTACGGTCTTTTCAGTTTCCTCGATGCCTTCAGCGGGTATCATCAAATTCGGATGAAGCCCGAAGATGAAGAAAAAACCTTCTTCATCACCGAAGTGGGTACCTACTGCTATGTTAGAATGCCCTTCGGGCTTAAAAATGCAGGGGCTACGTATCAGAGGTTGATGAATAAGGAATTCGGCTCCCAGATCGGGAGGAATATGGAAGTGTATATCGATGACATGATAGTTAAGGGCAAAATGCCTAGTAATCATATCTTGGACTTGGATGAAACCTTCCAACGATTTTGGGAGTTCGGCATTCACCTTAACCCTGAAAAGTGTGTGTTCGGAGTGGGCGCAGGTAAGTTCCTCGGGTTCATGGTGTCAGAAAGGGGAATAGACGCCAACCCCAAAAAGGTCGAAGCCTTGCTAGGATTCCGAATACCTACAACCATTAAAGATATACAAAGGCTTACCAAAAGAATCACTTCATTTAGTAGATTCATTTCCAGGTACGGCGATCGATGTCGACCATTCTTCAAAATGCTCACCAAAGTAGCCAAGAGCGAAGGCAGTTCCGGAACCGAGGAGCACCCTTGGAACTCGGAATGTCAGAGAGCTTGGGATGAGCTTAAAAGTTACCTAATCCGCTTGCCAACACTTCGGTAACCGTGGGAAGGAGAACCTATCATCCTCTACCTCACCGTTACTGAAAAAGCCGTGAGTTCAGTCTTAGTGAAAGAAGAGGGCGGGAGGCAATGGCCAGTATATTATGTAAGCAAGTCCCTGCATGGCGCTGAGGTCAGGTACCCATTGCTCCAAAAAGCCATCTATGCCTTAGTGTTCGCGGGTAGAAGGCTACGGCCCTACTTTCAAGGACATCCCATCATTGTCCGAAGCAACCTACCTCTACGCGACATAATGAAAAAGGTAGAGTATTCGAGAAGGCTGTCAAAATGGTGTATCTAGCTCGGAGTGTATGACATCACTTACGTGCCAAGAAGAGCAATAAAGGCCCAAGCATTGGCAGATTTCATCGTCAAAATTCTAGGAATCGAGGATGCTAAAGTTACCTCGGAAGATCTGATAAGGATTGAACCAGAGTGGAAACTCTTCATCGATAGAGCCTCAGGCACCAAACACCAAGGCGCTGGAGTGGTTTTTCGGGGGCCCAAAGGTATGGAAGCCACCAAAGCCATCAAATTTGATTTTGATGTCACCAATAACATCGCCGAATATGAAGCCCTCATAGTAGGACTAAAACTAGCTAAAAGAGTCGGTGTAAAAAACCTTAAGGCCCACAGTGACTCGCAGCTAGTAGTCCGACAAATGAAAGGAGATTATGCTGCAAAGGATCCAACCTTGGCAAAATACCATGACCTCGTCAAGAAGCTCATTAAAGAGCTCGACTCAGTACAAATAGAAAACGTGCCTTGAAGAGATAACGCTTAAGCTGGTACCTTGGCCAAATCCAAGGAACCCACCGAGGTGCTAAAACAATCTAGCACGGAGTTAATGTCGATAGCAACCTCGGAAGAAGGATGGCAAGATTCCATCAAAAAATACCTGGCAACTTTGGCATTCACCGAAGACCCTATCGAGGCCGCAAAGGTGCGGAAGCGCTCCAGGAGATACTTCCTCATCAGGGATGAATTATACAGACAAGGGTATGCAAGTCCCTTGTAGAGGTGCATAAGTGAAAAGGATGTCAGAACAGTCCTCGATGAAGTTCATGAGGGGGCCTGTGGTTCCCACATAGGAACAGACCCTCGTTGGAGTGATACTTCGCCAAGGTTACTTCTCGCCTACTCTAAGAAAAGATGTAAGGAAATTTATCCAAAAATATGACAATTGCCAAAGGAACGCTAACATCCAGAAGCTACCCTCGGAGAAAACAACTTTGGCAAATTACCCTTACCTCTTCGCCGTCTGGGGTATTGACCTCATTGGACTTCTCCCAACCGCCCCCGGCGGGGTGAAGTTCTGCATAGTTGCAGTAGATTACTTCACTGAGTGGATCGAAGTGGAGCCTTTGGCATCGATCTCGCCGAGGGATACCCAAAAGTTCGTTTGGAAAAACATCATATGCTGATTTGGCATACCAAGGGTAATAGCGGTCGACAACGGTACCCAGTTTACCGATAGAGGGTTCCGAGAATTCATGGCTAACCTCGGCATAAAACTACATTTCACCCCGGTAGCCCATCCTCAAAGTAATGGACAAGTCGAGGTATCCAATAGGACAATAAAGGATGGATTGAAGAAAAGGCTAAAGGAAGCAAAGGGGAAATGGCCAGGGGAGCTCCCAAGCGTACTATGGAGCTACCGAACGACCCCCCCGAAGGGCCACAGGAGAAACTCCTTTCTCTTTCGTATTCAGAATAGAGGCTATTATCCCCATCAAAGTCATATGGCCTTCAATAAGAGTACAGATGTACGATGAAGGAGGAAATAACCTTGGCTTGAGGGCAAAACTGGACCTCGCTGAAGAACAACTCGAAATGGCCAAACTCAAGAGGAAAGTTTTCCAACAAAGAGTAGCCGACGCTACTAACTTGCGTATAAAAAAAAAAAGAAATCAAGAAGAGGGACCTCATCCTCCGAAAGGCCGAATTCGAGCCACGAAGGCCATCAGATGGGGTATTCAATGCAAATTTGGGGGGACCTTATCTGGTCCTCGACAAAGTCCACCTAGGAGTCTACAAATTAGGCGATGCCGAGGGAGTAGAGTTGAAAAACACTTGGCATTCAGATTCTCTGAAAAAATTCTACACTTAGACATTTTTTCCAAGAAAAGCTTGTGGTTACTCCTCCCCGAAATCACCAGTAAAGACATGGTTTATAAACCACATATGGCCACATTGCTAAATTAAGTTTCTAGCACATTGACTTTTTTTCGAAGGTGCTAGTTCCTTAGCAAAGCCTCAAACTCAGCGGAATACGTTCGGAAAAATTAAAATAGTCTTCAAATCGGTAAGATCTCGCCAAAGGAAAAATAGTACAACAATTCCCGAAGGCATGATCATGGATGTGGATGTTCGCCGAAAAATATACGCGCAGAATTATACAAACTTGTGAAGAGTCATGATCGAAGGAAAGAACGGGAACTTAGGAAAATTTTTTCATTCATAAGTTTTGAGGCAACATTACAAGGGAGCAAGATTACAAGAAAAAGAAAGAACGAAAAGCCTATTGAGCTGGAGCGTCCGGAACATCCTCGGCATTGGTATCTTTTTCTTGGGCAGGAGCGTCTGAAGGTGCCGGCACAACAGGAGGAACGTTGAGGAACTCCAGCTCCTTAGCCTCAAACTCAATCAATTTTCCTTCAACGATAGGACAACTCCTATCGCCGAGGTCCTAAGGAAAGCTCCTTAGCCTCAAAATCAATCAATTTTCCTTCAACGATAGGACAGCTCCTATCACCGAGGTCCTAAGGAAAGCTCCTTAGCCTCAAAATCAATCAATTTTCCTTCAACGATAGGACAGCTCCTATCGCCGAGGTCCTAAGGAAAGCTCCTTAGCCTCAAAATCAATCTATTTTCCTTCAATGATAAGACAGCTCCTATCGTCGAGGTCCTAAGGAAAGCTCCTTAGCCTCAAACTCAAGCAATTTTCCTTCAACGATAGGACAGCTCCTATCGCCGGGGCTCTAAGTATGGAACCTTAACCTCAAAATCAATCAATCAATTAATTTTCCTTCAACGATAGGAGAATTCTTATCGCAGAGGTTCTAAGGAAAGTTCCTTAACCTCAAAAAGGAGGAGGAAAAGGGTTTTTCTCCTCATGGTTTAGGCGGCGAGAAGGTTCTCAATGACTAGCTAAGACGGACGAAATTTGGTAACTACTTTGCATACATCATGTCCCATGAAGCATGCAAAGGGGGGCAGTTGTTGACACCCAATTTCGTCCGACCTTTTTTTTAAAAAAAAAATTAATTAAAAATAAAAAAAAATTAATTAATTGATTATTATACAAAGAGAAAGAGAAAATTAAATCAAAAAGCTTTGGGGGGGCATTTTGTTAAGTTAATATCTATGTGTGTATATCCAAAAAAAAAATTTATTATTATTATTAATTAATTATTATTATTACTAAAAAATTTTAATTAAGTTAATTAGTTTAAAATACATTTTTTTTATAAGGGTTTAGTTAAAAATGATATATGTGTACAAAAGAAAACTCCATAAAAAATGACAAAATTGAAAAGTTTGGGGTAAAAATGACAAAATTGAGAAATTTGGGAAAATTTGACAAAATCTGGAAAATTCCAGGAGAATTTGGTAATTTTTCACGTTATTTTTGGGCCAAACAGACGTTTTTGGCCCAAATTGACAGAAAAAGACAACATTGTCTCAATCAGAAGTTTCAGGAACATCTCCAAAGTCAAAGAGACGTAAAGGACTGAAACTATCATTTTACCAAATTAAGAGATAAGTCTGTTTTTAATTAAATTTTAAATTTTTTTTAATTAAGGGAATCCAAGGCCCCTTCCCCTATAAATAGGAGGTGAAATCTGCGAAGAAAGGAAGAAAAAAAATCAAGATTAGAGCTCCATTAAAAAAAAAAAAGGGAAAACTGTAGAAACAGTCCTTGACCTCTCCTCCCTCTTCCCACAAAACTAAAAAATTCCCTTTTCTCTCTTTTAGCCCACCGTTTCCCCATCCGTCAACCTCCGTTTTTCTCTCTCTTTCTCCATCTCTCTCTCTCTCTCTTCCATCTCGCCCTCCTCCGTCGCCAGCCACCGTCGCCTCTGCGCACCGCCGCCGTCGCCACCGTACCCCTGGGCGCCGCCGCCGTCGCTCCCCTGTTTCCGTCACCCGCCAAATTCAAAATTCTATTCTTTAGGTAAAATTCTGCTTTAATCCTTCATCTTTCTATATTCTTTCATTCAAGTCACTAACCTTTTATTTTTTTTAGAATTAACACTAACTTTTGTGTGACTTATTTATCTGTTCTTAATTTTTTTTTTATTTCTTGTTATTTTTTTTATGGAAGGTTATACCTCCTATTTATTTATTTTTTAAGTGGATGGCCAAAACACCCTACTTTTTCTTTATTTATTTAATTTCTGTAATTATTTAATTTATGCACTTTTTTTTATGGAAGGTTATACCTCCTACTTTTTATTTTTTTAAGTGGATGGCCAAAAAGCCCCACTTTTTCTTTATTTATTTAATTTTCTGCAATTACTCAATTTATGTACTTTTATTTTCATGGAAGGTTATACCTCCAACTTTTTTTTTATTTTTTTAAGTGGATGGCCAAAAAGCTCCACTTTATTTTCATTTATTTATTGTCCTTTAATTTTCCTTTATTTACTTTATGCAAATTTTAATTTTCTTATGTGGATGGTTAAATTTATTTCATTTTCAACCATAAAAAAAAATATAATAACAAATAAAAAAGAAGAGTTTTTCTTATGTGAATACTTAACCTTATTCCATTTATTTTTTTTAGGGCTAACCAAAAATTTATTTTTTAACAAAGCCCTCGTCCTTTTATTATTCTGGAACACATATTTTTTATTTATTTCTTATTTCTTTAAAAACAAAAAAAAGTTAACCGTTTATTTCTTTAATTAAAAATTATTCAAAAAATCATAATTGGATAATTCCAAAAATAAAAATCAATTTTTTTTAAGTATATATTTAAAATTTGTGGATTAGAGTAAAACATAATTAAAAATAATAAAAATAATATTAAAATTATTAAAATTCAATAAAAATTATGACTAAAATTTATAATTAATTAAATAAACAAAAACTTAAATTAAATTCTATATCCAAATGATTTGACAGGATCCATGGTTTGGAGAAGAAAAAATATATATCATTTTTATAAAATAAAATATCAAAAAATAAAATTACTTTTTTTTTAGATAGTTACTTTAAAAATTTTTTATCCAGTAAAAAGAATAAAAAATAAAAAAAACCTTTTTTTAATAAAAGAAATATATGAAAATTAAGACTTTATATTTTACCTATTTCTTTTAAAATAATAAAAATATAACTTTTTGGTTCCTTTATAATTCAAGTAATTACTTAAAACAAAAAAAAAAGCCTTTCAAAACAAAAAAATAGAATAAAAGAAAAAGAAGAAAAGAAGAAAAATAAGAAAAGAACAAAATTAGAAAAAAAAATAAAAAAAAAACTAGAAGAAAAAATAAATAATTTTTTTTTAAAATTAAAATTAGTTAACATTAAAATCATTAAAAAAATCCAAAATTCAAAAAAAAATTATGAAAAAATTAATAATTAAATTAATAATTAATTTAATAAAATAAGATTTAAAAATTTAAATTACTAATTTCCATATCTGGATGATCCGACAGGATTCACGGTTTGGAAAATATCAACTTTTTAATTAAAAATGAATAAAAATTAAGTATCAAAATAAAAATCCATATTCGGATAATTTGGCAGAATTTATGATATGGATTAGTAATTAATTAAAATATTTAATAATTAATTAAAATTTCATCAAATTCCGTGTCCGGGTGATTCGATAGAATCCATGATTCGAAAACATCGAGTTTACTACAAAATTATACAAATTAATTACCAAAGATTTTGAAGACCACATTAATTTAACAATCCACATCTAGATGATTTAGTTAAAATTTCTGATTTGAAAATTAACTGGAGTTATTTAAAAGCAATCAAAACAAAATTGAAATCAACTAAGGTACCAATTTTGGGCGTTAAAATAGAGTTATTTTAACGTAACCGTACTCCCGAATCCCTGAACTCTCGCAGACCATTTTTAAGGTGTCCAATCGACCTGAGCGAAAACTGATTGGTGGCGACTCCCCCAATACCCCGTATGTTGCCACAGAGTGCCTTATGCACTATAGGGACAGTTTAAAAAAGGGCAACTCCAAAATAGTTATGATTGGTCCAATTCTGAGAAGTGTTGCACACTAATTACTAAGGGTTACCAAGTAAGGCAAGATTGAATTCTCCAAGCACCCGCAACTAAGGTAAGTGGACTTAGAAAGCCAAGATAAAGCCAAGAGTTAACTTTAGGAACCTAATGTTGCAAGTGAAGAAATGTAAGTGGTACCCTAAGGACTCGCTATAATTGTAAGGAGTTGGTTAAGTGAAGGTTGAGAACCATAACCCATAGGTCTCAAAACTATGAAGTTGTCTTTAAGGGTGTGGTTCCTTAAGGAGGGGAGTCTATTGATTTTGGTAAGTTGGTTAAGGTGTTCTCGATTGTTTGTGAGTTCATTCATTTTAGAAAATAGGGGCCCATGGTGAGTTTGAAACAGCTGAGAAAGCTAAACACCAAGGGGCTAAGAGTGCAGAACTAAGTTAACCCAAAAAGGTTTTTAATAAAAAAGACCCTAAGGTCCAAAGTGTTCTCCACTCTCAAAGGGTCTTGATTAAATTAGAAAGAATCGACATTAGTATGGTTGGGTGTGAATGCCGAGCTAACGTCTTAAATATAAAGAAGCTCAAGATAGAGCTAAGTGTGAGTAGAGGTAATATTCTCATTAATGGATTTAAGGCAACTAAAAGTTGGGGTTGTTGAAAAATTTAGTGAGATCGCTAAGCCTAAGAAATTTATGGGATTCTTACTTTCCTAGGGGGTAGGAGGTTACCTAAGTGGTTTAATAGTCTAAGTAGGGTTGGTTGATGACTAAGAAAGACTCTTGAACAAGTAGGTAAAAGAACAAAAACCTCGAGGTAAGATTATTGAAGCTAAGGTAGTTGGAGCTACCTAGTGAGTCCTTAAAGTTAAGTTGTTAAATGATGGCCTTGGGTCACTAAGAGCCCATGAGAATGAGTCATACTAAAGGCTATAGCAAATCTGATTGTTTGAAGAGACTTCAAGTATCTAAGTGAAATGTAGGCCAAAAGGAAGACTTCCTTGGGCATAAGGAGGTTATAGGTCTTAGTTAAGCCTAGGGGTGCGCACACTATGGGCTATGGGTGTGTAAATCACGCTAAGTAGTCATGGCGATTAGTGCATAAGGATGGGCTAATGAGGCGATGACCTAAGAATGTGCCTAAGTCTAAGGAAGCAAGGTATAGGTACCAAAGCAGCCTCAAGTAAGGCATGAGATTTGTAAGTATCATTTAAACACATTTGTTTGTTAGGAGCACTCATGGGCAGTAGTCGGGTTGTGTTAACACAATGGGTTTAGGGTGTTAAGAAAGACCCCTTTGGATTCCATGAGAAACCAAGATAAGTATGAAGGTAAATGCTAAATGCTAAGTTGGAATCAAGCGAACTAAGATTCCTAAGAAGGCTAAGGGTGTGGCATAAGTTGTGGGATGCAATGTGTACACAAATGTAGGAGCTAAGGGAGGACCATGAAAGGTTGAACACCAAGAGTCGAAAGGGCTTCCTAAGAAAAGTTAAGAAAGATCGTGGAGCCTAAGAGAACTCAATGGCAAGTATACACCTAAAATGGCCAAGTAATCAAGCTAAGGCCTAAAGTTCATGGTAGTAACATGTTGGGTAGTATGGGGTATATAAAGCACCAAAGCAAGTTAATCAATGGTGCTAAGTTTTGACCTTTAGTACTTTGAAGAGACCTAAAGAAATGCCATAAATGGCCTAGAATACCCTGTTGCCAAAGAAGGCCAAATTGATTAAACAATGACTCTTAGGTAATAAAAAATGAAGGAGCATGCTAAGAATGTCTTAAGAAATAAGGGCCAAGAAATGGCTAAGTGACTAAAAGTAGTCAAGGACTCGAGCATGTTAGTGATTTCCTAGAATAGTCAAGTGAAGAAGAGTTGGGTAGTCTATGGTACACCTAAGGACACCCGAAGAATGTAAAGTCTATGTGAACTAATGTGCCTATATCATGGCAAGGGTGTCAAGTTTATGACTGCCCAAAATGGCCAAGGAATGCTAAGGTAGTATGTGTAAATAGCTACCTAAGAAAGCTAAGGGTAAGTTGCCACAAAAGGGTACTGCACTTAAGGTGCTAAAAGGCAGTGATGCCAAGAGGGCTAAGTGGTGGTAATTAAGAAACACCTAAGTAGGGGTAGAAAACCTAAGTAAGGTGTATGATTGTGGTAAGTTCCACTAAGGGTAATGGCTCAAGTAGGAGACCAAGTACTTCCAAAGGTACCCCAAATGTGGAGAATTGCCAACAGGGAGCAAGTAGCTCTAAGTTGCATAGGCTTAAGTGAAATTAGGAGTATGGGGATGTGCCTTGTGAACTAAGGTAAGGTGTCCAGCCCATATGTAATGTCACCAAGGAAAGGTCTCCCAAGGAGTACCTTAAGAAGTTTCTTGATTGGTAAGTCAAGAAGTTAAGAACCTGAATTGAGCTCGTGGTTAAGGGCTATGGGCAACCACAGTAAGGAAAATACCATGAGTAAGAAAACTGAGCATGATGTAAGAGGATTATTATCCAAGTGTTATGCTCAGCTAACAATTGAAATTTAGAGGACCACATTTTTTAAGGAAGGGAAAATGTAAAGAATCTCCTAGTATTTCCTCTACTTTGAATGTCAAGTTACATAAATCCTAAGTTATTTTCCTCAAATAATTTTTATTAAGCAAGCAAAGCAAGCCAAGTAAGGTTAAATTGACTTCCAAATAGTAATTGGCACCTAAAGGGCAAGATGGGCAAAATGGTAATTTTGGCCCAAGTCAGTTGCATGACTGTAATTTCAATAAAATCAGGTTCATGTAAGTGTTTTGAGCTAATTGATTTAAGACCATGAGTGTTTACAGTCATTTGAACCAAAAGCGAAAGTTAAGGGTGAAAAATGCACTAAGTGAGAAATTAAGCTATTATGTCTTATGATGGCTTAAGTGGCCTAAGGAAAAAGTGTTTAGGTAAGAAAAACCTTTCTTTGGGACCAAGGAGTGATGGTGTGGGAGTAGTTTAAGTGGCCTAAATGATGCAAAGTTAAGTTTAAGGGCCAAAGTGTCAAATGGAAGAGAGGTTGGCTATATAAGTGGAGGAGATGACACTATTCATCATCTCCCCCATTTTCCATTTTCGTGGCTCTCTCTCCTCCATAGCTCTCCACCCTCAAACCTCCCATTCTAGCCAAAATTCCATGAAAATTGAAGGTTCCAAAGCTATCCCAACAAGCCCTTAGCTCATTTTTGGTTAATTTGGTGCATTTTGGGTTGTTCTTGCAAGTTTCTCATTCAAACCCTAAGGTAAACATCTTTGATGCTTGTGGTTTAGTTCTAAGCTTGTTACATGTTTAGAAATGGTCTTAATTTTGTGCCCTGGGAGTCCAATTTGGTTGAATTCAAGCTTGGAACTCAAAGGAAGTCCATGGGGCTCAAGTGTGCTTATTGTTTGTTTCTTGCATTAAGGACAATTTGAGGTAAGGGATTTAAGTTAATTTAGTTCAAATAATGCATATAAATGTAGTATTATGTGTGGGAATGAATTAAAAATAAGACCTATGTGAAATGGCCTTGGGATGGGAAAGTTTGAGCAAGTTTTGTGCAAGTTCGCACGCTATCGCACAATGCTGTAGTGCATTGGCGACGCGTCATTGGTGGTGACACGAATTGGAGATGTGTTGCTAGTAAGCCTTAGGATTCTTGAGCATTGATGCATTTGGCAACACATCACTGACGGCGTCGCCAAGGTATTAGTCCCTCAAGCTCAGTGCATCCTAAGAATGTCTTAAACTCTCGGTTATCATCTCTAGGATAATTTAAGATCTTTTATAGCCTCGATTGGGTCTATAACTCATTCTTAAGTTAGGAATTATGCATTATTTAAGTGGTAGTTAAGTGGTGTGGTTAAGGTAGGGTAAGTAATGGTGGCCAATGGGGTTAAAGTGCTTAAGTTGCTAAGGGAGCACTAAGGGGATTAAGGTGGGTTTTAGACTCTTTGTTGGTCCAAATGGAAGGTCATAGATCTTGGGCAATGAAAAGGAAACCTAAGAGGATCCCAACCAATCTTTATGGTTTGGTAACTAAGCCACTAAGGAGCCCTATGCTAAGCTCGAAGAGGTTGGTAAGTTGAACTACATAAGGCAGCTACCCTGAACAATAAGTTAAGGGAAGAGATAGGTAAGGAAGGAGTAAGCGATGACTTACCCTAAGTAGCCTGTCAAGGCGGGCAGAGGTTGAGTGAGCAATGACTTACTCTAAAGCGCACATAAGAGGACTTCATAGGGTTAGTGAAGTGATGACATAGGATACAAGGGCCAGTATCCAAGTACCCTAGCCGTATGAGCTCATAGCAAGTCTAGCACCTATGTGTGTAAGGAAGTCCTAAGTGCATCTGCATGTGCATATTTCATTCATCCATCTATCCATCCATTATTTGCATTGTTTGTTGTTTTTATTCTTGACTCTGGTTGTGTAGTTGGTTGCTTGTTTTGTTTTGTATGCTTTATATATATACTTGTTGTGCTTTGTTTGCTGCATATCTTTCCCCTTCCAGGTACCAAATCCTTTACTGAGTACTTTAGAGTACTCGGCCCTTAAGTGTTGTGCATGTTTAAGCGGGCTAGTCAAACTTAACAATTGGTAATGGGTAGTTGTTAAAGCTAAGTTTTATTGGTTTAAAGGAATTCCTTAAGTAGGAAACTTTGCATTTCTAGGTTACTTATGGCATAAGCTAGTACTGACCAAAGTATTTGCCTTATAGGTCAAGGCTAAGTGAGTACAAGGAAAGGTGGCTCATCACTAGAAGCTAGCTTGCTTGGGTGAAGAGCTAAGGATAGGTCTTAGTAGATTTTTGTTGCATCTTCTATTTGTATGGAATTTCCATACAAAGAGATTGTCTCTACTAGTGTCCATTGGTATGTATAACACTAGGGTTACATTTGGGTGCATATAGGTTTGAGATGTATGCACATAGCTGTTACTTGAAGTTAAAACAACTAAAGTTTTATGTCTTGGCTTGTTTTGAATTATGTTTTTGTTAACTGCGTGAAACTGTTTTCAATGATATTTTAATTTAATTATTATTTCATTGCCAGGACAGTGCATGCATATTTTCTATGCAGGGTAGGCTAAGTAACTAGTTGCACGTAAAGATTTAAGATACTTCATGAGGAATAACTAGCCAATTGTAACCTAAGTGGGATCATAGTTCCCAAAGAGCCTACTAGTGTTAGCAATTTAGGGCACCGAGCCCCTGTTCCACCACAAATAAGCTCTGAATGTGCATCAACTTCTGAAACATCAATAATGCTTGTCCCAAAGACTCATAACCTTTGCCTTCAGTAGACCAATTGGTAGACTCCACTGCCGAATATGGGTACTGAGTTTCTTCAATGCATTCAATGGGTTTCACCAAACTTGGATGAACCAAAAAGATGAGGAGAATACTATGTTCATAATCGATGTTGGGACATATTGTTATGTCAAAATGCCTTTGGTCTTAAGAATGCAGGAGCCATATATCAGAGGTTGATGAACAACGAATTCGACTCCCAAATCAGAAGAAAAATGGAAGTATATGTTGACAATATGATAGTTAAAATAAAAGCACCTAATGATCATATCATAGACCTACAAGAAACCTTCCTACAGCTACGGACATTCAGAATATATCTTAACCTTTAGAAGTTCATCTTCAGGGTAACTCGGGCAAATTCCTTGGCTTTAAAGTGCCCAAAAGACACATAGATGCCAATCTAGAAAAATTCAAGACCTTGCTTGGATTTTGAACTCTCGCCACCACCAAGGACATACAAAGGCTTACTGGAAGAATAATGGCACTTAGCAGATTCATTTCCAGATATAGGGGATCAGTGCCGACCATTCTTCAAAGTGCTCACCAAAGCAGCCAAAAATAAAGATAATCTTAGAGCCAAAGAACACCCTTGGAATGAAGAATGTCAAAAGGCTTGGGATGAACTCAAGAATTACTTGTTACCCACTCCGGGGTAGTCCAATTATGGTGCAAAAATTATGCATTTAGACTCCCAGGATTGGTAATGTTCTGTAGGCCATCAAAACACTACCCCTAGTGTGCATACCCAAGTGGCCCTCTTAGACACTATGTAAACACATGCATATTGGTCCAACCATCACACACGTATTCACATTTCATGCACACCATGGAAAAAAAGAAGGAAAACACTAGCACACGTCTTAATCTTGGCTACCACACATTGGGCAATCTTGTTAAGTTCTAGTGACCAGCCACTCCACCTGTAACTTCCACCAATAAACTGTATCATTCTAGCCATGTACCCCCTATTTTATTTGCTCCATTATCAAGTAGAGACTTAGAGAAAACCAAGATTTTTTTTTTTACATCAATAGCCCACCTATGGACCAAGTTATGGATTTTTTAAGTTGGTCACAAAATTCTGACCAAATGAATAGTAACTTAGCCAACTTTGCAATGTCATATCTTTGGCTACAGGGCTCCAAATTCATAAATTCAAAATCTCAGTTCAACCTCTAGATGTTCTATAGGTTGGTAAAAATTTCATACCAAGATTCCTTCTACACAGGGAAATAGAGAACTTTAAGTCCAGAGTCAAAATTCTGGTCACTTTGTGACCATTTTGCCCATACAAAATTTTGTTAGTATACAAACACTTCATTCACAAGGGGAAAGCCCTCCAAAGCTACCCCATATATGTTCATTACACATAGGAATTACATGCTCTTGCATCTAGCAACTTTATGTGGCCAAAACAGAATTTACAAGTAAGCAGCCTATCATTCACACTTAGGCAGCTTTACATCACATCACTTACATAGCCAAAACATTACTCAAATGTTCACATAGTTGTCTCATCTTACATATACTAAATGTTCATGCATACATACACTACATAATGGTCTTAACTCAGCTAAATATGCACCCAAGGTTACAAGAGTGCCTGAGACACAATGGACTCCAGAACAGGATGTTGGACAGTTGCTGCACAACACAATAAGTACCAGCATTAAAAATACCAAATGTGCTCCTAAAATCCCTAAAATTTCCAGATCATAAATAGACATATGGAAGTTCACGTACCTAACATTTCAGATCAAAAATCAAACCAAAAATTTCATTTTGAATGTGATCTTTCTGCTCGACCTGAAATGACAGAATTGAGGGGAGTAAGTTTCATTGAGAAACTTAGTAAGGGTAACACTTGGTTTCTATAGGCAATGTGACCATCATCAAAATCTATAGCCAAAGACACTAAAACACAAAAACTACAATCCATATAAATAAGATATAGCAACCAAATGCAACAGCCATTCACAACCAACAAACACATGAAATGATGCAGCAATATATACCATAGGTTAGTCCATAAAACACATAATAAACATAAATAAATCATTATGGAAGCCCTCCTCAAGATAATGTTTGGTCTTAAAAGGATTTTAACACTAGTTAGTACTAAATTTTGGGCTCTAAAAACCCAGAAATTCGCTGCCATCACTGTGCACTTCACACTAGGTCATAAAACCTTTAATAAGTGCACTCCCCTCACTAAGCTTGGTTCATCAAGCTCTCTTCCAAGCTTAGCTCTAGCTCCATGGTTTCTTAAAAATATAGAAAAACAACCCATGAGAGCAAGAGAACCCTTACCTTGATGGGTATGATAAAATTAGACCTTGATCCTAGGTGCACTCAATCAATAGCACCAAATAGCTTCCAATTGTGCTTCCTTGACTTCAATTGCAAGTAGTTTTGAGTTTGAAGGTATGGTGGCTATGGAGGAAGTGTGAAGGAGAGGGCTGGCTTCCTTTTTGCTTGTGGAGGCTGAAATTTGGGAGATAAGGACCAAGAATGGACACTTATATGGTCTTAAGTGCACTAAACACACTTAACAAGCTTAACCAAGTTTTATGTCATTTTCCTTGCTACAAGACCATGGTTTCTTTACCTTAATCTCTTCACCCACATTTGACCTCCTTATCCCATTCCATAGCAGACCCTCATTATGTGGGATAACCCCACAAAACTTCCATTTGACTTAAGTCATAAGCATGGACAACCAAAGGCACACAATAGGACACTTAAGTCCTTAAAGCCTTTTTGTGTTTTCCTTTGTCCATACTTGTCTTCTATAAGCAATTTGGTCCTTCAATAGCACTTTCATACCATTCATATCCTTCCCATAACTGTCCAAATCTCTTTTGTGAAAGCTTTGCAATTGAGTACCCGAATTTCCAAAATCTTACAAAACAGTCCATAGGTTGCTTGACAAACAGCAATCCTTAAGGCTTTTCTGGAAGACCAAGTTACCAACTTGGAACACTTTTAAGTAGGTGTTGATCATGCCTTTTACCCCCCACACTTCAATCACTATGGTGAGAATTACACAATATAATGGTTTTTAGCCATTATGACACACTTGTAATTCTCCCATTTTTGTGGGGTGGTAACATTACCTATCCCACCTACAGACACTTTGGCAACCTAAGGAGGGAGAACCCCTAATCCTCTACCTCATAGTCAGTGAAAAAGTAAGGGAAGAAGAAGGAAAACAGTGGCTAGTAAATTTTGTTAGCAAGTCTTCACACGGTGCTGAAGTTAGGTACCCAACATTGCATAAAGCCATCTATGCCTCAGTCATGGCAAGCAGAAGACTTCAGCCTTACTTCCAACGACATTGCATTATGGTCCAAAGTAACCTACCTCTTTGGGATATCATGAAGAAGTTACACCATTCGAGCTGGTTATTGAAATGGTGCATTGAGCTTGGTGAGTATGACATTACATATGAACCGAGGAAGGCATTTAAAGCTCAGGCCTTAGCAAATTTCATTGCCGCACTACCTGAGACCGAGGAAGTGTCAACTAACCTCGGTTACGAGCAACCCGAATAAGAGCTCTTTGTAGATGGTGCTCCAAGAGCAGAACACTAAGGTGCCAGAGTAATACTTCGAGGACCCGAAGGTATGGAAGCATCAAAGGATATCAAATTCAGATTCCACATCACCAATAATATTGCAAAATATGAGGCTCTCATAGCAGGCTTAAGATTGGAAAAAAAAGTTGGTGTAAAAAATCTAAAGGCCTACAATGATTCACAACTAATGGTTCACTAGACGATGGGAGAATACAGTGCCAAAGACCTTAACTTGGAAAAATACCATGACTTTGTCAAAGAGTTAATCGAAGAATTCAACAAGGTACAAATAGAAAAGGTACCTCAAAAGGAAAACATGGAAGCAGATATATTGGCTAAGTCAAAATAGTCCACTGAAGCACTCGATTCCTTAAGCATCACCATAATGGCACTCACAACCTTGGAAAAGGGATGGAAGGACCATATAAGGGACTACCTGACAAGTTCCTTTTAACCCAAAGGCCCTTGGAAGCTATGAAGGTGGGAAGTTAGTTAGGGAGATACTTCATGATTGGGGAGGAGTTGTACCGACAAGGATACTCAAATCCCCCACAAAGGTGCGTCAGTGAAGAAATGCTAAAGTAGTCCTAAAAGGAGTTCACGAAGGAGTATGTGGATCCCACATTGGCACAGACACCCTTGCCAGAGTACTACTTCAGCAAGGATATTTTTGGCCCACCATAAGAAAGAATGCTCAGCAGTTTGTCAACAGCAAGTGTCAAATACACGTGCCCATCCAAAGAGCATCTTTGAAAGCAATAATTTTAGCAAACTACCCTTGCCCCTTCACCATATAAGGAATTGAACTTATTGGTCCCTACCTTATAGCCTTAGGAGGTGTTAAGTGCTACGTTGTGGCAGTAGATTACTTCACAAAGTGAATTGAGATAGAACCCTTGGCCACAATTTTAGCGAAGGACATTCAAAAGTTCATCTAGAAGAACATCATATGCTGATTCGGTCTCCCGAGGGCAATAATAGCGGACAATGGTTCCCAATTCATTGACAAAGGGTTCCAGGAATTCACCACCAACCTCGGAATAAAATTGCACTTCACCCTAGTTGCCCATGCTAAGAGAAATGGACAAGTTGAAGTGTCCAACAGAACACTGAAAGATGGTATAAAGAAGACACTGAATGAAGCCAAGGGAAAATGGCCTGGTGAGCTACCTAGTGTATTATGGAGTTACCAAACAACCCCTAGAAGAGCTACTGGGGAAACACCATTTTCACCCGTGTTTGGAGCAGAGGCTCTTATCCCTATCAAAGTTATAAAGCATTCCATAAGAATACAAGAGTTCGATGAAGAAGGGAATCAGCTCGGCTTAAGAACCAGGCTTGACATAGTTGATGAACATAGGGAAATTGCTGAGCTTAAAAGAAAGGCTTTCCAGCAAAAAGTAGCCATCACCATGAATTTGAAGGTCAAACTTAAAGGAATCAAGATAGGAGATCTCATTCTCCAAAAGGCTGAGTTGGAAGCCCAAAAACCCTTTCATGATATACTTCAGGAAAACTGGGAAGGACCTTATTTTGTCACAGATGAAGTTCAGCCAGGAGTCTATAAACTCAAAAATGCCGAAGGAGAAGAATTGAAAAACACATAGCATTCAAATTCTTTGAAAAAATTCTATACTTAGAAATTTTCTAAGGAACAATGTATTTGGAGGAAATTTTTTGAAGGTGGTATGGGAAGTTTTTGAAGTTATACAAATACGTGATGATCAAAGATGTTGTTTATATGCCAGAAATTATGCAAAACACTTAGACAAATTTTCATTCCAATTAGCCGAAGATGGTGAAAACGTTATTCTTTATAATGCATTTATCAAAGGTGGTACATATTGCTCAACATGCCATTCTTGGCAGATGTGTTAAACATCTTATCAACACTAATGAAAGTGGTGAATGATATTGCCGAAGGAAGCACAAATACTGAAGGTAGCTAAAACAACTTGAAGCATCAGTTCTTCTTGAGGACTTAGCCAAAATTTTGAACATAGAATTGGGAACAAAAGACATTTTATTAAGTCAGGGAATGAAGAGTACAAAAAACAAAGAAAATAGAAAGAGCTACTCCTCAGCATCATCTTCATCCTCAAGCTCTTCGGCATCATCATCTTGAGCGTCTTTGTTCATCGGAGGTTGCTCTAGAAGGTTGAAAAAATCTTTGGCAACTCTGAGGAATGCCCTTTGGGAATGTCAAGGGCTTTGAGAAAGGAGATGTTGAGGTTGGGGGAATGTTAAAGTATTTGATGGCGAGCAAGGTAGAAGCCATCTTGAAAAGATGCCTTTGTTGCTGTTAGTGTTGCACCCAAAAGCTAATCATGAGATGATTGTATTTTTGCACATTGAGTTATGATATTTTATTATGGCATTAATCCAGCAATTATGTTTGTGGTTTTGTTTCTGCGCAACGTAATAAACATAATTGTAAGCCTAGAACAATGATATTCTCAAACGTCCCTAGTCTAGTATTATTGTGGAGCGGGTTGCAATAATACATAATGACTAGCATATGTGGAGACTAATATGAGATATGTAGTCTACATATGGGTGCAAGTCGGAGAACTTGTGTACTGGACAGACCCACCATGAGAACACTACATGGATCATTATACGAGTGTCATAAGTGATTCTCATAGTGATCATGGTATATGTAGTCCTTCGACGTAAGATCATCAAGGTTCCCTACATGTGAGTCACATACTTTGATACTTTCCTTTGTTGCTCGTAACTAAGTGACCTTGAAGGCGGTCATTGGGTATGTCACATATCATGCAGAGGGATTTGTATGATTAAGATGAGATTTGTCCCTCCTATGTAACGGGAGTGATATCTTCGGGCCCCTTGATAGAGTGAGACTTAGAAAATGCATGGCCATGCTCGGATGAGTTGATATACGATATTAATGTCATCAGTTTAAGTTGGTCCATTCGATAATCAAGAAACCAAAGATTAGGCTATACGAGAGTGACACATTCCATGTCTCGTGCTTAGTCTTGATATCTTGGATGAAGGGACAATGGCATATATTGATGATGATCATAAAGGTTTAGTCGAATCACTGACAATTTTGTCACTTGGGTAGCAATAATGTGTTGCTAGACACTGCTCATTGCTTATGATCATAAATGTGATTTATTAGAGTGCATGGGCTAATTATTTGGGTTATAGTTTCACTTTAATTTCGTATTAATAATGGGCCCAAGAGTTGAGCCATTATTAAGCCCAAAATTAAAGCCTAATTGGATTAGGGCTTTGAAACCCATTAGGCCTAGAAGTTGAGTCTCACTATAAATACAACTTTTAGTGAGAAATTTGTGCTTCTTGCCCTAGCCTCCCAAAAGGACAGCCACACTCTTATCTTGCAATTCCTTGGAGGACGCAAGCTAGCACTACGAGCGCAATAGAAACACATCTGCCGGGACGTGGTGGAAGCGTGGTAATCCCAAGAGGCTTGTGTAGATACCAGAGAGAGCTTGAACACGTCAACTATTCAGGTTTTGTGATTCGACTCTACAGTTGAGTAAGAGATGTCAACCAAAAATTAGGTATGACAATTTTTGAACACCTGGTTTACCCCGTTTCACTTGGATCCTGGAGGGTTTTGGTTAAATTCCACTGCACTGTTTGGCTCCCGAAACCCAACAGTTGCCTCATTGGCTTCCGCTTTCTTTGCCTTCAGGTCTTCCACCTCATTTTTTACAACCTCCATTCCCTTCTCCTAATCCTTTTACTTCTTTTTCTTTTATTCTTCAACTAATCGACCTCGGCACCAAGTTCAGTATTTATCCCCAAGGCCTTGGTCAAATAAGTAACAGCGTCCTCTTTCTCCTTCCAAAGAGCCTCCACCAACAAACTCTACTCTATCAACTTCACCCTGAGGTCAAAAACTTTTGAAGAATACTCTTCAGGAAGTTCTTTCTGGCTCTCCGGCACCTTTTGCCAAAGCTTCACTAGTTCTTCCATGGAGATTTTGTTGAGTTCGCCATACTTAAGGCAGGAGTTTGCAAAAATTTATTTGGGCTTAGCAAAATTCTCCCCCAACTAACTTTAGATTAAGGATTGCTTTGCCGCCCAAGACTGAAGATATCCTTCATAGGTGAGCATCTACAAGAGGAAAGAAGGTGCTACATGTCATGCAAAGGCTTGGACACTAAAATTTTTCTAAAGTACTAGATAGAAGAGAATACCTCAATGGCATGCTCGATTATCAGAGATTGGAAGATTGCATTTGTCACTATTCCCCTGGCCATATGGGGAACCATCCCTGACAGTCTTCCAAGAACAGATCCATGTCCTAGGTAAAAGTCTAGAAGGGCTCCCTCGGGACCTTATCATTGGGGGTCTTCGCATCTCGAACAACCTGCTTCCGAGCATGCTTCATCATCCTTTTAATCTAGGGCAGATCCTTTATAAAGTCACACTGAAGTTCCACTACCACATTGTCCGTTAACCACTCATCAATAAAATCTAAAATCCTAAAAACTCCAAAATTCATAAATGGAAGGTTAGAGGACAAAACTGGTAATGGGACCCCAGGGACCTCATCCTCAGAATCACTCACTGCAAGGATATCCATAGCGATATCCTTTCCTTTTTGCCTCCACCTTTCTTCAGCTTCTTCACGTGAAAGCATGTCCAAGGATGTGGCCAGGGTCTATGCCACCGAAGTAGGGTTGACAGGGACAAATAGGATAGCCACCTCGAATGAGGGTTCCACTACCTCCATAAAAAAGTACTTCTTCTGCCACCTTCACTAGCTATCCTAGGTGTCAGAGGTGAAAGTGAACATCTTGCTCCCAAATCACAAAAGAAGCAAGAAGTAAAATGCCCCCTTCGTGACAAGGTGGAGTTTATAGTATTGCATGAAGAAAATAAAGTTGGGAACTATTTTGAAAACCCCACACATGCAAAGGAATGTGTTGAAGTAGGAATATGAGTTTGACGGCATCTGGTTAACTGCTATTCCATGAAATTGCCAGAAATCGCTCATTATCTTCAAAGGGGGATACTGAAGACACGCCTTCAGTTAAGACCTAAACATGGTGACCTTCTTTTCCCAGGGAAGGTGACTCAACTAGAGGTGGAAATGAGCCAAGCCATTTATCAAACGGTTCAAGCTCGAGCTCAATTTTTTTGTTTTTGAGTTGACGTTAACGAGCCTCGAACTGAGCTCTGAGCAGTTAGATAAGTTTGAATATTTAACAGGCCGAGCTTCGAGCAAGGTAGTGTTCAGCATGACTCCTTATCAAGCCTAAGGAGCATAGTAAAAAACTTAATATAACATAATTTACTTACCCCTTAATCCTGTTACCAAATTCCCTAAAACTCCTACGTGGAGCACACTACTAGAACAAACCAAATATTATCTGTTTAGTTATTTTATTGCCCTTCGCTTCTTGACATTCCAGTGAACCCTGCCCTGTACCTCGCCTCTTCGCATTGGACTGTCAAAGTCCAGGACTCCAAATCTCCATATCCCTCTTCCTAACGGCTAGCCAATCATCACCCCTTACATGCACACTTGCTAGGGCTAACACCGTTGCTCCCACTAGCCGGCAGCCACATTCATAAACACTGACATTCAAGCTCCTGCTATAAATTAGTGATTAACCATTTGAGCACCTCTTTGTTTGAGCTACAAATGCAACCCATCACCTCTTCATTCGGGATTCTACTATAAATCAGTGATTAACCATTCGAGCACCTACCAAAAGCCTAGAAATCGATGATTTAGTTAGTCACCAACCCATCATCTCTTCATTCATTTGTTGACCCATCACCCGTATTTACTCTCTTCCTCAGTAATTTTATTATAGATAATTTATAGAGATACCATTGTGTGTATGAATTGAATCAAGTTTTAAAGACCTGTATATTGCTATCTTGACGCTTGTAACTCAATTTTGCCGTTATACTTGTTTGCTTCTATAATCTTATTACGTTTTGCTATTTGTACATTAGTTAGTTCTCAATGGTAGTAGAATGTTCTCATAATCAAAAGTGTTGGTATTTTTTTGTGCTCATGTCTGCACGGGGATGCTTATAATGATTAAACATGTACCCTTTCCACCTCTAATGGATTTGGGAAGATGATCATTTGTTCTTATATGTATGTTTTACATGAAGACTTCTAGTGGCTGTTGTTGTCCTCTTATCTCACTACCTATTCAAAATTTGCTTGTTTAGTCTCGGAGTGAATAAATGGATTCATGTATCTGCTGAATACACTTTTTTCATTAACTATATGATGATCTTTTATGTTTTGCTGAATTTGAGTATTATCAAATTACAACTTGCATTAGCTCAATTTAATAGCCCAACATGTCATCTTCAGCTAGTCAGTATCCATTTGTTGAAGAGTCAAACTCATTAACTTTTATGCAAGATGTTGATGACATTGATATGACTATTGATACGACTATAGATACTGATCAAGCTCGTATAGAGGAAATGGCTAATATTCCTAAAGAAGAAGTAGCTATTGATGGAACTGACTAACAGGGTAATATGGGTGAGGTTTCTGATAGAGCAGTTGATAAAAACAAAAAGGCTGTGAGATCCAGAATTTGGACAGCATTTACAAAAGCTACAGATGTGAAAGAGTTGATGTAAGTCAAATGCAATTTTTGTGGTTTAAGTTACTTTTGGCAGAAGAGTGGAACCACATCACATCTTCACTGCCATATGAGTAGCTGTATTAAAAGGAAGCTCCATCTAAAAAAGCAAAGGCTTCATAATTTTCAACCCAGTGATACAAACGTTAGTATTAACCCTAAACCTTAAACCCTATGATCCCATCGAGATAAGGGAAGCCATTTGTAATTGGGTGTTGATACATGAGCATCCATTCTCAGTTGTAGATGAGGAAGGGTTTAAATTTATGATGAAAGTTGCAATCCCCCAATTTGAAAAAATTGCCCATGCTACTTTGAAAAGCGAATGCATGAAGATATATGAGCATGAAAAGAAAAAGTTGAAGGTCATGCTAAGGAAATTTTCAAAAATTAGTTTGACAACAGACTTATGGAAGTCAAAGAACCAAAAAAATTGGGTATATGGTTATCATTGCCCATTTTGTAGACTTTGAGTGGAAGTTGAATTAATGGGTGTTGAATTTTGTTCATATTCTTTCTGTACATACAAGTGATTCCATTTTAGATACAATTTTGAAGTGTTTGAAGGAGTGGGGTATTGAGAACAAAGTTTATACCATTTTAGTTGATAATGCTTCAGTAAATGATTCTGCCATAAAAAATTTGAAAGAAAATTTTAAAGCAAATAAGAAGTTGTTGTTTGGTGGAAAATTGTTTCATGTGCAGTGTTGTGCACATATTCTAAATCTGATTGTCCAAAATGGTTTGGCCATGATAAAATTTTCCATTCAGGATGTGAGGGATAGTATTTCTTTCATTAATCATAGTGAAGCAAGGTTGAAGAGCTTTTCTGAAGTTGTTCAACAATTACAACTACTAGCTCGAAAGCTTGTTCTTGATTACAGAACTTATTGGAATTCAACATATGAAATGTTGGCTTGTGCTTACAAGTTCAAAAATGTGTTTCCAAAATTCCAACTGAAGGAACCTCATTATTGTTCTTGCCCAACAAAAGAGGATTGGAATTGGATTGAGATCATTTTTGAAATCTTGGAGGTTTTCTCCAATGTCATAAATATCATATCTGGAAGTGTCTGTCCAACATTAAACTTGTTTCTTTGTGAAACTTATAAAGTGAAACAACTTTTGGATGCTCGAAAAAATGATGAGAATAGCTTTTGTAAAGGAAATGGCTACCCAGATGAAGAAGAAATTTGACAAATATTGGGGAAAGTGTAATATACTTATGGCTATTTCTGCCATTTTGGACCCAAGAGTGAAGATGAGGGCTGTGGACAATTGTTTTCCTAAAATATACTCTTAAGCAGAAGCACTAGCTAACATTGAAAAGGTGAAGAATGTTTTGTATGAGCTTATACTGAGTATGCAGAAATGCATAAGGGGAATGATCAAAGACATGAAGTAGCTACTTTTTCTCAATCTTCTATGACTTCTATTTCTTTGGGGTCGGGCTTTAGGGAAATCAAAGAATATGTGAAGCAGTTGGAGACAGAGGAGCCCCAAAATACTGATATGGACTTGTATTTTTTAGATAGATTTCATATTTGTGCTAAAAGGTTAGATGATTTATTTAATGTATTGGAGTGGTGGAAGGGAAATCCAAGCAAATATTGAGATTTTTCAAAGATGGCATGTGATATTTTGGCAATTCTAATAACTACGGTAGCTTCTAAGGCATCTTTTAATGCTAGAAGTTGAGTGATTGACTTATATCGTGCATCACTTTCAATTGAGACCGTGCAAGCATTACTTTGTGGAGGGGATTGGCTTAGCAACCTCCATGGTGTGAAGATGAAAAACAAAGTAAGTGTTTGAACCACAATTCTTTACAATTATGTTGTTTGAGTTTCTTATAACTTTATAATTTTTTCAGGGGGTGAAACAACCAATTGTAATCAATCTATCAATCTAAAATGCGATGTTGGTTATTTTGTAAGTGATATCTGATAGGTGACTTTTAGTATTTTCCCATGTTCTAATGCCATATTGAGGTGGTGTTAACCAAAGGTTTTTTTTGCATTTGATTGGAAATGGTAGCTGCACTAGGTTTTGGGTGAATTTCTAGATGGTGGAAGGAATTTTGTAGGTACGTTTTCCAAAAATATATGCTCCTATTGTCAAAAAAAAAATTAAGTCTAGTGTGCAACTTTAGTTTGTTGTTTATTGATGTCTGGTGTTGGAATATTTAGCTGTCAGGGAGACTATTGAATTGGTGAAACGTCTGTATAGTAGTATTTCATTTGGCATCCCTGTACAATTTGGCACATCAAGTGTCAGTGGTTTGCTTTACTTTGATATATTTGTTTCTGGGAAAATATTCAACTACAGCAGCATATGTGGCTTACAATTGTTATATGTTTCTTCCAAATCTACTAAAATTATGGGTTAACTATGGAAGTGATCTAATTTCATCATACCATATTTTGTTCTACCATGATTTGCATAAACTCATGATTTTTTGTAACTGTACTTTGTCCTTCTCAAATCTTCTATAAAAACTAATGATTTCTACTAGTTATCATGATTTATGGCTACCATTATGGGTATTCACTTAACATGAAGGAGATTCAGATGCCATTACTGGCTAGACATGAAATGAAGAGGGCTAAGCTTTACTATCTTGGAGTAAACTTGAAAAATTTGAATTGACTTGTTAATTTGAAGGATTCATGAACTTCTTTGTTTATTGTTCATTGAACTTGGATTATGCTTAGTTAACTTTATGTTCAATTGGACTAAATTATGTAAGTTGTATGATCTTTTTTGGTTTTCGTTTGTTATGAAAACTTTAACATGCTTCTCAAATCGAACTCGATTTGAGCATATCGAGCTATCAAGCCAAATTTGAACTTTTCAAGCCGAGCTTCGAGCCCATTTTTTTGAGCTCGTCAAACTCGAGCCGAGCTTCGAGCCTACGGGTGTTTGGGCTCGGCTCAGCTCATTTCCACTCTTTAACTTGGCTCACCACATTCGAGAATCCTAACCTTGGAATAAGAAGGAAAGATGAACTTGCTTCACCATTTTTGTGTTGGGTTTCGGGAGCCAAACAGCGCAGCGGAATTTAACCGAAACCCTCCAGGATCCAAGTGAAACGGGGTAAACCGGGTGTTCGAAAATTTCATACCTAATTTTCGGTTGAGATCTCTCACTCAACTGTAGAGTTGAATCACAAAACCTGAACAGTTGACGTGTTCAGGCTCTCTTTGGTATCCACACGAGCCTCTCGGGATCACCACGCTTCCACCACGTCCCGGCAGATGCGTTTCTCTTGCGCTCGCAGTGCTAGCTTGCGTCCTCCAAGGAATTGCAAGAGAAGAGTGCGGCTGTCCTTTTGGGAGGCTAGGGCAAGGAGACCTGCGAATTTCTCACTTAAAAGTTGTATTTATAGTGAGACTCAACTTCCAGGCCTAATGGGTTTCAAAGCCCTAATCCAATTAGGATTTAATTTCGGGCTTAATAATGGCTCAACTCCTTGGCCCATTATTAATACGAAATTAAAGTGAAACCATAACCCAAATAATTAGCCCATGCACTCTAATGATCCAAATAGCTCTACGTGTGCGACCCAATAGGCTCTTGCCATGTTGGCAATGATCATAAATCACATTTATGATCATAAGCAATGAGCGGTGTCTAGCAACACATCATTGCTACCCAAGTGACAAGATTGTTGGTGAATCGACTAAACCTTTATGATCATCACCGATATATGCCATTGTCCCTTTGTCCAAGATATCAAGACTAAGCACGAGACATGGAATGTGTCACTCTCGTATAGCCCAATCTTTGGTTTCTTGATTACCGAGTAGACTAACTTAAACTAATGACATTGATATCATATATCAACTCATCGGAGCATGGCCATGCATTTTCAAAGTCTCACTCTATCAAGGGGCCCAAAGATATCACTTCCGTTACATAGGAGGGACAAATCCCATCTTGATCATACAAATCCCTCCGCATGATATGTGACATACCCAATGACCTCCTTCAAGTTCACTCAGTTACGAGCAACAAAGGAAAGTATCAAAGTATGTGACTCACATGTAGGGAACCTTGATGATCTTAGGTCGAAGGACTACATATACCATGATCACTATGAGAATCACTTATGACACTCATATAACGATCCACGAAGTGTTCTCATGGTGGGTCGGTCCAGTACACAAGTTCTCCAACTTGTACCCATATGTAGACTACATATCTCATATTAGTCTCCACATATGCTAGTCATTATGTATTATTGCAACCCGCTCCACAATAATACTGGACTAGGGACATTTAAGAATATCATTATTCTAAGGTTACAATTATGTTTATTACGTTACGCAGAAACAAAACAACAAACATAATTGCTGGATTAATGCCTCAATAAAATATCATGACTCAATGTGCAAAAATACAATCATCTCATGACTGGCTTTTTGGGCACAACACTAACATTTTGCACCTTCTCCGGGGTGGTGCAGCTCAAATCAGCATCAAGAGAGGACCAACTCTCTTCGGTAATACCAACTTCGGCACTCCGAGCCTCCATCCTAAGACCCTAAGAAACTAACTCGGACTAGGAATAGGGTGGTAGGGAGAAAAGAGTGACTTTGGAAAGAATACCTATCTATGAAATTACTGGAGAAGCTCGCAAACCATGAAGAAAACTGCCAAAAATCACTCCACCTTAAGAACCGCTGCTAAGAAAAAAAACAAGAAATTTGTAAAAGAGAGAAGAAGTAGGGAACACAAATGAGAAGTAAGGAACTTTTAAGGCAGAGGGAGCATTATATAGCCCAAAGAAGGCAAACGAAAGGGTGCCATAATGACCTTCTACAGGCGAAGAGACATACCCGATGTAACAGGCAGGAAAACTAACCAATTATCTGGTGACACATGTCATCTAATGCACAAAATGAGGGCATGCCTCTTGATCTGTCAAGTTTATATGACGCACCAATTGAGACAACAGACCTACTTCTTCTCAAAGGTGAAATGATCTTTGGGAAACGCACACCTTACAGATGGTGGGAAATAAAGATCCTTTGAGGAAAAAATAGCTCCGCCCCACTGAAGGTCTAAACTTCACTAAAATTAGAGTTTGAGAAAGACCCTAGGCTTCCCGAAACATAAATTCACCAAAGAAAGATTCCACCTTTGGCTTTAAGCAACTCATGAATGCTGAAGGCGTAATGTCAATGGTTCGACCTTGGACAAATCAGTCTTCACCAAAAGAAATAAATTTTAGACTAAAAGAGTAGCCTTGGTTGGACAAGGGTGTAACTTCAACATTATGCATTCGGCTAATTGAAAGAACCGAAGATACCACTTCATTTCTTTCGAAGGAGGCATGTGATGGCTGAAGGGCTGTCACCCACTGGACCTTCGAATTAGTGGACCTGACACTACCCTTGTGACCTGCCTCGAAAGAAGGATCAACACCACCCTTAGATGTTAGCACAGTTGACCTTGGAAACAGTGAATCACCACCCTTGGGTATTAGCTTAACTAACCTGGAAGACGGAAGTCTATCACCCTTAGTAGAAGAGGTCTTTCCCGAACATGGTTTATGCCTCTAATAGGCTTCCTCCAGCCACCTTCAGAGAAGACTTTACTTCTAAAGGGGTCCTCAAGTCCTCGAAGGGTTCTAATGAAAAATGACAAACAAATAGTGGCAAGACCACTAATAAGGAACCTCCACATGCCCCCAGCCTTCTGCCTGGGTGTAACTGCCTGCAAATAGGTAAATGCACCTCTCTTGAGCTATGGATCAAACATGAGAAAATATGGGCAACCACGTGTACCAATATGCTTGACTGACAAAAATGGCCTTTTCCCCAGAAGCCTCCTATAAATCCTTGGGAGGCTCCCATGTAATATGACTTACGGGAGCCCTTCCTTTCTACTTTATACTCTCGGCAACTTCTTTCTCGCATACTAACTTGGGCGTCGGAGGTCCCTCTCGGAAGAACACTCTGGGGAGCCTCTAACTTACATTCTTCAAGTGTTGCAGACTTTACTCAAGCGAAGCATCCCTGGGGGACCACCATGTTTTATACTAAAGATGTTCTCGAGCATCAATTATATACTAAGATCCACCCTTAGCTTTCCACCCAAGCAACCTAGCTTTAAGTGGTAAGCCACACTTTCCCTGCACGTACTTAACTTTAAAAGCTGAAATGATAACACTTTGGTCAGATTAACTTAAATTATAAGCATTTATTAACAACAAGGTTCATACTTAGATAGTAACTTCAAACAAATAAAACATACCACTAACAGTTACCCCTTACCAACTGTAAGCCTGACTAGTCCTTTAAATGCTTGTAAAACAGTTAATGTGTGAGTACTCAGTAAGCGATTTAGCACTTGCAAGGAAAATTTATGCAAGCATGCAAAACAATATATACATAAACAAACAAACCAAGCAATTAAACAACACAACAAACAATAAGTACAAGCAACTAATAAACAATAAGAATAATGCAATGTAATGTATAGATGGATGAGTGAATGTAGATGTATGTTCACTTAGGACATCCTTACATCTGAAGGTATTCTTAACTGCTATGAGCTCATAAGGTTGGGGTCCTTGGATACTGGCCCTTATATCCGATGCTAACACTTTATTAAAACCCATGAAGTCCTCTTTATGAGCGCCTTTAGTAAGTTGTCGCTTACTTGACATTGCCCACCTTTTATGGGTTACTTAGAGGAAGTCATCACTTACTCACTTTTTACCCGTAACTTCTCTTTACTTGTTGTGCTGGATAATTTAACTTAATGTTGAAACTTCACCAAGTTCCCTTGAACTCAACTTAAGCAACTTAGTGGATTTGCTTACAGAGTTCGTCAACTTGGTCGGAACCTCTTAGGTACCATTCGATGCTTGGAGCTACCTGGCATTTATCCCTGGGCCATCAAGGGTCCCAAACCCTTCTTAGTTCCATCTCCATTGCCAAAGGTTCATGACCTTACCCCTTGTCTAGTGAAGGACTCAAACAATACTCGGTCCCTCCTTAGTACTATACTTGTGATTTAAGGTATCTAACTTGTCTACTTTTCCTTAGCCCTCTTAACCACCCACTTATTGATACATAATTAAATCTTAGAATAACTTATAAGCTTTGTTAGGATGCAACCTAAGCCTTAGGGATTGATTTGGGGCACTCCAAAATAAGTTGGCACAATTAAGCACAATGCTATAACATTGCATATTGTTGTGTGACAGCATCGTCATTTTATGGAAGTTGCTGGAAATGGTGCAATGGTGCCAACATAGCTTGTGCTATTGCACTACCTTTGCAAGCTACCAAATTTAACATGATGCAATCACACCAACTTTTTAGGTGCAATTGGACCAACTATGCAACTACATTTTCCCTTTCATTTCATGGCCAAACTTGCCTTCAAACCAATTCCAATCAACTCTTAGCTCATTCAAACTTACTCCTAAATATTTTAATACTTATAATACATCAATTTATCATGCAAAAACTTAAATCCCTTACCTCAAATCCAAGTTAAGCAAGATCCAAAGCAAGCCACACATATAAGCACCATGTTGTACAATGGAGGTTCCTTTAAGTTTGTAACCATTTATTAAGCTTAAAACTGAACTAATAGAAGAAAACAAGCTTACCTTAGGGTTTATACCCAAAACTTGCAAACCAAGCTCAAATGCACCAATTCCATAAAAAATGAGCTAAAGGCTCATTGTGATGGCTCTAGTACCTTCAAATTTCCTGAAACTTTAGCTAATTAGAGAGGAATGAAGGTGGAGGGAAATGGAGATGAAGGAGCTACAAAAATTGGAATGAAGAATATGATGAATAGTGCTTGATTGTCTAAAAGAAATATCTCCACTAACCCTAACTATAACTTTGACTTACTTTCCTCCATTTTCCAAGCAAGCTTTAATTTACTTCATTTTTTGGTTCTCATTAGCCAACTAACTTTAGGTCCCATAGGTGAAAAATTATTTTCCTTACCCATAAATGTCAGACATGCAACTTGCATAAGAGATGGGCTATGAATCTTATGTGAATTTGATGAAAAAAAATGAAGTGAAGAGGTAATGGAAGTCATGAAACACAAGGAGAAAAGAAACATACAAAACTAAGTACTCATAATGTGCCCCCAAAAACATTCTAAGGACATCAGTGGAAGATGAGAGAAAAGTGCTTTATTCCTGAACCAAAAATGAATGTGGTCCCATGATGGGTCTTGAAAGGAAGACTCATTATTTGAGAAAATATTTTAAATAACCTAAGAGTATTAAGAGAAAACCAAGAAGGGCTACAAGGGGGCTCTTAGGCACCCCCTTGTGTGCATTCATGTGAACTTAAGGGCTCTAAAGCCTAAAACTCTAAGGAGGATTGTGTGGAATCAATGAATAAGGCTAAAATACAAGTGATGGCATCCATATGAGGCCAAGAAAGAGGAAGAAAACATGAGAAAAAATAAGGGCACTCTAGGGTGCACTAGAAGACCCTTAGGTGCACCTTTGTATGCAACCATGGACAAGTGAAGGCTTTAAGGCCTAATGTCTTGAAAAGAATTACATGAGGTTGGTGCTTATCACTAAAATGAGAATAAAGGCTACAATGTGGGCTATGATAAGGTGAAAAGCACAAGCTACATATGGAAACACCCTAAAGAACATTAATGAGATCTTAGAAGTACTCTAAGTGTACCTATGTTCAATTCAAAGTTTAAGGGCCTAATTGGCTGAATTAATACTTGAAGCGAATGTTCAATATGTGATACCAAGAAAGCTAGGTGGGATAAAAATATATCCAAAATGATTTGGGTGATTAAAAGGAAGTTAGATGAAGGACTAGTTGAAGTTCTTGGCTGCCAAGTCCATTTGGCCACCGTTTAGACTTGCATTCTTCAAGGCAACTTCAATGTAGCTTCTTAGCTAGTTCTTAGCACCTATATGACCTCAGAAATCCTAGGCAAATACCTACTTATGTACCAAGACACATACAAAACCAGAAGAAACTATCAAAGAAAAAACCAAAGCTAAGCATGGTGGAGAAGGTGCTCTTAGGGGGTTGATGTTTTCTAATTTCCTAATCCTTGTTATTTCATCCTCTACAACCTAGAAAAACCTCTAGCTAAGAATCCTAAAGCCACTAAAAATAAAGAAGGCAAAGAAGAACAAAAAAGGTAAAACTGAGACATGGTGATGTGAAGCTAGTTCATGATGGTGCCTATGTTACATGGTGTATAATCAAAATTCCTTGATGCCATCCTAGCCATAGATAAGGACCCATTTGAAGCTTCTTATCCTATATTTTAAAGGGGAAATGTTGCCCTAAGGGATGGATAAGGCTGAAGGAACCTAGAGGCTATGTAATGGGCTATGTGTGCATTAAGCACTATAGTAAGCTAGCTAGTTTGCTTTCTACAAGTATGGGGTTTTTGTTCAAGTTTGGTCAAGATTGATAGATCACATGGAGCTCTATGTTAATTGAACCTAATCAAATTGATGACATGAAGAAATTGAAAGGAAATCATGCTTTCTATGTTAAGGAAACTGTGTGTATGTGGTGTTTGTGTGTGTGTTTGTGTGCTTCTTTATTTGTATGCAAGTGCTAACCCTTGATTTTTATATATAAGCATCATGTATTATCTTGTCCATGTTGTTTTTGGTGTCTTATTTGTCTTTGGATGTAGGTTATTAAGTAAAATTGGAGGTTTATATGTATAGCAATGTTATAAACATTGTGAAGGCACTAGGTGCTGAATTTGGGTTCTTATTGAGTACCTATGTACTCATGCTTTCTTTTTCTCATTTCAGGTAAGGAAGTGCAAGAGTGAAGGGCTAAAGAACCTCTATGAGAGGTCTATGTACAGAGATGCATGCTCTAGATTCATGGCTTATGAAAAAGGAAGTATGGAAAAGTTCATAAGATTGAACTAATGGTTGTGTTATGTGTGTTGGTTTGTAGGCCCTCATGGCTACTATAGGACTTGCTGTGTTGGGATACATCCTAGTATGGGTTAAAGCTAGAAGAGTAATAAGGCAGCTATGGCCTAAGTATCAAGTGAAAGTAGAGGTCAAAGTGACTGTGGGCTTAAAGATAGTTTAAGCCTGGCTATATATCACGCATAAGCCCTTAGTGGACTCAACTTTTGTTGTACGTAACTTTGGGCCATGTAGTCCCCATTTGTCAAATTTTGGCCTGTAAATATTTGTGTCTAGCTAATGGCAAGAGGACTTAGAGCAGAATATGGCCTGTGCCTTGTTTGTACTTAATGGGCTTAGGTAAGCCTTAAGGCACTAAGCATGGCATGATAGGAGGAAGGCATGCATTGTTTGTAACCTAGTATGTATGCATGTATGCTTGAATGTCTGTATGTCTTGGAGGACACAGAATACACACATAAGTCACCTAACCTCCTTAAACCCCATATGCACTCACAAGATCCTTTAAGTAAATTCAACTGGTTGAAATTCAATCAATTGGGTGAATTAAGGAAAACCCATTAGATCTTCAAAAGCTTGAGATTCCCACCTAAATAAACAAAAGTTGGGGTTTAGAATCTTAGGAGTCAGAACCTAATTCATTATATGAAAATCAACTAAGTAAATAAGAACAACTGGTTGATTCCGAACCTCTTGAAAGATTTAGGGCAAGGGTGAATTGGTTCCTGGCACTAGCCCTTTTATCTCTTTTCCATAAGAGGCACAATAGTCCAAAATTCTTCATTAGTGCATTTTGGTCCCTAAACTCTCATTCTTGGTTCCAATGGTTAGAGTAACTTATGGCTTCAAATTATTTGATAAAAATTACTTACATGAGCTTAATTTCAATAAAATTATGGCTATGCCACTCACTTAGGTTAAAATTACCATTTTACCCATTTTTCCCTTTGGTGCCATTTTACACTTAGGAACTCAATACAACCTTACTTCTCTTGTTTTTCTTGTTTAACACAAAACTAACTTGAGGCATACAAATAAGCAAACTTAAATTAAAGTTACTTACCTAGTCAAAATAAGCCATTAACTAGTAAGGTCATTGCATCCCCCCCTCTTTAAAAAATTTGGTCCCCTAAATTCTGACTTAAACTAGCACAACACTTGGAGCTTAGTTATCTCACATCCCTCTCAATCCTTACTCATGGTCTTATCCTTACTATGGTTACCCATTGCCTCTTAATCATGAGCATATTTCATATTCTTAGCTTTTCGACTTACTAGCCAAGGATTTACTTAGGGTATTCTTTAATGGACCTCTCCTTGGAGACATTACTTATTGTAGGGTTCTGGGAGCCAAACAAGCACAACGGAATATAACCAAAACCCTCTAGGATCCAAGTGAAACGGGGTAAAGCGAGTGTTCAAAATTTTTATACCTAATTCGGTTGAGGTTTTTCACCCAACTGTTGAGTCGAATCATAAAACTCTGAACAATTGACATCTTCAAGCTCTCTACAGTATCCACACGAGCATTTCAAGATCACCATGCCTCCACCATGTCCCAACAGATGCATTTCTCTTGCGCCCACAGTGCTAGCTTGCGTCCTCCCACGAATGGAAAAAAAAGAGTGCTGCTGGAACTTTTGGGAGGCTAGGGCAAAAGCTACAAATTTCTCACGATATGATGTATTTATAGTGAGACTCAACTTCCAAGCCTAATGGGTTTCGAAGCCCTAATCCAATTAGGCTTTAATTTCGGGCTTAATAATGGCTCAACTTTTGGGCCAATTATTAATATGAAATTATCATGAAACCATAACTTAAATAAATTAGCCCATACACTCAAATAATCCAAATAGGCTTTATGTGTGCGACCTAATAGGCTTTTACCATGTTGGCAATAATCATAAATCACATTTATGATCATAAGCAATGAGCGGTGTCTAGCAACACATCATTGCTACCCAAGTGACAAGATTGTCGATGATTCAACTAAACCTTTATTATCATTATCCATCTATGTCATTGCCCCTTTGTCCAAGATATCAAGACTAAGCATGAGACATGGAATGTCTCACTCTTGTATAGCCCGATCTTTGGTTTCATGATTATCGAGTAGACTAACTTCAATTGATCACATTGATATAGTATATCAACTCATCCGAGCATGGCCATGCATTTTCTTAGTCTCACTCAATCAAGGGGCCCGAAGATATCATTCCCGTTACATAGGAGGGACAAATCCCATCTTGATCATACAAAACCCTTTGCATGATAAGTGACGTACCCAATGACCTCTTTCAAGTTTACTCAGTTACGAGCAACAAATGGAAGTATCAATGCCATTCACATGTAAGGAACCTTGATGACCTTAGGTCAAAGAACTACATATACCATGATCACTATGAGAATTACTTATGACACTCATATAACGATCCATGTAGCGTTCTCATGGTGGGTCAGTCCAGTACACAAGTTTTCCAACTTGTACCCATATTTAGACTACATATCTCATATTAGTCTCCATATATGCTAGTAGTTATGTATTATTGTAACTCACTCCACAATAATACTAGACCGGGTACATTTAAGAATACTATTATTCTAAGGTTGTAATTATGTTTATTATGTTACACAGAAACATAACAACAAATATAATTACTGGATTAATGCCTCAATAAAATATCATGACTAAATGTGCAAAATACAATCATCTCATGATTGGCTTTTAGGCATAACACTAACACTTTTGGTGGACACTTTGCTTTGGTTCAGAAGGCACTTCCCCATACTCCCAGTTTCTACTTTTGCCTATGTAACTTAGAGCTGCATTGTTCTGCTTTGGCCAGTCTTTTTCGATTGGTACTTTTAGGAGTACTTAGCCTGCCAATTTAAATCTTTTCTCTTAGTCGGTGATAGCCAAAGTGTTATCGCCCCGAACACCTAAGGAGGGAGCCAAACACCTGAGGCACGCGACCTCGGCAAGCCGCCAATACCAACCTCGGGAAACTACCGCATCGTCACCATCGGGAGGGCGACCAAGTCAGCTTCGGGGAGAAGTGCCAGCCACCTTCTGCAGGTGAAAGTCCCCTGAAGGGCTAACTTCGGAGCCAGGGATGCCCCGAGGTACCACTGCAACTCCGGGAAAAGGTCCCTCTCTCCGAAGTGAGATATCAACCAATGGGACCTCGGAGGTATGGCAGGAGCCATCAAGGAGCCTCTGACATTACGCCTGTATACCCTACACGCCGTCCTCGCAGGCACTCTGACGCATTGCCACTGCCTACGTCCTATCATGAAGGGCTATGATTATCGCAGCTCATGGCTAGAGGAGCCTGCAGGCGGCTGGGGGCCCCCCACGCCCAGAAGTACGGATGGTGTTTGTCCATACACGTGCTGCAATCTGAAGGGCTCACCCGCTCTTATATATACCAGGGGAATGGTCACAGGTAGGGGGCTCTCTCTCTCTCCTCTCTCCGCTCGGGTACTTGCTACTCTTTCTCTTTCCACCCCTCCAAAAGCACTGACTTGGGTGTCGGAGGCTCCTCCCTGGAAATTCACTCCGGGGACCTCCAAACCCCTGTTTTTTGAGTGTTTCAGGCTAGTCCTCCTGAGGAATCCCCCTTTCGGACCTCTCTCTCATACTGGGAGTCCTTCTCGGCCTCACCGTGCCTGCCACATGAAGATGCTGCCGGCCATCACAGGTAATCCACACAGGGCACCTTCTTTTAGAGCTCACCTACACCTCCGGAAGCTCCTGCTGCATTCTCCACAACACACGATGGAGATACTGATGGCCCCCATCGCCATCATTTGGCGTCATCTGTGGGAACTCACTCCCAAGTCGCCGTTGTTAAAAACTCGGCGTTCTAAGGACAAAGGACTTTCGAGGTCCCCGTCCGAGCCAAAGGTACAACCGATAACTGAATGATTGCAGCAGGGACTTCCGTGCTCGAGGACGAACGTCCTCTGACTACTACCATAGGCTTCCTGCGCGAGTTCTCACGCCCTGTCGTGGCTGGAGTGACGCAGCAGTTAGACTGAAGATGGTTGCAGCTAAGTTCGGGCCGAAGGCCCTCCTGACCAGTACCTTGTCGGGAGAAGGATCCCACGTCAACTCACGGAAGTTCGGAAGGAGAGATCAACGAAGATGAGTCCTCGACGGGAAACATACCCTTTAGAACGCAACCTGCGGAAGAAGCAGGGTCAAAACGACCCCGAGCTCCCCATCGAAGGAGTTCTGCACCCAAAGAAAAGTTGCCAACTCTTCGGCAACAAGGACATATGCCCATTACCCAAAAAAGCCATCTACGCCTTGCTATTTGCAGGAAGAAGGCTATGACTCTACTTCCAAGGTCACGCTACCACTGTCCAGAGTAACTCGCCCCTGGGCGACGTCATGAAAAAGGTCGAGCATTTAGGGGAAAGATCATCAAAAGGGTGCATCGAGCTCGGAGAATATTGCAGCATGTACAAGCCTAGAAGGGCAATGAAAGCCTAGGCATTGGCAGACTTCGTTGCCGAAATCCCAGGAGTAGAAAATGCTGAAACCAACGAGGGAAGCCGAGCAAAGGTAGATCTAGAATGGAAACTCCGTGGAACCCCAAGTGCAGAACATCAGGGTGCTTGAGTAGCCCTTCGGGAGCCCGAGCGCAGAGAGGTCACCGGAGCAATCAAACATGGTTTCCAAAGTGCTTGGCCATCCGAGCATGGCAACGCTGAGTATAGCTGATGACCTAAGGCCTCATCGTTGTGAGTCATGATGACTGTTGAGGAGACTTCTAGGAGGAAGAGCGCCTGGAAGGTGGATCGCCCCAAGGAGAGTGCCTGAAAAGCTGGTAAACAGGGTTAGGAGGCCCCCGGAGTGTTTTTCCGGGGGGGGAGCCTCCAACGCCCAAGTCAGTGGTGGCCGGAAGAAGGAGAAAGTCACTAGCTCAAAGAGAAAGGCAGAAAAGTCTCGCCTGGTATTTTCTCAGGGTGTGGGAGCTGTATATCCGGCCTGCCAACCTCCTGTCAAGTATTTATTTCCTGTATATATAGGAATACCTAGCCCGTTCAGATCATGACACGTGTGCGGTCGGATGCTCCTGAACGTCTGGGCGTAGGGGACAGATAGTTGGTAACTAGATGGCCTCGAGCCTTGTGCTGAGACGGGCCATGATATGATTCTGATGGCGTCTGCGCGTCAGGGCGACTTTTTACGTCTGTGGTGGGACGTGTCAGAGGCTTCCTTAAATGCTTCCTTAAATGCGCCTGCCGTACTCCCGAGGTCCCTGGGCGAGGTCGTCCTCTAGTTCGGACAGAGCCTCTTCGGGAAGCCTACCCTCAGTTCGGGGGTTCCCAGTTCCAGGGGGTTCCGCCTTCGCGGATATCATATTCGGGCAGCAATGTCTGGTGCCACTTTTCCGAAGGCGCGTTGTTCACAACCTTGGGGGGCGAATGGAGTCCTCAAGTTTTACTGGCGTGCCGAGGCTCGGAGCTCTCAGGCTATCTCCCGAGGTGCATGATTCCACCTATTCCCGGGAAGCGCCAGTTCTTCTGGCCGTTGTTGTGGCAGGGTCTTCGGCCAGATTGAGGCGACAGCCTTTGGCTATCACATGCCCCCCTCTGGAAAGCCGAAGTGAAGACTTCGGTTTGCATCTCTTTCCGAGGTTGCCATTGGGAGTCTTGTTGGGAAGCATAACCTGTTCCGAGGTCGCACCTTTTGCCCGAGGGTCTGGGCTGTTCGGCCTTGGCCTATTCTTTGGTGTCTCCGAGGCAAAGCCTGTACCGAAGATACACCTCTTGCCCAAAAGTCATGGGCTGTTCAGCCATAGCCTGTCTCTTGGTGTCCTCGAGGTGGCCTGCTTTTTATTTCTGCAGGTCTGATGGCCAAGCGTGTCAGACTGAGCGGCGCGTCTCCATTTCTCAGGGATGTCAAACGACGTGTCCCAATCAGGAGGCGTGTCCCGGTTTTCCAGGCACGTTTGGGGAGGCACGTCTCCCATTTCTGCGCAGCGGTTGACACGTGGCTTCTTGCCATTGGAGGAGAGGCGCGTCATTTACAGAGGGCGCGCCTTTTCGGGTGCAGCGGGCAGTTACGGCGACGGTTCGCCTCCGATGGGTACTTATGATGTTCTTTCGGTTACCCACCTTTGGCCTATAAATAGCCCATTCCATCATAAGTCCCACTTACTGTTTTTCTGCTCTTTTTCTGCTCTGCCCTCTGTTCTTGCGTTTTATCTTGCTTTCTGTGGCGGAGCTTCTTTAATCAGAGCTTTTTCCTACCAACTTTCATGACGGCGTCCTCAGGCAAATCTTTTGGTGGGTTTTGATTTCCAGAGTACTTGATTCCTCTGTTTTTCTGAGTTTTTCTGGAAAACTGTTGTTTTTTTCCAAACTCGTCTTCTGAGTTTTTTCTGGAAACTATTTTCTTTTCCATCTCAAACTTTTTTTCATGTCTGCGATGCCTGTTCCCGAGAGCTGGAAACCTCTTCTGGCCCATCCTTGCTGTACCACCCCCGAAAAACTAGAGAGGTGGAAGAAAAAATTCTTTCTTCCATCTTACGCTGTGACCAGACTGCCTCGTTCTAGCCATTTTGCTTTTTCAAACCGTGGCGACGAGGTTACCGTCTTCCGAGCCCAACTGAAGGCCGGACTTCGGTATCCTCCCCCGAAGGTGGTTTGCGAGTTCTGCCAATTCCATGGCATTGCTGTGAACCAGCTTCCCCCGAATGCGTACTGCTACTTTAACGCCTACCTCTGCATGTGTGGCGTGTTCGGGATAGAGCCCCACTTCATCATTTTCATGCAGTACTACAAGCTCTATGTGGTCCCGAAGGGTGGCTTCTATTTCCTGCTGCCTCGGGGATCTGGGAGCAAAAAATTCACCTTCACCTTCGACACGAAGGATAGCTGGCGGGGGTGGCAGCCTAAGTTCTTTTTCCTCAAGGTGGATAAGAACTGGTCTGATGTCCCGACCAGGTGGGCTCAGGGAGTGCTGAACGCAGACGTCGTTGATCCGAGGATGCTGCTGACCCCACCGTTGGCTTCCGTGTTCGCGGATTTCGACGCCCGCATTCGGGCAGTCGCTGACTGGGCTCCCGAGGTCTCTCCTCGTGCTCTTTACCCCTTTCCTATCAACTGGAGGTTGATGACCGAAGAAGTCCTTCGGGAGCTGAAAGTGGTTAAGGAGCACGTGACTGACCTCAATATGCCCGCTCCCGCCATCGCCGGGAAAGACTCCTGGCTGGTCAAGCTCCTTAAGGGGGAGACTTCTTTCGAAACTTTTGCCGAAAGTGAGTAATCTTCCATCCCTTTATACTTTTTCCTCGGACTTACGCTGATATTTCTTCTCTTTTTCAGATATGGGCGATGGGGCTGCCGCTTATTACAAGGCCCTCTTTTCTGGCCAAGTGGAGAAGGGGGAGCAGACAAAGAAGGCGGCTTCCCGAAGAAGGAAGACGACAGGGGCGGGACCCTCGATGAAGCGAGCTAGGAAGGCTCTCCAGCCTTCTCAGCCAGAGCTTTTGGAAGAAGAAGCTGGCGAAGACGCTGGTCTTGTTGAAATTCCACCGGCCGAGGTCCCTGCTACTTCCGCCGAGGTGCCTCCTCTCGACCTCGAGGCCCCCAGAAACACTGTAGTGGTAGAAGTACCCACCGCCGAGGAGCGGTACCGGCAGAAGGGTAAGGGTCTTTCTTCCGAGGGGCCCGAGGATCCCGAGGACACTGTCTCCGAGGTTCCTCCAGGTATGCCTTTAGGCGAAGTTCAGCTCCTTTTCCTTTCACGAATTTTTCCCCTGCTCCTAACTTCCTTCTCACTTTCAGGGGAGCCTCTTACTGCTGGCTGGAGGGCCATTCATGAGAGGAAACGGGCCCTGCGCGATGCCACAATCCCTGAGGGGAAGATCCCCTTGGAGCCCTTTTGGACAATCACGGAGGATATGAACTTGTTCTCCGATGATTGTCCGAAGATGACAAAAGAGATTTGGAAGGGCATGACCACTGACGCCTCCTTCCGGGCCATTGCGGCGGCTCACCCGGGGGATAATACCCTCGCCGCAAAAGTCACCGAGCATGCTGCTCAGGTATAGTCTTTACACTTTTTTCCTCAATTTTCTAAGTGTTTAGACTTGTACTAACCTGGACTTTTGCCTTGCCGTAGCTGCTGGAGTACGCTGGTTATCTCCGAGTTCGGGTGGCCAGACAGGCTGCCTCCAAGGATGCGACTTCGCGGGAACTCAGTGAAGCGAAGGCTTCGCTTGCGAAGGTGATCGCCAGCAACCAGCAGCTGACAGCGGATTGTTCTCAGCAACTTGCTGCCGTTCGGGAGGAGTTCTCGAAGAAAAGAGAAGAACTTGAAAAGGACTCCTCCCGGAAGATTGCCGACCTCGGCGACCAAGTAAAGGGGCTGCTCGCCGCCAACGAAGATCTTGTCAAGGACAAGGCTGTTTCCGACAGTCTTGCGTCGAGGTTGACGGACGAGAACACTGCTCTTCAAGCCGAGGTCGAGGCTCTGAAGAAGGAGTCCAGAGAGACGCTGGGGATAAGCGAGCTTGAAGAGGAGGTTGCTGAGCTGAGGGACGAGGTCAATGTCCTTGGCGTTCAAAAACGTACTTCTGATGACATGGCCAAGGTCGCCTTTCAGGACGGCTTTTGCCTCGCTCGGCACCAGGTGCTGCAGAGGTTCCCAGATTTGGACCTCTCTTTTCTGGAGGGCCTAAATATTCCTGAGGGACCTCGGTGGCAGTGGTCCAAGGTCGAGCATCTGAAGCTTCCTGGTCTTCGTCCGCCCGGGTCTCCCTAGTTTGTTTTAGGGCTCCTCTTATTTTTCTCCTTCGTGCTCCTTCTTTGGACACTTCTTTTGTAAGGCAGCATTTGCTCTAAATGAACAATCTTTTCGGCTAAGTCCTTTCTTGCAAGTTTCTTCATTTCCACTGTCCCGAACACGTTTGCTTCAAGAGACTTTCGGAAAACCTGCAACCAAAGAAACTTTTTACCTTCCTTTGTCCCGAGCGTGCTCGCTCAAGAGATTTTCTGGAAAGTTTGTAAAAATTTGGCTAAGTCTTTTGCAGGCTTTTTGTTTCCTTTTATCCCGAACATGTTCGCTCAAGGGCCTTCGGAAAACCTTCAGCCAAATTTTTCTATCTTCCTATTGTCCCGAGCATATTTGCTCAAGGGACTTAGGAAAATTTTCAAGAGATTGTTCATTCCCTTTTTCCCGAGCACGCTTGCTCAAGGGTGTTCGGAAATTACCTCTGCTTTTGTTTTGGTGTGTACTTTTGCGAGATTCTTGCTTTCCCTTTTTCCCGAGCATGTTCGCTCAAGGGTGTTCGGAAAATTTTCTCTGCACTGATTATGCCGAGTACTTTTGCAAGTTTCTTGTTTCCCATTTTTCCCGAGCATAGTGGCTCAACGGACTTCGGGAAGTCATATCTGCTTTTTTCGTGGCGAGCACCTTCGCGGAATATTGTCCTGGACAATTTGGTATACTTAAAAATTTTCTCAAGACCATTCTTCTCCGGACCATCCTGTACTTAGAATATTTTTTGTACAATATATTTCTTCCGCTCAACCTTAGGCGTAGAATTTTTTCAGGGCGTCTGAATGCCAAGTGTTTTTCAATTCTACGCCTTCGGCGTCGCCAAGCTTGTACACGCCTTTTCGTACTTCGGCGAGAACCAGATAAGGTCCTTCCCAATTTGCGCGAAGTACTCCGTGAGATGGCCTTCGGGGTGCAAAGTCGGCCTTTCGGAGAACGAGGTCTCCTTTTTTGATTTCTTTTGGCCTGGCTTTTAAGTTGATAGCCACGGCCACTCTTTGCTAGAAAGCTTTTCTTCTCAGCTCGGCTATTTCTCTGTGTTCGGCCACAAGGTCGAGCTTAGTTCTCAGACCGAGGTCGTTTCCGCCTTCATCAAATACTTGCACCCGTATTGAAGGCTGAACTATCTCTATTGGGATAATGGCCTCTGTTCCGAAGACGAGTGAGAAGGGAGTTTCCCCTGTGGCTCTTCGTGGCATCGTTCGGTAGCTCCACAATACACTTTGGAGTTCTCCTGGCCATTTCCCCTTGGCTTCCTCAAGTCTCTTTTTCAGGCCATCTTTTATGGTCCTGTTTGATACTTCCACCTGCCCATTGCTTTGGGGGTGAGCTACTGGGGCGAAGTGCATCTTTATTCCGAGGTCGCTGATGAATTCCTGGAATCCTTTGTCTATGAACTGGGATCCATTATCAGCTACTAGTACCCTCGGTATGCCAAATCTGCATACGATGTTTTTCCATACGAACCTCTGCACTTCTTTTGCCGAGATAGTTGCTAGTGGTTCTGCCTCTACCCACTTTGAGAAATAGTCCACTGCTACCACGCAGAATTTCACGCCTCCGGGCGCTGTGGGGAGTGGCCCAATGAGGTCTATACCCCAGACTGCGAAGGGCCAAGGATAGTCTGCCGACGTTACCATTTCCGAGGGTATCTTCTGGATTTTTGCATGTCTCTGGCAACTACCGCACTTCTGGACGAACTGCCTTGCGTCCTTTCTCAGGGTAGGCCAGAAGTATCCTTGGCGGAGTATCACTGCTGCAAGGGCATCAGTTCCAATGTGCGAGCCGCACATGCCTTCGTGGACTTCTTCGAGGACCATCTCAGTATCCTCTTCGCCCACACATCTCTGCAGCGGATTTGCATATCCTTGCCGATATAACTCTTCACCAATCAAGAAGAATCTTCTGGCGCGTCTTCGCAGTCTTGCAGCATTGCCGGCGTCTTCGGGAAGCTAATTCTCTGCGAGGTTTCTCTTTATGGGGTCCTTCCACCCCATTTCCGAGGTCGTTACGCTTAGCACGGAGATGCTTGGATGGTCTAGCACCTCGGTGTATGTTTTGGACTTCGCTAAGCAATCTGCCTCAGTGTTATTCCGCCGGGGTACATTTTCGATCCGCACGGCGTCAAACTCTTGGATGAGTTTTGTTACCAGCTCGTGGTATCTTGCCAAGATTGGGTCCTTCGCCCCATAATCCCCTGCCGTCTGCCGAACTACCAGCTGGGAATCGCTGTGAGCCTTTAAGTTTCTCACGCCAATCTTTCTGGCCAAGCGTAATCCCGCTATGAGGGCTTCATACTCAGCCACATTATTGGTGACGTTGAAGCTGAACTTGATAGCCTTCATCACCTCTAGGCCTTCGGGTCCTCTGATAACTATTCCAGCTCCCTGGTGTTCGGACCCCGAGGCTCCGTCAACATGCAAGGTCCATTCTGGCTCACCTTCTTTCGGATCTGAGTGGTTCTCCTCAGTGGTGGGTATTTCGGCGATAAAATCTGCCAATGCTTGGGCTTTTATGGCCTTCCGAGGCTCATACGTGATTTCGTGTTCGCCAAGCTCTATGCACCACTTGGAGAGCCTTCCCGAATGATCAACTCTCTTCATAACATCCCGTAGTGGTAGACTACTTCGGACGATGATGGGGTGAGCCTGGAAATATGGTCGCAGTCTTCTTCCTGCAAGCACCAAGGCGTATATAGCTTTTTGAAGCAAAGGGTACCTGACTTCGGCGCCATGCAGGGACTTGCTGACGTAGTAGACCAGCCATTGTTTCGGCCCTTCTTCTTTTATCAGGACCGAGCTCACGGCCTTTTCTGTGACGGCGAGGTACAGTACGAGGGATTCTCCCTCCTGAGGTTGTCGCAGAGTCGGCAGGCTGGCCAGGTAGACTTTGAGTTCTTCCCAGGCCTTTTGGCAATCTTCATCCCAGGGATGATTGTTTCTTCCGAGGTCGCCTTCCATCTTTGCTGCCTTTGTGAGGACTTTGAAGAAAGGTCTACACCTATCTCCGTACCTGGAAATAAACCTGCTCAAAGAGGTTATTCTTCCGGTTAGTCTCTGCACGTCTTTGACTGTGGCAGGAGTTCAGAACTCAAGCAGAGCCTTAATCTTCTCAGGATTGGCGTCGATGCCTCTTTCGGATACCATGTACCCAAGGAATTTTCCCGACGTCACCCCGAAGATACACTTCTCGGGGTTAAGGCGAATCCCAAAGGCTCTGAGCTTTTGGAAGGTTTCCTCCAAATCTGCAACGTGGTAGCTGGGCAGCTTGCTTTTTACTATCATATCATCAACATATACTTCCATGTTTCTCCCCATTTGGTCTTTAAAGACCTTGTTCATCAGTCTCTGGTAGGTGGCTCCTGCATTTTTGAGCCCGAAGGGCATTCTGATATAGCAGTACGTTCCTCCCTCGGTGATGAAGGCAGTTTTCTCTTCATCTTCGGGGTCCATCCTTATCTGATGGTAGCCGCTGAAGGCATCTAGGAAGCTCAGGAGCCCGTATTCGGCCGTTGAATCTACCAGTTGATCTATTGGCGGGAGGGGAAATGAGTCTTTCGGGCAAGCATCATTCAAGTTTCTGAAATCAATGCACATCCGGAGTTTGCTGCTACCTTCTTTTGTGGCAATGACCACGTTGCTTAGCCATTCGGGGTATTTTACCTCCCTGATAACTTCAGCATCCAATAGGCGCTGGACTTCGGTTTTCACGAAGTTGCTTTTGTGGGCTGAGATGCTTCGTTTCTTTTGCCTGATAGGTTTTGCTTCCGGGCTTACTTTGAGGCTGTGCTGTATTATGCCAGGGTTCACTCCTGGCATGTCTTTCGGCGAGTAGGCAAACAGATCTTTATTTTTTAGCAGAAAGGATACAAGATTTTCCTTATAACCTTTGGCCAAGCTCTTCCCTATTCGGGTAGATTGTCCTGGGACAAGATCTACTACTTCCGTTTCTGCTTCTGCGGGATCTCCTTTTTTGCCTTTCTCCTGCGCCTTTGCCTCCACCGTTTGTGTAGAGCTGTTTGCCGGAGCCTTTCATGTTTTTACAAACACCTTTCTTACCTCGGCTTGGTCGATGAAGACCTCTGCATCTCCATCCTTGGTGGCGAATGTGACAGTCAAGTACTTCACATCGGGGCGAATGTGCAGGTTCCCCTGAGTCTGCCTTCCAAGGATGGCGTTGTACGAAGACGGGACGTCCATGACGATGAATCTTGCCATTGTGGACGCGTACAACTCAGCTGCTCCGTCTACCGAAGTGCCTTTCATCATCAAAGGGAGGTCGATCCATCCGAGGACGGGTAGTTCGGATGGCCCAACGCCGAAGGTGGGCGTGGTGACAGGTTTCAGCTCGCTGCTGGAGATGCCCAAGCTCGGCAGTAAGTGCGAGAATAGGACGTCAGCATTTGAGCCATCATCAAGCAACACTCTCTTGACGTCCCAGTTCCCTATTCTCGCCATTATCAGCAGCGGGTCGTCGTGGGGGAAGACGACAGTGGAGCCATCTTTGCGAGCCAATTTCTTTGATGGACTTTGATACTCCATAACCGCAATTTCTCTGGCCTTCCACTTTCTTTCCGAGGATGGGAGCCCCGTGGTGATGCTTTGGATGACCCCTACTGGAGGTGGAAGGCGCCTATTTGGACTTCTGTTTCTCCGCCTGTCGGAGTCATAGTCCTCGTTTTCGGCCCTCTCTTCCTCCTCTTTTCTGCCCTTTGGGGAGGGCATCCGCAGGTACTTGCGAAGTTGGCCCTGTTTGATCAGCGACTCTATGTACTTCTTCAGCTGGAAGCAGTCTTCGGTGTCATGACCGTGGTCGCGATGAAACTGGCAGAACTTCTTGGCATTCTTCTTATTATCGGCGGCCATGGCCTTTGGCCGCCGAATCTGCGTCCCTTGCCTTTCCAGCGCCATGAGAATGTTGGTCCGTGTCGTGCTCAAGGGTGTGAAACTTTGAGGTTTCTTTCCTCGCATTCGCCGTGGTCGACCTGTATGTTCAGAAAGATGCCGAGCTTGCTGGCTGGACCCTTCGGCGCGGTGATGATCAGACTTCGGCCCCGCCATCCTCAATTCCTCGGCTGTCATGTGCTGCTCTGCCGTTCAGTAAAATTCTCCGAGGGTCTCCGGGGGGTCCTTTGAGAACTCGTAGAACAGCTGTGAGTCACGCCGAAGGCCCCGTGTCATAGCGAGGATGCGGATTTCGGGCCGGAAGTCCGGGACGCTGAGTGCTTCCCTGTTGAATCGTTCGACATAGTCTCGGATCGTCTCTCCGTTTCTCTGCTCTATGTCGAACATCTGTACAGGCATTTTGGCCGTCGGCCTGCTCCCAATGAACTGCTGGGTAAAGGCTGTGGACAACTCCTGAAACTCAGTGATAGTCCCTGGGGGCAACGAATTGTACCATGCTGTTGCTGGGCCCGTGAGGGTGACTTCAAAGCATTTGCACATGGTAGCGTCATCAGCTCCGTGCATTATCATGCTCCGCCTGTACTTCGTCAGATGGGCCTGTGGATCAGTCCGGCCATCATAGATCTCCAGCCTAGGCACTCTGAAGTCGCCTGGCATAGCTGCCTCAACGACGGTGTGAATAAACGGGGAGCCATCTTCGCATAATGCCCCCGACAGCCTGTCCCAAACGGGTTTTCTGGTCACTTGCTTCTCCACTCTGTCCAGCCGTGCCAATATCCTTTCCATAAGCGCAGTGGCGCTAGGACCATTTTCGCGGGAGGGAGATCGACGGCGCCTTTTCGGGGAGCGAGTTCGGCGCGGAGGGGTCAGGGCCCTCGCCTCGGGCGACGAACTGCTTCGCTGTGAGACTCTCGGTCGCTTGGACCCGGTTTGTCCCACAGGCCGTTTCCCGAGGGCTATATCTTCTGTGGATGATTCTCCGCGAGGATCTCCACTTTCTGAACTGCGGTGTGTAGACTTGGGGCTTCTCTCCCGAGGGCGTGTTGATGAGGAGGGTTTCTGGGCCTGTGACTGCTGTGGCCATCTTCGGTCGATCTGCTGAGTCATCTCAGCAACGACCGAGCGCTGAAAGTCCCTCAAGAAGCTCGTGGTGATTACCAGAGGGCGGTCCTCCTCGGGCGTAGAAGTCTCTGGGAGTGTCTGCTCAGCAGCCGGTTGTATCTCAGGCGCGGACGAGGACCTTGGGAGTCCCTTGTCCTTAGAACGCCGAGTCTCAACGACCGCAATCTGCGAGCGGTTACCCACAGACGGCGCCAAATGATGACCTAAGGCCTCATCGTTGTGAGTCATGATGACTGTTGAGGAGACTTCTAGGAGGAAGAGCGCCTGGAAGGTGGATCGCCCCAAGGAGAGTGCCTGAAAAGCTGGTAAACAGGGTTAGGAGGCCCCCGGAGTGTTTTTCCGGGGGGGAGCCTCCGACGCCCAAGTCAGTGGTGGCCGGAAGAAGGAGAAAGTCACTTGCTCAAAGAGAAAGGCAGAAAAGTCTCGCCTGGTATTTTCTCAGGGTGTGGGAGCTGTATATCCGGCCTGCCAACCTCCTGTCAAGTATTTATTTCCTGTATATATAGGAATACCTAGCCCGTTCAGATCATGACACGTGTGTGGTCGGATGCTCCTGAACGTCTGGGCGTAGGGGACAGATAGTTGGTAACTAGATGGCCTCGAGCCTTGTGCTGAGACGGGCCATGATATGATTCTGATGGCGTCTGCGCGTCAGGGCGACTTTTTACGTCTGTGGTGGGACGTGTCAGAGGCTTCCTTAAATGCGCCTGCCGTACTCCCGAGGTCCCTGGGCGAGGTCGTCCTCTAGTTCGGACAGAGCCTCTTCGGGAAGCCTACCCTCAGTTCGGGGGTTCCCAGTTCCAGGGGGTTCCGCCTTCGCGGATATCATATTCGGGCAGCAATGTCTGGTGCCACTTTTCCGAAGGCGCGTTGTTCACAACCTTGGGGGGCGAATGGAGTCCTCAAGTTTTACTGGCGTGCCGAGGCTCGGAGCTCTCAGGCTATCTCCCGAGGTGCATGATTCCACCTATTCCCGGGAAGCGCCAGTTCTTCTGGCCGTTGTTGTGGCAGGGTCTTCGGCCAGATTGAGGCGACAGCCTTTGGCTATCAATAGCAACCTCGGACAAAGGGTAGAAAGACCCTGCAAAGAGGTATCTCGCAACCAAAGAGTCCCGAAAATCCTCATGAAGTGGCGAAAAATGCAAAGATATTCCGGACGATGTCCTCTAATTGAGGAGGAATTATAGCGGCAGGGGTACGCAAGTCCGCTACAAAGATGTACCGGTAAAAAGGGTGCAGGACAATTCACCCAGAAGGTGTGAAAACTTGCCAGAGACACACCAGACCCAAAGGCTTGTTGGGTTTCGGGAGCCAAACAGCGCAGCGGAATTTAACCGAAACCCTCCAGGATCCAAGTGAAACGGGGTAAACCGGGTGTTCAAAAATTTCATACCTAATTTTCGGTTGAGATCTCTCACTCAACTGTAGAGTCGAATCACAAAACCTGAACAGTTGACGTGTTCAGGCTCTCTATGGTATCCACACGAGCCTCTCGGGATCACCACGCTTCCACCACGTCCCGGCAGATGCGTTTCTCTTGCGCTCGCAGTGCTAGCTTGCGTCCTCCAAGGAATTGCAAGAGAAGAGTGCGGCTGTCCTTTTGGGAGGCTAGGGCAAGGAGACCTGCGAATTTCTCACTTAAAAGTTGTATTTATAGTGAGACTCAACTTCCAGGCCTAATGGGTTTCAAAGCCCTAATCCAATTAGGATTTAATTTCGGGCTTAATAATGGCTCAACTCCTTGGCCCATTATTAATACGAAATTAAAGTGAAACCATAACCCAAATAATTAGCCCATGCACTCTAATGATCCAAATAGCTCTATGTGTGCGACCCAATAGGCTCTTGCCATGTTGGCAATGATCATAAATCACATTTGTGATCATAAGCAATGAGCGGTGTCTAGCAACACATCATTGCTACCCAAGTGACAAGATTGTCGGTGAATCGACTAAACCTTTATGATCATCACCGATATATGCCATTGTCCCTTTGTCCAAGATATCAAGACTAAGCACGAGACATGGAATGTGTCACTCTCGCATAGCCCAATCTTTGGTTTCTTGATTACCGAGTAGACTAACTTAAACTGATGACATTGATATCATATATCAACTCATCGGAGCATGGCCATGCATTTTCTAAGTCTCACTCTATCAGGGGGCCCAAAGATATCACTCCCGTTACATAGGAGGGACAAATCCCATCTTGATCATACAAATCCCTCGGCATGATATGTGACATACCCAATGACCTCCTTCAAGTTCACTCAGTTACGAGCAACAAAGGAAAGTATCAAAGTATGTGACTCACTTGTAGGGAACCTTGATGATCTTAGGTCGAAGGACTACATATACTATGATCAATTTGAGAATCACTTATGACACTCATATAATGATCCATGAAGTGTTCTCATGGTGGGTCGGTCCAGTACACAAGTTCTCCAACTTGTACCCATATGTAGACTACATATCTCATATTAGTCTCCACATATGCTAGTCATTATGTATTATTGCAACCCGCTCCACAATAATACTATACTAGGGACGTTTAAGAATATCATTATTCTAGGGATACAATTATGTTTATTACGTTACGCAGAAACAAAACAACAAAAAAAATTGCTGGATTAATGCCTCAATAAAATATCATGACTCAATTTGCAAAAATACAATCATCTCATGACTGGCTTTTTGGGCACAACACTAACAAGGCTGCCTTCGGAGTGGATAACCCCAGAAGATTACCTTTGCCCTTGGCAGTATGGGGCATAGACCTCACTGGGCAACTCCTGCTAACACCCGAAGGAGTGAAGTTCTGCGTAGTAGCAGCAGACTACTTCAATAAGTGGGTGGAGGTAGAGCCCCTGGCAACTATTCCGGCAAAAGATATACAAAAGTTCATCTGGAAGAATAGGATATGTAGATTTGGCATACTGACGGTGATAATGGCCGATAATGGTTCCCAGTCTATGGATGAGAGACTTCAAAAATTCATCACCGACTTCGGAATAAAATTGCACTTCGGCCCACTAGCTCAGCCCCGGAGCAACAGACAAGTGGGGGTAGCCAACAGAATCATGAAAGAGGGACTACAAAAGAGGTTGGGGGAAGCAAAGGGAAAAGACCAGGAAAACTTCCTACTGTACTGCGGAGTTATCACACAACTCCCCGAGGGGCCACGGGGGAGACATCTTTCTCACTTCTCTCCAGTACAAAGGCCATTATCCCCATCAGAGTAGTACAGCCATCAGTTAGAATACAGGTGTTCGGCGAAAGAGGAAATGACCTCGGGTTGAGGGCTATGCTCAACCTAGTTGACGAACACTGAGAAATGGCCGAGCTCAGAAGAAAGGCCTTTCAGCAAAAGGTGGCCATAAGTGCAAACCTGCATGATAGGCCAAAAGGAATAACAGAAGAAGACCTCATCCTCCGAAAGGCCGAGTCTGAACCCCCAAAACCATCCAATCAGGTACTTCGTCCAAACGGGAAGGGGCCTTATTTGGTCCTAGACGAGGTCCGAAAAGGAGTATACAAGCTTGGCGACGCCGAAGGAGGAAAACTGGAAAATGCATGGCACTCAGATGCCTTAAAGAAATTCTATACTTAGAATTTTAGATGAGAAATTGTACGAGAGAGAAATTTCTCTAAGTACAAAAGTTTTCCCATATCTGAAAGTACTCGCTGAACAAAGCTGAAAGCACACACTCCCGAAAGTATTGTTTTCCTTCCAAAGATGACTGGGTTATACGCCCAAAAAAGGGTGAAGTCCATTGACTCCCGAAAGTCCTATTTTCCTTCCAAGGATGACTGGGTTATACGCCCAAAAAAGGGTGAAGTCCATTGACTCCTAAAAGTCCAATTTTCCTTTCAAAGACGGTTGGGTTATATGCCCAAAAAAGGTGAAGTCTATTGAGTACGGCCGACAAAGATAGGCTAAAACTTGCCTAACTAAACTTTAGAAACAAAGAGAGATTACCCGAAGGCTGGCCAATGAAACAAGCAAAATGTACCTTTTCGAAGTCCCTTGACCAAAAGTGGTCGGGACAACAGGGAAAAATTGCTCAAAAGACTTAACCAAATTATGAAGGAAAATTCATTGAAGAAGGTCTTAGTACAAGGAGAAGGTTGCAAGAAGAAAAATACAAAGAACAAGAAGAAGGCAAAGGCCCTAGAATATCTAAGGGACCCCGGCGTCATGGGAAGCTCCGGCTCCTGTGTCTTTGGCCGTCGCCTTCGGTGTCGGAGGAAGGGCAAATGGCAAGTTGAGGAACTCAACTTTCGACCAAGTCCACCGAGGACCCTCGCGAATATCCAGGGCAGCCAAGAAGGAAGGATCGAGGTCTGGATATTTCTTCAGAAATTGGTGACGAGCTAGGCAGAAGCCGTCCTGAAAGGCAACCTTCGTCGCTTGGACGGCTTTGTCTTTTTCTATGTCCAATTCGTCCGCCTCATTCTGAAGATCCGAAACCTCCTTCTAAAGATTGGTGACCTCCTTCTCCAGCTCCTTTATCTTCTTCTTCTTCTCTGAATCCTTCTTCAGCGAGTCGACCTTGGCTTGAAGTTCGGCTTTGTCAGCAAAAGCCTTTGTCAGGATAGCAGCTTCTTCTTCTTTCTCCTTCTGAATGGCGTCGTTGGCCAAAGTTAAGATCACAACCTTCTCACCAAGGTCGGACATCTTCTTGGAGAAGTCCTTCAAGAGATCCTCTTGGCCCTTCAAGAACTCCTCCCGAAGCTGGGCAACCTTTTGCTTGGCTATACGGCTCAACTCGGTGTTTGTCACAACCGAGTTAGCGCAGAAGACCTTGGCCTTCTCCAATTTATCTTCGGCCCAAGCTCGGACCGAAGACTGCTTTGCCGCCCAAGCTCGAAGGTACCCACTGTACCCCAGGAGTTGCAAAGAAAAAAGAGAAGGTACTTAGTAAAAGTAACACAAGGAAAAGCCAAAACACTTAGGCAAAAAAGTGGGAGGAAAAATGAAGGAGCCTGAAGAATTACCTGAGCGGCATGCTCGGAAACTCTAGTGGCAAAGGAATCCTCGGAGGCACACTCCTCGGCAACTGCCTTGAAGGAAGCCTGAGTGAGTACACCCCTCACCATCTGGGGAGCCATTTCCCGGCAATCCTCGGAGAACAGATTCATGTCCTCCGTGAAAGACCAGAACGACTCCCTCGGAACTTTGTCTTTTGGGACGTGGGAATCCCGAAGAGCCCGCATTCGAGCATGCTCAACCATCCAAGCGGAGGGTGCCAAGTTCTCTACAGAATAGAAAACATGCGTGTCATCAGGCAAAACTCCTTGACTGAAAAAGCCATGAAATTGCGAAAATCAAAAAGGAGATAAGAGACAAACCTGGCGCAACCTCAGCAACGTCATCGTCGGAGTCCCGGACCTCTTCCACGTCAGCAGGGACATGTTTTCCTTTGTCCCTTCATCATTTTTCCAACTCCTCGGAAAAGGGACTCCCTGCCAAAGAGCCCAAAAGATCCACTGATGTGGCGGGACTCAGAGAAGCAGTAACAGTGACCACCTCGGCAGGAACCTCTGCGGGAGTTTCAGGTTCAGCGAGAGTTGCAACCTTGGTGGAAGTTGCAATGACACCACCAACCTCCGTGGAAGTTGCAATGACACCACCAACCTCCGTGGAAGTTGCAATGACACCTCTGACCTCCGCCACATCCTCCGAGGATGGAAGAAGGATATCGTTCTTTGCCTTCTTGGCCGAAGAAGGTCCGCTCCCAGTAGTCTTGCGCCTCTTGGAGACGCCTTTCTTCGTTTGCTCTCCCTTCTCAGCCTGACCAAGGAAGAAAGACTTGTAGTAGGCAGCAGACTCGTCGCCCATCTCTGAAAAAGAGGGAAAACACCAATGTGAGTCCAAACAGGCACTTATGCTGAAAACTTTGAAAGGAAACTTACTTTCAAAAAAGGCTTCATAAGTGAGCTCGCTTCGAATGAGCTTCACTAGCCAAGACTCCTTCCCCTCGATAGCAGGAATTGGCATGCCAAGATCCGTCTTATGCTCCTTAACCACCCCCAACTCCCGAAGGACCTCATCGGTCATAAGCCTCCAATTGATGGGGAAGGGGTAGAGGGAGCGTGAAGGGACCTCGGCATCCCAGTCGGTGACAGCCCGGATACATCTGTCGAAATCCTCAAACCTCGCCGCCAACTCGGGAGTTAGCAACTTCTTGGGATCCACAACATCCGTCTCCAGGTTTCCCCGAGCCCACTTAGTCGGGACATGCGACCAGGCCTCCGCCACTTTTAGGAAGAAGAACTTCCTTTGCCACCCTCGCCAGCTATCCTTGGTAGCAAAGGTGAACATAAATTTTTTGCTCCCAGATCCCCGAGGTACCATGAAATAAAAGCCACCCTTCAGGACCGGATAGAGCTTATAATACTGCATGAACAGGATAAAATGGGGTTCTACCCCGAAGGCCCCGCACATGCAGAGAAAGGCATTGAAATAGCAGTACGAGTTGGGAGGAAGCTGATTTACGGCTATGCCATGAAATTGGCAAAAGTCGCAAATCATCCTCACTGGAGGATACCGAAGTCCGGCCTTCAGTTGGGCTCAGAAAATGGTAACCTCGTCATCCCGATTCATAAAGCTAAAATGACCGAGGTGGGGTATCCTCGTGGTGGCATAGGAGGGAAGAAAAAATTTGGTTGTCCACTTCTCTAATTTTTCAGAAGTGGAGCAACAAGGGTGATGTTGGGCTTCGGGAGCTAAACAGCGCAACAGAATTTAACCGAAACCCTCCAGGATCCAAGTGAAACGGGGTAATCCGGGTGTTCGAAAATTTTCATACCAAATTTTCGGTTGAGATCTCTCACTCAACTGTAGAGTCGAATCACAAAACCTGAACAGTTGACGTGTTCAAGCTCTCTATGGTATCCACATGAGCCTCTTGGGATCACCACACTTCCACCACATCCCGGCAGATACGTTTCTCTTGCACTCGCAGTGCTAGCTTGCGTCCTCCAAGGAATTGCAAGAGAAGAGTGTGGCTGTCCTTTTTGGAGGCTAGGGCAAGGAGACTTGCGAATTTCTCACTTAAAAGTTGTATTTATAGTGAGACTCAACTTCCAAGCCTAATGGGTTTCAAAGCCCTAATCCAATTAGGACTTAATTTCGGGCTTAATAATGGCTCAACTCCTTGGCCCATTATTAATACGAAATTAAAGTGAAACCATAACCCAAATAATTAGCCCATGCACTCTAATGATCCAAATAGCTCTATGTGTGCGACCCAATAGGCTCTTGCCATGTTGGCAATGATCATAAATCACATTTATGATCATAAGCAATGAGAGGTGTCTAGCAACACATCATTGCTACCCAAGTGACAAATTGTCGGTGAATCGACTAAACCTTTATGATCATCACCGATATATGCCATTGTCCCTTTGTCCAAGATATCAAGACTAAGCATGAGACATGGAATGTGTCACTCTCGTATAGCCCAATCTTTGGTTCCTTGATTATCGAGTAGACCAACTTAAACTGATGACATTGATATCGTATATCAACTCATCGGAGCATGGCCATGCATTTTCTAAGTCTCACTCTATCAAGGGCCCGAAGATATCACTCCCGTTACATAGGAGGGACAAATCCCATCTTGATCATACAAATCCCTCCGCATGATATGTGACATACCCAATGACCTCCTTCAAGTTCACTCAGTTACGAGCAACAAAGGAAAGTATCAAAGTATGTGACTCACATGTAGGGAACCTTAATGATCTTAGGTCGAAGGACTACATATACCACGATCACTATGAGAATCACTTATGACACTCATATAACGATCCATGAAGTGTTCTCATGGTGGGTCGGTACAGTACACAAGTTCTCCAACTTGTACCCATATGTAGACTACATATCTCATATTAGTCTCCACATATGCCAGTCATTATGTATTATTGCAACCCACTCCACAATAATACAAGACTAGGGACGTTTAAGAATGTCATTATTCTAGGGTTACAATTATGTTTATTACGTTACGCAGAAACAAAACAACAAACAAAATTGCTAGATTAATGCATCAATAAAATATCATGACTCAATGTACAAAAATACAATCATCTCATGATTGGCTTTTTGAGCACAACACTAACAAGTGAGACATAAAAGATTGCTAGCTCTCGGGAATAGCCAAAGACATGGTTGGTCAAAAAAGAGACTTCGGAAAAAAGGAAAATGACTTCGGGAAGCTAAAAGAAAAGTAGAAACCGAAGGAAGAACCCACCAAAAGTCTTGCCGAAATCAGGATTCCTGAACACCGTCGTGCAAGATACCGGGAATCGCTCTGCCGCAAAAACCGTCACCGGAAAAAGGAAAAAGGCAAGAAAAGACGCAAGAGAAAATGAGAGCAAAGTAAGAGCGAAGAAAAACAAATGAGGAGAATGACAGGAGGAGGCTTATATAGATCGAGAAAGGGAAGCCGAAAGGGCGTCATAATTGCTGCGCGAAGGTGAAACGTTACCGTAATTGCCCCTCGTGCGTGAAAAGACGTACCCATCCCAACCAGCACCTGCCACGTGTCGCCTGTCACGAGAAACTAGTACACGTTCTCCGACATCTTCAAAACTTGGGTGCATCGCCCCAGACTGACACGCCTAGTTTCAAAACATGACGGTCCACTAACCCATGGTAGAAAAAAGTAAAGAGGTTGGGGATCTTGAGGACACCAAAGGACAGACAGGTGACACCTGTCCGAACAAACCATGCCCCCATTTGGCGAAAAGCCTCCCTTGCGAAACGGAACACCCCAAGTACTGAAAAGCACCCACAAAAGGACCACTAGCCGAAGTCTCCACTCCGACTTCCCTATGGGGGTCATGTGATAGCCAAAATGCTATCGCCCCGAACACCTAAGGACCCCGGAACGGAGGGAGCCAAACACCTGAGGCACGCGACCTCGACAGTCCGCCAATACCAACCTCGGGAAACTACCACATCGCCTCCATCGAGAGGGTGACCGAGTCAGCTTCGGGGAGAAGTGCCAGCCACCTTCTGCAGGTGAAAGTCCCCCGAAGGGCTAACTTCGGAGCCAAGGATGCCCCGAGGTACCACTACGACTCCGGGAAAAGGTCCCTCACTCCGAAGTGAGACATCAACAAATGGGACCTCGGAGGTATGGCAGGAGCCATCAAGGAGCCTCTGACATTACGCATGTACACCCTACACGTCATCCTCACAGGCACTCTGATGCATCGCCATTGCCTACGTCCTGTCATGAAGGGCTATCATTATCGCAGCTCGTGGCTCAAGGAGCCTGCAGGCGGCTAGGGGCCCCCCACGCCCAGAAGTACGGATGGTGTTCGTCCATACATGTGCTCCAATCTGAAGGGCTCACCCTCTCCTATATATACCAAGGGAATGGTCATAGGCAGGGGTGCTCTTTCTCTCTCCTCTCTCCGCTCGAGTACTTGCTACTCTTTCTCTTTCCAGCCCTCCCAAAGCACTGACTTGGGCGTCGGAGGCTCCTCCCAGGAAATTCACTCCGGGGACCTCCTAACCCCTGTTTTCTGAGTGTTTCAGGCCAGTCCTCTTGAGGAATCCCCCTTTCAGACCTTTCTCTCATACCGAGAGTCCTTCTCGGCCTCACCGTGCCTGCCACGCGAAGATGCTGCTGGCCATCACAGGTAATCCACACAGGGCACCTTCTTTCAGAGCTTGCCTACACCTCTGGAAGCTCCTCCTGCATTCTCCATGACACACGATGGAGATACTGATGGCCTCCATCGCCATCAATAGGACTTTTCTAAACATTACACCATACACAAGCTCTCAAGCCTCACTTAGGTGTTCTTTTAATCACCATCACTTAGTTCTTTTGGTGTAATTTAACTTAGCACCTCTTACACCTGACTTAGGCATTTAAGCTACCTTAGCTGCATCTTAAAATTGTTCCCTTTTAGTGTCATAGGCAAACACTTTTTGTGGTAACTTCTCCTTGGCCTCTTTAGGAAGCTTATCAACATTTACTATCTATATATGTTACATCCCTCCTAGAAAAAAACTCAGTTGAGGGAGGTAAATAATTAAATCTATAGATTGGAACCTTATTTCAATTTCACATAGCAAGAATAAGGAAGTTTACCAAAATTCACTAAGTTCCGAGGAGGTTTAGGCACTAAATAAGGTTCAGAGGTAAAATGGTAATTTTGCCTCCCGAATACTCGGGCCGGGTCCTGAGTGTTAAAAATGAGGTTTTATAACCTAACTTTTAACTTTAACCCAAACGTATTTGAAATAAATAAGAATTGACCAAGAATGATTAAGGTTACCAAAAGAAGTGGGTTTAAGTGTTCCATGTCTAATACTTTGGTGGCTTAGGTTTTAAACTTGGGTTATGAGATGGTAAAGCAGGGGATGGCTGCCATAACCCGAGTTCATCTTTCACACCATCATTTCTTCATCCAATTGAGCCCAAAATCAAGAGTTTTTGATAAAAAGAGAAGCCGCCATAAGTATATAGGCCATTGGAAGCTTATTTCAAGCATAAAATCATGGTTTTGGAGCTTTGAAGCATGTTTCCTCCCAGCCCCTATTTTTGACACAAGGTAATCAATGTGTTCTTGATTGATTTCATGTTTATTAGTTGATTGGGAGCTTGGGCTTTGGTTGGAAGTTAGTAACTTGATGTTTTGTGCCCATATTTGCTTGGAACTTGATTGGACTTTGTAGAACTTGGTTGGTGCAAGAAAGTTGCATAATTCTTGCTTGTTACTTGAAGTTAAGGTAAGGGATTAAGTGTTTCAAGTTTGATTGAAGCTATTTGAGTGTTGATGCTTGATGGAATCAAGTAGTTTCATGAATAGCATTGATTTTGGGCAAGTGTGTTTATGGTGGACTAGGCTTGGAAGTGTGGATTGTGTGATGTTTTGATGCATCATAGGAAGTTTTTTATGGTCTATTTGTGGCCTATTTAAGTTGTTTTACAAGTTTATGGTGAGTTTAGGCATCTATTGTATGCCTTAAACTCACACGAAACCACTAAAGAGGCTTAAGAGGGTGTTTTTGAGGTTCAGGACCCGGGCTCCTGGCACCATAGTGCCCAAGGCACATTTTGCCTCTCCACAAAACACTCCTAGCACCTAGGCCTTTGGTGTCATGTGCTCCTCACACCAAGGCCCCAAAGACACCCCTCCTAGCGCCTAAGCCTAGAAGCCTTTTTCAGCAAATTTTAACTTTTTCAAATGAGATCTGGAGGAAGGTAGGGATGGTCTTAGGGGTGCCTAAGGGTTGTAATGGTACAATGACACTCTAGAACATTCAAAAACTCTTTCATGATCTAGGGGTTTTCTCATAGTTTTAAAAATGGTAAATGCACTTCATGAGAAAACTAGTTATTTATTCACAATAATACACCATTGGATGAGGTGGAAGGTTTAGCACCTTTGAGACCTTAGTTGTGCCTTTGGGTTCAAGGTCTTGATGAGGCAACCTTAGTACACCTAGTGGGTTCTTCAGGACCTAAGAACTTTCAGTCCAACCATAGTGCTCCTGTACAACATAAAGGAGGTTCAACTAGCGGAGAACTTTACTACTTAGGTTCGTAAGCAATGCTTGCTAGTAGACAAGGCTTTGCCTTGTAGTTCAAGGACTAGGTATAAGACAAGTCCCAAGGGACTGAAACTTATGTGCATTAAGTTTAGCCTCATGCTGTACGAGCTCACAGCATATTACATATGGTTATATATGTGTTGTCCTTAGTATCTTTTCTTGCAGGTGAAGACCATTACTGAGAATTATAATTCTCACTCCCTAGTTTATGTTGTGTATATTCTGATGGTGTTAGACCCAATAACCACTGAGGGTTGTCATGGTAGTTTGCTTTTACAAGTACTTAGCTCTGAGAATCATTATGATTCTGGTTTTATTAGCTACTTGTTGGTAAAGCAGCAGTACTAACTATAGTTTTTCTTGGCGATAGTGGCTAGTTGAGCACAGGGAGGACTTTTTGAGGCTGGCCACCAGGATTGCATCTAAGGTAGGAGTTAGATGAAAACATCTCAGTAAGACAACCTTGTGTATAATGTGTGCACTAATTGCCTCTAATGTTTATGGATGGAGTCCTAGACTCTAAGGTTGCTCTTGGGTAAGGGCATTAGTCTACTTTATGTATGAATGCTCCCACATAGTTGTTATATGTAGTAAATTCATATCAATGTTGATTTTGTATGCTTTGGCTTTTTTAGCCTGTTTTCTATTAAAATACTTGACCAATTGAAGGTTTTTATGATTTGCTTTAGCTTAAGTCAAAGCATAAAGAGCATGCATGTTACACTTTCATAAAATGGGAAAATTACAGCATAAGGACCTAAACTTATATGCTTTAATTATCATCATAGTGTATGATTTGTGAAGTGTAAAGCATTCAACATACACCCCCTTAAGTGGCAAAAACAATGATAGCTTGGTCCTTAAGAAAGCATTGGCACATCGCCTAATTTTCAAGTAACCTATGGACTAAATTGTAAGGTTACAAAAGTTGGGTACTCAATTGCACAAATATCTAAAGATGGCTATGGAAAGGACATGGATGGAATTATGAAGAAAGGACATGGATGGAATTAAGGATATTGTTGGGGACCAAAGTGCTTAAGAAAGCAAAGTTGATCATTTATGGCATAATGCCAACTAAGGATCTAAGTGTCCACCGTTTTGTGTAAAAGCTATAATGACCTTTGACAAGGTTCAAGATGGTCAAAAACATCATTTTCCCAACCAAAATAGCTGGATATGATCTGTGCAAGTGTTGGCCAAAGTTTCAAAAATTTGCATATATGCCACCAAGGTCAAAATGACGTATAAATGAAGAAAAATCTTCATTTTCTTGCCATTTCCTCTAAATTTCATCCCCTAGAAACCAAGGGTTCTTCCTTAACCTTCTCCACCATCCTCCATAGCCACCGTACATTAACAAAGCAAGAGGAAGGAAAAGAAAGCAAAGAAGACATCAAAGAGTGCAAGAAAACCTAATTTTGGTTCTATTTGGGTTTTCAAATTTCATAGCAAAAGGTAAGGGTTTTCTAAAGTTTCCTGGATTGTTTACTGTATTTCCAAACATCCATAAAGCTAAGACCATGCTTGGAAGAGAGCAAAAAGCTCAAGGAAGCAAGTATGGGTTAAGGGGAAAGAAGCATGGCAAGGTTTCAGCCTTAGTGTTACCATGCTAAAGATGGCAGAAAGAAAGAAAGGTTTCTAGAGCCCAAGTTACTACTAACTAAGACCTAAAAGACTTGCTATGTTTGTTCGTGCATATGGTTGCCATATTTGTGTGTATGTGTTGTTTTTGTATGTTTTTATGTCTTTGGATTTCAGGTGGTACGTTGCTATGAAAGACTTTACATTGAAAGCTTTTACTAAGATCTTTACAAAGAGCTGACTCCCCTTCCTGTCCATTTTCAAGAACACCTGAAAGAGAATGTTCAAACTAATAGTTCTAGTTTGATTTTTCTTGTGAAAATTTAGCTACATGAACTTAAATATGTCTACCATTAAACTAGAGTGTTTCATGATTTTTAGAGTACATTTGCTAATTTTAGTGTTGGTACTTTCTGCCTTACGCAGCAGCTTCCTTTTGAAGTTTCTGGAGTGCATTGTGTTTGTAAGGCTCTCGAAGAAGCTAGTGTACATTCCCAACTAATCTAGGACATATGTATGATACATCTATGCATTTAAATACACTATAGATGGTGTATGGATGATATATGAAGCAACAAAGTGATGTTTGAGGTTGAATGTTCAATTCTGTCCATTTTGCAACTCATTAGCTGTTCCAAAGAAAATTATGTTTAATGTTTATAGAATGCCTCTAAATTCATGGGAATGAATTTCCCAGGTGTTTAATACATGTAAGAACCTGCCCATGTTGGTTTTGCACCTGGAAATGAAATTTTGTATGGGCAAAATGGTCACAAAGTGACCAGAATTTTGACTCCGCACTTAAAGTTCCATAACTCACTATGTAGAAGGAATATTTTTATGAAATTTTGATCACACCTAGAGCACATACAGAGGATGAATTGGAATTTCAAATTTCTAAATTTGGAGCCTGTAGCCAAAGGTATGACATTCCAAAGTTGGCTAAGTTACTATTCATTTGGTCAGAATTTGGTAACCAAGTTCAAAAATCCATAACTTGGTCCATAGGTGGGATTTTGATGTAAAAAAAAATTGTTGGTTTGATCTAAGTCTCTACTTGATAATGGAACAAAGAAAATAGGGGATTACATGGCTAGAATGATACATTTTATTAGTGGAAGTTACAGGTGCAGTGGCTGGTTACTAGAACTTAACAAGATTACCTAATGTGTGGACGCCAAAACTAAGAATTGTGCTAGTGTTTTCCTTCTTAGCTGCCATAGTGTGCATAAATGTAAATATGTGTGTTATGGTTTGACTAATATACATATATTTGCAGAAAGACCAAGAGGGCCACTTGGGTAATATAGTAAGCATTGTTCTAATGACATACAAAACATGCATACCTCCTGGGAGATTGACACATTAAATATTGTCACTGTTTTTAAGCTCTCAGAGTGGTAACAATGCATCTTGCATATTCTAGGTTAATCAACTAGTATCATGGAGTTTTAATCCTCACATATATATAACTAGCCAATTGCAACCACTGTGAGACTTATTCCACAGGCTTCTTAGGCAGGGCCGAGGGCGGCCATGTCAATATACCTCGTAGTCTAAAGGGCATCTATGAGCTTAACACCCTCTACCTCATTATAAGCACCTTAATCCACATAGACTTCTCATCTTTTGGTTGTCCTAGGACGTGATTTTCACTACTCAAATCTTAATCCTTGACTCCTCTAGGTAATCACTTAACATAGTTAGGGCCTTTGACTATTCACTAGTTACATGGCCATTCATTGGCCCTTAACTCTTAAGGTTATTCCTTAGAGTTATTACCTTACTCAACTTTGACTTTTTTACTCTTTATTACATTAGAGTTATTCCTTAGTCAACAGTGCCTTCTTTGGCAGTTGGGTATTCTTGACCATTATAGCCTTTTCTTAGGTCTCTTTGGATTACTTAAAACCAATCTTTAACACTATTAGTCAATTTTGCTTAAGTGCTTTAAACATCCCACGTTGTCTAACATGTTACTACTGTGACTTTTCAGGCCTTATTTTGTTTACTTGGTCATCTTAGGTGTATACCTGGCATCAAGATTTCTTAGGCTATACGGCCATTCTTAGTTCTCCTTAAGAAGTTCTAAGGATGACATTTACTCTTTTGCAGTCCCTTTTAGTTCTTATACCTAGGTACACTTTTATCCCAAAACTTATGCCAGACCTTTTGGCTTTTCTTAGGAATTTCAGTTCACTTCATTCCAACTTAGCATTCAACATTTGGGGTCTTCATAATTTTCTTGGTCCCTCTTGGAATCCATAGGAGTCTTTCTTAACACCCCAAACCCATTAGGTTAACACAGCCCGAGTGGCACCCATGAGTGCTTTTATCACTTTCTTGCGCTTGAACAAGACTTACAACTCTTACACCCTTTTTGAGGCTGCTTTAATACCTATGCGTTACTTCCTTGTACTTAGGCACATTCTTAAGTCATTGCTTCAAATGCATGTCATGGCCTACAAAACATGCATACTGGGAGATTGACACATTAAATATTGTCACCATATTTAAGCTCTTAGTGTGGTAATAGAAGTTGGTATCAAAGCAAGGTTTGAATATGGTTTATGTGCATATGGCATGTTGCATATAGTTGCATACATATAGCTTAGTTGGGTCAACTGCGAGTGTTAAGTACCTAACATAGAGTATATATTGTGCCCTCCTGATTTTCATGAAACCGGAAAATGGTCGCCACAAGGTGAGGGGATTAGGGACCCCTAAGACCTCCTACTGAGCAAAGGCAGGCCAACAGAAATGGAAAGGGTGTAGAAGAGCAACCAAGGGTTCAGGAAGTAGAAAACCCAGCACCTGAAATGGACGTGCCGCAGGTGTGGGTTGAACTATAAAGAAACCTAGCCCAGATAAATGAAAACTTAGTAAGGCTACTGCAAGCTCAACAACAAGGAGTCCAAGTAGCATAAGCATTACCACAGGAGCAGAACCAGGAAGTTGCTAGGAACAACCAATGAATGCTCCTTCTAATGAAAATGAAGAGAATGAAGACGCTGAAGATGAGGATAGGAGACATCCCAGAGGCAGAAGAATCAGGTCTAAGATTGGCCAAGTATCCAGTGCCAACAACTCAGCTTATGACCATTCCATGAGGGATGAAGCTGAAAGACCTAGTGAGAGGAGAAAAATAAGGAGACATAGAGACTATATGGACTTAGAAGAATCACACAAGTCCAGAAGGCAAAAAACTGAAGATCTTGAGAACTCTGATGATGTCAGATTGTTAGAGAGGTTTCAAGGCCTAAGACCTCCACAATTTGATGGTAGAGCTGGACTAGATAAAAGTATAGAATGGCTAAGATTCATTAAGAAGATGTTCAAGAGGATGCACGTAAACTCCACCAAGAAAGTATCTCTGGCTACCTATAATCTTGTAGGTAGTGCAGAAATGTGGTGGAGAAGTGTTAAAGATAGGCATGCAGCCTAGAGAGGCAGAAGAATAGATCATGAGCTAGAGATGACATGGTTTGAGTTCACAAGGTTGTTCCAAGACCAATATATAAGTGATGCCATCAAAGACCTAAAGCAAGCTGAGTTTGATGCACTGCAACAAGACAACCTCAGTGTTCTGGAATACGAACACAAGTTTAACCAACTTGTGAACTATGCACCACAGTACTATAGGTTGGAAGAACTTACAGCCAATAAGTTTGTTAAAGGCCTGAGACCAAATATCAGGAGAACTGTTAGGCCTTTCAATGCCATTACATATCATGATGTCGTTTAGAAGGCTTTACTGATGGAATAGGAAGAGTATGAAAGTAAATGGTTTCCTAGTGGACCAAGAGAGACCAGCCAAGCTGAAAGACTGTAGAAACCAACGAAAGGTGAGGACACTACGGAGGCTGGAAAACCTAGTATGGAGGGCAAGGCCAGCAGTAAGTTTTTTGGCCCAAGATGTCCTCGATGCAAGAAGTTTCATGGCAAGAGGCCATGTTATTTTAAAACACAGGCATGTCTCAGATGTGGATCTTTGGATCATTGGATGAAGGACTACCCTTTAGTCCAAAGAAGAGGGTAGGAGGACTAAGGCCAGAATAGGCCTAATATGCCACCTGTTAGAGACAATCAACCAAGGGGTCCTCCTAGAGCGCAAAGGCCTCAAGTGCAGAGAGCTGCAAGGGTATTCCGTATTGATAAGGGAGAGACATCCCAACAAGGAGCACAAAGAGGTGGCATTTACCTTAATGGTATGCTTGTTAGTGCTCTATTTGATATTGGTGCATCTGTGTCTATAGTGGCTAAGAAATTTGTTGATGCTATGAAATTGCCTACTAAAATCATGCCTAAGATATCCTTAGTGAGAACAGTAGGTAGTCAATGTTTTTTCACTAATGACCTAACTAAGGATTGTGAGCTAGTAGTAGGAAAGACTAAGGTTATGTCTAATCTACTAGTGTTGGATATTCATAAGTATGATTTAGTGCTGGGTATGAATTGGCTTGCAATGCACAACATAAGAATTGATTGTGCTAAGAGGGAAATCACATTGCTTGATGGTGAAGTGCAGGCATTAGTGAATTTTAAGGAATTAGTGTATGAAATGCATGGCATGGAGCTAGAGGTACTACATGAGATACCTGTCATTTCTGAGCATGATTATTGTTATGCATTGAATGAATTGCACTGTGATGAGGAAGTGGATAGAATACATGTAATGAGAGACTTTCCACAAGTCTTTCATAAAGACTTGCCAGGTATTCTTCCATTACAGGAAATTGAGTTTGAGATCAAGTTGCAACTAGGAGCTAGTCCAATATCCATACCTCCTTACAGAATGCCAATCACAGAGATAAATGAGCTCAAGAAACAACTTGATGAACTTCTTGAAAAAGGGTTCATAAGGCCAAGTGTTTCACCATGGAGACTCCTATTCTCTTTATGAAAAAGAAGGATGGATCTTTGAGACTATACATTGACTACAGGAAGCTCAATGCAGTGACTATCAAGAACAAGTATCCACTTCCTAGGAAAGAGGATATTTTTTATCAACTCAAGGGAGCTAAGATCTTGTCCAAGATAGATTTGAGATCTGTAAACTTCCAGTTGAGAGTAAAGGAAGAGGACATTCCTAAAACTGCATTTAGGACCAGATATGGGCATTATGAGTACACAATCATGCCATTTGGTTTGACTAGTGCCCCAGTTGCATTCATGGATCTGATGAATCGTGTGTTGAGACCTTACTTGGACAAGTATGTAGTGGTGTTCATTGATGATATCCTAGTGTATTCCAAGGATGAAAGTGAACATGAGCATCACTTAAGAACTATCTTGAACACACTGTTGAACAATCAACTGTATGCAAAATTTTCCAAATGCACAAGGCCTTAGAGCAGACCTGGTTAAGGTCAAGGCTGTACAAGAGTGGGAAAGACCTAAGACTGTAAAGGAAGTTAGAAGATTCCTAGGACTAGTAGGCTATTACAGAAGATTTGTGCCAAAGAGTGAAGGTAGGGCACTAGAAGCTAGCAGGAACATTGCAGACTTTACCTATTCCAGTTAGAAAGTGGGGTAACATAACAATGGTCTTCTTAACTGGGTTGCCTATGACCAGATTAAGACATGACACAATCTGGGTCATTGTGGATAGGTTAACCAAGTGTGCTCACTTTTTTCCAATAAAGATCATAGACTCACTGGAAAATTGGCAAAAATGTACATCAAAGAGATAGTAAGGCTGCATGGAGTGCCAGACTTCGTAGTGTCAGAAAGAGATCTAAGGTTTATAGCTAGATTTTGGAGTGCTTTTCACAAGGCACTAGGATCCAAAATCCACCTGAGCACTACTTATTATCCTCAGACTGATGGACAGACTGAGAGGGTGATTCAGATATTGGAAGACAGACTTAGGAGTTGTATATTGGATTTTAAAGGGGAATGGGGCCAACACTTAAATTTGGTGGAATTTTCTTATAACAACAGTTAGCAAACCACCGTTGGTATGGCACCTTATGAAGCCCTTTATGGGAAAAGGTGCAGACACCCCATTGTTGGGTGGAAGCCTCAGATAGGCTCGAGTTAGGTCCAGAGATTATTGAAGACACAACAAGTAAAATCAAGAAGATACAACAAAGGTTAAAAATAGCTAATGAAACAACCATTGCTTATGCGAACAAAAGAAAAAGAGACTTGGAGTTTATGGTTAGAGACAAAGTATGGCTCAAAGTAGCACCAACCAAAGGCACTATGAGTTTTGGCAAACATAGTAAGCTATCTCCAAGGTACATTGCTCTTTATGAAATACTAGAAAGGGTTGGCAAGGTGGCTTATATGTTGGCTCTACTGTTAAGTATGTCAAGTGTCCAAAATGTTTTCCACATCAGTATGCTTAAGAATTTTTTTCTAGACAAAAAGCATACTATAGCAGTGGAAGACATACAGTTAGAGCCTAGTTTGACATACGAAGAGAAACCTATAGCTATCTTAGCTAAGGATACCAGAAGGCTAAGAAACAAGCTTATTCCCATGGTCAAAGTTCAATGGTCACACCATTCTGAAAGAGAGGTGACCTGGGAAACTGAGAAAGGAATGCAAGAGAGATATCCAGAAGAGTACCCCAAGCTAAAGGTAGTTTTGGAGGACCAAAATTTTTAACGGGGGAAGAAATGTTACACCTTCACAAAATGGGAAAATTACAGCAGAAGGACCTAAACTTATATGCTTTAATTTTTAGAATAGTGTATGATTTGTGAAGTGTAAAGTATTCAATATACACACCATTAAGTGGCAAAAACAATGATAGCTTGGTCCTTAAGAAAGCATTGGCACATCGCCTAATTTTCAAGTAACCTATGGACTAAATTGTAAGGTTACAAAAGTTGGGTACTCAATTGCACAAATTTCTAAAGATGGCTATGGAAAGGACATGGATGAAATTATGAAGTAAGGACATGGATGAAATTAAGGATATTGTTGGGGACCATAGTGCCTAAGAAGGCAAAGTTGATCATTTATGGCATAATGCCAACTAAGGATCCAAGTGTCCACATTTTTGTCTAAAAGCTATAATGACCTTTGACATGGTTCAAGATGGTCAAAAACATCATTTTCCCAGCCAAAATAGCTAGATATAATCTGTCCAAATGTTGGCCAAAGTTTCAAAAATTTGCATATATGCCACCAAGGTCAAAATGACGTATAAATGAAGAAAAATCTTCAGTTTCTTTCCATTTCCTCTAAATTTCATCCCCCAGAAGCCAAGGGTTCTTCCTTAACCTTCTCCACCATCCTCCATAGCCAGCATACATTAAGAAACCAAGAGGAAGGAAGAGAAAGCAAAGAAGACATCAAAGAGTGCAAGAAAACCTAATTTTGGTTTTATTTGGGTTTTCAGATTTCATATCAAAAGGTAAGGGTTTTCTAAAGTTTCTTGGATTGTTGACTGTATTTCCAAACATCCATGAAGCTAAGACCATGTTTGGAAGAGAGCAAAAAGCTCAAGGAAGCAAGTATGGGTTAAGGGGAAAGAAGCATGGCAAGGTTTTTGCCTTAGTGTTACCATGCTAAGGATGGCAGCAAGAAAGAAGGGTTTCTAGAGCCCAAGTTAGTACTAACTAAGACCTAAAAGACTCCTAAGACCAATCAAAATCTAGAGGAGGGCTTCCATTGTGTTACTAAAGTGATATTTTATTATTTTATTAAATGATTTTGGACTAACCCTAATGTGTTATTGCTACCAGCATTACATGTGTTTGTTGCTGTGTTTGTTAGTGCATATGGTTTCCATATTTGTGTGTATATGTTGTTTTTGTATGTTTTTATGTCTTTAGAGTTCAGGTGGTACGTTGCTATGAAAGACTTTACATTAAAAGCCCTTACTAAGTTCTTTACAAAGAGCTTACTCCCCTTTTTGTCCATTTCCAAGAACACCTGAAAGAGAACGTTCAAACTAATAGTTCTAGTTTGATTTTTATTGTGAAACTTTAGGTACATGAACGTAAATATGTCTAGTATTAATTTGGAGTGTTTCATGATTTTTAGAGCACATTTTCTAATTTTAGTGTTGGTACTTTCTGCCTTGCGCAGTAGCTTCCTTTTGAAGTTTCTGGAGGGCATTGTGTTTGTAAGGCTTTGCAAGAAGCTAGTGTGCATACCCAACTAAGCTAGGAAATATGTATGATGCATCTATGCAATTAAATACACTATGGATGGTGTATGGATGATATATGAAGCAATAAAGTGATGTTTGAGGTTGAATGTTCAATTCTGTCCATTTTGCAACTCACTAGCTACTCCAAAGAAAATTATGTTTAATGTTTATGGAATGCCTCTAAATTAATGGGAATGAATTTCCCAGGTGTTTAAGATATGTAAGAACCTGCCCATGTTGGTTTTGCACCTGGAAATGAAATTTTATATGGGCAAAATGGTCACAAAGTGACCAGAATTTTGACTCCGCACTTAAAGTTCCATAACTCACTGTGTAGAAGGAATATTGGTATGAAATTTTGACCAATCCTAGAGAACATATAGAGGTTGAAGTGGAATTTAAAATTTCTAAATTTGGAGCCCTGTAGCCAAAGATATGACATTCCAAAATTGGCTAAGTTACTGTTCATTTGGTCAGAATTTGGTAACCAAGTTAAAAAATCCATAACTTGGTCCATAGGTGGGATTTTGATGTAAAAAAAAATTTATTGGTTTGATCTAAGTCTCTACTTGATAATGGAACAAATAAAATAAAGGGTTACATGGCTAGAATGATACATTTAATTAGTGGAAGTTACAGGTGCAGTGGCTGGTCACTAGAACTTAACAAGATTGCCTAATGTGTGGAAGCCAAAACTAAGAATTGTGCTAGTGTTTTCCTTCTTAGCTGCTGTAGTGTGCATAAATGTAAATATATGTGTCATGGTTTGACCAATATACATATATTTGCATAAAGACGAAGAAAGCTACTTCGGTAATATAGTGAGCATTGTTCTGATGAAGTGCATGCATTAGTGAATTCTAAGGAATTAGTGTATGAAATGCATGGCATGGAGCTAGAGGTATTAGAAGAGATACCTGTGATTTCTGAGCATGATTATTGTTATGCATTGAATGAATTGCACTGTGATGAGGAAGTGAATAAAATACCTGTAGTGAGAGACTTTCCACAAGTCTTTCCTAAAGACCTACCAGGTATTCCTCCACTAAGGGAAATTGAGTTTGAGATCAAGCTGCAACTAAAAGCTAGTCCAATATCCATACCTCCTTACAGAATGCCAATCACAGAGATGAATGAGCTCAAGAAACAACTTGATGAACTTCTTGAAAAAAAGTTAGTAAGGCCAAGTGTTTCACCATGGGGAGCTCCTGTTCTCTTTGTGAAAAAGAAGGATGGATCTTTAATACTATGCATTGACTACAGGAAGCTCAATGTAGTGGCTATCAAGAACAAGGATCCACTCCTTATGATTGAGGATCTTGTTGATCAACTTAAGGGAGCTAAGATCTTCTCGAAGATAGATTTGAGATCTAGATACTTCCAGTTAAAAGTAAAGGAAGAGGACATTCCTAAGACTGCATTTAGGACCAAATATGGGCATTATGAGTACACAGTCATGCCATTTGGTTTGAATAATCCCCAACTGCTTTCACGGACCTGATGAATAGGGTCTTCTGACCACATCTGGACAAATTTGTGGTTGTGTTCATTGATGACATCCTAGTTTATTCCAAGGATGAAAATGAACATGAACATCATCTAAAGATTTTCCTAAAGACTCTATTGGAACATCAACTTTATGCCAAGTTATCCAAGTGTGAATTCTGGATAAGGGAAGTGTCTTTCCTAGAACACATCATAGATGCACATGGCCTTAAGGTAGACCCTGAAAAGGTCAAGGCAGTGCAAGAATGGGAAAGGCCAAAGACTATAAAGGATTTCAGGAGAGGAAAAATGTTCCTTGTATGAATCTTTTTCATACAATCAGGGATTATTGTACTTTAAGGATCGAATCTGTGTGCCTAAAGGACCATAGCCTACTTGAACAAAAGAATGAGAGACTTGGAATTTGAGGTCTGTGACAATGTTTGGCTAAAAGTTGCACCAACCAAAGGCATTGTTAGATTTGGTAGAAGAACCAAGTTACCTCCAAGATACATAGGTCCTTCTGATATCTTGGACAGAGTTGGCAAGGTAGCATACAGGTTAGCTCTACTGTCAAGCATATCAAGTGTTCATAATATTTTTCACATCAGTATGCTTAAGAAGTGTCCCTTAGACACAAAGCATGCTATTGTAGTGGAAGACATACAGCTAGAACCTAGCTTGACATATAAAGAGAAACATATAGCTATCTTAGTCAAGGATACTAGAAGGTTAAGAAACAAACTTATTCCCATGGTTACAGTTCAATGGTCACACCACTCTAAAAAAGAAGCAACTTGGGAAACTAAAAAAGACCTTACGGAAAAGTATCCTAAAGAATACCCAAAGCTAAAGGCTATTTTGGAGGACCAAAATTCTTAAGGAGGGGAGAATTGTTACCACCACACAAAAATGGGAAAATTACAAGTGTGTCATAATGGCTAAAAAACTATTATATTGTGTAATTCTCACCATAGTGATTGAAGTGTGGGAGGTAAAAGGAATGATCAACACCTCCTTAAAAGTGTTCCAAGTTGGTAACTTAGGCCCCAAGAAAATCCTTAAGAATTGCTTGTTTGTCAAGCAACCTATGGACTTTTTTGTAAGGTTTTGGAAATTCGAGTACTCAATTGCAAAACTGTTAAGAAAGAGACTTGTAGAGTTATGGAAAGGATATGAATGGTATGAAAGTGCTATTGGAGGAGTAAATTGCTAATGAAAGGCAACTTTGGACAAAGGAAACACTAAAGGCAATAAGGACCTAAATGTCCTAGTGTAAACCTTAAGATGTTCAAGCTTTTGACTTAAGTCAAAGGGTGGAATTGTGGAATTATCCCACCATGGGGGAGGTAGCCAAGGCTTGATAAATAGTAAAAAATGTTGGGCACATGTGTACCAAAGATTTTAAGACAAAGAAACCATAATTAGTGAGAAGGAAAATGACATAAAGCAAGGTTAAGCTTGCTAAGTGTGTTTTGGTGCACTTAAGCTCATTTAAGGCCATGTAAGTGGCAAATCACTTATCTCTCTCTCATTTTCATCCTCTTCCAACCCAAGAACTCAGCCACACTTCCTCCATAGCCACCATACCTTCAAACTCAAAACTACTTGCAATTGAAGTCAACGAAGCACAATTGGAAGCTATTTGGTGCTATTGCTTGAGTGCACATAGGATCAAGCTCCAATTTCAACATACCCATCAAGGTAAGGGTTCTCTTGCTCTTATAAGTTGTTTTTTGTATTTTCAAGCAACCATGGAGCTAGGCTAAGCTTGGAGGAGAGCCATGAGCTTGATGAACCAAGCTTAGTAAAGGGAGTGCACTTATTGAAGGTTTTGTGACCTAGTGTGAAGTGCATAGTGATGGCAGCAAATTGAAGGGTTTCTAGAGCCCAAAGTTAGTACTAACAACTGTTAAAATCCTCCTAGGACTAAGCATTAGCTTAAGGAGGGCTGCCATAGTGATTTGGTTATGTTTATTACATGTTTTATGGACTAACCTATGGTATATATTGCTACCACATTTCATGTGTTTGTTTGTTGTGAACGGCTACTACATTTGGTTGCTATATCTTGTATATATGCATTGCAGTTTTTTTGTTTTAGTGTCTTTGGATGCAGGTTTCAATGATGGTCACATTGCCTATTGAATCCAAGTGTTACCGTTACTAAGTTTCTCGATGAAACTTACTCCCCTCAATTCTGTCATTTCAGGTCCGGCAGAAAGATCACCTTCAAACTAACCTTCGCGGTTTGAGTTTTAATCTGAAATTTCAGGTACATGAACTTCCATATGTCTAGTTATGATCTAGAAAGTTTGGTGATTTTAGGAGCACATTTGGTTTTTTTAATGGTGGTACATGTTGTGTTGTACAGCAGCTGTGCAGCATCCTGTTCTAGAGTCCATTATCTCTCAAAAACTCTTGTAACTTAGGTTGTAGTAAAATGAGACAAGTATGTGAACATTTGAGTAATGTTTTGGCTATGTAAGTGATCTGGTGCAAAGATGCCTAAGTGTGAATGATGGGCTGCTTACTTGTAAATTCTATTTTGGCCACATAAAGTTGTTAAAAGCAAGGGAATGTAATTCCTATGTGCAATGGACATATATGGGATAGCTTTGGAGGGTTTACCCCTTGTGAATGAAGTGTTTGCACACTTATGAAATTTTGTATGTGCAAAATGGTCAGAAAGTGACTAGAATTTTGACTCTACACTTAAAGTTTAATATCTCCCTGTGTAGAATGAATCTTGTTATGAAATTTTGACCACACCTAGAAAACATATAGAGGTTGAACTAAAATTTGGAATTTTTGAATTTGGAGCCCTGTAGCCAAAGATATGATGTTACAAAGTTGGCTAAGTCACTATTCATTTGGTCAGAATTTTGTAACCAACTTAAAAAATCCATAACTTGGTCCATAGGTGGGCTATTGATGTAAAACAAAATTCTTTGGTTTTATCTAAGTTTCCACTTGGTAATGGAGCAAATAAAATAAGGGGTATATGGTTAGAATGATACAGTTTATTAGTGGAAGTTACACGTGCAGTGGCTGGTCACTCAAACTTAACAAGATTGCCTAATGTGTGGTAGCCAAGATTAAGATTTATGCTAGTGTTTTCCTTCTTTGCCGCCATGGTGTGCATGAAATGTGACTATGTGTGTGATGGCTTGGGTATGCACACTAACGGTAGTATTCTGATGGCCTACAGAACATTACAAATCCTAGGAGTCTAAATGCACAATTTTGGCACCATAATTGGACTGCCCCAGAGTGGGTAACACCTATAACCCCTCTTATGCCCGAGGAAGACTCACTTGGAACCCCTTGGCGCCATACTTCACTTAACCACTTAAAGTTTCTTCAACCACTAAACTATGTAGAATTTTTACCATGATTCACTCTAATAGGCACTTAGTGATTTCAAGTCCATGATTCAACACTTAAACTTCTAAGATTCCATTTGTAGTTATAATTTCTCTCAATTAAATAATTTTATCCTAGGGTATCAATTCCTTTCTTGGCCACCTTCTTTTCCAAGAGTTTTTCTTGGTGATTGCTTGACCCATACTTAGACCCTTAGACCACTTAAGTACCTTATTTACCCTTTATGAAAATAAAGAGTCCCAAATGATTCTAAGGCTTTGCAAGCTGTCTTAAGTTCCCAAGAACCCCAACCTTCAGTTGCCTTAAATCCTATTAGTGAGAACAGTGAGAACATTAGCTCAATTCACACTTAGCTCTCTCTTGGGATTTTTGGATCATTCAAGACCTTAACTTGGCATCTTCAGCCATACACACATCTATTGTTCTTTCTAACCTACCGAAGACCTTTTTGATAGTAAGGTACACTTCAAACCTTAGGGATCATTTTGCTTATGGACCTTTTAAATTAACTTAGGTTTGTAGTCTTAGCAGTTTAGTTTAAGGCTTTCTTGGTTCTTTTGAACTAACAATAAACCCCACTATAAAATATCCTTGAACTCTTAAATAACTGAAAACATCTCCGAAGTCAATTGCACTCTCCATAAGCAGCTTTGGGTGAAGATGAACCCTAATAAAAGTACTAGACCTAATTGCATTACTTGGAGTTCTTCTTGCCAGCATGGGAGTCTTTAATAATTACTAGGTCTTGACTTTAAAACACATTAGGATGCCCCATTTTAACTCACTTGGGTTGTCCTTGAAGCTTCATGATTCCTGATACCCTCTTGGTTTTTCCATACACTCCCATGATGAGTTATATTTTTCTTAGGGATTCGAATGTTATCATTTGGATTTTGAGGTTTAGGCTAGCTCTTCAACCTTGACTAACTAACAACAACTAACCAAGTCCCCTTTTTAAGAAACCGCACCCTTAATGATAACTTCATGGTTCTAGGACCTATAGGTTATGGTGCTCAATCTTCACTTATCTAACTTATCACAATTATTGCGAGCCCATAGGGCACCACTTGTCTTTCCTTTACTCACTACTTTGGGGTTCCTGAAGTTAAATTTTGGCATTACAAGCCCTTTTACCCCTAGCCGTGGTACTTAGAAAATTTAATCTCACTTCATACGGTAACCCTTGAGTGTAGAACACTTCTTGGATGTTCCTTTTAGAGGTGCCCTTCCTTGCACTATCACTATAGTGCATAGAGTAATTTCTTACACTGTAGGAACAAATTTGATTGACATAAGGCTCAAATCATGGCACAACTTACCTACTTTCCCATATAATTCACTCTTACCCTCGGCGTACTACCAAGGATCATTTATGACCGTCATGGTTAAGTCAACTCTTATGCCCATAACCAATCCTCTTTCTAAGTGGCAATGCAGTGTTCATCAACCACAACCACAGATTACCCTATCCTTACCACTCTTAAACTCTTAGGCAAAAGCTCAAACCAACCTAAAGTCTAACCAAAGCTTACCCTTGGAGGTTAAATGGATTCAACTTACCCCTAACTTTCTTGCAATCCTAGTTTTCTAGGCAAGCTAGTTACAACCATAGGCATAGCAGTCAAACACAAAACTACTTACCACTATGCTGTAAGCTTAAAGGCATATCTATTTGCCATCAACTCATTGACCATTTTATTGGTCCAAGTAAGTCACCTTGGTTGCACTTAAGTACTGGTGGCACACCCCTGGCAACTAAGGCATTCTTGAACTTGGCTTTGTTCAGGCTTTGACCTTGGGCACTCTTGCCCGTAGTGCTTAACCTTCATCATTTCCATGCAGCTGGCACATAGCCACCTTTTCCTTTGTTCTTCCCTAGTTATCCCTTGGGTTTCATGGAATCCAAATTGACTAGTCCTTACCCAAGCTCTAGCTTTAAGCCTCAACATAACTTAAGGTGGGGATGTTATTCCCTTGGCCCCAGGCGCACTAATAGTCCTAGTGCATCAAAGCCTATACCCCATGGTTTGTTGCTCTCTTGATGTTCATGTCACCCCTTGCCCTTGGGTAATGATGGTTCACTTGGCCTCGATGCACCATTAGCATCTTAGTGCTCCTTAGCCCTTACCCTTGGGTTCTTCAACTACTCATTGAATTCTATCCTTATCTACATGACCATAAACACTTCTTTAACTTTGGTCTTACCTTCAAAGTGAGGATTCCTCCCATGGTCTTTATGTACAGGAAGGATCTAGTACACTTCAATCCTTACCCCTTAGACATTAACCATGGTCTTCCCTCCTTTTGGATGTTGGGCATGCTTATTGGGCTACTCAGGCCACAGTACTATAGGGACTATAAAAAAAATTACCACCTTCCTTATGGCTAACACCATAAGGCCACTTGGACATTTCCTCAGTCCCTTGCCTCAATAGAAGCAACTTATTAGGTTCCTGCAGATATAGCTATAACCAAAGCCAGATGACAACCCCAAAAACACTTATAAGTAGTACTAAACATACTAAGCACAAGCACACACTTGGATCTTAGTCACTTATTGCCTTCACTAGGACCATTGACCTACTCTGATACCAACTGTAGTAGAACAGGGCCCCAACACCCTAAATTTACAACCACTCATAGGCTTTTAAGGAACTATGATCCCACATAGGTTACAATTGCCTGGCTATTACTTGAAAAGTAACTTACAATCATTACCTGAAACTAGTTACTTAACCTACCCTACATAGAAAATCTGCTTATGTCCTCATGGATATGAAATAACAAGTAAATAAAACTATAAAGAAATCCATGCCACGCCAGTTAATAAAACATAAGTTACATAAAACCAAGACGTGAAAATCATAGTTGTTTTTAACTTTATATAATAACGGTATTCATATAGCTTAACCTTTTATGCACCCAAATGTAACCCTTGTTAGTGCTGTGCCCAAAAGCCAATCATGAGATGATTGTATTTTTGCAGATTGAGTCATGATATTTTATTAAGGCATTAATCCAGCAATTATGTTTGTTGTTTTATTTCTGCGTAACTTAACAAACATAATTGTAACCCTAGAATAATGATACTCTTAAACGTCCCTGGTCTAGTATTATTGTGGAGCGGGTTACAATAATACATAACGACAAGCATATGTGGAGACTAATATGAGATATGTAGTCTACATATGGGTACAAGTTGGAGAACTTGTGTACTGGACCGACCCACCATGAGAACACTTCATGGATCGTTATATGAGTGTCATAAGTGATTCTCATAGTGATCATGGTATATGTAGTCCTTCGACCTAAGATCATCAAGGTTCCCTACATGTGAGTCACATACTTTGATATTTTCCTTTGTTGCTCGTAACTGAGTGAACTTGAAGGAGGTCATTGGATATGTCACATATCATGCGGAGGGATTTGTATGATCAAGATGGGATTTGTCCCTCCTATGTAACGGGAGTGATATCTTCGGGGCCCTTGATAGAGTGAGACTTAGAAAATGCATGGCCATGCTCGAATGAGTTGATATACGATATCAATGTCATCAGTTTAAGTTAGTCTACTCGGTAATCAAGAAACCAAAGATTGGGCTATACGAGAGTGACACATTCCATGTCTCATGCTTAGTCTTGATATCTTGGGCAAAAGGATAATGGCATATATCGGTGATGATCATAAAGGTTTAGTCGAATCATCGACAATCTTGTCACTTGGGTAGCAATGATGTGTTGCTAGACACCACTCATTGCTTATGATCATAAATATGATTTATGATCATTGCCAACGTGATAAGAGCCTGTTGGGTTGCACACACAGAGCTATTTGGATCATTGGAGTGCATGGGCTAATTATTTGGGTTATGGGTTCACTTTAATTTCGTGTTAATAATGGGCCCAAGAGTTGAGCCAATATTAAGCCCGAAACTAAATCCTAATTGGATTAGGGCTTTGAAACCCATTAGGCCTGGAATTTTAGTCTCACTATAAATACAACTTCTAGTGAAAAATTCACAGGTCTCCTTGCCCTAGCCTACCAAAAGGACAGCCGCACTCTTCTCTTGCAATTCCTTGGAGGACGCAAGCTAGCACTGCGAGCACAAGAGAAACGCATCTGCCGGGACGTGGTGGAAGCGTGGTGATCCCAAGAGGCTCGTGTGGATACCATAGAGAGCCTGAACACATCAACTGTTCAGGTTTTGTGATTCGACTCTATAGTTGAGTGTGAGATCTCAACCGAAAATTAGGTATGAAATTTTCGCACACCCGGTTTACCCCGTTTCACTTGGATCCTGGAGGGTTTCGGTTAAATTCTGCTGCACTGTTTGGCTCCCGAAACCCAACAGTGGTATCAGAGCTACTGGTGAAACCCTAAATCGGGATTGAGTGTTGAATCGCATGATGCTATGTGTTTGATTGGTTTTCGCCAATGATTAATTAGATTGATTCATGATGCATGAAACCGGAATTCGTAATGAACATATGAGATATATGAAGAAACGACACAAATTGGTTAATGAGATTAACCCGAAATTGATAAGTATGAGATACCTATATGGATTAGGATTCTTGCAGTAGTTGCAAAACCCTAGCTTTGTTCGGATTCGGCCTGTTCGTGCACCGAAAGTAAGGTATTTTTGGTGGCTCGAATGGAGGAGTCTCGAGTGCCTACTTTTTCGAAATATAAGATTTCGGGCTAAGCAATTGTAAGACAATTTTTTGCGCTGGGGGGCGCTGCCCCCCACGCCCCCCGCAAGGGAGGCTCCCCTTGACCCCGTCCGCTGACCGGTCAGCGAAACCACCGCCTGCTGACCAGCCAGCGGGACCACCGTATGCGAAGCGCCACATAAATAAAAACTGGTTAATCAACGCACGAAAATTGGCATGCATCTTTGTTGAATGAGATTTGACATGATATGCTGATTGGTGTTTGAAGCATGGTGCATGGTTATAGCCCTTGATTGGTTGTGCTTGTAAATACGGCCTGCGAGTCATGCCTTTTCTTATCACTCTCATTGTACATTCTCTTCTCACCTTACTCCCCTCGAATGTAACTCGAGGTTTCTATTATTGATGTAATGGTGCATTATGGGATCATCCAAGGTGGTATGTCCAAGGAGGTGACAACAAAAGAGCAGCCAAGAATGGAAGAGAATGAGCTTGTGAAGACTCTTTTCTTTTCTTAGGCTTTTATGATATTCTCATTGGCTTGAGAATATCGCATAGTTTGGGCTATAACCGTGTCACGTTTACTTTCTTGAACGCATGAGATGCATGTTTTATATTTGTATGTGATGCATGTATAAGACAACCGGAGATAATAAATTGGTGAGATCAAACGAAAAATCCCTCAAACAAATATTAAGTCATCAAATGTGATGCCTTCCAAATGTTGGCACTTGTCAAGACTTTGATCAACATTAGGTGGGTTTGCCAAAGCAAAGCACCAATGTTCATCTTGGTAAGGCGTGATGGGATAATAGTGATATCCAAATTGCTAACTTTGGGTCCGACTTAACTAAGTCATCCTAATAAGATTAGGGACTTAGAGGCATAGAGTTGGGCTTAAGCTCATGGGATGAGCTTGGACAAGTGTTGTTCACCCAACTATCCAAGAGTTGCATAAGATGCAATTGGCAAGAAGTTGCCTACCTAAATAGCTGTAACTTGAGAGAAAAGCCAAAGCTGACTCAGGTTGTCGTCAAATATGGATCTTGGCCCACTAGAATACCTTAGCGCTGAGGTGTTCCGAAATAATATCGAGGGTTATTATTTTGAGGAAAATAGCGGGAGTATCGTTTAATAAAAGTCCTTATTAAATGAATTAAAATACTTGACTCTTACACTGCATATTTACTGTTGTAGATAACCATGGCACAAAACACATCAACACTTTCGTTGCGATCGATCCTTGAGAAGGAAAAACTGAATGGGACCAACTTTCTCAAATGGTACCGAAACTTGAGGATAGTCCTCAAACAAGAGAGAAAGGCTTATGTCCTAGAGCAGCCCATTCCGAATGAGCCTGCTGCCACTGCTCCAAGAGCTGAAAGGGATGCTCACAAGAGGCATTCTGATGATGGATTGTGTTAGTATTGTGCCCAAAAAGCCAATCATGAGATGATTGTATTTTTGCACATTGAGTCATGATATTTTATTGAGGCATTAATCCAGCAATTATGTTTGTTGTTTTGTTTCTGCGTAACATAATAAGCATAACTGTAACCCTAGAATAATGATATTCTTAAACGTCCCTAGTCTAGTATTATTGTGGAGCGGGTTGCAATAATACATAATGACTAGCATATGTGGAGACTAATATGAGATATGTAATCTACATATGGGTACAAGTTGGAGAACTTGTGTATTGGACCGACCCACCATGAGAACACTTCATGGATCGTTATATGAGTGTCATAAGTGATTCTCATAGTGATCATGGTATATGTAGTCCTTCGACCTAAGATCAGCAAGGTTCCCTACATGTGAGACACATACTTTGATACTTTCCTTTGTTGCTCGTAACTGAGTGAACTTGAAGGAGGTCATTGGGTATGTCACATATCATGCGGAGGGATTTGTATGATCAAGATGGGATTTGTCCCTCCTATGTAACGGGAGTGATATCTTTGGGCCCCTTGATAGAGTGAGACTTAGAAAATGCATGGCCATGCTCCGATGAGTTGATATATGATATCAATGTCGTTAGTTTAAGTTGGTCTACTCGGTAATCAAGAAACCAAAGATTGGGCTATACGAGAGTGACACATTCCATGTCTCGTGCTTAATCTTGATATCTTGGACAAAGGGACAATGGCATATATCGGTGATGATCATAAAGGTTTAGTCGATTCACCGACAATCTTGTCACTTGGGTAGCAATGATGTGTTGCTAGACACCGCTCATTGCTTATGATCATAAATGTGATTTATGATCATTGCCAACATGGCAAGAGCCTATTGGGTCGCACACATAGAGCTATTCGGATCATTAGAGTGCATGGGCTAATTATTTGGGTTATGGTTTCACTTTAATTTCATATTAATAATGGGCCAAGGAGTTAAGCCATTATTAAGCCAGAAATTAAATCCTAATTGGATTAGGGCTTTGAAACCCATTAGGCCTGGAAGTTGAGTCTCACTACAAATATAACTTTTAAGTGAGAAATTCGCAGGTCTCCTTGCCCTAGCCTCCCAAAAGGACAGCCGCACTCTTCTCTTGCAATTCCTTGGAGGACGCAAGCTAGCACTGCGAGCGCAAGAGAAACACATCTGCCGGGACGTGGTGGAAGCGTGGTGATCCCGAGAGGCTCGTGTGGATACCATAGAGAGCCTGAACACGTCAACTGTTCAGGTTTTGTGATTCGACTCTACAATTGAGTGAGAGATCTCAACCGAAAATTAGGTATGAAATTTTCAAACACCTGGTTAACCCCGTTTCACTTGGATCCTGGAGGGTTTCGGTTAAATTCCGCTGCGCTGTTTGGCTCCCGAAACCCAACAGTGGTATCAGAGCTACTGGTGAAACCCTAAATCGGGATTGAGTGTTGAATCGCATGATGCTATGTCTTCGATTGGTTTTCGGCCATGATTAATTAGATTGATTCATGATGCATGAAACCGGAATTCGTAATGAACATATGAGATATATGAAGAAATGACACAAATTGGTTAATGAGATTAACCGAAATTGATAGGTATGAGATACCTATATGGATTAGGATTCTTGCAATAGTTGCAAAAACCCTAGGTTTGTTCGGATTCGGCCCGTTCGGGCACCGAAAGTAAGGTATTTTTGGTGGCTTGAATGGAGGAGTCTCGAGTGCCTACTTTTTCGAAATATAAGATTTCGGGCTAAGCAATTGTAAGACAATTTTTTGCGCCGGGGGGCGCTGCCCCCCACGCCCCCCGCAAGGGCGGCTCCCCTTGACCCCGTCCGCTGACCGGTCAGCGAAACCACCGCCCGCTGACCAGCCAGCGGGACCACCGTATGCGAAGCGCCACATAAATAAAAATTGGTTAATCAACGCACGAAAATTGGCATGCATCTTTGTTGAATGAGATTTGACATGATATGCTGATTGGTGTTTGAAGCATGGTGCATGGTTATAGCCCTTGATTGGTTGTGCTTGTAAATACGGCCTGCGAGTCGTGCCTTTTCTTATCACTCTCATTGTACATTCTCTTCTAACCTTACTCCCCTCGAATGTAACTCGAGGTTTCTATTATTGATGTAATGGTGCATTATGGGATTGTCCAAGGTGGTATGTCCATGGAGGTGACAACAAAAAGGCAACCAAGAAAGGAAGAGAAGGAGCTTGTGAAGACTCTTTTCTTTTCTTAGGCTTTTATGATATTCTCATTGGCTTGAGAATATCGCATAGTTTGGGCTATAACCATGTCACGTTTATTTCTTGTAAGCATGAGATGCATGTTTTATATTTGTATGTGATGCATGTATAAAACAACCGGAGATAACAAATTGGTGAGATCAAAAGAAAAATCCCTCAAACAAATATTAAGTCATTAAATGTGATGCCTTCCAAATGTTGGCACTCGTCAAGACTTTGATCAACATTAGGTGGGTTTGCCAAAGCAAAGCACCTATGTTCATCTTGGTAAGGCGCGATGGGATAATAGTGATATCCAAACTGCTAACTTTGGGTTTGACTTAACTAAGTCATCCTAATAGGATTAGGGACTTAAAGGCATAGAGTTGGGCTTAATTTCATGCGATGAGCTTGGACAAGTGTTGTTCACCCAACTATCCAAGAGTTGCATAAGATGCAATTGGCAATGAGTTGCCTACCTAAATAGCTGTAACTTGAGAGAAAAGCCAAAGCTGACTCAGGTTGTGGTCAAATATGGATCTTGGCCCGCTAGAATACCTTAGCGCCGAGGTGTTCCGAAATAATACCGAGGGTTATTATTTTGAGGAAAATAGTGGGAGTATCGTTTAATAAAAGTCCTTATTAAATGAATTAAAATACATGACTCTTACACTGCATATTTACTGTTGTAGATAACCATGGCACAAAACACATCGACACTTTCGTTGCGATCGATCCTTGAGAAGGAAAAACTGAATGGGACCAACTTTCTCAAATGGTACCGAAACTTGAGGATAGTCCTCAAACAAGAGAGAAAGGCTTATGTCCTAGAGCAGCCCATTCCGAATGAGCCTGCTGCCACTGCTCCAAGAGCTGAAAGGGATGCTCACAAGAGGCATTCTGATGATGCTTTGGATGTTGCATGCCTCATGCTTATTACCATGGAATCTGAGCTTCAGAAGCAACATGAGAACATGGGGGCGTTCGATATGATCGAACATCTCAAAATGCTTTTCCAAGAGCAAGCTAGGCATGAGAGGTTTGAGACCTCTAAGGCATTGTTTCAGTGCAAGATGTCTGAGGGAAGTCCCGTGGGTCCTCATGTGCTCAAGATGATTGGGTACATTGAGAATCTTGAGAATTTGGGATTTGCTCTTCAGAAAGAGTTGGCTATCGATGTAGTCTTGCAATCGTTGCCTGAAAGCTACAGTCAATTCGTCATGAACTATAACATGAACGACCTTGACAAGTCCCTCCCTGAATTGCTCAACATGTTGAGAACTGCTGAGCAAAACCTTAAGAAGGCTAAGCCCATTTTGATGCTTCAAAAGGGCAAGGGAAAGGGAAAAGCCAACAAGAAGAAGGATAAAGCTAATGGAAAGTCCAATGCTAGTTCTTCTTCAGCTGCACTGAAACCAAAGGGTGGTGTGGCAAAGGAAGGGGAGTGCTTCCATTGTAAGCAACCTGGACACTGGAAGCGCAACTGCAAGCTCTATCTTGAAGAACTTGCTAAGGAAAAGGGAAGTAAGACTTCCACTTCAGGTATTTTTGTTATAGAGGCTAACTTTTCTACTTCCTCATCTTGGGTATTGGATACTGGATGTGGATCTCACATTTGTGCAAATGTGCAGGATCTAAGTAGAAGTAGAAGATTGGCCCGAGGTGAAGTGGACCTACGTGTTGGAAATGGAGCAAGGGTTGCTGCCTTAGCCATAGGGACTTATGTTCTCACTTTACCTAGTGGATTAGTTTTAGAATTAGACAACTGCTACTTTGTGCCTACTATTAGTAGAAATTTGATTTCTGTTTCTTGTTTGGACAAGAAAGGTTTTTCATTTATAATAAAGGACAAATGTTGTTCTATTTATTTGAATGAAATCTTTTATGGTAGTGCTCAACTTAGCAATGGGTTGTATGTTCTAGACCTTGAAGATCCAATCTATAATGTGAATACCAAGAAGGTCAGATTAAATGATTCAAACTTGACCTATCTCTGGCACTGTCGCTTGGGCCATATAAATGAGACCCGCATATCCAAGCTCCATAAGGATGGACTCTTGGACTCATTTGATTTTAAATCATATGAGACATGTGAGTCATGTTTGTTGGGCAAGATGACCAAAGCCCCATTCACAGGGCAAACTGAAAGGGCTAATGACTTACTAGGACTCATACATAGTGATGTATGTGGCCCTATGTCTACACAAGCTAGAGGAGGTTCCCAATACTTCATTACTTTCACTGATGACTTCAACAGATATGGCTATGTGTATCTTATGAGACACAAGTCAGAATCCTTTGAAAAGTTCAAAGAATTCAAGAATGAAGTAGAGAATCAACTCGGGAAGAGTATCAAAGTGCTTCGATCAGATCGAGGTGGAGAGTACTTGGATCGAGAATTCCTTGACTATCTGAAGGAGTGTGGTATAGTATCACAACTCACTCCACCAGGTACACCTCAATGGAATGGTGTTTCTGAAAGGAGAAATCGAACTCTGTTAGACATGGTTCGCTCCATGATGAGTCAAGCTGACCTTCCAAACTCCTTTTGGGGACATGCTCTAGAGACAGCCGCTTTTACACTAAACCGAGTTCCATCTAAATCGGTTCAAAAGACACCATATGAGATATGGAGTGGGAGGCGTCCTAATTTGTCTTTTATGAAGATTTGGGGCTGTGACGCTTATGTAAAACGTCAATCCTCTAACAAACTAGGGCCCAAATGTCAAAAATGTCTTTTTGTTGGGTATCCCAAAGAAACAAAGGGTTACTATTTCTACAATCCCTCTGAGCAAAAAGTGTTTGTTGCTCGAACTGGTGTCTTTTTGGAGAAAGAGTTTATCTCTAAAGGAACTAGTGGGAGGAAAGTAGAACTTGAAGAAATTCAAGAACAACAAGGAGACATCGAACCTGAAATGGAACCTGAACAGACACCACAAGATGTTGTGGTTCAAGAGTCTGTTCCTGTAGCACAAAGCCCATGTAGGACTGGTAGGATTCGGCGTGAGCCCGAGAGATATGGATTTCTCGTGACTCACACCGGTGATGTGATGCTCATGGATCAAGATGAGCCCACAACCTACCAACAAGCTATGTCGGGGCCTGACTCTGAGAAGTGGCTAGTGGCCATGAAATCCGAGATGGAATCCATGTATGAAAACCAAGTATGGACTTTGGTTGACCCACCTGAAGGGGTAAAACCCATAGGGTGCAAATGGGTTTTCAAGAAGAAAACTGACATGGATGGTAATGTGATTACCTTTAAGGGACGATTGGTTGCAAAAGGTTTCAAGCAAATTCATGGTATTGACTATGATGAAACTTTTTCACCAGTTGCTATGCTTAAATCCATCCGAATTTTGTTTGCTATTGCTGCACACTATGATTATGAGATATGGCAAATGGATGTCAAAACTGCATTCCTAAATGGAAAGCTACTTGAGGATGTGTACATGACATAGCCTGAGGGTTTTGTCACTCCTGGGAATGCCAATAAAGTGTGCAAATTGCAAAGGTCCATTTATGGACTGAAGCAAGCTTCTCGAAGTTGGAATCTTCATTTTGATGATGCAATCAAAGAGTTTGGTTTTATCAAAAATGAAGATGAACCTTGTGTCTACAAGAAGGTTAGTGGGAGCGCTATTGTCTTCTTGGTGTTGTATGTAGAAGACATACTACTCATCGGGAATGACATTCCTGAGCTACAGTCTGTGAAGACTTGGCTAAGGAAATGTTTCTCTATGAAGGACTTGGGTGAAGCAGCCTATGTGTTAGGCATCAGGATCTATAGAGATAGATCTAGAAAGGTTCTTGGCCTAAGTCAAAGTACATATATTGACAAGGTGCTAAAGAGGTTTAGCATGCAAGATTCCAAGAAAGGATTCTTGCCCATGTCACATGGTATCACTCTTTCTAGATCTCAGTGTCCGAGTACAACCGAGGAGAGAGAGGGCATGAGTAAGATTCCATATGCCTCAGCAATTAGATCTATCATGTATGCCATGATATGTACTCGTCCCGATGTCTCATATGCTTTGAGCATGATGAGTAGGTACCAATCGAACCCCGGTGAAAGTCACTGGACAGCTGTTAAGAACATCCTTAAGTACTTACGAAGGACTAAGGATGCATTCTTGGTCTTTGGAGGTGAAGATGAGCTCATTGTAAGGGGTTACACCGATGCAAGCTTCCAATCCGATAAGGATGATTTTAGATCGCAATCTGGTTATGTGTTTTGTATTGGTGGTGGTGCTGTGAGCTGGAAGAGTTCAAAGCAAGAGACAGTAGCTGACTCTACAACAGAATCTGAGTACATTGCCGCCTCTGATGCTGCGAAGGAGGCAGTTTGGATCAAGAAGTTCATCACTGAACTTGGAGTGGTTCCAAGCATTGTCGACCCGATAGAGCTCTATTGTGACAACAATGGAGCAATCGCACAGGCTAAGGAACCTCGATCTCACCAGCGATCCAAACACATACTCCGACGCTATCATCTCATCAGGGAGATCATCGAGAGGGGTGATGTAAGGATATGCAGGACTTCGACAGACAGCAACATTGCTGATCCACTGACAAAGCCCCTTACGCAGCAGAAGCATGATAGCCATTCTAGGTCCATCGGTATTAGATACACGGATGATTGGCTTTTAGTGCAAGTGGGAGATTGTTAGTATTGTGCCCAAAAAGCCAATCATGAGATGATTGTATTTTTGCACATTGAGTCATGATATTTTATTGAGGCATTAATCCAGCAATTATGTTTGTTGTTTTGTTTCTGCGTAACGTAATAAGCATAACTGTAACCCTAGAATAATGATATTCTTAAACGTCCCTAGTCTAGTATTATTGTGGAGCGGGTTGCAATAATACATAATGACTAGCATATGTGGAGACTAATATGAGATATGTAATCTACATATGGGTACAAGTTGGAGAACTTGTGTACTGGACCGACCCACCATGAGAACACTTCATGGATCGTTATATGAGTGTCATAAGTGATTCTCATAGTGATCATGGTATATGTAGTCCTTCGACCTAAGATCAGCAAGGTTCCCTACATGTGAGTCACATACTTTGATACTTTCCTTTGTTGCTCGTAACTGAGTGAACTTGAAGGAGGTCTTTGGGTATGTCACATATCATGCGGAGGGATTTGTATGATCAAGATGGGATTTGTCCCTCCTATGTAACGGGAGTGATATCTTTGGGCCCCTTGATAGAGTGAGACTTAGAAAATGCATGGCCATGCTCCGATGAGTTGATATATGATATCAATGTCGTCAGTTTAAGTTGGTCTACTCGGTAATCAAGAAACCAAAGATTGGGCTATACGAGAGTGACACATTCCATGTCTCGTGCTTAGTCTTGATATCTTGGACAAAGGGACAATGGCATATATCGGTGATGATCATAAAGGTTTAGTCGATTCACCGACAATCTTGTCACTTGGGTAGCAATGATGTGTTGCTAGACACTGCTCATTGCTTATGATCATAAATGTGATTTATGATCATTGCCAACATGGCAAGAGCCTATTGGGTCGCACACATAGAGCTATTTGGATCATTAGAGTGCATGGGCTAATTATTTGGGTTATGGTTTCACTTTAATTTCGTATTAATAATGGGCCAAGGAGTTGAGCCATTATTAAGCCAGAAATTAAATCCTAATTGGATTAGGGCTTTGAAACCCATTAGGCCTGGAAGTTGAGTCTCACTATAAATATAACTTTTAAGTGAGAAATTCGCAGGTCTCCTTGCCCTAGCCTCCCAAAAGGACAGCCGCACTCTTCTCTTGCAATTCCTTGGAGGACGCAAGCTAGCATTGGGAGCGCAAGAGAAACGCATCTGCCAGGACGTGGTGGAAGCGTGGTGATCCCGAGAGGCTCGTGTGGATACCATAGAGAGCCTGAACACGTCAACTGTTCAGGTTTTGTGATTCGACTCTACAGTTGAGTGAGAGATCTCAACCGAAAATTAGGCATGAAATTTTCAAACACCTGGTTTACCCCGTTTCACTTGGATCCTAGAGGGTTTCGGTTAAATTCCGCTGCGCTGTTTGGCTCCCGAAACCCAACAGATTGGATGTTGCATGCCTCATGCTTATTACCATGGAATCTGAGCTTCAGAAGCAACATGAGAACATGGGGGCGTTCGATATGATTGAATATCTCAAAATGCTTTTCCAAGAGCAAGCTAGGCATTAGAGGTTTGAGACCTCTAAGGCATTATTTCAGTGCAAGATTTCTGAGGGAAGTCCCGTAGGTCCTCATGTGCTCAAGATGATTGGGTACATTGAGAATCTTGAGAATTTGGGATTTGCTCTTCAAAAAGAGTTGGCTATTGATGTAGTCTTGCAATCGTTGCCTGAAAGCTACAGTCAGTTCGTCATGAACTATAACATGAGCAATCTTGACAAGTCCCTCCCTGAATTTCTCAACATGTTGAGAACTGCTGAGCAAAACCTTAAGAAGGCTAAGCCCATTTTGATGGTTCAAAAGGGCAAGGGAAAAGGAAATGCCAACAAGAAGAAGCACAAAGCTAATGGAAAGTCCAATGCTAGTTCTTCTTCAGCTGCACTGAAACCCAAGGGTGGTGTGGCAAAAGAAAGGGAGTGCTTCCATTGTAAGCAACCTGGACACTGGAAGCGTAACTGCAAGCTCTATCTTGAAGAACTTGCTAAGGAAAAGGGAAGTAAGACTTCCACTTCAGGTGTTCTTGTTATAGAGGCTAACTTTTCTACTTCCTCATCTTGGGTATTGGATACTGGATGTGGATCTCACATTTGTGCAAATGTGCAGGATCTAAGTAGAAGTAGAAGATTGGCCCAAGGTGAAGTGGACCTAGGTGTTGGAAATGGAGCAAGGGTTGCTGCCTTAGCCGTAGGGACTTATGTTCTCACTTTACCTAGTGGATTAGTTTTAGAATTAGACAACTGCTATTTTGTGCCTACTATTACTAGAAATTTGATTTCTGTTTCTTGTTTGGACAAGAAAGGTTTTTCATTTATAATAAAGGACAAATGTTGTTCTATTTATTTGAATGAAATCTTTTATGGTAGTGCTCAACTTAGCAATGGGTTGTATGTTCTAGACCTCGAAGATCCAATCTATAATGTGAATACCAAGAAGGTTAGATTAAATGATTCAAACCCGACCTATCTCTGGCATTGTCGCTTGTGCCATATAAATGAGACCCGCATATCCAAGCTCCATAAGGATGGACTCTTGGACTCATTTGATTTTAAATCATATGAGACATGTGAGTCATGTTTGTTGGGCAAGATGACCAAGGCCCCATTCACAGGGCAAAGTGAAAGGGCTAATGACTTACTAGGACTCATACATAGTGATGTATGTAGCCCTATGTCTACACAAGCTAGAGGAGGTTTCCAATACTTCATTACTTTCACTGATGACTTCAGCAGATATGGCTATGTGTATCTTATGAGACACAAGTTAGAATCCTTTGAAAAGTTCAAAGAATTCAAGAATGAAGTAGAGAATCAACTCGGGAAGAGTATCAAAGTGCTTTGATCAGATCGAGGTGGAGAGTACTTGAATCGAGAATTCCTTGACTATCTGAAGGACTGTGGTATAGTATCACAACTCACTCCACCAGGCACACCTCAATGGAATGGTGTATCTGAAAGGAGAAATTGAACTCTGTTAGACATGGTTCGCTCTATGATGAGTCAAGCTGACCTTCCAAACTCCTTCTAGGGACATGCTCTAGAGACAGCCGCTTTTACACTAAACTGAGTTCCATCTAAATCGGTTCAAAAGACACCATATGAGATATGGAGTGGGAGGTATCCCAATTTGTCTTTTATGAAGATTTGGGGCTGTGACGCTTATGTGAAACGTCAATCCTCTGACAAACTAGGGCCCAAATCTCAAAAATGCCTTTTTGTTGGGTATCCCAAAGAAACAAAGGGTTACTATTTCTACAATCCATCTGAGCAAAAAGTGTTTGTTGCTCGAACTGGTGTCTTTTTGGAGAAAGAGTTTTATCTCTAAAGGAACTAGTGGGAGGAAAGTAGAACTTGAAGAAATTCAATAACAACAAGGAGACATCGAACCTGAAATGGAACCTGAACAGACACCACAAGATGTTGTGGTTCAAGAGTCTGTTCCTGTAGCATAGTGCCCACGTAGGTCTGGTAGGATTCGGCATGAGCCCGAGAGATATGGATTTCTCGTGACTCACACCGGTGATGTGATGTTCATGGATCAGGATGAGCCCACAACCTACCAACAAGCTATGTCGGTGCCTGACTCTGAGAAGTGGCTAGTGGCCATGAAATCCGAGATGGAATCCATGTATGAAAACCAAGTATGGACTTTGGTTGACCCACCTGAAAGGATAAAACCCATAGGGTGCAAATGGGTTTTCAAGAAGAAAACTGACATGGATGGTAATGTGATTACCTTTAAGGGACGATTGGTTACGAAAGGTTTTAAGCAAATTCATGGTATTGACTATGATGAAACTTTTTCACCAGTTGCTATGCTTAAATCCATCCAAATTTTGTTTGCTATTACTGCACACTATGATTATGAGATATGGCAAATGGATGTCAAAACTGCATTCCTAAATGGAAAGCCACTTGAGGATGTGTACATGACACAACCTGAGGGTTTTGTCACTCCTGAGAATGCCAAGAAAGTGTGCAAATTGCAAAGGTCCATTTATGGACTGAAGCAAGCTTCTCGAAGTTGGAATCTTCGTTTTGATGATGCAATCAAAGAGTTTGGTTTTATCAAAAATGAAGATGAACCTTGTGTCTACAAGAAGGTTAGTGGGAGCGCTATTGTTTTCTTGGTGTTGTATGTAGATGACATACTACTCATTGGAAATGACATTCCTGAGCTACAGTCTGTGAAGACTTGGCTAGGGAAATGTTTCTCTATGAAGGACTTGGGTGAAGCAGCCTATGTGTTAGGCATCAGGATCTATAGAGATAGATCTAGAAAGGTTCTTGGCCTAAGTCAAAGTACATATATTGACAAGGTGCTAAAGAGGTTTAGCATGCAAGATTCCAAGAAAGGATTCTTGCCCATGTCACATGGTATCACTCTTTCTAGATCTCAGTGTCCGAGTACAACCGAGGAGAAAGAGCTCATGAGTAAGATTCCATATGCCACAGCAATTGGATCTATCATGTATGCCATGATATGTACTCGTCCCGATGTCTCATATGCTTTAAGCATGAAGAGTAGGTACCAATCAAACCTCGGTGAGAGTCACTAGATAGCTGTTAAGAACATCCTTAAGTACTTACGAAGGACTAAGGATGCATTCTTGGTCTTTGGAGGTGAAGATGAGCTCGTTGTAAGGGGTTACACCGATGCAAGCTTCCAATCCGATAAGGATGATTTTAGATCGCAATCTGGTTATGTGTTTTGTATTGGTGGTGGTGCTGTGAGCTGGAAGAGTTCAAAGCAAGAGACAGTAGTTGACTCAACAACAAAATCTAAGTACATTGCCGCCTCTGATGCTGCGAAAGAGGCAGTTTGGATTAAGAAGTTCATCACTGAACTTGGAGTGGTTCCAAGCATTGTCGACTCGATAGAGCTCTATTGTGAGAATAATGGAGCAATCGCACAGGCTAAGGAACCTCGATCTCACCAGCGATCCAAACATATACTTCGAGGCTATCATCTCATCAGGGAGATCATTGAGAGGGGTGATGTAAGGATATGCAGGACTTCGACAGATAGCAACATTGCTGATCCACTGACAAAGCCCCTTACGCAGCAAAAGAATGATAGCCATTCTAGGTCCGTTGGTATTAGATACATGGATGATTGGCTTTAGTGCAAGTGGGAGATTGTTAATGTTGTGCCCAAAAGCCAATCATGAGATGATTGTATTTTTGCACATTGAGTCATGATATTTTATTAAGGCATTAATCCAGCAATTATGTTTGTTGTTTTGTTTCTGCATAACTTAACAAACATAATTGTAACCCTAGAATAATGATATTCTTAAACATCCCTAGTCTAGTATTATTGTGGAGCGGGTTGCAATAATAATAACGACAAGCATATGTGGAGACTAATATGAGATATGTAGTCTACATATGGGTACACGTTGGAGAACTTGTGTACTGGACCAACCCACCATGAGAACACTTGATGAATCGTTATATGAGTGTCATAAGTGATTCTCATAGTGATCATGGTATATGTAGTCCTTCGAGCTAAGATCATCAAGGTTCTCTACATGTGAGTCACATACTTTGATACTTTCCTTTGTTGCTCGTAACTGAGTGAACTTAAAGGAGGTCATTGGGTATGTCACATATCATGCAGAGGGATTTCTATGATCAAGATGGGATTTGTCCCTCCTATATAACGGGAGTGATATCTTCGGGCCCCTTGATAGAATGAGACTTAGAAAATGCATGGCCATGCTTGGATGAGTTGATATACGATATCAATGTCATCAGTTTAAGTTAGTTTACTCGGTAATCAAGAAACCAAAGATTGGGCTATACGAGAGTGACACATTCCATGTCTCGTGCTTAGTCTTGATATCTTGGACAAAAGGATAATGGCATATATCGGTGATGATCATAAAGGTTTAGTCGAATCATCGACAATCTTGTCACTTAGGTAGCAATGATGTGTTGCTAGACACCACTCATTGCTTATGATCATAAATGTGATTTATGATCATTGCCAACGTGATAAGAGCCTGTTGGGTCGCACACATAGAGCTATTTGGATCATTAGAGTGCATGGGCTAATTATTTGGGTTATGGGTTCACTTTAATTTCGTATTAATAATGGGCCCAAGAGTTGAGCCATTATTAAGCCCGAAACTAAATCCTAATTGGATTAGGGCTTTGAAACCCATTAGGCCTGGAAGTTGAGTCTCACTATAAATACAACTTCTAGTGAGAAATTGGTAGGTCTCCTTGCCCTAGCCTCCCAAAAGGACAGCCGCACTATTCTCTTACAATTCCTTGGAGGACGCAAGCTGGCACTGCGAGCGCAAGAAAAATGCATCTGCCGGGACGTGGTGGAAGCGTGCTGATCCCGAGAGGCTCGTGTGGATACCATAGAGAGCCTGAACACGTCAACTATTCAGGTTTTGTGATTCGACTCTACAGTTGAGTGAGAGATCTCAACCGAAAATTAGGTATGAAATTTTCTAACACTCGGTTTACCCCGTTTCACTTGGATCCTGGAGGGTTTCGGTTAAATTCCGCTGCGCTGTTTGGCTCCCGAAACCCAACAACCCTAGTGTTATACATACCAATGAATACTAGTAGAGGCAACACTTAGTATGAAAAATATCACACATACAATAGTGACAACATTATACACTAAGATCCACCCTTAGCTTTTCACCTGAGTAACTTAGCTTCAAATGGCAAGCCTTACTTTCCTTGTACTTACTTCACTTTGAAAGCTCAAAAGATTTCACTTTGGTCAATTTTAACTTAAATTATAAGCATTTGTTAACCACAAGATTCAAACTTAGAAAGTACCTTAAAAAACATAGCACTAACAGTCACTCCTCACCAACTGTTAGGCATGACTAACCCTCTAACTACCTGCACAATACTTAAAGGGTGAGTACTCAAAAGTACTCAATAAGGGATTTGGCACCTGCAAGGGAAATTTATGCAAGCATGCAAAGCCATATATATATACATATACAAACAAACCGAACAACCAAACAACATAACAAAAAATAATCACAAGCAATTAATAAACAACAATACTAATGCAATGTAATGTATGGATGGATAAGTGAAATCACTTGTTTATGCACAAGGACTTCTTTGCAACCAAAGGTGTTCTTAACTACTGTGAGCTTATATTGCTGGGGTCCTTAGATACTAGCCTTCATATATGATCCTAGCACTTTATTAAACCTAATGAAGTCCTCTTTGTGGGTGCCTTAAGTAAGTCGTCGCTTACTTGGCCTTGCCTACCTTTTATAGGTTACTTAGAGTAAGTCATCACTTATTCACCTCTTACCCCTCTTACCCGTAACTTCTCCTTACATGTTGTGGTACGTAATTTAAATTAATAGCCAAACTTTGCCAAGTTCCCTTGAACTTGACTTGGACAACTTAGTGGATTTGTATACCGAGCCCCTTAACTTGGTCGAGATCTCTTGGGCATCGCTCGATACCCAGAGCTATCTTGCCTTTACCTTTAGGTCATCAAGGGTCCCAGACCCTTCTTAAGTCCTTCTCCATTGCCGGAGGTTCATGACCTCACCCCTTGGCCAGTGGAGGACTCATATAATACTTGGTCCCTCCTTAGTACCCTACTTGTGATTTAAGGTATCAAAGTTATCCACTTTTTCTTAGCCCTCTTAACCACTCCCTTATTACCCATTTATTGATGCATAATTAAATCTTAGGAGCACTTTTGAGATTTTCTAGGATGCCACCTAAGCCTTAGGGATTGATTTTGGACAGGTAGAAACAAGTTGGCACAATTAAGCACAATGCTATAGCATTGCATATTCTCGTGCGACAGCATCTTGATTTTATCGAAGTTGCTGGAAATGGTGCGATAGCACCATAATAGTTTGTGTGACTGCACTACCCCTACATGCTGCCAAATTCAACATGATGCAATCACACAAACTTTTTAGGTGTCATCGCACTAACCCTGCAACTGCATGTTCCCTTTTGTATCATGGCCAAACTTGCCTCTAAACCAACTCCAATAAACTCTTGGCTCATTCAAACTTACTCCCATATATTTTAACACTTATAATACATCAATTTATCATGCCAAAACTTAAATCCCTTACCTAAAATCCAATTTAAGTGAGATGCAAAGCAAGCCATACACATAAGCACCATGTTGTACAATAAAGCTTCCTTTGAGTTCTTAGCCTAAGTCCAACCAATTTGGACACCAAGGGCACAAATTCAAGACCATTTCTAACCATTTATTGAGATTAGAACCAAACCATTAGAAGCAAAGAAGCTTATCTTAGATTCTATACCCAAAGCTTGAAAAACCTAGCTCAAATGCACCAATTCCACAAAAAATGAGCTAAGGGCTTATTAGGATGGCTTTAGGACCTTCAAGTTTCATGAAACTTTAGCCAATTTGAGAGGAATGAAGGTGGAGAGAAATGAAGATGAGAGAGCTACAAAATGGGAATGAAGAAGATGATGAATAGTGCTTGATTGTCTAAAAGAAATATCTCCACTCACCCTTCATATAACTTTGACTTATCTTCCTCCACTTACCAAGCAAGCACCAATTTACTTCAGTTTTCCTCACCAACCAGCTGACTTTAGGTCCCATAGGAAAAAAATTATTTTCCCTACCCCTAACCTTTTTATCTCTTTTCCATAAGAGCCACAATAGTCATAAATTCTTAGTTAGTGCATTTTGGTCCCCAAACTCTCATTCTTGGTTTCAATGGTTAAAATAACTTACAGCCTTAAATTATTTGATAAAAATTACTTACATGACCTTAATTTCACTAAAATTATAGCCATGCCACTCACTTGGTTTAAAATTATCATTTTACCCTTTGGTGCCATTTCCTACTTAGTAACTCAATGCAACCATACTTAGCTTGCTTTTTTTACTTAATAGGAAACTAAATTGACGCATTTAAATAAAAAAACTTAAATTAAACTTAGTTACCTGATTAAAATAGGTCATTAACCAGGAAGGCCATTACACAATATTTCATAGATTCTTCAACCCCAACTATTCCTCTTCCAATACCTTACCCAAAAGTTTCAATAATCACAAAACATGCTATCAACTCAACACAAACATGAATATACATGAAAAATAATTCAACTAACTCATATAAAACCTACCCATAGTAAGAAATCAAGCTAATCTTCCTTAAACTTCAAATAAACTTGGAGAAAGAGAGAGAATTACCTTGAGATAGAGAAAATCAAATATGCAGGGATGAAAAACAAGAATCTGAACAAGGAATGAAGTCCTTCAATGGTGGAAAATCTCACCCGAGATGTAAGGAAGCTAAGGTTTAAGTTTCGGGACTCAGGGAAGAAGTTTGAGTGAGTTTTGTACAAAGTCGAAATTGAAATCGCAATCAGGCTTTTATATAGGCAAAACACGGTTTGTAACAAGGGCATGTAGCAAACCATCTGATAGCCAAAGGCTATCGCCTCTATCTGGGCCGAACTCCCTGCCACAAGAATGGCCAAAAGAAACTGGCGCTACCCGAGAAAAGGTGGGATCATACACCTCGGGAGATAGCCGAAGAGCTCCGAGCCCGGCACGCCAAGAAACTTGAGGATACTACTAGCCCCCCGAGGTTGTAAACAGATCGCCTTCGGAAAAGAGGCACCAGCTATTGCGGGCCGAACATGATCTCCCCGAAGGCGGAACTCCCTGAAGCTGGGTACCCCCGAACTGAGGGCGTGTTTCCCGAAGAGGCACCATCCGTACCAAAGGACGACCTTGCCCAGGGACCTCGGGAGTACGGCAGGAGCATTTAAGGAAGCATTTAAGGAAGCCTTTCACAGACGCCCAGGGACACGTCCTTTCACAGACGTCATGAAGCCGCCTCAATAGGCGCTCTGACACGCTGACGCCATCAAAATCACATCATGGCCCATCTCAGCACAAGGCTCAAGGCAACCTGCTACCAGCTATCTATCCCCTACGCCCAGAAACTCAGGGAACATCCGACCGAACACGTGTCGCGATCTGAACGGGCTAGGCACTCCTATAAATGCCAGGAAATAAATACTTGGCAGGAGGTTGGTTGGCAAAACATCTGACTCCCAGACTCTGAGAAAATCACCAGGCGAGACTCTTCAGCCCTTTTTGGTTATTTCCTCTGCCTTTCTCAGCCACCACTGACTTGGGCGTCGAAGGCTCCCCCCCCGGAAACACATCCGGGGGCCTCCTAACCCTTTATTTCTGGACTTTCAGGCACACTCCCAGGGGCGAACCATCCTCCAGGCGTTCTTCCTCCTAGAAGTCTCTCCAACAGTCACCATGACTCTAAACGATGAGGCCCCCGGCCATCATTTGGCGCCGTCTGTGGGAACCCGCTCTGAGATCGCCGTCGTTGAAACTCGGCGTTCTAAGGACAAGGGACTCCCGAGGTCCTCGTCCGCGCCTGAGACACAACCGGCTGCTGAGCAAACACTACCAGGGACTTCTGCGTCCGAGGAAGACCGCCCTCTAGTAATCACTATTAGCTTTATGAGGGAGTTTCAGCGTTCGGTCGTGGTCGAAATGACACAGCAGATCGACCAAAGATGGTCACAGCAGACACAGGCCCAAAGACCACCCTCACCTGCACGCCCTCGGGAGAAAAGTCAGAGGTCCACTCATCGCAGTTCGGGAAGCGAAGATCCGCGCGAAGAATCGTCCACAGAGGATACGCCCCTCGGGAAACAGCCTGTGCGGCAGAAGAGGTCTGAGCGACCGAGGGTCTTGCAGCAAAGAAGTTCGCTGCCTGAGGCGAGGTCCCTGTCCCCTCAGCGCCGAACTCGCTCCCCGAAGAGGCGACGACAATCTCCCTTCCCTGAAGAAGGGCCTAGTGCCACAGTGCTTATGGAGAGAATATTAGCACGGCTAGAAAGGGTGGAGAAACAAATGGCCAGAAAACCCGTTTGGGCCAGGCTTTCTGGAACGTTCTGTGAAGATGACTCCCCATTCATTCAGGCCGTTGTTGAGGCAGTAATGTCTGGTGACTTCAGAGTACCTCGGTTGAAGATTTATGATGGCCGTACTGATCCACAGGCCCACCTGACGAAGTACAGGCGCAGCATGATAATGCACGGTGCTGATGACGCTACCATGTGCAAGTGCTTCGAAGTCACCCTCACAGGGCCAGCAACTGCATGGTACAATTCATTGCCTTCAGGAACCATCACTGAGTTCCAGGAGTTGTCCACGGCCTTCACGCAGCAATTCATTGGGAGTCGACCTACTGCGAAGATGCCTGTCCAGATGTTCAACATAGAGCAGAGGAACGGAGAAACCATCTGAGACTATGTCGAAAGATTCAACAGGGAAGCTCTGAGCTTCCCAGACTTCCGGCCCGAAGTCCGCATTCTTGCCATGACACGGGGCCTTCGGCGAGACTCACAGCTATTCTATGAGTTCTCAAAGGACCCCCCTGAGACCCTCGGAGAATTTTACCGAAGGGCAGAACAGCACATGACCGCCGAGGAACTAAGAATGGCTAGGCCGAAGTCCGATCACTACCACGCCGAAGGGTCCAATCAACAAGCTCGGCATCCGACCGAACAGGCAGGACGACCTCGGAGGATGCGGGGAAGGAAACCCCAAAGTTTCACACCACTGAGCACTACACGGACCAACATCCTCATGGCGCTGGAAAGGCAAGGGACACAGATTCGGCGGCCAAGGGCCATGACCGCCAATAATAAGAAGAACGCAAAGAAGTTCTGCCAGTTTCATCGCGACCACGGTCATGACACCGAAGACTGCTTCCAGCTGAAGAAGTACATAAAGTCGCTGATAAAGCAGGGCCAACTTCGGAAATACCTGCGGATGCCATCCCCAAAAGGCAGAAAAGTGGAGGAAGAAAGGGCCGAAGATGAGGACTATGACTCCGACAGGCGGAGAAACCGAAGTCCAAAAAGGCGCCCTCCACCTCCGACAGGGGTTATCCAAACGATCACCACGGGGCTCCCATCCTCGGAAAGAAAGCGGAAGGCCAGGGAAATTGCAGTCACGGAATATCAAAATCCAGCAAAGAAGCTGGCCCGCAAAGATGGATCCACTATCATCTTTCCCCACGACGATCCACTGCTGATCATGGCGAGGATAGGGAACTGGGACGTCAAAAGGGTGCTACTTGATGACGGATCAAATGCGGACGTCCTATTCTCCCACTTACTGCCGAGCTTGGGCATCTCCAGCAGCGACCTTAAGCCAGTCACCTCGCCCACCTTCGGGGTTGGACCATCCGAACTGCCCGTTCTCGGATGGATCGACCTCCCACTGATGATGAAAGGGACTTCGGTAGATGGAGCAGCTGAATCGTACGCCTCCACAATGGCGAGGTTCATCGTCATGGACGTCCCGTCCTCGTACAACGCCATCCTTGGAAGGCAGACACAGGGAAACCTGCACATTCGCCCTAATGTGAAGTACTTGACTGTCACATTCGCCGCCAAGGATGGAGATGCAGAGATCTTCATAGACCAGGCCAGGGTGAGAAAGGTGTTTGTGAAAGCACGAAAGGCTCCGGCGAGCAACTTCGCACAAACAATGGAGGCAAAGGCGCCAGAAAAAGGCAAAGAAGAAGATCTCGCAAAAGCGGAAATGGAAACAGTAGAACTTATCCCAGGACAATCTACCCGAATAGGGAAGAGCTTGGCCGAAGGTGAGAAGGAAAACCTTGTATCCTTTCTGCTGAAAAATAAAGATCTGTTTGCCTACTCGCCGAAAGATATGCCAGGGGTAAACCCTGGCATAATACAGCATAGCCTCAAAGTAAGCCCGGAAGCAAAACCTGTCCGGCAAAAGAAACGAAGCATCTCAGCTAACAAGAGCAACTTTGTCAAAACCGAGGTCCAGCGTCTGTTAGACGCCAAAGTCATCAGGGAAGTGAAATACCCTGAATGGTTAAGCAACGTGGTGATTGCCACAAAAGAAGGCAGCAGCAAACTTCGGATGTGCATCGACTTCAGAAACTTGAACGATGCTTGCCCAAAAGACTCATACCCTCTTCCGCCGATAGACCAACTGGTAGACTCAACTGCCGAATACGGGCTCCTAAGTTTCCTAGACGCCTTCAGTGGCTACCATCAAATAAGGATGGACCCCGAAGATGAAGAAAAAACCGCCTTCATCACTGAGGGAGGAACATACTGCTATGTCAGGATGCCCTTTGGGCTCAAAAATGCAGGAGCCACCTACCAGAGGTTGATGAACAAGGTCTTTGAAGACCAAATGGGGAGAAACATGGAGGTGTATGTTGATGATATGATAGTCAAGAGCAAGTTGCCTAGCTATCACGTTGCAGATCTAGAGGAAACCTTCCAAAAGCTCAGAGCTTTCGGGATTCGGCTCAATCCTGAAAAGTGCATCTTCGGGGTAACTTTGGGAAAATTCCTTGGGTACATGGTATCCGAAAGAGGCATTGATGCTAACCCCGAGAAGATAAAGGCGCTGCTTGAGTTCCGAACTCCTGCCACAGTCAAAGATGTGCAGAGGCTCACCGGAAGAATAACCTCTCTGAGCAGATTTATTTCCAGGTACGGAGATAGGTGTCGACCTTTCTTCAAAGTCCTCACAAAGGCAGCAAAAATGGAAGGCGACCTCGGAAGGAATGATCACCCTTGGGACAAAGATTGCCAAAAGGCCTGGGAAGAACTCAAAGTCTACTTGGCTAGCCTGCTGACTCTGCGACAACCTCGGGAGGGAGAGCCCCTTGTTTTGTACCTCGCCGTCACGGAGAAAGCTGTAAGCTCGGTCCTCGTGAAAAAAGAAGGGCCAAAGCAATGGCCAGTCTATTTCATCAACAAATCCCTGCATGGCGCCGAAATCAGGTACCCTCTGCTTCAAAAAGCTATATACGCCTTGGTGCTTGCAGGGAGAAGGCTGCAACCATACTTTCAGGCTTACCCCATCATCGTCCGAAGTAGTCTACCACTACGGGATGTTATGAAGAAAGTTGATCATTCGGGAAGGCTCTCCAAATGGTGCATAGAGCTTGGCGAACACGAAGTCATATATGAACCTCGGAAGGCCATTAAAGCTCAAGCACTGGCAGATTTTATCGCCGAAATACCCACCACTAAGGAAAGCCATTTGGATCCGAACAGAGGTGAGCCAGAGTGGACCTTGCATGTTGACGGAGCCTCGGGATCCGAACACCAGGGTGCTGGAGTAATTATCAGAGGTCCCGAAGGCCTAGCGGTAAAAAAGGCTATCAAGTTCAGCTTCAGCGTCACCAACAATGTGGCTGAGTATGAAGCCCTCATAGCGGGATTATGCTTGGCCAGAAGGATTGGCGTGAGAAACTTAAAGGCTCACAGCGATTCCCAGCTGGTAGTTCGGCAGACGTCAGGAGATTATGGGGCGAAGGACCCAATCTTGGCAAAATACCACGAGCTGGTAGCAAAGCTCATCCAAGAGTTTGACGCCGTACGGATCGAAAATGTACCTCGGCGGAATAACACTGAGGCAGATTGCTTGGCGAAGTCAAAAACATACACCGAGGTGCTAGATCACCCGAGCATCTCAGTGCTAAGCATAGCAACCTCGGGAAAAGGATGGAAAGATCCCATAAAAAGATACCTCACAGAAAATGTGCTCCCCGAAGACCCCGGCAACGCTGCAAGACTGCGAAGACGCTCCGGCCGATTCTTCCTGATTGGCGAAGAGTTATACCGACAGGGATATGCAAACCCGCTGCAAAGATGCGTGGATGAAGAGGATACTGAGATGATCCTTGAAGAGGTCCACGAGGGCATGTGTGGTTCACATATTGGAACTGATGCCCTTGCGGCAGTGATACTTCGCCAAGGATACTTCTGGCCTACCCTGAGAAAGGATGCAAGGCAGTTCGTCTGAAAATGCGGTAGTTGCCAGAAACACGGGAACATCCAGAGGGCACCCTCGGAAATGGTAACTTCAGCTGACTACCCCTGGCCCTTCGCAGTCTGGGGTATAGACCTTATTGGGCCACTCCCCTCAGCGCCCGGAGGCGTGAAATTCTGCGTGGTAGCAGTGGACTATTTCTCCAAATGGGTCGAGGCAGAACCCCTAGCAACTATCTCGGCAAAAGAAGTGCAAAAGTTTGTATGGAAGAACATAGTATGCAGATTTGGCATACCGAGGGTGCTCGCGGCTGATAATGGATCCCAGTTCATAGACAAAGGATTCCAGGAATTTATCAGCGACCTCGGAATAAAGATGCACTTCGCCCCGGTAGCTCACCCCCAAAGCAACGGGCAGGTGGAAGTATCTAACAAGACCATAAAAGATGGCCTGAAAAAGAGACTGGGGGAAGCAAAAGGGAAATGGACAGCAGAACTCCAAAGCGTATTATGGAGTTACCGAACGACGCCCCGAAGAGCCACAGGGGAAACTCCTTTCTCACTCGTCTTCGGAATAGTGGCCATCATCCCTATCGAGATAGTTAGACCATCAGTACGGGTGCAAGTATTTGATGAAGGTGGAAACGACCTTGGCCTAAGAACGAAGCTTGACCTCGTTGGCGAACATAGAGAAATAGCTGAGCTGAGAAGAAAAGCTTTCCAGCAAAGAGTGGCCGTGGCTATAAATTTGCGAGCTAGGCCAAAGGAAATCAGGAAAGGAGACCTCGTTCTCCAAAAGGCTGACTTTGCACCCTGAAGGCCATCCCACGGAGTACTTCGCGCAAACTGGGAAGGACCTTATCTGGTCCTCGCCGAAGTACGAAAAGGCGTGTACAAACTTGGCGATGCCGAAGGCGTAGAATTGAAAAACACTTGGCACTCAGATGCCTTGAGAAAATTCTACGCCTAAGCTTGAGCGAAGGAATCATACTGTACGAAAAATATTCTAAGTACAGAAGTGCCTTGAGAAAATTTCTTAAGTACAGAATTCCACGAAGATGCTCGCCACAAGCGCAGATATGACTTTCTGAAGTCCCTTGAGCCATCACGCTCAGGAAAGATGGGAAAATCTCTCAGCGGTACTCGCCGAAATAAGCAGAGACAGTTTTCCAAAGTCCCTTGAGCCATCACGCTCGGGAAAAATGGAAAACAAAAAATCTCGCAAAAGGATTCCTAAGTCTCTTGAGCGAACATGCTCGGGACAAGGGGAAATGAAAAATTTCGACTAAGGGGTTTCCAAAGTCCCTCGAGCGAACGTGTTCGGGACAAAATGGAAATACAAAAACCTGCAAAAAGACTTAGTCAAATTTTTTAGACTTTCCAAAAAGCCTCCTGAGCGAACAAGCTCGGCCAATGGAAAGATCTTTCACACTTAGTCAAGTTTCTTTGATCGCAGGTTTTCCGAAGTCTCTTGATCAATTGTGTTCGGGGCAATGGGAATAAAGAAACTTGCAAAAACACTTAGCCAAAAAAAGATCTTCATTCACAAGAAAGCTAGCTTACAAAGAAGAAGTGCCCGAAGAAGGAGCACAAAAACGAAGAGGAAAAAAGGAAAAGGCCCCTAAAACAACCTAAGGGTTCTCGGCGTCCCGTGAGCCACCAGCCCCTGTTTCCTTTTCCACCACCTTTGGTGCCAGAATTGTAGAAGGCAGGTTCAGATGCTCGATTTTGGACCAGGACCACCGAGGCCCCTCGGGAATTTTGAGAGCTTCCAAAAAAGAGAGGTCCAGAATTGGGAACCTCTCAAGGACTTGGTGCCGAGCAAGGCAGAATTCGTCTTGGAAGGCGACCTTGGTCATTTGGTCGGATTTGTCCTTCTCAACCTCAAGGTCCTCGAGCTCGTCCTTCAAGTCTGCAACCTCCTTCTTTAGCGCCTTCACCCTTTTCTTCGCATCGGGCTCCTTCTTCAAAGACTGGACCTCGGCTTCGAGGGCCTTTTTCTCACTCACCAACGACTGAATGAGATTGTCAGAATCTGACTTATCTTTGAGAAGGTCTTGGTTGGCAGCGAGCATCTCTTTCACCTGATCGCCGAGGTCAGCAATCGTCTTTGAGGAGTTCTTTTCAAGATCTTCCTTCTCCTTCCGGAACTCCTCCCGAAGGGCAGCAACTTCTTTCTTCGCAGCATCCGACAGCTGCTGGTTCTTGGCGATCAATGCCGAGCGCGTGTCCTTAGCTTTCTTTAAGGTCTTTAAGGCGGAAGCTCGGAACGCCGCCTGCCTGGCCACCCGAACTCGGAGAAAGCCGGCGTACCCCAGCAGCTGCAAAAAGATGAACGCAAGGTCAGTAAGAGCCAGGCACTAAGGAAAAATTGAAGGGAAAAACGTGTGAAGAACATACCTGAGCAGCATGCTCGGTGACTTTTGCGGCGAGGGTGTCATCATCCAGATGGGCCACCGCGATGGCCTTGAAGGAGGCCTCAGTAAGCACCCCCTTCAAAATTTGCTTTGCCATTTCAGGACAGTCCTCGGAGTACAAGTTCATGTCCTCCGTAAACGTCCAGAAAGGCTCTTTGGGTACCTTCCCCTGCGGGACTTTGGTGTCGCGAAGGGCCCGCGCCTTCGCGTGTTCGGCCGCCCAGTTCGGGGTAAGTAACTCCCCTGCACGGCGAAAACGAGAAGCGGGTCAGAGACAAAGGAAAATTCAGAAAAACAAAAAGAGCCATACTTGTTCTGAAAGAAACAGACCTGGCGGCACTTCGAACACGGCGTCCTCGGAATCCTGAGACTCCTCGGTTGAAATCTCCTTGCCTTTCCTCTTGCGCCGCTCCTCGGCAGAAGGAGCCTCTTCCACTGCCTCTAGAAGGGTCTGCGACGCCGAAGGGCTCATCGGAGGGACGTCGGTGGAAGGAACCTCGGCAGCAGCAGGGACATTCGGCAGAAGCCTCGGTCGGCGGAATCTCGGCTCCCCCAGGCTCCCCATCAGCCTCCTCAAAAATATCCTCCAGAGGAGCCTGGGCAGTTTTCTTTGCCCGTTTCACCGAAGGCCCAGCGCCAGTAGACTTCCGCCTTTGGGAAGCCGCCTTCTTTGTCTGATCGCCCTTCTCCACCTGGCCGGAGAAAAGGGACTTGTAAAATGCAGCAGTCCCGTCACCCATCTCTAAAAAAGAAAAAAGACATCAACGTAAGTCCGAGGGAAAAACACGAAGGGAGTAGAAGATAACTCACTTTCGACAAGCGTTTCGAAAGAGATTTCCTCCTTAAGAAGCTTGACCAACCAGGAATCCTTCCCGGCGATGGCAGGAGCTGGCATCTCGAGGTCGGTCTCGTGCTCCTTAACCACCTTTAACTCCCGGAGGACCTCTTCGGTCATCAACCTCCAGTTGATAGGGAAGGGGTAGAGAGAGCGCGGCGCGACCTCGGGAGCCCAGTCAGAGACGGCACGGATGCGGCCGTCGAAGTCCGCGAAAGTGGAAGCCAACTCTGGAGTCAGCAACAACCTCGGATCAACTACGTCCACATCTAACCTTCCCTGAGCCCATTTGGTCGGAACATACGACCAGGCCTCCTCCATCTTCAGGAAGAAGAATTTCTGTTGCCACCCCCGCCAGCTGTCCTTGGTGGCGAAGGTGAACATGAATTTTTTGCTCCCAGATCCCCGAGGTAGCATAAAATAGAAGCCACCCTTCGGGACCACAAAGAGCTTGTAGTACTGCATGAAGAGTATAAAATGGCGTTTTATCCCGAAGACGCCACACATACAGAGGAAGGCGTTAAAATAGCAGAACGAGTTCGGGGGAAGCTAGTTCACAGCAATGCCATGAAATTGGCAGAACTCGCAAACCATCTTCGGGGGAGGATACCGAAGTCCGGCCTTCAGCTGGGCTCGGAAAATGGTAATCTCGTTACTATGGTTTGAAAAAGCATAATGGCTAGAGCGAGGCAGCCTAGTAACGGCGTAAGAGGGAAGAAAGAACTTTTTCTTCCACCTCTCTAATTTTGCGGGGCTGGTGCAACAAGGATGGGCTAAAAGAGGCTGCCAGCTCTCAAGGATAGGCATTTTCGACATGAAAACGAGTTCGAAAAAGGCCAGAAAACAGTTTCCGGAAAAAACTCAAAAGAACAAAGGAATCAAAACACTCTGGAAAACAAAAACCCACCAAAAGATTTGCCAAAGTCTGAGGACGCCGTCGTGAAAGTTGGCTGAAAAAAGCTCTGATTAAGGTAGCTCCGCCACAGAAAGCAAGAAAGTACGAAAACAGGGGCAAAGTAGAGGAAAGAGCAGAAGTAAAAGCAAATGGGACTTATGATGTAATGGGCTATTTATAGGCCAAAGGTTGGTAAACCGAAACGTCGTCATAAGTACCCTTTTGGAGGCGAACCGTCGCCGTAACTGCCCTCTGCACCTGAAAAGGCGCGCCCTCTGTAACCAACGCGACTCTCCTCCAATGGCAAAGCGCCACGTGTCAACCGCCGCTCCAAAACAGGGGACACGTCTTCTGACATCCCTAAAAAGCTGGGGCGCGTCGCTTAGACTGACACGCTTGGCCATCAGACACGACGTTACACAAACCTGCAAGAAGAAAAAGCAGGTTACCCCGAGGACACCAAGAGACAGGCTATGGCCAAACAGCCCATGACCTTCGGGCAAGAGGTGTATCTTCGGCACAGGATCCGCCTCGAAGACACCAAAGAACAGGCCAAGGCCGAACAGCCCATGACCTTTGGGCAAGAGGTGGATCCTCGGAACAGGTTGAGCTTCCTAAGAGACTCCCAAGAACAACCTCGGAAAGAGATGCAAAACCGAAGTCTTCACTTCGGCTTTCCAAAGGGGGGCATGTGATAGCCAAAGGCTATCGCCTCTATCTGGCCAAACTCCCTGCCACAAGAATGGCCAGAAGAAACTGACGCTACCCGAGAAAAGGTGGGATCATACACCTCGGGAGATAGCCGAAGAGCTCCAAGCCAGGCACGCCAGGAAACTTGAGGATACTACTAGCCCCCCGAGGTTGTAAACAGATCGCCTTCGGAAAAGAGGCACCAGCTATTGCGGGCCGAACATGATCTCCCTGAAGGCGGAACTCCCTGAAGCTGGGTACCCCCAAACTGAGGGCGTGTTTCCCGAAGAGGCACCGTCCGTACCAAAGGACGACCTCGCCCAGGGACCTCGGGAGTACGGCAGGAGCATTTAAGGAAGCATTTAAGGAAGCCTCTGATACGTCCTTTCACAGACGTCATAAAGCCGCCTCAATAGGCGCTCTGACACGCTGACGCCATCAAAATCACATCATGGCCCATCTCAGCACAAGGCTCAAGGCAGCCTGCTACCAGCTATCTGTCCCCTACGCCCAGAAACTCAGGGAACATCCGACCGAACACGTGTCGCGATCTGAACGGGCTAGGCACTCCTATAAATACCAGGAAATAAATACTTGGCAGGAGGTTGGTTGGCAAAACGACTGACTCCCAGACTCTGAGAAAATCACCAGGCGAGACTCTTCAGCCCTTTTGTGCTATTTCCTCTGCCTTTCTCAGCCACCACTGACTTGGGCGTCGGAGGCTCCCCCCCCGGAAACACATCCGGGGGCCTCCTTGTTGGGTTTCGGGAGCCAAACAGTGCAGCGGAATTTAACCGAAACCCTCCAGGGTCCAAGTGAAATGGGGTAAACCGGGTGTTCGAAAATTTCATACCTAATTTTCGGTTGAGATCTCTCACTCAACTGTAGAGTCGAATCACAAAACCTGAACAATTGACGTGTTCAGGCTCTCTATGGTATCCACACGAGCCTCTCGGGATCACCACGCTTCCACCGCGTCCCAGCAGATGCGTTTCTCTTGCACTCGCAGTGCTAGCTTGCATCCTCCAAGGAATTGCAAGAGAAGAGTGCGGCTGTCCTTTTGGGACGCTAGGGCAAGGAGACCTGTGAATTTCTCACTCAAAAGTTGTATTTATAGTGAGACTCAACTTCCAGGCCTAATGGGTTTCAAAGCCCTAATCCAATTAGGATTTAATTTCGGGCTTAATAATGGCTCAACTCCTTGGCCCATTATTAATACGAAATTAAAGTGAAACCATAACCCAAATAATTAGCCCATGCACTCTAATGATCCAAATAGCTCTATGTGTGTGACCCAATAGGCTCTTGCCATGTTGGCAATGATCATAAATCACATTTATGATCATAAGCAATGAGCGGTGTCTAGCAACACATCATTGCTACCCAAGTGACAAGATTGTCGGTGAATCGACTAAACCTTTATGATCATCACCGATATATGCCATTGTCCCTTTGTCCAAGATATCAAGACTAAGCACGAGACATGGACTGTGTCACTCTCGTATAGCCCAATCTTTGGTTTCTTGATTACCGAGTAGACCAACTTAAACTGACGACATTGATATCATATATCAACTCATCGGAGCATGGCCATGCATTTTCTAAGTCTCACTCTATCAAGGGGCCCAAAGATATCACTCCCGTTACATAGGAGGGACAAATCCCATCTTGATCATACAAAGCCCTCCGCATGATATGTGACATACCCAATGACCTCCTTCAAGTTCACTCAGTTACGAGCAACAAAGGAAAGTATCAAAGTATGTGACTCACATGTAGGGAACCTTGATGATCTTAGGTCGAAGGACTACATATACCATGATCACTATGAGAATCACTTATGACACTCATATAACGATCCATGAAGTGTTCTCATGGTGGGTCGGTCCAGTACACAAGTTCTCCAACTTGTACCCATATGTAGACTACACATCTCATATTAGTCTCCACATATGCTAGTCATTATGTATTATTACAACCCGCTCCACAATAATATTAGACTAGGGACGTTTAAGAATATAATTATTCTAGGGTTACAATTATGTTTATTACGTTACGCAGAAACAAAACAACAAACAAAATTGCTGGATTAATGCCTCAATAAAATATCATGACTCAATGTGCAAAAATACAATCATCTCATGATTGGCCTTTTTGGGCACAACACTAACACTCCTAACCCTTTATTTCTGGACTTTCAGGCACACTCCCAGGGGCGAACCATCCTCCAGGCGTTCTTCCTCCTAGAAGTCTCTCCAACAGTCACCATGACTCTAAACGATGAGGCCCCCGGCCATCACCATCTAACTTAAAACTTCCCTAACATGATATTAAACAAGGGTGTGACACAAACCGTGTACCAGGTCTGGACCCTAAAAATTCTAAACAATAGAATGGAAATGTGGGGAACAACATGGGCATGTAAACAACCATGTATATGTAACATGACCTACATGGAAATGTAAAAACCATGCTTGAAGTCTAGAGCCCAAAAAAATTTCAAAATAGAGAAACAAGTAGTAACATGGGCATATCTATGACTGTGTTAACTAAACATGATTAACGACACATTCATTTGTAAGACCATGTATGTGCTCTAGAATGCAAAAATTCTTAAAGTTAAAGACGAAACACATTTTTAAACATAAAAGTGTATATGACCATGTAACATAAACACATTTTAAAACCATGTATGTGCATGTGTTTAAGCTCTACAATTTTAAGTTTTCGAAGAACACGAGTAAGAACATGGTCATGTATCAAACCATGTAAGGTAACATGCTTCAAAACATGGCTAGAACATAAACCGTGTTTGTCTACTATAGTTCAAACAAAAATTCTAGCGAAAAATAATTTTTGCAAATTTAAACATGGCTGTGTTTAAGACCATCTTAAGCAACACGATTCTAAACATAGGCGTGTTTAAGAGTTTATGTAGCTCCTAGAGTTTGAAAATTTTGTACACTTACCCAGAATTGAATTCAGCCTTTTTCTACCACTTTCAACAACAAATTCTTCCCAAAATACCTTATATTCCTGCATCAACAACACAGATTATAGGATCACAAGACAAGCAAAATCCAATTAAACTACTCTAATATAAAACCAAATAATCAAAAAATGGCAAAATGGAAAATTTAACACTTGGGTTGCCTCCAAGGAAGCACCTGGTTTAATGTCGTCGACTTGACATTTTCCTTAATTCTTCAAGGAGGTTCTTCCTTCCCTTCCAACACCTTCACATCAGTAGCATCTGCCTTATGATGAAAACCTAGATTATAAAGTCCTCTAGGATTCAACTTAGTATTTGTTGGGAAAGCTCCTTATGGCCTTTCAAAAAAACATCATAGCAAGTTGACCCAACTGGGTTTCAAAAGTTTACATACTTGGCCTCATATTCCATAATTTTGATTCATTTGCATTGATCCTAGCAACAAATTGTTGCATATGGTTGGAAATCAATTCCTTTATACTCGGCCTTTTTTCTTGCTGTGATTAAGGCTGAAATCCAAGTGGTTGTTGCCTCTTATTACTCCAAGAAAAATTCAAATGATTCCTCCATCCTAGATTATGCGTATTGTTGTAAGGATTGTTCTAAGGCCTCGGTAGATTTCCAATGATGTCCATTTTCTCAGTTTTGTTCAACCAATTAGACATCTAACATTCACTACTTGGATGAGCTTATCCACAAACTTCACATTGCAACACAACTTCTTTCTAATTAGCAAAAAAATTTTGAATTCTCTAGTTAAAGCCTCAACTTGGGTTACCAAAACTGAATAAGCATAAAAAATTTAAATCACATCCACTTCATTCTACTTAATCCTTGATAACGATTACCATTGATAATTATTCATTACCATCTCTTCAATCAAATCTTGAGCTGCTTCAGGCATCTTGCCATTACGCGTCCCACCAGCTGCTGCATCAATCATCTACTTAGAAGCATAACTCAAACCATTATAAAATATTTGCACTTGCATTCATGTAGGTAGTTCATGATGTGGACACCTTCTTAATAGATCCTTGAACCTTTTCCAAGCTTCATATAATGTTTTTGACTCTATCTAACTAAAAGCATTAATATTTTTATGGAACTTCTCAATCTTTCTTGGAGGAAAGTACTTTAATAAGAACTTCTCAACAAGAGCATTCCGAGTGACAATAGAACCTCTTGGAGGTGAAGTCAAACATTGCTTAGATCTTTCCCCCAATGAGAATGGGAATAGCCTCAATTGAATGTTATCCTCACTAACTTCATTAATTCTGAAAGTGTCACATATCTCCAGGAAACTAGCAATATGAGCATTAGGATCCTCATTAACCAAGCCAAAAAATTGAACACAATTTTGCAACATTTGAACAATATTCGGCTTGATCTCAAAATTGTTGGCCTTGACAGAGGGCGTAACAATACCTGATTTCATTCCTTCAAGAATATGCTTAGCATACTCCCACATAGTCCTCTCTTGATTGTAGTCCTACATGATTAATCTTCTTGATTCTATCCTAGCTACTCCAAGTTAGAATGCAATGGTTAGGACTTGGTACCCTTTGAAGATAAGAATTTCATGATTCTATCCTTGCTACTCCAACTCAAAATGTGATGGTTATGACTCAGTACCCTTCAAAAACAAGAATTTTCTCAAGGTTCTCTTAATTTCCAGTTCTGCTTCAACAACTTCACCAGATGGCTATGAGTCATACACAAAAATTCCTACAAGAAAAGAAGAAGAAAATTAATAAACTAAAAATAATTGAAATTTCAAAGAAAAATATTGCAATAAAATAAATAGTTAGATTAACAAAGATAAATTTTTTCAAGTAGCACACTCAACAAATGTTTGCAAAAAACTTAGTGTATTCGTAGTTCATAACAAACTTTTTTCGTTATACTAATGAATAATGTGGATTTGTCAATCTCTCTATACGCTTAAATATGTGAACTCACAAGAAAGTGCACCAATCATCAAAGGATAGTAGTGGGATGTACCAAGATCATTTTTTCTAAGGAACGGATGTTGTTTTCCATATTCAACTTCTCTCTATTATCTAATCGACAATTAAAAGAGTTTGTTTAACTAACTACTATGAATTAACTAAACTAAAGTAATTCAGAAAGAAGAAAAAAATAACTATTTATGGCAATGGAAAAAAACTAAGATAATCAGTAATAAGAAACCTCATACTTAGAATCGAATCCATCTAGAACTTCCTTTGTGTTGTTTTTACTTTGGTTTAACAAGATAGTGATTTACTTGTACCATAAAGTACTACCTAATGTAGATTTGTTCCCAATTATTCCTGTTACACTGGCCCTATTTTTAAGTCACTAAGAGGGTGTCTAGGCCTACCACTCTTCCTAAGAATGCATTATAAGTTCTACAACCCACTATTAGGTTTCATCCTAGTTTGGAGGTATTATATCGCACCTATTACTTTCGGTTATGATAATATCTCTTTTATCTAATGGTGATCCATAACAAACATACCAGACTCTACCTTATGCATGTTCATCATCCCACATTAAGTTAATAGGCTTGCTACTATTAATCAACACAACAAAGAACACTAGATAAATCTCAAGAAAAATAGAAAATCATATCAAACCAAGAAGCAATTATAATCACAAAGTTATCCTAGGGTTCATCTACTCTAAGCATTAGTAGGAAAAGTTTAGATCATATTGCAATAAAATAAACATAACAAAATTGAGAGAAAACTAAGAAAAGAATTATCCATGGCTAAATTTTTTCTTCTCCAAGAAATCTTCGATCCGGCGCTTATAAAATGGTGCCAGTTATCAGAATTGTCCCCACAACTCCGACACAACAACAATGCTTGCAGTGGTTTACCCTATAACATTATCACCTACACTACTACAGGTGGTGAGGTCACTCAAGGTGTTGTTTCTATACTGTCTATGAATGGGTCGAATCTAGGTTTATCCGGTTCAAGCTATAAGCAAGGTGAATTTGGGGTAGCAATTTGACATTGTCAGCAAAAAAAGAATTAAGACTAATTTGGGGAATGGGTGAAGTTTGTTGAACCCTAAATTTCTAGATTTGACTGACGTTGCTACTCACCTACTTTGGGGAAGCTGAGCAACTATCTTCCATTTTGAACGATGGAAAATGGATGACATTACCCCATGTGAGAACACATATTGTTTCAACTCGCTTAAGGGACTAAGTTAGCATGTTTTGCCAACTTTGAGGACTAACTTAAATTGAGTTCTGGGTGAAGGACCAACTCATTCGAGTTGGTCAAGTTAAATGACTAGTGGGTTATTTAAGCCTTTAAATAACTCAATCGTTTGAACCATTGTACGGAAAATCACTCCATTTTTATGAAAGAACACTTACTTCGGCAAATATATAAACTATTATGTGCAAGAAATCTTACAACAATACAACAGAAAAATTAGTAGAACTTACCTCCAGCCATGATTGATCAAGTGAACCCTAATGCTTTGAGCCACAGAAAATAGGGAGAGTGTTGGGAGAGTTTTCTAATCTATGAATATTTACTTTCTTGTTTGTATCTGATAGGAGACATAGGCTAATATATATAGGCTAGACTATGAACCTTAACCAAATAAGAATCTGCTATATTAATTCCACCTATCATGGAATTTACCATAATAGCATATATCCTTTCCAAACCGAAATATCTGACCAATTTCTTTACAGTAAAAACTCCTTAATTATCACCTTGATTTTAGTAAATTAATATATACATAAAATAATAATAGTAGTAATTTAAAAAATCAAAGTGACATGTGGGCCACACCTTAAGGAATTTTAACATTCACCCACTTGGTTCACATGACACTTACCAAGGTGATAAGCCTTATAGTTTTTACATTATTTGGTCAAGAATAACTTTACATATGGGTCATGATGGTCATACTCTTAATTGAATACTCTCTTCCATGCACCACAATATATATTCCCATTTAATGAATACTTAATGGGAAAATGATTTCTCCAAAAAAGGGTTCAACTTTATGTATCCCTATGGATACTAAACATGATATTGAATATGCACAAAAAATCATGTTTTACAAGAAAATTTATGAACAAATTTGTCCCAAAATAAAACTACAATAAAAACTCAATGTGCAACACCAAATGAGCTAAGTGTCACATACTTCACATGATCCACATACTAATTTGCTAGCAAAGTTTAGTGATGGGATATGCTAACATCAATGAAGTGCCAATATGCTCAGTGGCCAATTGTTATGCTGCTACTTTATCTGTCACTAGCAAACATTTTATCTCTATATGCTTACTTTGGCTTCTAAGTTTAGCATTATTTGCAAAGAACACTATAGCTGAATTGTTTTGGCATATCTTTATAGGTCTCAATATAGAATTGACAACCATAAGGCATGAGATAAAATTCTTTAACCATATAGCCTATGGCAACTTTATAGCACGCAATGAATCCTACCCCCATGTTTGATGATGTTGTAATGGATTGGTTTACACTCTTCCAAGATATAGCTCCTTCAGCAAGAAGGAATATATACCCAGAAGTGGACTTTAGTGTATCCTTACATCCACCAAAATTAGAATCTAAATATCCAATCAGCTCCAAATGGTCAAAATGCTTATAGGGCAACATATAATCCTTAGTTACATACTTGTGCATACATCAGACTCCTAACTACACTAGCATAAAGGATGGATTCCATCTCTTTCACTCCAATGCATTTTATGGACAGTGATTCTGACTGAGTTTATCCCATTTAACAATGGGTGCACTCACAGAGAACAATTTTTCTTACAGAATGTTTTCAAAACTTTATCAATATTGGCACTTTGAGATAGTCATAAAGTCCTTATAGGTCTATCCCTATGAATCATTACACCAATGACATAAAAGGCTTCATCCAAATCCTTCATTTCAAAGTTTTGAGAAAAAAACTATTTAACATCATGAAGTAAGCCCAAATCGTTGGTCGCAAGTAAAATGTCATTAACATATAGGATCAAAAATATAATTTTGATCCCACTAACCTTAAGGTATATACAGTGATCCATGATGTTTTATGTAAAACCATAAGAGGTTATAACATCATAGAATTTTAAATACCATTAGCGGAAGGCTTAGTTTAGTCCATATACAGATTTTTTAAGTTTACAAACTAAGTGACTTTCTTGCTCAAGACAAAACCCTTCAGGTTAAGTCATGTATTTCTATTCCTCTAAAGATCCATTTAAGAATGTCATTTTCACATCCATTTGGTGTAACTTAAGATCAAAATGAGCTACAAAGGCCATGATTATCCTGAATGAATCCTTTTTAAAGGTTGGAGAAAAGGTTTCATGGTAATCAATACCTTCCTTTTGAATGTACCCGTTGGCAACAAGTCTGGCTTTATGTTGTTCGACTTTACCTGAGGCATCTCTTTTGGTCTTATAAACTCATTTGCAGCCAATGGCCACTAATCCTCTAGGTAAGTCAATGAGGTCCTAAACTTTGCTTTTAATCATCAACTCCATCTCTTCTTTCATGGCATTAACCAAAATGAGGAATCTTTGCCACTTATGCCATATGAAAATGATTCTAGACCACCTTTATGTTCAATTTAACAATTAGACTCTTAAAGGTATATTAAAAAATCATCAGAAATTGCTAGTTTTCTTACCCTTGTAGATCTCCTTAAACTTACCAGTTAAATCTGATTTTCCTCATTTTGGTGGTTCAATTCTAGTAGGTGTTCTTCTTCATGAGTCATTTGTTCAATTTGCTCTTCAACAATACTAGATTGGTTGTTTTGCATAATGACCAAATTTCTAGACTCTACAGGCAACTTAGATGACTCATGTTTTTCCTCAAATTCAACTTTACAAGGAACAATGCTCCCATTAGTGCTAGAACCCTCAAGGAACTTAGCATTTCTGGACACAACAATTCTAGAGGTATGTGAAGAACAATCAAACCTGTATGCCTTGGAGTTTACAGTATAACCAATGAAATTATCGATAGTTGTCCTTGAATTAAATTTCTTCATGTGAGGATCATAAATCTTTACCTCAATAGGATAACCCCATACGTGCATGTGGTTCAAACTAGGTTTCCATTCATTCCATAACTGAAATGTGTTTTAAGAACAGCCTTGGTTGGAACCCTATTTAAAATATACACAACGGTTTTCAAAGCTTTACTTCAAAAAGATTCAGATAGATTAATGTTACCAATCATGCTCCTTACCACGTCCATAAAAGTATGATTCCTTCTTTCAGCTACACTATTTTGTTATAGTATGCTAGGCATCATATATTGAGTAATGATACCTTCTTGCTCAAGAAACTTTACAAATGGACCTAGCATTTGTCTCTTTTTTGTGTACCTTCCAAGGTACTTGTCTCTTCTATCAGATCTAACAATCTTGATCTTTCTCTCTTTTTGCCTCTCAACTTTTATCTTATAAGACTTAAAAGCATCAAATGCTTCAGCCTGGTCAACAAGCAAAAAAAGATACATAAATCTCATATAGTCATTAATAAATGAAATAAAATATGTTTGACCATTAAAACAAGGCAGAGTAAATGAGCCACAAAAGTTGTGTGTATGATCTCTAATGTTTCTGAGCTTCGCCTAGCACCTTGTTGGTTTGTTTTCCCTTTATACAGCCTACACAAGTACCAAAGTCAGTAAAATCAAGAGTTTTAAAACTCCATCATTCACAAACTGTTTGATTCGCTCAATGGAGATATGTCCCAATCTTTTATGCCGTAAAGATGAGAAATTCTTATTAACCATGCTTCTCTTTATGCGAACATCTATGTGCATGGCTAAATAGTTATTCTCAAATATGGGATCAAGATCGAACTTGTATAAACCATCAGTTAAAGTTCCACCACCAATGGAATTTTAATTCTTTGAAATAATAAAACTTGAGTGTTTAAATAGAAATTCATATCCAATAGAAACAAGTTTAGAAATTGAAACTAAGTTTCTAGAAAATGATGAAACATAAAACACCATTTGAAGATCCAAATTAAAACCAAATTTCAAAACAAGTAAAAAAGTTCCCATAGCTTCAACTTTGGAACAAGTTTGGTTGTCCATATAAAAGTTTTTCTCATTTCTTTATGGCTTCCTTGGATCCACAAAGCCCTACATGGTGTTAACCACTTGGGTTGCGGAACTAGAATCAATCTAACATGTATTACTAAAAGCATCAACAAAAAATAATTCATGACACAAACGAGATGAGATTACGTTTCTTTGTTAGCCACTTTTTGTACTTAAGGTAGTCTACCTTTAAATGTCTACTTTTCCTACAAAAAAGACTACCATTTTTTTAGGTGGGTGTATTCTTTTTATTTAATACATTCTTACTCTTAGCATTTTTGTTGGCATAAGTAACCAAATGAGCATTGGCCATTCTTTCATGCTTTAGCCTTTCTTCCTCTTGCACACACATGGTCAGAAGTTCATTTATTGATCATTTTGCCTTATGTGTGTTGTAGGAAAATTTGAATGGATCACACTCACTAGGAAAAGAGTTCAAGATAAAATGCACCAAGAATGGCTTAGAAATCAAAACCTCTAAGGACTTCCATTGAGTTAAAATGTCCCTCATCTCCATACTGTGCTCACACACACCTCTAGAACCATCAAAGGTTTTGCTTTAAAGCCTCTTCATAAGGTTTCTAGCCAATGTCTTATCCAAATGAACAAATTGTTCGTCAATGGCTTCATATAGTCCTTAACATTTAGATTTTCTGAAATGGAGCCCCTAATGCTCTTACTTATGTGGTACTTTATGAGCATTAAGCTCGAGTGATTAGATTGTTCCCACTGATCATATAAGGTCTTCTACTGCGGTGTACTTGATTCTATAAGAGCAGTTGGTGCACCCATATGAAACGTGAAATCCAAATCCATACACCCTAAAGTAAAAAGGATATTCTTCTTCCAATTAGAAAAATTGTCACAATAAAGCACCAGAATGCGTGATGTATCAAAAGCAACAGGAATAACATGATATGAAAGAAAAAAACAATCCATATCGTTGACACCCAATTTTTTCCGAGTATTGACTTTTGTTTAGTTTTTAGGTTAGAAAAATTAGTTTAGGGGGCATTTTCATTTTTAGGGGCAATTTGGTCGATTGTTATGACATTTAGATCATTTTAAAGTTAGTTGGTCTTGTCATATTTAGGTTACATGTTTAGTTTTGATACTAATTTAGAGTCCAAAAGGTTTTGCTAGGTCAATTTATGCAAAAGGAAAAAGTTGGGTGGAAACTGATGGTTTTTAAAGATTCTAGGTAAAATTGGAAAGTTTTGGGTAAATCTGTCAATTTTAGGAAGTTTGAGCCAAATCTAGCGATTCTATAAAATTCTTGGAAAATCTAGTTATTTTTATTAGGCTAATTTGACAAATCTTGTAAAGGCTAATTTGACAAATCTTGTAAAGGTTAGGCCAAATTGCAATTTCATATAAGGTTAGGGACCAGATCAGTAACTTAAGAGTTTCATTTGTATTTGAAATTGACATTTTAGCCTAATAATATCCAAATAGATATTAACCACCTTAAATTTGATTTAGATGAGTTTTAACTCCTAAAAACATGGCTAATCCTGCTTAAGACTCCCCTAGTATAAATATGAGTCATTATTTGGGAGAAAGGGAAAAAGAATTTTCGTAACCCTAAGCTCAGCCAGAAAAAGGTCAAACTGCACCCTTAGTCCCTGGTCCTCTAGCAGCTTCCTCCAAAAAAACCTAACCTTTCCCCATCACTGTCGTTACCCTTGGTGTTCCTCTCTGCTACCCGACGTCGCTCCAGTCGCCGCCAACCACGCCGCCACGGTGGCCAGGTCCTCACCCTCACACTGCCATCAGTCCTTACTCCCTAGCCATCGCACCGTCGCCATCGACGCCGAATCTGAAGGGAAAGAGCCCCCCACGACTTCCCGTCATCTCCGATCACCGTCTGACCTCCCGGAGGTCGTGTAAGCCATACTCGTCTTAGCCCGGCCGTTTGATTGCCTAATCATCGCCACCACGAGACGAATCGAAGCCAAAACCGTTCTAGGGAATCCAAACCCGACCCTTTTCCTCGTCTGACCCAGCCACCTTTCTCTTTTTGGTATAACCCTCTTTTAGCTCCTGGTTCTCTTTGTTTTATCCATCTAAGTCACTAACATTATTTTGTTTATAATTTGGCCACTGACAGCATTGTTTTATGTGTGTTTCTTTCATTGTTTGTTTATTTTGTTTATTGAAGTCATGAATTAGTTTAGGGATTAACATTAGGCATGATTATAGGACTAGATTAGATAGATAATTTTTATCTAAAATAAATTTGGTTTACATAACGTATCTAAAAAAAATCAAACTTAGAGGATTCATTTCTGCGTGGGTTTAATAAAAACGTAGAATGAATTTAAGATAATAATTAAAAACTAAATTTTAAAATCCACATCCGGCTTATATGATAAGATCCATGATTTGGATATTCATTTAAAATCTTTAAAACAAATAGATAATAATTAAATTAAATTTTAATATCCATATCTGGGTGGTCCGATAAAATTTATGGTTTGGAAATATATTTGAAATGTACATAAAATCAAGTGGTAAATTTTAGGAATCCATATCTGAGTGGTTCAAGTGGAATCCATTGTTTGGAAAATTAATCAAATTAAATAAAAGCAAGCAAAACATAATTTAAATCAAAATAAGGTGCTGATTTTTAGGCACTAAAATAAGGTTGTTTTAATGTAACCATACTTCCAAACCTTTCAAACACTCATAGAACATTCTGAGATGTCCAATCAACCTAGGTGAAATCGATTGGTAGTGACACCCAAAAATACGTTGCTACACATATAAATGTAAAATCCAACCTTGCTGTGGGTAGAGTTTGCATCCGCATAGAAACTACTATTATTTACTTAATAAGACTAGCAACCAAACATTAAAAAAAAAAATTCCTTCATATCTTAGGGCATTGAAAAAATCTATCTCTAACATTCAATCAACTATCTTATTTCAACTAATACATAAATCAAACAACCTCCCTGTGGGGCTAGGCCATTATTTCCACGTATTAGTGGCAATTCAATGTCATATACTTATAAGGTTCTATAAAATTTTTCCTTAAAGGTTTAGTATGCTATGGCTACTTCTAAACCATATACACCAAATGAACCTCGATAACATTAAAACTCTTTTTTAGATTGAAACAGAAAATCCAAAATATTAACATAATTTATTCGATCACTTAGCATTCAATTTATAACTCTTAGGTATGCATTGCAAAACATAGATCACCCTAATTACTTTAGTCCATAGCACTTCGACACTTACTCAAACAATAAATAGTTAAACAGAGGAATAGAAAATAATTCATACTTCTAAGAGAGTTTGAACTCTTTGTCTCGAAACAAGTTCATTAACCGTGACCTCCACTCAATATAGAATTATAAAAAATAACCATTCAGCAAACTTGAAACATAATTGTTTCTGAAATTGCACACCGAAATCATGTTTGCTAAACAGAATTAAAGCAAGAGCATGTGGTGGAAGCTTGGCCACGTATATGTAATCATGAATCAATGATTAAAAATTTAAATACATGAAATCTAAGTCATACAGAATTCAAAAAGAGAGACTGAGAGGGATCCAATAGTCGTAGAAGCCATGCGATCAAATTATAAAATATATGAACCAGGTTGAAATCGGGGTTATAGATCAATAAATTCACAAAGATTCCCCAGTGAAATCAGATTCGCATGGCATTGGAATAGGCAAACGAACCAATACCCGGACATATCCAGCCAATAGACCACTAATCAATATAGCATAGAGGCAGGATTTGATGCCAAAATGCAAGAAATTTTACAACAGCACAAGGGAAAAATTGGTAGAACTTACCTTCGGTCATGATTAATCAAGTGACCCTTATGCTTTAAGACGTAGAAAATAGAAAGAGAGTTTGAAGAGTTTTCTGATCTATGCATATTTACTTTCCTGTCTAATTCTGGTGGGAAACACATGTTCACCAAGAACCCTAATCAAATAGGAATATGTTACAGTAATTCCACCCATCATGAAATTTACTATAGCAGTAGATATCCTTTCCAAATTCAAACTTCTAACTAAGTTTTTTATTGTAAAAACTTCTTAATTATCACCTTTATTTTAGAAACTTAATATATATATATATAATAGCAGTAATTTAAAAAATTGAAGCGACATGTTGGCCACATTTTAAGGAATTTTAACAATATGCACATTCTTCATTGAAAACTATGGTCTTTGAGTTTCTTTTTGAAATCAGGAAATGAGGTGCAAAATTAATAGGGATAAACTCAAGAAAAAACAATCCACTGCCACCGACATTCAAAGTTCTTTACATTAAGAGGTGTGGATATAGCTACACAACTACTAATGTACCTCATTATTGTCAGATTCAATTGGTTCCATGCACACTGATGCTTCTATTTCTACTGCATTGACATCAACGTTATTTTCTTTATAGCAAGAGGGGTGGATATAGCCGGGTGGCATACGGCTTTTGGAGATTTACGGTAAGTGATGCTAAATTGAAATCATGGCTGATGATTTGTATTGAATCCTTTATTTATTCTATTATAATTTCGATCTATGGTTATGTATTTGTTTTGTACACTTTTCCAAAGAAAATGTCTTATTTGATTCTCAATTTTGTAAAAAATGTTTTGTTTCATCATTTACAACAAAAGCATGTACAAATGTGTTGAAGAGCGTAGACCTTGGTCTATGTATCCTGCAATATGGTTTAGAGCATTTAGATAAAATTGTTTCCCTTTGTTCTCTACTTTGTCTTTTTACTGAATCTTCGATGCTTCTTTATAGATCAAATTTCTCTAGCTTCTGTTTTGGTTTGGAGTTGAAGTAGTGTTATGTTAATTCCTCGACTTTACCTTTTGGATCCAAAATTGTTTTTTCATTTTTCTAATTGTCTTATTATTTCTATTTTCTGGTTCTATTATTGGTTTTATTGGGTTTTTTTTTTTTACACAAAAGTAAGAAGACAAAGCCAAAATAGAAACAAAGGAAGTAAAGAAGTAGCAAAGAAGTGGACTGGAGTGATACGCTGGCGTAGAATAATGACCAGGGTATAGCACAACAAATTCTCCATGTTGTCGATTATAGCCTAAACTAATTGTTACAAACTGGTGGTCGTAGAGATGCCACAAAGATGGGTTAATGCCTGGGAGCAATCTGATAAGATGGTGATAATGGAAATACCAAAATGAAGAAAATATTGAGTAGCACCATGAATGGCTTTTAGCTCCGGCTTTAGTGCGGATGAGCAACCTTGAATCAAAGTAACATCCCTAAAAATAGAAGGGCCATCAAGCCCTATCCATGGCCAAGCAGCCTCACCTAGCCCAGCCGAGCACCACGCACCATCCATGATGATGGGACAAGGGTGGTTGATCAAAGGATAATATTTAGGCCTTCCGTAAACGTGGCAAAGGGGATTAGGTCGAGGATTGGAACTAAAAAATCCTGATACTTGGTCTCTCTAGAAGACTTCAATAAATTAATGAGAGCAACTCTTCTTATAGTAAGAGACGTAGGATTGAATGGATAAGATTGGAACACCATTTCATTTAGGCTAAGCCAAATAGTCCAAAGACTAGCAATCAAATAATGGAGCCAATCGAGATCCCATTTCACTTTCAAAGCTAACAAGTTGAGTAGCCAATTCTGAAAAGAAAGAAACTCATTGAAGTTATGCATTGGACAGAAGTCACCGCAAACATTCGAAGAACTATGGCATGTCCAAAATAAGTGGAAGAGAGATTACTCTCATAAGTTACAGCTTTTACAAATAGTTAATATGATGACCATGATTTGCTAGAGTAGAAGCTAGCAGTAAAGTGTTCATTAGGCATTTCTACTAAAAGATTTTAAACTTAAGTGGAATTTGGAGCTCCACAACCTTTTAATCACCTGAGTAAAGCTGGCCATTAGAGTTGTATTGGAGATTGTGGGTGGTTGAAGGGTTATTAAGCATATTAGTGTTATAAGCTTTTTTAACTGTGAAGTGACCGTTAGATACTCCATGCCAATTGACCTGATTAGGGCCAGCATGCTTAGATGGAGAAGGCAATGAGGCAATAAGTAGAACCAGCAAGGGAGGGAAAATCATCAAAATGAAAAAAAGATTCTAGGAATTCTCTGTCCTAGAAAGAAGATTGGCAACTTTAATATTCTTTTTCTGATGAAATGGAGGGTACAAGTTGCGTAGGAGATTTGGCAAAAATCATAAAATCCATTGGTCATACCAAACTCAAATCGATTGCTCTTTACCAATTGTCTAGTGATAGTTTGACACTAAAAGTTTGCGACCACGCAATAAGCCTTTCCAAACAGCAGAAGCATTAGAGCAAGAAACAGTATACCAAATAGATTGAGTAGAGCCATATTTCGATGTGAACACCCTATTAACTAAAGCATTCCGATTCCCAGTAAAAAATCTCCAAAATATTTTAGCTAATGGGGCTTAGTTGAAAAGGCACATATTGCGCAGTCCTAACCTACCCAAACCCTTTGCAATGATAAGTAGTTATTGATTCTTAAGATGGCATCCATGCTTATCCTGATAATTAGGCCACCAAAATTTAAGCATATTGGAATATAACATATCTGACAGTGTAACTAGAACTTTCTAGATGGACATGATATAAATTGGAGGGGATGAGAGAGTGGACTGAATTAACGTTAGATGACTAGTGTTACTTAGCAATTTTTTTTCCAGATGGGTGGATGATGAGAAACCTTTTCTTTCTAGGAAATAATAAGTTGAGGTCTTTGAAAAATTGTGACAAAAGGAACCAGCAGATATTCAAAATACTGGAATTAAGCTAGGAAGGAAGGATAGTGCAGAACTCCCAAAACACATCTGATGGAAAGTTGCAACTAAACATCCATTCCAATTTTCAAAAATTGACTTCTTGGCCTAAAGCCAAAGAATAAAGATTTAGAACATCCCTAATATTTGTGATTGATTCTTTCGAGGTTCTAAACAATAATAAATGGTCATTTATGAAAAAAAAAAAAGTTATTAATCATAGGTCCTCCCTGCTTGCCTGGAGACCCACAGCTTGACCAGCTGACTAAAGAGATGAAAGATAGGAAGAAAGAACCTCAACACACAAAATGAAAAGGTAAGGGGACAAGTTGTCCCCTTAGCAGAAACTGTGTAGGGTTTGGACCAGTCAATACTATTACCATTTATCAGCATTGAATACGAGATTGTCGATAGAAATTACATAATTAAAGAAATCCAAGTCTCCGGGAACTTCATTTTAGTTAAGACTTTTCTCAAAAAAGACCATTGAATTCTGTATTGAGCTTTCCTAATATCCAGCTTAAGGATTGCCTTATAACCTCTTGGACCAATATGAATATTTGTCTGATTGATAGCTTGGAAGATTTCAAGGGCTATAATGATATTATCTTGGATGTGATGAGCTAGCACAAAGGCATTCTAGTAGTCTGACACCAATGAAGATAGAATAGTTTTAAGACGATGCACAAGTACTTTAGCAATAATCTTGTAAAGAAACTTACATAGGCTAATAAGTCTAAAGTCCTCCACTTTGCTTGCCCCTCGAAATTCAGGGATTAAGATAATGAAGGTCGTATTAAGCTGCTTGAGCATAAGACCAACATTAAAAGGACTGCCATTGAGATAGAATCTCAAATAAAATGCCAAAAGTTTGTAAAAACCAGTGGCGGTAAACCATATGGACCAGGGGCTTTAAGACTATCTAGTTCAAAGGCGGCTTTATCCACTTCTTCCTGAGTAAATGGCCTAGTTAACCTGAGAATATGGTCTTCTTTCAAAGCTTTATTTTATTTAGAACAAATAATATCCTACACATTCTCATTTTAAGGGCAGGTATGAGTAAAAGCCTGGGTGAAATAAGAGTGGATATGGCTCCAAATATCTTCATTAGAATAAATCCAAGACTCATCAGACAGTAACATGGTGAAAATCTTGGACGCCATGTGTCTAGTACAGGTGGCCATATAAAACAATCGAGTATTACAATTTCAAACAGCCAACCATTTTACTTTTGGCTTTCGGGCTCATAAACATTTCTCATGAGCAAATAGGGCTACATGACATTGTTAGAGAGAATTAAGATCCTGAAAGTGGGCCAAAAGATTAGGGGAGGTTTGAATTTGATTCATTAGGCACTTTATTCATTCTATCTCCTTCCTTAGCAACCTAATGGATTCTTTACTCCACTGGTGGAGTATAGGGATCCATTGAAAGCATTTAGAGACCACAATGAACATTCTAGAACCTTAAATTGGAGATTGCCTGATATAGCTAATGATCTTCCCACAATTAGTATAGCAAACCCAAACGACCTCAAACCTCCACAGTTGATGGTAAAACTTCCTTATTGGAGTTGTATCCAAGAACATTGGAGTATGATTAGATCATTGGATTAAGAGGTTTAATAGTTTTATATCCAGGAATAGTTGAAGCCATTCTTCAGTACAATAAGCTTTATCAAGAATTTCACAGACTAAATCCTCATCCTCCCTAAAATTTGACCATGTATAAAGTGGTCCTTTACATGCAATTTGGAGAATATTGAGGCCTGCCGAGAAGGAAGCAAGATATTTTGAACCAGTGCAAATGTTAGCACTTTTGCCAAATTTCTCCAAAGGTGATACAACCTTATTGAAATTGCCAATAAGTAAGAGAGGATCAAAATACTGCAAAAGCATCACTAGGATGTTATTCCAAGTACTTTCACGGAATCTTTCAATCGGGTGACCATATATACAAGCTACTACCAAGGCGGCTTATCTATAGAAATTGCCATCAACAAAATAAGATGGACACCTGTGGCAACGTTGGGGTTTCTGGGAGTCGCCACCAATTGGTTTTACCTAGGTCAATTGGACACCTAAAAATAGTCTACGAGAGTTCGAGGGTTCGGGAGTACGATTACGTTAAAATAACTCTATTCTAATGCCCAAAATTGGTACCTTAGTTGATTTTAATTTTGTTTTTCTTGCTTTTAAATAATTTTAGTTAATTTTTCAACCAGAAATTTTAACTGAATCATCCAGATATGGATTTTTAAATTAATATGGACTTCTAAATCTTGGTAATTAATTTGTATAATTTTTTCTATAATAAATTTGATATTTCCGAACCATGGATTATATCGAATCACCCGGATATGGAATTTAATGAAATTTAGTTTTTATTTATTATTGAATATTTTAATTAATTATTAATCCATATGATAAATTTTCACCAAATTATCCGAACATGGATTTTTAATGGTTTTAATATTATTTATCTTTTTATTTTTGAAAGTTTTTTTTATATTATTATTTTTAAAAAAATAAACGTAATGGGAGGCTAGACTTTGTTATTTAAAGGAACTAATAAAAAAATAAGTGACTCGATATTCCAAATAATTGATAATGTTAAACAAAATAAGATTATCAAAAAAATAAAAGACGGGGGGGCTTGGTCGTAATAGAAATAATAAACTAAAAATAATCAATAAGGAAGTAAGATGGAGCTCTCGGCTAGCCATAAAAATGATAAATAAAAGAAATAAATAAATAAAGTAAATAAAGAAATAAATAAAGAAATAATAAGATGCAGAAATTAAATAAAAGTAAATAAGTAAAGAAAGTGGGGCACAGAAAATAAATAAATAAAGAAAGTGGGGCACTTAGCCGTCCATGTAAAAAAAAATATATATATATAGAAAGTAAATAAATAAATAAAAAGTAAATAAATGAAAAAAGTGAGGCGCTTGGGCATCCACGTAAAAATAAAGTGCAGAAAAAAAAAAATAAATAAATTACAGAAAAGTAAATAAATAAAGAAAGTGGAGCGTTTGGCCGTCCACGTAAAAAAAAATAAAGTACATAAAGTAAATAAATGGAGAAAAGTAAATAAATAAAGAAAGTGGGGCGTTTAGCTATCCACGTAAAAAAAATAAAGTGCATAAAGTAAATAAATGAATAAAAGTAAATAAATAAATAAAGTGGGGCGTTTGGCCGTCCACTTAAAAAAAATAAAGTACATAAAATAAATAAATGGAGAAAAGTAAATAAATAAAGAAAGTGGGGCGTTTAGCCATCCACGTAAAAAAATAATAAAGTGCATAAAGTAAATAAATGAAGAAAAGTAAATAAAGAAAGAAAGTTGGGCGCTTAGCCATGCACTTAAAAAAATAAAGTACATAAAGTAAATAAATGGAGAAAAGTAAATAAATAAAGAAAGTGGGGCGTTTAGCCGTCTACGTAAGAAAAATAAAGTGCATAAAGTAAATAAATGAAGAAAATTAAATAAATAAATAAAGTGGGGTGTTTAGTCATCCACGTAAAAAAAAATAAAAGTGCATAAAATAAATAAATGAAGAAAAGTAAATAAATAAAGAAAGCGAGGCGTTTAGCTATCCACGTAAAAAAATAAAGTGCATAAAGTAAATAAATGAAGAAAAGTAAATATATGAAGAAAGTGGGGTGTTTGGCCATCTACATAAAAGTAGGAGGTATAACCTTCCATAAAAAAATAACAAGAAATAGAAAAAAGAAAATAAACACCAAAAGTTGGCTGTCAATGGTATATCTGTTAGAGAAAGAAACTTAGTGGCTTATATGAGTACAACAGAAAATTAAAAGGGCTATAAGAGAATTATACCTAAAGGAGAAGAAAATACAAATCTGGCGGGTCGGTTTTTTTTTTTAACGGGATCCTCTTTTCCGGCGACAGCAGCGTAACAGGAGGGCGGCGACGGCGGCGTTCTCAGCTGGGAAGCGTGGCAAGCATGGGAGGAGGGAGGAGAAGAACGGCGACGGCGAGAGGAGGGAGAGAGGAGAAGACGCGGCGGAGAAGGAGGTCGCGACGGGAAGAAGAAAAAAAAAAATGGACGGCGACGGGGGGGCGACGGCGACAGGCAAGGGTGACGGCGACAGCGAGAGGAGAGAGAGAGAAAAAAAAACGGTGAAAGACGGAGAGAGAGAGGGGGGGTCAAGCAGACGTTTAGGATTTTTTTGAGTGTGGGAGAAATTGCCAGGGACTATTGCCACAGTTTTCTCGTTTTTAGTTACCAGCTCAAATCTAACTCCTTTTCTTCGTTTATTTCGTAGGTTTGGACCCCTATTTATAGGGGAGGAGCATTGGATTCCTTTTATTTAAAAAAAATTTGAAATTTAATTAAAACTATATTTATATCATAATATGGTCAAAATGACATTTTCAGTCCTTCATCTTTCATTGACTACTCGTAGGGTCCCATATTTTTTCACGAAATTACTGATTGGCCCAAATTTGTCTGTTCTGTCAACTTGGCCAAAACCTTGCGAATAATTACCAGATTATCCTAGAACTTCCACATTTCCGTCAGATTTTTCCGGAACTTCTCAATTTTGTCAATTCTTTAAAAAAAATCCCCCTTTTTATATTTTACACATATATATATATATATTATTTTTCAACTAACCTTAAGAAACAAAAATGCCCCCTAAACTAATTAATTTAATTAATTTTTTTCTAATTTATTTTAATTAATTAATTAATAATTTTTTTTAATTATTTTTTTTTTCAATTTTTTTTTATTTTAACAGCAGGACGAAATAAGGTGTTACCAGCTGCCCCTTTTTGCATGCTTCATCGGACATGACGCATGCAAAGCCGTTACCAAATTTCATCCGACCTTAGCTAGGCATTGAGAACCTTCTTGCTGTCTAAACTTTGAGGAGAAAAACCTTTTCCTCCTCCTTTTTGAGGTTAAGGAACTTTCCCTGTTACCTCAACGATAGGAAGTCTCCTATCGTTCAACAAAAATCAAAGGAGAAAAACTCTTTCCTCCTTTTTGAGGCTGAGAAGCTTTCCTTAGTACCTCTACGACAGGAACTCTCCTATCGTCTAAGAAAAATCAATGGAGTTTGAGGTAAAAGGGCTTTCCTTAGTACATCTACGATAGGAACTCTCCTATCGTCGAAGAAAAATCATTGGAGTTTGAGGTTAATGAGCTATCCTTAGTACCTTTACGACAGGAACTCTCCTATTATGTAGGAAAAATCAATGGAGTTTGAGGTTAAGGAGCTTTCCTTAGTACCTGTACGACAGGAACTCTCCTATCGTCTTAGAAAAATCAACGGAGTTTGAGGTCAAAGAGCTTTCCTTAGTACCTCTATGACAGGAACTCTCCTATCATGTAAGAAAAATCAGTGGAGTTTGAGGTCAATGAGCTTTCCCTAGTACCTCTATGACAGGAACACTCCTACCGTGTAAGAAAAATCAATGGAGTTTGAGGTCAATGAGATTTCTTTAGTACCTCTATGACAGGAACTCTTCTATCGTCTAAGAAAAATCAATGGAGTTTGAGGTCAAGAAGCTTTCCTTCGTAGCTCTATGACAAGAACTCTCTTTATCGTCTAAGAAAAATCAATGGAGTTTAAGGTCAAGGAGCCTTCCTTAGTACCTCTACGACAGGAACACACCTATCGTCTAACAAAAATCAATGGAGTTTGAGGTCAAGGAGCTTTCCTTAGTACCTCTACGACAGGAACTCTCCTATCGTCTAAGAAAAATCAATAGAGTTTCAAGTCAAGGAGCTTGCCTTAGTACCTCTACGACAGAAACTCTCCTATCGTTTAAGAAAAATCAATGGAGTTTGAGGTCAAGGAGCTTTCCATAGTACCTCTACGATAGGAATCCTCCAATCGTCTAAGAAAAATCAATTGAGTTTGAGGTTAAGGAGCTTTCCTTAGTACCTCTATGGCAGGAACTCTCTTATCATCTAAGAAAAATCAATTGATTTTGGAGCTTTCCTTAGTACCTCAACGACAGGAACTCTCCTATCGTCTAAGCAAAATAAATGGAGTTTCAGGTGAAGGAGCTTTCCTTAGTACCTCTACGACAGAAACTCTCCTATCGTCTAAGAAAAATCAATGGAGTTTGAGGTTAAGGAGCTTTCCTTAGTACCTCTACGATAGGAACTCTCCTATCGTCTAAGAAAAATCAATGGAGTTTGAGGTCAAGGAGCTTTCCTTAACACCTCTACAACAGGAACCCTCTTATTGTCTAAGAAAAATCAATGGAGTTTGAGGTCAATGAGCCATGCTTAGTACCTCTATGACAGCAACGCTCCTATCGTGTAAGAAAAATCAATGGAGTTTGAGGTCAAGGAGCTTTCCTTAGTACCTCTACGACAGGAACCCTCCTATCGTCTAAGAAAACTCAATTGAGCTTGAGGTTAAGGAGCTTTCCTTAGTACCTCTACGACAGGAACTCTCCTATCATCTAAGAAAAATCAATTGATTTTGGAGCTTTCCTTAGTTCCTCTACGACAGGAACTCTCCTATCGTCTAAGAAAAATAAATGGAGTTTGAGGTAAAGGAGCTTTCCTTAGTACCTGTACGACAGGAACCCTCCTATCGTCTAAGAAAAATCAATTGAGTTTGAGGTTAAGGAGCTTTCCTTAGTACCTCTACCACAGGAACTCTCCTATCATCTAAGAAAAATCAATTGATTTTGGAGCTTTCCTTAGTACCTCTACGACAGGAACACTCCTATCGTCTAAGAAAAATCAATGGAGTTCGAGGTCAAGGAGCTTTCCTTAGTACCTGTACGACAGGAACCCTCCTATCGTCTAAGAAAAATCAATTGAGTTTGAGGTTAAGGAGCTTTCCTTAGTACCTCTACCACAGGAAGTCTCCTATCATCTAAGAAAAATCAATTGATTTTGGAGCTTTCCTTAGTACCTCTACGACAGGAACTCTCCTATCGTCTAAGAAAAATCAATGGAGTTTGAGGTCAAGGAGCTTTCCTTACTACCTCTATGACAGAAACTCTCCTATCGTCTAAGAAAAATCAATGGAGTTTGAGCTCAAGGAGCTTTCCTTAGTACCTCGACGACAGGAACCCTCCTATCGTCTAAGAAAAATCAATGCAGTTTCAGGTCAATGAGCTTTCCTTAGTACCTCCACGACAAAAAGTCTTCTATCGTCTAAGAAAAATCAATAGAGTTTGACGTCAATGAGCCATCCTTACTACGTCTACGACAGGAATGCTCCTATCGTGTAAGAAAAATCAATTGAGTTTGAGGTCAAGGAGCTTTCCTTAGTACCTCTACGACAGGAACTCTCCTATCATCTAGGAAAAATCAATTGTGTTTGAGGTTAAGGAGCTTTCCTTAGTACCTCTACGATAGGAACTCTCCTATCGTCTAAGAAAAATCAATGGAGTTTGAGGTCAAGGAGCTTTCGTTAGTACGTCCACGACAGGAACGCTCCTATCGTGTAAGAAAAATCAATTGAGTTTGAGGTCAAGGTGCTTTCCTTAGTACCTCTACAAGAGGAACTCTCCTATCATCTAAGAAAAATCAATTGAGTTTGAGGTTAAGGAGCTTTCCTTAGTACCTCTACGACAGGAACTCTCCTATCGTCTAAGAAAAATCAATGGAGTTTGAGGTTAAAGAGCGTTCCTTAGTATCTCTACGATAGGAACTCTCCTATCGTCTAAGAAAAATCAATGGAGTTCGAGGTCAAGGAGCTTTCCTTAGTACCTGTACGACAGGAACCCTCCTATCGTCTAAGAAAAATCAATTGAGTTTGAGGTTAAGGAGCTTTCCTTAGTACCTCTACCACAGGAACTCTCCTATCATCTAAGAAAAATCAATTGATTTTGGAGCTTTCCTTAGTACCTCTACGACAGGAACTCTCCTATCGTCTAAGAAAAATCAATGGAGTTTGAGGTCAAGGAGCTTTCCTTACTAACTCTATGACAGAAACTCTCCTATCGTCTAAGAAAAATCAATGGAGTTTGAGCTCAAGGAGCTTTCCTTAGTACCTCGACGACAGGAACCCTCCTATCGTCTAAGAAAAATCAATGCAGTTTCAGGTCAATGAGCTTTCCTTAGTACCTCCACGACAAAAAGTCTTCTATCGTCTAAGAAAAATCAATAGAGTTTGAGGTCAATGAGCCATCCTTACTACGTCTACGACAGGAATGCTCCTATCGTGTAAGAAAAATCAATTGAGTTTGAGGTCAAGGAGCTTTCCTCAGTACCTCTACGACAGGAACTCTCCTATCATCTAGGAAAAATCAATTGTGTTTGAGGTTAAGGAGCTTTCCTTAGTACCTCTACGATAGGAACTCTCCTATCGTCTAAGAAAAATCAATGGAGTTTGAGGTCAAGGAGCTTTCGTTAGTACCTCCACGACAGGAACGCTCCTATAGTGTAAGAAAAATCAATTGAGTTTTAGGTCAAGGTGCTTTCCTTAGTACCTCTACAACAGGAACTCTCCTATCATCTAAGAAAAATCAATTGAGTTTGAGGTTTAGGAGCTTTCCTTAGTACCTCTACGACAGGAACTCTCCTATCGTCTAAGAAAAATCAATGGAGTTTGAGGTTAAGGAGCTTTCCTTAGTACCTCTACGATAGGAACTCTCCTATCGTCTAAGAAAAATCAATGGAGTTTGAGGTCAAGGAGCTTTCCTTAATACCTCTACAACAGGAACCCTCCTATCGTCTAAGAAAAATCAATGGAGTTTGAGGTCAAGGAGCTTTCCTTAGTACCTCCACGACAGGAATTCTCCTATCGTCTAAGAAAAATCAATGGAGTTTGAGGTCAATGAGCCATGCTTAGTACCTCTATGACATGAACGCTCCTATCGTGTAAGAAAAATCAATTGAGTTTGAGGTGAAGGAGCTTTCCTTAGTACCTCTACGACAGGAACTCTCCTATCATCTAAGAAAAATCAATTGAGTTTGAGGTTAAGGAGCTTTCCTTAGTACCTCTACGACAGGAACTCTCCTATCGTCTAAGAAAAATCAATGGAGTTTGAGGTTAGGGAGCTTTCCTTAGTACCTCTACGAGAGGAACTCTTCTATCGTCTAAGAAAAATCAATGGAGTTTGAGGTCAAGGTGCTTTCCTTAATACCTCTACAACAGCAACCCTCCTATCGTCTAAGAAAAATCAATGGAGTTTGAGGTCAAGGAGCTTTCCTTAGTACATCCACGACAGTAATTCTCCTATCGTCTAAGAAAAATCAATGGAGTTTAAGGTCAATGAGCCATGCTTAGTACCTCTATGACAAGAACGCTCCTATCGTGTAAGAAAAATCAATGGAGTTTGAGGTCAAGGAGCTTTCCTTAGTACCTCTACGACAGGAACCCTCCTATCGTCTAAGAAAAATCAATTGAGTTTGAGGTTAAGGAGCTTTCCTTAGTACCTCTATGACAGGAACTCTCCTATCATCTAAGAAAAATCAATTGATTTTGGAGCTTTCCTTAGTACCTCTACGACAGGAACTCTCCCATCGTCGAAGAAAAATCAATGGAGTTTGAGGTCAACGAGCTTTCCTTAGTACCTGTACGACAGGAACCCTCCTATCGTCTAAGAAAAATCAATTGAGTTTGAGGTTAAGGAGCTTTCCTTAGTACCTCTACGACAGGAACTCTCCTATCATCTAAGAAAAATCAGTTGATTTTGGAGGATTCCTTAGTACCTCTGCGACAGGAACTCTCCTATCGTCTAAGAAAAATCAATGGAGTTTGAGGTCAAGGACCTTTCCTTACAACCTCTACGACAGAAACGCTCCTATCGTCTAAGAAAAATCAATGGAGTTTGAGGTTAAGGATGTTTCCTTAGTACCTCAACGACAGGAACTCTCCTATCGTCTAAGAAAAATCAATGGAGTTTGAGGTCAAGGAGCTTTCCTTAGTACCTCGACGACAGGAACCCTCCTATCGTCTAAGAAAAATCAATGGAGTTTCAGGTCAATGAGCTTTCCTTAGTACCTCCAAGACAAAAAGTCTCCTATCGTCTAAGCAAAATCAATAGAGTTTGAGGTCAATGAGCCATCCTTACTACCTCTACGACAGGAACTCTCCTATCATCTAGGAAAAATCAATTGAGTTTGAGGTTAAGGAGCTTTCCTTAGTACCTCTACGACAGGAACTCTCCTATCGTCTAAGAAAAATCAATGGAGTTCGAGGTCAAGGAGCTTTCCTTAGTACCTGTACGACAGGAACCCTCCTATCGTCTAAGAAAAATCAATTGAGTTTGAGGTTAAGGAGCTTTCCTTAGTACCTCTACCACAGGAACTCTCCTATCATCTAAGAAAAATCAATTGATTTTGGAGCTTTCCTTAGTACCTCTACGACAGGAACTCTCTTATCGTCTAAGAAAAATCAATGGAGTTTGAGGTCAAGGAGCTTTCCTTACTACCTCTATGACAGAAACTCTCCTATCGTCTAAGAAAAATCAATGGAGTTTGAGCTCAAGGAGCTTTCCTTAGTACCTCGACGACAGGAACCCTCCTATCGTCTAAGAAAAATCAATGCAGTTTCAGGTCAATGAGCTTTCCTTAGTACCTCCACGACAAAAAGTCTTCTATCGTCTAAGAAAAATCAATAGAGTTTGACGTCAATGAGCCATCCTTACTACGTCTACGACAGGAATGCTCCTATCGTGTAAGAAAAATCAATTGAGTTTGAGGTCAAGGAGCTTTCCTTAGTACCTCTACGACAGGAACTCTCCTATCATCTAGGAAAAATCAATTGTGTTTGAGGTTAAGGAGCTTTCCTTAGTACCTCTACGATAGGAACTCTCCTATCGTCTAAGAAAAATCAATGGAGTTTGAGGTCAAGGAGCTTTCGTTAGTACGTCCACGACAGGAACGCTCCTATCGTGTAAGAAAAATCAATTGAGTTTGAGGTCAAGGTGCTTTCCTTAGTACCTCTACAAGAGGAACTCTCCTATCATCTAAGAAAAATCAATTGAGTTTGAGGTTAAGGAGCTTTCCTTAGTACCTCTACGACAGGAACTCTCCTATCGTCTAAGAAAAATCAATGGAGTTTGAGGTTAAAGAGCGTTCCTTAGTATCTCTACGATAGGAACTCTCCTATCGTCTAAGAAAAATCAATGGAGTTCGAGGTCAAGGAGCTTTCCTTAGTACCTGTACGACAGGAACCCTCCTATCGTCTAAGAAAAATCAATTGAGTTTGAGGTTAAGGAGCTTTCCTTAGTACCTCTACCACAGGAACTCTCCTATCATCTAAGAAAAATCAATTGATTTTGGAGCTTTCCTTAGTACCTCTACGACAGGAACTCTCCTATCGTCTAAGAAAAATCAATGGAGTTTGAGGTCAAGGAGCTTTCCTTACTACCTCTATGACAGAAACTCTCCTATCGTCTAAGAAAAATCAATGGAGTTTGAGCTCAAGGAGCTTTCCTTAGTACCTCGACGACAGGAACCCTCCTATCGTCTAAGAAAAATCAATGCAGTTTCAGGTCAATGAGCTTTCCTTAGTACCTCCACGACAAAAAGTCTTCTATCGTCTAAGAAAAATCAATAGAGTTTGAGGTCAATGAGCCATCCTTACTACGTCTACGACAGGAATGCTCCTATCGTGTAAGAAAAATCAATTGAGTTTGAGGTCAAGGAGCTTTCCTCAGTACCTCTACGACAGGAACTCTCCTATCATCTAGGAAAAATCAATTGTGTTTGAGGTTAAGGAGCTTTCCTTAGTACCTCTACGATAGGAACTCTCCTATCGTCTAAGAAAAATCAATGGAGTTTGAGGTCAAGGAGCTTTCGTTAGTACCTCCACGACAGGAACGCTCCTATAGTGTAAGAAAAATCAATTGAGTTTTAGGTCAAGGTGCTTTCCTTAGTACCTCTACAACAGGAACTCTCCTATCATCTAAGAAAAATCAATTGAGTTTGAGGTTTAGGAGCTTTCCTTAGTACCTCTATGACAGGAACTCTCCTATCGTCTAAGAAAAATCAATGGAGTTTGAGGTTAAGGAGCTTTCCTTAGTACCTCTACGATAGGAACTCTCCTATCGTCTAAGAAAAATCAATGGAGTTTGAGGTCAAGGAGCTTTCCTTAATACCTCTACAACAGGAACCCTCCTATCGTCTAAGAAAAATCAATGGAGTTTGAGGTCAAGGAGCTTTCCTTAGTACCTCCACGACAGGAATTCTCCTATCGTCTAAGAAAAATCAATGGAGTTTGAGGTGAATGAGCCATGATTAGTACCTCTATGACATGAACGCTCCTATCGTGTAAGAAAAATCAATTGAGTTTGAGGTGAAGGAGCTTTCCTTAGTACCTCTACGACAGGAACTCTCCTATCATCTAAGAAAAATCAATTGAGTTTGAGGTTAAGGAGCTTTCCTTAGTACCTCTACGACAGGAACTCTCCTATCGTCTAAGAAAAATCAATGGAGTTTGAGGTTAGGGAGCTTTCCTTAGTACCTCTACGAGAGGAACTCTTCTATCGTCTAAGAAAAATCAATGGAGTTTGAGGTCAAGGTGCTTTCCTTAATACCTCTACAACAGCAACCCTCCTATCGTCTAAGAAAAATCAATGGAGTTTGAGGTCAAGGAGCTTTCCTTAGTACATCCACGACAGTAATTCTCTTATCGTCTAAGAAAAATCAATGGAGTTTAAGGTCAATGAGCCATGCTTAGTACCTCTATGACAAGAACGCTCCTATCGTGTAAGAAAAATCAATGGAGTTTGAGGTCAAGGAGCTTTCCTTAGTACCTCTACGACAGGAACCCTCCTATCGTCTAAGAAAAATCAATTGAGTTTGAGGTTAAGGAGCTTTCCTTAGTACCTCTATGACAGGAACTCTCCTATCATCTAAGAAAAATCAATTGATTTTGGAGCTTTCCTTAGTACCTCTACGACAGGAACTCTCCCATCGTCGAAGAAAAATCAATGGAGTTTGAGGTCAACGAGCTTTCCTTAGTACCTGTACGACAGGAACCCTCCTATCGTCTAAGAAAAATCAATTGAGTTTGAGGTTAAGGAGCTTTCCTTAGTACCTCTACGACAGGAACTCTCCTATCATCTAAGAAAAATCAGTTGATTTTGGAGGATTCCTTAGTACCTCTGCGACAGGAACTCTCCTATCGTCTAAGAAAAATCAATGGAGTTTGAGGTCAAGGACCTTTCCTTACAACCTCTACGACAGAAACTCTCCTATCGTCTAAGAAAAATCAATGGAGTTTGAGGTTAAGGAGGTTTCCTTAGTACCTCAACGACAGGAACTCTCCTATCGTCTAAGAAAAATCAATGGAGTTTGAGGTCAAGGAGTTTTCCTTAGTACCTCGACGACAGGAACCCTCCTATCGTCTAAGAAAAATCAATGGAGTTTCAGGTCAATGAGCTTTCCTTAGTACCTCCAAGACAAAAAGTCTCCTATCGTCTAAGAAAAATCAATAGAGTTTGAGGTCAATGAGCCATCCTTACTACCTCTACGACAGGAACTCTCCTATCATCTAGGAAAAATCAATTGAGTTTGAGGTTAAGGAGCTTTCCTTAGTACCTCTACGACAGGAACTCTCCTATCGTCTAAGAAAAATCAATGGAGTTTGAGGTCAAGGAGCTTTCGTTAGTACCTCCACGACAGGAACGCTCCTATCGTGTAAGAAAAATCAATTGAGTTTGAGGTCAAGGTGCTTTCCTTAGTACCTCTACAACAGGAACTCTCCTATCATCTAAGAAAAATCAATTGAGTTTGAGGTTAAGGAGCTTTCCTTAGTACCTCTACGACAGGAACTCTCCTATCGTCTAAGAAAAATCAATGGAGTTTGAGGTTAAAGAGCGTTCCTTAGTATCTCTACGATAGGAACTCTCCTATCGTTTAAGAAAAATCAATGGAGTTTGAGGTCATGGATCTTTCCTTAGTACCTCTACAACAGGAACCGTCCTATCGTCTAAGAAAAATCAATGGAGTTTGAGGTCAAGGAGCTTTCCTTAGTACCTCCATGACAGGAATTCTCCTATCGTCTAAGAAAAATCAATGGAGTTTGAGGTCAATGAGCCATGCTTAGTACCTCTATGACAGGAACGCTCCTATCGTGTAAGAAAAATCAATTGAGTTTGAGGTCGAGGAGCTTTCCTTAGTACCTCTATGACAGGAACTCTCCTATCGTCGAAGAAAAATTAATTGAGTTTCAGGTTAAGGAGCTTTCCTTAGTACCTCTACGACAGGAACTCTCCTATCGTCTAAGAAAAATCAATGGAGTTTGAGGTTAAGGAGCTTTCCTTAGTACCTCTACGATAGGAACTATCCTATCGTCTAAGAAAAATCAATGGAGTTTGAGGTCAAGGAGCTTTCCTTAATAGCTCTACAACAGGAACCCTCCTATCGTCTAAGAAAAATCAATGTAGTTTGAGGTCAAGGAGCTTTCCTTAGTACCTCCACGACAGGAATTCTCCTAACGTCTAAGAAAAATCAATGGAGTTTGAGGTCAATGAGCCATGCTTAGTACCTCTATGACAGGAACGCTCCTATCGTGTAAGAAAAATCAATGGAGTTTGAGGTCAATGAGCTTTCCTTAGTACCTCTACGACAGGAACCCTCCTATCGTCTAAGAAAAATCAATTGAGTTTGAGGTTAAGGAGCCTTCCTTAGTACCTCTACGACAGGAACTCTCCTATCATCTAAGAAAAATCAATTGATTTTGGAGATTTCCTTAGTACCTCTACGACAGGAACTCTCCTATCGTCTAAGAAAAATCATTGGAGATTGAGGTCAAAGAGCTTTCCTTAGTACCTCTACGATAGGAACCCTCTTATCGTCTAAGAAAAATCAAATGAGTTTGAGGTTAAGGAGCTTTCCTTAGTACCTCTAGGACAGGAACTCTCCTATCATCTAAGAAAAATGAATTGATTTTGGAGCTTTCCTTAGTACCTCCACGACAGGAACGCTCCTATCGTCTAAGAAAAATCAATTGAGTTTGAGGTCAAGGTGCTTTCCTTAGTACCTCTACAACCGGAACTCTCCTATCATCTAGGAAAAAGCAATTGAGTTTGAGGTTAAGGAGCTTTCCTTAGTACCTCTACGACAGGAACTCTCCTATCGTCTAAGACAAATCAATGGAGTTTGAGGTTAAGGAGCTTTCCTTAGTACCTCTACGATAGGAACTCTCCTATCGTCCAAGAAAAATCAATGGAGTTTGAGGTCAAGGAGCTTTGCTTATTACCTCTACAACAGGAACCCTCCTATCATCTAAGAAAAATCAATGGAGTTTGACGTCAAGGAGCTTTCCTTAGTACCTCCACGATAGGAATTCTCTTATCGTCTAAGAAAAATCGATGGAGTTTGAAGTCAATGAGCCATGCTTAGTACCTCTATGACAGGAACGCTCCTATCGTGTAAGAAAAATCAATTGAGTTTGAGGTCAACGAGCTTTCCTTACTACCTCTACGACAGGAACTCTCCTATGATCTAAGAAAAATCAATTGAGTTTGAGGTTAAGGAGTTCTCCTTAGTACCTCTCTGACATGAACTCTCCTATCGTCTAAGGAAAATCAATGGAGTTTGAGGTTAAGGAGTTTTGCTTAGTACCTCTATGACAGGAACTCTCGTATCGTCTAAGAAAAATCAATGTAGTTTGAGGTCAAGGAGCTTTCCTTAGTACCTCCACGACAGGAATTCTCCTATCATCTAAGAAAAATCAATGGAGTTTGAGGTCAATGAGCCATGCTTAGTACCTCTATGACAGGAACGCTCCTATCGTGTAAAAAAAATCACTGGAGTTTGAGGTCAAGGAGCTTTTCTTAGTACCTCTACGACAGGAACCCTCCTATCGTCTAAGAAAAATCAATTGAGTTTGAGGTTAAGGAGCTTTCCTTAGTACCTCTACGACAGGAACTCTCCTATCATCTAAGAAAAATCAATTGATTTTGGAGCTTTCCTTAGTACCTCTACGACAGGAACTCTCCTATCGTCTAAGAAAAATCAATGGAGATTGAGTTTAAGGAGCTTTCCTTAGTACCTGTACGACAGGAACCCTCCTATCGTCTAAGAAAAATCAATGGAGTTTGAGGTCAAGGAGCTTTGCTTATTACCTCTACAACAGGAACCCTCCTATCGTCTAAGAAAAATCAATGGAGTTTGACGTCAAGGAGCTTTCCTTAGTACCTCGACAGGAACTCTCCTATCGTCTCAGCAAAATCAATGAAGTTTCAGGTCAAGGAGCTTTCCTTAGTACCTCTACGACAGAAACTCTCCTATCGTCTAAGAAAAATCAATGGAGTTTGAGGTTAAGGAGCTTTCCTTAGTACCTCTACGATAGGAACTCTCCTATCGTCTAAGAAAAATCAATGGAGTTTGAGGTCAAGGAGCTTTCCTTAACACCTCTACAACAGGAACCCTCTTATTGTCTAAGAAAAATCAATGGAGTTTGAGGTCAATGAGCCATGCTTAGTACCTCTATGACAGGAACGCTCCTATCGTGTAAGAAAAATCAATGGAGTTTGAGGTCAAGGAGCTTTCCTTAGTACCTCTACGACAGGAACCCTCCTATCGTCTAAGAAAACTCAATTGAGCTTGAGGTTAAGGAGCTTTCCTTAGTACCTCTACGACAGGAACTCTCCTATCATCTAAGAAAAATCAATTGATTTTGGAGCTTTCCTTAGTACCTCTACGACAGGAACTCTCCTATCGTCTAAGAAAAATCAATGGAGATTGAGGTCAAGGAGCTTTCCTTAGTACCTGTACGACAGGAACCCTCCTATCGTCTAAGAAAAATGAATGGAGTTTGAGGTCAAGGAGCTTTGCTTATTACCTCTACAACAGGAACCCTCCTATCGTCTAAGAAAAATCAATGGAGTTTGACGTCAAGGAGCTTTCCTTAGTACCTCGACAGGAACTCTCCTATCATCTAAGAAAAATCAATTGATTTTGGAGCTTTCCTAAGTACCTCGACGACAGGAACTCTCCTATCGTCTAAGAAAAATCAATTGAGTTTGAGGTCAAGGAGCTTTCCTTAGTACCTCCACGACAGGAACGCTCCTATCGTGTAAGAAAAATCAATTGAGTTTGAGGTCATGGTGCTTTCCTTAGTACCTCTGCAACCGGAACTCTCCTATCATCTAGGAAAAATCAATTGAGTTTGAGGTTAAGGAGCTTTCCTTAGTACCTCTACGACAGGAACTCTCCTATCGTCTTAGAAAAATCAATGGAGTTTGAGGTTAAGGCTCTTTCCTTAGTACCTCTACGATAGGAACTCTCCTATCGTCTAAGAAAAATCAATGGAGTTTGAGGTCAAGGAGCTTTCCTTAATACCTCTACAACAGGAACCCTCCTATTGTCTAAGAAAAATCAATGGAGTTTGAGGTCAAGGAGCTTTCCTTAGTACCTCCACGACAGGAATTCTCCTATCGTCTAACAAAAATCAATGGAGTTTGAGGTCAATGGGACATGCATAGTACCTCTATGACAGGAACGCTCCTATCGTGTAAGAAAAATCAATTGAGTTTGAGGTCAAGAAGCTTTCCTTAGTACCTCTACGACAGGAACTCTCCTATCATCTAAGAAAAATCAATTGAGTTTGAGGTTAAGGAGCTCTCCTTAGTACCTCTCTGACAGGAACTCTCCTATCATCTATGAAAATCAATGGAGTTTGAGGTTAAGGAGCTTTCCTTAGTACCTCGACGACAGGAACCCTCCTATCGTCTAAGAAAAATCAATGGAGTTTGAGGTCAAGGAGCTTTCCTTAGTACCTCCACGACAAGAAGTCTCCTATCGTCTAAGAAAAATCAATAGAGTTTGAGGTCAATGAGCCATCCTTAGTACCTCTACGACAGGAATGCTTCTATCGTGTAAGAAAAATCAATTGAGTTTGAGGTCAAGGAGCTTTCCTTAGTACCTTTACGACAGGAACTCTTCTATCATCTAGGAAAAATCAATTGAGTTTGAGGTTAAGGAGCTTTCCTTAGTACCTCTACGACAGGAACTCTCCTATCGTCTAAGAAAAATCAATGGAGTTTGAGGTCAAGGAGCTTTCCTTAGTACCTCCACGACAGGAACGCTCCTATCGTGTAAGAAAAATCAATTGAGTTTGAGGTCATGGTGCTTTCCTTAGTACCTCTGCAACCGGAACTCTCCTATCATCTAGGAAAAATCAATTGAGTTTGAGGTTAAGGAGCTTTCCTTAGTACCTCTACGACAGGAACTCTCCTATCGTCTAAGAAAAATCAATGGAGTTTGAGGTTAAGGAGCTTTCCTTAGTACCTCGACGATAGGAACTCTCCTATCGTCTAAGAAAAATCAATGGAGTTTGAGGTCAAGGAGCTTTCCTTAGTACCTGTACGATAGGAACCCTCCTATCGTCTAAGAAAAATCAATGGAGTTTAAGGTCAAGGAGCTTTGCTTATTACCTCTACAACAGGAACCCTCCTATCGTCTAAGAAAAATCAATGGAGTTTGATGTCAAGGAGCTTTCCTTAGTACCTCGACAGGAACTCTCCTATCATCTAAGAAAAATCAATTGATTCTGGAGCTTTCCCAAGTACCTCGACGACAGGAACTCTCCTATCGTCTAAGAAAAATCAATTGAGTTTGAGGTCAAGGAGCTTTCCTTAGTACCTCCACGACAGGAACGCTCCTATCGTGTAAGAAAAATCAATTGAGTTTGAGGTCATGGTGCTTTCCTTAGTACCTCTGCAACCGGAACTCTCCTATCATCTAGGAAAAATCAATTGAGTTTGAGGTTAAGGAGCTTTCCTTAGTACCTCTACGACAGGAACTCTCCTATCGTCTAAGAAAAATCAATGGAGTTTGAGGTTAAGGCGCTTTCCTTAGTACCTCTACGATAGGAACTCTCCTATCGTCTAAGAAAAATCAATGGAGTTTGAGGTCAAGGAGCTTTCCTTAGTGCCTCCACGATAGGAATTCTCCTATCGTCTAAGAAAAATCAATGGAGTTTGAGGTCAATGGGCCATGCATAGTACCTCTATGACAGGAACGCTCCTATCGTGTACGAAAAATCAATTGAGTTTGAGGTCAAGGAGCTTTCCTTAGTACCTCTACGACAGGAACTCTCCTATCATCTAAGAAAAATCAATTGAGTTTGAGGTTAAGGAGCTCTCCTTAGTACCTCTCTGACAGGAACTCTCCTATCATCTATGAAAATCAATGGAGTTTCAGGTTAAGGAGCTTTCCTTAGTACCTCTATGATAGGAACTCTCCTATCGTCTAAGAAAAATCAATAGAGTTTGAGGTCAAGGCGCTTTCCTTAATAGCTCTACAACAGGAACCCTCCTATCGTCTAACAAAAATCAATGGAGTTTGAGGTCAAGGAGCTTTCCTTAGTACCTCCACGATAGGAATTCTCCTATCGTGTAAGAAAAATCAATGGAGTTTGAGGTCAATGAGCCATGCTTAGTACCTCTATGACAGGAATGCTCCTATCGTGTAAGAAAAATCAATGGAGTTTGAGGTCAAGGAGTTTTCCTTAGTACCTCTACGACAGGAACCCTCCTATCGTCTAAGAAAAATCAATTGAGTTTGAGGTTAAGGAGCTTTCCTTAGTACCTCTACGACAGGAACTCTCCTATCATCTAAGAAAAATCAATTGATTTTGGAGCTTTCCTTAGTACCTCTACGACAGGAACTCTCCTATCGTCTAAGAAAAATCAATGGAGATTGAGGTCAAGGAGCTTTCCTTAGTACCTCTACGACAGGGACCCTGCAATCGTCTAAGAAAAATCAATTGAGTTTGAGGTTAAGGAGCTTTCCTTAGTACCTCTACGACAGGAACTCTCCTATCATCTAAGAAAAATCAATTGATTTTGGAGTTTTCCTTAGTACCTCTAAGACAGGAACTCTCCTATCGTCTAAGAAAAATCAATGGAGTTTGAGGTCAAGGAGCTTTCCTTACTACCTCTACGACAGAACTCTCCTATCGTCTAAGAAAAATCAATGGAGTTTGAGGTTAAGGAGCTTTCCTTAGTACCTCTAAGACAGGAACTCTCCTATCGTCTAAGAAAAATCAATGGAGTTTGAGGTCAAGGAGCTTTCCTTAGTACCTCGACGACAGGAACCCTCCTATCGTCTAAGAAAAATCAATGGAGTTTGAGGTCAAGGAGCTTTGCTTAGTACCTCTACAACAGGAACCTTCTTATGGTCTAAAAAAAATCAATGGAGATTGAGGTCAAGGAGCTTTCCCTAGTACCTCTACGACAGGAATTCTCCTATCATCTAAGAAAAATCAATGGAGTTTGACGTCAATGAGCTTTCCATAGTACCTCTACGACAGGAACTGTACTATCCAGTAAGAAAAATCAATGGAGTTTGAGGTCAAGGAGCATTCCGTAGTACCTCTACGACAAGAACCCTCATATCGTCTAAGTAAAATCAATAGAGTTTGAGGTCAATGAGCCATCCTTAGTACCTCTACGACAGGAACGCTCATATCGTGTAATAAAAATCAATTGAGTTTGAGGTCAACGAGCTTTCCTTAGTACCTCTACAACTGGAACTCTCCTATCATCTAAGAAAAATCAATTGAGTTTGAGGTTAAGGAGCTTTCCCTAGTACCTCTACGATAGGAACTCTCCTATCGTCTAAGAAAAGTCAATGGAGTTTGAGGTCAAGGAGCTTTCCTTAGTACCTTTACGACACGAACTATCCTATCGCCTAAGAAAAATCAATGGAGTTTGAGGTAAAGGAGCTTTCCTTAGTAACTCTACGACAGGAACCCTCCTATCGTGTAAGAAAAATCAAAGGAGTTTGAGCTAAAGGAGCTTTCCTTAGATCCTCTATGATAGGAACTCTCCTATCGTCTAAGAAAAATCGATGGAGTTTGAGGTGAAGGAGCTTTCCTTAGTACCTCTACAACAGGAACCCTCCTATCGTGTAAGAAAAATCAAAGGAGTTTGAGCTAAAGGAGCTTTCCTTAGATCCTCTACGATAGGAACTCTCCTATCGTCTAAGAAAAATCGATGGAGTTTGAGGTGAAGGAGCTTTCCTTAGTACCTCTACAACAGGAACCCTCCTATCGTCTAAAAAAAATCAATGGAGTTTGAGGTCAAGGAGCTCTCCCTAGTACGTCTACGACAGGAATTCTCCTATCGTCTAATAAAAATCAATGGAGTTTGAGGTCAATGAGCTATCCTTAGTACCTCTATGAAAGGAACTCTCCTATCCTGTAAGAAAAATCAATGGACTTTGAGGTCAAGGAGCTTTCCTTCGTACCTCTACGACCGGAACCCTCCTATTGTCTAAGAAAAATCAATTGAGTTTGAGGTTAAGGAGCTTTCCTTAGTACCTCTATGACAGGAACACTCCTATCGTCTAAGAAAAATCAATTGAGATTGAGGTGAAGGAGCTTTTCTTAGTACCTCTACGACAGGAACGCTCCTATCGTCTAAAAAAAATCAATGGAGTTTGAGGTGACGGAGATTTCCTTAGTACCTCTACGACAGGAACTCTCCTATTGTCTAAGAAAAGTCAATTGAGTTTGAGGTCAAGGAGCTTTCCTTAGTACCTCTACGACAGGAACTCTTCTATCGTCTAACAAAAGTCAATGGAGTTTGAGGTCAAGGAGCTTTCCTTAGTACCTCTACGACAGGAAGTCCCCTATCGTCTAAGAAAAGTCAATGGAGTTTGCGGTCAAGGAGCTTTCCTTAGTACCTCTACCACAGGAACGATCCTATCGTCTAAGAAAAATCAATGGAGTTTGAGCAAAAGGAGCTTTCCTTAGTAACTCTATGACAGGAACCCTCCTATCGTCTAAGAAAAATCAATGGAGTTTGAGGCCAAGGAGCTTTCCTTAGTACCTCTACAACAGGAACCCTCCTATCGTCTAAAAAAAATCACTGGAGTTTGAGGTCAAGGAGCTTTCGTTAATACCTCTACGACATGAATTCTCCCATCGTCTAAGAAAAATCAGTGGAGTTTGAGGTCAATGAGCTATCCATAGTACCTCTATGACAGGAACTGTCCTATCCTGTAAGAAAAATTAATGGAGTCTGAGGTCAAGGAGCATTCCTTAGTACCTCTACGACAGGAACCCTCCTATCGTCTAAGAAAAATCAATTGAGTTTGAGGTTACGGAGTTTTCCTTAGTACCTCTATGACAGGAACCCTCCTATCGTCTAAGAAAAATCAATTGAGCTTGAGGTGAAGGAGCTTTTCTTAGTACCTCTACGACAGGAATGGTCCTATCGTCTAAAAAAAATCAATGAACTTTGAGGCGACGGAGATTTCCTTAGTACCTTTACGACAGAAACTCTCCTATCATCTAAGAAAAGTCAATTGAGTTTGAGGTCAACCAGCTTTCCTTAGTACCTCTACGACAGGAACTCTCCTATCGTCTAATGAAAGTCAATGGAGTTTGAGGTCAAGGAGCTTTCCTTAGTTCCTCTACGAGAGGAACTCTCCTATCGTCTAAGAAAAGTCAATGGAGTTTGAGCTCAAGGAGCTTTCCTTAGTACCTCTACCACAGGAACGATCCAATCAGCTAAGAAAAATCAATGGAGTTTGAGGTAAAGGAGCTTTCCTTAGTAACTCTGCGACAAAAACCCTCCTATCGTCTAAGAAAAATCAATGGAGTTTGAGGTTAAGGAGCTTTCCTTAGTACCTCTATGACAGGAACACTCCTATCGTCTAAGAAAAATCAATTGAGATTGAGGTGAAGGAGCTTCTCTTAGTACCTCTACGACAGGAACGCTCCTATCGTCTAAAAAAAATCAATGGAGTTTGAGGCGACGGAGATTTCCTTAGTACCTCTACGACAGGAACTCTCCTATTGTCTAAGAAAAGTCAATTGAGTTTGAGGTCAAGGAGCTTTCCTTAGTACCTCTACGACAGGAACTCTTCTATCGTCTAACAAAAGTCAATGGAGTTTGAGGTCAAGGAGCTTTCCTTAGTACCTCTACGACAGGAAGTCCCCTATCGTCTAAGAAAAGTCAATGGAGTTTGCGGTCAAGGAGCTTTCCTTAGTACCTCTACCACAGGAACGATCCTATCGTCTAAGAAAAATCAATGGAGTTTGGGCAAAAGGAGCTTTCCTTAGTAACTCTACGACAGGAACCCTCCTATCGTCTAAGAAAAATCAATGGAGTTTGAGGCCAAGGAGCTTTCCTTAGTACCTCTACAACAGGAACCCTCCTATCATCTAAAAAAAATCACTGGAGTTTGAGGTCAAGGAGCTTTCCCTAATACCTCTACGACATGAATTCTCCCATTGTCTAAGAAAAATCAGTGGAGTTTGAGGTCAATGAGCTATCCATAGTACCTCTACGACAGGAACTGTCCTATCCTGTAAGAAAAATTAATGGAGTCTGAGGTCAAGGAGCATTCCTTAGTACCTCTACGACAGGAACCCTCCTATCGTCTAAGAAAAATCAATTGAGTTTGAGGTTACGGAGTTTTCCTTAGTACCTCTATGACAGGAACCCTCCTATCGTCTAAGAAAAATCAATTGAGCTTGAGGTGAAGGAGCTTTTCTTAGTACCTCTACGACAGGAACGGTCCTATCGTCTAAAAAAAATCAATGAACTTTGAGGCGACGGAGATTTCCTTAGTACCTTTACGACAGGAACTCTCCTATCATCTAAGAAAAGTCAATTGAGTTTGAGGTCAACCAGCTTTCCTTAGTACCTCTACGACAGGAACTCTCCTATCGTCTAATGAAAGTCAATGGAGTTTGAGGTCAAGGAGCTTTCCTTAGTTCCTCTACGAGAGGAACTCTCCTATCGTCTAAGAAAAGTCAATGGAGTTTGAGCTCAAGGAGCTTTCCTTAGTACCTCTACCACAGGAACGATCCAATCATCTAAGAAAAATCAATGGAGTTTGAGGTAAAGGAGCTTTCCTTAGTAACTCTGCGACAAAAACCCTCCTATCGTCTAAGAAAAATCAATGGAGTTTGAGGTTAAGGAGCTTTCCTTAGTACCTCTGCGATAGGAACTCTCCTATCGTCTAAGAAAAAACAATGGAGTTTGAGGTCAAGGAGCTTTCCCTACTACCTCAACGATAGGAACCCTCGTATCATCTAAAAAAAATCAATGGAGTTTGAGGTCAAGGAGCTTTCCTTAGTACCTCTACGACAGGAATTCTCCTATCGTCTAAGAGAAATCATTGGAGTTTGATTTCACTGAGCTATCCTTAGTACCTCTACGATAGGAACTCTCCTATCGTGTAAGAAAAATCAATGGAGTTTGAGGTCAAGGAGCTTTCCTTAGTACCTCTACGACAGGAATCCTCTTATCGTCTAAGAAAAATCAATTGAGTTTGAGGTTAAGGAGTTTTCCTTAGTACCTCTGTGACAGGAACCCTCCGATCATCTAAGAAAAATCAATTGAGCTTGAGGTGAAGGAGCTTTTCTTAGTACCTCTACGATAGGAACGTTCTTATCTTCTAAAAAAAATCGATGGAGTTTGAGGCGACGGAGATTTCCTTAGTACCTCTACGACAAGAACTCTCCTATTGTCTAAGAAAAGTCAATGGAGTTTGAGGTCAAGGAGCTTTCCTTAGTACCTCTACGGCAGGAACTCTCCTACCATCCAAGAAAAGTTAATGGAGTTTGAGGTCAAGGAGGTTTCCTTAGTACCTCTACCACAGGAACGATCCTATCGTCTAAGAAAAATCAATGGAGATTGAGGTAAAGGAGCTTTCCTTAGTAACTGTACGACAGGAACCCTCCTATCATCTAAGAAAAATCAATGCAGTTTGAGGTTAAGGAGCTTTCCTTAGTAACTCTACGATAGGAACTCTCCTATCGTCGAAGAAAAATCAATGGAGTTTGAGGTCAAGGAGCTTTCCTTAGTACCTCTACGACAGAAACCCTTCTATCGTCTAAAAAAAATCAATGGAGTTTGAGGTAAAGGAGCTTTCCTTAGTACTTTTACGACAGGAATTCTCCTATCGTCTGACAAAAATCAATGGAGTTTGAGGTCAATGAGCTATCCTTAGTACCTCTACGACAGGAACTCTCCGATCGTGTAAGAAAAATCAATGGAGTTTGTGGTCAAGGAGCTTTCCTTAGTACCTCTACGACAGGAACGCTCCTATCGTCTAAGAAAAGTTAATGGATTTTGAGGTCAAGGAGCTTTCCATAGTACCTCTACGACAGGAACTCTCCTATCGTCTAAGAAAAGTCAATGGAGTTGGAGGTCAAGGAGCTTTCCTTAGTACCTCTACCACAGGCACGATCCTATCGTCTAAGAAAAATCAATGGAGTTTGAGGTAAAGGAGCTTTCGTTAGTAACTCTACGACAGGAACCCTCCTATTGTCTAAGAAAAATCAATGGTGTTTGAGGTTAAGGAGCTTTCCTTAGTACCTCTACGATAAGAACTCTTCTATCGTCTAAGAAAAATCAATGGAGTTTGAGGTCAAGGAGCTTTCCTTAGTACCTCTACGACAGGAACCCTCTTATTGTCTAAAAAAAATCAATGGAGTTTGAGGTCAAGGAGCTTTCCTTAGTACCTCTACGACAGGAATTCTCCTATCATCTAAGAAAAATCAATGGAGTTTGAGGTCAATGAGCTATCCTTAGTACCTCTACGACAGGAACCCTCCTATCGCGTAAGAAAAATCAATGGAGTTTGAGGTCAAGGAGCTTTCCTTAGTACCTCTACGACAGGAACTCTCCTACCATCCAAGAAAAGTTAATAGAGTTTGAGGTCAAGGAGGTTTCCTCAGTACCTCTACCACAGGAACGATCCTATCGTCTAAGAAAATTCAATGGAGTTTGAGGTAAAGGAGCTTTCCTTAGTAACTCTACGACAGGAACCCTCCTATCATCTAAGAAAAATCAATGCTGTTTGAGGTTAACGAGTTTTCCTTAGTACCTCTACGATAGGAACTCTCCTATCATCTAAGAAAAATCAATGGAGTTTGAGGTCAAGGAGCTTTCCTTAGTACCTCTACGACAGAAACCCTTCTATCGTCTAAAAAATATCAATGGAGTTTGAGGTCAAGGAGCTTTCCTTAGTACTTATACGACAGGAATTCTCCAATCGTCTGAGAAAAATCAATGGAGTTTGTGGTCAATGAGCTATCCTTAGTACCTCTACGACAGGAACTCTCCGATCGTGTAAGAAAAATCAATGGAGTTTGTGGTCAAGGAGCTTTCCTTAGTACCTCTACGACAGGAACCCTCCTATCGTCTAAGAAAAGTTAATGGATTTTGAGGTCAAGGAGCTTTCCATGGTACCTCTACAATAGGAACTCTCCTATCGTCTAAGAAAAGTCAATGGAGTTTGAGGTCAAGGAGCTTTCCTTAGTACCTCTACCACAGGAACGATCCTATCGTCTAAGAAAAATCAATGGAGTTTGAGGTAAAGGAGCTTTCGTTAGTAACTCTACGATAGGAACCCTCCTATCGTCTAAGAAAAATCAATGGAGTTTGAGGTTAAGGAGCTTTCCTTAGTACCTCTACGATAAGAACTCTCCTATCGTCTAAGGAAAATCAATGGAGTTTGAGGTCAAGGAGCTTTCCTTAGTACCTCTACGACAGTAACCCTCTTATTGTCTAAAAAAAATCAATGGAGTTTGAGGTCAAGGAGCTTTCCTTAGTACCTCTACGACAGGAATTCTCCTATCATCTAAGAAAAATCAATGGAGTTTGAGGTCAATGAGCTATCCTTAGTACCTCTACGACAGGAACCCTCCTATCGTGTAAGAAAAATCAATGGAGTTTGAGGTCAAGGAGCTTTCCTTAGTACCTCTACGACAGGAACCCTCCTATCGTTTAAGAAAAATCAATTGAGTTTGAGGTTAATGAGTTTTCCTTAGTACCTCTATGACAGGAATCCTCCTACCGTCTAAGAAAAATCAATTGAGCTTGAGGTGAAGGAGCTTTTCTTAGTACCTCTACGACAGGAACGCTCCTATCGTTTTAAAAAAATCAATGGAGTTTGAGGCGAAGGAGATTTCCTTAGTTCCTCTACGATAAGAACTCTCCTATCGTCTAAGAAAAGTCAATGGAGTTTGAGGTTAAGGAGCTTTCCTTAGTACCTCTACGACAGGAACTCTCCTATCGTCTAAGAAAAGTCAATGGAGTTTGAGGTCAAGGAGCTTTCCTTGGTACCTTTACGACAGGAACTCTCCTATCGTCTAAGAAAAGTTAATGGAGTTTGAGGTCAAGATGCTTTCGTTAGTTCCTCGACCACAGGAACTATCCTATCATCTAAGAAAAATCAATGGAGTTTGAGGTAAAGGAGCTTTCCTTAGTAACTCTATGACAGGAACCCTCCTATCGTCTAAGAAAAATCAATGGAGTTTGAGGTTAAGGAGCTTTCCTTAGTGCCTCTACTACAGGAACTCTCGTATCGTCTAGGAAAAATCAATGGAGTTTGAGGTTAAGGAGCTTTCCTTAGTACCTCTACTACAGGAACGCTCCTATCGTCTAAGAAAAATCAATGGAGTTTGAGGTGAAGGAGCTTTCCTTAGTACCTCTACGATAGGAACTCTCCTATCGTCTAAGAAAAATCAATGGAGTGTGAGGTCAAGGAGCTTTCCTTAGTATCTCTATGACAGGAACACTCCTATCGTTTAAGAAAAATCAATGGAGTTTGAGGTCAAAGAGCTTTCCTTAGTACCTCTTCGATGGGAACCCTCCTATCGTCTAAGAAAAATCAAAGGAGTTTGAGGTCAAGGAGCTTTCCTTAATGCCTCAAGCAAAAATTTCTACGATGGCAATTGAAGTTGGAATAATTTCTTCGGAAGCGTGAATTTTCATAATAGGTGAGTAAAAAAACTTGAAATTCCATGAGTGAATCTTGATAGTTAGAAATTTCATAAAATGGCAATAAACTGACAAATTATGCATGGGAATGGATGTTTGGAATCAATATCTAGGTTTCATCTTATATTTTCTTTTGAAAATATAGATTCCCTTGTGAGATATGTCAACCAAATTTGGTTGAAACTTAGCTCCCCCAAAATGTCATGACTAGTATACCTAATATGATGCCTCTCAAGAGCAAAATTACTCTTTACTCAGCCATTCCAAACTAAAAGCTTTGTCCTATGGTTTTAATATCAGCATGAACAAGACTATCCTAAAAGATAAAGAAGAAAGAAGAAATTCCCTGAAAAATAAAGAAAAATGGAAAAATGAAATAATGCTGATAATAAAACTAAAGGACAAGATAAACAGATTCACAAGTTCTATCACTTTTTCTTCCACAGTGCTTCAACAGGCCGAGTAAAGGACATTTATGGGATGGAACTAGTCGGGAAAGACTGTTGTGTCCAGTTTATCTTAATCACTGCTGGATCTGGTTCAGGAACAAAAGCTTGAATTTTATCTAGTAATTCTTCAGCAGTTAATGCGGATATTAGGATTCGTCATGCCACCACTGAGATAAATTTCTTTTGCACAGCGTAATCCATAAAAGATATCAGACCTGCAAAGAAATTGTTAACATTCAACAGCCCAATGGGTTTATTGTGCAAATTAAGTTGGGCCATGGAAGCAATTTGGAAAATTTCTCCCAATGTGCCAAAACCTCTGGCAGAGCAATAAAAGCATCAGAGTTAAAAAGCATTTGTAACAAATGCTCTTACAAATTTTTAACCACTAATTCTTCTCCAATCGTGCCCCCAGAAATCAATTTCAAAGGTGCAGGGATAATACCCAAAACTTGGCTTCCTCCTAGAGATGCTGCTGATGCTACGCCTCCCATTAATACTATACTACCTCCCCTGTAAACTAAATGTATTTTTCGCTCAGCTTGTACTCTACCCAAATGGTTGGCTGCTCTCAAATACTATTCATCTTTTCTAGGAAAAGCCTAACAAAATACACAAATACTTCACAATTTTTGAGTTGATGTTCTCTCCATTCCTATCCTTAAACCTGTAGGAAATGAAAAGAAGGGCATGCATTTATAGAGATGAAAAGATAATGCAATAATTACATTTACAAGAGTAGGTACATTATTGTCAGAAGAAAAGGAAGTTTTTTTAAAAGTGACAGCTAGCATGTACAATAGTTGTGACTATGGCTCATGTCAATTACATTTACAGGGGTAGGTACATTATTGTCAGAAAAAAAGAAAAATTTTCAAAAGTGATAGCTAGCATGTACAATAGTTGTGACTGTGGCTCATGTCAATCACTGGTTTTACGTCCAGTAACGGTTTCAACATCTTCTATGAGTCAGGAATTTGCTTCCCATCCAGTTTTCTAATAAACTGGCAAACAGGGTCATTTAAAGTCAGATTCCCAAGACTGTAACGGTCTCGTTCTTTATAAAAAGCTATCCATAAACCGATAATTTCACGTTGCACTATTCCACAAGAATGCGTTTCAAAATTCAATCGGATATCATCCAAAGATTCCTTATGCAGACCATTCTTAATGAATTTTCTTTTATCTTCATGGTTTTTGGAGATCATCCCTAAAGAACGACATTTAGTATCACAATTCCATCATCCACATTTATGACAGACACCTAGCCTCTTTTCTCTTCACTTTTTGGCATAAGCGCTTTTACCTAAGCCGGGCATATGTGGCATAAATGCATCTGAAACTTCACCAGCCAAACGGACCTTCGCTTCAATTAAACACCGCGCATTGTCAGGAATGTCTTTGTGCATAAAGACTTTGATCCTTTCACATCTAGCTTGGTAAATCATTTTAAGAACATTTATTGGGAGGGAAGGAGAGTACTTTCGCAGGGCGGAAAGAGTAGAATTCATTGATGAGAGAAAAATTTGAGAGAAGAAAGGAAGAAATCAGTTATTGTAAGAAACTGAAATAATCAACTTGAGAGTCATACAGTACCATATCCGCAAAGAACATGCATTTATAGCGATGAAAGGATAACGTGTTAATTACGCTTACAGGAGCAAGTACATTATTGTCAAAAGAAAATGTAAATTTTCAAATACGACAAATTGTATGTACAGTAACTGTGACTGTGGCTTCAATGCCTTCTATGAGTCGGGGATTTGCTTCCCATCCAGTTTTCTTACAAACTGGCAAACAGGGTCATTTAAAGTTAGATTCCCAGGACTACAACGATCTCGTTCTTCGTGAAAAATACTCCACAAACCAAGAAGTTCACGTTGTACTGATCCACAAGAATGCGTCTCAAGAGTCAATGTTGTGAAATTTTGAAACCACTATTCCACAAGTGCACGGTAGACGTGTAGATGGGGTGAGTGGGTATCGTTCCCACGAAGATTGATTAAATTGATTGCCAAGTACCACTACTCAAAGTAAACTTTAGCTAAACAACCAAAGTTGGATGAAAATGTAGGCAACTTAAACAAGTGACTAACCCTAGCTAAATGGAATACTATTAACCTAGAATGCAAGTATGCAATGAAAAAATTGTAGTTTTTATCAAATCATGAAAGAACACTTCCTATGGGTTCACTACTTGTCTTGATTTGTTGGTGAACTTAGGTGAGTGGGTTAATTTCCAATGTATGTTGATAAAGTTATTCAACTAAATTCTTACTTTTCCAAGTGAAAGAATTAATCTCTCTAATCTAAACTTAATAAGGATTTCCACCCGATTACAAGTTTAGAAATAGGTATTAAAGCTCAATTTATCTTTACCTAATGACTTAGACTAATTTTCCAACAAGTCCATAGCCATTAAATTCTTCTCCTAGGTCCAATAGCTTCTAATCTTCTCCAAGAGTTTAGATGCAATTTATAGTGCAACTAATTGTGGCCATCAACTAGCTAACACAACATTAAGCTCAAGAGAAGAATAAACATACATTTAGTAGAAAACCAACATCACATAACCATAAATTCATCCAACATAATCAATCCAAGTAGCTACATCCATAGAAAGTGCTAAGAAAACTACTCCATAACTAAATAAAACATAATCATGAAAGTAAACATAATAACATCCATGAAGAACTACAAGGAAGATGAAAGAGTAAACCCAAGATGGCTAGAAGCTCTTGAATCCAAAGTCTCCAAGCTAGTCTCCTTGAGCACTCCAAGCAATCTCCAAGTTAGCTCCAATGGTCACCAAGAAGAAACTAAGAAAAGCTAGAAAATACTAACTATGGTGCAAAAAAACCCAAAACTAGTTCTAGCAAGCCAAGATGAAGATGAAGAAAATGATGAAGATCCCCCTTTTTCTTTCTAGGTTCCAGATTCTTCTTCTCTTCAGGATGTCCCTTTCACTCACCAAACCCCTTGGATAGAAAACCTTGGCCAATAGCAAGCTTGAGTTCAAATTTGAGGTAGGGGACCACTTTCCCGGGTGACTGGCGCCAGGATGGGGTGCTTGGGAGCCTAGGCGCCAGAGCTCGATGGTGTCTGGCACCAGGGCGGTAGAATGGGGTGGCTGGGCGCCTAGGCGCCAAAGTGCACTTTTCTTGGCAGAGGACTTTATACTGTGGCGCCTAGGCCTCGCTCCTGGCGCCTAGGCGCCACAGTTATAATGTCCGTTGACTTTTGCATTCCCGTTTTTAGTTCCGCTTGTCTTGGTGCCATTCCACTGCTATGGTCCGCTTCTCCAACCTACAAAATGAATGATCAAAGCAAGAATTGGCCAAAAATATTGAGTGATAAGGTAGAAAATTGTGGTCAAAGTTGACAAAAAGTCAACATGTTTGACCACAAAATTAACATTTATCAAACTCCCTCAAACTTAGAAGAATGCTAGTCCCTATCATTTATTAACCTAAAAACATAAAGCAGTCAAAATATAGAAGCTAACAACATATACTCAATATCATATCATAAAGTCATTCAAGGTATAAGCTCAACTCAAGAGAAATTAAGGTAAGTAATGAAAGAAGAACTTTGTCATTAACGGTAGGTAATCGCTCGCTAAGTGTTTCACTCCCTAATCTATGGTTGCCTAGTGTATCTAAGGCTTATAATGCCACTTCATCCACAAATTTGCAAAAGGACCCAAACTACCCATGAATTGTCCCTAAGTAATATGCATGCAAATTTAAGTCCAATGACATATATATAAGGTTGTACCGTGGCCGGGTTTGGTATGGACGGGAATCGGATGGAGGCCTTTTGAGGTGGGGCTAAAGAATTAAGTCAAGCATAAACATCATGGGCAATCCTAATAATTAAACCTAAAGTCCCACCCAAGGTATTTTGATTTAAAAATGCTTTTCTTGACTTCCAAGCAACAATTCAAGTAACCCCCATATGCACAATTTTGACAAAACACATGAGTGAACTCCTTTCAAATTAATAAAGTACTTCTACCTTTCCCTTTCTTTATTTATTCTTTTTGGTTTTTTTTAAACGAGGGCTTTTTCATGTTGACTCGTTTTGCCTTTTTATTAAGGGAAATATAGGATTTTTTTTTCTTACAACTAGAAATTCACCCAATCTTTAAAGTTCAAACAAATGTGCATGATTTATCCAAAGCATATTCAAACCATAGCTATATAAATTCAACAATAAGTTCATAACCCAATATTTTTCCCCCAAACTTATTTATTGCTCACTCACACAACTCACAAATTTTTACCCTTGCCAAGCCCATATATGCAATGCTCAACTTACTTGAAGGACAAGAAAGGATAAATAACAATGGATATGGCTCAATTATGTGGGTTAAACAACAAAAATGGCTTAAAGGCTCAAAGGGGTCCACTAAGGATTATAATGAAGGGTTAGCCATTTAGGTAGGTAGTTAGCCCTAAGTTGTCATTTTCATCCTTTATTTGCGTGCATCAATTCGGATATGAAGGGGTCCAAAAGCAAATTAAGGAATCCATAAGCAAAACAAGCAAAACAAGCACCACTCCAATGAATGAAATAATTTATAATGCAAGTGTGCCACACAAGGTCCAAAGACTCACCGGGTATGGTTTTTACCATTAATGACAAGTGCAAATCTTTCTTTACTTAACAAAATTTACAATGAAGTTGAACTTGTAAATGAATTCCTCTAATCATAATAAAGAGCATGCACTGGGTCCCTAAATGCATACAACCTAAATGCAACTACATGTTTCTACATTTAGCTCTAATGAATGCTAGGAATTAAAATGTGCAAATAACTAAGCTAAATGCCATGCAAGGGAAACAACAAAATCAACTATCATGCAAAGAACTAGACAAGTACTCATCCACAAGCAATCCCCCTAACTTAAACCAAACATTGTCCTCAATGTGAAAAGAAAGGAAAAGCTAGAGAGAGAGCATGAAGAATCGTACCCGGGGAGGCGGATGTTCCTGCCTCCAACTAATCCTCAGGCATGTCAGGTGCGCCGGATGACTCTCCGGCCGGTGGATGAGAAAGAGGAATGGTGGATGTGTCTTGTGGGGCAGACTGAAAGAAGTGAGGGTAAAAAAGGGGAGGATGGTTTAGTGGGTGAGGGGTATACCACGGGTGGGCGGAAGGATGGAGGTGAGACTGGATTTGTGGGAAAGGTGGATAGTCAGGAGGAAGGTCGAGGTTTTGTTGCATGGCCCCCCACTTGACTTGGGCCGAAATCATCTCTATACACCCGGCCAAAAGTGAAAATCCCTCCCGAGCCTCAGTAGCAAAGGAGGTGAATCGCTCCTCCAAGTGATCAACACGTGAAATCACTTCATCCCGAAACCCGCCAATAGCGAGATGGATCTTGTTGAGGGCGATGGCGAGCGCTTCGTTAGAAGCATGAGTAGGATCAATGAGTGGTTCCTCCTGTGGTGGTGCTTCTCCCTCCGGGCCTAGCGGGTCATGGGCCTCTTCATCTTCTTCTTGGTGCTCTTCGGCCCCTTCACCCCCGCCAACTCATAACCATGTAGCTTGCTCAAGGAGATGTCCTTGGGTGGAGGAGCAAAGATGAGTGGGTCCTCCGGGTAATGAACTCCGGCCTCCACCAAAAGCTCCATGATCAACTGTGGGAACGGGAGGTTACCTCTATTTGTTCTTGTCGCCCGACTTATGTTTTGTGCTATGTGTGCTCCCACGTCAATTTGTTGGTTGGCAGCAATCCAAAAGAGGACTTGACCTCGGTGCGGAGTCACATCAGACGGATGAGTGGATGGTATAAGCCTAGAGCTGATGAAGTAATGCCACACCTTCATCTCTGGCTTGAGGAAGGATGAGGCAAAATGGATCTTTCTCTTGAGGTCATCCTTGCTATGAGTCCAAGGCACAACCCGCCCACATATCCAAGTCGTCATCCAATCAAAGCCGCCATCCTTAGGAGGGTTTTCGATCTCGGGATTGATCTGAAGGTTGTTGTTGATGTCTCTTGGCGCAATGTGCACGGTCCTCTCTCGAACCTTTACCGTCTTGGCCGAATGGTGTTTGGGTTGGGTGGCGCTCAAGTTGGCGTAGAACTTTGCCACAAGCGTTCGAGAGACCATGGTGCATGGAGTAGTGCACCATGTCCTCCAAACTCTCCGCTCCACCACCGCTAAGATTTCGGCATTCTCCGGTGCTCCAAGATCAAATCCTCTCTCAATGGTGAATTTCCTTTTTACAAAGCCCTCAAATAGTTCCTCGGCCTTCTTGTTGACAAAGCGGGGGTACTCCATGGCCGGCTCTTGGGCATGCTCCTCCCGTGCCCTCTTGCCCTTTCCTTTATCGGTACTCCTCGCTCTGGAAATTCTTGGTGCCATTGTTCCTACACCAAGCAACAACATATATATATAAGAATATCATAACTAAAATGAAAGGCACATATAGTCAATCAAATACCTCCACCCTCCAAGATAAAAGTATACATCACTACACACATCCACAAGTAATCACTTTGGACAAATTATACACCTCAAGGCATGAATTTATTTAGGCAAAAAGGCTTATCAAGAACTTGTTGCAAAATATGGCATACCAACTTCACAAAGCTATCGGCACTAACAAATGTGCATCTAATCAAATATGGGGGCTTAAACCATTATCTATGCACTACCTAGATACAACTTGAACTAATATATCTAGCCAATTAAGCTCACATGTGAAGAGGTAAGTCCATGAACATGGTATGAACAAAACAAGTCATGATGGCATAGCAAAAGTTCCATGATTTTTCATCAACTAAACAAGCATCCGGGTGCAAATGGAAGGTTCAATCATATACTATGCAACACCTAGATGCAATAGAAGCAAAGAACTAATGCCAAGAACATTCACATAAAACTACATTATGCTTCAAGACCCATATGGTGAAATCACCCACATTCATGTTCTTGATTTTCCGGAAAATTTACAAGCTCAAATTCTTACAATGTAGCTCAAATTACTCACAATTCTTGTTAGACCCATTCATTATAAGATAGAAGCAGGCAATTGCAACAACCAAATCATCAAGAACATGCATTAGACAAGATTCACCATTAAAATTTAGTGGGTCTCCATGGGTGGGGTTTTCAAGTCATGATTTTGGTGCTAAATTGTTGTTTTTAAGCATAAAATCTCTTACCCATCAACAACAATCCAACAACAAGCAAGAATCCACACAAAATCAACACAAACCTCCATTTTTGCCCAAATTCGCACATACACCAATCCACATGATTTCAAGAATTTCAAGCAAGAAAATTGAAGAGAGAATGATGAAACTCACTTACTTGATCCTTGTTTATGTAGAAATTGACAAGAAAATTGAGCCGTGGAGTGCATGGAAAGGTTAGGGTTCGAAGGTGGAAAGGTTTAGAGAAGGTGAGTGTTTTGTGTGTGCAAGGGAATTGGGGAAGAATGGGAGTTAAATTGCCTGTCGCGCGTCTAGCGCCTAGGCACCAGGAGTGGCTTATCTGGCGTCGCGGTGCCCATAAAGGTTTACCCACTGTGTGTTTTTTCGCATCCTGGCGCCCAGGCTCCAGGCAGCGCTACGGCGCCCATGCTCGCGCACAAATTCCTCCCTTTGGCCTTCAACTTTTTTATTTTTTTCAATCTTACCCTCAAGTTTAATTTTCACCAAAATTCATGCATGAAAAATTTCCAAAGTGTTGATTCTTTCACTCTTCTTTCCACCTACAAAAATCATAAAATTGCTTCCCATTATTCAAGATAAAAATGCAACAACTCTTAAATTAACAAAACATTATCTAAATGCGATGAAATATCGGGGTGCCTCCCAAAAAGCGCTAAATTTAATGTCTTTAGCTAGACAACTTCCCTTTTGTGGTGAATCAAGTGGTTGGCTCCGCCAAGCGAAGCTTGTCGGAAATTTGAGGCTCCTCTCCATAATAGTGCTTCAATCTTTGCCCGTTCACTTGAAATGTTCTTCCATCATCCATCCTCAACTCAATAGCTCCATAAGGCAAGACCTTTTCCACCACAAATGGGCCCAACCATCTTGATTTCAAATTTCCCGGAAATAATTTAAGCCTTGAATTGAATAAAAGCACCTTTTGACCCGGAACAAATTCTCTCCTCATAATAAGCTTATCATGCCACATCTTTGTCTTCTCCTTGTACAACTTGGCACTCTCATAAGCTTCTCGATGAAACTCATCAAGCTCATTCAATTGGAGAAGTCATTTTTCACTGCCTTTCTTCAAATCAAAGTTGAGCTTCTTGATTGCCCAATATGCACGATGTTCAAGCTCCACCGGTAAGTGACAAGGCTTGCCAAACATAAGCCTATAAGGAGACATTCCAATCGGTGTCTTGTAGGCAGCCGATAAGCCCAAAGAGCATCATCCAACTTCTTTACCCAATCCTTTCTTGTTCCATTGACCATCTTCTCAAGAATTTGCTTGACTTCTCGGTTGGAAACCTCCGCTTGGCCATTTGATTGTGGGTGGTAAGGAAGAGCCATCTTGTGCCTTACACCATACTTAGCCATCAATTGTGCAAAGATCTTGTTGCAAAAATGAGACCCTTCATCACTCACTATGGCTCTTGGAGTACCAAAGTGGGAGAATATGTTCTTTTGGAGAAATTTGACCACTACCTTGGCATCATTTGTAGGTGTGGCAATGGCTTCAACCCACTTAGAGACATAATCTACCGCCAATAATATGTAGGAGCAACCAAAAGAAGGTGGGAACGGTGCCATAAAGTCGATACCCCACACATCAAATATCTCAACCTCCAAAATATTATTAAGTGGCAACTCATGTCTTTTAGAGATATTTCCCACTTTTTGACAATTATCACAAGTCTTCACAAAAGCATAGCAATCCTTGAAAATAGAAGGCCAATAGAAACCTGATTGGAGTACCTTAGCGGCGGTTCTTGTTGGTCCAAAATGCCCACCATAAGGAGATGAATGGCAATGGCGGATAATATCTGGCACTTCCTCCTTAGGAACACACCTCCTAATGACTTGATCAGCACATCTCTTAAATAGCAAGGGCTTATCCCACAAATAGTATTTCACATCCACTAAGAACTTCTTCTTTTGTTGGGAACTCAACTTCAGAGGTAACACTCCACACACCAAATAATTCACATAATCGGCAAACCAAGGAGTGCTTGCTTTTACCTCTAGAAGATGTTCATCCGGGAATGACTCCTTAATGGGCAATGAATGTTGCTCATTTTCCAACTCAAGTCTTGAAAGGTGATCCGCTACTACATTCTCGCTTCCTTTCTTGTCTCTAATCTCAACATCAAACTCTTGTAGAAGCAAAATCCACCAAATCAACCTTGGTTTAGTGTCCTTCTTGGTGAAGAGATACCAAATAGCCACATGGTCGGTGAACACTACCACTTTTGTGCCAAGGATGTATTGCCGAAATTTATCAAGAGAAAACACCACCGCCAACATCTCTTTCTCCGTGGTGGTATAGTTTTGTTGTGCCGGGTCCAAGGTCTTACTTGCATAGTAGATGGCCCGAAAAATCTTCTCTCTTCTTTGGCCAAACACCGCTCCCACCGCAAAGTCACTTGCATCACACATAATCTCGAATGGTTGACTCCAATCCGGTGAGACAACAAGGGGTGCTTCCACAAGCTTCTTTTTAATCAACTCAAATACCTCCAAGCAACAATTATCAAACTCAAACTCGGCATCCTTCTCCAATAATGAACAAAGAGGCTTCACAATCTTGGAGAAATCCTTAATGAATCTTCTATAAAAACCCGTATGTCCAAGGAAGCTTCTCACACCTTTCAGATTCTTTGGTGGAGGCAATTTTTCTATGGCCACAATTTTTGCTTTGTCTACCTCAATACCCTTGGAAGAAATTTTGTGCCCAAGAACTATGCAGGATTTTACCATAAAATGGCATTTCTCCCAATTAAGAGCAAGGTTGGTCTCTTCACATCTCTTCAATACCTTCACTAAATTTCCCAAACAATCATCAAAGGAAGAGCCAAAAACTGAGAAGTCATCCATGAATACCTCCATAATCTTCTCTACCATATCAGCAAAGATGGCCATCATGCACCTTTGAAATGTGGCCAGTGCATTGCACAACCCAAATGGCATCCTTCTAAATGCATAAGTGCCATAAGGACAAGTAAAGGTTGTCTTTTCTTGGTCCTCCGGTGCAATGGATATTTGGTTATACCCGGAATATCCATCAAGAAAACAATAGAATTCATGACCGGCCAACCTATCCAACATTTTATCAATGAAAGGTAAAAGGAAATGGTCCTTTCTTGTGGCCTTGTTGAGCTTCCGGTAATCCATACACACTCTCCAACCGGTGACAGTTCTAGTGGCAATGATATCCAAGTTTTGGTCCGTCACTATGGTTATCCCTCCTTTCTTAGGCACTACTTGAACGGGGCTAACCCATTGGATATCGGAGATGGGATAAATTATATCGGCATTCAAGAGTTTCAAAATCTCCGCCCTCACTACTTCTTTCATGGCAGGATTTAACCTTCTTTGGTGTTCAACCGAGGGTGTGTATGTGTCCTCCATTCTAATCTTATGCATGCAAATGGAAGGGCTAATACCCTTGATATCACTTATAGACCATGCAAGTGCATCTTTGTGCTCCCTTAGTACCCTTAACAGCTTTTCTTCCTCCAACAAGGTTAAGCATGAAGAGATAATCACTGGATAAGAATTACTAGGACCCAAGAACACATATTTCAAATCACTAAGCAACACTTTCAAATCCAACTTTGGTGCACCTTTCTCATTCACATCAAGCATGCATAAATTCTCACATGTATTGACCAAAGTCCTATCATCCACTAATGCATTCAAAGCAATAGACATATCATCAACATCATTCCCAATAGCATCATCATAACTCAACAAAGTCATCAAGAGTGAATCATCATATAGAATTTCTTTCTTCACTTCACCAATGCAAGTATCCACCACATCAAGGAGGAAACAAGCACTAACCTCATCTGGAGCTTTAATAGCTTGAGAGATATTGAAGTCTATGCTTTCTTCATTAACCCTCAAAGTTAGCTTGCGTTGCTCAACATCAATCAATGCCTTGCCGGTAGCTAAGAAAGGTCTTCCAAGGATTAAAGGAATGTCTCGGTCCTCTTCCATATCAAGTACCACAAAATCCACCGGAAATACAAATTTTCCAACCTTTACAAGCACATCCTCCACCACTCCTCTTGGATATGTCAATGATCGATCGGCGAGTTGAAGACATATGGTGGATGGCTTAACTTCACCCAACTCCAATTTCCTAAAAAATGACAATGGCATAAGATTAATGCTTGCACTGAGATCACACAATGCCATATTATGAGAAGATGGGCCAATAGAACAAGGTAGTACGAAACTTCCCGGGTCTTTGAGCTTTTGAGGAAGTTTCCTTTGGAGCACCGCACTACACTCTTCACTAAGCTTGACGGTCTCATAATCTTCAAATTTTCTCTTCTTTGCAATGATGTCCTTCAAGAATTTGGCATAGTTGGGCATTTGAGTTAGTGCTTCCAAGAGAGGAATGTTTATGTGAAGCTTCTTGAAATTCTCCAAGAATTTCCCATATTGCTCTTCAAGCTTCTTCTTTTGAAATCTTTGTGGGAAAGGCAAAGGTGGGTTGGGTGGGGCTTGTTGAACCTTAGATGGTTGCTCTTGAGGCAACTCCACCACTTGTTCCTTTCCCATTTGCTCTTCATTCTCAACCATAGGAGTGACTTGAGAAGGTCTATGCTTGTAAGGATCTTCAAGTTGCTTGCCTCCTCTAAGTTTGATAGCTTGACAATGTTCTCTTGGATTTATCTCGGTGTCACTAGGAAATTTCCCTTTTTGAGATGTCTTCACTGCCAAAGCCAATTGCCCAATTTGATTCTCCATATTCTTGATGCTTGCACTCACATTTGCCCCCATACTAGCTAAGTTAGCACTCAAGCTAACCGTCTTGGCTTCATTCTTCTCCATTCTATCTCTTGTCTCCTTCATGAATTGCAACATAATTTCTTCCATAGAAGGCTTCTTCTCCATTGAAGCTTGGTTAAAACCAGGAGTTGGTGGTGGTTGTTGCACATTCCTTGTGTTACCATAGGAGAAATTTTCATGGTTTCTCCAACTTGGGTTATATTGATTTCCCATGTTGTTGCCTCTAAACCCAAAATTTCGGTAGCCCATAAAATTTGCTTCTTCAAGCTCCATATCCATATGTCCACCATATGTGTTAGAGGTAGAGGCGGTGGCTTGCTTAATAGTTGGCTCCTTTTTATTGGTCAACCTTGACACTTGATTCATGAGAGAAGCCATTTGTGCCGACAAGGCAGTCAATTGATCAACTTCAAGTACCCCTCTTCGTGGTTGAGCTCTTTCTCCCAGCCATTGCTCTCCATTTAGTGCCAATTGCTCTAGAATTTGGAAAGCATCACCGGCCGTCTTTGACATCAAGGATCCTCCGACCGAAGCATCAATCATAAATCTTGAAGTGGGTACTAAGCCTTCATAGAAAAGTTGGATTTGTTGCCAATCCAAGAATCCATGTTGTGGGAACTTCCTAAGCAACTCTTTGAACCTCTCCCAAGCCTCCGAAATAGACTCCATCTCATGTTGCTTGAATGTCACAATTGAAGCTCTCAAGTGGGCGGCCTTGGATGGAGGAAAAAACTTGCTCAAGAATTTTTCGGCCATTTCATTCCATGTAGCAATGCTCCCCGGTTGAAGTGATTGATACCACCCTTTAGCTTTGTCCCGGAGTGAGAAAGGAAACAATCAGAGTCTAATAGCATCGGTGGAGACTCCATTAGCCTTGAATGTGTCACAAGCTTCCAAAAAATCTGCTATGTGAGTGTTGGGATCCTCCGAAGCCAAGCCTCCAAATGGGTTTTGTTGGATGAGAGAAATCAAGGATGGCTTTAACTCAAAGTTGTTGGCTTGAACCGGTGGCCTCACAATACCCGAATAATTCTCTGTCACCAAGGGTCGGATGTACTCCCTAATAGGCCTTTGTGGATTTCTTGGATAGACCCCATCTTGATGATCCATCCCTCCATTTCCTCCATTGCCACCATTATACCCATTACAATTAAGATTATCACCTCCACCTTCCATGGATGAAGGGGTGGAGCTTGATTCTCCGAAGTGTGATATTGCTCTAAGCTCTCTAAGATGTCTTTCAATCTCCGGAATGACTGACAACAAAGTAGAGTGTTGGGAACTGGTCATACACCAATGGTACCTATCAAAGAAATATCCAAACACAAAGGCAACAAATAAGCAAAGAAATAAAGGTTTAGTCTAGAGTCAATCTTTTAGCAATGATATTGAACAAATCAATACAATCAATCCCCGGCAACGGCGCCAAAAACTTGTTGTGAAATTTTGAAACCACTATTCCGCAAGTGCGCGGTAGACGTGTAGATGGGGTGAGTGGGTATCGTTCCCACGAAGATTGATTAAATTGATTGCCAAGTACCACTACTCAAAGTAAACTTTAGCTAAACAACCAAAGTTGGATGAAAATGTAGGCAGCTTAAACAAGTGACTAACCTTAGCTAAATGGAATACTATTAACCTAGAATGCAAGTATGCAATGTAAAAATTGTAGTTTTTATCAAATCATGAAAGAACACTTCCTATGGGTTCACTACTTGTCTTGATTTGTTGGTGAACTTAGGTGAGTGGGTTAATTTCCAATGTATGTTGATAAAGTTATTCAACTAAATTCTTACTTTTCCAGGTGAAAGAATTAATCTCTCTAATCTAAACTTAATAAGGATTTCCACCCGATTACAAGTTTAGAAATAGGTATTAAAGCTCAATTTACCTTTACCTAATGACTTAGACTAATTTTCCAACAAGTCCATAGCCATTAAATTCTTCTCCTAGGTCCAATAGCTTCTAATTTTTTCCAAGAGTTTAGATGCAATTTATAGTGCAACTAATTGTGGCCATCAACTAGCTAACACAATATTAAGCTCAAGAGAAGAATAAACATACATTTAGTAGAAAACCAACATCACATAACCATAAATTCATCCAACATAATCAATCCAAGTAGCTACATCCATAGAAAGTGCTAAGAAAACTACTCCATAACTAAATAAAACATAATCATGAAAGTAAACATAATAACATCCATGAAGAACTACAAGGAAGATGAAAGAGTAAACCCAAGATGGCTAGAAGCTCTTGAATCCAAAGTCTCTAAGCTAGTCTCCTTGAGCACTCCAAGCAATCTCCAAGTTAGCTCCAATGGTCACCAAGAAGAAACTAAGAAAAGCTAGAAAATACTAACTATGGTGCAAAGGAAACCCAAAACTAGTTCTAGCAAGCCAAGATGAAGATGAAGAAAATGATGAAGATCCCCCTTTTTCTTTCTAGGTTCCAGATTCTTCTTCTCTTCAGGATGTCCCTTTCACTCACCAAACCCCTTGGATAGAAAACCTTGGCCAATAGCAAGCTTGAGTTCAAATTTGAGGTAGGGGACCACTTTCCCGGGTGACTGGCGCCAGGATGGGGTGCTTGGGAGCCTAGGCGCCAGAGCTCGATGGTGTCTGGCACCGCGGTGCTAGAAGGGGGTGGCTGGGTGCCTAGGCGCCAAAGTGCACTTTTCTTGGCAGAGGACTTTATACTGTGGTGCCTAGGCCTCGCTCCTGGTGCCTAGGCGCCACAGTTATAATGTCCGTTGACTTTTGCATTCCCGTTTTTAGTTCCGCTTGTCTTGGTGCCATTCCACTACTATGGTCCGCTTCTCCAACCTACAAAATGAATGATCAAAGCAAGAATTGGCCAAAAATATTGAGTGATAAGGTAGAAAATTATGGTCAAAGTTGACAAAAAGTCAACATGTTTGACCACAAAATTAACATTTATCAGTCAGTCGGATATCATCCAAAGAATCCTTACTCAGGCCATTCTTTATGAATTGTATTTTATCCTCTCGATTATTGGAGATCATTCCTAAAGAATGACATTTACTATTACAAGTCCATCGACCACATTTGTGACAGACTTGTAACCTTTTCGCTCTTCGCTTTTTGGCATAAGAGCTTTTGCCTATACCAGGCATGTGAGACACAAATGCATCTGGGACTTCACCTACCAGACAAACCTTAGCTTCAATTAACCACCGCACATCTTCAGGGAATCCTTTGTGCATCAAAACTCTTAATCATTCACACCGAACTCGGTAAATCCTTTTAAGAATGTTCATTGGGAGAGAAGGAAAGTATTTTCACAGGGTAGAAAGAGTAGAATCCATTTTTTAGAAGGAAATAAAAGAAATGAGGGAGAAAGAAATCAGTTATTATGGGCAACTGAGACAACCGACTTAAGAATCACGGAGTACCGTATCCGCCACTTAACCGAAAAGAATAGATCCTACTTTTTGACAATATTTTGATGTCTGCCTTATCTTTGACCATAGATGTTTCTTATCTTTGATACTCCATTGAGCTGGCATCCATCCCGTCCTTATGAGTGCAGCCTTGATTATTAAATCCATTGCCAGCTTTTGACAAATTCTCAATGACAATATTTTTTGATGTCTATCTTATCCTTGACCACAACTATCTTTTATCTGTGATATTGAGCTGACGTCGATCCCATCCTTATAGGTGTAGCCTCGATTATCGAATCCATTGCCAGCTTTTGACAAATTGTTAACGACAATATTTTTTGATGTCTACCTTATCCTTGACCATAATGTTGAATTTTTTATGCAATTTGGTCCAGCGTATTAGCTGTGCATCCAGTGATAGACTGGAATGGGTTGATGAAGCTGAAGTCTCAGATTATACTTATCAATGTTGTAATCATGCCATGAATATGTCTTCCATTTGATCCCTGTTATGCAAAAGCAATGCATGCATAATGTGAAATGCATGAATGTAGTGCATGTGTAACTGATGGCTCTCTTTTGTTTTCATTCTTTGTTTATCTCAATTTCTTTGTGTCTATGTTTTACTGTGTTCCCTGTTTGATTGCATGGATCAAGTTTTTTTTGTCTTTGCTTTGCTGGGTCCTTCTTGTGATTGCCTTCTCTGACTATCATTGAATCTCTTTATGCTTCTCAGTTCTTGTCCATTGCTTCAAAAGCTCAATTTTTTTGAAAGCCCCTTCAAAGAATTTTTTTTTTGACTTGTTCTTGAATTTTGGCCTCGACTTCCTTAACGTTTGCCCACCTCATACTTTATGTCTCTTTGGATAGTCGTCCCTTATCACGGATTTCATACCATCGAAGGCTCATCTTTCAATGTCTCTTTGCCCCTTTTCTTGTGGCCGTGCCGACACTTATTTATTCCCATGTTATAGTTTGAATGATTGCTCTTTCTTAAAGTCAGGTTTTGATCCATAAAACTTGCCCCTTTGTTTATTGAGCTTCTTTGCAGACAGTACTCTTTTTATACTTCGTAGAGACTACTTTGCCCCCCATGAATATGGTGTCTATGTGGATAAAGGTATCATCTCCCTTTGATTTATAAAAGAAAATCGTGCATTTCTAGACCTTCATGATGGCACTGGATCATGAATTTTTCTTACAAGAACCACATCTTCTTAAAGAAAGTCTCAAGCTATCTCCTCACTTTTAAGTCCACAGACATTGATGAATAATGGTTTGGCCTTAAAGAAAAACTTTCATCAATTTGTAAAGCTTGGAAAAATAACTTACGGTCTTTGTTTTTGATTAAAATGTTCTGTTATTCTTCTCCTTTCCAACTTAAAGACATAAAATATACAAGGCAATAAGGTAGAAATAGGTTTCACAATGATAGCCTTTTAACTGAATGAGGATGATATTAAGAGGCAAATGTTAGGTTGAGGAAAGTTAAGTCTGAGTGGTGTGAAAGAACAGTCTTTTAATGCGACTCGTGAGCAGATCTAATTGCCGTGAAAAAAAACTCAATAGTGATGACCTCAAACTTACCACATTTTCCAGAAAGTTAGACCTCATCTGTTGCCCCCCAACTCTTGTAATCTTTATGTACGCTTGGTTTGAAGGTTGCTTTTGTCCTCTAAACCATCTTTGCAGGTTTTCAGTCTAGAATTCATAGCTCACTTTTTTTTTTCTTTCTTTTGCTTTGACTTGAGCCCCTTTTTTTTTTCTATTTTTCTTTTTCTTTTGTGGGCTATGATTTGTGACATGCTTGATAGCCCTCTTGAAGTGAGATGACTTAAGTGGCCTTACTTGCTCGAGCTTGCTCTCAGTTTTTTTTTTAATTTTCCCTTGTTGCCTTTTGATGGAAGGGATGAACTTTTTTCCTTTTAGAATTTGTGTTGCGGAGAATCGAGAACCTTTTCTTGTGTTGAGCATTCATGAGGATTGGGAGGCCACCCGAGCCCTTTAATATGAGAGCTACATTCTTTGGAAGCTAAAGATTTCTTGCAAGGATGCTAATAACCACTGTGAACTTCCTTTTGAAAGTTGAGGTGCAACATTTGAAATCCTTTTTACTAGATTTGGCATCACTTTCAAGATCACTACCATCAAATCTCCCTTAACTCCACGAGTAGCATCGTTTACAAAGTAAAGTGTGATGGCAATAATGGATAGTGTAATGGCAAAGAGTGAGATATAGATGTAAAAATGGAATTTTTGGTAAAAAATGGTAGAATGCACACATTACATCTTTTTATTGGACAACAAAAAGAATACCAGGTGTCCATTTAACAAAGGCTACACCCTAGATTCTGGACTAAATCTAGGAGGTTTTTACTATTAAATTATTTTGGCAAGCTCTCAAAGATATAAGTTTACTCAAAAGGATTCCCTATCATTCAAAAGTGTGCGTAAACTGTGTTAGTGTTGTGCCCAAAAGCCAATCATGAGATGATTATATTTTTGCACATTGAGTCATGATATTTTATTAAGGCATTAATCCAGCAATTATGTTTGTCGTTCTGTTTCTGTGTAACTTAACAACCATAATTGTAACCCTAGAATAATGATATTCTTAAACGTCCTTGGTCTAGTATTATTGTGGAGTGAGTTGCAATAATACATAACGATTAGCATATGTGGAGACTAATATGAGATATGTAGTCTACATATGGGTACAAGTTGGAGAACTTGTGTACTAGACCGACCCACCATGAGAACACTACATGGATCGTTATATGAGTGTCATAAGTGATTCTCATAGTGATCATGGTATATGTAGTCCTTCGACCTAAGATCATCAAGGTTCCCTACATGTGAGTCACATACTTTGATACTTTCCTTTGTTGCTCGTAACTGAGTGAACTTGAAGGAGGTCATTGGGTATGTCACATATCATGCAGAGGGATTTGTATGATCAAGATGGGATTTGTCCCTCCTATGTAACGGGAGTGATATCTTCAGGCCCTTGATAGAGTAAGACTTAGAAAAATGCATGGCCATGCTCGGATGAGTTGATATACGATATCAATGTCATCAGTTTAAGTTAGTCTACTCGGTAATCAAGAAACCAAAGATTGGGCTATACGAGAGTGACACATTCCATGTCTCGTGCCTAATCTTGATATCTTGGACAAAGGGACAATGGCATATATCGGTGATGATCATAAAGGTTTAGTCGAATCATTGACAATCTTGTCACTTGGGTAGCAATGATGTGTTGCTAGACACCGCTCATTGCTTATGATCATAAATGTGATTTATGATCATTGCCAACGTGATAAGAGCCTACTGGGTCACACACATAGAGCTATTTGGATCATTAGAGTGCATGGGCTAATTATTTATGTTATGGTTTCACTTTAATTTCGTATTAATAATGGGCCCAAGAGTTGAGCCATTATTAAGCCCGAAATTAAATCCTAATTGGATTAGGGCTTTGAAACCCATTAGGCCTGGAAGTTGAGTCTCACTATAAATACAACTTCTAGTGAGAAATTCGCAGGTCTCCTTGCCTTAGCCTCCCAAAAGGACAGCCGCACTCTTCTCTTGCAATTCCTTGGAGGACGCAAGTTAGCACTGTGAGCGTAAGAGAAACGCATCTGCCAGGACGTGGTGGAAGCGTGGTGATCCCGAGAGGCTCGTGTGGATACCATAGAGAGCCTGAACACATCAACTGTTCAGGTTTTGTGATTCGACTCTACAGTTGAGTGAGAGATCTCAACCGAAAATTAGGTATGAAAATTTTTGAACACCCAGTTTACCCCATTTCACTTGGATCCTGGAGGGTTTCGGTTAAATTTCACTGTGCTGTTTGGCTCTCGAAACCCAACAAACTATTAGGTTGGATCTAACTTGGAGCCCTTCCAAAATCAATGTAATTCTAGCTCAAAATCTTCACTTTCAATTACCAATCACATCGGGATCTAGCAATTTGGAATCGATCAACTGTCGAACCTTGAATTTTAGTGCCACACAATTTTCAGTTGAATGCCCAATTGAGCCTATATGGTAATCACATTTGGCATTTGGGTCATACCAACTTGGAAGATGAGGCCGCTTGATCTTTGCTACCGTTGGTATGGGTGATAACAGGTTTGTAGCTTGTGAAAATTGAATCGACTTGAGTAGATTTCTTCCCATGAGTGGTATGTGGTACTGATGTGGGAGCCTTGAAGATTACAGTCTCAATAGGATATCCTTTCACCTGTAATGTGAGTGGTATTGGACCACAGGACTTGGAGATTATGTTTTGGACAGCTTCGCTTCTTTCATTGAAACATCCTCCAATTGAAGAATCGACCAGCTTTCTTGTTTTGATTCCAAATTCGATCTTTTCTCCAGATAATACCACATTTGAAAAGCTACTTGAAGTGTTCCCAACTAGTTTTTCATAAAGAGGTTTATTTAGTGTTTGGATAAACAGGGTGATTAGTTCTCTTTCTATCATAGGTGGTTGAACTTGTGCGGCTAAGTCTCTCCACCTTTGTGCGTACTCCTTAAAGGTTTCTTGCTTTTTCTTTTCCATATTCTGGAGAGTTTGGCGATTCGGGGCCAAGTCCATAACATGTTTGTAGTTGTTGATGAAAGCCTGAGCGAGGTCATTCCATGTTTTGATGTTTCTTGGGCCTTGACTTAGATACCATTGTAGTGCTGAGTTTGTAAGACTTTATTGAAAAAGTGCTATCCACATCTTCTCGTCTTTTGTGAGTGGTTGTATTTTTCTTAGAAACAGTGTAATGTGAGTGATGGGGCAGCTTGTTCCATCGTATTTCACAAAGTCTGGCACCTTAAAGTCTGAGGGAATCACAACGTTTGGCACCAAGCAAAGATCGTCCACCGAGAGAGATCCAAATACAGTGCCTCCTTCAATGGCCCGAAGCCTCTTTTCTATGGTCTCGAGTTTTTGAGTATCCTCTTCTTCTTTAAGCAGCGGCTTCTTTTCTTCAAAAATTGAATTGTGAATGTTATCAGATGGGCCTGAGTTGTGAAAGAGCTTCTCTTGAACTGAGATCCGTTGTTGAGTGAATCCGGGAGGATAGGTCAGATCTTGCGGGTCTTTGATGGGGGTTTGCACTGCCTTTCCCTTGATCAGCTCCATTAGATGCTTCATCTGTTCAGCCATGCCCTCTATCTTTGACTCGATGTCAGTGAGACGAGCTTCGACTTGTTCCACCATGAGCCTTGTTTGCAGCTGAGTTGGATATCGGTGTTGAGTACCAATCTTTTACCTTTTTATTTTAAAAAAAATGAGATTCTTTTTATCAGACTTTATATGCACGTGATTGATGTAATGGATGCATGCAATACAAAATGAGATTCTATTTTTATCAGACTTTATATGCATGTGATTGATGTAATGCATGCATGCAATACAAAATGAGATTCTGTTTTTATTAGACTTTATATGCACGTGATTGATGTAATGCATGCATGCAATACTATCGTGGAACTTCAAAGCTTCTTGTTATCATCAGGAAGACAAAAAAGTTATCATAGTTTGATGCGTGGTTTTGATGCATGAAGAAAAATGGCACAAAATAGAAGTACAACAAAAGAAAAACAAGGTTAGTAACAAGTTAAATGTTAATTAATAACTCATGAGCTATTATGAGAAAAAAAGTCAGAGTCTTAAATATAAAACACGAAGAAAACAAACGGTATAACAATGACATGCTTATGGCGTTGGTAAATGATAGGAATTATATGGTTAGTTCTATGGTTAAGTGGGGAGTTCTATATGCATAGGGTGGCTTGCTAAAAAGGCTGAGGATAGTTCCCGAATCCTATCACTAAATTATAGTGACAGCCCAATTCTTTACCCACAAGGGTTTATGTAAGGAGAGGATTAATTCGGGTTGTAGATGATGCCCAGCACCATCTTCGTCATGTGACATTGTGACTTCGAGAGGGACTTCCTGAGAAGGAGAACGCCTGGTGCAAAGGTTTCCCAGAGGAGCGTGCTTGAAATAGTCAGAAAAGAGGGTTAGGAGGTCCCCGGAGTGTTTCTCCGGGGAGGAGCCTTCGATGCCCAAGTCAGTGTCCTGAGAGGAGATAGGGGAGGAACACTAGGAGGTTTGATGGCCTTGCCTGTGTGTGTGCTTTTTAAGGGAAAGAGAGGGTCCGATCCCTTGCCAAGTCCTATTTCCTGGTATTTATAGAGGTGCCCAGCCCGTTCAGATCGTAACACGTGTTTGGTTAGATGAGATCCGTATTTCTAGGCGTAGGGGGCAGGTAGCTGTTTTGTAGGCTCCTCGAGTCTTAGACCGAGACAGGTCGTGACAGGACTTGGACGGCGTTGGCGTGTCAGACCGCCATTTCAGGCTTCGCGTGTAGCACCTGTGGGCGACATGTCAGAGGCTTCTTAAATGCTCCTGCCGTATTCCCGATGTCCTCTTGGCGAGGTCGTCCTTTGGTACGGACGTCCTTCTTCAGGAGGCGTACCCACAGTTCAGGGGTTCCTTGGTTCGGGGGTACTGCCTTCAGCGGGATTCTTCTCCTGCTTGGGATAGCTGGACCTTCACCTCCGAAGGCGATCCGTTTGGTCCCCCGAGGGAGCCGGTACCGTCCTTGAAGTCCCTGGCGTATTACCCGAAGTCCCGAGTTTAAGTCATTTTGACTTCCCTCCTTCCGAGGTCAATGACAGTGCTTCTTTCGACTGACATCAGGCTCTCCAGCTATATTTTGGCAGGAGGTATGTACTGAGAGGGATGGTAGCCCTTCGGCTATCACAAGCCCCCCCCTCGAAAAGCCGAAGTGGAACTTCGGTTTGTCATCTTTCAGAGGGCGGCCTCCGGGCCCTCGGGTATAATACCTGTGCCGAAGATGTACCTTTTTTCCGAAGACACAGGCAGTTTGCCTATAGCTTGCCTTTTGGCATCTTCAAGGTAACCTATTTCTTTTTTCTTTTCTGCATGTCTGTGACACGTCACTGGTCATGTCCGTCCAGAGCGCTACGCCCGGGATTTATGGATGTCAGGAGGCGTGCTCCTCGTTTGGTGCACCGGCTGACATGTGGCATGCTGTCATTGGCAGGAGCCGCATTGGTCATGGCAGGCACGCCTTTTGGGGCATAGGGGGGCAGTTATGGCGACTGTTTGCCTTCGCGGAGCACTTATGGCGTCGGTTCGCCTAACCCCCCTCGGCCTATATATACCCTACTCCATCATAGTTTTCTTTTGCTTCTGCTTTTGCTTTCCTTCTGCTCTCAGCCGCTTTTGTGTTTTCTCTTGTTTGTTCCGGCGGTGCTTTTGACGAAGTGTTTTTCCGGCAACTTTTTCGCGAAGGCGGCTTCAAACCCAGATTTCGGCAAAATATTCGGTGGGTTTTGATTCCCTTTTTGTGCTTTTTTAAAGCTTTTCCGAACTCATTTTTTCTTCCCCGAAGTCCCCTTTTTCTTTGAAAATGTCTTCGTCAACTCTTCTTTCACCTGCTTTCCCTGTGCCCGAGAGCTGGCAACCCCTTACTCAGCACCTTGCTGTTCTACTTCAGAAAAATTGGAGAAGTGGACCAAAAAATTTTTTCTTCCTTCTTACGCCACCACCAGACTTCTTGGCCCTCAAACACGCTACTTTATGAACACCCAGGACGAGGTTACCGTTTTTCATGCCCAACTGAAGGCCGGACTTCGGTATCCTCCTTCGGAGGTGATTTGTGACTTCTGCAAATTTCATGGCATTGCCGTAAATCAACTTCCTCCGAACTCATACTGCTACTTCAACGCCTTCCTTTGTATGTGCGGCGTTTTCAAAATAAAACCCCACTTCCTCCTTTTTATGTAGTACTACAAGCTCTATTCGGTCCCGAAAGGTGGCTTTTTGCTTTATGCTACCTCGGGGATCGGGGAGCAAAAAGTTTATGTTCACCTTCGCTACCAAGGACAGCTGGCGAGGGTGGCAAAGAAAATTTTTCTTTCTGAAGATGGAGGAGGCCTGGTCGTATGTTCCGACCAAGTGGGTGTAGGGAAAGCTGGAGACTGATGTCGTAAACCCGAAGAGGCTGCTGACCCCTGAGTTGGCGGCCAGATTCGCGGACTTTGACAGACAGATCCGGGCTGTTTCTGACTGGGACTCCGAGGTCCCTTTGTGCTCCCTCTACCCGTTCCCCATCATGTGGAGGCTAATGACCGAAGAGGTCCTTCGGGAGCTAGGGGTGGTGAAGGAGCATGAGACGGACCTCGAGATCCTAGCTCCTGCTATCGAAGGGAAGGATTCCTAGCTCGTAAAACTCCTTCAGAAGGAGGTCACTTACGAGACCTTTTGTGAGCGTAAGTTTCTTCAAAGTTCTTTTTGTTAAAGGCAGGCCTTAGACTCAGACTGATGTTTTCCTTTTGTTTCAGAGATGGCCGAGGATTCCACCGCTTATTACAAGTTCCTCTTTCTTGGTCAAGCCAAGAAGGGGGAGCAGACAAAAAAGGCCGCCTCCCGAAGGCGCAAAATGACTGTTGGCGGGCCATCCTCCGTCAAACGGGAGAAAAAGGACGTGCCCCCTCCTCTTCCGAAAATCCCCGAGGAGGTGCGCGAGGTGCCTGAAGTTCACGTTGCCCAGCTGGCCGAGGTTCCTTCCTGGAGTCCTACTTCCTCGGCGGCTTTGCTGGATGCCTTGGCGGCAGTCCCTTCTGCCGCGGAGCTCGAGGAGCGTCGTAAGGGCAAAAGCAAAGAGATTTCCGCCGAGGGGGTTCAGGACTCCGGCGACGATGTTGTCGAGGTGCTTCTAGGTTGGTTTTTTCAGGTGCCTTTTTTTGAACTTTTGAGGATTACTTGTGCTGATCAGTTTTCTTGTGTTTGCTGTGCAGAGGAGATACCACCTTCGGCATGGGTAGTTGAGCACGCCCAAAAATGGGCCGTTCGGGATTCCCATATTCCGAAAGGGAAAATCCCGAGGGAGCCTTTCTGGTCCTTTACCGAGGACATGGACATGTACTCCGGTGACTGCCCTCGAATGGCCAACCAGATTTCGAGGGGGATCCTCACTGAGGCCTCATTCAAGTCCATTTTTGAGGCGTGCCCAGACAATGAGTCCCTTGCTGCTAAAGTTTACGAGCACGCTGCCCAGGTATGTCTCAGGCCTTTGCCTTTCCTTCCTGATTTTTTCTAAGTATTTGGCCCATTTTTTGCCTTTCTTACTTTGTTTTTACTCCTTTGCAGCTGCTGGGGTATATTGGTTTCCTCAGGGTTCGAGTAGCGAAGCAAGTATCTTTCCGAGCCTGGGCTATGGACTGCATAGAGAAAACCCAGGTCATGTGCACTGACCTGGTTGCCAAGAATGCAGTGATGACCCGAGCTGCAGAGAAGGAGGTTGCTACCGTTTGGGAAGAGCTAACGAAGGAGAAAGAGGAAATCTTGAAGGACTCCTCCCAGAAGATTTCTGACCTCGGTTCCAAGGTGGCGGAGCTGACTTCGGCAAGCGAAGCATACCAAAAGGAGAAGTCAGAGTCCGAGGCTTTCCTGGCGAAGGTGCTCGCTGAGAAAGCCGCGCTCCAGGCCAAGGTCGAGTCTTTAAAGAAGGAGTCAAAGAAGAAGAAGATGAAGGCATTGAAGAAGGAGATTGCCAATCTGGAGAACGAGCTTGACGACGTAGCGGTCGCTAAGGAGAAGGCCGAGCAAGTGACTAAGGTCGGTTTCCAAGACGGCTTTTGCCTTGCTCGGCATCAAGTTCTGCAGAGGTTCCGAGATTTGGACCTCTCCTTCATGGCGGCCCTGGACATTCCTGAGGGGCCTCGGTGGACTTGGTCCAAAGTTGAGCACCTCAACTTGCCCTTCCCTCCTCCGGCGCCACAGGTGGTTGACATGGACGCAGGCGTTGGAGGCTCTCAAGATGCTGAGGCTCCTTAGGTTTAGGGCCCTTTGCCTTCTTTTTCTCCTTTTTTGTATTTCTTCTTTTGGCGAACTTCCTTCCTTGTAATCGGATTCCATCTTTGCTTAATAAAGACTAATTCTTTCCTTTGAGAGATTTTCGGCTAAGTTTTTTGCAAGAGTTTTCATTTCCCATTGTCCCGAGCACGTTTGCTCAAGGGATTTCAGAAAATTGTACTTAACCCTTGCTAAATTCCTTTTGAGTAAAATTTTAACTTCGAAGAAGGTTGATAGTCTTCATGAATGAATTCTCTTAAGCCGTGCTTGGTGACAACTGTTCTGGTGAAAAGAATCCTTTTGTACTTAGAAAAATTTTCTAACTTGTACAATTTTCTCACCAAAATCCTAAGCATAGAATTTTTTCAAGGCGTCCGAGTGCCATGTATTCTTTAATTCTACACCTTCGATATCACCGAGCTTGTAAACTCCATTTCGCACTTCGACGAGCACCAGATAAGGTCCTTCCCAATTTGCGCGAAGTACCCCATGGGATGATCTTCGGGGTCCAAATTCAGCCTTTCGGAGAATGAGGTCTCCTTTCCTTATTCCCTTTAGCCTGGCGCGTAAGTTTATAGCCGCGGCCACTCTTTGCTGAAAAGCTTTTCTTCTCAGCTCAGCTATTTCTCTGTGTTCGCCAACGAGGTTGAGCTTGGTTCTCAAGCCGAGGTCATTACCTCTTTCGTCGAACACTTGCACCCGCACCGATGGTTGCACTACCTCAATTGGGATGACGGCCTCTGCACCGAAAACAAGTGAAAAAGGTGTTTCCCCTGTGGCTCTTCGGGGTGTTGTTCGGTAGCTCCATAACACGCTTGGGAGTTCTCCCGGCCATTTCCCTTTCGCTTCCCTCAACCTCTTTTTCAGACCATCTTTTATGGTCCTGTTGGATACCTCTACTTGCCCATTGCTTTGGGGTTGAGCTACTGGAGCGAAGTGCATTTGTATTCCGAGGTTTTTGACAAATTCTTGGAACCCCTTGTCTATAAACTGGGACCCGTTGTCGGCTACTAGTACCCTTGGTATGCCAAATCTGCATACGATGTTCTTCCATACGAACTTGTGCACATCTTCTGCCAAGATAGTTGCCAAGGGTTCTGCCTCGACCCACTTAGAGAAATAGTCTACTGCGACTACGCAGAACTTTATGCCCCCAGGCGCTGTCGGGAGTGGCCCAATGAGGTCTATGCCCCAAATCGTGAAGGGCCAGGGATAGTCAGCCGAAGTTACCAATTCTGAGGGTGTCCTTTGGATATTCGCGTGCCTTTGGCAATTATCACATTTCTGGATGAATTGCCTAGCGTCCTTCCTTAGGGTAGGCCAAAAATATCCTTCGCGAAGTATCACTGCGGCCAGGGCGTCGGTTCCAATGTGTGAACCGCAAGCGCCTTCGTGAACTTCTTCGAGGATCATTTCAGTATCCTCTTCGCCAACACACCTTTGCAATGGATTTGCATATCCCTGCCTATACAGTTCTTCCCCGATTAAGAAGAATCAGCCTGCACGTGTTCGCACTTTTGCCGCTTGGTTGGGGTTTTTGGGGAGCTCGCCGTGTACGAGATATCTTTTGATTAGATCTTTCCAGTCTTCTCCCAAGGTCAATATGTTCAGTACCTTTATGCTCGAGTGATCCAGCACTTCGGTGCAAGTTTTTGACTTTGCTAGGCCATCTGCCTCGGCATTGTCTCGTCGAGGCACATTTTCAATTCGCACAGTATCGAACCCTTGAATAAGTTTCGTTACCAGCTCACGATATTTTGCCAAGGTCAGGTCCTTCGCCCCATAGTCCCCTGCCGTTTGTCGAACTACCAGCTGGGAGTCGCTGTGGGCTTTCAAGTTTCTTACACCAATTTTTCTAGCTAGGCATAGCTCTGCTATGAGAGCTTCATACTCGGCCATATTGTTGGTGATGTTGAACCTGAATTTAATGGACTTCATCACCTGTAGTCCTTTGGGACCTCTGATAATTACCCCAGCTCCCTGGTGTTCGGACCCTGAGGCTCCGTCTACATGCAAAGTCCATTCTGGCTCACTTTTGCCAGAATCGGAATGGCTGTCCTCGGTAATGGGTACTTCCGCAATGAAGTCTGCCAAAGCTTGAGCTTTGATGGCTTTCCGAGGTTCATAAGTAATGTCATGCTCCCCAAGCTCTATGCACCATTTGGAAAGTCTTCCCGAATGATCAACTTTCCTCATGACGTCCCGTAGAGGTAGACTGCTTCGGACGATGATCGGGTGAGCTTGAAAATATGGCCGTAGTCTTCTTGCTACCAGCACCAAGGCATATATAGCTTTTTGTAGCAAGGGATACCTGACTTCGGCGCCGTGCAGGGACTTGCTTACGTAATAAACCGGCCATTGTTTCGGCCCTTCTTCTTTCACAAGGACCGAGCTCACTGCTTTTTCTGTAACGGCGAGGTACAGCACGAGGGGCTCTCCCTCGCGAGGTTGCTGAAGAGTGGGCAGACGGGCTAGGTAGGTTTTGAGTTCTTCCCAAGCCTTTTGGCAGTCCTTATTCCAAGGATGATCATCACATCCGAGGTTGCCCTGCTTTTTTGCTGCCTTGGTGAGTACTTTGAAGAATACTCGAAACCGGTCTCCATACCTGGAAATAAACCTGCTAAGAGAGGTTATCCTTCCGGTGAGTCTTTGCACATCTTGTACCGTGACGGGAGTTCGAAATTTAAGCAAGGCCTTAATTTTTTCTGGGTTGCCACCAATACCTCTTTCTGATACCATTTACCCAAGGAACTTTCCCGAAGTTACGCCGAAGATGCACTTCTCGGGATTAAGGCGAATCCCGAAGATTCTGAGCTGGTGAAAAGTTTCCCTCAGATCTGGGACGTTGTCTTTCGGCATCTTGCTTTTAACTATCATGTCGTCGACATAAACTTCCATGTTCCTCCCTATTTGGTCATTGAAGACCCTGTTCATCAACCTCTGATAGGTGGCTCCTGCATTTTTTAGTCCGAAGGGCATTCTGATGTAACAATACGTTCCGCCCTCGGTGATGAAAGCTATCTTTTCCTCGTCTTCGGGATCCATCCTTATTTGATGATACCCACTGAAGGCGTCTAGGAAACTTAGGAGCCCGTATTCGGCAGTTGAATCCACCAATTGGTTTATTGGTGGGAGAGGGTATGAATCTTTTGGGCAAGCATCATTCAAGTTTCTGAAGTCGATGCACATTCGGAGCTTATTGCTCCCTTCTTTTGTGGCAATAACCACATTGCTTAACCATTCGGGATACTTGACCTCCTTGATTATATCTGCGTCCAGTAAGTGCTGTACTTCAGTTTTGACGAAGTTATTTTTAAGGACTGAGATGCCCCGTTTCTTTTGCCGGACAGGTTTTGCTTCCGGACTTACTTTAAGGCTATGTTGTATTATGCGAGGGTCTACTCATTGCATATCATTCGGCGAGTAGGCAAATAAGTTTTTATTCATCAGTAGAAAGGATACAAGTATTTTCTTGTCACCTTCGGCCAAGTTTTTCCCTATTCGGGTATTTCAGCCTGGGACAAGTTCTACTTCTTCCACTTCCATTTCTACCTTCGCGGGGTCTTTTGCCTCTCCCTCTTTTGGCTTTCTGTCTGGGAAAGCCTCTACCTCTATGGTTTGTGCGGAGTTGGTTGCTGGAGCTTTTCGCACCTTGACGAACACCCTCCTTACTTTGCCCTGATCGATGAAGATTTCTGCATCTCCATCCTTAGTAGCAAAAGTGACAATTAGGTACTTTACATCAGGGCGAATGTGCAGATTTCCTTGTGTTTGTCTTCCAAGGATGGCGTTGTATGATGAAGGAACATCCATGATGATGAACCTTGCCATTGTGGAGGCAAACAGTTCGTCTGCCCCATCAACCGAGGTCCCTTTCATCATCAGGGGGAGGTCAATCCATCCGAGGACCGGCAGTTCGGATGGTCCTACCCCGAAGGTGGGCGAAGTGACAGGCTTGAGATCGGTGCTGGATATGCCCAAGCTTGGCAACAGATGCGAGAACAGGACGTCGGCGTTTGATCCAGCGTCAAGCAACACTCTCTTGACGTCCCAATTTCCTATCTTCGCCATGACCAACAGCGGATCATCATGAGGGAAAATGATGGTGGAACCATCTTTGCGCGACAGCTTCCTCGACGGACTTTGATATTCCATAACTGCTATTTCTCTGGCCTTCCTCTTTCTCTCCGAGGAAGGGAGTCTTGTCGTGATTGTTTGTATTATTCCCACCGGAGGTGGCGGACGCCATTTTGGACTTCGGTTCCTCCATCTGTCGGAGTCGTAGTCCTCGTCTTCGGCCTTTCCTTCATCCTCCCTCCTTTCTTTCGGAGAAGGCATTCGCAGATACCGCCGAAGCTGGCCCTACTTTATTAGTGACTTTATATATTTTTTCAATTGGAAGCAGTCTTCCATGTCATGGCCATGGTCGCGGTGGAACTGGCAAAACTTTTTCAGGTTCTTTTTATTCTCAGCAGTCATGGCCCTCGGCCGCTGAATCTGGGTCCCCTGTCTCTCCATCGTCATGAGGATGTTGGTCCTGGTGGTATTCAGGGGTGTGAAGGCTGAGGATTTCCTTCCTTTAAACCTTCGAGGTCGTCCTGCCTGTTCGGCCGGATACCTCGTTTGCTGGCTAGACCCTCCAGCACGGATATGCTCAGACTTCGGTCCGCCCATTCTTAGCTCCTCGGCTGTCATGTACTGTTCAGCCCTTCGGTAAAATTCTCCCAGCATGTCCGAGGGATCCTTGGAGAACTCGTAGAAGAGTTGTGAGTCCCGCTGAAGGCCCTGCGTCATGGCGAGGATGCATATTTCAGGCCGAAAGTCTGGGACACTTAGGGCCTTTCTGTTAAACCTTTCAACATAATCGCGAATGGTTTCTCTATTCCTCTATGCTATGTCGAACATCTGGACGGGCATCTTTGCCGTTGGCCTGCTTCCAATGAATTGTTGGGTGAAGGCGGTGGATAGTTCCTGAAACTCCCTGATGGTTCCGGGAGCCTGTTAGTATTGTGCCCAAAAAGCCAATCATGAGATGATTGTATTTTTGCACATTGAGTCATGATATTTTATTGAGGCATTAATCCAGCAATTTTGTTTGTTGTTTTGTTTCTGCGTAACGTAATAAACATAATTGTAACCCTAGAATAATTATATTCTTAAACGTCCCTAGTCTAGTATTATTATGGAGTGGGTTGCAATAATACATAATGACTAGCATATGTGGAGACTAATATGAGATATGTAGTCTACATATGGGTACAAGTTGGAGAACTTGTGTACTGGACCGACCCACCATGAGAACACTTCATGGATCGTTATATGAGTGTCATAAGTGATTCTCATAGTGATCATGGTATATGTAGTCCTTCCACCTAAGATCAGCAAGGTTCCCTACATGTGAGTCACATACTTTGATACTTTCCTTTGTTGCTCGTAACTGAGTGAACTTGAAGGAGGTCATTGGGTATGTCACATATCATGCGGAGGGATTTGTATGATCAATATGGGATTTGTCCCTCCTATGTAACGGGAGTTATATCTTTGGGCCCCTTGATAGAGTGAGACTTAGAAAATGCATGGCCATGCTCCGATGAGTTGATATATGATATCAATGTCGTCAGTTTAAGTTGGTCTACTCGGTAATCAAGAAACCAAAGATTGGGCTATACGAGAGTGACACATTCCATGTCTCGTGCTTAGTCTTGATATCTTGCACAAAGGGACAATGGCATATATCGGTGATGATCATAAAGGTTTAGTCGATTCACCGACAATCTTGTCACTTGGGTAGCAATGATGTGTTGCTAGACACCGCTCATTGCTTATGATCATAAATGTGATTTATGATCATTGCCAACATGGCAAGAGCCTATTGGGTCGCACACATAGAGCTATTTGGATCATTAGAGTGCATGGGCTAATTGTTTGGGTTATGGTTTCACTTTAATTTCGTATTAATAATGGGCCAAGGAGTTGAGCCATTATTAAGCCCGAAATTAAATCCTAATTGGATTAGGGCTTTGAAACCCATTAGGCCTGGAAGTTGAGTCTCACTATAAATACAACTTTTAAGTGAGAAATTCGCAGGTCTCCTTGCCCTAGCCTCCCAAAAGGACAGCCGCACTCTTCTCTTGCAATTCCTTGGAGGACGCAAGCTAGCACTGCGAGCGCAAGAGAAACGCATCTGCCGGGACGTGGTTGAAGCGTGGTGATCCCGAGAGGCTCGTGTGGATACCATAGAGAGCCTGAACACGTCAACTGTTCAGGTTTTGTGATTCGACTCTACAGTTGAGTGAGAGATCTCAACCGAAAATTAGGTATGAAATTTTCGAACACCCGGTTTACCCCGTTTCACTTGGATCCTGGAGGGTTTCGGTTAAATTCCGCTGCGCTGTTTGGCTCCCGAAACCCAACAGTGGTATCAGAGCTACTGGTGAAACCCTAAATCGGGATTGATTGTTGAATCGCATGATGCTATGTGTTCGATTGGTTTTCGGCCATGATTAATTAGATTGATTCATGATGCATGAAACCGGAATTCGTAATGAACATATGAGATATATGAAGAAACGACACAAATTGGTTAATGAGATTAACCCGAAATTGATAGGTATGAGATACCTATATGGATTAGGATTCTTGCAATAGTTGCAAAAACCCTAGGTTTGTTCGGATTCGGCCTGTTCGGGCACCGAAAGTAAGAACCACCGCCCGCTGACCGGCCAGCGGGACCGCCGTATGCGAAGCGCCACATAAATAAAACCTGGTTAATCAACACGCGAAAATTGGCATGCATCTTTGTTGAATGAGATTTGACATGATATGCTGATTGGTGTTTGAAGCATGGTGCATGGTTATAGCCCTTGATTGGTTGTACTTGTAAATACGGCCTGCGAGTCGTGCCTTTTCTTATCACTCTCATTGTACATTCTCTTCTCACCTTACTCCCCTTGAATGTAACTTGAGGTTTCTATTATTGATGTAATGGTGCATTATGGGTTCGTCCAAGGTGGTATGTCCAAGGAGGTGACAACAAAAGGGCAACCAAGAAAGGAAGAGAAGGAGCTTGTGAAGACTCTTTTCTTTTCTTAGGCTTTTATGATATTCTCATTGGCTTGAGAATATCGCATAGTTTGGGCTATAACCATGTCACGTTTATTTCTTGTAAGCATGAGATGCATGTTTTATATTTGTATGTGATGCATGTATAAAACAACCGGAGATAACAAATTGGTGAGATCAAAAGATAAAAGCCCTCAAACAAATATTAAGTCATTAAATGTGATGCCTTCCAAATGTTGGCACTCGTCAAGACTTTGATCAACATTAGGTGGGTTTGCCAAAGCAAAGCACCTATGTTCATCTTGGTAAGGCGCGATGGGATAATAGTGATATCCAAACTGCTAACTTTGGGTTCGACTTAACTAAGTCACCCTAATAGGATTAGGGACTTAGAGGCATAGAGTTGGGCTTAAGTTCATGAGATGAGCTTGGACAAGTGTTGTTCACCCAACTATCCAAGAGTTGCATAAGATGCAATTGGCAATGAGTTGCCTACCTAAATAGCTGTAACTTGAGAGAAAAGCCAAAGCTGACTCAGGTTGTGGTCAAATGTGGATCTTGGCCCGCTAGAATACCTTAGCGCCGAGGTGTTCCGAAATAATACCAAGGGTTATTATTTTGAGGAAATTAGTGGGAGTATCGTTTAATAAAAGTCCTTATTAAATGAATTAAAATACATGACTCTTACACTGCATATTTACTGTTGTAGATAACCATGGCACAAAACACATCGACACTTTCGTTGCGATCGATCCTTGAGAAGGAAAAACTGAATGGGACCAACTTTCTCAAATGGTACCGAAACTTGAGGATAGTCCTCAAACAAGAGAGAAAGGCATATGTCCTAGAGCAGCCCATTCCGAATGAGCCTGCTGCCACTGCTCCAAGAGCTGAAAGGGATGCTCACAAGAGGCATTCTGATGATGCTTTGGATGTTGCATGCCTCATGCTTATTACCATGGAATCTGAGCTTCAGAAGCAACATGAGAACATGGGGGCGTTCGATATGATCGAACATCTCAAAATGCTTTTCCAAGAGCAAGCTAGGCATGAGAGGTTTGAGACCTCTAAGGCATTGTTTCAGTGCAAGATGTCTGAGGGAAGTCCCGTGGGTCCTCATGTGCTCAAGATGATTGGGTACATTGAGAATCTTGAGAATTTGGGATTTGCTCTTCAGAAAGAGTTGGCTATCGATGTAGTCTTGCAATCGTTGCCTGAAAGCTACAGTCAATTCGTCATGAACTATAACATGAACGACCTTGACAAGTCCCTCCCTGAATTGCTCAACATGTTGAGAACTGCTGAGCAAAACCTTAAGAAGGCTAAGCCCATTTTGATGGTTCAAAAGGGCAAGGGAAAGGGAAAAGCCAACAAGAAGAAGGATAAAGCTAATGGAAAGTCCAATGCTAGTTCTTCTTCAGCTGCACTGAAACCAAAGGGTGGTGTGGCAAAGGAAGGGGAGTGCTTCCATTGTAAGCAACCTGGACACTGGAAGCGCAACTGTAAGCTCTATCTTGAAGAACTTGCTAAAGAAAAGGGAAGTAAGACTTCCACTTCAGGTATTTTTGTTATAGAGGCTAACTTTTCTACTTCCTCATCTTGGGTATTGGATACTGGATGTGGATCTCACATTTGTGCAAATGTGCAGGATCTAAGTAGAAGTAGAAGATTGGCCCGAGGTGAAGTGGACCTACGTGTTGGAAATGGAGCAAGGGTTGCTGCCTTAGCCGTAGGGACTTATGTTCTCACTTTACCTATTGGATTAGTTTTAGAATTAGACAACTGCTACTTTGTGCCTACTATTAGTAGAAATTTGATTTCTGTTTCTTGTTTGGACAAGAAAGGTTTTTCATTTATAATAAAGGACAAATGTTGTTCTATTTATTTGAATGAAATCTTTTATGGTAGTGCTCAACTTAGAAATGGGTTGTATGTTCTAGACCTTGAAGATCCAATATATAATGTGAATACCAAGAAGGTCAGATTAAATGATTCAAACTCGACCTATCTCTGGCACTGTCGCTTGGGCCATATAAATGAGACCCGCATATCCAAGCTCCATAAGGATGGACTCTTGGACTCATGTGATTTTGAATCATATGAGACATGTGACTCATGTTTGTTGGGCAAGATGACCAAAGCCCCATTCACAGGGCAAAGTGAAAGGGCTAATGACTTACTAGGACTCATACATAGTGATGTATGTGGCCCTATGTCTACACAAGCTAGAGGAGGTTTCCAATACTTCATTACTTTCACTGATGACTTCAGCAGATATGGCTATGTGTATCTTATGAGACACAAGTCAGAATCCTTTGAAAAGTTCAAAGAATTCAAGAATGAAGTAGAGAATCAACTCGGGAAGAGTATCAAAGTGCTTCGATCAGATCGAGGTGGAGAGTACTTGGATCGAGAATTCCTTGACTATCTGAAGGAGTGTGGTATAATATCACAACTCACTCCACCAAGTACACCTCAATGGAATGGTGTTTCTGAAAGGAGAAATCGAACTCTGTTAGACATGGTTCGCTCCATGATGAGTCAAGCTGACCTTCCAAACTCCTTTTGGGGACATGCTCTAGAGACAGCCGCTTTTACACTAAACCGAGTTCCATCTAAATCGGTTCAAAAGACACCATATGAGATATGGAGTGGGAGGCGTCCCAATTTGTCTTTTATGAAGATTTGGGGCTGTGACGCTTATGTAAAACGTCAATCCTATAACAAACTAGGGCCCAAATCTCAAAAATGTCTTTTTGTTGGGTATCCCAAAGAAACAAAGGGTTACTATTTCTACAATCCCTCTGAGCAAAAAGTGTTTGTTGCTCGAACTGGTGTCTTTTTGGAGAAAGAGTTTATCTCTAAAGGAACTAGTGGGAGGAAAGTAGAACTTGAAGAAATTCAAGAACAACAAGGAGACATCGAACCTGAAATGGAACCTGAACAGACACCACAAGATGTTGTGGTTCAAGAGTCTGTTCCTGTAGCACAAAGCCCACGTAGGACTGGTAGGATTCGGCGTGAGCCCGAGAGATATGGATTTCTCGTGACTCACACCGGTGATGTGATGCTCATGGATCAAGATGAGCCCACAACCTACCAATAAGCTATGTCGGGGCCTGACTCTGAGAAGTGGCAAGTGGCCATGAAATCCGAGATGGAATCCATGTATGAAAACCAAGTATGGACTTTGGTTGACCCACCTGAAGGGGTAAAACCCATAGGGTGCAAATGGGTTTTCAAGAAGAAAACTGACATGGATGGTAATGTGATTACCTTTAAGGGACGATTGGTCGCAAAAGGTTTCAAGCAAATTCATGGTATTGACTATGATGAAACTTTTTCACCAATTGCTATGCTTAAATCCATCCGAATTTTGTTTGCTATTGCTGCACACTATGATTATGAGATATGGCAAATGGATGTCAAAACTGCATTCCTAAATGGAAAGCTACTTGAGGATGTGTACATGACACAGCCTGAGGGTTTTGTCACTCCTGGGAATGCCAATAAAGTGTGCAAATTGCAAAGGTCCATTTATGGACTGAAGCAAGCTTCTCGAAGTTGGAATCTTCGTTTTGATGATGCAATCAAAGAGTTTGGTTTTATAAAAAATGAAGATGAACCTTGTGTCTACAAGAAGGTTAGTGGGAGCGCTATTGTCTTCTTGGTGTTGTATGTAGATGACATACTACTCATCGGGAATGACATTCCTGAGCTACAGTCTGTGAAGACTTGGCTAGGGAAATGTTTCTCTATGAAGGACTTGGGTGAAGTAGCCTATGTGTTAGGCATCAGGATCTATAGAGATAGATCTAGAAAGCTTCATGGCCTAAGTCAAAGTACATATATTGACAAGTTGCTAAAGAGGTTTAGCATGCAAGATTCCAAGAAAGGATTCTTGCCCATGTCACATGGTACACTCTTTCTAGATCTCAGTGTCCGAGTACAACCGAGCAGAGAGAGCGCATGTGTAAGATTCCATATGCCTCAGCAATTGGATCTATCATGTATGCCATGATATGTACTCGTCCCGATGTCTCATATGCCTTGAGCATGACGAGTAGGTACCAATCGAACCCTGGTGAAAGTCACTGGACAGCTGTTAAGAACATCCTTAAGTACTTACGAAGGACTAAGGATGCATTCTTGGTATTTGGAGGTGAAGATCAGCTCGTTGTAAGGGGTTACATCGATGCAAGCTTCCAATCCGATAAGGATGATTTTAGATCGCAATCTGGTTATGTGTTTTGTATTGGTGGTGGTGCTGTAAGCTGGAAGAGTTCAAAGCAAGAGACAGTAGCTGACTCTACAACAGAATCTGAGTACATTGCCGCCTCTGATGCTGCGAAGGAGGCAGTTTGGATCAAGAAGTTCATTACTGAACTTGGAGTGGTTCCAAGCATTGTTGACCCGATAGAGCTCTATTGTGACAACAATGGAGCAGTCGCACAGGCTAAGGAACCTCGATCTCACCAGCGATCCAAACACATACTCTGACGCTATCATCTCATCAGGGAGATCATCGAGAGGGGTGACGTAAGGATATGCAGGACTTCGACAGACAGCAACATTGCTGATCCACTGACAAAGCCCCTTACGCAGCAGAAGCATGATAGCCATTCTAGGTCCATCGGTATTAGATACATGGATGATTGGCTTTTAGTGCAAGTGGGAGATTGTTAGTATTGTGCCCAAAAAGCCAATCATGAGATAATTGTATTTTTGCACATTGAGTCATGATATTTTATTGAGGCATTAATCCAGCAATTTTGTTTGTTGTTTTGTTTCTGCGTAACGTAATAAACATAATTGTAACCCTAGAATAATTATATTCTTAAACGTCCCTAGTCTAGTATTATTGTGGAGTGGGTTGCAATAATACATAATGACTAGCATATGTGGAGACTAATATGAGATATGTAGTCTACATATGGGTACAAGTTGGAGAACTTGTGTACTGGACCGACCCACCATGAGAACACTTCATGGATCGTTATATGAGTGTCATAAGTGATTCTCATATTGATCATGGTATATGTAGTCCTTCCACCTAAGATCAGCAAGGTTCCCTACATGTGAGTCACATACTTTGATACTTTCCTTTGTTGCTCGTAACTGAGTGAACTTGAAGGAGGTCATTGGGTATGTCACATATCATGCGGAGGGATTTGTATGATCAATATGGGATTTGTCCCTCCTATGTAACGGGAGTGATATCTTTGGGCCCCTTGATAGAGTGAGACTTAGAAAATGCATGGCCATGCTCCGATGAGTTGATATATGATATCAATGTCATCAGTTTAAGTTGGTCTACTCGGTAATCAAGAAACCAAAGATTGGGCTATACGAGAGTGACACATTCCATGTCTCGTGCTTAGTCTTGATATCTTGGACAAAGGGACAATGGCATATATCGGTGATGATCATAAAGGTTTAGTCGATTCACCGACAATCTTGTCACTTGGGTAGCAATGATGTGTTGCTAGACACCGCTCATTGCTTATGATCATAAATGTGATTTATGATCATTGCCAACATGGCAAGAGCCTATTGGGTCGCACACATAGAGCTATTTGGATCATTAGAGTGCATGGGCTAATTGTTTGGGTTATGGTTTCACTTTAATTTCGTATTAATAATGGGCCAAGGAGTTGAGCCATTATTAAGCCCGAAATTAAATCCTAATTGGATTAGGGTTTGAAACCCATTAGGCCTGGAAGTTGAGTCTCACTATAAATACAACTTTTAAGTGAGAAATTCGCAGGTCTCCTTGCCCTAGCCTCCCAAAAGGACAGCCGCACTCTTCTCTTGCAATTCCTTGGAGGACGCAAGCTAGCATTGCGAGCGCAAGAGAAACGCATCTGCCGGGACGTGGTGGAAGCGTGGTGATCCCGAGAGGCTCGTGTGGATACCATAGAGAGCCTGAACACGTCAACTGTTCAGGTTTTGTGATTCGACTCTACAGTTGAGTGAGAGATCTCAACCGAAAATTAGGTATGAAATTTTCGAACACCTGGTTTACCCCGTTTCACTTGGATCCTGGAAGGTTTCGGTTAAATTCCGCTGCGCTGTTTGGCTCCCGAAACCCAACAGAGCCAATGAGTTGTACCACACTGTTGCTGGCGCTGTGAGGGTGACCTCAAAGCACTTGCATAGGGTGGCATCATCAGCACCTTGCAACACCATGCTGCGTTTGTACTTCGTCAGATGGGCCTGTGGATCAGTCCGGCCATCATAAGTTTCCAGCCGAGGTACCCGGAAGTCACTCGGCATAGCCGCTTCGACCACCGTTCGGGTGAACGGCAATTCATCCGCAACAAAAGTGTCAGATAGCCTAGCCCAGACTGGCTTCCGAGCTACCTGTTTCTCTACTCTCTCCAACCTTGTCAAAAATTTCTCCATGAGGAGCGTGGCACTGGGCCCTTCGTCCTGGTGCTCTAGGAAGGGTGACTGTCGGTGCCTCTTTGTCGACTGACTTCGGACCCGAGGGGATGGTGACCTCGCCTCGAGTGACGAGCTCCATTGGCGAGGAGTCTTTGGCCGTTCGTGCCCCCTTCGCCTCGCAGGCCGTGCCCCGAGGGGTATATTTTCTGTCAAAGATTCATCACGCGGGTCCCCACATCCCAAACTGCGATAGATTGACTTCGGGCTTTTCTCCCGAGGGCGTACTGGCGAGGGGGGCCTTTGGGCCTGAGTCGGTTGCGGCCACCTTCGGTCTATTTGCTGTGTCACCTCAGCTACAATAGAACGCTGGAAGTCGCGTAGAAAGCTCATGGTTATGACTAGAGGACGCTTTTCCTCAGGCGAGGAAGTCGCTGGTAGGGTTTGCTCAGTGGCCATTTGGACTTCAGGTGCGGACGGGGACTTCGAAAGTCCCTTGTCCTTAGAATGCTGAGTCTTCACAATGGCGACCTGAGGGCGGGTTCCCACAGACGGCGCCAAATGATGCCCAGCAGCATCTTCGTCATGTGACATTGTGACTTTGGGAGGGACTTCCTGAGAGGGAGAACGCCTGGTACAACGGTTTCCTAGAGGAGCGTGCCTGAAATGGTTAGAAAAGATGGTTGGGAGGTCCCCGGAGTGTTTCTCCGGGGGAAGAGCCTCCGATGCCCAAGTGAGTGTCCTGAGAGGAGATAGGGGAGGAACACTAGGTGGTTCGATGGCCTTGCCTGTGTGTGTGCTTTTTAAGGGAAAGAGAGGGTCCAATCCCTCGCCAAGTCCTGTTTCCTGGTATTTATAGAGGTGCCCAGCCCGTTCAGATCGTAACACGTGTTCGGTTGGATGAGATCTGTATTTCCGGGCGTAGGGGGCAGGTAGCCGTTTTGTAGGCTCCTCAAGTCTGAGACCGAGACAGGTCGTGACAGGACTTGGACGGCGTCGGTGCGTCAGACCGCCGTTCTAGGCGGCATGTAGCGCCTGTGGCGACATGTCAGAGGCTTCTTAAATGCTCCTGCCGTATTCCCGAGGTCCTCTTGGCGATGTCGTCCTTTGGTACAGACGTCCTTCTTCGGAAGGCATACCCGCAGTTCGGGGGTACCGCCTTCGGCGGGATTCTTCTCCTGCTTGGGATAGTTGGACCTTCGCCTCCGAAGGCGATCCGTTTGGTCCCCTGAGGGAGCCAGTACCATCCTTGAAGTCCCTGGTGTATTACCCGAAGTCCCGAGTTCGAGTCATTTTGATTTCGCTCCTTCCGAGGTCAATGACAGTGCCTCTTTCGGCTGACGTCAGGCTCTCCGGCTATATTTTGGCAGGATGTGTGTACTGAGAGGGATGGTAGCCCTTCGACTATCAGATTTTCATGGGCTAATGCAGAGACTATCGTCTCGGGAGGCAATACACTACTTTGCTACTTGAAATCGGTGAAGGCTTGGAGACTATAGTCTCACAAGGACAACAACACCAATTTCGCTTTGAAAGAACGTGGTTGAATTGAGGAAGCTCGGGTATAGAGCTTCATGTCGTGAATACATATTGCATGTTTAAAATAAGTAAATATAGCACATGAATCCACATAAAAATAAGCAAAGTAGAAGAAAACAAATCAACTTTTAGGCTTGACTCACTAACTAGTATCTCCCAAGTAAAGTCGCCAAGCTGTGGCAATGTGGGGGTTTTTGGGAGTCGCCACTAATCGATTTCACCTAGGTCGATTGGACACCTAAAAATGGTCTACGAGAGTTCGAGGGTTCGGGAGTACGATTACGTTAAAATAACTCTATTCTAACGCCCAAAATTGGTACCTTAGTTGATTTTAATTTTGTTTTGCTTGCTTTTAAATAATTTCAGTTAATTTTCCAACCAGAAATTTTAACTGAATCATCCAGATATGGATTTTTAAATTAATATGGACTTCTAAATCTTGGTAATTAATTTGTATAATTTTTTTTATAATAAATTTGATATTTCCGAACCATGGATTCTATCGAATCATCCGGATATAGAATTTAATGAAATTTAGTTTTTATTTATTATTGAATATTTTAATTAATTATTAATCCATATGATAAATTTTCACCAAATTATCCGAACATGGAGTTTTATTGGTTTTAATATTATTTATCTTTTTATTTTTGAAAGTTTTTTTTATATTAATATTTTTTAAAAAATAAACGGAATGGGAGGCTAGACTTTGTTATTTAAAGGAAATAATAAAAAAATCAGTGACTCGATATTCCAAATAATTGATAATGTTAAACAAAATAAGATTATCAGAAAAATAAAAGACGGGGGGGCTTGGTCGTAATAGAAATAATAAACTAAAAATAATAAATAAGGAAGTAAGATGGAGCTATCGGCTAGCCATAAAAATGATAAATAAAAGAAATAAAGGGCGCTTAATTATCCACATAAAGAAATAATAAGATGCAGAAATTAAATAAAAGTAAATAAGTAAAGAAAGTTGGGCGCAGAAAATAAATAAATAAATAAAGTGGAGCACTTAGCCGTCCACGTAAAAAAAATATATATAGAAAATAAATAAATAAATAAAAAGTAAATAAATGAAGAAAGTGGGGCGCTTGGCCATCCACATAAAAATAAAGTGAAGAAAAATAAATAAATAAATAAATAAATTGCGGAAAAGTAAACAAATAAAGAAAGTGGAGCGTTTGGCCATCCACGTAAAAAAAATAAAGTACATAAAGTAAATAAATGGAGCAAAGTAAATAAATAAAGAAAGTGGGGCGTTTAGCCATCCACGTAAAAAAAATAAAGCGCATAAAGTAAATAAATGAATAAAAATAAATAAATAAATAAAGTGGAGCGCTTGGCCGTCTACTTAAAAAAAATAAAGTACATAAAATAAATAAATGGAGAAAAGTAAATAAATAAAGAAAGTGGGCCGTTTAGCCATCCACGTAAAAAAAAAAAGTGAATATAAATAAATAAAGTGAGGCGGTTAGCCATCCACTTAAAAAAATAAAGTACATAAAGTAAATAAATGGAGAAAAGTAAATAAATAAATAAAGTGGGGCGTTTAGCCGTCTACGTAAAAAAAATAAAGTGCATAAAGTAAATAAATGAAGAAAATTAAATAAATTAAAAAAATGGGGCGTTTAGTCATCCACGTAAAAAAAAATAAAGTGCATAAAATAAATAAATGAAGAAAAGTAAATAAATAAAGAAAGCGGGGAGTTTAGCCATCCACGTAAAAAAATAAAGTGCATAAAATAAATAAATGAAGAAAAGTAAATAGTTAAAGAAAGCCGGGAGTTTAGCCATCCACGTAAAAAAATAAAGTGCATAAAATAAATAAATGAAGAAAAGTAAATAAATAAAGAAAGTGGGGTGTTTGGCCATCCATATAAAAGTAGGAGGTATAACCTTCCATAAAAAAATAATAAGAAATAGAAAAAGAAAAAAAATAAACACCAAAAGTTGGCTGTTAATGGCATATCTGTAAGAACAACAAACTTAGTGGCTTATATGAGTACAACAGAAAATCAGAAGGGCTAAAAGAGAATTATACCTAAAGGAGATGAGAATTCAAATCTGGCGGGTTGCTTTTTTTTTTTTTAACGGGTTTCCTCTTTTCCGGCGACGGCAGCGTAACAAGAGGGCGGCGTTCTCAGCTGGGCAGCGTCGTAAGCATGGGAGGAGGGAAGAGAAGAACGGCGACGGCGAGAGGAGGGAGAGAGGAGAAGACGCGGCGGAGAAGGAGGTCGCGACGGGAAGAAGAAAAAAAAATAAAATAAAAAATAAAAATAAAGGACGGCGACGGGGGGGCTTGGGCGGACGGCGGCGGACGGCGACGGGGGGGCGAGGGCGACAGGCATGGGTGACGGCGACGGCGAGAGGAGAGAAAGAAGAGAGCGTTTGAATGTTTCGAAAAAAAAACGGTGAAAGACGGAGAGAGAGAGGGGGGGGTCAAACAGAAGTTTAGGATTGTTTTGAGTGTGGGAGAAATAGCCAGGGACTATTTCTACAGTTTTCACTTTTTTAGTGAAGAGAGGATCCACAGAGTGGCAACTCCTTAGTCATCATTTGCCTTCAAGCTTAATTATCATAAGCTTGAAGATGATCTAAACCTGAGAGGAGCCACAGAGTGGCAACTCAGATTATGGGATAGAGTTGAGAGACTAAGAACCTCTGCCTTCAATCATAATTGTTGTAGTCTACCGGTTTCGATCCCTGGTGATACGTCCGGATAGTCCAGTAACATGTTTTTCAAATATGTTTTTCAAAAGGTTTTTTTCAAATGATCTTCAGAAAAGATTTGTTTGTGTGGAAAAGTCCTGGAGAATGCCTCCTGGAACTCTGGTGCTCGGGGCCTGATGCTTATGGAAAAGTTGGCTAGAGCTTATGAGTTCATTGTGTGTTCTTGGACTATATCACAGCTAGTCTTCTCTGTTGATTTCTAGAATCCTGCTTTTTCGCAGTTCTACTTATCCTTGGTATATTGGGCTGGAAACTGTCTCGTGCCACGGTAAAACATACCACAGAGCAATTCCTCGAAAATCTCTATGGAGGGTCTGGCGGAATAACAACGCCACGTACCAGGATTAAACCTCATTTTCAATTAATTTTTATGAAAATAGGTCACTGGACTACCTCGGAACCCATTTGGTAAAGACAAATGGAATATCGTGCCTTTATGCGAGAACCTTATCGGTACAACCATATCGTGTTCTCTATGGAGCTGTGGCCTCATGACTCTCCTGAATGGCCGTCCTATCCTATGGATTATCAAGAAATGATCCATGAAGCTCTCCAGTAATGGGTTCCGAGGTAGTCCAGTGACCTATTTTCATAAAAATTATTTGAAAACAAGGTTTAATCCTGGTACGTGGCGTTGTTATTCAGCCAGACCCTCCACAGAGATTTCTAAGGAATTGCTCTGTGGTACGTTTTACCGTGGCACGAGATAGTTTCCAGCCCAATATACCAAGGATAAGCAGAACTGCGAAAAAGCAGGATTCTGGAAATCAACAGAGAAGACTAGCTGTGATATAGTCCAAGAACACACAATGAACTCATAAGCTCTAGCCAACTTTTCCATAAGCATCAGGCCCCGAGCACCAGAGTTCCAGGAGGCATTCTCCAGGACTTTTCCACACAAACAAATCTTTTCTGAAGATCATTTGAAAAAAACCTTTTGAAAAACATGTTGCTGGACTATCCGGACGTATCACTGGGGATCGAAACTGGTAGATTACAACAATTATGATTGAAGGCGGAGGACGACTTGAAGAGAGGATCCACAGAGTGGCAACTCCTAAGTCATCATTTGCCTTCAAGCTTAATTATCATAAGCTTGAAGATGATCTAAACCTGAGAGGATCCACAGAGTGGCAACTCAGATTATCGGATAGAGTTGAGAGACTAAGAACCTCTGCCTCACCCTATAGCCAGAATTTTCGAGTGAGAGAACATAGGAAGGAGTATAAGAAAGGAGTTCTGTATTAGCTCCAGAATATCTTACAAGAGAAACAAGGCCTCCTTATATAGGCGGATGAAGGGAGAAGCAAACAAACTTAATGACATAAGGGCTTATGTCACAACTAATAATGCTAGACCGGAAATGACAGGCCACTTAGCCGGGAATTTTATTATTACAAGCACTAACAGACCAGTTGTAAAACATTAAAGTGCCAACTGGAAAACACTACTTCTTCATTTCTCTGTTGGCAGGTTCTGGAAAAGCATATGGGTCCACAGGCTAGTTGTGGTTTGAATCTTCAGAGTCGCTCTGGGTCTGTCTTTCATGCCAGAAATACGGGTCATCGATACGCGGGTCATCCATAGACGGGTCATCAGGGTCCGGTCCATTGAGACGTTTCCAGTGAATACAAATGAATTCGCAACCACAGTCAGGCATGATAAGGTGTTCGACTGTCTGGGTTAACGGAAGATCTTCATCATCTTCTTCAATTGTTAACGGAGAAGAAGGGGTAGGAGCAGGGCAGCTAATCTGGTTAATAGCCTTTTGAGTTGCTATGGCCCTTTCTCATCGTTGTTTGTGATAGCGGAGACGCTGAAGATCATAAAAGGAATGGAGACCTTCATGGATCATTTCTTGATAATCCATAGGATAGGACGGCCATTCAGGAGAGTCATGAGGGCACAGCTTCATAGAGAACACTGTATGGTTGTACGGATAAGCTTCTCGCATAAAGGCACGATATTCCATGTGCCTTTGCCAGGGGACTTGAGCCAGGTTGAAGTCCAAGTTTTTATAATGGTAGTAGACAGGAGAGGGGATAAACTTAAGGCCATAGGGAGATTTAGTAAAGGTAACAAGCCTATGAAAGAAATAAATAACATGGCCAACTCCATAGTTCATACATGAATTGGCGGGAGATATATTATTTAAATGGTGGCCTATTCGGCGGTCAGGGACAGCAGGGTTAAGGGCTTTATAGGATTTATGGAGGTGGTCAATCCATGTACAGATTGGATCAAACCAGGAGAGGAAAACAGGGAGGTCTGAAGAGAAATCAGAATGAAAATTAGAAGAATAAGAGAGAAGCTAGTGGAGTTCTGAAATGTTTAAAATAATACCTATGGTATGGACAGAACACAGGTACCAGAAGAAACAGAGGGCTGATGGAGGAAAAGTGAAGACATCTGGGATAGAGAAGAGATGAGCAAAGGGAAATTGGGGATGAATCCTAACAGGTTAACAGGGCAGTCGTCAAAACCATACCTCTCAATAAGGGAGACATGATAGTGGAAGACTCGGTGTCTCTAGGTGAAGGTGAAGGACTGATGCTCATATCTTTCAACATCAACCGGGAGATTATCATCCTTGTTCAAAACTGGGGGATCCGAAGAGGAGGAAGAGGCCATCTCAGTTTTTTGGTTTTGGAGGCTTAGGTGGTTTGAGGAAGGATTTTGAAGGTCTGCTCAGGATATCGGCAAGAGTGTTGGAGGTGCCCTTTATATGGTTAACGTCGAAGCTGAAGCGGACAAACCATTGTTGCCAGCGAAGCAGTAGAGCATTTGGGAGCTGTTTCTGTCTGTAATTTAGCATACGAGGGAATGCTGACATGTCCATCTCCACAAGGAAATGGTGACCAATGAGGTGGAACTGGAATTTTTCAATCCCATGTTTGACGGCCAAGATTTCTTTGTAGGTGGAGTGGTAGTGCTTCTCTAACTCTTTGAATTCTCCACTGTTGTAACAGCACACGTGTCAAAGACCATTGATTTCTTCAAGGAGGACCGCTCCCCAATATTCATCTGAGGCGTCCATCTGGAGTATCCTTTTTCCTTTGTCGGGAATCTTGAGCGGTGGCAGATTCTGAACCACTGCTTTAAGCTTGAGGATAGCTCGTCGGTGCAGGTCGGACTAGGGCGGAGAGGTCTTTCTCAGGTACACGTGTAAAGGATGGAGAATGAAAGACAACTTCGGGATAAACTCGCGGATGTAGTTGACAAGGCCGAGAATTTGCTGGACTTGTCTTCTCGTGAGATTATCATCCGGGAAGTTTATGATCTTGGTAGCAATATGCGGCTGAGGATGGTATTTGCTATCTTTGATCTGGACTCCAAGGAATTCAATGGAAGTCTGACCAAGGACGATCTTACTTTGGGAGAGCATTACTCCATTATCTTTAACTATCTGGGCAAACTGAGCTAATAACTTCAAATGGGTACCTGTACAAGGGGAAAACAATAAAATATCATCAATATAAACAAGGGCCGACTGCAGTATCGGCTCGAAGATTTGGATCATCGCCTTCTGGAATAATGAGGGTGCCGTCTTCAGACCAAAAGGAAGCACTATCCATTGGTAATGGTGGTCTGGGATACAGAAGGCGGTTTTGTATTTATCTGGAGGAGAGATTGATAACTGCTAGAAGCCAGATTTAAGATCAAACTTTGAAAAGACTTTGGCATTCGTCAGGTTGGCGAAGAGGGTGTTTTTCCGTGGTAACGGAAACTTGACGTCAGCAATGAATTCATTTAGGGGCTTGTAGTCAATGACAAGCCTGGGCTTATTTCTTTTCTGTTCTGAATGTTTGTTGACGTAAAAGGCCTGGCAGGCCCACGAAGAGGTTGTGGGCTCAATGAGGTCTTGGGCCTTGAGTTCTTGCAGCTCTTGGATCGCCATTTTTTTCTCCTCTGGGCTCATTCCCAAATGGGTAGCCTTTGTTGGGTTGACATCCTCATTCTTCTTGAATGGAATTTCGATGAAGAACTTAGGATTCTTCTAAAGGGGAAAAGGATGCTTCTATTCAAACTCAGCATGTGACTCAGCACAGGATTGCTGGATGAGGGCTTGCATGATTGTGTCGTATACTGGGTCACTTTCAGATTGTATCTGACTTGCTGAGAGAGCTTCTCCTTCAGTTGAGTAAAGTCTTGGAGTTGATGTCCATGGAAGGAAAAATTTGTGTAGCTGCAGACCTTTATCAGTCCATCTTTGAACTGATATTTTTTTGATGATGTCGAAATAAAGGATCATGTCTCTGCCATGGTTATAACCAAATACAGTAGTAACTACGTACTTTGTAGGAGAGAATTTGATCCGAATTGGCTTACTTATCTTGGTGACATAGAAGACACCATTTGCAACTCGGAATCTTTCATTGCAAGGTTGCCACATTCTTTCTGGAAGGAGAGAAGGGTTGACAATGGTGTTTGTGGCACCAGTATCAAAAAGTGCAATCACCAGGATTGGTTTTGCATATTTGTCCAGGAGAATGTTGATTTTGGCTTGAGGGATTATCTGAGCAGCAAACAGAGAGGACGGCAATGGGGAGATCTGCATGGTGTAGACTGAAGCTTTCTCTGGGTCAGAATCAGACTCTGAAGAGTAAACTTTAATAGCAAAGAGGCCAGATGCCTCATCTTCTGTCTCTGAAAAAATGGATTCCATGTCGTCATTGGAAAGATCAGCACCAGTGACTTGGGAGATAGTGTGCACCATTTTCTTCTTTGACTTGTTGTTCTTTCTAGGAGAATCTTTGGCAAAGTGTCCTGGCTGGCGGCAGATAAAACATCTTTTGAATTTGCCGTTGTTCTTCTTATAACAGAAGAATCTTTTCTTCTTTCTTCTGAACCGTCGAGGTCGATCAGGAGAATAGATTCTGCGTCAATGATGCTTCTTCCGCGGGTGACTACAATCGCAAGTGCCTTTGTCTTTGCACTTGATAGTTAACTCAGGTTGCTGACAGGCTTTATCAAACAGACTCTGGGACTTATTGAAATCCTTGAAGAAGGAGTGAGTGTTGCACAGCTTCCTGAGAGCAATCATAAGCACTTGGTGGAGTTTGCCAAAAGAGTAATCTTTAAGAGCTTGTCCACTCTACTGTATGATGCGAAGAGCTTCCTGGCCAATTGTGTCTGGCACAGAATTTAAGTATGCTTGCTTCAGGTTGTTATCAGCTTCATAGCCAGTGCAGATAAGGTAGAAGCGTCTGAGCATACTTTCATAGTGCTTCTCAAGATCTTTTCGATTGTATGAGCAGCACTTCATTTTGAAGAATTCTTCTCTAGCTATATCCAAAAGAGCTTCTGGTTCACCAATGAATTCTTTATATGGCTTGAGAACGAACTCTGTAGTTGTACCACGCAGTTGCTGGTCCCGTGAGGGTGACCTCGAAGCATTTACACATGGTAGCGTCGTCAGCACCATGCATTATCATGTTGCGTCTGTACTTGGTCAGATGGGCCTGCGGATCAGTGCGGCCATCATAAATCTCCAGCTGAGGTACCTTGAAGTCGCCTGGCATGGCTGCCTCTGCCACGACTCGGGTGAATGGGGACCCATCTTCGCAAAAGGCTCCCGTCAGCCTGTCCCAGACGGGTTTGCGAGCTACCTGCTTTTCCACCCTATCTAGCCGTGCTAGTATCCTTTCCATGGGGACTGTGGCGTTAGGCTCTTCCTCTGGGAAGGGAGATCGTCGGCGCCTCTTTGGGGAGCGAGTTTGGCGCTGAGGGGACAGGGACCTCGCCTCTGGCGACGAACTCCTTCGCTATGAGACTTTCGGTCGCTTGGACCCAGTTTGTCCCACAGGCCGTTTCCCGAGGGGTATATTCTCCGTAGACGACTCTTCGTGCGGGTCTCCGCTTCCCGAACTGCGATGAGTCGACCTCGGGCTTTTCTCCCGAGGGCGCGCAGGTGAGGGAGGTTTTTGGGCCTGTGTCTGCTGTGACCACCTTCGGTCGATCTGCTATCTCATTTCGGCCACGACCAAGCGCTGAAACTCCCTTATAAAGCTCATAGTGATTACTAGAGGGCGGTCTTCCTCAGGCGCAGAAGTCCCTGGGAGTGTTTGCTCAGCAGCCGGTTGTGTCTCAGGCGCGGACGGAGACCTCGGGAGTCCCTTGTCCTTAGAACGCCGAGTTTCAACGACAGCAATCTCAGAGCGGGTTCCCACAGACGGTGCCAAATGATGCCCAAGGGCTTCATCGTTGGTAGTCATGGTGACTGATGGAGGGACTCCCGGAGAGGAAGAACGCCTGGTGGCCGGTTTGCCCAAGTAAGAGTGCCTGAGATGTTCAGAAAAAGTGGGTTAGGAGGTCCCCGGGGTGTTTTTCCGGGGAGGAGCCTCCGACGCCCAATTCAGCGGTCCTGAGAGAAGGCAGAGGAAATAGCACTGAGGGGGTTTCAGTGAACTCGCCTGGTCGTATTTTCTCAGAGTGAGGAGTCAGGATATTTGCCAGCTGTTTGCCAGGGTGTTTTCCCCTGATATTTATAGAGGTGTCCAGCCCGTTCAGATTGTGACATGTGTTCGGTCGGATGTTCTCTGAATGTCTGGGCGTAGAGGACAAGTAGCTGGTGGCAGGCTTCCTTGAGCCTTGAGCCGAGACGGGCCATGATGTGATTTTGATGGCGTCGGTGTGTCAGAGCGCCGTTTGAGGCGGCTTGTGACGTCTGTGGGCGACATGTCAGAGGCTTCCTTAAATGCTCCTGCGTACTCCCGAGGTCCCTGGGTGAGGTCGTCCTTTAGTACGGACAGTGCCACTTCGGGAAACATGCCCCTAGTTCGGGGGTTCCCAGATTCAGGGAGTTCCGCCTTCGGGAAGACCATGTTCGGCCCGCCCTAGCTGGTGCCAGTTTCCAAAGGTGGTCTGTTTACTACCTCGGGGGGGCTAATAGTATCCTCAGGTTCCCTGGCATGCCGAGCTCGGGCTCTTTGGCTTTTCTCCGAGGTGTGTGATCCCACCTTTTTCCGAGTAGCGCCAGATCTCCTGGCCATTCTGGTGGCAGGGAGTTCGGCCAGGTGGAGGCGATAGTCCTTCGGCTATCAGAGCGGTCTCTAGCAACATATCATTGCTACCTAAGTGACAAGATTGTCGGTGATTCAACTAAACTTTATGATCATTATCCATATATGCCATTGTCCCTTTGTCTAAGATATCAAGACTAAGCACGAGACATGGAATGTGTCACTCTCGTATAGCCCAATCTTTGATTTCTTGATTACTGAGTAGACTAACTTAAAATAATGACATTGATATCATATATCAACTCATCCAAGCATGGCCATGCATTTTCTTAGTCTCACTCTATCAAAGGGCCCAAAGATATCACTCTCGTTGCATAGGAGGGACAAATCCCATCTTGATCATACAAAACCCTCTGCATGATATGTGACATACCCAATGAGCTCCTTCAAGTTCACTCAGTTACGAGCAACAAAGGGAAGTATCAAAGTATATGACTCACTTATGACACTTATATAACGATCCATGTACCATTCTCATGGTGGGTCGGTCCAGTACACAAGATCTCCAACTTGTACCCATATGTAGACTACATATCTTCTATTAGTCTCCACATATGCTAGCCGTTATATATTATTGTAACCCGATCCATGATAATATTAGACTAGGCACATTTAAGATTATCATTATTCAAGGGTTATAATTATGTTTATTACGTTACGCAGAAACAAAACAAAAAACCTAATTATTGGATTAATGTCTTAATAAAATGTCATGAATTAATGTGCAAAAATACAATCATCTCATGATTGGTTTTTTGGCACAACACTAACAATCTCTCACCTGCACTAAAACTAATCATCCATGTATCTAATACCGATGGACCTAGAATGGCTATCATGTTTCTGCTGCGTAAGGGGTTTTGTTAGCAGTTCAGGAATGTTGCTGTCTGTCGAAGTCTTGCATATCCTCACATCACCCTTCTCAATGATCTCCCTGATGAGATGATAGCGATAGTGTGTTTGGATCGCTAGTAAGATTGAGGTTCCTTAGCCTGTGCGATTGCTCCATTGTTGTCACAATAGAGTTCTATCGGGTCGGTAATGCTTTTAACCATCCAAGTTCTGTGATGAACTTTTCGATCCAAACTGCCTCTTTCACAGCATTAGAGGTGGCAATGTACCTAGATTCTATTGTAGAGTCGGCTATTGTCTTTTGCTTTGAACTCTTCTAGCTCGCAACAGCACCACCAATACAAAGCACATAACCAGATTGGAAGCTAGTATCGGTGTAACCCATTACAACGAGCTCATCTTTGCCCCTAAAAGACCAAGAATGCATCCTTAGTCCTTCATACGTACTTAAAAATGCTCTTAATAGTTATCCAGTGACTCTCACCGGGGTTCGATTGGTACCAGCTCGTCATGCTCAAGGCATATGAGACATCAAGATGAGTACATATCATGGCATACATGATAGATCCAATTACTGAGGCATATGAAATCTTACTCATGCGCTCTCTCTCCTCGAGTTTACTCAGACACTGAGATGTATAAAGAGTTATACCTCTTTAGCACCTTATCAATGTATTACTTTGACTTAGGCCGAGGAATTTTCTAGATCTATCTCTATAGATCTTAATGCCTAACACATAGGCTACTTCACCCAAGTCTTTCATAGATAAACATTTCCCCAGCCAAGTCTTCACAGACTGTAGCTCGGGAATGTCATTCCTGATGAGTAGTATGTCATCTACATACAACACCAAGAAGACAATAGCGCTCCGACTAACCTTCTTGTAGACACAAGGTTCATCTTCATTTTTGATCAAACCAAACTCTTTGATTGCTTCATCAAAACGAAGATTCCATCTCCAAGAAGCTTACTTCAGTCCACAAATGGACCTTTGCAACTTACACACTTTATTGGCATTCTTAGGAGTGACAAAACCCTCAGGCTGTGTCATGTACACATCCTTAAGTAGCTTTCCATTTAAGAACACAGTTTTGACATCCATTTGCCATATCTCATAATTATAGTATGCAGCAATAGCCAATAAGATTCGGATGGATTTAAGCATGGCAACTGGTGAAAAAGTTTCATCATAGTCAATACCATGAATTTGCTTAAAACCTTTTGCAACCAATCATCCCTTAAAGGTAATCACATTATCATCCATGTCAGTTTTCCTCTTAAAAACCAGTTTGCACCTTAGAGGTTTTACCCCTTTAGGTAGATCAACCAAAGTCCATACCTGGTTTTCATACATGGATTCTATCTCGGACTTCATGGCCACTAGCCACTTCTCAGAGTTAGGTCCTGACATAGCTTGTTAGAAGGTTGTGGACTCATCTTGATCCATGAGCGTCACATCACCAGTGTGAGTCACGAGAAATCCATATCTCTCGGGCTCACGCCGAATCCTATCAGACCTACGTGGGCTCTGTGCTACAGGAACAGACTCTTGAACCACAACATCTTGTGATGTCTGTTCAGGTTCCATTTTAGATTCGATGTCCCCTTGTTGTTCTTGAATTTCTTCAAGTTCTACTTTCCTCTCACTAGTTGCTTTAGAGATAAACTCTTTTTCTAGAAAGACACCAGTTCGAGCAACAAACATTTTTTGCTCATAAGGATTGTAAAAATAGTAACCCTTTGTTTCTTTGGGATACCCAACAAAGAGGCATTTATGAGATTTGGGCCTCAGCTTGTTAGAGGATTGACGTTTCACATAAGCATCAAATCCCTAAATCTTCATAAAAGACAGACTTGGACACCTCCCACTTCATATCTCATATAGTGTCTTTTGAACTGACTTAGATGGAACTCGGTTTAGTGTTAATGCAGCTGTCTATAGAGCATGTTCCCAAAAGGAGTTTGGAAGGTTAGCTTGACTCATCATGGACCGAACCATGTCTAACAGACTTTGATTTCTCCGTTCAGATACATCATTCCATTGAGGTGTACTAGGTGGAGTAAGTTGTGATACTATACCACACTCTGTAGATAGTTAAGGAATTCTCGATTCAAGTATTCTCTACCTTGATCTGATTGAAGTACTTTATTACTTTTCCCGAGTTGATTTTCTACTTCATTCTTGAATTCTTTGAACTTTTCAAAGGATTCTGACTTATGTCTCATGAGATACACATAGCCATATCTACTGAAGTCATCAGTAAAGGTAATGACATATTGGAAACCTCCTTTAGCATGTGCAGACATAGGGCCACATACATCACTACGTATGAGTTCTAGTAAGTCATTAGCCCATTCATTTTGCCCTGTGAATGGGGATTTGGTCATCTTGCCCAATAAACATGACTCACATGTCTCATATGATTCAAAATCAAATGAGTCCTACAGTCCATCCTTACGGAGCTTTGATATGCGGTTCTCATTTATATGGCCCAGACAATAGTGCCAGAGAAAGGTTGGGTTCGAATCATTCAATCTGACCTTCTTGGTATTCACATTATAGATTAGATCTTCAAGTTCTAAAACATACAACCCATTGCTAAGTTGAAAACTACCATAAAAGATTTCATTTAAATAAATAGAACAACATTTATCCTTTATTATAAATGAAAAACCTTTTTTGTCCAAACAAGAAATAGAAATCAAATTTCTACTAATAGTAGGCACAAAGTAGAAGTTGTCTAATTCTAAAACTAATCTATTAGGTAAAGTGAAAAAATAAGTCCATATGGCTAAGGCAGACCCTTGCTCCATTTCCAACACATAGGTCCACTTCACCTAGGGCCAATCTTCTACTCTTACTTAGATCCTGCACATTTGCACAAATGTGAGATCCACATCCGGTACCCAATACCCAAGATGAGGAAGTAGAAAAGTTAGCCTCTATAACAAGAATACTTGAAGTGGAAGTCTTACTTCCTTTCTCCTTAGCAAGTTCTTCAAGATAGAACTTGCGGTTGCGCTTCTATTGTCTAGGTTGCTTACAATGGAAGCACTTCCCTTCCTTTGCCACACCAGCAGATGGTTTCAGTGTAGCTAAAGAAGAATTAGCAATGGACTTTCTTTTAGCTTTGTTCTTCTTCTTGTTGGCTTTTCCCTTTCCTTTGCCCTTTTGTACCATCATAATGGGCTTAGCCTTCTTAAAATCTTGCTTAGCAATTCTCAACATATTGAGCAATTCAGGGAGGGACTTGTTAAAGTCGTTCATGTTATAGTTCATGATGAATTGACGGTAGCTTTTCGGCAAAGATTATAGGACTACATCAACAACCAACTCTTTCTGAAGAGCAAATCCCAAACTCTCAGGATTCTCAATGTACCCAATCATCTTGAGCACATGAGGACTTATGGGACTTCCTTCAGACATTTTGCACTGAAAAAATGCCTTAGAGGTCTTAAACCTCTCATGCCTAGCTTGCTCTTGGAAAAGCATTTTGAGATGTTAAATCATATCGCACGCCCCCATGTTCTCATGTTGCTTCTGAAGGTCAGATTCCATGGTAATAAGCATGAGGCAAGCAACATCCAAAGCATCATCAGAATACCTCTTATGAGCATCCCTTTCAGCTCTTGGAGTAGTGGCAGCAGGCTCATTCGGAATGGGCTGCTCTAGAACACAAGCCTTTCTCTCTTACTTGAGGACTACCATCAAATTTTGGTACCATTTGAGAAAGTTGGTCCCATTTAGTTTTTCCTTCTCAAGGATAGATTGCAACGAAAGTGTCGATGTGTTTTATGCTATGGTTATCTACAACAGTAAATATGCAGTGTAAGAGTCATGTATTTTAATTCATTTAATAAGGACTTTTGTAAAATATTAATCCCATTATTTTACTCAAAATAATAACCCTCGATATTATTTTGGAACACCTTGGTGCTAAGGTATTCTAGTGGGCTAACATCCATATTTCACCACAACCTGAGTCAGCTTTAGCTTTTCTCTCAAGTTACAATTATTTAGGTAGACAACTCCTTGTCAATTGCATTTCATGGAACTCTTGGATAGTTGGATGAACAACACTTGTCCAAGTTCATCTCATGAGCTTAAGCCCAACCCTATGCCTCTAAGTCCCCAATCCTATTGGGATAACTCAATTAAGTCAGACCCAAAGTTAGCAATTTGGATATCATCATTATCCCATCGCGTCTTACCAAGATGAACATAGGTGCTTTGGTTTGGCAAATCCGCCCAATGTTGATCAAAGTCTTGACGAGTGCCGACATTTAGAAGGCATCACATTTAATGACTAAATATTTTGTTCGAGGGATTTTTTGTTTTGATCTCACTAATTATTATCTTCAGTTGTCTTATACATGCATCACATACAAATATAAAAAATGCATCTCATGCTAATAAAAAAGTAAACGTGACATGGTTATAGCCCAAACTATGCAATATTCTCAAGCCAATGAGAATATCATAAAAGCCTAAGAAAAAAAAATGTCTTCACAAGCTTCTTCTCCTTTTTGCTTGGTTGCCTTTTTGTTGTCACCTCCTTGGACACACCACCTTGGACGATCCCATAATGTACCATTACATCAATAATAGAAACCTAGAGTTACATTCGAGGGGAGTAAGGTGAGAAGAGAATGTACAATGAGAATAACAAGAATAAGGCACGACTCGCAGGCCATATTTACTAGTGCAACCAAGAAGGGCTATAACCATGCACCATGCTTCAACCACCAATCAGCATAACATATCAAATCTCATTCAACAAAAATGAATGCCAATTAATGTGTGTTGATTAACCAGTTTTTATTTATGTGGCGCTTTGCATATGGCAGTCCCACTGGCCGTTCAGCAATTAGGCACCCAAGACCACCTCCACCCGAGCGACCAAAAGTACTATACTATCGATGCCTGAAAGCCCTAATATGATCCATGCTAGGGTTTTGCAGTTATTGCAAGGATCTTAATCCGTATAGGTATCTCATACCAATCAATCTAGGGTTAATCTTATTAACCAATTTGTGTCGTTTCTTTATATATCTCATATATTCATTATGAGTTCCAATTTCATACATCATGAATCAATCTAATTAAACATGACCGAAAGCAACTGAACACACAATATCAAGTGATTCGACATTCAATCCTGATTTAGGGTTTCACCAGTAGCTGTAATGCCACTGTAGGATTTCGGAAGCCAAACAAGCACAGCGGAATATAACCGAAACATTCTAGGATCCACGTGAAATGGGCAAATCGAGTCTTAAAAAATTTTCATACTTAATTTCGGTTGAGATATTTCACCAAACTATTGAGTCGAATCACAAAACTTGAACAGTTGACGTGTTCAAGATCTCTATGGTATCCACACGAGCCTCTCATGATCACCACGCCTCCACCACATCCTAGTAGATGTGTTTATCTTGAGCTCGTAGTGCTAGCTTGCGTCCTCCAAAAAATAGCAAAAGAAGAGTGCGGCTGTTACTTTTGGCAGGCTAGGGCAAGGATGAAAATTTTTCACTATATGATGTATTTATAGTGAGACTCAACATCCAGGCCTAATGGGTTTCAAAGCCCTAATCCAAGTAGGCTTTAATTTTGGGCTTAATAATGGCTCTACTTTTGGGCCAATTATTAACACGAAATTATCATGAAACCATAACCCAAATAAATTAGCCCATACACTCAAATAATCCAAATAAGCTTTATGTGTGTGACCCAATAAGCTCTTACCACGTTGGCAATGATTATAAATCATATTTATGATCAGAAGGAATGAGCGGTGTCTAGCAACACATTGTTGCTACCCAAGTGACAAGATTGTTGGTGATTTGACTAAACCTTTATGATCATTATGCATATATATCATTGTCCCTTTGTCCAAGATATCAAGACTAAGCATGAGACATGGAATGTGTCACTCTCATATAGCCCAATCTTTGGTTTTTTGATTACTGAGTAAACTAACTTAAACTGATGACATTAATATTGTATATCAACTTAGCCGAGCATACCTAAACCTTTTTTTAGTCTCACTTTATCAAGGGGCCCAAGGATATTACTCTCATTACATAGGAGGGACAAAACTCATCTTGATCATACAAAACCCTTCGCATGATATGTGACATACCCAGTGACCTCCTTCAAGTTCACTCAGTTATGAGCAACAAAAGGAATTATCAAAGTATGTGACTCACATATAGGGAACCTTGATGACCATAGGTCAAAGGACTACATATACCATGATCACTATGAGAAACGCTTATGACACTTATATAATGATCCATGTAGCATTCTCATAGTGGGTCGGTCTAGTACACAAGTTTCCTAACTTGTACCTATATGTAGACTATATATCTCATATTAGTTTCCACATATGCTAGTCGTTATGTATTATTGTAACCCATTCCATGATAATACTAAACCAGGAACATTTAAGATTATCATTATTCTATGGTTATAATTATGTTGATTATGTTATGCAGAAACAAAACAACAAACATAATTATTGGATTAATGCCTTAATAAAATGTCATGAATCAATGTGAAAAAATACAATCATCTCATGATTGGCTTTTGGGTACAACACTAACAACTGGAGGGGGCAACAAAAGGAGGTACACAATTATGTCAGAAGTTGTGATACACGTCGACGTTGCAAAAGCAATAATGCAATATATCCAGGATTACTTCAACCCCTTTCCATTCCAAAAGCTCCATGGTAAGACATATCCATGGATTTCATTGATGGCCTTCCAAAATCATAAAGGAAAGAAACAATCTTAGTAGTGGTGGATCGGCTGAGTAATTATGCCCACTTTATTGCGTTAAGTCCTTATTCAGCTTCAGATGCAGCTCAAGTTTTCATGGAGCATGTGTACAAATTACGTGGGCTACCTGTTAGCGTGAGTTGATTTCTTCCAGTTAAGGGAAGAATATGGACAGCTCAAGAAGAGATTCTACACTTCAATGCTTAAATATTGGGGTCAATTCTAGCAAAGTATGTCCATAATTGTAATAGTCCATATTTATCTCTATCTTGTGTGTATTTAAAGGATGTGTAAAGAAAAGAATGATAGAATTCTTTCCTGAAATCCAATATGGTATTAGAGCAGAATTCGATCCAGAATTCATCCTTTTAAACCCCCTAAATAGATCTCAATCCTTTCTCATTGGCAGATGACAACTCACACTCTCAAAAGTCAACGACCACCATATCGATGCTATCCAAATTGACAGCAAGAATGATGGAGGTTTTGAGTAGAACTTCTGCATCCGTCTCGACTGTAGAATCAGCAACTACACTAATCGACATCAAACTGGATGGCACATACTATGCTTTTTAGTCTCAAGTGCTTGAGATGTATGTCTCTAGCAAGGATAAGCTTGGCTATCTCAATGAGGACCTTCCCCAACCATCGATGACTGATCCCTCATTCTAGAAATGGCACACCGAGAATGCAACCGTGAAGGGTTGGTTGATAAACTAGTTGGATCCATCTCTTATTGGCAATTTCATCTGTTTTATGATGGCAAAACAAGTCTGGGATGCAATTGCGACTACATATTTTGATGGCAATAATGCAACACAAGTTTATGAACTCCGATGATGGGTGGCATGACTGAGATAAGATGAAGACTCCTTAGAAAAGTACTATAATGATCTTCAAGGACTATGGAGAGAAATTGATTTCTAGCGTCCCAACCCGATGTAATGTCCGACAGACATCCAGCAGTTCAACAATATGTTGCAGGAAGATCTGGTATATACTTTTCTTAATGGACTAGATGATAAACTCGATAATATCAGAAGTGATGTGCTACAGATTCAACCTTTTCCAACAATAGAACAAGCATATGCCCATGTTCATAGGGAAGCTATCCGCCAAGCAGTAATGACAATCAACATTGAAGAAGAAAAGGTTGGAGCGATGTTGGCATCACGTACTCTCAAATAGGGAACTCCCATTCCCATCAAATCTTTGTTGTTGAGTGGAAAACCCGACTCAACTCTGAAGGCTAAGCATCGGTCTAATGAATTGAAATGCTCTCATTGTGGAAAATCAAAGCACACTAAGAACACATGCTTCAAATTACGTGGCCATCCAGATTGATGGCACGAATTACAGGCTAAGAGGAGACTAGACAACAGCCAGAAGGATGGGGTGACGAGAAAAAATACAACAAAAGGCACGGGCAAAGCTGCGTTAGTGTCTCCTGAACCACAATTATCAATTATCCTACAAAAGTAATAGACTTAGAGATAGGTATGAGTTTTCTTGGAACAACAGAAACTCATTATGGCTAGATCCTTGATTTAGGTACAACAGACCATATGACGTATGATGCGAACAATCTATATGAACACTCCACCCCGAAACATACTCGTATTAGTAATGCTAATAGGGATGTATCAGTAGTGAAAGGGGCTGGCACAGTGATGTTATCACCATCTCTTTCTTTGACTAATACTCTTTTTGTACCATCATTGTCGCATAAATTATTATCTATGAGTCAGATTACAAAGGAGTTGAATTGTGTTGTCCTAATTTATCCCACATTTTTCCTTCTTCAAAATATTATCACCAAGGAGATAATTGGGCATGGTACTGAAAGGGCGGGCTTTACTACATGGAAGATGTTTGTGTTGACCAAACTAATTCTGGAAGCTCTAATAATCAAATGAAGGAAAAAGTCTGGTTATGGCATCACAGGTTGGGACATCCAACATTTGGTTATCTGAAGCATGTGTTTCCTAAATTGCTTTTGACATTGTTAGATTTGGATTTTCAATGCAAGACATGCATTTTAGCAAAACGGCACCGTGTTACTTATCCTTCAAGATTGAATAAAAGGTAGACGCCTTTTGAATTGATCCACTCAGATGTTTGGGGACTATATCCTAAAACTACCTTGTCTGGGGTTCGGTGGTTTGTAACCTTTATGGATGATTGTACCCGTATGACGTGGATATATTTGATGAAAAGAAAAAATGAGGTATTTTCCATTTTTCAGTCATTCCATCAAATGGTTAAGACCCAGTTTTCTTCAACAATTCGAGTACTTTGATCTAATAAATGGGGAGAATATATGGGTCATGAATTTAGGGAGTATTTTCTCCACCATGGCCTAATTCATGTAACTTCCTACCCCTACACACCGCAGCAGAATGGTGTTGCAGAGAGGAAGAATCAGCATCTGTTGGAAACCGCTAGAGCTCTGCTATTGGCTGGAGATGTAGCTAATCAATTTTAGAGTGATGCCAATACTATAGTAGTGTATCTGATCAATAGAATGCCATCTAAAATTCTTGACTTCCAGGCTCTACTCTAGGTCTTAACCAAAACAGTTACACCACTTGCGACCGTGATGCTTCCACCTCTAATCTTTGGTTATGTTGCCTTCATCCATTTACACAAGACTCAACATACCAAACTTGATCCCTCTGCAAGTCATTGTGTGTTCATAGTCTATAGGATACATTAAAAAGGATATAAATGTTATGACCTGAATAGCTAATGGACGTATGTTACAATGGATGTAACCTTCTTGGAATCAAAAAATTTTTACTCATCCACTTCAAGTCTTCAGGGGGAGCCTCAGGATAAAGAGATGAAATAATGGAAGTAGGATTTGTTTGGAGTAAACAAGCATGGAAATTCAACCCTTAGCATCGAACCTAGTAGCATGGAAACCAGTGGAAGAGAACACATACATAACAATTTAAGCATAACTATTGGAGGAACCAATGAAGAGCAGACTTTAAAAGCACATGCAGATACAGAAAAGACCCCCCTTCTCACTCCACAAACCAATCTCCTGGGAATTCCCCTGAGGTAAGTCCCTTGAACTCCTCAACTTCACCTTTGGTAGCTAATGATGCTTCTATGGGCTATGAGTTACCATACAGGTATAACCAAGGGAAGCCACCAAATAGGTACTCTCCCGATCCAAAAGGCCGACGGTCAGTCTACCCAATCACCAACTATGCATCCATAGAGAGGCTTCCTAAGCCTTTCCAAGTTTTTGCAAATGACCTATCATCGAGTCAAGTTCTTACTAGTATTGAAGAAGCAATGAAAGATCCTAAATGGATTGAAGCTATGAAGGAAGAAATTGAGGCATTGGTAAAGAACGAGACATGGACCCTCGTCACCCTACCTATAGGATGAAAGAAGGTGGGCTGTAAGTAGGTGTTCATAATCAAATATAAAGCTAATAGGATAGTGGAGAGGTACATGGTGAGGCTTATAGCTAAAGGATTCACACAAGCATATAGAGTAAACTACCAAGAAACTTTCTCACCGGTAGCCAAACTGAATACTGTATGAGTATTATTGTCACTTACAGCAAACCTTGACTGGCCCCTACATCAGTTCAATGTGAAGAATGCAATTTGGCATGGTGATCTAGAGGAAGAAATTTATATGGACATACCTCCAGGATATGAATCAAACATCAAAAATTGATTTTGTCTGCAAACTCAAGAAGACTCTATATGGCTTGAAACAATCACCTAGGGCATGGTTTGGGAGATTTTGTATAGCAATGAAAAAGTATGGGTACCAACAAAGTAACGCCGATCATACTTTGTTCCTGACACATCAACGGGGCTAAGTGACTGCTTTGATTGTACATGTGGTTGACATGATCATTACTGGAGATAACTCATAAGAGATAGCAAAACTTGAAGGCCAATTGGAGTCTGACTTCAAAATGAAGAATTTAAGAGGACTTAAGTACATTATAGGGATTGAGGTTGCTAGATCAAAGCAAGGCTTATTTTTGTCACAAAGGAAGTATGTTTTAGACCTTTTGGTTGAGGTTGGATTACTTGACTATAAGCGTACAGATACTCCCATAAGCCAAAACCAGAAGTTGGGGGAGTACCCTGACTAGATATTGACCAACAAGGAGAGGTACCAAAGATTGGTCGGCAAACTCATTTATCTCTCTCATACTTGACCCGATATTGCTTATGTTGTGAATGTTGTGAGCCAGTTTATGCACTGTCCTAGAGAAGACCACATGACAATTGTAGTCCAAATTTTGCGATATTTGAAGTTATCTCTTGACAAGGGACTTGATGCCCCAAGGCATCTTCGTTTGCTGTCATGTTGACAGGTGGAGAGACTTCCTGAGGAGGCGAGTGCCTGGAGCTCAGATTTCCCAGCTGAGTGTGCCTGAAAAGCTCAAAGAAGAGGTTAGGAGGTCCCCGGTTTGCTTTTCCGGGGAGGACCCTCCGACGCCCAAGTCAGTTTTCTGAGTGAAGGTGGAGGAAGAACACTAAGGGATCAAGTGTCTTGCCTGTTTTGTGTTTTCTCAGAGAGAGGGAAATGCCCATCCTTTGCCCAGTCCCATTTCCTAGTATTTATAGGAGTAGCTGGTCCGTTCAGATCATGACACGTGTTCGGTCGGATTTGATCTGTCTCTTTGGACCTAGGGGACAGGCAGCCGTTTGCAGCCTCTTTTAGCCCTAGACCCGGACGGGTTGTGTCAGGACTGGGGCGGCTGTGGCGTGTCATTTCGCCGTTCAGATCTGACGTGTAGGGCTTGTGGGCGACATGTCAGAGGCTCCTTAAATGCTCATACCGTACTCCCGAGGTCCCCTGGGCGAGGTCGCCCTTCGGTGCGTGCACCCTCTTCGGATTCTATCCGTCCTTCGGTGCGAGCATCTCCTTCAGGATCTATCCCATAGTTCTGGGAGTTCCCTTGATGAACACCTTCTTCGGGACTCACACCCATAGTTAGGGGATTCCCTTGTTCAGGTGTTTCTTGTTCGGGGAAGATCCTCTTCGAGGCCTCTGCCTTCGGGGAGATTCTTCCTTGCTTCAGAGAGATGGCTCTCTTACCCGAAGACGGTCAGTTTGGCCCCTCGATGGAGACGGTGTTGTCCTCGGAATTCCTGACGAGCTAACCGAAGTCTCGAGCTCATAGTGTTTGACTTCGCACCTTCCGAGGTCAGTAAAAAGATCCTCTCTTGGGTAACGTCAGACTCCTCGGCCAATATTCTGGCGCGGAGTTACTACCGAGGAGGCGTTAGCCTTTGGCTATCACAGGCCCCCCACCGAAAAGCCGAAGTGAGAAACTTCGGTTCATCGGTTTTCGGGTCCTGTGGTTGTGATATCTACGCCGAAGATGCCTTCTTCTGCCTGAAGCGATGGGCAGTCCTTTTTGCGTCCTCGAGGCGCGAGAAGATAGGCTGTCCGTGTGCCGAAGATACACCTTCTGCCCGAAGTCACAGGCTATCTCTTGGTGTCTTCGTGGCGAGGGGAAATAGGATAACCTTGTACCGAAGATAGACCTTTTGCCCGAAGTCACAGGCTGTCTTTTGGTGTCTTCGAGGTAACCTACTTTTTTGCCTTTATAGGTCTGCTCATGCGTCGCGTCCTGTATCGAGCAGAGTCAGTCTAGGGCGGCGCCTCTAGACCAAATGGTGTCAGAGGGCGTGTTCGACGTGATGGACGACACGTGGCACGTTTGCAGCGCGATGACCGACACATGGCACTTTTTTATTGGGTAAGAATGCACTGAGTACAGCAGGCACGACTTTTCAGGTGCTCTAAACAGTTATGACGACGCTTCGCCTTCCGAGGGGTACTAATGGCGACGGTTGTTCTGGCCTTCTCGACCTATATATATCAGTTCTGTCATAACCCTCTTTCTTCTTCTGCTTTTGCTTTCTTTTGCCTTCTAATTCTCTCCCGATTTTCCGCGGCGGTTCTCCTTTTTCAGGCATTTTTCCGACCACTTTTCACGACGGCTTCCAGGAATCCAGATTCCGGCAAGACCTTTGGTGGGTTTTAGTCCCTTTTGCTTTTTTTCAAAGCTTCTTCTTTGTTTTTCCCGAACTCGTTTTCATCATGCCTGTTCCCGAGAGTTGGCAATCTCTTCTTTCTCACCCCTGCTGCACTACTGCGGCAAAGCCAGCGAAGTGGAAGAAAAAGTTTTTCTTACCCTCTTACTCTGTGACGAGGTTGCCCCGTCCTGACCAATTTGCTTTCTCCAACCGTAGTGATGAAATCACCGTTTTCTGAGCCCAACTGAAGGCCGGACTTCGGTATCCCCCCCCGGAGATGGTTAGCGCGTTCTGCAACTTCCATGGCATTGCCGTTAACCAACTCCCACCGAACTCGTACTGCTATTTCAACGCCTTCCTCTGTATGTGCGGCATTTGCAAAATAAAACCTCACTTTGTAGTTTTTCTTCAGTACTACAAGCTCTTCGTGGTCCCAAAGGGTGGCTTCTACTTTATGCTGCCTCGGGGATCCGGGAGCAAAAAGTATACGTTCACCTTCGCCACCAAAGACAGCTGGCGAGGGTGGCAACAAAAATTCTTTTTCCTGAAGAAGTCGGAGGCTTGGTCGCGCGTCCCGACCAAGTGGGCTCAGGGGAGGCTCAAGATGGATGTTGTTGACCCGAAGATACTGCTAGACGCTGATGTAGCACCTATCTTTGAGGACTTCGATAGGCGCATCCGGGCCGTCTCTGACTGGGCTGCCGAGGTCCCTCCTCGTGCCCTTTACCCCTTTCCGATCAACTGGAGGCTCATGACCGAAGAGGTCCTTCGGGAACTCAAGGTGGTAAAGGAGCATGAGACAGACCTCAATATGCCGAAACCGGCTTCTTCGGGGAAGGACTCCTGGCTCGTAAAACTCCTTCGGGGGAAAAAGACTTATGAGTCTTTTTACGAGAGTAAGTTACTTTCTCATTTTTTCCTTCATAACTTCATCTTGGACTTACACTGATCTTCTTTTTCCTTTTCCAGAGATGGGTGACGACGTGGCTGCCTTTTACAAGGCTCTTTTTACCGGGCAGGCCGAGAGGGGCGAGCAGACAAAAAAGGCAGCCTCTCGGAGGCGGAAGCACACTTCGGCGGGCCCTCCTTCCAAACGGGCCAGGAAGGCTGGTCCTTCCTCTCTTCCGCAAATTCTGGAGGAGGCAGGCGAGGAAGCTGAGGACCGCGCTGTCCCTTTGCCCGAGGTTCCTTTTGCCGACGTCCCTTCTTCCGACGTCCCACCTCAAAGCCCCACGCCTTCGCATGCTCTTCTGGAGGGCGATGGGGAGGAGACCCCTTCTGCCGAGGAGCGGCGCCAAATAAAAGGCAAGGGGATCTCTATTGAGGCGACGACGGTTCCTGACGACGACGTTACCGAGGTGCCAGCAGGTTTGCACTTTGTCAAACATCCTTTTGTCTCTTGCAAACCCTTAAGACTTTTCTGGCCTTAACCAATTTTTATGCCTTGTTGTGCAGTGGAGGTGGCCTCTCCTGGCTGGGTTACCGAACATGCCCGCAAGAGGGCCCTTCGGGATGCCAAAATTCCTGAAGGGAAAGTGCCGAAAGAGCCCTTTTGGACGTTCACGGAGGACATGAATATGTACTCCCAGGACTGTCCCGAGATGGCCAGGCAAATGTGCAAAGGGGTGCTTACTGAGGCATCTTACAAGGCCATTACGGCGGCTTACCCAGGCGATAACTCCTTGGCCGCCAAAGTCACTGAACATGCTGCCCAGGTGCTTAGCATTATTTTCCTCAGTGGCAAATTTGTCTTTGACTTTTTGTCCAAGTACTTAGCATTACTTTCCCTCTGTTTGCTTTTCTCTCTCTTTTTTGCAGCTGATGGGGTATGCCGGGTGTCTCCGTGTTCGGGTGGCGCGAGAGGCAGAGAAGAGGGCGGCACTTTGGGATCATTATACCAAGGCGAAGGACAAGTGTTCGGCCCTGGTAGCCGAAAATGCTCATCTCAAGCAGTCTGCGGAGAAGGAGGTTGCTGAACTTCGGGAGGGGTTCAAAAAAGAGAAAGAGGAACTCCAGAAAGACACCTCCCAGAAGCTTTCCGACCTCGGCTCCCGAATGGCGGAGCTGACTTTGACCGTCGAGGCGATTCAAAAGGGTAACTCAGAAAGTGACGCAATCCTTGCGAAGGCGCTCGAGGAGAAGGCTCAACTCGAAGCCGAGGTCGCATCTCTGAAGGAGCCTTCAGAAGAGAAGAAGAAGGTGAAGTCACTGAAGAAAAAGGTCAAGGATTTGGAGAAGGATTACGCTGATCTGGAGAAGGACTATGAGGATTTGGAGGTCAAGAAGCAGGAGGCCGATAATATGACGAAGTTGGGCTTTCAAGACGGCTTCTGCCTCGCTCGGCACCAGATTCTGCAGAAGTTCCCAGACTTCGACCTCTCCTTCCTGGAAGCAATGAACATCCCCAAGGAGCCTCGGTGGACTTGGTCCAAGATCGAGCATTTGAGACTGCCTCCTTCTTTCCCGGCGCCGAAGGCTACTGACAAAAGCACGGGGGCTGGCAGTTCTCAGGACGCCGAGGTTCCTTAGCTTGTACTAGGGCCTTTTGTCTTCATTTTCTTCTTCTTTTTTGTAGTCTTTCAGCAACTTTCTTCTCTGTAAGCGCTCTTTGGCTTAATAGATACAACTTCGGCTAAGTGTTTTTTGCCAGGTTCTTTTGTTTCTCCCTGTCCCGAACATAATTTGCTCGAGAGACTTCGGAGAACTATGCTGTTGCTTTCCTTTGTCCTGAACATATTCGCTCGAGAGACTTCGGAAAACCTTGCTCTTGCTTTCCTTTTGTCCTGAACATATTCGCTCAAGAGACTTGGGAAAGCCTTACTCTTGCTTTCCTTTGTCCCGAACATATTCGCTCAAGAGACTTTGGAAAGCCTTACTCTTGCTTTCCTTTGTCCCGAACATATTCGCTCAAGAGACTTTGGAAAGCCTTACTCTTGCTTTACTCGGCGATTGCTTTCGTGAGACTCTTGCCTTGTGCTTCTTCAGAACTTTTTACTTAGACAAATTTTTCCAACTTGTGGAATACAACTTTCCCACCGAACTTTTTAGGCATAGAACTTTTTCAAGGCCTCTGAGTGCCAAGTATTTTTTAATTCTATGCCTTCGGCATCACCGAGCTTATATACTCCTTTTCGTACTTCGGCAAGTACCAGGTAGTGTCCTTCCCAATTTGCACGAAGTACCCCGTGGGACGGCTTTCGGGGTGCAAATTCAGCCTTTCGGAGAACGAGGTCTCCCTGCTTTATTCCCTTTGGCCTGGCGCGTAGGTTTATGGCTGCTGCCACTCTTTGCTGGAAAGCTTTTCTTCTCAGCTCGGCTATTTCTCTGTGTTCGCTGACGAGGTCGAGCTTGGTTCTTAGGCCGAGGTCATTTCCTTTTTCATCGAACACTTGGACTCGTATTGACGGTTGTACTATCTCGACGGGGATGATGGCCTCTGTGCCGAAGACAAGTGAAAAGGGCGTTTCCCCTGTGGCTCTTCGGGGTGTCGTTCGGTAGCTCCATAACACGCTTTGGAGTTCTCCTGGCCATTTCCCTTTTGCTTCTCCCAATCTCTTTTTCAGACCATCTTTTATGGTCCTGTTAGATACTTCCACCTGCCCATTACTCTGGGGGTGAGCTACTGGGGCGAAGTGCATTTTTGTCCCAAGGTCGCTAATGAATTCCCGGAATCCTTTGTCTACAAACTGGGATCCATTGTCCGCTACGAGTACCCTCGGTATGCCAAATCTGCATACGATGTTTTTCCATACGAACTTCTGCACTTCTTTTGCCGAGATAGTTGTCAGGGGTTCTGCCTCGACCCATTTAGAGAAATAGTCTACTGCTACCACGCAGAACCTTACGCCTCCAGGCGCCGTTGGGAGTGGCCCAATTAGATCTATGCCCCAAACTGCGAAGGGCCAAGGATAGTCTACCGAACTCACGAACTCTGAGGGTGTTCTTTGGATGTTCGCATGTCTCTGGCAACTACCACATTTCTGGACGAACTGCTTGGCGTCCCTTCTCAGGGTAGGCCAGAAGTATCCTTGGCGGAGTATCACTGCTGCTAGGGCGTCGGTTCCGATGTGCGAACCACAGGTACCTTCGTGAACTTCTTCGAGGATCATTTCAGTATCCTCTTCACTAACACACCTCTGTAGTGGATTTGCATATCCTTGCCGATATAGTTCTTCTCCAATTAAGAAGAAACGTCCGGAGCGCCTTCGCACTTTTACGGCTTCGCTGGGGTCTTCGGGGAGTGTGTTGGTTGCGAGATACGTTTTGATTGGTTCTTTCCATCCTTTCCCCGACGTCTCTATGCTTAACACCACGATGCTGGGGTGGCTTAGCACTTCGGTGCAAGTTTTGGACTTCGCCAGACAGTCTGCCTCAGCATTTTCTCATCGGGGTACGTTCTCGATTTTCACGACGTCGAACTCCCGAATAAGCTTTGTTACCAACTCATGGTATTTTGCCAAGGTCGGGTCTTTCGCGCCATAATCCCCTGCCATTTGTCGGACCACCAGCTGGGAATCACTATGGGCTTTCAAGTTTCTCACGCCAATTTTTCTGGCCAGGCGTAATCCTACTATGAGGGCCTCATACTCGGCCATATTGTTGGTGGCATTGAAACTGAACTTGATGGCCTTCATTACTTCTAGGCCTTCGGGGCCTCTGATAATCACTCCAGCTCCCTGGTGTTCGGATCCTGAGGCCCCGTCAACGTGCAAGGTCCATTCTGGCTCACCCTCTTTTGGATCTGAATGGCTCTCCTCAGTGGTGGGTATTTCGGCGATAAAATCTGCCAGTGCTTGAGCTTTTATGGCTTTCCGAGGCTCATACGTGATCTCGTGTTCGCCCAGCTCTATGCACCACTTGGAGAGCCTTCCCGAATGATCAACTCTCTTCATGACATCCCGCAGTGGCAGACTACTTCGGACAATGATGGGGTGAGCCTGAAAGTATGGCCGCAGCCTTCTCCCTACAAGCACTAAGGCATATATAGCTTTTTGAAGCAAAGGGTACCTGACTTCGGCGCCATGCAAGGACTTGCTGACATAGTAAACCGGCCACTGTTTCGGTCCTTCTTCTTTCACGAGGACCGAACTCACAGCTTTTTCCGTGACGGCGAGGTATAGTGCCAGGGGCTCTCCTTCTCGAGGTTGCCGCAGAGTCGGCAGTCTGGCCAAGTAGACTTTGAGTTCTTCCCAGGCTTTTTGGCAATCTTCAGCCCAAGGATGGCCATCCCGTCCGAGGTCGCCTTCCATTTTTGCCGCTTTTGTGAGGACTTTGAAGAAGGGTCGACACCTATCTCCGTACCTGGAAATAAACCTGCTCAGAGAGGTTATTCTTCCGGTGAGTCTCTGCACGTCTTTGACTGTGGTAGGTGTTCAGAATTCAAGCAGAGCCTTAATCTTCTCAGGGTTAGCGTCGATGCCTCTTTCGGACACCATGTACCCGAGGAACTTTCCCGAGGTCACCCCGAAGATGCACTTCTCTGGATTAAGGCGGATCCCGAAGGTTCTGAGCTTTTGGAAGGTTTCCCCTAAATCTACAACGTGGTAGCCAGGAAGTTTGCTCTTGACTATCATAACATCAACATATACCTCCATGTTCCTCCTCATTTGGTCTTTGAAGACCTTGTTCATCAGCCTTTGGTAGGTGGCTCCTACATTTTTTAGCCCGAAGGGCATTCTGATATAGCAATATGTTCCTCCCTCGGTGATGAAGGCAGTCTTCTCTTCGTCTCCGGGGTCCATCCTTATCTGATGGTAGCCACTGAAGGCGTCTAGGAAACTTAAGAGCCCGTACTCGGCAGTTGAATCTACCAGTTGGTCTATTGGTGGAAGACGATATGAATCTTTTGGGCAAGCATCGTTCAAATTTCTGAAGTCGATGCACATCCGAAGCTTGCTACTTCCTTCTTTTGTGGCAATTACCACGTTACTTAGCCATTCGGGGTAGTTTACCTCCCGGATAACGCTAGCGTCTATCAGACGCTGGACTTCGGTTTTGACGAATTCACTTTTGTGAGCTGAGATGCTCCGTTTCTTTTGCCGGATAGGTCTTACTTCTGGACTCACTTTAAGGCTATGCTGGATTATGCAAGGGTTTACCCCTGGCATGTCCTTCGGCGAGTAGGCAAACAGATCTTTATTTGCAAGCAGAAAAGATACAAGTTTTTCCTTGTCTTCATTGGCCATATTTTTCCCTATTCGGGTACTATGGCCTGGGACAAGCTCTACTTCTTCTGTTTCCGCTTTTGTGGAATCTTCTGCCTCGCCCCTTTCCAGCTCTTTTGCTTCTACAGCATGTGCTAAGTTGCTTGCTGGAGCCTTTCGTGCTCTGACGAACACCTTTCTCACCTCGCCTTGATCAATGAAGATCTTTGCGTCTCCTTTTTTGGTGGCGAAGGAGACGGTCGGGTACTTTACATCAGGGCGAATGTGCAAATTTCCCTGTGTCTGTCTACCGAGAATGGCGTTGTATGATGAAGGAACGTCCATGACTATGAATCTTGCCATGGTAGAGGCGAACAACTCAGCAGTTCCTTTCTCCGAAGTTCCTTTCATCATCAAGGGGAGGTTGATCCACCCGAGGACAGGTAGCTCAGATGGTCCTACGCCGAACGTGGGTGAAGTAACAGCCTTGAGGTCACCCCTGGATACGCCCAAGCTTGGCAGCAAGTGTGAGAACAAGACGTCTGCGTTTGACCCATCATCCAGCAGTACCCTCTTGACGTCCCAGTTTCCTATCCTCGCCATTATCAGCAATGGATCGTCATGGGGAAATACGATGGTGGAGCCATCCTCGCGGGCCAATTTTTTCGTTGGGCTCTGATATTCCATCACCGCTATCTCTCTGGCCCTTCTTTTTCTTTCCGAGGATGGAAGTCCGGTTGTGATCGTCTGTATTACTCCTGCCGAAGGTGGAGGACGCCTTCTCGGACTTCGGTTCCTTCGCCTGTCCGAATCGTAATCCTCGTCATCGGGCTTTCCTTCCTCCTCTTTTTTCCCTTTCGGGGAAGGCATTCTCAAATAACGCCGAAGCTGGCCCTGCTTTATCAGTGATTCAATGTACTTTTTCAACTGAAAGCAGTCTTCGGTGTCATGACCGTGATCACGGTGGAACTGACAGAACTTCTTCATGTTCCTTCTGTTGTCAACAGTCATGCCCCTTGGTCGTTGGATTTGAGCCCCCTGTTTTTTCCAACGCCATAAGGACGTTAGCCCTCGTGGTGCTCAGAGGTGTAAAGTTTTGGGGCTTCCTTCCTCCTACTCGCATTCTCCGAGGTCGGCCTGACTGTTCCGTTGGACACCGGGCTTGCTGGCTGGACCCTTCGCCACGAGCTTGAATTTGGTCATGTTTCGGTCCAGTCATTCTCAGTTCTTCGGCTGTCATGTGTTGTTCAGCCCATCGGTAGAATTCTCCCAGCGTGTCCGGGGGATCTTTGGAGAATTCGTAAAACAAGTGCGAATCCCTCCGGAGGCCCCTCGTCATGGCGAGGATGCGGATTTCGGGACGAAAGTCCGGAACACTGAGGGCCTCCCTGTTGAACCTCTCGACATAGTCACGGATGGTCTCCCCGTTTCTCTGTGCTATGTCAAACATCTGGACGGGCATCTTCGCCGTCGGCTTGCTCCCAATGAACTGTTGGGTGAACGCTGTGGACAGCTCCTGGAACCCCCTGATGTTTCCAGGAGGCAGGGAATTGTACCAGGCAGTTGCTGGTCCTGCGAGGGTGACTTCGAAGCACTTGCAGAGCGTAGCATCATCAGCCCCATGTAACACCATGCTGCGTTTGTACTTTGTTAGGTGGGCCTGGGGATCAGTCCGACCCTCATAGGTCTCCAGCCGAGGTAGCCTGAAGTCACTTGGCATGGCCACCTCGACCACTGTTCGGGCGAAAGGAGTTTCATCTCCAGAGACCGTTTCAGTTAGCCTGGCCCAAACAGGCTTGCGTGCTACCTGCTGTTCCACTCTCTCCAGTCTTGCCAAGACTTTCTCCAGGAGGAGCGTAGCACTGGGCTCCTCTTCCTGGTGCCGTCCCTTCGGGGAGCGACTTCGGTACCGAGGTGAGGGGGACCCTGCCTTTGTTGATAAACTTCTTCTGGTCGGGACTTCGGGTCATTTAGACCTTGCTCTTTCCGCCAGCCGTGCCCCCAGGGGCAAGTTATCTGTCGAGGACTCTTCTCGTGGCTCCCCACTTCCCGAGCTATGATGGGTTGCCCTCGGGCTTTTCTCCCGAGGTCGTGCTGACGAGGTGGGTTTTTGCGCCTGGGCTGGTTGCGGCCATCTTCGGTCTATTTGTTGTGTCATTTCAGCCACAACAGACCTCTGAAAGTCTCTTAAAAAATCCATGGTGATGACAAGAGGGCGTTCCTCTTCAGGCAAGGAAGTCTCTGGGGGACTTTGTTCGGTAGCTGGTTGGGTCTCAGGCGCGGACGGGGACTTCGGAAGTCCTTTGTCCTTCGAACGCCGAGTTTCGACAACAGCTACCTGGGAGTAGTTTCCCACAGACGGCGCCAAATGATGCCCCAAGGCATCTTCGTTTGCTGTCATGTTGACAGGTGGAGAGACTTCCTGAGGAGGCGAATGCCTGGAGCTCAGATTTCCCAGCTGAGTGTGCCTGAAAAGCTCAAAGAAGAGGTTAGGAGGTCCCCAGTTTGCTTTTCCGGGGAGGACCCTCCGACGCCCAAGTCAGTTTTCTGAGTGAAGGTGGAGGAAGAACACTAAGGGATCAAGTGTCTTGCCTGTTTTGTGTTTTCTCAGAGAGAGGGAAATGCCCATCCTTTGCCCAGTCCCATTTCCTAGTATTTATAGGAGTAGCTGGTCCGTTCAGATCATGACACGTGTTCGGTCAGATTTGATCTGTCTCTTTGGACCTAGGGGACAGGCAGCCATTTGCAGCCTCTTTTAGCCCTGGACCCGGACGGGTTGTGTCAGGACTGGGGCGGCTGCGGCGTGTCATTTCGCCGTTCAGATGTGATGTGTAGGGCTTGTGGGCGACATGTCAGAGGCTCCTTAAATGCTCATACCGTACTCCCGAGGTCCCCTGGGCGAGGACGCCCTTCGGTGCGTGCACCCTCTTCGGATTCTATCCGTCCTTCGGTGCGAGCACCTCCTTCGGGATCTATCCCATAGTTCTGGGAGTTCCCTTGATGAACACCTTCTTCGGGACTCACACCCATAGTTAGGGGATTCCCTTGTTCAGGTGTTTCTTGTTCGGGGAAGATCCTCTTCGGGGCCTCTGCCTTCGGGGAGATTCTTCCTTGCTTCAGATAGATGGCTCTCTTACCCGAAGACGGTCAGTTTGGCCCCTCGATGGAGACGGTGTTGTCCTCGAAATTCCTGACGAGCTAACCGAAGTCTCGAGCTCATAGTGTTTGACTTCGCACCTTCCGAGGTCAGTAAAAAGATCCTCTCTTGGGTGACGTCAGACTCCTCGGCCAATATTCTGGCGCGGAGTTACTACCGAGGAGGCGTTAGCCTTTGGCTATCAGGACTTATGTTCTCAAAGAATGACCACTTAAACATAGAAGGATACACAATGCTGATTGGGCAAGAAATGTCACCAACAGGAAATCTATGTTGGGGTATTTCACGTTTGTTGGGGGAAACTTGGTTACTTGGAGAAAGAAGAAACAAAAAGTGGTTGCTTTGTCAAGTGCTGAAGCTGAGTTCCAGGGAATGGCTAATGGACTTTGCGAGTTACTTTGGCTGAGAAGACTCCTAAAGGAAATTGGCTTTGGCCCCAAGTCTAAAATGAATTTTTTTTTGTCACAATAAGGAAACAATTGATATCTCATGTAATCCCACTCAACATGATCGCACTAAAAATATGGAAGTAGATCATCACTTCATCAAGCAAAACTTGGACAAAAAGATTATCCATTTTCTCTATATGAAATATGAAAACCAGCTAGCAAATATTTTTACGAAGGCTATGAACAGCAGAGTGTTCTACAACTCACTAGACAAGTTGGACCTGCTGACATCTATGTACTAACTTGATGGGGAGTGTCAGCGTGAGTTGACTTCTTCCATTTTCTCAAAAAGAGATTTTGCACTTCAATTCCTAAATATTGGGGTCAATTTTAGCAAATTATGTCCGTAATTGTTGTAGTTCATAGATCTTTATCTTATGTGTATTTAAAGGACATGTAAGGAAGAGAAGGATAGAATTTTTTCCTGAAATCCAATACTACCACAATCAATTTTTTCAAACTATGATCCGATCTTCACCAATTGTTTTTAGCAAGAACTCTTTAAGAAGCAAGGTACATAGCTACACATGTCCATAGCTTACCATCTGCAATCGATGGACAAACAAAAGTAGTCAATAGATGCTTGGAAGGATACCTACGATGCATGGTTGGTGGGAATCCTAAAGGTTGGGTAAAATGGCTTCCGTTAACTGAGTGGTGGTATAATATTAATCACCATACTTTACTACAATGTAGCCCATATGAATCCTCCACCCGTACATACCCTATATTTCCTTGGCGATTCAGTAGTTGAGGCGGTTGACAATCAGCTGAAAGCCCAGAGCGTTACCTTGGAATGGCTAAAGCAAAACTTAAGGAAGGCATAGGAAAGGATGAAACACTTGGCGGATAGAAAAAGATCTGAGCAGACATTCCAAGAAGGGGATTGGGTTTATTTGAAACTGCTGAAATATCATCAAGGAATGCTTCACACGCCCTTAAGTCATAAATTGGATGCAGGATACTGTGGCCCCTTTCAAGTGGTAGCAAAGGTTGGTCCTGTAGCCTATCACCTTTCTTTACCCTCGGAGGCTAACATCCATAATGTTTTTCATGTGTCACAACTTAAGAAACATGTGGGAAATGCTCAATTGATTTCTACTCTGCCAGTTATGAAAGAAGACACTATTCTGAGACACTAGCTGTTTTGGATAAGAAGTTCGATAAGAAAGGTAATTAGGTTGTCACCAAAGTTCTAGTTCATTAGAGTCATTCTTCACTAGCTGAAACAACCTGGGAAGAGTATCCTTCTTTCAAAGCTAGATTTCCAGAGTTTATTGACTCTTGAGGAGAAGAGTCCTTAAGGGGGGAAGAATGTTACCAACGGACTTGGAGAAAAGTTAGTTAGTGATGTGGTGTTGTCTATTAGAGTTGGTTAATATTTTCATTTAATAGGCAGGATTCCAAGCCATCGAGTGGGAAATCCAATTTTTTCATTTCATTCGAATTTTTCATTTGTTCTAGAGTTTTTGATTATTGTTATAAGCCTTGTAACTCTTCATTTGAGTTTTTAATAAGATTATTGGCCTCTTGTTCTCCCCAAAACTTCATTTGTTTCTTCCCTTTCTAGCTCATTTCGACTGTGAGTTTTGCTTATCTTCAAAAATCCTCTTCTTCTTCCTTAGAATTTACTAGAAAGTAAGCCTGTCCACTGATCACTTGCATCAGTTACAAGGCATGAAAACATTATAAAACCAGATGGAATCAAAGCGAAAACCTAGTTGGATGAGGTATTTGAGAGAAGGAGAAGACGAACACAAGGGTTTGGGTTAAGAGAAGCACGTGTAGAAGCCTCAGCAGAGGATGTGATTCCCTTAGTTTTATTAGTTGATTCATAAGCTTCAATGTTTTTTTCGAAGTTGAATTTCAATGGCTTTTGTTTTGGCTTGGAGTTGGTGGTATTATGTTTCATTCTTGGTTTACCTCTTCACTTTGGAGTTGTTTCTAGTAATATTTTCTTCATTTGTTACCATCAGTTAATGGTTATTTTTAGGTTACTATATAGCCATGATGTGTCAGTTGCTTGTCAAGTAAAAATTTTTCATCAATTTTTCTAATTTGGTGATGTTATCATTTGCTTTTTTTTTTGGCATTGATCATGGATGATGTTGGTTCAATATCTTTTTGTGATGCAACAGTTCTTGTGTCCACTTTTGTTGCCTGTCATTGTAAAGAAAATAGCATATAAATTAAGGTTATTGTCCATGTTATTTTTCTAATTTAGCAATATTAGATTTTTGTGGTCTCAATCTTATAGTTGCCTTTTCTTTCGAAATAAAAATATTTTATTAAAATCTAATGCTTACCACTTTATTGCCTGCCATCAAGGATGATGAAAATGATATAGATGTACTTTTTGGTTGGAATATAAGTGGAACTTACCATGGTAAGTGTCACGGCTAAGTAGAGTTCCTACACCTAAAGAGCACCCACGATTGCGTCAATCCCACTCCTGACCATCATTTCTCACATAAACGCATGAAAACAACAAGCACACATTGAAAACAAAGGCAACACAAGCAATATTACAGGGCAGTGCCCCAACCCACACTTTATTACTTGCAAAAGAAAAGGAAATACATTGTCTGCTATGTGTGTGCCTAGCCAACTCGACTTAGGCTACCGGTACACATAAAAAGCTACAAAAAAGGCTTTGGCGGTTACACCCCATCCACGTAGGTAAGTGCATAACTATTTGGAGTATCAAGGCCATCCAACAAGCCCAACATTGTGCCGAATAACTGCCCACAATCTTACCAACAATCTCTGGCATGCACCATACATGTGAGGTAAGCCTACCTCTTTTAGACTAGCATAACCATCTGTATATGTAGGTCACATGCACGCCCAACGTGCTTCAACTCACGACTGATCCCAACAATGCCCCCTAGGCAAGTCTACTAGCTTTAGCACTAAGTCCCACATGTTCCTTGTCTGAATGCCACTCAAACTCGTCCCCAAGCAGCAAGGAATGCCCTGCCTAGGTGCTCACATCAAGTAAATCATGTATGGTCTAACAGTAAGACCATATTTGCTTGAATTTAGTTATTTAATAATAAGACAATATTGGTGAAAAGTAAGACTTGTACTGCCATCATGCTCCCCAAGTAGCTTAGTTTTGGGTGTTTGTATGATACCCCATAGGAAAAGGGGGTAGAGTTATCTCCCTAATCATAGTCATTGATAGGGGTATGCATTCGGTTATTTTAGTTTTGACTAAACCGAATTCATCGATAAAAGCAATTTTTGATTTTTGAACATAAGAACTCAAGTTAACAAAATTAGTAAGGAAAATTGAACAAAACCAAACCCAAATATTTCATTATAAAATCGAACTGACTAATTTTTTGGGTAGCCCTTATATCCTGAATTGATCAAACTAACTAATGTAAAATAAATGGTTAACTTGGTTATCGAGTTAACCCCCTTCAACTAAAACCAAACCAAAATGATTTTTAGAAATTTGGTTTTAACTAAAATCAAACAAAAAACTAAATTAATTAGTTTTTTTAGTTTTGATTGAATAGTGCACATCCTTAGCTACTGATCATGACTCATCATAGCAGAATGGCTTGAACAGGCCAAGCTAGTGGGGAGAAAGTAAAGGAAAGAAAAAAGAAAAAGCATAGGGAGGAGGGAGCAGAGAGAGGAAAAAGGAAAAAAAAAAATAAAAAGCAAGGAGAGAGGAAAAAATGAGAGGAAAAAAGAGGAACTACTAGAGAGGGGTAAGAAGAAAATGAGGAAAAAATGGGAAAAGTGTTTTCTTGGAAAAAATTGTAAAATTCTGAGAAAATATTATAATATTATAAAAAATGAGTGGTACTGAAATAAAAACTATTGGTTGTTTAAAAATAAACATATTTAAATTATTACTCAATAAAATATTATTTAAAATGAGTGGAACATAAATATATGAATGTTTGGCAACTATAAAATTTTTGTCTAACTTGTAAAGCAAATGAAAATAGTTTGTGGAACATAAATATATAAATGTTACACAAATATAAAATTTTCTCTAACTTGTAAAGTAAATGAAAATAATTTACCTTTTTTTGTTACATTGAAAAAGAGGAGCATGGAATTTGAGCTTGAATGTCCTTAGCACAAATAAAAGCCTTAACCAGTAGGTGAAAGTTTTAAATTCATAAATTAGTAGTAACATATAGCAACAAATAATTTATTTAGTTACTTATCAATGATGTGTTATTCAAAATGAGTGGAACATAAATATACGAATATTAAAAAAATATAAAACTTTTCTCGACTCAACTAGCAAAGTAAATGAAATATAATTTAGACATTCTTTTTGTACGTAGAGAGAAAGGTGAATGAGATTGATCTTGAATCTCGTTAGCACAAGTAAAAGTTCTAACCACTAGGTCGAAGTTTGACTTGCTTACAAAAAAAAAAAATGCTACAGTTTGTAGATTAATAATAACATATAGCAGAAATTTAAATTTGAGCATCAACAACAGTGATCGGTCACTGAATTAGGCACTTAACATGTGACCTGGTTATGAAAATAGATGTCTATAATGTTACCTGGCCTAGGGCATGGGTTGACGGTTTGTGTATGGGTTTCAGGTTTTGGGTTTAAGAATAAGGTTATGTTTTGGGGTTATGGTTTTGGTTTAGGTTACGCTTTGGTGATAGGGTTTTAGGGTATGCATTTTGGGTTTAGGGAGCAAGAAGACAACATATTTGAATTGAAAAAGGTCTTTGTTACCTATGAAACAATTTAAATCAATTGTACATTTGGTTATTGCTATTTTATTGGAATTATACGGGCTGGAAGTTCTCGTTTTAGTTTTTATTCTTTTAGAAAATTAGATAAATGTTAGGTATAAAATCTATGGTGTGAAGCAGTGGCGGAGCCACGTTTAACCCAGAGGGGGCAATTGCCCCCACTCAATTTTAGAAATTTTGAGAAAATTACATATTTAGTATTATCTTTTTAATAAAATTTATAATTTGACCCCACAGGTTTTAAATTTTATAGTTACATATTGTAAAAGAATTATCCGTTGCCCCCACTGATAATTTTTTCTGGCTCCGCCCCTGGTGTGAAGACCATGTTACTATTAAATTAATTAGTCTAATGTAAACCACTACATTCTATTAATTTTATATTAAATCCCAGCTATGTTCATTTCTTATGACTTGGGTATGAGTTCTGACTTCTAAACATCTTTATGTAATTATTTTATTCCAAACAAAAGATGCAAAATTCTATTCATGATTTTTGTTGGCCGTGCACTGTGCCTAAGCCTTTTTTCCCGATATGACTACAAAATTGTAAGCTGCATCTAATGAATTTCAGGATATTTTCTTCCCATATTGTCTGATGGTGGAGGAGTTTCAAACAGAATTTTATCAAGGTACTAACAGATATCATATATGCACTTAAGTGAAGTTATGATGCTTTAATATAAGTTTACTTATCAAGTTGTTTTCGTTACTCGTATCCTGAGGAAGATGCCAAAAGTGTAGCCTTTCAAATTTTAAGTGCAGATGCTTTTTTACATCCACAAGGAGTTGTTCATCGTGATTTAAAGCCAGAGATATGGCTAAAAAGTTGCACTCTCCCCACCCCTCCAAACCACCACTCTACGGTGGTACCTATACGTTTTCTTTTATGCTTGATAAATTTCAATTTACTTGTGTGCATTCTGCTCAAAATAAGAGAAGAGAACGCTTAAATAAAGATCATTAACTTTTGTTTTTCTGATTTCATTAACCAGAGTAGCTACTCCATGGCTATTCCCATGCGGTGAATAATTAACATAGTACCAAAGAAATATCTTTTGATGCTTCTGTTCATTCAGTTTTGCTGGCTGCAAGCAGAAAACTTCACTAATAAGTGCCACGGTAATTACAAGTTTGTTGGTAACCTAGTTTTACATTTGTGCCCACACATATATGTATTTTTTAGTTTTACATGTCTCCAAAACATTCAACATGGGACTCGTCATGTTTTATGGTTACCAATAATGCATGAACTAGCTTTTTTTTTTTTTTTTAATATTTGTAAAACATGTTTGGCTTTGATCGAAGTGAAAATTGAAGCAACTGGATAATGCCAAGAAACTTATCTTTGACATCGGAAGGATTAAAGAAATCAACATAAGGTTTAATGATACAAAAAGGTAAGCTGGTTGTGGAAAAAAAATAAAGATACAAAAACATTACAATGTGCTTTACAGATTGTTTTTTGTCCAATTTGCAAAGTTCACATTTGGTCGTATATCATATTTCAAGGATTTCCAAAATCATAATTACTCGATTATTTTTCGTGTTTTTCCAAATTGATCTAAAAGCTTTTACATTTGTTTCACATTGTTTTTTCAAAGATAATAATTTTCTTAATAATATTTGTATAACATTTAAATAAATATTATATTATGGTACTCAATATGTCTTCAAATTCTGTGGTATATAAACTAAATGTTAAATTGAGGCCATTAACATAGAATTGATACCTAAATAGGATTCTATGTATTTTTTGAAGTACGAAAATTGGCTAAGTATGGATGATATTAAAGCCTTGGCAATTGAAGTGTTCTCGGGTCCTATAACGGACTCAGGTATATTGTGAGCTAGTTGCAATGTAGACTCAAATGCAACTAGGAAAGAAATTCCCTCACTAGCCTAAGGTGACCTATTTGTAAGTGGGCAAAAATTAGGATAGCTTTGCAGCATGTAGCATGAACCAAGGGCCAATGTAGGAATTATTCCTCACTCGCACCCATTGACTTGCTAGGAGAATTATACTCATGCTTTGCATGCAAAATTGTCTTCTCCTACAGCCAAATCAAACTAGACACCATTTTTGAGCTTAGAGAAGTGGTGTCCAAAGGGACCTCGATTGTCTGAGCTCTTCTTCGGCGTTGGTGAAAGGATGAACTCCGGTCGGCTATAGCCCCTGTAAGACACCAGAAAAATGGGTGAAGGGAATCCCTAGAGTATTTTCTAAGGGGGATTCTCCGATACCCAAGTAAAAAGGTAATATACCTTGGAGTATTGTGCAAAGCTTAATGGAATGGCCCTCTCTACATACCTAGGAGTGGCTTCTTTTATACTAGCTCCCAAGGGTGGAACTCTCAGATCTACCTTACATGTGTTCGTCTAGATCGAGGACAGTGGTCTACATCATTCTAACTATCTCTGCAATTAGTTGTTCTAACATAGACCTTGGTAAGCACTTTGCACGCACCTGAGAGTAGCTTTGTAACGGTATTTATCTATGTTAGGGTACATTGGCGTCGAGGCAGGGAGCTTGTTCTTTGACCAAACAGCTTCTAGCCGAACTGAGGGCTACTTGAGGTTGAGGAGCATAGCCAAAAGTTTTATGTCCTGGATGAACCTCGGCCTAACTTTAAGGCCTTTTAGCCTTCGGCAATCAAGAAGGTTGTTGAAGCTTGAAAAAGGAAGGATTGCTTGAGAATCGGCTTGGGTTGTGAAGGGCAGGGACGAAGCAATGTAGGGATAGGGAGGCGTTTCCCCCCCCCCCCCCCCCCCCCCAATTTTTCAAAATTATTTATTGATAGTAGTTAATATGATATAAAATTGTAAAAGTTTTAAAGTTGGGTACTTATTTGTAAATTATAAAATTAATGATGGGCTTTGGTGGATTTTATCCTTTTTAAATTTTTTATGCAAATCAAAAACTTCAGTGAGAAAATTACACAAACCCTTTGTAGTTTGGTCTAATCTACACTTTGTCCTCTTTATTTTAAAAAACCAACACTTTACACCATTATTCATTTACAGTGTCACACCCTACACAGACCACAGCCTGTGCACTCTCAGTGCCACTCACCATTCTACCCAAGAGTTATTCAGATACTCTTATGTTTAGGTATTATTTACTACCTATCATTTTGGCTATTGCTTGTTAGGTAGTTTTAAATCTTATTTTCTTAAGCTGAGAGCTGGGAGGTGCCTTAGGAGGCTTATGAGTTATTTAGAACAATTACCTGCAGCTTAAGTATGGCCCAACCACTATCTTGCAACACAAGGCAAGGCTGTAAATCCATAACTTGCAATACAAGCAAGGCATATACTTAATCTGTTAAGTGCCTAGGATGTGTGCTCATCAAGTGTGCTACTTTCATGAATGACAGCCAAGAAGCCCACTTCTTTGTACTTTTGAAAATCAAGGTTTCCATGCACATGTATATTTGGCCAAACAAGTATCTCAAGAGGTTTCTTACATGAAACATAACCATAATCTCATAAACTTAACATAACTTGGCACATAAGCATCCAACATATGTACATACAAAACCATGTACAATCAGGGCTACATATATACACAAAATAGCCTAAGTACAAACATCACTAACTTGGAAACATACCAAGGATGCTACAAGTTCAAAATAGAGCCAAGGTTAAGTTTTACAAGCTAAGTTTCCTTAGTCCCCAAGAAGATACCTAAGTGTGCAATATAGCAACACACACTGAAGCACCAACCCAATGACCATATTCATGGTCATGAAAGTGAACACTACAATCAGAGCCGTAGTCCACACATCCATCCTGCACCTAGATGTGTCCCACAAACTACACAAGCCTGAAAAACTTAGAATATAAGTTTCGGCCTTAACCCATAAGACTTGTAATGCAAGTAATTAAGCCAAGATTGAGTTGGCTCATACCTTGAACAATAAGTGTACTACCTAGTACACAAACAAGCTACTCAAGAAAACTACTCAAGCTGTATATCCTTTCCTGAAACAAGAAATATATGGGCATGAGTATGAAACTAAGTAGGATTCACAACTGACCATATTTGGTCTATTTAGTTAAGTCTAAGACTTAACCTCCATAGCTTACTTGTCCTGCAAGAAAAACATGGAAAACACAGAAACACAATATACACATATAATAACTAAGACATAATGAGCATAACTAAGCTACCTACCATTTGTTAGCACACACAAACAAACAATCAAGCACACAGACGCACACACACACCACAAGATACATTCGGCCATATTCACTAGCATGTGTCCATGTGCACTTTTTGCACTTCCATCTTCACAACATTACTCCCATTCCACTAGAGCTCCGAATTCACTAGCAAGTTGGCCTCCCTCACTAGGAATACTAACACATGCCCATAATTGATTAGCTAACCAAATCATATATCGAATCTCCTCAATAATGCCCATCAAGTAACTAAGATCACATAGGAAATTTTAACCATCACTTAGTTACTTTATTTACTTGTTCATGGAATAATTACCAAGCAAACAAGTAAAACGTGAATCATACCTCAATATATGAGCTTGAATAGTCTCGAGCTTGCTTGAACACTTCAAGACCGAGAATGAACTTCACTATTTCCTTCCCTTTCCTTGCTTCCAAGCTTGATTACACCGTCAAGATTTCATCCTTTCTCTTAAAACATTAAGGACATGGCAGCAACATTCCAAAAACAACCATGAATGTCTCGGCTGCCCATGTATATATTCAAGACTAAGCTTCAAGAAAAGGAAGAAGGAAGTCACCTTAGGCCGAAATCAAGAAAGACAAGCCTAATTCTTGCTTTCAATGCTTCAATTGCTTGTAAATGGCATCAATTCGGCAGCAACTTCTCCAAGAACAACAAAGCTCTCAAGAACCTTAATGTTTCGGTCAATAAAACAAATCCCACTCAAAAGTCGAAATGCTAGTTTAATTTGTTTAATGGGAGACATGGCAGCCGGCCATGGACACTTGTCCAAAAAAAATGGTCTAATACTCTATTTAGTCTCATATTAGTTTGCATGGTGCATTTCACCCCTCAAGAATCCATGGCTTCACTTTAATCACTAAAATGCATGTTCATTTCGGCATTAATCTTAGCTCATGGTCTACATTGCCAAGCTTTAATCAAAATGGCTAAAAATGGTCATTATCCCATGCATATTTTCAGCAATTACCAAGATTAATTAAACCATATAAATAATGGCATAAACCTTGGTGGAAGACATAATCATAACTGGCTATCAAAGTCACCAAAGAAATTGGTCTAATTCTTCATTTCTCCTTGCACTTTCTTGCATGGCCGAAATTATTAGTTTAAGTTTCATGGTTTCAATTGCATCACTAGTTCAAGTGTGCATTGTAGTCCTCCAACTTTATTTCATGCCAAAAACATCATAGCCTAGTTTTCCATGTACACTTAAAACCCAAACTTTCTTAGGTTTGCACTTATACCCTTATCCTCATTTTCAATCAAGTCCTTCATGTTTTAAATTGGTGTTTCCTCTATATTATTGGCCTAAGCCAAGTAATAAGGGATGGCCCTAACGTACAGTGTCTAACAACAACTTCTGAAACCCTAATTTAAATTGGGTAATATTAATGTTTCAAAAATTTCAAGATTTTTGATTTTTTTTTTTACAACTAACTAACCGTAAAAAAATATTGATATGTATTTACAAGAAGAAAGATACATTTATAGAACGAAAAAATTGATAATTTATAATGTCTATTAACTACAGAAAAGAAACATTATAGAGATTGAAATTACTGGAAGATAACTTATTATATAGTTTAAATTACAATTTTAGAAGTTGTTATTAAACAATGTGAAGAAATAGGGGCAAACTGTAGGTTTTCAAAAATAAAGGGCGGCAAACTATAGATTAAAGCAAACCTCAAAAGGGTAATTGTAAGTTTCCCAAACTTTAGTGGAGTGAATAGCGAGCAAACAACATGCTCACATCCATGCCTTCGCCCCACGCCCCCCCACCCAAGGCACGATTCCTAGCTACATCCCTAGTTAAGGGTGAAAGAAAGTTGTGGCTCAAGGGTGTGGCTTAAACTACAGGATGCTATTGGCATAGTTCATACTTTGATCGTGCTAACTAGAGGTTAAGCTATAATTGGCAAGGCGATTTCTTGCTTCGTTCTAAGTTTTCAAGCTTGCCTCATTGCAATGTTCATGGAAATCAGGGTTTGCTTGAGAATGAACACTACTAAAATTAGGACTTTTTCCAATGGCCATTTCCAATGATCTCACGTTGGTAATTTTAAAATTACAAATACGAGACCATTGGTAATAGGCCGATGATAAACCACATGTTGGAATTTTTTTACTAACGGTCAAATATTAAGACATTGGTAATTCCAATGTTTGCCCCGTTGGTAAACTAGTCGTTGGTACTTACCAACGGTCCAATCTTGGGCAATTTGTAGCAACGGTTGAAGTTTACCATGCATTTGGCCGTTGGTGGTTACCAATGTTGTTGACCGCTGGTAAATACCAATATGTTAGACTGTTGGTGAATTACCAATGGATGTGTTTGACTGTTGGTAAAGTTAGCAATGATCTCTTGATATTAAAAAAATTAAAGTAGTTTCCAATGCTTATGCGTTGGAAACTGTTTTTTGAAATATAGAGAAACATTGTTGCTTCAAAAAGAAAAATTAAAACAATTTTGGAGCAAGTATTACAAAAATTTAGGGCAAATTTGAAATAACTTAAAATTATACAAAAAAACCTAAAAAAAAAAGTACCTAAAATATTAGAAGGAAAAAATAAAAAATAACCTAAACATAAATTAAAAATACCTAAAATATTTCAAGTCTATGAAACATAAATTACACAAAAAATTAAAAAAAAAGTAATACAAATATTACAAGTCTACAAAACATAAATTTCTCTGTTGACTGTAGCCATCAACACAGAACTCCAAAGAACGCTTTGATGGCTAAAACAAGTCTATGAAACATGTGAGCAAAAAACAGATATACACAGCAAAAAACAGATATCCAACAGAGCAAAAAAACACATTGGGACGTGTTTTCACATAGTTTTGATGACAAAATACGCAGGGGAAAAAGCCAGCAGTAAGGAAGCACATTCCACACTCAATTGCCATGCCTTGTGCACAAATAAGACTAATGCGTGTCTTGCAAGCAAAGTTCGACTTCGAATTTATTTTCTTACTAAAATACGTTGGTTTCACTTAGTTCCGGCGGGAGTTTAGTTGTTTTATTAATTTTAGGTGTTTAGTATTAATATTCCTAGTTATTCTAAATATCTTCCAATTAGGACTCCTAGTGCAATTAGACTCAGGGTTTTTTTTTTTTTTTTGTGTTGTGCGTACCTTTTTCCTATGTTAAAAGGGGCGCATTATTCATCATTGTATAATGACAGATTATTGATTGTTTTTCCAATAGGAAATATCCTCTCTTGAGTTCTTTGGAACTCATCTATCTTCTATCTCTCTTGAATAAAACTAAGAAAGATTTCTTAATGTAGTTCTTCTTCAAATTTTTTTTAACTTCAGTTTTGCAATTCTCTTCTCAACCAGTTTCTTTTCTTTTTTCCTAATTCAATTTCTTGCACCCAATTTGGGGAGTTGATGACGTTCATTGAAGCTTGTAAAAGATCCTGGAATTGCCCATCTATCAATTGGTATCTGAGGTACAAGCTTCAATTAGGATCTATCTATCTTTTCTTTCAATTGTGTTCTTTTCGCTTGTCTTTGTTCCTTTTGCTGCACTTTAATTGGTTCTTGTTTCCTTTGCAGCAAGCTATTAAAAAGAAAAAAACCAAAATTTATAGGTTTTGTTCGGTCCATTTTTTTCTTTGTTGTTCTTACCAATAATCGTTGTATTTCTTTTGTTTCTTGTCCAGCAAGTATTATCCAGTTCGTTCGTCGGCTTCAAAATTCATTCTTATTCCTTGTGTTTTGTTTCAAACTAATCGGACTGAGCTCATTTTCTTGCAGCAAGTTAAGAAGAAAAAAAAACGGGGTCTATACGTCCTCTAGAGTTTCTCTGTTCGTTCTTAGTCTATCTGTTCCTGATTTGTGTCTTTGGTGCAGATTCATTATTTTGTTTTCAGCGAGGTTTTTCGTCCTTGATTTGTTGGTGTCCCACAAGAAAACAAAGAAGCTGGTTTCTTTCAAGTCTGGTCCTAGGCAACTTGGTGCCCTTCTTAATTTTTGTTCCAGCCGACCCTATTTCGTTGTTTTACTTCATGTGATCTTGGTTTTGTTTCAGCCGTTCCAATTTCTTTGTTTTGCACTAAGATTTTCAACTTTGTTTTGTCTGAGAGATTTGTTTCAAGAGGGCTTAAGAGGATTGATTATCTCAAACCAAAACAAAAAAAAAATTCCACTAACAAATTGGGAGAAAAAGAGAGCGTTTGTGAGAATTTTTGTTGTTTCAGGTGCTTAAAAAATTCCAACATAGATTGCATTAACAAGGAAGTGTCAAGCGAGGACCTTTTCCATGCAAGGGTTATGGTTCAAGGCAAAGATTGTAGTATGATCGTTGATGAAGAAAGTTGTGCAAACATGGCGAGCACATACATGGTGGAAAAACTTCACTTGCTGACCTATCCACAACGATAACCATACAAGCTACACTGATCATTCATGGTGAAGTGGAGGTAATTGAGAGAATACTTCTTCCTGTTATTTTGGGCAAATATGCGGATGATATATTTTATGATGCAGTGCCTATGCCGGTCAGACATCTTATTCTTGGTTAGCCATGGTGCAAAGAAAATATGGCTATTCATGACACACAGGTAAACTGCACACAATACCCCAACCTTTTAATTATGTTTCAATTCTAACCTCAATTTTGAATTTGTTCGTAGCGCCTCTCTAACGTGATAAAAATATTCCATTTTTGAACCTTTTTTTAGATGAAATACGCTATCTCAGACAGAAATTGCCACATCATCATAAGATTGTAGGGAAAAAAACTCACTTTAACCCCTGTAAAAATTCCCTTTGCTAAATAAAGCCATAAAACTTTCTCTGGCCAACCCTCTCCTCCCTCTTCTCCCTCACTGGCCTCCTACCTCGCCAGCCAACCTCTCCGGCCAACTCTCTCCTATCTTTCCTCCCTCTCTGGCCTCCAACCCCGGCAGCTTCCCTATTCGGCCAACTCTCTCTTGCCTCTCCTCCCTCTTCAACGTCCTTTCCATGAAGAGGCTGATGATTTGGGTGTGCGACAAATCGGGTGACGATGGGTGTGCACCAACGGATGAGCGACAACACGAGAATCAAATGAATCGGGTGACGGGATCAAGCAAAGGAATCGAACAAATCGAATGGAGGAATCAAGAAAATTAGACAAAGGAATCAAGCCTGTGGATCATTTTTTAGCCAACAAATATATTTCATGAAGAATTGGCAATATTTGAGCCTAATGGATTGCCCAATATTGAAAGGAGCCAATATGTTAGAGTGCTTATTTTATCATGCACAAATGAAGCAAAAAATGTGCCAATTTGTGTCTAAGGGTTCAGGTCATCAATGCTACCTCATTTACATCATTTGGGATGTCTTTTCACATACTTTTGATGACAAAATATGCAAGGGAAAAAGCCAGCAGCAAGGATGCACATTCGACACTCAATTGCCATGCATTGGGCACAAATAAGACTATTTCGTGTCTTCCAAGCAAAGTTTGACTTGCAATTTATTTTTGTACTAAAATTCGTTGGTTTCACTTAGTTTCAACATGAGTTTATTTGTTTTATTAATTTTAGGTATTTAGTATTAATATTCCTAGTTATTCTAAGCATTTTCCAATTAGGACTCCTAGTGCAATTAAACTTAGGGTTTTTTTGTGTTATGCGTACCTTTTCCCTATGTTAAGAGGGCCGCATTATTCATCATTGTGTAATGGTAGATTATTGATTGTTTTTTTGGTGGGAAATCTCCTCTGTTGAGTTTTTTGGAACTTCTCTATCTTTTATCTTTCATGAATTAAGCTAAAAATGATTTCTCAATCTAATTCCTTTTCAAATTTCTTCTAATTTCACTTCTACAATTCTCTTGCTAACATAATCTGTTTCTAGCTTTATTTTATTTCTTCTTAACTTAATTTCTTGGATATACTTTGGGGAGTTTGATAGCCAAAGGGCTATTACTCTCCAAACCTCCAACTTATGACAAAGCACCACCCTCGGAGAGGACGAGCATCATCCTCGGGGAATACGAGCACCAACCTCGGGAAAAGAGGGTCCGCGGTCCTTGACCTGATGCCCTTCAGCATCTACTTTGTGTGTCATGGTGAAGGCGGCAAGGGCTTATGGAAATGGAGAAAGGTCCGGGACGAACGTACTCTGAGAAGATCACCTGAAAGTCACAGGAAGCAAGGGTTAGGAGGTACCCGGAGTGTTTTTCCAGGGAGGAGCCTCCGACGCCCAAGTGAGTCCTTTTGGAGGTAATGAGATGATGTTTTTAGAGTAAAGGAGTACCTTATCTCAAGTAACGTCCCCCCTTCCCTGGAATAATTACCCAGTACATATAGAGGGGCGGATAGTGATAGTTCTTCTCGTGTGGCCAGCCCAGATCGTGACACGTGTTCGGCGGGATGCGTTCTGATGTCCGGGGACATCTTCACTGGAAGGCATGGTGACTTCCGAGAGGACTTCCTGTGAGGGAGAGCGTCCGAAGTTGAGGTTTCCCAGGGGAAAGTGCCTGCAAAGCTCAGAAAATGGGGTTAGGAGGTCCCCGGGGTGCTTTTCCGGGGAGGAGCCTCCGACGCCCAAGTCAGTTTCCTAAGAAGGTAAGAGGGAAGCACTAGAGTTTTTAGTGGGCTTGCCTGTGTTTTCTCAAGGGGGAATAGTCCAACCTTTTGCCAGGGTTTGTTTCCTGGTATTTATAGGAATGTCCAGCCCGTTCAGATCGTGACACGTGTTCGGTCGGATGTTCTTTGAATTTCTGGGCGTAGGGTACAAGTAGCCGGTGGCAGGCTCCTTGAGTCTCGAACCGAGACAGGTCGTGACAAGACCTGGACGGCGTCGGCGTGTCAAATCACCGTTTGAGGTGACATGTAGCGTCTGTGGGCGGCATGTCAGAGGCTCCTTAAATGCTCCTGTCGTACTCCCGAGGTCCCTGGCCGAGGTCGTCCTCTGGTACGGACGATGCCTCTTCGGGAAATATGCCCGTAGTTCGGGGGTTCCCTAATTCAGGGTTCCGCCTTTGGGGAGATGCTCTTCGGCATGCAATAGTTGATTCTCCATTTCTGAAGGCGATTTGTTTAGTACCTCGGGGGGGCTAATAGCTTCCTCGCGTTCCCTGACGCTCCGAGTTCGGGTCAGATAGAGGCGATAGCCCTTCGGCTATCACATGCCCCCCTTTGGAAAGGCGAAGTGGAGATTTCGGTTGGTATTCTTTCCGAGGATACTCTTTGGGAGTTTTTAGGGAGTAGAACCTGTGCCGAAGGTGCACCTTTTGCCCGAAGATATGGGCTGTTCGGCCATGGCCTGTCTTTTGGTGTCTTCGAGGTTACTTACTTCTTTCCTTTTTTCTTTTGCAGGTCTGTGCAGCGTCGCGTCTCATGACCAGGCGTGTCAGTCTGGAGCGGCGCGTCCCAGTTTTTTAGGGGTGTCAGAAGGCGCGTCCCCTTTTTTGGCGCAGCGGCTGACACGTGGCCTACTGTGATTGGCGGAGAGTCGCATCGGTTACAGAGGGCGCGTCTTTTCAGGGGCAGAGATCAATTATGGCGACGGTTTGCCTTTAAAGGGTACTTATGACGCCGATTCGACTAGCCACTTTTGACCTATATATAGCCTGTTCCATCACAAGTTCCCTTTTTGCTTTTGCTTCTACTCTTTTCCCTGCGTGCCACTGCTTTTGCGCTTTCTCTTGCATTTTGCGGCGGAGCTGTTTTAACAGAGTTTTTCCGGCAACCTTTCACAACGGCGACTTCAAACCCAGATTTTGGCAAGTCTTTCTGTGGGTTTTTGCTTTCCAGACTCTTCTGATTTTTAGAGTTTTTTCCGGAACTTGTTTTCTTGCCTTTTTCCGAACCCATTTTTCTGCAAATATGCCTATTCCCAAGAGTTGGCCTGAGAGTTGGCAGCCTCTCTTATCTCATCCTTGCTGCACTACTCCCAAAAAACTGGCAAGGTGGAAGAAAAAGTTCTTTCTTCCTTCGTATACCGTTACGAGGTTGCCTCGTTCTGACCAATTTTGTTTTTCAAACTGTAGTAATGAGGTTACGGTTTTCCGAGCCCAACTGAAGGCCGGACTTCGGTACCCTCCTGCAAAGATGATTTGCGAGTTCTTCCAATTTCATGGTATTGCTGTAAATCAACTTCCGCCGAACTCGTACTGCTATTTTAACGCCTTCATCTGCCTGTGTGGCGTCTTCGGGATAGAACCCCACTTTATTATTTTTATGCAATACTATAAGCTCTTCGTGGTCCCGAAGGGTGGCTTTTACTTCATGCTACCTCGGGGATCTGGGAGCAAGAAATATACGTTCACCTTCGCCACCAAGGACAGCTGGCGAGGGTGGCAACAAAAATTTTTCTTTCTGAAGATGGAGGAGGCCTGGTCGCATGTTCCGACCAAATGGGCTCAAGGAAAGCTGGAGATGGACGTCGTGGATCCGAGGATACTACTAACTCCGGAGTTGGCTCCTATCTTTAAGGACTTCGATGGCCGTATCCGTGCTGTCTTGGACTGGGGTCCCGAGGTCCCTTCGCGCTCTCTCTACCCCTTCCCAATCAATTGGAGGTTGATGACCGAAGAGGTTCTTCGGGAGTTAGGGGTAGTGAAGGAGCACAAGACGGACCTCAAGATGCCAGCTCCTTCCATCGTCGGGAAGGATTCCTGGTTGGTGTAGCTCCTTCGGGAGGAAGTTCCTTATGAAACTTTTTATGAGAGTAAGTTATCTCTGACTCCCGTTGTTATAGCTTTCGTCTCGGACTTACGCTGATGCTTTCTTTCCATCTTAGAGATGGGCGACGGCACTACTGCCTTCTACAAGTCCCTTTTCACCGGCCAAGTAGAGAAGGGCGAGCAGACGAAGAAGGCGGCTTCCCGAAGGCGGAAAACCACTGGTGCTGGACCTTCGGCCAAACGGGCAAAGAAGACTATTCTTCCTCCCCCTTTGGAAAGTATTGAGGAGGAAAGTGGGGAGCCCGAGGTCGCTGCCATTCCGCCTTCCGAGGTTGCTGCCGACGTCTCTCCTCAGAGCCCCACTCCGTCGCAGGCTCTTTTGGATGCCCTTGTGGAGGCTCTTTCTGCCGAGGAGCGGCGTAAACGAAAGGGTAAGGGGATCTCTACCGAGGAGGCCCCGGCTTCTGACGATGACGTCGTCGAGGTGCCGCCAGGTTTGATTTTTCCGCCGAAGTGTAGTGCCTTTATTTTCCGAAGTTCTTTTTGTTCTCACCAGCTGCTCGTTTTGCCATGCAAAGGAGTTACTTACTCCAAGTTGGGCGGCCGAACACGCCCAGAAGCGAGCTCTCCGTGATGCCAAAGTCCCGAAGGGGAAAATCTCGAAGGAGCCTTTTTGGACGTTCACGGAGGACATGAATTTGTTCTCCGGAGACTGTCCCCAAATGGCTAAGGAGATCGCGAAGGGGGTGCTTACTGAGGCCTCCTTCAAGGCTATTGCGGCGGCTCATCCGGGCGATGACACCCTTGCAGCCAAAGTTACCGAGCACGCTGCTCAGGTATGCTGGTTTACCCTTAAAGAATTTTTTCTAAGTGTTTGGCTTTTGCTGACCTTGCCTTCATCTTTTTGCAGCTGATGGCGTACGCTGGCTACCTCAGAGTTCGGGTGGCCAGGCAGACGCAGTTCTGAAACTCGGCCTTAGAGACCTTAGAGAAAACGAAGGCCATGTGTTCGGAACTGGCCGTCAAGAACCTGCAGCTGGCTGATGCTGCGGAGAAGGAGGTTGCCGTCCTTCGGGCGGAAAAAGAGGAGATTTTGAGGGACTCTTCCAAGAAGATTTCTGACCTCGGCTCCGAGGTGGCGGGACTGCTTTCGGCGAACAAAGCGCTTCTAAAGTCAAAAACGGAGTCTGAAGAACTCCTTGCGACGTTGCTGATTGAGAAGAATGCGCTTCATGCCGAGGTCGATTCCTTGAAGCAGGAGCTTGAGAAGAAGAAGAGGATAAAGGCGCTGAAGAATGAGGTTGCGGATCTGAAGGAAGAGCTCGAGGACCATGGGGTTGAGAAGGATAAATCCGACCAAATGACCAAGGTCGCCTTCCAGGACGGCTTTTGCCTTGCTCGGCACCAAGTCCTTCAGAGGTTCCCAGATCTGGACCTCGCTTTTTTGGAAGCTTTGAACATTCCCGAGGGGCCTCGGTGGTCCTGGTCGAAGATCGAGCACCTGAACCTGCCTTCCTTCATTCCAGCGCCAAAGGTGGTGGAAAAGGGCGCAGAAGCTGGTGGCTCTCGGGATGCGGAGAACTCTTAGGCTGTTTTAGGGGCCTTTTCCTTTTTTCTTCTTCACTTTTTGCACTCCTTCTTCGGGCACTTCACCTTTGTAAGCCGGTTTTATCTGTAATGAAGATTTTTTTGGCTAAGTCTTTTTGCAAGTTTTTTCCTTTCCCTTTGTCCCGAACACATTCGCTCAAGAGACTTCGGGAAACGACACTTGCATTTGGTATGGCGAGTATCTTTGCGCGGTTCGCCATTTCACATTTTTCCCGAACATGATTGCTCCAGGCACTTCGGGAAATCACCTGCGCTTTTTTCGGCGAGCACCTTTGCGGAATTCCGATTTTGTACTTCAAGAATTTCTCTAAGAAACTTTTGTACTTAGAATATTTCTCTAGTTTGTACAACACAATTCTTCCACAAAGCCATAAGCATAGAATTTTTTCAAGGCATCTGAATGCCAAGTATTTTTTAATTCTATGCCATCGGCGTCGCCGAGTCTATACACGCCTTTTCGTACTTCGGCAAGAACCAGATAAGGTCCTTCCCAATTCGCACGAAGTACTCCGGGTGATGGCCTTCGGGGTGTGAAGTCAGCCTTTCGGAGAACGAGGTCTCCCTTCTTGATCCCTTTTGGCCTGGCTTGTAAATTTATGGCCGCGGCCACTCTTTGCTGAAAAGCTTTTCTTTTCAGGTCGGCTATTTTTCTGTGTTCGCCGACGAGGTCAAGCTTTGTTCTTAGGCCGAGGTCGTTTCCACTTTCATCAAACACTTGCACCCGTACTGATGGTCGTACTACCTCGATTGGAATGATGGCCTCTGTACCGAAGACTAGTGAAAAAGGCGTTTCCCCTGTGGCTCTTCGGGGTGTTGTTCGGTAGCTCCATAATACGCTTTGGAGTTCTCCTGGCCATTTCCCTTTTGCTTCCCCCAGTCTCTTTTTCAGACCATCTTTCATGGTCCTATTAGATACTTCTACCTGCCCATTGCTTTGGGGGTAAGCTACTGGGGCGAAGTGCATCTTTATTCCGAGGTTGCTGATAAATTCCTGGAATCCTTTGTCTATGAACTGGGATCCATTATCAGCTACTAGCACCCTCGATATGCCAAATCTGCATACGATGTTCTTCCACACGAACTTCTGCACTTCTTTTGCCGAGATAGTCGCTAGTGGTTCTGCCTCAACCCATTTGGAGAAATAGTCTACTGCTACAACGTAGAATTTCACGCCTCCAGGCGCTGTGAGGAGCGGCCCAATGAGGTTTATGCCCCAGACTGTGAAGGGCCAGGGATAGTCAGCCGAAGTTACCTTTTCCGAGGGTGTCCTCTGGATATTCGCGTGTCTCTGGCAACTACCGCATTTCCGGACGAACTGCCTTACGTCCTTTCTCAGGGTAGGCCGGAAGAATCCTTGGCGAAGTATTACTGCTGCAAGGGCGTCGATTCCGATGTGTGAACCACAAATGCCTTCGTGGACTTCTTCGAGGATCATTTTAGTATCCTCCTCGTCCACGCACCTTTGCAGCGGATTTGCATATCCCTGCCGATATAACTCTTCGCCGATTAGGAAGAATCAGCCTGAGCGTCTTCGCAACTTTGCAGCGTCACCGGGGTCATCGGGGAGCACATTTTCTGTGAGATACCTTTTTATTGGGTCTTTCCAACCTTTTCCCAAGGTCACTATGCTCAGCACTGCGATGCTCGGATGGTCCAGCACCTCGGTGTATGTTTTTGATTTTGCCAAGCAATCTGCCTCAGTGTTATTACGTCGAGGTACGTTTTCGATTTGCACTGTATCGAACTCCCGAATGAGTTTTGCCACCAGTTCATGGTATTTTGCCAAGGTCGGGTCCTTTGCCCCATAGTCTCCTGCCGTTTGCCGAACTACTAGCTGGGAATCGCTGTGGGCTTTTAGATTTCGCACGCCAATTCTTCTGGCTAGGCGTAATCCTGCTATGAGGGCTTTGTACTCAGCCACATTGTTGGTGACGTTAAAGCTAAATTTAATAGCCTTCGTTACTTCAAGGCCTTCGGGACCTCTGATAATTACCCCGGCTCCCTGGTGTTCGGACCCCGAGGCTTCGTCAACATGCAAAGTCCATTCGGGATCACCTTCGCCAGGATCCGGATGGCTGTCCTCGGTGGTGCGTACTTCGACGATAAAGTCTGCCAGTGCTTGAGCTTTTATGGCTTTCCGAGGTTCATAAGCGATGTCGTGTTTGCCAAGTTCTATACACCATTTGGAGAGCCTTCTAGAATGATCCACCTTCCTCATGACGTCCCGAAGTGGTAAACTACTTCGGACGATGATAGGGTGAGCCTGAAAGTATGGTCGTAGCCTTCTACCTGCCAGCACCAAGGCATATATAGCTTTTTGCAACAAAGGATACCTGATTTCGGCACCATGCAGGGATTTGCTGACATAATAGACCGGCCATTGCTTTGGCCTCTCTTCTTTTACAAGGACCGAACTCACAGCTTTTTCTGTGACGGCGAGGTATAGTACGAGCGGCTTTCCTTCGTGAGGTTGTGGCAGAGTAGGCAGGCTGGCCAAGTAGATTTTCAGTTCTTCCCAGGCTTTTTGGCAATCTTCACCCTAGGGGTGGTCATCACCTCCGAGGTTGTCCTCCTTTTTTGCTGCCTTTGTGAGGACTTTGAAGAATGGCCGACACCGATCTCCGTATCTGGAAATAAACCTGCTGAGGGAGGTTATCCTTCCAGTGAGTCTCTGCACATCTTTTATTTTGGCGGGAGTTCGAAACTCGAGCAGAGCCTTAATTTTTTCTGGTTTGGCATCAATGCCTCTTTCGGATACCATGTACCCCAGGAATTTTTCCAAGGTCACGCCGAAGATGCATTTTTCGGGATTGAGACGGATCCCGAAGGCTCTGAGCTGGTGAAAAGTCTCCGTAAGATCCATGACGTGTTTATCAGGCAGCTTGCTTTTGACTATCATGTCGTCGACATACACTTCAATGTTTCTCCTTATTTGGTCTTTAAAGACCTTGTTCATCAACCTTTGGTAGGTGGCTTCTACGTTTTTGAGCCCGAATGGCATCCTGACGTAACAGTATGTTCCCCCTTCGGTGATGAAGGCGGTTTTTTCTTCATCTTCGGGGTCCATCCTTATTTGATGATACCCGTTGAAGGCATCTAAGAAACTTAGGAGTCCGTATTCGGCAATTGAGTCTACCAATTGGTCTACCGGAGGGAGAGGGTATGAGTCTTTTGGGCAAGCATCATTCAAGTTTCTGAAGTCGATGCACATCCGGAGTTTACTGCTGCCTTCTTTTGTGGCGACGACCACGTTGCTTAACCATTCGGGGTATTTGACCTCCCTGATAACCTCAGCGCCTAGCAGGTGCTGGACTTCGGTTTTGATGAAGTTATTTTTACAGGCTGAGATGCCTCGTTTCTTTTGCTGGACAGGCTTTGCTTCCGGACTTACTTTGAGGCTATGCTGTATTACGCCAGGGTTCACTCCTGGCATATCTTTCGGCGAGTAGGCAAAGAGATCTTTATTTTCCAGTAGAAAGGATACAAGTTTTTTCTTGTCACCTTCGGCCAAGCTCTTCCCTATTCGGGTAGATTGACCTGGGACAAGTTCTACTGTTTCTGTTTCCGCCTTCGCAGGACTCTCTGCCTCGCCCTTTTTTGGTGCTTTTGCTTCCACAGCTTGTGCAGAGTTGTTTGCTGGAGCTTTCCGGGTTTTGACGAACACCTTCCTTACTTCGCCTTGATCTATGAAGATTTTCGCATCTCCATCCTTGGCGGCGAAAGTGACGGTTAAGTACTTGACATCAGGGCGAATGTGCAAGTTTCCCTGTGTCTGTCTTCCAAGGATGGCGTTGTACGATGAAGGGACATCCATAACGATGAACCTTGCCATTGTGGAGGCGTACAACTCTTCTGTCCCCATCACCGAAGTCCCCTTCAGCATCAACGGGAGATCGATCCAACCGACGACGGGTAGCTCGGCTGGACCTACCCCGAAGGTAGGTGAGGTGACGGGCTTGAGGTCGCTACTAGATACACCCAAGCTCGGCAGTAAGTGTGAAAACAGGACGTCGGCATTTGATCCATCATCGAGCAGCACTCTTTTGACGTCCCAGTTTCCTATTCTCGCCATGATCAACAATGGGTCGTCATGGGGAAAAATGACGGCGGAACCATCCTTTCGAGCCAGCTTTTTTGTTGGACTTTGATACTCCATGACTGCTATTTCTCTGGCCTTCCTCTTTCTTTCCAAGGATGGAAGTCCCGTCGTTATTGTCTGTATGATTCCTGCTAGAGGTGGGGGGCGCCTTTTCGGGCTTCGGTTTCTCCGCCTGTCGGAGTCGTAGTCCTCGTCTTCTGCCTTTCCTTCATCCTCTTTTCTCCCTTTCGGGGAAGGCATGCGTAGATAACGCCGAAGTTGGCCCTGTTTTATCAGCGACTCTATATACTTCTTTAATTGGAAGCAGTCTTCGGTGTCGTGACCATGGTCATGATGAAACTAGCATAACTTCTTCATATTCTTTCTGTTGTCGGCGGTCATGGCCCGTGGCCGTTGGACCTGAGTTCCCTGCCTTTCCATTGTCATGAGGATGTTGGTCCTTGTGGTGTTCAGGGGTGTAAAAATGGGGGGTTTCCTTCCTCGCGTCCTCCGAGGTCGGCCTGCCTGTTCGGTGGGTTACTAAGTTTGTTGGCTGTACCCCTCAGCCCGGGCGTGATTGAACTTCGGTCCGCCCATTCTCAGTTCTTCGGCTGTCATGTGCTGTTCGGCCCTTCGGTAAAATTCACCGAGGGTGTCCGGGGGGGTCCTTAGAGAACTCGTAAAACAGCTGCGAGTCCCTCCGAAGGCCCCGTGTCATCGCGAGGATGCGTATTTCAGGCCGAAAGTCTGGGACACTCAAGGCCTCCCTATTGAACCTTTCGACATAGTCGCGTATGGTCTCTCCAATTCTTTGCGTGATGTCGAACATCTGAATCGGCATCTTCGCCGTTGGCCGACTTCCGATAAATTGCTGCGTGAAGGCTGTAGACAACTCATGGAACTCTGTGATGGTTCCTGGGGCCAATGAATTATACCAGGCTGTTGCTGGCCCACTGAGCGTCACCTCGAAGCATTTGCATAAGGTAGCATCGTCGGCACCGTGCATCATCATGCTGCGTCTGTACTTGGTCAGATGGGCTTGCGGATCAGTTCGACCATCATAAGTTTCCAGGCGAGGTACTCTGAAATCACCTGGCATGTCTGCCTCAACTACATTTTGGGTGAATAGGGACTCGTCCCCACAAAAGGTCCCAGACATCCTAGCCCAGACGGGTTTACGACCACCTATTTCTCCACTCTGTCCAACCGTGCCAATATTTTCTCCATAAGGGCTGTGGCGCTAGGTTCTTCTTCTGGCAGGAGGGATTGTCGGTGCCTCTTCGGGGAGCGAGTTCGGCGCTGAGGGGATGGGGACCTCGCCTCAAGCGACTGGCTCCTCCTGTGTGTGATTTTGGTTCGCCTTGACCCCGCTTGTCCCGCGAGCCGTGCCCCGAGGGGCATGTTTTCTGTTGAAGACTCCTCCCGTGGGTCTCCGGATCCGGAACTGCGATGAGTTGATTTGGGGCTTTTTTTCCGAGGGTGTGCTGGCGAAGGAGGCCTTTGGGCTTGGGCTTGTTGTGGCCACCTTCGGTCTATCTGTTGTGTCATTTCAGCCACAACAGAACGTTGAAAGTCGCGCAAGAAGCTCATGGTTATGACCAGAGGACGCTCTTCCTCAGGCGTGGAAGTCCCTGGGGGTGTTTGCTCAGCAGCCGGTTGGTTCTCAGGCGCGGACGGGGACCTCGGGAGTCCCTTGTCCTTAGAAAACCGAGTTTCAACAACGGCGACCTTAGAGCGGTTTCCCACAGATGGCGCCAAATGATGTCCAGGGACATCTTCACTGGAAGGCATGGTGACTTCCGGGAGGACTTCCTGTGAGGGAGAGCGTCCGGAGTTGAGGTTTCCCAGGGGAAAGTGCCTGCAAAGCTCAGAAAATGGGGTTAGGAGGTCCCCAGGGTGCTTTTCCGGGGACGAGCCTCCGACGCCCAAGTCAGTTTCTTGAGAAGGTAAGAGGGAAGCACTAGAGTTTTTAGTGGGCTTGCCTGTGTTTTCTCAAGGGGGAGGAGTCCAACCTTTTGCCAGGGTTTGTTTCCTGGTATTTATAGGAATGTCCAGCCCGTTCAGATCGTGACACGTGTTCGGTCGGATGTTCTTTGAATTTCTGGGCGTAGGGGACAAGTAGCCGGTGGCAGGCTCCTTGAGTCTCGAACCGAGACAGGTCATGACAAGACTTGGACGGCGTCGGCGTGTCAAATCACCATTTGAGGTGACATGTAGTGTCTGTGGGCGGCATGTCAGAGGCTCCTTAAATGCTCCTTCCGTACTCCCAAGGTCCTTGGCCGAGGTCGTCCTTTGGTACGGACGATGCCCCTTCGGGAAATATGCCCGTAGTTCGGGGGTTCCCTAATTCAGGGTTCCGCCTTTGGGGAGATGCTCTTCGGCATGCAATAGCTGATTCTCCGTTTCTGAAGGCGATTTGTTTAGTACCTCGGGGGGGCTAATAGCTTCCTCGCGTTCCCTGACGCTCTGAGTTCGGGTCAGATAGAGGCGATAGCCCTTCGGCTATCACGTTCCACGTCTTTTGGTCAACAGGGGACTCCTAGCAGGGCATGGGCCTCTGGGCTAGGAGTCTAATCAACCCGAGGGTGACGTGCTAGAGTGTCCCTGCAAACGGCGTGTCAAGGTATGGCCGGGGCGGATTATCGGGGATGTGTTAGAGGCTCCTTAAATGCTTATGCCGTACTCCCGAGGTCCTTTTGGTAGAGGAAGCCTCTTCGGAGAACTTGTCCTCCGATGTCACTTTAGTACCGTAGGAGTATATTTCCCGAGGGCGACCTTTCTCGGAGGCACCCCCACTTCCGAGGATGGCTTACTCGTTGTCCCGAGGTTGGCACTATTGTTTCCAGGAATGGAGAAATGCCGAGGCAGGATTTCGGGAGGTCGGGCATCCTTCTTTTCGTGGCAGGTGGTTTCCCTTCCGAGGTTGGCGCTTTGTCCGAACCAGTGGGTTGTGAGGGTGATCGGCACCTTGGCTATGACATGCCCCTTCCCGGGAAGCCGAAGTGGGGACTTCGGCTTTATGCTTTTGGGAATGCTTCTTTACCGAACTTGCGGTTGGAGCTCTACTCAATGAGTTGCTCTTTTTCAGAAGGCGTTCCTTCATAGCCGAGGTACCTTTCCCTAGTTCTTTCTGCGACCTCAAGGCGCGTGCCGCTTTTGCTTTTGCTTTCTTCTGCTGCAGGTTCATGAACCGTCGTATCCTTTGGTCAAACATGTCAGTTATGGATAAGCGTGCCTGGGTTTTTGCGATGTTAGAGGGGCGTCCCCTAGTTCTTCGCATTGGATGACATGTGGCCGCTAGATGGCGGGATAATTACACCGGTCATACTAATTGCGTATCTTCACCTTTGAGGAGTAATAATGAGTCTGTTGCGCTTTCGAGGGATAATAATGACAACGTTTCGCTTACCCTCTTCGGTCTATATAAGCGCTTTTCGCCTCATTTTTTGCCTCACTCTCTGCCTTTGCTCTCATCTGTTCCAGAGCCTTCTCTTGTTTTTCTCCCTTTTTTTTCTGGCAGTGGTTTCTGCTGCGGAGTGATTTCCGACAATTTTTGTGGCAGCGTTCAGTAATTTCAGCAAGACTTTTGGTGGGTGCTTCCTCCTGTAATTTCTTTTCTCTTCTCTCTTTCGAGGTTGCTTTTCCGAGGTCTCTTTGTTTCCTTACCTTTCTGGAGTCATCCTTCTTTTCTTTTGTAAAAAATGTCTGATCCGACCCTGTTGCTAACTGTCCGACGTCTCCCCGAGAGCTTTCTTCCTCTCAAATCTCATCCTTGTAGTACCACTCGGGAGAAGGTGAGGAAGTGGATGGCTAAGTATTACCTTCCTTCTTATCTCCTCTCGAGGTTGCCTATCCCGGGCACCTACGGCTTTATGTCAGATTCGCATGAGGTTACCATTTACCGAGCTCAATTGAAAGCCGGTCTTCGGTACCCTACTCACCGCGTAATCTGTGAATTTTGCAAATTCCACGGGATTGCCGTGAACCAACTTCCCCCGAATTCTTACTCCTACTTCAATTCTTTTCTCTGCTTGTGTGGGGTGTTCAAGATAAAGCCCCATTTTCTTTTCTTCATGCATTACTACAAACTCCACCCAGTCCCGAACTGCGGCTTTTATTTCCTACTTCCCCTAGGGTCCGGGAGCAAAAAGTTTACCTTCACCTTCGACAACAAGGACAGGTGGCAGGGGTGGCAGAAGAAGTTTTTCTTCCTGCCGGTCCCCGAGCTTTAGCATCATGTGCCCACCAGATGGGCTTCGGGGACCTTGAAGTTGGACGTCGTTGATCCCCGAAAACTCCTGACTTCGGAGCTGGCTGTTGAGTTTGATTGATTTGATAGGCTTATCTGGGCCATGGCAGACTGGGACCCCGAGGTCCCTCCACGTTCATTTTACCCTTTTCCCATCAAGTGGGATCTCACGACCGAGGAGGTCCCTCGGGAGATGGGAGTAGTGGACGCACACAAGAGTGATCCCGGGATGCCCGTGCCCGTTCTTCCGGGAAAAAAGGCTTGGATAGTCATGCTCCTTCGAGGCGAGATCACATATGAGTATTTTGCTGAGAGTAAGTCTCTTTCCTGGTTTTGATACCTTTTTTCCTTTTGGACTTACGCTGATACTTTTTCCTTTTGCAGAGATGGGCGATCAATCTGCTGATTTTTACAAGCTGCTCTTCCTTGGCCAGGCCAAGAGGGGGGCGCAGACGCACAAGAAGGCACCTGTTAAGAGGAAGAAGTCAATCGGCAGCGGGCTTTCTAGGACCAAGAAGACTAGGGCTGTTACTCCCCCTCCCGAAGTTGTTGTGCAGGTGCAGGATCAATCCCCTGCTCTTCCTTCAACGCCGGCGGACCTTCCTTCGGACCCTGCCCTTCTTGGGCCAACACTGAGCCCCATTCTTCCCACCGAGTCTTCTTTTGAGCAAAGACCTGCTCAGGAACTTGAAGAGAGCAGAAGAAGGAAGGTGAAGAACATTTCCGGTGAAGTCCGGGAGGGCGAATCTGAAGATGACGTCGTCGAAGTTCTACTAGGTTGGTTCCTTAGCCATTCTCCTGCAAGCCTTAGTATTTTTCGTATCTACGATTTTTTGGATGAATGGCTAAGGGATGACGTACTGACAGAACTTCGACGTAAACTTGCAGAGGATATGCCTGCGGCACCCTGGATGAACGCTCACGCCCGGCGAAGGGCTCTTCGGGACAAGCGGATCCCTCTCGGCAAGGTGCCGAGGGAGCCCTTCTGGACGTTCACGGAGGACATGAACTTGTTCTCTGAGGATAGCCAATTGATGGCTCCTCAAATGGCGACGGGGGTGATGACAGGGGCCACCTTTCAGTCGCTCATTACCGAATGTCCCAACGAGGAGATCATCGCGGCAAGGATGACCGAGGACGCCGCCCAGGTAGTTCTCTCCCCTTTGTTTACTTAGATATTTTCCTTCTAAGTTTCCATCATTCTTTTTATACTCATTCGGGGCCTTCTTTTTTGCAGCTTTTGGCATACAGCGGGTATTTCCGCACTTGGGCGTCGAAGCAAACAGCGGCCCGTTCTCGGTCCGAAGATTCTTTGAGCAAAATGAAGGAGGTTTGCACCAGGCACGTCCTCAAATATGATGAGCTCAAAATTGTGAAGGAGGACATTGTAAATCTTTGGGCCGAACTCGTAACGAGCAAGCAGGAACTTCTTCTTGATTTTTTAGCCAAGGTCGAGGACCTCGGTTCAAAGTGTGCAGTTCTTTCTTCAGAGAACGAGGCCCTTCGGAAGGTGAACGCTCAAGATGGCGAGAACCTGACGAAGGTGCTCGCTTTGAATGTCGAGCTCGAGGCTAAGGTTGAATCTCTGAAGATGGGGGCCAAGAGCAAGAGAAAGAAGAAGTTGGAGGAGAAGATCGCCAAGCTTAAGACCGAACTGGATGCTCTTAGTGACGAGAAGGACAAGTCTGGGCGAAAGGCGAAGGTGGCTTTCCAAGACGGCTTCTGCCTAGCGCGCCACTAGGTCCTTGCTCGGCACCCTGAGCTCGACCTTTCCTACCTGTCCGCTCTGGATTTTCCCGAGGGGCCCTAGGAGGTATGGTCAAAGCCAGATTTTCTCAATCTTCCTCTAGCTAAGCCGGTGCCTCCGACTGAGCCTAATGACGATAATGATGATGATGAGACATCGGATGTCCCGGCTCAGCCATAGGCTTCTTCTTATTTTCTTGTACTCCTGCTTGCTTGTACATCTTTGCCCTAGAATTTTTTAATGAAGATTCTTCCTCCAATCTCCATTCGTTCTTCCGAATAGGATTCTTCAAAAGTAATTCTAAGCACGCACTTTCGGTGAATTGCTCGCTCTTACTTCTTCGGCAAGAGTAGTTTTAGACTTTTTTCGAATCTTCGTCGAGTTTATACTCCATCCAAGAGTTAATTCCGAAAGGAGAGCCATTAAAGAACTTTGGCGACAATATTCGGCTTGTGTCTTTATTGACGACTGCGGGGAAGAGTAACTACAATCTTTCTGAAAAAAGTTCTAAGTATAGAATTTCTTTAGGGCATTCGAATGCCAAGTATTTTTCAGTTCTCCCCCTTTGGTGTCGCCAAGCTTGTATACTCCCTTTCGGACATCATCCAGGACCAAGTAAGGTCATTTCCAATTTGGCCGAAGTACCCCGTGGGACGGTTTTCGGAGTTCAAACTCGGCCTTTCGGAGGACGAGGTCTCCTTTCCTTATTTCTTTAGGCCTAGCATGCAAGTTTGCGGCTATGGCCATTCTTTGCTGGATGGCCTTTCTTCTGAGTTCGGCCATCTCTCTGTGCTCATCTACTAGGTCGAGCTTGGTTCTCAACCCGAGGTCATTTCCTCCTTTGTCGAACACCTGTATTCTAATTGATGGCCGCACTACCTCCACAGGGATAATAGCCTCTGTGCCGAAGACTAGCGAAAAAGGTGTTTCACCCGTTGCCCTTTGGGGTGTTGTCCGATAGCTCCACAGCACACTAGGAAGTTCTCCTGGCCATTTTCCCTTTGCCTCCCCCAATCTCTTTTTCGGACCATCTTTTATGGTCCTGTTAGACACCTCTACTTGTCCGTTGCTTTGGGGATGAGCTACGGGGGCGAAGTGCATCTTTATTCTGAGGTTGGTGATGAATTCCTGGAACCCTCTGTCAATAAACTAGGAACCATTATCGGCGACTATCACCCTCGGTATGCCAAACCTGCATAGAATTCCCTTCCAGAAAAATTTTTGTATATCCTTTGCTGTGATGGTTACTAGGGGCTCTGCCTCTACCCACTTGGTGAAGCAGTCCACTGCGACCACGCAGAATTTCACTCCTCCAGGTGCTGTCGGGAGTGGGCCGATGAGGTCAATGCCCCATACTGCAAAGGGACAGGGGTAGTCAGTCGAGTTTATTAGTTCCAAGGGCAATCTTTGAACTTTTGCGTGTCTCTGGCAACTGTCACATTTTTGGACGAACTGTCTTGCGTCCTTTCTTAACGTGGGCCAAAAATACCCTTGGCGAAGTATCACTCCTGCCAAGGCGTCAGTCCCGATGTGGGCACTGCAGATTCCCTCGTGGACTTCCTCGAGAATTGCCCGAGTGTCCTCTTCGCCAATACATCTTTGCAATGGACTTGCATATCCCTGTCGATATAGTTCTTCCCCTATCAAGAAGTATCGTCCGGAACGCCTTCGCACTTTTGCCGCTTCACAAGGGTCATGGGGAAGCTCCGAGGTTGTAAGATACCTCTTTATAGGATTTTCCCATCCTTCCTCCGATGTTGTTGTGCTCATTACCGCAATGCTGGGGTGACTCAGTATTTCGGTGAAGTTTTTTGACTTCGCCAGACTATCTGCCTCGGTGTTGCTTCGTCGAGACACATTTTCAATATGCACTGCGTCGAATTCTCGGATGAGCTTTGACAGGAGCTCATGGTATTTTGCCAAAGTTGGATCTTTCGCACTGTAGTCCCCTGCCATCTGTCGGACCACCAGCTGAGAATCACTGTGCGCTTTCAGGTTTCTCACACCAATCTTTCTAGCAAGGCGCAACCCTGCTATGAGAGCCTCGTACTCTGCCGCGTTGTTGGTGACACTAAACCCGAATTTGATGGCTTTCATTACTTCCATGCCTTCGGGGCCGCGAATGACTACCCCGACTCCCTGATGTTCAGAGCCGGAGGACCCGTCTACGAACTGAGTCCATTCTGGCTCACTTTTGCGAAGGTCAAACTGATCATTATCGGTGAAAGGTACTTCGGCAATGAAGTCTGCCAAGGCTTGGGCTTTTATTGCTTTCCTTGGTTCGTAAGTGATATCATACTCACCGAGCTCTATGCACCACTTGGAAAGCCTTCCCGAATGGTCTACCCTCTTCATGACATCCCGAAGGGGTAGATTACTTCGGACAATGATGGGATGAGCCTGAAAATATGGACGTAGTCTCTTACTTGCTAGTACTAAGGCATAGATAGCTTTTTGCAGTAAGGGGTACCTGATTTCGGCTCCATGTAGAGATTTGCTCACGTAATAGACTGGCCATTGCACCGCTCCTTCTTCGTTTACGAGGATCGAGCTCAGTGCCTTTTCAGCAACAGCAAGGTATAGCACAAGGGGTTCTCCCTCTCGAGGCTGCCGAAGAGTGGGTAGTTGGGCCAGATAAACTTCGAGCTCTTCCCAGGCCTTCTGGCAATCCTCGTTCCAAGGATGATCATTGTTTTCGAGGTTGTCACTATTTTTTGCTGCCTTAGTGAGTACCTTAAAGAATACTCGGCAAAGATCTCCATACCTGGAGATGAACCTACTAAGGGAGGTTATTCTGCCCGTAAGCCTTTGCACATCTTTTCTTGTGACAGGAGTTCGGAATTCAAGCAGAGCTTTGACTTTTTTTGGGTTGGCATCGATACCCCTTTCCGATATCATAAATCTGAGGAACTTTCCTGAACTTACGCCGAAGACACACTTCTCAAGATTGAGACGAATTCCGAATGCTCTAAGTTGGTGGAAAGTTTCCTCCAAGTCGGCAATGTGGCTACCGGGCAATCTGCTTTTGACTATCATGTCATCCATATAGACTTCCATGTTTCTCCCTATTTGACTTCTGAAGACCTTGTTCATCAGCCTCTGGTAGGTAGCTCCTGCATTTTTAAGCCTGAAGGGCATTCTGACGTAACAATACGTACTGACTTCGATGATGAAGGCGGTTTTTTCCTCGTCCTCGGGATTCAACCTAACTTGGTGATACCCACTGAAAGCATCTAGGAAGCTCAGGAGTCCATATTCAGCGGTCGAGTCCACCAGTTGATCTATCGGCGGGAGAGGATATGAATCTTTAGGACAAGCATCATTTACATTTCGGAAGTCGATGCACATGCGAAGCTTGTCGCACCCTTCTTTCGTGGCGATGACTACATTGCTTAGCCATTCGAGGTATTTGACTTCCCTGATTACACCTGCGTCTAACAGGTGTTCAACTTCGGTTTTGACGAAATTGCTTTTGTGCGCTGAGAGGCTTCGCTTCTTTTGGCGGAACGGTTTTTCCTCTGGATTTACTTTGAGGCTATGCTGTATTATGCGAGGGTCTACCCCAGTCATGTCTTTCGGCGAGTAGGCGAACAGATCTTTATTCATTAGTAGGAAGGATACAAGCTTTTCCTTGTATCCTTTGGCCAATTTTTTTCCTATTCGAGTGTTTCGGCCTAGGATAAGCTCTATCTATTCCGTTTCCACTTTCTCGGGATCCTCTGTTCCTTGTTCTTCTGAATCTTGTGCGGGCAGAGCCTTCGTTTCTATAGTTTGCGCGCAATTCATCGTTGGGGTTTTTCTTGCCTTTACAAACACCTTTTACACCTCCCCCTGGTGGATGAAGATCTCAGCATCTCCATCCTTGGTGGCGAAGGTGACAGTTAGGTACTTCACATCCGGGTGAAAGTGGAGGTTTCCTTGCGTTTGCCTTCCAAGAATGGCGTTATATGACGAAGGCACATCGATGACGATGAACCTTGTCATCACTGAGGCAAACAGCTCCTTTCTGTTGTTTGCTGAAGTTCCCTTCAGCATCAGAGAAAGATCTACCCATCCGAGGATGGGAAGTTCGGACGGCCCCACTCCAAAAGTAGGGGAAGTGACGGATTTGAGGTCGCTTCTCGATATCCCCAAGTTTGGTAGCAGGTGTGAGAAAAGGACATCTGCGTTTGAGCCATCGTTAAGTAGTACTCTTTTGACGTCCCAGCTTCCTATCCTTGCCATAATCAGCAAAGGATCGTCATGGGGAAAAATGACGGTGGATCCGTCCTTTTGAGTGAGCTTCTTTGATGGATTCCCGTACTCCATTACCGAAATCTCTCTAGCTTTTCTTTTTCTTTCCGCCGACGACAGCCCTGTGGTGATCATTTGTATTACTCCTGCCGGGGGCGGGGGATGCCTTTTCGGACTTCGGTTTCGACGCCTGTCGGAGTCATAGTCCTCATCCTCTACCTTTCCTTCTTTTTCGCTCCTTCCCTTCGGGGAGGGAATGTGTAGGTAACGCCGAAGTTGTCCCTGCTTTATCAGCATTTCTATGTACTTTCTCAGCTGGAAGCAATCTTCGGTATCATGGCCGTGGTCTCGATGGAATTAGTAGAATTTTCTCATATTCTTCTTGTTGTCCGAGGTCATGGGCCTCGGACATTGAATCTGAGTCCCTTGCTTTTCCATCGCCATCAGGATGTTCGTCCTCGTGGTGTTCAGGGGAGTGAAGCCAATTGGCTTCCTCCCTTTAAACTTCCGAGGACGCCCACTCGTTTCAGCTGGGTAGCGAGTTTGCTGACTTGGTCCCTCGGCGCGGACATGATCAGACCTCGGCCCTCCCATTCTTAGTTCTTCGGCGGTCATGTGCTGCTCCGCTCTTCGGTAGAATTCACCGAGCGTGTCGGGGGGATCTTTCGAGAACTCGTAGAATAGCTGGGAGTCTCTCCAGAGTCCTCGTGTCATGACCAAGATACATGTTTTCGGCCTGAAGTTTGGGACACTCAAGGCTTCCCTGTGGAACCTTTCGACATAGTCGCGTATGGTTTCACCACTTTTCTGCGCTAAATCAAACATTTGGACTGGCATTTTTGCCATTGGGCGGCTCCCGATGAACTGCAGCGTGAAGGCAGCAGACAGTTCTTGGAACTTCATGATGCCTCCAGGAGCCAGCGAGTTGTACCATGCCGTGGCCGGCCTAGCAAGGGTGACCTCAAAGCATTTGCACAAGGTAGCATCATCAGCTCCGTGCAGCACCATACTGCGCTTATACTTGGTTAGATGAGCCTAGGGATCGGTTCGGCCATCGTAGGTTTCTAGCCTGGGGATCGGTTCGGCCATCGTAGGTTTCTAGCCGAGGTACCCAAAAATCACTTGGCATAGGTGCTTCGACCACTGCTCGGGTGAATGGTGACTCATCTCCAGTGAAGGTTTCTGACAATCTAGCCTAGTCAGGTTTCCGAGCTACTTGTCTCTCCACTTTTTCTATCCTCTTTAGAATTTTTTCCATAAGGAGTGTGGCACTGGGTTCTTCTTCCTGTTGTCTGTAGGCTTCTGGGAATGGAGACTGACATCTTCTCTTTGGGGAATGACTTCGCCACCGGGGAAATGGTGACTTTGCCTCAGGCGTGGAACTCCTTTGGCGGGGGGCCTTAGGCTGCTTTGGCCCCGTTTCTCCCACAAGTGGCGCCATGAGGGGTATGTTTTTCGTTGAGGACTCATCGCGTTGATCCCCACTTCCCAAGTTCCGATGAGTTGATCGGGGGCTCTTCTCACACCGAGGTGCCGGTGAAGAGGGCCTTCATTATGGGGTTGTCTGTGGCCATCTTTGGTCTAACTGCTACGTCATTTCGGCCACAACGGAGCGTTGAAATTTGCGCAGGAAAGCCACAGTAACAGTCAGTGGACGCTCGTCCTTGGACGAGGAAGTCCCTGCCGCAGTTTTTTCGATTGCCAGTTGAGTTTCTGGCGCGGACAAAGACCTCGGGAGTCCCTTGTCCTTAGAACACCTAGTTTCAACGACGGTGACCTGAGGGTGGGTTCCCACAGACGACGCCAAATGATGCCCTTCGGCATCTCCTTCGTGTGTCATGGTGAAGGCGGCAAGGGCTTATGGAAATGGAGAAAGGTCCGGGACAAACGTACTCTGAGAACATCACTTGAAAGTCACAGGAAGCAAGGGTTAGGAGGTCCCCAGAGTGTTTTTCCGGGGAGGAGCCTCCGATGCCCAAGTGAGTCCTTTTGGAGGTAATGAGAAGATGTTTTTAGAGTAAAGGAGTACCTTATCTCAAGTAACGTCCCCCCCTTCCCTGGAATAATTACCCATTACATATAGAGGGGCGGATAGTGATAGTTGTTCTCGTGTGGCCAGCCTAGATCGTGACACATGTTCGGCGGGATGCGTTCCATGTCTTTTGGTCAACAGGGGACTCCTAGCAGGGCATGGGCCTCTAGGCTAGGAGTCTAATCAACCCGAGAGTGAGTGCTAGAGTGTCCCTGCAAACGGCGTGTCAGGGTATGGCCGGGGCGGATTATCGGGGATGTGTCAGAGGCTCCTTAAATGCTTATGTCGTACTTCTGAGGTCCCTTTTGGTAGAGGAGGCCTTTTCGGAGAACTTGTCCTCCGATGTCACTTTAGTACCGCAGGAGTATATTTCCTGAGGGCGACCTTTCTCGGAGGCACCCCCACTTCCGAGGATGGCTTACTCGTTCTCCCAAGGTTGGCACTATTGTTTCTAGGAATGGAGAAATGTCGAGGCGGGATTTCGGGAGGTCGGGCATCCTTCTTTCCGTGGCAGGTGGTTTCCTTTCCGAGGTTGGCGCTTTGTCCAAACCAGTGGGTTCTGAGGGTGATTGGCACCTTGGCTATCATGACCCCTTGACCTCGGAAGATCACCACCACCCTCGGAGAACAGCAGTACTAACCTCGAAAACATGGTAGATTACCATCCTTGGTAAGATGAGCTGACCAGCTTAGGGAGAAATGGACTCACCATCCTCAGCAGGGGAAAACATCCTCCGAAGGAGGTCCTCTATGCCGAGGAGATTTTGCGAATAACTGGAGTAACCTCGGCAAAGGAGCGCTCCTATCCCGAAGAGGTCTCTTTCACCGAAGGGGTCTTGTGAACACAAAAAAAATGGTTAAGGAGCCACTGACACAGAGCCCTTGCACATGCCCCTGACACACAGGCCTCCTACGGCCTTGACTTTTGGCCAAAACGGCCTATGGCCAGCTGGAGATAAGCATCCCCGAAGGTACGGACTGCATCCGACAGAACACGTGTCATGATCTGAGTGGGCTGTGTCAAACAGACTTCTCCTGATGCCCCCCTATAAATACTTGGGAAACGACCTTGGTAAGAGAGGACTGAACTCCTAAGAAAAATCTGCTCTTTACTCTCCATTCACTACTTGCCAAAACCTGACTTGGGCGTTGGAGGCTCACCCCCCGGAAACACACTCCGGGGACCTCCTAACCTCTGTTCCTTTGAGTGTTTCAGGCTATTTAACGACAGAAGTCTCTTCTACCAGCATCTCCTCACCAGAAGTCCCTCTCAGGCCTACCATGTCGTACAATGAAGATTCCCCTGGGCATCACTTGGCGCCGTTTGTAGAAAACCACCCTCAGGTAGCCATCGTTGAGACTCGGCGTTCTAAGTATAAGGGACTTCCGAAGTCCCCATCCGCGCCGGAGAATCAACCGGCGACCGAACAACCCGCTATAGGGACTTCCTTGCCTAAGGATGAACATCCTCTAACAATCACGATGAGCTTCCTACATGATTTTAGTGCTCTATTGTGGCTGAAATGACACAACAGTTGGACCAAAGGTGGTCACAACCACCTTTGGGCCGAAGGCCCCCTTTACCAACACCCCATCGGCAGAGAAGCCCAAAGTCCACTCACTTGAGTTCAGGGAGTGGGGACTTACGTGACAAATCCTCAATGGAGGACATACCTCCCAGAGTCCAATGTACTGGAGAAATGGCGTCCAAAGGGGCTAGGACTTCCCGCCGGTGAACTTCTTCACCGAAAGAGAGATCACAATCCCCCCGCCGCCAAAGTTACTCACCGAAAAGGAGGTGTTGTTATCCGTTGCCGGAGGCCTCCAAGCGGCGAGAAGAGTCGAAGGCCACCATCCTCATGGAAAAGATCCTAGAGAAGCTGGAAAAAGTAGAGAGGCAGATCGCCCGAAAACCAGTATGGTCAAGGTTATTTGAGACCTTCACCGGAGAATAGTCACCCTTCATCCGGACGGTAGTGGAGGCACCAATGCCAAGCGACTTTCGGGTCTCTCGCTTGGAAACCTAGCATGGTGCTACATGGTACTGATGATGCCACCCTCTGCAAATGCTTTGAGGTCACCCTCTTCAGCCCGGCAACTGCGTGGTACAAATCCCTCACCCTTGGGACTATAATGAGTTTCCAAGAACTGTCTATGGCGTTCACGCAGCAGTTCATCGGCAGTAGGCCGACTGTGAAAATGCCTATTCAGATGTTCGACATAGCACAGAGGAATGGAGAAACCATTCGCGACTATGTAGAAAGGTTTAACCGAGAAGCCTTGATCATGCTGGACTTCCGTCCCAAAATACACATCATCGCCATGAAACGGGGACTTCGGCGATACTCACAACTCTTTTACGAGTTCTCGAAGGACCCCTCGAACACCCTTGGCGAGTTCTACCGAAGGGCCGAACAGCATATGTATGCTAAAGAATTAAGGATGGGAGGGCCAAAGTCTGACCACATGCGCCCTGAAGGACAAAGCAGTCCACCTCGGTATCCAACCGAAGGTGGAGGGAGACCTCGGAAGTAGAAGGGGAAGAAGTGAATGGCGTTCACCCCCTTGAACAGTACAAGAACGAACATCCTAATGGCTATGGAAAGGCAAGGGAGCCAAATTCAGCGCCCGAAGGGCATGACCTTGGAAAACAAGAAAAATATGAAGAAATTTTGTCAATTCCATCAGGATCACAACTATGACACTAAGGATTGTTTCCAACTCAGGAAGTACATTGAGTCCCTAATCAAGCAGGGCCAACTCCGCAGGTACCTACGCATGCCCTCGCCTAGGGGAAGGAGGGAAGAGGAAAGAAAGGAAGATGAGGATTATGATTCCAACCGACGTCGGAACCGAAGTCCCAAAAAGAATCTTCCACCTCCGGCTAGGGTAATCCAGACGATCACCACTAGACTGCCTTCGGCAGAAAGAAAGAGGAGAGCCAGGGAGATCTCAATGATGGAATTCGGTAACCCATCGAACAAGCTAGTTCGGAAAGGTGGGTCCACCATAGTATTCCCTCATGATGACCCACTCCTAATCATGGCAAGGATAGGGAGTTAGGATGTCAAAAGAGTACTCCTCGATGATGGTTCTAACGCCGACGTCTTATTCTCTCATCTGTTGCCGAATTTGGGTATCTCAAAAGGCGATCTAAAGCCTGTCATCTCCCCTACCTTCGGGGTTGGTCCGTCCGAACTCCCTGTCCTCAGATGGATTGACCTACCTCTAATGCTAAGAGGAACTTCAGCACAATACAAGGGTGAGCTCTTTGCTCCCACAATGACAAGGTTCATCATCATAGATGTCCCTTCGTCATACAATGCCATCCTTAGGAGGCATACGCAAGGGAATCTCCACATCCGCCCAAATGTGAAGTACTTTGATGCCAGTCAGCATCTTCGTGGAGTGACATTGAGACTTGTAGAGGGACTTCTTGAGAGGGAGACCGCCCGAAGGCCAGATTGCCCAGGGGAGCATGCCTGAAAAGCTCAGAAGAGGGGGTCAGAAGGTCCCCGGGGTGTGTTTCTGGGGAGGAGCCTCCGACGCCCAAGTCAGTGTCCTGACAGAGAATAAGGGAGGAGCACTGAAAAGTAGAAAGGCCTTGCCTGTTTGTGTTTTCTCAAGGAAATGAGTCTGCTTAAGGATCCATCCTTTGCCCAGGTTTATTTCCTGGTATATATAGGAGTATTCAGCCCGTTCAGATCATGACACGTGTTCGGTCAGATCTTTCCTGAATTTCTGGGCGTAGGGGACAAGTAGTCGGTGGCAGGTTTCTTGAGCCTTGAACCGAGACAGGTCATGATGGGACCTGGATGGCGTTTGTGTGTCAGACCGCCGTTTGGGGCGGCCTGTAACGTCTGTGGGCGACATGTCAGAGGCTCCTTAAATGCTCATGTCGTACTCCCGAAGTCCCTGGACGAGGTCGTCCTCTGGTGCGAACGATGCCCCTTCGGGAAATATGCCCGTAGTTCGAGGGGTTCCCTGATTCAGGGTTCCGCCTTTGGGGAGATCCTCTTCGGTTTGCAATAGCTGATTAGTACCTCGGGGGGGCTAATAATATCCTCGCGTTCCCTGACGCTCCGAGTTCGGGTCAGATAGAGCCGATCGCCCTTCCGCTATCATACTTGATTGTCACCTTCGCAACGAAGGACGGAGATGTTGAGATCTTCATCGACCAAGGGGAAGTGAGAAAGGTCTTTGTGAAAGCAAGATAGGGCCTAGCAAAGATCCACACACAGACTTGAGGAGCAAAGGTCATGCACACAGAGGAGGTAAAGGGAGAAGAAACAGACTTTCGAAATGTAAACGACGCTTGCCCCAAAGATTCATATCCTTTGCCGCCAATAGACCAGTTGGTAGATTCAACCGCTGAGTATGGCCTCCTTAGTTTCCTCGATGCCTTCAGCAAGAATCATCAAATCAGGATGGAGCCCGAAGATGAGGAAAAAACCACCTTCATCACCAAAGTTGGTACATACTGCTATATTAGAATGCCCTTCGGGCTTAAGAATGCAGGGGCCATGTACCAAAGGTTGATGAATAGGGTCTTCGACTCCCAAATCGGGAGAAACATGGAAGTCTACGTCGATGATATGATAGTTAAGAGCAAACTGTCTAGTACTCATATCATAGACTTAGAAGAAACATTCCACCAACTGAGGACATTCAGAATTCGTCTCAACCCCAAAAAATGCGTGTTCGGGGTGAATGCGGGTAAGTTCCTCGGATTCATGGTGTCAGAGAGGGGTATTGACGCTAATCCGGAAAAGGTCAAGGCCTTGCTGGGATTCCGAACTCCCACGACGGCTAAGGATGTGCAAAGACTCACTGGGAGAATCACGTCCCTCAGCAGATTCATCTCTAGATATGGGGATCGCTGTTGACCGTTCTTCAAAGTCCTCACTAAGGCAGCAAAAAATGATGGCGACCTCGGAACCGAGGTGCGCCCTTGGAACGAAGACTACCAAAAGGCCTAGGAAGAGCTAAAAGTCTACCTAACTCGTCTACTGACACTTCGGCAGCCACGGGAAGGAGAACCCCTCATACTCTACCTCGTCGTCACCGAAAAGGCAGTAAGTTTGGTCCTTGTAAAGGAAGAGGGGGCAAAGCAATGGCCAGTATATTATGTGAGCAAGTCTCTGCATGGTGCCGAAGTCAGGTACCCCTTGCTACAAATGGCTATTTATGCCCTGGTACTTGTAAGCAGAAGACTACGACCTTATTTCCAAGAGCACCCCATTATCGTCCGAAGTAACCAGCCTCTTCAGGATATCATGAAGTGAGTATGATATCACCTATGAGCCAAGGAAGGCAATAAAAGCACAAGCATTGGCAGATTTCATTGCCGAGGTTCCCATGGCCGAAGATAGTCCGCCTAACCTCAGAATGGATGAACCTAAGTGGACTCTGTTTGTTGACGGGGCCTCTGGTTCCAAACATCAAAGAGCCGGAGTAATTTTCCGTGCCCCCGAAGGAATGGAAGCCATGATAGCCATCAAATTCGGGTTTAATGTCACCAACAATATGGCAGAATATGAAGCCCTTATAGCAGGTTTGCGCCTTGCCAGAAGAGTTGGTGTGAGAAACCTAAAGGCCCACAGCGATTCTCAGCTAGCGGTCCAACAGATGGCAGGGGACTATGGCGTGAAGGACCCAACCTTGGCAAAGTATCACGACCTCGTATCAAAGCTCATCCAGGAGTTCGACGTGGTACATATTGAGAACGTGCCTCGTCAGGGCAACACTGAAGCAGACACTTTGGCCAAGTTAAAAAAGCCCACCGAAGTGGTAAGCCAACTGAGCATAGCAACTTCGGAAATAAGATGGAAGGATCCTATAAAAAAGTACCTCACGACTTCAGAACTTCCCGAAAACCCTCTTGAGGCAGCAAAAGTGCGAAGATGTTCTGGACGATATTTCCTAATCAGGGAGGAGTTATACCGACAAGGGTACATGAGTCCACTACAAAGGTGTGTCAGTGAAGAGGACGTAGAAACAGTCCTCAGAGAAGTCTATAAGGGGACCTGTGGTTCCCACATAGGAACTGACGCTCTGGCAGGAGTGCTACTCCGCCAGGGATACTTTTGGCCTACCTTGAGGAAGGACGCAAGGCAATTTGTCCAGAAATGTGACAATTGCCAAAGACATGCTAACATCCAGAGGTTACCCTCGGAAATGGTAACCATGGCTAACTATCCTTGCCCCTTCGCAGTATGGGGTATTGGCCTCATTGAGCCTCTTCCAACCGCACCCGGAGGAGTGAAGTTCTACGTAGTTGCAGTAGATTACTTCACTAAATGGATTGAGGCAGAGCCTCTGGCAACCATTTCGGTGAAGGACATATAGAAATTCATCTGGAAGAACATCGTATGTAGATTCGGCACACCGAGGGTGATAGTGGCTGATAACGATTCTCAGTTTATTGACAAGGGGTTCCAAGAATTCACTACCGACCTCGGGATAAAAATGCACTTTGCCCTGGTAGCTCATCCTCAGAGCAACAGACAAGTAGAGGTATCCAACAGAACCATAAAAGATGGTTTGAAAAAGATATTGAAGGAAGCAAAAGGAAAATGGCCGGGAGAACTTCCTATTGTGCTATGGAGCGCTATCGGACAACACTCCGAAGGGCCACAGGTGAGATGCCTTTCTCACTCATATTCGGCACGGAGGGCATCATTCCTATTGAAGTAGTTCAGCCATCAATAAGGGTACAAGTGTTCGATGAAGAGGGGAACGACCTCGGGTTGAGAACTAAGCTGGACCTATTTGACGAACACAGAGAAGTGGCTGAGCTTAGAAGAAAAGCTTTTCAGCAAAGGGTAGCCATAACTGCGAACTCACATGTCAGGTGAAAGGGAATCAGGAAGGGGGACCTTGTCCTCCGAAAGGCTGAGGTTGAGCCCGAAGACCATCTCATGGAGTACTTCGGGTAAACTGGGAAGGGCCTTATTTGGTCCTAGATGAAGTTTGGCCAGGAGTATACAAGTTCGGCGATACCGAAGGTGGAGAACTGAGAAAGACATGGCATTCGGATGCTTTGAAAAAATTCTACACATAGAAATTCTTTCTAAGGAAAATAGTCCGAGCCAAGGAATCTAACCGAACAAGGTGCAAGTTGGTGCCCGGCGGCAGTTTCGTCATGTGACATGGTAGGAGCGAGGGGGACTTCCGTTGGAGGAGAGCGCCTGAGGAGGAGATTTCCCAGGGGAGGGTACCTGAAATGTTTGGGAGACAGAGGTTAGGAGGTCCCCAGAGTGTGTTTCCGGGGAGGAGCGTTCGACATCCAAGTCAGTACTTAGGAGATATGGAGGTGATAGAGAGTGGAGAAGTATGGTCTCTAGTGCCCAACCCCTTTACCTGGGGTGTTTACCGAGTATTTATAGAGGAGCGAACAGTAGTAGTTCTCCTCATGTGGCCGTCCCAGATCGTGACACATGTTCGGTGGGATGCGATCCACATCTTTGGGGAACGAGGGGACACCCAGCCGATCATAGGCTGCCTGGCTAGAAGCCTAGGCAACCTGAGTGTGGCGTACTAGGGTGTTTCTGCAAGCGACGTGTCAGAACGTGTCTGGGGGTGGTGTGTCGGGGATGTGTCAGAGGCTCCTTAATTGTTCCTGTCATACTTTCCGAGGTTACTCTAGTATCGCAGGAGTATGTTTCCTAAGGGTGGTCTTTCTCAGGGATACCCCCACTTCTGAGGATGGTTTAATCGTCCCCCCGAGGTTGGCCCTGTCATTTCCTGGGATGGAGGATTGCCGAGGTCGGATTAGGGAGGTTGTACATCCTTCTTTCCGCGGCAGGTAGTTTCTCTGCCGAGGTTGGTACTTTGTCTGAGTCTGGGGGTCCAGAAGGTGATGGGCACTTCGGCTATCACATGCCCCCTCCTGGGAAGTTGAAGCGGAATTGTACCAGGCACTTAGTTGGGTGAACAACACTTGTCCAAGCTCATCTTATGCATCTATGCCTCTAAGTCCCTAATCCTATTAGGATGACTTAGTTAAGTCGAACCCAAAGTTAGCAGTTTGGATATCACTATTATCCCATCGCGCCTTACCAAAATGAACATAGGTGCTTTGCTTTGGCAAACCCACCTAATGTTGATCAAAGTCTTGACGAGTGCCAACATTTGGAAGGCATCACATTTAACGACTTAATATTTGTTTGAGGGATTTTTTCTTTTGATCTCAGCAATTTGTTATCTCTGGTTTTTTTATACATGCATCACATACAAATATAAAACATGCATCTCATGCTTACAAGAAATAAATGTGACATGGTTATAGCCCAAATTATGCGATATTCTCAAGCCAATGAGAATATCATAAAAGCCTAAGAAAAGAAAAAAGTCTTCACAAGCTCCTTCTCTTCCTTTCTTGGCTGCCCTTTTGTTGTCACCTCCTTGGACATACCTCCTTGCATGATCCTTGGACATACCACCTTGGATGAGCCCATAATGCACCATTACATCAATAATAGAAACCTCGAGTTACATTCGAGGGGAGTAAGGTGAGAAGAGAATGTACAATGAGAGTGATAAGAAAAGGCACGACTCGCAGGCCGTATTTACAAGTACAACCAATCAAGGGCTATAACCATGCACCATGCTTTAAACACCAATCAGCATATCATGTCAAATCTCATTCAACAAAGATGCATGCCAATTTTTGCGCATTGATTAACCAGTTTTTATTTATGTGGCGCTTCGCATACGGGGATCCCGCTGGCCGGTCAGCGGGTGGTGGTTCCGCTGGCCGATTAGTGGACGGGGTCAAGGGGAGCCGCCCTTGTGGGGGGCGTGGGGGGCAGCGCCCCCCGGCGCAAAAAATTGTCTTACAATTTCTTAGGCCAAAATCTTCTATTTCGACCAAGTAGGCACCCGAGACTCCTCCATTTGAGCCACCAAAAATACCTTACTTTCGGTGCCCGAACAGGCCGAATCCGAACAAACCTAGGGTTTTTGCAACTATTGCAAGAATCCTAATCCATATAGGTATCTCATACCTATCAATTTCGGGTTAATCTCATTAACGAATTTGTGTCGTTTCTTCATATATCTCATATGTTCATTATGAATTCCGGTTTCATGCATCATGAATCAATCTAATTAATCATGGCCGAGAAGCAACCGAACACTTAGCATCATGCGATTCAACACTCAATCCCTATTTAGGGTTTAACCAGTAGCTCTGATACCACTGTTGGGTTTCGGGAACCAAACAGTGCAGCGGAATTTAATCGAAACCCTCTAGGATCCAAGTGAAACGGGGTAAACCGGGTGTTCTAAAATTTTCATACCTAATTTTCGGTTGAGATCTCTCACTCAACTGTAGAGTCGAATCACAAAACCTAAACAGTTGATGTGTTCAAGCTCTCTATGGTATCCACATGAGCCTCTCGGGATCACCACGCTTCCACCATGTCGCGGTAGATGCGTTTCTCTTACGCTCGCCGTGCTAGCTTGCGTCCTCCAAGGAGTTGCAAAAGAAGAGTGCGGCTGTCCTTTTGGGAGGCTAGGGCAAGGAGACCTGCGAATTTCTCACTAAAAGTTGTATTTTTAGTGAGACTCAACTTCCAGGCCTAATGGGTTTCAAAGCCCTAATCCAATTAGGATTTAATTTCGGGCTTAATAATGGCTCAACTCTTAGGCCCATTATTAATACAAAATTAAAGTGAAACCATAACACAAATAATTACCCATGCACTCTAATGATCCAAATAGCTCTATGTGTGCGACCCAATAGGCTTTTATCACGTTGGCAATGATCATAAATCACATTTATGATCATAAGCAATGAGCGGTGTCTAGCAACACATCATTGCTACCCAAGTGACAAGATTGTCAATGATTCGACTAAACCTTTATGATCATCACCGATAGTTGCCATTGTCCCTTTGTCCAAGATATCAAGACTAAGCATGAGACATGGAATGTGCCACTGTCGTATAGCCCAATCTTTGGTTTCTTGATTACCGAGTAGACTAACTTAAACTGATGACATTGGTATCGTATATCAACTCATCCGAGCATGGCCATGCATTTTCTAAGTCTCACTCTATCAAGGGGCCCGAAGATATCACTCCCGTTATATATGAGGGAAAAATCCCATCTTGATCATACAAATCCCTCCGAATGATATGTGACATACCCAATGACCTCCTTCAAGTCCACTCAGTTACGAACAACAAAGGAAAGTATCAAAGTATGTGACTCACATGTAGGGAACCTTGATGATCTTAGGTCGAAGGACTACATATACCATGATCACTATGAGAATCACTTATGACACTCATATAACGATCCATGTAGTGTTCTCATGGTGGGTCGATCCAGTACACAAGTTCTCCAACTTGTACCCATATGTAGACAACATATCTCATATTAGTCTCCACATATGCTAGTCGTTATGTATTATTGCAACCCGCTCTACAATAATACTAGACTAGGGACGTTTAAGAATATCATTATTCTAGGGTTACAATTATGTTTGTTAAGTTACGTAGAAACAAAACAACAAACATAATTGCTGGATTAATGCCTTAATAAAATATCATGACTCAATGTGCAAAAATACAATCATATCATGATTGGCCTTTTGGGCACAACATTAACACGCACTCCGTTGGAAGGAGGCCTTAGTCTCTTTTGGGGCTCCCCTCCAGGTAGGCCGTACCTCAACGGGTTCATTTTCTGTTGAGGAGGCATCAAGGGAGTCCCCGCTTCCTGAACTTCAGTGGGTGGACCTCGAACTACTTTCCCGACGAGCAGCCGGGGCCGAGGCCCTTCGGACCAGAGGAGGTTGGGGCAACTTCTCATCAAGCTGTTGAGTCATTTCGGCGACGATGGAGCATTGGAAGTCTCGTAGGAAGCCCACGTCACCCTTACAGGGCTGTCATCCTCCAGCACAGAAGTCTCTGCCACAGGCGGAGTGGTCGCTGGCTGAGCCTCGGGCGTAGGGGGGATCTTGGAATCCCTTTGTCCTTTGAGCGCCGAGTCTCTACGATGGCGACATGGGAAAGAGTTCCCACAGACGACGCCAAATGGTGCCTGGTGGTAGTTTCTTCATGTCACATAGTAGGAGCGAGGGGGACTTCCGATGGAGGAGAGCGCCTGAGGAGGAGATTTCCCAGGGGTGGGTACCTGAAATGTTTGGAAGACAGAGGTTAGGAGGTCCCCGGAGTGTGTTTCCGAGGAGGAGCCTCCGACGCCCAAGTCAGTACTTAGGAGATATGGAGGTGATAGAGAGTGGAGAAGTATGGTCTCTAGTGCCCAACCCCTTTACCTGGGGTGTTTACCGAGTATTTATAGAGGAGCGAACAATAGTAGTTCTCCTCATGTTTCCATCCCAGATCTTGACACGTGTTCGGTGGGATGCGATCCACGTCTTCGAGGAACGAGGGGACACCCAGCCGATCATAGGCTGCCTGGCTAGGAGCCTAGGCAACCCGAGAGTGGCGTACTAGGGTGTTTCTGCAAGCGGCGTGTTAGAACGTGTCTGGGGGCGGCGTGTCGGGGATGTGTCAGAGGCTCCTTAATTGCTCCTGTCATACTTTCCGAGGTTACTCTAGTATCACAGGAGTATGTTTCCCGAGGGTGGTCTTTCTCAGGGATACCCCCACTTCCGAGGATGGTTTAATCGTCCCCCCGAGGTTGGCACTGTCGTTTCCTGGAACGGAGGATTGCCGAGGTCGAATTAGGGAGGTTGTACATCATTCTTTCGGTGGCAGGTAGTTTCTCTACCGAGGTCGGTACTTTGTCCGAGTCTGGGGGTCCAGAAGGTGATGGGCACTTCGGCTATCACAAGTATCTACTCATGAAAGTGACACATTTTCTCCGAAGGTGCGTCAACTGAACATGGCTGATAAAAACAGGCAAAGCTTTGCCAAAAGATATTCGCCGAAACTGGTGCTATGCCGAAGATGGTTGATAATGAGTGCGAAAGATATCTTCTCGAGGGCCCTAGACCAAAAATGGTCAAACTAACCCTTGGAACCGAAGATTATTTAAGGAGAAACTTGTCTTGAGACTTAGCCAAATTTTGGAGGAAGGAAGGAATTTTATTACAAGAAGGAGCATTACAAGAAGAAGATTACAAAGAAAAAGAAAAAGTGAAGTCCTGGACGCCTAAGGGACCTTGTCATCTGGAGCTACTTCACCGCCAACCTTCTCTGTCACAACCTTTGGCACCGGAGGAAAAGCAAAAGGAAGGTTGAGGTGCTCTATCTTCGACCATGTCCAGCGAGGCCCTTTGGGGATGTCCAGACCCGCCAAGAAGAAGATGTCGAGGTCTAGGTATTTGGCCAGAACTTGGTGTCGAGCCAAACCAAAGCCGTCTTGGAACGCAACCTTGGTTGCTTGATCAGCTTTGTCCTTCACTACACCTAAGGCATCCAGCTCATCCCTCAGCTCGGCAACCTCCTTCTCCAGCTTCTTTGACTTCTTCTTATTCTTCTCTTTCTTCAGTGCGTCGACCTCGGCTTGAAGTTCAGCGTTGTCTGTGAGGGCCTTCGCGAGGAGTGCAGAGTACCCATCCTTCTCCTTTTGGTAGGCCTCGTTTGCCGAAGTTAGCTCAACGACCTTCGCACCGAGGTTAAACATCTTCTTGGAGAAATCTTTTAAGAGCTCTTCTTGACTCTTCAAGAACTCCTCCCGAAGTTTGGCCATCTCCTCCTTGCCTATCTTGTTTAGCTCGGTGTACTTAACGACCGAGCTGGCACAAAATACCTTGGCCTTCTCAAAGCGCTCTTCTGTCCGAGATCAGACCGAAGACTGCTGTTGACACCCAATTTCGTCCGACCCTTTTTTTTTTTTTTTTTTAAATAATAATTAAAAAAATTAAAAAAAAATTAATTAAAAATTAAAAATAATAATTATATAAAAATTATTATTAATTAATTATACAAAGAGAGAATTAAATTAAATAGTGGGGAAGGAGCATTTTGTTAAGTTAATATCTATGTGTGTATATCTAAAGAAATTAAAATTAAAAAAAAATTAATTAAAAAATTATTATTATTAACTAATTAATTATTATTAAAAAAAACATATTAATTAATTAGTTTAAAATATATTTTGTTTTATAAGGGTTTAGTTAAAAATAATATATGTGTGTATGTATGTATGTAGGAATTACAAAAGAAAACTCCATAAAAAAAAAAAAAACAACAAACAAACAAAATTGAAAAGTTTGGGGTAAAAATGACAAAATTAAGAAGTTTTGGGAAAATTTGACAAAATAAGAAAGTTTCAGGAGCATTTGGTAGTTTGTCACATGAATTTTGGGCCAGACCGATGGTTCTGGCCCAAATTGATAGAAAAAGACAAATTTATCTTAATCAGAAGTTTCAGGAACATCCCCAAAGTCAAAAGAGACGGAAAGGACTGAAACTGTTATTTTACCAAATTAAGAGATAAGTTTGATTTTAATTATTTTTTAATTATGAATAGTCCAGCACTCCTTCCCCTATAAAATAGGGGTCCAATTCGGTAAAGAAGGAAGAGAACGAAAAAAATCAAGTTTAGAGCTCCGTTTTTAAAAAAAAGGCAAAACTGTAGCTTAGTCCCTGGCTCTCTTCCCTTCTCTAAAAAAAATCCTAAGTTTCACTCAGTTACCTTTTTTTCTTTCTCTCTCTCTTCCGTTATCCTCGCCATCCCCCTTCCTCCATTTCCGGCCTCCTTTCCCTGCCTCGACCGGCACCTTTCCTCCCTCTCTCTCTCTCTTCGTCCCGTCGCTCCTCCGCCGTCACCATAGCCCCTATCCGCCGCCGTTTTTTCCGCTGTAACGCTGCCCCCCCCCTCTTTTGCGCGAAATCCCGTGCGCGCCCTCTCGGCCTTCCCTCCTTCGTCACCATCCTCCGACGCCGTCACACCTCCCCTCTCTGCTCCTCTTCCTCTCCGCCTCGTCCTCCTCCCTAGCTCTCACCGTCGCCCTGCTCTGCCGCCCCCTGGAACGCCGCCCACGTCGCCGTCGCGTCCTATAACAGAGAAATCAAAAATTTTGTTTTCCTAGGTAAAATCCTGATTTTGTCCTCCATCTTTCGATATTTATTCTCTTTGGTCACTAACCTTTCTTTTATCCTTGCAGAAAACTAATTACTAACAACTAACTTTTATTATTATTATTATTATAAGTCACTAACCTTTTAATTTTTGCACAACTAACTTTACTAACAACTAACTTTTATTATTATTATTGTTATTATTATTATTATTATTATAAGTCACTAACCTTTAATTTTTGCACAACTAACTTTACTAACAACTAACTTTTATTATTATTATTATTATTATTATTATTATTATTATTATTATTATTCATGGAAGGTTATACCTCCTATTTATTTACTTTTTTTAAGTTGATGGCCAAAAAGCCCCACTTTATTTATTTATTATCTTTTAATGTTCCTTTATTTACTTCATGTGCTTTATCTTTATTTATCTACATGTGTTATTTAATTTATGCACATTTTTTTTAATGGATGACCAAACCAAAAAAAAAGAGAAAAAAAAAACCTCCACTTTATTTACTATTTATTGACCTTTAATTTTCCTTTATTTACTTTATGTGCTTTTTATTTGTTTATTTATTTATTTATTTGCATATGTTATTTAATTTCTGCAATTTTTAAGTAGATGGTCAAAAAGCCCCACTTTATTCTCCTTTAATTTTCCTTTACTTAATTTATGCAAATTTTAATTATGTAGATGATTAAAAATTATTTCATTTATTTCACCTTTAGCCATAAAAATAAATAAAAATAAATAAAAAATAAAATAATAACAAAATAAAAGAAGAAGTTTTTTTTATGTGAATAATTAACTTTATTACTTTTAGTGCTAATCAAGAATCCATTTTTATAACAAAGCCCCCATCCTTTATTATTTTGGAATAAATATATTTAAAAAAAACAGTAAAAACTTAACCTTTTATTCCTTTTATTAAAAATAAAAACTAAAAAAATTCATAACCAGACAATAAAATAAAAATCAATTTTTAAGTATGTCTTTTTTTAAACAAAATCTTTCATCAAAAAAAAAAAGAAAAGAATAAAACAGAAAAGAACAAAAATAAGAAGAAAAAAAAGAACAAAAATAAAATAAAATCTATGAATATCAAGATTATTTTTAGAAAATTATATAACTCTTTAGTTTCTTTATTAAATAAAGAATCTTGATATTAGATAATTTAAAAAATTACTTTTTTAGTTCCTTTATAAATTAAGTAATTACTTAAAAAAAATAATAAAGATCTTTCATTGAATAAGAAAATAAAGAGAGAAAGAGAAGAAAGAAGTAAAAATAAAGAAAAGAAAGAAAAGAAATAAATTTTTTTTAAACATTAAGATCATTAAAAAAAAATCTAAAATTTCATAAAAATTATGACAAAATTAATAATTAAATAAAAAAAATAATAAGAATTAAAAATCTAAATAATTAACAATAAGTTTTAAATTAAAATCCATGTCCGGGTAGTCCGATAGGATTCATGGCTTGGAGAAATATACAAACTTTTAATTGAATAAAAATTAAATACAAAGATGAAAATCCATATTCAGATAATTCGGTTGAATTTATAATATGGATTAAAATAAAATTTCATCAAATTCCATGACCGGGTGATCCGATAGGATTCATGGCTTGGAGAAGAAAAAATAAATTTTTTAAATGAAATAAAATTAAATATCAGGATAAAAATTCATATTCTGATAATTCGGCAGAATTCATGATATGGATTGTTAACTAATTAAAATATTTAATTAAAATTTCATCAAATTCCGTGTCCAGGTGACTCAGCAAAGTCCATGGTTCAGAAATATCGAATTTGTAAAAATTATACAAATTAATTACCAAAATTTTTGAAGTTCATATTAATTAAAAAATCCACATCCGACTAATTCAGTTAAAGTTTCTGTTTGAAAATTAACTGAAATCATTTAAAAGCAAGCAAAACAAAATTAAAATTAACTAAGGTACCAATTTTTGGGCGCTATAACAAAGTTGTTTTAGCGTAACCGTACTCCCGATCCCCGAACTCTCGCAGACCATATTTTTAAGGTATCCAATCGACCTAAGCGAAAACCGATTGGTAGCGACTCCAGAAAACCCGACGTTGCCACAGCTTGGCGACTCCACTGGGGAGTCGATGTCAGTGAGTCGAGCCTAAAAGTTGATTTGTTTTGATTTACTTTGCTTATTATTATGTGGATTTATATGTTATATTTACTTAGATAAACATGCATAATGCATTCACAATATGAAGCTCTATACCCGAGCTTCCTCAAATCAAACACGATTCTTTCTAAGCGGAATTGGTGTTGTTGTCCTTGTGAGGCCATGGTCTCCAAGCCTTCACCGGTTTCAAAGTAGCAAAGTAGTGTATTGCCTTCTGAGACGGTTAGTCTCTGCATGGGCCCACGAAAAGCTACGACTCGAATTAATCCATTCCTTACATAAACCCTAGAGGGTAAGGAATTGGGCCGTCACTATAATTTAGTGACGGGATTCGGGAACTATCCCTCGCCTTTTTGATAAACCACCTTCTACATATAGAATTCCTTACTCTACCGTAGAACCAGCCATTAAGAAACTCTTATATTTCGGTTCCAATTTCCATAGGCTTTGTTTTATCTATATGTTTGTATGATTCTATGTATTACCTTTTTACTAACTCTGTTTTTCCTTATTTTTCCGGCATATACATTTCATCATTAAAGATAAATATTTGGTGAAAGAATTACTATCATGGATGTTCTCGATTACCTTCCCACGGCTGTTAGTGGATCATGGAATGACACGGTAATAGAAACTCAGCCCGAAGCTATGGAATACTCCAAAATGGCCCAAAAGCTTCACGGAGATTCTCTGACGTCCCACTCTCACGTACAGCTCAAGGACCAGTTATCGGTCCGGATAAATCAGAACGACATCACTGAATTATTACAAGTCTGGAATAGTTGGAGCTCTACAGATCGGGAAGCTTTCACAGCAAAGTATGGTCACATCGCTCGCCTACTAAAAGTTACCGTCGATGCATCACTTGTCCGGGCTCTAATACAATTTTGGGATCCATTTTATCGATGCTTTTCTTTCGACAAGATGGATCTGGTTCCAACCATAGAAGAATACAGTAACCTCTTGGGTTGGTCCTCCGACTATCCAATCGAGACATATCAACATGACAGAAGAACGGAGCCTCATCGAGCCCTGGCAAAATTACTGGATATGCCAGCTTCCAGTCTTCAAGCCAAGTTTGCAACAAAAGGATGTCGGAAATTTATCAGTTGGATCGATTTAAAACAATTAAGCCACGCTTTCCCTCAGAAGAATCAACGACGCAAGCTTTTCGCCTTGGCAATATATGGCCTGGTAGTCTTCCCAAGAATTATCGGATTCATTGAAGGAGTTGTCATCACACTATTTGAGCAAGTCTGCAACGCTCAAGTGAATCCGACCTCAGTAATATTATGTGAAACCATCAGGGCATTAAACTTCTGTCGCCAAAGAGGGGGCAAATTCATGGGATGTTCACACCTTCTCAACATTTGGATCAAAAGCCACATTCCTTGTGATAAGCAACATTTCAGAAATCGCTTTTCAAAGGACTTCATCCCAATCGAAGCCTTTTTGAAAAGTGAAACCACTCATCACGACAGCAATGAAGCATGGGTTGACTATTTCAAGAACATCACTGAATTCCAAATTGAATGGAGAGCCCCCTGGTCCACCTCCACCCACATAGTCTACCGTTGCGGCAATTGCCCATGGGTTCCTCTCTTAGGTATATGGGGAGGAACAAGTTATGCCCCAGCTTAAGTACGACAACAATTTGGGTCCATGCAGTTTATACCCATGACGCATAACCTGAGTAACTTGGAATTTTCACATGAAGATCCAAATTCAAATAAGCTCGCAATGGGTATTTCAATTGCATGGAAAAGACTCTTCATATTGAAGTCGGGCCCTATTATTTCTCCCACTGCTTATTATGAATGGAGAAATAACCGGAAAGAAGGAATAGTTCTACCCGATGCGGTTATCAGAAAATTGGCGAAAAGAGAATTGGAGAAAGAACTAGAAGAAGAAAAGGAGAAGAACAAGAGGATGCTCCTCGACATACAACAGCTCGGTCACAAAACACAACTCCTCGAAGAGAAGATCGAATGCCAAAAACAAGTCATCTCCCAATTAGTTGATGAAACTAATCAAAAAGAGATGAGAGCAAGATATTGGGAAGATCAATACAGATTTTCTCAAGATCAACTACAACTATTTTTGGCAGAAGTCAGAAAAGTTACAGAGCAAGCCCAACAAATGGGCGAAGAAGCCAAGGAGTTAGAAGAACTGAGCTGTCCTACTCCATCAGTAACTGTTCAAAAAATGATGGAGTTTATTGCAAAGGCCAGAAAGCAGTATTGTACTTTGGGTCGTTTCTTTTAAGAAACAAACCTTTGGTGAATGTAATTGAGAAGTTCCACTATGGTTCTTCTTTCACCAAGTACTTACAATATTCATGCATGCATCCATTGCATCAATCACATACATGTAGAGTCTAATAAAATAAATCTTACTTTAAAAAGGTAAAATTGGAACTCAACACCGATATTCAACTCGTCTCCAAACAAGATTAATGGCAGAACAAGCCGAAGGACGTCTCATAGAAATGGACTCCAAGATAGAAAGTATGGCAGAACAAATGAGACAATTGATGGAGCTAATCAAGGGGAAAGCAACTCAAGTTCCCATCAAAGAAGCACAAGATCCTACTTATCCTCCGGGATTCACCCCACAACGGATCTCAGTTCAAGAAAATCTGTTTCCAGAACCAGGTTCGTCCACTAGCATTCACCTGAAACAAGACACTATACATGAAGAGAAGAAGCAATTACCAAAGGAAGAAGGAGAATCTCAAAAGTTTGAAACAATAGAGAAGAGACTTCGGGCCATTGAAGGAGGCACTATATTCGGATCTCTCTCAGTGAATGACCTCTGTTTAGTGCCAGATGTCGTAATCCCTTCAGACTTTAAGGTGCCAGACTTTGTAAAATATGATGGAACGAGTGATCCCATCACTCACATCACGTTGTTTCTAAGAAGACTACAACCACTCACAAAAGACGAGTGATGGCAGAGGGTTAGGCCTCCGCCGACCACTAGGGCGGACCATGGTGGTAGTATTGTCCCTTTGAACGGCGCATTAACGGGCGGCGCGGAGCCTTGAACCCGAGACCGCAGGGATTTACACCCCCTCAGGGGGGGTCACGTCTAACCACTAGGAGCCTGGGGCCTCATCGTTGTGAGTCATGATGACTGTTGAGGAGACTTCTAGGAGGAAGAACGCCTGGAAGGTGGATCGCCCCAAGGAGAGTACCTGAAAAGCTGGTAAATAGGGTTAGGAGGCCCCCGGAGTGTTTTTCCTGGGGGGTAGCCTCCGACGCCCAAGTCAGTGGTGGCCGGAAAAAGGAGAAAGTCACTAGCTCAAAGAGAAAGGCAGAAAAGTCTCGCCTGGTATTTTCTCAGAGTGTGGGAGCTGTATCTCCGGCCAACCAACCTCCTGTCAAGTAATTATTTCCTGTATATATAGGAAAACCTAGCCCGTTCAGATCATGACATGTGTGCGGTCAGATGCTCCTGAACTTCTGGGCGTAGGGGACAGATAGTTGGTAACCAGATGGCCTCGAGCCTTGTGCTGAGACGGGCCATGATGTGATTCTGATGGCGTCTGCGCGTCAGGGCGACTTTTTACGTCTGTGGTGGGACGTGTCAGAGGCTTCCTTAAATGCTCCCTTAAATGCTCCTGCCGTACTCCCGAGGTCCCTGGGCAAGGTCGTCCTCTAGTTCGGACAGAGCCTCTTCGGGAAGCTTACCCTCAGTTCGGGGGTTCTCAGTTCCAGGGGGTTCCGCCTTCGGGGATATCATGTTCGGGCAGCAATGTCTAGTGCCACTTTTCCGAAGGCGCGCTGTTCACAACCTTGGGGGGCGAATAGAGTCCTCAAGTTTTACTGGCGTGCCGAGGCTCGGAGCTCTCCGGCTATCTCCCGAGGTGCATGATTCCACCTCTTCCCGGGAGGCGCCAGTTCTTCTGGCCATTGTTGTGGCAGGGTGTTCGGCCAGATTGAGGCGATAGCCTTTGGCTATCACATGCCCCCCTCTGGAAAGCCGAAGTGAAGACTTCGGTTTGCATCTCTTTCTGAGGTTGTTGTTGGGAGTCTTGTTGGGAAGCATAACCTGTTCCGAGGTCGCACCTTTTGCCCGAGGGTCTGGGCTGTTCGGCCTTGGCCTATTCTTTGGTGTCTCCGAGGCAAAGCATGTACGGAAGATACACCTCTTGCCCAAAAGTCATGGGCTGTTCAGCCATAGCCTGTCTCTTGGTGTCCTCGAGGTGGCCTGCTTTTTATTTCTGCAGGTCTGATGGCCAAGCGTGTCAGACTGAGCGGCGCGTGTCCACTTTTCAGGGATGTCAAACGACGTGTCCCAATCAGGAGGTGTGTCCCGGTTTTCCAGGGACGTTTGGGAAGGCGTGTCCCCTATTTCTGCGCAGCGGTTGACACGCGGCTTCTTGCCATTGGAAGAGAGACGCGTCATTTACAGAGGGCGCGCCTTTTCGGGTGCAGTGGGCAGTTACGGCGATGGTTCGCCTCCAATGGGTACTTATGATCTCCTTTCGGCTACCCACCTTTGGCCCATAAATAGCCCATTCAATCATAAGTCCCACTTACTGTTTTTCTGCTCTCTTTCTGCTTTGCCCTCTGTTCTTGCGTTTTATCTTGCTTTCTGTGGCGGAGCTTCTTTAATCAGAGCTTTTCCTACCAACTTTCATGACGGCGTCCTCAGGCAAATCTTTTGGTGGGTTTTGATTTCCAGAGTACTCTGATTCCTCTGTTTTTCTGAGTTTTTCTGGAAAACTGTTGTTTTTTTCCAAACTCGTCTTCTGAGTTTTTTCTGGAAACTATTTTCTTTTCCATCTCAAACTCTTTTTCATGTCTACGATGCCTGTTCCCGAGAGCTGGAAACCTCTTCTGGCCCATCCTTGCTGTACCACCCCCGAAAAACTAGAGAGGTGGAAGAAAAAATTCTTTCTTCCCTCTTACGCTGTGACCAGGCTGCCTCATTCTAGCCATTTTGCTTTTTCAAACCGCGGCGACGAGGTTACCATCTTCCGAGCCCAACTGAAGGCCGGACTTCGGTATCCTCCCCCGAAGGTGGTTTGCGAGTTCTGCCAATTCCATGGCATTGCTGTGAACCAGCTTCCCCCGAACGCGTACTGCTATTTTAACGCCTACCTCTGCATGTGTGGCGTGTTTGGGATAGAGCCCCACTTCATCATTTTCATGCAGTACTACAAGCTCTACGTGGTCCCGAAGGGTGGCTTCTATTTCCTGCTGCCTCGGGGATCCGGGAGCAAAAAATTCACCTTCACCTTCGACACGAAGGATAGCTGGCGAGGGTGGCAGCCTAAGTTCTTTTTCCTGAAGGTCGATAAGAACTGGTCTGGTGTCCCGACCAGATGGGCTCAGGGAGTGCTGAACGCAGACGTCGTTGATCCGAGGATGCTGCTGACCCCACCGTTGGCTTCCGTGTTCGCGGATTTCGACGCCCGCATTCGGGCAGTCGCTGACTGGGCTCCCGAGGTCTCTCCTCGTGCTCTTTACCCCTTTCCTATCAACTGGAGGTTGATGACCGAAGAAGTCCTTCGGGAGCTGAAAGTGGTTAAGGAGCACGAGACTGACCTCAATATGCCCGCTCCCGCCATCGCCGAGAAGGACTCCTGGCTGGTCAAGCTCCTTAAGGGGGAGACTTCTTTCGAAACTTTTGCCGAAAGTGAGTAATCTTCCACCCCTTTATATTTTTTCCTCGGACTTACGCTGATATTTCTTCTCTTTTTCAGAGATGGGCGATGGGGCTGCCGCCTACTACAAGGCCCTCTTTTCGGCCAAGTGGAGAAGGGGGAGCAGACAAAGAAGGCGGCTTCCCGAAGAAGGAAGTCGACAGGGGCGGGGCCTTCGGCGAAGCGAGCTAGTAAGGCTGTCCAGCCTCCTCAGCCAGAGCTTTCGGAAGAAGAAGCTGGTGAAGAGGCTGGTCTTGTTGAAATTTCACCGGCCGAGCTCCCCGCTATTTCCGCCGAGGTGCCTCCTCCCGACCTCGAGGCCCCCAGAAACACTGTAGTGGTAGAAGTACCTATTGCCGAGGAGCGGTATCGGCAGAAGGGTAAGGGTCTTTCTACCGAGGGGCCCGAGGATCCCGAGGACACTGTCTCCGAGGTTCCTCCAGGTATGCCTTCAGGCGAAGTTCAGCTCCTTTGCTTTTCGCGAATTTTTCTTCTACTCCTAACTTCCTTCTCACTTTCAGAGGAGCCTCTTACTGCTGGCTGGAGGGCCATTCATGAGAGGAAACGGGCCCTTCGCGATGCCAAAATCCCTGAGGGGAAAATCCCCTTGGAGCCCTTTTGGACAATCACGGAGGATATGAATTTGTTCTCCGACGATTGTCCGAAAATGACAAAGGAGATTTGGAAAGGGATGACCACTGACGCCTCCTTCCGGGCCATTGCGGTGGCTCACCCGAGGGATAATACCCTCGCCGCAAAAGTCACCGAGCATGCTGCTCAGGTATAGTCTTTACACTCTTTTTCCTCAATTTTCTAAGTGTTTAGACTTGTACTAACCTGGACTTTTGCCTTGCTGTAGCTGCTGGAGTACGCTGGTTACCTCCGAGTTCGGGTAGCCAGAGAGGCTGCCTCCAAGGATGCGACTTCGCGGGAACTCAGTGAAGCGAAGGCTTCGCTTGCGAAGGTGGTCGCCAGCAACCAGCAGCTGACAGCGGATTGTTCTCAGCAAATCGCCGCCGTTCGGGAGGAGTTCTCGAAGAAGAGAGAAGAACTTGAAAAGGACTCCTCCCGGAAGATTGCCGACCTCGGCGACCAAGTAAAGGGGCTGCTCGCCGCCAACGGAGATCTTGTCAAGGACAAGGCTGTTTCTGACAGTCTTGCGGCGAGGTTGACGGATGAGAACAATGCTCTCCGAGCCGAGGTCGAGGCTCTGAAGAAGGAGTCCGAAGGGACGCTGGGGATAAGCGAGCTGGAGGAGGAGATTGCTGAGCTGAGGGACGATCTCAACGACCTTGGCGTTCAAAAACATACTTCTGATCAAATGGCCAAGGTCGCCTTTCAGGACGGCTTCTGCCTTGCTCGGTACCAAGTCCTGCAAAGGTTCCCAGATTTGGACCTCTCTTTTCTGGAGGGCCTAAATATTCCTGAGGGACCTCGGCGGCAGTGGTCCAGGGTCGAGCATCTGAAGCTTCCTGCTCTTCGTCCGCCCGGCTCTCCCTAGTTTGCTTTAGGGCTCCTCTTATTTTTCTCCTTTGTGCTCCTTCTTTGGGCACTTCTTTTGTAAGGCAGCGTTTGCTCTAAATGAACAATCTTTTGGCTAAGTCCTTTCTTGCAAGTTTCTTCATTTCCACTGTCCCGAACACGTTTGCTCAAGAGACTTTCGGAAAACCTGCAACCAAAGAAACTTTTTACCTTCCTTTGTCCCGAGTGTGCTCGCTCAAGAGACTTTCTGGAAAGTTTGTAAAAATTTGGCTAAGTCTTTTCCAGGCTTTTTGTTCCCTTTTATCCCGAACATGTTCGCTCAAGGGACTTCGGAAAACCTTCAGCCAAATTTTTCTGTCTTCCTATTGTCCCGAGCATATTTGCTCAAGGGACTTAGGAAAATTTTCACGAGTTTGCTCATTTCCCTTTTTCCCGAGCACGTTCGCTCAAGGGTGTTCGGAAATTACCTCTGCTTTTGTTTTGGCGTGTACTTTTGTGAGATTCTTGCTTTCCCTTTTTCCCGAGCATGTTCGCTCAAGGGTGTTCGGAAAATTTTCTCTGCACTGATTATGCCGAGTACCTTTGCAAGATTCTTGTTTCCCATTTTTCCCGAGCATAGTGGCTCAAGGGACTTCGGGAAGTCACATATGCTTTTTTCGTGGCGAGCACCTTCGCGGAATTCTGTCTTGGACAATTTGGTATACTTGGAAAATTTTTCTCAAGACCATTCTGTACTTAGAATATTTCTTGTACAATATATCTCCTCCGCTCAACCTTAGGCGTAGAATTTTTTCAAGGCGTCTGAATGCCAAGTGTTTTTCAATTCTACGCCTTCGGCATCGCCAAGCTTGTACACGCCTTTTCGTACTTCGGTGAGAACCAGATAAGGTCCTTCCCAATTTGCGCGAAGTACTCCGTGAGATGGCCTTCGGGGTGCAAAGTCGGCCTTTCGGAGAACGAGGTCTCCTTTTTTGATTTCTTTTGGCCTGGCTTTTAAGTTGATAGCTGCGGCCACTCTTTGCTGGAAAGCTTTTCTTCTCAGCTCGGCTATTTCTCTGTGTTCGGCCACAAGGTCGAGCTTAGTTCTCAGACCGAGGTCATTTCCGCCTTCATCAAATACTTGCACCCGTATTGAAGGCTGAACTATCTCTATTGGGATAATGGCCTCTGTTCCGAAGACGAGTGAGAAGGGAGTTTCCCCTGTGGCTCTTCGTGGTGTCGTTCGGTAGCTCCACAATACACTTTGGAGTTCTCCTGGCCATTTCCCCTTGGCTTCCCCAAGTCTCTTTTTCAGGCCATCTTTTATGGTCCTGTTTGATACTTCCACCTGCCCATTGCTTTGGGGGTGAGCTACTGGGGCGAAGTGCATCTTTATTCCGAGGTCGCTGATAAATTCCTGGAATCCTTTGTCTATGAACTGGGACCCATTATCAGCTACTAGTACCCTCGGTATGCCAAATCTGCATACGATGTTCTTCCATACGAACTTCTGCACTTCTTTTGCCGAGATAGTTGCTAGTGGTTCTGCCTCTACCCACTTTGAGAAATAGTCCACTGCTACCACGCAGAATTTCATGCCTCCGGGCGCTGTGGGGAGTGGCCCAATAAGGTCTCTACCCCAGACTGCGAAGGGACGTTACCATTTCTGAGGGTATCCTCTGGATTTTTGCATGTCTCTGGCAACTACCGCACTTCTGGATGAACTGCCTTGCGTCCTTTCTCAAGGTAGGCCAGAAGTATCCTTGGCGGAGTATCACTGCTGCAAGGGCATCAGTTCCAATGTGCGAGCCGCACACGCCTTCGTGAACTTCTTCGAGGACCATCTCAGTATCCTCTTCGCCCACACATCTCTGCAGCGGATTTGCATATCCTTGCCGATATAACTCTTCACCAATCAGGAAGAATCTTCCGGCGCGTCTTCGCAGTCTTGCAGCATTGCCGGCGTCTTCGGGAAGCTCATTCTCTGCGAGGTATCTCTTTATGGGGTCCTTCCACCCTGTTCCCGAGGTCGTTACGCTTAGCACGGAGATGCTTGGATGGTCTAGCACCTCGGTGTATGTTTTGGACTTCGCTAAGCAATCTGCCTCAGTGTTATTCCGCCGGGGTACATTTTCGATCCGCACGGCGTCAAACTCTTGGATGAGTTTTGTTACCAGCTCGTGGTATTTTGCCAAGATTGGGTCCTTCGCCCCATAATCTCCTGCCGTCTGCCGAACTACCAGCTGGGAATCGCTGTGAGCCCTTAAGTTTCTCACGCCAATCTTTCTGGCCAAGCGTAATCCCGCTATGAGGGCTTCATACTCAGCCACATTATTGGTGACGTTGAAGCTGAACTTGATAGCCTTCATCACCTCTAGGCCTTCGGGTCCTCTGATAACTATTCCAGCTCCCTGGTGTTCGGACCCCGAGGCTCCGTCAACATGCAAGGTCCATTCTGGCTCACCTTCTTTCGGATCTGAGTGGTTCTCCTCAGTGGTGGGTATTTCGGCGATAAAATTTGCCAATGCTTGGGCTTTTATGGCCTTCCAAGGCTCATACGTGATTTCGTGTTCGCCAAGCTCTATGCACCACTTGGAAAGCCTTCCCGAATGATCAACTCTCTTCATAACATCCCGTAGTGGTAGACTACTTCGGACGATGATGGGGTGAGCCTGGAAATATGGTCGCAGTCTTCTTCCTGCAAGCACCAAGGCGTATATAGCTTTTTGAAGCAAAGGGTACCTGACTTCGGCGCCATGCAGGGACTTGCTGACGTAGTAGACCGGCCATTGTTTCGGCCCTTCTTCTTTCACCAGGACCGAGCTCACGGCCTTTTCTGTGACGGCGAGGTACAGTACGAGGGGTTCTCCCTCCCGAGGTTGTCGCAGAGTCGGCAGGCTGGCCAGGTAGACTTTGAGTTCTTCCCAGGCCTTTTGGCAATCTTCATCCCAAGGATGATCGTTTCTTCCGAGGTCGCCTTCCATCTTTGCTGCCTTTGTGAGGACTTTGAAGAAAGGTCTACACCTATCTCCGTACCTAGAAATAAACCTGCTCAGAGAGGTTATTCTTCCGGTTAGTCTCTGCACGTCTTTGACTGTGGCAGGAGTTCGAAACTCAAGCAGAGCCTTAATCTTCTCAGGATTGGCGTCGATGCCTCTTTCGGATACCATGTACCCAAGGAATTTTCCCGAGGTCACGCCGAAGATACACTTCTCGGGATTAAGGCGAATCCCGAAGGCTCTGAGCTTTTGGAAGGTTTCCTCCAAATCTGCAACGTGGTAGCCGGGGAGCTTGCTTTTGACTATCATATCATCAACATATACCTCCATGTTTCTCCCCATTTGGTCCTTGAAGACCATGTTCATCAGTCTCTGGTAGGTGGCTCCTGCATTTTTGAGCCCGAAGGGCATTCTGACATAGCAGTACGTTCCTCCCTCGGTGATGAAGGCAGTTTTCTCTTCATCTTCGGGGTCCATCCTTATCTGATGGTAGCCGCTGAAGGCATCTAGGAAGCTTAGGAGCCCGTATTCGGCCGTTGAATCTACCAGTTGATCTATTGGCGGGAGGGGAAATGAGTCTTTCGGGCAAGCATCGTTCAAGTTTCTGAAATCAATGCACATCCGGAGTTTGCTGCTACCTTCTTTTGTGGCGATGACCACGTTGCTTAACCATTCGGGGTATTTTACCTCCCTGATAACTTCAGCATCCAATAGGCGATGGACTTCGGTTTTCAAGAAGTTGCTTTTGTGGGCTGAGATGCTTCGTTTCTTTTGCCTGATAGGTTTTGCTTCCGGGCTTACTTTGAGGCTGTGCTGTATTATGCCAGGGTTCACTCCTGGCATGTCTTTCGGCGAGTAGGCAAACAGATCTTTATTTTTCAGCAGAAAGGATACAAGATTTTCCTTGTCACCTTTGGCCAAGCTCTTCCCTATTCGGGTATATTGTCCTGGGACAAGATCTACTGCTTCCGTTTCTGCTTCTGCGGGATCTCCTTCTTTGCCTTTTTCCTACGCCTTTGCCTCCACCGTTTATGTAGAGTTGTTTGCCGGAGCCTTTCGTGCTTTTACAAACACCTTTCTTACCTCGGCTTGGTCGATGAAGACCTCTGCATCTCCATCCTTGGTGGCGAATGTGACAGTCAAGTACTTCACATCGGGGAGAATGTGCAGGTTCCCCTGAGTCTGCCTTCCAAGGATGGCGTTGTACGAAGACGGGACGTCCATGACGATGAATCTTGCCATTGTGGACGCGTACAACTCAGCTGCTCCGTCTACCGAAGTGCCTTTCATCATCAAGGGGAGGTCGATCCATCCGAGGACGGGTAGTTCGGATGGCCCAACGCCGAAGGTGGGCGTGGTGACAGGTTTAAGCTCGCTGCTGGAGATGCCCAAGCTCGGCAGTAAGTGCGAGAATAGGACGTCAGCATTTGAGCCATCATCAAGCAACACTCTCTTGACGTCCCAGTTCCCTATTCTCGCCATTATCAGCAGCGGGTCGTCGTGGGGGAAGACGACGGTGGAGCCATCTTTGCGAGCCAGTTTCTTTGATGGACTCTGATACTCCATAACTGCAATTTCTCTGGCCTTCCGCTTTCTTTCCGAGGATGGGAGCCCCGTGGTGATGGTTTGGATGACCCCTACTGGAGGTTGAAGGCGCCTTTTTGGACTTCTGTTTCTCCTCCTGTCGGAGTCATAGTCCTCGTTTTCGGCCCTCTCTTCTTCCTCTTTTCTGCCTTTTGGGGAGGGCATCCGCAGGTATTTGCGAAGTTGGCCCTATTTGATCAGCGACTCTACGTACTTCTTCAGCTGGAAGCAGTCTTCGGTGTCATGACCGTGGTCGCGATGAAACTGGCAGAACTTCTTGGCATTCTTCTTATTATCGGCGGCCATGGCCTTTGGCCGCCGAATCTGCGTCCCTTGCCTTTCCAGCGCCATGAGAATGTTGGTCTGTGTCGTGCTCAAGGGCGTGAAACTTTGAGGTTTCCTTCCTCGCATTCGTCGTGGTCGGCTTGTGTGTTCAGAAAGATGCCGAGCTTGCTGACTGGAGCCTTCGGCGCGGTGATGATCAGACTTCGGCCCCGCCATCCTCAATTCCTCGGCTGTCATGTGCTGCTCTGCCCTTCGGTAAAATTCTCCGAGGGTCTCCGGGGGGTCCTTTGAGAACTCGTAGAACAGCTGTGAGTCACGCCGAAGGCCCCGTGTCATAGCGAGGATGCGAATTTCGGGCCGGAAGTCCGGGACGCTGAGTGCTTCCCTGTTGAATCGTTCGACATAGTCTCGGATTGTCTCTCCGTTTCTCTGCTCTATGTCGAACATCTGCACAGGCATTTTGGCCGTCGGCCTGCTCCCAATGAACTGCTGGGTGAAGGCTGTGGACAACTCCTGGAACTCAGTGATAGTCCCTGGGGGCAAGGAATTGTACCATGCTGTTGCTGGGCCCGTGAGGGTGACTTCGAAGCATTTGCACATGGTAGCGTCATCAGCTCCGTGCATTATCATGCTCCGTCTGTACTTCGTCAGATGGGCCTGTGGATCAATCCGGCCATCATAGATCTCCAGCCTAGGCACTCTGAAGTCGCCTGGCATAGCTGCCTCAACGACGGCTCGAATAAATGGGGAGTCATCTCCGCATAATGCCCCCGACAGCCTGTCCCAAACGGGTTTTCTGGCCACTTGCTTCTCCACTCTGTCCAGTCGTGCCAATATCCTTTCCATAAGCGCAGTAGCGCTAGGACCATTTTCGCGGGAGGAAGATCGACGGCGCCTCTTCGGGGAGCGAGTTCGGCGCGGAGGGGTCAGGGACCTCGTCTCGGGCGACGAACTGCTTCGCTGTGAGACTCTCGGTCGCTTGGACCCGGTTTTTCCCACAGGCCGTTTCCCGAGGGCTATATCTTCTGTGGATGATTCTCCGCGAGGCTCTCCACTTCCTGAACTGCGGTGTGTAGACTTGGGGCTTCTCTCCCGAGGGCGTGCTGATGAGGAGGGTTTCTGGGCCTGTGACTGCTGTGGCCATCTTCGGTCGATCTGCTGAGTCATTTCAGCAACGACCGAGCGCTGAAAGTCCCTCAAGAAGCTCATGGTGATTACCAGAGGGCGGTCCTCCTCGGGCGTAGAAGTCTCTGGGAGTGTATGCTCAGCGGCCGGTTGTATCTCAGGTGCGGACGAGGACCTTGGGAGTCCCTTGTCCTTAGAACGCCGAGTCTCAACGACGGCGATTTGCGAGCGGGTTCCCACAGACGGCGCCAAGTGATGGCCTGGGGCCTCATCGTTGTGAGTCATGATGACTGTTGAGGAGACTTCTAGGAGGAAGAACGCCTGGAAGGTGGATCGCCCCAAGGAGAGTACCTGAAAAGCTGGTAAACAGGGTTAGGAGGCCCCCGGAGTGTTTTTCCGGGAGGGGAGCCTCTGACGCCCAAGTCAGTGGTGGCCGGAAAAAGGAGAAAGTCACTAGCTCAAAGAGAAAGGCAGAAAAGTCTCGCCTGGTATTTTCTCAGAGTGTGGGAGCTGTATCTCCGGCCAACCAACCTCCTGTCAAGTATTTATTTCCTGTATATATAGGAAAACCTAGCCCGTTTAGATCATGACACGTGTGCGGTCAGATGCTCCTGAACTTCTGGGCGTAGGGGACAGATAGTTGGTAACCAGATGGCCTCGAGCCTTGTGCTGAGACGGGCCATGATGTGATTCTGATGGCGTCTGCGCGTCAGGGTGACTTTTTACGTCTGTGGTGGGACGTGTCAGAGGCTTCCTTAAATGCTCCCTTAAATGCTCCTGCCGTACTCCCGAGGTCCCTGGGCGAGGTCGTCCTCTAGTTCGGACAGAGCCTCTTCGGGAAGCATACCCTCAGTTCGGGGGTTCTCAGTTCCAGGGGGTTCCGGCTTCGGGGATATCATGTTCGGGCAGCAATGTCTGGTGCCACTTTTCCGAAGGCGCGCTGTTCACAACCTTGGGGGGCGAATAGAGTCCTCAAGTTTTACTGGCATGCCGAGGCTCGGAGCTCTCCGGCTATCTCCCGAGGTGCATGATTCCACCTGTTCCCGGGAGGCGCCAGTTCTTCTGGCCATTGTTGTGGCAGGGTGTTCGGCCAGATTGAGGCGATAGCCTTTGGCTATCAACGAGAAAGTGTGGATAACACTTTTTCAAGAAAGCCTTACGAAGTCAGCACTACAGTGGTATCTAAGTCAAGGTCCAAGAAACATTAAAACATGGAATGATCTTGCTCAGGCCTTCATCAGCAATTACAAACATGTTATGGACTTGGCCCCAGAACGCCAAACTCTCCAGACTATGGAGAGGAAAAAGCAAGAAACCTTCAAGGAATATGCTCAAAGGTGGAGGGACTTAGCCGCACAAGTTCAGCCACCCATGATGGAGAGAGAAATGGTTACTTTATTTGTTCAGACACTGAAGTACCCATATTATGACAAGCTCATTGGCAATTCGGCAACTAATTTCTCTGACGTTGTCATGTCTGGAGAAAGGATCGAGCATGGGATTAGGACTGGGAAGATTGCTGAGTCTTTTAATGATCCTATGAAAAGAGGAGGACCATCCAGAAGAAAGGATGAGGAAGTACAACAAATAGGACGCGGAAGAAGGATTCCCCTTTTGGGTACTGTGGCTACCGGGCCTCGCCTATCCTATTCTGCCAATAGGCCCAATGATTATCCTCCTAATAGGCCCAATAATTATCCTCTCAACAGGCCTAATCAGTTACGGCCACCTGTTCCGACTCCTCCAGTACCTGCACAAAGACCAAGAGAAGTTTTTGTGCCAATTCCCATGACTTACACTGAATTGTATCCAAAACTCATCGAAAGTCATCTTATTCGCCCAATTCCTACAAGGCCATTGGAACCCCCGTATCCAAGGTGGTATGACCGCAACATAACTTGCCCATATCATGAGGGCGCTGTAGGCCACGGCTTGGAAAATTGCATAGCATTGAAACGCATAGTCCAACAATTAATCCAGTCAAAATGGTTGGACTTTTCTGATGAACCAAACGTCACTCACAGTCCATTGCCGCCTCATCAAGCAAAACCAGTCAATATGATAGAAGAACACCGGCTGATAAAGAAGTCAGTCAACGATATCATAACCCCTCTTAAGCATGTATATTCATGCCTTGTGAAAGAAGGGATCATCATGGGGAAGCCTTCTATTGGACATGAAGAAGTCGAAGATGAGGAATGGTGCGATTTTCATGACAGCAAGAGTCATTCTATCCAGGAATGCTCAGAATTCTGTGAGAATCTACAAAGACTCATAGACTCATCCCAACTCATCATTTTTATGTCAGATAAAGATGATGATGTAAATGTGATCATTAAAGAACAAGAAGTCAATGCTATGCCAAGACCACTAGTCATACCAATTTCAAAACCTGCTCTTAAGCCTTTAAGAATTCAAGTCCCGAGGCCATTCCCCTACAAATCAGACAAAACTGTTCCATGGAGCTATGATTACACTTCTAACATCACATCAACTCCGTTAGAAGTTGGGAGCATGACTAGAAGTGGTTGGTGTTACTCTCCAGAGCAAATGAACAAGCTCCAACAAGATAAGAACGTTACAGATCCAACAAGTGGACCTCTTGATACAAATACATCCAAAGAGCAAGAGATGCCTCGAGCAGTAACAGATGAACAAGCTACTGAGTTTCTCAAACTCATAAAGCAAAGTGAGTACAGCATCGTTGAGCAGTTAAACCGCCTGCCAGCAAAGATTTCCATACTTTCATTACTCTTAAGCTCTGATGCTCATTGAGAAGCCCTTCTCAAAGTCTTGAATAAGGCCTATGTTGAGCAAGATATTTCCGTGAATAATTTTGACCACCTCGTCAACAACATCACGGCACAGAATCTCGTCACATTCACTGACGATGAGATACCGGCAGAAGGAAGGGGTCACTCTAAGGCTCTACATATTTCAGTTAAATACAAAGATCGAATTATGGCTAGAGTTCTTATTGATAATGGGTCAGCTCTAAATGTAATGCCACTTGAAACCTTACACAAGCTTGGTATCGACCCATCATCCCTCAACAACTGTCATATCATCGTTCGAGCATTTGATGGGACGAAGAGAGATGTTGTTGGAGAAATAGAGCTACCAATAGGGATTGGCCCTTGTGTCTTCCACATCACATTCCAAGTTATGGATATTAATCCTTCTTATACTTGTCTGTTGGGAAGACCATGGATCCATATGGCTGGAGCAATTCCTTCTTCGTTACACCAAAAAATGAAATTCATTATTCAAGGAAAGTTAATCATAGTCTTTGCTGAAGAAGACATTCTGCTATCTAGACCTGCAGATGCTCAATATGTCGAGGTCAATGAAGATGTGCCTGATTGCTCTTTCAGGTCATTTGAAATTGTTAATGCTACCTATGTCGATGGAGAAGAACTCGTGTCAAGCATCTCCAAAACAAGTCGCATGATCGCCAAACTCATGATGAAAGGAGGATACTCACCGGGGTTAGGTCTGGGACAAGATTTACAAGGAATACCAGAGCCATTGAAAATCTCTGCAAATGAAGGGAAATATGGCCTAGGTTTTACACAAACAAGGCAAGACAAAATGAAGGCGATAGCTGAAAAGAGAGAAAAGAGGATTGCACGATTAACAGGACATCCTCTACAGGAAAGAAATCTGGATATCCCTGACATCACTGAAACATTCGTGAGTGGTGGCTTAATTCCGAAAAATGACAATGAAGGCGCGCTAACCATCAACATCAACAAGCCTTTTGAAAGTCTTTCTATTCAGGCAATAATCAGTGATTCACCTGAAGATGAGGAGCTCGTTCAACCCTGTAGCCCATGGGATGTGCTGAACAATTGGGAGGCGATAGAACTGCCTGTTATAATCGAGAGCTTTTCAAAGTAATCTAATAGTAAAAACCTCCTAAAGAAAGGTTCAATCAATAAGGTGTAGTCTTTGCTTAAGTGAACCTTTTAGTTATTGCTTTTCATTCCAATAAAGTTGTGATTTATGCACATTATAAATAAAGTACCAGTTTGCATCCATCTCATTCTTGCCATTTTCTCTTCTCTCTCTTTTCTTTCTGGTTAATGCAGACCTGAAACTCTCTTTGATGACAATGAAAGAATGAACTTTGATAATCCTGTAAACACTACCGACTTGGATGATGAAGATCTTCAAATATCTCCTGAGCTATTAAAAATGATCGAGCGAGATGAAAAAGAAAGAGCAACAAGTCAGCAACCAACTGAGGCATTCAACTTGGGAGACAGTCAAGATGTAAAAGAAGTCAAGATTGGCACTCTATTTCCTCCTGAAGAGAAAGAAGAATTAGTCCACTTATTGAAGGAATATGTGGATGTATTTGCTTGGTCATACCAAGATATGCCCGGCTTAAGCTCAGACATAGTGCTACACAAAATACCTTTGAAGCCTGGGGTGAAGCCTGTCAGACAAAAGTTACGAAGATTAAAGCCGGATATAATCTTGATAGTAAAAGATGAGATTCGAAAGCTATGGGATGCAGGATTCCTTGGGGTCGCTGAATATACAGAATGGGTTGTTAACATAGTTCCAGTCAAAAAGAAAGAAAGTGGGAAACTAAGAGTTTGTCAGGACTATCGACCCTTGAACGAGGCCAGTCCTAAAGACAACTTCCCACTTCCTCACATCGATACGCTGGTGGATAATACCGCAGGAAACTCCTACTTTTCCCTCATGGATGGCTTTTCTGGGTACAATCAAATCAAACTTGATCCAGATGATATGATAAAAACTGCTTTTATTACCCTTTGGGGTACCTTCTACTATAAGGTGATGCCTTTTGGGTTAAAGAATGCTGGTGCTACATATCAAAGAACCATGGTCGCGTTATTCCATGACATGATGCATAAAGAAATTGAAGTATATGTTGACGACATGATCGCCAAAACTTTCACTGCTGGGGGGCATCTAAAAGTGCTAAGAAAACTATTCGATAGACTTCGCAAATATCAACTAAAGTTAAATCCTGCCAAATGTACCTTTCGGAGCCTCTTCAGGAAAGTTATTGGGTTTCATGGTAAGCAAAGATGGGATTCGAGTTGACCCAAGTAAAGTTAAGGCGATACAAGAAATGCAACCCCCAAAAACTCCAAAACAAGTAAGAAGTTTTCTGCGCAGAATCAACTTCATAGCAAGATTCATATCACAATTGACGTCCAAGTGTGAACCTCTTTTCAAATCACTAAAGAAGAACAATCCGATCGAGTGGAATAACGAATGCCAAGAAGCATTCGAGAAAATCAAGCAATATCTATCAAATCCACCAGTCTTGGTACCACCCCGATCTGGAGAACCGTTGATTCTATATTTATCCATACAGGATTCTTCATTAGGATCCGTATTGGGTCAACGTGATGAGACAGGCAAGAAAGAGCATGCAATTTACTATTTGAGCAAGAAGCTTACCACATATGAAGTGAAATACTCAATAGTAGAAAAGTCCTGTTGTGCCCTTGCATGGGTAGCACACCGACTATGACACTACATGCTCAACAACAACACATTGCTGATCTCCAAGACTGATCCCATTAAGTACATTTTTGAGAAACCCGCTTTATCAGGTAGGATCGCAAAATGGCAAATGCTGTTGTCTGAATACGACATACAGTATGTCACCCAAAAGGCTGTAAAAGGGAGTGTGATTGCTGAATATCTGGCTGATAGAGCATTGGATGATTATGAGCCAATGAAAATGGAGTTTCCTGATGGAGATATAATGACGATAGAACAGGAAGTCTCTGAAGATGATGAAACATGGAAAATGGCATTCGATGGAGCATCTAATGCTTTGGGACAAGGGATTGGAGCTATACTCATCTCTCCAAGCGGAGAGCAGTTTCCCCTCACAGCAAAAATTACATTTCCTTGTACCAACAATATAGTAGAATATGAGGCATGTGCTATGGGACTCCAAATGGCTCTGGAACTGAAAGTACGAGATCTCCGAGTTTATGGGGATTCCGCATTAGTCATATATCAAATCAATGGAGAATGGGAGACAAGGGATTCAAAATTGATCCCTTACCAAAAGCTCATACTAGACTTGGCTCAAAAATTTAACAGTATAAGGTTCCATCATCTTCCAAGGGAAGATAATCTTGTTCCGGACGCTTTAGCTACTTTAGCTGCTATGTACAAGATAAGCGACCCTGAGCATACTCCTGTGTTCAAAATGAAAATAATAGATTCCCTAGCTTATTGCATGAGCATCAAAGAAGAATTGGATGGGAAACCTTGGTATCACGATATCAAGAAATACCTCCAAGAACGAGTGTATCCACCAGAAGCATTAGAAAATGACAAGAAATTTCTACGAAGACTGTCAATGGGTTTTCTTTTGAACCTAGACATACTTTATAAGAAAACCCCAGACTCGATGCTACTTCGTTGTGTAGATGCTCATGAAGTACGAAAGATCATGGAAGAAATTCATTCTGGAATGTGTGGAGCACACACTAGTGGTCATACCATGGCAAGACAAATAATGAGGGCTGGCTACTATTGGCTCACATTGGAAAGTGATTGCATCAATCACGTAAGAAAATGTCACAAATGTCAAATATATGCCAACAAGATCCAGGCTCCACCTGCTCCTCTTAATGTAATAGCAATACCTTGGCCTTTTTCCATGTGGGGAATTGACGTCATTGGAGCCATTACCCCCAAAGCTTCTAATGGTCACAAATTCATCCTAGTGGCAATAGACTACTTCACTAAATGGGTAGAAGCTGTGTCTTATGCAAATGTAACTCAAAAGGTGGTATGCGGGTTCATTAAGAAAGAAATCATTTGTCGCTATGGGCTGCTAGAGTGTATCATCTCAGACAATGCCACGAACTTGAACAATGTAATGATGCAGACTTTGTGCCAACAGTTCAAGATCAAGCATCTTAATTTGGCACCTTATCGACCGATGATGAATGGTGCAGTAGAAACGGCCAATAAAAATATCAAGAGAATTATTGAAAAGATGATCGTCACTTACAAGGACTGGCATGAGATGTTACCTTTTGCACTACATGCTTATAGAACTTCTACCCGTACTTCTACTGGAGCAACACCTTTTTCTCTGGTATATGGTATGGAGGCAGTATTGCCCATTGAAATTGAAATTCCTTCATTAAGGGTACTAATGGATACTCAATTAAGAGAAGCAGAATGGGTCAAGGCTAGATACGAGCAATTAAACCTAATTGATGAAAGAAGAATGATAGCCCTCTGCCATGGACAGCTTTATCAAAGGAGGATGATTCGCGCTTACAATAAAAAGGTTCACCCACGGCAATTTCACGAGGGTGACATAGTGCTCAAGAAAATTCTACCCATTCAGCATGATTCTAGAGGAAAATGGACACCAAATTATGATGGGCCATATGTCATGAAGAAAGCATTTTCAGGAGGGGCTTTAATTCTGACAGAAATTGATGGACAAGAGTTACCAAAGCCAGTAAATTCAGATTTAGTAAAGAAATACTTTGAATAATGAAGAAAATTTTCGAACAGAAGGGAAGAAGTGGATACAAGGTTACCAAAGTCTATTTGATCAAAGTTGTCAAAGAGAGCGTTCTTCCCTCACACTTTCATTGTTATGCATCTGTACCCAAGACTTTTATATTCTCTTACCCATAAATAAAAAGCCAATTCTCTTTAGCTTTCCTTTGATTCTCACGTTCAACTTTTATATTCCCTTGTTCAAAAAAAATGATGAAGTCATTTCTATCCAGTTATTTTCCTTCAAATCTCACATTCCTACTAGCCTTAAGTGTGCAATAAATTGTGACATTTGTAGGAAGAATAGTAATATTTAAAACTCAGAAAAAGTAAAGACCGTAGATTACTTTGATAAGCTTTGTGAATTAAAACAGGTAAGATTGAGGTTCCGCTTTGCCAACGGCACAGAACATAGGCTAACAAAGAAAAAGGGGTAACAAATCTTCAGGAGATAGCCTTGGTAGTTGCCTGGATGATCACTTCAGAAGTCTTAGCATGTCCACGTCAGCAAGAAAGAATCATACTCACGAATATTTCAATAGGGACAATTATCCAGAGAGGCATAAAGTATGAGGCGGACGAGCATTAAAGAAATTGAGACCAAAATTCAAGAACAAGTCAAGGAAAGGGGATTTTGAAAAGAGTTGGGCTTTTAAGGCAATGGACAAGAGCTGGGAAGCATAAAGAGATTCAATGATAGTCCAAGAAGGCAATCACAAAGAAAATCCAGTAAAGCAAAGACATGAAGAACTAGATCCATCCAAAAATCCAAAAAAAAAAAACATTAGTTACATATGCTCTGCATTCATGCATTTCACATCATGCATGCACGGCCTTTGCATAACAGAGACCAAATGGGAATCACATTCACATCACAGTTACAGCAGTATAAGCTGAGATCTCAATGTCATCAGCTCTTACCAGTCTATCACTGGGTACACAGCTAATACGCGGGACCAACCCGCATCAGGAATTCAAGGATAAGGTAGACAATATGTCAAAAGCCTGGCAATCGATTCAATAATCGAGACTACACCTGGAAGGACAAGATTGACGTCAGCTAGTAGTATCCAAGATAAGAGATAGCTATAGCCAAGGATAAGGTAGATATCAAAAAATATTGTCGTTGACAATTTGTCAAAAGCTGGTAATGGATTCAATAATCGAGGCTACACCTGGAAGGACATGATCGACGATAAGAGATAGCTATGGCCCAAGGATAAGGCAGATGTCAAGAAATATTTTCGTTGACAATTTGTCAAAAGCTGACAATGGATTCGATAATCGAGGCTTCATGCACAAGGACAGGATCAACGTCAGCTCGATGGAATATCAAAGATAAGAAATATTGTCAAAAAGTTGGCTCCATTTTTCCGGTTAAGTGGCGGATACTGTACTCCGTGACTCTCAAGTCGGTTCTCTCAGTTGCCCATAATAACTGATTCCTTCCTCCCTTCTTTCTTTTACTTCCCGCTAGAAAATGGATCCTATTCTTTCTCCATTGTGAAAATATTTTCCTTCTCTCCCAATGAACATTCTCAAAAAGATCTACCGAATTCGCTGTGAACAATTAAGAGTTTTGATGCACAAAGGAATCCCTGAAGATGTACGGTGGTTAATCGAAGCTAAGGTTCGTCTGGCAGGCGAAGCCCCAGATGCATTTACGTCTCACATGCCTGGCATAGGCAAAAGCTCTTATGCCAAAAAGCGAAGAGCGAAAAGGTTACAAGTCTGTCATAAATGTGGTCGATGGACTTGTAATACTAAATGTCGTTCTTTAGGAATGATCTCCGATAATCGAGAAGATAAAATACGATTCATCAAGAATGGCCTGAGTAAGGATTCGTTGGATGATATCCGATTGACTCTTGAGACGCATTCTTGTGGATCAGTGCAACGCGAACTTCTTGGTTTATGGAGTATTTTTCATGAAGAACGAGAGCGCTACAGTCCCAGGAATCTGACTTTAAAAGACCCTGTTTGCCAGTTTGTAAGAAAACTGGATAGGAAGCAAATCCCCGACTCATAAAAGGCGTTGAAGCCGTTACTGGACGTAAAACCAGTGGAAGATGTGAGCCACAGTCACAATCACTGTACATACAATTTGTCATATTTGAAAATTTATATTTTTCTTTTGACAATAATGTACTTGCTCCCGTAAGCATAATTAACACGTTATCCTTTCATCGCTATAAATGCGTGTTCTTCTTTCCGGTTAAGTAGCGGATACGGTACTCCGTGACTCTTATAATCGGTTATTTCAGTTTCCTACAATAACTGATTTCTTCATCTCTTCTCTCAAATTCTTCTTTTATCAATGGATTCTACTCTTTCTGCCCTGCGAAAGTACTTTCCTTCCCTCCCAACAAATGTTCTTAAAAAAGTCTACCAAGCTAGATGTGAAAGAATCAGAGTTTTTATACACATGGGCATTCCTGACGATGTGCGGTGGTTAATTGAAGCTAAGGTCCGTTCGGCTGGTGAAGTTCTAGATGCATTTATGCCCCGTATGCCCGGTTTAGGTAAAAGCCGTTATGCCAAAAGGCAAAGAGCAAAGAGGCTAGGCGTGTGTTATAAATGTGGGTGATGGAATTGTGATACTAAATGTCGCTCTTTAGGATACATCTCCAGAAATCGTGAAGATAAAAGAAAATTCATTAAGAATGGCCTGTGTAAGGAATCTCTGGAGGATATCAGAGAGACTTTTGAAACGCATTCTTGTGGAAAAGTGCTAGGTGAAATTATCGGTTTATGGAGGACTTACCATAAAGAACGAGACCATTACAGTCTTAGGTGTTAGTATTGTGCCCAAAAGGCCAATGATGAGATGATTGTATTTTTGCACATTGAGTCATGATATTTTATTGAGGCATTAATCCAGCAATTTTGTTTGTTGTTTTGCTTCTACGTAACGTAATAAACATAATTGTAACCCTAGAACAATGATATTCTTAAACGTCCCTAGTCTAGTATTATTGTGGAGCGGGTTGCAATAATACATAATGACTAGCATATGTGGAGACTAATATGAGATATGTAGTCTACATATGGGTACAAGTTGGAGAACTTGTGTACTGGACCGACCCACCATGAGAACACTTCATGGATCGTTATATGAGTGTCATAAGTGATTCTCATAGTGATCATGGTATATGTAGTCTTTCGACCTAAGATCAGCAAGGTTCCCTACATGTGAGTCACATACTTTGATACTTTCCTTTGTTGCTCGTAACTGAGTGAACTTGAAGGAGGTCATTGGGTATGTCACATATCATGCGGAGGGATTTGTATGATCAAGATGGGATTTGTCCCGCCTATGTAACGGGAGTGATATCTTTGGGCCCCTTGATAGAGTGAGACTTAGAAAATGCATGGCCATGCTCCGATGAGTTGATATATGATATCAATGTCGTTAGTTTAAGTTGGTCTACTCGGTAATCAAGAAACCAAAGATTGGGCTATACGAGAGTGACACATTCCATGTCTTGTGCTTAGTCTTGATATCTTAGACAAAGGGACAATGGCATATATCGGTGATGATCATAAAGGTTTAGTCGATTCATCGACAATCTTGTCACTTGGGTAGCAATGATGTGTTGCTAGACACCGTTCATTGCTTATGATCATAAATGTGATTTATGATCATTGCCAACATGGCAAGAGCCTATTGGGTCGCACACATAGAGCTATTTGGATCATTAGAGTGCATGGGCTAATTATTTGGGTTATGGTTTCACTTTAATTTCGTATTAATGATGGGCCAAGGAGTTGAGCCATTATTAAGCCCGAAATTAAATCCTAATTGGATTAGGGCTTTGAAACCCATTAGGCCTGGAAGTTGAGTCTCACTATAAATACAACTTTTAAGTGAGAAATTCGCAAGTCTCCTTGCCCTAGCCTCCCAAAAGGACAGCCGCACTCTTATCTTGCAATTCCTTGGAGGACGCAAGCTAGCACTGCGAGTGCAAGAGAAACGCATCTGCCAGGACGTGGTGGAAGCGTGGTGATCCCAAGAGGCTCGTGTGGATACCATAGAGAGCCTGAACACGTCAACTGTTCAGGTTTTGTGATTCGACTCTACAGTTGAGTGAGAGATCTCAACCGAAAATTAGGTATGAAATTTTGGAACACCCGGTTTACCCCGTTTCACTTGGATCCTGGAGGGTTTCGGTTAAAGTCCGCTGCGCTATTTGGCTCCCGAAACCCAACAGTGGTATCAGAGCTACTGGTGAAACCCTAAATCGGGATTGAGTGTTGAATCGCATGATGCTATGTGTTCGATTGGTTTTCGGCCATGATTAATTAGATTGATTCATGATGCATGAAACCGGAATTCGTAATGAACATATGAGATATATGAAGAAACGACACAAATTGGTTAATGAGATTAACCCGAAATTGATAGGTATGAGATACCTATCTGGATTAGGATTCTTGCAATAGTTGCAAAAACCCTAGGTTTGTTCGGATTCGGCCTGTTCGGGCACCGAAAGTAAGGTATTTTTGGTGGCTCGAATGGAGGAGTCTCGGGTGCCTACTTTCTCGAAATAGAAGATTTCGGGCTAAGCAATTGTAAGACAATTTTTTGCGCCGGGGGGCGCTACCCCCCACGCTCCCCGCAAGGGCGGCTCCCCTTGACCCCGTCCGCTGACCGGTCAGCGGAACCACCGCCCGCTGACCGGCCAGCGGGACCGCCGTATGCGAAGCGCCACATAAATAAAAACTGGTTAATCAACACGTGAAAATTGGCATGCATCTTTGTTGAATGAGATTTGACATGATATGCTGATTGGTGTTTGAAGCATGGTTCATGGTTATAGCCCTTGATTGGTTGTACTTGTAAATACGGCCTGCGAGTCGTGCCTTTTCTTATCACTCTCATTGTACATTCTCTTCTCACCTTACTCCCCTCGAATGTAACTCGAGGTTTCTATTATTGATGTAATGGTGCATTATGGGCTCATCCAAGGTGGTATGTCCAAGGAGGTGACAACAAAAGGGCAGCCAAGAAAGGAAGAGAAGGAGCTTGTGAAGACTCTTTTCTTTTCTTAGGCTTTTATGATATTCTCATTGGCTTGAGAATATCGCATAGTTTGGGCTATAACCATGTCACGTTTATTTCTTGTAAGCATGAGATGCATGTTTTATATTTGTATGTGATGCATGTATAAAACAACCGGAGATAACAAATTGGTGAGATCAAAAGATAAAATCCCTCAAATAAATATTAAGTCATTAAATGTGATGCCTTCCAAATGTTGGCACTCATCAAGACTTTGATCAACATTAGGTGGGTTTGCCAAAGCAAAGCACCTATGTTCATCTTGGTAAGGCGCGATGGGATAATAGTGATATCCAAACTGCTAACTTTGGGTTCGACTTAACTAAGTCACCCTAATAGGATTAGGGACTTAGAGGCATAGAGTTGGGCTTAAGTTCGTGAGATGAGCTTGGACAAGTGTTGTTCACCCAACTATCCAAGAGTTGCATAAGATGCAATTGGCAAGGAGTTGCCTACCTAAATAGCTGTAACTTGAGAGAAAAGCCAAAGCTGACTCAGGTTGTGGTCAAATATGGATCTTGGCCCACTAGAATACCTTAGCGCCGAGGTGTTCCGAAATAATATCGAGGGTTATTATTTTGAGGAAAATAGTGGGAGTATCATTTAATAAAAGTCCTTATTAAATGAATTAAAATACATGACTCTTACACCGCATATTTACTGTTGTAGATAACCATGGCACAAAACACATCGACACTTTCATTGCGATCGATCCTTGAGAAGGAAAAACTGAATGGGACCAACTTTCTCAAATGGTACCGAAACTTGAGGATAGTCCTCAAACAAGAGAGAAAGGCATATGTCCTAGAGCAGCCCATTCCGAATGAGCCTGCTGCCACTGCTCCAAGAGCTGAAAGGGATGCTCACAAGAGGCATTCTGATGATGCTTTGGATGTTGCATGCCTCATGCTTATTACCATGGAATCTAAGCTTCAGAAGCAACATGAGAACATGGGGGCGTTCGATATGATCGAACATCTCAAAATGCTTTTCCAAGAGCAAGCTAGGCATGAGAGGTTTGAGACCTCTAAGGCATTGTTTCAGTGCAAGATATCTGAGGGAAGTCCCGTGGGTCCTCATGTGCTCAAGATGATTGGGTACATTGAGAATCTTGAGAATTTGGGATTTGCTCTTCAGAAAGAGTTGGCTATTGATGTAGTCTTGCAATCGTTGCCTGAAAGCTACAGTCAGTTCGTCATGAACTATAACATGAACGACCTTGACAAGTCCCTCCCTGAATTGCTCAACATGTTGAGAACTGCTGAGCAAAACCTTAAGAAGGCTAAGCCCATTTTAATGGTTCAAAAGGGCAAGGGAAAAGGAAAAGCCAACAAGAAGAAGGATAAAGCTAATGGAAAGTCCAATGCTAGTTCTTCTTCAGCTGCACTGAAACCAAAGGGTGGTGTGGCAAAGGAAGGGGAGTGCTTCCATTGTAAGCAACCTGGACACTGGAAGCGCAACTGTAAGCTCTATCCTGAAGAACTTGCTAAGGAAAAGGGAAGTAAGACTTCCACTTCAGGTATTTTTGTTATAGAGGCTAACTTTTCTACTTCCTCATCTTGGGTATTGGATACTGGATGTGGATCTCACATTTGTGCAAATGTGCAGGATCTAAGTAGAAGTAGAAGATTGGCCCGAGGTGAAGTGGACCTACGTGTTGGAAATGGAGCAAGGGTTGCTGCCTTAGCCGTAAGGACTTATGTTCTCACTTTACCTAGTGGATTAGTTTTAGAATTAGACAACTGCTACTTTGTGCCTACTATTAGTAGAAATTTGATTTCTGTTTCTTGTTTGGGCAAGAAAGGTTTTTCATTTATAATAAAGGACAAATGTTGTTCTATTTATTTGAATGAAATCTTTTATGGTAGTGCTCAACTTAGCAATGGGTTGTATGTTCTAGACCTTGAAGATCCAATCTATAATGTGAATACCAAGAAGGTCAGATTAAATGATTCAAACTCGACCTATCTCTGGCACTGTCGCTTGGGCCATATAAATGAGACCCGCATATCCAAGCTCCATAAGGATGGACTCTTGGACTCATGTGATTTTGAATCATATGAGACATGTGAGTCATGTTTGTTGGGCAAGATGACCAAAGCCCCATTCACAGGGCAAAGTGAAAGGGCTAATGACTTACCAGGACTCATACATAGTGATGTATGTGGCCCTATGTCTACACAAGCTAGAGGAGGTTTCCAATACTTCATTACTTTCATTGATGACTTCAGCAGATATGGCTATGTGTATCTTATGAGACACAAGTCAGAATCCTTTGAAAAGTTCAAAGAATTCAAGAATCAGAATCCTTTGAAAAGTTTAAAGAATTCAAGAATGAAGTAGAGAATCAACTCGGGAAGAGTATCAAAGTGCTTCGATCAGATCGAGGTGGAGAGTACTTGGATCGAGAATTCCTTGACTATCTGAAGGAGTGTGGTATAATATCACAACTCACTCCACCAGGTACACCTCAATGGAATGGTGTTTCTGAAAGGAGAAATCGAACTCTGTTAGACATGGTTCGCTCCATGATGAGTCAAGCTGACCTTCCAAACTCCTTTTGGGGACATGCTCTAGAGACAGCCGCTTTTACACTAAACCGAGTTCCATCTAAATCGGTTCAAAAGACACCATATGAGATATGGAGTGGGAGGCGTCCCAATTTGTCTTTTATGAAGATTTGGGGCTGTGACGCTTATGTAAAACGTCAATCCTCTAACAAACTAGGGCCCAAATCTCAAAAATGTCTTTTTGTTGGGTATCCCAAAGAAACAAAGGGTTACTATTTCTACAATCCCTCTGAGCAAAAAGTGTTTGTTGCTCGAACTGGTGTCTTTTTGGAGAAAGAGTTTATCTCTAAAGGAACTAGTGGGAGGAAAGTAGAACTTGAAGAAATTCAAGAACAACAAGGAGACATCGAACCTGAAATGGAACCTGAACAGACACCACAGGATGTTGTGGTTCAAGAGTCTGTTCCTGTAGCATAAAGCCCACGTAGGACTGGTAGGATTCGGCGTGAGCCCGAGAGATATGGATTTCTCGTGACTCACACCGGTGATGTGATGCTCATGGATCAAGATGAGCCCACAACCTACCAACAAGCTATGTCGGGGCCTGACTCTGAGAAGTGGCTAATGGCCATGAAATCCGAGATGGAATCCATGTATGAAAACCAAGTATGGACTTTGGTTGACCCACCTGAAGGGGTAAAACCCATAGGGTGCAAATGGGTTTTCAAGAAGAAAATTGACATGGATGGTAATGTGATTACCTTTAAGGGACGATTGGTCACAAAAGGTTTCAAGCAAATTCATGGTATTGACTACGATGAAACTTTTTCACTAGTTGCTATGCTTAAAGCCATCCGAATTTTGTTTGCTATTGCTGCACACTATGATTATGAGATATGGCAAATGGATGTCAAAACTGCATTCCTAAATGGAAAGCTACTTGAGGATGTGTACATGACACAACCTGAGGGTTTTGTCACTCCTGGGAATGCCAATAAAGTGTGCAAATTGCAAAGGTCCATTTATGGACTGAAGCAAGCTTCTTGAAGTTGGAATCTTCATTTTGATGATGCAATCAAAGAGTTTGGTTTTATAAAAAATGAAGATGAACCTTGTGTCTACAAGAAGGTTAGTGGGAGCGCTATTGTCTTCTTGGTGTTGTATGTAGATGACATACTACTCATCGGGAATGACATTCCTGAGCTACAGTTTGTGAAGACTTGGCTAGGGAAATGTTTCTCTATGAAGGACTTGGGTGAAGCAGCCTATGTTTTAGGCATTAGGATCTATAGAGATAGATCTAGAAAGCTTCTTGGCCTAAGTCAAAGTACATATATTGACAAGGTGCCAAAGAGGTTTAGCATGCAAGATTCCAAGAAAGGATTCTTGCCCATGTCACATGGTATCACTCTTTCTAGATCTCAGTGTCCGAGTACAACCGAGGAGAGAGAGCGCATGAGTAAGATTCCATATGCCTCAGCAATTGGATCTATCATGTATGCCATGATATGTACTCGTCCTGATGTCTCATATGCTTTGAGCATTACTAGTAGGGACCAATCGAACCCCGGTGAAAGTCACTGGACAGCTGTTAAGAACATCCTTAAGTACTTACGAAGGACTAAGGATGCATTCTTGGTCTTTGGAGGTGAAGATCAGCTCGTTGTAAGGGGTTACACCGATGCAAGCTTCCAATCCGATAAGGATGATTTTAGATCACAATCTGGTTATGTGTTTTGTATTGGTGGTGGTGCTGTGAGCTGGAAGAGTTCAAAGCAAAAGACAGTAGCTGACTCTACAACAGAATCTGAGTACATTGCCGCCTCTGATGCTGCGAAGGAGGCAGTTTGGATCAAGAAGTTCATCACTGAACTTGGAGTGGTTCCAAGCATTGTCGACCCGATAGAGCTCTATTGTGACAACAATGGAGCAATCACACAAGCTAAGGAACCTCGATCTCACCAGGGATCCAAACACATACTTCGACGCTATCATCTCATCAGGGAGATCATCGAGAGGGGTGATGTAAGGATATGCAGGACTTCGACAGACAGCAACATTGCTGATCCACTGACAAAGCCCCTTACGCAGCAGAAGCATGATAGCCATTCTAGGTCCATCGGTATTAGATACATGGATGATTGGCTTTTAGTGCAAGTGGGAGATTGTTAGTATTGTGCCCAAAAGGCCAATCATGAGATGATTGTATTTTTGCACATTGAGTCATGATATTTTATTGAGGCATTAATCCAGCAATTTTGTTTGTTGTTTTGTTTCTGCGTAACGTAATAAACATAATTGTAACCCTAGAATAATGATATTCTTAAACGTCCCTAGTCTAGTATTATTGTGGAGCGGGTTGCAATAATATATAATGACTAGCATATGTGGAGACTAATATGAGATATTTAGTCTACATATGGGTACAAGTTGGAGAACTTGTGTACTGGACCGACCCACCATGAGAACACTTCATGGATCGTTATATGAGTGTCATAAGTGATTCTCATAGTGATCATGGTATATGTAGTCCTTCGACCTAAGATCAGCAAGGTTCCCTACATGTGAGTCACATACTTTGATACTTTCCTTTATTGCTCGTAACTGAGTGAACTTGAAGGAGGTCATTGGGTATGTCACATATCATGCGGAGGGATTTGTATGATCAAGATGGGATTTGTCCCTCCTATGTAACGGGAGTGATATCTTTGGGCCTCTTGATAGAGTGAGACTTAGAAAATGCATGGCCATGCTCCGATGAGTTGATATATGATATCAATTTCGTCAGTTTAAGTTGGTCTACTCGGTAGTCAAGAAACCAAAGATTGGGCTATACGAGAGTGACACATTCCATGTCTTGTGCTTAGTCTTGATATCTTAGACAAAGGGACAATGGCATATATCGGTGATGATCATAAAGGTTTAGTCGATTCACCGACAATCTTGTCACTTGGGTAGCAATGATGTGTTGCTAGACACCGCTCATTGCTTATGATCATAAATGTGATTTATGATCATTGCCAACATGGCAAGAGCCTATTGGGTCGCACACATAGAGCTATTTGGATCATTAGCGTGCATGGGCTAATTATTTGGGTTATGGTTTCACTTTAATTTCGTATTAATAATGGGCCAAGGAGTTGAGCCATTATTAAGCCCGAAATTAAATCCTAATTGGATTAGGGCTTTGAAACCCATTAGGCCTGGAAGTTGAGTCTCACTATAAATACAACTTTTAAGTGAGAAATTCGCAGGTCTCCTTGCCCTAGCCTCCCAAAAGGACAGCCGCACTCTTATCTTGCAATTCCTTGGAGGACGCAAGCTAGCACTGCGAGCGCAAGAGAAACGCATCTGCCAGGACGTGGTGGAAGCGTGGTGATCCCAAGAGGCTCGTGTGGATACCATAGAGAGCCTGAACACGTCAACTGTTCAGGTTTTGTGATTCGGCTCTACAGTTGAGTGAGAGATCTCAACCGAAAATTAGGTATGAAATTTTTGAACACCCGGTTTACCCCGTTTCACTTGGATCCTGGAGGGTTTCGGTTAAATTCCGCTGCGCTGTTTGGCTCCCGAAACCCAACATTAGGAATCTGAATTTAAACGACCCTGTTTGCCAGTTTTTAAGAAAACTGGATGGGAAGTAAATCCCCGACTTATAGAAGCCGTTACTGGACGTAAAACCAGTGGAAGATGTGAGCCACAGTCACAATTACTGTACATATAAGCTGTCATTTGTCTTTTCTTTTGACAATAATGTACTGGCTTCTGTAAGCGTAATAAACACGTTATCCTTTCATCGCTATAAATGCGTGTTCTTCTTTTTTGATACGGTACTCCATGACTCTCAAAGTCAGTTATTTCCGTTTCTTACAATCACTAATTTCTTCCTTTTTTCTCTTAAAAGCCTTCTTCATCAATGGAGTCTTCTCTTTCCGCCCTACAAAAGTATTTTCCTTCCCTCCCAATAAATGTTCTTAAAAAGATTTATCAAGCTAGATGTGAACAATTTAGAGTATTTATGCACAAAGGTATTCCTGATAATGTGTGGTGGCTAATCGAAGCTAAGGTTCGGTCGGCTGGTGAAGTTCCAGATGCATTCTTCCCCCGTATGCCCGGCTTTGGTAAAAGCGCTTATGCCAAAAAGAGAAGAGCAAGGAGGCTAGGCGTCTATCATAATTGTGGATGGTGGATTTGCGGCACTAAATGTCGTTCTTCAGGGATAATCACTAGAAATCGTGAAGATAGAAGAAAATTCATTAAGAATGGCCTGCGTAAGGAATCTCTGGAGGATATCCGAGAAACTCTTGAAGCGCACTCTTGTGGAATGGTGCAATTTGAGATTGTCTGTTTATGGATGACTTTCCAAAAAGAACGAGATCGTTACAGTCTTAGAAATCTGACTTTAAACGACCCTGTTTGCCAGTTTGTAAGAAAACTGGAAGGCATTGAAGCCGTTACTGGACGTAAAGCCAGTGGAAGACGTGAACCAAAGTAATGATTACTGTACACGCTAGTCGTCACTTTTGAAAATTTTCCTTCTCTTCCAAGAATAATGTACCTATTCCTGATGTGAGCCACAGTCATGACTACTGTACATGCTAGCAGTGATTTTTGAAATTTTCCTCCCAATAATGTACCCATTCCTGACGTGAGCTACAGTTATGACTATTGTTTATGCTAGCTGCCACTTTTGAAAAATTTCCTCCTTTTCCGACAATAGTGCACCTACTCTTATAGATGTGATTATTGCATTATCCTTTTACCTCTATAAATACATCATCATTTCTTCATTTTTCACAAGGTTAAGGATAGGAATGGAGAAAACCCCAACTCGTAAATCCCGAAGTATTTGTGTATTTTCTGGAGCTTTTCCTGGAAAAGATGAAGAGTATTTAAAGGCAGCCAACCATTTGGGTAGAGTATTAGCTGAGCGAAAAATACATTTAGTTTATAGAGGAGGTAGTGTCGGATTAATGGGAGGTGTAGCATCAGCAGCATCTTTAGGAGGAAGTCAAGTTTTGGGCATCATCCCTGGACCTTTGAAATTTGTTTCTGGGGGCACGATTGGAGAAGAATTAGTGGTTAAAAATTTGCAAGAGCATGTGTTACAAATGCTTTTAAATGCTGATACTTTTATCGCTCTACCATATGGTTTTGGCACATTGGGAGAAGTCTTTCAAATTGCTTCCATGGCCCAACTTAATTTGCATAAGAAACCCATTGGGCTGTTGAATGTTAACAATTTCTTTACAGGTCTGATAGCTTTTGTGGATTATGCTATGCAGAATAATTTCATATCAAGAGTGGCACGACGAATCATAATATCCGCAATAACTGCTGAAGAATTGCTAGATAAAATGCAAGCTTTTGTTCCTGAACCAGATCCAGCGATGATCCAAATAGACTGGGCACGACAGTCTTTCCCAACCAGTTCCATCCCATAATTGTCCTTTACCCGGCCTGTTGAAGCATTGTGGAAGAAGAAACGATCCGATCCGTTTTTCTTGTCCTTTAGTTTTATTATCAGCATTTTCTTTCGTGTTTCAGTTTTTCTTTTCAGGGAATTTCTTTATCTTATAAGATAGTTTCGTTCATACTGATATTAAAACCATAGGACAATGCCTTTAGGTTGGAATGGCTGAGTAAAGAGTAATTTTTATTGCTCTTGAGACGCATCCTATTAGGTCTACTAGGCATGACATTTTGGGGTAGTTAAGCTTTAACCTTATTTAGATGACATATCTCACAAGGGAATCTAAATTTACTGAAGAAAATATTAGATGAACCTTGGATATTGATTCCAAACATCCGTTCCCTTTACATAATTTGTCAGTGTTATTGTCATCATCAAGATTCACTTATCATATTGAAGTCTAACTTTTTGCACTCGCCTATTATGAACATCCACACTTTCGAAGAAAATTATTCCAATTTCAATTGCTGTCATATAAATTTCGCTCGAGGTCCTAAGGAAAGCTCCTTAGCCTCAAAACCAATAAATTTTCATTCAACGGTAGGACTGCTCCTATCGTCGGGGTTCTAAGGATGGAACCTTTGCCTCGAAAACAATCAATTTTCATTCAACGGTAGGATTGCTCCTATCGTCGGGGTTCTAAGGATGGAACCTTTGCCTCGAAAACAATCAATTTTCATTCAACGGTAGGACTGCTCCTATCGTCGGGGTTCTAAGGACGGAACCTTTGCCTCGAAAACAATCAATTTTCATTCAACGGTAGGACTGCTCCTATCGTCGGGGTTCTAAGGATGGAACCATTACCTCGAAAACAATCAATTTTCATTCAACGGTAGGACTGCTCCTATCGTCGGGGTTCTAAAGATGGAACCTTTGCCTTGAAAACAATCAATTTTCATTCAACGGTAGGACTGCTCCTATCGTCGGGGTTCTAAGGACGAAACCTTTGCCTCGAAAACAATCAATTTTCATTCAACGGTAGGACTGCTCATATCGTTGGGGTTCTAAGGACGGAACCTTTGCCTCGAAAACAATCAATTTTCATTCAACGGTAGGACTGCTCCTATCGTCGGGGTTCTAAGGATGGAACCTTTGCCTCGAAAACAATCAATTTTCATTCAACGGTAGGACTGCTCCTATCGTCGGGGTTCTAAGGATGGAACCTTTGCCTCGAAAACAATCAATTTTTCTTCAACGATAAGAGAGTTCTTATCGCAGAGGTTCTAAGGTAGGGCCCTTAACCTCAAACTTTCAACGATAGGAGAGTTCCTATCGTCGAGATTCTAAGGAGAGTTCCTTAAACCTCAAACAATTAATCATCAATTTTTCTTCAACGATAAGAGAGTTCTTATCGCAGAGGTTCTAAGGTAGGGCCCTTAACCTCAAACTTTCAACGATAGGAGAGTTCCTATCGTCGAGGTTCTAAGGAGAGTTCCTTAAACCTCAAACAATTAATCATCAATTTTTCTTCAACGATAAGAGAGTTCTTATCGCAGAGGTTCTAAGGTAGGGCCCTTAACCTCAAACTTTCAACGATAGGAGGGTTCCTATCGTCGAGGTTCTAAGGAGAGTTCCTTAAACCTAAAACAATCAATCATCAATTTTTCTTCAACGATAAGAGAGTTCTTATCGCAGAGGTTCTAAGGTAGGGCCCTTAACCTCAAACTTTCAACGATAGGAGAGTTCCTATCGTCGAGGTTCTAAGGAGAGTTCCTTAAACCTCAAACAATCAATCATCAATTTTTCTTCAACGATAAGAGAGTTCTTATCGCAGAGGTTCTAAGGTAGGGCCCTTAACCTCAAACTTTCAACGATAGGAGAGTTCCTATCGTCGAGGTTCTAAGGAGAGTTCCTTAAACCTCAAACAATCAATCATCAATTTTTCTTCAACGATAAGAGAGTTCTTATCGCAGATGTTCTAAGGTAGGGCCCTTAATCTCAAACTTTCAACGATAGGAGAGTTCCTATCGTCGAGGTTCTAAGCAGAGTTCCTTAAACTTCAAACAATCAATCATCAATTTTTCTTCAACGATAAGAGAGTTCTTATTGCAGAGGTTCTAAGGTAGGGCCCTTAACCTCAAACTTTCAACGATAGGAGAGTTCCTATCGTCGAGGTTCTAAGGAGAGTTCCTTAAACCTCAAACAATCAATCATCAATAAGAGAGCTCCTATCGCCGAGGTTCTTAGGAGGATTCCTTAACCTCACGATTTAGGCGGTGAGAAGGTTCTCAATGCCTAGCTAAGTCGAACGAAATTTGGTAACGATTTTGCATACATTATGTCCCATGAAGCATGCAAAGGGAGGCAGCTGTTAACACCCAATTTCGTCCGACCCCTTTATTTTTTTTTTAAACAATAATTAAAAAAAAATAAAAAAAATTTAATTAAAAATTAAAAATAATAATTATATAAAAATTATTATCAATTAATTATAGAAAGAGAGAATTAAATTAAATAGTTTTGGTGAAGGGGCATTTTGTTAAGTTAATATCTATGTGTGTATATCCAAAGAAATTAAAATTAAAAAAAAATTAATTAAAAAATTATTATTATTAACTAATTAATTATTATTACTAAAAACATTTTAATTAATTAGTTTAAAATATATTTTGTTTTATAAGGGTTTAGTTAAAAATAATATATGTGTGTATGTATGTATGTAGGAATTACAAAAGAAAACTCCATAAAAAAAAAAGAAAAAACAACAAACAAACAAAATTGAAAAGTTTGGGGTAAAAATGATAAAATTAAGAAGTTTTGGGAAAATTGGATAAAATATGAAAGTTTCAGAAGCATTTGGTAGTTTGTCACATGAATTTTGGGCCAGACTGACGGTTCTGGCCCAAATTGAGAGAAAAAGACAAATTGTCTCAATCAGAACTTTCAGGAATATCTCCAAAGTCAAAAGAGACGGAAAGGACTGAAACTGTTATTTTACCAAATTAAGAGATAAGTTTGATTTTAATTATTTTTTAATTATGAACAGTCCAGCACTCCTTCCTCTATAAATAGGGTCCAATTCTGTAAAGAAGGAAGAGAACGAAAAAAATCAAGTTTAGAGCTCGTTTTAAAAAAAAAGGCAAAACTGTAGCTTAGTCCCTAGCTCTCGTCCCTTCTCTAAAAAAAATCCTAAGTTTCACTCAGTTACCTTTTTTTCTTTCTCTCTCTCTTCCGTTATCCTCGCCATCCCCCTTCCTCTGTTTCCGGCCTCCTTTCCCTGCCTCGACCCGCCACCTTTCCTCCCTCTCTCTCTCTCTTCGTCCCGTCGCTCCTCCGCCGTCACCATAGCCCCTATCCGCCGCCGTTTTTTCCGCTGTAACGCTGCCCCCCCTCTTTTGGGCGAAATCCCGCGCGCGACCTCTCGGCCTTCCCTCCTCCGTCACCATCCTCCGACGCCGTCGCACCTCCCCTCTCTGCTCCTCTCCCTCTCCGCCTCGTCCTCCTCCCTAGCTCTCACTGTCGCCCTGCTCTGCCGCCCCCTGGAACGCCGCCCACGTCGCCGTCGCGTCCTGTAACAGAGAAATCAAAAATTTTGTTTTCCTAGGTAAAATCCTGATTTAGTGCTCAATCTTTCGATATTTATTCTCTTTGGTCACTAACCTTTCTTTTATCCTTGCAGAAAACTAATTACTAACAACTAACTTTTATTATTATTGTTATTATTATTATTATTATTATAAGTCACTAACCTTTTAATTTTTGCACAACTAACTTTACTAACAACTAACTTTTATTATTATTATTGTTATTATTATTATTACTATTATAAGTCACTAACCTTTAATTTTTGCACAACTAACTTTACTAACAACTAACTTTTATTATTATTATTATTATAAGTCACTAACCTTTTAATTTTTGCAAAAAACTAATTACTAACAACTAACTATACTAACAACTAACTTTACTAACAACTAATTACTAACAACTAACTTTTATTATTATTATTATTATTATTATTATTATTATTATTATTCATGGAAGGTTATACCTCCTATTTATTTACTTTTTTTAAGTGGATGGCCAAAAAGCCCCACTTTATTTATTTATTATCTTTTAATGTTCCTTTATTTACTTCATGTGCTTTATCTTTATTTATCTGCATGTGTTATTTAATTTATGCACCTTTTTTTAATGGATGACCAAACCAAAAAAAAAAGAGAAAAAAAAACTCCACTTTATTTACTATTTATTGACCTTTAATTTTCCTTTATTTACTTTATGTGCTTTTTATTTGTTTATTTATTTATTTATTTGCATATGTTATTTAATTTCTGGAATTTTTAAGTGGATGGTCAAAAAGCCCCACCTTATTCTCCTTTAATTTTCCTTTACTTAATTTATGCAAATTTTAATTATATAGATGATTAAAAATTATTTCATTTATTTCACCTTTAGACATAAAAATAAATAATAATAAATAAAAATAAAATAATAACAAAATAAAAGAAGAAGTTTTTTTTATGTGAATAATTAACTTTATTACTTTTAGTGCTAATCAAGAATCCATTTTTATAACAAAGCCCCCACCCTTTATTATTTTGGAATACATATATTTAAAAAAGAAAAGTAAAAACTTAACCTTTTATTCCTTTTATTAAAAATAAAAACTGAAAAAAATCATAACCAGACAATAAAATAAAAATCAATTTTTAAGTATATCTTTTTTTAAAAAAAAATATTTCATAAAAAAAAAAAAGAAAAGAATAAAAAAGAAAAGAACAAAAATAAGAAAGAAAAAGAACAAAAATAAAATAAAATCTTTGAATATCAAGATTATTTTTAGAAAATTATATAACTCTTTAGTTTCTTTATTAAATAAAGAATCTTGATATTAGATAATTTAAAAAATTACTTTTTTGGTTCCTTTATAAATTAAGTAATTACTTAAAAAAAAAAATAAAGATCTTTCATTGAATAAGAAAATAAAGAGAGAAAGAAAAGAAAGAAGTAAAAAGAAAGAAAAGAAAGAAAAGAAAGAATTTTTTTTTAAACATTAAGATCATTAAAAAAAAATCTAAAATTTCATAAAAATTATGACAAAATTAATAATTAAATAAAAAAATATTAAGAATTAAAAATCTAAATAATTAACAATAAGTTTTAAATTAAAATCCATGTCCGGGTGGTCCGATAGGATTCATGGCTTGGAGAAATATACAAACTTTTAATTGAATAAAAATTAAATACAAAGATGAAAATCCATATTCAGATAATTCGGTTGAATTTATAATATGGATTAAAATAAAATTTCATCAAATTCCATGACCGGGTGATCCGATAGGATTCATGGCTTGGAGAAGGAAAAATAAATTTTTTAAATGAAATAAAATTAAATATCAGGATAAAAATCCATATTCTGATAATTTGGCAGAATTCATGATATGGATTGTTAACTAATTAAAATATTTAATTAAAATTTCATCAAATTCTGTGTCCGGGTGACTCGGCAAAGTCCATGGTTCGGAAATATCGAATTTGTAAAAATTATACAAATTAATTACCAAAATTTTTGAAGTTCATATTAATTAAAAAATCCACATTCGACTAATTCAGTTAAAGTTTCTGTTTGAAAATTAACTGAAATCATTTAAAAGCACGCAAAACAAAATTAAAATCAACTAAGGTACCAATTTTTGGGCGCTATAACAAAGTTGTTTTAGCGTAACCGTACTCCCGATCCCCGAACTCTCGCAGACCATATTTTTAAGGTATCCAATCGACCTGAGCGAAAACCGATTGGTGGCGACTCCAGAAAACCCGACGTTGCCACAACTGCTTTGCTGCGCATGCTCTGAAGTAGCCACTGTACGCCAAGAGTTGCAAAAGTGAAGACTCCAAGTTAGGATCAAAAGGCTACGAAAGCTTGGAAAAATTTTCTAAGTCCCAGAAAGCTCAAGATTCTCCTGGGCAGCATGTTCGGACATCCTCACGGTGAGGACCTCCTCGTTTGGGCACTCCTCAGTTAGGGCCTTGAAGGTGGTGTTAGTGAGGATGCCCTTCGCCATTTGAGGAGCCATTGTCTGGCTATCCTCGGACAACAAGTTCATGTCCTCCGTGAAAGTCCAAAAAGGCTCCTTCGGCACTTTGTCCTTCGGGATGTGGGTGTCCCGAAAGGCCCACTTCCGGGCATGCTCCACCATCCACGCCATGGGCGCCTGCTCCTCTGCAAGATCACGCCGAAGTTCCGTCGGTATATCATCCCTTAGCCATACGTCTATAAGATCTAAAATCCCAAAAAATGCCAAATTGATAGGAAAATGGCTAAGGGACAAACCTGGAGGAACCTCGACGACGTCCTCCTCGGAGTCGTCAACCTCCTGAACATCGTCAGGAACTTGTTTTCCCTTCTCTCTTCGGCGGGCCTCAAGCTTTTCAAAAGAAAGACCTATTGCCGAAGTACCCAAGACCTCCTCCGCCGAAGTTATGCTGGCAGCCGGTTGTGAAAGAGGGTCAATACGAACCAAGGAATGGTTCGGAACCTCCACAACATCTTCGAGAGGGGGAGGAAGAATGTCCTCCTTCACCTTCTTCCTCACCGAAGATGGCCCCCCACCCGACGTCTTTTTCCTCTTTGGGGCAGCTTTTTTCCTTCACTGTTCCCCCTTTTCAGCTTGCCCGAGGAAAAGGGACTTGTAGAAAGCAGCGGATTCGTCACCCATCTCTGAAAAAGGGAAGACATCAGTCTAAGTCCAAAGGAGTACATGTAACAAAATCTAGAAGATTACTTACTCTTCACAAGCCCTTCGTAGGTGAGCTCGCATCGAAGGAGCATCACTAGTCATGCCTTTTTTTCGTCGAAGGCAAGTGCCGGCATGGCCAGGTTGGTTTTATGCTCCTTGACTACCCCTAACTCCCAAAAAACCTCTTCGGTCATGAAGTTCCACTTTATGGGAAAGGGGTAGAGGGAACGAGGAGGGATCTCGGGGTCCCAATCCGCGACTACGCGGATACGGCTGTCAAAGTCGTGAAACTTGACCTCCAACTCCGGTTTTAGAAGCCATCTGGGATCCACTACATTTATGGGCAGAGTCCCTGAGGCCAACCTGGTCGGCACATGTTTCCACGCCTCAGGCACCTTCAAAAAGAAAATTTTCTTCTGCCAACCCCGCCAGCTGTCCTTTGTGTTGAAGGTAAACATGTACTTTTTATTCCCAAAACCCCGAGGAAACAAAAAATAAAAACCACCCTTCGGGACGGGATAGAGTTTGTAATACTGCATGAAGATGATGAAGTGGGGCTCTATCCCGAAGACCCCACACATGCAGAGGAAGGCATTAAAATAACAGTAGGAATTTGGAGGAAGTTGGTTCACAGCTATGCCATGAAACTGGCAGAACTCGCAAACCATCTTCGGGGGAGGGTACCGAAGTCCGGCCCTCAGTTGGGCCCAAAAAATGGTAACCTCATCCAAATGGTACATATTGTCGGGTTTCGAGAGCCAAACAGCGTAGCGGAATTTAACCGAAACCCTTCAGGATCCAAGTGAGACGGGGTAAACCGGGTGTTCGAAAATTTTCATACCTAATTTTCGGTTGAGATCTCTCACTCAACTGTAGGGTCGAAACACAAAACCTGAACAGTTGACGTGTTCAGGCTCTCTATGGTATGCACATGAGCCTCTTGGGATCACCACGCTTCCACCACGTCCCGGCAGATGCGTTTCTCTTGCGCTCGCAGTGCTAGCTTGCGTCCTCCAAGGAATTGCAAGAGAAGAGTGCGGTTATCCTTTTGGGAGGCTAGGGCAAGGAGACCTGCGAATTTCTCACTAAAAGTTGTATTTATAGTGAGACTCAACTTCCAGGCCTAATGGGTTTCAAAGCCCTAATCCAATTAGGCTTTAATTTTAGGCTTAATAATGGCTCAACTCTTGGAACCTGATGGCCAACCCACCAGCCCCCTGCCAAGTATTAATTCCTGGTATTTAAAGGAGTGCCTAGCCCGTTCAGATCACGACACGTGTTCGGTCGGATGTTCCCTGAGTTTCTGGGCGTAGGAGACAGATAACTGGTAGCAGGTTGTCCTGAGCCACGTGCTGAGATGGGCCATGATGTGATTCTGATGGCGTCCGTATGTCAGAGCGCCTATTCAGGCGACTTTATGACGTCTGTGAAAGGACGTGTCAGAGGCTTCCTTAAATGCTTCCATAAACGCTCCTGCCGTACTCCCGAGGTCCCTGGGTGAGGTCGTCCTCTAGTTCGGACAGAGCCTCTTCGGGAAACAAGCCCTCAGTTCGGGGGTTCCCAGTTTCAGGGAGTTCCGCCTTCAGGGATATCATGTTCGGCTCGCTATGTCTGGTGCCGCTTTTCCGAAGGCGATATGTTCACAACCTTGGGGGGCGAATAGTGTCCTCGGGGTTTCCTGGCGTGCCGGGCTCGGAGCTCTTCGGCTATCTCCCGAGGTGCTTGATCGCACCTTTTCTTGGGTAGCGCCAGCTTCTTCTGGCCATCATTGTGGCAGGGAGTTCGGCCAGATAGAGGCGATAGCGTTTGGCTATCACATGCCCCCCTTTGGAAAGCCGAAGTGAAGACTTCGGTTTTGCATCTCTTTCCGAGGTTGTGTATGGGAGTTTCTTTGGAAGCTTAACCTGTTCCGAGGATGCGCCTTTTGCCCGAAGATCATGGGCTCTTCGGCCTTGGCCTGTTCTTTGGTGTCTTCGAGGTGGAGCCTGTGCCGAAGATACACCTCTTGCCCGAAGGTCATGGGCTGTTCGGCCATAGCCTGTTTCTTGGCGTCCTCGAGGTGGCCTGCTCTTTGTTTCTGCAGGTCTGTTTGGCCAAGCGTGTCAGTCTGAGCGGCGCGTCCTAGTTTCGTCCCAGATTTCCAGGGATGTCAGAAGACGTGTCCCAGCTTTCAAGGGACGTTTAGAGGACGTGTCCCCCATTTTCGCGCAGCGGTTGACACGTGGCGCTTTGCCATTGGAGGAGAGTCGCGTCGGTTATAGAGGGCGCGCCCTTTTCAGGTGCAGAGGGCAGTTACGGCAACGGTTCACCTCCAAAGGGTACTTATGACGATGTTTCGGTTACCCATCTCTGGCTTATAATTAGCCCACTCCATCATAAGTTCCTTTTGCTTTCTCCTCTGCTCTTCTCTCTGCTTTGCCCCTGTTCTTCCACTTTCTTGCTTTCTGTGGCGGAGCTACCTTAATCAGAGCTTTTTTCCAGCCAGCTTTCACGACGGCGTCCTCAGATTTTGGCAAATCTTTCGGTGGGTTTTTGTTTTTTCAGAGCGCTTTGATCCCTGTGTTCTTTTGAGTTTTTCTCTGGAAACTGTTTTCATCCATTTTCAAACTCGTTTTTATGTCAAAAATGCCCCTTCCTGAGAGCTGGCAGCCCCTTTTAGCCCATCCTTGTTGCACCACCCCTGAAAAGTTAGAGAGGTGGAAGAAAAAATTCTTTCTTCCCTCTTACGCCATTACTAGGCTGCCTTGTTCTAGCCATTATGCTTTTTCAAACCACAGTAAGGAGGTTACCGTTTTCCGAGCCCAGCTGAAGGCGGGTCTTCGGTATCCTCCCCCGAAGATGGTGTGCGAGTTTTGCAAATTTCATGGCATTGCTGTGAACCAGCTTCCCCCGAACTCGTTCTGCTATTTTAACGCCTACCTCTGCATGTGTGGCGTCTTCAGGATAGAACCCAATTTCAGAATCTTTATGCAGTATTACAAGCTCTTTGTGGTCCCGAAGGGTGGCTTCTATTTCATGCTACCTCGGGGATCCGGGAGCAAGAAATTCATGTTCACCTTCGCCACTAAAGATAGCTGGCGGGGGTGGCAACAGAAGTTTTTCTTCATGAAGATGGACGAGGCCTGGTCGTACGTTCCGACCAAATGGGCTCAGGGAACACTGGATGTGGACGTTGCTGATCCGAGGATGCTGCTGACCCCAGAGTTAGCTCCCTTGTTCGCGGATTTCGACGCCCGCATTCGGGCTGTCTCTGACTGGGATCCCGAGGTCGTTCCGCTCGCCCTTTACCCTTTTCCAATCAACTGGAGGTTGATGACCGAAGAGGTCCTTCGGGAGCTAAAAGTGGTAAAGGAGCACGAGACTGACCTCGAGATGCCAGCTCCTGCCATCGCCGGGAAGGATTCCTGGTTGGTCAAGCTTGTTAAGGAGGAAATTTCTTTCGAAGCGCTTGCCGAAAGTGAGTTATCTTCTACTCCTTTACTGTTCTTTCCTCGGACTTACGCTGATGTTTCTCTCCTTTTTCAGAGATGGGCGACGCGACTGCCGCCTATTACAAGTCCCTTTTCACCGGCCAGGTAGAGAAGGGCGATCAGACGAACAAGGCGTCTTCCCGAAGGCGGAAGTCTACTGGCGTGGGACCTTCGAGGAAACGTGCAAACAGAGCTGCCCAGGCTCCTTTAGAGGAAAATCCCGAGGAGACTGCCGAGGAGCCTGGGGCAGCCGAGATTCCGGAGTCTGAGGCTGCTGCTTCCGAGGTCCCTTCAACCGACGTCCCTCCTCAGAGTCCTACCGCGTCACAGGCCCTCCTTGATGTAGTGGTAGAAGTACCTTCTGCCGAGGAGCGGCGCAAGCGGAAGGGCAAGGGCATTTCGTCCGAGGACTCCGAGGACGATGTTGTCGAGGTTCCGCCAGGTTTGTTTCCAGACAAAGTGTACTTCCTTTGTTTTTTCTGGATTGGCTTCTTTGTCTTTAATCTCCTTCTCATTCTTATCACGTAGGGGAGTTGACTACCCCTGGCTGGGTGGCCGATCATGCTCGGAAACGAGCTATTCGGGATGCCAAAATCCCGCAAGGGAAGATACCCAAGGAGCCTTTTTGGACGTTCACGGAGGACATGAATATGTACTCCGAGGACGTTCCTCAAATGGCTAAGGAAATTTCGAAGGGGGTGCTCACCGAGGCCTCCTTCAAGGCTATAGCGGCGGCCCACCCGGGGGATAACACCCTCGCCGCAAAGATCACCGAGCATGCTGCTCAGGTATATCCTTCACAGCTCTTTCCCTTCAATTTTTTCCTAAGTGTTTGGCTCTTACTGACCTTGCGTTTATTTTTTGTAGCTGATGGGGTACACCGCCTTTCTCCAAGTTCGGGTGGCCAGGGAGGTTGCTTTTTGAACTTCGGCCACTCGAACCATGAATGAGATGAGGACCGCACTCGCGGAGTCGGTCGCCAAAAACCAGCAGCTGAAAGAGGCTGCTGAGAAAGAAGTAGCTGCCCTTCGGGAGGAGTTCCGGAAGGAAAAAGAAGAACTTCAAAAGGACTCCTCCAGGAAGATCGCTGACCTCGGTGACCAAATAAAGGGGATGCTCGCCGCCAACAAAGATCTTCTCCAGCACAAGGCTGGTTCTGACGGCCGTATAGTGTCGTTGACGTGTGAGAATAATGCTCTCCGGGCCGAGGTCGAGTCGTTGAAGAAGGAGCCGAAGGGGGAGGAGCAGATAAAGGCGCTGGAGGAGGAGGTCGCGGATCTGAAGGATGAGCTTGACGACCTCGAGCTTGAGAAGAACAAGTCTGATCAGATGAGCAAGGTCGCGTTCCAGGACGGCTTCTGCCTTGCTCGGCACCAGGTTCTCCAGAGGTTCCCAGATCTGGACCTCTCTTTTCTAGAGGGTCTAAACATTCCTGGGGGACCTCGGTGGAAATGGTCCAAGGTCAAACATCTAAAACTTCCTCCTTCAATTCCAGCGCCAAAGGTGATGGAAAAGGGCGGGCAGACGAGTGGCTCTCGGGACGCCGCGAACCCTTAGCCAATTTTAGGGCCCCTTTTTCTTCCCTTCTATTTAGTAATCCTTCTTCAGGCAGTTCTTTATTTTAAAGCAGCTTTGCTCTTAATGAGGGTTTTTTGGCTAAGTCTTTTCTTGCAAGTTTCTTCATTTCCATTGTCCCGAACACGTTCGCTCAAGAGACTTCGGAAAACCTGCGATTAAAGAAACTTTTTTACCTTCCTTTGTCCCGAGTGCGCTTGCTCGTAAGACTTTCTGGAAGGCCTGAAAAAATTTGGCCAAGTCTTTTTCCAGGCTTTTGCATTTCTAGTTTACCCCGAACATGATTGCTCAAGGGACTTCGGAAACCTTCAGTCAAATTTTTTGTTTTTCCAGTTGTCCCGAGCATGTTTGCTCCAGGGACTTCGGAAAACCTTTCGCGAGATTTTTCACTTCCCATTTTCCCGAGCATGTTCGCTCAAGGGAGTTCGGAAAATTATCTCTACGCTGGCTATGGCGAGTACTTCTGCGAGATTTTTGTTTTCCATCTTTCCCGAGCGTGATGGCTCAAGGGACTTCGGGAAGTCATATCTACGCTTTATCATGGCGAGCACCTTTGCAGAATTCTGTTTTGCATAATTTCTGTACACTTAAGAATTTTTCTCAAGGCCATTCTGTACAACATAACTCCTCCGCTCAACCTTAAGCGTAGAATTTTTTCAAGGCGTCTAAGTGCTAGGTGTTCTTCAATTCTACGCCTTCGGCGTAGACAAGCTTGTACACGCCTTTTCGTACTTCGCCGAGAACCATATAGGGTCCTTCCCAGTTTGCGCGAAGTACGCCATGGGATGGCCTTCGGGGTACGAAGTCGGCCTTTCAGAGAACGAGGTCTCCCTTCCTGATTTCTTTTGGCCTGGCCCGTAAGTTTACAGCCGCGGCCACTCTTTGCTGAAAAGCTTTTCTTCTCAGCTCGGCTATTTCTATGTGTTCGGCCACAAGATCGACATTGGTTCTCAGGCCGAGGTCATTACCACCTTCATCAAATACTTGCACTCGTACTGAAGGTTGAACTACCTCTATTGGGATAATGGCCTCTGTTCCGAAGACGAGTGAGAAAGGAGTCTCCCCTGTGGCTCTTCGGGGCGTCTTTCGGTAGCTCCATAATACACTTTGGAGTTCTCCTGGCCATTTCCCTTTGGCTTCCCCTAGTCTCTTTTTCAGGCCATCTTTTATGGTCCTGTTCGATACTTCCACCTGCCCGTTGCTTTGGGGGTGAGCTACTGGGGCGAAGTGCATCTTTATTCCGAGGTCGCTGATAAATTCTTGGAAACCTTTGTCTGTGAACTGGGATCCATTATCAGCTACTAGTACCCTCGGTATGCCAAATCTGCATATGATGTTCTTCCATAGGAACTTCTGCACTTCTTTTGCCGAGATAGTTGCTAGTGGTTCTGCCTCCACCCACTTTGAGAAATAGTCCACTGCTACAATGCAAAATTTCACGCCTCCGGGTGCTGTGGGGAGTGGCCCAATAAGGTCTATACCCCAGACTGCGAAGGGCCAAGGATAGTCTGCCGAAGTTACCATTTCCGAGGGTGTCCTCTGGATTTTCGTGTGTCTGTGGCAGCTACCACATTTCCGGATGAACTGTCTTGCGTCCTTTCTCAGGGTAGGCCAGAAGTATCCTTGGGGGAGTATCACTGCTGCCAGGGCATCAGTTCCAATGTGTGAACCATACATGCCTTCGTGAACTTCTTCAAGGACCATTTCAGTATCCTTTTCATCCACACATCTTTGCAGCGGATTCGCATATCCCTGCCGATATAACTCTTCACCAATCAGGAAGAATCTTCCGGAGCGTCTTCGCAGTCTTGCAGCATCGCCGGGGTCTTCGGGGAGCAAATTCTCTGCGAGGTATCTTTTTATTGGGTCTTTCCATCCTGTTCCCGAGGTTGTCATGCTCAGCACTGAGATGCTCGGATGGTCTAGCACCTCGGTATATGTTTTCAACTTCGCCAAGCAATCTGCCTCAGTGTTATTCCGCCGAGGTACATTTTTGATCCGTACGGCATCAAACTCTTGGAAGAGCTTTGCTACTAGCTCATGATATTTTGCCAAGATTGGGTCCTTCGCCCCATAATCTCCTGCCGTCTGCCGAACTACCAGCTGGGAATCGCTGTGAGCCTTTAAGTTGCTCACGATAATCTTTCTGGCCAAGCGCAATCCCGCTATAAGGGCTTCATACTCAGCTACATTGTTGGTGACGTTGAAGCTGAACTTGATAGCCTTCATTACCTCCAGGCCTTCGGGGCCCCTGATAATTACTCCAGCTCCCTGGTGTTCGGACCCCGAGTCTCCGTCTACGTGCAATGTCCATTCTGGCTCACGCTCTTTTGGATCCGAGTGGCTCCCCTCAGTGGTGGGTATTTCGGCGATAAAATCTTCCAGGGCTTGAGCTTTTATGGCCTTCTGAGGCTCATACGTGATTTCGTGTTCGCCCAGCTTTATGCACCACTTGGAGAGCCTTCCCGAATGATCGCAGCCTTCTCCCTGCAAGCACCAAGGCGTATATAGCTTTTTGAAGCAAAGGGTACCTGACTTCGGCGCCATGCAGGGACTTGCTGACATAGTAGACCGGCCATTGCTTTGACCCTTCTTCCTTTGCGAGGACCGAGCTCACAGCTTTTTCTGTGACGGCGAGGTACAGTACGAGGGGCTCTCCCTCCCGAGGTTGTCGCAGAGTCGGCAGGCTCAAAGTCCTTCCCAGGCCTTTTGGCAATCTTCATCCCAAGGATGATCATTTCTTCCGAGGTCGCCTTCCATTTTTGTTGCCTTTGTGAAGACTTTGAAGACCGTACCTGGAAATAAACCTGCTCAGAGAGGTTATTCTTCCGGCGAGTCTCTTGCGCATCTTTGACAGTGCCAGGAGTTCGGAACTCAAGCAGAGCCTTAATCTTCTCGGGGTTAGCGTCGATGCCTCTTTCGGATACCATGTACCCAAGGAATTTTCCCGAGGTCATCCCGAAGATGCACTTCTCAGGATTAAGGCGGTTCCCGAAGGCTCTGAGCTTTTGGAAGGTTTCCTCTAAATCTGCAACGTGGTAGCCAGGCAGCTTGCTCTTGATTATCATATCATCAACATACAACTCCATGCTTCTCCCCATTTGGTCTTTGAAGACCTTGTTCATCAGCCTCTGGTAGGTGGCTCCTGCATTTTTGAGCCCGAATGGCATCCTGATATAGCAGTATGTTCCTCCCTCGGTGATGAAGGCAGTCTTCTCTTCATCTTCGTGGTCCATCCTTATCTGATGGTAGCCACTTAAGGCGTCTAGGAAACTTAGGAGCCCATATTCAGCAGTTGAATCTACCAGTTGATCTATTGGCGGCAGAGGGTATGAGTCTTTCGGGCAAGCATCGTTCAAGTTTCTGAAGTCGATGCACATCCGGAGTTTGCTGCTACCTTCTTTTGTGGCGATGACTACGTTGCTTAACCACTCAGGGTACTTGACCTCCCTGATGACTTCAGCATCTAGGAGACGCTGGACTTCGGTTTTGACAAACTTACTTTGAGGCTATGCTGTATTATGCCAGGGTTCACCCCCGGCATATCTTTTGGCGAGTAGGCAAACAGATCTTTATTTTCCAGCAGAAAGGATACAAGATTTTCCTTGTCACCTTCGGTCAAGCTCTTCCCTATTCGGGTAGATTGACCTGGGACAAGCTCTATTGCTTCCATTTCTGTTTTGGCGAGATCTTCTTCTTTGCCTTTTTCTGGTGCCCTTGCCTCCATCGTTTGTGCGAAGTTGCTTGCCGTAGCTTTTCGCGCTTTTACAAATACCTTTCTTACCTCGGTTTGCTCTATGAATACCTCTGCATCTCCATCCTTGGTGGCGAATGTGACAGTCAAGTACTTCACATCAGGGCGAATATGCAGATTCCCCATTGTCTGCCTTCCAAGGATGGCGTTGTACGAGGACAGGACGTTCATGATGATGAATCTCGCCATTGTGGAGGCGTTCAACTCAGCTGCTCTGTTCACCGAAGTCCCTTTCATCATCAGCGGGAGGTCGATACATCCGAGGACGGGGAGTTCGGGTGGTCCAACCCAAAAGTGGGCAAGGTGACAGGCTTCAGTTCGCTGCTGGAGATGCCCAAGCTCGGCAGCAGGTGCGAGAATAGGATGTCAGCATTTGAGCCATCATCAAGCAACACTCTTTTGACGTCCCAGTTCCCTACTCTCGCCATAATCAGTAGCGGATCACCCTGGGGGAAGACGACGGTGGAGCCATCTTTGCGAGCCAGCTTCTTTGATGGACTTTGATACTCCATGACTGCAATTTCTCTGGCTTTCCGCTTTCTTTCCGAGGATGGGAGCCTCGTGGTGATGGTTTATATAACCCCTGCTGGAGGTGGAGGGCGCTTTTTTGGACTTCTATTTCTCCGCCTATCGGAGTCATAGTCCTCATCTTCGGCCCTTTCTTCCTCCATTTTTCTGTCTTTCGGGGATGGCATCCTCAGGTATTTCCGAAGTTGGCCCAGTTTTATCAGCGACTCTATGTACTTTTTTAGCTGGAAACAGTCTTCGGTGTCATGACCGTGGTCGCGATGAAACTGGCAGAACTTCTTTGCATTCTTCTTATTATTGGCGGTGATGGCCCTTGGTCGCCGAATCTGCTTCCCTTGCCTTTCCAGCGCCATGAGAATGTTGGTCCGTGAAGTGCTCAATGGTGTGAAACTTTGAGGTTTCCTTCCTCGCATCCTCCGAGGTCGTCCTGCGTATTCGGTAGGATGCCGAGCTTGTTGACTGGACTCTTCGGGGCGGTGGTGATCAGACTTCGGCCCAGCCATTCTTAGTTCTTCGGCGGTCATGTGCTGTTCTGCCCTTCGGTAAAATTCTCCGAGGGTCTCCGGGGGGTCCTTTGAGAACTCGTAGAACAGCTGTGAGTCTCGCCGAAGGCCTCGTCTCATGGCAAGAATGCGGATTTCGGGCCTGAAGTCTGGGACGCTTAGAGCTTCCCTGTTGAATCTTTCGACATAGTCTCGGATGGTTTCTCCGTTCCTCTGCTCTATGTCAAACATCTGTACAGGCATCTTCGCCGTAGGTCTGCTCCCAATGAATTACTGTGTGAAGGCCGTGGACAACTCCTGGAACTCAGTGATGGTTCCTGAAGGCAAGGAATTGTACCACGCCGTGGCTGGCGCTGTGAGGGTGACTTTGAAGCACTTGCACATGGTAGCATCGTCAGCACCGTGTATTATCATGCTGCGTCTGTACTTCATCAGATGGGCCTGTGGATCAGTACGGCCATCATAAATCTCCAGCCGAGGCACTCTGAAGTCACCTGGCATGACTGCCTCAACAACGGCCTGAATAAATGGCGAGTCATCTTCGCAGCATGTTCCCGAGAGTCTGGCCCAAACGGGTTTTCTGGCCACTTGTTTCTCCACTATGTCCAGCCGTGCTAGTATCCTATCCATCAGCACTGTGGCGCTAGGGCCTTCTTCAGGGAATGGAGATCGCTGGCGCCTCTTCGGGGGGCGAGTTCGGCGCTGAGGGGACAAGGACCTCGCCTTAGGCGACGAACTGCTTCGCTGTGAAACTCTCGGTCGCTTGGTCCCGGTTTGTCCCACAGGCCGTTTCCCGAGGGCTATATCTTCTGTGGATGATTCTTTGCGAGGGTCTCCACTCCTCGAACTGCGATGTGTAGACTTGGGGCTTTTCTCCCGAGGGCGTGTCGGTGAGGGGGGGTCTCTGGGCCTGTGCTTGCTGTGGCCACCTTCGGTCGATCTGCTGGGCCATTTCAGACACGACCGAACGCTGAAAGTCCCTCAAGAAGCTCATGGTGATTACCAGAGGGCGGTCTTCCTCAGGCGCAGAAGTCCCTGGGAGTGTTTGCTCAGCAGCCGGTTGTATCTCAGGCGCGGACGGGGACTTCGGGAGCCTCTTGTCCTTAGAACGCCGAGTCTCAACGACGGCGATCTCAAAGCGGGTTCCCACAGACGGCGCTAAATGATGGCCAACCCACCAGCCCCCTGCCAAGTATTAATTCCTGGTATTTAAAGGAGTGCCTAGCCCGTTCAGATCACGACACGTGTTCGGTCGGATGTTCCCTGAGTTTCTGGGCATAGGAGACAGATAACTGGTAGCAGGTTGTCCTGAGCCACGTGCTGAGATGGGCCATGATGTGATTCTGATGGCGTCCGTATGTCAGAGCGCATATTCAGGCGACTTTATGACGTCTGTGAAAGGACGTGTCAGAGGCTTCCTTAAATGCTTCCATAAACGATCCTGCCGTACTCCCGAGGTCCCTGGGTGAGGTCGTCCTCTAGTTCGGACAGAGCCTCTTCGGGAAACAAGCCCTCAGTTCGAGGGTTCCCAGTTTCAGGGAGTTCCGCCTTCAGGGATATCATGTTCGGCTCGCTATGTCTGGTGCCGCTTTTCCGAAGGCGATATGTTCACAACCTTGGGGGGCGAATAGTGTCCTCGGGGTTTCCTGGCGTGCCGGGCTCGGAGCTCTTCGGCTATCTCCCCAGGTGCCTGATCGCACCTTTTCTCGGGTAGCGCCAGCTTCTTCTGGCCATCATTGTGGCAGGGAGTTCGGCCAGATAGAGGTGATAGCGTTTGGCTATTAGAACCATTATTAATACGAAATTAAAGTGAAACCATAACCCAAATAATTAGCCCATGCACTCTAATGATCCAAATAGCTCTATGTGTGCGACCCAATAGGCTCTTGCCACATTGGCAATGATCATAAATCACATTTATGATCATAAGCAATGAGCGGTGTCTAGCAACACATCATTGCTACCCAAGTGACAAGATTGTTTGTGATTCGACTAAACATTTATGATCATCACCAATATATGTCATTGTCCCTTTGTCCAAGATATCAAGACTAAGCACGAGACATGGAATGTGTCACTCTCGTATAGCCCAATCTTTGGTTTCTTAGTTACTGAGTAGACCAACTTAAACTGATAACATTGATATCGTATATTAACTCATCCGAGCATGGCCATGCATTTTTCTAAGTCTTACTCTATCAAGGGGCCCGAAGATATCACTCCCGTTACATAGGAGGGACAAATCCCATCTTGATCATACAAATCCCTCCGCATGATATTTGACATACCCAATGACCTCCTTCAAGTTCATTCAGTTACGAGCAACAAAGGAAAGTATCAAAGTATGTGACTTACATGTAGGGAACCTTGATGATCTTAGGTCGAAGGACTACATATACCATGATCACTATGAGAATCACTTATAACACTCATATAACGATCCATGTATTGTTCTCATGGTGGGTCGGTCCAGTACACAAGTTCTCCAACTTGTACCCATATGCAGACTACATATCTCATATTAGTCTCCACATATGCTAGTCGATATGTATTATTACAACCCGCTCCACAATAATACTAGACTAAGGACGTTTAAGAATGTCATTATTCTAGTGTTACAATTATGTTTATTATGTTACGCAAAACAACGAACATAATTGCTGGATTAATGCCTTAATAAAATATCATGACTCAATGTGCAAAAAATACAATCATTTCATGATTGGCTTTTTGGGCACAACACTAACACATATAACTAAGTAGACCTATAGTAGGTAGCCTACTCATAGCATAAGATGGAAGGAAGTCTTAACTATCCACTTCTCCATTTTTTCCATAGTGGTGCAACACGGATGAGAGTCGAGAGGAGCCCAACTCTCAGGAATAGCACGAACAGTCATAAGTGGGACTGGAGAAGACATTCGGAAAAGGGAAACTTAACTTCGGAAAGGTTAAAAGAAAAGAAGGAAACAATGCCGAAGAACGACTTCGGAAGAAGGAAGACGACTTCGGAAAAGAAGAAAAGCCTAGAAACCTAGAAAATCGAAGGACTTCGGAAAGGAAAACCCACCAAAGCTTTTGCCGAAGTTGGGATTGGTGGACGCCGTCGTAAAAGCTTGCCGGAAATTACTCCGCCACTTGCACCACCGCAGAAAAGAAAGAAAAGATTGAGAGAAAACGAAGTAAGACAAAAGCAAAAAAAAGCAAGTGAGAGCTATGAGGGAAAGAAAGCTTTATATAGACCGAAGAGGGCTAGGCGAATTGTCGCCATAATTGCCCCTCGAAGGTGAAATGTTACCATAATTACCCATTGAAGGCGAAGAGACGCGGTTGATGTAACCGACGCAACTGTCCCCCAATTACCGCGTGACATGTGTCGCCCAGCATAGGAAACAAAGGCACGCCTCCTGATAGCACACAGGCCTAGGCAAGCTTATCCGAAGTGACGTGTCTGTCTAATAAGAAGATGTAACGACTCACTGACAAATAACATAGGCCCAAAGAAGGGGGATATCCACCTCGAGCTGACGGAATAACTTCGGGAACATCAGAAATTCGGCCAAAAACTGAGAAAGCCACTTGAGTACTAGAGGAGCTACCTTGGTTAAGAAGAGGCATCTCATATCGCCAAAACTCCCTCCGAAGAATATAACCTTAGCTAAAAATTCAGTCATGACAACTGAATTAGTCAACACCTTCCACAGAGACTCCTATAATTTGCTCAAATAACCGAAGATATAACTTTGGCTTTCGAAGGGGGGCATGTGATAGCCAAAGGGCTATTACCCTCCAAACCTCCAAGTTATGACAAAGCACCACCCTCGGAGTGTTGGGTTTCGGGAGCCAAACAGCGCAGCGGAATTTAACCGAAACCCTCCAGGATCCAAGTGAAACTGGGTAAACCGGGTGTTCGAAAATTTCATACCTAATTTTCGGTTGAGATCTCTCACTCAACTGTAGAGTCGAATCACAAAACCTGAACAGTTGACGTGTTCAGGCTCTCTATGGTATCCACACGAGCCTCTCGGGATCACCACGCTTCCACCACGTCCCGGCAGATGCGTTTCTCTTGCGCTCGCAGTGCTAGCTTGCCTCCTCCAAGGAATTGCAAGAGAAGAGTGTGGCTGTCCTTTTGGGAGGCTAGGGCAAGGAGACCTGCGAATTTCTCACTTAAAAGTTGTATTTATAGTGAGACTCAACTTCCAGGCCTAATGGGTTTCAAAGCCCTAATCCAATTAGGATTTAATTTCGGACTTAATAATGGCTCAACTCCTTGGCCCATTATTAATACGAAATTAAAGTGAAACCATAACCCAAATAATTAGCCCATGCACTCTAATGATCCAAATAGCTCTATGTGTGTGACCCAATAGGCTCTTGCCATGTTGGCAATGATCATAAATCACATTTATGATCATAAGCAATGAGCGGTGTCTAGCAACACATCATTGCTACCCAAGTGACAAGATTGTCGGTGAATCGACTAAACCTTTATGATCATCACCGATATATGCCATTGTCTCTTTGTCCAAGATATCAAGACTAAGCACGAGACATGGAATGTGTCACTCTCGTATAGCCCAATCTTTGGTTTCTTGATTACCGAGTAGACCAACTTAAACTGACGACATTGATATCATATATCAACTCATCGGAGCATGGCCATGCATTTTCTAAGTCTCACTCTATCAAGGGGCCCAAAGATATCACTCCCGTTACATAGGAGGGACAAATCCCATCTTGATCATACAAATCCCTCCGCATGATATGTGACATACCCAATGACCTCCTTCAAGTTCACTCAGTTACGAGCAACAAAGGAAAGTATCAAAGTATGTGACTCACATGTAGGGAACCTTGATGATCTTAGGTCGAAGGACTACATATACCATGATCACTATGAGAATCACTTATGACACTCATATAACGATCCATGAAGTGTTCTCATGGTGGGTCGGTCCAGTACACAAGTTCTCCAACTTGTACCCATATGTAGACTACATATCTCATATTAGTCTCCACATATGCTAGTCATTATGTATTATTGCAACCCGCTCCACAATAATACTAGACTAGGGACATTTAAGAATATCATTATTCTAGGGTTACAATTATGTTTATTACGTTACGCAGAAACAAAACAACAAACATAATTGCTGGATTAATGCCTCAATAAAATATCATGACTCAATGTGTAAAAATACAATTATCTCATGATTGGCTTTTTGGGCACAATACTAACACGGAGAGGACGAGCATCATCCTCAGGGAATACAAGCACTAACCGCGGGAAAAGAGGGTATGCGGTCCCTGACCCCCTGACCTCGGAAGATCCACCACCACCCTCGGAGAACAGAAGTACTAACCTCAGAAACATGGTACATTACCATCCTCGGTAAGATGACCTGACCAGCTTCGGGAGAAGTGGACTCACCATCCTTGGCAGAGGAAAACATCCTCCGAAGGAGGTCCTCTATGCCGAGGAGACTTGCGAATAACTGGAGTAACCTCGGCAAAGAAGCCCTCCTATCCCGAAGAGGTCTCTTTCATCGAAGGGGTCTTGTGAACACGAAAAAAATGGTTAAGGAGACTCTGACAAAGAGCCCTTGCACACGCCCCTGACACACAGGCCTCCCATGGCCCTAACTTCTGGCCAGAGCGGCCTATGGCCAGTTGGAGATACCCATCCCTGAAGGTACAGACCGCATCCGACCGAACACGCGTCACGATCTAAGTGGCCTGTGTCAAACGGACTTCTCCTGACGCCCCCTATAAATACTTGGGAAACGACCTTTGTAAGAGAGGGCTGAACTCCTAAGAAAACTCTGCTCTCTATTCTCCATTCACTACTTGCCAAAAACAGACTTGGGCGTCGGAGGCTCCTCCCCCGGAATCACACTCCAGGGACCTCCTAACCTCTGTTCCTTTGAGTATTTCAGGCAATTTCACAACGGAAGTCTTTTTTACCAGCATCTCCTCACCAGAAGTCCCTCTCAGGCCTACCATGTCGTACAACGAAGATGCCCCCGGGCATCCGAGTTGATGACATCCATTGAAGCTTGCAAAAGATCCTGGAATCGTCTGTCTATTAATCATGGCCATGAAAATACTTTTAATTAGTCCAAAATAAAGAAAAACTACTAACTTGGAATCAATCAAGATTCCACATATAAACATATATACCTACAACAAAAATCTCAACATATTACCCATACTTGTTGGCAAGCCCACTAAACTATATCTATGTAATATAAACTTAAGGGAATGAGACTTTAGTAATTCTTAGGGAGGGATTTATAAACCTATAAGGGAAATCTTTGGTACAAAGCAATATATATCAAATATATATGCATTTTTTTACATGTGCTCATAAAAATATTATGCCTAGAGGTCTTAACTAATGGCCACCAGTTAGGTTTTATAATAGGAACCTATTCTTAACCTACTTCTACTTTGCAAGAGCTTTGTTCTTCCCTTAGCAAGCATAGTGACTTGCCACATTTCTTACTCTTCTCATATTGTATAAGAGTTGCACTTAAACTTAGTGGCTCTTCTTGCCATGTTTGATAGATTGCCTAGGGTATCCTTGAGGCTCAAGGCCTCCTTTATACACTTCCCACCCATATGCTTGCATAAGGCCATTCTTAGTTTACTTGAACTTTAAGCATTCTCTTTTCCACCCCTTGGCTCATTTAAAAGATGCATTTTCAAGGCCTTCAAGTGGTTCTAAGACCCAAATAACATATAGAACATCATAGAATGGTCTAGGTATCAAAATTGAGGCATTACAAGCCATTTAGGGGCATCAACTTCTGGACAACCCCTCTAGGGTTACAACCCTAAAAATAGAAGCCACGGCCTTACGTCTTGACCAGAGGCTCAACCTCCTGATATGCCTTGGGGCAAATGCCTTAAATTCTTGGGCCATAGCCCTAGGCACCTGTAGAGTTTTTACTTTGTTTTCGTGCATTTTGTGCACAATTCTCCCTTAAAACTTCATGCCTTAACCAAACTACTTAACTTCTACTTCCCAATAACTTCCACTTCCCAAACTTTTTTGCAAGCTAAATAACATTCAAATGCATATATTAAGCACTTTTAAACATAAACTCCCTTACCAAACACAAGATCACAAGCTTGGAACTCTCTGTGCACACACAAGTAACATCAACACCAATCACTTGTAAACTAATATAGCCCTTGTTCTAGCCTAGAAAACCAATTTTCAAAGCATCAAGAACATCCAATATGACTAGAATTTGAGCAAAACAAAGCCTAAATAGGTTTTTATGCCATTATCCCCTTCAGGAGACAAAAACTCCACTTTCTTAAACCACTTTGCACATCAAGCTACTTAGCTCAAAATTCAATCTTCATAAATAAAAATCAAGCTTATGGATCCATTATACTACCTACCTAAGCTATTATTAGCTCAATAAAGATCTAATATTCTTCCCAAATCCAAGAAAAATTGCTCACTATGGAGGAAAATTTGATTTAAGCTCCTTCAAGCCCAAACTAGCAACAACTTCCATGGAACTTGATTTGGAAGCTTCAAGTTCACAAAAAAATTGGTTAGAATAGAGTTAGGAGCTTCTTGGACCAAAAATTGGCTTGGGTAAAGGGTTTTGAGGAAAAAGACTCAAGTCTCTTCTTCTTATCATTCCCAGTTTACACCTTGGTCCTTTGTTTCACTTGTGCACAAAATGGCCTACAAGTCTCATAATAGTTTTTATTTCTTACTTCACAGATCAAAAATGAACTAGGAATCATTAAAATAATTTATATCCTTAATTCCTTAGTTCAATCTCATTTTAGCATATAAAAGTTAGGATTTATCAGCAAAAAGTACCATTTGCCTTTATGGCAAGACTTTGCTTAAATGATCATTTTACCTATTCTTTACTATATTGACTTACTAAGCCTTTTATGTAAAGTGCAGATAAAGCTTCTAAGCACAAAATTTTCATGCTTGCCTTAGTAATATTGCCTTGGTTTTGGAGAGCTGTATAAGACTACATCCTCCATTGCTTAGAGGATAAGCGGGAGTCAGAAAAAGACTAGGCTAGGAAGAGGCCACTATGTTATTAATGATGGTAACGAAGATAATAGAAGAAGAATCTTGCTTGTGTTGAAACTCTTCATAATGAAGTAGTTTTCATGCAATTCTTCAAAGGGGATTGAAGATCCTCGCGCACGAAGGCCCACAGCAAGTTCCTTAAATTATGTTCCAACACTATTCAAAATATGAACAATCATATCCTCATCAGAAACAAGGGAATGAGCCATCGTGAAATCATCAACAATGTTTTTTTTTATCAATTACAAGTACTTAATTATTATCTTTTTGCCATGAGTAGTGGACAATTGCTCTTTTAGTGACATAATGTGGCTTCTAGGGCAATTCTCAAAAGAGGCTTAAAGCTTTAGCCAGGCTTCTTTAGACCCTTGAGAATGAGTGAGTCTTGGTGTTGGCAAAAAGTGAAATCATGATTAGGCTTGGCCAATTCATTATTGAAAAAGGTGAAAGAATATGTCAAAATGGTAAAGGATGGTGTTGGCTTTGAGCCATCGACAAAGCCAAGTAGATTAAGACCACAGAGAAGTGAATGGAATTGGGATATCCGAGATAAGTAATTAAACGTTGAAAGTTTAATAAGGGCCTAGGTGACACAGTTGATGGTGACTAGAAGCTTCTCAATCATGGTTAGGTGGAGGAAAAAAAAGAAAAAATTAAAAAAAAATAAGGAATGCTTGAGAGAATAGAGGGATCTGCTGGGATTTTGCTTTCAGAAAGCAACATGCTCTAATCCCGTATGAAAAGGTTAAGGTTTGATAAAAGAGCATAGATACTTTCATTAATCACCGAGGTATTTATATGTAGCAGCAATAGATAAGATAATTTCTATCATAGAAAAGAATTTACAAGATATTCACAGAGTACCCTTATCAGAAATATATATCTATCTAAAGATAATATTTACATCTAACTAAAGATAATATTTAGGCAACCTAGGAGATATTCACAAGAACATTAGACACAAAAAATTAGGTAGTCATTTTTCTCCATGAGGCTTACCTCTCTGTGTTGTGGCACCACACATTACTTCATTGGATGGTTTAGGGATTAAGCAATGTATGTGTGTGCATAACAGAAAAAGTTAAGGTTGTGTGTGAATGGAAAAGACTAGATAATGCCAATGAAGTAAAAAGTTGTTTGGGTATGACTGGGTATTACAAGAGATTTGTGCATAAGTTCCTTATGCTAGCTTCTCCTCTCACTCAACTGACTAGAAAAAGTCAAAATATTTGAGTGGAATGATCAGTGTAAAGATAGTTTTTAGGATTTTAAGAAAAGACTCATCAAGGCACCAATTTTCATGTTGCCTAAGCCCCTTAGATCATATGTGGTTTATACTGTTGCTTAAAACCTGGGTACAAATGTGTATTGATGCAAGACAAGCAAGTCATTACTTATGGCTCTAGGCAATTAAAGCATCATGAGAAGAATTACCCAGTACATGACCTAGAACAAGCTGCTATAATCCATTCACTCAAGTAGCAAAGGCAGTGCTTGTTGAAAAACACATTCCATATCTTCACTGACCACAAAAGCTTGAAGTCTTTCTTCACACAGAAAGAGTTGAACATGAGATAGAGGAGATGGCTTGAGTACATGAAAGACTTTGAATGAACCATAAAGTATGCTTCTGGAAAAGCCAATGTAGTGGCAAATGCCTTGAGCAGAAGTTAACTGGAGTAGTCAATTTAAGAAGCAAAGCTAGCAAGACTAGTGATAATAGCTTAGCTTACCTAAGTGATAAATGGTTAGAGTAGCAACAAGCTCATCTACACCATTGATCATTCAACCTAGTTGGGTGGAAGTGATTAAGCAAGCTCAAGCTAATGACCCTAACCTTAAGAAAATCTATGGGGTCCTTGGTGAGACTAAGGGAAATTTGTTTAAGGGTTTAGCAGTGACAATGGGCTGCTAAAGTGCCAAAATAGGTTGTATGTAACAAAGATAGAGGTGGTCTTGGAGAGCAAATCTTATAAAGGACCCATGCTATTAAGCTCACTATACATCCTAGATGGATAAAGATGTATAAAGATGTTAAGCCTTACTTTTGGTGGCCAAGATTCAGATAAGATGTAGAAGCTCATGTGACCAAATTTTTTACTTGTCAAAAGGTTAGGGTTGAACACCAAAAGCCTTTTAACACCTTGCAAATGTTGCCTATCCCTAAAAGGAAATAAGGTTCAGTGACAATGGACTTTTTCGTAGGGTTACCTTTATCAAGAGACAAACATAATATTATCTAGGCAATGGTTGATAGGCTCACAAAGTCAACTAATTTCTTACCTATGAAGATCACAAACTCATTGGATAAAATGGCATACATGTATATCAAAGAGATAGTGAAAATTCATGGCATACCAAATTGTATAGTGTCTGACCGAGACCTTAAGTTTAAATATAGGTACTATAAGGCTTTTCCACAAGCTTTAGAAACACAAGTGCACTTAAGCTCAACTTGTCACCTTCAGAAAAATAGTCAATCTAAGAAAATAATTCAAATCCTTAAAGATATATCTAGAAGTTATGTGATAGATTTTAAGGATGATTGGGACCAACATTTACCTTTAATTGAACTTACATTCAAAAATAGCTATCAAACAGTGACAAAGATGACTCCCAATGAAGCTCTGTATGGGAGAAGATGTATGACCCTTCATTGTGATGCCCATCGGCATCTTCACTGCATGACATGGTGAGACTTGGAGGGACTTCTGATGAGGGAGGAATGCCTGAAAGAGAGACTTATCCGGAGAGAATGCCTGAAACACTCAAAGAATAAAGGTTAGGAGGTCCCCGGAGTATTCTTCCGAGGATGAGCCTCCGACGCCCAAGTCAGTATCTTGAGAAACGAGAAGACATAAGAAATATGAAATGTATCTCTCCTCCTGAGCCCCATTACTAAGGCCATTTCCTTAATATATATAGGAGGGTGTAATGGAGATGCTTGCTTAACATGACACGCTCAGATTGTGACATGTGTTTGGTCGGATGTAATCCATACCTTTGGGCATGGGGGCCTCCAGCCGGTTACAAGCCATTTTGGCCAGAGGTCTAGGCTGAGGTAGGTCTACGCAACAGGACGGGTGTACGAGGGCGGCATGCCAGAGGCTCATAAATTGTTTCTGCCGTACTCTTGAGATCTTTTCGGTAAAAGAGAGCCCTTCGGAATAGGAGGGCTTTCTTTCGAGATCGTTTTAGTAATCTAGGAGCCCCCTCGTTACGAATGCTCCCCTTCGGGGGCGTTCTCTCTTGCCGTAGGTGGTGAGTCTTTCTCTTCCGAAGCCGGTTCGGTGAACTTACCGAGGATGGCAATGCGTCGTGTTCCTGAGGTCGGTACTATCGTTCCTAGGTGATAGCCAAAGTGCTATCGCCCCGAACACCTAAGGACCCCGAAAAGGAGGGAGCCAAACACCTGAGGCACGCGACCTCGGCAGCCCGCCAATACCTACCTCGGGAAACTACCGTATCGCCTCCATCAGGATGGGAACCGAGTCAGCTTCGGGGAGATGTTCCAGCCATCTTTTGCAGGTGAAAGTCCCCCGAAGGGCTAACTTCGGAGCCAGGAAATGCCCCGAAGTACCACTGTGACTCCGGGAAAAGGTCCCTCACTCCGAAGTGAGACATCAACCAAGGGGACCTCGGAGGTACGGCAGGAGCCATTAAGGAGCCTCTGACATTACGCCCGTACACCCTACACGCCATCCTCGCAAGCACTCTGACGCGTCGCCACTACCTATGTCTTGTCATGTAGGGCTATGATTATCGCAGCTCGTAGCTCGAGGAGCCTGCAGGCGGCTAGGGGCCCCCAACGCCCAGAAGTACGAATGGTGTTTGTCCATACACGTGCTGCAATATGAAGGGCTCACCCCCTCCTATATATACCAGGGGAATGGTCACAGGCAAGCGACCTCTCTCTCGACCTCTCTCTGGACCTCTCTTTAGACCTCTCTCTCGAAGCACTGACTTGAGCGTCGGAGGCTCTTCCTCGGAAAGTCACTCCGGGGACCTCCTAACCCCTATTTTATGAGTGTTTTAGGATAGTCCCCCTGAGGAGTCCCCGTTTCGGGCCTCTCTCTCATACCGGAAGTCCTTCTCGGCCTCACCGTGCCTGCCACGCGAAGATGCTGCCAGCCATCACAGGCAATCCACACAGAGCACCTTCTTTCAAGGCTCACCTACACCTCCGGAAGCCCCTGCTGCATTCTCCACAACACACAGTGGAGACACTGATGGTCCGCATCGCCATCACTAGGGGTGATGATGGATCACCGACGTCGGATGCTCAAAGTGCCAGACCCCATTTTTTTGAGGTTGGTGCTCGCGTTCCTTGTGGGTGATGCTTGACTTTCCGAGGGTGGTGCTTTGCTCGAGGGTGATGTTTTGCTCGAGCTTATGGGTTTAAAGGGCGATAGCACTTCGGCTATCACATGCTCCCCCTCAGAAAGTCGAAGCGAAGACTTCGGCTCATAGAATCTCTGGGGTCACCTTACAGGACTCAGAGTGGGACACCGTACAAGGGGACGTTTCACCACCCAAAGGCATGCCTCCCTAGCCGAGGTGTCATTACTTGCCCTCCAGTTAGTCCCTTGGTGTTCTCGAGGTGTGCACTCTCTTTATTTTTACTTTTTCTGTTGCAGGTCAGTGGACCGTCATGTCTCGTAACCAGGAGTATCAGTTTGGATAGGTGTGCCTGGGTTTTCGTGGTGTCAGAAAGCATGTCCTTGTTTCACGCGTTGGGTGACACGTGGTGCACGGTGATTGGGGGCAGTCACGCCGGTTACACCAGCCACGTCTTTTCACCTTCAAAGGGTAATTATGGCGACGATTCGCCTTCACAGAGTAGTTATGACGACGATTCAGTTATCCTTCTCAGTCTATATAAACCTTCCTTCCCCCCATGGCCCTCATTTGCTTTCCTTCGCCTCTATCTTATTCTCGTCTATTTTCGAGCTCTTCTTTCTATTTTGCGGCGGTGCAAGTGGCGGAGCGATTTCCGGCAACCATTTACGACGGCATCTTCTAATCCCAACTTCGGCAAATGTTTTGTTGGGTTTCCCATCCAGAGGTCCTTCGGTCTCTTCGGTTTCTATTTTTTCTAGTCCCTGAAGCTTTTTTCTTTTTTCCTGAAATCCTCTGACTTTTTTTTCCAAAGTCATTTTCTTTTGCTGAACATGACTTCCCCTGTCCCCCTCATGTCCATCCAAGCTATTCCCGAGAGCTAGCAACCTCTCATGTCTCACCCATGTTGTTCCACTTCGAAAAAATTGGCAAAGTGGACAACTAAATTCTTTCTTCCCTCCTATGCCACTACCAGGCTACCCCATCCCAGCCATTTCAGCTTCATGAACAATGATAAGGAGGTCACCATTTTTTGAGCCTAACTGAAGGCCGAACTTCGGTTTCCCCCACCAAAAATGATTTGCGACTTTTGCCAATTTCATGGGATAGCCGTGAATCAGCTTCCTCCTAACTCTTACTATTATTTCAACGCTTTTCTCTGCATGTGTGGGGTTTTCAAAATAGAACCCCACTTCATCATTTTCATGCAGTACTACAAGCTCTATCTGGTCCCGAATGGTAGCTTATATTTCATGCTACCTCAAGGATTTGGGAGCAAAAAATACATGTTCACCTTCGACACTAGAGATAGTTGGCGAGGGTGGCAAAGGAAGTTATTCTTCCTGAAGGTGGCGGAGGCATGGTCGCAGGGGAAGCTGGAGACGGACGTCATTGATCCGAAGAAGTTGCTAATTCCTGAGTTGGCAGCGAGGTTTGAGGATTTCGACAGCTGTATCCAAACTGTCGCCAACTGGGATGCCGAGGAGGTTCTTTGGGAGCTGGGGGTGCTCAAGGAGTATAAGACGGGCCTCGGCATGCCAGCTCCTGCCATCGACGGGAAGAAGTCTTGGCTAGTGATGCTCCTTCGAGGGGAGCTTACTTATAAAGCCCTTTTTGAGAATAAGTTACTTTCCAAATTTTTGGTATAAGTACCCCTTTGGCCTTATGCTGATATTTTCTTCCTTTTTCAGAGATGGTCGACCAGTCAGCCACCTTCTACAAATCCCTCTTCCTCGGTCAAGCCGAGAAGGGGGAACAGACAAAGAAGGGGGCCTCCAAGACGCGAAAGATGTTTGGAGGCAGGCCATCTTCGGCTAAGAAGGCGAAGAAGGACCTCCTTCCCCCATCTCCGGAGGACGTCGTGGAGGTCAGCGATCAGCCCGAGGTGCAGGCCGTCTTGCCGCCGGAGCTTGCTGTTAGCTCCACTCCCCGGAGTCTTACCACTTTGGCAGACCTTTTGTGTTCTTCGGTAGGAGGCCCTTCTGCTGAAGAACTCGAGGAGCGCAGAAGAAGCAAGGGCAAACACGTCCCTGCCGAAGTGAAGGAGGTTTAGGACTCCAATGATGCTGTCGCCGAGGTGCCACCAGGTTTGTCCCTTAGACATTTTTAGCACTCTCAGTCTTATAGATATATGGCTATGGGACAATGTCCTAATGGAACTGCTTCTTGACTTTGTAGAGGAATTGGCGCCCTCGACATGGATGGTGGAGCACGCCCGGGGGTGGGCCCTTCCGGACTCTCATGTCCCGAAGGATAAGGTCCCAAGCGAGCCCTTCTGGTCTTTTACGGAGGACATGAATTTGTTCTACAAAGATGGCCAGCAAATGGCTCCCCAAATGGCAAGGGGCGTGCTCACCCAGGCTACCTTTAAATCAGTGGTCAAGGAGTGCGCGAACGAGGAGATCCTTGCTACGAGGATGTCCGAGCACGCTGCCCAGGTACTCATCAGACCCTTTATTTTTTCTCCCAATTTTTCTAAGTGTTTTGCTTTCCTTGCACAACTTTACCAAATGTTCTCCTCCCCCTTTTTCTTTGCAGGTCTTGGCGTATAACGGATACTTTAGAGCTTGGGCAGCAAAATAGTCTTCGGTCCGATCCTAGGCCGAAGAGCATCTGGAGAAGGCCAAGGTGTTCTACGCTAACTCGGTCATCAAGAACGCCGAGTTGAGCAGAATAGCCAAGGAGGAGACTGCCAAACTTCGGGAGGAGTTCTTGAAGGGTTAGGAGGAGCTCTTGAAGGACTTCTCCCAAAAGATGTCTGACCTCGGCGCAAAGGTCGTCGAGCTTACTTCTGCGAACGAGGTTATCAGAAGGAGAAGGAAGAAGATTCTGCTCTCCTGACAAAGGCCGAAGCCGATAACGCCGATCTGCAGGCCGAGGTTGAGGCCCTCAAGAAAGAGACAAAGAAGAAGAAGAAAATGAAGAGCCTGGAGAAGGAGGTCACCGACTTGCAGAATGAGGTGGAAGACTTGTCTGTTGAGAAAGACAAGGCTAATCAGGCGACTAAAGTTGCCTTCAAAGATGGCTTCTGTCTAGCTCGACACCAAGTTTTGGCAAAATATCCAGACCTTGACCTCTCCTTCTTGGCTGCCCTGAACATCCCCGAGGGGCCTCGCTGGACTTGGTCAAAGATTGAGCTCCTCAACCTACCATTTGCTCCTCCCCCGACGCCAAAGGTCACAGCAAAGTACGTTGGTGATGGAGTTTCTCACGGTGGCGGGGTCTCTTAGGCGTTCAGGGCTTTACTTCTTCTTTCTTCTTTGTAGCCTTCTTTTTTTAGCCCCCTCTATGTGAAAAGGCTATTTGTTAATAAAATATTATCTTTCCTCCAAAATTTGGCTAAGTCCCTAAGCAATAATTTTCGTTTCCAAGGGTTGTCTTGACCACTTTCAGTCTAGGACCCTTGGGAAGATATTTTTTGCGCTTTTTATCGACCGTGTTTGGGAAAAATGCTAGCTTTGGTGAATACCTTCTGGCAAAGTTTGGCTTATTTTCATCAGCTGTGTTCGGTATACGCAGCTTTGGGAAAATTGTCCCAACCAACTTCGGAGGAAATGTGTGATTTTCGCAAGTACATACTTGAACCTCGTTCGGCGAGAGCTCTTAGGTTGGGCTATTTTCCTGAAAATTTTTTGTACTTAGAAAAAATTTGTAACTGTACAATTTCTTATCAAAATTCTAAGTGTAGAATTTCTTCAAGGCATCTGAGTACCATGTATTTTTCAGTTCTCCACCTTCGATATTACCGAGCTTATAGACTCCGTTCCGAACCTCGTCAAGGACCAAATAAGGCCCTTCCCAGTTCGCCCGAAGTACCCCGTGAGACGATCTTCAGGGTTCAAATTCAGCCTTAAGGAGAATGAGGTCTCCCTTCCTAATTTCTTTTCGCCTAACGCGCAGGTTCACGGCTATAGCCATTCTTTGCTGAAAGGCTTTTCTTCTAAGTTCAGCCACTTCTCTATGTTTGCCAATTAGGTCGAGCTTAGTTCTTAATCCGAGGTCATTCTCTTCCTCGTCGAACACTTGTACCCTAGCCAATGGTTGGACTACCTCGATAGGAATAATGGCCTCTATGCCGAAGACGAGCGAGAAAGGCATCTCACCCGTGGCCCTTTAGGGTGTTGTCCGATAGCTCCATAGCACACTAGGAAGTTCCCCTGGCCATTTTCCATTTACTTCCCTCAATCTCTTTTTCAGACCATCTTTTATAGTTCTGTTAGATACCTCTACCTGCCCATTGCTCTAAGGATGAGCTACTGGGGCGAAGTGCATTTTATTCCAAGGTCGGTGATGAATTCTTGGAATCTCTTGTCAATAAACTGGGAACCATTGTCGGCCACTATCACCCTCAGTATGCCAAATCTGCATACAATTCTTTTCCAGACGAATTTTTGTATGTCCTTTGCCGAAATGGTTGCCAGGGGCTCTGCCTCGACCCATTTAGTGAAGTAATCCACTGCGACCACGCAGAACTTCACTCCCCCAGGTGTAGTCGGGAGTGGCCCAATGAGGTCAATGCCCCATACTGCAAAGGGACAAGGGTAGTTAACCAAGGCTATCAATTCTGAGGGTAACCTCTAGACGTTGGCGTGTCTTTGGCAATTATCACATTTTTGGACAAACTGCCTCGCGTCCTTCCTTAGGGTGGGCCAGACGTACCCCTGGCGGAGTATTACTCTTGCCAAAGCGTCATTTCCAATGTAGGAACCACAAGCCCCCTCGTGGACTTGTTCGAGGACTGTCTTAGTGTCTTCTTCGGTGACACACCTTTGTAGCGGACTTGCGTACCCCTGTCGGTACAATTCTTCCCCGATCAGGAAATATCGCTCGGAGCACCTTCGCACTTTTGCTGCTTCATGAGGATCTTCGGGAAGCTTCGAGGTAGTGAAATATTTTTTTATGGGACTCTTCCATCCCCTTTTCGAGGATGCTATGCTCATTACTGTTATGCTCGGGTGGCTCAGTATTTCAGGGGAATTTCTTGATTTGGCCAAGGTATCTGCTTCAACATTTTCTCGGCGAGGCACGTTCTCGATGTGCACCACGTCGAACTCCAGAATGAGCTTTGATACGAGCTCGTGTTACTTTGTGAAAGTTGTGTCCTTCGCGCTATAGTCCCCTACCATCTGTCGGACCACTAGCTGAGAATCCCTGTGGGCCTTTAGGTTTCTCATGCCAATTCTTCTAGCAAGGCGTAACCCTGCTATAAGGGCCTCATACTCTACCATATTGTTGGTGACGTTGAATCCAAACTTGATGGATTTTGTAACTTCCATACCCTCGGGACTGTGAAGAACTACTCCAGCTCCCTGGTGCTCGGTGCCGAAGGCCCCATCGACAAACAGAGTCCACTCCGATTAATTTTTCCTGAGGTCTGGTAGACTTTCTTTGGCAATAGGTACTTTGGCAATGAAATCCACCAAGGCTTGAGCTTTTATTGCCTTCCTCGGCTCATAGGTGATATCATACTCGCCAAGCTCTATGCACCACTTGGAAAGCCTTCCTGAGTGGTCTACCTTCTTCATGATATCTCGAAGAGCAGGGTACTTCGGACAATAATGGGGTGGCCTTGGAAATACGGACGTAGCCTTCTGCTTGCAAGTATCAGGGCATAAATAACCTTTTGTAGTATGGGGTACTTGACTTCGGCACCATGTAAAGACTTGCTCACATAATATACTGGCCATTGCTCCGTGCCCTATTCCTTCACAAGGACCGAACTTAGCGCCTTTTCGTTGACGGTGAGGTATAGTACAAGGGGTTCCCCTTTCCGTGGTTGCCGGAGTGTTCGCAAGCGAGTCAGGTAGACCTTAAGCTCTTCCTAAGCCTTTTGGCAGTCTTTGTTCCAAGGATTTACCTCGCTCCTAAGGTCACCACAATTTTTCGTCACTTTAGTAAGAACCTTGAAGAATGGTCGGCAGCGATACCCATATCTGGAGATGAATCTATTGAGGGATGTGATTCTCCCTGTGAGTCTTTGCACATCCTTTGTCACTGTGGGAGTTTGGAATCTTAACAAGGCCTTGACCTTTCTTGGATTGGCGTCGATACCCCTTTCCGACACCATAAATCTAAGGAACTTTCCCGCGTTCACCCCAAACATGCACTTTTCGGGGTTGAGACGGATTCCCAAGATCCTCAATTGGCGGAATGTTTCCTCCAAGTCCATTATATGAGTACTAGGCAGTTTGCTCTTAACTATCATATCATCGACATAGACTTCCATGTTCCTCCCTATTTGGGAGTTGAAGACCCTATTTATTAACCTCTGGTAAGTGGCTCCTGCATTCTTAAGCTCGATGGGCATTCTGATGTAGCAATATGTACCAACATCGGTGATGAAGGTGGTTTTTTCGTCATCTTCGGGGTCCATCCAAATTTGGTGATACCCACTGAAGGCGTCGAGGAAACTTAGGAAGCCATATGATAGCCGAAGTGTTATCACACTGGTTAACCACCGACCACAGAGAAGGATTCCGGAGTAAGGGAAGTCATACACTTGAGGCACTCAACCTCAGTCGCTCACCAATTCCAACTTCGGAAGCTAGCGTAGCACCTCCTTCGGAATGCCGGCCAAACCACCCTCGGGGAAAAGAACCGACCACCTTCTGTGGGAAAAAGTGTTAGTATTGTGCCCAAAAAGCCAATCATGAGATGATTGTATTTTTGCACATTGAGTCATGATATTTTATTGAGGCATTAATCCAGCAATTATGTTTGTTGTTTTGTTTCTGCGTAACGTAATAAGCATAACTGTAACCCTAGAATAATGATATTCTTAAACGTCCCTAGTCTAGTATTATTGTGGAGCGGGTTGCAATAATACATAATGACTAGCATATGTGGAGACTAATATGAGATATGTAGTCTACATATGGGTACAAGTTGGAGAACTTGTGTACTGGACCGACCCACCATGAGAACACTTCATGGATCGTTATATGAGTGTCATAAGTGATTCTCATAGTGATCATGGTATATGTAGTCCTTCGACCTAAGATCAGCAAGGTTCCCTACATGTGAGTCACATACTTTGATACTTTCCTTTGTTGCTCGTAACTGAGTGAACTTGAAGGAGGTCATTGGGTATGTCACATATCATGCGGAGGGATTTGTATGATCAAGATGGGATTTGTCCCTCCTATGTAACGGGAGTGATATCTTTGGGCCCCTTGATAGAGTGAGACTTAGAAAATGCATGGCCATGCTCCGATGAGTTGATATATGATATCAATGTCATCAGTTTAAGTTAGTCTACTCGGTAATCAAGAAACCAAAGATTAGGCTATACGAGAGTGACACATTCCATGTCTCGTGCTTAGTCTTGATATCTTGGACAAAGGGACAATGGCATATATTGGTGATGATCATAAAGGTTTAGTCGATTCACCGACAATCTTGTCACTTGGGTAGCAATGATGTGTTGCTAGACACCGCTCATTGCTTATGATCATAAATGTGATTTATGATCATTGCCAACATGGCAAGAGCCTATTGGGTCGCACACATAGAGCTATTTGGATCATTAGAGTGCATGGGCTAATTATTTGGGTTATGGTTTCACTTTAATTTCGTATTAATAATGGGCCAAGGAGTTGAGCCATTATTAAGCCCGAAATTAAATCCTAATTGGATTAGGGCTTTGAAACCCATTAGGCCTGGAAGTTGAGTCTCACTATAAATACAACTTTAAGTGAGAAATTCGCAGGTCTCCTTGCCCTAGCCTCCCAAAAGGACAGCCACACTCTTCTCTTGCAATTCCTTGGAGGACGCAAGCTAGCACTACGAGCGCAAGAGAAACGCATCTGCCGGGACGTGGTGGAAGCGTGGTGATCCCGAGAGGCTCGTGTGGATACCATAGAGAGCCTGAACACGTCAACTGTTCAGGTTTTGTGATTCGACTCTACAGTTGAGTGAGAGATCTCAACCGAAAATTAGGTATGAAATTTTTGAACACCCGGTTTACCCCGTTTCACTTGGATCCTGGAGGGTTTCGGTTAAATTCCGCTGCGCTGTTTGGCTCCCGAAACCCAACAGTGGTATCAGAGCTACTGGTGAAACCCTAAATCGGGATTGAGTGTTGAATCGCATGATGCTATGTGTTTGATTGGTTTTCGGCCATGATTAATTAGATTGATTTATGATGCATGAAACCGGAATTCGTAATGAACATATGAGATATATGAAGAAACGACACAAATTGGTTAATGAGATTAACCCGAAATTGATAGGTATGAGATACTTATATGGATTAGGATTCTTGCAATAGTTGCAAAAACCCTAGGTTTGTTCGGATTCGGCCTGTTCGGGCACCGAATGTAAGGTATATTTGGTGGCTCGAATGGAGGAGTCTCGGGTGCCTACTTTCTCGAAATAGACCGGCCAGCGGGACCGCCGTATGCGAAGCGCCACATAAATAAAAACTGGTTAATCAACACGCGAAAATTGGCATGCATCTTTGTTGAATGAGATTTGACATGATATGCTGATTAGTGTTTGAAGCATGGTGCATGGTTATAGCCCTTGATTGGTTGTACTTGTAAATACGGCCTGCAAGTCGTGCCTTTTCTTATCACTCTCATTGTACATTCTCTTCTCACCTTACTCCCCTCGAATGTAACTCGAGGTTTCTATTATTGATGTAATGGTGCATTATGGGCTCATGCAAGGAGGTATGTCCAAGGAGGTGACAACAAAAGGGCAGCCAAGAAAGGAAGAGAAGGAGCTTGTAAAGACTCTTTTCTTTTCTTAGGCTTTTATGATATTCTCATTGGCTTGAGAATATCGCATAGTTTGGGCTATAACCATGTCACGTTTATTTCTTGTAAGCATGAGATGCATGTTTTATATTTGTATGTGATGCATGTATAAAACAACCGGAGATAACAAATTGGTGAGATCAAAAGATAAAATCCCTCAAACAAATATTAAGTCATTAAATGTGATGCCTTCCAAATGTTGGCACTCGTCAAGACTTTGATCAACATTAGGTGGGTTTGCCAAAGCAAAGTACCTATGTTCATCTTGGTAAGGCGCGATGGGATAATAGTGATATCCAAACTGCTAACTTTGGGTTTGACTTAACTAAGTCATCCTAATAGGATTAGGGACTTAGAGGCATAGAGTTGGGCTTAAGTTCATGAGATGAGCTTGGACAAGTGTTGTTCACCCAACTATCCAAGAGTTGCATAAGATGCAATTGGCAAGGAGTTGCCTACCTAAATAGCTATAACTTGAGAGAAAAGCCAAAGCTGACTCAGGTTGTGGTCAAATATGGATCTTGGCCCACTAGAATACCTTAGCGCCGAGGTGTTCCGAAATAATATCGAGGGTTATTATTTTGAGGAAAATAGTGGGAGTATCGTTTAATAAAAGTCCTTATTAAATGAATTAAAATACATGACTCTTACACTGCATATTTACTGTTGTAGATAACCATGGCACAAAACACATCGACACTTTCGTTGCGATCGATCCTTGAGAAGGAAAAACTGAATGGGACCAACTTTCTCAAATGGTACCGAAACTTGAGGATAGTCCTCAAACAAGAGAGAAAGGCATATGTCCTAGAGCAGCCCATTCCGAATGAGCCTGCTGCCACTGCTCCAAGAGCTGAAAGGGATGCTTACAAGAGGCATTCTGATGATGCTTTGGATGTTGCATGCCTCATGCTTATTACCATGGAATCTGAGCTTCAGAAGCAACATGAGAACATGGGGGCGTTCGATATGATCGAACATCTCAAAATGCTTTTCCAAGAGCAAGCTAGGCATGAGAGGTTTGAGACCTCTAAGGCATTGTTTCAGTGCAAGATGTCTGAGGGAAGTCCCGTGGGTCCTCATGTGCTCAAGATGATTGGGTACATTGAGAATCTTGAGAATTTGGGATTTGCTCTTCAGAAAGAGTTGGCTATCGATGTAGTCTTGCAATCGTTGCCTGAAAGCTACAGTCAGTTCGTCATGAACTATAACATGAACGACCTAGACAAGTCCCTTCCTGAATTGCTCAACATGTTGAGAACTGCTGAGCAAAACCTTAAGAAGGCTAAGCCCATTCTGATGGTTCAAAAGGGCAAGGGAAAGGGAAAAGCCAACAAGAAGAAGGATAAAGCTAATGGAAAGTCCAATGCTAGTTCTTCTTCAGCTGCACTGAAACCAAAGGGTGGTGTGGCAAAGGAAGGGGAGTGCTTCCATTGTAAGCAACCTGGACACTGGAAGCGCAACTGCAAGCTCTATCTTGAAGAACTTGCTAAGGAAAAGGGAAGTAAGACTTCCACTTCAGGTATTTTTGTTATAGAGGCTAACTTTTCTACTTCCTCATCTTGGGTATTGGATACTGGATGTGGATCTCACATTTGTGCAAATGTGCAGGATCTAAGTAGAAGTAGAAGATTGGCCCGAGGTGAAGTGGACCTACGTGTTGGAAATGGAGCAAGGGTTGCTGCCTTAGCCGTAGGGACTTATGTTCTCACTTTACCTAGTGGATTAGTTTTAGAATTAGACAACTGCTACTTTGTGCCTACTATTAGTAGAAATTTGATTTCTGTTTCTTGTTTGGACAAGAAAGGTTTTTCATTTATAATAAAGGACAAATGTTGTTCTATTTATTTGAATGAAATCTTTTATGGTAGTGCTCAACTTAGCAATGGGTTGTATGTTCTAGACCTTGAAGATCCAATCTATAATGTGAATACCAAGAAGGTTAGATTAAATGATTCAAACTTGACCTATCTCTGGCACTGTCGGTTGGGCCATATAAATGAGACCCGCATATCCAAGCTCCATAAGGATGGACTTTGGACTCATTTGATTTTGAATCATATGAGACATGTGAGTCATGTTTGTTGGGCAAGATGACCAAAGCCCCATTCACAGGGCAAAGTGAAAGGGCTAATGACTTACTAGGACTCATACATAGTGATGTATGTGGCCCTATGTCTACACAAGCTAGAGGAGGTTCCCAATACTTCATTACTTTCACTGATGACTTCAGCAGATATGGCTATGTGTATCTTATGAGACACAAGTTAGAATCCTTTGAAAAGTTCAAAGAATTCAAGAATGAAGTAGAGAATTAACTCGGGAAGAGTATCAAAGTGCTTCGATCAGATCGAGGTGGAGAGTACTTGGATCGAGAATTCCTTGACTATCTGAAGGAGTGTGGTATAGTATCACAACTCACTCCACCAGGTACACCTCAATGGAATGGTGTTTCTGAAAGGAGAAATCGAACTCTGTTAGACATGGTTCGCTCCATGATGAGTCAAGCTGACCTTCCAAACTCCTTTTGGGGACATGCTCTAGAAACAGCCGCTTTTACACTAAACCGAGTTCCATCTAAATCGGTTCAAAAGACACCATATGAGATATGGAGTGGGAGGCGTCCTAATTTGTCTTTTATGAAGATTTGGGGCTGTGACGCTTATGTAAAACGTCAATCCTCTAACAAACTAGGGCCCAAATCTCAAAAATGTCTTTTTGTTGGGTATCCCAAAGAAACAAAGGGTTACTATTTCTACAATCCCTCTGAGCAAAAAGTGTTTGTTGCTCGAACTGGTGTCTTTTTGGAGAAAGAGTTTATCTCTAAAGGAACTAGTGGGAGGAAAGTAGAACTTGAAGAAATTCAAGAACAACAAGGAGACATTGAACCTGAAATGGAACCTGAACAGACACCACAAGATGTTGTGGTTCAAGAGTCTGTTCCTGTAGCACAAAGCCCACGTAGGACTGGTAGGATTTGGCGTGAGCCCGAGAGATATGGATTTCTCGTGACTCACACTGGTGATGTGATGCTCATGGATCAAGATGAGCCCACAACCTACCAACAAGCTATGTTGGGGCCTGACTCTGAGAAGTGGCTAATGGCCATGAAATCCGAGATGGAATCCATGTATGAAAACCAAGTATGGACTTTGGTTGACCCATCTGAAGGGGTAAAACCTATAGGGTGCAAATGGGTTTTCAAGAAGAAAACTGACATGGATGGTAATGTGATTACCTTTAAGGGAAGATTGGTTGCAAAAGGTTTCAAGCAAATTCATGGTATTGACTATGATGAAACTTTTTCACCAGTTGCTATGCTTAAATCCATCCGAATTTTGTTTGCTATTGCTGCACACTATGATTATGAGATATGGCAAATGGATGTCAAAACTGCATTCCTAAATGGAAAGCTACTTGAGGATGTGTACATGACACAGCCTGAGGGTTTTGTCACTCCTGGGTATGCCAATAAAGTGTGCAAATTGCAAAGGTCCATTTATGGACTGAAGCAAGCTTCTCGAAGTTGGAATCTTCGTTTTGATGATGCAATCAAAGAGTTTGGTTTTATCAAAAATGAAGATGAACCTTGTGTCTACAAGAAGGTTATTGGGAGCGCTATTGTCTTCTTGGTGTTGTATGTAGATGACATACTACTCATCGGGAATGACATTCCTGAGCTACAGTCTGTGAAGACTTGGCTAGGGAAATGTTTCTCTATGAAGGACTTGGGTGAAGCAGCCTATGTGTTAGGCATTAGGATCTATAGAGATAGATCTAGAAAGCTTCTTGGCCTAAGTCAAAGTACATATATTGACAAGGTGCTAAAGAGGTTTAGCATGCAAGATTCCAAGAAAGGATTCTTGCCCATGTCACATGGTATCACTCTTTCTAGATCTCAGTGTCCGAGTACAACCGAGGAGAGAGAGCACATGAGTAAGATTCCATATGCCTCAGCAATTGGATCTATCATGTATGCCATGATATGTACTCGTCCTGATGTCTCATATGCTTTGAGCATGACGAGTAGGTACCAATTGAACCCCGGTGAAAGTCACTGGACAGCTGTTAAGAACATCCTTAAGTACTTACGAAGGACTAAGGATGCATTCTTGGTCTTTGGAGGTGAAGATGAGCTCGTTGTAAGGGGTTACACCGATGCAAGCTTCCAATCCGATAAGGATGATTTTAGATCGCAATCTGGTTATATGTTTTGTATTGGTGGTGGTGCTGTGAGCTGGAAGAGTTCAAAGCAAGAGACAGTAGCTGACTCTACAACAGAATCTGAGTACATTGCCGCCTCTGATGCTGCGAAGGAGGCAGTTTGGATCAAGAAGTTCATCACTGAACTTGGAGTGGTTCCAAGCATTGTCGACCCGATAGAGCTCTATTGTGACAACAATGGAGCAATCGCACAGGCTAAGGAACCTCGATCTCACCAGCGATCCAAACACATACTCCGACACTATCATCTCATCAGGGAGATCATCGAGAGGCGTGATGTAAGGATATGCAGGACTTCGACAGACAGCAACATTGCTGATCCACTGACAAAGCCCCTTACGCAGCAGAAGCATGATAGCCATTCTAGGTCCATCGGTATTAGATACATGGATGATTGGCTTTTAGTGCAAGTGGGAGATTGTTAGTATTGTGCCCAAAAAGCCAATCATGAGATGATTGTATTTTTGCACATTGAGTCATGATATTTTATTGAGGCATTAATCCAGCAATTATGTTTGTTGTTTTGTTTCTGCGTAACGTAATAACCATAACTGTAACCCTAGAATAATGATATTCTTAAACGTCCCTAGTCTAGTATTATTGTGGAGCGGGTTGCAATAATACATAATGACTAGCATATGTGGAGACTAATATGAGATATGTAGTCTACATATGGGTACAAGTTGGAGAACTTGTGTACTGGACCGACCCACCATGAGAACACTTCATGGATCGTTATATGAGTGTCATAAGTGATTCTCATAGTGATCATGGTATATGTAGTCCTTCGACCTAAGATCAGCAAGGTTCCCTACATGTGAGTCACATACTTTGATACTTTCCTTTGTTGCTCGTAACTGAGTGAACTTGAAGGAGGTCATTGGGTATGTCACATATCATGCGGAGGGATTTGTATGATCAAGATGGGATTTGTCCCTCCTATGTAACGGGAGTGATATCTTTGGGCCCCTTGATAGAGTGAGACTTAGAAAATGCATGGCCATGCTCCGATGAGTTGATATATGATATCAATGTCATCAGTTTAAGTTAGTCTACTCGGTAATCAAGAAACCAAAGATTAGGCTATACGAGAGTGACACATTCCATGTCTCGTGCTTAGTCTTGATATCTTGGACAAAGGGACAATGGCATATATTGGTGATGATCATAAAGGTTTAGTCGATTCACCGACAATCTTGTCACTTGGGTAGCAATGATGTGTTGCTAGACACCGCTCATTGCTTATGATCATAAATGTGATTTATGATCATTGCCAACATGGCAAGAGCCTATTGGGTCGCACACATAGAGCTATTTGGATCATTAGAGTGCATGGGCTAATTATTTGGGTTATGGTTTCACTTTAATTTCGTATTAATAATGGGCCAAGGAGTTGAGCCATTATTAAGCCCGAAATTAAATCCTAATTGGATTAGGGCTTTGAAACCCATTAGGCCTGGAAGTTGAGTCTCACTATAAATACAACTTTAAGTGAGAAATTCGCAGGTCTCCTTGCCCTAGCCTCCCAAAAGGACAGCCACACTCTTCTCTTGTAATTCCTTGGAGGACGCAAGCTAGCACTGCGAGCGCAAGAGAAACGCATCTGCCGGGACGTGGTGGAAGCGTGGTGATCCCGAGAGGCTCGTGTGGATACCATAGAGAGCCTGAACACGTCAACTGTTCAGGTTTTGTGATTCGACTCTACAGTTGAGTGAGAGATCTCAACCGAAAATTAGGTATGAAATTTTCGAACACCCGGTTTACCCCGTTTCACTTGGATCCTGGAGGGTTTCGGTTAAATTCCGCTGCGCTGTTTGGCTCCCGAAACCCAACAAAAAGTCCCCCGAAGATGAATAGAACAAAGTTCTAACTGGACCCCCCGAAGTGAGACATCAACTAAAGGACCTCGGTTGTACGGCAAGAGCCATTAAGGAGTCCCTTACACTCCGCTTACAAAAGTCATCAACACGCCACCTCTAGGCACGTTTTGGCACGACGCCGCTATCAAACGTCCTGTCACATAGGGCTATATCTACTCTGGCTCGCAACCCGAAGAGTCTATAGATGACTAGGGGCCTCAACGCCTAGAAGTACGAACACCATCTAAACCATACACGTGCCGAACACGTGTCGTCATCTGAAGCGGTCATCCTCTTCCTTTTATACAAAGGAGATAGGCTTCCGGAAGGGGGCGGCCAAAAGGGGGTTCTCCACCTAACTGGAGGACCAAAAGAATAACAGGACACTCTCCTCTCTCTGCCTGAATACTCTCCCTTCAGCCCTCAGAAATACACGCCAGGCAAGAGTCCCTTGTGCTTATTACTGAGTATCTCTCATTCTCACAACACTGACTTGGGCGTCGAAGGTTCCCCCCCAGAAATCCACTCTAGGGGCCTCCTAACCCCTGTTTTCTGAGTGTTTCAGCCAGGTCTCCCTGAAGGATCTCTGCTCCGGGTTCTCTCCCGTGCCGGGAACCTTTCCCATCCTCACTAGCCACGGTATCGAAGTTGCCGGCCTTCACTTCAGGTAACCCTCTCAGGGTACCTCCATGTCCATCCAGGAGTCCCTGCTGCCCACATAGTTGTACAACAGTAAAGATGCTGGCTCCACCTAACCGGATCCGCCATCATTTTGGCGTCGTCTGTGGGAAACCGCTCATAGGTTGCCGTCGTTGAAACTCAGCGTTCTAAGGACAAATGGACTCCTGAGGTCCCTATCCGCGCCTGAAAGTCAATCGGCACTGAATAACGGCAGCAGCAATTTCCCTCGTCTGAGGGCGAACGCCCTTTACTATGGGTTAGTGACTTAGAAGTCTAGCAAAAAAAGGCTGTAGCAAAATCCGGGCCGAGCGCCCCTTCATTGGTACCTCGGTAGAGATGAGAGTTCCGGGCCAATTCACAAGAATTTGGGAAATGGAGATCAACAAGATGATTCCTTGGCGGAAAACGTGCTCCCCGCAGTATATTCTACGGGAAAAGCAGGGTTGGGATGACCCAAACTTCACCGCCGAAATAGTTCTGCACACGAGGAAAAAACCACTATCTCCATGCCAATGAAGTCAAAACCCATTGCCCCGAAAGGTCATCTGTGACTGGCAGGCAGAAGGTCCCAACTCAACTTTCTCGGACATACTATCACTGTCTAAAGCAGCTCGCCTCCGCACAACGTCGCAAAAGAAAGTAGAGTATTCGGAAAAGACTATCAAAGTGGTGCACCGAACTCAATGAACACTACATCGCGTATAGATCGAGGAAGGGCAGCCAAAAAGGCGTAAAAAATGCTACGCGAAGGTGAAGCGTCGCCGTAATAATCCCTCGTGCACGAAAAGGCGTGCCCATCCCAGCTGATGCCTGCCACGTGTCACCCGTCACGAGAAACTAGGACACATTTTCTGGCATCCAGAAAACCCGGGCACATGGCTCGAGACTAACACGCCTAGTTTCAAGATGCGACGATTCACTAGCCTATTGCGGGAAAAGTGAACAAGTTGGGAATCTCGAGACCACCAAAGGGCAGACAAATGACACCTATCTGAATAAGGTTCATCACCTAGGTGGCGAAGTGCCTCCTCAGCCGACGTCAAACTCTGGGTGTAAATTAGGTGCAAGGTTCAAGGCTCCGCGCCACCCTGTTCGACCAAAAATGGACATACTGCAACGCGGGCCTCTGGGAGTCCACAAGGTTGTTCTGTCAAAGACTGCCAGTTGAGCGATAGACAGACGCCGAAAGAGCTACTTGCCGAAGTCTTCACTTCGACTTTCCAAGGGGGGCATGTGATAGCCGAAGTGTTATCACACTGGTCAACCACCGACCACGAAGAAGGATTTCGGAGTAAGGGAAGTCATACACTTGAGGCACTCGACCTCGGTAGCTCACCAATTCCAACTTCGGAAGCCAACGTAGCACCTCCTTCAGAATGCCGGCCAAACCACCCTCGGGGAAAAGGACCGACCACGCCCTACGGGAAAAAGTCCCCCGAAGACAAATAGACCAAAGTTCTAACCGGACCACCCGAAGTGAGACATCAACCAAAGGACCTCGGTTGTACGGCAAGAGCCATTAAGGAGTCCCTAACACTCCGCTTACACAAGTCATCAACACGCCACCTCTAGGCACGTTCTGGCACGACGCCGCTATCAAACGTCCTGTCACATAGGGCTATACCTACTCCGGCTCGCAACCTGAAGAGTCTGTAGATGACTAGGGGCCTCCACGCCTAGAAGTACGAACACCATCTAAACCATACACGTGTCGTCATCTGAAGAGGTCATCCTCTTCCTTTTATACAAGGGAGAGAGGCTTCCGGAAGGGGGCGGCCAAAAAGGGGTTCTCCGCCTAACCGGAGGACCAAAAGAACAAGAGGACGGTCTCCTCTCTCCGCTTGAATACTCTCCCTTCAGCCCTCAGAAAGACACACTAGGCAAGAGTCCCTTGTGCTTACTGAGTATCTCTCATTCTCACAGCACTGACTTGGACGTCGGAGTTTCCCCCCGGAAATCCACTCTGAGGGACTCCTAACCCCTGTTTTCTGAGTGTTTCAGCCAGGTCTCCCTGAAGGATCTCTGCCCCGGGTTCTCTCCCGTGCCGGTAGGCTTTCCCGTCCTCACCAGCCACGGTATCAGAAGCTACCGGCCTTCACTTCAAGTAACCCTCTTAGGGTACCTCCGTGTCCATCCAGGAGTCCCTGCTGCCCACACAGTTGTCTAACAGTAAAGATGCTGGCTCCGCCTAACCGGATTCGCCATCACCATACTCGGCGGTTGAGTCCACCAACTGGTCTATTGGCGGTAGTGGATATGAATCTTTAGGACAAGCATCGTTCACGTTTTGGAAGTCGATGCACATTCAGAGTTTGTCACTCCCTTCCTTTGTGGTGATGACCACATTACTAAGCCATTCGGGGTATTTGACTTCCCTTATTACGCCGGCCTCCATTATCCGTTGGACTTCGCATCTTACAAAGCTGTTCTTATGTGCCGAAAAGCTTTTTTTATTTTGGCGCACGTGCTTCATGTTGGGGCGTATCTTAAGATTATGCTGAATTATGCGAGGGTCTACCCCAGGCATGTCCTTTGGTGAGTAAGCAAACATATCTTTGTTCATTAACAGAAAAGATACAAGTTTTTCCTTATCACCTTCGGCAACGTTTTTCCCTATTCGGGTATTTCAGCCTGGGACAAGTTCTATATCTTCTGTTTCTATTTTCTCAGAGTCTTCTATTTCTTCTCTCTTTGCCTCTCCTACGAGTACAGCTTTTGCTCCCGCAGTCCGTGTGCAGCTCTTTGCTGGGGCCTTTCTTGCTTTGACAAACACCTTTCTCACTTCCCTTTGGCCGATGAAGATCTCAGCGTCTCCATCCTTTGTGGCGAAGGTGACAGTCAGGTATTTCACATCTGGGCGAATGTGGAGGTTTCTTTGCGTCTGTCTTCCAAGGATGGCATTATACGAGGAAGGGACATCTATGATGATGAATCTTGTCATTACAGAGGCAAAAAGCTCATCCTTGTTTTGTAGTGAAATTCCTTTTAACATCAGAGGAAGGTCAATCCACCCGAGGACAGAGAGTTCGGACGGACCCACTACAAAAGTATGAGAGGTGATAGGCTTGAGTTCGCCCCTTGGGATACCTAAACTCGGCAGCAGATGACAGAACAAGACATCAACATTAGAACCATCGTCAAGGAGTACTCTCTTGACCATGACCAGAAGTGGGTCGTCATGAAGGAATATTACGGTAGCCCATATTTCCAATTAAGCTTTTTTGATGGATTACTGTATTTCATCACCGAGATCTCCTTGGCTTTTCTTTTCCTTTCTGCCGATGGTAGTCCTGTGGTGATCGTTTGTATTAATCCTGCCGAAGGTGGCGGATGTCTTCTGGGACTTTGGTTCCGTCGTCTGTCAGAGTCATACTCTTCATCATCTCATTTCCTTTCCTCTTCCCTCCTCCCCTTTGGGGAGGGCATCCACAGGTAACGTCGAAGTTGTCCCTGCTTTATCAGGGACTCTATGTACTTCCTCAGCTGGAAGTAATCCTCGGTATCATGCCCATGATCCCGATAGAACTGGCAAAACTTTTTCATGTTCTTTTTGTTGTCCGAGGTCATGGCCTTTGGTCATTGAATTTGAGTTCCCTGCCTTTCCATGGCCATGAGAATGTTTGTCCTTGTGGTGTTTAAAGGAGTAAAAGTCAAGGGCTTCTTCCTTCTCAGCTTTTGAGGTCGACTCCCTGATTCAGTTGGGTAATGAGTTTCGTGGCTCGACCCCTCGGTACAGACGTGGTCGAGCTTTAGGCCCCCCAACCTCAGCTCTTCAGCAGTCATATGCTGCTCCACCCTTCGGTAAAATTCACCGAGGGTGTCTGGGGGGTCCTTTGAGAATTCATAGAACAACTGTGAGCCTCTCTGAAGTCCCCGTATCATGGTGAGGATACATATCTCTGGCCTAAAGTCTGGCACGATTAGGGCTTCTCGATTAAACCTTTTGACGTAGTCGTGAATAGTTTCTCCCTTTTTTTGCGCTATGTCGAACATTTGAACTGGCATCTTCGCCATCGGCCTGCTTCCGATGAATTGCTGCATGAAAGCGGTAGACAACTCTTGGAATCCCATGATGGTTTCGGGTGCTAACGAGTTGTACCATGACGTTGCTGGTCCGGAGAGGGTGACCTCGAAGCATTTGCACAAGTTGGCATCATCAGCACTGTACAACACCATGCTGCGCCTATATTTGGTTAGGTGAGCCTGGGGGTCACTTCGACCATCATAGGTTTCCAAACGAGGCACCCAAAAGTCACTCAGCATAGGTGCTTCGACTATTTCTCGGATAAACGGCAATTCATCTCCGTTGAAGGTTTCTGACAACCTAGACTAGATGGGCTTCCGAGCTACCTATCTTTCCACCCTCTCTAATCTCTTTAGGATTTTTTCCATGAGGAGTGTGGCGCTGGGCTCTTCTTGCTGCCTAGAGGCCTCCGATAATGGAGAGCGATGCCTCCTTTTTGGGGAGTAACTTCGTTGCCAAGGGGATTGCGATTTCTCTTCTAATTAAGAACTCCTTCGGCGGGGAGTCCTGGGCCGTTTGGACCCCGTTTTTCCCACAGGTCAAACCCTGGGGGGTATGTCTTCCGTTGAGGACTCATCACATAGGTCCCCGCTTCCCAAACTCCAGTGAGTTGACTTTGGGCTTCTCTCCTGACGAGGTGCCGGTGAAAGGGGCCTTCGATCCGGAGGCGGTTGTGGCCATCTTTGGTCTAGTTGTTGCGTCATTTCGGGCACCACCGTGCACTGAAAATTACATTAGAGGATGCTCATCCTTAGGCAAAGAAGTCCCTGCGGTGGGATGCTCGGTTGCCGGTTGAGTTTCCGGCACGGATGGAGACTTCGGAAGTCCTTTGTCCTTCAAACGCCTGGTCTCAACAACGGCTACCTGAGAGTGGTTTCCCACAGACGGCGCCAAATGATGCCCATCGGCTTCTTCGCTGCATGACATGGTGAGACTGGGAGGGACTTCCGATGGGGGAGGAACGCATGAACGAGAGACTTCGCCGGAGAGATTGCCTGAAACACTCAAAGAATAAAGGTTAGGAGGTCCCTAGAGTATTCTTTCGGGGAGGAACCTCCGACGCCCAAGTCAGTATCTTAAGAGATGAGAAGGCGTAAGAAATATGAAATGCATCTTTACTCCGGAGCCCCCTTACTGAGGCCATTTCCTTAATATATATATAAGAGGGTGTAATGGAGATGCCTGCTTGACGTGACACACTCAGATTGTGACACGTGTTCGGTCGGATGTAATCCGTACCTTTAGGCGTGGGGGCCTCTAGCCGGCTACAAGCCATTATGGCCAGAGGTCTAGGCCGGGGTAGGTCTGGGCGACAGGACGTGTGTGGCGGTGGCATGGCAGCGTGCTGTGTACAAGGGCAGCATGCCAGAGGCTTCTTAATTGTTTCTGCCGTACTCCTGAGATCCCTTTGGTAGAAGAGAGCTCTTCGGAGTAGGAAGGCTTTCTTCCGAGATCGTTTTAGTAATCCGGGAGCCCCCTCGTCACCGATGCTCCCCTTCGGGGGCGTTCTCTCCTGCCGAAGGTGGTGAGTCTTTCTTTTCCGAAGCCAATTCGGTGACCTTACCGAGGATGGGGATGCACAGTGTTCCCAAGGTCAATACTGTCGTTCCCAGGGTTAATGATGGATCACCGAGGTCAGATGCTCAAGGTGCCAGACGCCTTTTTTCCGAGGTTGGTGCTCGCGTTCCTTGTGGGTGATGCTTGACTTTCCGAGGGTGCTGCTTTTCCCGAGGGTGATGTTTTGCCCGAGCTTATGGGTTTAAAGGGTGATAGCACTTCATCTATCACATTGTTGGAAGAATTTGAAGGACAACGTTGAGCTAATGCCTAAAATAATCTAAGAAAACACTGACAAGATTAAGGCAATTCAAGAAAGAATCAGATCTGCCAATCACAGAATAGAAAAATATGTGAGCTTGAGAACGAAGGAAATACAATTCAATGTTGGGACATTGTGTGGTTAAAAATGCATCCAATGCAAGGCATAGCCAGATTTGGGAAATGGAGTAAGTTGGCTCCTAAGTACATTGGTCCATATGAAATCATTGAAAAGGATAGGGAAGGTGGCATGCATACTAGCTTTACCATAAAGTATAGGGCACATTAATAATGTATTTCATGTACACATGCTCAAGAAGTACCTATGTGATCCTAGGCATGTTTTGCAACTAGATATAATGCCTTTAGAACTAAATCTATACTATGAATAAAGACTAATTAAGGTGTTGGCTAAGGATATAAGAAAATTAAAGACAAAGCTTTTGCCCATGGTTAAAGTGTAGTGGTTTAATCATAGGGATGATTAAGCTACTTGGGTGTTAGAGTCATAATTAAAGAAACTATACCCTCAAGACTTCCCAGGTTCTTTTGAAAATATTTGAACATGATTAAACATGATTTGAAAATATTTTTGTGTACAAAAAATTTAGACAGGATAGTGTAAAATTTGAAGTGGCTATACTTAAGTAGCTCTATAGTCTTAAGTGGTTTGTATAGCTAAGTGAGCTAGTTGCCAAGGAAGGGACTCAAGTGAAACTAACTAAGAACTTTTGGGCCAACCTATAGTGACTAAAGTGTTAATGGGAAATAATGTAGGGGTGGAAGAGCAACAAGCAAAATGAACCAAGGACTAAGGTTGGGGTTTGAGCCCTACTAAGACAGTTGACTTATTTGGATGGCTATATAAACGCTAAAACATACAAAAAGCCATAGGAAACTTGATTTTCAAATTTGGATGCCACTATTAAGCTGCTCTGAAACTAGTATGTCAAAATTGTTGAGAGAGTTGGGAGATTTCGCTTAGGAGTATTGATTTATTGAGTTCTTTAGGCTAGAAGTCTTGTTTGCCTGCTAAGGAGGAGAGGACCTCACTTGCTCTACTATTTCTGCTTTTGCTTAGTCATGGTTTTTAAAATTTAACTTATAAGATTTCAAGCATTGATCCTTGCTACTAAAGCTAAGAGTGAAAGATTTATTGATAATGAAGTTAATTAGGGCATTGTGGGTTAAGAAGCCTGCGACCGGACCCTAATAAAAGGGAGAAGTAATGATTCTTCATGAATCTAAGACCCAGGGTTAACCTTATAAGAATGATAGCACGATAGCTTTAGAAGATCAATCTTTAGAGCTTATTGTTTAGTTGTTAATATTACTTGTAAAGAGGCCCACTACCTTAAGACCCCCTAAAGTTTGTTTGTTGTTAAGTTAGTTTCCTACGTGCATCATTCATAGTATCATTATGTATAATTGTTGTGATAACATGTCTTTGTATGCAGGATTAAGAGCCATCTCTCCCAAAACCCATTATTGAGTTCTAAGACATCTAGAACTCACCCCTCTTATTATCTTTGTTTTCAGGGGAAATGGAAAAAGAGAATTGATTGACTTTGTAGTATCTTGTGAATCTTTGCTTGTAGGTATTAATCTATTCTTGAGGTTAATGGGTATGATATAAGTATGAGCTAAGTTAAAGTCTAGAAATGGATAGTGCATAAAAAGGTGAACATGATGTTGCCCACTCCAGGGTAGTCCAGTTATGCTGCCAAAACAGTGCATTTAGACTCCCAAGATTGGTAATGTTCTGTAGGCCATCAAAACACTACCCTTAGTGTGCATACCCAAGTGGCCCTCTTAGGCACTATGTAAATACATGCATATTGGTCTAAGCATCACACACATATTCATGCACACCATGGCAACAAAGAAGGAAAACACTAGCACAAGTCTTAGTTTTGGCTTCCACACATTAGGCAATCTTGTTAAGTTCTAGTGGCCAGCTACTGCACCTGTAACTTCCACTAATAAACTGTATCATTCTAGCCACATAGCCCCCTGTTTTATTTGCTCCATTATCAAGTAGAGACTTAGAGAAAACCAAGGAATTTTTTTTTACATCAATAGCCCACCTATGGACCAAGTTATGGATTTTTTAAGTTGGTTACAAAATTCTGACCAAATGAACAGTTACTCAGCCAATTTTGAAACGTCATATCTTTGGTTACAAGGATCCAAATTCAGAAATTCAAAATTCCAGTTCAACCTCTAGATGTTCTCTAGGTGTGGTCAAAATTTCATACCAAGATTCATTCTACACAGGGAGATATTAAACTTTAGGTACATGGTTGAAATTATGGCCACTTTTGGAGCATTTTGCCCACACAGTTTTTCCAAACCATGCAAACACTTCATTCACAAGGAGGAAGCCCTCCAAGGCTATCCCATATATGTCCAATATACATAGGAATTACATTCCCTTTATTTTCACAACTTTATGTGGCCAAAACAGAATTTACAAGTAAGCTGCCCATCATTCACACTTAGGCAGCTTTGCACCACATCACTTACATAGCCAAAACATTACTCAAATGTTCACATACTTGTCTCATTTTACATACACTACATGTACATGCATACATGCACTACAATATGGTCTTAACTCAGCTAAATACGCACCCTAGGTTACAGGAGGTCCTGAGACACAATGGACTCCAAAAACAGGATGCTGGACAGCTGCTGCACAACACACTAAGTACCACCATTAAAAATACCAAATGTGCTCCTAAAATCACCAAAATTTTCAGATCACAACTAAACATATGGAAGTTCATGTACCTGAAATTTCAGATCAAAACTCAAATCACAAAAGTTATTTTGAAGGTGATCTTTCTGCTGGACCTGAAATGACAGAATTGAGGGGAGTAAGTTTCATTGAGAAACTTAGTAAGGGTAGCACTTGGATTCAATAGGCAATGTAACCATCATTAAAAGCTGAATCCAAAGACACTAAAGCAAAAAAACCACAATGCATATATACAAGATATAGCAACCAAATCCAGCAGCCAAACACAAACAACAAACACATGAAATGTGGCAGCAACATATACCATGGGTTAGTCCATAAACCACATAATAAACATAACCAAATCACTATGGCAGCCCTCCTCAAGCTAATGCTTGGTCTTAGGATGATTTTAACACTAGTTAGTACTAACTTTTGGGCACTAGAAACCCAGAAATTTCGCTGCCATCACTGTGCACTTCACACTAGGTGACAAAACCTTCAATAAGTGCACTCCCCTCACTAAGCCTGGTTCATCAAGCACATGGCTCTCTTGCAAGCTTAGCCCTAGCTCCATGGATGTTTGAAAATACAGAAAACAACCCATGAGAGCAAGAGAACCCTTACCAAATTGAGTAGGCCAAATTTGAAGCTTAATCCTTGAAGTATACAAGAAATAGCTCTAGTTTGCTTCCAATTGCTTCCTTTTGCCTTCAATTTCAATCAATTGCAAGTTTGAAGGTGTGGTGGCTATGGAGGAAGTATGGCTGTGTTCTTGGGCTGGGGGAGGGTGAAAATTAGAGTGGGAAAAGTGATTTGGCCACTTAAATGTCCTTAAATGAGCTTAAGGGCACCAAAACACACTTAACAAGCTTAACCTTGCTTTATGTCATTTTCCTTCTCACTAATTATGGTTTCTTTGTGTTAATTTCATTGGTACACATGTACTGAAAATTTTTGACTAATTATGAAGTCATGGCTGCCTCCCTCATGGTGGGATAACCCCAAAATTCCACCATTAGACTTAAGTCAAAAGCTTGAACACCTTAAGGTTTACACTAGGACATTTAGGTCCTTACTGCCTTTAGTGTTTCCTTTGTCCAACCTTGTTGATAGCCAAACGCTATCGCCTCTATCTGGCCGAACTCCCTGCCACAATGATGGCCAGAAGAAGCTGGCGCTACCCGAGAAAAGGTGCGATCAGGCACCTCGGGAGATAGCCGAAGAGCTCCGAGCCCGGCACGCCAGGAAACCCCGAGGACACTACTCGCCCCCCAAGGTTGTGAACATATCGCCTTTGGAAAAGCAGCACCAGACATAGCAAGCCGAACATGATATCCCCGAAGGCGGAACTCCCTGAAACTGGGAACCCCCGAACTGAGGGCTTGTTTCTCGAAGAGGCTCTGTCCGAACTAGAGGACGACCTCACCCAGGGACCTCGGGAGTACGGCAGGAGCATTTATGGAAGCATTTAAGGAAGCCTTTGACACGTCCTTTCGCAGACGTCATAAAGTCGCCTGAATAGGCGCTCTGACATACGGACGCCATCAGAATCACATCATGGCCCATCTTAGCACGTGGCTCAGGACAACTTGCTACCAGTTATCTGTCTCCTACGCCCAGAAACTCAGGGAACATCCGACCGAACACGTGTCGTGATCTGAACGGGCTAGGCGCTCCTATAAATACCAGGAATTAATACTTGGCAGGAGGCTGGCTGGTTGGCCAAACACTGCTCCCACACTCTGAGAAAACTACCAGGCGAGACTCTTCAGACCTTTGTGCTGTTTCCTCTGCCTTTTCTCAGCCACCACTGACTTGGGCGTCGGAGGCTCCCCCCCCGGAAAAACACTCCGGGGGCCTCCTAACCCTTTGTTTCTGAGCTTTCACGCACTTTCCTTCGGGCTATCCATTCCACCAGGCGTTCTTCCTCCCAGAAGTCTCTCCACCAGTCACCATGACTATAAACGATGAGGCCCCTAGCCATCATTTGGCGCCGTCTGTGGGAACCCGCTCTAAGATCGCCGTCGTTGAGACTCGGCGTTCTAAGGACAAGAGGCTCCCGAAGTCCCCGTCCGCGCCTGAGATACAACCGGCTGCTGAGCAAACACTCCCAGGGACTTCTGCGCCTGAGGAAGACCGCCCTCTGGTAATCACCATGAGCTTCTGGAGGGACTTTCAGCGTTCGGTCGTATCTGAAATGACCCAGCAGATCGACCGAAGGTGGCCACAGCAAGCATAGGCCCAGAGACCCCCCTCACCGACACGCCCTCGGGAGAAAAGCCCCAAGTCTACACATCGCAGTTCGGGGAGTGGAGACCCTCGTGAAGAATCATCCACAGAAAATATAGCCCTCGGGAAACGGCCTGTGGGACAAACCGGGTCCAAGCGACCGAGAGTCTCACAGCGAAGCAGTTCGTCGCCTGAGGCGAGGTCCTTGTCCCCTCAGCGCCGAACTCGCCCCCCGAAGAGGCGCCGGTGATCTCCATTCCCTGAAGAAGGCCCTAGCGCCACAGTGCTGATGGAGAGGATACTAGCACGGTTGGACAGAGTGGAGAAACAAGTGGCCAGAAAACCCGTTTGGGCCAGACTCTCGGGAACATGCTGCGAAGATGACTCGCCATTTATTCAGGCCGTTGTTGAGGCAGCCATGCCAGGTGACTTCAGAGTACCTCGGCTGGAGATTTATGATGGCCGTACTGATCCACAGGCCCATCTGACGAAGTACAGGCGCAGCATGATATTACACGGTGCTGATGACGCTACCATGTGCAAATGCTTCGAGGTCACCCTCACAGGGCCAGCCACGGCGTGGTATAATTCCTTGCCTTCAGGAACCATCACTGAGTTCCAGGAGTTGTCCACGGCCTTCACACAGCAATTCATTGGGAGCAGACCTACGGCGAAGATGCCTGTGCAGATGTTCGACATAGAGCAGAGGAATGGAGAAACCATCCGAGACTATGTTGAAAGATTCAATAGGGAAGCTCTAAGCGTCCCAGACTTCAGGCCCGAAATCCGCATTCTTGCCATGACACGAGGCCTTCGGCGAGACTCACAGCTGTTCTACGAGTTCTCAAAGGACCCCCCGGAGACCCTCGGAGAATTTTACCGAAGAGCAGAACAGCACATGACCGCCGAAGAACTAAGAATGGCTGGGCCGAAGTCTGATCACCACCGCCCCGAAGAGTCCAGTCAACAAGCTCGGCATTCAACCGAATACGCAGGACGACCTCGGAGGATGCGAGGAAGGAAACCTCAAAGTTTCACACCATTGAGCACTTCACGGACCAACATTCTCATGGCGCTGGAAAGGCAAGGGACGCAGATTCGGCGACCAAGGGCCATGACCGCCAATAATAAGAAGAATGCAAAGAAGTTCTGCCAGTTTCATCGTGACCACGGTCATGACACCGAAGACTGCTTCCAGCTGAAGAAGTACATAGAGTCGCTGATAAAAAATGGCCAACTTCGGAAATACCTGAGGATGCCATCCCCGAAAGGCAGAAAAATGGAGGAAGAAAGGGCCGAAGATGAGGACTATGACTCCGACAGGCGGAGAAATAGAAGTCCAAAAAAGCGCCCTCCACCTCCAGTAGGGGTTATCTAAACCATCACCTCCAGCAGGGGTTATCTAAACCATCACCATGGGGCTCCCATCCTCGGAAAGAAAGCGGAAAGCCAGAGAAATTGCAGTCATGGAGTATCAAAGTCCATCAAAGAAACTGGCTCGTAAAGGTGGCTCCACCGTCGTCTTCCCCCACGACGATCCGCTACTGATTATGGCGAGAGTAGGGAACTGGGACGTCAAAAGAGTGTTGCTTGATGATGGCTCAAATGCTGACGTCCTATTCTTGCACCTGCTGCCAAGCTTGGGCATCTCCAGCAGCGAACTGAAGCCTGTCACCTCGCCCACTTTTGGGGTTGGACCATCCGAACTCCCCGTCCTCGGATGGATCGACCTCCGGCTGATGTTGAAAGGGACTTCGGTGAACGGAGCAGCTGAGTTGTACGCCTCCACAATGGCGAGATTCATCGTCGTGAACGTCCCGTCCTCGTACAATGCCATCCTTGGAAGGCAGACAATGGAGAAGCTGCATATTCGCCCTGATGTGAAGTACTTGACTGTCACACTCGCCACCAAGGATGGAGATGCAGAGGTATTCATAGACCAAGCCGAGGTAAGAAAGGTGTTTGTAAAAGCGCGAAAAGCTCCGGCAAGCAACCTCGCGCAAACGATGGAGGCAAGGGCACCAGAAAAAGGCAAAGAAGAAGATCTCGCCAAAACAGAAATGGAAGCAATAGAGCTTGTCCCAGGTCAATCTACCCGAATAGGGAAGAGCTTGGCCGAAGGTGACAAGGAAAATCTTGTATCCTTTCTGCTGGAAAATAAAGATCTGTTTGCCCACTCGCCAAAAGATATGCCGGGGGTGAACCCTGGCATAATACAGCATAGCCTCAAAGTAAGTTTGTCAAAACCGAAGTCCAGCGTCTCCTAGATGCTGAAGTCATCAGGGAGGTCAAGTACCCTGAGTGGTTAAGCAACGTGGTCATCGCCACAAAAGAAGGTAGCAGCAAACTCCGGATGTGCATCGACTTCAGAAACTTGAACGATGCTTGCCCGAAAGACTCATACCCTCTGCCGCCAAGAGATCAACTGGTAGATTCAACTGCTGAATATGGGCTCCTAAGTTTCCTAGACGCCTTCAGTGGCTACCATCAGATAAGGATGGACCCCGAAGATGAAGAGAAGACTGCCTTCATCACCGAGGGAGGAACATACTGCTATATCAGGATGCCATTCGGGCTCAAAAATGCAGGAGCCACCTACCAGAGGCTGATGAACAAGGTCTTTAAAGACCAAATGGGGAGAAGCATGGAGTTGTATGTTGATGATATGATAATCAAGAGCAAGCTGCCTGGCTACCACGTTGCAAATTTAGAGGAAACCTTCCAAAAGCTCAGAGCCTTCGGGAACCGCCTTAATCCTGAGAAGTGCATCTTCGGGATGACCTCGGGAAAATTCCTTGGGTACATGGTATCCGAAAGAGGCATCGACGCTAACCCCTAGAAGATTAAGGCTCCGCTTGAGCCTCGAACTCCTGCCACAGTCAAAGATGTGCAGAGACTCACCGGAAGAATAACCTCTCTGAGCAGGTTTATTTCCAGGTACGGAGATAGGTGTAAACCTTTCTTCAAAGTCCTCACAAAGGCAACAAAAATGGAAGGCGACCTCGAAAGAAATGATCATCCTTGGGATGAAGATTGCCAAAAGGCCTGGGAAGAACTCAAAGTCTACCTGGCCAGCCTGCCGACTCTGCGACAACCTCGGGAGGGAGAGCCCCTCGTACTGTACCTCGCCGTCACAGAAAAAGCTGTGAGCTCGGTCCTCGTGAAAGAAGAAGGGTCAAAGCAATGGCCGGTCTACTATGTCAGCAAGTCCCTACATGGCGCCGAAGTCAGGTACCCTTTGCTTCAAAAAGCTATATTCGCCTTGGTGCTTGCAGGGAGAAGGCTGCGATCATTCGGGAAGGCTCTCCAAGTGGTGCATAAAGCTGGGCGAACATGTATGAGCCTCGGAAGGCCATAAAAGCTCAAGCCCTGGAAGATTTTATCGCCGAAATACCCACCACTGAGGGGAGCCACTCGGATCCAAAAGAGCGTGAGCTAGAATGGACCTTGCACGTAGACGAAGCCTCGGGGTCCGAACACCAGGGAGCTGGAATAATCATCAGGGGCCCCGAAGGCCTGGAGGTAATGAAGGCTATCAAGTTCAGCTTCAACGTCACCAACAATGTAGCTGAGTATGAAGCCCTCATAGCGGGATTGCGCTTGGCCAGAAAGATTGGCGTGAGAAACTTAAAGGCTCACAGCGATTCCCAGCTGGTAGTTCGGCAGACGGCAGGAGATTATGGGGCGAAGGACCCAATTTTGGCAAAATATCATGAGCTAGTAGCAAAGCTCATCCAAGAGTTTAACGCCGTACGGATCGAAAATGTACCTCGGCGGAACAACACTGAGGCAGATTGCTTGGCGAAGTCGAAAACATATATCGAGGTGCTAGACCATCCGAGCATCTCAGTGCTGAGCATGACGACCTCGGGAACAGGATGGAAAGACCCAATAAAAAGATACCTCACAGAGAATTTGCTCCCCGAAGTCCCCGGCGATGCTGCAAGATTACGAAGACGCTCCGGAAGATTCTTCCTAATTGCTGAAGAGTTATATCGGCAGGGATATGCGAATCCGCTGCAAAGATGTGTGGATGAAAAGGATACTGAAATGGTCCTTGAAGAAGTTCACGAAGGCATGTGTGGTTCACACATTGGAACTGATGCCCTGGCAGCAGTGATACTCCGCCAAGGATACTTCTGGCCTACCCTGAGAAAGGACGCAAAACAGTTCATCCGGAAATGTGGTAGCTGCCAGAGACACGCGAAAATCCAGAGGACACCCTCGGAAATGGTAACATCGGCAGACTATCGTTGGCCCTTCGCAGTTTGGGGTATAGACCTTATTGGGCCACTCCCCACAGCACCCGGAGGCGTGAAATTCTGCGTTGTAGTAGTGGACTATTTCTCAAAGTGGGTAGAGGCAGAACCACTAACAACTATCTCGGCTAAAGAAGTGCAGAAGTTCCTATGGAAGAACATCGTATGCAGATTTGGCATACCGAGGGTACTAGTAGCTGATAATGGATCCCAGTTCACAGACAAAGGATTCCAAGAATTCATCAGTGACCTTGGAATAAAGATGCACTTCGTGCCAGTAGCTCACCCCCAAAGCAACGGGCAGGTGGAAGTATCGAACAGAACCATAAAAGATGGCCTAAAAAAGAGACTAGGGGAAGCCAAAGGGAAATGGCCAGGAGAACTCCAAAGTGTATTATGGAGCTACCGAACGACGCCCCGAAGAGCCACAGGGGAGACTCCTTTCTCACTCGTCTTCAGAACAGAGGCCATTATCCCACTAGGGGTAGTTCAACCTTCAGTACAGGTGCAAGTATTTGATGAAGGTGGTAATGACCTCGGCCTGAGAACCAATCTCGATCTTGTGGCCGAACACAGAGAAATAGCCGAGCTGAGAAGAAAAGCTTTTCAGCAAAGAGTGGCCGCGGCTATAAACTTACGGGCCAGGCCAAAAGAAATCAGGAAGGGAGACCTCGTTCTCCGAAAGGCCGACTTCATACCCTGAAGGCCATCCCATGGCGTACTTCGCACAAACTGGGAAGGACCCTATTGGTTCTCAGCAAAGTACGAAAAGGCGTGTACAAGTTTGGCGATGCCGAAGGCGTAGAATTGAAGAACACTTGGCACTCATACGCCTTGAAAAAATTCTACGCTTAAGGTTGAGCAGAGGAGTTATGTTGTACAGAATGGCCTTGAGAAAAATTCTTAAGTGTACAGAAATTGTGCAAAACAGAATTCCGCAAAGATGCTCGCCATGATAAAGCGTAGATATGACTTTCCGAAGTCCCTTGAGCCATCACGCTCGGGAAAGATGGAAAACAAAAATCTCACAGAAGTACTCGCCATAGCCAGCGCAGAGATAATTTTCCGAACTCCCTTGAGCGAACATGCTTGGGAAAATGGGAAGTGAAAAATCTCGCGAAAGGTTTTCTGAAGTCCCTTGAGCAAACATGCTCGGGACAACTGGAAAAACAAAAAATTTGACTGAAGGTTTCCGAAGTCCCTTGAGCAATCATGTTCGGGGTAAACTGGAAATGCAAAAGCCTGCAAAAAGACTTAGTCAAATTTTTTCAGGCCTTCCAGAAAGTCTTACGAGCAAGCGCACTCTGGACAAAGGAAGATAAAAAAGTTTCTTTAATCGCAGGTTTTCCGAAGTCTCTTGAGCGAACGTGTTCGGAACAATGGAAATGAAGAAACTTGCAAGAAAAGACTTAGCCAAAAAATCCTCATTAAGAGCAAAGCTGCTTTAAAATAAAGAACTGCCCAAAGAAGGATTACAAAATAGAAGGGAAGGAAAAGGGGCCCTAAAATTGGCTAAGGGTTCACGGCGTCCCGAGAGCCACTCGTCTGCCCGCCCTTTTCCATCACCTTCGGTGCTGGAATGGAAGGAGGAAGTTTCAGATGTTCGACCTTGGACCATTTCCACCGAGGTCCCCCAGGAATGTTTAGACCTTCTAGAAAAGAGAGGTCCAGATCTGAGAACCTCTGGAGAACCTGGTGCCGAGCAAGGCAGAAGCTGTCCTGGAACGCGACCTTGCTCATCTGATCAGACTTGTTCTTCTCAAGCTCGAGGTCGTCAAGCTCATCCTTCAGATCCGCGACCTCCTCCTCCAGTGCCTTTATCTGCTCCTCCCCCTTTGGCTCCTTCTTCAACAACTCGACCTCGGCCCGGAGAGCGTTATTCTCACACGTCAGCGACACTATATGGCCGTCAGAACCAGCCTTGTGCTGGAGAAGATCTGCGTTGGCGGCAAGCATCCCCTTTATTTGGTCACCGAGGTCAGCGATATTCCTGGAGGAGTCCTTTTGAAGTTCTTCTTTTTCCTTCCGGAACTCCTCCCGAAGGGCAGCTACTTCTTTCTCAGCAGCCTCTTTCAGCTGCTGGTTTTTGGCGACCGACTCCGCGAGTGCGGTCCTCGTCTCATTCATGGTTCGAGTGGCCGAAGTTCGAAAAGCAACCTCCCTGGCCACCCGAACTTGGAGAAAGGCGGTGTACCCCATCAGCTGCAAAAAATAAACGCAAGGTCAGTAAGAGCCAAACACTTAGGAAAAAATTGAAGGGAAAGAGCTGTGAAGGATATACCTGAGTAGCATGCTCGGTGATCTTTGCGACGAGGGTGTTATCCCCCGGGTGGGCCGCCGCTATAGCCTTGAAGGAGGCCTCGGTGAGCACCCCCTTCGAAATTTCCTTAGCCATTTGAGGAACGTCCTCGGAGTACATATTCATGTCCTCCGTGAACGTCCAAAAAGGCTTCTTGGGTATCTTCCCTTGCGGGATTTTGGCATCCCGAAGAGCTCATTTCCGAGCATGTTCGGCCACCCAGCCAGGGGTAGTCAACTCCCCTGCATGATAAGAATGAGAAGGAGATTAAAGACAAAGAAGCCAATCCAGAAAAAACAAAGGAAGTACACTTTGTCTGGAAACAAACCTGGCGGAACCTCGACAACATCGTCCTCGGAGTCCTCGGCCGAAATGCCCTTGCCCTTCCGCTTGCGCCGCTCCTCGGTAGAAGGTACTTCTACCACTACATCAAGGAGGGCCTGTGACGCGGTAGGACTCTGAGGAGGGACGTGGGTTGAGGGGACCTCGGAAGCAGCAGCCTCAGACTCCGGAATCTCGGCTGGCCCAGGCTCCTCGGCAGTCTCCTCGGGATTTTCCTCTAAAGGAGCCTGGGCAGCTCTCTTTGCCCATTTCCTCGAAGGTCCCGCGCCAGTAGACTTCCGCCTTCGGGAAGACGCCTTTTTCGTCTGATCGCCCTTCTCCACGTGGCCGGTGAAAAGGGACTTGTAATAGGTGGCAGTCGCGTCGCCCATCTCTGAAAAAGGAGAGAAACATCAGCGTAAGTCCGAGGAAAGAACAGTAAAGGAGTAGAAGATAACTCACTTTCGGCAAGCGCTTCGAAAGAAATTTCCTCCTTAAGAAGCTTGACCAACCAGGAATCCTTCCCGGCGATGGCAGGAGCTGGCATCTCGAGGTCAGTCTCGTGCTCCTTTACCACCTTTAGCTCCCGAAGGACCTCTTCGGTCATCAGCCTCCAGTTGATTGGAAAAGGGTAAAGGGCGAGCGGAACGACCTCGGGATCCCAGTCAGAGACAGCCCGAATGCGGGCGTCAAAATCCGCGAACAAGGAAGCTAACTCTGGGGTCAGCAGCATCCTCGGATCAGCAACGTCCACATCCAGTGTTCCCTGAGCCCATTTGGTCGGAACGTACGACCAGGCCTCGTCCATCTTCATGAAGAAAAACTTCTGTTGCCACCCCCGCCAGCTATCTTTAGTGGCGACGGTGAACATGAATTTCTTGCCCCCGGATCCCCGAGGTAGCATGAAATAGAAGCCACCCTTCGGGACCACAGAGAGCTTGTAGTACTGCATAAAGATTCTGAAATTGGGTTCTATCCCGAAGATGCCACACATGCAGAGGTAGGCGTTAAAATAGCAGAACGAGTTCGGGGGAAGCTGGTTCACAGCAATGCCATGAAATTTGCAGAACTCGCACACCATCTTCGGGGGAGGATACCGAAGACCCGCCTTCAGCTGGGCTCGGAAAATGGTAACCTCCTTACTGTGGTTTGAAAAAGCATAATGGCTAGAACGAGGCAGCCTAGTAATGGCGTAAGAGGGAAGAAAGAATTTTTTCTTCCACCTCTCTAACTTTTCAGGGGTGGTGCAACAAGGATGGGCTAAAAGAGGCTGCCAGCTCTCAGGAAGGGGCATTTTCGACATAAAATGAGTTTGAAAATGGAAGAAAACAGTTTCCAGAGAAAAACTCAAAAGAACACAGGGATCAAAGCACTCTGAAAAACAAAAACCCACCGAAAGATTTGCCAAAATCTGAGGACGCCGTCGTGAAAGCTGGCTGGAAAAAAGCTCTGATTAAGGTAGCTCCGCCACAGAAAGCAAGAAAGTGCAAGAACAGGGGCAAAGCAGAGAGAAGAGCAGAAGAGAAAGCAAAAGGAACTTATGATGGAGTGGGCTATTTATAAGCCAGAGATGGGTAACCGAAAAATCGTCATAAGTACCCTTTGGAGGCGAACCGTCGCCGTAACTGCCCTCTGCACCTGAAAAGGGCGCGCCCTCTGTAACCGACGCGACTCTCCTCCAATGGCAAAGTGCCACATGTCAACCGCTGCCCGAAAATGGGGGACACGTCCTCCAAACGTCCCTTGAAAGCTGGGACACGTCTTCTGACATCCCTGGAAAACTGGGACGAAACTGGGACGCGCCGCTCAGACTGACACGCTTGGCCAAACAGACCTGCAGAAACAAAGAGCAGGCCACCTCGAGGACGCCAAGAAACAGGCTATGGCCGAACAGCCCATGACCTTTGGGCAAGAGGTGTATCTTCGGCACAGGCTCCAACTCGAAGACACCAAAGAACAGGCCAAGGCCGAAGAGCCCATGATCTTCGGGCAAAAGGCGCATCCTCGGAACAGGTTAAGCTTCCAAAGAAACTCCCATACACAACCTCGGAAAGAGATGCAAAACCGAAGTCTTCACTTCGGCTTTCCAAAGGGGGGCATGTGATAGCCAAACGCTATCGCCTCTATCTGGCCGAACTCCCTGCCACAATGATGGCCAGAAGAAGCTGGCGCTACCCGAGAAAAGGTGCGATCAGGCACCTCGGGAGATAGCCGAAGAGCTCCGAGCCCGACACGCCAGGAAACCCCGAGGACACTACTCGCCCCCCAAGGTTGTGAACATATCGCCTTCGGAAAAGCGGCACCAGACATAGCGAGCCGAACATGATATCCCCGAAGGCGGAACTCCCTGAAACTGGGAACCCCCAAACTGAGGGCTTGTTTCCCGAAGACGCTCTGTCCGAACTAGAGGACGACCTCACCCAGGGACCTCGGGAGTACGGCAGGAGCATTTATGGAAGCATTTAAGGAAGCCTCTGACGCGTCCTTTCGTAGACATCATAAAGTCGCCTGAATAGGCGCTCTGACATACGAACGCCATCAGAATCACATCATGGCCCATCTCAGCACGTGGCTCAGGACAACTTGCTACCAGTTATCTATCTCCTACGCCCAGAAACTCAGGGAACATCCGACCGAACACGTGTCGTGATCTGAACGGGCTAGGCGCTCCTATAAATACCAGGAATTAATACTTGGCAGGAGGCTGGCTGGTTGGCCAAACACTGCTCCCACACTCTGAGAAAACTACCAGGCGAGACTCTTCAGACCTTTGTGCTATTTCCTCTGCCTTTTCTCAGCCACCACTGACTTGGGCGTCGGAGGCTCCCCCCCGGAAAAACACTCCGGGGGCCTCCTAACCCTTTGTTTCTGAGCTTTCAGGCACTCTCCTTCGGGCTATCCATTCCACCAGGCGTTCTTCCTCCCAGAAGTCTCTCCACCAGTCACCATGACTATAAACGATGAGGCCCCTGGCCATCACTTGTCTTCCATGAGTAATTTGGTCCTCCAATAGCACTTTCATACCATTTACATCCTTCCCATAACTCTCCAAGTCTCTTTCTTGAGAGTTTTGCAATTGAGTACCCGAATTTCCAAAACCTTACAAAAAAGTCCATAGGTTGCTTGACAAACAAGCAATCCTTAAGGCTTTTCTTGGGGGCCAAGTTACCAACTTGGAACACTTTTAAGGAGGTGTTGATCATGCCTTTTACCCCCCATACTTCAAACACTATGGTGAGAATTACACAATATAATGGTTTTTAGCCATTATGACACACTTGTAATTCTCCCATTTTATGAGGTGGTAACAATCCTCCCCCCCTTAAAAATTTTGGTCCTCCAAAATAGCCTTTAGCTTCGGGTATTCTTCAGGATACCTTTCCATAAGGTCTTTTTCAATTTCCCAGGTTGCTTCTCTTTCAAAGTGGTGTGACCACTGAACTTTAACCATGGGAATATGTTTGTTTCTTAGCCTTCTGGTATCCTTGGCTAAGATAGCTATAGGTATCTCTTCATATTTCAAGTTAGGTTCCAGCTGTATGTCTTCCACTACAATAGCATGCTTTGTGTCTAATAGACACTTCTTAAGCATACTGATGTGAAAAACATTATGAACACTTGACATGCTTGGCGGTAAAGCTAACCTGTATGCTACCTTGCCAACTCTATCCAAGATCTTATAAGGACCGATGTATCTTGGAGCTAACTTGGTTCTTTTTCCAAATCTGACAGTGCCTTTGGTTGGTGCAACTTTCAGCTAAACATTGTCACCAACCTCAAATTCCAAGTCCCTCCTTCTTTTGTTGACATAGGCTGTGGTCCTTTCATTGGCTGCCTTTAATCTCTCTTGAATCTTCTTGATTTTGGTAGTAGTCTCTTCAATAATATCGGGACCCAACTCTAGCCTGTCTGAGGCTTCCACCCAACAGTGGGGTGTCATGCACCTTCTTCCATATAATGCTTCATAAGGTGCCATGCCAATGGTGCTTTGGTAACTATTGTTATATGAGAATTCCACCAATAGCAAGTGTTGGTCCCATTCACCTTTGAAATCCAACACACAGCTCCTGAGCATGTCTTCCAGTATCTGTATCACCCTTTCAGATTGCCCATCTGTCTGAGGATGATAAGCAGTACTCAGGTGGATTTTGGTTCCTAGTGCTTTATGAAAAGCACTCTAAAATCGAGCTATAAATCTTGGATCTCTATCAGATACAATGGAGTCTGGCACTCCATGTAGTCTCACTATCTCCTGGACATAGATCTAAGCTAACCTCTCCAAGGAGTCTGTGAGTTTCATAGGTAAGAAGTGGGCACATTTGGTTAGCCTATCCACAATGACCCATATTGTATCATGCCTTAATTTGGTCATAGGCAACCCAGTCAAAAAGTCCATGGTTATGTTGCCCCACTTCCTCACTGGTATAGGTAGAGTCTATAGGGTACAAGCTGGCTTCTGGTACTCTACCTTTACCCTCTGGCATGTGGCACATTTGGAGACATAAGTAACTATGTCTCTCCTCATGTTTGGCCACCAGAAGTGAGTCTTCAAGTCTTTATACACTTTCTCACTTCCTGGATGGATGTTCAACTTGCTTGTGTCAGCTTCTTCAAGTATTTCATCCCTAAGCTTTGCTCCTTTAGGTACATATATTCGGTCCTTGAAGTACAGTAATCCTTGCTTGTAGGCAAAGGATTGATACAAGGAACCTTTTTCCACTCCTGAGATATTTTTCAGATCAGGATCTATCTCTTATGCCTTTCTGGCTTCTTCAATCCATCCAGACTGAATTATCAATGTGTAAATTTGGGCTTCCTCCCACTTATGCCATTTATGCCATAGGCATAGCAGACTCTTTTGCTCATCATGATCAGCTATGGATCCTCCCTTCAAAAGTCTTGTGTACTTCCTGCTTAAGGCATCTGCTACTAGATTGCCTTTGCCCTCTGTGTACTGTATACTGCAGTCATAGTCCTTGATGTACTCTAACCATCTCCTTTGCCTCATGTTCAACTCTTTCTGAGTGAACAAGTACTTTAGGCTCTTATGGTCAGTGTAGATCACAAAGGAACTACCCATCAAGTAATGTCTCCATTGCTTCAGAGCAAAAATCACTGCTGCCAGTTCTAGGTCATGGGTAGGATAATTTTGCTCATGGGGTCTTAACTGCCTTGACCCATAAGCAATAACATTTCTGTCTTGCATAAGCACACAACCTAACCCAGATCTAGATGCGTCTATATTGATGATGTAGGGCTTACTTGGATCAGGAAGAATCAATACTGGAGCTTCAGTCAACCTCTGCTTGAGCTCCTGGAAACTATTTTCACACTTCCCAATCCACTAAAATCTTTGACCTTTCTTGGTCAGGTGAGTAAGAACTGAGGCAATCATGGAAAAGCCTGATACAAATCTCCTGTAGTATCCAGCTAATCCTAGGAAACTTCTAATTTCCTTCACAGTCTTTGGTCTTCCCCACTCTTGCACTGCCTTGACCTTTTCAGGGTCTGCCTTAAGGCCTTGTGCATCTATGATGTGTCCTAAGAAAGACACCTCCTTTATCCAGAATTCACACTTGGATAACTTAGCATAAAGCTGATGCTACAACAGAGTCTTTAAGACAATCTTCATACGATGTTCATGTTCATTTTCATCCTTGGAATACACTAGGATGTCATCAATGAACACAACCACAAATTTGTCCAGATGTGGTCTGAACACCCTGTGCATCAAGTCCATAAAAGCAGCTAGGGCATTAGTCAAACCAAATGGCATGACTGTGTACTCATAATGCCCATATCTGGTCCTGAATGCAGTCTTAGGAATATCTTCTTCCTTTACTCTCAATTGGAAGTATCTAGATGTCAAATCTATCTTGGAGAAGATCTTAGCTCCCTTGAGTTGATCAAACAGATCCTCAATCCTAGGGAGTGGATACTTGTTCTTGATCGTCACTACATTAAGCTTGCTGTAGTCAATGCATAGTCTCAAAGATCCATCCTTCTTTTTCACAAAGAGAATAGGAGCTCCCCATGGTGAAACACTTGGCCTTATGAACCCTTTTTCAAGAAGTTCATCAAGTTGTTTCTTGAGCTCATTCATCTCTGTGATTGGCATTCTATAAGGAGGTATGGATATTGGACTAGCTTCTGGTTGCAGCTTGATTTCAAATTCAATCTCCCTTTGTGGAGGAATACCTGGCAAGTCTTTAGGAAAGACTTGTGGAAAGTCTCTCACTATAGGTATTCTGTCCACTTCCTTATCACAGTGCAATTCATTCAATGCATAACAGTAATCATGCTCAGAAATCACAGGTATCTCATCTAATACCTCTAGCTCCATGCCATGCATTTGATACACAAATTCCTTAGAATTGAGTAATGCATGCACTTCACCATCAAGCAATGTGATTTCCCTCTTAGCACAATCAATTCTTATGTTATGCATAGCAAGCCAATTAATACCCAGCACTAAATCATACTTAGGAATGTCCAACACTAGCAGATTAGTCATAACCTTAGTCTTTCCTACTACTAGGTCACAATCCTTAGCTAGGTCATTAGTGAAAAGACATTGACTACCTGCTATTTTCACTAAGGAGATCCTAGGCATGATTCAGTAGGCAATTTCATGGCATCAACAAATTTCCTAGCGACTATAGACACAAATGCACCAGTATCAAATAGAACACTAACAGGCATACCATTAAGGTAAATGTTACCTCTTAGTGCTCCTCCTTGCTCTGATGTCTCTGGCCTCTCCACTTGGAAGACTCTGCCAGCTCTTTGCACTGGAGGCTGAGGCACTGGAGGAACTGGCCTCTGCTGTCCCTCCCTTGGTGCTCCTCCTCTAGGTTCTGCCCCAATAGGTATTACTGGACCTTGGTCTTCTGGCCTCCTTTGAGCCTGTGGGCAATCTTTGATCCAATGATCCATGGATCCACATCTTAGACACGTTTGGGTGTAAAAAGAGCAAGGTTTCTTTCCATGAAACCTCCTACACTTAGGGCACCTTAGGCCAAGGAATTTCCCCTTAACCTTGCCCTCACCACCAAGATGGGAACTCTTGGCAATTCCCTTGCCATGTGGCGACTTCTTCGGCTTGCCTCCTGCTTGACTACTTTCCCCTGGTCCACTGGGAAAGTACTTAGTCTCATACTCCTCTTGCTCTACTAATAGAGCTTTCTGCACTGCTTCATAGTATGTAACTGCTCCAAAAGGTCTAACAGCCTTTCTAATGTCTGACTTTAGGCCTCTGACAAATCTTTTGGCCTTCAATTCCTCCAGTCCATGATACTGAGGAGCATGCCTAACCAACTGATTGAATTTGTGCTCATACTCTAGGACACTGAGGTTGTCCTGCCTTAGAGCATCAAATTCAGCTTGCTTTATATCCTTGATGGCATCACTGATGTACTGCTCCTGGAATACCTGTGGGAACTCTAGCCAACTTATCTCAATGTCTCTTCCTGGCCTTCTGCCCTTCTGGAAAGCATACCTGTCTCTGTTGTTTCTCCACCACATCTCTGCACTGCCTACCAAGTTGTAAGTAGCCAGTCACACCTTCTTGGTGCAGCTGAGTGGGATCCTCTCAAACATCTTTTCTATGAAGATTAACCACTCCTCAGCTCTCTCTGGCCCAGTTCTTCCATCAAACTGTGGAGGTTTTAGGCCTTGGAACCTCTCCAACAGTCTGACCTCATCTAGGCCCTCTAGATCCTCTGATCTATGTCTCCTGGATCTATGAGAGTCCTCTGTATGGTGATGATCTCTATGATCTCTGTGCCTTCTCCTAGATCTTCTCTCACGGCCTTCCTCAATCTCATTCCTAGTGCAGGAATGGTCATAGATTGAGGGATTGGCCCTGGACACCTGACCAATCTCAGATCTTACTCTTCTGCCTCTTGGATTTCTCCTATCCTCATCTTCCACCTCAATGGTCTCATCATTTGTGTCTTCCAAGCTTCCAGAAGGAACATATTCAGATGTGTTCCTAGTATCCTCTTCTGGCTACAGCTGTGCATCACGAATTGGTTCTGCTGGAGCTACTTGGCCTCCCTGCTGTTGTCCTTGAATCAGCCTCATTAAGTTTTCATTGATTAGAGCTAAGTTCCTCTGAAGCTCTAACCAAACCTGAGGCACTTCAGGGTTTGGTACCCCCTGTTCCCCCTGATTCCCTCTATTCTGTCCATTTCCTTGTTTCCTAGAATCAGTAGGAGGCCTTCGGGGTGGTTCCCCTCTCCTTGTGGCAACCATGTTTACTTCCTGCATTGATGATTCATCATAGAGCACATATAAAGATCATAGGTATTTCAATGGTACTTGACACTAGTAGCTGACCAAACTGAGTTCATATATGTAGATGCATGCAATGGAACTATATGCTATGTACATGTATAAACCATGCTCTAATACCAACTTCTGTTACCCACTCCGGGGTAGTGCAGTTATGGTGCCAAAACTGTGCATTTAGACTCCCAGGATTGGTAATGTTCTATAGGCCATCAAAACACTACCCTTAGTGTGCATACCCAAGTAGCCCTCTTGGGCACTATGTAAATACATGCATATTGGTCTAACCATCACACACATATTCATGCACACAATGGCAGCAAAGAAGGAAAACACTAGCACAAGTCTTAGTTTTGGCTTCCACACATTAGGCAATCTTGTTAAGTTCTAGTGGCCAGCTACTGCACCTGTAACTTCCACTAATAAACTGTATCATTCTAGCCACATATCCCCATGTTTTATTTGCTCCATTATCAAGTAGAGACTTAGAGAAAACCAAGAAATTTTTTTTTACATCAATAGCCCACCTATGGACCAAGTTATGGATTTTTTAAGTTGGTTACAAAATTCTGACCAAATGAACAGTAACTCAGCCAATTTTGAAACATCATATCTTTGGCTAGAAGGATCCAAATCCAGAAATTCCAAATTCCAGTTTAACCTCTAGATGTTCTCTAGGTGTGGTAAAAATTTCATACCAAGATTCATTCTACACAGGGAGATATTAAACTTTAGGTACATGGTTGAAATTCTGGCAACTTTTGGACCATTTTGCCCATACAATTTTTCCAAACCATGCAAACACTTCATTCACAAGGCGGAAGCCCTCCAAGGCTATCCCATATATATCCAATACACATAGGAATTAAATTCCCTTTATTTTCACAACTTTATGTGGCCCAAACAGAATTTACAAGTAAGCAGCCCATCATTCATACCTAGGCAGCTTTGCACCACATCACTTACATAGCCAAAACATTACTCAAATGTTCACAAACTTGTCTCATTTTACATACAATACATGTACATGCATACATGCACTAAAATATGGTCTTAACTCAGCTAAATACGCACCCTAGGTTACAGGAGGTCCTGAGACACAATGGACTCCAAAAACAGGATGCTGGACAGCTGCTGCACAACACACTAAGTACCACCATTAAAAATACCAAATGTTCTCCTAAAATCACCAAAATTTCCAGATCACAACTAAACATATGGAAGTTCATGTACCTGAAATTTCAGATCAAAACTCAAACCACAAAGGTTAGTTTGAAGGTGATCTTTCTGCTGGACCTGAAATGACAGAATTGAGGGGAGTAAGTTTCATTGAGAAACTTAGTAAGGGTAACACTTGGATTCAATAGGCAATGTAACCATCATTAAAAGATGAATCCAAAGACACTAAAACACAAAAACCACAATGCATATATACAAGATATAGCAACCAAATCCAGCATCCAAACACAAACAACAAACACATGAAATGTGGCAGCAACATATACCATGGGTTAGTCCATAAACCACATAATAAACATAACCAAATCACTATGGCAGCCCTCCTCATGCTAATTATTGGTCTTAGGAGAATTTTAACACTAGTTAGTACTAACTTTTGGGCTCTAGAAACCCGGAAATTCGCTGCCATCACTGTGCACTTCACACTAGGTCACAAAACCTTCAATAAGTGCACTCCCCTCACTAAGCTTGGTTCATCAAGCACATGGCTCTCTTCCAAGCTTAGCCCTAGCTCCATGGATGTTTGAAAATACAGAAAACAACCCATGAGAGCAAGAGAACCCTTACCAAATTGAGTAGGCCGAATTTGAAGTTTAATCCTTGAAGTATACAAGAAATAGCTCTAGTTTGCTTCCAATTGCTTCCTTTTGCCTTCAATTTCAATCAATTGCAAGTTTGAAGGTGTGGTGGCTATGGAGGAAGTATAGCTGTGTTCTTGGGCTGGGGGAGGACGAAAATGAGAGTGGGATAAGTGATTTGGCCACTTAAATGGCCTTAAATGAGCTTAAGGGCACCAAAACACACTTAACAAGCTTAACCTTGCTTTATGTCATTTTCCTTCTCACTAATTATGGTTTCTTTGTCTTAAATTCATTGGTACACATGTGCCCAAAATTTTTGACTAATTATCAAGTCATGACTGCCTCCCTCATGGTGGGATAACCCCAAAATTCCACCCTTAGGCTTAAGTCAAAAGCTTGAACACCTTAAGGTTTACACTAGGACATTTAGGTCCTTATTGCCTTTAGTGTTTCCTTTGTCCAAACTTGTCTTCCATGAGTAATTTGGTCCTCCAATAGCACTTTCATACCATTTATATCCTTCCCATAACTTTCCAGGTCTCTTTCTTGAGAGTTTTGCAATTGAGTACCCGAATTTCCAAAACCTTACAAAAAAGTCCATAGGTTGCTTGACAAACAAGCAATCCTTAAGGCTTTTCTTAGGGGCCAAGTTACCAACTTGGAACACTTTTAAGGAGGTGTTGATCATGCCTTTTACCCCCCATACTTCAAACACTATGGTGAGAATTACACAATATAATGGTTTTTAGCCATTATGACACACTTGTAATTCTCGCATTTTATGAGGTTGTAACACATGATGTGCATATGTGTAAGTGTATGGTCAGCTTAAAGGATTATGATGTTGTTAAATTGATTCCAGAAGACATGTGCTCACTTCTTGATTTTTTTTCTATACATATATGTAGACCAAGGTTCCATTTTTTGTGTAATTAAGATGTTCATATGAAGCTGTTAGATAAGTCATATGTATATGTGCACTTTATGTGGATGGTAACCTATCATAACTAAGATATATTCCTATTGCCCTTATGATGCAAGCTTGCATAATGTTTGAATGTGAATGAATCCTGTAGTTTCCCATACATTGCTTGATGGCAAGAGTTCCTGAACCTAGGTAAGCGAACATGTTGGGTAGAATAAGAAACCTAGCTAGTGGTTTATTAATCTAAGAACAGATTAACCAAAGTTTAACTTTTTTTGTTAATAGACTATTTAGGCATAGTTTTGAGCTAGAATTTTTGCCTAACTATGATTGAAAATGGGGGAAATGGTTAAGACTAGAAACTCATTGCCTAAGACTACACAGCCGATAAGTGTGGGATTATGTAAACACAAAGAACATTATTCTATTAATAAGTTTGACTTGGGGATTGACTTTTTAATCCAAGATTAATTTGTTAAATTGGTTATTTTTCCTATTTCTCTTACCTTAAATAAGACTTGCCTACAAAGACTCATGGGTCCTTTCCTAGGAATTAGTGAAGCAGTGAATTATTGCCCCAAATCCTGTGAAACTATCTCACTGATTGGCCTTAAGGGTGGCTAGAAGCTGTTTTTGCCTATGTCACTAATTGGTTATGCCAACTTTGTGCTTAAGACATGGATAAGGGCATGGAAACAGGTGTGTGCATAACAATTTAGTCCTATGTTGGGGACTCGCCCTCTTCCTAGTCATAACTTACAAGTTCTTAGTCTTGTCTTAGGAAGCATAGCTTGCCACTTCCGACCATTATTACATTGCAAAGGAATTTAATTTAAGTACATGCCTCAACTTATTAAGCTATGTAGCTTAATTAGCCCACCCTTGAGGCTTGAAACCCCTTTTGTACACTTAGCATCCTAACATTCACCAAAGGCCCTAACTTTATTTCTGGAGCCTTAAACTTTCTCTTGTCCACCTTTTAACTCATATTAGTGCATTGTCAATACCTTAGAACTAGTTATAAGACCTATACAATGGTCCGCACATTACAACCGTGGCATTAGGGTCCCCTTAAGATGCCCCTACCTCGAGGTTAAACCTAGTGTTGCGACCTTAAAATGGTCATGGCCCAAGGGCAAAACTAGAGGCTCGGCCTCTTGATATGCCTTAGGTTAAATTCTTAGCTATGGCCCCAGGCACCTATAGGGTCTTTGTTATGCTTTAGTGCATTTTGTGCATAATTCTCCCCTTAAAACCCTATGCCCTGACAAAACCACTTAACTTCCACTTCCCAAACTCATTTACATGTTAAATAACAATCAAATGTACCTATTAAACACTTGGAAACATGAAAACCCCTTACTAAACACGGGATTACAAGCTTCAAACCTCTCATGCACACATAAACACACTTGCACCAATATCTTGCAAATCAATATAGTTCTTGTTTCCAACCCAGCAAAATGAATTTGCCTAAGCATAAAAAAACATTAAATGTGATCATAATTTAAGTAGAATGCACTTGAATCATAATTACATGCCCTTACACCTTTTGTGAGATACAAACACCTCTAATTGGACCACGTCACATAATCAACTTCCTAGCTTCCTACTTAACCTTGAAAAGCATAATTTAAGCTTGGGGATCAATCATACACCTTGCACAAGCCATAATGTACTAAAAAATTTTCTAATCTTCATGCTAAATTTAAGAATTGAAGCTTATCAAGAGGAAAAACATGATCACTTGCTTTCTTGAGCTTAAACAAGCTGATTACTTCAAAAAAACCACCAACTTAAGCTTCAATTTTGCAAAAAATGGATTGGGAAGACATTTGGGAGCTTCCTGCTTGGTACAAAAGTGGAGGAAAAGGGAAAATATAGAAGAAGCTTCATGCTCTAACTTCTTATTTAATCATTAATACCTTTTAATCCCCCAACTTCTTCAATTATGCTAAGTACATCCTTATGTCTCACAAGAGCTTATTTACCCACTTTATAGATGAGATTTGAACTAGGAATTATAAAAAAAACACTTAAAAATATTTATTTTCATGGTTCAAACACATTCATTACTTAAAGAAAGGGATTTTCTTGGAAAAATTATGACCCTGCCCTTTTTGGCTAATCATTGCTGAAATGATTACATTATTAACTTAATGTTACATTAATCACTAATTGATGTGCAAATAATATTTCTAAGTGTGAAATTCACACTTACGTTGAAAATCTCAACTTTGGTTTAGAAGAGTCTTAAAAAAGTCCCCACTTGGTGTTTTCCTTCCTTTTTAAGGCACACTCCCTCCTTATATAGTTTTCCTAGCCCTCTTGAACCACCAACTTAATTAACCTACTTAACTTACACTTATTCCAACATAGAACTAGGTTAGTAACATTATCGAGGCATGCTAGAACCTTAATTATGCCCAAGAGCCCATAGGAAGACTTGTGCATCATGAAGGCTTTCAAAGAGATCACATCAAAGACTTGGTGTGGCCATATTTGTAAAGGCTCTCCAAGTACTTCCCCTAGGTTGGATGCTAAGTTAAGTAAATCACAATTTATTTTCCTCAAATAAGTTTTATTAAGCAAGGAGAGCAAGCTAAGTAAGGTTAAGTTGAGTTCTAAAGTGTAATTGGCACCTAAAGGCCAAAAAGGGTAAAATGGTATTGTTGGACCAAGTTAGTGATATGACTGTAATTTTAGTAGAATTAGGTTTATGCATGTATTTTTAGATAAATAAGTTAAAACCATAAGTGTTTCTAGCCACTTGAACCAAAAGTGGAAGTTAAGGGTAAAAATGCTATAAATGAAAAATTAAGCTATTATATCTTATAATGGCTTAAGTGGCTTAAGGGAAAAATGTGTGGGTAAGAAAAACCTTTCTATGGGACTAAGGAGAGATGGTGTAGGAAGAGTTTCAGTGGCATAAGTGAATTAAAACTAAGTGTGAGGGCCAAAGTGACAAGTGGAGAAGAAATGGGCTAAGTGGAGTAGTTGAGATATTTTTAGGAGGAAGGATGCTACTATTCATCATGTCCTTTATTTGGAAAATTTGTGGCTCCTTATGCATATCTCTCCATCCCCAAACCTCTTAATCTACCTAAAATTTCATGAAAATTGATGGTCCCAAAGCCATCCCAATAAGCCCCTAGCTTATCTTTGGTATATTTGGTGCATTTGAAGTTATTCTTGTATGTTTGTTGTTCAAACCCTAAGGTAAACTTCTATGATCCTTTTGGGTTAGTTCTAATCTTGTTGAATGGTTAAAAATAGTCTTGATTTCATGCTCTTGGTATCTACTTTGGTTGAATTCAAGCTTGAAACTCAAAGGAACTCTATTGAGCTCATGTGTCCTTGTTGCTTTCTTTTTGCTTTAAGGATGATTTGAGGTAATAGATTCAAGTTAATTTGGCTCAAATAATGCATAAAAATAGTATTACATGTTGGAATAAAGTACAAATAAGACCAATGTGAATTGGCTTTGAAGATTGAAAGATTGAGCAAGATTTATGCAAGGTAGCACAAAGACACAAAGTGCTAAAATGTCATCGGGGACGCATCGACAGCTGGGTTCCAGGAAATCCAAGGGTTGTTGCCGTTGGTGATGAGTCACCAATGGCAATGCCAAGGCCCAACCCCCTCAAGCTTAGGGCACTCTAAGAACATCTCAATCTCTCGATTATCATCCCTAGGCTATTATAAATGTTTCATAGCTTGGTTAGGTCTAGAACTCATTCTTAAGTTAGGAATTATGAATTATTTAGTTGGTATCTAAGTGGTGTGGTTAAGGTAGGGTGGCTAAGGGGATTAAAGTGATCAAGATTGAGAGCACTAAGAGGATCAAAGTGGGTTTCAGATTCTTCATTGCCCCATATGAGAGGTCTTAGACCTTTAAGCAATGAAGGAGAAACCTAAGATAATCTCAACCAAATCTTGTGGTTTGGTAACTAAGCCACTAAAGAGCCCTAAGACGTCTACCCTGCACAATAAGTAACCCGTTGGATGCGGGCAAGGTTTAAATAGGCAACAACTTACTCTATAGCGTTCGTAAGAGGACTTCATGGGGTTTGTTAAATGCTAGCACTGGATACGTAGGTGATAGCCAAAGGCTATTGCCTCAATCTGGCCGAACACCCTGCCACAACAATGGCCAGAAGAACTGGCGCTTCCCGGGAACAGGTGGAATCATGCACCTCGGGAGATAGCCGGAGAGCTCCGAGCCTCGGCACGCCAGTAAAACTTGAGGACTCTATTTGCCCCCCAAGGTTGTGAACAGCGCGCCTTCGGAAAAGTGGCACCAGACATTGCTGCCCGAACATGATATCCCCGAAGGCAGAACCCCCTGGAACTGGGAACCCCCGAACTGAGGGTATGCTTCCCGAAGATGCTCTGTCCAAACTAGAGGACCACCTCGCCCAGGGACCTCGGGAGTACGGCAGGAGCATTTAAGGAAGCATTTAAGGAAGCCTCTGACACGTCCCACCACAGACGTAAAAAGCCGCCCTGACGCACAGACGCCATCAGAATCACATCATGGCCCGTCTCAGCACAAGGCTCGAGGCCATCTGGTTACCAACTATCTGTCCCCTACGCCCAGAAGTTCAAGAGCATCCGACCGCACACGTGTCATGATCTGAACGGGCTAGGTATTCCTATATATACAGGAAATAAATACTTGACAGGAGGTTGGTTGGCCGGAGATACAGCTCCCACACTCTGAGAAAATACCAGGCGAGACTTTTCTGCCTTTCTCTTTGAGCTAGTGACTTTCTCCTTTTTCCGGCCACCACTGACTTGGGCGTCGGAGGCTCCTCCCCGGGAAAAACACTCCGGGGGCTCCTAACCCTGTTTACCAGCTTTTCAGGTACTCTCCTTGGGGCGATCCACCTTCCAGGCATTCTTCCTCCTAGAAGTCTCTTCAACAGTCATCATGACTCACAACGATGAGGCCCCAGGCCATCAGTAGGCTTGTGTCAAAGTATCTCAGTTGTAAGAGCTCACGACAGTTTACAGCACCTTCATGTGTAAAGAAGTCCTAAGTGCATTTCCATGTGTATATTTCATTCTTCCATCCATCTATCCATTATTTATATTGTTTATTGTTCTTATTCTTATTATTAGTTATGTTGTTAGTTGCTTGATAGTTCTGTAAGTTATACGTATGTTTGGTGTCCTTTGAATGCTTGCATTTGTTTCCCTTACAGGTGCTAAATCCTTTACTGAGTACTTTTAAGTACTCGCCCCTTAAGTGTTTTACAGGTATTAAGCAGGCTAGTCGAGCTTAACAGTGGGTAAATGATAGCTATTAAGGCTAAGTTTTATTGATTTTAAGGTACTCTCTAAGTAGCAAACTTTAAGTTTCTAAGCTACTTATAGCATAAGCTAGTGCTAATCAAAGTGTTTGCCTTTCAATTTGATGTTAAGTGAGTACATAGGAAAATATGTCTTATCACTTAAAGCTAGCTTACTTGGGTGAAAAGCTAAGGATGGCTCTTAGTATATATATGTTACTTCTACTATATGTATGGTATTTTTATACAAAGAGATTACATCTACTAGCATCCATTAGTGTGTATAACACTAAATCTACATTTGGGTGCATATAAGGTTGAGATGGATGCACATAGATGTTACTTGAAGCTAAAGCAACTAAATTTTTTACATCTTGGCTTGTATTAATTTGTTTTCTTAAATACAAAGGTCTTGGCACTATTTTATTATTTTTTTCTTATTTAATTTTCTTTGCATAGCAAGGATGATGAATACATATTTTCTGTGTATGGTAAACAAAGAAACTAGTTGCAAGTAAAAGTTTTAAGATACTTCGCAAGTAATAACTAGCCAGTTGTAACCTAAGTAGGCTCATAGTTGCCAAGAAACTTACCATAGTTAGTAAAATCAGGGCACTAGGACCCTGTTTCGCCATAGTTGGTAGTAGAGTAGGTCAATGGTCCTAATATAGGTAATAAGTGACTAAGTTCCAAGAGTGTCCTTGTGCTAACTGTGGTTAGAACTAATTATAAGTAATCCTGGAGTTGTCATCTAACTTTGGTTGCAGGTATATCAATAGGAACCTAGTAAGGTGCTTGTTTTGAGGTAAAGGACTGAACAAAGGTCGAAGTGGCCATATGGTGTTAGGCATAAGGAATGTGGTGGTTTTGTTATACAATCCTAGTAACACTATGGTGTGAGTAGCCCAAGGAATATGCCCAACCCTTGAAAAAATGGAGCCACTAAGACCAAGGGTGGAATCTTCACTCTCAGGGTAGGACCAAGGTTAAAGAAGTGGTTATAGTTATTTAGATAAGGCAAAAATTTTGATAAGTAAGGCTAAGTGAACCATCATTATGTAATGATGGGCAAGGGGCAACATGGACACAAAGAGAGTGATAGGCCATAGGGCTAAGGCGCACTAGTATTATAAATGCACCTAGGCCAAAAGAGTAACATCTTTACCCCACGGTATGTTGGTGTCGTAGCAAGATCTTGAAAAAGGACTATTTAATTTGGAGCCCATGAAACTCAAGGAAGAATTAAGGAAAAATGATACAAACAAAAAAAAAATAGTTATATGCCAAGTGCATGGAAACAAGGAAGTTAAAGGACTAAGGGCATGAACATGTTTGAGATCAAGGTTTGAACAAGGTTAACCTAAAGAATGCGTCAGTCACCATGGAATTCCCTCCATTACTTAAAGGTGACCAAGAAAACTAACTCGAACCAATTGATTGGTCAAGGAGCTTGAAGCTACAATGTCTATGGTTGGGACTAGCCTACCTAAAAATCTAGATTTGCAAAGAAAGTGTGGGTATGTGAACCCATATTAGCCCAAAAGGGTAAGTTTTAATTACCCTTAGAATGGCTAAGGTTTTACCTAGAAGCTTAGTGGTAACAGGTATGTGGTGATTTGTTGTTGTAGTTTAATGAACTATGCATCAATGCTTAAGAAAAATATCGGTTTAGGGCATAAGGGCGAACTTAACTATGCTGGTCATAAGTAACCCTTGGAAGTATCCTGAGGGTAAGGGCGACTTGCACAGAGAATATGGTAATTCATGCCATGAATTGAATCTTAAGTTGATTAAACTTGTACCTATAGTGCAAGAAGTGCTTTATGCACTATAACGACAGTCTAAGGAAGGCCAACTCTAAGATAGTTATGACCAGTCTAGTTCTGAGAAGTGTTACACACTGATAGCCAAAGGACTATTGCCCTTCAAACCCCCAAGCTTTGACAAAGTACCACCATCGAAAAAGATGAGTGCCACCCTTGGAAAGCCGAGCATCACCCTCAAGGAATGCGAGCACCAACCTCGGGAAAAGAGGGTCCACGGTCCCTGACCCCCTAACCTCGGTAATCCACCATTACCCTTGGGGAATAATAGTACTGACCTCGGGAACGTGGTACACTACCGCCCTCGGTAAGATGACCTGACCAACTTCGGGAGAAGTAGACTTACCATCCTCAGCAGCGGAAAACATCCTCCGAAGGAGATCCTCTGCGCCGAGGGGACTTGCGAATAACTAGAGCAACCTTGGCAAGAAGCCTTCCTATCCCGAATAGGTCTCTTTCACCGAAGGGGTCTTGTGAATATGACAAAAATGCTTAAGGAGCCTTTGACATAGAGACCTCGCACACGCCCCGACACACAGACCTCCCACAGCCCTGACTCCTGGCTAGAACGGCCTATGGCTAGCTGGAGGTCCCCATCTCTGAAGGTACGGACCGTATCCGACCGAACACGTGTCATGATCTGAGCAGGCTATGTCAAACGGACTTCTCCTAACGCCCTCCTATAAATACTTGGGAGACGAACTTGGTAAGAGAGACAGAACTCCTAAGAGAACACTACTCTTTACTCTCTAATTCACTACTCTTTACTTGCCAAACATTGACTTGGGCGTCGGAGGCTCCTCCCTAGAAAAACACTCTGGGGACCTCCTAACCCCTGTCCTTTTGAGCGTTTCAGGCACTCTCACGTCGGGAGTCTCTCCTTCAGACACCCTCAGCACCGGAAGTCCCTACTTTAGGCCACTATGTCGTACAACGAGGATGCCGACGGGCATCATTTGGCGCCGTCTGTGCCAAAAGGCCTAGGAAGAGCTTAAAGTCTACCTAACTCGTCTACCTACACTTCGGCAGCCACGACAAAGAGAACCTCTCATACTTTACCTCGCCGTCATCGAAAAGGCAGTAAGTTCGGTCCTTGTAAAGGAAGAGCGGGCAAAGCAATGGCCAGTATATTATGTAAGCAAGTCTCTGCATGGTGCTGAAGTCAGGTACCCCTTGTAACGAATGGCTATTTATGCCCTGTTACTTGCAAGCAGAAGGCTACGACCTTATTTCCAAGGGCACCCCATTATCGTCCGAAGTAACCTGCCTCTTCGGGATATCATGAAGAAAGTGGACCACTCAGAAAGGCTATAGAAGTGGTGTATCGAGCTTGATGATATGATATCACCTATGAGCCGAGGAAGGCAATAAAAGCACAAACGCTGGCAGATTTCATTGCTGAGGTGCCCATTGCTGAAGACAGCCCACCGAACCTCGGAAAGGATGAACCTGAGTGGACTTTGTTTGTTGACGGGGCCTCCGGCTCCGAACATCAAGGAGCAGGAGTAATTCTTTGTGATCCTGACGGAATGGAAGCCATGAAGGCCATCAAATTCCGGTTTAATGTCACCAACAATATGGCAGAATATGAAGCCCTCATAGCGGGTTTGCGCTTGGCCAGGAGAGTTGGTGTAAGAAACCTAAAGGCCCACAGTGATTCTCAGCTCGTGGTCCGACAGATGGCAGGGGACTACGGCGCGAAGGAGCCAACCTTGGCAAAGTATCACGACCTCATATCAAAACTCATCTAGGAGTTCGATGCGGTACACATCGAGAATGTGCCTCGTCGTGACAATACCGAAGCAGATACTTTGGCCAAGTCAAAAAAGTCCACCGAAGTGCTAAGTTGCCCGAGCATAGCAACCTCATAAAGAGGATGGAAAAATCCCATAAAAAAGTACCTTACGACTTCGGAGCTTCCCGAAGATCCTCTTGAGGCAGCAAAAGTGTGAAGACGTTCTTGACGATATTTCCTAAATGGGGAGGAGTTATACTGACAAGGGTACGCAAGTCCACTGCAATGGTGTGTCAGTGAAAAGGACGTAGAAACAGTCCTGAAAGAAGTCCACGAGGGCGCCTGTGGTTCCCACATAGGAACTGACGCTCTGGCAGGAGTACTACTCCGCCAGGGATACTTCTGGCCCACCTTAAGGAAGGAAGCAAGGCAATTTGTCCATAAATGTGACAATTGCCAAAGACACGCTAGCATCCAGAGGCTACCCTCGAAAATGGTAACCCCAGCTAACTACCCTTTCCCCTTCACAGTATGGGGTATTGACCTCATTGGGCCTCTCCCAACTGCACCCGAAGAAGCGAAGTTCTGCGTAGTCATAGTGGATTACTTCACTAAATGGATTGAGGTAGAGCCTCTGGCAACCATATCGGCGAAGGACGTACAGAATTTTGTGTGGAAGAACATAGTATGCAAATTCAGCATACCGAGAGTGATAGTGGCTGATAATGGTTCCCAATTCATTGACAAGGCGTTCCAATAATTCACTACCGACCTCGGGATTAAAATGCACTTCGCCCCGATAGCTCATCCTCAGAGCAACGGATAGGTAGAGGTGTCCAACAGAACCATAAGGATGGTTTGAAAAAAAAGATTGAAAGAAGCAAAAGGGAAATGGCCAGGAGAACTTCCTAGTGTGCTATGGAGTTATCGGACAACCCCCCGAAAGGCCACAGGTGAGACACTTTTCTCACTCGTATTCGGCACAGAGGCCATTATTCCTATTGAAGTAGTTCAGCCATCAATAAGGGTACAAGTGTTTGACGAAGGGGGGAACGACCTCGGGTTGAGAACCAAGCTGGACCTAATTGACGAATACAGAGAAGTGGCTGAGCTTAGAAGAAAAGCTTTTCACAAAGGGTAGCTATCGCTACGAACTCGTATGTCAAGCGAAAAGGAATCAGGAAGTGGGACCTCATCCTCCGAAAGGCTGAGTTTGAGCCCCGAAGACCATCTCACGTAGTCCTTCGGGCAAATTGGGAAGGGCCTTATTTGGTTCTTGATGAAGTTCGGCCAGGAGTCTACAAGCTCGGCGATGCCGAAGGTGAAAAACTGAGAAACACATGACATTCAGATGCTTTGAAAAAATTCTACACTTAGAAATTTTTCTAAGGAAAATAGTCCCACCAAAGGAGTCTAGCCGAACAAGGTGTAAGTCCCTATGTACAAAAGTAATACATCTCCACTGAAGAAGCAGCAATTGAACATGGCTGATAAAAATTGGCAAAGCATTGCCAAAAGATATTGGCCGAATATGGTGCTGTTTATGCCGAAGGTGGTTATCCAGATAACAAGCGCGAAGGATACATACTATCTTTTTGAGGGACCTAGACCAAAAATGGTTGAACTGACTCTTGGTACCGAAGATAGAATAGGAGAAATATGTCCTAGGACTTAGCCAAATTTTGGAGGAAAAAATAAATTTCATTTATATAAGAGGAAGTTTACAAAGAAGAAGTTTACAAAGAAGAAAGCCTATTCGGGGTCCTGGACACCTAGGGGACCTCATCATCTGGAGCTACTTCACTACCAACCTCCTCTGTCACAACCTTCGGCACCGGAGGAAGAGCAAAAGGAAGGTTGAGGTGCTCTATCTTCGACCATGTCCAGCGAGGCCCTTCGGGGATGTCCAGACCCGCCAAAAAGGAGATGTCGAGGTCTAGGTACTTGGCCAGAACTTGGTGTCGAGCCAAACAAAAGTCATCTTGGAACGCAACCTTGGTTACTTGATCAGCTTTGTCCTTCACAACACCCAAGGCGTCCAACTCTTCCCTCAGCTCAGCGACCTCCTTCTCCAGCTTCTTCAAATTCTTCTTCTTCTTCTCATTCTTCAGCGCATCGGCCTCGGCTTGAAGTTCAACGTTGTCTACGAGGGCCTTCGCGAGGAGTGCAGAGTCTTCCTCTTTCTCCTTTCGGTAGGCCTCATTTGCCGAAGTTTGCTCAACGACCTTCGTGCCGAGGTCAGACATCTTCTTGGAGAAATCTTTAAAGAGCTCCTCCTGACTCTTCAAGAACTCTTCCCGAAGTTTGGCCATCTCCTCCTTGGCTATCTTGTCCAGCTCAGTGTACTTTACGACTGAGCTAGCACAAAATACCTTGGCCTTCTCCAAGCGCTCTTCCGTCTGAGACTGCTTTACTGCCCAAGCCCTGAAGTATCCACTGTACGCTAAGAGCTGCAAAGGGAAAGACACTCGGTTAAGTTTTGCAAAGCAAAGAAAACACTTAAAAAAAATGGTAAAAGGATAAAATGCCTGAAGAATACCTGGGCAGCGTGTTCAGGAATCCTCGCGGTGAGGACCTCCTCATTTGGGCACTCCTCGGTAAGGGACTTGAAGGTGGCGTTGGTGAGGACACCCTTCGCCATTTAAGGAGCCATTGTCTGGCTATCCTTGGAGAACAAGTTCTTGTCCTCCGTGAAGAACCAGAAAGTCTCCTTCGGCACCTTGTCCCTAGGGATGTGAGAGTCCCGAAGGGCCCGCTTCCGGGCATGCTCCACCATCCATGCCACGGGCGCCTGGTCCTCTACAAAATCACGCCAAAGTTCCATCAGCACATTATCCTTTAGCCATACGTCTATAAGATCTAAAATGCCAAAAAATCCTAAACTCACAGAAAAATGGCTAAGGGACAAACCTGGCGGAACCTCGGCAATGTCCTCCTCAAAGTCGTTGACCTCCTGAACATCGTCAGGGATTTGCTTGCCCTTCCTTCTTTGGCGCACCTCGAGCTCTTCGGTAGAGAGGCCCTCTCCCGAAGTACCCAAGGCCTCCTCCGTCGAAGTCAAATTGATCACCGGCTCAGAGAGTGGGTCAGCGCAAATTGAGGAATCGTCCTGCACCTCCACAACACCTTCGGGAGGGGGCGGAAGAATGTCCTCCTTTGCCTTCTTCCTTGCCGAAGAAGGCCCTTCCCAGTTGTCTTCTTCCTCTTCAGGGCAGCTTTTCTTCCTTTGCTACTCTCCCTTTTCAGCCTGCCCAAGGAAGAGGGACTTGTAGAAGGCAGCGGATTGATCACCCATCTCTGAAAAAGGAAAGACATCAATGTAAGTTCAGAGGAGTGCATATAACAAAATCTGGAAGATAACTTACTCTCCACAAGGCCTTCGTATGTGAGCTCCCCCCGAAGGTGCATCACCAGCCATGCCTTCTTCCCGTCAATAGCAGGCTTCGGCCTGTTGAGGTTGGTTTTGTGCTCCTTGATCACCCCCAACTCCCGAAGGACCTCTTCGGCCATAAGATTTCGCTTGATGGGAAAGGGGTACAAGGAGCTTGGAGGGACCTTGGGGTCCCAGTTTGCGACAGCTCGGATACGGGCGTCGAACTCCTCAAACCTCACCGCTAACTCAAGAGTTAGCAGCTTCCTAGGATCAACGACATTCGTCTCCATCATCCCCCAAGCCCACCTGATCGGCACATATGACCACGCCTCGTCCACCTTCAGGAAGAAGAACTTCCTTTGCCACCCTCGCCAGCTATCCTTCGTGTCGAAGGTGAATGTGTACTTTTTATTCCCAGAACCCCAAGGAAGCAAAAAATAGAAACCACCCTTCAGGATGGGGTAGAGTTTGTAGAATTGCATGAAAAGAATAAAGTGAGGCTCTATCTTAAAAGCCCCACACATGCAAAGGAAAGCATTAAAGTAGGAGTAACAATTGGGAGGAAGCTGATTCAGGGCTATGCCATGAAATTGGCAGAAGTCCCAAATCATCTTTGGCGGAGGAAACCGATGTTCGGCCTTTAGTTGGGCCCGAAAGATGTTAACCTCATCCGAGTTATTCATATAACTGAATAGGCCAGGTTTGGGTAGCCTGATAACCGTGTAAGAAGGGAGAAATAATTTAGTTGTCCACTTCGCTAACTTCTCCGAAGTGGTACAACTCGGATGAGAATTAAGAGGAAGCCAGCTCTCAGGGACAGTCTGGACAGTCATGAGTGGAACGGGGGAAGACATTCAGTAAAGGGAAACCTAACTTTAGAAAGGTTAAAAGAAAAGAAAGAAACAATGCCGAAGAATGACTTCAGAAGAAGGAGATGACTTCAGAAAAGAAGAAAAGGCTAGAAGCAGAGAAAATTGAAAGACTTCGGGAAGGAAAACCCACCAAAACTTTTGCCAAAGTCAGTGATGCCGGATCCGGTTAGGTGGAGCCAGCATCTTTACTGTTGTACAACTGTGTGGGCAGTAGGGACTCCTGGATGGACACAGAGGTACCCTGAGAGGGTTACCTGAAGTGAAGGCCGGCGGCTTCTGATACCGTGGCTGGTGAGGACGGGAAAGGCTCCCGGCACGGGAGAGAACCCGGGGCGGAGATCCTTCAGAGAGACCTAGCTGAAACACTCAGAAAACAGGGGTTACGAGGCCCCCGGAGTGGATTTCCGGGGGAGGAACCTCCGACGCCCAAGTCAGTGCTGTGAGAATGAGAGATACTCAGTAATAACCACAAAGGACTCTTGCCTGGCGTGTCTTTCTGAGGGCTGAAGGGAGAGTATTCAGGCGGAGAGAGGAGAGCGTCCTCTTGTTCTTTTGGTCCTCCGGTTAGGCGATGAACCCTGCGGAGAGAGGAGAGTGTCATCTCGGAAGCCCCGTTTCGGAAGCCTCTGTCCAGAAGCCTATTTCCGGAAGCCTCCCTCCGGAAGCCTGTTTCCGGAAGCCCCTTTTTGGAAGCCTATTTTCGGAAGCCCCTTTTCGGAAGCCTGTTTCCGGAAGCCTCCCTCTGGAAGCCTCTCGGTGATGACTTTCCTTGTATAAAAGGAAGAGGATGACCCCTTCAGATGACGACACGTGTTCGGCACGTGTATGGTTTAGATGGTGTTCGTACTTCTAGGCGTGGAGGCACCTAGTCATCTACCGGCTCTTCGGGTTACGAGCCGGAGTAGGTATAGCCCTATGTGACACGACGTTTGATAGTGGTGTCGTGCCAGAGCGTGCCTGGAGGTGGCGTGTTGATGACTTGTGTAAGCGGAGTATCAGAGACTCCTTAATGGCTCTTGCCATACAACCGAGGTCCTTTGGTTGATGTCTCACTTCGGGGGGTCCGGCTAGAACTTCGGTCTATTCATCTTCGGGGAACCTTTTCTCGCAGGGGGTGGTCGGTCCTTTTCCCCGAGGGTGGTTTGGCCAGCGTTCCGAAGGAGGTGCTACACTGGCTTCCGAAGTTGGAATTGGCGAGCTACCGAGGTCGAGTGCCTCAAGTGTATGACTTCCTTCACTCCGAAATCCTTCTCCGTGGTCGGTGGTTGACCAGGGTGATAACACTTCAGCTATCAGTCAGGATTTGTGAATGTCATCGTGAAAACTTGCCAGAAATCGCACCGCCGCTTGCACCACCACAAGAAAAAAGAGAGAAAGCTTAAGAGCAAATGAGAGCAAAATGGAAGCAAAAGAAAGCAAGGAGGGAGAACTATGAGGAAATGAAGGTTTATATAGGCCGAAGGGGGTAGGTGAATCATCGCCATAATTACCCCTCGAAGGCGAATCATCACCATAATTGCCCCTAGAAGGTGAAGAGACGCGGTTGGTGTAACCAACACGACTATCCACCAATTGCCATGTGACATGTGTCACCCCAACGCAGGAAACAAGGGCACGCCTCCTAACAGCACGAAGGCCTAGGCAAGCTTATCCGAAGTGACGTGCTTGCCTAATTACGAGACATGACAATTCACTAACATGCGGCAGGAAAATTAAAAGGGGGAACACACACTTCGGAAATACCGAGGGCCTGGCCAAGAAACGAGGAGTGACAGTTACAAGCTACCTCGGCTGGGAAGACACACCCTCGGAGATCGAAGTGTCCCCTGCCTAAGGTAACTACTAGCTTCCATAACGAGCTCCGTGAAATGCTCTGAGACTCCACACACCAAAGTTATAACTTCGGCTTTCCAAGGGGGGCATGTGATAGCCAAAGGGCTATTGCCTTCAAACCCCCAAGCTTTGACGAAGTGCCACCTTCGCAAAAGACGAGCGCCACCCTCGAAAAGCCGAGCATCACCCTCGAGGAATGCTAGCACCAACCTCGGGAAAATAGGGTCCACGGTCCCTGACCCCCTAACCTCGGTAATCCACCATCACCCTCGGGGAATAACAGTACCTACCTCGAGAACATTGTACACTACCACCCTCGGTAAGATGACCTGACCAGCTTCAAGAGAAGTAGACTTACCATCCTCGGCAACGGAAAACATCCTCCGAAGGAGATCCTCTGCGTCGAGGGGACTTATGAATAACTAGAGCAACCTCGGCAAGAAGCCCTCCTATCCCGAAGAGGTCTCTTTCACCGAAAGGGGTCTTGTGAATACGACAAAAATGGTTAAGGAGCCTCTGACACAAAGACCTCACACATGCCCCTGACACATACAGCTCCTGCAGCCCTAACTTCTGGTCAGAATGACCTATGGCCAGCTGGAGGTCCCCATCCCCAAAGATATGGACCGTATCTAACCGAACACGTGTCATGATCTGAGCGGGCTGTTTCAAATGGACTTCTCCTAACGCCCTCCTATAAATACTTGGGAGGCGACTTTGGTAAGAGAGACTGAACTCCTAAGAGAACACTACTATTTATTCTCCAATTCACTACTCTTTACTTGCCAAACACTGACTTGGGCATTGGACGCTCCTCCCCCAGAAAAACACTCCGGGGACCTCCTAACCCCTGTCCTTTTTAGCATTTCAAGCACTCTTACATCGAAAATCTCTCCTTCAGACACCCTCCACACCAAAAGTCCCCACTTCAGTCCACTATATCGTACAACGAGGAAGCCGACAGGCATCACACACTAGTTCATAAAGGTTACCAAGTAAAGCGAGACTGAATTCTCCAAGCACCTGCAACTAGGGTAAAAAACTTATAAAACTAAGAGTTAACTTCAGAAGCAATAAGTCCCAAGAGTTAACTTCAAAAGCAAGAAGTCGCAAGTGATACCCTAAGTACTCATAATAACTATGAGAAGATAGTGAAGTAAAGGTTAGGAACCATAACCTACAGGTCTTAGAACCATAAAGTTGTCTTTGAGGGTATGGTTCCTTAAGAAGGGGGGTCCATTGGTTTTGGTTAGTTGGTCAAGGTTCAAGAGCTAGCATGAACCTTAAAGACCGAAAGGGTAATATTTGGATTTCTAAGAAATTACAACCCAACATGAGAGTCTAAGAAGAAACTGTGGGAGCACCGATAGCAATGAGATTTTAAGGACAACCCCAGTGATTTAAAAATTGACATCCTAAAAAAGCTTCAAAATCAGGAGCTAATAGCTGTTAAGAATACCCATGATGGCAAGATGAAGTCCAAGTAATAGTATTATTCTTAGTATTCTTGTTAGGGCTCGTGTTGACCCATGGCTTCTTATGGAAAGTGAAAGTGACTTGAGAAGTGTTCTCAAATGTTTAGGAGTTCAACCGCTTTAGATAGTGGGGCTCATTATGAGTTTGAAAGAGCTAAGAAAGCCTCAAGCCAAAAGGGTAAGAGTGCAGACATAAGTTAACTTAAAGGTTCACAAGAAAAAGGATCCTAAGGTCTAAAGTGTACTCCACTATCGAAGGGTCCCAAATCAAATAGAAAGAATTAGTAATGGTATAGATGGTGGAAATGCCAAGTTAGGGTCTTAAATATCGAAAGGCTAGGGCTAAATGAGAGTTGAGGTAATACCCTTTCTAATAGGATTCAAGGTAACAAAAAGTTGATGTTCATTGGAAAATTAAGTAAGCTACTTAAGCCTAAGAAGTATATGGGATTCTTTATTGACCTAAGGGGTAAGAAGGTATCTAAGTGGTTTAAGAGTTTAAGTGTGGTTAGGTGATTACTAAGGAAGACTCTTGAACAAGTAGGTGTCCAAGAAAAGAATTGAAACCCCGAGGTAAGATTGTTGAAGCTAAAGTAGTTGGAACTACCTAGTGAGCCCCAGATGTTGAATTGCTAAATGATGTCCTTGAATTACTAAGAGCCCTTGAGAATGAGTCATAGTAAAGAATTTAGGAAATCATAGTGTTCAAAGAGACTTCAAGTGCCTAAGTGAAATATAGGCCAAAGAGGTGCCAAGTAAGACTTCCTTGGGCACAAGAAAATTGTAGGCCTCAGTCAAGCCTAAAGGTGTGTACATTATGGGCTATCGGTGTGTAAATCACACCAAGTAACCACGGTGCATAGTGGATAAGGATGGGCTAATAAGGCAATGATCTAAGAATATGCCTAAGTATCGAGAAACAAGGTATAGGTACCAAAGCGGCGTTAGATAAGGCATAAGATTTATAAGTCTCATTCAAGCACAATTGTATGTTGGGAGCACTCATGGGTAGTAATTGGGTTATGTTAACCTGATGGGTTTGGGGTGTTAAGAAAGACTCCTATAGATTCTATGAAGAGACGGGATAAGTATGAAGGCCCCATAAATTGAGTGCTAAGTTGAAATAATGTGAACCAAAATTTCTAAAGAAGGGCAAGGGTGTGGCATGAGTTATGGGACACAAAGTGTACCTGAGTATAAGAGCTAAGGGATCACCATGAAAGGTTAAACGCCAAGGTTCTTATGGGCTTCCTAAGAAAAACTAAGAAGGGCCGTGGAGCCTAAGGGAACTTAATGTCAAGTATACACCTAAGTTGGCCAAGTAGTCAAGGTAAGGCCTAAAAGTCACAGTAGTGACATGTTGGACAACATGAGGTAATTAGAGCACCTAAGTAAGTCTGAATAAAGGTGCCAAGAAACACCTATAAAAGACCTAAAAAGAGGGCTTATAACAGCCAAGTAGACTTCACTACCAAAGAAGGCCAAGCCAGTTAAGGAATGACTCCTGGGTAATAAAATAAACTAAAAAAGTATGCTAAGGCACCTTAAGAGTTAAATGCCAAATAATTGCTAAGTGGTTGGTAAATGGCTGATGACCCTAAGCACATTAAGTGATTACCTAGAGGAATCAAGGGTTAAAGAAATAGGTAGTCTATGGTACATTTAAGGGCACCTAAAAGATTAAAAGCCTGTGAATTAAGGTGCCTATACCATGCTCAAAGGTGCCAAGCTTTTGGGTGCCTAAAGTGGCTAAGAAACCCTAAGATAGTAAGTGAGAAAAACTACCTAAGAAAGCTAAGGGTAAGTCACCACAAAAATAGTACCATACTTAGGGTGTTAAAGTGTGATGATGCTAAGGGCAAGTTTTCATGAGTAGTATGTGCACATAGGATTAAGGGGCAATAAGGTTAAAGATGCACCTAAGAATTGGCTTGAGTGCCTAAGTCAGGTGTAAAAGTTGCGAACTCAAAATTGTGTCTTGAGCACTAAAAGGCACTAAGTGACATTAAGATTGTGATGTACCCGAGGTGGCTTAAATGCCTTGGATGGGTGTAAGTGCTGCCAACTTAAGTTGTGTCAAGATAACTAAGTGGTGGTGATAAGCTTACATTTGTTATATTTACTTCCCTCATATTTAGTATGTTTTAATGCAACCTTAAAGATCTATTTTGAGCATGTTTTATAGCTTAGAGCATATCTGGACTCAATTGATTAAAAGTGGATTTAATTTGTAATTTTACAACTTTTACTAGTTGTCTTTCAGGATTCGGGCAGATTGGCAATGTTCCAGTAGAAAAATCATATCTTGGGCTATAGAGATGATAATTGAGTGATTCTAGATTCATTGGAAAGCTAACATCTGGAGATACAAATCATATGTAGACCATGAAACTCAGTTCACACGTTAAGGTGGTCAAATTCATCTTCAAAGTTGCAATTTGAGTGTCATCACTAGTTCATAAGTAGTTACAGTATTTTGGGCATACCTTTAGCTTTAGATGTCCATTTTATGTGATTTAGGTGTCATTTCGAAGTTAAGAAAGAGCTCTACAACTTTCATGCTTTGGGTTTTGAGATATAACAACTGCATCTAGATCGAATTTTAGCTTGAAATTGAAACTGATGTTCTGGAAAATTTCTTGGCTCATAACTTTTAAACCAATTTTGATGTGAATTAATTTCAAAAGCCTTTAAACCATGTGGGCAAAAATTTTAACTTCAAGACACAATTCCCCTGGCCGTATTAAGGCATTGTAGTTATTTTGAATCTTTTTTATTTGTGTGGGATATTTTTATAACAATATAGAAAGTTTAGGAAAATTTTGTGGATTTTACCACACTAGGTTAATGTTTTTAGGTTTTTAAAGAGATGCCAGTAGCTGCCACAAGGGTCCCCTCTCTCTTGGCACTTTGGTTTATCTTTATTTTTTTTGTCTTTCATTCAAAACATGTCTAAGTAGTTTTCTAGTTCTATTCCAAGGACAATTTCCATCACCAACACAGGTTGTGAGGATTAATTTTTCTTGTTGATTTTTTATTTAAATTCAAGCATTTACTTCTTCATGGTTTAAATTTATTGCAACTAATTTTACTACTAAAAAAATTGTTTTAGTAACAGCCATTAGAGATGGCTTGCCTTCACTAAATTCAGCTAGTCATCGTTATTTTGTCCACATCTAATTTACTCACCGCTATATTATTAGTGATAGCAGCTATCACTATTTACTAATGGCTGACCTTCGCTAAATTGACGGTCACTTAATCAGCGGTACTGGTGTACCGTCAATAAATTAGTGAAGATTGATTGTCACTAGTTTTAATGACGATTAATTGTCACTAACTTAGCAACGACTAATTGTTGCTAATTTGTTTCAATTAGCGACGGGTTGTCACTAATTTAGTGAAGGCTATCAATTGCTAAATAGCGAGGGCTAAGCATCACAAATTAGTGACATTTGGCCATCACTAAGTTAGCAATAGTAAATCGTCACTAATTTTGTGAGAGTTAGCCATCGCTAATTTAGTGAGGGCAAACAGTCGCTAATTTAGTGAAGGGCAGTCATCGCTAATTTGTGAAAGTTGGCCCTCACTAGTTTATGCCAACAATTCCAAATAGCTCACCTATCCATTTCTTAATCCTTCTACATACATTCCAATATTGTCATCTATCCTACACAATTGCAACAACCATACACAGAAGTAGTTTCCATTAATCCAAAATATGATTTACACAATGACATGTCATTCGACTATTAAAACACACAAGGTCCCAAAATGTAGTTAGCCAAAACCTACTATTGACTATAATAGTCGAAATACATGTAAGACAATACTAGTCTAACACCACCTAGTCTAGTGAAGAATAGAGTCTAACCATCATACTTCGGTGCAAACAATGGAGTCCTCCCAATTGCCTGCCATAACCATGCCATCTATTCCTGGTGTCTACGCTCCATTTGTGCAATGGTGCTGGACAACTGATCTTGGTAGTGTCACTCCATCTATGCTAAGAAATCAAATGTGATACAGTAAGTTAATCAAATTGTTAATGGATTTCCACAGCAAATCTTTAACAATATTCATAAAAACAAAACAATTAAAAACATAACATGCTTTCACAACTAATAGTTATCAAAACTTTCACTAGACTTTTAGCGACTATATGCTGTCTTTAATTAGCCACTATTTTTAGCCGTCACTAAATCATCTTTTTCCAATAGTGTTTTCTTATTCTCACTTGTTAGATTGGTTTTTAGATTGCAAGTTAATTGATTAAAGATTATTTTTATTTCTGATTAGTTCAAACAGAAAAAGTAAAATAGGTTAAATTGTTTAATCTTTTAGATGGTTGCCTGGAATAAACTTTTCAGTTTGTTGGTCTTCATGCTAATTTTTAGTTGATTAGAAATTAGTTTTCAATATCTAGTGACTCAAAATTAAGAAATTAATCTAAATATTTTTCTGGTTAATTTTACTATTGAATTCTTTGGCTTCTTTCCAGCTTTAAAGAGACTCCTGTTTATTTGTTTGGATTAAAGAAATCTTTTTCTTTGATGATCAACTACATAATTAGAATGAATAATCAACCCTAAACTAAATATTTTTAGTATTGGTTAATTTTTTTTAATTCTATAATTAATTTAGTTCAACATTAGATTAAAAAAAATCCCCCAATCTTTTATTTCAGGTTTCTCGCATGAAGCTTTCTGTTAGAAAAATTTTCCCTTGGAATTCGAACTAGTTTTTACTACTATACTACAAATTTATTTATTTTGAATTGTTAGTGAGACTGGAATTATTTTTTTCAATTTTAACAATCAACCAGGTGGTGACTAAGAAACACCTAAATGGGACTTGAAAGCCTAAGTAAGGTGTTAATTCCCACCAAGAGTGCAGACTCAAGTAGGAGGCTAAGTACTCCCAAAAGTACCCTAATGGGAGAAAAAAGCCAAAGAGGGTTAAGTTTGCTCCAAGTTGCAAAGGCCGAAGTGGAAATTGGGAGCATGGGGAAGTGCCTTATTAGCCAATGCAAGTGTTTGGCCCATAAGTAATGTTTACATGGAAAAGGTTTCTCAAGGAAAACTTTATAAAGTTTCCTGACCAGTAAGGCAAGAAGCGAAGAAAACAAGTAAGCTTGTGGTTAAGGTTCTATGGGTAACCATAGTAAGAACAAAACCATGAGTAAGAATCGAGTAGGAAGCAAGAGAAATAGCATCCAACTGTACACTTGGATGAAAATCAAAATATGGAGGACCAAATTTTCAAAGAAGGGGAGAATGTAAAGGCTCCCCAAGCACTTCCCTTTGTTTGGATGCCAAGGTAAGTAAATCTCAAGTTATATTCCTCAAAAAAAATTTATTAAGCAAGGAAATGAAGCTAAGGTTAAGTTGAGTTCTAAAATGTAATTGGCACCTAAAGGGAAAAAAAGGTAAAATGGTAATTTTGGCCCAAGTCAGTGGCATGATCATAATTTAATTAGAATTAGGTTCATGCAAGCATTTTTAGATTAATAAGTTAAGACCATAAATGTTTCTAGCCATTTGAACCAAAAGTGAAAGTTAAGGGTTAAAAATGTACTAACTGAAAAATTGAGCTATTATATCTTACAATGGCTTAAGTGGCTTGAGGGAAAAATGTGTGGGTAAGAAAAACATTTCTATGAGACCAAGGACAGATGGTTTAGGATGAGTTTAAGTGACCTAATTGAATTAAAACTAAGTGTGAGGGCCAAAGTGACAAGTAAAGGAAAAATAGGCTAATCCGAGTGGTTAAAATATTTTTAGGAGGGGAAGATGATACTACTCATCATCTCCTTCATTTGGAAAATTTGTGGCTCCCTCTCCTGCATATCTCTCCATCTCTAAACCTCCTAAAATTTCATGATATTGATGGTCCCAAAGCCATCCCAACAAGCCCCTAGCTTATCTTTAGTGTATTTGGTGCATTTAAAGTTGTTCTTGGAAGTTTTTAGTTCAAACCCTAAGGTAAGCTTCTATGATCCTTGTGGGTTAGTTCTAACCTTGTTGAATGGTTAGAAATGGTGTTAATTTTATGCCATTGGTATCTAATTTTGTTGAATTCAAGCTTAAAGCTCAAAGGAACTCCATTAAGCTCATGTGTGCTTGTTGCTTGCTTTTTACTTTAAGGATGATTTAAGGTAAGGGATTCAAATTAATTTAGCTCAAATAATATATATAAATGTAGTATTACATGTTAGAATGAAGTAGAAACAAGACTCATGCGAATTGGCTTTGGTGATTGAAATATTGAGCAAGATTTGTGAAAGGTGGCATAAAGATGTGAAATGTTGAAATGTCATTGGGGACGCATTGCCAACATTAAGGATGTGTTGCTAGCTGGTTTCTAGGAAATCCAAGGGTTGTTTCCCTTGGTGACAAGTCACTAATGAAATCACCAAGGCCCAATCCCCTCAAGCTCAAGGCACCCTAAGAATGTCTCAATCTCTTGGTTATCATCCTTAGGCTATTCTAATATGTTTCGTAACTTCAGTTGGGTCTAGAACTCATTCCTAAGTCAGGAATTATACATTATTTAGTTGGTAGCTAAGTGGTGTGGTTAAGGTAAAGTAAAGTAAGGTGGCTAAGGGGGTTAAAGTGCTGAAGTTGTTAAGCGAGAACTAAAGGGATCAAGGCGGGTTTTAGATTCTTCATTGACCTAAGTGGAATGTCTCAGACCTTTAGGCAATGAAGGGAAAACCTAAGAGAATCCTAACCAAATCATGCAGTTTGGTAAGAAAGCCACTAAGGAGCCTTAAGCTAAACTCCAAGAGCTTGGCAAGTTAGACCACATAAGATGGCTACCCTACATGATAAATGAAGGGGAAGAGATGGCCAAGAGGTGAATAAGTGACAGCTTACTACAAGTAGCCCATTGGATGCGAGCAAGGTTTAAGTAGGTAAATCCTTACTTTATAACGCCTATAAAAGGACTTTGTGGGGTTGTTTAAGTTCTAGCATTGGATACGTGGGCCAGTGTCCAAGTACCCCGACTATATGAGCTCATGGCAATTTGGAGCACCTTCAGGTGTAAGGAAGACCTATGTGCATTTGCATGTGAATATTTTGTGAGAACCCTCATTTTATTAGGTAATTAATTTATTTTATTTACATAATCCTTGATAAGATTACACTTGCAAGCTAGGTTTAAGTCAAGTCAAATGAGTCAAATAGTCCTTGGAGTTCATGGGATTAAAAATCTAAAGTAAATTGACCACAAGGGCAATTAGGGGCATTTTCATAATTTGGCATGTCAAAGGTCAAAATGTGGCCAAAAGATAGATAATTGAGCCTCTAAAGATGAAATGAACATCTTGAAGAAATTTGAACTTAATTTGACCAAAGATTGGCTTTCTTTGGCTAAAGAAGCAAGAAAGGAAAAAATGGTAATTTTTAGGTTAAATATGGTCAAAATGGGTCTGGGAAGGTGAGAAATGGTATTTGAAACCATTTGGTGAAACTTGGTGAAGTTTGAAGTTAAATTAACAAAGTTTGAGACTTTTCTTATAAGTGAAGGTAAAAAGGCATTTTAGTAATTTTGTTTAGTCAAACTTGGTCAAACCTGAGTCAAACCTGGTAAAAAAAATTCAACCCTGGTCAAGGGTAGGAAAATACATGGTTGTAAGTGGAAGGAAGAAAACCTGAGATTTAAAGTTTAATTAGAGACATAGTTGAGAATTTTATAGAGATGGCATGCTTTTATCCAAGGATTTAAACATGTTTTCACCCATCCAACTATTGTGCACTTGTGGGAGGGAGGTAACCTAGTATTGAGGTAGAAAATAAGCTTCCAAAAACGCGGAAGTGCCCCCATCTCCCTTGGTTAAGAAGCCTAAACCATTGCTAACCATGTAAAAGCCTTAATCCTCTACCACTTTAACCCTTTCACCCATTTTCCATCCTTATTCATCCCTAAACACACCAGCTCAATTTATTCTCTTCCTCTACCCATTTAGCACATCCTAAACCCTCAAACATAGAGAAACTCTCCAAAAAAAATGAAATAAAAATAAGAGAAAAAAAGCTTGTAAGTGAGAAATCAAGGAGAAAGTGTGTTTGTTGCAAGGGAAGGCTTAGAAGTTTAGTTTTTCTCCAAGAGGTGGCCATGGTTTTGGGCTATTTATTGAGGTGGGAAAATTCATTTTACTAGATATGGCCTTCTTCTTCTTTAAACAACAACATTATACTCATAAAAACCCTTGGTTGTTGAGGTTAAGCTTGGTAAGAATAAGGAGAACCGTAGAGCTTCGGAAAGGAGTTTTGGTTTAAGATTTTTTACTAAGGTGAAGAGGTTATTTTGGGTCATTGATGTGAAGTAAAAAATGTTGCCCCTAGGCTAAAAAATTTTGATTTTACTATGTATTTAAGGGACTCTAAGGAGACTAGGAAATGACTCTTGGTGCTTGAAACTTGAGCTTGCAATGTGGTGATCTACACAAGGGCAAGGTGTTCTCACCCTTCTCTCTTTCAAAAGCTTTAGCCATGTTTTAGCTTGGTAAAATCTAGGACAAATGGTAGGGAAAAAAGGGCACAGGGTGACCAATAGAGCCAAAAATGGCTCTTGTGGCACTAAGGTTGGACCTAGCTCCTAGTTTTGGGCAATAGGTGGTGTCCTTGGTGCATGGGCTATAAAATGGTGTGTGGATCAAGCCTTGGGTGCTTGGTAGATGAGTGTGGCTAAATCTTCAAGGTTTGGCAAGCACAAGAAAGGTATGCCTCGGTTTGGGTGTGTAGGTGTTGTGATCGAGCTCAAAGGCTCGATATGTGGTTGTGCATGTATAGCATGGGCTCCTAGGTGCATGAGTATTTTGGGTACCTAGGAGCATGGTGATTTGGGTGTGACAAGGTGCACATGGGTACGCCCAAGGGGTCACGTCGTCGTTGTTAGTGTTGTGCCCAAAAAGCCAATCATGAGATGATTGTATTTTTGCAAATTGAGTCATGATATTTTATTGAGGCATTAATCCAGCAATTTTGTTTGTTGTTTTGTTTCTACGTAACGTAATAAACATAATTGTAACCCTAGAATAATGATATTCTTAAACGTCCCTAGTATAGTATTATTGTGGAGCGGGTTGCAATAATACATAATGACTAGCATATGTGGAGACTAATATGAGATATGTAGTCTACATATGGGTACAAGTTGGAGAACTTGTGTACTGGACCGACCCACCATGAGAACACTTCATGGATCGTTATATGAGTGTCATAAGTGATTCTCATAGTGATCATGGTATATGTAGTCCTTCGACCTAAGATCATCAAGGTTCCCTACATGTGAGTCACATACTTTGATACTTTCCTTTGTTGCTCGTAACTGAGTGAACTTGAAGGAGGTCATTGGGTATGTCACATATCATGCGGAGGGATTTGTATGATCAAGATGGGATTTGTCCCTCCTATGTAACGGGAGTGATATCTTTGGGCCCCTTGATAGAGTGAGACTTAGAAAATGCATGGCCATGCTCCGATGAGTTGATATATGATATCAATGTCGTCAGTTTAAGTTAGTCTACTCGGTAATCAAGAAACCAAAGATTGGGCTATACGAGAGTGACACATTCCATGTCTCGTGCTTAGTCTTGATATCTTGGACAAAGGGACAATGGCATATATCGGTGATGATCATAAAGGTTTAGTCGATTCACCGACAATCTTGTCACTTGGGTAGCAATGATGTGTTGCTAGACACCGCTCATTGCTTATGATCATAAATGTGATTTATGATCATTGCCAACATGGCAAGAGCCTATTGGGTCGCACACATAGAGCTATTTGGATCATTAGAGTGCATGGGCTAATTATTTGGGTTATGGTTTCACTTTAATTTCGTATTAATAATGGGCCAAGGAGTTGAGCCATTATTAAGCCCGAAATTAAATCCTAATTGGATTAGGGCTTTGAAACCCATTAGGCCTGGAAGTTGAGTCTCACTATAAATACAACTTTTAAGTGAGAAATTCGCAGGTCTCCTTGCCCTAGCCTCCCAAAAAGGACAGCCGCACTCTTCTCTTGCAGTTCTTTGGAGGACGCAAGCTAGCACTGCGAGTGCAAGAGAAACGCATCTGCCGGGACGTGGTGGAAGCGTGGTGATCCCGAGAGGCTCGTGTGGATACCATAGAGAGCCTGAACACGTCAACTGTTCAGGTTTTGTGATTTGACTCTACAGTTGAGTGAGAGATCTCAACCGAAAATTAGGTATGAAATTTTCGAACACCCGGTTTACCCCGTTTCACTTGGATCCTGGAGGGTTTCGGTTAAATTCCGCTGCGCTGTTTGGCTCCCGAAACCCAACAGTGGTATCAGAGCTACTGGTGAAACCCTAAATCGGGATTGAGTGTTGAATCGCATGATGCTATGTGTTCGATTGGTTTTCGGCCATGATTAATTAGATTGATTCATGATGCATGAAACCGGAATTCGTAATGAACATATGAGATATATGAAGAAACGACACAAATTGGTTAATGAGAATAACCCGAAATTGATAGGTATGAGATACCTATATGGATTAGGATTCTTGCAATAGTTGCAAAAACCCTAGGTTTGTTCAGATTCGGCCTGTTTGGGCACCGAAAGTAAGGTATTTTTGGTGGCTCGAATGGAGGAGTCTCGGGTGCCTACTTTCTCGAAATAGAAGATTTCGGGCTAAGCAATTGTAAGACAATTTTTTGCGCCGGGGCGCGCTGCCCCCCACGCCCCCCGCAAGGGCGGCTCCCCTTGACCCCGTTCGCTGACCGGTCAGCGGAACCACCGCCCGCTGACCGGCCAGCGGGACCGCCGTATGCGAAGCGCCACATAAATAAAAACTGGTTAATCAACACGCGAAAATTGGCATGCATCTTTGTTGAATGAGATTTGACATGATATGCTGATTAGTGTTTGAAGCATGGTGCATGGTTATAGCCCTTGATTGGTTGTACTTGTAAATACGGCCTGCGAGTCATGCCTTTTCTTATCACTCTCATTGTACATTCTCTTCTCACCTTACTCCCCTCGAATGTAACTCGAGGTTTCTATTATTGATGTAATGGTGCATTATGGGCTCATGCAAGGAGGTATGTCCAAGGAGGTGACAACAAAAGGGCAGCCAAGAAAGGAAGAGAAGGAGCTTGTAAAGACTCTTTTCTTTTCTTAGGCTTTTATGATATTCTCATTGGCTTGAGAATATCGCATAGTTTGGGCTATAACCATGTCACGTTTATTTCTTGTAAGCATGAGATGCATGTTTTATATTTGTATATGATGCATGTATAAAACAACCGGAGATAACAAATTGGTGAGATCAAAAGATAAAATCCCTCAAACAAATATTAAGTCATTAAATGTGATGCCTTCCAAATGTTGGCACTCGTCAAGACTTTGATCAACATTAGGTGGGTTTGCCAAAGCAAAGTACCTATGTTCATCTTGGTAAGGCGCGATGGGATAATAGTGATATCCAAACTGCTAACTTTGGGTTTGACTTAACTAAGTCATCCTAATAGGATTAGGGACTTAGAGGCATAGAGTTGGGCTTAAGTTCATGAGATGAGCTTGGACAAGTGTTGTTCACCCAACTATCCAAGAGTTGCATAAGATGCAATTGGCAAGGAGTTGCCTACCTAAATAGCTATAACTTGAGAGAAAAGCCAAAGCTGACTCAGGTTGTGGTCGAATATGGATCTTGGCCCACTAGAATACCTTAGCGCCGAGGTGTTCCGAAATAATATCGAGGGTTATTATTTTGAGGAAAATAGTGGGAGTATCGTTTAATAAAAGTCCTTATTAAATGAATTAAAATACATGACTCTTACACTGCATATTTACTGTTGTAGATAACCATGGCACAAAACACATCGACAATTTCGTTGCGATCGATCCTTGAGAAGGAAAAACTGAATGGGACCAACTTTCTCAAATGGTACCGAAACTTGAGGATAGTCCTCAAACAAGAGAGAAAGGCATATGTCCTAGAGCAGCCCATTCCGAATGAGCCTGCTGCCACTGCTCCAAGAGCTGAAAGGGATGCTCACAAGAGGCATTCTGATGATGCTTTGGATGTTGCATGCCTCATGCTTATTACCATGGAATCTGAGCTTCAGAAGCAACATGAGAACATGGGGGCGTTCGATATGATCGAACATCTCAAAATGCTTTTCCAAGAGCAAGCTAGGCATGAGAGGTTTGAGACCTCTAAGGCATTGTTTCAGTGCAAGATGTCTGAGGGAAGTCCCGTGGGTCCTCATGTGCTCAAGATGATTGGGTACATTGAGAATCTTGAGAATTTGGGATTTGCTCTTCAGAAAGAGTTGGCTATTGATGTAGTCTTGCAATCGTTGCCTGAAAGCTACAGTCAGTTCGTCATGAACTATAACATGAACGACCTTGACAAGTCCCTCCCTGAATTGCTCAACATGTTGAGAACTGCTGAGCAAAACCTTAAGAAGGCTAAGCCCATTTTGATGGTTCAAAAGGGCAAGGGAAAGGGAAAAGCCAACAAGAAGAAGGATAAAGCTAATGGAAAGTCTAATGCTAGTTCTTCTTCAGCTGCACTGAAACCAAAGGGTGGTGTGGCAAAGGAAGGGGAGTGCTTCCATTGTAAGCAACCTGGACACTGGAAGCGCAACTGCAAGCTCTATCTTGAAGAACTTGCTAAGGAAAAGAGAAGTAAGACTTCCACTTCAGGTATTTTTGTTATAGAGGCTAACTTTTCTACTTCCTCATCTTGGGTATTGGATACTGGATGTGGATCTCACATTTGTGCAAATGTGCAGGATCTAAGTAGAAGTAGAAGATTGGCCCGAGGTGAAGTGGACCTACGTGTTGGAAATGGAGCAAGGGTTGCTGCCTTAGCCATAGGGACTTATGTTCTCACTTTACCTAGTGGATTAGTTTTAGAATTAGACAACTGCTACTTTGTGCCTACTATTAGTAGAAATTTGATTTCTGTTTCTTGTTTGGACAAGAAAGGTTTTTCATTTATAATAAAGGACAAATGTTGTTCTATTTATTTGAATGAAATCTTTTATGGTAGTGCTCAACTTAGCAATGGGTTGTATGTTCTAGACCTTGAAGATCCAATCTATAATGTGAATACCAAGAAGGTCAGATTAAATGATTCAAACTTGACCTATCTCTAGCACTGTCGCTTGGGCCATATAAATGAGACCCGCATATCCAAGCTCCATAAGGATGGACTCTTGGACTCATTTGATTTTGAATCATATGAGACATGTGAGTCATGTTTGTTGGGCAAGATGACCAAAGCCCCATTCACAGGGCAAAGTGAAAGGGCTAATGACTTACTAGGACTCATACATAGTGATGTATGTGGCCCTATGTCTACACAAGCTAGAGGAGGTTCCCAATACTTCATTACTTTCACTGATGACTTCAGCAGATATGGCTATGTGTATCTTATGAGACACAAGTCAGAATCCTTTGAAAAGTTCAAAGAATTCAAGAATGAAGTAGAGAATCAACTCGGGAAGAGTATCAAAGTGCTTCGATCAGATCGAGGTGGAGAGTACTTGGATCGAGAATTCCTTGACTATCTGAAGGAGTGTGGTATAGTATCACAACTCACTCCACCAGGTACACCTCAATGGAATGGTGTTTCTGAAAGGAGAAATCGAACTCTGTTAGACATGGTTCACTCCATGATGAGTCAAGCTGACCTTCCAAACTCCTTTTGGGGACATGCTCTAGAGACAGCCGCTTTTACACTAAACCGAGTTCCATCTAAATCGGTTCAAAAGACACCATATGAGATATGGAGTGGGAGGCGTCCCAATTTGTCTTTTATGAAGATTTGGGGCTGTGACGCTTATGTAAAACTTCAATCCTCTAACAAACTAGGGCCCAAATCTCAAAAATGTCTTTTTGTTGGGTATCCCAAAGAAACAAAGGGTTACTATTTCTACAATCCCTCTGAGCAAAAAGTGTTTGTTGCTCGAACTGGTGTCTTTTTGGAGAAAGAGTTTATCTCTAAAGGAACTAGTGGGAGGAAAGTAGAACTTGAAGAAATTCAAGAACAACAAGAAGACATCGAACCTGAAATGGAACCTAAACAGACACCACAAGATGTTGTGGTTCAAGAGTCTGTTCCTGTAGCACAAAGCCCACGTAGGACTGGTAGGATTCGGCGTGAGCCCGAGAGATATGGATTTCTCGTGACTCACACCGGTGATGTGATGCTCATGGATCAAGATGAGCCCACAACCTACCAACAAGCTATGTCGGGGCCTGACTCTGAGAAGTGGCTAATGGCCATGAAATCCGAGATGGAATCCATGTATGAAAACCAAGTATGGACTTTGGTTGACCCACCTGAAGGGGTAAAACCCATAGGGTGCAAATGGGTTTTCAAGAAGAAAACTGACATGGATGGTAATGTGATTACCTTTAAGGGACGATTGGTCGCAAAAGGTTTCAAGCAAATTCATGGTATTGACTATGATGAAACTTTTTCACCAGTTGCTATGCTTAAATCCATCCGAATTTTGTTTGCTATTGCTGCACACTATGATTATGAGATATGGCAAATGGATGTCAAAAATGAGATATGGCAAATGGAAAGCTACTTGAGGATGTGTACATGACACAGCCTGAGGGTTTTGTCACTCCTGGGAATGCCAATAAAGTGTGCAAATTGCAAAGGTCCATTTATGGACTGAAGCAAGCTTCTCGAAGTTGGAATCTTCATTTTGATGATGTAATCAAAGAGTTTGGTTTTATCAAAAATGAAGATGAACCTTGTGTCTACAAGAAGGTTAGTGGGAGCGCTATTGTCTTCTTGGTGTTGTATGTAGATGACATACTACTCATCGGGAATGACATTCCTGAGCTACAGTCTGTGAAGACTTGGCTAGGGAAATGTTTCTCTATGAAGGACTTGGGTGAAGCAGCCTATGTGTTAGGCATCAGGATCTATAGAGATAGATCTAGAAAGCTTCTTGGCCTAAGTCAAAGTACATACATTGACAAGGTGCTAAAGAGGTTTAGCATGCAAGATTCCAAGAAAGGATTCTTGCCCATGTCACATGGTATCACTCTTTCTAGATCTCAGTGTCCGAGTACAACCGAGGAGAGAGAGCGCATGAGTAAGATTCCATATGCCTCAGCAATTGGATCTATCATGTATGCCATGATATGTACTCGTCCCGATGTCTCATATGCTTTGAGCATGACGAGTAGGTACCAATCGAACCCCGGTGAAAGTCACTGGACAGCTGTTAAGAACATCCTTAAGTACTTACGAAGAACTAAGGATGCATTCTTGGTCTTTGGAGGTGAAGATCAGCTCGTTGTAAGGGGTTACACCGATGCAAGCTTCCAATCCGATAAGGATGATTTTAGATCGCAATCTGGTTATGTGTTTTGTATTGGTGGTGGTGCTGTAAGCTGGAAGAGTTCAAAGCAAGAGACAGTAGCTGACTCTACAACAGAATCTGAGTACATTGCCACCTCTGATGCTGCGAAGGAGGCAGTTTGGATCAAGAAGTTCATCATTGAACTTGGAGTGGTTCCAAGCATTGTTGACCCGATAGAGCTCTATTGTGACAACAATGGAGCAATCGCACAGGCTAAGGAACCTCGATCTCACCAGCGATCCAAACACATACTCCGACGCTATCATCTCATCAGGGAGATCATCGAGAGGGGTGATGTAAGGATATGCAGGACTTCGACAGACAGCAACATTGCTGATCCACTGACAAAGCCCCTTACGCAGCAGAAGCATGATAGCCATTCTAGATCCATCGGTATTAGATACATGGATGATTGGCTTTTAGTGCAAGTGGGAGATTGTTAGTGTTGTGCCCAAAAAGCCAATCATGAGATGATTGTATTTTTGCAAATTGAGTCATGATATTTTATTGAGGCATTAATCCAGCAATTTTGTTTGTTATTTTGTTTCTACGTAACGTAATAAACATAATTGTAACCCTAGAATAATGATATTCTTAAACGTCCCTAGTATAGTATTATTGTGGAGCGGGTTGCAATAATACATAATGACTAGCATATGTGGAGACTAATATGAGATATGTAGTCTACATATGGGTACAAGTTGGAGAACTTGTGTACTGGACCGACCCACCATGAGAACACTTCATGGATCGTTATATGAGTGTCATAAGTGATTCTCATAGTGATCATGGTATATGTAGTCCTTCGACCTAAGATCATCAAGGTTCCCTACATGTGAGTCACATACTTTGATACTTTCCTTTGTTGCTCGTAACTGAGTGAACTTGAAGGAGGTCATTGGGTATGTCACATATCATGCGGAGGGATTTGTATGATCAAGATGGGATTTGTCCCTCCTATGTAACGGGAGTGATATCTTTGGGCCCCTTGATAGAGTGAGACTTAGAAAATGCATGGCCATGCTCCGATGAGTTGATATATGATATCAATGTCGTCAGTTTAAGTTAGTCTACTCGGTAATCAAGAAACCAAAGATTGGGCTATACGAGAGTGACACATTCCATGTCTCGTGCTTAGTCTTGATATCTTGGACAAAGGGACAATGGCATATATCGGTGATGATCATAAAGGTTTAGTCGATTCACCGACAATCTTGTCACTTGGGTAGCAATGATGTGTTGCTAGACACCGCTCATTGCTTATGATCATAAATGTGATTTATGATCATTGCCAACATGGCAAGAGCCTATTGGGTCGCACACATAGAGCTATTTGGATCATTAGAGTGCATGGGCTAATTATTTGGGTTATGGTTTCACTTTAATTTCGTATTAATAATGGGCCAAGGAGTTGAGCCATTATTAAGCCCGAAATTAAATCCTAATTGGATTAGGGCTTTGAAACCCATTAGGCCTGGAAGTTGAGTCTCACTATAAATACAACTTTTAAGTGAGAAATTCGCAGGTCTCCTTGCCCTAGCCTCCCAAAAAGGACAGCCGCACTCTTCTCTTGCAGTTCTTTGGAGGACGCAAGCTAGCACTGCGAGTGCAAGAGAAACGCATCTGCCGGGACGTGGTGGAAGCGTGGTGATCCCGAGAGGCTCGTGTGGATACCATAGAGAGCCTGAACACGTCAACTGTTCAGGTTTTGTGATTCGACTCTACAGTTGAGTGCGAGATCTCAACCGAAAATTAGGTATGAAATTTTCGAACACCCGGTTTACCCCGTTTCACTTGGATCCTGGAGGGTTTCGGTTAAATTCCGCTGCGCTGTTTGGCTCCCGAAACCCAACAATCGTGTGTGCTTAAAAGGCTCCCGATGGCACACCCAAGGGTGCGCATGTGCATAGGCCTATGAGTCCGTGGTTGTGCACACCTATGGGGTTGTATGGGCACACCCTAGGGGCTAGGTTTCCATGTGGGCCTTGGGTTACAATTTGAGCATGACCCATGAGGGAGAACCCAGGGTAGAAACCCTAGGGCCCAAACGACACTCAAGGCTACCAAATGACTTAGGCCGTAAATAAGCACACAAATCGGCCTAATGGGGCATAGGGCCCAAGAGAGTGCAAAATAAATCCAAGGGCACTAGAACAGACATCAAATTGGATCAAACCTATTACATACAATAAGGAAGTTTTTGAACTAATGAAAGCTAGTAAACTTAAGGGCAAATGCAAGAATGCATGCTCAAGGGCAAAAATAGACCAATGGGTGTTTTGTTTGTTTTTTGTTTGTTTTTTTGCTTGTGTGTGAAGTATAAGGAGTCATCTACCAAAAAATGCATAATATGATGATCATTATATAATACTCCACACCATAAAAGCTCGTGGCACACTCATATAGTTTATGGGCAAGGTTCATGCATGCATGGCAATGTGTCCATATGATCCATTATGTGTGATGTTGTTATGTAATTTGTTTTAGAATGCCTTACTAAGAATTTTATATACCTACCCTTATTATTAATGTGTAGATAACATTGTCTAGAATCCAAATAATCCACATTGATTATTTGATACTTGTTTGTTAGTTTCTCATAGTTACATTTTGCAGACACTACATGTTCATTTTTCATATGTTGCATGCACTCATGGTTAGAGTCTAACACTAAAAGTATTTTCCTTGTACAATAAGGTAGTCGAGCAAGGACTTCTTGGGTTGTTCCTCGCTTCAGTTTCTCTCTCATGGGCAAAGGTGGACCTACCGACCATTTGGGTCATGGATATTTTGTAGCATAGTGGTAGTAGTTAGTAAATGGTCTTCTGGTATAGACTTTAACTTAGCATAACCGTGGCATGTATTACTATTATTTCGAGTTAGGCTTATCAACCCATGGTGTTACTTGCTTAGGTTGATGGGCAATACACTTAGATATTGTGTTGCCGTAGTATTTACTTACTATGAGTGTAGTTTTCATCAATGGTTTGGCATGATGTATTACTTGTGCATGCATGACCATTAAAATGTTTTCTAACGCAACCACACATATTTTATTCATGTTTTCTTTAAATCCCGCCAAACCACTATCTTAGTTTAATAAACTTAAGTGTTTTATTGGAACTAAGTAAATGTTTTTCTTAACTCTCAAGTAAATACTAAATGATAGGCAAGTGGCTGGGATTTATATAGTAAATCTTGGCAAAAGATCCTAGAAATGAAGAATGATTTTGGCCTAGTTAAGAGTTTGGATTAGGCAACAAAATAATTTAGCCTAATTAAGAAATTAATTAGATATTTATTGGGATAGTTCTTCACATATTTCATTCATTCATCCATCCATCTACTACTTACATTGTTTGTTGTTCTTATTCTTGTTATCAGTTGTGTTGTTGGTTGCTTGATTGTTCTATATGTTATACGTATGTTTGTTGTGCTTTGTTTGTGTGCATTTGCTTCCCTTGTAGGTGCCGAATCCCTTACTAACTACTTTCAAGTAGTCACAGCTTAAGTGTTGTGTAGGTATTAACCAGGCTAGTTAGGCTTAACAGTTAGTAAGGGGTAGCTGTTAAGGCTAAGTTCTACTAATGTGAAAGTACTCTCTAGGTAGGAAACTTTAAGTTTCTAAGCTACTTATAGCATAAGCTAGTACTGATCAAAGTGTTTGCCTTTCAGTTTGAGGCTAAGTAGATAGGAAAGTATGGCTCATCACTTAAAGCTAGCTTGCTTTAGCGAAGAGCTAAAGAGATGGATTTTAGTAGATACTCCCTCCGTCATATTTATTTTGCACCATTTTGTTTTGTACGTAGTTTTAGGCATTTTACTGTTTTTCACGCATTTGACAATTTTGCCATTCTAGCTTCCTTTGTTTTGGTCTGATCTGGTTTTGTGGTACTCTACAGACAAGGAGGCTGGTTACAGTGGAGGAGAGTAAGGGCGAGGTGAGCCGGCAACAGTGGAGGAGAGCGAAGTCAAAAGGCAACAGTGGAACTCACCCCAATAGTCCCATCGGAACCCACTTTGTCCTCAATTTGCCTCGATCGAGGCCTCGATTTGCCTCCATCAGTCGCAAATCCATCAATTTGCCTTCGTTGGCCACCCCTCCGTCGATTCGCCTCTATCAATTCGTATCCGTTGATTCACCTTCATTATAACTTCTTCGTCACTTATGCATCCACCAGTTGATCGCACAACCATGGGTCACCCCTCTGTCGATCGCGCATCCCATCGATCACGCCTTCACTATAGATCATGCATCCATCGATCGACCCTCCGTCAATCATGCATTCATCAGTCCCGCTTTTATTGATCACGCATCCATTGTCGATCTCCTCCATCTACCGCACTTCTGTTGCCGATTTATAGTGCCACCACAGGGAGATAGAGTAGAAATTGGGGAAATGAGAGAGGGTCAAAGAGATAGTGGATTTGTCGGGAGAGGAGGGATAAAGATGAGTTAAGTTAGGGCATAATAGTAAATGAGATGTAAAAAGTTACTAAAAAAGGAAATGGGCCTAGAGTTTTGGGACTACTCAAAAAGGAAAATGGAGCCAAATATATGGGACGAAGGGAGTATATGTTACTTTTTCTATATGTATGATATTTTTTATACAAAGACATTGCGGCGTCCATTAGTGTGTGCAACACTAGGGTTACATTTGGATGCATATAAGATTAAGATGTATGTACATAATTGTTACTTGAAGTTAAAGCAACTAAAGTTGTTACATCTTGGCTTATATTAATTTGTTTTCTTAAATATAAAGGCCATGGCACTGTTTTATTGTTGTTTTTTTTATTTAATTGTCATTGCATGGCTAGGACGACACATGTATATTTTCTGTGTAGGGTAAGCTAAAAAACTAATTGCTCATAAAAGGTTTAAGATATTTCGAAAGTAGTAACTAGTCAATTGTAACCTAAGTGGGATCATAGTTCCCAAGATGCTTTAACAGAGTTAGTAAAATCAGGGCACTAGGGCCGTGCTCCACCACAAGTTGGCTTAATGTGATTGTGCCAAACATTGGATGTGATTGTGTATGAACCTTTTTTCTATTTCTTGCACTACAAAGAATGATGTAGTCCCACCCTTTAGGAGGTTTGGTTGCATTGCCTTAGGAGGTGCGATCTTAAGCATGTTTTAAGCTTCCTTGCCACCAAACTTGTTTAACATGGCATAATTCAACTTATGCATTGTAAAACCCACTTTCAAAACAAAAATATAGCTCAAATGAATTAGTTTTACAAGATCAAAGCTTGCCCCTTACCTCAAATCCAAATCAAAAGCAAGAACAAAAGCAAACCACACCAATAATCTCAATGTTTCATTTCAAGGTTCTTTAGAGTTACAAGCCTACTTTCAAGCAAAATGGGTAGCATAAACACAGAACTAAGACCATCTATAACCATATTCCAAGCTTAAAATTGACTTAAACCCATGAATGAAGTTTACCTTTGGGTTTGATTCAAAAACTTAGAAGAAACAACACAAATGCACCAAATACACCAAGAGCTAGCTAAGGACTTGATACGGATGCTTTGGGATCTTTAATTTTCAAGGAAATTTGGTAATTTAGGGGCAATGAAAATGGTGAGGTAGAGAGAAGATAGACATACAAAACTGCCAAGGAGAAAAGATGATGAATAGCAACAAACTCAACAAGATGTATCTCAACTACTACCACTAGTTATAATCATGCCTAGTTGTCATTTTGGACCCAATATATTTTCAACTCACTTAGGCCACTCAGGCCACTCCTTAGTTGTCCCTTTTAGGCCCAATTAAAGGTTTTTATTATGCTCGAGCTTTGCCCTTAAACAACATAAGCCATTATAAGATAAAATGGACCATTTCACACTTTATGCATCTTTAGCCCCTTAACTTTCATTTTTTTCTCAAATGGTTAGAAATGCTTGTGGTATTAACCTATCTAGTCATAACCATTTACATAACCTTGATTTTGTTGAAATTATGGCCATGCTAATGAATCAATTTAAAATTACCATTTTTCCCTTTTCACCATTAAATGTCATTTCACACTTAAGAACTCAACTTAACCTTGCTTTGCTTGCTTTTCTTGCTTAAGAAGAATTTTGAGGAATTAACTGAAAATACATAAACTTAACATACTTATCTGGTCAGTGTAAGTCATTGACTAGGGTGGCTATCACAAACTTAGTGAGATGAGCTTGGTTAAGTGTGTTGTCCTTCTAAATCCCTAATCCACCAACACTTTTGGGCTTGGTCACAATATCCAATTAACTAAGTGAGTTTTCATCTTTTTCACCAATGGAACCCCACAAAAAATCCCTGCATATTTTATCAATGCCATTACAAGTCTTGGGAGGCAATTTGGTGGTCTGCATATAGTAGTTACCCGTGGTAGAAAGTGTTCTATGAATAAAGATAACCCTACAAGCCAGGGATGTAGCTACCAAGGGACGGGGATGGGCTGTTGCCCCCTCCCCCCTAGAATTTTCAAATTTTTTTATTAGTAGTAATTAAATATAATATAGAATTGTAAAATTTTTTAACTTAGGTACTTATTTGTAAAATATACAATTAATAATGGGCTTTGATGTAATTTATTCTTTTAAATGTTTCACTCAATAAGAATATAGACGCCCTTTTATTACTCATCAATTCTCAAACAAATCGCAACTAATTATAACCAATTCTTAATTTCTTCACCAATTTTCAACCATTTTATCACTAGAAAAAAAAAAAGTTCTACAAACAGATTTTTCATTGTAATTGTTTTGCATAACTTTAGGATGATTTAGGTTAATTGTATTGTGATTCTCAAGTAATCATCATACAAACTGGCTAGGTAAATTAATTATTAAGTGTCTAAAATAAGACTTTCTATGTTTTGATGATAATATATAAGACCATGATTGATAGATTGATCCGTTTGATATTTATTCTTCTTATGTCAATTGCCACTATAGAATTTATTTTTTTCAACTAAAACAATTGTAAAGACCAGATTGAAAAATAAGATGGACAATGATTTTCTTTTTTATAGTTTGCTTTTATATATAGGAAAAAAATATTACTAAGATTTAAAGTGTGGATTTAATACTTGATGATTTTAGGGATTTGAAGGAGTATCGTGTTAAATTTTGAATTATAAAATTTTGAATTAAGCGTAATTATTGCAGATTTTTAAATTTAATGAGTTTAAATGTAATATTATTTTATACTTATTTTCTATCATTAATTTTAAATTTATACATATTAATAACTCGCTCATATGCCTTGTCCCTCCTAAGCTTGATTACTGACCACGTCCCTGCTACAAGCCAAGGATAAGCAATGTGATGGCTGGGGGCCTCATCGTTCAGAGTCATGGTGACTGGTGGAGAGACTTCTAGGAGGAAGAACGCCCGGAGGATGGTTTGCCCTTGGGAGTGTGCCTGAAAGTCCAAAAATAAAGCGTTAGGAGGCCCCCGGAATGTGTTTCCGGGGGGGGAGCCTCCTATGCCCAAGTCAGTGGTGGCTGAGAAAGGCAGAGGAAATAGCACAGAGGGGCTGAAGAGTCTCGCCTGGTGATTTTCTCAAAGTCTGGGAGTTAGAGCTTTGCCAACCAACCTCCTGCCAAGTATTTATTTCCTGGTATTTATAGGAGTACCTAGCCCGTTCAGATCACGACACGTGTTCAGTCGGATGTTCCCTGAGTTTCTGGGCGTAGGGGACAAATAGCTGGTAGCAGGTTGCCTTGAGCCTTGTGCCGAGATGGGCCATGATGTGATTTTGATGGCGTCAGCGTGTCAGAGCGCCTTCTGAGGCGGCTTATGACGTCTGTGAAAGGACGTGTCAGAGGCTTCATTAAATGCTTCCTTAAATGCTCCTGCCGTACTCCCGAGGTCCCTGGGCGAGGTCGTCCTTTGGTACGGACGGTGCCTCTATTCGGGAAACACGCCCTTAGTTCGGGGGTACCCAGCTTCAGGGAGTTCCGCCTTCGGGGAGATCATGTTCGGCCCGCAATAGCTGGTGCCTCTTTTCTGAAGGCGATCTGTTTGCAACCTCGGGGGGCTAGTAGTATCCTCAAGTTTCCTGGTGTGCCGGGCTCGGAGCTCTTCGGCTATCTCCCGAGGTGTATGATCCCACCTTTACTCGGGTAGCGCCAGTTTCTTTTGGCCATTCTTGTGGCAGGGAGTTCGGCTAGATAGAGGCGATAGCCTTTGGCTATCACATGCCCCCCTTTGGAAAGCCGAAGTGAAGACTTCGGTTTTGCATCTCTTTCCGAGGTTGTTCTTGGGAGTCTCTTAGGAAGCTCAACCTGTTCCGAGGATACACCTCTTGCCCAAAGGTATGGGCTGTTCGGCCTTGGCCTGTTCTTTGGTGTCTTCGAGGCGGAGCCTGTGCCGAAGATACACCTTTTGCCCGAAGGTCATGGGCTGTTTGGCCATAGCCTGTCTCTTGGTGTCCTCGAGGTAACCTGCTTTTTCTTCTTGCAGGTCTGTGTAACGTCGTGTCTCATGGCCAAGCGTGTCAATCTAAGCGACACGTCCCAGCTTTTTAGGGATGTCAGAAGACGTCTCCCCTGTTTTGGCGCGGCGATTGACAAGTGGCGCTTTGCCATTGGAGGAGAGTTGCGTCGGTTACAGAGGGCGCGCCTTTTCAGGTGCAGAGGGCAGTTACGGCGATGGTTCGCCTCCAAAAGGGTACTTATGACGACGTTTCGGTTACCAACCTTTGGCCTATAAATAGCCCATTCCATCATAAGTCCCATTTGCTTTTACTTCTGCTCTTTCCTCTGCTTTGCCCCTGTTTTCGTACTTTCTTGCTTTCTGTGGCGGAGCTGCCTTAATTAGAGCTTTTTTCAGCCAACTTTCACGACGGCGTCCTCAGACTTTGGCAAATCTTTTGGTGGGTTTTTGTTTTCCAGAGTGTTTTGATTCCTCTGTTCTTTTGAGTTTTTTCCGGAAACTATTTTCTTGCCTTTTCCGAACTCGTTTTCATGTCAAAAATGCCTATCCCTGAGAGCTGGCAGCTTCTTTTAGCCTATCCTTTCTGCACCACCCCCGCAAAATTAGAGAGGTGGAAGAAAAAGTTCTTTCTTCCCTCTTACGCCATTACTAGCTGCCTCGCTCTAGCCATTATGCTTTTTCAAACCATAGTAACGAGGTTACCGTTTGCCGAGCCCAGCTGAAGGTCGGACTTCGGTATCCTCCCCCGAAGATGATTTGCGAGTTCTGCCAATTTCATGGCATTGCTGTGAATCAGCTTCCCCCGAACTCGTACTGCTATTTTAACGCCTTCCTCTGTATGTGTGGCGTCTTCGGGATAAAACCCCATTTTATAATCTTCATGCAGTACTACAAGCTCTTTGTGGTCCCGAAGGGTGGCTTCTATTTTATGCTACCTCGGGGATCCGGGAGCAAAAAATTCATGTTCACCTTCGCCACCAAGGACAGCTGGCGGGGGTGGCAACAGAAATTCTTCTTCCTGAAGATGGAGGAGGCCTAGTCGTATGTTCCGACCAAGTGGGCTTAGGGAAAGTTAGATGTGGACGTCGTTGATCCGAGGTTGTTGCTGACTCCAGAGTTGGCTTCCACTTTCGCGGACTTCAACGGCCGCATCCGCGCCGTCTCTGACTGGGCTCCCGAGGTCGCGCCGCGTTCTCTGTACCCCTTCCCTATCAACTGGAGGTTGATGACCGAAGAGGTCCTCCGAGAGTTAAAGGTGGTTAAGGAGCACGAGACCGACCTCGAGATGCCAGCTCCTGCCATCGCCGGGAAGGATTCCTGGTTGGTCAAGCTTCTTAAGGAGGAAATTTCTTTCGAAACGCTTGTCGAAAGTGAGTTGTCTTCTACTCCCTTGCTGTTTTTTCCTCGAACTTACGCTGATGTCTTTTTTCTTTTTCAGAAATGGGCGACGGGACTGCTGCATTTTACAAGTCCCTTTTCTCCGGCCAGGTAGAGAAGGGCGATCAGACAAAAAAGGCGGCTTCCCGAAGGCGGAAGTCTACTGGCGCTGGGCCTTCGGCGAAATGGGCAAAGAAAACTGCCCAGGTTCCTCTGGAGGAAATTTTTGAGGAAGCTGCCGAGGAGCCTGGGATAGCCGAGATTCTGGCATCTGAGGCAACTGCTGAAGTCCCTGCCGCTGCTGAAGTTTCTTCCGCCGACGTCCCTCCCCAGAGCCCTTCCGCGCCGCAGGCGCTTCTGGAGGCCGTGGTAGAGGCTCCTTCTGCCGAGGAGCGGCGCAAGGAGAAAGGCAAGGGGATTTCGACCGAGGAGTCTCAGGATTCCGAGGACGCCGTGTTCGAAGTGCCGCCAGGTCTGTTGCTTTCAGAACAAGTATGGCTCTTTTTGTTTTTCTGAATTTTCCTTTGTCTCTGACCCGCTTCTCGTTTTCGCCGTGCAGGGGAGTTGCTTACCCCGAACTGGGCGGCCGAACACGCGATGGCGCGGGCCCTTCGCGATGCCAAAGTCCCGCAATGGAAGGTGCACAAAGAGCCTTTCTGGACATTCACGGAGGACATGAACTTGTACTCCGAGGACTGTCCTGAAATGGCAAAGCAGATTTCGAAGGGGGTGCTTACAGAGGCCTCCTTCAAGGCTATTGCGGCGGCCCATCCGGACGATGACACCCTTGCCGCGAAAGTCACCGAGCATGCTGCTCAGGTATGTTCTTCACACCTTTCCCTTCAAATTTTCCTAAGTGCTTGGCTCTTACTGACCTTGCATTCATCTTTTTGCAGCAGCTGGGGTACGCCGACTTTCTCCGAGTTTGGGTGGCCAGGCAGGCGGCGTTCCGAGCTTCAGCCTTAGAGACCTTAAAGAAAGCGAAGGTCACGCGCTCGGCACTGATCGCCAAGAACCAGCAGCTATCAGATGCTGCGAAGAAAGAAGTTGCTGCCCATCGGGAGGAGTTCCGGAAGGAGAAGGAAGACCTTGAGAAGAACTCCTCTCTGAAGATTGCTGACCTCGGCGATCAGGTGAAAGGGATGCTTGCTTCCAACCAAGACCTTCTCAAAGATAAGTCAGATTCTGACAATCTCATTCGGTCGTTGATGAGCGAGAAAAAGGCTCTCGAAGCCGAGGTCCAGTCTTTGAAGAAGGAGCCCGATGCGAAGAAGAGGGTGAAGGCGCTGAAGAAGGAGGTTGTAGACTTGAAGGACGAGCTCGAGGACCTTGAGGTTGAGAAAGACAAATCCAACCAAATGACCAAGGTCGCCTTCCAAGACGGATTCTGCCTTGCTCGGCACCAAGTCCTTGAGAGGTTCCCAGGTCTGGACCTCTCTTTTTTTGAAGCTCTCAACATTCCCGAGGGGCCTCGGTGGTCCTGGTCCAAAATCGAGCACCTGAACCTGCCTTCCACAATTCCAGGGCCGAAGGTGGTGGAAAAGGGCACAGAGGCTGGTGGCTCCCGGGACGCCGAGAACCCTTAGGCTGTTTTAGGGGCCTTTTCCTTTTTTCCTCTTCGTTTTTGTGTTCCTTCTTCGGGCACTTCTTCTTTGTAAGCCTGATCATTCTCAATGAATATATTTTTTGGCTAAGTCTTTTTGCAAGTTTTTGCATTTCCATTGTCCCGAACAAGTTCGCTCAAGAGACTTCGGGAAACCTGCAATCACAAGAAATTACTCAACGCTTTTTTCGACGAGTATTTTCGCAACATTTTTGTTTTCCATTTTCCCGAGCATGATGGTTCAAGGGACTTCGGAAAATCACATCTGCGCTTTTTGCGGCGAGTACTTTTGCAAAATTTTTGTTTTCCATTTTCCCGAGCATGATGGCTCAAGGGACTTCGGAAAATCACATCTGCGCTTTCTTATGGCGAACACCTTCGAGGAATTCTGCCTTGCACCATTTTGTACACTTAAGAATTTTTTCTCAAGGACATTCTGTACTTAGGATATTTTTTTTGCACAACACAATCCTTCCGTTCCATCTTAAGCGTAGAATTTCTTCAAGGCATCTGAGTGCCAAGTGTTTTTCAATTCTACGCCTTTGGTGTCACCAAGTTTGTACATGCCTTTTTGTACTTCGGCAAGAACCAGATAAGGTCCTTCCCAGTTCACGCGAAATACCCCGTGAGATGGCTTTCGGGGTGCAAAGTCAGCTTTTCGGAGAACAAGGTCCCCTTTTTTGATTTCTTTTGGCCTGGCTCGTAAATTTATAGCCGCGGCCACTCTTTGCTAGAAAGCTTTTCTTCTCAGCTCAGCTATTTCTCTGTGTTCGCCGACGAGGTCGAGCTTCGTTCTTAGGCCGAGGTCGTTTCCTCCTTCATCAAATACTTGCACCCGTACTGATGGTCTAACTATCTCGATAAGGATGATGGCCTCTGTTCGGAAGACGAGTGAGAAGGGAGTCTCCCCTGTGGCTCTTCGGGGCGTCATTCGGTAACTCCATAACACGCTTTGGAGTTCTCCTGGCCATTTCCCTTTTGCTTCCCCTAGTCTCTTCTTCAGGCCATCTTTTATGGTCCTGTTAGATACTTCCACCTGCCCGTTGCTTTGGGGGTGAGCTACTGGGGCGAAGTGCATCTTTATTCCGAGGTTGCTGATAAATTCCTAGAATCCTTTGTCTATGAATTGGGATCCATTATCAGCCACTAGTACCCTCGGTATGCCGAATCTGCATACAATGTTCCTCCATACAAACTTCTGCACTTCTTTTGCCGAGATAGTTGCTAGTGGTTCTGCCTCGACCCATTTGGAGAAATAGTCTACCGCTACCACGCAGAATTTCACGCCTCCGGGCGCTGAGGGGAGTGGCCCAACAAGGTCTATTCCCCAGACTGCGAAGGGCCAGGGATAGTCAGCCGAAGTTACCAATTCCGAGGGTGCCCTCTGGATGTTCGCGTGTTTCTGGCAACTACCGCATTTCCGGATGAACTGCCTTGCGTCCTTTCTCAGGGTAGGCCAGAAGTATCCTTGGCGAAGTATCACTGCCGCAAGGGCATCAGTTCCAATATGTGAACCACACATGCCTTCGTGGACCTCTTCAAGGACCATTTCAGTATCCTCTTCATCCACGCATCTTTGCAGCGGGTTTGCATATCCCTGTCGGTATAACTCTTCACCAATCAGGAAGAATCGGCCGGAGCATCTTCGCAGTCTTGCAGCGTCGCCGGGGTCTTCGGGGAGCACATTTTCTGCGAGGTATCTTTTTATGGGATCTTTCCATCCTTTTCCCGAGGTCGCTATGCTCAGCACTGAGATGCTCAGGTGATCTAGCACCTCGGTGTATGTTTTTGTCTTCGCCAAGCAATCTGCCTCAGTGTTATTCCGCCGAGGTACATTTTTTATCCGTACGGCGTCAAACTCTTGGACGAGCTTTGCTACCAGCTCGTGGTAGTTTGCCAAGATTGGGTCCTTCGCCCCATAATCTCCTGCCGTCTGTTGAACTACCAGCTGGGAATCGCTGTGAGCCTTTAAGTTTCTCACGCCAATCCTTCTGGCCAAGCGTAATCCCGCTATGAGGGCTTCATACTCAGCCACATTGTTAGTGACGCTGAAGCTGAACTTGATAGCCTTCTTTACCGCTAGGCCTTCGGGACCTTTGATAATTACTCCAGCTCCCTGGTGTTCGGATCCCGAGGCTCCGTCAACATGTAAGGTCCATTCTGGCTCACCTTTGTTCAGATCCGGATGACTGTCCTCAGTGGTGGGTATTTCGGCAATGAATTCTGCCAGTGCTTGAGCTTTTATGGCCTTCCGAGGTTCATATATGATTTCGTGTTCACCAAGCTCTATGCACCATTTGGAGAGCCTTCCCGAATGATCAACTTTCTTCATAACATCCCGTAGTGGTAGACTACTTCGGACGATGATGGGGTGAGCCTGAAAGTATGGTCGCAGCCTTCTCCCTGCAAGCACCAAGGCGTATATAGCTTTTTGAAGCAGAGGGTACCTGACTTCGGCGCCATGCAGGGATTTGCTGACGTAATAGACTGGCCATTGCTTTGGCTCTTCTTCTTTTACGAGGACCGAGCTTACAGCTTTCTCCGTGACGGTGAGGTACAAAACGAGGGGCTCTCCCTTCCGAGGTTGACGCAGAGTCGGCAGGTTAGCCAAGTAGACTTTGAGTTCTTCCCAGGCCTTTTGGCAATCTTCGTCCCAAGGGTGATCATTCTTTCCGAGGTCGCCTTCCATTTTTGCTGCCTTTGTGAGGACTTTGAAGAAAGGTCGACACCTATCTCCGTACCTGGAAATAAATCTGCTCAGGGAGGTTATTCTTCCGGTGAGCCTCTGCACGTCTTTGATTATGGCAGGAGTTCGGAACTCAAGCAGTGCCTTAATCTTCTCGGGGTTAGCGTCAATGCCTCTTTCGGATACCATGTACCCAAGGAATTTTCCCGAGGTTACCCCGAAGATGCACTTTTCAGGATTGAGCCGAATCCCGAAGGCTTTGAGCTTTTGGAAGGTTTCCTCTAGATCTGCAACGTGATAGCTAGTCAGCTTGCTCTTGACCATCATATCATCAACATACACCTCCATGTTTCTCCCCATTTGGTCTTTAAAGACCTTGTTCATCAACCTTTGGTAGGTGGCTCCTGCATTTTTTAGCCCGAAGGGCATCCTGACATAGCAGTATGTTCCTCCCTCGGTGATGAAGGCGGTTTTTTCTTCATCTTCAGGGTCCATCCTTATTTGATGGTAGCCGCTGAAGGCATCTAGGAAAGTTAGGAGCCCGTATTCGGCAGTTGAGTCTACCAGTTGGTCTATTGGCGGAAGAGGGTATGAGTCTTTCGGGCAATCATCGTTCAAGTTTCTGAAGTCGATGCACATCCGAAGTTTGCTGCTGCCTTCTTTTGTGGCAATCACCACGTTGCTTAACCATTCGGGGTATTTGACCTCCCTGATGACTTCAGCGTCCAACAGGCGTTGGACTTCGGTTTTCACAAAGTTGCTCTTATAGGCTGAGATGCTTCGCTTCTTTTGCCGGACAGGCTTTGCTTCCGGGCTTACTTTGAGGCTATGCTGTATTATGCCAGGGTGCACCCCTGGCATGTCTTTCGACGAGTAGGCAAAGAGATCTTTATTTCCCAGTAGAAAAGATACAAGGTTTTTCTTGTCATCTTCGGGCAAGCTCTTCCCTATTCGGGTAGATTGTCCTCGGACAAGTTCCACTGTTTCTGTTTCCGCTCTTGGGGGTTCTCCTTCTTTGCCCTTCTCTGGTGCCTTCGCCTTTATTGTTGTGCGAGGTTATTTGCCGGAGCTTTTCGTGCTTTCACAAACACCTTCCTTACCTCGGCTTGATCTATGAAGACCTCTGCATCTCCATCCTTGGTGGCGAATGTGACAGTCAAGTACTTCACATCAGGGCGAATGTGCAAGTTTCCCTGTGTCTGCCTTCCAAGGATGGCATTGTACGAGGACGGGACGTCCATGACGATGAACCTCGCCATTGCGGAGGCGTACAACTCAGCTACTCCGTCGAGCGAAGTTCCTTTTATCATAAGGGGTAGGTCGATCCATCCGAGAACAGGGAGTTCGGACAGTCCAACCCCAAAGGTGGGCGAGGTGATAGGCTTGAGCTCGCTGCTCGAGATGTCCAAATTCGGTAGTAAATGTGAGAATAGGACGTCAGTATTTGATCCATCATCAAGCAACACTCTCTTGACGTCCCAGCTCCCTATCCTTGCCATGATTAGGAGCGGATCATCATGGGGGAAGATGACGGTGGATCCGTCCTTGAGAGCCAGTTTCTTTGCCGGGCTCTCATATTCCATGACCGCAATCTCTCTGGCCTTCCGCTTTCTTTCCGAGGATGGGAGCCCCGTGGTGATGGTTTGTATCACCCCTGCAGGAAGAGGAGGGCGCCTTTTTGGACTTCGGTTTCTCCGCCCTATCTAGCCGTGCTAATATCCTCTCCATAAGCACTGTGGCACTAGGCCTTTCTTCAGGGAAGGGAGATTGCCGGCGCCTCTTCGGGGACCGAGTTCGGCGCTGAGGGGACAGGGACCTCGCCTCAGGCAGCGAACTTCTTTGTTGCAAGACCCTCGGTCGCTCAGACCTCTTCTGCCCCATAGGCTGTTTCCCGGGGGGCGTATTTTCTGTGGACGATTCTTCGCGCGGATCTCCGCTTCCCAAACTGCAATGAGTAGACTTCGGGCTTCTCTCCCGAGGGCGTGCTGGTGAGGGAGGTCTCTGGCCCTGTGCTTGCTATGGCCTCCTTCGGTCAATCTGCTGTGTCATTTTAGACACGACCGAACGCTGAAAGTCTTTCAGGAAGCTCATAGTGATTACTAGAGGGCGGTCTTCCTCGGGCACAGAAGTCCCTGGGAGTGTTTGCTCAGCAGCCGGTTGTGTCTCAGGCGCGGACGGAGACCTCGGGAGTCCTTTGTCCTTAGAACGCCGAGTTTCAACAATGGCAATCTCAAAGCGGGTTCCCACAGACGGCGCCAAATGATGGCCGGGGGCCTCATCGTTCAGAGTCATGGTGACTGGTGCAGAGACTTCTTGGAGCAAGAACGCCCGGAGGATGGTTTGCCCTTGGGAGTGTGCCTGAAAGTCCAGAAATAAAGGGTTAGGAGGCCCCTGGAATGTGTTTCCGGGGGGGAGCCTCCAACGTCCAAGTCAGTGGTGGCTGAGAAAGGCAGAGGAAATAGCACAGAGGGGCTGAAGAGTCTCGCCTGGTGATTTTCTCAGAGTTTGGGAGTCAGACCTTTGCCAACCAACCTCCTGCCAAGTATTTATTTCCTGGTATTTATAGGAGTACCTAGCCCATTCAGATCGTGACACATGTTCGGTCAGATGTTCCCTCAGTTTCTGGGCGTAGGGGACAGATAGCTGGTAGCAGGTTGCCTTGAGCCTTGTGCCGAGATGGGCCATGATGTGATTTTGATGGCGTCAGCGTGTCAGAGCGCCTTCTGAGGCGGCTTATGATGTCTGTGAAAGGACGTGTCAGAGGCTTCCTTAAATGCTTCCTTAAATGCTCCTGCCGTACTCCCGAGGTCCCTGGGCGAGGTCGTCCTTTGGTACGGACGGTGCCTCTTCGGGAAACACGCCCTTAGTTCGGGGGTACCCAGCTTCAGGGAGTTCCGCCTTCGGGGAGATCATGTTCGGCCCGCAATAGCTGGTGCCTCTTTCCCGAAGGCGATCTGTTTGCAACCTCGGGGGGCTAGTAGTATCCTCAAGTTTCCTGGCGTGCCGGGCTCGGAGCTCTTCGGCTATCTCCCGAGGTGTATGATCCCACCTTTACTCGGGTAGCGCCAGTTTCTTCTGGCCATTCTTGTGGCAGGGAGTTCGGCCAGATAGAGGCGATAGCCTTTGGCTATCACAATGTGACTTCCAACTGGCTAATTTATGAATAGACTTTTTTAGAATAAAAGCACAACAAAATTATTCCATATTTTGAGGAAGGGGAAAATCAATATATTTCTCCAAGCTTGTAGTCTCCTTGGTACCCAAAATATCATAGCAAATTGTTCTAGCTTCTAAAGGGGTGTTCTTTCTAAAAATTAGCTTAGACAAATCCAAATTAATAGTTGATCCAAACAATGCAAAGAAACTGGAAACATCTCTTAAACCGCTGAACAATTTTCCGGATCAGCTTAAGTAATAAAGATTAGGTCACGAAACAAAAATAGGTAGGGAAAGCTCGCACCATGAATCTTCCCCATTTTGAAACATTTCTAGTCCTTCTTTTGAGCTTAGAACAAAATCATTCTGAAAACGATCTCCAAACAAAGGATAAAGACATAAGAGGAGAAGGGACCCAGACCTAATTCCCTTTCAGGGTAAAAGCTTTGAGTTATGGACCCATTAAAGAGAATAGAAAAATCCATCAAACAGATGAAATTTAGAATAAGATCTTTCAAAGAACTAGGGAATTCGAAGTAGACCAAAATGTTCTTTATAAAATTCCAATCAAGCTTGTCAAAGCCTTTTCCAAATCAATTTTAAGTAACAAAAAAAAAATCTTTTTTCCCTTTCTTATTGAAAGATGGAGGACTTCTTGAACTATGGTAGCATTTTGAGCAGAAGTTCTACTAGGAACAAAGGCAACTTGGAAAGGACTGATAGTTTTAGCAATCATCGGGCTAAGTCCTTTCACCAGAATTTTAGATGGTTTTATAAGAAGTATTGTATAAATTGTGGGCATAAAACTAGTGACCACCTTAGGGTAGGGCACTTTAGGGATTAAAGACATCAAGGTCCTATTCCAGTTTTAGGATACTACTTGTAGCGAGGGCTTGATGGATATCAGTGGCAATGGAACTTTTAATGGTATTCCAGTTTATTTTTAGAAAGATAGAGTGAATCCAATCTGGCCTATGTGCTTTAAGGTCTTTAATACTTTTTAAAACTTTAAAAACATTCTTTTCATCATGGGAATCGGTGATTCCAAGAAAAACAGATGAATCCAGGGTAGCAGAAAACATTGCTATTATTGAAACTTTGAGTCAAAGTAAAAGTGAAAATATGTTTAAGAAGTAAAGACACAAGTTGCAAAATGTCAGAAGAATTAGTATGCCAATTGCCAACAGGTAAAAAAATACCATATGCAGTGGTGGAATCAAGTAATTTTTTATTTATGTATTTATTTATTATTATTATTTTTAATAAAATTTTACTGACCGTTTGATTGTTTCAGGTTAGAAGATATTAAATATAAAAATTTTTGTAAAAATTTTAGTTCAACATTGTAAGAAGATGATTTTAAAGAGTTCTAACTTGATGGGCTCGGAACAAGGCCCATTGGAATTTCCAATAAATCCGGAAAACTCAAAATCCAAAAAAAATGACCACTACCAAGAAAATGAATGTTACATTTTTCACTATCATTGATTTGAGGACACGTGACACAATTCTATGTGTCAGACTCTTCTATAAATAGTCTCTACTTTCCTTATTAAGGGGAGAGCATTTTAACAATCCATCAACCATTTAGAGCTCTCATGTTCCCCCCCCCCCCCCCACACACACACATACACACTCACTCACTCTCACTTTTGCTTGCACCAAACTTTTCATTTGATATAATTTAATACTTTGTTTTATTTAATATTTTATTTTACCAGAGCTATTATTTCTTATTTCACCTAAAATGTTTTCTCCTGCCAATCCCCTGAGTTTGTTGGGTTCCTTGTTCCTCCTCCTTGTCGATCCCTAGTCTTCTCCTATTTTGTTACCCTCTTTTACAAATAACTCCCACACACATTTTTGTGACTCCACTGGGAGTAGTGCATGGTAGTAGATCAATATTTTGGCCAAGTTATAAATTGACATTCTGGCCAAGTTGTGAGTCTATGCCAATATTAGTATTTGACTCAGGCGATAAGTTTGAGGAATGTGTTACATTGCCTATGCCTGATACAATGAGATTCTTGCTAAGTTTCATAAAAGATTTGCCTACTGTAGTTGGCCTTTCAATCTTTCCTTATTTCAATCTCAACCTTGTTTAGTTATATTACTTGTTTTCTTCTATGGTTCATCTTAATGGTATGATTTGTTATCAACATTTATAAATAATAGACTAACAAATTTAAATTACAAGATCTCAAATTTTACTCCTTTAATTCATAACGAATCAGGTTTCGACCATTACTCATGGAATTACTAAAGTTATTTCATATCAATACAGCAATCAAATGGTAACATCTATATTATATCTTCCATGTATATGAATCATTTCATGCTCCATATGTAATGAGGCAAAATGTAGCGGCTGAACCTAGTAATTTTGCATTTGCCTATTTATTTATTTATCTATTTATTATTTATTTATTTATTAATAAATTTTTACTAACTGTTTAATTATTCCAATGTAGATGATGCTGGATATAAATTTTTTTTCAGAAATTTTAATTAATCTGACATCGTAAAAAGATGATTTCAATGAGTTCTGGCTTGGTAGGCTTTGGGCTAAACCCGTTGAAATTTCCAGCTGATATGGTAGACTCAAAATTCTAAAAAATGACCATTACACTTTTCACCATCGTTGACCTGAGGACACATGGCATAATCCTATATGTCTGGCTCCTCTATAAATAGCATTTACTTTCTTTGTTAAAAGGAGACCATTTTGACAATTTACCCACCATTTAGAGCTTTCATGCCATTCCATTTTCCTCCATCCCTCCACACTCATATTTGCTTACACCATACTTTTCATTTGGCATAATTTAATTCTTTGTTTTGCTTGACATTTTATTTTTTCTGGGTTATTATTTGTTATTTTGCCTGAAATCTTTTCTCCTACCAATCCTTGAGTTTGCTAGATTATTTGTTCCTTTTAATTTTCAGTCCCCAATCCTCTCTTTTTCCCTTTGTGTGTAACACTTTGCTTTCTTCTACAAATAACCCTACTCACTGTATTTTGAGAAATAAGATCACAACAATATATATATATAGGAATAAATATCTAAGCGTACACCTAATAGGGAAAAAGCTAAATGATCCCACTTTCTCTTTCCCTTCCTTGTCTGGCACCACGTCTTTTAGACTTTTCCTGGGAAAAGTTGTTAGTTGTTTTGACTCGACAAGCCATTACTTTGAATTCTCCACAGTCCAAAAGAATGAAAAGTGCAGAATTAGTTCCTTATTTTTTGGTAAAATTATAATTTTTCCCTTCGTGTTTCAAGAATATGCACTTTTCCTTCTAAGCCAAAAAAAAAAGGTCCCATATTTTGATAGATAAAAATTTACATTGTAAACTTTTAAAAATTTTTGAAACTATTATTAAAAAGTTGAATTTATTGGGATGGATGTATTGTATAATTTAAACTATTACAGCTAGGGTTAAAGTATAGATTTTTTAAACAAATGAGGCAAACTATAATTTTAACCAAACATCAGGGGACAAACTATGCTTCTTCCAAAATGAAACTAGTGGATTTGACCAAGTTGTTCAGTGTAATATAACTTTACATATTAATCTATTGAAAGACAGTAGTTTAAGATGTTGGGAAAATATTTTCAAGTGGTTTTTTTAGAAATATATATTTTTTTAATTTTTCTTCTTGTAATCTAGGAAAGGTGAAAAAGGTTATTGTTAAAAAAAATTATCCCAATCATAACACAGAAGATATAGTACTCTCTTTTCACTAATTGCATTTTAACCCAACTGACTTGTAAACCATTACATCATGTTGTTGGTCAGGGTTTAAATCTAGATTTGTGTAAAAGATTGCTTGTCTTTACAACCAGTAGGTTGGTTTATATTGGGTGGAGTAGAGTGTATGATACACTGGGATGTAGAATATCTCTCATCACAAAAAAAAAAAAAGCCTCTTCTTTAAAGAGTGAAAAAATGTTTACATAAAAATATAAAATAATCATTTTCTAAAAAAAATGGGCATGAATGTGTTGGAATTTAGTTATCAAGAATGATTACTAAATTCTATAGACGCACTAAGATATACTTGTTTTACTACTACTTTGTGTAGTTACATCATATGTTGGTCTACATGTACATCTTGACACATGGGAAATTTATTTAATAACTACCCTATAACTACTCATATTATGAAGGGATATGACCTTTAAATGAAAGCATATGCCTATCCCAACATATATGACCTTTGGGGAGGTAGTTATGCACCATAACTACCATGGTTAGTGAAATAACATGACTTTTAGTGAATGGTCATATTTTAGGCGAATTTAACAATCTTTAGAAGGTGGTTATGACATTGATTTAAGGAGACACAACTCTTAGAAGAGTTGTGACTCTATAGCCGAACCAACACATCCCTTCTAAAGGTAGTTATTGCCTTATTTTAAGGAAAGAAGTTATGGGTGGATAAAGGCACTTTTTGGCGAAGTAGTACAACCTTTTATGAAGAGTTGTGACTCTTTTATGAAGGGTTATCATAAGTGTTAATTCATCCTCTATAAATAGAGGGCAATAGAATTGTGCAAAGTGTAGTTGTGAACACAATTTTTGGAGACTCTACTTATTCTATTTCGTCATACACACTTCTCTATCACAATAAAGAGATTTATGGTCGAGTATTGGGTGTGAACCAACATGTTTAATTACTTTTATTTCCAAGTTAATTAAATATCTGATCTTCGGTGTTCACAACAAATCACGTCTTCTGCAAATACATTCAAAGAGGTGTTTTTCATCAAGGAGGCTATCACTCAGTTCTTCAGTGATAACCAAGTACGCCTTAATTTTCACATTAATTTTATATTATGGAATTAAAGTGCTCATTAGTTGTATTCGGCCTTGTGTGTATGCAATTTATGCATCTTTTGTTTTTTTGAACTTTGTGTTCTTTAAAAAGAAAATTCGGCATACTAGTATATCGGATTGCATATATGGTTTTGTTCCATTATATTATTGGCTTCATGTCAATAAAGACTATTTAAATGTTATAAGGCAATTTAAGACAAATAAAACTAAAATAATAAAAACTTGTCAAAACAGATTTGATTACATGTGCATGCAGGTTTGTTTTGTCATGAATAAGTTATTTTATTTTACTTGTTCTTGAAATTGTCTTGTTGTGATAATATATGCATTTATTTAATGTACTGACTATTACATGTTATAGATTGCTAACTTCATAAGTGGAGTTATCAATGAACTAAGATTTGATCTGAAACATGACGATGACAAAGAAGTCATCACGTACAAAGATGTTTCAGCAAGTGTTAAGTGAAATGGAGTTATTATTCATCATGTTTAAAGTTTTTGGAGAAAGGCAAATGAAAAAAAAATAAACGAAGTGTTTGGTTTGTAACTGCAAAGAAATCTAAGCAAAGGGTTGCTGAGTGACTACTGTACAAAGTTTCTCATTCTCTTCAAACTTTACATTATATGTAGTATATAAATTTTGGCGGAACCAAAATTCTTTGTGAATTGGTGATTCATGGGTTAAAACTCACGTTTATTGTGAGAATGATTGTTCAAAAGGACATATGTGTCCCTAGTGAACAAACTTCAAGTTTGAAGATGAAGAGTTGGTCATGCGAAACTCTTTAGTAAAAAAATACACATTAGTTGTGTAATATGTACTTAGTTTAGGAAAATGTGTTCCTCTTAAATTCTTTGTACTGATCTTGCTTGCTATGTAAATTCCCTTGTACATGATGTTTTATCTTAGTAATAATGATAATAATTCATTGTTTCTTGAAATATGGCCATATAGTCTCAATGGCTAATTTTTCCATAAATTCTAGTAAGTTCTTTACTTGAATATCAAAAGTGATATTCTGATAATGCACATTTAGGCTAAGAAAAAATACTAATATGTCATAGGTGATTTACTTGGTTCTTTTTATGAGGTGGTCTTACAAATGTATTTATTTTGCATATGTGCAAAGCAACTAGGATTGGCCATGTTTTGAGAATATTTCAATTAGCATGTCTCTTAGGCAATTTACTTAGAATCTTTTGAGGTTCAATGAACATCAAGTCTAGATTATGCTCTAGATATAATCATTTAAATTTTACTTCATACTATCAATCATAAAAATATTCCTTGGAAGATGTTTTGAGTTTATACGATCAAATGCTTAAGAAGCATTGGATACAACCTATTTTGTATGGGAATAGTTAAGGCCGATGGTAAATATGTTGCTACCACAATTTCTTGAACATAAAAAGGTTGGTCATCAAAATCATCATAATTATGGTTAGATTGATGATCTCCATCAGGAAATGGGCCTAGAACCTAAGGACTCAATACCCTTTAAATGCCACAATGATCATGCAAATGTGAAAGATCAAGATGTTTTTCCCTTGTTAATCTACCTTGAGATGTTCAAGTAGATAACTATACTATAAAGAAAAATTATTGACTTCAATTGAGAAGGAGGCACACTTGGTATTGTCTTGATATAGATGAACCAAATAATGTCTAAAATTGACATTATGCATTTTGATGCAATTTTTTGTGCTTGATTCTCAACATTTTGGCAAAATGTGAATATGAACTTGATTGATCATGTATTCATGATTTGATCATGAGTGTGAAGTAATTATCAACAAGATTCAAGTGATGTGCATATGGTTATAAAGGTAGCCAATGCATGCACACATTTCAACTTAGTTTGAAAGCATTAACAAGAATTATGTATTCTTTGTGAACAAGAATATTCTAATTTGAGTATCTCCTATTGTGGAGAATATCTTATTCATGATCATTCACAAAGTTATAATGAAATGTCTTCCAATGTTAGTTGAGGCCATACCTACTATGATATGGTTAAATGATCCTCTTAACAAACTTTAACATCCAAAGGGCTGTAAAAAATTTGATTTCAATGCCATTGCCACTCTTGTAGCATGAACATACCAAGAGGAAGAAAATGTGTCTTCCCAAGGAACAAATTAACATTTAAAGAAGAATGTTAATTGACATGAAATGTGTAGAGGATCATAATATTGAATCTTGAAAAGATGTCATCTTGGTTAAGTTCTAAGAGGCTAGTGATTATGAATATTCATTTTAGTTTTCTTATTTAGACACCTTAATATACATAGAGCTTATGAATTTTTTCTTTTGAGAAGAAATGATCCAAGGCTCACTAAGATATTTTATTCTTTTATGTTCTTTATCATTCAGTATCTTATCAAAACCATACATTAATCAAATTAATGGATTTTGTATCTCACATAAGTGCAAGATCAAGGTGATCAAGAAATAGTTTAGGGCATAAGGTTATGCACCTCATATTGAATCCATTGATTTGACATAAGTGCTAAATCAATTGAATTTTTATAAGTGAAAATGGCTCTTTAGTTGTACAAATTAAAAATATAAAATTGCCATAAAGAGAAAATCTGGAAACCAATGATCTTCCATTTGGCCGAAGAGGCTATATGAGAACTATTGGGTTCTAAGTATTTTTAGTTGATCTTAAACTCAATAGAGACTTAATGAGGTTGTATTTAAAAGTTGAAGATCCGTAGATGGATAACTTCACACCTTTAATGGAATTTGTATCAATAAGGTTAATTATGGTAACAAAAGTTAGATTTGGATATGAGCTTATATCTAGTAGATGATAAGCTGAAACTTTCTTAAATGGTGAGGAAGCTTCCATGAAATTACATTTTTCATGGCTTTTGGCCTTGAACTCCTAAAATAGTCTGTGGACTATTTAGTATAATAAGCTTCAAGACTAAGGTCTCAAAGTACTGTATATGCAATATTAAACTTGGTTTAAGATAATGCAAAAAAAAAAAAATAGCTACTTTGTTCTTAGGCCATACTTCAAGTCTAACTTGTGGTTGTTACTCATAATCCCTTGAGTACTTTTTCTGGAATAGAAGAGTTTGGATTAATTCCTTATTTAAGTCTAACATGTATCATGCAGTGTACATGATCACATGCTAGCCAAGTTGATCAGGATAATTAGTTCAAGTATTCATTTTTAATCTATCCTAAGAACCATATTAGTATATAGTATATGTCATATTACATCATTTGGATGTAATGAGACAATGACAACGAATGTTATTAAGGTAACCTTACTACGTTAAAATATGGTTAAGTTTATAGATGAATATGCATCTATATCATTTTACTTTGTGCAAAAGAAATTGCTTTATGTAAGCAGTCTGTTTATGTGGTATTTGTTTATATACAAAAGAGCTTGTTTTCATGAATTCATGAAATATAAGAGTCATTCGTGACTCCTGTAGGCTAAGTACTATCTTAATAGTGGTTTTGGCATTGAACTATCTTAGCGATAGTTTATGCATCCTTGGTGTTCATATTTCATGAAAATGTAAAGTCAATGATATAACTATTGAAATGTAATATATGGAAAAGAAGTTAGAGTTAGTTTAACTAACTAGTTGGATTAACTTCATTTTTTGTCTCCTTATTAGTATGAAGATATGATAAGCTGCACTACATATGTGTAGTGCATGTTCGTCATATATGCGCATATACTTATATAAGATATTTGTATTACATGTGTGTCATACATATCATCATATATGTAGCTTATATCACCACAAAAAAAAAATCAAATATATGTCCAGACATAGGATGAAGGTTGGTTTTCTCACACAAATAACTTGCCTTTGTTCTTGGAGTTTGAACAAGGATGAGACCACTAAAGTCTTGAATGTAAGTTGTTACTTAAATTAGTCATATATGACTTAATTAAAAATTACATCCAAGTGGGAGTCACATAATCCAACTTGTGACAACTTTAGCATAAAGGTCATCTTGATCTAAATTATTTGTTTAAGATCAAGGAAAGATGTAAGTCACACCGCATTTGTATGCCCACACATACATCCTAACCTATGTGACCAAGTGAATTTCTCATATGTGAGAAGTTTGGCACTTGCATGGTTTGTTAAGGACATATGCTCCTAGTGAGAGTCCACATTGAGTCACATAAACAATGTTTGAGAGGGAGATAGACACCTCCTAAGTAGTAGTTGTCAAACATTATGATTATGCACACTAACATATCATGACACTTATACATATCTAGTGTACTTTTGACTTGTTGACCATAGGAAGAAAATAAGTTTTCTCTTATTTTACTTATGTGTGAGTTTCTTTTGTTATGCCCCTACTCACTATTGACTATTATTTAGTGATTTAAAATCATAGTATTACTTTGGTGAGCTTCCTATGGCTATGATAATGCATCCAAATATGTTTCTCATTGGGTAATCACTCGGTTTTAAGTTACTATATAGTGAGTGGGATGGGAAAGACTTTATAATATGTTTGTAAATTGTTACAAATTACAATCTGATTGCATGTGTTACAAGTCAAGTAGTTGATACAATGTCATCTATACTTGAATACGAGCGCTCATAAGTAGTACTTGATTTGTACTACATGATTCAAGTATAAAGTAACTTCAAAATGGATGCATCCCGAGTTTGGTACATGACAATGAGTTTATTAGTAAACTCATAAAAAATATATGTTATGTCCAAATTATGTATCAACAAAGTCTTGAGGCATATAGGCATGATTAATTATATATGTATCATTAATAAACCTTGATTCGTTCAAGGATCTTTGATTAGTTCAAGAATTTGTGGTGAAGACAATTCTCCTATGTATGTTTAAACACTACATAGTGAGGAGATTTGTTGTCATGCCTAGGGTCACATGCCCAAACTTGCATATGTCAATTTCTCTTTTGTCATAGTGAGTTTCAGGTGTTCCTTAATCATTATTCATGTGTTCCATCAAGTATATTTAGTGCGAGTGGGAGCTATTGGAATTTAGTTATCAAGAATGATTACTAAATTCTATAGACGCACTAAGATATACTTGTTTTACGACTACTTGGTGTAGTCATATCATATGTTGATGTACATGTACACCTTGACACATGAGATAATTATTTAATAACTACCCCATAACTACTCATAATATGAAGGGATATGACCTTTAAATAAAAGGATATGTCTATCCCAACATATATGACCCTTGAGGAGGTAGTTATGCACCATAACTACCATGGTTAGTGAAATAACATGACTTTTAGTGAAAGGTCATATTTTAGGCGAATTTAACAATGTTTAGAAGGTAGTTATGACCTTAATTTAAAGAAACACAACTCTTACAAGCATTGTGACTCTATGGCCGAACCAACACATCCCTTCTAAGGGTAGTTATTGCCTTATTTTAAGGAAAGAAGTTATGGGTGGATAAAGGCACCTCTTGGCGAAGTAGTACAACCTTTTATAAAGAGTTATGACTCTTTTATGAAGGGTTACGATGCTTCATAAATGCCAATTCATCCTCTATAAATAGAGGGCAATAGAATTATGCAAAGTTTAGTTGTGAACACAATTTCTTGAGGCTCTACTTATTTTATTTCACCATACACACTTCTTTATCACAACAAAGAGAATTATGGTCAAGTATTGGGTGTGAACCAACATATTTAATTACTTGTATTTCCAAGTTAATTAAATATCTGATCTTCAGTGTTCACAATAAGTCACGTTTTCTGCAAATACATTCAAAGAGACATTTTTCATCAAGGAGGCTATCACTTGGTTCTTCAATAATAACCAAGAATGCCTTTATTTTCACATTAATTTTATATCATGGAAATTAAAGTGCTCATTAGTTGCGCACTAAATTTCCTTCAGAATGAATCCTAAAAGTTAAGAAAAAAAAAAAGAAAAAGAGTAACAAAATTTTTAGTACACCTTGTGGTTTGGCTCGAGAAGTAAAATCTTGTAGTCAAGTAAGCACTTTGCAGGAGAACACTCAATGAAAGCCATGATTGAAAAAGTTTGTAGGAAAACAAATTTAAGCTTCACAGCAATAAGCAGGTCATTTTAAAAACGTGTGGACGATGCAAAGATTTTAATGACCAATCTCTTATTTCTCTTTCTGGGCTTAGTAAATCGAGGAATTTAATTGTGATTTATGAAATTAGGAAAAAAAAGGAAAAGGAAAAAAAAGTTGGGTAGAGGAGATTTAAGAAAGAATTGATTAAGGTGGGGCATGGTAGAAATTTGAAAAGTTTGATTAATTAAGATTATCCAATAAGTCAGTTACAAATAAATTGCAAAGCTTTTTATATGCTCGCCTAATTGACTTTGAGGGAGTAAAGGTAGACAAGTGTAACATTGAGCCTTCCTGGTTCCTAGATTTCGATATAAAAGTTAAAGGTACAAAATGGGCCGATCGGGACCGAGACCGAGACCGGGACCGGCCAGTCTTGGGTCTGGGTTCATAAGGACCAAGCACGGATCAGCTATTAGCGTGCCAATCCTGGTCCGGTCCTAACCCGGTCCTAGGCCGAGCTGGGCCTGGGCCGGTCCTAGGCCCACTTTTTTCTGTAATTTTTTGGAATAAATTCTCACTTAAAAATTAGGATTAGTAATTTTATTAAGAGTAAAACACCATCTAACGGTGTCAGTTTTATTAATTTCAAAGGCAAGCGGCACTTACATAAGTTGGAATGGGTCTTACAACGGAAAATGGTGAAACATTCCAGAAAATTAAAATTTAAAAGAACTTATGATCTTGCTCAATAGCATAATCAAATCGGATTCAAACTATAAAAATCTAAGAGTCCACCTCATCGGTGTTCCCATTGTCGGAGCTCTTTTGGTCTTGTAGTCATAAGGCAGCAAGACCCGAATCATGGTCGCAGATACACAACTAAACTACATTAGGTGACAACCTTGCTCGTTTCTAAAAAATAACACATTTTCCTGTTCTAAAAGCTAATTCGGAAGCAACTGTTGAGACAGGAACAGCTAGAACTTCCTTTGCAATGATGGACAATATTAGAAATTTGTTGCTCTTTGCTTTCCACCATTCCAAAATGTTGGTCTCTCTATTCTCCCACACCAAGTTGAGATATGCATCAACTTCACCAAGACCGGAGGATGTAGACCGAGGCCATTTGAGTAGTTGTTCCGCGAGATTGAATGCTACTGAAGCTGATGATGAGAAACCCCCGACAGTATCAGAAGTACTGCTCCCTATCTTGTCTTTATGTCAGTCAGCGTAAATCTTATATAACTCACACATATGCTCCTCAAGACTTGCAGTTATAGCAAGAACATATATATGCGACATATCTAAGAAACTATATTAGCCAACTAGTAGCTATTGTGTGCCTGTGATTCTAACGGTTGGGTCGAGTGCAGATGCAAGTAAATAGATGGGGGGTATATCGCTAAAATACGAAATCCACTTGTCTTTCATGGCTTTAATCGTGTATTTTAAAAACTCGTCATCTTTGAATTGTTTAAAAGTCCATGCAATATTAACCAAATACATTAACTCCTTGTGAAAAGTGGGATAGAAAACATCGGAGGAAAACATGGTAGCATCGTAAAAATATCGTAGCACGGCGGCTGCTTTTGAAAGTTTATCCCACATCTCTTGTTTCAAAATTGTTTTCTTCTCGTTTACACTTATAAAACATGCCATATGTGTAGCAAATGGAATCGCATCCATCAACAGCTCATAAGTTGAGTTCCATTGTGTTCGACAATCAAGTTTAAAATGATTCCAACTAAATTGAAGGCCATTTTCATGACAATAAGCCTTAAACTCTTTTATAACTTTTCGGCCTTAACTTTAAATAATGGATTGCCCACCGAATGGGAGTGATTTCGGTGCTTAATATATTAAGGCCTTTTTGAACAGTCAAGTTTAAAATATGACAAATACATCGACTTTCATCCACTTAAATGCAATGATACGCTTTTGAATGACCCAACTATCATCGATCTAATGTGCAGTCACACAATAATAATCTTGTCCTAAGGGTGAAGTCCACATGTCACTAGTAACTGAAGCAGAATGATCAAGAGCAAAAAAACATGCTTGTAAGTTCGATTTACCGACTTCATATATTTTAAAAGCTTCTCTCCTGGAAATAGTCCTAGATGTTCTTTCCAAAAATGGGTTTAATTATGATTTTATCCATTTTTCCATCTGCCTACCTTCAGCTTGTATGAATGGTTTTTCAGTTAACATCAACCATTCTATCATGTCTTACTTACAATTTTGTTAATTAAATCAAAAAATACCTGATGCGCTGGCAAAACTCCCAAGCTACATCTGGCCGCCAGTACTACTAGCTGTGTCCGAGCAGAGGTTCAGATGCTTATGTTCCATGTGCCATTTGATTGTTCCTGTGCTAGAGTTCTTCTTGTGAATGATCTTTGTCTTGCAATGTTTATATTTTGCAAATCGCACCTTGTTCTCATACACTTGATCGAAATGCTTGCAAACCCATGCAGTGAGCCTTCTTGATTTACCTTAACTTTCAAATTCGAGTTGGTTGCTAGTCAGGGTGGGTTCCGAGTCATCGCCTCCAACAACATTATCAAACGGAGTCACGTCCACCTCCTCGACATCATTGTCGGAAAGTTGTTCATCATTGCCTAACTCATATTGTGCCATGTCAATTTGTTCGTCGTCATCAGTTTGTTGAATGTGAACCCCATGACTCGCAAGTCGAGACATGGAACAAAAAAATGACCTCAACCCCGTCATGCGAGATGAAGAGCTTTGGGCCTTTCCTTTTTCTTTCGATGTCATTCGTGCAAGAATTAATTGAGAAGATGAAGAAATTTGAAAGTAATGAAGGAAATATGAAGAAAATAATAAGAAAATAAGCTTGAGAGCTTGAGGAAATTGAGAGAATGTATTAGAGGAGGAGAGGAGAGCTTGAGATTGGTGTGAAGAAATGATGCAAATGGCCTATCTATTTATAGGAAAGAGCCTTTTTTTAACTAACCCTTAGAATATAGTTGTTGGGGTGTAAAAAAGTAATTATAGGGTAAAAAAGAATAGTGCAGGCCGTTATAGGGGCCTGGAGTGTAATTAAACCAATTTTTTGAAGAAGGAGCAGTTGGAGTGCATCTTCTAACCATTGGGATGGGATCGGACCGGCCGAGCTGGGCCAGTCCTCATTGTATGCCAGGCCCACCTCCGAGCTGGGTCGTGCCGAACCCACTTCAGACCTGCTCCTTTTTCAAGCCCACACTCACCCCAACCTTACTCGTGCTCTAGCCAGTCCCATGCCGTGCTGGGTTTGACCCAATCCTGGGCTGGGTTTGACCCGAGCCGATCTCGACCTGCCCCTTTGAACACCATTAATGAGAGTAGCATGACATGTTTTCGCTATTTGACTACCGCAATTAGAAAGGCAAAAGAAAAATATAGACATATATATCACTTTCCTCTTGTATCTAAAGAAACGATTATCATATTTGAAGTCCTTTTAGAAAGACAAACTGACAGAGACAAAAATATAAATAGAAAGAGATTGACAAATTAACCAAATACAAATTTATGAGGTAGGTTAATTATTCTCCCCAGCAAATATCTATTCCTACGAGATTAGGTTGGCGAATATACGGATAAAATCCAAATTTGGTCCCTTAATTTAAGGATTTTCCTAAAGTGGTCATTTACCTCCAAAAGTGCCTGTTAAAGTCCCCTATCTCCCTCTAAGTGTCCTATTTTAGTCCATTTCGTTAATTAAGTCATTATCTTTGATGGAAAATGTCTATGTGGCACTTACTTTGCCACATGGCATCATATGCCATAACAATAAGTGGTAGAATGGAAAAATAATAAAAAATAGGCTAAAATTCAGGCAAACACGTACTTTTAAGGCGTTAAAGTGACATTATCCCTAATCTTTATCTTTCCCATATCATCACCAATTCAAACTTTGGGCACACCGCCACCTGACTCCAGCCTATCCATTGCCCACTCTTATTCGATACTCATTTCCTCTTTGTCCACCAAGTCCTCTCTGTCCACCACGATAACCCTTTTATCACTCTCCTCTCCGCCATCTCGAACAACTATTCTAACAATGATTTTGATGGAAATAGTGCCAGAATTCGTGACGGCTTTGCTAGTGACACAGATGGGATTTCATAGGATTTTTGTAGGGGAGCATGACAGAGAAGGTGGGGCAACATAGACAAAGAGACATGCGTGAATTGGTGTAGGTTTCCACAGTACAAGGTAGATTTTCAGTGTGGCCGCCCGGTGTGGGCAAGCTTTGCTAGCTTCAGGTGGAGGCATGGATTTTTGCAGGGGACGTTGATGGTAGAGAGGCGGTGGAGGCGTGGATCACATTGGACGAGAAGAGACAGTAGCGGTGCAAATGAAGAGATGGTGAGATAGGTGGCAGCGTAGAGAGGAAACGGGAAGATGGATAGACAGAGAGGATAAAATTAGGGTTAAAGTTTTTTAGTCCCTAAAATTATTTTTCTGCTTCAATTCTAGCTTCAAATTTGTTAGTCTTCCAATTTTGTCACTTATTGCTATGAAAAAGATGCCACTTAGGCAATTTTTATCTGAAATAACACCTAAACTAATGATAGGGACCAAAATACAACACGAGACTTGAGTTATGGGACTTTAATAGTCATTGTCAAAGTTAAGGGACCACATTAGAACAACCATAAAAGTTAGGGGACCAAATTTGGATTTTTCCCGTGAATATATATAAATATATATACGCTTTTCATCGACTCGTATAAAATCGATACATTTGCCTTAAGGGAAAAAGAGAATGTACGAGAGAACATAAATATCAACACTCCGAATTAGTGTTATACGATTCTATGGGTACTTTCGAAAATTAAACGGGTGGTCTTAAAATTAATTTCATAATTGTAACATACATATTGATAGCCAAAGGCTATCGCCTCTATCTGGCCGAACTCACTGCCACAAGAATGGCCAGAAGAAACTGGCGCTACCCGAGAAAAGGTGGGATCATACACCTCGGGAGATAGCCGAAGAGCTCCGAGCCCGGCACGCCAGGAAACTTAAGGATACTACTAGCCCCCCGAGGTTGTAAACAGATCGCCTTCGGAAAAGAGGCACCAGCTATGGCGGGCCGAATATGATCTCCCCGAAGGCGGAACTCCCTGAAGCTGGGTACCCCCGAACTGAGGGTGTGTTTCCCGAAGAGGCACCGTTCGTACCAAAGGATGACCTCGCCCAGGGACCTCGGGATTACGGCAGGAGCATTTAAGGAAGCATTTAAGGAAGCCTCTGACACGTCCTTTCACAGACGTCATAAAGCCGCCTCAATAGGCGCTCTGACACACTGACGCCATCAAAATCACATCATGGCCCATCTCAGCACAAGGCTCAAGGCAACCTGCTACCAGCTATCTGTCCCCTACGCCCAGAAACTCAGGGAACATCCGACCGAATAAGTGTCGCGATCTGAACGGGTTAGGCACTCCTATAAATACCAGGAAATAAATACTTGGCAAGAGGTTGGTTGGCAAAGGTCTGACTCCCAGACTCTGAGAAAATCACCAGGCGAGACTCTTCAGCCCCTTTGTGCTATTTCCTCTGCCTTTCTCAGCCACCGCTGACTTGGGCGTCGGAGGCTCCCCCACCGGAAACATATTCCGGGGGCCTCCTAACCCTTTATTTCTGGACTTTCAAGCACACTTTCAAGCACACTCCCAAGGGCGAACCATCCTCCATGCGTTCTTCCTCCTAGAAGTCTCTCCACCAGTCACCATGACTCTAAACGATGAGGCCCCCGGCCATCATTTGGCGCCGTCTGTGGGAACCCGCTCTGAGATTGCCGTCGTTGAAACTCGGCGTTCTAAGGACAAGGGACTCCCGAGGTCTCCGTCCGCGCCTGAGACACAACCGGCTGCTGAGCAAACACTCCCAGGGACTTCTGTGCTCGAGGAAGACCGCCCTCTAGTAATCACTATGAGCTTCCTGAAAGACTTTCAGCGGTCGGTCATGTCTGAAATGACACAGCAGATCGACCGAAGGTGGCCACAGCAAGCACAGGCCCAGAGACCTCCCTCACCAGCATGCCCTCGGGAGAGAAGCCCGAAGTCTACTCATTGCAGTTTGGGAAGCGGAGATCCGCGCGAAGAATCGTCCACAGAAAATACGCCCCTTGGGAAACAGCATGTGGGGCAGAAGAGGTCTGAGCGGCCGAGGGTCTTGCAGCAAAGAAGTTCGCTGCCTAAGGCGAGGTCCCTATCCCCTCAGCGCCGAACTCGCTCCCCGAAAAAGCGCCGGTAATCTCCCTTCCCTGAAGAAGGGCCTAGTGCCACAGCGCTTATGGAGAGGATATTAGCACGGCTAGAAAGGGTGGAGAAACAAATGGCCAGAAAACCCATTTGGGCCAGACTTTCGGGAACATTCTGCGAAGATGACTCCCCATTCATTCAGGCCTTTGTTGAGGCAGCAATGCCAGGTGACTTCAGAGTACCTCGGTTGGAGATTTATGATGGCCGTACTGATCCATAGGCCCATCTGACGAAGTACAGACGCAGCATGATAATGCACGGTGCTGATGACGCTACCATGTGCAAGTGCTTCGAAGTCACCCTCACAGGGCCAGCAACTGCATGGTACAATTCATTGCCTTCAGGGACGATCACTGAGTTCCAGGAGTTGTCCACGGCCTTCACGCAGCAATTCATTGGGAGTCGACCTACTGCGAAGATGCCTGTCCAGATGTTCGACATAGAGCAGAGGAACGGAGAAACCATCCGAGACTATGTCGAAAGATTCAACAGGGAAGCTCTGAGCGTCCCAGACTTTCGGCCCAAAATCCGCATTCTTGCCATGACACGGGGCCTTCGGCGAGACTCACAGCTATTCTATGAGTTCTCAAAGGACCCCCCGGAGACCCTCGGAGAATTTTACCGAAGGGCAGAACAGCACATGACCGCCGAGGAACTAAGAATGGCTGGGCCGAAGTCTGATCACCGCCGCGCCGAAGGGTCCAATCAACAAGCTCGGCATCCGACCGAACAGGCAGGACGACCTCGGAGGATGCGGGGAAGGAAACCCCAAAGTTTCACACCACTGAGCACTACACGGACCAACATCCTCATGGCGCTGGAAAGGCAAGGGACGCAATTTCGGCGGCCAAGGGCCATGACCGCCGATAATAAGAAGAATGCAAAGAAGTTCTGCCAGTTTCATCGTGACCACAGTCATGACACCGAAGACTGCTTCCAGCTGAAGAAGTACATAAAGTCGCTGATAAAGCAGGGCCAACTTCAGAAATACCTGCGGTGCCATCCCCGAAAGGCAGAAAAGTGGAGGAAGAAAGGGCCGAAGATGAGGACTATGACTCCGACAGGCGGAGAAACCGAAGTCCAAAAAGGCGCCCTCCACCTCCGACAGGGGTTATCCAAACGATCACCACGGGGCTCCCATCCTCGGAGAGAAAGTGGAGGGCCAGAGAAATTGCAGTCATGGAATATCAAAATCCAGCAAAGAAGCTAGCCCGCAAAGATGGATCCACTATCGTCTTTCCCCACGACGATCCACTGTTGATCATGGCGAGGATAGGGAACTGGGACGTCAAAAAGGTGCTCCTTGATGACAGATCAAACGCGGACGTCCTATTCTCGCACTTACTGCCGAGCTTGGGCATCTACAGCAGCGACCTTAAGCCAGTCACCTCGCCCACCTTCGGGGTTGGACCATCCGAACTGCCCGTTCTCGGATGGATCGACCTCCCACTGATGATGAGAGGGACTTCGGTAGATGGAGCAGCTGAGTTGTACGCCTCCATAATGGCGAGGTTCATCGTCATGCACGTCCCATCCTCGTACAACGCCATCCTTGGAAGGCAGACACAGGGAAACCTGCACATTCGCCCTGATGTGAAGTACTTGACTGTCACATTCGCCACCAAGGATGGAGATGCAGAGATCTTGAAAGACCAGGCCGAGGTAAGAAAGGTGTTTGTGAAAGCACGAAAGGCTCCGGCGAGCAACTTCGCACAAACAATGGAGGCAAAGGCGCCAGGAAAAGGCAAAGTAGAAGATCTCGCAAAAGCGGAAATGGAAACAGTAGAACTTATCCCAGGACAATCTACCTGAATAGGGAAGAGCTTGGCCGAAGGTGAGAAGGAAAACCTTGTATCCTTTCTGCTGAAAAATAAAGATCTGTTTGCCTACTCGCCGAAAGATATGCCAGGGGTAAACCCTGGCATTGTACAGCATAGCCTCAAAGTAAGCCTGAAAGCAAAACCTGTCCGGCAAAAGAAACGAAGCGTCTTAGCTCACAAGAGCAACTTTGTCAAAACCGAGGTCCAGCGTCTGTTAGACGCCAAAGTCATCAGGGAAGTAAAATACCCCGAATGGTTGAGCAACGTGGTGATTGCCACAAAAGAAGGCAGCAGCAAACTTCGGATGTGCATCGACTTCAGAAACTTGAACGATGCTTGCCCGAAAGACTCATACCCTCTTCCGCAAATAGTCCAACTGGTAGACTCAACCGCCGAATACGGGCTCCTAAGTTTCCTAGACGCCTTCAGTGGCTACCATCAAATAAGGATGGACCCCGAAGATGAAGAAAAAACCGCCTTCATCACCGAGGGAGGAACATACTGCTATGTCAGGATGCCCTTTGGGCTAAAAAATGCAAGAGCCACCTACCAAAGGTTGATGAACAAGGTCTTTAAAGACCAAATGGGGAGAAACATGGAGGTGTATGTGGATGATATGATAGTCAAGAGCAAGCGGCCTAGCTACCACGTTGCAGATCTAGAGGAAACCTTCCAAAAGCTCAGAGCATTCGGGATTCGGCTCAATCCTGAAAAATGCATCTTCGGGGTAACCTCGGGAAAATTCCTTGGGTACATGGTATCCGAAAGAGGCATTGACGCTAACCCAGAGAAGATTAAGGCGCTGTTTGAGTTCCGAACTCCTGCCACAGTGAAAGACGTGCAGAGGCTCACCGGAAGAATAACCTCTCTGAGCAGATTTATTTCCAGGTACGGAGATAGGTGTCGACCTTTCTTCAAAGTCCTCACAAAGGCAGCAAAAATGGAAGGTGACCTCGGAAGGAATGATCACCCTTGGGACGAAGATTGCCAAAAGGCCTGGGAAGAACTCAAAGTCTACTTGGCTAGCCTGCCGACTCCACGACAACCTCAGGAGGGAGAGCCCCTCGTTTTGTACCTCGCCGTCACGGAGAAAGCTGTAAGCTCGGTCCTCGTGAAAGAAGAAGGGCCAAAGCAATGGCCAGTCTATTACGTCAGCAAATCCCTGCATGGCGCCGAAATCAGGTACCCTCTGCTTCAAAAAGCTATATACGCCTTGGTGCTTGCAGGGAGAAGGCTGCGACCATACTTTCAGGCTCACCCCATCATCGTCCGAAGTAGTCTACCACTACGGGATGTTATGAAGAAAGTTGATCATTCGGGAAGGCTCTCCAAATGGTGCATAGAGCTTGGCGAACACGGAATCATATATGAACCTCGGAAGTCCATAAAAGCTCAAGCACTGGCAGATTTTATCGCCAAAATACCCACCGCTAAGGAAAGCCATTTGGATCCGAACGGAGGTGAGCCAGAGTGGACCTTGCATGTTGACAGAGCCTCGAGATCCGAACACCAGGGAGCTGGAGTAATTATCAGAGGACCCGTAGGCCTAGCGGTAAAAAAGGCTATCAAGTTCAGCTTCAGCGTCACTAACAATGTGGCTGAGTATGAAGCCCTCATAGCGGGATTACGCTTGGCCAGAAGGATTGGCGTGAGAAACTTAAAGGCTCACAGCGATTCCCAGCTGGTAGTTCGGCAGACGTCAGGAGATTATGGGGCGAAGGACCCAATCTTGGCAAAATACCACGAGCTGGTAGCAAAGCTCATCCAAGAGTTTGACGCCGTACGGATCGAAAATGTACCTCGGCGGAATAACACTGAGGCAGATTACTTGGCGAAGTCAAAAACATACATCGAGGTGCTAGATCACCCGAGCATCTCAGTGCTAAGCATAGCGACCTCGGGAAAAGGATGGAAAGATCCCATAAAAAGATACCTCGTAGAAAATGTGCTCCCCGAAGACCCCGGCGACGCTGCAAGACTGCGAAGATGCTCTGGCCGATTCTTCCTGATTGGCGAAGAGTTATACCGACAGGGATATGCAAACCCGCTGCAAAGATGCGTGGATGAAGAGGATACTGAAATGGTCCTTGAAGAGGTCCACGAGGGCATGTGTGGTTCACATATTGGAACTATTGCCCTTGCGGCAGTGATACTTCGCCAAGGGTACTTCTGGCCTACCCTGAGAAAGGATGCAAGGCAGTTCGTCCGAAAATGCGGTAGTTGCCAGAAACACGGGAACATCCAGAGGGCACCCTCGGAAATGGTAACTTCGGCTGACTACCCCTGGCCCTTCGCAGTCTGGGGTATAGACCTTATTGGGCCACTCCCCTCAGCGCCCGGAGGCGTGAAATTCTGCGTGGTAGCAGTGGACTATTTCTCCAAATGGGTCGAGGCAGAACCCCTAGCAACTATCTCGGCAAAAGAAGTGCAAAAGTTTGTATGGAAGAACATAGTATGCAGATTCGGCATACCGAGGGTGCTAGTGGCTGATAATGGATCCCAGTTCATAGACAAAGGATTCCAGGAATTTATCAGCGACCTCGGAATAAAGATGCACTTCGCCCCGGTAGCTCACCCCCAAAGCAACGGACAGGTGGAAGTATCTAATAGGACCATAAAAGATGGCCTGAAGAAAAGACTGGGGGAAGCAAAAGGGAAATGGCCAGGAGAACTCCAAAGCGTATTATGGAGTTACCGAACGACGCCCCGAAGAGCCACAGGGGAGACTCCCTTCTCACTCGTCTTCGGAACAGAGTCCATCATCCCTATCGAGATAGTTAGACCATCAGTGCGGGTGCAAGTATTTGATGAAGGTGGAAACGACCTCGGCCTAAGAACGAAGCTTGACCTCATCGGTGAACATAGAGAAATAGCTGAGCTGAGAAGAAAAGCTTTCCAGCAAAGGGTGGCCGCGGCCATAAATTTGCAAGCTAGGCCAAAGGAAATCAGGAAAGGAGACCTCGTTCTCCGAAAGGCTGACTTTGCACCCCGAAGGCCATCCCACGGAGTACTTCGCGCATACTGGGAAGGACCTTATCTAGTCCTCGCCGAAGTACGAAAAGGCGTGTACAAACTTGGCGATGCCGAAGGCGTAGAATTGAAAAACACTTGGCACTCAGATCCCTTGAGAAAATTCTACGCCTAAGCTTGAGCGAAGGAATCATACTGTACGAAAAATATTCTAAGTACAGAAGTGCCTTGAGAAAATTTCTTAAGTACAGAATTGTACAGAATTTCGTGAAGATGCTCGCCACAAGCGCAGATATGACTTTCCGAAGTCCCTTGAGCCATCACGCTCGGGAAAGATGGGAAAATCTCTCAGCGGTACTCGCCGTAATAAGCACGGATATGACTTTCCAAAGTCCCTTGAGCCATCACACTCGGGAAAAATGGAAAACAAAAAATCTCGCAAAAGGTTTCTTAAGTCTCTTGAGCGAACATGCTCGGGACAAGGGGAAATGAAAAATTTCGACTAAGGGGTTTCCGAAGTCCCTTGAGCGAACGTGTTCGGGACAAAATGGAAATGCAAAAACCTGCAAAAAGACTTAGTCAAATTTTTCAGACTTTCCAAAAAGCCTATTTTCACACTTAGTCAAGTTTCTTTGATCGCAGGTTTTCCGAAGTCTCTTGAGCAAATGCGTTCGGGGCAATGGAAATAAAGAAACTTGCAAAAACACTTAGCCAAAAAAGATCTTCATTTACAAGAAAGCTAGCTTACAAAGAAGAAGTGCCCGAAGAAGGAGTACAAAAATAAAGAAAAGGGAAAAGGAGCCCTAAAACAGCCTAAGGGTTCTCGGCGTCCCGAGAGCCACCCGCTTCCCCATCCTTTCCTACCACCTTCGGCGCCGGAATAGTAGAAGGCAGGTTCAGATGCTCGATTTTGGACTAGGACCACCGAGGCCCCTCGGGAATGTTGAGAGCTTGCAAAAAAGAGAGGTCCAGACCTGGGAACCTCTCAAGGACTTGGTGCCGAGCAAGGCAGAATCCGTCTTGGAAGGCGACCTTGGTCATTTGGTCAGATTTGTCCTTCTCAACCTCAAGGTCCTCGAGCTTGTCCTTCAAGTCTGCAACCTCCTTCTTCAGCGCCTTCACCCTCTTCTTCGCATCGGGCTCCTTCTTCAAAGACTGGACCTCGGCTTCGAGAGCCTTTTTCTCACGCACCAACGACTGAATGAGATTGTCAGAATCTGACTTATCTTTGAGAAGGTCTTGGTTGGCAGCGAGCATCCCTTTCACCTGATCGCCGAGGTCAGCAATCGTCAGAGAGGAGTTCTTTTCAAGATCTTCCATCTCCTTCCGGAACTCCTCCCGAAGGGCAGCAACTTCTTTCTTCGCAGCATCTGACAGCTGCTGGTTCTTGGCGATCAATGCCAAGCGCGTGGCCTTCGCTTTCTCTAAAGTCTCTAAGGCCGAAGCTCGGAACGCCGAATGCCTGGCTACCCGAACTCGGAGAAAGCCGGCGTACCCCAGCAGCTGCAAAAAGATGAACGCAAGGTCAGTAAAAGCCAAGCACTTAGGAAAAATTGAACGAAAAAAGGTGTGAAGAACATACCTGAGCAGCATGCTCGGTGACTTTCGCGGCAAGGGTGTCATCGTCCAGATGGGCCGCCGCAATAGCCTTGAAGGAGGCCTCTGTAAGCACCCCCTTTGAAATCTGTTTCGCCATTTCAGGACAGTCTTCGGAGTACAAGTTCATGTCCTCCGTGAATGTCCAGAAAGGCTCTTTCGGTACCTTCCCTTGCGGGACTTTGGCGTTGCGAAGGGCCCGCGCCTTTGCGTGTTCGGCCGCCCAGTTCGGGGTAACTAACTCCCCTGCACGGAGAAAACGAGAAGCGGGTCAGAGACAAAGGAAAATTCAGAAAAACAAAAAAGGGCCATACTTGTTCTGAAAACAACAGACCTGGCGGCACTTCGAACATGGCATCCTCGGAATCCTCAGACTCCTCGGTCGAAATCGCCTTGCCTTTCCTCTTGCGCCGCTCCTCGGCAGAAGGAGCCTCTACCACGGCCTCCAGAAGGGCCTGCGGCGCAGAAGGGCTCTGGGGAGGGACGTCAGCGGAAGAAACTTTAGCAGCGGCAGGGACTTCGGCAGCTGCCTCAGACGACGGAATCTCGGTTGTCCCAAGCTCCTCGACAGCCTCCTCGGAAATTTCCTCCAGAGGAACCTGGGCAGTTTTCTTTGCCCATTTCGCTGAAGGCCCAGCGCCAGTAGACTTCCGCCTTCGGGAAGCCGCCTTCTTTGTCTGATCGCCCTTCTCTACCTGGCCGGAGAAAAGGGACTTGTAAAATGCAGCAGTCCTATCGCCCATCTCTGAAAAAGAAAAAAGACATCAGCGTAAGTCCGAGGAAAAAACAGCAAGGGAGTAGAAGACAACTCACTTTCGACAAGCGTTTCAAAAAAAATTTCCTCCTTAAGAAGCTTGACCAACCAGGAATCCTTCCCGGCGATGGCAGGAGCTGGCATCTCGAGGTCGGTCTTGTGCTCCTCAACCACCTTTAGCTCCCGGAGGACCTCTTCGGTCATCAGCCTCCAGTTGATAGGGAAGGGGTATAGAGAGCGCGGCGCGACCTCGGGAGCCCAGTCAGAGACGGCGCGGATGCGGCCGTCGAAGTCCTCGAAAGTGGAAGCCAACTCTGGAGTCAGCAACAACCTCGGATCAACAACGTCCACATCTAACCTTCCCTGAGCCCATTTGGTCGGAACATACGACCAGGCCTCCTCCATCTTCAGGAAGAAGAATTTCTGTTGCCACCCCCGCCAGCTGTCCTTGGTGGCGAAGGTGAACATGAATTTTTTGCTCCCGGATCCCCGAGGTAGCATAAAATAGAAGCCACCCTTCGGGACCACAAAGAGCTTGTAGTACTGCATGAAGATTATAAAATGGGGTTTTATCCCAAAGACACCACACATACAGAGGAAGGCGTTAAAATAGCAGAACGAGTTCGGGGGAAGCTGGTTCACAGCAATGCCATGAAATTAGCAGAACTCGCAAACCATCTTCGGGGGAGGATACCGAAGTCCGGCCTTCAGCTAGGCTCGGAAAACGGTAATCTCGTTACTATGGTTTGAAAAAGCATAATGGCTAGAGCGAGGCAGCCTAGTAACGGCGTAAGAGGGAAGAAAGAACTTTTTCTTCCACCTCTCTAATTTTGCGGGGGTGGTGCAACAAGGATGGGCTAAAAGAGGCTGCCAGCTCTCAGGGATAGGCATTTTCGACATGAAAACGAGTTCGGAAAAGGCCAGAAAACAGTTTCCGGAAAAAACTCAAAAGAACAGAGGAATCAAAACACTCTGGAAAACAAAAACCCACCAAAAGATTTGCCAAAGTCTGAGGACGCCGTCGTGAAAGTTGGCTGAAAAAAGCTTTGATTAAGGTAGCTCCGCCACAGAAAGCAAGAAAGTACGAAAACAGGGGCAAAGCAGAGGAAAGAGCAGAAGTAAAAGCAAATGGGACTTATGATGGAATGGGCTATTTATAGGCCAAAGGTTGGTAACCGAAACGTCGTCATAAGTACCCTTTTGGAGGCGAACCGTCGCCGTAACTGCCCTCTGCACCTGAAAAAGCGGGCCCTCTGTAACCGACACGACTCTCCTCCAATGGCAAAGCGCCACGTGTCAATCGCCGTGCCAAAACAGGGGACACGTCTTCTGACATCCCTAAAAAGCTAGGGCGCATCGCTTAGACTGACACGCTTGGCCATCAGACGCGATGTTACACAAACCTGCAAGAAGAAAAAGCAGGACACCAAGAGGCAGGCTATGGCCAAACAGCCCATGACCTTTGGGCAAGAGGTGTATCTTCGGCACAGGCTCTACCTCGAAGACATCAAAGAACAGGCCAAGGCCGAACAGCCCATGACCTTTGGGCAAGACGTGCATCCTCAGAACAGGTTGAGCTTCCTAAGAGACTCCCAAGAACAACCTCGGAAAGAGATGCAAAACCGAAGTCTTCACTTCGGCTTTCCAAAGGGGGGGCATGTGATAGCCAAAGGCTATCGCCTCTATCTGGCCGAACTCCCTGCCACAAGAATGGCCAGAAGAAACTGGCGCTACCCGAGAAAAGGTGAGATCATACACCTCGGGAGATAGCCGAAGAGCTCCGAGCCTGGCACGCCAGGAAACTTGAGGATACTACTAGCCCCCCGAGGTTGTAAACAGATCGCCTTCGGAAAAGAGGCACCAGCTATGGCGGGCCGAATATGATCTCCCCGAAGGTGGAACTCCCTGAAGCTGGGTACCCTCGAACTGAGGGCGTGTTTCCCGAAGAGGCACCGTCCGTACCAAAGGATGACCTCACCCAGGGACCTCGGGATTACGGCAGGAGCATTTAAGGAAGCATTTAAGGAAGCCTCTGACACGTCCTTTCACAGACGTCATAAAGCCGCCTCAATAGGCGCTCTGACACGCTGACGCCATCAAAATCACATCATGGCCCATCTCAGCACAAGGCTCAAGGCAACCTGCTACCAGCTATCTGTCCCCTACGCCCAGAAACTCAGGGAACATCCGACCGAATACGTGTCGCGATCTGAACGGGTTAGGCACTCCTATAAATACCAGGAAATAAATACTTGGCAAGAGGTTGGTTGGCAAAGGTCTGACTCCCAGACTCTGAGAAAATCACCAGGCGAGACTCTTCAGCCCCTTTGTGCTATTTCCTCTGCCTTTCTCAGCCACCGCTGACTTGGGCGTCGGAGGCTGCCCCCCTGGAAACATATTCCGGGGGCCTCCTAACCCTTTATTTCTGGACTTTCAGGCACACTCCCAAGGGTGAACCATCCTCCATGCGTTCTTCCTCCTAGAAGTCTCTCCACCAGTCACCATGACTCTAAACGATGAGGCCCCCGGCCATCACATATCCTCACTGACATGTGTGCTCTAGTTAGATGTACTTAAGGAGAAAAAAGAGTGTTCACTTAACTGAATAAATATCAAATTGTAGCATTTTTAATATTTCAGGAAAGAAATTAAGCTTTTTTTACACCGAATTTCCAAAACTATCCCTAAAGTAAACTTGCTACACTATTGGGCATGGATTGCTACTTTCTCAGTCTTGCAATAAATGAAGCATAAATGAAACGTTTCATTTAAAAAGTTGATTACGAAAAATGAGGGATTTAATTGCATTCTCAAACAAAAATCTTAGAAATGGAAAAACGTTCCATGTCTACTTCTTCCTTATCTGCCGGTTTGCGTGTAGTATCAACCAAGCTTCTCGCCTCCATCACTGACACGATGCCGTTCACTGCTTCCCATTTGCTATAGCACTCTTCCTTTCTTCTTTTTTTTTTTCTTTTGTGCTGAATCGTCGTTCTAGAGGCCACTTCTGTATTACTTTCTAATTGATAAGAAATATCCTGAAATCCTCATTCAGACATGTTTATAAACTGAGATTCCCATCACTTTTCGTTGTATTAACATAAATTTGGTTTTCTTGGAGGCAAATCATTGTTTAATGCTGAAGCAGGAAATTGGCACCATGTAGATAACCTCAACGGTGATCTCTTTTCATAAGATATGCAATAGCACTGAAGTGGGTGGTGGGGCGGGAGCATTCTTCTCCGGTCACAAAGCGCACCTCGGGGCCATCACAGTGAGCATAGATAGGGGAGGGATGGAGCTGGCGATTGCGGGTTGGTCAACGTTGAAAGGAATAATTATGGAGAATCTAGTGATGGGGACTCTGGCTGCTTAGGGCATTGAGTAGGTGCTTGAATTGGATTCAAACGATGTAGAGATGGAGCCATAACTGATTGCCTTAACGGGAGAAGGCGTGCCGACATGCAAGTGGATATGGGGCCAGACAGACCAATCCAACCCAACGGGTTAAAGGCAAGGTTGTAGATTTCAAGGGGTAGGTAAGAAATACCCTTTTCCTCTATAAGGATATGGTAATGCTATTGTTACTCTCTCAAACATTGTATAAATATGATGGTCATCATATATCGAAATTATCATATATCATAATGCTAATTTTCTTCAGGAGGTGAAACTTGGATTCACTTTCAAAATGATCGACCAACTAAGGTAATAATTAGATCCCCATTACTATGCACCAAACATGCTCATTTGTTTTGTCTTTATTGCCAGTGTTTGACCCAAACCAATATATGTCTGTGTGTGTGTGAGAGTTACAAGTTAAATATATGAGGTAAAAAAGGTAATGTTAGACCTAAACTTAGATAAAACAAAATTAAGCAAAGCGTTCTTGGTCTCTTAAAGTTTGCGGGGAAACTAAGCAGCTGAGAGGACATCTTGAAAGAAGCCCGGAAGACACGGCTTCATTTTTTGGGGACTGGTTTTTTTTTTTTCTGGGAAGTTGGAATGGATGAGAGAAAATGGAAGAAAGTGTTAAATTTAAAGGCTTGATGGTGCTCTAAGTGGGTGGAAGAAAATTTAGGGACCAAAATTAGCATTTTTCTTGAAATTCTGTTAACTTTGACTATGAAGTTGATGAATGGCTATGTTTGGGAAAACATAATGAGGTTAGGGACTTTAAGAGGATAAAATAAAGGTTAAGGACCATTTAGAATAACATAAAAAATTTAGGGACCACAAATTAGTTTTACCCTTTTGAATAATGTTTCAAAGCTTCCAAATTATTCCAAAAGTTTAATGAAAATTTTGGAAATTAAGGCTTAAAACGTATGACTACTAACTTTTATGGATTATTAAAATGTATTTGATTTATTGAAATATATTTAATATAGGATAAAATCCACTATGGGTCACCTAACTTATTTTTTTGTCCCACATGAGTAGCTCACATTTAAGGTGCACTAGTGTGGTATCTTTTCTTTTATAGCGCGTCTTGTTCAACTACTTTCCATTAATTCCCACATTAAGTCTGACGCAAAATATTGATATAGCATAAAAAAACACTAAATAAATTGTAAAATGACACTTGTAATCCTTTAACTTTTTTTTTATCAACAATTTTAAACCTAAAATTCTGAGTATATTATTTATGCTCCTAAACTATCCCCTTTCTCTCGCTCCCTCTACCCCTGCTCTCATCTGACCGTCGCCCTTCGTACACCGAATCTGCTCCTAATCCCCACCACGCCTCTTCCCCACCGTTCATCCGTAACGTCAATCCCCTTGTCCGCGACCGTCTCCATAGCCTCTCCATCTCCTTCGTCTCTGCCACCATCATCGCTGCAAACAAGGTCGTTTATAGCCTTCACCGACAGCATCCCTGCTCATTTCTCCGGATGGCGTCCCTGCTCATCTCTCCAGATGGCATTGGATTTGGGTAATAGTGAGAAAAGGTCGGCGGCAGCACATCTGCCGACGACGTCGGATCTCCTTACCAGGCAGTGCAACCCCGAATTCTCCTACCCGAAGGCCTACTGCCACTCTTCTCCGCCACTTCTCCAGAAATTGGGATGCACCACCACCACCAAAGTCATAGCTATTGCCAGAACTTCAAGATCTACTGTTGTCGCCTAGATCCACTGCTATAACTTCTAGATCCTTCGTTGTCACCCAATTGCCATTATTCGAATGCACTCAATCGCCTTACAAAAGTTGACACGATCCCCGTGCCCCTGCCCGGGATACCCTGTGAGCGTTTGTCTCACGGTGGATTGTAATTGGCTAGCTGGTTATGTGTGTGGATTAAATCCAATGCTACTAGTTGATTAACCTAGAAATGCAATATGTATGCACTTATGCTTTGACTTGGTTTATTAAAACCATAAAACATTTAGTCATTTAGACATTTAGCCGGCTAAGTAAAATTTTATATAAATAAATACAAAATGCCAAAGCATATCAAAATCAACCTTTGAGTGATTAACTACACATACACCGCTCGTGAAAGCATTTATACATAAGTAACTAATGCTCTCACCCAGAGAACAATCCCCTGAGTCAAGGACTCTTTATAACATAAATACTGGAGGCAAAATAAAGTACTGTATCAAAATACAAGACTTTGCTGAGATCTTTTACCCTAGCTCCCACTTTGGACTCCTGTCCCAGTGGCGAGTCTCACAAGTCCTCTGCCAAGTGCTACTAGGCTCTGCAGCCAAAGGAAGAAGCAAGTTAGTACCACAGCCTGACCAACAGACCAACTAAACACTTAAGCAAGCTAGAAACTTAAAGTTTCTCAACTACCGTACCTTTACAGACAAAAAGGTACTACCGTGATAATCCTCAGCGATTATCCGGTCCTGCTACTCCAGACTCTGCATAACAAACAGGGAGTGAGAATTCAACATTCTCAGTAAGGGTCTTCGATGTACCTGCAAGAAAAAGCTAGGACTCTGGCTGCGAGCTCACACAGCATGAGGGTACTAGTCATATATATATACTAGGTCGGTAGACCTCTCCTCAAGTAGTCCTCTGTATCAGGCCAAGCGTAATCACTTAGCAACCTGACACATATACAGGCCAAGCGCAATCACTTAGCAACCTGACATATAGGCCAAGCGCTATCACTTAGCAACCTATCATATGGCTCAAGGGCGAACCTTAGCAAGCCTCATTCAAACATAGAACCTCTCACCTAGTTGTTATGCAGGGGAATTTATGACGGGACTTGTAGACTAGGCCGCAAGGCCTCTTTGATGTAAACTAGATGAACAAGGTTTCGCCTCGTGGCCTCGTGGCTCCGGCACGGCTAGGCCGACGAGGGTTCTAAACCTCTCACCTGAGCTATTGATAGCTAATTAAGTTCAATTGCAACATTTGTTTCCTTACTTGTTGCCTAAGCAACTTACTTACCTCAAACAGTTCAAGAAAACTCATACTTCCGGTGGGACTTTCGAAAGTCTCGGAGTACCATCGGGATCCTCGGACCCTTAGGCACGTTCCGAACCTTCCGTAGTCTCGGTCGGGTCAATGCAGCAAAAAGTCAAACCCCCCATTTTTAGGTGTTGGCGCCGCGTCGCCAAAGGCAAAAGGAATTGGCGACACGTCGCCAACGAACAAACGCTCTGTGACCGAAAAACGAATTGGCGACGCGTCGCCAATCGTCGGGCGAATTGGCGCCGCGTCGCCAATTCTGCAAAAATGCAGAATTTGGCCGATTGCTGCTATGAACTTTGGCAACCAAATACATATAGCAAACATGCATCAAAAGTTACCAAATTTCATACACATGAAGTACATGTTGCAAGGAACAAAACCAACTAACAAAGCTAAACTATGATGCATTAGAAACATCAAACCAATCCTTCGAATTTAGCTAGTCCATCATAATTCCCAAAACGTTTCTTCATACCATAACCAAAAATTACTCAACTTTCTCAATCCATTTCAATCCAAAAGCAATCCAACAACTTAAAAACATTTTCTCCCTTACCTTAACACCAAGAACAAGCAAGAATTCGAACCCTTCCTCTTCCAAACAAGCTTCCAAAGTTCTACACAAAACCATACCAAAACAAAGCTCTAAAACATCAAAAATACATCTTTCAACCAAAACCCAAGCTTCCAATCAACCAAATAACACGAATTCAATCAAGAACATAACTCATACCTCGTTCAAAAACAGGGGATGGAGAAAAACGCCCTTTCAAGCTTCAAAAACAAGGATTCAAGCTTGAAAATGCATCCTCCAAGCTTATACACCCTTAATTGCACCTTTTGGCACCAAAAGCTTTTGATTCCAAGCTTAATTTGAGAGAGAAATGGAGTTGAGAAGCTGGAAAACGGGTTATGCAGCTCCAAACCCTTCTTCCCTCTTCTTAAACTCCACTTAACCCCTCAAACCACCAAGGTTTCAAGTTTTGTGCAATTAGGTCCCCCATCTTTGTAACTTAACAGTTCTTGATTAAATTCTTGTCTTTTTGTTGAGTTTGAGTTAAGGTTAAAAGTTAAGTTCTAAAAATTCATTTTAAAACACTCGGGACTTGTCCCGGCCACTCAGGGTGCAAAATTACCATTTTGCCCCTGAACTTAGTTCAGAGCTTTATTCTTGTCGGAACTTAGTGAACTTTGGCAAACTTCTTAATTCTTGCTAGGTAAACTTAAATTAAACTTCTACACTAAATTCTAAAGTCCTTACCTCCCTCTAGAAGGGCCGTAACATTCTCCCCTCCTTTTGGAATTTGGTCCCCCAAATTCCGCTGCAACTCTGGAAAAACACCAGGATATCTTTTCAGCATATCCTGCTCCGTCTCCCAGGTAGCTTCCTCCTCACTATGGTTAGACCAAAGGATCTTAACCATCGGAATCCATTTAGTCCGCAGTTTCTTGACTTGCCTATCCAAAATCTGAACTGGTTTCTCTTCATAAGTCAAGTCTTCCTGAATGGGTATCACTGAAGGATTTACTACCTGTCCGGGCTCAACTGTGCACTTCCTGAGTAAACTAACGTGAAACACATTATGCACTTGAGAAAGGTTAGGCGGTAAAGCCAACCGATAAGCAACTTTCCCAACTTTCTCTAACACTTCATAAGGTCCAATGAACCTTGGAGCTAACTTGCCCCTCTGTCCAAAATGACTAACTCCTCTCATGGGCGACACCTTCAGAAGTACTTTGTCACCAACCTCAAAACTCAATTCTCTTCTTCTCCTGTTTGCATACTTAGTCTGTCTGTCATTAGCTGTCTTGATTCTCTGCTGAATCAACTTAATCTTAGCTGTAGTGTCAACTATGATCTCAGGTCCAATAACCACTCTGTCTGTTGGATCTGCCTAACAATGAGGTGTCATACACCGTCTCCCATACAAAGCTTCATAGGGCGCCATTCCAATAACAGATTGATGACTGTTATTATAGGCAAACTCGATCAGTGGTAAGTGCTGATCCCAATCACCTCTGAAATCAATGACACACATGCGTAGCATGTCCTCCAAAGTCTGAATCACCCTCTCTGACTGTCCGTCAGTCTGTGGATGAAAAGCGGTACTGAGGCTAACTTTGCTGCCCAATGCTTCCTGAAAAGCATTCCAAAACCGTGATGTGAATCGTGGATCTCTGTCTGATATGATCTGATCCAGTATCCCATGGAGTCTCACAATCTCCCTGAGATATAACTGAGCCAACCTCTCCAATGTATAGGTGACTCTGATCGGTATAAAGTGTGCCGACTTCGTCAATCTGTCAACCACTACCCAAATAGCATCATGCTGACTCCGGGTGGTCGGTAACCCCACTAGGAAATCCATAGTAACGGATCCCCACTTCCTCATTGGTAGAGATAAACTCTGAAGTGTGCCTGCTGGTTTCTGGTGTTCAGCTTTCACCACCTGACATGTCAAACACTTTGCCACATGTCCTCGTACATCTCTCTTCAGTCCTGGCCACCAAAAATGTGTCTTCAGATCTTGATACATCTTACTAACACCAGGGTGAATACTCAATGTACTGCTATATGCCTCCTGTAGGACTTGCTGCCTAAGTCCCTCAACATTCGACACATAGAGTCGATCACCATAATGCAGTATTCCTTCTTTGTACTTGAACTCTTTCTTCAAAGCACCAGTCTTAGCTTCACCTGAAATCTTCTTCAACAATGGATCTTTCAACTGAGCTTCTCTGACTCTGGCTAACCAAGCCGTCTGAATCTCCAAAACGTAGACTAAGGATTTTTCTCGACTTTGCCATAATTCATGCAAAGCTAAGAAACAATCCTTCAATGCTCCTTCTGAAGAATCTGTAGCCTGATCCTTGGACAAGATCACTCCTGTGTACTTCCGGCTCAAAGCATCTGCTACCACGTTCCCTTTACCAGCACAATACTCGATCGAACAATCATAGTCTTTAATGTACTCAATCCATCGCCGCTGTCTCATGTTCAGATCCTTCTGAGTAAACAAATACTTCAAACTCTTGTGATCAGTGAAGATTCTGAACGATCTTCCCATCAAATAATGTCTCCATAATTTCAGTGCAAAGATCACTGCTGCAAGCTCAAGATCATGAACAGGGTAGTTCAACTCATTAGGCCTCAGCTGTCTCGAACCATAAGCAATCACCTGACTGTCCTGATGTAGAACACAACCCAAACCTGAACCTGACGCATCAGTATAAACTGTAAAGGCTCTGTCCGGGTCTGGTAACACAAGTATGGGTGCACTGGTCAACTTTTCCTTCAGCTTCATGTAGGCTTCTTCACACTTCGGTGTCCACTCGAATTTCTGAGCTTTCCTGGTCAATGCTGTCAACGGCGTAGCTATCACAGAGAATTTCTCTATGAAGCGTCTGTAGTAACCTGCTAAACCCAAGAAACTCCTGACCTCTGTAACTGTAGTCGGTCTCTTCCAATCAACCACTGCTTGAACCTTTTCAGGATCAACTGACAAACCTTGAGCACAGATAATATGCCCCAAAAATTGAATCCTCTCGGACCAAAACTCACACTTAGAAAATTTTGCATAGTACTGATTATCCTTCAGCACTTGCAAAACCGTTCTAAGGTGCTCCTCATGCTCTGCTGTAGACTGTGAATAGATCAGAATATCATCGATGAAGACCTCAACAAACTGATCCAGAAATGGCTTAAAGATCCGATTCATAGCTTCCATAAACACTGCTGGAGCATTAGTCACACCGAAAGGCATAACCGTATACTCATAATGTCTGTACCTTGTCCTGAAGGCAGTCTTCGGAATGTCTTCCTCCTTAACTTTGATCTGAAAGTACCCAGACCGAAGATCAATCCTGGAAAACACTCTCGCTCCTCTGAGTCTGTCAAACAAATCATCAATTCTAGGAAGTGGATACTTATTTTTAACTGTCACTGCATTCAACTTCCTGTAATCGATGCACAACCTAAAAGTCCCATCTTTCTTCTTCACAAATAATACTGGAGCTCCCCACGGTGATACACTCGATCTTATGAAACCTTTCCCTAGCAGTTCCTCCAACTGCTTCTTCAACTCGTCCATCTCAGGAGCCGACATCCTATAAGGTGGTACTGAAATAGGCTCAACCCCTGGTTGCAGATGGATAGCAAACTCAGTATCCCTCCTAGGTGGTAACCCAGGTAACTCCACTGGAAACACCTCAGGAAACTGATTAGCTACAGGAATGCTCCCCAATTCTTCCTCTATAGCTACTCCATTCAACGAATAATACTCCTCTTCACCCACTACAGGGATGGTATCTACAAGTCTAAGGTGTAAACTCTTAGCACTAGATGCCAACCCTCCTGTGCAAGTCACTCTAGCTCCTTGAGCATCAGTGATGTCAACTGAGTGATTCGCACAGTTAATTTGTGCCTTGTGCTTACTCAACCAATCCATTCCCAGCACCAGGTCATATGATTTCAACTCAATCACCCACAACTCACAACAAAAGTCATGATCACCTAACTGCAAAGGATACCTAGTAACCACTTCATTGGTCACAATAAAACCTCTCCCTGCAGTCCTGATGAGTCTCAACTCACCCGCAATTTCACCCTGTAAACTATGCTTATCTACCAAGGCAGAAGATATCACTGAAAGAGTAGCTCCCGTATCGAAAAGCACTCTAACACTACTGCTCAGAAAAGTAAAATTACCTCGTACAGCTGGCGGTTCTCTGGTCGCCTGGTTCGTCAAAGCGAAGACTCTCGGGTTCACTGCTGCAGCAACTACTCCAGGCCGGTTCCCAATAGCAAGCGGTACTGGAGGTAAAGCCCGAGGCGGACCTGTAACTGAACGAACTCTTGGGCAGTCCCTGGCCCAATGCCCTCTCTGACCACAGACATTACAAATATCTGTGCCCAGTGTACATGGTCTTCCACCATGGAACCGTCTGCACCTAGGACACACACCTGTCCTCCTCCTCTTAGATGGATCCTGGTTCCCTACCATTGGTCGCTTTCCAGCACTTTTCCCCAAGTTAGATGGCCCAGCTTCCACCTTTTTCACAGGTGCTCTGGAATCCTCGAATTCCCTTTCCAATGCCAATGCCTTCTGAACCATCTGGCGATAACTCCTGATGTCAACTGTCGCCATATACCTCCTGAAAATAGGCTTCAGGCCCTGGGAAAACTTCTTGGCTTTCAGCTCATCATTACCCAACATATATGGAGCATACCGGATAAATGAGTTGTATCGCTGCTCATACTCTGGTACTGACATCTCTCCCTGTGTCAGATTCTCAAACTGGATCCTCCTCTGATCCTGTGCAGCTTCACTAATATACTCCTGTCTAAACTTCTTCTCGAAGTCTGACCACTTGAGCACCTTTTTCTTGTGCTCTGGACGAGTGCCATTACTCTCCCTCAGCAGCTCCATCACATCATCCCACCAAAGACTGGCTCTCCCTCTCAGAAAGAAAGGTACTAGAACCATCCTCTGCTCTGTCTCATAGCCACCACAAGTAAAGAGTCGGTTCATAACAGACAACCAATCCTCTGCTCTGTCAGGATCTCCCGTCCCATCAAAGCTAGGTGGATCAACTGTCTTGAACTTTTCCAGTAACCTCATCTGATGTGGAGTGTCTCCCCTCCTTGGAGCCTCCATCATCTCTGGTTCCTCAACCTCCTCAAGAACTTGATTTCTGGGTTCCTGAGCTCTAGGCACTTGCTGTTGCTCAGCATGCCTTTCCTGTTCCTGTTGTGGCTCAACTTCCTCCTGGACAACACCTCTGTCCTCATAATCTCTGAACATCTCTGTTACAAGAGTGTTCATACCCTGTGCCACCTGAGCCATAGTCTCAGTCAAACTCTGTAGCACTCTGGATATCTCATCCAACCTCGCCACAACTGGGTCACTAGAACCTTCACCAGGTTCCCTAGTCCCCCTCGAAGTTACAGACCTCGTATCAACCATAATAACCTGCAACCACAGCCAGACAACATTTCCCCAGATGTTGGTCAGTACTAACTTCCTAGCACTTGGACTTTACTACTAGATCTCAGTCTAAGCCTCCAATATCTATGAAATAAAACCCTTAGCTCTGATACCAAAGACACTGACACGATCCCCGTGTCCCTGCCCGGGATACCCTGTGAGCGTTTGTCTCACGGTGGATTGTAATTGGCTAGCTGGTTATGTGTGTGGATTAAATCCAATGCTACTAGTTGATTAACCTAGAAATGCAATATGTATGCAGTTATGCTTTGACTTGGTTTATTAAAACCATAAAACATTTAGTCATTTAGACATTTAGCCGGCTAAGTAAAATTTTATATAAATAAATACAAAATGCCAAAGCATATCAAAATCAACCTTTGAGTGATTAACTACACATACACCGCTCGTGAAAGCATTTATACATAAGTAACTAATGCTCTCACCCAGAGAACAATCCCCTGAGTCAAGGACTCTTTATAACATAAATACTGGAGGCAAAATAAAGTACTGTATCAAAATACAAGACTTTGCTGAGATCTTTTACCCTAGCTCCCACTTTGGACTCCTGTCCCAGTGGCGAGTCTCACAAGTCCTCTGCCAAGTGCTACTAGGCTCTGCAGCCAAAGGAAGAAGCAAGTTAGTACCACAGCCTGACCAACAGACCAACTAAACACTTAAGCAAGCTAGAAACTTAAAGTTTCTCAACTACCGTACCTTTACAGACAAAAAGGTACTACCGTGATAATCCTCAGCGATTATCCGGTCCTGCTACTCCAGACTCTGCATAACAAACAGGGAGTGAGAATTCAACATTCTCAGTAAGGGTCTTCGATGTACCTGCAAGAAAAAGCTAGGACTCTGGCTGCGAGCTCACACAGCATGAGGGTACTAGTCATATATATATACTAGGTCGGTAGACCTCTCCTCAAGTAGTCCTCTGTATCAGGCCAAGCGTAATCACTTAGCAACCTGACACATATACAAGCCAAGCGCAATCACTTAGCAACCTGACATATAGGCCAAGTGCTATCACTTAGCAACCTATCATATGGCTCAAGGGCGAACCTTAGCAAGCCTCATTCAAACATAGAACCTCTCACCTAGTTGTTATGCAGGGGAATTTATGACGGGACTTGTAGACTAGGCCGCAGGGCCTCTTTGATGTAAACTAGATGAACAAGGTTTCGCCTCGTGGCCTCGTGGCTCCGGCACGGCTAGGCCGACGAGGGTTCTAAACCTCTCACCTGAGCTATTGATAGCTAATTAAGTTCAATCGCAACATTTGTTTCCTTACTTGTTGCCTAAGCAACTTACTTACCTCAAACAGTTCAAGAAAACTCATACTTCCGGTGGGACTTTCGAAAGTCTCGGAGTACCATCGGGATCCTCGGACCCTTAGGCACGTTCCGAACCTTCCGTAGTCTCGGTCGGGTCAATGCAGCAAAAAGTCAAACCCCCCATTTTTAGGTGTTGGCGCCGCGTCGCCAAAGGCAAAAGGAATTGGCGACGCGTCGCCAACGAACAAACGCTCTGTGACCGAAAAACGAATTGGCGACGCGTCGCCAATCGTCGGGCGAATTGGCGCCGCGTCGCCAATTCTGCAAAAATGCAGAATTTGGCCGATTGCTGCTATGAACTTTGGCAACCAAATACATATAGCAAACATGCATCAAAAGTTACCAAATTTCATACACATGAAGTACATGTTGCAAGGAACAAAACCAACTAACAAAGCTAAACTATGATGCATTAGAAACATCAAACCAATCCTTCGAATTTAGCTAGTCCATCATAATTCCCAAAACGTTTCTTCATACCATAACCAAAAATTACTCAACTTTCTCAATCCATTTCAATCCAAAAGCAATCCAACAACTTAAAAACATTTTCTCCCTTACCTTAACACCAAGAACAAGCAAGAATTCGAACCCTTCCTCTTCCAAACAAGCTTCCAAAGTTCTACACAAAACCATACCAAAACAAAGCTCTAAAACATCAAAAATACATCTTTCAACCAAAACCCAAGCTTCCAATCAACCAAATAACACGAATTCAATCAAGAACATAACTCATACCTCGTTCAAAAACAGGGGATGGAGAAAAACGCCCTTTCAAGCTTCAAAAACAAGGATTCAAGCTTGAAAATGCATCCTCCAAGCTTATACACCCTTAATTGCACCTTTTGGCACCAAAAGCTTTTGATTCCAAGCTTAATTTGAGAGAGAAATGGAGTTGAGAAGCTGGAAAACGGGTTATGCAGCTCCAAACCCTTCTTCCCTCTTCTTAAACTCCACTTAACCCCTCAAACCACCAAGGTTTCAAGTTTTGTGCAATTAGGTCCCCCATCTTTGTAACTTAACAGTTCTTGATTAAATTCTTGTCTTTTTGTTGAGTTTGAGTTAAGGTTAAAAGTTAAGTTCTAAAAATTCATTTTAAAACACTCGGGACTTGTCCCGGCCACTCAGGGTGCAAAATTACCATTTTGCCCCTGAACTTAGTTCAGAGCTTTATTCTTGTCGGAACTTAGTGAACTTTGGCAAACTTCTTAATTCTTGCTAGGTAAACTTAAATTAAACTTCTACACTAAATTCTAAAGTCCTTACCTCCCTCTAGAAGGGCCGTAACATTCTCCCCTCCTTTTGGAATTTGGTCCCCCAAATTCCGCTGCAACTCTGGAAAAACACCAGGATATCTTTTCAGCATATCCTGCTCCGTCTCCCAGGTAGCTTCCTCCTCACTATGGTTAGACCAAAGGATCTTAACCATCGGAATCCATTTAGTCCGCAGTTTCTTGACTTGCCTATCCAAAATCTGAACTGGTTTCTCTTCATAAGTCAAGTCTTCCTGAATGGGTATCACTGAAGGATTTACTACCTGTCCGGGCTCAACTGTGCACTTCCTGAGTAAACTAACGTGAAACACATTATGCACTTGAGAAAGGTTAGGCGGTAAAGCCAACCGATAAGCAACTTTCCCAACTTTCTCTAACACTTCATAAGGTCCAATGAACCTTGGAGCTAACTTGCCCCTCTGTCCAAAATGACTAACTCCTCTCATGGGCGACACCTTCAGAAGTACTTTGTCACCAACCTCAAAACTCAATTCTCTTCTTCTCCTGTTTGCATACTTAGTCTGTCTGTCATTAGCTGTCTTGATTCTCTGCTGAATCAACTTAATCTTAGCTGTAGTGTCAACTATGATCTCAGGTCCAATAACCACTCTGTCTGTTGGATCTGCCTAACAATGAGGTGTCATACACCGTCTCCCATACAAAGCTTCATAGGGCGCCATTCCAATAACAGATTGATGACTGTTATTATAGGCAAACTCGATCAGTGGTAAGTGCTGATCCCAATCACCTCTGAAATCAATGACACACATGCGTAGCATGTCCTCCAAAGTCTGAATCACCCTCTCTGACTGTCCGTCAGTCTGTGGATGAAAAGCGGTACTGAGGCTAACTTTGCTGCCCAATGCTTCCTGAAAAGCATTCCAAAACCGTGATGTGAATCGTGGATCTCTGTCTGATATGATCTGATCCAGTATCCCATGGAGTCTCACAATCTCCCTGAGATATAACTGAGCCAACCTCTCCAATGTATAGGTGACTCTGATCGGTATAAAGTGTGCCGACTTCGTCAATCTGTCAACCACTACCCAAATAGCATCATGCTGACTCCGGGTGGTCGGTAACCCCACTAGGAAATCCATAGTAACGGATCCCCACTTCCTCATTGGTAGAGATAAACTCTGAAGTGTGCCTGCTGGTTTCTGGTGTTCAGCTTTCACCACCTGACATGTCAAACACTTTGCCACATGTCCTCGTACATCTCTCTTCAGTCCTGGCCACCAAAAATGTGTCTTCAGATCTTGATACATCTTACTAACACCAGGGTGAATACTCAATGTACTGCTATGTGCCTCCTGTAGGACTTGCTGCCTAAGTCCCTCAACATTCGACACATAGAGTCGATCACCATAATGCAGTATTCCTTCTTTGTACTTGAACTCTTTCTTCAAAGCACCAGTCTTAGCTTCACCTGAAATCTTCTTCAACAATGGATCTTTCAACTGAGCTTCTCTGACTCTGGCTAACCAAGCCGTCTGAATCTCCAAAACGTAGACTAAGGATTTTTCTCGGCTTTGCCATAATTCATGCAAAGCTAAGAAACAATCCTTCAATGCTCCTTCTGAAGAATCTGTAGCCTGATCCTTGGACAAGATCACTCCTGTGTACTTCCGGCTCAAAGCATCTGCTACCACGTTCCCTTTACCAGCACAATACTCGATCGAACAATCATAGTCTTTAATGTACTCAATCCATCGCCGCTGTCTCATGTTCAGATCCTTCTGAGTAAACAAATACTTCAAACTCTTGTGATCAGTGAAGATTCTGAACGATCTTCCCATCAAATAATGTCTCCATAATTTCAGTGCAAAGATCACTGCTGCAAGCTCAAGATCATGAACAGGGTAGTTCAACTCATTAGGCCTCAGCTGTCTCGAACCATAAGCAATCACCTGACTGTCCTGATGTAGAACACAACCCAAACCTGAACCTGACGCATCAGTATAAACTGTAAAGGCTCTGTCCGGGTCTGGTAACACAAGTATGGGTGCACTGGTCAACTTTTCCTTCAGCTTCATGTAGGCTTCTTCACACTTCGGTGTCCACTCGAATTTCTGAGCTTTCCTGGTCAATGCTGTCAACGGCGTAGCTATCACAGAGAATTTCTCTATGAAGCGTCTGTAGTAACCTGCTAAACCCAAGAAACTCCTGACCTCTGTAACTGTAGTCGGTCTCTTCCAATCAACCACTGCTTGAACCTTTTCAGGATCAACTGACAAACCTTGAGCACTGATAATATGCCCCAAAAATTGAATCCTCTCGGACCAAAACTCACACTTAGAAAATTTTGCATAGTACTGATTATCCTTCAGCACTTGCAAAACCGTTCTAAGGTGCTCCTCATGCTCTGCTGTAGACTGTGAATAGATCAGAATATCATCGATGAAGACCTCAACAAACTGATCCAGAAATGGCTTAAAGATCCGATTCATAGCTTCCATAAACACTGCTGGAGCATTAGTCACACCGAAAGGCATAACCGTATACTCATAATGTCTGTACCTTGTCCTGAAGGCAGTCTTCGGAATGTCTTCCTCCTTAACTTTGATCTGAAAGTACCCAGACCGAAGATCAATCCTGGAAAACACTCTCGCTCCTCTGAGTCTGTCAAACAAATCATCAATTCTAGGAAGTGGATACTTATTTTTAACTGTCACTGCATTCAACTTCCTGTAATCGATGCACAACCTAAAAGTCCCATCTTTCTTCTTCACAAATAATACTGGAGCTCCCCACGGTGATACACTCGATCTTATGAAACCTTTCCCTAGCAGTTCCTCCAACTGCTTCTTCAACTCGTCCATCTCAGGAGCCGACATCCTATAAGGTGGTACTGAAATAGGCTCAACCCCTGGTTGCAGATGGATAGCAAACTCAGTATCCCTCCTAGGTGGTAACCCAGGTAACTCCACTGGAAACACCTCAGGAAACTGATTAGCTACAGGAATGCTCCCCAATTCTTCCTCTATAGCTACTCCATTCAACGAATAATACTCCTCTTCACCCACTACAGGGATGGTATCTACAAGTCTAAGGTGTAAACTCTTAGCACTAGATGCCAACCCTCCTGTGCAAGTCACTCTAGCTCCTTGAGCATCAGTGATGTCAACTGAGTGATTCGCACAGTTAATTTGTGCCTTGTGCTTACTCAACCAATCCATTCCCAGCACCAGGTCATATGATTTCAACTCAATCACCCACAACTCACAACAAAAGTCATGATCACCTAACTGCAAAGGATACCTAGTAACCACTTCATTGGTCACAATAAAACCTCTCCCTGCAGTCCTGATGAGTCTCAACTCACCCGCAATTTCACCCTGTAAACTATGCTTATCTACCAAGGCAGAAGATATCACTGAAAGAGTAGCTCCCGTATCGAAAAGCACTCTAACACTACTGCTCAGAAAAGTAAAATTACCTCGTACAGCTGGCGGTTCTCTGGTCGCCTGGTTCGTCAAAGCGAAGACTCTCGGGTTCACTGCTGCAGCAACTACTCCAGGCCGGTTCCCAATAGCAAGCGGTACTGGAGGTAAAGCCCGAGGCGGACCTGTAACTGAACGAACTCTTGGGCAGTCCCTGGCCCAATGCCCTCTCTGACCACAGACATTACAAATATCTGTGCCCAGTGTACATGGTCTTCCACCATGGAACCGTCTGCACCTAGGACACACACCTGTCCTCCTCCTCTTAGATGGATCCTGGTTCCCTACCATTGGTCGCTTTCCAGCACTTTTCCCCAAGTTAGATGGCCCAGCTTCCACCTTTTTCACAGGTGCTCTGGAATCCTCGAATTCCCTTTCCAATGCCAATGCCTTCTGAACCATCTGGCGATAACTCCTGATGTCAACTGTCGCCATATACCTCCTGAAAATAGGCTTCAGGCCCTGGGAAAACTTCTTGGCTTTCAGCTCATCATTACCCAACATATATGGAGCATACCGGATAAATGAGTTGTATCGCTGCTCATACTCTGGTACTGACATCTCTCCCTGTGTCAGATTCTCAAACTGGATCCTCCTCTGATCCTGTGCAGCTTCACTAATATACTCCTGTCTAAACTTCTTCTCGAAGTCTGACCACTTGAGCACCTTTTTCTTGTGCTCTGGACGAGTGCCATTACTCTCCCTCAGCAGCTCCATCACATCATCCCACCAAAGACTGGCTCTCCCTCTCAGAAAGAAAGGTACTAGAACCATCCTCTGCTCTGTCTCATAGCCACCACAAGTAAAGAGTCGGTTCATAACAGACAACCAATCCTCTGCTCTGTCAGGATCTCCCGTCCCATCAAAGCTAGGTGGATCAACTGTCTTGAACTTTTCCAGTAACCTCATCTGATGTGGAGTGTCTCCCCTCCTTGGAGCCTCCATCATCTCTGGTTCCTCAACCTCCTCAAGAACTTGATTTCTGGGTTCCTGAGCTCTAGGCACTTGCTGTTGCTCAGCATGCCTTTCCTGTTCCTGTTGTGGCTCAACTTCCTCCTGGACAACACCTCTGTCCTCATAATCTCTGAACATCTCTGTTACAAGAGTGTTCATACCCTGTGCCACCTGAGCCATAGTCTCAGTCAAACTCTGTAGCACTCTGGATATCTCATCCAACCTCGCCACAACTGGGTCACTAGAACCTTCACCAGGTTCCCTAGTCCCCCTCGAAGTTACAGACCTCGTATCAACCATAATAACCTGCAACCACAGCCAGACAACATTTCCCCAGATGTTGGTCAGTACTAACTTCCTAGCACTTGGACTTTACTACTAGATCTCAGTCTAAGCCTCCAATATCTATGAAATAAAACCCTTAGCTCTGATACCAAAGACACTGACACGATCCCCGTGTCCCTGCCCGGGATACCCTGTGAGCGTTTGTCTCACGGTGGATTGTAATTGGCTAGCTGGTTATGTGTGTGGATTAAATCCAATGCTACTAGTTGATTAACCTAGAAATGCAATATGTATGCAGTTATGCTTTGACTTGGTTTATTAAAACCATAAAACATTTAGTCATTTAGACATTTAGCCGGCTAAGTAAAATTTTATATAAATAAATACAAAATGCCAAAGCATATCAAAATCAACCTTTGAGTGATTAACTACACATACACCGCTCGTGAAAGCATTTATACATAAGTAACTAATGCTCTCACCCAGAGGACAATCCCCTGAGTCAAGGACTCTTTATAACATAAATACTGGAGGCAAAATAAAGTACTGTATCAAAATACAAGACTTTGCTGAGATCTTTTACCCTAGCTCCCACTTTGGACTCCTGTCCCAGTGGCGAGTCTCACAAGTCCTCTGCCAAGTGCTACTAGGCTCTGCAGCCAAAGGAAGAAGCAAGTTAGTACCACAGCCTGACCAACAGACCAACTAAACACTTAAGCAAGCTAGAAACTTAAAGTTTCTCAACTACCGTACCTTTACAGACAAAAAGGTACTACCGTGATAATCCTCAGCGATTATCCGGTCCTGCTACTCCAGACTCTGCATAACAAACAGGGAGTGAGAATTCAACATTCTCAGTAAGGGTCTTCGATGTACCTGCAAGAAAAAGCTAGGACTCTGGCTGCGAGCTCACACAGCATGAGGGTACTAGTCATATATATATACTAGGTCGGTAGACCTCTCCTCAAGTAGTCCTCTGTATCAGGCCAAGCGTAATCACTTAGCAACCTGACACATATACAGGCCAAGCGCAATCACTTAGCAACCTGACATATAGGCCAAGTGCTATCACTTAGCAACCTATCATATGGCTCAAGGGCGAACCTTAGCAAGCCTCATTCAAACATAGAACCTCTCACCTAGTTGTTATGCAGGGGAATTTATGACGGGACTTGTAGACTAGGCCGCAGGGCCTCTTTGATGTAAACTAGATGAACAAGGTTTCGCCTCGTGGCCTCGTGGCTCCGGCACGGCTAGGCCGACGAGGGTTCTAAACCTCTCACCTGAGCTATTGATAGCTAATTAAGTTCAATTGCAACATTTGTTTCCTTACTTGTTGCCTAAGCAACTTACTTACCTCAAACAGTTCAAGAAAACTCATACTTCCGGTGGGACTTTCGGAAGTCTCGGAGTACCATCGGGATCCTCGGACCCTTAGGCACGTTCCGAACCTTCCGTAGTCTCGGTCGGGTCAATGCAGCAAAAAGTCAAACCCCCCATTTTTAGGTGTTGGCGCCGCGTCGCCAAAGGCAAAAGGAATTGGCGACGCGTCGCCAACGAACAAACGCTCTGTGACCGAAAAACGAATTGGCGACGCGTCGCCAATCGTCGGGCGAATTGGCGCCGCGTCGCCAATTCTGCAAAAATGCAGAATTTGGCCGATTGCTGCTATGAACTTTGGCAACCAAATACATATAGCAAACATGCATCAAAAGTTACGAAATTTCATACACATGAAGTACATGTTGCAAGGAACAAAACCAACTATCAAAGCTAAACTATGATGCATTAGAAACATCAAACCAATCCTTCGAATTTAGCTAGTCCATCATAATTCCCAAAACGTTTCTTCATACCATAACCAAAAATTACTCAACTTTCTCAATCCATTTCAATCCAAAAGCAATCCAACAACTTAAAAACACTTTCTCCCTTACCTTAACACCAAGAACAAGCAAGAATTCGAACCCTTCCTCTTCCAAACAAGCTTCCAAAGTTCTACACAAAACCATACCAAAACAAAGCTCTAAAACATCAAAAATACATCTTTCAACCAAAACCCAAGCTTCCAATCAACCAAATAACACGAATTCAATCAAGAACATAACTCATACCTCGTTCAAAAACAGGGGATGGAGAAAAACGCCCTTTCAAGCTTCAAAAACAAGGATTCAAGCTTGAAAATGCATCCTCCAAGCTTATACACCCTTAATTGCACCTTTTGGCACCAAAAGCTTTTGATTCCAAGCTTAATTTGAGAGAGAAATGGAGTTGAGAAGCTGGAAAACGGGTTATGCAGCTCCAAACCCTTCTTCCCTCTTCTTAAACTCCACTTAACCCCTCAAACCACCAAGGTTTCAAGTTTTGTGCAATTAGGTCCCCCATCTTTGTAACTTAACAGTTCTTGATTAAATTCTTGTCTTTTTGTTGAGTTTGAGTTAAGGTTAAAAGTTAAGTTCTAAAAATTCATTTTAAAACACTCGGGACTTGTCCCGGCCACTCAGGGTGCAAAATTACCATTTTGCCCCTGAACTTAGTTCAGAGCTTTATTCTTGTCGGAACTTAGTGAACTTTGGCAAACTTCTTAATTCTTGCTAGGTAAACTTAAATTAAACTTCTACACTAAATTCTAAAGTCCTTACCTCCCTCTAGAAGGGCCGTAACAAAAGTAGTACGGTGCAGCGGCTCTCTAGTCTGTGGCGGCTGGAGAGATTGAGCTGCTAAGAGGTATTAGCAGGCGGGATTGAGCTGCTGAGATCTGTGGAGGAGAGTCGAAGAGCTTGAGGCAGAAGAGCAACAGGGAACAAGGAGAGGTCAATCGATGCACATGGTCGATACAATGGCTGGATGAAACCAGGGATGTAAACAATAGATTTAGAATGTTAGGGTTTAGAATTGTCGATAGAAAAAAAATTAAAGAACTATAAGTGTTATTTTATTATTTATTTTAATATTTTTATGTCATATCAACATTTTTTGTCAGAAATAACTCTGAAATTAACAGAAAGTTACTTGATAAGACAGGCAACAACACGTAATGAACCTCGCTATGACAACATGAATGTGAGATACCCAATTAAGACAAAAAAATAAACTAGATGATCATCGGTGGATTTTACTAATTTATTATATGAACACAAAAAAAAAAACTCTCCTCTTTTTATTTTTAGTTTATTTGGTTACCGTATGCTTTTGTTATCATATGTTGCTTATCAGAATTTCCACGTATCGCTTAATAACTAATACCCTTAATCAAATATTCTATAATATGCCATTCTATACTTATCAATATTTTTCTTATAGATGGTAAAACTTAAGTATAGGCTGAATTTAAGCATTAGTTTTCTTACTAAATTAATTTTAACAGTAAATTTTAGTATTAATTAACATGTTACATTAATTTCAACAATGAACATCTAATATAATTATATAAATAAATCAAGACATATTTGCGGAGATTTTTTTTTATTTTCATCACTTGAATTTTATATGAAATTGGCATGTGTCCATTCTTTGGTTTAAGCATAAAAAATGAAAAAATAAAATAATGAGAAATTACTCTTAATAGTTTTTTGGCGCTGTTAGCCATAATTAATGTAATTATCATCAATCCTACATAATAATGGAACTATGCATTTAATGACACAAATATATTTGACAAATTAGCACTCAAATCAGTTAGCATTAATCAACATTTAATTCATAAATTAAATATTCCATTCATTTTAATTAAATTATTTTGATGAAAAAGTATCACAACTAATGGCAAAATCGGACCCAACGCGATGACTTGAACCCAAGCCCGACCTGACCCGATTTGACTAAAAAAGTCAATAACCTGAACCTGACTGTGCCCAACCCGACCTGAACCCGAACCCGATTAAAGGAAAACCAGAGAAAACCCAAACCCAAATGACCCAAACCCGAAATACCCGAACTTGAAATGACCTGAGCCTGAATTGACCCAAACCTGAGACTGACCTGACCTGAACCCGAGATGACCTGATAACTAAACCCGACAATACCGGATTTTAACCCTCACCCTAAACCTTAACTTTCCTCTTTCATTATTTTCCATATTAAGCCAGTCTTAAATATAGAGGTTTCCATGTTTAGTAACTTCCAGTTTTTAAGACTTTTATATTCAGTATGTCTTATATTTAGGAATGGTAACTTCCGTTATTAGTAACTTCCATATTTAGTAAGTCTCATATTTGAAGATGAGACTTTCATATTTAGTAGTTTTATTTCATTTTTTATGATATTCATGTTTAATAATTTTCATATTTTGAAAAATAATTTCCATATTTAGTAACTTCTATTTGTTTAGGACTTCTATATATTACCAGTATCTTATGTGAGGAAAAAACATCTATATTTAGTGAATCCCATATTTGGATTTTTCCAACAGAAGTAATTTTTATATTTAGTAAGTTTAATGATCTTAATAGACAATTATTAAAATTACAACATTCATCCATAAACTTTTAAGTATAGTGCAATAAGGTACCTAAATTTTAAAAAATTTTATTTTAGTCACCTATAATAATTATAACATGGATCCTAAAATTTTGAAATCTTTGCACTTTCACCCAAAATTTTTTAAATTTTACAATTTAGTCACTGATAATGAACTTGATTTGCATTTCGTTGTAATTTCAAAGAAAATTCATTGAAACATAAGCATAATAAAATTGTCATTGTATATGTCTATATGATAGCTGGGTGAATATCTAAATAATCTGTACAATGATAATTAAAAGGTATGGGTTTAGAAAAACAATCAAATATTACTAACAATGTTAAATTACTTAAATATGTACTAAATTATAATGAAGAAAATTTTTATGAATATTTTAATTAAATATACTAAAAAATGAAAATTTAAATTAAATTAAATCACACAAAAAATCAAATTATTTGATTTAAATTTAAAAAAAAATTGAATAGATTCAATCGTTTTGACTTCACACCAATAACCCACATGAACACAAAGGTTGACCCGAATTTGACCCGAAAGCTGGCCTGAAGTTACCCGACATTAAAATTGACCTAACCTGAAGTGAACCTGAACCCAAATAAACCAGGCTCAACCCAACCCGAACTCGAAATCAACTCAACTTGAAAATCAAGCCGAACCCAAATTACCTAACCTGGACCCGAATTCATACTAACCCGACTAGTCCCGAACCTGAATAACCTGACCCAAATCTGACCCAATCCACCCAATTGTCATCCTTACAATTAAATAAGAAAAAAATTTCATTCAAACTAAAAATTAGCTATTGCTATTAAGATATATATTTAATTATACTTCATATCACTAAATCATTTATTTTAATTTTTCTTATAATTAAGTTGATGACTTATTTATTTTTTTAAAACTTTCAATCTATTTACATCATTTTATTTTAAATTTTGTATCATTGATGAAGCCATATAATGATAAGATAGGAAATACATAGCTCCTTTGGAAGATCATGAATATTGCGGGAGGAAGGGTTATAAACAGGGCATGCAACTTTTTAATTGGTCAACACCATATTTTACTATATTAATTAGTCCATTCTTACCACCACATCTTAGAAATTATGTCTTGTCATTACTAATGACTTTATTTTCTAAACATCAATTCTAGTAAACAGAGATCAAGATTTGGAATAATTTTAAATTTTTTAAAGATGGTAACTAGTAATCTATTGAATTCAATTGAGACAATTAAATCGGAGATATGTTAGTGAAACACATATCAAAATTGTTTCTATTAAAATATTTCCACCAATCTAATTGAGAAATTAATCACATGCGAATGTGCAATTTAGCCACAAAAGTGAGTTGGCATAAACCACCTGATTTGCCACACATTAGAAAATTCTTTAAAAGGAAAAAAATAAAACTTAAGGAAACAATGCAACTTTGGAGGAAAAAGAATAATTTTCAAAAAAATGAAATCAAATTAACAACAATGACCATTTAAGTCCATAATTTAACACTTATCAAATTAATTTGACCCGTATTTGACCATGAATCCAAAATATTAATCTTTAACCCAATAAATTATATTTTTAACAAAACTAAAAGGAACGCATCATAACCACATTATTAATGACAACCATCTTTATCAACACATTATGTTGTTTATGAAAACAAATTTTTTCATTATTGTTCATGAATGTGATTTCAAATTTGACCTCCATCGGTTTGGTCACATGCATAGTCGATGAATTCAAGTCAAGATGCATAAAAGAATGTAGTATATGATGCAAAATACTCTAATTAGCATCGCTTTATTGAGTGACACATTTCACAGTATATTTATCCTTATAAATGATAAAATTACCGCCACTTTTACAATAATATTTTTATAACAATTAAATGTATGTACTTTTCTAGAACTTAATTTAACTTAAAATCTTGTGGCAATGAGGGGTATGTAAACAGATGTACCTAAACTTACTCTCCAAATATATATACTTTTCTTAAAATATTGGAATTCTAACATTATTCTATTTATCATTTAACAAATACTTCACAAACAGATGCATATGAACTTCACTCCCCTAAGCAAGCACAATTACATTTTTTTCCTTTTTTTAATATAATGAATTATATTCTAATACATAACTTCAATTTGTTATTGTAGCAATAAGACCGAGGTGAATCTGAATTCAATAGACATTGCTTTCGGACATATCCCGACAGTGGCTAAATAATAATCAGTTTTGTTCCACAACTAACTGTGACTATGGATTGACAATACTTCATAATATATCATTTCTTGATTTTTAATGGATTCACATGAGTCTAGATATCATAAATTTTTATCTGTAGATTCAGTTGTTGGATTTTATAAGGATTTCTCTAATGTTAAATAATTACCAATATTTTTTTACCCTGGTTATTTTTTGATCCCATAGCAATGCTAAGTATTTAAACTAATTTAATATAATCAAACACCAATGAAATGACATGAAACATTATAAAACTTATATTTAAAAAAATCAACAACCTTTAATTATCTCTATTTTTGTTTCTAACCTATTCACAGTTGTGTTTTGGTCATAAACATAATAAAAATAGTGTTAATAATTATTGGATGAAATATATTAAATTAGAGTAACCGTCTGATATAAATTTTATATTTAAAAATAATATTTTAATAAATTTAATAAGCACAATAAACTTTTATATTTAAGGAAAAATTGAAATCACCATGTTTTTCCTCTTGTAAATCAAAATTATTTCACTCAAGAAGAAAAAATTATTAATTTCAATTGTTTATTGACTTTATAAAAATTATTACATAGTTTAAATTTACTATAAAACAATTAGTGAATATTTTAAATTAGAATTTCAAAAATTTGTGCCAGGCAGTTACTCTGAGCTTGTGAATTCCATCTAGTGATGGATCAAAATGAAACGATTTTAATAAGTTTAGAATCAAAATATAAGGGTGAAAAATATCTATCGAACGTAAGACCCAACCCAAAATGTCAAATTAGTGTCGAGTTAGAAAGTAGAAAGATGTGATTTAGGTTGACCAAAACCTGATCTGTTCTAAAGAAGTGAAAAATGGGTTGGTTCATCTTTGACCCAAATTAACCCGATTCCTAGGCCCAGGCCACCAACTTTTTTAATCTTGACACTAGCCCATCTCAACCCAGCCCATAAATTAACTTCTTAGTCCCCACCCATAAAAATATTCCTAGCCATACCCGACTCCCTTAACTTTAAGTTTTAACTTCTCCTCAATCCTCTCAAGCAAACAATTGAGTGCTGCCAAAATCATCCTCCCCATTCTGATAGTCCTCTTCCTCGTCCCTTCCTTACTGAATATGAAGCAACTCTAGTCCTCCGGAGAAAAATCTCTTATGATTTTAAGCTATTGTCTAACAAATAGTCACTTCGAAGAAAACAAAGGGCCAAGCTAAAAGCTCCAAACTTTATCACATTTTTCATCATCCATTGCCTATCATGACAAGACACATGGTGGACCATATCTACAAGGTTCACTTCTACTTATGACAATGGTTTTGGATGGGTGTGGTGGAGATGATTTAGCTTGAGGTTCTGGAGAAGATGCTCAAAGGCCAAAAGATCATCAGTAGCCCAACCTTAGGCATTTTCATAGTTTATGAGATTAAGGGGCAATTCGTTTTAACTTAAGTCAACTTAATTCAAAACAACTTATTTTTATGTTTATATCTTTTTTACTTAAAACAATTTTATTTGAAAGTTAATATTATTTAGGTGAAATAATCCATTAATTGTAAAATTTTTATAATACTATTAACTTTTTATGAATTTTTCTTCTTTTAAACATTAAAAAAGAAAATTTCATAGAAATTTAATAACATGATAAAAATTTTGTTTCAAATGGATTATTACACCTATATAATATTGACTTTCAAATGAAATTGCTTCTAGGTAAAAAATATTTAAAACCATTTTAGATTAAATTGACTTAAGTTAAAACGAATTAGGTGTAATTCTATGCCATTTTTTTACTATCTTTGTCGTGATATGAATCCTTAATCCAATTTTATGTTGTTGCCAACAGAAGGGGGTGGATATGAAGCGATAACAAAAAGCTAGCAGTGATAGCAGTAACTATCTAGCTGAAAAGACCCCATCTGACCCTAATCCAATTTTTTCAGGTTAGAGTCGGTTTGGGTTGGATGCCTAATTCAGTTTTTGGGGTGTATGTGAATGGGCAAAAAAAATTGGGTTCAGGCCTGAACCTGACCTAATGACCCAAACTTATAGCCCTATAATGAAAGGTGTTATGGACTAAAATAAAATGATAACTAAAGGTTAGCTACTGTTTGTGAAATTTACCAAAAGAAATTGATAAAAAATGAGGGCAGTAGAAGAAACTGCACACCACCTATATGAAACTGTAAGAATTGTATGAAGTGATACTAAACACTTTATAAGTATAAAAGAATCCAATTTTTTCATATGTCTAATATAATTCATACAATATCAAATACTATTGATAATGATTTTATTTTAAAACTACCCCATTTTCTCCCATAATATATATATATATATATCTAAAGTAGGACAATCTCTAGGGAGGTTTTACTTTTTTCCTTATTGACATCTTCATTGATTGCCATGCGATCCTTTTTACATTTTTTTTTAATTTTTGAATGAACTTTCTACCATGAGATGAAAAGTAGAAATCCAAAATTATCCCTAATTAAAATTAACGGAACTTTATCACCATTAATTAACTTTAATGAAACGGTGCATTTAGAGTATCCCACATGACTTTTAGTAGGTGGGTTTACATTGTAATCACATAAATTGCTTTAATCAAAAGATCTTAATTAAGAAAATTATGCCATCGAATAGGTAATTATGTTGTACAAATTAAGGAAATGTAGATGTAATTATTTAACGCCCATTTGCAAATTAGAAAAAGGAGAGCAAATAATAAACGCACTGTTTTGAATCGGAAAAGGAAAAAATTCAAATTACAGCCAAGATTAAGAAATTCTTTTCCTAATTATAGTGCAATTAAAAGTAAACTTACATCCAAAATTACTCATTACTATGCAATTAACAAATACATATATACATTTTCTATATATAAAAGTCAAATGATAGTCAAAATGAAGAAGTATCCGAAATCAAGTTTCCATACATATAAACATAGCGACAATATAAAACTCATACTTTCTCTGCAGGTTATGAACACAATTTCAGTTACAAAGTAAAACAATTATTGCCCATTTATTCCTATAGAAATCACACAAAGCGTGTGATTTTCTCGGGAATGGTTGTTCTTTGCCAAAACGGTTTCAGTAATGGTCGACAGTGAACCAAAGCAAAGATTAGAGAAAACATATTAGGATGAAATAGAAACAAGGCAAAGAAAAAAAATCATTTGAGAAAAATAAAAACAAAACCAGAACAAAGAAGAAACAGATCTACGTGAAAAGTACCAAAATAAAAAAGCAACAGGAATGACAGAAAGATCATGGGCTAGATCTTGTAAGAAAAATAAAAAAAGAAATTAAAAATAAATAAAACTAAAAACAGAAACAAAGTAAAGATCAGAGAATAACTAAAACGAAAAAATCTAACATAAAAATAATTTAAACAATAAAGAAAAAAAAAAGGATCAATGTTGTCTTTGGCACATTGTATGTTGAAGACTACCGTCATACTTTGCCAGAAATGGCTTCGGACGGTGGTCAACAATGCACCAACTCACCATTGTTCATCTAAGAAAAAAACAAGTACAATGAGTAATAGATCTAGGTTGTTAAAATCTAACCATATCCGGCTATATGGATGCCATTAATGACCATCGCACATGGTGGCTATTAGGCTTCATAGAAATCTTTGGAGAAAAAAAAAAGATAACCAGAAAAAAAGACCAAAAATGATGGTAGAGGTGTCTCAGGGGGTTTATATTAGGACTGATCATGGTTCGGTTTGGTGCGGGTTAATGGCGGAACCGAACCAAAACGAAATACCTTCGGTTCCACAAATTTTCAACCCAACCCGAGAACCGAGAATCAACCAGAACCAGAACTATGGTTCCGGGTTTTTGGTTCTGGGTCCTCAGGTCTGACAGTTCCACAACACATATTCAGCTTTTAGTTCCACCTCATGGCCAGACTCTCTGATGAACTGAACATTGGCTGATATTTTGGTGAGTAAGTTGTTGGTGAGAGGACTAGTCTGATCCAAGTGGGCATCTAATTTACCAGTCAAAGTGGTGGTAATTAATTGGAATTACAGGGACAGTAAAGGAAGAAAAAAATGGGCCTACTCCCTAAACTAAGGAAAAACACAAAAAGCACTTTAATAAGGCCGTTTTAAACCATGCTGAACAATATGTTTTCTCAGGCGATATTACAAGGGCATAGTATTTTCTTCACAAAAAGCAGAGAACTGTTTAGTAAGTTATTTAACGAGATGATCTTTAGAAAGGAATACTAATATAACACAGATATCAATAGAGCATTATTATTGAATCTTCATTGTAATTCACATTGTTTTCTTTTTAACATGTGTAAAACCTTTGCCAACACACTTCCGGCTGTTAGTGTTGTGCCCAAAAACCCAATCATGAAATGATTGTATTTTTTGCACATTAAGTAATGATATTTTATTAAGGCATTAATCTAGCAATTATGTTTGTTGTTTTGTTTCTGCGTAACGTAATAAACATAATTGTGACCCTAGAATAATGATATTCTCAAACGTCCCTAGTCTATTATTATTGTGGAGCGGGTTGCAATAATACATAACGACTAGCATATGTGGAGACAAATATGAGATATGTAGTCTACATATGGGTACAAGTTGGAGAACTTGTGTACTGGACCGACCCACCATGAGAACACTACATGGATCGTTCTATGAGTGTCATAAGTGATTCTCATAGTGATCATGGTATATGTAGTCCTTTGACCTAAGGTCGTCAAGGTTCCCTACATGAGAGTCACATACTTTGATACTTTCCTTTGTTGCTCGTAACTGAGTGAACTTGAAGGAGGTCATTGGGTATGTCACATATCATGTGGAGGGATTTGTATGATCAAGATGAGATTTGTCCCTCTTATGTAACGGGAGTAATATCTTCGGGCCCCTTGATAGAGTGAGACTTAGAAAATGCATGGACATGCTCGGATGAGATGATATACGATATCAATGTCATCAGTTTAAGTTGGTCTACTCGGTAATCAAGAAACCAAAGATTGGGCTATACGAGAGTGACACATTACATGTCTCGTGCTTAGTTTTGATATCTTGGACAAAGGGACAATGGCATATATCGGTGATGATCATAAAGGTTTAGTCGAATCACCGACAATCTTGTCACTTGGGTAGCAATGATGTGTTGCTAGACACCGCTCATTGCTTATGATCGTAAATGTGATTTATGATCATTGGCAATGTAGTAAAAGCCTATTGGGTCGCACACATAGAGCTATTTGGGTCATTAGAGTTCATGGGCTAATTATTTGGGTTATGGTTTTACAATAATTTCGTATTAATAATGGGCCCAAGAGTTGAGCCATTATTAAGCCCGAAATTAAAGCCTAATTGGATTAAGGCTTTGAAACCCACTAGGCTTGGAAGTTGAGTCTCACTATAAATACAACTTTTAGTGAAAAATTCGCAGCTTCTTGCCCTAGCCTCCCAAAAAGGACAGCCGCACTCTTCTCTTGCAATTCCTTGGAAGACCCAAGCTAGCACTGCGAACGCAAGAGAAACGCATCTGTCGGGACATGGTTGAAGCGTGGTGATCCCGAGAGGCTCGTGTGGATATCATAGAGAGCTTGAACACGTCAACTGTTCAGGTTTTGTGATTCGACTCTACAGTTGAGTGAGAGATCTCAACCGAAAATTAGGTATGAAAATTTTCAAACACCCAATTTACCCCGTTTCACTTGGATCCTGGAGGGTTTTGGTTAAATTCTACTGTGCTGTTTGGCTCCCGAAACCCAACACCGGCAATATTCAGAAATCACTTCACCATCTCCACCACAATTTAGATATACAGAGACCTGGTATGAATTCAAGTATGTATTAGTGACAGTTAAAAACGTGATGCTTTTATTCTTATTGAATAACCAAAAAAAGAAAACAACAAAAAAAACTGGAACGTAACCAACAGACTACAAAAGCAAAGAATAAGAAAAGAAAACCATGTAATAATATCCATTACTAGACCTACCCATGGAACCTCTGCTGCTCCATGGTTAGAGGACAGAACCAGGATAATTTACCAGGGTTCACTTCCCTAACCTTCTCATATTTTACTGATCACAGGGAAACCTAAAGTTACAGGATTATAGCTAATTCATTGTAAGTACAAGGTTAAGCATTCAATATATGATAGTCTGAAATTAACATTAAGATCTTCATTTACATTATCTATATGCAAAGATATCATCACTCCAACGCCATACTTAGGATAGAACCAATTATATGGGAACTTCACCAATCAGTCTATTTACAGAAAGCCTACAACTTGACTGGTTAACATTTGGCAATACTCAATCACATGGTTTTGATCTCTTATGAATAATAAGAGGCAACAAAAGGCAAGTCTCAAAACATTGGATACCAATTTACTTATTAAGCAGTTTTAAAGACCACTCGCTAATTAAAAACTTATATTAAGAACTTTTACATTGACAAATAGGTATAACACTTATGCCCAGAAATTAACACTTATATAGAGGGGATACCTAGGCGGCTGGGCATCAAGAAGAAACTTTGCCCATTCTGCTGTGAAATAGAAGTGACCTGTGAATCAGAAGACTTTTGTGAATCGGAAGACCGCTGTGAATCGGAAAACCAAATTCAAAGGCCGCGAATTGGAAGACTGCTGTGAATCGAAAACCAGCTGTGAATCGGAAAAGAGTTACAAAACAAAAAGGAACGAATCAAAATAAAAAATGTTGAAACAAGAACAACCGATTGATTCGAAATGAACCAGGAAATCAAAAATTGGTTCCGAATCTAATTTACCAGCAACAAAAGAGCCTGACACTCAATTCTTGATCAGTTGATCACCATTCCCACGCCAATAGCCTCATCTTTTTCATCTTTGTCTTTGAATTTGGTGCTTTACTTGGAAACCCTAACCCTTTCTCTGTTTCGAACTCTGAAGAACAAGGAGTTACGAATCGGCTGCAGTTGGAGTGGAGTGGAGAGACAGAAACAGAGAAAATGAATTATTGAATTAGAAAATGGTAATACCCGATGTAGACCATTCATTTTTGTTTAAAAGGACATTCAAACCCCTATACTTTTTGAACTTTCATATTTACCTTTACATTTTACATAATATATAATATACATGTAAACTAACTTATAATAATCTCAGTTCGTTTCTCCTTCAGTTTTTTTTTTTTAACGGCAACAAGAATATATATTAAGAATAAAATAACAAGGGAACAGGCACTAGCCAGGGGCTAGCAAAAACCAAAACACAACTACCCCACCCCTTCCCCAGAAATGGAGCAGAACAAACCCCTGAGCACCGCCTGCAGACTTAAACTAGATATAGTTTTGTAAGGCTTGACATGGGTTGAGCAACCAATCCACCCATGCCAATTTCATCTTTTTGGATCTATGACTAATCCAGAAGAAAGAATAAAACTGTATATCCCCAAGTATCTGCATCCCCGTTACACTAGTAACCTTAAAAACATAACTATTGCTAGCCTTCCAAATAATTCAGCAAGTAACACAACACACTGCCTGCCAAATTTTCTGAATCCAACCTGGCAGACCCTAAGACCATGACATAGATAGAGCATCCTTAGTATCCAAAGGTGTAGTTCTAGGAAGTTGCCACCACGCCAAAACCTTTTGCCACAAACATGACGCCAAGCTGCATCGCGCCATGATGTGATCAACCGTTTCCTCCCCGCTTTGACACAGAGGACAACGAATATTTGCAATTTCCAATCCTTTACTGTCCAGGTTAGTCCTCAATGGCAAACGACCAAAAACCGCCCTCCAGACGCATAAATTTACTTTTTGAGGTATCAGCGAGTTCTAAGAGAATAATGGCGTCGAAATCTTCGGTTGCAAGCACACTTCATCAAGCAAGGACGAAAGTCTGCTCACTGTAAATGCACCCCATGGATCCAGCACCCAAGTCCAATCATTTTTCGCATCTGTTGACAAGGAAATAATTGATAATAATGAAATAAGTTCTGTTAATTGTTCTTCTTCCACACCCCTAAGGCTCCTCCGCCAACTCCATCGCCAAAACCACTCCTCCCCTTCCCACACACCCTTGTCAGCCACCGTGCACATTCTATTTTCCTCTGCCCTATATAACCTAGAGAATTTATCTTTTAGACACAAGTCCCCAACCCATACATCTTCCCAAAATTTCACCTCGTCCCCTCTCCCCACCTTTCTCCTAAAAGAGTTAACAAAGTTAATCCCTTTTGACTCTATTTCAAAACCTACCCTAACAATCTCACCCTAAACTTCGGTAACCTGACTTTCATCCTTTGACCTCCCAACCCCTCAACTCTCCCCCCAAATTCCTTTAATAACTCTAACCCACAAGGATTCCCCACTCTTCCTGAACCTTCACCACCATTTCCCCAGTAAGCCCAGATTTTTTGCATGAAGGCTACCCACTCCTAAACCACCCGTACTTTTACTAGAAAGGATTTTTTTCCAAGCAACCCACTTAATTTTCTTTTCCTCCCCATCCCCTCCCCAAAAGAAGTTGTTCCTCACACTCTCTATGTGTTTGATGACCTTTGCTGGGGCACGAAACAGAGAGAAGAAAAATAGGGGCAAGCTTCCTAGAATAGATTTGATTAGAGTCAACCTCCCCCCAACCGATAAGACTCTACTCCTCCAAGCATTTAACCTCCTTTCAATTTTCTCTACCACCGGCTTCCAAGAATCAATCCTCTTCATGTTTTCTCCCACCGGAAGCCCCAAATAAATCAATGGTAATTTATCATCTTTGCAGCTCACTTTGTTGGCTAGACTGCGAAGCTCATCTTTCGGTACACCAACCCCGAAAATTCTGCTTTTGTTTAAGTTCATCCGAATACCAGAACACAATTCGAAGCACCTTAACATTCTTACCAAATTTATTAAATTTTTCTCATTCCAATATCCCAAAAAAATCGTGTCATCCGCATATTGGAGATGTGAGGCCAAAAGATTCTCGTTTCCAACCTTTAAGCCCGTGAATAGCTTATTCTCCACCGCCTCAAGCATCATAACATTAAGGGCTTCCGCAACAATCAAGAACAGAAAAGGGGATAATGGATCTCCTTGTCTCACTCATTTCTCCATCTTGAATTCAACAGTTGGGCTCCCATTCACCAGAACCGACACCATAGCTGATTCCAAACAAGCACGAATCCAACCCCTCCACTTGGTTCTGGACTCCATTTGATGCATAACATCTTCTAAAAATTTCCAACTAATGCTATCGTAAGCTCTTTCAAAGTCTACTTTGAACAGCAGCAATTTGTGTCTTTTCTTCTTTGCCACCTGCAGTAACTCATTAATAACTAGCATCCCATCCAGAATCTGTCTTCCCTTTATAAACCCTGTTTGTACCTCCCCTATCAGCCTTGGCATCACCTTTTTCAGTCTATTAGCCAAGACTTTGGCAATGATTTTGTACTGGCAGCCCACTAGAGAGATTGGCCGATAATCTCGCAGGGTAGATGGGTTTTTGGTCTTTGGAACCATCGTGATAAAGGAGGAATTACACCCTTTGTCAATCTCATAGGAATGAGCAAATCCATGCAACCATTTCATCACATCCCCCTTAACTACATTCCAGAACCGCTTTAAAAAGTTAAAGGAAAAACCATCTGGCCCCGGGCCCTTACCCCCATAGCTCCAGACCACTTCCTTCACTTCTTCTTCTGAAAAAGGAGCCTCTAACATCTGGTTCATATTCTGGTCTACTTTTTGGAACTTCCTGCTCCTAAAAATTGGTCTTGTCAAGTTCTCTTCTTTGAAATTCCTTTGGAAGAAATCAAACACCTCATCTTTTATTTCTTTTGGGTCTTCCTTCCACTCTCCATTGATACAAAGACCATGTAGATTATTTTTCCTCCGTCTCCCATTTATCAAAGAATGGAAAAAACGGGAGTTTTCATCCTCCTCTACTGCCCAATTGATTATTACTTTCTGTTTGGCCTCCTCATCTTTTGATTTTTCTAGTTTCAAAATGCTGTACATAAGCTCCCCCCTCACTTTCATCACCTCCTCATTAAGATCCCTTTGTTCAGCTACGCAATCCCAATCTTCCAGCTGTGACTTCATTGCTTCTAAATTGTTGATTTCACCATCAAACACAGCTGCCTTCCACCTCTTTATTGCCTCTTTGAGATTTTTTAGTTTAGCTTTGATCACTAGACCTGGCTTCCCTTGAATTGAATTTTCGTTCCAAACATACTTCACTAACTTAGGAAACTCGGGGTGTTCTATCCAGGTGTCAAACAATCTGAACGGGGTTGGACCAAAATCACATTTTTCCACCTTCAAACTAATGGGGCAGTGATCCGACACACATCTCCTTAAAGCAACCGTCCTAGCAGTAGGCCATTGCTCGACGAAAGAGCTTGTTACTAGGAATCTGTCAAGCTTGCTCATTTTTTAACCTTCTTTGTTGAACCAAGTGTACTTCTTGCCACCTAATTGCAAATCAACCAACTCAGCTTGCTTAATAAAATCGTTGAAAGCTAGCGCCACCCTCTCATCAAAACTACTGCCTCTTCACTCGTCGGGCGTTCTCACGGCATTAAAATCTCCTAGAAGAATCCAAATTCCGGACTGCTGATTCATCTCCTTCTTCAAAGCATCCCACAAAGCTTCTTTCTGATCTGCCTGTCGAGGGGCATAGATGTTCACTACATTTATTTGCTCAGAACAACCATTCCATAATCCAGACACTCCTAAATACTCGTAGCCAGCGAACTGATCCGAGTACTGAAAGCAATCAGTATTCCAAATATTAATTAAACCCCCTGACAAATTGATGGCCTCTTGATGCACAAACCCAAAATCATCCGTTCCCCATAACGATTTCACCTTCTGACTAATATCACCAGCAGAGATTGTTTCTTGTAGACCCAGAAATTCTACTTTTTCAGCTCGACAGAGCTCCCGGACGACCCTTCTCTTCCAAGATTTCCCCACCCCTCGAATATTTAAAGAAAAGATTCTCATAAGTTAAGCTTAGTCCCCTTACCTGTCCATGTGCCTTTCAATTGCTCCATAATTTGCTCTTTTGCTGCCTCCATGTGAAAACCCACTACGCTCCCGATTTGACGGATCGACTCTGCCTCCAGAGAGATGCTATCTTTAACGCCTCTCTGAACTTCAATTTGTGTTTTCCCAGCTAGTCTCGCCATGTTATGCAGGTTTGAATCTGACAAAGATTGTCCCGCTATCTCCTTTGATTCCATCAACCGATCCCTTTGTTCCCGATCTTTAGCCTCCGTCTTCTCTTCTCTGTTGTTCTTCATCTCCACCGTCTGTCTCTGTCTCGCAACTTTTTTCATGGACCGAAGGCTCCATTTTCCTGCCCAGCCCTCTGTTTGTTGCATGACTTCGTATACGTGTTTTGACTTGCTCTGTTTCTGACGTTCCTTCACCGTTTTTCTAGGTTGGGCCTTTACCCCCTACTTTTTGTGCTCAGTTCGCAATGCATTGTGTTCCCCCAACTCCACTTCTTCTTGGTCTCTGTCATAGCCCATTAGAAGCCCATCCTCCATTCGGTCCAAATTCAATTGTTTAATTATCTTTGATTCCTCCAAGCGTCCGTCTTTTTTCTGTACATTTTCTACCTAACTGTCGCCAGCCGCTGCATCCGCCGAATTGTCTACTACTGTGTCTTCAGGATCCGTTTTTCCACTTGGTAGCTGGACTTGCTTTGAGGAGTTTAGTAGATCACGTGATGGCGTGCGTTGACCTTCCCGCAAATCCGCTGGTGCTTCAGCCTTCCCGTATCCCCATGCATCTTCTTCCCCACCTGCTCTATTGCCCTCCATGTTTGCTTCCAGTGAGTCGTCTTCCTCCTCTACGCTTTCTTCCTCCCACCTTGCTGCCTCATTAGCTGAGAACTTTGATTCTTCGGACTGGTATCTGGGGCCGAAATCCACTTTGAGCTGGGGATTTTCTGAGATTCTCACATCATAACAAGTATTATTTTCTTTTACTTTTATCACCGTAACAATCTGCTCTAAACATTGAGTTAAGACGCAGACTTTTCCAACGTGAATTTGGACCTTTTCTCGAGTGAATTCCTCTACTACTATAATTTTCCCCCACCTACTAGCAATGGTGGCCAGAGTGTCTGCACACCACGTGTGCAACAGTAGTCCTTCTATGTTCAGCCACACAACTCTACCGGGATTATTCACCTCCATCAACCACGGTGCTATCCACTCGAACCATTGCCGGAACCACTCCCCTCCCTCCCTTAACATTATGTTTCTCTCATTCTCCGACCCGCACTCCAGCAAGACTTGTAGTCCACCTACATATTTGATCATGCGCGGACCGATTCCCTCTTCATCGTAGAGATTTTGAAGACCTTTGATTGTCTGGAAATTTTTTACCTCCCCAACTGCACATCTTTGCAGCCACTCCAGCTCCTCCCTCCTAGCTTGCATCTCAATTCCTGGGATGCTATCCTTAGCTACCGTTTGTACTTTCAGCTTTTGCTTTTCGCTGCTCGTTCCTGCTACTACCTCCGCATAACTTCTGTTTTCCCCCCGTATTAAGCCCTCCTTCTCAGCGGTCTAAAGTCCCTTATTTTGGCTAGTATCTCGAGTTTCACCTGATCTTCTCTGGAACCTTGATATATTCAACCTTAGCTTGTAACTTCCTATCCAAATTTCGTTTAATTTTTTCTCCAGCTCCGCCACTGCCTCCACCTTCTTGAATCTCACAAACCCGAATTTTTTTCCCCTCTTAGATCTCTTTCTTGCGAGGTAGACGTCTAGGGTGATTCCATACCTTTGGAAGATTTCTCCTTCAGTTTGGTTCCACATGGAACCGAAACCAACCCAAAAATTGATGGTTTTTGACAGATGGAACCAACTCATGAACCATGATCACTTTTTTGTTAGTGTTGTACCCAAAAAGCCAATCATGAGATGATTGTATTTTTGGCACATTGAGTCATGATATTTTATTAAGGCATTAATCCAGCAATTATGTTCGTTGTTTTTGTTTCTGCGTAACGTAATAAACATAATTGTAACCCTAGAACAATGATATTCTTAAACGTCCCTGGTCTAGTATTATTGTGGAGCGGGTTGTAATAATACATAATGACTAGCATATGTGGAGACTAATATGAGATATGTAGTCTACATATGGGTATAAGTTGGAGAATTTGTGTCCTAGACCGACCCACCATGAGAACACTTTATGGATCGTTATATGAGTGTCATAAGTGATTCTCATAGTGATCATGGTATATGTAGTCCTTCAACCTAAGATCATCAATGTTCCCTACATGTGAGTCACATACTTTGATACTTTCCTTTGTTGCTCGTAACTGAGTGAACTTGAAGGAGGTCATTGGGTATGCCACATATCATGCGGAGGGATTTGTATGATCAAGATAGGATTTGTCCCTCCTATGTAACGGGAGTGATATCTTCGGGCCCCTTGATAGAGTGAGACTTAGAAAATGCATGGCCATGCTCGGATGAGTTGATATACGATATCAATGTCATCAGCTTAAGTTAGTATACTCGGTAATCAAGAAACCAAAGATTGGGTTATACGAGAGTGACACATTCCATTTCTCGTTCTTAGTCTTGATATCTTGGACAAAGGGACAATGACATATATCGGTGATGATCATAAAAGTTTAGTCGAATCATCGACAATCTTGTCACTTGGGTAGCAATGATGTGTTGCTAGACACCGTTAATTGCTTATGATCATAAATGTGATTCATGATCATTGCCAACGTGGCAAAAGCCTATTGGGTCACACACATAGAGTTATTTGGATCATTAGAGTGCATGGGCTAATAATTTGGGTTTTGGTTTCACAATAATTTCGTATTAATAATGGGCCCAATAGTTGAGCCATTATTAAGCCCAAAATTAAAGCCTAATTAGATTAGGGATTTCAAACTCATTAGGCCTGGAAGTTGAGTCTCACTATAAATACTACTTTTAGTGAGAAATTTGCAGGCCTCCTTGCCCTAGCCTCCCAAAAGGATATCCACGCTCTTCTTTTGCAATTCCTTGGAGGACGTAAGCTAACACTGCGAGCATAAGAGAAACGCATCTACCGGGACGTGGTGGAAGCGTAGTGATCCCGAGAGGTTTGTGTGGATACCATAGAGAGCCTAAATACGTCAACTGTTCAGGTTTTGTGATTCGACTCTACAGTTGAGTGAGAGATCTCAACCGAAAATTAGGTATGAAAATTTTCGAACACCCGATTTACCCCGTTTCACTTGGATCCTGGAGGGTTTCAGTTAAATTCCGCTACGCTGTTTGGCTCCCGAAACCTAACATTTTTACCTAACCCAACCCTACTCACCCTGATTAGGTTGGATAAACGCATGGTTCTACCCGACCCATGCTCACCCCTAGTTTATATGGGGGAGGTAAATGACATTATAGCCCCCTAAGTTGCTATGTTAGTTCCAATGGTCCACATGATTTTATAATTTTCCTTTACAGCCCCTCCATTTATTTTTCTTACCCTAACTTCATTCGTGTTATAAAGGTAATGGCCTTAAAGTGTTGTCCCTGATCCAATTGTTAAGTTTTTCTTCTATTTTTTTATTGTTATGGCCCAACAATATTGGCCCATATTTTTTACAATTATGGGTTCCAATTATCATTTTTCCATTTTTTTTCTACGTTTTTTGGTCTAGACCAACAAGGCCAACTAATATGACATTTTTAAAATATTAAATAAATAACATTAAAACATTAAAACACACTATAAAAATAAAAATTTAGATATGAAAAGTAAAATATAATTCAGCGTATGATTACATAATTACGCTGTATGGGAAAATGAATTTTCTTTGTAAAATAGTATATAAATTTTGGAAAATTAATTATAATAAATTAAAAAAACTTAAAAAATAAATAAATAAAATATTTTTTTCATATACTATTATTAGAAAATATTTAAAGTAACTATTATTATGTAGATATAGTATTAACATCCAAATGCTATTAATTCTACATGGAGTGAAAGTAAAAATACTGCATTTTCAAAGTTTCTCTTTTTTTTTTTTTTTATTATATACAAAATTTCAACCCCTAATAAGTTTTGGCTTAATTATCACTAAGTGCTTAAAATTATAAACTTCTTAATTATGACTAAGTGCTTAATTTAAGGTCTCAAACTTTGATTTTTTTACAAACATGGGCCTGCACATTTAAAAACTTAATAGTGTTAAAAGGACAAAGTGCTCTATAATCAATACTTCAAGGACCAGGTCTTCTCAAGTTATTATACAAGGATGAAAATGCCAGAGTCAGCATAATTCTATGAATCAAAAGTATATTATTCTAGTATATTGTAGTATATTTGATGGATAAAAACCTTTTATTGAATTTTATATAGTATATTATAGTAGTTCTAGAATATAAATTTCTATGGATTTTTTTTATTAATTGTGCTAAGTTATTGTAGATCATAATGAATGAAGGAAAAAAAATTAACTGCAAACTTATTCAAATAGTTTATTTGTCAATCTAAATAGTATATTATAAGTAGGTTAACAGGATAAATATCTTTCCCCACTTGCTATCATGTGGAGATGCTTCTCATAAAAATTACCTAATCTTGTACATATAGCGAAGAATATTTGTATGATTATAATGGTTTTGTAGCATGCCAAGCTCAATTCCAATATAAAACATGGTTCAATTATTCTAACAAACTTAAAGTTGTCTTATTTTTAATCAAGATGATTTAGGTAAATTGGATTTTTCATCAATTGGACCACGTTATTTATGTTTGTGTAAACATAAATCAGACTATTTTCACATTTTAAGAGAATTCTAAACGGGTTAACTAAATTTATCTAAATTTGGGTTCAATTATTGGGTTTATTATGGTAAAAATATTTTAGTGAATTTGATAACATAATATTGTAGATTTTTTTATATATAATATAAGTTTGTAACAATTGTTTTTCCCATCTAGATTATTGTACATCATTATTAATGATAGAAAAGCAAAATCCCATTGACATTTTTTTCAATAGATTTATATCAACCATAATAATTTATACTATTTGGGCGTATTGATGGGATAAAAACCTTCTCATTCCCACTATTAGTACATGTGTTTTTTAAGTTTCTTTACACTTTAAAATGTTGAAATCAAAATACAACATTCTTATGATTCATGTTATTTTTTCCTAATTTTTTAAAATAAAACAATTACTATAACTTTCTTTCCATATTTCTGCCTTTTTGGATCCTGTGAAAATGCCGTGTATTTAAACTAGTTAGTAATTAATTTAACTTACTTTCCTTACACCTAATATAAGATTAAAGGTAGTTAAATGTGATGAAGTTACCAATGACTTGGCCATTCAAAAGGTAAAATAGAGTTTCCAAAGGCTCTTTACGTTGAAAACTCCTAACAGTTTGGCCATAAGAAATTTATGCATTAGAAAAATCTTTTTTTCGGTAGTGATAATAAGAGTAACCACTGTCTAAACATGAATGTGTATACTCTAAGTTAATAAATTATAATAGAAAAATTTGTTATTAGATAGTCATTCTGAGTTAATACTTTCCATCTAATGGGGGATTAGAGTGGAACATTTTTAATATATTTATCCAAAACAAAATATTTTTAATAAATTTATGACTAAAGCAGAAGATTTAATATGTTAGGATGAATTAAAACAGAACGATAATTAAATATTAGGAACTATCTTCACTATTTATTCACAACATTTTTGTGTTTAGTAAATTACTTTCTTTGTCTTACATTTCAAAATATGATTTCAAATATACACTTTTTCCATGTTCTTTTAATTTACATCTAAAAAGTTAAAGTCAAAAGTAAAAATCACAAACAAACTCTCTCTCTCTCTCTCTCTCTCTCTTTTCTTTTTCAATCTATATTTCCAACCCAAATATTTCAAAGATTTCTGAAGGAATGCATGAAAAAAAAAAAGTTAAAAGAGAGAGGAAAAAGACAATTAGCATAAAAAAGGTAATAAAAGCCGGGCCGTGGGATTTGGGGCTGGGATTGAGAGGAATAGTACTTGGTGGGTATGATAGACGATGCATGTGGCATTTCCAGTTATGGAGTTGTATTTTGAGAGCTTTTAGGTTTTTCCTCCCAAAATTCCACACAACTCATCATATATATTCGTAGCACATAAACTATATACCTTTCCAAAGGCCAAAATTCTCTTCACCATTTTCTTCGTTTCTCCTTTTTCTTTCCTCTTTTTTTTTTTTTTCACTCTATCTTTGTTTTTTATAGGCGTCTATCGTTGTTTTAATAATAATCCATTAATTTGATGACACTTCTGGAATATTATAATTCAACATTTTAGCATTATATTTACATTATACAACAAACTTGATATATGGTGGATTCATAATATAGTTATTTTATTATGCATCTATGTCTAATTTATTTTTTTGAACGGTAAAATAAAATTTTATTAGAAATAAAAAGAATACATACTTCCTTTTCCAGAAAGATACTAGAACACATCACCTTAACAAGCTCCCCAAAACATTAAACACTCTAACCAAACCACAACAAACTTCTAGGACCCAAGTTATTTTAAAAAAACTACCTTAACCATGAAAATAAACATACCCTGCCAAAGATAGATATTGTACACTTTAGCACCAAAGATCACACCACCCAAGACCCAAAGAGAAAAAAACAATAGAATCTTAATCTTTGATCCATCATTTCAACATTTTTCAGTTCACTTTTTAATGCTGATATGCTAATCCTTTATACCGTAACCCAATCTTCTTTCATCATTTCCTCTAATCCTTAGCCATATCAAGGTTCTCTAAAATACCCAACGCCATTTCATCTCAACAATTTAAGGACACCTCATTTGGGATAACACAAGAGTCCAAACTCTTGATACCCTCCTTATCTCTATTCGAAGACTCACTACCTTCTGAGATCAAAATTTTTGAAGTTGACCTGGAATTCATACAGTTTTTCCCACCCGTATTAACCTTTTGTATAGATAAATCAAAACTCACAACCCTATTTGCCCAAAACTTATCCACTAGTTTTAGAATTGGTGGGACTCTCGGGAAAATTAGATAAGATGCATCTAAAGTATTACACCAAAATTTGTTTTAACTTAAGTTAACTTAATCTAAAATGGTTTTAAATCTTTTTCACCTAGAACCAATTTTATTTGAAAGCCAATATTATATAGGTATAATAATCCATTTGAAACAAAATTTTTATCATGTTATTAAATTTCTATGAAATTTTCTTTTTTAATGTTTAAAAAGAAAAATTCATAAAAAATTAATAGTATTATAAAAATTTTACAATCAATGGATTATTTTACCTAAATAATATTGATCTTCAAATAAAATTGGTTTCAAGTAAAAAAGATGTAAACATAAAAATAAGTTGTTTTGAATTAAGCTTACTTAAATTAAAACGAATTGCCCCGTATTTTCCCCCTCATCATACTAAATGATTTCTTCAAAAATTTTAGTGCCAACACTAGAAATAGAAGACCCAATGTCAGAAGTTGATTTTGACCCAATAACACAATTTTTAGAGCCCTCCTCAAGCCCACCAAATTTTTGCTCAGACCCACCAAAAACTCCACCATTATCTGGCCCACTACAAGTTCTCACCTGGCCTACACCTAAATCAATTTCAAAAACTCTTAACCTGTTTTGAGAAATCCTGTCCGCCACCTGAAGAACTTTTCCACATGTGCGCCAGCGTCTTTTCGTCTTCTTCCTCACCTGTTTTTTACGCAGCCCTCTCAGCTCCAGTTTCGTTGTCATCGCCTTGCCTCTTGGACACCATCTCCTTGGTGCCGAGACTCCTCTTCGACTCTCCTTCTCTTATGCATTTTTCCTTCTTAAAACCTAGAAGATGCCAATTACTTCTTACCTCATCGTGGCACGCATGCCTCTCCTCCAACCCTGACACCGGTATATCTCTTCCAGCAATATTATCGATCAAACTCACCGACTCGGACCGCATCACCCTTTACCTTCCCGAAACCATCACCACTCTTAATTGCAGAGAACATCTTCGCATATATATAATTAGACACACTAACTTAGCTTTTAAACCTCTATATATAAGGCACAAACCCTACAATATAATTATCAAAATTACCCCTAACCCAAATCTTCTCATCTTTACAAAAATCCTACCTCGCCATTATAGCTTCTTTTGGTGTCATTGCCATCACTAAACCATTATACTCGAGATCTCACTATCATTGCTCTTCCCCCGGATTGCATTTTCATTGTCATTCTTCCTCTGGATCTCACCTCCAAATCTCATCACCACTCCTATGCTCTAGATCACATTGATTGTTGCACGCCTCCAAAATCTCATTGTCAATCTTCGGATCACTATTGCCACCGCATCCACCATTGTCGCCCACTACTGGAACATCTATTATTGTAAAAGTGTCTAAAGTAATGTGCAAACGTGTCTCATATAATATATAAAAATGTCTAGTACAGTAAGTGACAATATCTGAAGTAATTTACAAATAATTTATTATTATTAAAAAAAAATGAGTATCCAAAGTAATAATAAGTGTCTAAATAAATATTGTACAATGCCTGAAGAAATATTTAAAAATGTTTGAACTAATACATAAACAATTTATTCTCTGAAAAAAAAAATTATCTGAAACAAATAAAAAATAGTGTTTGAATAAATGTATAAAAATGTCTAAATAAATATTTAAAAGTGTCCAAAGTAAAATATAAAAATGTCTAAAACGTATATTGCAAAGAACATGGATTCAACTTAAGCTTTCTTAGAACGTCAAACGGAAGCCATACGCCACCTACCTCTAGTCTTCTTGTCTTGTCTCATGGTCTCCCGTTGCCTCCTGTCACACAACACTGCCGATTGTCTCCTCATCTCAGATTATTACCTATGATTGCCTTAGATCCCTGCTCAAGCGCATCAAAATCGTCGACTAATATTGTCATTAAGGCTTCAACTTGGAGAACTGCTGATGACTCTGATTGGCATAATGGAAAGGGAAGATAGCGAAGTCATCTGATCAACATCACATGACTTTGCAATAGAGGAGAGATGTACCTTTGGATCCCATCAATGATGAACAGATCTGGATGCAAGATATCCATATCAATGCCTGAAATGATAGCTTTCGAAGGTAGTGATGGCCTGGGGCCTCATCGTTGTGAGTCATGATGACTGTTGAAGAGACTTCTAGGAGGAAGAACGCCTGGAAGGTGGATCGCCCCAAGGAGAGTACCTGAAAAGCTGGAAAACAGGGTTAGGAGGCCCCCGGAGTGTTTTTCCGGGGGGGGAGCCTCCGACGCCCAAGTCAGTGGTGGCCGGAAAAAAGGAGAAAGTCACTAGCTCAAAGAGAAAGGCAGAAAAGTCTCGCCTGGTAATTTCTCAGAGTGTGGGAGCTGTGTCTCCGGCCTACCAACCTCCTGTCAAGTATTTATTTCCTGTATATATAGGAAAACCTAGCCCGTTCAGATCATGACACGTGTGCGGTCAGATGCTCCTGAACTTCTGGGCGTAGGGGACAGATAGTTGGTAACCAGATGGCCTCGAGCCTTGTGCTGAGACGGGCCATGATGTGATTCTGATGGCATCTGCGCGTCAGGGCGACTTTTTACGTCTGTAGTGGGACGTGTCAGAGGCTTCCTTAAATGCTTCCATAAATGCTCCTGCCGTACTCCCGAGGTCCCTGGGTGAGGTCATCCTCTAGTTCGGACAGAGCCTCTTCGGGAAGCATACCCTCAGTTCGGGGGTTCCCAGTTCCAGGGGGTTCCGCCTTCGGGGATATCATGTTCGGGCAGCAATATCTGGTGCCACTTTTCTGAAGGCGCGCTGTTCACAACCTTGGGGGGCGAATAGAGTCCTCAAGTTTTACTGGCGTGCCGAGGCTCGGAGCTCTCCGGCTATCTCCCGAGGTGCATGACTCCACCTGTTCCCGGGAAGCGCCAGTTCTTCTGGCCATTGTTGTGGCAGGGTGTTCGGCCAGATTGAGGCGATAGCCTTTGGCTATCACATGCCCCCTTTGGAAAGCCGAAGTGAAGACTTCGGTTTGCATCTCTTTCCGAGGTTGTCGTTGGGAGTCTTGTTGGGAAGCATAACCTGTTCTGAGGTCGCACCTTTTGCCCGAGGGTCTGGGCTGTTCGGCCTTGGCCTATTCTTTGGTGTCTCCGAGGCAAAGCCTGTACCGAAGATACACCTCTTGCCCAAAAGTCATGGGCTGTTCAGCCATAGCCTGTCTCTTGGTGTCCTCGAGGTGGCCTGCTTTTTATTTCTGCAGGTCTGATGGCCAAGCGTGTCAGACTGAGCGGCGCGTCTCCACTTTTCAGGGATGTCAAATGACGTGTCCCACTCAGGAGGTGTGTCCCGGTTTTCCAGGGACGTTTGGGGAGGCGTGTCCCTTATTTCTGCGCAGCGGTTGACACGCGGCTTCTTGCCATTGGAAGAGAGACGCGTCATTTACAGAGGGCGTGCCTTTTCGGGTGCAGTGGGCAGTTACGGCGACGGTTCGCCTCCAATGGGTACTTATGATCTCTTTTCGGCTACCCACCTTTGGCCTATAAATAGCCCATCCTATCATAAGTCCCACTTACTGTTTTTCTGCTCTCTTTCTGCTTTGCCCTCTGTTCTTGCGTTTTATCTTGCTTTCTGTGGCGGAGCTTCTTTAATCAGAGCTTTTCCTACCAACTTTCACGACGGCGTCCTCAGGCAAATCTTTTGGTGGGTTTTGATTTCCAGAGTACTCTGATTCCTCTGTTTTTCTGAGTTTTTCTGGAAAACTGTTGTTTTTTTTTTTTTTTCCAAACTCGTCTTCTGAGTTTTTTCTGGAAACTATTTTCTTTTCCATCTCAAACTCTTTTTCATGTCTACGATGCCTGTTCCCGAGAGCTAGAAACCTCTTCTGGCCCATCCTTGCTGTACCACCCCCGAAAAACTAGAGAGGTGGAAGAAAAAATTCTTTCTTCCCTCTTACGCTGTGACTAGGCTGCCTCGTTCTAGCCATTTTGCTTTTTCAAACCGCGGCGACGAGGTTACCGTCTTCCGAGCTCAACTGAAGGCCGGACTTCGGTATCCTCCCCCGAAGGTGGTTTGCGAGTTCTGCCAATTCCATGGCATTGCTGTGAACCAGCTTCCCCCGAACGCGTACTGCTATTTTAACGCCTACCTCTGCATGTGTGGCGTGTTCGGGATAGAGCCCCACTTCATCATTTTCATGCAGTACTACAAGCTCTACGTGGTCCCGAAGGGTGGCTTCTATTTCCTGCTGCCTCGGGGATCCGGGAGCAAAAAATTCACCTTCACCTTCGACACGAAGGATAGCTGGCGGGGGTGGCAGCCTAAGTTCTTTTTCCTGAAGGTGGATAAGAAATGGTCTGATGTCCCGACCAAATGGGCTCAGGGAGTGCTGAACGCAGACGTCGTTGATCCGAGGATACTGCTGACCCCACCGTTGGCTTCCGTGTTCGCGGATTTCGACGCTCGCATTCGGGCAGTCGCTGACTGGGCTCCCGAGGTCTCTCCTCGTGCTCTTTACCCCTTCCCTATCAACTGGAGGTTGATGACCGAAGAAGTCCTTCGGGAGCTGAAAGTGGTTAAGGAGCACAAGACTGACCTCAATATGCCCGCTCCCGCCATCGCCGGGAAGGACTCCTGGCTGGTCAAGCTCCTTAAGGGGGAGACTTCTTTCGAATATTTTGCCGAAAGTGAGTAATCTTCCACCCCTTTATATTTTTTCCTCGGACTTACGCTGATATTTCTTCTCATTTTCAGAGATGGGCGATGGGGCTGCCGCCTATTACAAGGCCCTCTTTTCTAGCCAAGTGGAGAAGGGGGAGCAGACAAAGAAGGCGGCTTCCCGAAGAAGGAAGACGACAGGGGCGGGGCCCTCGGCGAAGCGAGCTAGGAAGGCTGTCCAGCCTCCTCAGCTAGAGCTTTCGGAAGAAGAAGCTGGCGAAGAGGCTGGTCTTGTTGAAATTCCACCGGCCGAGGTCCCCGCTACTTCCGCCGAGGTGCCTCCTCCCGACCTCGAGGCCCCCAGAAACACTGTAGTGGTAGAAGTACCTACTGCCGAGGAGCGGTATCAGCAGAAGGGTAAGGGTCTTTCTTCCGAGGGGCCCGAGGATCCCGAGGACACTGTTTCCGAGGTTCCTCCAGGTATGCCTTCAGGCGAAGTTCAGCTCCTTTGCTTTTCGTGAATTTTTCTTCTACTCCTAACTTCCTTCTCACTTTCAGAGGAGCCTCTTACTGCCGGCTGGAGGGCCATTCATGAGAGGAAACGGGCCCTGCGCGATGCCACAATCCCTGAGGGGAAGATCCCCTTGGAGCCCTTTTGGACAATCACGGAGGATATGAATTTGTTCTCCGACGATTGTCAAAAAATGACAAAGGAGATTTGGAAGGGGATGACCACTGACGCCTCCTTCCGGGCCATTGCGGCGGCTCACCCGAGGGATAATACCCTCGCCGCAAAAGTCACCGAGCATGCTGCTCAGGTATAGTCTTTACACTCTTTTTCCTCAATTTTTTAGACTTGTACTAACCTGGACTTTTGCCTTGTCGTAGCTACTGGAGTACGCTGGTTACCTCCGAGTTCGGGTGGCCAGAGAGGCTGCCTTCAAGGATGCGACTTCCCGGGAACTCAGTGAAGCGAAGGCTTCGCTTGCGAAGCTGGTCGCCAGCAACCAGTAGCTGACAGCGGATTGTTCTCAGCAAATCGCCGCCGTTCGGGAGGAGTTCTCGAAGAAGAGAGAAGAACTTGAAAAGGACTCCTCCCGGAAGATTGCCGACCTCGGTGACCAAGTAAAGGGGCTGCTCGCCGCCAACGGAGATCTTGTCAAGGACAAGGCTGTTTCTGACAGTCTTGCGGCGAGGTTGACGGATGAGAACAATGCTCTCCGAGCCGAGGTCGAGGCTCTGAAGAAGGAGTCCGAAGGGACGCTGGGGACAAGCGAGCTGGAGGAGGAGATTGCTGAGCTGAGGGACGAGCTCAACGACCTTGGCGTTCAAAAACATACTTCTGATCAAATGGCCAAGGTCGCCTTTCAGGACGGCTTCTGCCTTGTTCGGTACCAAGTCCTGCAGAGGTTCCCAGATTTGGACCTCTCTTTTGTGGAGGGCCTAAATATTCCTGAGGGACCTCGGTGGCAGTGGTCCAAGGTCGAGCATCTGAAGCTTCCTGCTCTTCGTCCGCCGGGCTCTCCCAAGTTTGCTTTAGGGCTCTTCTTATTTTTCTCCTTTGTGCTCCTTCTTTGGGCACTTCTTTTGTAAGGCAACGTTTGCTCTAAATGAACAATCTTTTGGCTAAGTCCTTTCTTGCAAGTTTCTTCATTTCCACTGTCCCGAACACGTTTGCTCAAGAGACTTTCAGAAAACCTGCAACCAAAGAAACTTTTTACCTTCCTTTGTCCCGAGTGTGCTCGCTCAAGAGACTTTCTGGAAAGTTTGTAAAAATTTGGCTAAGTCTTTTGCAGGCTTTTTGTTCCCTTTTATCCCAAACATGTTCACTCAAGGGACTTCGGAAAACCTTCAGCCAAATTTTTCTGTCTTCCTATTGTCCCGAGCATATTTGCTCAAGGGACTTAGGAAAATTTTCACGAGTTTGCTCATTTCCCTTTTTCCCGAGCACGTTCGCTCAAGGGTGTTCGGAAATTACCTCTGCTTTTGTTTTGGCGTGTACTTTTGTGAGATTCTTGCTTTCCCTTTTTCCCGAGCATGTTCGCTCAAGGGTGTTCGGAAAATTTTCTCTGCATTGATTATGCCGAGTACCTTTGCAAGATTCTTGTTTCCCATTTTTCCCGAGCACAGTGGCTCAAGGGACTTCGGGAAGTCACATCTGCTTTTTTCGTGGCGAGCACCTTCGCGGAATTCTGTCTTGGACAATTTGGTATACTTGAAAAATTTTTCTCAAGACCATTCTGTACTTAGAATATTTCTTGTACAATATATCTCCTCCGCTCAACCTTAGGCGTAAAATTTTTTCAAGGCGTCTGAATGCCAAGTGTTTTTCAATTCTACGCCTTCGGCGTCGCCAAGCTTGTACACGCCTTTTCGTACTTCGGCGAGAACCAGATAAGGTCCTTCCCAATTTGCGCGAAGTACACCGTGAGATGGCCTTCGGGGTGCAAAGTCGGCCTTTCGGAGAACGAGGTCTCCTTTTTTTATTTCTTTTGGCCTGGCTTTTAAGTTGATAGCCGCGGCCACTCTTTGCTGGAAAGCTTTTCTTCTCAGCTCGGCTATTTCTCTGTGTTCGGCCACAAGGTCGAGCTTAGTTCTCAGACCGAGGTCGTTTCCGCCTTCATCAAATACTTGCACCCGTATTGAAGGCTGAACTATCTCTATCAGGATAATGGCCTCTGTTCCGAAGACGAGTGAGAAGGGAGTTTCCCCTGTGGCTCTTCGTGGCGTCGTTCGGTAGCTCCACAATACACTTTGGAGTTCTCCTGGCCATTTCCCCTTGGCTTCCCCAAGTCTCTTTTTCAGGCCATCTTTTATGGTCCTGTTTGATACTTCCACCTGCCCATTGCTTTGGGGGTGAGCTACTGGGGCGAAGTGCATCTTTATTCCGAGGTCGCTGATGAATTCCTGGAATCCTTTGTCTATGAACTGGGATCCATTATCAGCTACTAGTACCCTCGGTATGCCAAATCTGCATACTATGTTCTTCCATACGAACTTCTGCACTTCTTTTGCCGAGATAGTTGCTAGTGGTTCTGCCTCTACCCACTTTGAGAAATAGTCCACTGCTACCACGCAGAATTTCACGCCTCCGGGCGCTGTGGGGAGTGGCCCAATAAGGTCTATACCCCAGACTGCGAAGGGCCAAGGATAGTCTGCCGACGTTACCATTTCCGAGGGTATCATCTGGATTTTTGCATGTCTCTGGCAATTACCGCACTTCTGGACGAACTGCCTTGCGTCCTTTCTCAGGGTAGGCCAGAAGTATCCTTGGCGGAGTATCACTGCTGCAAGGGCATCAGTTCCAATGTGCGAGCCGCTCATGCCTTCGTGAACTTCTTCGAGGACCATCTCAGTATCCTCTTCGCCCACACATCTCTGCAGCGGATTTGCATGTCCTTGCCGATATAACTCTTCACCAATCAGGAAGAATCTTCCGGCGCATCTTCGCAGTCTTGCCGCATTGCCGGCATCTTTGGGAAGCTCATTCTCTGCGAGGTATCTCTTTATGGGGTCCTTCCACCCTGTTCCCGAGGTCGTTACGCTTAGCACGGAGATGCTTGGATGTTCTAGCACCTCGGTGTATGTTTTGGACTTCGCTAAGCAATCTGCCTCAGTGTTATTCCGCCGGGGTACATTTTCGATCCGCACGGCGTCAAACTCTTGGATGAGTTTTGTTACCAGCTCGTGGTATTTTGCCAAGATTGGGTCCTTCGCCCCATAATCTCCTGCCGTCTGCCGAACTACCAGCTGGGAATCGCTGTGAGCCCTTAAGTTTCTCACGCCAATCTTTCTGGCCAAGCGTAATCCCGCTATGAGGGCTTCGTACTCAGCCACATTATTGGTGACGTTGAAGCTGAACTTGATAGCCTTCATCACCTCTAGGCCTTCGGGTCCTCTGATAACTATTCCAGCTCCCTGGTGTTCAGACCCCGAGGCTCCGTCAACATGCAAGGTCCATTCTGGCTCACCTTCTTTCGGATCTGAGTGGTTCTCCTCAGTGGTGGGTATTTCGGCGATAAAATCTGCCAATGCTTGGGCTTTTATGGCCTTCCGAGGCTCATACGTGATTTCGTGTTCGCCAAGCTCTATGCACCACTTGGAGAGCCTTCCCGAATGATCAACTCTCTTCATAACATCCCGTAGTGGTAGACTACTTCGGACGATGATGGGGTGAGCCTGGAAATATGGTCGCAGTCTTCTTCCTGCAAGCACCAAGGCGTATATAGCTTTTTGAAGCAAAGGGTACCTGACTTCGGCGCCATGCAGGGACTTGCTGACGTAGTAGACCGGCCATTGTTTCGGCCCTTCTTCTTTCACCAGGACCGAGCTCACGGCCTTTTCTGTGACGGCGAGGTACAGTACGAGGGGTTCTCCCTCCCGAGGTTGTCGCAGAGTCGGCAGGTTGGCCAGGTAGACTTTGAGTTCTTCCCAGGCCTTTTGGCAATCTTCATCCCAAGGATGATTGTTTCTTCCGAGGTCGCCTTCCATCTTTGCTGCCTTTGTGAGGACTTTGAAGAAAGGTCTACACCTATCTTCGTACCTGGAAATAAACCTGCTCAGAGAGGTTATTCTTCCGGTTAGTCTCTGCACGTCTTTGACTGTGGCAGGAGTTCGGAACTCAAGCAGAGCCTTAATCTTCTCAGGATTGGCGTCGATGCCTCTTTCGGATACCATGTACCCAAGGAACTTTCCCGAGGTCACGCCGAAGATACACTTCTCGGGATTAAGGCGAATCCCAAAGGCTCTGAGCTTTTGGAAGGTTTCCTCCAAATCTGCAACGTGGTAGCCGGGCAGCTTGCTTTTGACTATCATATCATCAACATATACCTCCATGTTTCTCCCCATTTGGTCCTTGAAGACCTTGTTCATCAGTCTCTGGTAGGTGGCTCCTGCATTTTTGAGCCCGAAGGGCATTCTAACATAGCAGTACGTTCCTCCCTCGGTGATGAAGGCAGTTTTCTCTTCATCTTCGGGGTCCATCCTTATTTGATGGTAGCCGCTGAAGGCATCTAGGAAGCTCAGGAGCCCATATTTGGCCGTTGAATCTACCAGTTGATCTATTGGCGGGAGGGGAAATGAGTCTTTCGGGCAAGCATCGTTCAAGTTTCTGAAATCAATGCACATCCGGAGTTTGCTGCTACCTTCTTTTGTGGCGATGACCACGTTGCTTAACCATTCGGGGTATTTTACCTCCCTGATAACTTCAGCCTCCAATAGGTGCTGGACTTCGGTTTTCACGAAGTTGCTTTTGTGGGCTGAGATGCTTCGTTTCTTTTGCCTGATAGGTTTTGCTTCCGGGCTTACTTTGAGGCTGTGCTGTATTATGCCAGGGTTTACTCCTGGCATGTCTTTCGGCGAGTAGGCAAACAGATCTTTATTTTTCAGCAGAAAGGATACAAGATTTTCCTTATCACCTTTGGCCAAGCTCTTCCCTATTCGGGTAGATTGTCCTGGGACAAGATCTACTGCTTCCGTTTCTGCTTCTGCGGGATCTCCTTCTTTGCCTTTCTCCTGCGCCTTTGCCTCCACCGTTTGTGTAGAGTTGTTTGTCGGAGCCTTTCGTGCTTTTACAAACACCTTTCTTACCTCGGCTTGGTTGATGAAGACCTCTGCATCTCCATCCTTGGTGGCGAATGTGACAGTCAAGTACTTCACATCGGGGCGAATGTGCAGGTTCCCCTGAGTCTGCCTTCCAAGGATGGCGTTGTACGAAGACGGGACGTCCATGACGATGAATCTTGCCATTGTGGACGCGTACAACTCAGCTGCTCCGTCTACGGAAGTGCCTTTTATCATCAAGGGGAGGTCGATCCATCCGAGGACGGGTAGTTCGGATGGCCCAACGCCGAAGGTGGGCGTGGTGACAGGTTTAAGCTCGCTACTGGAGATGCCCAAGCTCGGCAGTAAGTGCGAGAATAGGATGTCAGCATTTGAGCCATCATCAAGCAATACTCTCTTGACATCCCAGTTCCCTATTCTCGCCATTATCAGCAGCGGGTCGTCGTGGGGGAAGACGACGGTGGAGCCATCTTTGCGAGCCAGTTTCTTTGATGGACTTTGATACTCCATAACTGCAATTTCTCTGGCCTTCCGCTTTCTTTCCGAGGATGGGAGCCCCGTGGTGATGGTTTGGATGACCCCTACTGGAGGTGGAAGGCGCCTTTTTGGACTTCTGTTTCTCCGCCTGTCGAGTCATAGTCCTCGTTTTCGGCCCTCTCTTCCTCATCTTTTCTGCCTTTTGGGGAGGGCATCCGCAGGTATTTGCGAAGTTGGCCCTGTTTGATCAGCGACTCTATGTACTTCTTCAGCTGGAAGTAGTCTTCGGTGTCATGACCGTGGTCGCGATGAAACTGGCAGAACTTCTTGGCATTCTTCTTATTATCGGCGGCCATGGCCTTTGGCCGCCGAATCTGCGTCCCTTGCCTTTCCAGCGCCATGATAATGTTGGTCCGTGTCGTGCTCAACGGCGTGAAACTTTGAGGTTTCCTTCCTCGCATTCGCCGTGGTCGGCCTGTGTGTTCAGAAAGATGCCGAGCTTGCTGACTGGACCCCTCGGCGCGGTGATGATCAGACTTCGGCCCCGCCATCCTCAATTCCTCGGCTGTCATGTGCTGCTCTGCCCTTCGGTAAAATTCTCCGAGGGTCTCCGGGGGGTCCTTTGAAAACTCGTAGAACAGCTGTGAGTCACGCCGAAGGCCCCGTGTCATAGCGAGGATGCGGATTTCGGGCCGGAAGTCCGGGACGCTGAGTGCTTCCCTATTGAATCGTTCGACATAGTCTCGGATTGTCTCTCCGTTTCTCTGCTCTATGTCGAACATCTGCACAGGCATTTTGGCCGTCGGCCTGCTCCCAATGAACTGCTGGGTGAAGGCTGTGGACAACTCCTGGAACTCAGTGATAGTCCCTGGGGGCAAGGAATTGTACCATGCTGTTGCTGGGCCCGTGAGGGTGACTTCGAAGCATTTGCACATGGTAGCGTCATCAGCTCCGTGCATTATCATGCTCCGGCTGTACTTCGTCAGATGGGCCTGTGGATCAGTCCGGCCATCATAGATCTCCAGCCTTGGCACTCTGAAGTCGCCTGGCATAGCTGCCTCAACGACGGCGCGAATAAACGGGGAGCCATCTTCGCATAATGCCCCCGACAGCTTGTCCCAAACGGGTTTTCTGGTCACTTGCTTCTCCACTCTGTCCAGCCGTGCCAATATCCTTTCCATAAGCGCAGTGGCGCTAGGACCATTTTCGCGGGAGGGAGATCGACGGCGCCTCTTCGGGGAACGAGTTCGGCGCGGAGGGGTCAGGGACCTCGCCTCGGGCGACGAACTGCTTCGCTGTGAGACTCTCGGTCGCTTGGACCCGGTTTGTCCCACAGGCCGTTTCCCGAGGGCTATATTTTCTGTGGATGATTCTCCGCAAGGCTCTCCACTTCCTGAACTGCGATGTGTAGACTTGGGGCTTCTCTCCCGAGGGCGTGCTGATGAGGAGGGTTTCTGGGCCTGTGACTGCTGTGGCCACCTTCGGTTGATCTGCTGAGTCATTTCAGCAACGACCGAGCGCTGAAAGTCCCTCAAGAAGTTCATGGTGATTACCAGAGGGCGGTCTTCTTCGGGCGTAGAAGTCTCTGGGAGTGTCTGCTCAGCGGCCGGTTGTATCTCAGGCGCGGACGAGGACCTTGGGAGTCCCTTGTCCTTAGAACGCCGAGTCTCAACGACGGCGATTTGCGAGTGGGTTCCCACAGACGGCGCCAAATGATGGCCTGGGGCCTCATCGTTGTGAGTCATGATGACTGTTTAAGAGACTTCTAGGAGGAAGAACGCCTGGAAGGTGGATCGCCCCAAGGAAAGTACCTGAAAAGCTGGAAAACAGGGTTAGGAGGCCCCCGGAGTGTTTTTCCGGGGGGGGAGCCTCCGACGCCCAAGTCAGTGGTGGCCGGAAAAAAGGAGAAAGTCACTAGCTCAAAGAGAAAGGCAGAAAAGTCTCGCCTGGTAATTTCTCAGAGTGTGGGAGCTGTGTCTCCGGCCTACCAACCTCCTGTCAAGTATTTATTTCCTGTATATATAGGAAAACCTAGCCCGTTCAGATCATGACACGTGTGCGGTCAGATGCTCCTGAACTTCTGGGCGTAGGGGACAGATAGTTGGTAACCAGATGGCCTCGAGCCTTGTGCTGAGACGGGCCATGATGTGATTCTGATGGCGTCTGCGCGTCAGGGCGACTTTTTACGTCTGTAGTGGGACGTGTCAGAGGCTTCCTTAAATGCTTCCATAAATTCTCCTGCCGTACTCCCGAGGTCCCTGGGCGAGGTCGTCCTCTAGTTCGGACAGAGCCTCTTCGGGAAGCATACCCTCAGTTCGGGGGTTCTCAGTTCCAGGGGGTTCCGCCTTCGGGGATATCATGTTCGGGCAGCAATATCTGGTGCCACTTTTCCGAAGGCGCGCTGTTCACAACCTTGGGGGGCGAATAGAGTCCTCAAGTTTTACTGGCGTGCCGAGGCTCGGAGCTCTCCGGCTATCTCCCGAGGTGCATGACTCCACCTGTTCCCGGGAAGCGCCAGTTCTTCTGGCCATTGTTGTGGCAGGGTGTTCGGCCAGATTGAGGCGATAGCCTTTGGCTATCAGGTAGTTGATAGAGGAATCCATTGCCGTGAACACAAGGATCGGACCAGGTAGTTGACTTCAAGGAAATCAGTGGAGCGACAATCGTAAGCTTGTTGATGCTGAGATGAGAGAAGAACGGCGTGACAAGAGAAGCATGGGAGAAAGAAACATGATTTTAGGGTAAGGGGTAAATCTGTAAATCACCTTCTACATCTAACAAAACATATGTTCACAGTATCCTTAGTATTCACAATATATTATGAGCTGACCTTTTAATGTAATGCTCCCTTCATCTTAAAGAAGAAAAAGATGCAATATGTTTAATTTTGTGTTATCCCAAAATTTTGCAGCATTTCCATTTTATTAAATTACTTTATCATATTACCCTTCAAGTTATTATTTCAAAATTTATTTTTCTATCATTCTTGATTTATATATAAAATATGAATGATAAAATTAGAAATGATATAGAAACTTTTTCCTTATTCTTTATCTTTATGAAAAACTCAAACATTTCATTTAAAATGAAACAGAGGGGTATAAAATTGTGAAAGAAATACATTGAATTCCATAAAATTTTAACCTGTGGTGAGAGAGAACAAGAATCAAGATTGAACTTGCACTACAAGAGACCATGGTTTTTTAGACTGTGTTTATTGTATGAAAATCATCTTAAATACTTATTTCATATGAGAAAAAATCATTGGGTAGAATAGTAAGAAATAAAAATATCAGAAATAATAATCATTAGAAAATCACCGAACCTTATGACAATTTTCTGATGCCTTTATTTCCTACAATTTTTTGACGAAGATTTAATAGAATCTGTGGGCCCCTATTCCTATGATTTTTTGATGCCTTATTTCTTGCAATTTTCTGATAGTAGACATGACAACTGGAGTGGGCCCTCATTTCCTATAATTTTATGATGCTTTTTGTTTGAAAATTTTGACACAATCTGTGTGATACCTGTGCTTCCTATGATTTTGCAATGCAAGTTGATAGCCAAACGCTATCGCCTCTATCTGGCCGAACTCCCTGCCACAATGATGGCCAGAAGAAGCTGGCGCTACCCGAGAAAAGGTGCGATCAGGCACCTCGGGAGATAGCCGAAGAGCTCCGAGCCCGGCACGCCAGGAAACCCCGACGACACTACTCGCCCCCCCAAAGGTTGTGAACAGATCGCCTTCGGAAAAGCGGCACCAGACATAGCGAGCCGAATATGATATCCCCGAAGGCGGAACTCCCTGAAACTGGGAACCCCCGAACTGAGGGCTTGTTTCCCGAAGAGGCTCTGTCCGAACTAAAGGACGACCTCACCCAGGGACCTCGGGAGTACGGCAAGAGCATTTATGGAAGCATTTAAGGAAGCCTCTGACACGTCCTTTGACAGACGTCATAAAGCCGCCTGAATAGGCGCTCTGACACACGGACGCCATCAGAATCACATCATGGCCCATCTCAGCACGTGGCTCAAGGCAACCTGCTACCAGCTATCTGTCCCCTATGCCTCGAAATTCAGGAACATCCGACCGAACACGTGTCGCGATCTGAACGGGCTAGGCACTCCTCTAAATACCAGGAATTAATACTTGGCAGGAGGCTGGTCGGTTGGCAAAAACACTACTCCCACACTCTGAGAAAACTACCAGGCAAGACTCTTCAGCCCTTCGTGCTATTTCCTCTGCCTTTTCTCAGCCACCACTGACTTGGGCGTCGGAGGCTCCGCCCCCGGAAAAACACTCCGGGGGCCTCCTAACCCTTTGTTTCTGAGCTTTCAGGCACTCTCCTTTGGGCTATCCATTCCATCAGACGTTCCTCCTCCCAGAAGTCTCTCCACCAGTCACCATGACTATAAACGATGAGGCCCCTGGCCATCATTTGGCGCCGTCTGTGGGAACCCGCTCTGAGATCGCCGTCGTTGAGACTCGGCGTTCTAAGGACAAGGGGCTCCCGAAGTCCCCGTCCGCGCCTGAGATACAACCGGCTGCTGAGCAAACACTCCAAGGGACTTCTGCGCCTGAGGAAGACCGCCCTCTGGTAATCACCATGAGCTTCTGGAGGGACTTTCAGCGTTCGGTCGTATCTGAAATGACCCAGCAGATCGACCGAAGGTGGCCACAGCAAGCATAGGCCCAGAGACCCCCCTCACCGACACGCCCTCGGGAGAAAAGCCCCAAGTCTACACATCGCAGTTCGGGGAGTGGAGACCCTCGTGAAGAATCATCCACAGAAAATATAGCCCTCGGGAAACGGCCTGTGGGACAAACCGGGTCCAAGCGACCGAGAGTCTCACAGCGAAGCAGTTCGTCGCCTGAGGCGAGGTCCTTGTCCCCTCAGCGCCGAACTCGCCCCCCGAAGAGGCGCCGGCGATCTCCATTCCCTGAAGAAGGCCCTAGCGCCACAGTGCTGATGGAGAGGATACTAGCACGGCTGGACAGAGTGGAAAAACAAGTGGCCAGAAAACCCGTTTGGGCCAGACTCTCGGGAACATGCTGCGAAGATGACTCGCCATTTATTCAGGCCGTTGTTGAGGCAGCCATGCCAGGTGACTTCAGAGTACCTCGGTTGGAGATTTATGATGGCCGTACTGATCCACAGGCCCATTTGACGAAGTACAGACGCAGCATGATAATGCACGGTGCTGACGACGTTACCATGTGCAAGTGCTTCGAAGTCACCCTCACAGGGCCAGCCACGGCGTGGTACAATTCCTTGCCTTCAGGAACCATCACTGAGTTCCAGGAGTTGTCCACAGCCTTCACCCAGCAGTTCATTGGGAGCCGACCTACGGCAAAGATGCCTGTGCAGATGTTTGACATAGAGCAGAGGAATGGAGAAACCATCCGAGACTATGTCGAAAGATTCAACAGGGAAGCACTGAGCGTCCCAGACTTCAGGCCCGAAATCCGCATTCTTGCCATGACACGAGGCCTTCGGCGAGACTCACAGCTGTTCTACGAGTTCTCAAAGGACCCCCCGGAGACCCTCAGAGAATTTTACCGAAGAGCATAACAGCACATGACCGCCGAAGAACTAAGAATGGCGGGGCCAAAGTCTGATCACCACCGCGCCGAAGAGTCCAGTCAACAAGCTCGGCATCCTACCGAACACACAGGACGACCTTGGAGGATGCGAGGAAGGAAACCTCAAAGTTTCACACCATTGAGCACTTCACGGACCAACGTTCTCATGGCGCTGGAAAGGCAAGGGACGCAGATTCGGCGACCAAGAGCCATGACCACCGATAACAAAAAGAATGCCAAGAAGTTCTGCCAGTTTCATCGCGACCACGGTCATGACACCGAAGATTTCTTCCAGCTGAAGAAGTACATAGAGTCGCTGATAAAACAGGGCCAACTTCGGAAATACCTGAGGATGCCATCCCCGAAAGGCAGAAAAATAGAGGAAGAAAGGGCCGAAGATGAGGACTATGACTCCGATAGGCGGAGAAATAGAAGTCCAAAAAAGTGCCCTCCACCTCCAGCAGGGGTTATCCAAACCATCACCACGGGGCCCCCATCTTCGGAAAGAAAGCGGAAAGCCAGAGAAATTGCAGTCATGGAGTATCAAAGTCCATCAAAGAAGCTGGCTCGCAAAGATGGCTCCACCGTCGTCTTCCCCCACAACGATCCGCTACTGATTATGGCGAGAGTAGGGAACTGGGACGTCAAAAGAGTGTTGCTTGATGATGGCTCAAATGCTGACGTCCTATTCTCGCACCTGCTGCCGAGCTTGGGCATCTCCAGCAGCGAACTAAAGCCTGTCACCTCGCCCACTTTTGGGGTTGGACCATCCGAACTCCCCGTCCTCGGATGGATCGACCTCCCGCTGATGATGAAAGGGACTTCGGTGAACGGAACAGCTGAGTTGTACACCTCCACAATGGCGAGATTCATCATCATGAACGTTCCGTCCTCGTACAACGCCATCCTTGGAAGGCAGACAATGGGGAATCTGCATATTCGCCCTGATGTGAAGTACTTGACTGTCACATTTGCCACCAAGGATGGAGATGTAGAGGTCTTCATAGACCAAGCCGAGGTACGAAAGGTGTTTATAAAAGCACGAAAAGCTCCGGCAAGCAACCTCGCGCAAACGATGGAGGCAAGGGCACCAGAAAAAGGCAAAGAAGAAGATCTCGCCAAAACAGAAATGGAAGCAATAGAGCTTGTCCCAGGTCAATCTACCCAAATAGGGAGGAGCTTGGCCGAAGGTGACAAGGAAAATCTTGTATCCTTTCTGCTGGAAAATAAAGATCTGTTTGCCTACTCACCAAAAGATATGCCAGGGGTGAACCCTGGCATAATACAGCACAGCCTCAAAGTAAGTCCGGAAGCAAGACCTGTCTGGCAAAAGAAATGAAGCATCTCAGCCCACAAAAGCAACTTTGTCAAAACCGAAGTCCAGCGTCTCCTAGATGCTGAGGTTATCAGGGAGGTCAAGTACCCCGAATGGTTAAGCAACGTGGTCATCGCCACAAAAGAAGGTAGCAGCAAACTCCGGATGTGCATCGACTTCAAAAACTTGAACGATGCTTGCCCGAAAGACTCATACCCTCTGCCGCCAATAGATCAACTGGTAGATTCAACTGCTGAATATGGGCTCCTAAGTTTCCTAGACGCCTTCAGTGGCTACCATCAGATAAGGATGGACCCCGAAGATCAAGAGAAGACTGCCTTCATCACCGAGGGAGGAACATACTGCTATATCAGGATGCCATTCGGGCTCAAAAATGCAGGAGCCACCTACCAGAGGCTGATGAACAAGGTCTTCAAAGACCAAATGGGGAAAAACATGGAGGTGTATGTTGATGATATGATAGTCAAGAGCAAGCTGCCTGGCTACCACGTTGCAGATTTAGAGGAAACCTTCCAAAAGCTCAGAGCCTTCGGGATCTGCCTTAATCCTGAAAAGTGCATCTTCGGGGTGACCTCGGGAAAATTCCTTGGGTACATGGTATCCGAAAGAGGCATCGACGCTAACCCCGAGAAGATTAAGGCTCTGTTTGAGTTCCGAAATCCTGCCACAGTCAAAGATGTGCAGAGACTCACCGGAAGAATAACCTCTCTGAGCAGGTTTATTTCCAGGTACGGAGATAGGTGTAGACCTTTCTTCAAAGTCCTCACAAAGGCAACAAAAATGGAAGGCGACCTCGGAAGAAATGATCATCCTTGGGATGAAGATTGCCAAAAGGCCTGGGAAGAACTCAAAGTCTACCTGGCCAGCCTGCCGACTCTGCGACAACCTCGGGAGGGAGAGCCCCTCGTACTGTACCTCGCCGTCACAGAAAAAGCTGTGAGCTCGGTCCTCGTGAAAGAAGAAGGGTCAAAGCAATGGCCGGTGTACTATGTCAGCAAGTCCCTGCATGGCGCCGAAGTCAGGTACCCTTTGCTTCAAAAAGCTATATATGCCTTGGTGCTTGCAGGGAGAAGGCTGCGACCATACTTTCAGGCTCACCCCATCATCGTCCGAAGTAGTCTGCCGCTACGGGATGTCATGAAAAGAGTTGATCATTCGGGAAGGCTCTCCAAGTGGTGCATAGAGCTGGGCGAACACGAAATCACGTATGAGCCTCGGAAGGCCATAAAAGCTCAAGCACTGGCAGATTTTATCGCCGAAATATCCACCACTGAGGAGAGCCACTCGGATCCAAAAGAGGGTGAGCCAGAATGGACCTTGCACGTAGATGGAGCCTCGGGGTCCGAACACCAGGGAGCTGGAGTAATTATCAGGGGCCCCGAAGGCCTGGAGGTAATGAAGGCTATCAAGTTCAGCTTCAACGTCACCAACAATGTAGCTGAGTATGAAGCCCTCATAGCGGGATTACGCTTGGCCAGAAAGATTGGCGTGAGAAACTTAAAGGCTCACAACGATTCCCAGCTGGTAGTTCGGCAGACGGCAGGAGATTATGGGGCGAAGGACCCAATCTTAGCCAAATATCATGAGCTAGTAGCAAAGCTCATCCAAGAGTTTGACGCCGTACGGATCGAAAATGTACCTCGGCGGAATAACACTGAGGCAGATTGCTTGGCGAAGTCGAAAACATATACCGAGGTGCTAGACCATCCGAGCATCTCAGTGCTGAGCATGACGACCTTGGGAACAGGGTGGAAAGACCCAATAAAAAGATACCTTGCAGAGTATTTGCTCCCCGAAGACCCTGGCGATGCTGCAAGACTGCGAAGACGCTCCGGAAGATTCTTCCTGATTGGCGAAGAGTTATATCGGCAGGGATATGCGAATCCGCTGCAAAGATGTGTGGATGAAAAGGATACTGAAATGGTCCTTGAAGAAGTTCACGAAGGCATGTGTGGTTCACACATTGGCACTGATGCCCTGGCAGCAGTGATACTCCGCCAAGGATACTTCTGGCCTACCCTGAGAAAGGACGCAAGACAGTTCGTCCGAAAATGTGGTAGCTGCCAGAGACACGTGAAAATCCAGAGGACACCCTCGGAAATGGTAACTTCGGCAGACTATCCTTGGCCCTTCGTAGTCTGGGGTATAGACCTTATTGGGCCACTCCCCACAGCACCCGAAGGTGTGAAATTCTGCGTGGTAGCAGTGGACTATTTCTCAAAGTGGGTGGAGGCGGAACCACTAGCAACTATCTCGGCAAAAGAAGTGCAGAAGTTCCTATGGAAGAACATCGTATGCAGATTTGGCATACCGAGGGTACTAGTAGCTGATAATGGATCCCAGTTCACAGACAAAGGTTTCCAAGAATTCATTAGCGACCTCGGAATAAAGATGCACTTCGCCCCAGTAGCTCACCCCCAAAGCAACGGGCAGGTGGAAGTATCGAACAGGACCATAAAAGATGGCCTGAAAAAGAGACTAGGGGAAGCCAAGGGGAAATGGCCAGGAGAACTCCAAAGTGTATTATGGAGCTACCGAACGACGCCCCGAAGAGCCACAGGGGAGACTCCTTTCTCACTCGTCTTCGGAACAGAGGCCATTATCCCAATAGAGGTAGTTCAACCTTCAGTACGGGTGCAAGTATTTGATGAAGGTGGTAATGACCTCAGCCTGAGAACCAATCTCGATCTTGTTGCCGAACACAGAGAAATAGCCGAGCTGAGAAGAAAAGCTTTTCAGCAAAGAGTGGCCGCGGCTGTAAACTTACGGGCCAGGCCAAAAGAAATCAAGAAGGGAGACCTCGTTCTCCAAAAGGCCGACTTCGCACCCCGAAGGCCATCCCATGGCGTACTTCTCGCAAACTGGGAAGGACCCTATCTGGTTCTTGCCGAAGTACGAAAAGGCGTGTACAAGCTTGGCGACGCCGAAGGCGTAGAATTGAAGAACACTTGGCACTCAGACGCCTTGAAAAAATTCTACGCTTAAGGTTGAGCGGAGAAGTTATGTTGTACAGAATGGCCTTGAGAAAAATTCTTAAGTGTACAGAAATTGTGCAAAACAGAATTCCGCAAAGATGCTCGCCATGATAAAGTGTAGACATGACTTTCCGAAGTCCCTTGAGCCATCTCGCTCGGGAAAGATGGAAAACAAAAATCTCACAGAAGTACTCGCCATAGCCAGCGCAGAGATAATTTTCCGAACTCCCTTGAGCGAACATGCTCGGGAAAGATGGAAAACAAAAATCTCGCAGAAGTACTCGCCATAGCCAGCGCAGAGATAATTTTCCGAACTCCCTTGAGCGAACATGCTCGGGAAAATGGGAAGTGAAAAATCTCGCGAAAGGTTTTCCGAAGTCCCTTGAGCAAACATGCTCGGGACAATTGGAAAAACAAAAAAATTTTGACTGAAGGTTTTCCGAAGTCCCTTGAGCAATCATGTTCGAGGTAATTTGGAAATGCAAAAGCCTGCAAAAAGACTTAGTCAAATTTTTTCAGGCCTTCCAGAAAGTCTTTCGAGCAAGCGCACTCGGGACAAAGGAAGGTAAAAAAGTTTCTTTAATCGCAGGTTTTCCGAAGTCTCTTGAGCGAACGTGTTCGGGACAATGGAAATGAAGAAACTTGCAAGAAAAGACTTAGCCAAAAAATCTTCATTAAGAGCAAAGCTGCTTTACAGTAAAGAACTGCCCGAAGAAGGATTACAAAATAGAAGGGAAGGAAAAGGGGCTCTAAAATAGCCTAAGGGTTCGCGGCGTCCCGAGAGCCACTCGTTTGCCCGCCCTTTTCCACCACCTTCGGCGCTGGAATTGAAGGAGGAAGTTTCAGATGTTCGACCTTGGACCATTTCCACCGAGGTCCCCCAGGAATGTTTAGACCCTCTAGAAAAGAGAGGTCCAGATCTGGGAACCTCTGGAGAACCTGGTGCCAAGCAAGGCAGAAGCCGTCCTGGAACGCGACCTTGCTCATCTGATCAGACTTGTTCTTCTCAAGCTCGAGGTCGTCAAGCTCGTCCTTCAGGTCCGCGATCTCCTCTTCCAGCGCCTTTATCTGCTCCTCCCCCTTCGGCTCCTTCTTCAACGACTCGACCTCGGCCCGGAGAGCGTTATTCTCACTCGTCAACGACACTATACGGTTGTCAGAACCAGCCTTGTGCTGGAGAAGATCTTCGTTGGCGGCGAGCATCCCCTTTATTTGGTCACCGAGGTCAGCGATCTTCCTGGAGGAGTCCTTTTGAAGTTCTTCTTTTTCCTTCCGAAACTCCTCCCGAAGGGCAGCTACTTCTTTCTCAGCAGCCTCTTTCAGCTGCTGGTTTTTGGTGACCGTTGCGGTCCTCATCTCATTCATGGTTTGAATGGCCGAAGTTCGAAAAGCAACCTCCCTGGCCACCCGAACTCGGAGGAAGGCGGTGTACCCCATCAGCTGCAAAAAGATTAAACGCAAGGTCAGTAAGAGCCAAACACTTAGGAAAAAAATTGAAGGGAATAAGCTGTGAAGGATATACCTAAGCAGCGTGCTCGGTGATCTTTGCGGCGAGGGTGTTATCCCCCGGATGGGCCGCCGCTATAGCCTTGAAGGAGGCCTCGGTGAGCACCCCCCTCGTAATTTCCTTAGCCATTTGAGGAACGTCCTCGGAGTACATATTCATGTCCTCCGTGAACGTCCAGAAAGGCTCCTTGGGTATCTTCCCTTGCGGGATTTTGGCATCCCGAAGAGCTCATTTTCGAGCATGTTCGGCGACCCAGCCAGGGGTAGTCAACTCCCCTGCATGGTAAGAATGAGAAGGAGATTAAAAGACAAAGAAGCCAATCCAGAAAAAACAAAGGAAGTACACTTTGTCTGGAAACAAACCTGGCGGAACCTCGACAACAACGTCCTCGCAGTCCCCGGCCTCCTCGGTCGAAATGCCCTTGCCCTTCCGCTTGCGCCGCTCCTCGGCAGAAGGTACTTTTACCACTACATCAAGGAGGGCCTGTGACACGGTAGGACTCTAAGGAGGGACATCGGTTGAAGGGACCTCGGAAGCAGCAGCCTTAGACGCCGGAATTTCGGCTGTCCCAGGCTCTTCGGCGGTCTCCTCGGGAATTTCTTCTAGAGGAACTTGGGCAGCTCTCTTTGCCCGTTTCCTCGAAAGCCCCGCGCCAGTAGACTTCCGCCTTCGGGAAGACGCCTTGTTCGTCTGATCGCCCTTCTCCACGTGGCCGGTGAAAAGGGACTTGTAATAGGCGGCAGTCGCGTCGCCCATCTCTGAAAAAGGAGAGGAACATCAGCGTAAGTCCGAGGAAAAAAGCAGTAAAGGAGTAGAAGATAACTCACTTTCGGCAAGCGCTTCGAAAGAAATTTCCTCCTTAAAAAGCTTGACCAACCAGGAATCCTTCCCGGCGATGGCAGGAGCTGGCATCTCGAGGTCAGTCTCGTGGTCCTTTACCACCTTTAGCTCCTGAAGGACCTCTTCGGTCATCAACCTCCAGTTGTTTGGAAAAGGGTAAAGGGCGCGCGGAATAACCTCGGGATCCCAGTCAGAGACAGCCCGAATGCGGGCATCGAAATCCGCGAACAAGGGAGCTAACACTGGGGTCAGCAGCATCCTCGGATCAGCAACGTCCACATCCAGTGTTCCCTGAGCCCATTTGGTCGGAACGTACGACCAGGCCTCGTCCATCTTCATGAAGAAAAACTTCTGTTGCCACCCCCGCCAGCTATCTTTAGTGGCGAAGGTGAACATGAATTTCTTGCTCCCGGATCCCCGAGGTAGCATGAAATAGAATCCACCCTTCGGGACCACAGAGAGCTTGTAATACTGCATAAAGATTCTGAAATTGGGTTCTATCCCGAAGACGCCACACATGCAGAGGTAGGCGTTAAAATAGCAGAACGAGTTCTGGGGAAGCTGGTTCACAGCAATGCCATGAAATTTGCAGAACTCGCACACCATCTTCGGGGGAGGATACCGAAGACCGGCCTTCAGCTGGGCTCGGAAGACGGTAACCTCCTTACTGTGGTTTGAAAAAGCATAATGGCTAGAACGAGGCAGCCTAGTAATGGCGTAAGAGGGAAGAAAGAATTTTTTCTTCCACCTCTCTAACTTTTCAGGGGTGGTGCAACAAGGATGGGCTAAAAGAGGCTGCCAGCTCTCAGGAATGGGCATTTTCGACATGAAAACGAGTTTGAAAATGGAAGAAAACAGTTTCCAGAGAGAAACTCAAAAGAACACAGGGATCAAAGCGCTCTGAAAAAGAAAAACCCACCGAAGGATTTGCCAAAATCTGAGGACGCCGTCGTGAAAGCTGGCTGGAAAAAAGCTCTGATTAAGGTAGCTCCGCCACAGAAAGCAAGAAAGTGCAAGAACAGGGGCAAAGCAGAGAGAAGAGCAGAAGAGGAAGCAAAAGGAACTTATGATGGAGTGGGCTATTTATAAGCCAGAGGTGGGTAACCGAAACATCCTCATAAGTACACTTTGGAGGCGAACCATCGCCGTAACTGCTCTCTGCACCTGAAAAGGCGCGCCCTCTGTAACCGACGCGACTCTCCTCCAATGACAAAGCGCCACGTGTCAACCGCTGCGTGAAAATGGGGGACACGTCCTCCAAACGTCCCTTGCAAGCTGGGACATGTCTTTTGACATCCCTGGAAAACTGGGACGCGCCGCTCAGACTGACACGATTGGCCAAACAGACCTGTAGAAACAAAGAGCAAGCCACCTCGAGGACGCCAAGAAACAGGCTATGGCCGAACAGCTCATGACCTTCGGGCAAGAGGTGTATCTTCGGCACAGGCTCCGCCTCGAAGACACCAAAGAACAGGCCAAGGCCGAAGAGCCCATGATCTTCGGGCAAAAGGCGCATCCTCGGAACAGGTTAAGCTTCCAGAGAAACTCCCATACACAACCTCGGAAAGAGATGCAAAACCGAAGTCTTCACTTCGGCTTTCCAAAGGGGGGCATGTGATAGCCAAACGCTATTGCCTCTATCTGGCCGAACTCCCTGCCACAATGATGGCCAGAAGAAGCTGGCGCTACCCGAGAAAAGGTGCGATCAGACACCTCGGGAGATAGCCGAAGAGCTCCGAGCCCGGCACGCCAGGAAACCCCGAGGACACTACTCGCCCCCCCAAAGGTTGTGAACAGATCGCCTTCGGAAAAGCGGCACCAGACATAGCGAGCCGAACATGATATCCCCGAAGGCGGAACTCCCTGAAACTGGGAACCCCCGAACTGAGGGCTTGTTTCCGGAAGAGGCTCTGTCCGAACTAAAGGACGACCTCACCCAGGGACCTCGGGAGTACGGCAGGAGCATTTATGGAAGCATTTAAGGAAGCCTCTGACACGTCCTTTCACAGACGTCATAAAGCCGCCTGAATAGGCGCTCTGACACACGGACGCCATCAGAATCACATCATGGCCCATCTCAGCACGTGGCTCAAGGCAACCTGCTACCAGCTATCTGTCCTCTATGCCCCGAAATTCAGGAACATCCGACCGAACACGTGTTGCGATCTGAACGGGCTAGGCACTCCTCTAAATACCAGGAATTAATACTTGGCAGGAGGCTGGTCGGTTGGCAAAAACACTGCTCCCAGACTCTGAGAAAACTACCAGGCAAGACTCTTCAGCCCTTCGTGCTATTTCCTCTGCCTTTTCTCAGCCACCACTGACTTGGGCGTCGGAGGCTCCCCCCCCGGAAAAACACTCCGGGGGCCTCCTAACCCTTTGTTTCTGAGCTTTTACGCACTCTCCTTTGGGCTATCCATTCCATCAGACGTTCCTCCTCCCATAAGTCTCTCCACCAGTCACCATGACTATAAACGATGAGGCCCCTGGCCATCACAAGTATTTCCTACGATTTTGTAACAATTTCTGATTATGTTTTTCTTAAATGTATATGTTGATATATGATTGTATATATATATTTTGGCATATATAATATACATACATATATATAGGTGTTAAAACATAGAAGAGCTGAACTAAAGTATTATGTATTAAAATTGTCAATTTATACCAAAAGAAATGAGAAAATTTCATGAATAGTCTCTAACCTTTAGTCATTGTTTTCTTTTAGTCCCTAACTTATTTAATATATCAAAATAATTACTAAAGGTCAGAGACCATTTATGCAATTTACTCCAAAAGAAAGTTTCATGTACAATTAATTTATAAACTAATAAAATGATCTAAATAAGAACTCATGCCTATTAATAAGAATGTCGAAGACTATGAGCCAGGCTGATCATTACCATCTCACGGAGCAATCACATCATCAACAGGCGGAGTAGAGGATCTGGTCCGAAGGTTAGCTAGGATAGCTTATGCTGGTAGGATGCCACGCTCGATCAAGTTATTAATTGTTGCACTCACTGTTGCCTTGGTGTCCCACTGGATTGTCACCCTAATCTCTACCTAGATCTGGTCATGAACATTTGACTGTAATCCGGAGAACTAGCTCCGGGGCTTAGTGTTCTCAGCCTTCAATTGAACAATCTTAGCTAGATCAGTACACGATGCCTAATATAGTTGGCAATTATAGTTAGTAGAATAATTTTTTTTTAATTGAGGAATATAGTTACTTGGGAACAGAAAGTAACTGATAGGGCTTGAACGTCTAGGGATCCACAAGGCAGCGCGGAACATCGGGTACATAACCCTTTTTTGGTGGGCCACATACCTCACTTTAGACATCAGCGTCAAACTATGGGCAATCATCCGGATTAGGGTATTTTTGGGTGACCCGCTGAACATATCCATCCTGTAACAAAATTAGATTATATGTAAGTCATACACTTTATATAAGGTCATAAAAATAAAAGTTATTAGTAGCGATTACTAAAAAATTTTTACCTTCAGCTATTGTGAGATGGGACCGACAGGTAGACCAATCTTCTTTTGAATGTGAGTCTTAGTCCATGATTCCTTAAATAAAGGCTCAAGTTCATTCCTCTGTTTCATTTACAATAATTTACATGTAGTTAACATATTAATTATTAGTTAAAGTTAAAATAAATATGTTTTGTAAATTAATGGGAGGGTAAGGTTGTTATTATACGATCCCAATGCATCTCGCATAGGATGGAGCCCATTGTGTGATTTAGGATAGTGCTCGACTCATCTACAGTGTTCTTTACTTGCGCACCAACTGTTGACCACTTTCTCTATTTCTTCTGCTGCTAGTGGTCATATGACTAGTGCCACATATGCACATCATAGCCCGATGGAATGTAAGGACGTAGCAATGTGTAGTCAAGGTTGTCCTAAAAGTGTGGGACTTTTGCTGCCGTGACTCTCCTCCGATGGTGCATGTGGTTCCGCACGAACCTCGAGTAGTAGTTGAATATGATCCGGTGAATTTGCCCGAAGTCCCTAAGGTCCCATACAAAGTACTTCTAAAATAATAAAACACAAAATAAGTTAGTATATAATCAAATAATTAAATAAAGGAAAAAAATTAATAAAATATGCTTACCCTTAAATTGGTGACATTCTCTTCCCATAACGATCGGGGTGCTTATGACCAATTGATATAAGGCTCATCCCACAGCATCCCATAAATAGATGCTAATGTCAACCGAATGGATGATCATAATTCAAAATTTGAAGTGGTCAGAATTCAAAATTTGAACCTCTTATACATACTTAAACATTTCTAAAAGGTAAACCATATATTATTTTTCCCATTATTTTTTTTATCAAGATTTGTTGGTCTCTCTTGCTTCTTGGTATGACTAGAAAAAAAGGCTTTGACACTTTCTTGTCTAGTTGTTACTAATTGTAAGAGAGGGCAAAATCGTATTCAATGTTGAAAAGTAAGTTAGAGCTATTGGAGGGTAGTATGGTGTAATTTGAAATATATTGCTCAGGCGAACCTGGCAAGGCCCAGCTAGGCCCGCTTTGCTTAGGTCATGCTTTGGCCAAAGCTTGATTGCGGGTTGGGCCGAGTCAGGCCTAGGCCTATGCAACACCTCATCTACCCCTGGGCCCATAACCAGCCCATCTCTACCTGAGCCTTTTTCTAGGCTGGGTTGAGCTGGGCCTTGATTTGGTTGGCCCAGGTTTGACCCCAAGCCGGGCCAGGACTAACTTGGCCCATCACCCACCTTTACGCTTGCCTCCTAAAACTCTTACCAATTATATATATTACCCATGTGCATATGCAAAGATAAAGTTCAAAAAACCCCATTTTTTTAATGTGGCCGCTATAATCTTTTAATATTTTCAAAAAGAAGTTTGATCCTTAATTTAACATCTTGGCTCCGCCCCTGCCTACATTAATCACTAACAGTTACCCATTTATCATCAAGTTCATACTTCCTTTTGGAGCACTATAAATCTTCAAATTCCCATCATTCTCTAGACTTAGAAATCTAAACAAATCATCCCCTTCACCATAATCATTATTGCAAGCTATTATTGCTCCACTAGTAAATGTAGGATAAAATACCCTCAAAATCCTATCAAATTGTAATAATAAACAAGGTGAAATCAAATTTGAGCTTATTGATGAACAAAATTCAGGATTCCAGCAAACGACACAATTGTTCTAATTGAGAGAAAACTTACCTGATCTCAGAAGAGAAAATTAGTAAGGCCCAGACGGCAAAATCGTGCGAAAGGTCTAGATGGCAAAATCGTACCAGCAGTAAAATTTTGTGAAAGAACAAGAATAGGGTAAAATCCATTGGGGGTCTCTTAGCTTATTTGTTTGTCCCAAATGAGTACTCTACCTTAAGATTGTCCTATTGAAATCCTCTATCTCATATTGTGTGTCCCAATTGGGTATTTTCTGTCAATTTCACTATTAAGTTGGATGAAACATGCTAACGTGGCATTGTTTAATACTAAAAGAAATGTAAAATAACAATTAAACCCTTTCAAACTTCTTAAATATCAATAACAAGCCCAATTTATTTTTGTCTGAGTGAATCGGGGAGTGGAAGAGGAGCAACAACTAGAATCCTACCCATTTAGATCCATCATCGGTTTGCGGGTATGGGTCGCTACTCGCTCGTGGGTGCCGGGTATGGTGAGGTTAAACCCTAGAAATTGGATTGAGAGGGATTTTGATGTGGGGCGAAGTAAAGGCCGAGAAAGAAACAAGGTAGAGGTTAAATTGCTAGTTAGATTTGTGCGTTTGATTTCCAGTTTGATTTGTGTGACGGTTGAGTTCGTGGCAGGGGTTTAAAAGGGCTGGCGTAAACATTAAATTCAAAACTATAAATGTTAAAATTATTGATTGAAAAAATTTAGGGACCAAAATTTTTATTTTAAATTTTTTTTGGTATTAAAGAACGCCACATTAGCATGTTTCATCCAACTTAATGGCGAAATTGACAAAAAGTACATAATTGGAATACATAATATGAAATAAGGAACTTCAATAGGACAATCTTACGGTAAGATAGTCATTTGAGAAAAAAAAATAAGCTAAAGAACGCCTGACGAATTTTACCCCATGAGAATATTAGTGGGCTTGTCGAACAACAATCACAAGGGAAAATTCTTGGCATCTAGCAGTAGGAGCTTTCTGAGCCATTTAAAGATGCGAATGCAATGCCATGGTTGGTGGTGCCGAAGTACCAGAAGGTGGTGCTAAACCGATTAGCAAGTTGAAGAGCACCGTGGAAAAAGGCGGAGGGTGCCACCAGAGTCAGTGACGGCTCTGCCAACATACTAGACAGCGATGCTAGCAGAGTAAGTGACCTTGAAAATGAAAATGAGACAACAATCGAGAGAAGAACATAGAGATAGGGAGGGGGAGAGATTGAGAGAAAGAGAGAAGAGAGATAGAAAGAGATAGAAAGAGATTGTACCTTGATTATCCCCTTAGTGTGGAGAGGAGGGAGAAGGCCGAAGGAGAGAAATGAGGTTAATCGCGATTTGTAAGAGATAAAGCCCGAGGGATTTTCACATTTTTGGGAAAAAAATAACTAAATTTAAGATTCCTAACTCATACTAAAGTGGAAAATTGTTTTCCAAGAAAACTGAAAGAAAATAATATTATTTAACTAAACACATTCTCTTTTCATTTTCTAATTTTCAAAAAAATTTTAAAAAATTTTCTAGAACTGAATAGAGCCTCATGTTTTCAGAAAAATAAAAAATAATTAAATCCAAGTTTTCTAGTAAGTAAATTATTTTACAAGAAAACTGAAAAAAGAATATTATTTAACTAAACATGTTTTGTTTTCATTTTCTAATCTTTAGAATTATGTTTAGAAAAAATAAAAAAAATTCTCTAGAGCTAACCAGGTCTACATATATGCAAGTTTGATTTCTAATGCAATCATTGCCACCCCATGGTAAATTTTTAGGTGGAGCCAGAATAAAATTTCGTTTGGCTTGAACTTCTCATCCTTTTTCCTTTTTATTGTTATTTTGTGGGCAAGGGCAAATTAGCAGCTTTTGCGAACCGAGGTTGACTGTGTTTATGAAGGAATGAAGGCATTTTTTCAGTTGTTCGTTTCTGTAAATCAAAAGGTTGATGCCCAGTGGCATCTTCGTTGGAAGACATTGTTACTTCGGGAGGGACTTCCTGAGATGGACAACGTCTGGAGCCTAGACTTCCCATGGGAGTGTGCCTGTAAAACTCGTGAAAAAAGGTTAGGAGGTCCCCGGGATCCTTTTCCAGGGAGGAGCCTCCGACGCCCAAGTCAGTGTCCTGAGAGGTGAAAGAAGGGGAGCACTAAAAGGTTTAGTGGCCTTGCCTGTTTGTATTTTCTCAAGGGGAGAGGGTCGGATTGGGGGATTTTCTCACCAGGGCCTGTTCCCTGGTATTTATAGGAGTTCCCAGCCCGTTTAGATCATGACACGTGTTCAGTCGGATGTTCTCTGTGTTCCCGGGCGTAGGGGACAAGTAGCCGTTTGCAGGCTCCTTGAGCCTTGAGCCGAGACAAGTCGTGACAAGACCTGGACGGTGTCAGCATGTCAGACCGCCGTTTGGGGCGGCGTGTAACGCCTGTGGGCGACATGTCAGAGGCTCCTTAAATGCTCATGCCGTACTCCCGAAGTCCTTTGGGCGAGGTCGTTCTTTGGTACGGATGGCCTTCTTCGGTAGTTATGCTTGTAGTTCGGGAAGTCCCATGGTTCGAGGGTTTTGCCTTCGGGGAAGTTCTCTCTTGCTTGTAATAGCTGGTTCTTTATCCTCGAAGGCGATCCGCTTGGTCCCCCGAGGGAGCCGGCGATACCTTTGAAACGCCTAGCGTATTAGCCGAAGTCCCGACTTCGTGGTATCTGACTTCGCTCCTTCCGAGGTCAGTGATAGTGCCTCTTTCTGATGACACCAGGCTTCCCGACCATATTTTCGTCAGGAAGTATGTACTGAGAAAGGCGATAGCCCTTCGGCTATCATAGGCCCCCATCCGAAAAGCCGAAGTGGGAACTTCGGTTTGTCGGCTTTCGGAGGGCGTCCTTATGGACCTCGGGTGTAATACCTGTACCGAAGATGTACCTTTTGTCCGAAGACATGGGCTGTTCGGTTATAGCCCGTCCTTTGGTGTCTTCGAGGTCACCCACTTCTCTCCTTTTGTAGGGCTGCATAACGTCACGTCTTGTAACCAGGCGTGTCAGTCTGGAGCAGCGCGCCCAGGGTCTAGGGGTGTCAGAAAGCGTATCCCTCTTTTGGCGCGATGGTTGACACGTGGTAGCTTGTTATTGGCGGGGACTGCGTCGAATACAGAAGGCGTGGCTTTTTACGCGCAATGAACAGTTATGGCGACTGTTCGCCTTTGCGGAGTACTTTATGACGCCGGTTTGCCTACCCTCCTAGGCCTATATATACCTCTGTTCCGTCATAACCTCCTTTTGCTTCTGCTTTTCCTTTCAACTGCTTTTTGCGGCGATCCTTTTTGACGGAGTGTTTTTCGGCAACCTTTCGCGACGGCGTCTTCAAATCCAGGTTTTGGCAAAACATTTGGTGGGTTTTAACTTCCAGAGTCTTTTGCTTTTTAAGCTTTCCCGAAGTCATTTTTGGCCTTTTTCCGAAATCGCTTTTCAGCCGACCATGCCTATTCCCGAGAGCTGGCAACCTCTTTTGTCTCACCATTGCTGCACCACTTCTATAAAATTAGAAAGATGGAAGACCAAATTCTTTCTTCCCTCGTATGCCATTACAAGGTTGCCACGTTCTGACCAGTTTAGCTTTTCGAATCGTGGCGACAAGGTTACCGTTTTCCGAGCCCAACTGAAGGCCGGACTTCGGTACCCTCATCCGAAGATGATTTGCGACTTTTGCCAATTCCATGGCGTTACCGTAAATCAGCTTCTGCCGAACTTGTATTGCTACTTCAATGCCTTCCTCTGTATGTGCGGCGTTTTCAAAATATAGCCCCACTTTATTCTTTTCATGTAGTACTATAAGCTCTTTGTGGTCGTGAAGGGTGGCTTTTACTTCATGCTACCTCAGGGATCAGGGAGCAAAAAGTATATGTTCACCTTTGCCACCAAGGACAGCTGGCGAAGGTGGCAACAAAAGTTTTTCTTTCTGAAGATGGAGGAGGCCTGGTCGCACGTGCCGACCAAGTGGGCTTGGGGAAGGCTGGAGATGGACGTCGTTGATCCGAGGATAATGCTGACTCCTGAGTTGGCACCCATATTCATGGACTTCGACAAACGGATCCGAGCAGTCTCCGACTGGGATTCCGAGGTCCCTTCGCGCCCCTTTTACCCCATCCCCATTAATTGGAAACTGATGACCGAGGAGGTTCTTCGGGAACTAGGGGTGGTGAAGGAGCACAAGACGGACCTCGGGATGCCGGCTCCTGCTATCGCTGGGAAAGACTCTTGGTTGGTGCAACTCTTTAGGGAGGAAGTCACTTATGAGTCTTTTTTTGAGAGTAAGTTATCTTAGGGTTCTTTTGTTAGAGTTTTACCTTGGACTCACACTGATGTTTTCTTTCTTTTTCAGAGCTGGGCGACGACTCCGCTGCCTACTACAAGTCCCTTTTCCTCGGTCAAGCTGAAAAGGGCGAGCAGACGAAGAAGGCCGTCTCCCGAAGGCAGAAATCATCTGGGGCTGGGCCATCCGTGGCCAAACGGGCAAAAAAAGACGCGCCTCCTCCTTAGGCGGAAATTCCCGAGGAGGCGTGCGAAGAGTTGGATGCTGCTGCTGCTGTTCCGTCGGCGGAGGTTGCCGCTACCGCCCCTTCTCAGAGTCCCTCTTCCTCGGCGGCTCTTCTGGATGCCTTGGTGGAAGTCCCTTCTGCCGAGGAGCGTTGTAAGAGTAAAGGTAAGGAGATTCCTGCTGAGGAGGTCCGGGACTCCGATGATGATGTCGCGGAGGTGCCGCCAGGTTCGTTTTCTTAGACAAGTTGTGGTACCTTTATTTCTTTAAGGGTTCCTTGTCTTGATAAATTTCTTGCCTTGCCGTGCAGGGGAGCTGCTATACCTGAATTAGGCAGCTGAGCACGCCCAGAAACAGGCTCTTCGGGATGCCCATGTCCTGAAGGGGAAGATCCCGATGGAGCCCTTTTGGTCATTTACAGAGGACATGAACTTGTACTCCAGCGATTGCCCGTACATGGCCAACCAAATCTCGAGGGGGATCCTCACCGAGGCCTCCTTCAAGGCCGTTTCCGAAGCGTGCCCAAGCGATGAGTCCCTCGCTGCCAAGGTTTCCGAGCAACTGCCCAGGTATACTTCAGGCCTTTTTTTTGTTTCCCTTTGATTTCTTCTAAGTGTTTGGCCCACTTTTTGCCTTACTAACTTTTGCTCTTACTTCTTTGCAGCTGTTGGGGTACACTTGCCTCCTCAGGGTCCGGGTGGGGAAGGAAGCGGCGTTCCGAGTCTCGGCCTTAGATCACATAGAAAAATCTAAGGCCAAGTGCTCTAAATTGGCCGCCAAGAACACGGAGATTGCTCAAGCTGCGAAGATGGAGGTCGCTGCCATTCGGGAGGAGTTCGCGAAGGAGAAGGACGAACTTTTGATGGACTCCTCCCAGAAGATTTCTGACCTCGGTGCCAACGTGGCGGAGCTGACTTCGGCGAACGAATCATATCAAAAGGAGAAGTCAGATTCTGAGGCTCTCCTGCTGAAGGTGCTTGCCGAGAAGGCCGAGCTCCAGGCCGAGGTCGAGTCTTTGAAGAAAGAGCCAAAGAAGAAGAAGACGAAGGCCCTGAGGAAGGAGATTGCCGATCTGGAGAGGGAACGTGATGAGCTGGCGGTCGAGAAGAAGAAAGCCGACGAAATGACCAAGGTCGGTTTTCAAGATGGCTTCTGCCTCGTTCGTCACCAAGTGCTTCAGAGGTTCCCAGATCTGGACATCTCTTTCTTGGAGGCCCTAAACATTCCCGGGGGGGCTCGGTGGTCTTGGTCGAAAATCGAGCACCTGAACTTGCCCCTTTCTTTCCCGGTGTCGAAGGTGGTGGAAAAGGACGCAGGAGCTGGTGGCTCCCGAGACGCTGAGATTCCTTAGTTTGTTTTAGGGTCCTTTGCCTTCTTTTTGTTCTTTTTTGTTTTTCTTCTTTTGGCGAGCTTTCTTCTTTGTAAGCAGATCCATCTCAATAAAGACTCTTTCTTAAAAATTTTGGCTAAGTCTTTTTGTAAGATTTTTCATTTTCCATTGTCCCGAACATGTTCGCTCAAGAGACTTCGAAAAATACGGCGATCTTCTTCACGAAATTCTGACTTCTACAACTTATGCTCAAGAATTTTGGCTAAGTCTTTTGCGAGATTTTTTGTTTCCCATTGTTCCGAACATGTTTCCTCAAGGGACTTCGGAAAATCATATCTTCGCTTATGTCAGCGGTCACCTTCGCGAGATTCAGGCTTGTATAACTCATGCTCAAGATTTTTGGCTAAGGAACTTTTGTACTTAAAAATTTTTCTGTACAATACAATCTTCTCACCTCCATCTTAAGCATAGAATTTTCTCAAGGCGTCCGAATGCCATGTATTTTTTAACTCTATGCCTCCGGCATCGCCAAGCTTGTAAACCCTTTTTCGCACTTCGGCAAGTACCAGATAAGGTCCTTCCCAATTTGCGCGAAGTACCCTGTGGGATGGCCTTCGGGGTCCAAATTCAGCCTTTCGGAGAACGAGGTCTCCTTTCTTTATTCCTTTTGGCCTGGTGCGCAAGTTTATAGCCGCGGCCACTCTTTGCTGAAAAGCTTTTCTCCTCAGCTCGGCTATTTCTCTGTGTTCGCCGACGAGGTCAAGCTTGGTTCTCAGGCCGAGGTCATTTCCCCTTTCATCGAACACTTGCACTCGCACCAATGGCTGCATTACCTCGACTGGGATGATAGCCTCTGTACCGAAAACAAGTGAAAAAGGTGTTTCCCCTGTGGCTCTTCGGGGTGTTGTTCGGTAGCTCCATAACACACTTGGGAGCTCTCCCAGCCATTTCCCTTTTGCTTCCCACAGTCTCTTTTTCAGACCATCTTTGATAGTCCTGTTGGATACTTCTACTTGCCCATTGCTTTGGGGGTGAGCTACTGGGGCGAAGTGCATTTTTATTCCGAGGTTGTTGATAAATTCTTGGAACCCTTTGTCTGTAAACTGGGACCCATTGTCGGCTACTAGTACCCTCGGTATGCCAAATCTGCATACAATGTTCTTCCATACGAAATTTTTCATATCTTTTGCCGAGATAGTCGCCAAGGGTTCCGCCTCGACCCATTTAGAGAAATAGTCTACTGCAACTACGCAGAACTTCACGCCTCCAGGCACTGTTGGGAGTGGCCCAATGAGGTCTATGCCCCAAACTGCGAAGGGCCAGGGATAGTCAGCTGAAGTTACCATTTCCGAGGGTGTCCTCTGGATACTTGCGTGTCTTTGGCAATTTCCACATTTCCGGACGAACTGCCTAGCGTCCTTTCTTAGAGTAGGCCAAAAGTATCCTTGCCGAAGTATTACTGCTGCGAGGGCGTCAGTTCCAAAGTACGAACCACAAGCGCCTTCGTGAACTTCTTCGAGGATCATTTCAGTATCCTCTTCGCTAACACACCTCTGTAATGGATTTGCATATCCCTGCCAATATAATTCTTCGCCAATTAGGAAAAATCGACCGGAGCATCTTCGAACTTTTGCAGCTTCATGGGGTTCTTCGGGGAGCGCATTGGTTGCGAGATATCTTTTTATTGGGTCTTTCCAGCCTCTTCCCGAAGTTACTATGCTCAGTACTACGATGCTCGGTTGATTTAGCACCTAGGTGCATGTTTTTGATTTCACCAAGCAGTCTGCTTCAGCGTTATCTTGTCGAGGTACGTTTTTTATTCGTACGGTGTCGAACTCTCGAATGAGCTCTGCTACCAGTTCATGGTATTTTGCCAAGGTCAGGTCCTTCGCCCCATAATCCCCTACTGTTTGCCGAACTACCAGCTGGGAATCGTTGTGGGCTTTTAAGTTTCTTACACCAATTTTTCTGGCTAGGCGCAATCCTGCTATGAGAGCTTCATACTCGGCCACATTGTTGGTGACGTTGAAGCTGAACTTGACGGCCTTCATTACTTCTAGACCTTCGGGACCTCTGATAATTACCCCAGCGCCCTGGTGTTTGGACCCCGAGGCTCCATCAACATACAAAGTCCATTCTGGCTCACCTTCGCTGAGATCCGGATGGCTGTCCTCGGCGATGGGCACTTTGGCAATGAAGCCTGCCAGGGCCTGAGCTTTTATGGCTTTCCGAGGTTCATAAGTAATGTCGTGTTCGCCAAGCTCTATGCACCATTTGGAGAGCCTTCCTGAATGATTGACTTTTCTCATGACATCCCGCAGAGGTAGACTGCTTCGGACGATGATAGGGTGAGCCTGAAAAAATGGTCGCAGCCTCCTTCCTACTAGCACCAAGGCATATATAGCTTTTTGCAGCAAAGGATACCTGACTTCGGCGCAGTGCAGGGACTTGCTTACATAATAGACTGGCCATTGCTTTGGCCCTTCCTCTTTCATGAGGACCGAGCTTACTGTTTTTTCTGTGACGGCGAGGTATAATACGAGGGGCTCTCCCTCGTGAGGCCGTCGCAAAATGGGCAGACGTGCTAAGTAGATTTTGAGTTCTTCCCAGGACTTTTGGCAGTCTTTGTTCCAAGGATGATCGTCACTTCCAAGGTTGCCCTCCTTTTTTGCTGCCTTATTGAGGACTTTGAAGAATGCTCGGCACCGGTCTCCATATCTGGAGATGAACCTGCTAAGAGAGGTTATCCTTCCGGTGAGTCTCTGCACATCTTTTATTGTGACGGGAGTTCGGAATTCGAGCAGAGCCTTAATTTTTTCTGGGTTAGCATCAATGCCTCTTTCTGATACCATGTATCCAAGAAACTTTCCCGAGGTTACGCCGAAGATGCACTTTTCGGGATTAAGGCGGATCCCAAAGGTTCTGAGCTGGTGGAAAGTTTCCTCTAGATCTGCGACATGGTCGTTAGACAGCTTGCTCTTGACTATCATGTCGTCGACGTAGACTTCCATGTTTCTCCCTATTTGGTCACTGAAGACCTTACTCATCAACCTCTGGTAAGTGGCTCCTGCATTTTTGAGCCCGAAGGGCATCCTAATGTAACAATATGTTCCACCCTCGGTGATGAAGGCGGTTTTTTCCTCGTCTTTGGGGTCCATCCTTATTTGATGATACCCACTGAAAGTGTCGAGGAAAGTTAGGAGCCTGTATTCGGCAGTTGAGTCTACCAATCGGTCTATTGGGGGGAGAGGGTATGAATCCTTTGGGCAAGCATCGTTCAAGTTTCTGAAGTCGATGCACATTCGGAGCTTACTGGTCCCTTCTTTTGTGGCAATAACCACATTGCTCAACCATTCGGGGTACTTGACCTCCCTGATTACATCAGCGTCCAATAAGCACTGGACTTCAGTTTTGATGAAGTCATTTTTGTGGGCCGAGATGCCCCGTTTCTTTTGCCGGACAGGTTTTGCTTCCGGACTTACTTTAAGGCTGTGCTGTACTACGCGAGGACTTACCCCCGGCATATCTTTCGGCGAGTAGGCAAACAAATCTTTGTTCATTAGTAGAAAGGATACAAGTTTTTTCTTGTCACCTTCGGCCAAATTTTTCCCTATTCGGGTACTTCAGCCTGGGACAAGTTCTACTTCTTCCATCTCTTCCTTCGCGGAATCTTCTGCCTTGCCCTTTTTTGGCTTTAAAGCCTCTGCCTCTACAGCTTGTGCGAAGTTGTTTGCTGGAGCTTTTCGCGCTTTGACGAACACCTTCCTTACTTCGCCCTGATCAATGAAGATTTCCGCATCTCCATCCTTGGTGGCAAAAGTGACAGTCAAGTATCTTACATCAGGGCGAATGTGCAGATTTCCCTGTGTTTGTCTCCCAAGGATGGTGTTGTATGATGAAGGGACATCCATAACGATGAACCTTGTCATTGTGGAGGCGAATAACTCGGTTGTCCCATCAACTGAAGTCCCTTTCATCATTAGGGGAAGATCGATCCACCCGAGGATAGGCAGTTCGGATGGTCCTACCCACGAAGGTGGGTGAAGTGACAGGCTTGAGGTCGCTGTTGGATATGCCCAAGTTCGGCAGCAAATGTGAAAACAGGACGTCTGTGTTTGATCCATCGTCAAGCAAGACTCTCTTGACGTCCCAGTTTCCTATCCTCACCATGACCAACAGCGGGTCGTCATGGGGAAAGACGACAGTGGAACCATCCTTGCGGGCCAGCTTCTTTGTCGAGTTCTGATATTCCATGACTGATATTTCTCTGGCCTTCCTTTTCCTCTCCGAGGATGGGAGTCCTGTTGTAATTGTTTGTATTATCCCCGCCGGAGGTGGAGGGCGCCTCTTCGGACTTCGGTTCCTCCGTCTGTCAGAGTCGTAATCTTCGTCATCCACCTTTCCTTCTTCCGCTTTCCTCCCCTTCGGGGAAGGCATTTGCAGATAACGTCGAAGTTGGCCCAGTTTTATTAGCGCCTCTATGTACTTCTTCAATTGGAAGCAGTCTTCTGTGTCGTGGCCGTGGTCGCGGTGAAACTGGCAGAACTTCTTAATATTTTTCTTATTATCAGCAGTCATGGCCCTTGGCCTCTAGATCTGGGTTCCCTGCCTTTCCATTGTCATGAGGATGTTGGCCCTCGTGGTGTTCAGGGGCGTAAAGTTTGGGAGTTTCCTTCCCCGCACTTCTCGAGGTTGGCCTGCTTGGTCGGCCGAACACCGTATTTGGTGGTTGGACCCTTCGGCACGGGCGTGCTCGGACTTCGGTCCAGCCATCCTCAGCTCTTTGGCTATCATGTGCTGCTCGGCCCTTTGGTAAAACTCGCCAAGCGTGTCCGGAGGGTTTTTGGAAAATTCGTAAAAGAGCTGTGAGTCCCTCCGAAGGCCCCGTGTCATGGCGAGGATGCGTATTTCGAGCCGAAAGTCTGGGACACTCAAGGCTTCTCTGTTAAACCTTTCGACATAGTCGCGGATGGTTTCTCCGTTTCTCTGCGCTATGTCGAACATCTGGACAGGCATCTTCGCCGTTGATCGACTTCTAATGAATTACTGTGTGAAGGCTGTAGATAACTCCTGGAACTCCCTGATGGTTCCTGGAGCCAATGAATTGTACCACTCAGTTGCTGGTCCTGTGAGGGTGACCTCAAAACATTTGCACAAGGTAGCATCGTCTGCACCGTGCATCATCATGCTGCGCCTGTACTTGGTCAGATGAGCCTGTGGATCAGTCCGACCATCATAAGTTTCCAGCCGAGGCACTCGGAAGTCACCTGGCATGGCTGCCTCTACTATAGTTCGGGTGAACGGGGACTCATCCCCACAGAAGGTTTCAGACAGCCTGGCCTAGATCGGCTTGCGAGCTACTTGTTTTTCCACTCTGTCCAACCTCACTAATATTTTCTCCATAAGGATCGTGGCACTAGGTTCTTCTTCTGGGAAGGGAGATTGCCGGCGCTTCTTCAGGGAGTGACTTCGGCGCTGAATGGATGGGGACTTCGCCTCAGGTGATGAGCTCCTTCGGTGTGGGATCTTGGGTCGGTTGGACCCAGCTCGTCCTGTAAGCCGTGCCCCGAGGGGCATATTTTCTGTTGAAGACTCTTCACGTGGGTCCCCGTGTCTCAAACTACGATGGACTGGTTTGGGGCTTCCTTCCCGAAGGCGTTCAGGCGAGGGAGGCCTTTGGGCCTGAGTTTGTTGTGGCCACCTTCGGTCTATCTGCTGTGTCATTTCAGCCACAACAGAACATTGAAAGTCGCATAGAAAGCTCATGGTTATGACCAGAGGACGTTCTTCCTCAGGCGTGGAAGTCCCTGGAAGGGTTTGCTCAGTAGCCGGTTGAGCTTCAGGCGCGAACGGGGACCTCGGGAGTCCCTTGTCCTTTGACTGCCGAGTTTCAACAATGGTGACCTGAGGGTAAATTCCCACAGACGGTGCCAAATGATGCCCAGCGGCATCTTCGTTGGAAGACATCGTTACTTCGGGAGGGACTTCCTGAGAGGGAGAATGTCTGGAGCCTAGACTTCCCATAGGAGTGTGCCTATAAAACTCGTAAAAAAGGGTTAGGAGGTCCCTGGGATCTTTTTCCGGGGAGGAGCCTCCGACGCCCAAGTCAGTGTCCTGAGAGGTGAAAGAAGAGGAGCACTAAAAGGTTTAGTGGCCTTGCCTGTTTGTATTTTCTCAAGGGGAGAGGGTCGGATTGGGGGATTTTCTCACCAGGGCCTGTTCCCTGGTATTTATAGGAGTTCCCAGCCCGTTTAGATCATGACACGTGTTCAGTCGGATGTTCTCTGTGTTCCCGGGCGTAGGGGACAAGTAGCCGTTTGCAGGCTCCTTGAGCCTTGAGCCGAGACAGGTCGTGACAAGACCTGGACGGTGTCGGCGTGTCAAACCGCCGTTTGGGGCGGCGTGTAACGCCTGTGGGCGACATGTCAGAGGCTCCTTAAATGCTCATGCCATAATCCCGAGGTCCTCTGGGCGAGGTCGTTCTTTGGTACGGATGACCTTCTTCGGTAGTTATGCTTGTAGTTCGGGAAGTCCCATGGTTCGAGGGTTCCGCCTTTGGGAAAGTTCTCTCCTGCTTGCAAAAGCTGGTTCTTTATCCTCGAAGGCGATCCGCTTGGTCCCCCGAGGGAGCCGGCGATACCTTTGAAATGCCTAGCGTATTAGCCGAAGTCCCGACTTCGTGGTATCTGACTTTGCTCCTTCCGAGGTCAGTGATAGTGCCTTTTTCTGATGATGCCAGGCTTCCCGACCATATTTTCGTCAGGAAGTATGTACTGAGAAAGGCGATAGCCCTTCGGCTATCAAAGGTAATGGCATGGACAAGACAAGCATTTGCTTATGTTGTGCCTGACCTTATGATTTGTATATCACGGTGTAGGCTAGTTAGTTCTCTTAAATTCCATCTGATTTGGATGAGACTGGTTTTTCATTGTTTCAAAAAAAAGAATGAAAAAGGCCGCAGAATGATGATGGTTGTTGTTGTCATATCAAAGTTGTTAAATATCGAGTGATCCAATCTAATATATATTATAAAAGCAGGATACACTTCAGGATAAAAATGACCATTCACCTAACAAACTAAATAATGTTGTGACACGTGGTAGTTTAATTATTTATGGTAAGGATTTGACATATGTTTATATTATCTTTTCAATTTTGCCTTTGAATTGACTGGTCCACTTTCAATCCCCCAAAACGTGCCCTTTCATTTGTGCAATTAACTTCGGCCTTTTAGACTTGCCTTTTCGTGTGGTAAGAAAACAAGGCAATTGGATCTTGGTTTTTCAAATTCCATTTCGGTCTCCTCAATCAATCGATTTCAAGTCAATACCCTCCTTTAAACTCTCTGATCTAGGGCCCATCTCTCTACTGTAGCCTTGAGTTTCTTTCACCACTACTCTCATCAGCATGATGACAAAAGGTATGTAAAGTTTCTTTTTTACCTATAATTTACGTGCATGTATTTGAAGGAAAGGGACTTGATTTTGGTATTATCTTTTAAGCTCCACATCTCTAATTTCTAATTTATCTTGGCATAGATCCAAGCAATATAGTAAAGAATGTGATAGAAAGTCTAGCCGCGATCAAGACCATGGAGACAGGAGGAAAAGAGGAAGCAGGTGATATGCTTTTTGTGATTACAACTAGTAAAGAAGTTCTTTTTTTGGTTTTTTTCCCCTTTTTGTATTGAATTGATTTAATTGAATTGGATGGTTATTTTATACCCATGTCTATTTTTCGTTTTAGGCCATGTTTAATATCCATAAATTAGGGCAATGTAGAGGATGAGCTGAATAGCGGCTTCAAAAGGTAAAGGACAAATTCGATGTTAGCTTTAGAAGAGGCCAGGGGTAGGTCATCAAGGCAAAAGAGATGCTTCAATCAAAAGTGCCCAACCTGTAGCTTTTCAGTGATATGATCTTAATAAGATGTCTAAGGTATTTGATTTCTGATCTCCACCAACTTCCTTGCTTTCATTTGTGTTTTTTTCTCACATTTTTTGTTTCTCCAATGTTGGAATTTTGAAGAGGACAAAATTGACTATTCTTTTTTACATGGTGGGAATTTTGTCACTTAACCATCAGGCGAAGTCTGGTGCTCCCTGAGCTTCTTACAGGTGCTGTGATCATGATGGTCCTTAGTACATTTTGTGTTTGTGTCTATGAGTACCTTACATGTTCTGTATGTGCTGTTATGCTTTATGGTTTTAGCTCATGGCATTTTGTTGTTTGGCTGCTTTCTGTTTAGCAGACATTTTCTTTGTACGTTAGGACCATGTCATTTCTTGGTTGTAGTCAATTATATTTCCTTCTTTAAAAAAAAACATAAAAATGGACACTTCTCGTGCTCTTTCATGTAATTTTGATATACTGCAACTTTTGAGGGTTCTAGGATTGACAGAGTGAAGACAAAATGATTAAATATTTATGCTTTTAAATTACTTAATATTATCGTATTACTCAAGTTTATTTCATTTTCTTTGTATTTCACACAGTGATAATAAAAAGGTAAGAGTTTCACAAGATGAGAAGGGACAGGATTCCCCCAATTAGTGTTCGAGAGACTACATAATGTCCTAGTGATGCATCACTTAGCCCTGATGATCTAGTCAGTCTATAATGTTTTCAAATGCTCCAACTCTGATTGGTGGATACTCATCTCTTACAATTTTTTTTGAAGTTCATTTGCAGGCTTAACAAAAACATTCATGTGGTGAGTACTTGGATGACCAAGCAAACCTTCACATTAGATAACTCAACTTAGAGGTTTTGTGACATGATTAGCCAATTATATTTTTGGATAAGTCTTAGTTCTGAGATTTTATAACTTGGTTTCATTTTAAAGGTCAAATTTTACAAATTTGTTCCTTTGTGTGGGATAAAATATTCTTCTTTAGTTCTGTTTAGTAGGATTCCTGAAGCTCTTTAATCCAGTAGGTACTCAATTTACCTCTGGTCTTGATTGTCTAATTATTTTAGAAATTTTATTGATTATTGAGTTGATTATTTTGAAGGGAAATTTAATGACAACACTACTAAACATGTATCATAAGAGAGTGCAAAATTAAAATAACTGCTCATATGCACTAGAAGTCAAAAGAAAAGAGGAATTCAAATGCCTCTATCTTACTTCAAGGTATCTTAATAAATTTTGGCCCCTTTGTGATACTTCAAAGTTACAACAAAGAAAAGTAAAAATATGATGAATACTGGCATTGAATTGATGTTACTAAAATTCTTTCTGTAGTGTACTAGAATTGGATCTATCGGTTAATCACCATTGGTATTTGGATATTCAATTTTATATTTTCTGTTGTTCTTCCTCATTTCAATAGTGATAGTTGATAGTTTGTTTTTTTAGCTTGTATACTTAAATTTGTTTCTTCCCTGTTTGAAATGGAGATTGCTCCATGTCTTGGAGGGTTTCTTAGCTTTGTAGAGAAGACAAAATTTGGGTGCATATGTTTGGGGTTTTATTTGTGCCTAGAGAGGAAAGAAGGATGTACTTACAAGAATAACATTAAGTAATTAACTTCTGTTGTTATTGGAGACATGTATTTTTTCTTTCTCCTAGTTTTTCCTTTTTCACTGATAAAAGTCAACTAGATTTGAATTTTATATTCTTTTCAATTACTAACATTTTTTTTTATTTTTGATTCACTAAAGGATGAAGAGAACTAACATATGGGATAGGTGCTAGACTTCAAGAACTCAAAATTGTGCTCATCTTTGCTCATTGCTCAACTGCTTTATTATGATCTTTGTTTTTATTTGTGCATCAAGGGTTTACTTGCAAGGATTTTAAGTTCCCAAGAAAATAAGAAGGCTTTTTTTCAAACATAGAACTTATACAAAATGCAGTTCTCCGGCAACTTATTTTTCTTTTCTTTCTCAATTTTTTGGCCTTCATTGATTCCTAAATGGAGAGGCTGCTTGTGTATATATTGTATTTGTTGTCAGTTTTTGTTTGTGTAAATACCCATGTATGTTTGTGGCTAACAAAAAAAAATGTAGATGATAGTTTTTTTGAAGTTTGAACCATATTATTTTGTCATTTCCCAATTTTTTTTTGTACTGACTTTGTGCAAATATAACCCATTAACTATAGTGGAAATCAAGACACAAAATGTATTAGAAATATTATACACATTGAGAAGCTGGGAGGGACACAGTAAGTGGATCAATGGCAACATATTCAGTAGCGCGCACATCATGTATTTAATGGGATATCATCTAAAACAAATCAATTACCAATATATCTTAGATTTCGAGGAGTATTATACTTTTTTTTTTATTTTGTTACTTCTTTAAGTCAAGTTTGACAAGTTGTCAGCTTATTGTTCAGTTACTAATTTCAACTATTGCCATCATCATGCTGATAAGTTTTCATCTATAACTTACCTTCCAACTTTGTATACCAATTTTTAGATTTCATATCATCTCCTAAAATCGGTCTGATGGTCTATCACATTTTTTTGTTATAGAGCAGTCCATCTATGCATCCGTGTGTTGGTTAACTGGTTTATTGTTATGGTAGTTTGCCTAGAAATTTTAAGTTTTTTTCTTTGAAGTAACTTCCTTTTCCATTTGGATAAACATTGTATCACTTTTTGATTTTGCACGATAGAACTTTTATGGAGCTTTTTTAGTGTTCCCATGGTTTGACTCTTGGTTTAGATAATTGTCCATTTGGCTTTGTTTTACTGCCTTAAGGTAAATGTATGAGTTTGGCTAAGACATCAAGGAGTTATTCCGCCTCTTCCCATAATGAAAAGTGGCCACAAAACAAAAGTTTCTCCTCTTGTCAAGATTTTTCTAGAAGTTTTCTTTTCACATTCGAGGTTTTGCTTTCTCAGTCACTTTTTTAGCTATTTGAGATTCTAGTATGAAGCTTTCAAGATTTGAAACCCATAAAGAGCTAGAAATAGCAAAAGAAAGCACTTGGAAAAGCACATGTATTCCCAACATGAGCAATTATAAGGTTTTCTATATCGTTTGTTTTATTTTTAAGATGATTTATTAATATTTTTTATATTTAGGCATTTGTTGTATAGCCATTTATTAAAAAAAATGATATATATATTGGTTTGAACATAGACAACATAATGCTGAAAGTATATGTGTAGCTGGGTACAAGTGGTGTTTATTATGTTCATCATAGAAATTAGCACCAGTTTATTTTTACTTGTAAAATATTGATTGTGGCGAATAGCATTTGTATTAATTATTTTTCAAAATTAATTATTATATCATTTTTTGTTTTTAAGTCCTTGGTCTTGCGGTAATGATAGGCGAATGACTATCTCCTCTCCCAGTGCGTACTTCCTACCGAAAGTATGATTAGAAAGCCTCGCGTCACCTGAAAGAGACACCATCACTGACCTCGGAAGGAACGAAGCCAAGCACCCCGAAGTTGGAACTTCGGCAAGAACGCCAGGGATCGCAAAGATGGTGCCGGCTCCCTCGGGGGACCGAACGGATCGCCTTCAGATGCAGAGAATTAGCTATCGCAAACAGAAGGGAATCTCCCCGAAGGTGGAACCTCCGAACAAGGGAAGCCCCCAAAAAGCGCGAGCATAACTCCCGAAGAAGGGTGACCGTGTCAAAGACGACCTTGCCTAGAGGACCTCGGGAGTACGGCATGAGCATTTAAGGAGCCTCTGACATGCCGCCCACATACGCTACATGTCACCTCAAACGGTGATCTGACACGTCGACGCCGTCCAGGTCTTGTCACGACCTGTCTCGGTTCAAGACTCTAGGAGCCTGTCACCGGCTACTCGCCCCTTACGCCCAGAAACCCAGAAAACATCCGACCGAACACGTGTCGTCATCTGAACAGGCTGGGCTTCTCTATAAATACCAGGGAACAGACCTTGGCAAACGGTTGGACTCTTCCTCCTTGAGAAAACACAGGCAAGCCCACTAAAAACTCTAGTGCTTCCCCCTTACCTTCTCAGGAAACTGACTTGGGCGTCGGAGGCTCCTCCCCGGAAAAGCACCCCGGGGACCTCCTAACCCTCTTCTCTGAGCTTTTCAGGCACATTCCCCTGGGAAACCTCAACTCCAGACGCTCTCCCTCAGAGGAAGTCCTCCCGGAAGTCACCATGCCTTCCAATGAAGATGTCTCAGGGCATCATATGGCGCCGTCTGTTGGAAACCATCCTCGGGTTGCCGTCGTTGAGACTCGGCGTTCTAAGGACAAGGGACTCTCGAGGTCCCCGTCCGCGCTTGAGGTCCAACCGGCCACTGAGCAAGCCCTCCCAGGGACTTCCACGCCTGAGGAAGAGCGCCCTCTGGTCATAACCATGTGCTTTCTGTGCGACTTTCAACGTTCTGTTGTGGCTGAAATGACACAACAGATAGACCGAAGGTGGCCGTAACAAGCTCAAGCCCAAAGTCCTCCTTCGCCAGCACACCCTTGGGAAAAAAGCCCCAAACCAACCCATCGTAGTTCGGGATGCGGAGACCCACGAGAGGAGTCTTCAACAGAAAACATGCCCCTCGGGGCACGGCTCGCGGGACAAGCGGGGTCAAGACGACCCAAAATCACACATAGGAGGAGCCAGTCACCTGAAGCGAAGTCCCCATCCCCTCAGTGCCGAACTCACTCTCCGAAGAGGCACCGACGATCTCCCCTGCCAGAAGAAGAACCTAGCGCCACGATCCTTATGGAGAAGATATTGGTGAGGTTGGACAGAGTGGAGAAACAGGTGACCCGCAAACCCGTCTGGGCTAGGCTGTTTGGAACCTTTTGTGGGGATGAGTCCCCATTCACCCAAGATGTAGTTGGGGCAGCCATGCCAGGTGATTTCAGAGTACCTACGCTGGAAACTTATGATGGCCGTACTGATCCACAGGCCCATCTGACCAAGTACAAACGCAGCATGATGATGCACGGTGCCGACGACGCTACCTTGTGCAAATGTTTCGAGGTCACTCTCACTGGGCCAGCAACAGCCTGGTATAATTCATTGGCCGCAGGAACCATCACGGAGTTCCAGGAGTTATCCATAGCCTTCACGCAACAGTTTATCGGAAGTCGGCCAACGGCGAAGATGCCGGTTCAGATGTTCGACATAGCGCAAAGAATTGGAGAGACCATCTGCAACTATGTCGAGAGATTTAACAGAGAGGCCTTGAGTGTCCCAGACTTTCGGCCCGAAGTACGCATCCTCGTGATGACACGGGGCCTTTAGAGGGACTCGTAGCTATTTTACGAATTCTCCAAGGAGCCCCCGGACACGCTGGGTGAATTTTACCGAAGGGCCGAATAGCACATGACAGCCGAAGAACTGAGAATGGGCGGACCGAAGTCCGATCACACCCGGGCCAAAGGGTCCAGCTAGCAAACCCGGTATCCCACCGAACAGGCAGGCCGACCTCGGAGAACGTGAGGAAGGAAACTCCCCATTTTCACACCCCTGAACACTACAAGGACCAACATCCTCATGACAATGGAAAAGCAGGGGACTCAGGTTCAGCAGCCACGAGCCATGACTGCCGACAACAGAAAGAATATGAAGTAGTTTTGCCAGTTTCAGTTTCATCGTGACCACGGCCACGACACCGAAGACTGCTTCCAACTGAAAAAGTATATAGAGTCGCTGATAAAACAGGGCCAACTTCGGCATTATCTGCGCATGCCTTCCCCGAAAGGGAGAAAAGAGGAGGAAGGAAAGGCAGAAGATGAGGACTACGACTCCGACAGGTGGAGAAACCGAAGTCCGAAAAGGCGCCCCCCACCTCCAGCGGGAATCATACAAACAATTACGACGGGACTGCCATCCTCAGAAAGAAAGAGGAAGGCCAGAGAAATAGCAGTCATGGAGTATCAAAGTCCAACAAAAAAGCTGCCCAAAAGGATGGTTCCGCCGTCGTTTTTCGCCATGACGACCCATTATTGATCATGGCGAGAATAGGAAACTGGGACGTCAAGAGAGTGCTTCTTGACGACGGATCAAATGCCGACGTCCTGTTTTCACACTTGCTGCCGAGGTTGGGTGTATCTAGCAGCGACCTCAAGCCCGTCACCTCGCCTACCTTCTGGGTAGGTCCGTCCGAGCTGCCCGTCCTCGGATGGATCGATCTCCCTTTGATGCTGAAAGGGACTTCAGTGATTGGGACAGCAGAGTTGTACGCCTCCATAATGGCAAGGTTCATCGTTATGGATGTCCCTTCATCGTACAACGCCATCCTTGGAAGACAGACACAGGGAAACCTGCACATTCGCCCTGACGTCAAGTACTTAACCGTCACTTTCGCCGCCAAGGATGGTGATAGCCGAAGGACTATCTCTTCTCCCAGTGCGTTCTTCCTGCCGAAAGTATAATCAGAAAGCCTGGCGTCACCCGAAAGAGACACCATCACTGACCTTGGAAGGAACGAAGCCAAGCAACCCAAAGTTGGAACTTCAGCAAGAACGCCAGGGATAGCAAAGATGGTGCCGGCTCCCTCGGGGGACCGAACGGATCACCTTCGGATGCATAGAATTAGCTATCGCAAACAGAAGGGAATCTCCCCGAAGGTGGAACCTCCGAACAAGAGAACCCCCCAAAAAGCACGAGCATAACTCCCGAAGAAGGGCGACCGCGTCAAAGAACGACCTCGCCCAGAGGACCTCGGGAGTACGGCATGAGCATTTAAGGAGCCTCTTGTTGGGTTTCGGGAGCCAAACAGCGCAGCGGAATTTAACCGAAACCCTCCAGGATCCAAGTGAAACGGGGTAAACCGGGTGTTCGAAAATTTCATACCTAATTTTCGGTTGAGATCTCTCACTCAACTGTAGAGTCGAATCACAAAACCTGAACAGTTGACGTGTTCAGGCTCTCTATGGTATCCACACGAGCCTCTCGGGATCACCACGCTTCCACCACGTCCCGGCAGATGCGTTTCTCTTGCACTCGCAGTGCTAGCTTGCGTCCTCCAAGGAATTGCAAGAGAAGAGTGCGGCTGTCCTTTTGGGAGGCTAGGGCAAGGAGACCTGCGAATTTCTCACTTAAAAGTTGTATTTATAGTGAGACTCAACTTCCAGGCCTAATGGGTTTCAAAGCCCTAATCCAATTAGGATTTAATGTCGGGCTTAATAATGGCTCAACTCCTTGGCCCATTATTAATACAAAATTAAAGTGAAACCATAACCCAAACAATTAGCACATGCACTCTAATGATCCAAATAGCTCTATGTGTGCGACCCAATAGGCTCTTGCCATGTTGGCTATGATCATAAATCACATTTATGATCACAAGCAATGAGCGGTGTCTAGCAACACATCATTGCTACCCAAGTGACAAGATTGTCGGTGAATCGACTAAACCTTTATGATCATCACCGATATATGCCATTGTCCCTTTGACCAAGATATCAAGACTAAGCACGAGACATGGAATGTGTCACTCTCGTATAGCCCAATCTTTGGTTTCTTGATTACCGAGTAGACTAACTTAAACTGATGACATTGATATCATATATCAACTCATCGGTGCATGGCCATGCATTTTCTAAGTCTCACTCTATCAAGGGGCCCAAAGATATCACTCCCGTTACATAGGAGGGACAAATCCCATCTTGATCATACAAATCCCTCCGCATGATATGTGACATACCCAATGACCTCCTTCAAGTTCACTCAGTTACGAGCAACAAAGGAAAGTATCAAAGTATGTGACTCACATGTAGGGAACCTTGATGATCTTAGGTCGAAGGACTACATATACCATGATCACTATGAGAATCACTTATGACACTCATATAACGATCCATGAAGTGTTCTCATGGTGGGTCGGTCCAGTACACAAGTTCTCCAACTTGTACCCATATGTAGACTACATATCTCATATTAGTCTCCACATATGCTAGTCATTATGTATTATTGCAACCCGCTCCACAATAATACTATACTAGGGACATTTAAGAATATCATTATTCTAGGGTTACAATTATGTTTATTACGTTACGCAGAAACAAAACAACAAACAAAATTGCTGGATTAATGCCTCAATAAAATATCATGACTCAATGTGCAAAAATACAATCATCTCATGATTGGCTTTTTGGGCACAACACTAACACCTCTGACATGCCACCCACAGACGCTACATGTCACCTCAAACGGCGATGTGACACACCGATGCCGTCCAGGTCTTGTCACGACCTGTCTCGGTTCAAGACTCAAGGAGCCTGTCACCGGCTACTCGCCCCCTGCGCCCAAAAACTCAGAGAACATCCGACCGAACACATGTCGTCATCTGAACGGGCTGGGCTTCTCTATAAATACCAGAGAAGAGACCCTGGAAAACGGTTGGCTCCTCCTCCTTGAGAAAACATCGGCAAGCCCACTAAAAAATCTAGTGCTTCCCCCTTACCTTCTCAGGAAACTGACTTGGGCGTCAGAGGCTCCTCCCGGGAAAAGCACCCCGGGGACCTCCTAAACCTCTTCTTTGAGCTTTGCAGGCACATTTCCCTGGGAAACCTCAACTCCAGACGCTCTCCCTCACAGGAAGTCCTCCCGGAAGTCACCATGTCTTCCAGTGAAGATGTCTCAGGGCATCATTTGGCGCCGTCTGTGGGAACCCACCCTCGGGTCGCCGTCGTTGAGACTCGGCGTTCTAAGGACAAGGGACTCCCGAGGTCCCCATCCGCGCTTGAGGTCCAACCTGCCACTGAGCAAGCCCTCCCAGGGACTTCCACGCCTGAGGAAGAGCGCCCTCTGGTCATAACCATGAGCTTTTTGCACGACTTTCAACGTTCTGTTGTGGCTAAAATGACACAACAGATAGACCGAAGGTGGCCGCAACAAGCTCAAGCCCAAAGTCCTCCTTCGCCAGCACACCCTCGGGAAAAAAGTCCCAAACCAACCCATCGTAGTTCGGGATGCAGAGACCCACAAGAGGAGTCTTCAACAGAAAACATGCCCCTCGGGGCACGGCTCGTGGGACAAGGGGGGTCAAGACGACCCAAAATCACACACAGGAGGAGCCAGTCACCTGAGGCGAGGTCCCCATCCCCTCAGCGCCGAACTCACTCTCCGAAGAGGCATCGACAATCTCCCCTGCCAGAGGAAGAACCTAGCGCCACGATCCTTATGGAGAAGATATTGGCGAGGTTGGACAGAGTGGAGAAACAGGTGATCCGCAAACCCGTCTGGGCTAGGCTGTCTGGAACCTTTTGTGGTGATGAGTCCCCATTCACCCAAGATGTAGTTGAGGCAGCCATGCCAGGTGATTTCAGAGTACCTCGGCTGGAAACTTATGATGGCCGTACTGATCCACAGGCCCATCTGACCAAGTACAGACGCAGCATGATGATGCTCTGTGCCGACGACGCTACCTTGTGCAAATGTTTCGAGGTCACTCTCACTGGGCCAGCAACAGCCTGGTATAATTCATTAGCTGTAGGAACCATCACGGAGTTCTAGGAGTTATCCACAGCCTTCACGCAACAGTTTATCGGAAGTCGGCCAACGGCGAAGATGCCGGTTCAGATGTTCGACATAGCGCAAAGAATTGGAGAGACCATCCGCAACTATGTCGAGAGATTTAACAGAGAGGCCTTGAGTGTCCCAGATTTTCGGCCCGAAGTACGCATCCTCGTGATGACACGGGGCCTTTAGAGGGACTCGCAGCTATTTTACGAATTCTCCAAGGACCCCCCGGACACGCTGGGTGAATTTTACCGAAGGGCCGAATAGCACATGACAGCCGAAGAACTGAGAATGGGCGGACCGAAGTCCGATCACACCCGGGCCGAAGGGTCCATCTAGCAAACCCGGTATCCCACCGAACAGGCAGGCCGACCTCGGAGAATGAGAAGAAGGAAACTCCCCATTTTCACACCCCTGAACACTACAAGGACCAACATCCTCATGACAATGGAAAAGCAGGGGACTCAGGTTCAGCAGCCACGGGCCATGACTGCCGACAACAGAAAGAATATGAAGAAGTTCTGCCAGTTTCAGTTTCATTGCGACCACGGCCACGACACCGAAGACTGCTTCCAACTGAAAAAGTATATAGTGTCGCTGATAAAACAGGGCCAACTTCGGCGTTATCTGCGCATGCCTTCCCCGAAAGGGAGAAAAGAGGAGGAAGGAAAGGCAGAAGATGAGGACTACGACTCCGACAGGTGGAGAAACCGAAGTCCGAAAAGGCGCCCCCCACCTCCAGCGGGAATCATACAAACAATTATGACGGGACTGCCATCCTCAGAAAGAAAGAGGAAGGCCAGAGAAATAGCAGTCATGGAGTATCAAAGTCCAACAAAAAAGCTGCCCGAAAGGATGGTTCCGCCGTCATTTTTCGCCATGACGACCCATTATTGATCATGGCGAGAATAGGAAACTGGGACGTCAAGAGAGTGCTGCTTGACGACGGATCAAATGCCAACGTCCTGTTTTCACACTTGCTGCCGAGGTTGGGTGTATCTAGCAGCGACCTCAAGCCCGTCACCTCGCCTACCTTCTGGGTAGGTCCGTCCGAGCTGCCCGTCCTCGGATGGATCGATCTCCCTTTGATGCTGAAAGGGACTTCAGTGATTGGGACAACAGAGTTGTACGCCTCCACAATGGCAAGGTTCATCGTTATGGATGTCCCTTCATCGTACAACGCCATCCTTGGAAGACAGACATAGGGAAACCTGCATATTCGCCCTGACGTCAAGTACTTAACCGTCACTTTCGCCGCCAAGGATGGTGATAGCCGAAGGACTATCTCTTCTCCCAGTGCGTTCTTCCTGCCGAAAGTATAATCAGAAAGCCTGGCGTCACCCGAAAGAGACACCATCACTGACCTTGGAAGGAACGAAGCCAAGCAACCCGCCCGAAGTTGGAACTTCAGCAAGAATGCCAGCGATAGGAAAGATGGTGCCGGCTCCCTCGGGGGACCGAACGGATCACCTTCGGATGCATAGAATTAGCTATCGCAAACAGAAGGGAATCTCCCCGAAGGTGGAACCTCCGAACAAGGGAACCCCCCAAAAACCACGAGCATAACTCCCGAAGAAGGGCGACCGTGTCAAAGAACGACCTCGCCTAGAGGACCTCGGGAGTACGGCATGAGCATTTAAGGAGCCTCTGACATGCCACCCACAGACGCTACATGTCACCTCAAATGGCGATGTGACACACCGATGCCGTCCAGGTCTTGTCACGACCTGTCTCGGTTCAAGACTCAAGGAGCCTGTCACCGGCTACTCGCCCCCTACGCCCAAAAACTCAAAGAACATCCGACCGAACACATGTCGTCATCTGAATGGGCTGGGCTTCTCTATAAATACCAGAGAAGAGACCCTGGAAAACGGTTGGACTCCTCCTCCTTGAGAAAACATCGGCAAGCCCACTAAAAAATCTAGTGCTTCCCCCTTACCTTCTCAGGAAACTGACTTGGGCGCCGGAGGCTCCTCCCCGGAAAAGCACCCCGGGGACCTCCTAACCCTCTTCTTTGAGCTTTGCAGGCACATTTCCCTGGGAAACCTCAACTCCAGATGCTCTCCCTCAAAGGAAGTCCTCCCGGAAGTCACCATGCCTTCCAGTGAAGATGTCTCAGGGCATCATTTGGTGCCGTCTGTGGGAACCCACCCTCGGGTCGCCGTCGTTGAGACTCGGCGTTCTAAGGACAAGGGACTCCCGAGGTCCCCATCCGCGCCTGAGGTCCAACCTGCCACTGAGCAAGCCTTCCCAGGGACTTCCACGCCTGGGAAGAACGCCCTCTGGTCATAACCATGAGCTTTCTGCGCGACTTTCAACAGTCTGTTGTGGCTGAAATGACACAACAGATAGGCCGAAGGTGGCCGCAACAAGCTCAAGCCCAAAGTCCTCCTTCGCCAGCACACCTTCAGGAAAAAAGTCCCAAACCAACCCATCGTAGTTCGGGATGCAGAGACCCACGAGAGGAGTCTTCAACAGAAAACATGCCCCTCGGGGCACGGCTCGCGGGACAAGGGGGGTCAAGACGACCCAAAATCACACACAGGAGGAGCCAGTCACCTGAGGCGAGGTCCCCATCCCCTCAGCGCCAAACTCACTCTCCGAAGAGGCATCGACAATCTCCCCTGCCAGAAGAAGAACCTAGCGCCATGATCCTTATGGAGAAGATATTGGCGAGGTTGGACAGAGTGGAGAAACAGGTGACCCGCAAACCCGTCTGGGCTAGGCTGTCTGGAACCTTTTGTGGGGATGAGTCCCCATTCACCCAAGATGTAGTTGAGGCAGCCATGCCAGGTGATTTCAGAGTACCTCGGCTGGAAACTTATGATGGCCGTACTGATCCACAGGCCCATCTGACCAAGTACAGACGCAGCATGGTGATGCACGGTGCCGACGACGCTACCTTGTGCAAATGTTTTGAGGTCACTGTCATTGGGCCAGCAAAAGCCTGGTATAATTCATTGGCCGCAGGAACCATCACGGAGTTCCAGGAGTTATCCACAGCCTTCACGCAACAGTTTATCGGAAGTCGGCCTGATGGCCTAAGGCCTCATCGTTGTGAGTCATGATGACTGTTGAGGAGACTTCTAGGAGGAAGAACGCCTGGAAGGTGGATCGCCCCAAGGAGAGTACCTGAAAAGCTGGTAAACAGGGTTAGGAGGCCCCCGGAGTGTTTTTCCGGGGGGGGAGCCTCCGACGCCCAAGTCAGTGGTGGCCGGAAGAAGGAGAAAGTCACTAGCTCAAAGAGAAAGGCAGAAAAGTCTCGCCTGGTATTTTCTCAGGGTGTGGGAGCTGTATATCCGGCCTGCCAACCTCCTGTCAAGTATTTATTTCCTGTATATATAGGAATACCTAGCTCGTTCAGATCATGACACGTGTGCGGTCGGATGCTCCTGAACGTCTGGGCGTAGGGGACAGATAGTTGGTAACTAGATGGCCTCGAGCCTTATGCTGAGACGGGCCATGATATGATTCTGATGGCGTCTGCGCGTCAGGGCGACTTTTTACGTCTGTGGTGGGACGTGTCAGAGGCTTCCTTAAATGCTTCCTTAAATGCGCCTGCCGTACTCCCGAGGTCCCTGGGCGAGGTCGTCCTCTAGTTCGGACAGAGCCTCTTCGGGAAACCTACCCTCAGTTCGGGGGTTCCCAGTTCCAGGGGGTTCCGCCTTCGGGGATATCATATTCGGGCAGCAATGTCTGGTGCCACTTTTCTGAAGGCGCGCTGTTCACAACCTTGGGGGGCGAATGGAGTCCTCAAGTTTTACTGGCGTGCCGAGGCTCGGACCTCTCAGGCTATCTCCCGAGGTGCATGATTCCACCTATTCCCGGGAAGCGCCAGTTCTTCTGGCCATTGTTGTGGCAGGGTATTCGGCCAGATTGAGGCGATAGCCTTTGGCTATCACATGCCCCCCTCTGGAAAGCCGAAGTGAAGACTTCGGTTTGCATCTCTTTCCGAGGTTGCCGTTGGGAGTCTCGTTGGGAAGCATAACCTCTTCCGAGGTCGCACCTTTTGCCCGAGGGTCTGGGCTGTTCGGCCTTGGCCTATTCTTTGGTGTCTCCGAGGCAAAGCCTGTACCGAAGATACACCTCTTGCCCAAAAGTCATGGGCTGTTCAGCCATAGCCTGTCTCTTGGTGTCCTCGAGGTGGCCTGCTTTTTATTTCTGCAGGTCTGATGGCCAAGCGTGTCAGACTGAGCGGCGCGTCTCCATTTCTCAGGGATGTCAAACGACGTGTCCCAATCAGGAGGCGTGTCCCGGTTTTCCAGGCGCGTTTGGGGAGGCACGTCCCCCATTTCTGCGCAGCGGTTGACATGTGGCTTCTTGCCATTGGAGGAGAGGCGCGTCATTTACAGAGGGCGCGCCTTTTCGGGTGCAGCGGGCAGTTACGGCGACGGTTCGCCTCCAATGGGTACTTATGATGTTCTTTCGGTTACCCACCTTTGGCTTATAAATAGCCCATTCCATCATAAGTCCCACTTACTGTTTTTCTGCTCTTTTTCTGCTCTCTCTCTGCTTTGCCCTCTGTTCTTGCGTTTTATCTTGCTTTCTGTGGCGGAGCTTCTTTAATCAGAGCTTTTCCTACCAACTTTCACGACGGCGTCCTCAGGCAAATCTTTTGGTGGGTTTTGATTTTCAGAGTACTCTGATTCCTCTATTTTTCTGAGTTTTTCTGGAAAACTGTTGTTTTTTCCAAACTCGTCTTCTGAGTTTTTTCTGGAAACTATTTTCTTTTCCATCTCAAACTCTTTTTCATGTCTGCGATGCCTGTTCCCGAGAGCTGGAAACCTCTTCTGGCCCATCCTTGCTGTACCACCCCCGAAAAACTAGAGAGGTGGAAGAAAAAATTCTTTCTTCCGTCTTACGCTGTGACCAGACTGCCTCGTTCTAGCCATTTTGCTTTTTCAAACCGTGGCGACGAGGTTACCGTCTTCCGAGCCCAACTGAAGGCCGGACTTCGGTATCCTCCCCCGAAGGTGGTTTGCGAGTTCTGCCAATTCCATGGCATTGCTGTGAACCAGCTTCCCCCGAACGCGTACTGCTATTTTAACGCCTACCTCTGCATGTGTGGCGTGTTCGGGATAGAGCCCCAATTCATCATTTTCATGCAGTACTACAAGCTCTATGTGGTCCCGAAGGGTGGCTTCTATTTCCTGCTGCCTCGGGGATCCGGGAGCAAAAAATTCACCTTCACCTTCGACACGAAGGATAGCTGGCGGGGGTGGCAGCCTAAGTTCTTTTTCCTCAAGGTGGATAAGAACTGGTCTGATGTCCCGACCAGGTGGGCTCAGGGAGTGCTGAACGCAGACGTCGTTGATCCGAGGATGCTGCTGACCCCACCGTTGGCTTCCGTGTTCGCGGATTTCGACGCCCGCATTCGGACAGTCGTTGACTGGGCTCCCGAGGTCTCTCCTCGTGGTCTTTACCCCTTTCCTATCAACTGGAGGTTGATGACCGAAGAAGTCCTTCGGGAGCTGAAAGTGGTTAAGGAGCACGTGACTGACCTCAATATGCCCGCTCCCGCCATCGCCGGGAAAGACTCCTGGCTGGTCAAGCTCCTTAAGGGGGAGACTTCTTTCGAAACTTTTGCCGAAAGTGAGTAATCTTCCATCCCTTTATACTTTTTCCTCGGACTTACGCTGATATTTCTTCTCTTTTTCAGAGATGGGCGATGGGGCTGCCGCTTATTACAAGGCCCTCTTTTCTGGCCAAGTGGAGAAGGGGGAGCAGACAAAGAAGGCGGCTTCCCGAAGAAGGAAGACGACAGGGGCGGGACCCTCGGCGAAGCGAGCTAGTAAGGCTCTCCAGCCTTCTCAGCCAGAGCTTTTGGAAGAAGAAGCTGGCGAAGACGCTGGTCTTGTTGAAATTCCACCGGCCGAGGTCCCCGCTACTTCCGCCGAGGTGCCTCCTCTCGACCTCGAGGCCCCCAGAAACACTGTAGTGGTAGAAGTACCCACCGCCGAGGAGCGGTACCGGCAGAAGGGTAAGGGTCTTTCTTCCGAGGGGCCCGAGGATCCCGAGGACACTGTCTCCGAGGTTCCTCCAGGTATGCCTTTAGGCGAAGTTCAGCTCCTTTTCCTTTCGCGAATTTTTCTTCTGCTCCTAACTTCCTTCCTACTTTCAGAGGAGCCCCTTGCTGCTGGCTGGAGGGCCATTCATCAGAGGAAACGAGCCCTCCGCGATGCCATAATCCCTGAGGGGAAGATCCCCTTGGAGCCCTTTTGGACAATCACGGAGGATATGAATTTGCTCTCCGACGATTGTCCAAAAATGACAAAGGAGATTTGGAAGGGGATGACCACTGACGCCTCCTTCCGAGCCATTGCGGCGGCTCACCCGGGGGATAATACCCTCGCCGCAAAAGTCACCGAGCATGCTGCTCAGGTATAGTCTTTACACTTTTTTCCTCAATTTTCTAAGTGTTTAGACTTGTACTAACCTGGACTTTTGCCTTGCCGTAGCTGCTGGAGTACGCTGGTTATCTCCGAGTTCGGGTTGCCAGACAGGCTGCCTCCAAGGATGCGACTTCGCGGGAACTCAGTGAAGCGAAGGCTTCGCTTGCGAAGGTGATCGCCAGCAACCAGCAGCTGACAGCGGATTGTTCTCAGCAACTTGCTGCCGTTCGGGAGGAGTTCTCGAAGAAAAGAGAAGAACTTGAAAAGGACTCCTCCCGGAAGATTGCCGACCTCGGCGAACAAGTAAAGGGGCTGCTCGCCGCCAACGAAGATCTTGTCAAGGACAAGGCTGTTTCTGACAGTCTTGCGTCGAGGTTGACGGACGAGAACAATGCTCTTCAAGCCGAGGTCGAGGCTCTGAAGAAGGAGTCCGGAGAGACGCTGGGGATAAGCGAGCTCAAAGAGGAGGTTGCTGAGCTGAGGGACGAGGTCAATGTCCTTGGCGTTCAAAAACGTACTTCTGATAACATGGCCAAGGTCGCCTTTCAGGACGGCTTCTGCCTCGCTCGGCACCAGGTGCTGCAGAGGTTCCCAGATTTGGACCTCTCTTTTCTGGAGGGCCTAAATATTCCTGAGGGACCTCGGTGGCAGTGGTCCAAGGTCGAGCATCTGAAGCTTCCTGGTCTTCGTCCGCCCGGCTCTCCCTAGTTTGTTTTAGGGCTCCTCTTATTTTTCTCCTTCGTGCTCCTTCTTTGGACACTTCTTTTGTAAGGCAGCGTTTGCTCTAAATGAATAATCTTTTTGGCTAAGTCCTTTCTTGCAAGTTTCTTTATTTCCACTGTCCCGAACACGTTTGCTCAAGAGACTTTCGGAAAACCTGTAACCAAAAAAACTTTTTACCTTCCTTTATCCCGAGTGTGCTCGCTCAAGAGACTTTCTGGAAAGTTTGCAAAAATTTGGCTAAGTCTTTTGCATGCTTTTTGTTTCCTTTTATCCCGAACATGTTTGCTCAAGGGACTTCGGAAAACCTGCGACCAAAGAAACTTTTTACCTTCCTTTGTCCCGAGTGTGCTCGCTCAAGAGACTTTCTGGAAAGTTTGCAAAAATTTGGCTAAGTCTTTTGCAGGCTTTTTGTTTCCTTTTATCCCGAACATGTTTGCTCAAGGGACTTCGGAAAAGTTTCAGCCAAATTTTTCTGTCTTCCTATTGTCCCGAGCATATTTGCTCAAGGGACTTAGGAAAATTCTCACGAGATTGCTCATTTCCCTCTTTCCCGAGCATGTACGCTCAAGGGTGTTTGGAAATTATCTCTGCTTTTGTTTTGGCGTGCACTATTACGAGATTCTTGCTTTCCCTTTTTTCCGAGCATAGTGGCTAAAGGGCCTTCGGGAAGTCACATCTGCTTTTTTCGTGGCGAGCACCTTCGCGGAATTCTATCTTGGACAATTTGGTATACTTAAGGATTTTTCTCAAGACCATTCTGTACTTAGAGTATTTCTTGTACAATATATCTCTTCCGCTCAACCTTAGGCGTAGAATTTTTTCAAGGCGTCTGAATGCCAAGTGTTTTTCAATTCTACGCCTTCAGCGTCGCCAAGCCTATACACGCCTTTCCGTACTTCGGCGAGAACCAGATAAGGTCCTTCCCAATTTGCGCGAAGTACGCCGTGAGATGGCCTTCGGGGTGCAAAGTCGGCCTTTCGTAGAACGAGGTCTCCTTTTTTGATTTCTTTTGGCCTGGCTTTTAGGTTGATAGCCGCGGCCACTCTTTGCTGGAAAGCTTTTCTTCTCAGCCCGGCTATTTCTCTGTGTTCGGTCACAAGGTCGAGCTTAGTTCTCAGACCGAGGTCGTTTCCGCCTTCATCAAATACTTGCACCCGTATTGAAGGCTGAACTATCTCTATTGGGATAATGGCCTCTGTTCCGAAGACGAGTGAGAAGGGAGTTTCCCCTGTGGCTCTTCGTGGCGTCGTTCGGTAGCTCCACAATACACTTTGGAGTTCTCCTGGCCATTTCCCCTTGGCTTCCCCAAGTCTCTTTTTCAGGCCATCTTTTATGGTCCTGTTTGATACTTCCACCTGCCTATTGCTTTGGGGGTGAGCTACTGGGGCGAAGTGCATCTTTATTCCGAGGTCGCTGATGAATTCCTGGAATCCTTTGTCTATGAACTGGGATCCATTATCAGCTACTAGTACCCTCGGTATGCCAAATCTGCATACGATGTTTTTCCATACGAACTTCTGCACTTCTTTTGCCGAGATAGTTGCTAGTGGTTCTGCCTCTACCCACTTTGAGAAATAGTCCACTGCTACCACGCAGAATTTCACGCCTCCCGATGCTGTGGGGAGTGGCCCAATGAGGTCTATACCCCAGACTGCGAAGGGCCAAGGATAGTCTGCCGATGTTACCATTTCTGAGGGTATCCTCTGGATTTTTGCATGTCTCTGGCAACTACCGCACTTCTGGACGAACTGCCTTGCGTCCTTTCTCAGGGTAGGCCAGAAGTATCCTTGGCGGAGTATCACTGCTGCAAGGGCATCAGTTCCAATGTGCGAGCCGCACATGCCTTCGTGAACTTCTTCGAGAACCATCTCAGTATCCTCTTCGCCCACACATCTCTGCAGCGGATTTGCATATCCTTGCCGATATAACTCTTCACCAATCAGGAAGAATCTTCCGGCATGTCTTCGCAGTCTTGCAGCATTGCCAGCGTCTTCGGGAAGCTCATTCTCTGCGAGGTATTTCTTTATGGGGTCCTTCCACCCTGTTCCCGAGGACGTTACGCTTAGCACGGAGATGCTTGGATGGTCTAGCACCTCGGTGTATGTTTTGGACTTCGCTAAGCAATCTGCCTCAGTGTTATTCCGCCGGGGTACATTTTCGATCCGCACGGCGTCAAACTCTTGGATGAGTTTTGTTACCAGCTCGTGGTATTTTGCCAAGATTGGGTCCTTCGCCCCATAATCTCCTGCCGTCTGCCGAACTACCAGCTGGGAATCGCTGTGAGCCCTTAAGTTTCTCACGCCAATCTTTCTGGCCAAGCGTAATCCCGCAATGAGGGCTTCATACTCAGCCACATTATTGGTAACGTTGAAGCTGAACTTGATAGCCTTCACCACCTCTAGGCCTTCGGGTCCTCTGATAACTATTCCAGCTCCCTGGTGTACGGACCCCGAGGCTCCGTCAACATGCAAGGTCCATTCTGGCTCACCTTCTTTCGGATCTGAGTGGTTCTCCCTCCCGAGGTTGTCGCAGAGTCGGCAGGCTGGCCAGGTAGACTTTGAGTTCTTCCCAGGCCTTTTGGCAATCTTCATCCCAGGGATGATTTTTTCTTCCGAGGTCGCCTTCCATCTTTGCTGCCTTTGTGAGGACTTTGAAGAAAGGTCTACACCTGTCTCCGTACCTGGAAATAAACCTGCTCAGAGAGGTTATTCTTCCGGTTAGTCTCTGCACGTCTTTGACTGTGGCAGGAGTTCGGAACTCAAGCAAAGCCTTAATCTTCTCAGGATTGGCGTCGATGCCTCTTTCGGATACCATGTACCCAAGGAATTTTCCCGACGTCACCCCGAAGATACACTTCTCGGGGTTAAGGCGAATCCCGAAGGCTCTGAGCTTTTGGAAGGTTTCCTCCAAATCTGCAACGTGGTAGCCGGGCAGCTTGCTTTTTACTATCATATCATCAACATATACTTCCATGTTTCTCCCCATTTGGTCCTTAAAGACCTTGTTCATCAGTCTCTGGTAGGTGGCTCCTGCATTTTTCAGCCCGAAGGGCATTCTGATATAGCAGTACGTTCCTCCCTCGGTGATGAAGGCAGTTTTCTCTTCATCTTCGGGGTCCATCCTTATCTGATGGTAGCCGCTGAAGGCATCTAGGAAGCTCAGGAGCCCGTATTCGGCCGTTGAATCTACCAGTTGATCTATTGGCGGGAGGGGAAATGAGTCTTTCGGGCAAGCATCGTTCAAGTTTCTGAAATCAATGCACATCCGGAGTTTGCTGCTACCTTCTTTTGTGGCAATGACCACATTGCTTAACCATTCGGGGTATTTGACCTCCCTGATAACTTCAGCATCCAATAGGCGCTGGACTTCGGTTCTCACGAAGTTGCTTTTGTGGGCTGAGATGCTTCGTTTCTTTTGCCTGATAGGTTTTGCTTCCGGGCTTACTTTGAGGCTGTGCTGTTTTATGCCAGGGTTCACTCCTGGCATGTCTTTCGGCGAGTAGGCAAACAGATCTTTATTTTTCAGCAGAAAGGATACAAGAATTTCCTTATCACCTTTGGCCGAGCTCTTCCCTATTCGGGTAGATTGTCCTGGGACAAGATCTACTGCTTCCATTTCTGCTTCTGCGGGATCTTTTTCTTTGCCTTTCTCCTGCGCCTTTGCCTCCACTATTTGTGTAGAGTTGTCTGCCGGAGCCTTTCGTGCTTTTACAAACACCTTTCTTACCTCGGCTTGGTCGATAAAGACCTCTGCATCTCCATCCTTGGTGGCGAATGTGACAGTCAAGTACTTCACATCGGGGCGAATGTGCAGGTTCCCCTGAGTCTTCCTTCCAAGGATGGCGTTGTACGAAGACGGGACCTCCATGACGATGAATCTTGCCATTGTGGACGCGTACAACTCAGCCGCTCCGTCTACCGAAGTGCCTTTTATCATTAAAGGGAGGTCGATACATCCGAGGACGGGTAGCTCCGATGGTCCAACGCCGAAGGTGGGCGTGGTGACAGGTTTAAGTTCGCTGCTGGAGATGCCCAAGCTCGGCAGTAAGTGCGAGAACAGGACGTCAGTATTCGAGCCATCATCGAGCAACACTCTTTTGACGTCCCAGTTCCCTATTCTCGCCATTATCAGCAGCGGGTCGTCGTGGGGGAAGACGACGGTGGAGCCATCTTTGCGAGCCAATTTCTTTGATGGACTTTGATACTCCATAACCGCAATTTCTCTGGCCTTCCGCTTTCTTTCCGAGGATGGGAGCCCCGTGGTAATGGTTTGGATGACCCCTACTGACACGATCCCCGTGCCCCTGCCCGGGATACCCTGTGAGCGTTTGTCTCACGGTGGATTGTAATTGGCTAGCTGGTTATGTGTGTGGATTAAATCCAATGCTACTAGTTGATTAACCTAGAAATGCAATATGTATGCACTTATGCTTTGACTTGGTTTATTAAAACCATAAAACATTTAATCATTTAGACATTTAGCCGGCTAAGTAAAATTCTATATAAATAAATACAAAATGCCAAAGCATATCAAAATCAACCTTTGAGTGATTAACTACACATACACCGCTCGTGAAAGCATTTATACATAAGTAACTAATGCTCTCACCCAGAGAACAATCCCCTGAGTCAAGGACTCTTTATAACATAAATACCGGAGGCAAAATAAAGTACTGTATCAAAATACAAGACTTTGCTGAGATCTTTTACCCTAGCTCCCACTTTGGACTCCTGTCCCAGTGGCGAGTCTCACAAGTCCTTTGCCAAGTGCTACTAGGCTCTGCAGCCAAAGGAAGAAGCAAGTTAGTACCACAGCCTGACCAACAAACCAACTAATCACTTAAGCAAGCTAGAAACTTAAAGTTTCTCAACTACCGTACCTTTACAGACAAAAGGTACTACCGTGATAATCTTCAGCGATTATCCGGTCCTGCTGCTCCAGACTCTGCATAATAAACAGGGAGTGAGAATTCAACATTCTCAGTAAGGGTCTTCGATGTACCTGCAAGAAAAAGCTAGGACTCTGGCTGCGAGCTCACACAGCATGAGGGTACTAGTCATATATATATACTAGATCCGTAGACCTCTCCTCAAGTAGTCCTCTGTATCAGGCCAAGCATAATCACTTAGCAACCTGACACATATACAGGCCAAGCGCAATCACTTAGCAACCTGAAATATAGGCCAAGCGCTATCACTTAGCAACCTATCATATGGCTCAAGGGCGAACCTTAGCAAGCCTCATTCAAACATAGAACCTCTCACCTAGTTGTTATGCAGGGGAATTTATGATGGGACTTGTAGACTAGGCCGCAGGGCCTCTTTGATGTAAACTAGATGAACAAGGTTTCACCTCGGGGCCTCGTGGCTACCGCACGGCTAGGCCGACGAGGGTTCTAAACCTCTCACCTGAGCTATTGATAGCTAATTAAGTTCAATTGCAACATTTGTTTCCTTACTTGTTGCCTAAGCAACTTACTTACCTCAAACAGTTCAAGAAAACTCATACTTCCGGTGGGACTTTCGGAAGTTTCGGAGTACCATCGGGATCCTCGGACCCTTAGGCACGTTCCGAGCCTTCCGTAGTCTCGGTCGGGTCAACGCAGCAAAAAGTCAAACCCCCCATTTTTAGGTGTTGGCGCCGCGTCGCCAAAGGCAAAAGGAATTGGCGACGCGTCGCCGACGAACAAACGCTCTGTGAAGAAAAATTGAATTGGCGACGCGTCGCCAATTTTCGGGCCAATTGGCGCCGCGTCGCCAATTCTGCAGAAATGCAGAATTCGGCCGTTTGCTGCTACGAACTTTGGCAACCAAATACATATAGCAAACATGCATCAAAAGTTACCAAATTTCATACACATGAAGTACATGTTGCAAGGAACAAAACCAACTATCAAAGCCAAACTATGATGCATTAGAAACATCAAACCAATCCTTCGAACATAGCTAGTCCATCATAATTCCCAAAAATGTTTCTTCACACCATACCAAAAAATTACTCAACTTTCTCAATCCATTTCAATCCAAAAGCAATCCAACAACTTAAAAACACTTTCTCCCTTACCTTAACACCAAGAACAAGCAAGAATTCGAACCCTTCCTCTTCCAAACAAGCTTCCAAAGTTCTACACAAATTCAAACCAAAACAAAGCTCCTCAACATCAAAAACAACTCTTCCAACCAAAACCCAAGCTTCCAATCAATCAAATAACACGAATTCAATCAAGAACATGAATCATACCTCGTTCAAAAACAGGGGATGGAGAAAAACACCCTTTCAAGCTTCAAAAACATGGATTCAAGCTTGAAAATCACTTCTCCAAGCTTGAACACTTCAAACCACACCTTTTGGCACCAAAAGCTTTTGATTCCAAGCTTAATTTGAGAGAGAAATGGAGTGGAGAAGCTGGAAAATGGGTTATGCAGCTCCAAACCCTTCTTCCCTCTTCTTAAACTCCACTTAACCCTTCAAACCACCAAGGTTTCAAGTTTTGTGCAATTAGGTCCCCCATCTTTGTAACTTAACAGTTCTTGATTAAATTCTTGTCTATTTGTTGAGTTTGAGTTAAGGTTAAAAGTTAAGTTCTAAAAATTCATTTTAAAACACTCGGGACTCGTCCCGGCCACTCAGGGTGCAAAATTACCATTTTGCCCCTGAACTTAGTTCAGAGCTTTATTCTTGTCGGAACTTAGTGAACTTTGGCAAACTTCTTAATTCTTGCTAGGCAAACTTAAATTAAACTTCTAAACTAAATTCTAAAGTCCTTACCTCCCACTAGAAGCGCCGTAACATTCTCCCCTCCTTCTGGAATTTGGTCCCCCAAATTCCGCTGCAACTCTGGAAAAACACCAGGATATATTTTCAGCATATCCTGCTCCGTCTCCCAGGTAGCTTCCTCCTCACTATGGTTAGACCAAAGGATCTTAACCATCGGAATCCACTTAGTCCGCAGTTTCTTGACTTGCCTATCCAAAATCTGAACTGGTTTCTCTTCATAAGTCAAGTCTTCCTGAATGGGTATCACTGAAGGATTTACTACCTGTCCGGGCTCAACTGTGCACTTCCTGAGTAAACTAACGTGAAACACATTATGCACTTGAGAAAGGTTAGACGGTAAAGCCAACCGATAAGCAACTTTCCCAACTTTCTCTAACACTTCATACGGTCCAATGAATCTTGGAGCTAACTTGCCCCTCTGTCCAAAATGACTAACTCCTCTCATGGGTGACACTTTCAGAAGTACTTTGTCACCAACCTTAAAACTCAATTCTCTTCTTCTTCTGTTTGCATACTTAGTCTGTCTGTCATTAGCTGTTTTGATTCTCTGCTGAATCAACTTAATCTTAGCTGTTGTGTCAGCTATGATCTCAGGTCCAACGACCACTCTGTCTGTCGGATCTGCCCAACAATGAGGTGTCATACACCGTCTCCCATACAAAGCTTCATAGGGCGCCATTCCAATAACAGATTGATGACTGTTATTATAGGCAAACTCGATCAGTGGTAAGTGCTGATCCCAATCACCTCTGAAATCAATGACACACATGCGTAGCATGTCCTCCAAAGTCTGAATCACCCTCTCTGACTGTCCGTCAGTCTGTGGATGAAAAGCAGTACTGAGGCTAACTTTACTGCCCAATGCTTCCTGAAAAGCATTCCAGAACCGTGATATAAATCGTGGATCTCTGTCTGATATGATCTGATCCGGTATCCCATGGAGTCTCACAATCTCCCTGAGATATAACTGAGCCAACCTCTCCAATGTATAGGTGACTCTGATCGGTATAAAGTGTGCCGACTTCGTCAATCTGTCAACCACTACCCAAATAGCATTATGCTGACTCCGGGTGGTCGGTAACCCCACTAGGAAATCCATAGTAACGGATCCCCACTTCCTCACTGGTAGAGATAAACTCTGAAGTGTGCCTGCTGGTTTCTGGTGTTCAGCTTTCACCACCTGACATCTCAAACACTTTGCCACATGTCCTCGTACATCTCTCTTCAGTCCTGGCCACCAAAAATGTGTCTTCAGATCTTGATACATCTTACTAACACCAGGGTGAATACTCAATGTGCTGCTATGTGCCTCCTGTAGGACTTGCTGCCTAAGTCCCTCAACATTCGACACATAGAGTCGATCACCATAATGCAGTATTCCATCTTTGTACTTGAACTCTTTCTTCAAAGCACCAGTCTTAGCTTCACCTGAAATCTTCTTCAACAATGGATCTTTCAACTGAGCTTCTCTAATTCTGGCTAACCAAGCCGTCTGAATCTCCAAAACATAGACTAAGGATTTTTCTCGACTTTGCCATAATTCATGCAAAGCTAAGAAACAATCCTTCAATGCTCCTTCTGAAGAATCTGTAGCCTGATCCTTGGACAAGATCACTCCTGTGTACTTCCGGCTCAAAGCATCTGCTACCACGTTCCCTTTACCAGCACAATACTCGATCGAACAATCATAGTCTTTAATGTACTCAATCCATCGCCGCTGTCTCATGTTCAGATCCTTCTGAGTAAACAAATACTTCAAACTCTTGTGATCAGTGAAGATTCTGAACGATCTTCCCATCAAATAATGTCTCCATAATTTCAGTGCAAAGATCACTGCTGCAAGCTCAAGATCATGAACAGGGTAGTTCAACTCATTAGGCCTCAGCTGTCTCGAACCATAAGCAATCACCTGACTGTCCTGATGTAGAACACAACCCAAACCTGAACCTGACGCATCAGTATAAACTGTAAAGGCTCTGTCCGGGTCTGGTAACACAAGTATGGGGGCACTGGTCAACTTTTCCTTCAGCTTCATGTAGGCTTCTTCACACTTCGGTGTCCACTCAAATTTCTGAGCTTTCCTGGTCAATGCTGTCAACGGCGTAGCTATCACAGAGAATTTCTCTATGAAGCGTCTGTAGTAACCTGCTAGACCCAAGAAACTCCTGACCTCTGTAACTGTAGTCGGTCTCTTCCAATCAACCACTACTTGAACCTTTTCAGGATCAACTGACAAACCTTGAGCACTGATAATATGCCCCAAAAACTGAATCCTCTCGGACCAAAACTCACACTTAGAAAATTTTGCATAGTACTGATTATCCTTCAGCACTTGCAAAACCGTTCTAAGGTGCTCCTCATGCTCTGCTGTAGACTGTGAATAGATCAGAATATCATCGATGAAGACCTCAACAAACTGATCCAGAAATGGCTTAAAGATCCGATTCATAGCTTCCATAAATATTGCTGGAGCATTAGTCACACCGAAAGGCATAACCGTATACTCATAATGTCCGTACCTTGTCCTGAAGGCAGTCTTCGGAATGTCTTCCTCCTTCACTCTGATCTGAAAATACCCAGACCGAAGATCAATCCTGGAAAACACTCTCGCTCCTCTGAGTCTGTCAAACAAATCATCAATTCTAGGAAGTGGATACTTATTTTTAACTGTCACTGCATTCAACTTCCTGTAATCGATGCACAACCTGAAAGTCCCATCTTTCTTCTTCACAAATAATACTGGAGCTCCCCACGGTGATACACTCGGTCTTATGAAACCTTTCCCTAGCAGTTCCTCCAACTGCTTCTTCAACTCATCCATCTCAGGAGCCGACATCCTATAAGGTGGTACTGAAATAGGCTCAACCCCTGGTTGCAGATGGATAGCAAACTCAGTATCCCTCCTAGGTGGTAACCCAGGTAACTCCACTGGAAACACCTCAGGAAACTGATTAGCTACAAGTGATGGCCCAAGGCCTCATCGTTGTGAGTCATGATGACTGTTGAGGAGACTTCTAGGAGGAAGAACGCCTGGAAGGTGGATCGCCCCAAGGAGAGTACCTGAAAAGCTGGTAAACAGGGTTAGGAGGCCCCCGGAGTGTTTTTCCGGGGGGGGAGCCTCCGACGCCTAAGTCAGTGGTGGCCGGAAGAAGGAGAAAGTCACTAGCTCAAAGAGAAAGGCAGAAAAGTCTCGCCTGGTATTTTCTCAGAGTGTGGGAGCTGTATATCCGGCCTGCCAACCTCCTGTCAAGTATTTATTTCCTGTATATATAGGAATACCTAGCCCGTTCAGATCATGACACGTGTGCGGTCGGATGCTCCTGAACGTCTGGGCGTAGGGGACAGATAGTTGGTAACTAGATGGCCTTGAGCCTTGTGCTGAGACGGGCCATGATATGATTCTGATGGAGTCTGCGCGTCAGGGCGACTTTTTACGTCTGTGGTGGGACGTGTCAGAGGCTTCCTTAAATGCTTCCTTAAATGCGCCTGCCGTACTCCCGAGGTCCCTGGGCGAGGTCGTCCTCTAGTTCGGACAGAGCCTCTTCGGGAAGCCTACCCTCAGTTTGGGGGTTCCCAGTTCCAGGGGGTTCCGCCTTCGGGGATATCATATTCGGGCAGCAATGTCTGGTGCCACTTTTCCGAAGGCGCGTTGTTCACAACCTTGGGGGGCGAATGGAGTCCTCAAGTTTTACTGGCGTGCCGAGGCTCGGAGCTCTCAGGCTATCTCCCGAGGTGCATGATTCCACCTATTCCCGGGAAGCACCAGTTCTTCTGGCCGTTGTTGTGGCAGGGTATTCGGCCAGATTGAGGCGACAGCCTTTGGCTATCACATGCCCCCCTCTGGAAAGCCGAAGTGAAGACTTCGGTTTGCATCTCTTTCCGAGGTTGCCGTTGGGAGTCTTGTTGGGAAGCATAACCTGTATCGAGGTCGCACCTTTTGCCCGAGGGTCTGGGCTATTCGGCCTTGGCCTATTCTTTGGTGTCTCCGAGGCAAAGCCTGTACCGAAGATACACCTCTTGCCCAAAAGTCATGGGCTGTTCAGCCATAGCCTGTCTCTTGGTGTCCTCGAGGTGGCCTGCTTTTTATTTCTGCAGGTCTGATGGCCAAGCGTGTCAGACTGAGCGGCGCGTCTCCATTTCTCAGGGATGTCAGACGACGTGTCCCAATCAGGAGGCGTGTCCCGGTTTTCCAGGCACGTTTGGGGAGGCACGTCCCCCATTTCTGCGCAGCGGTTGACACGTGGCTTCTTGCCATTGGAGGAGAGGCGCGTCATTTACAGAGGGCGCGCCTTTTCGGGTGCAGCGGGCAGTTACGGCGACGGTTCGCCTCCAATGGGTACTTATGATGTTCTTTCGGTTACCCACCTTTGGCCTATAAATAGCCCATTCCATCATAAGTCCCACTTACTGTTTTTCTGCTCTTTTTCTGCTCTGCCCTCTGTTCTTGCGTTTTATCTTGCTTTCTGTGGCGGAGCTTCTTTAATCAGAGCTTTTTCCTACCAACTTTCACGACGGCATCCTCAGGCAAATCTTTTGGTGGGTTTTGATTTCCAGAGTACTTGATTCCTCTGTTTTTCTGAGTTTTTCTGGAAAACTGTTGTTTTTTCCAAACTCGTCTTCTGAGTTTTTTCTGGAAACTATTTTCTTTTCCATCTCAAACTCTTTTTCATGTCTGCGATGCCTGTTCCCGAGAGCTGGAAACCTCTTCTGGCCCATCCTTGCTGTACCACCCCCGAAAAACTAGAGAGGTGGAAGAAAAAATTCTTTCTTCCGTCTTACGCTGTGACCAGACTGCCTCGTTCTAGCCATTTTGCTTTTTCAAACCGTGGCGACGAGGTTACCGTCTTCCGAGCCCAACTGAAGGCCGGTCTTCGGTATCCTCCCCCGAAGGTGGTTTGCGAGTTCTGCCAATTCCATGGCATTGCTGTGAACCAGCTTCCCCCGAACGCGTACTGCTATTTTAACGCCTACCTCTGCATGTGTGGCGTGTTCGGGATAGAGCCCCATTTCATCATTTTCATGCAGTACTACAAGCTCTATGTGGTCCCGAAGGGTGGCTTCTATTTCCTGCTGCCTCGGGGATCCGGGAGCAAAAAATTCACCTTCACCTTCGACACGAAGGATAGCTGGCGGGGGTGGCAGCCTAAGTTCTTTTTCCTCAAGGTGGATAAGAACTGGTCTGATGTCCCGACCAGGTGGGCTCAGGGAGTGCTGAACGCAGACGTCGTTGATCCGAGGATGCTGCTGACCCCACCGTTGGCTTCCGTGTTCGCGGATTTCGACGCCCGCATTCGGGCAGTCGCTGACTGGGCTCCCGAGGTCTCTCCTCGTGCTCTTTACCCCTTTCCTATCAACTGGAGGTTGATGACCGAAGAAGTCCTTCGGGAGCTGAAAGTGGTTAAGGAGCACGTGACTGACCTCAATATGCCCGCTCCCGCCATCGCCGGGAAAGACTCCTGGCTGGTCAAGCTCCTTAACGGGGAGACTTCTTTCGAAACTTTTGCCGAAAGTGAGTAATCTTCCATCCCTTTATACTTTTTCCTCGGACTTACGCTGATATTTCTTCTCTTTTTCAGAGATGGGCGATGGGGCTGCCGCTTATTACAAGGCCCTCTTTTCTGGCCAAGTGGAGAAGGGGGAGCAGACAAAGAAGGCGGCTTCCCGAAGAAGGAAGACGACAGGGGCGGGACCCTCGGCGAAGCGAGCTAGGAAGGCTCTCCAACCTTCTCAGCCAGAGCTTTTGGAAGAAGAAGCTGGCGAAGACGCTGGTCTTGTTGAAATTCCACCGGCCGAGGTCCCCGCTACTTCCGCCGAGGTGCCTCCTCCCGACCTCGAGGCCCCCAGAAACACTGTAGTGGTAGAAGTACCCACCGCCGAGGAGCGGTACCGGCAGAAGGGCAAGTGTCTTTCTTCCGAGGGGCCCGAGGATTCCGAGGACACTGTCTCCGAGGTTCCTCCAGGTATGCCTTTAGGCGAAGTTCAGCTCCTTTTCCTTTCGCGAATTTTTCTTCTGCTCCTAACTTCCTTCTCACTTTCAGGGGAGCCTCTTACTGCTGGCTGGAGGGCCATTCATGAGAGGAAACGGGCCCTGCGCGATGCCACAATCCCTGAGGGGAAGGTCCCCTTGGAGCCCTTTTGGACAATCACGGAGGATATGAATTTGTTCTCCGACGATTGTCCGAAGATGACCAAAGAGATTTGGAAGGGGATGACCACTGACGCCTCCTTCCGGGCCATTGCGGCGGCTCACCCGGGGGATAATACGCTCGCCGCAAAAGTCACCGAGCATGCTGCTCAGGTATAGTCTTTACACTTTTTTCCTCAATTTTCTAAGTGTTTAGACTTGTACTAACCTGGACTTTTGCCTTGCCGTAGCTGCTGGAGTACGTTGGTTATCTCCGAGTTCGGGTGGCCAGACAGGCTGCCTCCAAGGATGCGACTTCGCGGGAACTCAGTGAAGCGAAGGCTTCGCTTGCGAAGGTGATCGCCAGCAACCAGCAGCTGACAGCGGATTGTTCTCAGCAACTTGCTGCCGTTCGGGAGGAGTTCTCGAAGAAAAGAGAAGAACTTGAAAAGGACTCCTCCCGGAAGATTGCCGACCTCGGCGACCAAGTAAAGGGGCTGCTCGCCGCCAACGAAGATCTTCTCAAGGACAAGGCTGTTTCCGACAGTCTTGCGGCGAGGTTGACGGACGAGAACACTGCTCTTCAAGCCGAGGTCGATGTAATGCCCGGAAAATCCAAACTGATTAGGTCCCGGGGTAAGTGGATTGGGAGCCAAAGAATTTTCCTAATTTGGGAATTTAGCTGAATTAATGTGAGGGGACATTAAATTAAGTGTTAAGGATTCATGAAATTAAGCTTGGCTTAGGCCAAGAAAAATAATGGTGAAAATGGTGGATTTCAAAGATGAAGGACTCAATTGAACAAAGGAATTGTTGTAAGTTGGGCTCAATTGCCCAAATTCAAAAGATTGGAGGACTAAGTGGGGAATTGACCCATTTTCATGGCCTTGGATGCCATGGCTAGCCATGTCCATTCAAAATAATATATTTTATGCCACCTCCACCTCCACCCACACCTCCACTCACCTTTGTCCCCCACCTTCACCACTTCATCATTTAACTTCACCAACTCTTCCAATTTGTCCCCCCACTTTGTCTCCCACTTCCCATTTGAATTATTACTCCACTAAGGCATTATTCTCACCCATTTTGAACACCCATAACCGTACATACACTCCCCCATTCAACAAAATACATTTCTTCACTCATCTCACCTCATTCAAGCCATTTCACTCTCTTTCTTCAATCTCTCTCTACAAACTCTCTCTCCCTTCTCTCTAGTTTTGGCCAACACTTGTTCTTCTCTCCAAGAACATTTCTAACTCTTCTCCTTCCTCCAAAAATTCTGCCATCACTAGAAATCACCCTTCCATAAATTAAAACCAAGTGTTCTTGGTGGAATTCATGCTCTAAACACCCAAAGAGCAAGAATCAAGTAAAAGATTCAAAGAAAACCAAGGAGAGAAATTCGGCCATCTTCATTTCTTAGAGGTTTTGAACTCTTCTCAAGGAGTTCTTTATGTATATGAGCTTCTAAGCTCATTGGGAGGAAGAATCAAGAAGAAAATTTGAAGAACATCAAGCACACAAAATTCGGTCTCACCTCCTAGTCGAGGTTTCGTAAGTGTGAACCAAGTATTCTTGGTATTTTGATTTCTTTAAGATAATTACCAAGTGTTCTTGGTATTTTATGGATTACTAATTTATTTGGCCATTTTGGTTCTTGTGCTAGAAAATCATTTCTAGAAACCAACAAGCGAGGAAATCGAAGGAAAACAAGCTTCTAAGAAGCTTTCGGTATTGGTAAGGATTCCTATACTCTTTGAGTATTCGGGCCCCTAGGTGATGGTCAAAGAACCATATGATCCTAGGTGTGCTAAGAGGGCATAAGTTAAATTATTGCTTCGGCAATTCTGTATCGCTCATGAGCTAAGTTAAGTAAGCAAGCATTATGGGCTAGGATTTAAGTAGGCCACCTTAAATTCCTATGCTAAGTGAGATCTCCGAAAATGAAAAGTATGTGAAATTAATGAAATAAAACTTGAGGGATGCTTGCTGCCCTTCTGTAAATCAAGGTGTTAAGTGGCGTGTGTTTGTGTGCTTCTATGAATTTGTTGTGCATGCTAACCCCCGATTTCGATTATTATTGTATATACATGTATCTTTGTGTTTTCTTTGTCTTTATGTTTTCTTTGCAGGATTTTTGGAATATTTATTGCCATTACATTCTTGGCATATGTTAGGCCATAAAGGCCATATGTTAGGCTTTGGAAGCCATACGGAATCCTTATTGAGTTTTAAAACTCACCCGCCCTACTCTACTTTTGTAGGTAAAAGTGTGCTCGAAAGATTGACCTAAAAGTCTTGAGTACTCTTTTTGTGGTATAAAGGTTGGGTATGTGTATGGTATTGCTCAATTATACTAAGTATTCTAAGTATTTTAAGTTGCTTGAAAATCAAGCTAATAAGCGTGGACTTTGTGTGCAGGACTACGAGTCTAGAGTTTGTGGGAACAACGTCTTAAGGTGGATAATTAGTGTTCCTTGGCACTATGATTTATGGCTTGATTTTAAGCATGTAATTTGTTGGTCTAAGTTTAGTGACCAAATTATGAACTTAGTTAAAATTCGGCCAAACTTGATTTTGGGCTTGTAAGATGGACTATGGACACTTTGGGTGCTTTTATTGCTTGGTGGACTTACCAAGGCCCATGCATGTTTTATGGAAGTATGATTTTCATGAAAATCGGAAGCATGTATAAATTGGGCTTAAATGCATGTTTTGGGCTTAAATAAGAAATTAGAAAATTTGAATATATTCTTGGTTAATTTTGGGCCATATGCATGTTAAGTATGGAAAAGGCCCATAAGCCCATGTTTATGTGAAAACATGCTATGTTTGGTTAAGTATGTGCACACTAAAAAGAACATGCAAGAAAACTTAGAAAAGCATGAAATTTGGATGCATGTGTAAGGAATGGCTAATAAGAAGAATAGGTGCACATATGTGAATTAATGTATGCCTAAGCATTAGTTTGCTTTTAAAAGCATTAAGAGATTTCGTGCACTAGTGAACACCAAAATACATAAGCATGCGAAGCATATGCATGAAATTAAGTTTTCAAACTTAAGTTGGTGTTTTGGTTGCCATGCATAATCTTGGCTAAAGCTTGGTAAATACCATGAAAATGAACACATGAAATCCACATAGGTGCTAGTTTGTTTCCAAGAGCATTTAAGCTTAAACCTTTAATAAGAACATAACAAGCTAGTACCAGTAAGTATCCTGGGGTTCGTGCCCATAAGTCTTAGTGAGTAATAAAAGCCCCTTCGGTTTAATTAAACTTCCGCTGCATGTCTTATATAATTGGGCCCGAATGGGCCAGGGGCAGTTTAGGGCACGACAGCTTGGTATCAGAGCAAGTTTGCTCTTAAGGACCAAAGTTTTGGTCTATGATTCTTAGTATAGACTTGTTCCCACATAGGTTAAGTCCACTAATGAATATTTATGAATATTGAGCAATTGTGTGCCTTGCTTGTTGTTAATTGTAGGATGAGAACCAGAAATATGAACCGAGGCCGAAATGGAAATGAAAATTCCCATCAAGGGAATGAAAATGCTGGCTTTGTGCCAGAGGCCCAAGTCAGGCCTTATGAGCCCATCAGGGCTAATGTTACTGGGCCTAGCATTAATGCCCAAGAAAGAAGAGAAGCAAGAATGGAAGCAATGATGGAAGCTATGCAGGCCAATATGGCCCAATTAGCAGCTAGCATGCAGATCCTGGCAAGGGGTCAAGCCCAAGTCCCAGAGCCTGCTGGGCAGCAAAGAGAGCCACCAATGAGAAGGAGGCCAGGAAAAGAACCTGTACTCGATGATCAAGCTAGCGAGAATGGCGATGATGAGGATGAAGAAAGAAGAAACCCACGAGCAAGAAGAATAAGATCTGAGATCCAACAAGAATTAAGAGAAGAAGAGGCAGAAAGTCCAGATGCAGAAGAGCTGGACATGGAGGATATTGATGGACCTACCCAACTCACTGCCACCACCAGGGCAGTGAGGGCGCAAAGAGGGAGGCCCAATATTGATAATGCTGGGGGCCTAAGAGAAGGCCAATTGGAGGGGTTCCTTGCCCTAAAACCTCCAGTATTTAAAGGAAGCTGTAACCCAGATGAAGCAGAATTCTGGAAAAACCAGATCGAAAAGATCTTTGAGAGAATGGAGGTTTCCGCTTCTCAGAAGGTCTTACTGGCAACCTTCAAACTAGAAGGAAATGCTGAGTTATGGTGGAGAGCAGTCCATAGGACATATGCTAGCAAAAATGCTAGGCGGCCTGCTCAAAGTAGAAGAGCAATGAGATGGCCCGAATTCGAACAAGTGTTTCATCAACAATACATCGGTGAAGCACAGAAAGACCAAAAGCAGGTTGAGTTTGACCTGCTTGAGCAGAAAGAGCTCTCCGTACTAGAATATGAACAGAGGTTCAGTAACCTCATAAGATATGCACCACAGTACGATGATCGAGAGGATATAAAGGCCAAGAGGTTCCTTCGAGGACTTAGGCCAGAGCTGAGGCAAATACTCAGAGCAGTAGGAGACAACAAATACCACGACATTGTACAGAAGGCTATGGCCCTAGAGCAAGAGTTCAGGGGACAATTCATGATTGGCTCCGGAAGTACCAGTAGACTACAAAAGCCCTCTAAAAGGAGAGGAAAAGATAGCTTGGCATATGAGCCAAGAATGGATAAGAGAATGAAGGCCACAGCCCCCTACGGGCCACAATGTGAAACGTGTGGTAAGTTCCATGGCCAAAAGCCATGCTACAGGCTCACTTCCGGATGCCTAAAATGCGGCGCCCAGGATCACTGGGTAAAAGACTGCCCTGCCAAGGGAGAAGATCAGAGGACCCCGGGAGGGTTCAATAATAGATGGGCACATAAACAATTGCCCATAAAGAGGCCCAATATACCTCCACCACCGAGGAGGGACCAGGGCCCTAGCATGCCCCAGGGCAGGAATAAACAAGCTCAAGCTGCTGGAAGAGTATTCCAGATTGAGAGTTCGAGAAAAGCACGAGAGGACCCAGAGGACAACAGAGCTGGGGACGATGAAGAAGAAATGGACCAGGCCGGGCTGGTCAGGCAAACTCTTGCAGGTACCATTATTATTAATGGTTATGAGGTATCAGTTTTATTTGATACTGGTGCATCTTTATCTATAGTATCCTCTAAGCTAGTTAAAGATATGAACCTAGAAGTATGCAATACGGATAAAATGTACCTGGTTAAAACTGCCGGGAACGAGGTCTTGATAACATACCATATGGTAAAAGATTGCATGCTTAGGCTAGGTGAGCTAGAGCTTAGAGCCGACCTAATAATCTTGGATACTAATGGATATGATATCATACTAGGTATGAACTGGCTTAGTACCAACCGGGTAGTCATAGACTGCCATGCCAGGCAACTTTATCTGCCTGGACACAAACCTCAATCTTTGAAAAAATCTTCTAGGTTAGTCCTAGAACATCTTTTGAAAGTGGTGGAACACAAACCCCTAATAATAAAAGGTGAATACCTAGGGTTAAATGGAACTGAAGTTGAAATAGAGCTGGGTAAAATACCCATAGCAAGAGAATTCCCTGAAGTGTTCCCCACTGATCTCCCAGGACTCCCTCCTGCAAGAGAGGTTGAGTTTGAGATCAAATTGGTGCCAGGAGCTGCACCAGCATCTATTGCTCCTTACAGGATGGCTATTCCTGAAATGGTGGAACTAAAGAAGCAACTGGATGAGTTGCTTGAGAAGGGTTTCATAAGGCCAAGTACATCTCCTTGGGGAGCACCTGTACTTTTTGTGAAGAAGAAAGATGGAACCCTTAGGTTGTGCATCGATTACAGGAAGCTCAATGCACTAACCATTAAGAATAAGTACCCCCTCCCAAGGATCGAGGATCTATTTGATCAGTTAAAGGGAGCTAAGGTCTTTTCCAAAATAGACCTCAGATCTGGATACTTCCAGCTGAGAGTCAGAGAAGAAGATGTCCCAAAGACAGCTTTCAGAACCAGATATGGTCACTTTGAGTACACAGTGATGCCATTTGGGCTCACAAATGCGCCAGCCTTTTTCATGGACCTCATGCAAAGAGTGTTCAAGGCTTATTTGGACCACTTTGTTGTGGTATTTATCGATGACATATTAGTGTACTCAAAGGATGAAGAAGCCCATAAGGAGCACCTGAAAAGGGTGCTAAGCCTGTTAAAGGAACATGAGTTATATGGCAAACTAAGTAAGTGCCAATTCTGGGCTAAGGAAATTGGGTTTCTCGGACATGTGATCAATGAGCATGGATTAGCTGTTGATCCCGAGAAAATCAAAGCTGTCTTGGAATGGAAGCAACCTCAGACTGTGAGGGACATAAGAAGCTTCCTAGGACTTGCTGGCTACTACAGGAGATTCGTGCCCAAGTTTTCTGTACTAGCAGCTCCGCTCACTCAATTGACAAGAAAGGACCAAAAGTTTAAGTGGAGTGAGCAATGTGAGGCTAGCTTCCAAGAACTTAAGGAAAGATTGACTACAGCCCCAATACTGGTTCTACCAGACCCTACTAAGGAGTATATAGTTTACACTGATGCTTCTCGGGTTGGGCTGGGCTGTGTCTTAATGCAAGGGAAGCAAGCAATAGCCTATGGGTCAAGACAATTAAGGCCTCATGAGAAGAATTATCCAGTTCATGATCTGGAGTTAGCGGCAGTGATCTTTGCTCTGAAGCAGTGGAGGCACTACCTACTTGGAGGCAGATTCCAAGTCTTCACAGACCACAAGAGTCTAAGGTACTTGTTTACACAAAAGGACCTGAACATGAGGCAAAGAAGATGGCTTGAGTACCTAAAAGATTTTGAGTGCGTCATCGAGTATACGGCCGGGAAGGCCAATGTGGTAGCTGATGCTCTCAGTAGGAAGTACACGGGAATACTCAAAGCCACTGGAGAGCCTACTAAGGCAGAGGTACTCAGTTTATCTGAATTGGCCCAGGAATGGAAACACTGGGAGATGGACCAAGTAAAGGTCCTAACTATTAGGTCTGAATGGAAAGACCTAATTCAGGAAGCTCAGCTTCAAGATGAGGAGATTCCCAGGATCTCTGGGCAAAAACGAGGGAAATTGTATCAAGGATTTTCCTTTAAGGCTGGAATATTATATTTCCAGAATAGGATTTATGTGCCAAATAGGAATGGAATTAGGCAACAAATCCTAGAAGAAGCCCACTCCAGCTTGATGAGTATGCATCCTGGAGCTCAGAAAATGTATAAGAATTTGAGATCCCATTTCTGGTGGCCATATATGAAGCAGGAGATTGGTGCTTCTGTGGCTAAGTGTATGACTTGTCAGCAAGTCAAAGTGGAACACCAGAGACCTGGTGGAAAATTACAGAGCTTACCTATACCAGAAAGGAAATGGGGATCCATATCCATGGACTTTGTAGTGGGTTTGCCACTGACCCGAAGAAAGAGTAATACAATCTGGGTCATAGTGGACAGATTGACTAAGGCAGCCCACTTCTTGCCCATAAACCTTACAGACTCCTTGGAGAAGTTAGCCCAACAATATGTTAAGGAGATAGTAAGGCTACATGGTGTACCAGACGACATTGTCTCAGATCGAGACCCAAGATTTGTTTCCAGATTCTGGAAGTCCTTGCACCATGCCATGGGCACTAAGTTAAAATTCAGTTCCGCATACCATCCTCAAACGGACGGACAGACTGAAAGAACCATTCAAACCTTGGAAGATATGTTGAGGTGTTGTATTATTGACTTCCAAGGAGAATGGGATAAACACTTGCCTTTAGTGGAGTTTTCGTACAATAATAGTCATCACTCAGTGATTGGCATGGCACCTTATGAGGCACTATATGGAAGGAGATGCATAACTCCACATTGCTGGCATGAGCCAGGTGATAAGTTGGAAATTGGCCCAGAACTCATAAGAGAGACTACTGGGAAAGTTAAGCTAATCCAGGAAAGGATTAAGGCTGCCAACAATAGGCAAGAATCATATGCCAACCTCAAGAAAAGAAGAGACCTGGAGTTCCAGGCAGGAGACCAAGTGTGGTTGAAAGTATCTCCCATGAAGGGAGTAATGAGGTTTGGTAAGCGGGGAAAATTAGCCCCGAGGTATGTAGGACCATACCTAATACTCGCAAGAGTAGGAAATGTAGCCTACAAGTTAGAACTACCACCTGAGCTGGGACATGTACATGACACATTTCATGTAAGCTTGTTGAAGAAGTGTGTCTCCGACCCTAAACAAGTGGTACATGTCACTAGTGTGCCCATTACCCAAGATCTTACATATGAGGAAGAACCAATTCGGGTATTGGCAAGGGACACTAGAAAGCTCAGGAGTAAGTGGATATCGATGGTAAAAGTCCAATGGACTAACCATTCTGAGGAGGAGGCAACATGGGAGGTTGAAACTGAAATGCTTAAGAACTATCCGGATACCTTTCCTAAGCTCCTAGGAAATTTGGAGGACCAAATTTCTTAAGGAGGGGAGTGTTGTAATGCCCGGAAAATCCAAACTGATTAGGTCCCGGGGTAAGTGGATTGGGAGCCAAAGAATTTTCCTAATTTGGGAATTTAGCTGAATTAATGTGAGGGGACATTAAATTAAGTGTTAAGGATTCATGAAATTAAGCTTGGCTTAGGCCAAGAAAAATAATGGTGAAAATGGTGGATTTCAAAGATGAAGGACTCAATTGAACAAAGGAATTGTTGTAAGTTGGGCTCAATTGCCCAAATTCAAAAGATTGGAGGACTAAGTGGGGAATTGACCCATTTTCATGGCCTTGGATGCCATGGCTAGCCATGTCCATTCAAAATAATATATTTTATGCCACCTCCACCTCCACCCACACCTCCACTCACCTTTGTCCCCCACCTTCACCACTTCATCATTTAACTTCACCAACTCTTCCAATTTGTCCCCCCACTTTGTCTCCCACTTCCCATTTGAATTATTACTCCACTAAGGCATTATTCTCACCCATTTTGAACACCCATAACCGTACATACACTCCCCCATTCAACAAAATACATTTCTTCACTCATCTCACCTCATTCAAGCCATTTCACTCTCTTTCTTCAATCTCTCTCTACAAACTCTCTCTCCCTTCTCTCTAGTTTTGGCCAACACTTGTTCTTCTCTCCAAGAACATTTCTAACTCTTCTCCTTCCTCCAAAAATTCTGCCATCACTAGAAATCACCCTTCCATAAATTAAAACCAAGTGTTCTTGGTGGAATTCATGCTCTAAACACCCAAAGAGCAAGAATCAAGTAAAAGATTCAAAGAAAACCAAGGAGAGAAATTCGGCCATCTTCATTTCTTAGAGGTTTTGAACTCTTCTCAAGGAGTTCTTTATGTATATGAGCTTCTAAGCTCATTGGGAGGAAGAATCAAGAAGAAAATTTGAAGAACATCAAGCACACAAAATTCGGTCTCACCTCCTAGTCGAGGTTTCGTAAGTGTGAACCAAGTATTCTTGGTATTTTGATTTCTTTAAGATAATTACCAAGTGTTCTTGGTATTTTATGGATTACTAATTTATTTGGCCATTTTGGTTCTTGTGCTAGAAAATCATTTCTAGAAACCAACAAGCGAGGAAATCGAAGGAAAACAAGCTTCTAAGAAGCTTTCGGTATTGGTAAGGATTCCTATACTCTTTGAGTATTCGGGCCCCTAGGTGATGGTCAAAGAACCATATGATCCTAGGTGTGCTAAGAGGGCATAAGTTAAATTATTGCTTCGGCAATTCTGTATCGCTCATGAGCTAAGTTAAGTAAGCAAGCATTATGGGCTAGGATTTAAGTAGGCCACCTTAAATTCCTATGCTAAGTGAGATCTCCGAAAATGAAAAGTATGTGAAATTAATGAAATAAAACTTGAGGGATGCTTGCTGCCCTTCTGTAAATCAAGGTGTTAAGTGGCGTGTGTTTGTGTGCTTCTATGAATTTGTTGTGCATGCTAACCCCCGATTTCGATTATTATTGTATATACATGTATCTTTGTGTTTTCTTTGTCTTTATGTTTTCTTTGCAGGATTTTTGGAATATTTATTGCCATTACATTCTTGGCATATGTTAGGCCATAAAGGCCATATGTTAGGCTTTGGAAGCCATACGGAATCCTTATTGAGTTTTAAAACTCACCCGCCCTACTCTACTTTTGTAGGTAAAAGTGTGCTCGAAAGATTGACCTAAAAGTCTTGAGTACTCTTTTTGTGGTATAAAGGTTGGGTATGTGTATGGTATTGCTCAATTATACTAAGTATTCTAAGTATTTTAAGTTGCTTGAAAATCAAGCTAATAAGCGTGGACTTTGTGTGCAGGACTACGAGTCTAGAGTTTGTGGGAACAACGTCTTAAGGTGGATAATTAGTGTTCCTTGGCACTATGATTTATGGCTTGATTTTAAGCATGTAATTTGTTGGTCTAAGTTTAGTGACCAAATTATGAACTTAGTTAAAATTCGGCCAAACTTGATTTTGGGCTTGTAAGATGGACTATGGACACTTTGGGTGCTTTTATTGCTTGGTGGACTTACCAAGGCCCATGCATGTTTTATGGAAGTATGATTTTCATGAAAATCGGAAGCATGTATAAATTGGGCTTAAATGCATGTTTTGGGCTTAAATAAGAAATTAGAAAATTTGAATATATTCTTGGTTAATTTTGGGCCATATGCATGTTAAGTATGGAAAAGGCCCATAAGCCCATGTTTATGTGAAAACATGCTATGTTTGGTTAAGTATGTGCACACTAAAAAGAACATGCAAGAAAACTTAGAAAAGCATGAAATTTGGATGCATGTGTAAGGAATGGCTAATAAGAAGAATAGGTGCACATATGTGAATTAATGTATGCCTAAGCATTAGTTTGCTTTTAAAAGCATTAAGAGATTTCGTGCACTAGTGAACACCAAAATACATAAGCATGCGAAGCATATGCATGAAATTAAGTTTTCAAACTTAAGTTGGTGTTTTGGTTGCCATGCATAATCTTGGCTAAAGCTTGGTAAATACCATGAAAATGAACACATGAAATCCACATAGGTGCTAGTTTGTTTCCAAGAGCATTTAAGCTTAAACCTTTAATAAGAACATAACAAGCTAGTACCAGTAAGTATCCTGGGGTTCGTGCCCATAAGTCTTAGTGAGTAATAAAAGCCCCTTCGGTTTAATTAAACTTCCGCTGCATGTCTTATATAATTGGGCCCGAATGGGCCAGGGGCAGTTTAGGGCACGACAGTCGAGGCTCTGAAGAAGGAGTCCGGAGAGACGCTGGGGATAAGCGAGCTCGAAGAGGAGGTTGCTGAGCTGAGGGACGAGGTCAATGTCCTTGGCATTCAAAAACGTACTTCTGATGACATGGCCAAGGTCGCTTTTCAGGATGGCTTCTGCCTCGCTCGTCACCAGGTGCTGCAGAGGTTCCCAGATTTGGACCTCTCTTTTCTGGAGGGCCTAAATATTCCTGAGGGACCTCGGTGGCAGTGGTCCAGGGTCGAGCATCTGAAGCTTCCTGGTCTTCGTCCGCCCGGCTCTCCCTAGTTTGTTTTAGGGCTCCTCTTATTTTTCTCCTTCGTGCTCCTTCTTTGGACACTTCTTTTGTAAGGCAGCGTTTGCTCTAAATGAACAATCTTTTCGGCTAAGTCCTTTCTTGCAAGTTTCTTCATTTCCACTGTCCCGAACACGTTTGCTTCAAGAGACTTTCGGAAAACCTGCAACCAAAGAAACTTTTTACCTTCCTTTGTCCCGAGCGTGCTCGCTCAAGAGACTTTCTGGAAAGTTTGTAAAAATTTGGCTAAGTCTTTTGCAGGCTTTTTGTTTCCTTTTCACCCGAACATGTTCGCTCAAGGGCCTTCGGAAAACCTTCAGCCAAATTTTTCTGCCTTCCTATTGTCCCGAGCATATTTGCTCAAGGGACTTAGGAAAATTTTCACGAGATTGCTCATTCCCTTTTTCCCGAGCACGTTCGCTCAAGGGTGTTCGGAAATTACCTCTGCTTTTGTTTTGGCGTGTACTTTTGCGAGATTCTTGCTTTCCCTTTTTCCCGAGCATGTTCGCTCAAGGGTGTTCGGAAAATTTTCTCTGCACTGATTATGCCGAGTACCTTTGCAAGATTCTTGTTTCCCATTTTTCCCGAGCATAGTGGCTCAAGGGACTTCGGGAAGTCACATCTGCTTTTTTCGTGGCGAGCACCTTCGCGGAATTCTGTCTTGGACAATTTAGTATACTTGAAAATTTTTCTCAAGACCATTCTTCTCTAGACCATTCTGTACTTAGAATATTTCTTGTACAATATATTTCTTCCGCTCAACCTTAGGCGTAGAATTTTTTCAGGGCGTCTGAATGCCAAGTGTTTTTCAATTCTACGCCTTCGGCGTCGCCAAGCTTGTACACGCCTTTTCGTACTTCGGCGAGAACCAGATAAGGTCCTTCCCAATTTGCGCGAAGTACTCCGTGAGATGGCCTTCGGGGTGCAAAGTCGGCCTTTCGGAGAACGAGGTCTCCTTTTTTGATTTCTTTTGGCCTGGCTTTTAAGTTGATAGCCGCGGCCACTCTTTGCTGGAAAGCTTGTCTTCTCAGCTCGGCTATTTCTCTGTGTTCGGCCACAAGGTCGAGCTTAGTTCTCAGACCGAGGTCGTTTCCGCCTTCATCAAATACTTGCACCCGTATTGAAGGCTGAACTATCTCTATTGGGATAATGGCCTCTGTTCCGAAGACGAGTGAGAAGGGAGTTTCCCCTGTGGCTCTTCGTGGCGTCGTTCGGTAGCTCCACAATACACTTTGGAGTTCTCCTGGCCATTTCCCCTTGGCTTCCCCAAGTCTCTTTTTCAGGCCATCTTTTATGGTCCTGTTTGATACTTCCACCTGCCCATTGCTTTGGGGGTGAGCTACTGGGGCGAAGTGCATCTTTATTCCGAGGTCGCTGATGAATTCCTGGAATCCTTTGTCTATGAACTGGGATCCATTATCAGCTACTAGTACCCTCGGTATGCCAAATCTGCATACTATGTTTTTCCATACGAACTTCTGCACTTCTTTTGCCGAGATAGTTGCTAGTGGTTCTGCCTCTACCCACTTTGAGAAATAGTCCACTGCTACCACGCAGAATTTCACGCCTCCGGGCGCTGCGGGGAGTGGCCCAATGAGGTCTATACCCCAGACTGCGAAGGGCCAGGGATAGTCTGCCGACGTTACCATTTCCGAGGGTATCCTATGGATTTTTGCATGTCTCTGGCAACTACCGCACTTCTGGACGAACTGCCTTGCGTCCTTTCTCAGGGTAGGCCAGAAGTATCCTTGGCGGAGTATCACTGCTGCAAGGGCATCAGTTCCAATGTGCGAGCCGCACATGCCTTCGTGGACTTCTTCGAGGACCATCTCAGTATCCTCTTCGCCCACACATCTCTGCAGCGGATTTGCATATCCTTGCCGATATAACTCTTCACCAATCAGGAAGAATCTTCCGGCGCGTCTTCGCAGTCTTGCAGCATTGCCGGCGTCTTCGGGAAGCTCATTCTCTGCGAGGTATCTCTTTATGGGGTCCTTCCACCCCATTCCCGAGGTCGTTACGCTTAGCACGGAGATGCTTGGATGGTCTAGCACCTCGGTGTATGTTTTGGACTTCGCTAAGCAATCTGCCTCAGTGTTATTCCGCCGGGGTACATTTTCGATCCGCACGGCGTCAAACTCTTGGATGAGTTTTGTTACCAGCTCGTGGTATTTTGCCAAGATTGGGTCCTTCGCCCCATAATCTCCTGCCGTCTGCCGAACTACCAGCTGGGAATCGCTGTGAGCCCTTAAGTTTCTCACGCCAATCTTTCTGGCCAAGCGTAATCCCGCTATGAGGGCTTCATACTCAGCCACATTATTGGTGACGTTGAAGCTGAACTTGATAGCCTTCATCACCTCTAGGCCTTCGGGTCCTCTGATAACTATTCCAGCTCCCTGGTGTTCGGAACCCGAGGCTCCGTCAACATGCAAGGTCCATTCTGGCTCACCTTCTTTCGGATCTGAGTGGTTCTCCTCAGTGGTGGGTATTTCGGCGATAAAATCTGCCAATGCTTGGGCTTTTATGGCCTTCCGAGGCTCATACGTGATTTCGTGTTCGCCAAGCTCTATGCACCACTTGGAGAGCCTTCCCGAATGATCAACTCTCTTCATAACATCCCGTAGTGGTAGACTACTTCGGACGATGATGGGGTGAGCCTGGAAATATGGTCGCAGTCTTCTTCCTGCAAGGACCAAGGCGTATATAGCTTTTTGAAGCAAAGGGTACCTGACTTCGGCGCCATGCAGGGACTTGCTGACGTAGTAGACCGGCCATTGTTTCGGCCCTTCTTCTTTTATCAGGACCGAGGTCACGGCCTTTTCTGTGACGGCGAGGTACAGTACGAGGGGTTCTCCCACCCGAGGTTGCCGCAGAGTCGGCAGGCTGGCCAGGTAGACTTTGAGTTCTTCCCAGGCCTTTTGGCAATCTTCATCCCAGGGATGATTGTTTCTTCCGAGGTCGCCTTCCATCTTTGCTGCCTTTGTGAGGACTTTGAAGAAAGGTCGACACCTATCTCCGTACCTGGAAATAAACCTGCTCAGAGAGGTTATTCTTCCGGTTAGTCTCTGCACGTCTTTCACTGTGGCAGGAGTTCGGAACTCAAGCAGAGCCTTAATCTTCTCAGGATTGGCGTCGATGCCTCTTTCGGATACCATGTACCCAAGGAATTTTCCCGACGTCACCCCGAAGATACACTTCTCGGGGTTAAGGCGAATCCCGAAGGCTCTGAGCTTTTGGAAGGTTTCCTCCAAATCTGCAATGTGGTAGCCGGGCAGCTTGCTTTTTACTATCATATCATCAACATATACTTCCATGTTTCTCCCCATTTGGTCTTTAAAGACCTTGTTCATCAGTCTCTGGTAGGTGGCTCCTGCATTTTTCAGCCCGAAGGGCATTCTGATATAGCAGTACGTTCCTCCCTCGGTGATGAAGGCAGTTTTCTCTTCATCTTCGGGGTCCATCCTTATCTGATGGTAGCCGCTGAAGGCATCTAGGAAGCTCAGGAGCCCGTATTCGGCCGTTGAATCTACCAGTTGATCTATTGGCGGGAGGGGAAATGAGTCTTTCGGGCAAGCATCGTTCAAGTTTCTGAAATCAATGCACATCCGGAGTTTGCTGCTACCTTCTTTTGTGGCAATGACCACGTTGCTTAACCATTCGGGGTATTTTACCTCCCTGATAACTTCAGCATCCAATAGGCGCTGGACTTCGGTTTTCACGAAGTTGCTTTTGTGGGCTGAGATGCTTCGTTTCTTTTGCCTGATAGGTTTTGCTTCCGGGCTTACTTTGAGGCTGTGCTGTATTATGCCAGGGTTCACTCCTGGCATGTCTTTCGGCGAGTAGGCAAACAGATCTTTATTTTTTAGCAGAAAGGATACAAGATTTTCCTTATCACCTTTGGCCAAGCTCTTCCCTATTCGGGTAGATTGTCCTGGGACAAGATCTACTGCTTCCGTTTCTGCTTCTGCGGGATCTCCTTCTTTGCCTTTCTCCTGCGCCTTTGCCTCCACCGTTTGTGTAGAGCTGTTTGCCGGAGCCTTTCGTGTTTTTACAAACACCTTTCTTACCTCGGCTTGGTCGATGAAGACCTCTGCATCTCCATCCTTGGTGGCGAATGTGACAGTCAAGTACTTCACATCGGGGCGAATGTGCAGGTTCCCCTGAGTCTGCCTTCCAAGGATGGCGTTGTACGAAGACGGGACATCCATGACGATGAATCTTGCCATTGTGGACGCGTACAACTCAGCTGCTCCGTCTACCGCAGTGCCTTTCATCATCAAAGGGAGGTCGATCCATCCGAGGACGGGTAGTTCGGATGGCCCAATGCCGAAGGTGGGCGTGGTGACAGGTTTCAGCTCGCTGCTGGAGATGTCCAAGCTCGGCAGTAAGTGCGAGAATAGGACGTCAGCATTTGAGCCATCATCAAGCAACACTCTCTTGACGTCCCAGTTCCCTATTCTCGCCATTATCAGCAGCGGGTCGTCGTGGGGGAAGACGACAGTAGAGCCATCTTTGCGAGCCAATTTCTTTGATGGACTTTGATACTCCATAACCGCAATTTCTCTGGCCTTCCGCTTTCTTTTCGAGGATGGGAGCCCCGTGGTGATGGTTTGGATGACCCCTACTGGAGGTGGAAGGCGCCTTTTTGGACTTCTGTTTCTCCGCCTGTCGGAGTCATAGTCCTCGTTTTCGGCCCTCTCTTCCTCCTCTTTTCTGCCTTTTGGGGAGGGCATCCGCAGGTACTTGCGAAGTTGGCCCTGTTTGATCAGCGACTCTATGTACTTCTTCAGCTGGAAGCAGTCTTCGGTGTCATGACCGTGGTCGCGATGAAACTGGCAGAACTTCTTGGCATTCTTCTTATTATCGGCGGCCATGGCCTTTGGCCGCCGAATCTGCGTCCCTTGCCTTTCCAGCGCCATGAGAATGTTGGTCCGTGTCGTGCTCAAGGGTGTGAAACTTTGAGGTTTCTTTCCTCGCATTTGCCGTGGTCGACCTGTATGTTCAGAAAGATGCCGAGCTTGCTGGCTGGACCCTTCGGCGCGGTGATGATCAGACTTCGGCCCCGCCATCCTCAATTCCTCGGCTGTCATGTGCTGCTCTGCCCTTCGGTAAAATTCTCCGAGGGTCTCCGGGGGGTCCTTTGAGAACTCGTAGAACAGCTGTGAGTCACGCCGAAGGCCCCGTGTCATAGCGAGGATGCGGATTTCGGGCCGGAAGTCCGGGACGCTGAGTGCTTCCCTGTTGAATCGTTCGACATAGTCTCGGATCGTCTCTCCGTTTCTCTGCTCTATGTCGAACATCTGTACAGGCATTTTGGCCGTCGGCCTGCTCCCAATGAACTGCTGGGTAAAGGCTGCGGACAACTCCTGAAACTCAGTGATAGTCCCTGGGGGCAAAGAATTGTACAATGCTGTTGCTGGGCCCGTGAGGGTGACTTCAAAGCATTTGCACATGGTAGCGTCATCAGCTCCGTGCATTATCATGCTCCGCCTGTACTTCGTCAGATGGGCCTGTGGATCAGTCCGGCCATCATAGATCTCCAGCCTAGGCACTCTGAAGTCGCCTGGCATAGCTGCCTCAACGACGGTGTGAATAAACGGGGAGCCATCTTCGCATAATGCCCCCGACAGCCTGTCCCAAACGGGTTTTCTGGTCACTTGCTTTTCCACTCTGTCCAGCCGTGCCAATATCCTTTCCACAAGCGCAGTGGCGCTAGGACCATTTTCGCGGGAGGGAGATCGACGGCGCCTTTTCGGGGAGCGAGTTCGGCGCGGAGGGGTCAGGGCCCTCGCCTCGGGCGACGAACTGCTTCGCTGTGAGACTCTCGGTCGCTTGGACCCGGTTTGTCCCACAGGCCGTTTCCTGAGGGCTATATCTTCTGTGGATGATTCTCCGCGAGGATCTCCACTTTCTGAACTACGGTGTGTAGACTTGGGGCTTCTCTCCCGAGGGCGTGTTGATGAGGAGGGTTTCTGGGCCTGTGACTGCTGTGGCCATCTTCGGTCGATCTGCTGAGTCATTTCAGCAACGACCGAGCGCTGAAAGTCCCTCAAGAAGCTCATGGTGATTACCAGAGGGCGGTCCTCCTCTGGCGTAGAAGTCTCTGGGAGTGTCTGCTCAGCAGCCGGTTGTATCTCAGGCGCGGACGAGGACCTTGGGAGTCCCTTGTCCTTAGAACGCCGAGTCTCAACGACGGCAATCTGCGAGCGGGTTCCCACAGACGGCGCCAAATGATGGCCTAAGGCCTCATCGTTGTGAGTCATGATGACTGTTGAGGAGACTTCTAGGAGGAAGAACGCCTGGAAGGTGGATCGCCCCAAGGAGAGTACCTGAAAAGCTGGTAAACAGGGTTAGGAGGCCCCCGGAGTGTTTTTCCGGGGGGGGAGCCTCCGACGCCCAAGTCAGTGGTGGCCGGAAGAAGGAGAAAGTCACTAGCTCAAAGAGAAAGGCAGAAAAGTCTCGCCTGGTATTTTCTCAGAGTGTGGGAGCTGTATATCCGGCCTGCCAACCTCCTGTCAAGTATTTATTTCCTGTATATATAGGAATACCTAGCCCGTTCAGATCATGACACGTGTGCGGTCGGATGCTCCTGAACGTCTGGGCGTAGGGGACAGATAGTTGGTAACTAGATGGCCTTGAGCCTTGTGCTGAGACGGGCCATGATATGATTCTGATGGCGTCTGCGCGTCAGGGCGACTTTTTACGTCTGTGGTGGGACGTGTCAAAGGCTTCCTTAAATGCTTCCTTAAATGCGCCTGCCGTACTCCCGAGGTCCCTGGGCGAGGTCGTCCTCTAGTTCGGACAGAGCCTCTTCGGGAAGCCTACCCTCAGTTTGGGGGTTCCCAGTTCCAGGGGGTTCCGCCTTCGGGGATATCATATTCGGGCAGCAATGTCTGGTGCCACTTTTCCGAAGGCGCGTTGTTCACAACCTTGGGGGGCGAATGGAGTGCTCAAGTTTTACTGGCGTGCCGAGGCTCGGAGCTCTCAGGCTATCTCCCGAGGTGCATGATTCCACCTATTCCCGGGAAGCACCAGTTCTTCTGGCCGTTGTTGTGGCAGGGTATTCGGCCAGATTGAGGCGACAGCCTTTGGCTATCAACAGGAATGCTTCCCAACTCTTCCTCTATAGCTACTCCATTTAACGAGTAATACTCCTCTTCACCCACTACAGGGATGGTATCTACAAGTCTAAGATGTAAACTCTTAGCACTAGATGCCAACCCTCCTGTGCAAGTCACTCTAGCCCCCTGAGCATCAATGATGTCAACTGAGTGATTCGCACAGTTAATTTGTGCCTTGTGCTTACTCAACCAATCCATTCCCAGCACCAGGTCATATGATTTCAACTCAATCACCCACAACTCACAACAAAAATCATGATCTCCTAACTGCAAAGGATACCTAGTAACCACTTCATTGGTCACAATAAAACCTCTCCCTGCAGTCCTGATGAGTCTCAACTTACCCGCAATTTCACGCTGTAAACTATGCTTATCTACCAAGGCAGAAGATATCACTGAAAGAGTAGCTCCCGTATCGAAAAGCACTCTAACACTCTTGCCCAGAAAAGTAAAATTACCTCGTACAGCTGGCGGTTCTCTGGCCGCCTGGTTCGTCAAAGCGAAGACTCTCGGGTTCACTGCTGCAGCAACTACTCCAGGCCGGTTCCCAATAGCAAGCGGTACTGGAGGTAAAGCCCGAGACGGACCTGTAACTGATCGAACTCTTGGGCAATCCCTCGCCCAATGCCCTCTCTGACCACAGACATTGCAAATATCTGTACCCAGAGTACATGGTCTTCCACCATGGAACCGTCTGCACCTAGGACACACACCTGTCCTCCTCCTCTTAGATGGATCCTGGTTCCCTACCATTGGTCGCTTTCCAGCACTTTTCCCCAAGTTAGATGGCCCAGCTTCCACCTTTTTCACAGGTGCTCTGGAATCCTCGAATTCCCTTTCCAATGCCAATGCCTTCTGAACCATCTGGCAATAACTCCTGATGTCAACTGTCGCCATATACCTCCTGAAAATAGGCTTCAGGCCCTGGGAAAACTTCTTGGCTTTCAGCTCATCATTACCCAACATGTATGGAGCATACCGGATAAGTGAGTTGTATCGCTGCTCATACTCTCGTACTGACATCTCCCCCTGTGTCAGATTCTCAAACTGGATCCTCCTCTGATCCTGTGCAGCTTCACTGATATACTCCTGTCTAAACTTCTTCTCGAAGTCTATCCACTTGAGCACCTTTTTCTTGTGCTCTGGGCGAGTGCCATTACTCTCCCTCAGCAACTCCATCACATCGTCCCACCAAAGACTGGCTCTCCCTCTCAGAAAGAAAGGTACTAGAACCATCCTCTGCTCTGTCTCATAGCCACCACAAGTAAAGAGTCTGTTCATAACAGACAACCAATCCTCTGCTCTGTCAGGATCTCCCGTCCCATCAAAGCTAGGTGGGTCAACTGTCTTGAACTTTTCCAGCAACCTCATCGGATGTGGAGTGTCTCCCCTCCTTGGAGCCTCCATCATCTCTGGTTCCTCAACCTCCTCAAGAACTTGATTTCTGGGTTCCTGAGCTCTAGGCACTTGCTGTTGCTCAGCATGCCTTTCCTGTTCCTGTTGTGGCTCAACTTCCTCCTGGACAACACCTCTGTCCCCATAATCTCTGAACATCTCTGTTACAAGAGTGTTCATACCCTGTGCCACCTGAGCCATAGTCTTAGTCAAACTCTGTAGCACTCTGGATATCTCATCCAACCTCGCCACAACTGGGTCACTAGAACCTTCACCAGGTTCCCTAGTCCCCCTCGAAGTTCCAGACCTCGTATCAACCATAATAACCTGCAACCACAACCAGACAACATTTCCCCAGATGTTGGTCAGTACTAACTTCCTAGCACTTGGACTTTACTACTAGATCTCAGTCTAAGCCTCCAATATCCATGAAATAAACCCTTAGCTCTAATACCAAAAACACTGACACGATCCCCGTGCCCCTGCCCGGGATACCCTGTGAGCGTTTGTCTCACGGTGGATTGTAATTGGCTAGCTGGTTATGTGTGTGGATTAAATCCAATGCTACTAGTTGATTAACCTAGAAATGCAATATGTATGCACTTATGCTTTGACTTGGTTTATTAAAACCATAAAACATTTAATCATTTAGACATTTAGCCGGCTAAGTAAAATTCTATATAAATAAATACAAAATGCCAAAGCATATCAAAATCAACCTTTGAGTGATTAACTACACATACACCGCTCGTGAAAGCATTTATACATAAGTAACTAATGCTCTCACCCAGAGAACAATCCCCTGAGTCAAGGACTCTTTATAACATAAATACCAGAGGCAAAATAAAGTACTGTATCAAAATACAAGACTTTGCTGAGATCTTTTACCCTAGCTCCCACTTTGGACTCCTGTCCCAGTGGCGAGTCTCACAAGTCCTTTGCCAAGTGCTACTAGGCTCTGCAGCCAAAGGAAGAAGCAAGTTAGTACCACAGCCTGACCAACAAACCAACTAATCACTTAAGCAAGCTAGAAACTTAAAGTTTCTCAACTACCGTACCTTTACAGACAAAAGGTACTACCGTAATAATCTTCAGCGATTATCCGGTCCTGCTGCTCCAGACTCTGCATAACAAACAGGGAGTGAGAATTCAACATTCTCAGTAAGGGTCTTCGATGTACCTGCAAGAAAAAGCTAGGACTCTGGCTGCGAGCTCACACAGCATGAGGGTACTAGTCATATATATATACTAGATCCGTAGACCTCTCCTCAAGTAGTCCTCTGTATCAGGCCAAGCATAATCACTTAGCAACCTGACACATATACAGGCCAAGCGCAATCACTTAGCAACCTGAAATATAGGCCAAGCGCTATCACTTAGCAACCTATCATATGGCTCAAGGGCGAACCTTAGCAAGCCTCATTCAAACATAGAACCTCTCACCTAGTTGTTATGCAGGGGAATTTATGATGGGACTTGTAGACTAGGCCGCAGGGCCTCTTTGATGTAAACTAGATGAACAAGGTTTCACCTCGGGGCCTCGTGGCTACCGCACGGCTAGGCCGACGAGGGTTCTAAACCTCTCACCTGAGCTATTGATAGCTAATTAAGTTCAATTGCAACATTTGTTTCCTTACTTGTTGCCTAAGCAACTTACTTACCTCAAACAGTTCAAGAAAACTCATACTTCTGGTGGGACTTTCGGAAGTTTCGGAGTACCATCGGGATCCTCGGACCCTTAGGCACGTTCCGAGCCTTCCGTAGTCTCGGTCGGGTCAACGCAGCAAAAAGTCAAACCCCCCATTTTTAGGTGTTGGCGCCGCGTCGCCAAAGGCAAAAGGAATTGGCGACGCGTCGCCGACGAACAAACGCTCTGTGAAGAAAAATTGAATTGGCGACGCGTCGCCAATTTTCGGGCCAATTGGCGCCGCGTCGCCAATTCTGCAGAAATGCAGAATTCGGCCGTTTGCTGCTACGAACTTTGGCAACCAAATACATATAGCAAACATGCATCAAAAGTTACCAAATTTCATACACATGAAGTACATGTTGCAAGGAACAAAACCAACTATCAAAGCCAAACTATGATGCATTAGAAACATCAAACCAATCCTTCGAACATAGCTAGTCCATCATAATTCCCAAAAACGTTTCTTCACACCATACCAAAAAATTACTCAACTTTCTCAATCCATTTCAATCCAAAAGCAATCCAACAACTTAAAAACACTTTCTCCCTTACCTTAACACCAAGAACAAGCAAGAATTCGAACCCTTCCTCTTCCAAACAAGCTTCCAAAGTTCTACACAAATTCAAACCAAAACAAAGCTCCTCAACATCAAAAACAACTCTTCCAACCAAAACCCAAGCTTCCAATCAATCAAATAACACGAATTCAATCAAGAACATGAATCATACCTCGTTCAAAAATAGGGGATGGAGAAAAACACCCTTTCAAGCTTCAAAAACATGGATTCAAGCTTGAAAATCACTTCTCCAAGCTTGAACACTTCAAACCACACCTTTTGGCACCAAAAGCTTTTGATTCCAAGCTTAATTTGAGAGAGAAATGGAGTGGAGAAGCTGGAAAACGGGTTATGCAGCTCCAAACCCTTCTTCCCTCTTCTTAAACTCCACTTAACCCTTCAAACCACCAAGGTTTCAAGTTTTGTGCAATTAGGTCCCCCATCTTTGTAACTTAACAGTTCTTGATTAAATTCTTGTCTATTTGTTGAGTTTGAGTTAAGGTTAAAAGTTAAGTTCTAAAAATTCATTTTAAAACACTCGGGACTCGTCCCGGCCACTCAGGGTGCAAAATTACCATTTTGCAGCTGAACTTAGTTCAGAGCTTTATTCTTGTCGGAACTTAGTGAACTTTGGCAAACTTCTTAATTCTTGCTAGGCAAACTTAAATTAAACTTCTAAACTAAATTCTAAAGTCCTTACCTCCCACTAGAAGGGCCGTAACACCTACTGGAGGTGGAAGGCACCTTTTTGGACTTCTGTTTCTCCGCCTGTCTGAGTCATAGTCCTCGTTTTCGGCCCTCTCTTCCTCCTCTTTTCTGCCTTTTGGGGAGGGCATCCGCAGGTATTTGCGAAGCTGGCCCTGTTTGATCAGCGACTCTATGTACTTCTTCAGCTGGAAGCAGTCTTCGGTGTCATGACCGTGGTCGCGATGAAACTGGCAAAACTTCTTGGCATTCTTCTTATTATCGGCGGCCATGGCCTTTGGCCGCCGAATCTGCGTCCCTTGCCTTTCCAGCGCCATGAGAATGTTGGTCCGTGTCGTGCTCAAGGGTGTGAAACTTTGAGGTTTCTTTCCTCGCATTCGCCGTGGTCGACCTGTGTGTTCAGAAAGATGCCGAGCTTGCTGGCTGGACCCTTCGGCGCGGTGATGATCAGACTTCAGCCCAGCCATCCTCAATTCCTCGGCTGTCATGTGCTGCTCTGCCCTTCGGTAAAATTCTCCGAGGGTCTCCGGGGGGTCCTTTGAGAACTCGTAGAATAGCTGTGAGTCACGCCGAAGGCCCCGTGTCATAGCGAGGATGCGGATTTCGGGCCGGAAGTCCAGGACGCTGAGTGCTTCCCTGTTGAATCGTTCGACATAGTCTCGGATCGTCTCTCCGTTTCTCTGCTCTATGTCGAACATCTGCACAGGCATTTTGGCCGTCGGCCTGCTCCCAATGAACTGCAGGGTAAAGGCTGTGGACAACTCCTGAAACTCAGTGATAGTCCCTGGGGGCAAAGAATTGTACCATGCTGTTGCTGGGCCCGTGAGGGTGACTTCAAAGCATTTGCACATGGTAGCGTCATCAGCTCCGTGCATTATCATGCTCCGCCTGTACTTCGTCAGATGGGCCTGTGGATCAGTCCGGCCATCATAGATCTCCAGCCTAGGCAATCTGAAGTCACCTGGCATAGCTGCCTCAACGACGGTGCGAATAAACGGGGAGCCATCTTCGCATAATGCCCCCGACAGCCTGTCCCAAACGGGTTTTCTGGTCACTTGCTTCTCCACTCTGTCCAGCCGTGCCAATATCCTTTCCATAAGCGCAGTGGCGCTAGGACCATTTTCGCGGGAGGGAGATCGACGGCGCCTTTTCGGGGAGCGAGTTCGGCGCGGAGGGGTCAGGGACCTCGCCTCGGGCGACGAACTGCTTCGCTGTGAGACTCTCGGTCCCTTGGACCCGGTTTGTCCTACAGGCCATTTCCCGAGGGCTATATCTTCTGTGGATGATTCTCCGCGAGGCTCTCCACTTCCTGAACTGCGGTGTGTAGACTTGGGGCTTCTCTCCCGAGGGCGTGCTGATGAGGAGGGTTTCTGGGCCCGTGACTGCTGTGGCCATCTTCGGTCGATCTGCTGAGTCATTTCAGCAACGACCGAGCGCTGAAAGTCCCTTAAGAAGCTCATGGTGATTACCAGAGGGCGGTCCTCCTCGGGCGTAGAAGTCTCTGGGAGTGTCTGCTCAGCAGCCGGTTGTATCTCAGGCGCGGACGAGGACCTTGGGAGTCCCTTGTCCTTAGAACGCCGAGTCTCAACAACGGCAATCTGCGAGCGGGTTCCCACAGACGGCGCCAAATGATGGCCTAAGGCCTCATCGTTGTGAGTCATGATGACTGTTGAGGAGACTTCTAGGAGGAAGAACGCCTGGAAGGTGGATCGCCCCAAGGAGAGTACTTGAAAAGCTGGTAAACAGGGTTAGGAGGCCCCCGGAGTGTTTTTCCGGGGGGGGAGCCTCCGACGCCCAAGTCAGTGGTGGCCGGAAGAAGGAGAAAGTCACTAGCTCAAAGAGAAAGGCAGAAAAGTCTCGCCTGGTATTTTCTCAGGGTGTGGGAGCTGTATATCCGGCCTGCCAACCTCCTGTCAAGTATTTATTTCCTGTATATATAGGAATACCTAGCCCGTTCAGATCATGACACGTGTGCGGTCGGATGCTCCTGAACGTCTGGGCGTAGGGGACAGATAGTTGGTAACTAGATGGCCTCGAGCCTTATGCTGAGACGGGCCATGATATGATTCTGATGGCGTCTGCGCGTCAGGGCGACTTTTTACGTCTGTGGTGGGACGTGTCAGAGGCTTCCTTAAATGCTTCCTTAAATGCGCCTGCCGTACTCCCGGGGTCCCTGGGCGAGGTCGTCCTCTAGTTCGGACAGAGCCTCTTCGGGAAGCCTACCCTCAGTTCGGGGGTTCCCAGTTCCAGGGGGTTCCGCCTTCGGGGATATCATATTCGGGCAGCAATGTCTGGTGCCACTTTTCCGAAGGCGCGCTGTTCACAACCTTGGGGGGCGAATGGAGTCCTCAAGTTTTACTGGCGTGCCGAGGCTCGGAGCTCTCAGGCTATCTCCCGAGGTGCATGATTCCACCTATTCCCGGGAAGCGCCAGTTCTTCTGGCCATTATTGTGGCAGGGTATTCGGCCAGATTGAGGCGATAGCCTTTGGCTATCACGGCCAACGGCGAAGATGCCGGTTCAGATGTTCGACATAGCGTAAAGAATTGGAGAGACCATCCGCGACTATGTCGAGAGATTTAACAGAGAGGCCTTGAGTGTCCCAGACTTTCATCCCGAAGTACGCATCTTCGCGATGACACGGGGCCTTCGGAGGGACTCGCAGCTGTTTTACGAATTCTCCAAGGACCCCCCGGACACGCTGGGCGAATTTTACAGAAGGACCGAACAGCACATGACAGCCGAAGAGCTGAGAATGGGCGGACCGAAGTCCGATCACACCCGGGCCGAAGGGTCCAGCCAGCAAACCCAGTATCCCACCGAACAGGCAGGCCGACCTCGGAGAACGCGAGGAAGGAAACTCCCCATTTTCACACCCCTGAACACCAAGATTGATAGCCAAAGGCTATCGCCTCAATCTGGCCGAACACCCTGCCACAACAATGGCCAGAAGAACTGGCGCTTCCCGGGAATAGGTGGAATCATGCACCTCGGGAGATAGCCTGAGAGCTCCGAGCCTCGGCACGCCAGTAAAACTTGAGGACTCCATTCGCCCCCCAAGGTTGTGAACAGCACGCCTTCGGAAAAGTGGCACCAGATATTGCTGCCCGAATATGATATCCCCGAAGGCGGAACCCCCTGGAACTGGGAACCCCCGAACTGAGGGTAGGCTTCCCGAAGAGGCTCTGTCCGAACTAGAGGACGACCTCGCCCAGGGACCTCGGGAGTACGGCAGGCGCATTTAAGGAAGCATTTAAGGAAGCCTCTGACACGTCCCACCACAGACGTAAAAAGTCGCCCTGACGCGCAGACGCCATCAGAATCATATCATGGCCCGTCTCAGCACAAGGCTCGAGGCCATCTAGTTACCAACTATCTGTCCCCTACGCCCAGACGTTCAGAAGCATCCGACCGCACACGTGTCATTATCTGAACGGGCTAGGTATTCCTATATATACAGGAAATAAATACTTGACAGGAGGTTGGCAGGCCGGAGATACAGCTCCCACACCCTGAGAAAATACCAGGCGAGACTTTTCTGCCTTTCTCTTTGAGCTAGTGACTTTCTCCTTCTTCCGGCCACCACTGACTTGGGCGTCGGAGGCTCCCCCCCCGGAAAAACACTCCGGGGGCCTCCTAACCCTGTTTACCAGCTTTTCAGGTACTCTCCTTGGGGCGATCCACCTTCCAGGCGTTCTTCCTCCTAGAAGTCTCCTCAACAGTCATCATGACTCACAACGATGAGGCCTTAGGCCGTCATTTGGCGCCGTCTGTGGGAACCCGCTCGCAGATTGCCATTGTTGAGACTCGGCGTTCTAAGAACAAGGGACTCCCAAGGTCCTCGTCCGCGCCTGAGATACAACCGGCTGCTGAGCAGACACTCCCAGAGACTTCTACGCCCGAGGAGGACCGCCCTCTGGTAATCACCATGAGCTTCTTGAGGGACTTTCAGCGCTCGGTCGTTGCTGAAATGACTCAGCAGATCGACCGAAGATGGCCACAGCAGTCACGGGCCCAGAAACCCTCCTCATCAGCACGCCCTCGGGAGAGAAGCCCCAAGTCTACACACCGCAGTTCAGGAAGTGGAGAGCCTCGCGGAGAATCATCCACAGAAGATCTAGCCCTCGGGAAACGGCCTGTGGGACAAACCGGGTCCAAGCGACCGAGAGTTTCACAGCGAAGCAGTTCGTCGCCCGAAGCGAGGTCCCTGACCCCTCCGCGCCGAACTCGCTCCCCGAAAAGGCGCCGTCGATCTCCCTCCGGCGAAAATGGTCCTAGTGCCACTGCGCTTATGGAAAGGATATTGGCACGGCTGGACAGAGTGGAGAAGCAAGTGACCAGAAAACCCGTTTGGGACAGGCTGTCGGGGCATTATGCGAAGATGGCTCCCCGTTTATTCGCACCGTCGTTGAGGCAGCTATGCCAGGCGACTTCAGAGTGCCTAGGCTGGAGATCTATGATGGCCGGACTGATCCATAGGCCCATCTGACGAAGTACAGGCGGAGCATGATAATGCACGGAGCTGATGACGCTACCATGTGCAAATGCTTTGAAGTCACCCTCACGGGCCCAGCAACAGCATGGTACAATTCTTTGCCCCCAGGGACTATCACTGAGTTTCAGGAGTTGTCCACAGCCTTTACCCAGCAGTTCATTGGGAGCAGGCCGACGGCCAAAATGCCTGTGCAGATGTTCGACATAGAGCAGAGAAACGGAGAAACGGTCCGAGACTATGTCGAACGATTCAACAAGGAAGCACTCAGCGTCCCGGACTTCCGGCCCGAAATCCGCATCCTCGCTATGACACGGGGCCTTCGGCGTGACTCACAGCTATTCTACGAGTTCTCAAAGGACCCCCCGGAGACCCTCGGAGAATTTTACCGAAGGGCAGAGCAGCACATGACAGCCGAGGAATTGAGGATGGCGGGGCCGAAGTCTGATCATCACCGCGCCGAAGGGTCCAGCCAGCAAGCTCGGCATCTTTCTGAACACACAGGTCGACCACAGCGAATGCGAGGAAAGAAACCTCAAAGTTTCACACCCTTGAGCACGACACGGACCAACATTCTCATGGCGCTGGAAAGGCAAGGGACGCAGATTCGGCGGCCAAAGGCCATGGCCGCCGATAATAAGAAGAATGCCAAGAAGTTCTGCCAGTTTCATCGCGACCACGGTCATGACACCGAAGACTGCTTCCAGCTGAAGAAGTACATAGAGTCGCTGATCAAACAGGGCCAGCTTCGCAAATACCTGTGGATGCCCTCCCCAAAAGGAAGAAAAGAGGAGGAAGAGAGGGCCGAAAACGAGGACTATGACTCAGACAGGCGGAGAAACAGAAGTCCAAAAAGGTGCCTTCCACCTCCAGTAGGGGTCATCCAAACCATTACCACGGGGCTCCCATCCTCGGAAAGAAAGCGGAAGGCCAGAGAAATTGCGGTTATGGAGTATCAAAGTCCATCAAAGAAATTGGCTCGCAAAGATGCCTCCACCGTCGTCTTCCCCCACGACGACCCGCTGCTGATAATGGCGAGAATAGGGAACTGGGACGTCAAAAGAGTGTTGCTCGATGATGGCTCGAATACTGACGTCCTGTTCTCGCACTTACTGCCGAGCTTGGGCATCTCCAGCAGTGAACTTAAACCTGTCACCACACCCACCTTCGGCGTTGGACCATCGGAACTACCCGTCCTCGGATGGATCGACCTCCCTTTAATGATAAAAGGCACTTCGGTAGACGGAGCGGCTGAGTTGTACGCGTCCACAATGGCAAGATTCATCGTCATGGAGGTCCCGTCTTCGTACAACGCCATCCTTGGAAGGAAGACTCAGGGGAACCTGCACATTCGCCCCGATGTGAAGTACTTGACTGTCACATTCGCCACCAAGGATGGAGATGCAGAGGTCTTTATCGACCAAGCCGAGGTAAGAAAGGTGTTTGTAAAAGCACGAAAGGCTCCGGCAGACAACTCTACACAAATAGTGGAGGCAAAGGCGCAGGAGAAAGGCAAAGAAAGAGATCCCGCAGAAGCAGAAATGGAAGCAGTAGATCTTGTCCCAGGACAATCTACCCGAATAGGGAAGAGCTTGGCCAAAGGTGATAAGGAAATTCTTGTATCCTCTCTGCTGAAAAATAAAGATCTGTTTGCCTACTCGCCGAAAGACATGCCAGGAGTGAACCCTGGCATAATACAGCACAGCCTCAAAGTAAGCCCGGAAGCAAAACCTATCAGGCAAAAGAAACGAAGCATCTCAGCCCACAAAAGCAACTTCGTGAGAACCGAAGTCCAGCGCCTATTGGATGCTGAAGTTATCAGGGAGGTCAAATACCCCGAATGGTTAAGCAACGTGGTCATTGCCACAAAAGAAGGTAGCAGCAAACTCCGGATGTGCATTGATTTCAGAAACTTGAACGATGCTTGCCCGAAAGACTCATTTCCCCTCCCGCCAATAGATCAACTGGTAGATTCAACGGCCGAATACGGGCTCCTGAGCTTCCTAGATGCCTTCAGCGGCTACCATCAGATAAGGATGGACCCCGAAGATGAAGAGAAAACTGCCTTCATCACCGAGGGAGGAACGTACTGCTATATCAGAATGCCCTTCGGGCTGAAAAATGCAGGAGCCACCTACCAGAGACTGATGAACAAGGTCTTTAAGGACCAAATGGGGAGAAACATGGAAGTATATGTTGATGATATGATAGTAAAAAGCAAGCTGCCCAGCTACCACGTTGCAGATTTGGAGGAAACCTTCCAAAAGCTCAGAGCCTTCGGGATTCACCTTAACCCCGAGAAGTGTATCTTCGGGGTGACGTCGGGAAAATTCCTTGGGTACATGGTATCCGAAAGAGGCATCGACGCCAATCCTGAGAAGATTAAGGCTCTGCTTGAGTTCCGAACTCCTGCCACAGTCAAAGACGTGCAGAGACTAACCGGAAGAATAACCTCTCTGAGCAGGTTTATTTCCAGGTACGGAGATAGGTGTAGACCTTTCTTCAAAGTCCTCACAAAGGCAGCAAAGATGGAAGGCGACCTCGGAAGAAACAATCATCCCTGGGATGAAGATTGCCAAAAGGCCTGGGAAGAACTCAAAGTCTACCTGGCCAGCCTGCCGACTCTGCGACAACCTCGGGAGGGAGAACCCCTCGTACTGTACCTCGCCGTCACAGAAAAGGCCGTGAGCTCGGTCCTGATAAAAGAAGAAGGGCCGAAACAATGGCCGGTCTACTACGTCAGCAAGTCCCTGCATGGCGCCGAAGTCAGGTACCCTTTGCTTCAAAAAGCTATATACGCCTTGGTGCTTGCAGGAAGAAGACTGCGACCATATTTCCAGGCTCACCCCATCATCGTCCGAAGTAGTCTACCACTACGGGATGTTATGAAGAGAGTTGATCATTCGGGAAGGCTCTCCAAGTGGTGCATAGAGCTTGGCGAACATGAAATCACGTATGAGCCTCGGAAGGCCATAAAAGCCCAAGCATTGGCAGATTTTATCGCCGAAATACCCACCACTGAGGAGAACCACTCAGATCCGAAAGAAGGTGAGCCAGAATGGACCTTGCATGTTGACGGAGCCTCGGGGTCCGTACACCAGGGAACTGGAATAGTTATCAGAGGACCCGAAGGCCTAGAGGTGATGAAGGCTATCAAGTTCAGCTTCAACGTCACCAATAATGTGGCTGAGTATGAAGCCCTCATAGCGGGATTACGCTTGGCCAGAAAGATTGGCGTGAGAAACTTAAGGGCTCACAGCGATTCCCAGCTGGTAGTTCGGCAGACGGCAGGAGATTATGGGGCGATGGACCCAATCTTGGCAAAATACCACGAGCTGGTAACAAAACTCATCCAAGAGTTTGACGCCGTGCGGATCGAAAATGTACCCCGGCGGAATAACACTGAGGCAGATTGCTTAGCGAAGTCCAAAACATACACCGAGGTGCTAGACCATCCAAGCATCTCCGTGCTAAGCGTAACGTCCTCGGGAATAGGGTGGAAGGACCCCATAAAGAAATACCTCGCAGAGAATGAGCTTCCCGAAGACGCTGGCAATGCTGCAAGACTGCGAAGACGTGCCGGAAGATTCTTCCTGATTGGTGAAGAGTTATATCGGCAAGGATATGCAAATCCGCTGCAGAGATGTGTGGGCGAAGAGGATACTGAGATGGTTCTCGAAGAAGTTCACGAAGGCATGTGCGGCTCGCACATTGGAACTGATGCCCTTGCAGCAGTGATACTCCGCCAAGGATACTTCTGGCCTACCCTGAGAAAGGACGCAAGGCAGTTCGTCCAGAAGTGCGGTAGTTGCCAGAGACATGCAAAAATCCAGAGGATACCCTCGGAAATGGTAACATCGGCAGACTATCCTTGGCCCTTCGCAGTCTGGGGTATAGACCTCATTGGGCCACTCCCCACAGCACCGGGAGGCGTGAAATTCTGCGTGGTAGCAGTGGACTATTTCTCAAAGTGGGTAGAGGCAGAACCACTAGCAACTATCTCGGCAAAAGAAGTGCAGAAGTTCGTATGGAAAAACATCGTATGCAGATTTGGCATACCGAGGGTACTAGTAGCTGATAATGGATCCCAGTTCATAGACAAAGGATTCCAGGAATTCATCAGCGACCTCGGAATAAAGATGCAGTTCGCCCCAGTAGCTCACCCCCAAAGCAATGGGCAGGTGGAAGTATCAAACAGGACCATAAAAGATGGCCTGAAAAAGAGACTTGGGGAAGCCAAGGGGAAATGGCCAGGAGAACTCCAAAGTGTATTGTGGAGCTACCGAACGACGCCACGAAGAGCCACAGGGGAAACTCCCTTCTCACTCGTCTTCGGAACAGAGGCCATTATCCCAATAGAGATAGTTCAGCCTTCAATACGGGTGCAAGTATTTGATGAAGGCGGAAACGACCTCGGTCTGAGAACTAAGCTCGACCTTGTGACCGAACACAGAGAAATAGCCGGGCTGAGAAGAAAAGCTTTCCAGCAAAGAGTGGCCGCGGCTATCAACCTAAAAGCCAGGCCAAAAGAAATCAAAAAAGGAGACCTCGTTCTCCGAAGGGCCGACTTTGCACCCCGAAGGCCATCTCACGGCGTACTTCGCGCAAATTGGGAAGGACCTTATCTGGTTCTCGCCGAAGTACGGAAAGGCGTGTATAGGCTTGGCGATGCCGAAGGCGTAGAATTGAAAAACACTTGGCATTCAGACGCCCTGAAAAAATTCTACGCCTAAGGTTGGGCGGAAGAGATATATTGTACAAGAAATACTCTAAGTACAGAATGGTCTTGAGAAAAATTCTTAAGTATACCAAATTGTCCAAGACAGAATTCCGCGAAGGTGCTCGCCACGAAAAAAGCAGATGTGACTTCCCGAAGGCCCTTGAGCCACTATGCTCGGAAAAAAGGGAAAGCAAGAATCTCGTAATAGTGCACACCAAAACAAAAGCAGAGATAATTTCCAAACACCCTTGAGCGTACATGCTTGGGAAAGAGGGAAATGAGCAATCTCGTGAAAATTTTCCTAAGTCCCTTGAGCAAATATGCTCGGGACAATAGGAAGACAGAAAAATTTGGCTGAAACTTTTCTGAAGTCCCTTGAGCAAACATGTTCGGGATAAAAGGAAACAAAAAGCCTGCAAAAGACTTAGCCAAATTTTTGCAAACTTTCCAGAAAGTCTCTTGAGCGAGCACACTCGGGACAAAGGAAGGTAAAAAGTTTCTTTGGTCGCAGGTTTTCCGAAGTCCCTTGAGCAAACATGTTCGGGATAAAAGGAAACAAAAAGCATGCAAAAGACTTAGCCAAATTTTTGCAAACTTTCCAGAAAGTCTCTTGAGCGAGCACACTCGGGATAAAGGAAGGTAAAAAGTTTCTTTGGTTACAGGTTTTCCGAAAGTCTCTTGAGCAAACGTGTTCGGGACAGTGGAAATAAAGAAACTTGCAAGAAAGGACTTAGCCGAAAAGATTGTTCATTTAGAGCAAACGCTGCCTTACAAAAGAAGTGTCCAAAGAAAGAGCACGAAGGAGAAAAATAAGAGGAGCCCTAAAACAAACTAGGGAGAGCCGGGCGGACGAAGACCAGGAAGCTTCAGATGCTCGACCTTGGACCACTGCCACCGAGGTCCCTCAGGAATATTTAGGCCCTCCAGAAAAGAGAGGTCCAAATCTGGGAACCTCTGCAGCACCTGGTGCCGAGCGAGGCAGAAGCCGTCCTGAAAGGCGACCTTGGCCATGTTATCAGAAGTACGTTTTTGAACGCCAAGGACATTGACCTCGTCCCTCAGCTCAGCAACCTCCTCTTCGAGCTCGCTTATCCCCAGCGTCTCTTCGGACTCCTTCTTTAGAGCCTCGACCTCGGCTTGAAGAGCATTGTTCTCGTCCGTCAACCTCGACGCAAGACTGTCAGAAACAGCCTTGTCCTTGACAAGATCTTCGTTGGCGGCGAGCAGCCCCTTTACTTGGTCGCCGAGGTCGGCAATCTTCCGGGAGGAGTCCTTTTCAAGTTCTTCTCTTTTCTTCGAGAACTCCTCCCGAACGGCAGCAAGTTGCTGAGAACAATCCGCTGTCAGCTGCTGGTTGCTGGCGATCACCTTCGCAAGCGAAGCCTTCGCTTCACTGAGTTCCCGCGAAGTCGCATCCTTGGAGGCAGCCTGTCTGGCCACCCGAACTCGGAGATAACCAGCGTACTCCAGCAGCTACGGCAAGGCAAAAGTCCAGGTTAGTACAAGTCTAAACACTTAGAAAATTAAGGAAAAAAGTGTAAAGACTATACCTGAGCAGCATGCTCGGTGACTTTTGCGGCGAGGGTATTATCCCCCGGGTGAGCCGCCGCAATGGCCCGGAAGGAGGCGTCAGTGGTCATCCCCTTCCAAATCTCCTTTGTCATTTCTGGACAATCGTCGGAGAGCAAATTAATATCCTCCGTGATTGTCCAAAAGGGCTCCAAGGGGATCTTCCCCTCAGGGATTATGGCATCGCGGAGGGCTCGTTTCCTCTCATGAATGGCTCTCCAGCCAGCAGCAAGGGGCTCCTCTGAAAGTAGGAAGGAAGTTAGGAGCAGAAGAAAAATTCGCGAAAGGAAAAGGAGCTGAACTTCGCCTAAAGGCATACCTGGAAGAACCTCGGAGACAGTGTCCTCGGGATCCTCGGGCCCCTAGGAAGAAAGACCCTTACCCTTCTGCCGGTACCGCTCCTCGGCGGTGGGTACTTCTACCACTACAGTGTTTCTGGGGGCCTCGAGGTCGAGAGGAGGCACCTCAGCGGAAGTAGCGGGGACCTCGGCCGGTGGAATTTCAACAACACCAGTGTCTTCGCCAGCTTCTTCTTCCAAAAGCTCTGGCTGAGAAGGCTGGAGAGCCTTCCTAGCTCGCTTCACCGATGGTCCCGGCCCTGTCGTCTTCCTTCTTCGGGAAGCCGCCTTCTTTGTCTGCTCCCGCTTCTCCACTTGGCCAGAAAAGAGGGCCTTGTAATAAGCGGCAGCCCCATCGCCCATCTCTGAAAAAGAGAAGAAATATCAGCGTAAGTCCGAGGAAAAAGTATAAAGGGATGGAAGATTACTCACTTTCGGCAAAAGTTTCGAAAGAAGTCTCCCCCTTAAGGAGCTTGACCAGCCAGGAGTCTTTCCCGGCGATGGCGGGAGCGGGCATATTGAGGTCAGTCACGTGCTCCTTAACCACTTTCAGCTCCCGAAGGACTTCTTCGGTCATCAACCTCCAGTTGATAGGAAAGGGGTAAAGAGCACGAGGAGAGACCTCGGGAGCCCAGTCAGCGACTGCCCGAATGCGGGCGTCGAAATCCGCGAACACGGAAGCCAACGGTGGGGTCAGCAGCATCCTCGGATCAACGACGTCTGCGTTCAGCACTCCCTGAGCCCACTTGGTCGGGACATCAGACCAGTTCTTATCCACCTTGAGGAAAAAGAACTTAGGCTGCCACCCCCGCCAGCTATCCTTCGTGTCGAAGGTGAAGGTGAATTTTTTTCTCCCGGATCCCCGAGGCAGCAGGAAATAGAAGCCACCCTTCGGGACCACATAGAGCTTGTAGTACTGCATGAAAATGATGAAGTGGGGCTCTATCCCGAACACGCCACACATGCAGAGGTAGGCGTTAAAATAGCAGTACGCGTTCGGGGGAAGCTGGTTCACAGCAATGCCATGGAATTGGCAGAACTCGCAAACCACCTTCGGGGGAGGATACCGAAGTCCGGCCTTCAGTTGGGCTCGGAAGACGGTAACCTCGTCGCCACGGTTTGAAAAAGCAAAATGGCTAGAACGAGGCAGTCTGGTCACAGCGTAAGACGGAAGAAAGAATTTTTTCTTCCACCTCTCTAGTTTTTCGGGGGTGGTACAGCAAGGATGGGCCAGAAGAGGTTTCCAGCTCTCGGGAACAGGCATCGCAGACATGAAAAAGAGTTTGAGATGGAAAAAAAATAGTTTCCAGAAAAAACTCAGAAGACGAGTTTGGAAAAAACAACAGTTTTCCAGAAAAACTCAGAAAAATAGAGGAATCAGAGTACTCTGAAAATCAAAACCCACCAAAAGATTTGCCTGAGGACGCCGTCGTGAAAGTTGGTAGGAAAAGCTCTGATTAAAGAAGCTCCGCCACAGAAAGCAAGATAAAACGCAAGAACAGAGGGCAAAGCAGAGAGAGAGCAGAAAAACAGTAAGTGGGACTTATGATGGAATGGGCTATTTATAAGCCAAAGGTGGGTAACCGAAAGAACATCATAAGTACCCATTGGAGGCGAACCGTCGCCGTAACTGCCCGCTGCACCCAAAAAGGCGCGCCCTCTGTAAATGACGGGCCTCTCCTCCAATGGCAAGAAGCCACGTGTCAACCGCTGCGCAGAAATGGGGGACGTGCCTCCCCAAACGTGCCTGGAAAATCGGGACACGCCTCCTGATTGGGACACGTCGTTTGACATCCCTGAGAAATGGAGACGCGCCGCTCAGTCTGACACGCTTGGCCATCAGACCTGCAGAAATAAAAAGCAGGCCACCTCGAGGACACCAAGAGACAGGCTATGGCTGAACAGCCCATGACTTTTGGGCAAGAGGTGTATCTTCGGTACAGGCTTTGCCTCGGAGACACCAAAGAATAGGCCAAGGCCGAACAGCCCAGACCCTCGGGCAAAAGGTGCGACCTCGGAACAGGTTATGCTTCCCAACAAGACTCCCAACAACAACCTCGGAAAGAGATGCAAACCGAAGTCTTCACTTCGGCTTTCCAGAGGGGGGCATGTGATAGCCAAAGGCTATCGCCTCAATCTGGCCGAACACCCTGCCACAACAATGGCCAGAAGAACTGGCGCTTCCCGGGAATAGGTGGAATCATGCACCTCGGGAGATAGCCTGAGAGCTCCGAGCCTCGGCACGCCAGTAAAACTTGAGGACTCCATTCGCCCCCCAAGGTTGTGAACAGCACGCCTTCGGAAAAGTGGCACCAGATATTGCTGCCCGAATATGATATCCCCGAAGGCGGAACCCCCTGGAACTGGGAACCCCCGAACTGAGGGTAGGCTTCCCGAAGAGGCTCTGTCCGAACTAGAGGACGACCTCGCCCAGGGACCTCGGGAGTACGGCAGGCGCATTTAAGGAAGCATTTAAAGAAGCCTCTGACACGTCCCACCACAGACATAAAAAGTCGCCCTGACGCGCAGACGCCATCAGAATCATATCATGGCCCGTCTCAGCACAAGGCTCGAGGCCATCTAGTTACCAACTATCTGTCCCCTACGCCCAGACGTTCAGGAGCATCCGATCGCACACGTGTCATGATCTGAACGGGCTAGGTATTCCTATATATACAGGAAATAAATACTTGACAGGAGGTTGGCAGGCCGGAGATACAGCTCCCACACCCTGAGAAAATACCAGGCGAGACTTTTCTGCCTTTCTCTTTGAGCTAGTGACTTTCTCCTTCTTCCGGCCACCACTGACTTGGGCGTCGGAGGCTCCCCCCCCGGAAAAACACTTCGGGGGCCTCCTAACCCTGTTTACCAGCTTTTCAGGTACTCTCCTTGGGGCGATCCACCTTCCAGGCGTTCTTCCTCCTAGAAGTCTCCTCAACAGTCATCATGACTCACAACGATGAGGCCTTAGGCCATCAACGATGACCAACATCCTCATGACAATGGAAAGGCAGGGATCAGCGGCCAAAGGCCATGACTGCCGACAACAGAAAGAATATGAAGAAGTTCTGCCAGTTTCATCGCGACCACAGCCACAACACCGAAGATTGCTTCCAATTGAAAAAGTATATAAAGTCGCTGATAAAACAGGGCCAACTTCGGCGTTATCTACGCATGCCTTCCCCGAAAGGGAGAAAAGAGTGGGAAGGAAAGGCAGAAGATGAGGACTACGACTCCGACAGGCGGAGAAACCGAAGTCCGAAAAGGCGCCCCCCACCTCCAGCGGGAATCATACAAACAATTACGATGGGACTGCCATCCTCAGAAAGAAAGAGGAAGGCCAGAGAAATAGCAGTCATGGAGTATCAAAGTCCAACAAAAAAGCTGGCCCGAAAGGATGGTTCCGTTGTCATTTTTCCCCATGACGACCCATTATTGATCATGGCGAGAATAGGAAACTGGGACGTCAAGAGAGTGCTGCTTGACGACGGATCAAATACCGACGTCCTGTTTTCACACTTGCTGCCGAGGTTGGGTGTATCTAGCAGCAACCTCAAGCCCGTCACCTCGCCTACCTTCGGGGTAGGTCCGTCCGAGCTGCCCGTCCTCGGATGGATCGATCTCCCTTTGATGCTGAAAGGGACTTCGGTGATTGGGACAACAGAGTTGTACGCCTCCACAATGGCAAGGTTCATCATTATGGATGTCCCTTCATCGTACAACGCCATCCTTGGAAGCCAGACATAGGGAAAGCTGCACATTCGCCCTGATGTCAAGTACTTAACCGTCACTTTCGCCGCCAAGGATGGAGATGCGGAAATCTTCATAGATTAAGGCGAAGTAAGGAAGGTGTTCGTCAAAACACGAAAGGCTCCAGCAAACAACTTCGCGCAAGCTGTGGAAGCAAAAGCGCCAAAAAAGGGCGAGGCAGAGAATCCCGGGAAGGCGGAAATGGAAGAAGTAGAACTTGTCCCAGGCCAAAATATCTGAATAGGGAAAAACTTGGCCGAAGGAGACAAGGAAAAACTTGTATCTTTTCTTCTGACAAAGAAAGATCTATTTGCCTACTCGCCGAAAGACATGCCAGGGGTAAACCCTGAGATAATTCAACAAAGCCTCAAAGTAGGTCCGGAAGCAAAGCCTGTCCGGCAAAAGAAGCGAGGCATCTCAGTTCATAAAAGTAACTTTGTCAAAACCGAAGTCCAACGACTGTTAGAAGCCGATGTCATCAGGGAGGTCAAGTACCCTGAATGGTTAAGCAATGTGGTAGTTGCCACAAAAGAAGGAAGTGGCAAACTCCGGATGTGCATCGACTTCAGAAATTTGAACGATGCTTGCCCGAAAGATTCATACCCTTTCCCACCAGTACACCAATTGGTAGACTCAACTGCCGAATACGGGCTCCTAACTTTCTTAGACGCCTTCAGTGGGTATCACCAAATAAGGATGGACCCTGAAGATGAAGAAAAAACCGCCTTCATCACTGAAAGAGGAACATACTGCTACATCAGGATGCCCTTCAGGCTCAATAACGTAGGAGCCACCTACCAGAGGTTGATGAGCAAGGTCTTCAACGACCAAATAGGGAGAAACATGGAAGTATATGTGGACAACATGATAGTCAAAAACACACTGCCTGGCGACCACGTCGCAGATCTAAAGGAAACTTTCCACCAGCTCAGAGCCTTCGAGATCCGCCTTAATCCCGAAAAGTGCATCTTCGGAGTGACCTCGGGAAAGTTCCTTGGGTACATGGTATCAGAAAGAGGCATTGATGCCAACCCAGAAAAAATTAAGGCTCTACTCGAGTTCCGAACTCCTGCCACAATAAAAGATGTGCAGAGGCTCACCGGAAGGATAACCTCCCTCAGCAGGTTTATTTCCAGATATGGAGACCGGTGTCGACCATTCTTCAAAGTCCTCACTAAGGCAGCAAAAAAGGAGGACAACCTCGGGAGTAATGACCATCCTTGGGGTGAAGACTGCCAAAAGGCCTGGGAGGAACTCAAAATCTACTTAGCCGGTCTGCCCACTTTGCGGCAACCTCGCGAGGGAGAGCCCTTCGTGTTATACCTCGCCGTCACAGAAAAAGCCGTAAGCTCGGTCCTTGTGAAAGAAGAGGGGGTGAAGCAATGGCCAGTCTACTACGTAAGCAAGTCCCTGCATGGTGCCGAAGTCAGGTACGCTCTGTTGCAAAAAGCTATATATGCCTTGGTGCTAGCAGGAAGAAGGCTGTGACCATATTTTCAGGCTCACCCTATCATCATCCGAAGCAGTCTACCTCTGCGCGATGTCATGAGAAAAGTTGATCATTCGGGAAGGCTTTCCAAATGGTGCATAGAGCTTGGCGAACACGACATCACTTATGAACCTCGAAAAGCCATAAAAGCTCAAGCTTTGGCAGACTTCATTGCCGAAGTACCCACCACCGAAGATAGCCATCCAGATCCAAGCGAAGGTGAGCCAGAGTGGACTTTGTACGTCGACGGAGCCTCGGGGTCCGAACACCAGTTAGCTGGGGTAATTATCAGAGGTCCCGAAGGCCTTGAAGTAATGAAGGCTATTAAGTTCAGCTTTAACGTCACCAACAATGTGGCTGAGTATGAAGCCCTCATAGCAGGATTGCGCCTAGCCAGAAGAATTGGCGTGCGAAATCTAAAAGCCCACAGCGATTCCCAGCTAGTAGTTCGGAAAACGGCAGGAGACTATGGGGCGAAGGACCCAATATTGGCAAAATATCACGAACTGGTGACAAAGCTCATTCGAGAGTTCAACACCATACGGATCGAAAACGTACCTCGACGGGATAATGCCGAAGCAGACTGCTTGTCAAAGTCAAACATACACCGAGGTACTAAGCCGTCCGAGCATTGAAGTACTGAGCATAGTAACTTCGGAAAAAGGCTGGAAAGACCCGATAAAAAGGTATCTTGCGAACAATGCGCTCCCCGAAGACCCCATCGAGGCTGCAAAAGTGCGAAGATGCTCCGGGCGATTCTTCCTAATAGGTGAAGAACTATATCGGCAGGGATATGCAAATCCTTTACAGAGGTGTGTTGGCGAAGAGGATACTGAAATGATCCTCGAAGAAGTCCACGAAGGCGCTTCTGGTTCACACATTGGAACCGACGCCCTAGCGGCAGTAATACTGCGCCAAGGAACCTTTTGGCCTACCCTGAGAAAGGACGCTAGGCAGTTCATCTGAAAATGTGGTAACTGCCAAAAACACGCAAATATCCAGAGGACACCCACAGAAATGGTGACTTCGGCTGACTATCCCTGGCCCTTCGCAGTCTGGGGCATAGACCTCATAGGACCACTCCCAACAGCGCCTGGAGGCGTGAAATTCTGCGTAGTAGCAGTAGACTATTTCTCCAAATGGGTCGAGGCGGAACCGTTGGCTACTATCTCGGCAAAAGAAGTGCAGAAGTTCGTATGGAAGAACATCGTATGCAGATTTGGCATACCAAGGGTACTAGTAGCTGATAATGGATCCTAGTTTATAGACAAAGGGTTCCAGGAATTTATTAGTGACCTCGGAACAAAAATGCACTTCGCCCCAGTAGCTCACCCCCAAAGCAATGGGCAGGTAGAAGTATCTAACAGGACCATAAAAGATGGTCTGAAAAAGAGGCTAGGGGAAGCAAAAGGGAAATGGCCAGGAGAGCTCCAAAGTGTACTGTGGAGCTACCGAACAACACCCCGAAGAGCAACAGGGGAAACGCCTTTTTCACTCGTTTTCGGTACAGAGGCCATCATCCCAATCGAGGTAGTGCAACCATCAATCCGAGTACAAGTTTTTGATGAAAGTAGAAATGACCTCGACCTAAGAACCAAGCTCGACCTCGTCAGCGAACACAGAGAAATAGCGGAGCTGAGAAGAAAAGCTTTTCAGCAGAGAGTGGGCACAACTATAAACTTACGTGCCAGGCCAAAAGGAATAAAGAAAGGAGACCTCGTTCTCTGAAAGGCTGAATTTGCAACCCGTAGGCCATCCCATGGGGTATTTCGCGCGAACTGGGAAGGTCCCTATCTGATCCTTGCCGAAGTACGAAAAGGGGTGTACAAGCTCGGCGATTCCGAAGGTATAGAATTAAAAAATACGTGGCATTCGGACACCTTGAGAAAATTCTATACTTAGGATCTCGGCGAAGAAGATTGTGCTGTACATGTTAGAAAAATTCTCTAAGTATGAAAGTTTCTTAGCCAAAAAGTCTTAAGCATAAGAAGCGCAAATTCCGCAAAAGTGGCCAACCAGATAAGGTTTTCCGAAGTCTCTTGAACGAACATGTTCGGGACAATGGAGAAAACCTGGCAAAAGACTTAGCCAAAATTCTTGGGCATAAGTTGTACAAGTCAAGATTTCACGAAGAAGGTCGCCATGCTAAGCGCAGAAAAGGTTTTCCGAAGTCTCTTGAGCAAATGAGTTCGGGACAAAGGGAAATGAAAAATCTCGCAAAGATACTTAGCCAAAGTTTTCTAAAAAAGTCTTTTATTAAGATAAATTTGCTTACAAAAAAGGAAGATTGCCAGAAGAAGAAGTACAAAAGAGAAGGAAAATAAGGCAAAGGGCCCTAGAACAAACTAAGGATTCTCGGCGTCCCGGGAGCCACCAGCTCCAGCGTCCTTCTCCACAACCTTCGGCGCCGAAAGCGAAGGGGGCAGGTTCAGATGCTCGATCTTGGACCAAGACCACCGAGGCCCCTCGGGAATGTTCAGAGCCTCCAAAAAAGAAAGGTCCAAATCTGGGAACCTTTGAAGAACTCGATGCCGAGCAAGGCAAAACCTGTCCTGAAAACCAACTTTGGTCATCTGGTCGGATTTGTCCTTCTCGACACTGAGGTCTTCAAGGTCCTCCTTTAGATCCGCGACCTTCTTCTTCAGCGGCTTCATCTTCTTCTTCTCCGGCTCCTTCTTCAAAGACTTGACCTCGGCTTGAAGCATGGCTTTCTCTTCAAGCACCTTTGCCAGGAGAGCCTCAGATTCTGACTTCTCCTTTTGAACTGCCTCGTTCGCCGAAATCAGCTTCGCCACCTGGGAGCCGAGGTCAGAAATCTTCTGGGAGGAGTCCTTCAAAAGTTCTTCCTTTTCCTTTAGGAACTCCTCCCGAATAGCAGCAACCTCCTTTTCTGCTGCTTGAGCCAGCTGCAGGTTCTGCGTGACCAGTTCTGAGCACATGGCCTTATACTGGTCTATGGTGCCTACGGCCGAGGCTCGGAACAGCGCCTGCCTCGCCACCCAATCTCTGAGGAAACCAGCGTACCCCAGCAGCTGTAGAAAAGCAAAGACAAAGTTAGTAAGGCAAAGAAGAAGAGGCAGACATTTAGAGGAAATCAAAAGGAAAAACACAAGGGCGAGAGGCGCACCTGGGCAGCGTGCTCAGAGACCTTCGCGACAAGGGAGTCATCATCAGGGTGAGCCTCCGTGATGGCCTTGAAGGAGGCCTCAGTAAGCACCCCATTTGAGATCTCCTTAGCCATTTGCTGGCAGTCTCTGGAGTACAAATTCATGTCCTCCGTAAACGTCCAGAAAGGCTCCTTCGGGACCTTCCCCTTCGGGATATGGGCATCCCGAAGAGCCCGCTTTCGGGCGTGCTCGGCCACCCAACCCACAGATGATATCTCGCCTGCATGGTAAAAACAAAAAATTGGTCAAGGCAAGAAAATCTCAAAGCCCACAAAAAAGAAGGCACCTCAATTTGTTAAAAAAACAAACCTGCTGGCACCTCGGCGATGTCGTCGTCGGAAGCCTCCTCGGTAGAAATCCCCTTGCCCTTGCGTTTACGTCGCTCTTCGGCGGAAGGGGCCTCTACCAAAGCATCCAGAAGAGTTGCCGAAGGAGTGGGACTCTGAGCAGCGAGGTTAGCAACGACCTCGGCCGGCGGGACAGCAGCAGCCTCGGGCTCTTCGCCCACCTCCTCGGGAATCTCTGGGAGAGGAGGGGGCGCATCCTTCTTCGCCCGTTTGGCCACAGATGGCCCAGCCCCAGACGTTTTCCGTCTTCGGGAGACGGCCTTCTTCGTCTGCTCACCTTTCTCGGATTGCCCGAGGAAAAGTGATTTGTAGAAGGCAACAGTGCCGTCGGCCATCTCTGAAAAGGAAAGAAGACATCAGTGTGAGTCCAGGGTGAAAATATAGAAAAGGGATTTGGAGATAACTTACTTTCATAAAAACTTTCGTAAGACTTTTCCTTCCGAAGAAGCTTCACCAGCGAGGAGTCTTTCCCGGCAATGGCAGGAGCCGGCATCTCGAGGTCCGTTTTGTGCTCCTTTACCACCTTTAGCTCTCGAAGGACCTCTTCGGTCATCAACTTCCAGTTAATGGGTAAGGGGTAAAGAGGGCGCGAAGGGACCTCGAAATCCCAGTCAGAGACTGCTCAGATCCGTCTGTCGAAGTCCGTGAAGATTGGTGCCAACTCGGGAGTCAGCAATATCCTCGGGTCAACGACGTCCATCTCCAGCTTTCCCCGAGCCCATTTGGTCGGAACATGCGACCAGGCCTCCTCCTTCTTCAGAAAAAAGAACTTTTGTTGCCACTCTCGCCAGCTGTCCTTGTTGGAAAAGGTGAACTTATATTTTTTGCTCCCTGATCCCCGAGGTAGCATAAAGTAGAAGCCACCCTTCGGGACCACGAAGAGCTTATAGTACTGTAGAAAAAGAATGAAGTGGGGTTGTATTTTGAAAATGCCAAACATACAAAGAAAGGCGTTGAAGTAGCAGTACGAGTTCGGTGGAAGTTGGTTTACGGCAATGCCATGGAAATCGCAAAACTCGCAAACCATCTTCGGCGGAGGGTACCGAAGTCTGGCCTTCAGCTGGGCTCGGAAAACGGTAACCTCGTCACTACGGTTTGAAAAACTGAATTGGTCAGAACGTGGCAACCTCGTAGTGGCATAGGAGGGAAGGAAGAACTTCTTCTTCCATTTCTCTAGTTTTGCAGGAGTGGTGCAACAAGGGTGAGAAAGAAGAGGCTGCCAGCTCTCAGGGATAAGCATGATTGGCTGAAAAACGATTTTGGAAAAAGGCAAAAAATGAGTTCGGAAAAGCTTGAAAAAGAAAAAATCAGAGGACTCTGGAGATCAAAAACCCACCGAATGATTTGCCAAAATCTGGATTTGAAAACGCCGTCGTGAAAGGTGGCCGGAAAAAACCCCGTTAAACAGCACTGCCGCGAAAAGCAAGGAAGAAGGCAGGAGCACTTGAAAGACAGAGGAGAGCAAAAGGAGAAGCAAAAGGGGTTATGAAGGAACAAAAGTATGTATAGGCCGAGGGGGGATAAGCGAAACGTCGTCATAAATGCTGCGCGAAGGCAAGGTGTCCCCATAACTGCTTACTAAGCATAAAAAGGCACGCCCGCTGTAACCGATGCAACCCCAGCCAATAAAAAGCTGCCACATGTCAGCCATCGCGCCAAAAGGGGGACACGCCTTCTGACAGGCGGCACGCCGCTCCAAACTGACATGTCTGGTTACGAGACGCGACGTTTCACAGACCTACAAAAGTAAAGAAGTAGGTTACCCCGGGGACACGAAAAGACGGGCTATGTTTGAACAACCCGTGTCTTCGGACAAAAGGTGCACCTTCGGCAAGAGTGCTATACCTAAGGCCCCGAAGTACTCCCTTTGAAAGTTGCCAAACCGAAGTTCCCACTTCGGCTCTCTGGAGGGGGGCTTGTGATAGCCAAAGTACTATCTCCTCTCCCAGTGCGTACTTCCTGCCGAAAGTATGATCAGAAAGCCTGGCATTACCCGAAAGAGACACCATCACTGACCTCGGAAGGAACGAAGCCAAGCACCCCGAAGTTGGAACTTCGGCAAGAACGCCAGGGATCACAAAGATGGTGCCGGCTCCCTCGGGGGACCGAACGGATCGCCTTCGGATGCATAGAATTAGCTATCGCAAACAGAAGGGAATCTCCCCGAAGGTGGAACCTCCGAACAAGGGAAGCCCCCAAAAAGCGCGAGCATAACTCCCGAAGAAGGGCGACCGTGTCAAAGAACGACCTCGTCCAGAGGACCTCGGGAGTACGGCATGAGCATTTAAGGAGCCTCTGACATGCCGCCCACAGACGCTACATGTCACCTCAAACGGCGATGTGACACGCCGACGCCGTTCAGGTCTTGTCACGACCTGTCTCGGTTCAAGACTCAAGGAGCCTGTCATCGGCTACTCGCCCCCTGCGCCCAGAAACTCAAAGATCATCCGACCGAACACGTGTCGTCATCTGAACGGGCTGGGCTTCTTTATAAATACCAGAGAACAGACCCTGGCAAACAGTTGGACTCCTCCTCCTTGAGAAAACACAGGCAAGCCCACTAAAAACCCTAGTGCTTTCCCCTTACCTTCTCAGGAAACTGACTTGGGCGTCGGAGCCTCCTCCCCGGAAAAGCACCCCGGGGACCTCCTAACCTTATTCTCTGAGCTTTTCAGGCACATTCCCCTGGGAAACCTCAACTCCAGAAGCTCTCCCTCACAGGAAGTCCTCTCGGAAGTCACCATGCCTTCCAGTGAAGATGTCTCAGGGCATCAGGTAACTTTAGGAATTTTCTTAATAATATTTGTATAGCGCACACACACACACACACACACACACATATAATTTTATTGTACTCAATGTAGCTTTGAACCCCTTGGCAATGCCGGGTATGTAAACTAGTTTATTAAAAGTTCAGACCAGAATGTTGTAAAACATTCAGACACACACAAACATTGATAATGGAGGGTGACGGCGGTTTAATCTTTATCAATATTAAATATAAATATAAACAATGGTGATCATTGATGAAGGAACAAAGTTTTATAAAAATGAAAAAAGAAAAATAAGAACCGGGATAAAAAAAGTCAAGTAAAGTTTTTGGGACTAAAAGAGTAAAAAAAAAAATTAAGTATGAATAGATAAACCGTGGTAACTAAAATTTTGTTTTAGAAGAGAGAAATAATATAAAAAAGTTAATAATATGAAACAAAGAGTGAAATTTCAATGACAAAAAGTGGCGACTAAAATGGTCTTTAAGTCAAGAGAAAATGTAAAAATTTCTGAAATTAAAAGCTTAACCATCAACTTAATAAAGGAAAAAGAAAATAAATGAAAACACTAGGTAAAATGAATCAGTTCTATACTAAAAAGTAGTTAACTCATATTGACTAAAGTTTTTTTCAAAAAATAATAATAATAAACCAACAAAAAAAAGTCTAAATGAAGTCACTATGGTTGATTAAAAAAAATAAAAGAAACAAACTATGGTTATAAAAATTTTACTTTAGAAGACAATAAATAAAAAATAAATAAATTTTGATTGATTACCATAAATTTATTGATGATAACTTTTTATTTATTATAACAAATATCCGCTATTATTTGTGAGTTACCAAACCTCACCATTTGTTCTCTTGGTTTTTAATTTCAAACTAAAACCATGCCAAAAATAGGAAAATTATAATGATTAAATTTTCATTTTAGAAAACAACAACAAAGAAAATCAATAAAAAAAAGTTAGGATTAAGACAAAAAAATGGAAAAACTTTAAGTATTAAGGATTTAACAATTGACTTAATAAAGATAAAAAATGGATTAAATAAAAAATAAACAAATTATGATCAACAATGCCTTACTTCAAAAGATAAGGCATAAAATAACAACAAAAAAAACTTGGAGATCAGGAGGGCAAATAGAAGATCTAGTTAAATAGTTATAAAATTTGGGGGCCAAAGAGCCCAAATTGGAAAGTTTAAAAAGTTAGGGATTGGAACTGCGTCTTTTTTTTTTTATTTTTTTATTTTTTCTTTTTTCAGATGGTATTTACTTAAAATCTAATTTTTAATATTGACCAAAAATTTATTTAGAAAAATTTACTTTTAATTTTAACAACTATATGTCAAATTGCTTTATTAAATTACAGAGCTTGAAGTAAATAATTGATGTTATAAAAATTAATCATCAATAATGATAAAAAATGACCAAAATACAAAACTATTTTTAATATATGATAATCAATTAACTTAATAAAGATAAACAAAACGTAAAAAAATTTGACTACAGTCGAATGAAGTGTAACCAGATCAAAAGTAGGCAAATTATAATGATTAAAATTTCATTTTAGAAAACATTAGTAAAGAAAATTAACAAAAAAATGTTAGGATGAAGACAAAAGAAAGGAAAAATTTTAGGTATTAAGGATTTAACAATTAACTTAATAAAGATAAACAAATGTTTTAATTAACAAATAAATAAATTATGATCATCAATATTTCACTTTGGAAGAAAGTACATAAAACAAAAAAAAAAAACTTAGGGACCAAGAGAGCAAATAGAAGATCTAGTTAAATAGCTAAAAGTTTAGGGACCAAAATGTAAAAAGGACATAAATCAGAGCCTAAAATGGAAAAGTTAGAAAGTTAGGGACTGAAACCACGTTTTAATCGAAACAAAACGTGAAACAGACTGAAAACGCAAAAATGTTAATACAGGCCCTTAGAAAGTATAGCGCCTTGCGAAAAGAGGATCAAACTTCAAAGAAGCAAATCGCATCCAGAAAAAGCAAAAAGACAAAAAAAAGGCAGAACTGTTCATCTACAGTAAACACAGTTGGCGAACAGTGAAATGCGTTCCTGTTTTAAAATATAGTGTGAAGTGTCCTGATTTAGTGAGTTCGAGGGCTTATTTTGGGTTTTTTGTTGTCTCATCCTCACCTCGAATTCGAACATGATACATTAGAGACTGAGACGAAGAACAACAGAAAAAACTAAGAAGCTGGGGTTTTAGTTGCTGCGATTCTGGTTACCAGAGGTAGACGGCGGTAGCCACTCTCGGTTGCATGTATTCACAGTCGTCGATTCCCTCTCTGTTTCGCTCCTTTGTCCACCATCGGTCTTGAAGAATTCATCTATGATTTACTTGATTCCTTTCCAGTGGGAGACAAGGTTAATACCCCCTTCCTGAATTGCTTGTCCTTCTAAACATTGCTATAGTTTTTGAAGCTAGTTTATTATATTTCCCTGATGGAATAGTTAGCCAAAATGGAATTGGAATAGATAGAAATTGGTGATAGCCGAAGTGCTATCGCCCTTTAAACCCATAAGCTCGGGCAAAGCACCACTGACACGATCCCCGTGCCCCTGCCCGGGATACCCTGTGAGCGTTTGTCTCACGGTGGATTGTAATTGGCTAGCTGGTTATGTGTGTGGATTAAATCCAATGCTACTAGTTGATTAACCTAGAAATGCAATATGTATGCACTTATGCTTTGACTTGGTTTATTAAAACCATAAACATTTAATCATTTAGACATTTAGCCGGCTAAGTAAAATTTTATATAAATAAATACAAAATGTCAAAGCATAGCAAAATCAACCTTTGAGTGATTAACTACACATACACCGCTCGTGAAAGCATTTATACATAAGTAACTAATGCTCTCACCCAGAGAACAATCCCCTGAGTCAAGGACTCTTTATAACATAAATACTGGAGGCAAAATAAAGTACTGTATCAAAATACAAGACTTTGCTGAGATCTTTTACCCTAGCTCCCACTTTGGACTCCTGTCCCAGTGGCGAGTCTCACAAGTCCTGTGCCAAGTGCTACTAGGCTCTGCAGCCAAAGGAAGAAACAAGTTAGTACCACAGCCTGACCAACAGACCAATTAAACACTTAAGCAGGCTAGAAACTTAAAGTTTCTCAACTACCGTACCTTTACAGACAAAAAGGTACTACCGTGATAATCCTCAGTGATTATCCGGTCCTGCTACTCCAGACTCTGCATAACAAACAGGGAGTGAGAATTCAACATTCTCAATAAGGGTCTTCGATGTACCTGCAAGAAAAATTACTAGGACTCTGGCTGCGAGCTCACACAGCATGAGGGTACTAGTCATATATATATATACTAGGCCGGTAGACCTCTCCTCAAGTAGTCCTCTGTATCAGGCCAAGTGCAATCACTTAGCAACCTGACACATATACAGGCCAAGCGCCATCACTTAGCAACCTGACATATAGGCCAAGCGCTATCACTTAGCAACCTATCATATGGCTCAAGGGCGAACCTTAGCAAGCCTCATTCAAACATAGAACCTCTCACCTAATTGTTATGCAGGGGAATTTATGATGGGACTTGTAGACTAGGCCGCAGGGCCTCTTTGATGTAAACTAGATGAACAAGGTTTCGCCTCGGGGCCTCGTGGCTACCGCACGGCTAGGCCGACGAGGGTTCTAAACCTCTCACCTGAGCTATTGATAGCTAATTAAGTTCAATTGCAACATTTGTTTCCTTACTTGTTGCCTAAGCAACTTACTTACCTCAAACAGTTCAAGAAAACTCATACTTCCGGTGGGACTTTCGGAAGTTTCGGAGTACCATCGGGATCCTCGGACCCTTAGGCACGTTCCGAGCCTTCCGTAGTCTCGGTCGGGTCAACGCAGCAAAAAGTCAAACCCCCCATTTTTAGGTGTTGGCGCCGCGTCGCCAAAGGCAAAAAGGAATTGGCGACGCGTCGCCAGCGAACAAACGTTCTGTGACTGAAAATTGAATTGGCGACGCGTCGCCAATTTTCGGGCCAATTGGCGCCGCGTCGCCAATTCTGCAGAAATGCAGAATTTGGCCGATTGCTGCTACGAACTTTGGCAACCAAATACATATAGCAAACATGCATCAAAAGTTACCAAATTTCATACACATGAAGTACATGTTGCAAGGAACAAAACCAACTATCAAAGCCAAACTATGATGCTTTAGAAGCATCAAACCAACCCTTCGAATCTAGCTAGTCCATCATAATTCCCAAAACGTTTCTTCATACCATACCCAAAAATTACTCAACTTTCTCAATCCATTTCAATCCAAAAACAATCCAACAACTTAAAAACACTTTCTCCCTTACCTTAACACCAAGAACAAGCAAGAATTCGAACCCTTCCTCTTCCAAACAAGCTTCCAAAGTTCTACACAAATTCAAACCAAAACAAAGCTCTAAAACATCAAAAACACCTCTTCCAACCAAAACCCAAGCTTCCAATCAACCAAATAACACGAATTCAATCAAGAACATGAATCATACCTCGTTCAAAAACAGGGGATGGAGAAAAACGCCTCTCCAAGCTTCAAAAACATGGATTCAAGCTTGAAAATGCATCCTCCAAGCTTAAACACCCTTAATTGCGCCTCTTGACACCAAGATCACTTGATTCCAAGTTCAATTTGAGAGAGAAATGAGTGAGGGAAGCTTAAGAACGTGTTAATGGTAGCTTCTCCCCCTCTTTCCCTTCTTAAACCCTCACTTAGCAACCAAGATCACCAAGGTTTCAAGTTAAGTGCAATTAGGTCCCCCATCTTTGTAACTTAACAGTTCTTGATTAAATTCTCGTCTATTTGTTGAGTTTGAGTTAAGGTTAAAAGTTACGTTCTAAAAATTCATTTTAAAAAACTCGGGACTCGTCCCGGCCATTCAGGGTGCAAAATTACCATTTTGCCCCTGAACTTAGTTCAGAGCTTTATTCTTGTCGGAACTTAGTGAACTTTGGCAAACTTCTTAATTCTTGCTAGGCAAACTCAAATTAAACTTCTAAACTAAATTCTAAAATCCTTACCTCCCTCTAGAAGGGCCGTAACATTCTCCCCTCCTTCTGGAATTTGGTCCCCCAAATTCCGTTGCAACTCTGGAAAAACACCAGGATATCTTTTCAGCATATCCTGCTCTGTCTCCCAGGTAGCTTCCTCCTCACTATGGTTAGACCAAAGGATCTTAACCATCGGAATCCACTTAGTCCGCAGTTTCTTGACTTGCCTATCCAAAATCTGAACTGGTTTCTCTTCATAAGTCAAGTCCTCCTGAATGGGTATCACTGAAGGATTTACTACCTGTCCGGGCTCAACTGTGCACTTCCTGAGTAAACTAACGTGAAACACGTTATGCACTTGAGAAAGGTTAGGCGGTAAAGCCAACCGATAAGCAACTTTCCCAACTTTCTCTAACACTTCATAAGGTCCAATGAACCTTGGAGCTAACTTGCCCCTTTGTCCAAAACGACTAACTCCTCTCATGGGCGACACTTTCAGAAGTACTTTGTCACCAACCTCAAAACTCAATTCTCTTCTTCTTCTGTTTGCATACTTAGTCTGTCTGTCATTAGCTGTCTTGATTCTCTGCTGAATCAACTTAATCTTAGCTGTAGTGTCAGCTATGATCTCAGGTCCAATAACCACTCTGTCTGTTGGATCTGCCCAACAATGAGGTGTCATACACCGTCTCCCATACAAAGCTTCATAGGGCGCCATTCCAATAACAGATTGATGACTGTTATTATAGGCAAACTCGATCAGTGGTAAATGCTGATCCCAATCACCTCTGAAATCAATAACACACATGCGTAGCATGTCCTCCAAAGTCTGAATCACCCTCTCTGACTGTCCGTCAGTCTGTGGATGAAAAGCGGTACTGAGGCTAACTTTGCTGCCCAATGCTTCCTGAAAAGCATTCCAAAACCGTGATGTAAATCGTGGATCTCTGTCTGATATGATCTGATCCGGTATCCCATGGAGTCTCACAATCTCCCTGAGATATAACTGAGCCAACCTCTCTAATGTGTAGGTGACTCTGATCGGTATAAAGTGTGCCGACTTCGTCAATCTGTCAACCACTACCCAAATAGCATTATGCTGACTCCGGGTGGTCGGTAACCCCACTAGGAAATCCATAGTAACGGATCCCCACTTCCTCACTGGTAGAGATAAACTCTGAAGTGTGCCTGCTGGTTTCTGGTGTTCAGCTTTCACCACTTGACATGTCAAACACTTTGCCACATGTCCTCGTACATCTCTCTTCAGTCCTGGCCACCAAAAATGTGTTTTCAGATCTTGATACATCTTACTAACACCAGGGTGAATACTCAATGTGCTACTATGTGCCTCCTGTAGGACTTGCTGCCTAAGTCCCTCAACATTCGACACATAGAGTCAATCACCATAATGCAGTATTCCATCTTTGTACTTGAACTCTTTCTTCAAAGCACCAGTCTTAGCTTCACCTGAAATCTTCTTCAACAATGGATCTTTTAACTGAGCTTCTCTGACTCTGGCTAACCAAGCCGTCTGAATCTCCAAAATGTAGACTAAGGATTTTTCTCGACTTTGCCATAATTCATGCAAAGCTAAGAAACAATCCTTCAATGCTCCTTCTGAAGAATCTGTAGCCTGATCCTTGGACAAGATCACTCCTGTGTACTTCCGGCTCAAAGCATCTGCTACCACGTTCCCTTTACCCGCACAATACTCGATCGAACAATCATAGTCTTTAATGTACTCAATCCATCGCCGCTGTCTCATGTTCAGATCCTTCTGAGTAAACAAATACTTCAAACTCTTGTGATCAGTGAAGATTCTGAACGATCTTCCCATCAAATAATGTCTCCATAGTTTCAGTGCAAAGATCACTGCTGCAAGCTCAAGATCATGAACAGGGTAGTTCAACTCATTAGGCCTCAGCTGTCTCGAACCATAAGCAATCACCTGACTGTCCTGATGTAGAACACAACCCAAACCTGAACCTGACGCATCAGTATAAACTGTAAAGGCTCTGTCCGGGTCTGGTAACACAAGTATGGGTGCACTGGTCAACTTTTCCTTCAGCTTCATGTAGGCTTCTTCACACTTCGGTGTCCACTTAAATTTCTGAGCTTTCCTGGTCAATGCTGTCAACGGTGTAGCTATCACAGAGAATTTCTCTATGAAGCGTCTGTAGTAACCTGCTAGACCCAAGAAACTCCTGACCTCTGTAACTGTAGTCGGTCTCTTCCAATCAACCACTGCTTGAACCTTTTCAGGATCAACTGACAAACCTTGAGCACTGATAATATGCCCCAAAAACTGAATCCTCTCGGACCAAAACTCACACTTAGACAATTTTGCATAGTACTGATTATCCTTCAGCACTTGCAAAACCGTTCTAAGGTGCTCCTCATGCTCTGCTGTAGACTGTGAATAGATCAGAATATCATCAATGAAGACCTCAACAAACTGATCCAGAAATGGCTTAAAGATCCGATTCATAGCTTCCATAAACACTGCTGGAGCATTAGTCACACCAAAAGGCATAACCGTATACTCATAATGCCCGTACCTTGTCCTGAAGGCAGTCTTCGGAATGTCTTCCTCCTTAACTCTAATCTGAAAATACCCAGACCGAAGATCAATCCTGGAAAACACTCTCGCTCCTCTGAGTCTGTCAAACAAATCATCAATTCTAGGAAGTGGATACTTATTCTTAACTGTCACTGCATTCAACTTCCTGTAATCGATGCACAACCTGAAAGTTCCATCTTTCTTCTTCACAAATAACACTGGAGCTCCCCACGGTGATACACTCGGTCTTATGAAACCTTTCCCTAGCAGTTCCTCCAACTGCTTCTTCAACTCATCCATCTCAGGAGCCGACATCCTATAAGGTGGTACTGAAATAGGCTCAACCCCTGGTTGCAGATGGATAGCAAACTCAGTATCCCTCCTAGGTGGTAACCCAGGTAACTCCACTGGAAACACCTCAGGAAACTGATTAGCTACAGGAATGCTTCCCAATTCTTCCTCTATAGCTACTCCATTCAACGAGTAATACTCCTCTTCACCCACTACAGGGATGGTATCTACAAGTCTAAGGTGTAAACTCTTAGCACTAGATGCCAACCCTCCTGTGCAAGTCACTCTAGCTCCATGAGCATCAATGATGTCAACTGAGTGATTCACACAGTTAATTTGTGCCTTGTGCTTACTCAACCAATCCATTCCTAGCACCAGGTCATATGATTTCAACTCAATCACCCACAACTCACAACAAAAGTCATGATCACCTAACTGCAAAGGATACCTAGTAACCACTTCATTGGTCACAATAAAACCTCTCCCTGCAGTCCTGATGAGTCTCAACTCACCCGCAATTTCACGCTGTAAACTATGCTTATCTACCAAGGCAGAAGATATCACTGAAAGAGTAGCTCCCGTATCGAAAAGCACTCTAACACTACTGCTCAGAAAAGTAAAATTACCTCGAACAGCTGGCGGTTCTCTGGCCGCCTGGTTCGTCAAAGCGAAGACTCTTGGGTTCACTGCTGCAGCAACTACTCCAGGCCGGTTCCCAATAGGAAGCGGTACTGGAGGTAGAACCCGAGATGGACCTGTAACTGATCGAACTCTTGGGCAGTCCCTGGCCCAATGCCCTCTCTGACCACAGACATTACAAATATCTGTGCCCAGTGTACATGGTCTTCCACCATGGAACCGTCTGCACCTAGGACACACACCTGTCCTCCTCCTCTTAGATGGATCCTGGTTCCCTACCATTGGTCGCTTTCCAGCACTTTTCCCCAAGTTAGATGGCCCAGCTTCCACCTTTTTCATAGGTGCTCTGGAATCCTCGAATTCCCTTTCCAATGCCAATGCCTTCTGAACCATCTGGCGATAACTCCTGATGTCAACTGTCGCCATATACCTCCTGAAAATAGGCTTCAGGCCCTGGGAAAACTTCTTGGCTTTCAACTCCTCATTACCCAACATGTATGGAGCATACCGGATAAGTGAGTTGTAGCGCTGCTCATACTCTCGTACTGACATCTCCCCCTGTGTCAGATTCTCAAACTGGATCCTCCTCTGATCCTGTGCAGCTTCACTGATATACTCCTGTCTAAACTTCTTTTCGAAGTCTGACCACTTGAGCACCTTTTTCTTGTGCTCTGGACGAGTGCCATTACTCTCCCTCAACAACTCCATCACATCGTCCCACCAAAGACTGGCTCTCCCTCTCAGAAAGAAAGGTACTAGAACCATCCTCTGCTCTGTCTCATAACCACCACAAGTAAAGAGGCGGTTCATAACAGACAACCAATCCTCTGCTCTGTCAGGATCTCCCGTCCCATCAAAGCTAGGTGGATCAACTGTCTTAAACTTCTCTAACAGTCTCATCTGATGTGGAGTGTCTCCCCTCCTTGGAGCCTCCATCATCTCTGGTTCCTCAACCTCCTCAAGAACTTGATTTCTAGGTTCCTGAGCTCTAGGCACTTGCTGTTGTTCAGCATGCCTTTCCTGTTCCTGTTGTGGCTCAACTTCCTCCTGGACAACACCTCTGTCCCCATAATCTCTGAACATCTCTGTTACAAGAGTGTTCATACCCTGTGCCACCTGAGACATAGTCTCAGTCAAACTCTGTAGCACTCTGGATATCTCATCCAACCTCGCCACAACTGGGTCACTAGAACCTTCACCAGGTTCCCTAGTCCCCCTCGAAGTTCCAGACCTCGTATCAACCATAATAACCTGCAACCACAGCCAGACAACATTTCCCCAGATGTTGGTCAGTACTAACTTCCTAGCACTTGGACTTTACTACTAGATCTCAGTCTAAGCCTCCAATATCTATGAAATAAAACCCTTAGCTCTGATACCAAAAACACTGACACGATCCCCGTGCCCCTGCCCGGGATACCCTGTGAGCGTTTGTCTCACGGTGGATTGTAATTGGCTAGCTGGTTATGTGTGTGGATTAAATCCAATGCTACTAGTTGATTAACCTAGAAATGCAATATGTATGCACTTATGCTTTGACTTGGTTTATTAAAACCATAAACATTTAATCATTTAGACATTTAGCCGGCTAAGTAAAATTTTATATAAATAAATACAAAATGTCAAAGCATAGCAAAATCAACCTTTGAGTGATTAACTACACATACACCGCTCGTGAAAGCATTTATACATAAGTAACTAATGCTCTCACCCAGAGAACAATCCCCTGAGTCAAGGACTCTTTATAACATAAATACTGGAGGCAAAATAAAGTACTGTATCAAAATACAAGACTTTGCTGAGATCTTTTACCCTAGCTCCCACTTTGGACTCCTGTCCCAGTGGCGAGTCTCACAAGTCCTGTGCCAAGTGCTACTAGGCTCTGCAGCCAAAGGAAGAAACAAGTTAGTACCACAGCCTGACCAACAGACCAATTAAACACTTAAGCAGGCTAGAAACTTAAAGTTTCTCAACTACCGTACCTTTACAGACAAAAAGGTACTACCGTGATAATCCTCAGTGATTATCCGGTCCTGCTACTCCAGACTCTGCATAACAAACAGGGAGTGAGAATTCAACATTCTCAGTAAGGGTCTTCGATGTACCTGCAAGAAAAATTACTAGGACTCTGGCTGCGAGCTCACACAGCATGAGGGTACTAGTCATATATATATATATACTAGGCCGGTAGACCTCTCCTCAAGTAGTCCTCTGTATCAGGCCAAGTGCAATCACTTAGCAACCTGACACATATACAGGCCAAGCGCCATCACTTAGCAACCTGACATATAGGCCAAGCGCTATCACTTAGCAACCTATCATATGGCTCAAGGGCGAACCTTAGCAAGCCTCATTCAAACATAGAACCTCTCACCTAATTGTTATGCAGGGGAATTTATGATGGGACTTGTAGACTAGGCCGCAGGGCCTCTTTGATGTAAACTAGATGAACAAGGTTTCGCCTCGGGGCCTCGTGGCTACCGCACGGCTAGGCCGACGAGGGTTCTAAACCTCTCACCTGAGCTATTGATAGCTAATTAAGTTCAATTGCAACATTTGTTTCCTTACTTGTTGCCTAAGCAACTTACTTACCTCAAACAGTTCAAGAAAACTCATACTTCCGGTGGGACTTTCGGAAGTTTCGGAGCACCATCGGGATCCTCGGACCTTTAGGCACGTTCCGAGCCTTCCGTAGTCTCGGTCGGGTCAACGCAGCAAAAAGTCAAACCCCCCATTTTTAGGTGTTGGCGCCGCGTCGCCAAAGGCAAAAAGGAATTGGCGACGCGTCGCCAGCGAACAAACGTTCTGTGACTGAAAATTGAATTGGCGACGCGTCGCCAATTTTCGGGCCAATTGGCGCCGCGTCGCCAATTCTGCAGAAATGCAGAATTTGGCCGATTGCTGCTACGAACTTTGGCAACCAAATACATATAGCAAACATGCATCAAAAGTTACCAAATTTCATACACATGAAGTACATGTTGCAAGGAACAAAACCAACTATCAAAGCCAAACTATGATGCTTTAGAAGCATCAAACCAACCCTTCGAATCTAGCTAGTCCATCATAATTCCCAAAACGTTTCTTCATACCATACCCAAAAATTACTCAACTTTCTCAATCCATTTCAATCCAAAAACAATCCAACAACTTAAAAACACTTTCTCCCTTACCTTAACACCAAGAACAAGCAAGAATTCGAACCCTTCCTCTTCCAAACAAGCTTCCAAAGTTCTACACAAATTCAAACCAAAACAAAGCTCTAAAACATCAAAAACACCTCTTCCAACCAAAACCCAAGCTTCCAATCAACCAAATAACACGAATTCAATCAAGAACATGAATCATACCTCGTTCAAAAACAGGGGATGGAGAAAAACGCCTCTCCAAGCTTCAAAAACATGGATTCAAGCTTGAAAATGCATCCTCCAAGCTTAAACACCCTTAATTGCGCCTCTTGACACCAAGATCACTTGATTCCAAGTTCAATTTGAGAGAGAAATGAGTGAGGGAAGCTTAAGAACGTGTTAATGGTAGCTTCTCCCCCTCTTTCCCTTCTTAAACCCTCACTTAGCAACCAAGATCACCAAGGTTTCAAGTTAAGTGCAATTAGGTCCCCCATCTTTGTAACTTAACAGTTCTTGATTAAATTCTCGTCTATTTGTTGAGTTTGAGTTAAGGTTAAAAGTTACGTTCTAAAAATTCATTTTAAAAAACTCGGGACTCGTCCCGGCCATTCAGGGTGCAAAATTACCATTTTGCCCCTGAACTTAGTTCAGAGCTTTATTCTTGTCGGAACTTAGTGAACTTTGGCAAACTTCTTAATTCTTGCTAGGCAAACTCAAATTAAACTTCTAAACTAAATTCTAAAATCCTTACCTCCCTCTAGAAGGGCCGTAACAACCACCCTCGGAAAGTCGAGCATCACCCACAAGGAACGCGAGCACCAACCTCGGCAAAAGGGGGTCTGATGCCTTGAGCATCCGACCTCGGTGATCCATCATCACCCCTGGCAACGACAGTACCGACCTCGGGAATACGGTGCATCGCCATCCTCGGTAAGGTGACCGAACCGGTTTCGGAAGAGAAAGACTCACTACCTTCGGCAGAAGAGAAAGCCCCCGTAGGGGAGCATCCGTGACGAGGGGACTCCCGGATTGCTAAAACAATCTCAGAAGAAAACCCTCCTACTCCGAAGAGCTCTCTTCTACCGAAGGGATCTCAGGAGTACGGTAAAAACAATTAATGAGCCTCTAACATGCCACCCTCGTACACAGCACGCTGCCATGCCGCCGCCGCACACGTCCTGTCGCGCAGACCTACCCTGGCCTAGACCTCTAGCCAGAACAGCTTGTAGTCGGCTAGAGGCCCACACGCCCAAAGTTATAGATTACATCTGACCGAACACGTGTCACAATCTGAGCGGGTCACGTCAAGTAGGCATCTCCATTACACCCTCCTATATATATTAAGGAAGTGGCCTTAGTAAAAGGGCTCCAGAGAAGAGATACATTTCATATTTCTTACGACTTCTGTTGTAAAACTAAGAGTTTATCAATTTGTAACCCTTAACTACCCGCAAGCACACGGAGTTGTAGTGTACTCAAAGGTGAATAGGGGTATCGTTCGTCCCAAGGGAATTTGGTGACTTTTCCTAGATTCAAAATTCAAATTACTCGAGTTACTTAATTGAAAATGAGAAAGAAGTGAATCTAGAGAAGGTGATTGGTCCTAATGAGGTACTTGAAGGAATTAAACTAAATGAATTCCCTAGGTGCTAAATGAAACTTGTCAAATGAACTTAGAAATAAGGCAACTATCTCCCTAGGACTCCACTCCTACCCCTTGCTACCCAAGTAACTTTGTCCTCAAGATTGGTTTTCCTTGTGTGGTAGTGAGGATCTAACTTCAAAAAGTCCTTTCTCAAGATGAGTCCTTGTTCACCCTCAATTAACTTGGGCCTTACTCAAGCTCCAATTTTAACCTAGAGTGGTTAAGGTTTAAACCTATTTTTGATACCTAATGACTACCTAGATTACCTATAATCTAGATTGCCACTATGCCCCCTCCACTTCTCTTCACTCACCCATTAACCCTTTCTCAAGGATTAAGTGCACTAGCGCAATGTGTATGGTGGCCTACCATCACTCAACCTTAAGCACAAGAAGAAGGGCAACACAAGAAGAATCCCATCCATAATCACAACACAAATTCATTCAGTAGCAAGATAGGAAATGTCATCCTAGAGAGATAAATCAAACTACTCACAACCCATAATAAATATCAACAACAATCCCATAACAAATATATCCACGAAAATCCAACAAATAAAAGAGAGAAAAGAAGAAACCTAAGAAAACCCTTAGAAGATTAAGCTCCCAGGAATGATCACCCCTTCTTCAAGCTCCCAAACGCTTCCTTGATGATAAAAAATCTCCAAGAGTGATGAGAGACAAAAAATAAGCCAAGGGAGGTCATGTGGGCTCTTCCTTCCTCCTTCTATTTATACTCCCTTTCCCTTAAACCCTAAAGGGATAAGAATCCCTCTACAAGGCCAGCTCACTAGGTAGGAAGAGTGGGGGACCATAAAAAATGTGAGATTTCGGTGAAACAAAGTGACTATGGCAACGTGTCGCCAACCTGGGTTCAAATTCTGGCGACGCGTTGCCAGAAGAGAAAATGTTCACAGAACGTTGATATCGTTGGCGATGCGTCGCCAACTAACGCGATTTTTAGCGACGCATTGCCAGCCTTGATTTTTCGCTTCGACCGCTTCTTTTATCCAAACGCCATCCTGCTCGAGTCTGCTTCTAATGCCTTGTCTGCAACACAGTCCCAACCTGTAGTAAGCCAAAGAAAATAGGAAAAAACTAAGATAGAAAGGGAACAGTTACAAGAAATTGTCGATCAAAGTTGTCAAAAAGTCAACACTTTGACCGTGGATTTATGCACTTAACAACTTCCCGTTTCTCAAGATACTAACTTGGGCGTCGAAGGCTCCTCCCCGGAAAAATACTCCGGGGACCTCCTAACCTATATTCTTTGAGTGTTTCAGGTAATCTCTCCTGGGAAGTCTCACCTTCAGGTGTTCTTCCCTCATCGGAAGTCCTTCCCAGTCTCACCATGTCATATAGTGAAGATGCCGATGGGCATCATTTGGTGCCGTCTGTGGGAACCCACTCTCAGGTAGCCATTGTTGAGACCAGGGTTCTAAGGACAAGGGACTTCCGAAGTCTCCGTCCGCGCTGGAAACTCAACTGGCAACCGAGCATCCCACCGCAGGGACTTCCTTGCCTGAGGACGAGCGTCCTCTAACAATCATGATGAGTTTCCTGTGTAATTTTCAGTGCACGGTGGTGGCTGAAATGACACAGCAACTGGAACGAAGATGGCCACAGCCGCCTCCCGATCGAAGGCCCCCTTCACTAGCACCTCGTCGGGAGAGAATCCCGAAGTCAACTCACTGGAGTTCGGGAAGCAGGGACCTACATGATGAGTCCTCGACGGAAAACATACCACCCAGGGTTCAACCTGTGGGAAAAAATGGGGTCCAAACAGCCCAGGACTCTCCGTCGAAGGAGTTCTTTACCAGAAGAGAAATCGCAATCCCCTCGACACCGAAGTTACTCCCCAAAAAGGAGGCGTCGCTCTCCATTACCAGAGGCCTCCAGGCAGCAAGAAGAAGAGCCTAGCGCCACACTACTCATGGAAAAAATCCTAACGAGATTAGAGAGGGTGGAAAAACATGTAGCTCGGAAGCCCGTCTGGTCTAGGTTGTCAGAAACCTTCAACAGAGATGAATCACCATTTATCCGAGCAGTAGTCAAAGCAACTATTCCGAGTGACTTTCGGGTGCCTCGTTTGGAAACCTACGGTGGCCGAAGTGACCCCCAGGCTCACTTAACCAAATATAGGCGCAACATGGTGTTGCACGGTGCTGATGACGCCACCTTGTGCAAATGCTTCGAGGTCACCCTCTCCGGACTGGCAACGGCATGGTACAACTCATTAGCACCCGAAACCATCATGGGATTCCAGGAGTTGTCTACCGTTTTCACGTAGCAATTCATCGGAAGCAGGCCGATGGCGAATATGCCAGTTCAAATGTTCGACATAGCGCAGAAGAACAGAGAAACTATTCGTGACTATGTCGAAAGGTTTAATTGAGAAGCCCTAAGTGTGCCGGACTTCAGGCCAAAGATACGTATCCTCGCCATGATACGGGGACTTTGGAGAGACTCACAGTTGTTCTACGAATTCTCCAAGGACCCCCCAGACACCCTCAGTGAATTTTACCGAAGGGTGGAGTAGCATATGACTGCTGAAGAGCTAAGGATGGGGGGCCCAAAGGTCGACCACGTCCGTACCGAGGGGTCGAGCCACCAAACTCGTTACCCAACCGAATCAGGGAGTCAACCTCAGAAGCTGAGAGGGAAGAAGCCCTTGACTTTTACTCCCTTAAACACCACAAGGACGAACATTCTCATGGCCATGGAAAGGTAGGGAACTCAAATTCAATGACCGAAGGCCATGACATCGGACGACAAAAAAAACATGAAAAAGTTTTGCAAGTTCTATCGGGATCATGGGCATGATACTGATGATTGCTTCTAGCTGAGGAACTACATAGAGTCCCTGATAAAGCAGGGACAACTTCGATGTTACCTGCAGATGCCCTCCCCAAATGGGAGGAGGGAAGAGGAAAGGAAAGAAGATGATGAAGAGTATGACTCCGACAGACGCCGGAACTGGAGTCCCAGAAGACATCCGCCACCTCCGGCAGGAAGAATACAGACGATCACCACAGGACTACTGTCGGCAGAAAGGAAAAGAAAAGCCAGGGAGATCTCGGTGATGGAATACAGTAATCCATAAAAAAAAGTTATTCAGAAAGATGGGTCTACTGTAATATTCCCTCGTGATGACCCACTTCTAGTCATGGCAAGGATAGGGAGTTGGGACGTCAAGAGAGTACTCCTTGACGATGGTTCTAATGCTGATGTTTTGTTCTCTCGTCTGTTACCGAGTTTGGGTATCCCAAGGGGCGATCTCAAGCCTGTCACCTCCCTTACTTTTCGGAGTGGGTCCGTCTGAACTCCCTGTCCTTGGATGGATTGACCTTCCTCTGATGTTAAGAGGAATTTCACTACAAAACAAGGATGAGTTTTTTGCCTCTACAATGACAAGGTTCGTCGTCATAGATGTCCCTTTGTCGTATAATGCCATCCTTGGAAGACAGACGCAAGGAAACCTCCACATCCGCCTAGATGTGAAACACCTGACTGTCACCTTCGCCACAAAGGATGGAGACGCTGAGATCTTCATCGACCAAGGGGAAGTGAGAAAGGTTTTTATCAAAGCAAGAAAGGCCCCAGTAAAGAGCTGCGCATGGACTGCGGGAGTAAAGGTCGTACTTGCAGGAGAGGCAAAGAGAGAAGAAATAGAAGACCCAGAGAAAATCAAAACAGAAGACATAGAACTTGTCCTAGGCCGAAATACCCGAATAGGGAAAAAAGTGGCCGAAGGTGATAAGGAAAAACTTGTATCTTTTCTGTTAATGAACAAAGATCTGTTTGCCTACTCACCGAAGGACATGCCTGGGGTAGATCCTCGCATAATTCAGCATAATCTTAAGATACGCCCTGATGCGAAGCCCGTGCGCCAAAAGAAAAGAAGTTTTTCGGCATATAAGAACAGCTTTGTAAAATCCAAAGTCCAATGGTTAATGGAGGCCGGCGTAATAAGGGAAGTCAAATACCCCGAATGGCTTAGTAATGTGGTCATCACCGCAAAGGAAGGGAGTGACAAACTTCGAATGTGCATCGACTTCCGAAACATGAACGATGCTTGTCCTAAAGATTCATATCCATTACTGCCAATAGACCAGTTGGTGGACTCAACTGCTGAGTATGGCCTCCTGATTTTCCTCGATGCCTTCAGTGGGTATCACCAAATCAGGATGGACCCCGAAGATGAGGAAAAAACCGCCTTCATCACCGAAGTTGGTACATATTGCTACATCAGAATGCCCTTTGGGCTTAAAAATGCAGGAGCCACTTACCAGAGGTTAATGAACAGGGTCTTCAATTCCCAAATAGGGAGGAACATGGAAGTCTATGTCGATGATATGATAGTTAAGAGCAAACTGCCTAGTAGTCATATCACGGACTTGGAGGAAACATTCTGCTAGTTGAGGATCTTCGGAATCCGTCTCAACCCCGAAAGTGCGTGTTTGGAGTGAACGTGGGAAAGTTCCTTGGATTTATGGTGTCGGAAAGAGGTACCGACGCCAATCTAGAAAATGTCAAGGCCCTACTAAGATTCCAAACTCCCACAACAATAAAGGATGTGCAAAGACTCACAGGGAGAATCACGTCCCTCAGTAGATTCATCTCTAGATATGGGGATCGCTGCCGACCATTTTTCAAGGTCCTTACTAAAGCGGCGAAAAACGGTGGTGACCTCGGGAGCGAGGTACATCCTTGGAATGAAGACTGCCAAAAGGCTTGGGAAGAGCTTAAGGTCTACTTGACTCACCTGCCAACACTCCGACAGCCACGGAAAGGGGAACCCCTCGTACTATACCTCATCGTCACCGAAAAGGCACTAAGTTCGGTCCTTGTAAAGGAAGAGGGGGCGGAGCAATGGCCAGAATATTATGTGAGCAAGTCTTTACACGATGCCGAAGTCAGGTACCCCCTACTACAAAAAGGCTATTTATGCCCTGATACTTGCAAGTAGAAGGCTACGTCCGTATTTCCAAGGCCACCCCATTATTGTTCGAAGTACCCTGCCTCTTCGAGATATCATGAAGAAGGTAGACCACTCGGGAAGGCTTTCCAAGTGGTGCATAGAGCTCGGCGAGTATGATATCACTTATGAGCCGAGGAAGGCAAGAAAAGCTCAAGCTTTGGCGGATTTAATTGCCGAAGTACCTATTGCCGAAGAAAGTTAACTACACTTCAAGAAAAATGAACCGGAGTGGACTCTGTTTGTCGATGGGGCCTCCGGCACCGAGCACCAGGGAGCTGGAGTAGTTCTTTGCGGTCCCGAGGGTATGGAAGTTACAAAAGTCATCAAGTTCGGATTCAACGTCACCAACAATATGGCAAAGTATGAGGCCATTTTAGCAGGGTTACGCCTTGCTAGAAGAATTGGCGTGAGAAACCTAAAGGCCCATAGTGATTCTCAGCCAGTGGTCTGACAGATGGCAGGGGACTATAGCGCGAAGGACACAACTTTGGCAAAGTATCACGAGCTCGTATCAAAGCTCATTCAGGAGTTCGACGCGGTGCACATTGAGAACATGCCTCGCCGAGAAAATGCTAAAGTAGATAGCTTGGCCAAATCATGAAATTCCACTGAAATACTGAGCCACTCGAGCATAACAGCAATAAGCATAGCATCGTCGGAAAGGGGATGGAAGAGTCCCATATAAAAGTATCTCACTACCTCGGAGCTTCCCGAATATCCTCACGAAGCAGCAAAAGTGCGAAGGCGTTCCGGGTGATATTTCCTGATCGGGGAAGAATTGTACCAACAGAGGTATGCAAGTCCGCTACAAAGGTGTCTCAGCGAAGAGGACACTAAGACAGTCCTCAAAGAAGCCCATGAGGGGGCTTGTGGTTCCCACATTGGAACTGACGCCTTGGCAGGAGTAATACTCCGCCAGGGGTAGTTCTGGCCCACCCTAAGGAAGGACGCCAGGCAGTTTGTCCAGAAATGTGATAATTGCCAAAGAAATGCCAACGTCCAGAGGTTACCCTCAGAATTGATAACCTCGGTTAACTACCCCTGTCCCTTTGCAGTATGGGGCATTGACCTCATCGGGCCACTCCTAACTACACCTGGGGGAGTGAAGTTTTGTGCAGTCGCAGTGGATTACTTCACTAAATGGGTTGAGGCAGAGCCCCTGGCAACCATTTCGGCAAAGGACATACAAAAATTCATCTGGAAGAGCATTGTATGCAGATTCGGCATACCGAGGGTGATAGTGGCCGACAACGGTTCCCAGTTTATTGACAGGGATTCCAAGAATTCATCACCGACCTCGGAATAAAAATGCACTTCACCCCGGTAGCTCATCCTCAGAGCAACGGACAGGTAGAGGTATCTAACAGAACCATAAAAGATGGTCTAAAAAAGAGATTGAGGGAAGCAAAGGGAAAATGGCTAGGGGAACTTCCTAGTGTGCTATGGAGCTATCGGACAACACCCCGAAGGGCCATGGGTGAGATGCCTTTCTCGCTCGTCTTCGGCACGGAGGCCATTATCCCTATCGAGGATTCAGCCATCGGTCAGGATACAAGTGTTCGACAAAGAGGAAAATGACCTCGGGCTGAGAATTACGCTCGACCTGGTTGACGAACATAGAGAAGTGGCTGAACTTAGAAGAAAAGTTTTTCAGCAAAGGGTGGCTACGGCTGTGAACCTATGCGTCAGGCGAAAAGGAATCAGGAAGGGAGACCTCGTTCTCCGAAAGGCTGAGTTTGAATCCTAAAGACCATCTCACGGAGTACTTCGGGCAAACTGGGAAGGGCCTTATTTAGTCCTTGACGAGGTTCGGAAAGGAGTCTATAAGCTCGGCGATACCGAAGGTGGAGAACTGAAAAATACATGGCATTCAGATGCCTTAAGGAAATTCGATGCTTAGAATCGTGTCAGGAAATTGTACAGTTAGAAATTTTTCTAAGTACAAAAAATTTTCTGGAAAAATAACTCCACCTAAGAAATCTCGCCAAACAAGGTACAAGTAAGTACTCGTGAAAGTTACACGTTTTCCCTGAAAGAGCGTCAACCGAACACGGCTAGTAAAAACTGGTAAAGGTTTGCCAAAAGACAATCATCGAAATCAATGTTACGCCGAACACGGTTGATAGAAAGTGCGAAAAGACGTCCTCCCGAGGGTCTCCGACTGAAAGTGGTCAAACTAACCCTCGGGGCCGAAAATTACTTGAGGAAAAACTCGCGTTGAGACTTAGCCAAAATTTGGAGGAAAGATAAAATTTTATTAACAAGGAGCCTTTTTACACGGAGGAGGCTACAAAAGAAGGCTACAAAGAAGAAAGAAGAAGTAAAGCCCTGAACGCCTAAGAGACCCCGCCATCGTGAAAAGCTCCATCACTAACGTCCTTTGCCGCGACCTTTGGTGCCGGAGGAGGGGAAAATGGCAGGTTGAGGAGCTCAATCTTAGACCAAGTCCAGCGAGGCCCCTCGGGGATGTTCAGGGCAGCCAAGAAGGAGAGGTCGAGGTCTGGATATTTCAACAAAACTTGGTGTCGAGCCAGACAGAAGCCATCTTGGAAGGAAACTTTAGTCACCTGATTAGCCTTGTCTTTCTCAACAGACAAGTCTTCCACCTCATTCTGCAAGTCGGCGACCTCCTTCTCCAGCCTCTTCGTCTTATTCTTTTTCTTTGTCTCCTTTTTCAGGGCCTCAACCTCGGCCTGAAGATCGGCATTATCAGCGAGGGCCTTTGTCAGGAGAGCAGAATCTTCTTCCTTCTCCTTCTGGTAAGCATCATTGGCAGAAGTAAGCTTGACGACCTTTGCGCCGAGGTCAGACATCTTTTGGGAGAAGTCCTTCAAGAGCTCCTCTTGACCCTTCAAGAACTCCTCCCGAAGTTTGGCAGTCTCCTCCTCGGCTATTCTACTCAATTCGGTGTTCTTGACGATCGAGTTAGCGCAGAACACCTTGGCCTTCTCCAGATGCTCTTCGGCCCAAGATTGGACCGAAGACTGTTTTGCTGCCCAAGCTCTGAAGTATCCGCTATACGCCAAAAGCTGCAAAAAAAAGGGGGAGGATGACATTTAGTAAAGTTGCACAAGTAAAGCCAAACACTTGGAAAAATTGGGAGAAAAAATAAAGGGTCTGAAGAGTACTTGCGCAGCATGCTCGGACATCCTCGCAGCGAGGATCTCCTCGTTCGCGCACTCTTTGGCCACAGATTTAAAGGTAGCCTAGGTGAGCACGCCCCTCGCCATTTGGGGAGCCATTTGCTGGCCGTCTTCGGAGAACAAATTCATGTCCTCCGTAAAAGACTAGAAGGGCTCCCTCGAAACCTTATCCTTCGGGATATGAGAGTCCCAAAGTGTCCGCCACCTGGCGTGCTTCACCATCCATGCTGAGGGCGCCAATTCCTCTGCAAAGTCAAGACACAGTTGCATTAGGACATTGTCCCTTAGCCATATATCTATAAGATTGAGAGTGCTAAAAATGTCTAAGGGACAAACCTGGTGGCACCTCGGCGACGTCATCATCGGAGTCTTGAACCTCCTCCACTTCGGCAGGGACGTGTTTGCCTTGCTTCTTCTACACTCAAGTTCTTTAGCAGAAGTGCCTCCTATCGAAGAACCCAAAAGGTCCGCCGAAGTGGTAGGACTACGGGGAGTGGAGCTAATGGCAAGCTCCGGTGGTAGGATGGCCTGCACCTCGAGCTGGTCCCCGACCTCCGCGACGTCCTCCGGAGGTGGGGGCAGGATGACCTCCACGATGTCCTACCGAAGACGGCCTGCCTCCAGACGTCTTTCACCTCTTTGAGGCCCCCTTCTTCATCTGTTCCCCCTTCTCGGCTTGACCAAGGAAGAAGGATTTGTAAAAGGTGGCTGACTGGTCGCCCATCTCTGAAAAAGAAAGAAAATATCAGCGTAAATCCAAAGGGATACTTATACAAAAAATTTGGAAAAAAACTTACTCTAAAAAAGGGCTTCATAAGTGAGCTCCCCCCGAAGGAGCATCACCAGTCGGGACTTTTTCCTGTTGATGGCAGGAGCGGCCATGCCGAGGTCCATCTTATGCTCCTTGAGCACCTTTAGCTCCCGAAGAACCTCCTCGGTCATAAGGTTCCACTTAATGGGGAAGGGATATAAGGAGCGTGATGGGACCTCGGCATCCTAGTCGGCGACAGCTCGGATACGACTGTCGAAATCCTCAAACCTCGCTGCCAACTCAGGAGTTAGCAACTTTTTGGGATCAACGACGTCCGTCTCCAACTTCCTCCGCGCCCACCTAGTCGGCATGTCCAACCATGCCTCCGTGATGCCTATCGACATCCCCATTGTCTGTCATGATGAGGGTGGCAAGAACCTTCGGTGCGGAGGAGTGTTCAAGGAGGATGCGTCCTGAGATGACCACCTGGAAGGAAAAGGAAGCAAGGGTCAGGAGGTCCCCGGAATGTTTTTCCGGGGAGGAATCTCCGACGCCCAAGTCAGTGTCTAGTAAGTAAAGGATGTGAAGGTAATCCTCTGTCCAGAGCCCCCTTTACCAGCGGTGGCTCCCATATATTTATAAGAGGTAGAAAGGAGAGATTTGCTTGCCATCAGCTACCCAGATCATGACACATGTCCGGCTGGATGTGAATCGTACCCTTAGGGGGGCTTTTAGCCGATCATAGGCCATTCTGCCGAAAGCCTGTGCTGCTCGAGAACCTCGTGTCAGAGCGTGTCTGGGGGCGGCGTGTCGGGGGCTGTACAAGTACGGTGCGTCAGAGACTCCTAAGCCATTTAGTCGTATGTCCTCGTAGCCCTTCTAGGTGACCGAACTTTCAGAAAGTCTAGGGGTATCCTGGAGGGGTAAACATCTTCGGAGGGAGGTCTATCTTTTTTATATGAGATACCTCCGGCTAGACTTTCCCGAGGTTAGGTTCGGGTCCTTGGCGATGATATCCTCAAGGATATGTTCCGAAGGTGGTCCAGAGAATATTCGAAGGTGGACTTGGACGCGCGGAGTCATTCCGAGGTTATCCTCAGGAGGAGTAAGAATTCTTTATGACCGAAGTTGGTCTGACGTGTTCCCGAAGGCGAGGTTTATCCGACTTGCCCAAGGGTGCTTAAGGCCCTCCTTTTACCGAGGTCTGATTGCCTATTCTTGGTCGAAGGTGATGCGTTGGCCTAAGATGCCGTATACGTGCGGGATCCTTCGGGGGCGATTGCCCTTTGGCTATCACTCCACCACCTTCAGGAAGAAGAACTTCCTTTGCCACCCTCACCAACTATCTCTAGTGTCGAAGGTGAGCATGTATTTTTTGCTCCCAGATCCCCGAGGTGGCATGAAATATAAGCTACCCTTCGGGACCGGATAGAGCTTGTAGTACTGCATGAAAATGATGAAGTGGAGTTTTATTTTGAAAACCCCACACATGCAGAGAAAAGCGTTGAAATAACAGTAAGAGTTGGGAGGAAGCTGATTCACGGCTATGCTATTAAATTGGCAAAAGTCGCAAATCATCTTTGGTGGGGGAAACCGAAGTCCGGCCTTCAGTTGGGCTCGGAAAACAGTGACCTCCTTATCGTTGTTCACGAAGCTGAAATGGCCGGGATGGGGTAGCCTGGTAATGGCATAGGAGGGAAGAAAGAATTTAGTTGTCCACTTCGCCAATTTTTCCGAAGTGGAACAACATGGGTGAGACATGAGAGGTTGCCAGCTCTTGGGAATAGCTTGGATGGACATGAGGGGGACAGGGGAAGACATGTTCGGCAAAAGAAAACGACTTCGGAAAAGAGAGTCAGAGGACTTTGGGAAAAAAGAAAAAAACTTCGGGGACTAGAAAAAATAGAGACCGAAGGACCTCTAGAAGGGAAACCCACCAAAACGTTTGCCGAAGTCGGGATTAGAAGACGTCGTCGTAAATGGTTACCGGAAATCACTCCGCCGCTTGCACATCCGCAAAAGAGAAAGAAGAGCTCGAAAACAGATGAGAACAAGATAGAGGCAAAGAAAAGCAAATGAGGGTCATGAGGGGAAGGAAGGTTTATATAGATCGAAGAAGGGTAACCGAATCGTCATCATAACTACTGTGCGAAGGTGAATCGTCGCCATAATTACTCCTCGAAGGTGAAAAGACACGGCTGGTGTACCTGACGAGACTACCCTCAATCACCGCGAGCCACGTGTCATCCAACGCATGAAACGAGGACACGCTTTCTGACACCACGAAAACCTAGGCACGCCTATCCAAACTGACGCTCCCAGTTATGAGACGTGACGGTCCACTGACCTGCAACAGAAAAAGTAAAGATAAAGAGAGTGCACGCCTCGAGAACACCATGGGACTAACCAGAGGGCAAGTAATGACACCTCGGCTAGGGAGGCATGCCTTCGGGTGGCCAAGCGTCCCCTTGTACGTTGTCCCACTCTGAGTCTTGTAAGGTGCCCCCAGAGATTCTACAAGCCGAAGTCTTCACTTCGACTTTCCGAGGGGGGGGGCATGTGATAGCCGAAGTGCTATCGCCCTTTAAACCCATAAGCTTGGGCAAAGCACCACCCTCGGAAAGTCGAGCATCACCCACAAGGAACGCGAGCACCAACCTCGGCAAAAGGGGGTCTGACGCCTTGAGCATCCGACCTCGGTGATCCATCATCACTCTTGGGAACGACAGTACCGACCTCGGGAATACGGTGCATCGCCATCCTCGGTAAGGTGACCGAACCAGTTTTGGAAGAGAAAGACTCACCACCTTTGGCAGGAGAGAAAGCCCCCGAAGGGGAGCATCCGTGACGAGGGGACTCCTGGATTGCTGAAACAATCTCGGAAGAAAACCCTCCTACTCCGAAGAGCTCTCTTCTATCGAAGGAATCTCAAGAGTACGGCAGAAACAATTAAGGAGCCTCTGACATGCCGCCCTCGTACACAGCACGCTGCCACGTCGCCGCCGCACACATCCTGTCGCACAAACCTACCCCGGCCTAGACCTCTAGCCAGAACGGTTTGTAGCCGGCTAGAGGCCCCCATGCCCAAAGGTACAGATTACATCCGACCGAACACGTGTCACAATCTGAGCGGGTCACGTCAAGCAGGCATCTCCATTACACCCTCCTATATATATCAAGGAAGTGGCCTTCGTAAAGGGGCTCCAGAGAAGAGATACATTTCATATTTCTTACGACTTCCCGTCTCTCAAGATACTAACTTGGGCGTCGGAGGCTCCTCCCCGGAAAAATACTCCGGGGACCTCCCAACCTATATTCTTTGAGTGTTTCAGGCAATTTTTTCGGGGAAGTCTCTCCTTCAGGCGTTCCTCCCTTATCGGAAGTCCCTCCCAGTCTCACCATGTCATACAGCGGAGATGCTGATGGGCATCAATTGGAATATTAGTTTTAGATTGGAGTTTAACTTATGATGTGGGGGGTGTCAAGTTTTAGCCGAATACGTGTGTTTGTGTGGCGATGACTGAAGTTGCCTGAATTTCATGTGACAGATTAACCAAGCACCATGTTTCAACCAAACCAATAACATGTTGGATGCACTACAACCTTGTGTTATAACAACCACTACAAATATTTCTGTTCAACTGTTTGAACATAGTAGAGCTGTTTTCAGCATACTTAGTATCTCATTTTGTCTTTGTTCTGAAAATGCAGCAGGCTTTGATCCAAGCTTGGCTACTTAGGAGGCACCTCAACTTGGTCAGCCTAAAGGTTGGTGTAAGATTTCCTTTTCCTTTGCTTCTACGGAAAGCTTTCCAGCTTATTTGTAATAATTGTCTCATATCCAAAATTGATAGATCAAGTATCGCTATTTGCTGGCTGGGAAGTAAGATCTGTGAAATAATCTGTGAATGATATTTAAACAGAAGTCTTAGTCTACATATGGTAATACATGAGTTGTATGGCCCTGGAATGAGCAAGAGAAACTTGAAAGTGGCCTCCCGAAGTTCCAGGAGTCTTGGCCTGTTGTTGCAGGGCTGCAATTGTGTGCTGTTGTGCTCAGTAGGTTGTACGAATCAATAATGCAAAGCTGATTAAGTGATTAACACATATCTTAACAGAACTGAAACTCTTTACGTAGGTTGAAAAACGATGGACCTGAAAAGTAAGTGGCGAAAACTGTCATCTTGCAGTGGAAACAAGAACGGAGGTAGTTAATTTGAAGGAGAGATAGTTCTCGAAATCAGTTGAGCAAAGTTTCTAGTAGTATTTTGCACTTGCTAGTACAGTTAGTTGGACCATTTCAGCTTCTAGAGTCTGTAGCCTCATACAAAACAGCTCGTAGTTACAGTAGGCTAAAGCGAGAGTGCATTAGCAATTACATTTTGTTAAGCCTCTAGTCTGCAGCTAGTTGGTAAGGCAAACAGTAATGCCCTTATCTAAATTTTGGCAGCTAAATGTTCCTTGCTCTATTTTTCTTTAAGGTGATATACTATTCCTGTTTTCAGAGTCTAATTTTAGAGTCTGATCTTCAATACCTGATTTTAGAGTCTGAACTTCAATGCCTGTTTTGTAAGGTGCATTTAAATTCGATTATCCTAGTTGAAAACCGAAGTTGTGCTTTTCAGTTTTCGGTTATTTCAGTTTTCCCACCAAATTGGTTCTATTCAGATGTTTGTACATAAGACCGAGAATTGTAGAAATTCAACTATTTAGTTTTGGTTAAAACCTAATACACTGATTGATCACCCCTACTCATCCTGGTTCTATCATTTGTCCAGTACCCAGCTATTTTTCTGGTGGTCGGTAAACTGGAACCAGTTGGTGGCTATCAATGCTGGCGATTGTTGATACGCGAGTAGGAGGTACTCAAACAATCAGTCTATCCCTCTCTTGGTAATTCTTGTTTCTCCGTCCCACTCTGTTTCTCGAATCCTTTTCCTTGATAGGTAGGGAGATTTTGAGTTTATTCATCTGCTTTGGCCTTTTTTCTGAAAAAAAAAATTGAAACTGTAGATGAAATTAAACAATTTTTTAATTGATTCGCTGCTACTTCCTTCAATTGCAGTGGTTCAATTGGAAATAGTGGAGGAAAGTGCAGATGGGTTACCCTCAAATACTTGAAATTTCAAAGAAACCCTTCAGGAAGTGGGCATATGGCTGCAAGGTCAAGCTCAATGAGTAGTGTAAGCAGTGGAGGGACCGTGCTCTTCCATGGTGTTGGTGAGAAAGATGGAGTGATTATTGTTGACCATGGATCTCGTCATAAAGAGTCTAATCTGATGCTTAGTAAGCTCTAATTTTGATTCTTTTGGGTACTTACAAGGATTCTCTGTAGGTTATGGTGTTCTTTGAGTGAGTAACTTGATGATCCCATTATTGTGTGGGTTTCAGATGAGTTTGTGGCGATGTTCAAACAAAAAACTGGATATCCCATTGTAGAGCCTGCACACATGGTGATTATCTATCTTCCTTTGTAGCTTTTCTTATTTGTCATATAAAATCTTTGTAGATGATAACACTGTGTTCATTCAGCATTTGAGGCGTCTGAAACAATATGGAGTAATATGCTTTTACATGTCTATATAATGTATTTGTTAGCCTTATCAGATCAATCAACTGTGTCTATTGGATGGCTGCTTATCTTACTGGCTGATTATATAATCACCTAGTTCTTTTAAGTGGGATGCTTATCTAGAGGCTTCTTTTCTTGACTGGTTTTAAATTTTTGTTTGCATGTGTTCCAGTTATTTTCACCTAGTTCTTTTAAGTGGGATGCTTATCTGAAGGCTTCTGTTGATCATTGGTTTTAAATTTTTGTTTGCATGTGTTCCAGTTATTTCTGTCTTATTAAGGCCTAGATAAAATGATTGTTCTTATATCAATTTGTTATGTTTGCTAAAATGCCATGTGTTATATGAAATGGATTAATTATTTGGAAACTGAGTTAGCCTGTGTCTATATTTGCCTTAATTTACTAAGTTGGTTCAAGTTGGGAATGATGCTACAGCTTCTGCTTAACAACATACAGCTGGATGAACTTTGTTTTTAAGATATTAACATCCTCCTCTCCCCTCCTCACTCTCGCTCTCTCTGATCCTTCTTTCACACTTATTCATGCTGAGACAAAAACTGAAGATATAGACGGATAGGTTGTTTTGTGTGATGCATATCATAAGCTTGTTTTATCATCTTTTACTGTCTGGTCTGTTGCAGTTAGCCGTAGCTTGTCTTGTTATTTTTGCGTGTTCCTTTTTAATATGGAAAGAATCTGTTGTAAGATTGTTACATTTTCATACTTTCTGTTACCAGGAGTTAGCAGAGCCATCAATAAAAGACGCATTTGGTTTGTGTGTTCGACAAGGTGCTAGTCGTGTGATTATAAGCCCATTCTTCCTATTTCCTGGCAGACACTGGTACCAGGTAGATCGTCTGGTTTTCTCTGATAACTTGGAAATTAAATTCTTGACTATAGCATTTTTTTTTACGCTTGTCTACATAAGGTAAAAGTTTGCACTTATATTCTTTTTGCTTTTCACCTGTGCAGGACATTCCGGCCTTGATTGCTGATGCTGCAAAGGAATTCCTTGGTGTGTCATATATGATGACTGCACCACTTGGCCTCCATGAACTACTTGTGGTATATCCCTGCTTCTCAGTTTCCTCCATACAAGTCGCAAAATTTGCTTGCTCTAATTTTTGTTCTGGTCTCTCTCTCTCTCTCTCTCTCTCTCTCTCTCTCTCTCTCTGTCATCTAGAACTGTGAGCCGCAATGTATATTTTCTAACTTTCATCTTACTTTGTAGTCTGTTTAATTCCTTGCTTTTTTGAAAATTGAGGAACCCTGGAGTATAGTTGTTCATTTAAACTGAGCAGGACATATTCGTCATCATTCTAATGGCCATTGTTCATGTTGCAGGATATCATTAATGACAGGATCAACCATTGCTTAAGTCATGTAGCTGGACATTTAGATGAGTGTGAAGCTTGTGCTGGGACAGGGAAATGCAGATTGTACTGATATGCAGAACCAGGACAATGATCGATTGTAATACGGTAGGAGTCCAAGGCGCACATGGTAGTGCAATTCTATTGATGTAATTCTATTGATGCAATTCTATTAGATGGGTGAATTGAAAATCGTTTCTGTTGTCTAAGCAAAGTGGAGTGACTGTTATTTCTTCCACCCTTTTTTTGAACGGTGGAGTGGGCAATATTCTAATAGAAGTTTTGAAACATGCAACTGTTCTCATTATGTGCCTTTTGGCGAGAAGAACATCTAACAGTATGCTCGTGCTTTTCATGTTCCCTGTTTCATCATGTTCCCTGTTTCACTCCACTTTCTGTAACGGAAGTATGAGATGAAAATGCTCTCAACAAACCCCGAACCCTGTGGAGTCTTCCCATCTTTATTGTCGTGCTCGCTTTATTTCAAGCTTGATTTAGGGATTCAAATGAAAGGAAAATAAAGATTTAAGGACAATAACCTGAAGGATTGTTTTCCCCATCGATAAGACTCAAAACAAATTGCATTTTACCAAGTTAGTGCTAAAATTCTTCAATTTGTCAAAGACGTTTAAACTACGCTGTGTTAGTCATCTTTTCTGCTTATATGTTCAGAAAAGAAAAAACGTTGTTTACACTTATGTCTGCATTCTGTCTCCTACATGGCAAAACTGAGAATTTTAGGACTAGCAGGACAACAGCCTTAACGATTTAGAACTCCTTTAATTGAGGGATTCTAGGACTAACATGGTAAAATGCAAAACGTTTTAGGATTTAAAATGTTTTTTTTTAAATAGTAATGAGATTGATTATTAAAAAAAAAAAAAGAAAGGATCAAGTACATACAACACACCGAGACCAACAGCCGATAAACAAAATCAAATAACAGAGCCCAAAGAGAATAAATATAGCAAACAGCCAGTAACAAGCAACTCAGCAGACCCACAGAGAAAAAAGAAAATGGAAGACAAACTCAAAATCAAATAGATAAAGGAGTAGTCCGAACAACACACTTGCAAGTTTATCAGTTTCAATGTCCCTCTGTCTTAGCCATGAAGTTAAATACCATGGTATACTACACAGTATATCACTTACTGACATGGTCCAAATATTTTCACATTTTATCATTTTATCGCGCAGTATACCGCAAATATCGTGAGATACGTACTGCAATATTTTATTTTTTGTAGATTCGTGTGAGATGTTTCTTTTTTCATTTTACATTAAAATATCATAAATATATAACAAAATTAAAATATTATTAATACACATATCATAAAATAAATATTTACTTTTATTCTTTTGGTTGCTTTTATTTGTTAACATAAAAATTTAATGGTTACCTTGAGCCACTTAGAAACTCAATGTGATATTAGAAATTGTAATATTATTATTATTGAAGTATTATTTTTTTCTCTTATATAAATAAATTAGTTTCTTTCTGAGTATTATTTATTTTAATCTATATATATAACATTTTTTTATGTTTTTTATATTAAAAAAATATCTTCTATCATATATATTTTATTTATATTTGAAAAATTATGATGAGAAAAATTAGAATACATATAAAATGTGCAAAAAAATTTATTGAATTTATGTCATCTTAAAATAATATTCTAATACACACACACACACACACACACACACACACACATATATATATATATATATATATATTACAAAAACGGTAATAGTATGCGGAGCAATATCACATGTGGTATACCTTAAAAATTTAGGGTGCGGTATATCTACCGGTAACAGTATTTAACACCTTGCTCTCAGCACATAAGAAATTAAGCAATTTAGAACTGACAATAGCTTATCAATTTCCATTAGCAGAAAATGTTATCGCCAAGGTCTACTATTAAGGTACACCACCCACTTCACGACATTACTAGAGTCACTTTTAATCCATACCTTAGTATCCTTCAGAAGATCTTTGTTGCCCAGAAAGTGAAGAGCCTTTCGAATTGCTAACATCTTAGCGACATTCGAATCAACAATCCCTACAGGTTTAGAAAAGATGGCAAGAACCATGCCTTGATGGTCACGTAATACGCTGCCCACTGCTGTAGGACCTAGCTTACTTTTTTTGAGACCATCTATAAAAAATTTTAGTTCCCTGACAACAGGAAAACTGCAGGCAAGCATAGAACGACTATCATTCATGTGAGCAATGATGGAAATGTTTTCAATGTTGATGAGGAAATCCAGAACTAAAAAAAGGAGTAGAGAGGATATGCAACTTTAATCCAATAGCCGACTCCGAGCTTGATAACGTCTAACACTTGCTCCATGTTCAATAGTTTTTTTCTCAAAAACTTTCTTATTCCTAATTTGCCAAACATTCTAGACAGTTGCAAAGAAAACTGTGTCTCAGACTTCTGTAGAAATTACTTCAAAAGCATAATATGTCCACCAACTGAATAGGATCCAACATCAGAAAGTATAACCCAAAAGGATATTCTAGTAGTGCAGCAATTTGCTCTACATATTTGCAACAAAAGAACAGTGTATAGAAAAATGGTCGACTAATTCCTCAAACAATGAGCATAAAGGGCAAAAAGATTGGTCCTTTAAGATGATAGATCTTAACTGTAGCGCTTGTTAGGGTTAATAAGCATTCGAGTAGAACACTATTAGGCTGGAAGTTTTGCTCGTTAAGTATTCAAATTTTTTATGTAACTCGAGTTTGGCATTGATGCTCGTTAGGTTCATTTTGATAACAAAAAAAAAAAAATGAACTCGAAGTCAAACTATTCAATAAGAGGTTCATCTCATCTCTGTCCCTAGTCCAGGTTCATATGGAGCAACTCATGATGTTTCTTAAAGTTTAGAGACTTGTATTTGTTGAGTTATGAATTATGGAACAACTTGTGGAACTTGCAAAGCCATCTACATAGTTAAACCCAATATAAACTAGAAATTTTATTGTGTACATGTGTAATTGCACATAATATGAATTAAAATGGTAAATCAACTCGTCATGAGTCCTACAAAGAAAGAGGGAACACATAGAATGTCAGGACCCAATTCAACCCCACCCTAAACATTTCAAGAGGTTTGGAATCAACCAGTTGTTCTTATTTACTCAGTTGATTTTTATATAGTGAATTAGGTTTTGACTCCCAAGATTCTTAACCCCAACTTTTGTTTACTTATGTGGGAATCCCAAGCTTTTGAAAATCTAATGGGTTTTACTTAATTCACCCAATTGATTGAATTTCAACCAGTTGAATTTACTTAGAGGATCTTGTAAGTGCATATGGGGTTTAAGGAGGTTAGGTGACTTATGTGTGTGTTCTGTGTCCTCCAGGACATATGCACATTCAAGCATACATGCATACATACTAGGTTACAAACCATACATGCATTCTTCTTACCATACCATACTTAGTGCCTTAAGGCTTACCTAAGCCCATTAAGTACAAACAAGGCACATGCCATATTCTGCTTTAAGTCCCTTTGCCATTAGTTACACACAAATATTTAGAGGCCAAAATTTGACAAACAGGGACTACATGGCCCAAAGTTATGTACAACAAAAGTTTAGTCCACTAAAGGTCATGCAGGATACATACTCAGGCTTAAATTGTTTTTAAGCCCATAGTTACTTTGACCTCTACTTTTACTTCATACTTAGGCCATAGTTGCCTTATTATTCTTTTAGCTTTAACCCATACCAGGATGGATCCAAACACAACAAGTCCCACTGTAGCCGTTAGGACCTAAATTCACAACAACTTAACACAGCCATTAGTTCATTCTTATGAACTTTTCCATGCTTCCTCGTTCATAAGCCAAAATTTCATAGTATACCTCTCTGTACATAGACCTTTCCTAGAGGTTCCTTAGCCCTTCACTCTTGCGATTCCTTACCTGAAATGGGCAAAAGAGGCCATGAGTACATAAGTATTCAGTAAGAACCCAAATTCAACACCTAGTGCCTTCACAATGTTTATAACATTGCTATACATATAAACCTCCAATTTTGCTTATTAACCTACATTCAAAGACAAGGAAGACACCAAAAAAAACATATACAAGATAATACATGATGCTTGTATATACAAATAAAGGGTTATCATACGCATACAAACAAAGAAGAGCACAAACATACACACCACATACACACGGTTTCCTTAATATATCAAGCATGATTTTCTTTCAATTTCTTCATGTGATCACTTTGATTAGATTCAATTAACATAGAGCTCTAGGTGATTAATCAAGCTTAGCCAAACTTGAACAAAAACCCTATGCTTGCTGAAAGCAAACTAGCTAGCTTAACATAGTGCTTAAGGCACACATAGCCCATTACATAGCCTCTAGGTTCCTTTGACCATAACCATCATTTAGGGTAGCTTTTCCCCTTCAAAATATAGGAGAAGAAGCTTCATATGGGTCCTTATCTACGGCTAAAATGGCATCAAGGAAGCTTTATCATACACCATGTGACATAGGCACCACCATGAACTAGCTTTATATCACCATGCCTCGGTTTTGCCTTGTTTTTGTTCTTTTTTGCCTTCTTTCTTTTCGATGGCTTTAGGATGCTTAGCTAGAGGTTTGGCCAGGTTGTAAAGGATGAAATGGAAACAATAAATAAGGTGTAAGAAATAAGAAAACATCAACCTACCAAGAGCACCACTGCCACCATGCTTAGCTTCAGTTTTGGCTTTGTTGGTTTCTTTTGGTTTTGTATGTGTCTCGGTGCTTAAGCAGGTCTTTGGCTAGGATTTTTGAGGTCATAAAAATGCCAAGAACTAGCTAAGAATCTGCATTGAATTTTCCTTAAATATGCAAGTCCAAACGGTGGCTGAATGGATTTGGCAACCAAGGACTTTGACTAGTCCTTGGTCTAACTTCTTTTTAATCACCCAAATCATTTTGGATATCCTTTTGTCCTACTTAGATTTCTTGGTGGCACATATTGAGCATTCACTTCAACTATTAATTCAGCCAATTAGGCCCTTAAACTTTAAATTGAACATAGGTACACTTAAAGTGCATTTGAGAGCTCCTTAATGTATTGAGAAGGTGTTTTCACCTTCCTTATAATGGTATTGGTTTTGAATTTTGTAATTTTAGCTATCTAATTAGGTAGGTATAGTGATAAAATAAATAAAGAGTGGAAAGAAATGTGAGCAATATCAACAGAAAATGGGAAGGAAAGCTAATATCATGACACAGTTGAGTATGTGGCAGAACAGGGTTATAGTATCTTGAATTAACTTAACCTTGTAGGCTTTTAGGGATTGTGATCCCACTTAGTTACAATTTACTAGTCGTTACTTTTAGGTAAATTAAAATAATTTACATGCAACTAGTTACTTATCCTACCCTGCAAGAAGATATGCATGTGCTTGTCTCGACTATGCAATAATAAATAAATAAATAAATAAGAAAACTTTGGTGCCAATTATTTAAAACCACAAGTTAATACACAAGTCAAGACAATAAAACTATATTACTTAAACTTCAAGTAATAACTTGTGCACACTTTAGAACCTTCATATGCACCCAAAAGTAACTCTCAAGTATTATACAAAACAATGACTCCTAATAGAGGTAACTACTTAGTGTATGAGGCACTTTAAATACATAGAAATTCACTACTAAGACCCATAAAAACTTAGCTCCCACCTTGAGCTAACTAGCTCCAAGTGCAAGCCCTTCCATAGCTTAGCATGCACCCAAAAGTAACTCTCAAGTATTATACAAAACAATGAGTCCTAACAGAGGCAACTACTTAGTGCATAAGGCACTTTAAATACATGGAAATTCACTAGTAGGACCCATAAAAATTTGGCTCCCGCCTTGAGCTAGCTAGCTCCAAGTGCAAGCCCTCCCATTTCCTTGTTCAAATCTTAGCCTCTTCACTACAAAGAAAGAAACTTAGCCCATAACTCAGTTGTTAGGCCACTAATAGAACCTACACATTGAAACTTAAGGGATGAGTACATGGTTATACTCATTAAAAGTCCTTTGGGTGTTCATGTAAAGAAACTCACAAGTAAGGAAACATGCAAAGCAATATGCATAAATAAATATATAGACAAACAAACAACACAAGCAACATAACAGGCAAACAATGTAATAATAACAACCAATAATGCAGATGATGAATGGATGTATGGATGCATGAAGGATGCACATGCAAATGCACTTATGAATTCCTCACACCTGAAGGTGCTATTAATTGCCATGAGCTTATACGGCTAGGGTACTTGTGATGGGTTTCGGGAGCCAAACAGCGCAGCGGAATTTAACCGAAACCCTCTAGGATCCAAGTGAAATGGGGTAAACCGGGTGTTCGAAAATTTTCATTCCTAATTTTCGGTTGAGATCTCTCACTCAACTGTAGAGTCGAATCACAAAACCTGAATAGTTGACGTGGTCAAGCTCTTTATGGTATCCACACGAGCCTTTCGGGATCACCACGCTTCCACCACGTCCTGGCAGATGCGTTTCTCTTACACTCGCAGTGCTAGCTTGCGTCCTCCAAGGAATTGCAAGAGAAGAGTGCGGCTGTCCTTTTGGGAGGCTAGGGCAAGGAGACCTGCGAATTTCTCACTAGAAGTTGTATTTATAGTGAGACTCAACTTCCAGGCCTAATAGGTTTTAAAGCCCTAATCCAATTAGGCTTTAATTTCAGGCTTAATAATGGCTCAACTATTGGGCCCATTATTAATACGAAATTATTGTGAAACCAAAACCCAAATTATTAGCCTATGCACTCTAATGATCCAAATAGCTCTATGTGTGCGACCCAATTGGCTCTTACCACGTTGGCAATGATCATAAATCACATTTATGATCATAAGCAATGAGCGGTGTCTAGCAACACATCATTACTACCCAAGTGACAAGATTGTCGATGATTCGACTAAACCTTTATGATCATCACTGATATATGCCATTGTCCCTTTGTCCAAGATATCAAGACTAAGCACAAGACATGGAATGTGTTACTCTAGTATAGCCCAATCTTTGGTTTCTTGATTACCGAGTCGACCAACTTAAACTGATGACATTGATATCATATATCAACTCATCTGAGCATGGCCACGCATTTTTCTAAGTCTTACTCTATCAAGGGGCCTGAAGATATCACTCCCGTTACATGGGAGGGACAAATCCCATCTTGATCATACAAATCCCTCTGCATGATATGTGACATACCCAATGACTTCCTTCAAGTTCACTTAGTTACGAGCAACAAAGGAAAGTATCAAAGTATGTGACTCACATGTAGGGAACCTTGACGATCTTAGGTCGAAGGACTACATATACCATGATCACTATGAGAATCATTTATGACACTCATATAACGATCCATGTAGTGTTCTCATGGTGGGTCGGTCCGGTACACAAGTTCTCCAACTTGTACCCATATGTAGACTACATATCGCATATTAGTCTCCACATATGCTAGTCGTTATGTATTATTGCAACCCGCTCCACAATAATACTAGACCAGGGATGTTTAAGAATATCATTATTCTAGGGTTACAATTATGTTTGTTAAGTTACGCAGAAACAAAACAACAAACATAATTGCTGGATTAATGCCTTAATAAAATATCATGACTCAATGTGCAAAAAATACAATCATCTCATGATTGGCTTTTGGGCACAACATTAACAACTTGGATATTGGCCCACGTATCCGTTGCTAGCACTTAACCAAACCCTATGAAGTCCTCTTATTGGTGCCTTAGAGTATGCCTTGCCTATGCAAACTTTACCCACATTCGACGGGTTACTTAGTGTAAGCCGTCACTTATTCGCCTCTTACCCGTGTTTCGCTTAGCTTATTGTGCAAGGTAGCCATCTTATGTGATTCAACTTGCCCAACTCATGGAGCTTAGCTTAAGGCTTCTTAGTGACTTACTTACCAAACCACAAGCTTTGGTTGGGATCCCCTTACGTTTCCCCATCATTACTCGAAGGTCTAAGACTTCCCTCTTGGGCCAGCGAAGAAATTAGAACCTGCCTTGATCCCCTTAGTGCTCTTTTGGCATCTTTGGCATCTTGAGCCCTTCAACCCTTTTAGGCACTTGACCTTAGCCTACCTTAACCACACCACTTAGTTACCACTTAAATAATACACAATTCCTGACTTAGGAATGAGTTATAGACCCAACTGAAGCTACAGAATATCTTAGAATAGCTTAGGGATATTAACTGAGAGATTGAGACATTCTTAGAGTGCTTCGAGCTTGAGAGGTTTAGGCCTAGATGATGCCATTGGTGATGTGTCACCAAAGGCAACAACTCTTGGGTTTTCTAGAACCTAGTTGGTGACACGACGCCAATGGCAATTTAGCATTTCACGTCCATGTGCTATCTTGAACAAATCTTACTCAAATTTTCAATCCTCAACGCCAATTCACATGGGTCTTGTTTCTACTTCATTCTAACATGTAATAATTCATTTATATGCATTATTTGAGCTAAATTAACTTGAACACTTACCATAAATCATCATCAAAGAAAGAAGAAAAGCAAGCACATCACAAGAACACCATAGAGCTCAACAAGCTTTCTTTAAGTTCCATGCCTAATTCCAACCAAAATAGACACCAAAGGCACGAATTCAAGACCATTTCTAACCATTTACCAAGCCTAGAAGAAAACCAAACTATTAAGAGAAGCTTACCTCAAGGTTTGAAATCAAAACTTGGAAGATCACCCACAAATGCACTAATTCCACAATAATCTAGCTGGAGACTTGTTGGATATGTATTGGGGCCTTCATTTTTACAAGAAATTTGTGGGATTTTGGAGGAATAAGGATGGTGAGCTCTGGTGGAAGTGGACATATAAAATGGGCAAAGGAAAAAGATGATGGAGAATTGTAAGACTACCAACAAATATTTCAACCATGGACATTAAAATTGCATTTTGAGTCATAAAATGCATGTTTTTATGACTCTAGGTGTGAAAAGCATCATGAAACACAATAGAAACACAACTTTGGGTAGAAATAGGTAGAAAAACACTTTTAGTTGTAGAAACATAGAAGCAGAGAGATTCTACGGCTCTAGCTTACTAGGTAATATATATTAAAAAACTAATATTGGGTTACTAACTTAGCCCATTTCTTGACCCAACCTAGAAAAAATTGGAAAGCCCATCCTCCCAACCCAAAAAAGCTCTTTCATTCTCGGTACACTGTAAGCATGCACACCTAACCAGTAGCCTTACTTATGCTGCAGCTGCTGTCTCAAGTTTCACCAGACCACGTGCACTCTTGATACCACTCAAATTTGGCTACGCCAACAATCCACTCCACGGCACCTCCTACTCTGATTGGCCTTTCGTTGGCCCTTTGCTATGGCTTAGCACTTCATTTGCTGGTCATGCCTCCAGTTTGCTCCTGAATGGCATAGTTGCTCTGGCTTGTTGTCCATGAGTCTACCTTGTTCTTTTCCCCGATCTCTGCCCTTTAGCTTCCACTAGTCTCCTCCCTCCATCTTATAACCGAATCAATCAAAGGTAAGTCAAGTTTTCCCTCTTCAATTGAAATCTTTAATATTGTTTAGTTCATTGAAAGCTTGATAAATTTGGTTTGATTGAACTAGGTTGTTCCAAATTCCTATTCAATTGCAACCAGGTGCTTCATTGAAAGTAGGAAATCGGTTTGATTTCACTGAAGGTAAGTGTTTGGTTATGCTTGGTTTGATTTCACCAAGTTTTCCCTCTTTAATTGAAAATTTTAATATTGCTTGGTTATGCTTGGTTTGTTCAAAGTAGGAAATTTTTAATATTGCTTGATTATGCTCGGTTTTATTTTTTTTTCATAATTTTTTCTAAGCTTTTTTTTTGGTATTTTTGGTAGAGTCTTACGACTCTATGACTTTTTATTGCTTTACGATTCTAGAATAATCAAAATGACTCCAAGTAGAAACTTGTTTTTAACAACCTTGATCTCAACTACCCCAATCAACAAAAGCCTTGCCCATTTGTCATTTTAGGCCTTCAACTTAGTTTTGTTTCACCTAAGCCACTTCTTTTCCTCCATAAATTGTCCCTCTTGGTCCCATCATGAAACTTTCTTATCTTTTACACTTAGCCCTCAAGTCACTTAGCCATTATATGACATAATAGCTCAATTTTCACACTTAATGAATGCATTTTGACACTTTAACTTCCAATTTTGGTTCAAATGACTAAAAATACTTATGGTCTTAACTTATTTGGTTACAAATTCTTACATAACCTTAATTTCACCAAAATCATGGTCACGCTACTTACTTGGGTCAAAATTATCATTTTACGCTTCTTGCTCTTAGGTTCCATTTTACACTTAGGAATTCAACCTTTCCCTACTTAGTTTGCTTTTCTTGCTTAATAAGAAACTTATTTGAGGTATTCAAGAAAAACACTTAAACTTAATGTACTTACCAGGTCAGAGCAAGTTGTTAATTAGGAGAGTTGGCATAGAATATCTTTTGCATTTAATAATTAATATCATGAAACACGAAAGAAAGAGATAAGAAGAGCTAATATAAAAAAATATTGAATAATTATTACTTTAACCTTGAATTTTCATGATATTGATGTATAACAGTATAAGGATTTGTGCATCAAATTTTTACTTGGGATTCGAGGATGTTTTAAGCTATAAATCGCTAGACAGCAAACTGCAGTTCCTATTTTTTTTGCTACCCACCGCCCAGAACCCTAAACTTCCCCAATACAGTCGCCACCCTTCCAACACTGTCGCTGCCTCTCGCCACAGGTCTTGAGGCTGCCATCGCTCCCGGCTAGCGTCCGTTGCTCATCTTAGCCTCCTCCTCGTTCCCAAGCATCGCCTGCTGCCGGTGATCCTAGAACGACAGGAAGGAGCCATGCAAGATCCGCCACAGCCATGTCCCCATCATCAATTAGTTGTTGTCCTTCACCTCCTTCTACCGTCAGTTTCTCCAGGAAGATCGCCGCCGTCACCCCAGGAAAACCCGACCCTATGCTAGCCCAAGTATTGGCACTGTAGGGAGAATCAAAGTCAAAACCGGTTACGGACCTTCTTACCCGACCAATCAACCCACTAGTAGTACCCATTGACCAAGTTAAACTCTCCACTTTATGGTAAAACTCCTGGTAAAACTCCTGTTGATCCCCTCTTCTTCTTCTTCTTCTTCTTCTTCTTCGTTTAATTAAGTTACTAAACCTTCTTTAGTTTGTAGATTAGGCACTGAAAGCACTCTATTTTTATCCTTTTGCAATTTCTATTTGTTTATTTGTTTGTTTGAGTATGCATCGACTTAAACTCCTTACATCCCATAAAAATATAGGTTTAGGATGCTTATTTTTATTTTTTTAAAATATCTTAATTTAATCCTCATAATGCATATTAAAAATCATTCTAAAAATTTCAATTCCATGTGGATTTAGTAATAGCTAGGATAAATTTAGGAAAATAATTTACAGTAAATCTAAAGATCTACATCCGAGTGACCATATACTTATTTAAAATTTTCAAAAGCAAGCAAAATAAATAAAACTTGACTAAAATTTAAGATTCATATCCAAGGTGGTCCTATAGACGCCATGGTTTAAAAAAATATTATTAAAAAATACTCAAACAAGTAATACAAATAAAGCCAAATAATATTGTTTTAAAAATTTATATCAGGGTGATCCAGTATGGTTCATGGTTTTTATATTTAATAAAATAATTATTAATAACTCATTTTAAAAAATATGCGCTAATACACCAAGTCTTATACAATTTTTTTCCATTTATTTTAAGGAGACTCTAATACTCCATAATGCACGGCCAATAATGTATTAAAAGTGCTTATTTCTATATATAATATTTATTTTCCTAAATTGTATACTTAATAAGATTTCAATTTAAAAGCCCGTAAACCCCTTTAAGTTTTTTTTATAAAAAATTAGTATTTTTATTAATTTTTATTTTCCTGGGCTCTGTAAGTTAAAAAATTCATAAAACTGAAATGACTCTCTACAATAAATATTATTCGATACAAAAAAATATAATGACTTACAATATATAGTATTAGCCCTTAAGTTATATCGGGGTCAGTTAAAAAAGAAGTAAAACAAAAATACTTATTGGAACTGCCTCACTCTTATTGGAACTGGACCCTAGAAATCTCGTATTGGAAATTGAAATACATGAAGAAAGATATTTCTATTCGCTTCATGAATTGGCTACTGAAGAGCGATAGATGGAGGAATGGAGCCATATTGTTTTACTGATACTACCTTTTTTTTTTTTTAAATGTTTCTGATAAGTGAACGATGTCGTTTTGCTAATGAATTTAAACATTTTCCAATTAGAAGCTGGCCCGAGAATTGCCATTGCCACACCAAGAAGTTAGTAGAACGAAAAGATGGCATGTATGAGCAGATTTTTGCTTCCGATTAGGAGGTCAGTCTCTGCAATTACATCTTCGGGCTCATCAGTTTCAAATTTCTGACACAAATGTAAGCTTCATGAATTTATAACTCTCACATGTTGTCATTTGTTCCGTCTCTCTGTCTTCTTTTTTTTTTTTTTTTTTCATTTTTCTTTTTGTGCTCTTCTTGATTAGGGATTGGTCTTTTTGAGTCGAAGTCTTAACTAGGCGTCGTTTATTGTACAGTTAGTGGTAATTTCAGAAATTTGAAGAAATGGGTAGACATCGTTGAACTTGTCCTTCAGAATCGTTCCTCCAGAAATGGCTGCAATTTGGGTAGTTTATGGAGGAACCATGCCACATACTTCTGCTTCTCGGGTAACTTAATAAGTATAACAGGGAGTCATTCGATTTTGACGCCTGTTTATATGGTTACTATTTTTTTTTAACTTATTTCAGAAATTGAATGTTGGGATTTTCTCAGGGCGTAGGGTTTTTTTTATGCTATTTAGTTGCATCAGTTTTGTATGGCTCTATCGGCTCTTGCCCAATTTTTTCTTTTGCCATGGATGGTGACACGGCCCCTCCTGATCTTGCTCAGGAAAGCTGTGAGAATGGATCTCACGGTGGTTGTAATTAGCTAATTATTTATGTGCGCTCGTTAACTTCATATCACTAGTTAATTAACCTAAAAATACAAGCATGCATGAAATTTTCCTTTGACTTGAGTAAATGGAAATCCATAAAACATTTACATTGACTAGGCATTTTTCATAGAAACCAAGGTTCAAATAGTCAAAACACATAAAATCAACATTTGTATCACCATAATTACACATAATAATTGTGTGAGGGCATTCAACAAAAGATGACTAATGCTCCTCACTCAAGAACAACCCTAGAGTCCTATGCTCTATCCATAAACATGGGAGGTAACTAGGCATACTATGTACATACAGCTTCCTACTGAGATCTTTCAACTAACTCCCACCTTAGAGTTGATTCTTGGTGGCGAGTTTCAAAATGTCCTTCCACATGCTACTACCCTCTATGGCCAATAAAACTATAGTTAGTAAATTGACTTCACCAACAAGTAACTATTAAAACTAGAATCATAAAGATTCTCATAACAAAGTACCTGCAACAAAAGACTATCTCGACAACCCTCAGTGGTTTTTGGGCTCAATAGCGTCAGATTCTGTACAACATAAACTAGGGAGCGAGAATTTGAGAATTCTCAATAGGGGGTCTTCATTTGCAAGGACAAATACTAAGGACAACACATATATAAACATATGTAATCTACTGTGAGCTCATACAACATGAGGCTAAACCTATGCGCATATGTTTCAGTCCCTTATGACTTGTCCTTTACCCAGTCCTTAGACTACAAGGCAAAGCCTTGTCTAATAGCAAGCTTTGCTTATTAGCCTAACTAGTGAAGCTTTTACTAGTTGAAACTCCCTTATGTTGTACAGGGGCACTATAGTTGGACTGATGTTAACTAGGTCTCGAAGACCCACTAGCTGTACTAAGGTTCCTGCATCGAAACCTAGCACCCGAAGGCATGGCTAGATCCTCGATGGAACTAAACTTCACACCTAAGCTAGTGATAGTTCATTGTGGCCTCTATATCCTAGTTTCCCTATTTATGGTATAAGTAATCACAAAACTCAAGAAAACTCTTAGGGCTCGGAGGAGTTTTGGAAGTCTTGGGGTACCACCGTAACACCTCGACCCTTAGGTACTCTAAGCACCCCCTCGGGCCCCTCCTCGAATCCCCCAGAAAAAGTTTATTTTTCTAGCCAACATAATTATTGCCATACTATACAACTTCCTGGAAGTTTCACGGGGATTTGGCGATGTGTCTTCAACCTTGGTGATATGTTGCCAACCCCTTTGTGCCCAAAAAATCCCAACTCTTGCCATATGCACCTTGGGAGGCTTCCCAAGCATGCCAAACATGCTTGGATGGCCTTCCAACTCCTCATACTTGTAAAACATGTTGCAACGGCTACAATAAACTACTATAAACACAACTATGATGCATTAAAACATCATGCCAAGCTTAATCAGTCACATAGTCTACTATGAACAAACTTGCCCACTAACTAATGCTATTGCCGAAACTACGTGATTTCATCATGCAGCAACACTCCAATAGGATCAATTAAGTTTGAAACTCTAAATTCCTTTCCTTGATTTCAAGTCACAAGCAAGAATTAAGCAACCCTTTACCAAGAACAAAGTTCAACAATGTTCTACCTAAGTTCCAAGCAAACCAAAGCAAATGACACCAAATTAACAATAACTAAGCAAAACCCATGCTTCAAAACATCAAATAAACAAGAAAACACCAAAAAACTTTGTTACCTCATGAGCAAATCCAACCCTAGGTGGAAAAATATGGAACACAACTCCAAGATCACAAACCAAGGTTGAAATAAGCTACCTAAGGCTTGTATGTCCCTTGAGCCTTCAAATTCCACCAAGAACACTTGATTTTGGCCAAGAATTGAAGGAGAAATCAAAGAGATAAGAGAGAGCTCGGGTTTGGGAGTGGAAAGAAGCAAAAATGGCAGCCTCCACTTCCTCTCTTGCAAGTTTAAAGCCCTTAACCCATAAGCCACCCAACTTTTTAAAAAAGTGACAAAAAATCCCTTTCCCCAAACAATAACCCCAAGTCAAACTTGGTCAAAACTCTTACACTTAGTTTAATTTTGGGTTGTAAACTAAGATTAGATTTTTAAAACACATTTTGACTCCTGATTGTCGGCATGATACTTCAAGATGTAAAATTACCATTTTACCCCAAACCCAATTTGGAGTCATAAACTCCTCAGAACTTAGTAAACTTTGCCTAACACACTTAATCTTACTATGTGAGCTTAAAATATGGTTCCAAACTAGGATTTAATTTACTTTACCTCCTTCAGTCAAGCCTCCCGCTAGGAGGACCTTAACAAATGGTGAGTCAGTTCCCTTGGGTTTTGAAACCCATGACTTGGTTGTTTATCAAGTATCCTAGATGTTTTTGGTAGAATTTTTGCTATTCTATGTTTGAATTTCAGATTTGTAGGCCAAGATGTTTTTGTAGATTACAGAGAGGATGCCTAAGTTAAAGATGTTATGTTGATGCTTATAAAGAAATTTTGGCTACCCACTTTTTCATTTTTACACTGTTAGTTGGTTGGCATGATCTTTTCACACTTGTAGCCAATGTGGTTCTTTTCCTAATGAGCACCAGACCAAGACTTTCATCAATTTATCTTTTCATTAAACAGGTTAGGGCATTTTATTTTACTTTTAGTCTCAGTGAGTAGTGGTAATTTTACCTACTTTCAATTGATGAAACAAGAAGGGTGTTGGTACAACACCATGTAGGTGAAATTTTGTTACTTGAACAATGTTTGCAAGACAACAAAAAGGGGAAGAATTAGGCTCTGTTTAGTCTTAGAGAATTCTCCAATTTTTCTAGAAAATTTTCTGAAAACTAAAAAATGAAAAGAAAACATGTTTAGTAAAAAAAATTTCTTAGAAAACAATTTTCCATTTTATGAAGATATGGGAAACAATGTTTTTGTTGTTCTCCCAATTTTCTAGCAACTCTCTTTCATATATCTTTCTCATGATCTCGCGAATTCTACTCTCGGCATCATTGCATCTCTGTTGCCGGTGCCACACACAAATCTCTCCTTTGCCTTTGCCACCCAACCAACCTCCTTGTCATTGTCACTGGGCCAAGCTTGTCGAATTGTTCATGCCGCCGACAAACCTATGCCACCTGACTAGCATCTCTCTCTCTCTCTCTCAACAAATCATATCACTATATCTTCTCCTTTTTTCCTTCGATTACAGGTGACTAAGCTGCCATTATGAATAAAGTGAATCTACAGAAGCAATAGTAGTGGTATCAAAGCTTTGGAATTACAGAATCGGTAGCGGAAGTGGGATGGCGGGGGAAGATGGCAGCGGTGCTGGAAATATCATGCATTAGTGGTGCAAATGTAAAAAATAGAAAATATGGGAGTCTAAGTGGCAAAGCACAAAACATTGGGGACTAGCTTTAACATTTCATAATTTTTGTTTTAAAGCTATTAAACTTAGGAAATGCTCTATTATAGTGCACTAAATTTCCTTTAACTTTCAACTAAGGCATCAAACTTTCCAATGAAGTGTGTATATATAATCCTATTTACTTATTTTAGAACACCTAAACATATTCTCTAAAACATACTTTAGAAAATTGTACATAGAAAATGAAAAAATATAATAGAAAATGAAAAGGAAAATTGTTTTCTATATCCAAATGCAATCTTAGCTTTTATTATGGTACTTTTAAAATTCACCTTTATGGTCACTTTTAAAAGGTAGATAAAAAGGATTAAAATCTCCAGTAAAGCTTTAGATTTTCTTTCTAAGAAAAGGTTAGATATAACCCCTATTTTATCCTTGAAAATATTAATAGTAGATTTCCCTTGTTGATATTTGAGCATAAATGGAGGGTAGTAAGTGAGTTAGGCTTTACTAATGGTTTTTAAATTTATAAAACATTTATCAACAGGCTTTGATTGCAAGGCACAATATTGCAATACGTCACCAGCTCAAGCGTGAACAGCCTCTTTTTTACAAATCGAACGTATGTATTTCACATGTTAGATTTACATTTGTATTGCACTAGTATCGCATTCTTGGTATTGTTGTTCTAGACTATGCTATCATTCTACTGTTTAGTTTGAAGGCTAAGGAAACAAAGCACTTTTATCTAGTATTTTTTTTCTGAAATGGGCTATATTTGCCAAGAATACAAGGGATAAGAGACCAGAATGGCCTCTCCTTTGTCCTTTTGATGTTTGACTTTGACCTTATTCTTGGTAGGGGGATATAAATATGGAATGAAAAGTGATTACCACATAATGATCCACCAAACATGAACAATGACACGCAAAACAACTATAGGATTAAGTGTTTTTTTTGTTCCTTCGTCTTTGTTATGCCTTAAGCATTATTGCCTTAGTATTGCTGTATTCAGCTCAACTATAAAGGTTTGAGACATGTACCGTGGGTGTGTTGAAAAGATAATTTGCAATTTTTAAGAATAAAAAAAAGAAACAAGCAAGGCGGTGGAACAAGGGACTTGGTAGCCACGCAAATGTGAAGTAACATCAAGAAGTTTGAAATTTACAGCTATAAAAATGGTGGATTTATGAGGTGACAAATCAAAGTTTCTTACTAGCCAAGAAAGCAAGTTGTTTAGCTAGAAACATTTAGGAGCCAACTGTAGTTTTTTTTGTTTAAAAGTCAAAATTGCGGCTAAAGAAGTAAATTTCATTTAGAATTCTTATTCTTCAAGTCAGCCTAAATGACTTATATATAGTGTCTTGTTCTTACTGTGAATGAATTAAGAATTGTCTCCATGAAATGAAATAGTATATTCTCCTCTTTCTCTTCATTTATTTTCTCTACCTAAACCTCTCTATCCCTCTGCTCAAAATCTCCCTAAATTCTTTTCTCTAGCACCCAACAAAATTGGTATCAGAGCCAAATTGAAGCAATGGCCACAAGCAGTGAAGCCATGTTTAATTATTCACAGTGTTTCATCCCCATATTCAAAGGTGAGAACTATGAATTTTGGAGTATCCAGATGAAGATATTATTCATCTCTCAAGATTTATGGGAGCTAGTAGAATCTGGCTTTGAAGTACCATCAAGTTCAAAAGCATATGTTAGTTGGACCGAAGCACAGAAAAGGCAATACAAGAAAATGAGCAAAGGGATGCAAAAACCTTACTCAATATCCAACAAGGACTGGGTAAAAAAATTTTCCCACACATCATGGGTGCTAAAAGATCAAAGGATGCTTGAGAAGTATTGAAGAAGCCATTTGGTGGCCAAGAAAAAGTTATCTCCATAAAATTGTAAAATTTATGGAGAGACTTTGACAATCTTTCAATGAAGGACGCAAAGAGCATTCAAGAATTTTCTTCTAGGGCAACAGAAATAATAAATCAAATAAAGAGCTTGGGTGACAATATTGAAGATAGAAAGATTAATGAGAAAATTTTTCAGAGCTTGCTAGCAAAATTTGAGCATCTTGTTTCAGCAATTGAAGAATCCAAAGATCTATTAAAATTGATAATTGATGATTTGATTGGCTTTCTAGAAGCACATGAGAGGAGAATGAGTAGATTCTCAAGCCAAACAATAGAACAGGCTTTCCAATCAAATGTGAACATGGGAGACAATATCAAGCAAAGTAACCAAGGCAGGGGTTCGTTCCAAAATAGAGGAAAAAAAATTGAGCTCAAAGTCGAGGTCGTGGCAGAGGAAATCAAAATAATTTCAACAAGAGAAATTATCCAAGCTCAAGTTGCAAAATTTATGGAAAGTCCAATCATCAATCAAAAGATTGCAGATTCAAGTGTTGAAGTTATAAAAATCCAAGCCACTCAGAGAATGCTAGTTTAAAGGTCAAAGCAACAAAGTGTATTTTTCAAAAGAACTTGAACGTGGAGAAGTATTCTATTCTTGTTTAAGTGTCGAGAAAGAGTTAGGTACTGTATGGTATATAGATAGTAGATGCAACAATCACATGACTGGTGATGAGTAAAGCTTTACAAAATTTGATGAAAATTATTTTTTAAAAGAAAACCTTGGTGATGGCAATCTCAATGATGTTAAAGGAAAATGAGTTATTGCAGTTGATAGCAGTGAAGGTAACTCTAAATTTATCACAGATGTCCTTTATGTTCCTGATTTTACTCTAAATCTATTAAGTGTTGGGCAACTTTTGCAAAAGGATTATACACTGAATTTTGAAGGTGATGCATATATTCTTAAAGATAAAAATAAAAGCATCACAGTTGCAAAAGTTAGGATAAAGAGGAACAATATTTTTCCTCTAGCTATGTCACTACATGATGATCTTGCTTTGAAAAGTGGTATAACAGACGAATAATTTCTGTGGCATTTAAGAGATGGACATCTGAATTATAAAGGTTTGAAGTTGTTAAAGGACAAAAATATGGTCCTTGGTTTACCTAATATAGGTAAAATTGATAAAGTTTGTGAAGGATGTATATATGAGAAGATGCACAAACTTACATTTCCAAATACATCTTAGAGAGCAAAGAAGCCTCTAAATTATAAAGGTTTAAAGTTGTTAAAGGATAGAAATATGGTCCTTGGTTTGCCTAATATAGGCAAAATTAATAAAGTTTACGAAGGATGTATATATGAGAAGATGCACAAATTTCTATTTCCAAATATAACTTGGAGAGCAAAGAAGCCTCTAGAGCTGGTGTACTCAGATATAGTTGGTCCAACCAAAACTCCATTATTAAATGATAATAGATAATTTATTTTATTTGTGGATGACTTCACCAGGATGATGTGAACTTATTTCTCGAAAAGAAAATCAGAAGCTTTTGAGGCATTTAAGAAATTCAAAACACCTGTAGAAAATAAAAGTTGAAGATCCATCAAAATTTTGAGGACGAATCGAGGTGGAGAATATATTTATGTAGTATTTGTCAATTTTTCCAACAACATGGAATAAAGAGGCAGTTAATGGTTTCACGCACCCCGTAGCAAAATAAAGTTGCAGAAAGAAGCAACAGAACAATTGTTGAAATGACTCGAAGCATGTTAAAAGACAAAAGAATTCCAAATAGCTTTTGGGCAGAAGCAGTAAACACTGCATTTTATATCTTAATAGATCTACGACAAAAGCTATGCCCAACAAAACTCCATAGGAAGCATGACATCATAGAAAACCCTAGGTATAACAAATTATAATTTTTGGTTGCATAGCTTATGCTCATATTGATGCCCAACAAAGAGAGAAGTTTCATCATAAAGGAGGAAAATATATCTTCACTGGATGTAGCAATGAATCAAAAGATTATCACTTTTATAATCTATACATGAGCAAATTTATTAGTGCTCGAGATGTTATCTTTAATGAAGGAGAGACTTGGAAATGGCAAGAAGACAATTGTAGAGGAGCAAAAATTATTCAAACAAAAGGAGCCTGAATGATATCATGAAGATCATGGTATTGGATTTGACAAGACAAATATTGAAGCCGAACCATCTACTTCATACCAACTTGATGACATTGCACTAGATTATGATACTCCTCCAAGATAGGTTCAAAGTTTAGCAAATATCTATGAAAGTACTAAAAGATTATTCTTGTTTGCATGTGAACCCCAGAGTTCTGAAGAAGCTATAAAAGATGAAGTCTAGACTAAAGCCATGGACAAAACAGGAGATGGGAGCTAGTTGATCTACCTGAAGGTAAAGATGTTATTGGATTGACATGGCTCTACAAGACCGAGTATAATGAAGATGGATTAATTTAGAAGCATAAAGCTTGATTAGTTGCAAAAGGTTATTCAAAATAGCCGAGAATTGACTATAATGAAACATCTGCACTAATAGTACACATGGAGACAATCAAAACTGTTTTTGCATTAGCAGCTTAAATATAATTGTCATTTTATCAGCTTGATGTAAAATAAACATTTTTCAATGGAACGTTGGCTGAAGAAGTATATGTAGCGTAGCCGTAAGGATACAAAATCAAAAGAAAGAGCAAAATGTCTACAAATTGCATAAGGCGTTATATGGACTAAAGCAAGCCCTTCAAGCATGGAATATGAAAATTGATAATTACTTCTAGTAAAGTAGATTCCAAAGAAGCTAAAGTGAACCATCATTTTATGTGAAAAATGAAGGTACAAGTGATCTGCTCATAGTTTGTTTATATGTCAATGATCTCATATATACAGGAACAAATCCAAAGATGATTGAACAGTTCAAGAAGGCTATGATGGAAGAATAAAAATGACAGATTTGAGCCTTATGAAGTATTTTTTGAGAATTCAGATACAACAATCAAAAGGTGAAATATTTATTTCACTAGAAAAATATGCCCATCATATACTTTGAAAATTTTAGATGAGCAACTATAATCCTACAGCTACACCACTTTCTGCGAATGAAAAGCTGAAAGAAGATGACGGAGCACCAAAAGTGGATGCACATATGTACCGAAGTTTAGTTGGTTCAGTTACCTACTTGACAAATACAAGGCCAAATATAGTTTATCTAGTTAGTCTAATTTCAAGATTTATGAATCAACCAAGTAAGTTACAATTTGCAGTAGCAAAACGTACCCTTAGGTATCTACAAGGTACTAAGGAGCTCAAAATCCGATATATCAAAGAAGTCGACAATAGATTAGTTGGATATACATCTAGTGATTGGGTAGGTTCATCTGATGAACAAAAAAGTACATCAAGACATATTTTTAGTCTTGGAAAAAAAATTATATCATGGGCATCTAAGAAATAGAAAAGTCTATCACTATCATCTGCTAAAGCAGAATATATAGCCGGAATAGATGCCTCATGTGAAGCAGTCTGGTTAAGAAGAATTTTGACTGACTTGTAACAAAAACAAGATGGTTCGACAACTATTTATTGTGACAATATGTTAGCAATAACTTTGACAAAAGATACAACGTTTCATGCACGGACAAAACATATTAAATCACAGCATCATTTCATCAGAGACTTGGTACAGAATGGAGAGATCCAGTGAAAATATTTTAATTTAAAAGATCAACTAGCGGATATCTTTACGAAGACTATGAAGAGAGAAAAGCTATTAAAATTTCAAGAAGAAGCTAAAATTAAAAATTAAGATGGGGTGTTGAAAAGATAACTTGTAATTTTTAAGAATTAAAAAAAGCAACAAGTAAGGCGGTGGAACAAGGGACTTGGCAGCCACGCAAATGTGAAGTAACATCAAGAAGTTTAAAATTTACAGCTAGCAAAACAGTGGGTATGTGAGGTGGCAAATCAAAGTTTCTTACTAGCCAATAAAACATGCTGCTTAGCTAGAAACTTTAGGCGCCAGTTGTAGTTTCTTTGTTTAAAATTGAAAATTGCGGCTAAAGAAGTAAATTTCATTTAGAATTCTTCTTCTTCTTCAAGTCGACCTAAATGACTTAAATATAGTGTCTTGTTCTTATTATGAATGAATTAAGAATTGTTTCCATGAAATAAACTTGTATATTCTCCTCTTTCTCTTCATTTCTTTCCTCTGCCTAAGCCTTTTTGTCCTTCTTTGCTCAAGATCTCCTTAATTTTTTTTCTCTAGCACCTAGCAAATTTGGTTTCAGAGCCCGGTTGAAGCAACGACCAAAAGCAGTGAAGCCATGTTTAATTTTTCACAATTTCTAATCCCTATATTCATTTGCAAGAACTATGAATTTTGTAGCATCTAGATTAAGGCATTGTTCATCTTCCAAGATTTATGAGAGCTAGTAGAATTTGGCTTCTAAGAATCATCCAATTCAGAAGCATATGCTAGTTGGACCGAAGCACAGAAAAGGCAATACAAGCAAAACCAGCAAAGGGATGCAAAAGCCTTACTCAATATCCAACAGGGATTAAGTAAAATAATTTTTCCACAGACAATGGACATCAAAAGTTTGAAAGATGCTTAGGAAATATTGAAGAACTAGTTCAGTGGCCAAGAAAAAGTTATCTCCATAAAATTTTAAAATTTATGAAGGGACTTTGACAATCTTTCAATGAAGGATGCAGAGAGTGTTCAAAAATTTTCCTCAAGGACAATAGAAATAACAAGCCAAACAAGGAGCTTAGGTGACAATTGATAGCCGAAGTGCTATCGCCCTTTAAACCCATAAGCTTCGGTCAAACACCACACTCGGGAAATCAAGTGTCACCCGTAAAGAGTACGAGCGCTGACCTCGGAAAGAAATGGCCTGACGCCTGGGACATACAACCTCGGTGATCCATCAACATCCTTGGGAACGATAACTCTGACCTCGGGAAAATAGCACGTCACCTCCCTTGGTAAAGCAACTGAACCAGCTTCAGGGGAGAAAGACCAGCCACCTTCAGCAGGAGGAAACCCCCCCGAAGGAGGAGCTAAGGGAACTCCTGAACTACTAACACGACTTCGGGAAAAGGGTCCTTATTTCGAAGGGTGGCCTCAACCGAAGGGACCTCGGGAGTACGGCAGAAGCAATTAAGGAGCCTCTGACATGTTGCTTTTATATGCTACACGCTGCCCTCATATGCGCTATGACGTGCCGCCGCCGCATACGTCTTGTCATGTAGGGCTATTCCGGCCCTAGCCCATGACCCGAGGAGCCTGCAAATGGCTAGAGGTCCCCACGCCCAAAAGGTATAGGTTTCATCCGACCGTACACGTGTCATAATCTAAATGGGTCACCTCCTCCTTTATATACTAAAGAAATGGCCTCATTAAGGGGGATCTCTCTCTCTCTCTTTGAGACACGTCAAGGAGAAAAAAAACCTCTCTGGTCTCTACTTTTCTTCCCCTTCAAAAATACTGACTTGGGCGTCAGAGGCTTCTCCCCGGAAAAATACTTCGGGGACCTCCTAACCCCTATTTTCTGAGTGTTTCAGGCAAATTCTCTTGGAAAATCTCCAGTTCAGACATTATCCCTCACCGGAAGTCTCTCTCGGGCTTACCATGTCACACAGCGAAGATGCTGAAGGGCATCATTTGGCGCCACCTGTGGGAAGTCACCCCCAGGTCACCGTCGTTGAAACTCGGCGTTCCAAGGACAAAGGACTTCTGAAGTCCCCATCTGCGCCAGAGGTTCAACCGGCTACCAAACAGCCTACAACAGGGACTTCCTTGCTTGAAGATGAACATCCTCTAACTATTACCATGAGTTTCCTGTGTGATTTTCAGTGCTCCGTTGTGGCTGAAATGACGTAACAACTGGACCGACGATGGCCACAGCCACCTCTGGACCAAAGGCCCTCTTCCCCGGCACCTCGGCGGGAGAAAAGTCCAAAGTTAACTCACCAGAGTTCGGGAAGCGGGGACCAACGTGATGAGTCCTCGACAGAAAATTTACCTCCCAAGGCACGGCCTACGAGAGAAACGGGGCTCAAGTGTCCCGGGACTCCTTGCCGAAGGAGCTCATCACCAGAGGAGAAGTCGCAATCTCCTCGACACCGAAGTAACTGCCCAAAAATGAGGCGTTGCTTCCCTCTGCCGGAAGCCTCCAGACGGCAAGAAGAAGAGCCCAGTGCTACACTCGTCATGGAAAAAATCCTAAAGAGCCTGGAAAGGGTGGAAAGACAGGTAGCTTGGAAGGCCGTCTGGTCTAGATTGTCAGAAACTTTCAATGGAGGTGAATCATCGTTTACCTGAGCAGTAGTCGAAGCACCTATGCCGAGTGACTTTTGAGTGCCTCGTTTGGAAACCTACGATGGCCGGAGTGACCCCCAGGCTCACCTGACCAAATACAGGCGCAGCATGGTGTTGCACGGTGCTGATGACGCCACTCTGTACAAATGCTTTAAGGTCACTCTTGCTGGACCAACAACAGCATGGTAGAACTCCTTAGCCCCCGGGACAATCATGGAATTCCAAGAGCTGTCTACCGCCTTCACGCAGCAATTCATTGGAAGCAGACCAACAGAAAAAATGACGGTCCAAATGTTCGACATAGCACAGAAGAATGGAGAAACCATTCGCGACTATGTCGAGAGGTTCAACCGAGAAGCCTTGAGCGTTCCAGACTTCAGGCCAGAAATACGTATCCTGGCCATGACATGGGGACTTCGGAGAGAGTCCTAGTTGTTCTACGAGTTCTCCAAGGACCCCCCGGACACCCTCGGTGAGTTTTACTGGAGGGCGGAGTAGCATATGACCGCTGAAGAACTAAGGATAGGAGGCCCAAAGCTCGACCATGTCCGTACTGAAAGGCCGAACCAACAACCTTGCTACTCAACCGAGTCAGGAGGGCGACCTCGGAAGCTTAGAGGGAAGATGCCGTTGACTTTTACTCCCCTAAACACCACAAGGACAAACATCCTCATGGCCATGGAAAGGCAAGGGACTCAAATTCAACGACCGAAGGCCATGACCTCGGACAACAAAAAGAACATGAAAAAGTTTTGCCAGTTCCATCGGGACCATGGCCATGATACCGAGGATTGCTTCCAGCTGAGGAAGTACATAGAGTCCCTAATAAAGCAGGGTCAACTTTGGCGTTACCTGCGAATTCCCTCCCCAAAGGGAAAGAGGGAAGAGGAAGGGAAAGGAGATGATGAGGTGTATGACTCTGACAGACACCGGAACTGAAGTCCCAGAAGACGCCCGCCGCCTTCGCCAGGAGTAATTCAGACAATCACCACAGGACTGCCGTCGGTGGAAAGGAAAAGAAAGGCCAGGGATATTTCGGTAATGGAACACGGGAACCCATAAAAAAAGCTTGTTCGGAAAGATGGGTCTACCGTAGTCTTCCCTCATGATGATCCACTACTGGTCATGGCAAGGATAGGAAGTTGGGGCGTCAAGAGAGTACTGCTTGATGATGGTTCTAATGCTGATGTCTTGTTCTCTCATCTGCTACCAAGTCTGGGTATCTCTAGGAGCGACCTCAAGCCCGTCACTTCTCCTACTTTTGGAGTGGGATCGTCCGAACTCCCCGTCCTCGGTTGTATTGATCTTCCTCTGGTGTTGAGAGGAACTTCACTGAAAAACAGAGACGAGCTGTTTGCCTCCATAATGACAAGGTTCATCGTCATAGATGTCCCTTCGTCATATAACGCCATCCTTGGGAGGCAGACACAAGGAAACCTACACATCTGCCCGGATGTGAAGTACTCTTGACCATCACCTTCGCCACAAAAGATGGAGATGCTGAGATCTTCATTGATCAAGGGGAGGTGAGGAAAGTATTTGTCAAAGCAAGAAAGGCCCCGGCGACAAACTGTGCACAGACTACGGGGGCAAAAGCCGTGTTCACAGTAGAAGAAAAAGGAACAGAGAATGCCAAAAAAGTATAGACGAAAAATATAGAACTTGTCCTAGGCTGAAATACCCGAATAGGGAAAAAATTGGCCGAAGGTGACAAGGAAAGGCTTGTTTCGTTGCTCTTAATGAATAAAGATCTATTTGCTTACTCGCCGAAGGACATGCCTGGGGTAGACCCTCGCATTATCCAACACAGCCTTAAGGTGTGCTCAGAGGCAAAACCCGTCCGTCAAAAAAAGTGAAGCCTCTCGGCGCACAAGAACAACTTCGTCAAAACCGAAGTCCAGCACTTAATAGATGCGGGTGTAATTAGGGAAGTCAAATACCCCGAATGGCTTAGTAATGTGGTTATCACCATAAAATAAGGGAGTGACAAGCTCCGAATGTGCATTGACTTCCGAAACATGAATGACGCTTGCCCTAAGTATTCAAATCCTCTCCCACCAATAGATCAGCTGGTAGACTCGACCGCCGAATATGGACTCCTGAGTTTCCTCGACGCCTTCAGTGGGTATCACCAAATCAGGATGGACCCCGAAGACGAGGAAAAAACCGCCTTCATCACCGAAGTCGGTACATATTGCTACGTCAGAATGCCCTTCAGGCTTAAAAACGCAGGAGCCACCTACCAGAGGCTAATGAACAAGGTCTTCAACGACCAAATAGGGAGGAACATGGAAGTTTATGTTGATGACATGATAGTTAAGAGCAAAATGTCTAGCAGTCACCTTGCAGACTTGGAGGAAACTTTCCACCAACTGAGAGCATTCGGAATTCACCTCAATCCCGAAAAGTGCGTCTTCGGCGTCAGCGCGAGCAAGTTCCTTGGATTTATGGTGTCAAAAAGAGGTATCGACGCCAACTCGGAAAAATTCAAAGCGCTACTAGGATTCCGAGCTCCTATCACAACGAAGGATGTGCAAAGGCTCACAGGGAGAATAACGTCCCTTAGTAGATTCATTTCTAGATATGGGGATCATTGTCGACCGTTCTTTAAGGTCCTCATCAAGGCAGCAAAAAATGGTGGTGACCTTGGAAGTAGTGTGCATCCTTGGAACGAGGATTGCCAACAGGCCTGGGAAGAGCTCAAGGTCTATTTGACTCGACTACCCATACTTTGACAACCACGGGAAGGGGAACCTTTCGTGCTATACCTCGCAGTCACTGAAAAGGCACTAAGTTTGGTTCTTGTGAAGGAGGAGGGGACGGAACAATGGCCAGTATACTACGTGAGCAAGTCCCTGCATGGCGCCGAAGTCAGGTACCCCCTACTACAAAAGGCTATTTACGCCCTGGTGCTTGCAAGTAGGAGACTACGCCCGTATTTCCAAGGCCACCCCATTGTCGTTCGAAGTAACCTACCTCTTCGGGATATCATGAAGAGGGTAGACCATTTGGGAAGGCTTTCCAAATGGTGCATAGAGCTCGTCGAATATGATATCATTTATGAGCCGAGGAAAGCAATAAAAGCTCAAGCTTTAGCGGATTTCATCGCTGAAGTATCCATTGCCGAAGATGGTCAATCAGACCTCGGCAAAAGTGAATCAGAATGCACTATGTTTGTAGATAGGGCCTCCGGCTCCGAACACCGGGGAGCTGGAGTGATCATCCGACGTCTCGAGGGCATGGAAGCCATCAAATTCGGGTTTAACGTCACCAACAATATAGCAGAGTATGAAGCTCTCATAGCAGGGTTGCGCTCCGATAGAAAAATTGGCGTAAGAAACCTGAAGGCCCACAGCGATTCTCAGTTGGTGGTCTGACAAATGGCAGAGGACTATAGCGCGAAGGACCCAACTTTGGCGAAATAACATGAGCTCGTATCAAGGCTCATTCAGGAATTCGACGTAGTGCACATCGAGATAGTGCCTCGTCGAGACAATGCCGAAGCTGATAGTCTGGCCAAGTCAAAAAAGTCCACTGAGGTATTGAGCCAACCAAGCATAGTTGTAATAAGCATAGCAACCTCGGAAAAAGGATGGAAAGACTCTATAAAGAGATATCTTACAACCTAGGACCTTCCCGATGACCCTCACGAAGCGGCAAAAGTGCGAAGGTGCTCCGGACGATATTTCCTAATTGGGGAAGAATTATATCAACAGGGGTACGCGAGTCCGCTACATAGGTGTGTCAGCGAAGAGGACACTCAAACAGTTCTCGAAGAAGTCCACGAGGGGGCTTGTGGTTCCCACATCGGAACTGATGCCCAAGCAGGAGTAATGCTCCACCAAGGGTACTTTTGGCCCACCTTAAGAAAGGACGCGAGGCAGTTTGTTCAGAAATGTGATAATTGCCAAAGACACGCGAACGTCCAGAGGTTACCCTCAGAATTGATAACCTCGGCCAACTACCCCTGTCCCTTTGCAGTTTGGGGCATTGACCTTATCGGGCTACTCCTGACGGCACTTGGAGGAGTGATGTTCTGCGTGGTTGTAGTAGATTACTTAACTAAATGGGTCGAGGTAGAGCCCCCAGCAACCATTTCGGCAAAAGACATACAAAAATTCATCTGGAAGAGCATTATATGCAGATTCGGCATACTGAGGGTGATAGTGGCCAACAATGGTTCCCAATTTATTGACAAGGGATTCCAAGAACTCATCACCGGCCACAGAATAAAAATGCACTTCGCCCCGGTAGCTCATCCTCAGAACAACGGACAAGTAGAGGTATCCAACAAAACCATAAAAGATGGTTTGAAAAAGAGATTGGGGGAAGCAAAGGGAAAATGGCCAGGGGAACTTCCTAGTGTGCTATGGAGCTATCGGACAACACCCCGAAGGGCCATGGGGGAGACACCTTTTTCGCTCGTCTTCGGCACAGAAGCCATTATCCCTATCAAGGTAGTAGAGCCATTAGTCAGGATACAAGTGTTCAACAAGGAAGGAAATGACCTCGGATTGAGAACTAAGCTCGACCTAATTGACGAACACAAAGAAGTGGCTAAGTTTAGAAGAAAGGCCTTCCAGCAAAGAGTGGCCACAGCCACGAACTTGCACGTTAGGCAAAAAGGAATAAGGAAGGGAGACCTCATGCTCAGAAAGGCCGAGTTTGAACCTCGAAGGCCGTCCCACGGGGTACTTCGGCCAAACTGGGAAGGGTCTTACTTGGTCCTTGACGAAGTTCGAAATGGAGTCTACAAGCTTGGCGATGCCGAAGGTGGAGAATTGAAAAATACATGGCACTCGGACGCCTTGAAGAAATTCTATACTTAGAATTTTGATAAAAAATTGTACAAGTTAGAAAAACTTTCTAAGTACAGAAATTTTCTTCCACCAAAGAGTTCTCGCCGAACAAAGCTTAAGCAAATACTTGCGGAAGTCACGAATACCTTCCGAAATTGATTGAGTCATTCTTCCAGAAAGTAAGTCCACCGAATATGGCTGATGAAGGTAGGCTAAAATTTGCCTAAGGGGATTTATCAAAGGTGAACGTTTCTCCGAAGTTGGCTGACAAAATGAGCGAAACACATCTTTCCAAAGTCCCTTGACCGAAAGTGATCGGGACAACTCAGGGAAACAAAGATTATTGCTCAGGGACTTAACCAAATCTCAAAGGAAAGAAAAATTTCATTGAGAAGGCCTTATTACAAGGAGAAGGTTACAAGAAGAAAAATTACAAGGAAAAAGAAGAAGACAAAAGCCCTAGAACTTCTAAGGGACCCCGGCGTCATAAGATGCTCCAGCTCCTGTGTCTTTAACTGCCATTTTCGGTGCCGAATGAGGGACAAATGATAGGTTGAAGAGCTCAATCTTCGACCAGGACCAGCGAGGCCCCTCAGGAATGTCCAGGGCTGCCAATAGGGAAAGATCGAGATCTGGGTATCTTGTTAGAACTTGGTGGCGAGCCAAACAGAAGCCGTCTTGGAAGGAAACCTTAGTCGCCTGAACGGCCTTGTCTTTCTCGATAAACAAGTCTTCTACTTTGTTCTGCAGATCAGCGATCTCCTTCTCCAGCGTCTTTATCTTCTTCTTCTTCTTTGTATCCTTCTTCAGGGCCTCGACCTCGGCCTGAAGCTCGGCGTTATCGGCAAGGGCCTTTGCCAGGAGAGCAGAGTCTTCCTCTTTCCCCTTTCGATAGGCCTCATTGGCCGAAGCTAGACTTATAACCTTCGCACTGAGGTCTGACATCTTCTGGGAGAAATCCTTCAAAAGCTCTTCTTGGCCCTTCATGAGTTCCTCCCGACGTTTGGCAACCTTCTTCTTGGCTATTCAGCTCAACTCGACGTTCTTGACAACCGAGTTGGCATAGAAGACCTTGGCCTTCTTGAGACGGTCTTCGGCCCAGGCTCGGACCGAAGATTGCTTTGCTGCCCAAGCCCGAAGGTATCCGCTATACCCCAGGAGCTGCAAAAAAGGGGGGAGAAGGCATTTAGTAAAATTTTCACAAGGGAAGCCAAACACTTTGAAAAAATGGAGAGAAAAAATAAAAGGGCCTGAAGAAGCACCTGGGCAGCATGCTCGGAAATTTTTGAGGCGAGGGACTCCTCGTTGGCGCACTCTTAGGCAACCGCTTTGAAGGAAGCCTGGGTTGGCACGCTCCTCGCCATCTGGGGAGCCATTTGCTGGCAGTCCTCGGAGAACAAGTTCATGTCCTCCGTGAAAGACCAGAAAGGCTCCCTCGGGACCTTGTCCTTCGGGAGATGAGAGTCCCAAAGAGCCCGCCTTTGGGCATGGTCCACCATCCAAGATGAGGGCGCCATTTCTTCTGGAAAATCAAAACATAAGTCTCATTAAGACAGAGTCCCTTAGCCATGCATCTATAAGGTTAAGAACGCTAAAAATGTCTAAGGGACAAACCTGGCGCAATCTCAGCAACGTCGTCGTTGGAGTCCCTCACCTCCTCTACCTCGGCAGGGATATGTTTGCCTTTGCTCCTTCGGCGTTCTTCGAGCTCTTCGGAAGAAGGATCCACTGCTGAAGAACCCAGAAGATCTGCCGATGTGGCGGGACTCCAAGAAACCACGCTGGTGGCCACCTTGGTCGGCAGGACGATTGGGACTTCGAGATCTCCACCAACCTCCTCAATGTCATCCAGCGGTGAGGGAAGGGCGTCTTTCTTCGCCCTCTTTGCCGAGGACGGCCCGCCCCCAGTGGTCTTGCGCATCTTGGAGGCCTCGTTCTTCGTTTGCTCCCCCTTCTCAACTTGGCCAAGGAAGAGCGATTTGTAGTAAGTGGCTGACTCGTCGCCCATCTCTGAAAAAGGAGGCAAAAGATCAGTGTAAGTCCAAATGGATACTTATACTAAAAATTTGTGGAAGGAAACTTACTTTCGAAAAAGGCTTCATAGGTAAGGTCCTCCCGAAGGAGCATCACCAGCCAGGACTCCTTCCCGTCAATGGCAGAAGCTGGCATGCCAAGGTCCGTTTTGTGCTCCTTTATTACCCCTAACTCCTGAAGGACCTCCTCGGCCATAAGTTTTCATTTGATGAGGAAGGGGTATAGGGAGCGTGGAGGGACCTCAGTATCCCAGTCGGCAACAGCCCGAATACGTCTGTCGAAGTCCACAAACCTCGCCACCAACTCGGGAGTTAGCAGCTTTTTAGGGTCCATGACATTCGTCCCCAGCCTTCCCCGAGCCCAATTGGTCGGTACATGCGACCACGCCTCTGCCACATTCAGGAAGAAGAACTTCCTTTGCCACCCTCGCCAACTATCTTTAGTGTCGAAGGTGAACATATATTTCTTGCTCCCAGATCCCCGAGGTAGCACGAAATAGAAGCCACCCTTCGGGACCGGATAGAGCTTGTAGTACTACATGAATATGATGAAGTGAGGCTCTATTTTGAAGACCCCACACATGCAGAGAAAGGCGTTAAAATAACAGTAAGAATTGGGAAGAAGTTAATTCACGGCTATGCCATGAAATTGGCAAAAGTCACAAATCATCTTCGGAGGAGGAAACTGAAGACCGGCCTTCAGTTGGGCACGGAAAATAGTAACCTCATCACGCCTGCTCATAAAACTAAAGTGACCGGGGTGAGGAAGTCTGGTGGTGGCGTAAGAAGGAAGAAAGAACTTGGTCGTCCACTTCACTAACTTTTCCGAAGTGGAGCAATAGGGGTGAGACATGAGAGGTTGCCAGCTCTCAGGAATGGCTTGGACGGACTTCAGGGGGACAGGAGAAGACATGTTCGGCAAAAGAAAATGACTTCGGGGAAAAGAATCAAGGGACTTCGGGAAGAGGAAATACAACTTCGGACAACTAGAAGGGAAACCCACCGAAAGTCTTGCCGAAGTTCGGGTTAAAAGACGCCGTCGTGAAGGGTGGCTGCAAATCACTCCGCTGCTAGCACCGCTGCAAAAAGAGAGGGGAAAGCATGAAAACAGACGAGAACAAAGCAAAGGCAAAAGAGAGCAAATGAGGATTATGATGGAAGGAAGGTTTATATAGACCGAGGAAGGGTAGCCGAATCGACGTCATAACTGCTCCACGAAGGCGAATCATCACCATAATTACTTTTTGAAAGTGAAAAGACGCAGCTGGTGTAACCAGTGCAGCCACCCCAAATCGCTGCGTGCCATGTGTCAGCCAATGCATGAAACGAGGGACACGTTTTCTGACACCATGAAAACCCGAGCACATTGCTCTAGACTGACACGCCTGGTTACGAGGCACGACGGTCCACTGACCTGCACTAGAAAAAGTAAAAAGGTAAAAAAGAGACTGCGTACCTTGAGAACACCAAAGGGCTAAGCAGGAGACAAACAGTGACACCTCGACGGATAGGGCATGCCTTTGGGCGACGAAGTATCTCTTTTCGCAAATGTCACACTCCGAGTCCTGAAGGGTGCCTCCAGAAGGTCAACAAGCCGAAGTCTCCACTTCGACTTTCCGAGGGGGGGCATGTGATAGCTGAAGTGCTATCACCCTTTAAACCCATAAGCTTCGATCAGACACCACACTCGGGAAATCAAGTGTCACCCGTAAAGAGTATGAGCACTGACCTCGGAAAGAAATGGCATGACGCCTGGGACATACGACCTCGGTGATCTATCAACATCCTTAGGAATGATAGCTCTGACCTTGGGAAAATAGCACGTCGCTTCCCTCAGTAAAGCAACTGAACCAGCTTTGGGGGAGAAAGACCAGCCACCTTCGGCAGGAGAAAACCCCCCTAAAGGAGGAGATTTGGTGCTAAGGGAACTCCCGAACTCCTGACATGACTTCGGGAGAAGGGTCCTTGTTCCGAAAGGTGGCCTCAACCGAAGGGACCTCGGGAGTACGACAGAAGCAATTAAGGAGCCTCTGACATGTCGCCCTCATATGCTACACACCGCCCTCATATGCGCTCTGACATGCCGCGGCTGCATACGTCTTGTCATGTAGGGCTATTCTGGCCCTAGCCCATGACCCGAGGAGCCTGCAGATGGCTAGAGGTCCCCATGCCCAAAAGGTACAGGTTTTATCCGACCGTATACGTGTCATAACCGGAACGGGTCATCTCCTCCTTTATATACTGAAGAAATTGCCTCATTAAGGGGGATCTCTCTCTCTCTCTTTGAGACACGTTAAGGAGAAAAAGAACCTCTCTGGTCTCTACTTTTCTCTTCCCCATCAAAAGTACTGACTTGGGCGTCGGAGGCTCCTCCCCGGAAAAATACTCCGGGGACCTCCTAACCCCTATTTTCTGAGTGTTTCAGGCAGATTCTCCTGGGAAATCTCCACTTTAGACGCTCTCCCTCACCGGAAGTCTCTCTCGGGCTCAGCATGTCACACAGCAAAAATACTGAAGGGCATTAACAATATTGAAGAAAAAGAATAATGAGAAAATTTTATGGAGCCTGCTAGCAAAATTTGAGTAATTGAGGAATCCAAAGATCTATCAAAATTGACAGTTGATGATTTGATTAGCTTTCTAGAAGCACATGAGAGGAGAATAAGCAAATTCTCAAGCCAAACAATAGAATAGGCTTTCCAATCAAATGTGAACATGGGAGACAATATCAAGCAAAATAACCAAGGCAAAGGTTCATTCCAAAATAGACGAAGAGGAAATTGAGCCCGAAGTCGAAGCCGTGGCAATGGGAAATTGAAATGATTTCAACTAGAGAAATTATCCAACTCAAGTTACAAAATTTATCGAAAGTCTAGTTATCAATCAAAAGATTGTAGATTCAAGTGCCGAAGTTATAGAAATCCAAACTGAAATTTTAAGAAGAATGTAGAGGTGGAGATAAAGATTGTAGATAAAGATTGCTAGTATAACGATCAAATCAACAAACTGAAATTTTAAGAAGAATGTAGAGGTGGAGATGTATTCTATTCTTGTTTAAGTGCCATGAAAGAGCTAGGTTCTGTAAGGTATGTAGATAGTAGATGTAGCAATCACATGACTGGTGATAAACAATGCTTTACAAAATTGGATGAAATTTTTTTTTTCAAAAGTAAAGCTTGGTGATGGCAAACTCAATGATGTTAAAGGCAAAGGAGTTATTGTAGTTGATAGCAGTGGAGGTAACTCTAAATTTATCACAGATATCCTTTATGTTCCTAATTTGACTCAAAATCTGTTAAGGGTTGGGCAACTTTTGCCAAAAGAGTATGCACCGAATTTCTTAGGTGATGCATATATTATTAAAGATAAAAAGGAAAGCATTAATACTGCAAAATTTAGGATGAGCAGGAAGAATGTTTTTCCTCTAACTAATCACTATGTGATGATATTGCTTTGAAAAGTGATATAGGAGATGAGTCATTTCTGTGGCATTTAAGATATGGACAACTAAATTATAAAGGTTTGAAGTTGTTAAAGGACAAAAACATGGTCTTTGGTTTGCCTAATGTATGCAACATTGATAAAGTTTGTAAAAGTTGCATATATAGAAAGATGCAGAAACTTCCATTTCCAAAGACATCTTGGATAGCAAAGAAGCCTTTGGAGCTGGTGCACTTAGATATAGTTGGTTTAACCAGAACTCCATCATTAAATGGCAACAAATACTTTATTTTATTTATGGATGACTTCACCAGGATGATGTGGATTTATTTCTTGAAAAGAAAATCAAAAGCTTTTGAAGCATTCAAGAAAGCACTTGTCGAAAATGAAAGTGGAAGATCTATCAAAATTCTGAAGACAAATTAAGGTGTAGAATATACTTCTACAGAATTTGTCAATTTTTGCCAACAACATGGAATAAAGAGGCAGTTAATGGTTCCACACACCCTGTAGTAGAATAGAGTTGCAGAAAAAGAAAACAGAACAATTGTTGAAATGGCTTAAAGCACGTTAGAAGACAAAAGAATTCCAAATAGCTTTTGGGTAAAAGTAGTAAACACTGCAGTTTATATCCTGAATAGATCTCCGACAAAAGTTGTGCTCAACAAAACTCCATATAAACTCCATATGAAGCATGACCTCATAGAAAACCCCAGGTACAATAATTTATAATTTTTGGTTGCATAGCTTATGCTCATATTGATGCGCAACAAAGAGAGAAGTTTGGTCATAAAGAAGAAAAATATATCTTCTCTAGATATAGCAATGAATCAAAAGGTTATCTCTTATATAATCCAGACACGAGAAAATTTATTATTGCTCAAGATGTTATCTTTAATGAAGCAGAGACTTGGAAATGGCACGAAGACAATTGTAAATGACCAAAAATAATTTAAACCAATGGAGCTTGAAGGATATCATGAAAATCATGGTATTGGATCTGACAAGACAAATACTAAAGCCGGTCCATCTACTTTACACCAACCCAATGACATTGCACTAGATTATGATACTCCTCCAAGAAGGGTTCTGTTAGGACCATCCCTTAAGTACTTGGCTTAGGCCAAGAATATAGAGAAACACCAATTTAAAACATGAGGGACTTGATTGAAAATGAGGATGAGGGTGTAAATGTAAACCTGAGAAAGTTGGGTTTTAAGTGTGCATGGGAAAATTTGACCATGATGTTTTTGGCATTAAATAAAGTTGGAGGACTACAATGTACACCTGAACTAGTGATGCAAATGAAACTATGAAACTTGAAGAAGCAATTTTGGCCATGCAAATAAGTACAAGGGTAAAGGTGGAATTAGACCAAATCTTGTTTGACTATAATGGCCGGTTATTATGGTGTCTTCCACCAACGTTTTCTACCAATATTATAAGGTTAATTAAAAATGGTAAAATGCTGAAATTGAGCATGGGCTAATTACCATTTTGGGCCATGTTAATGAAAGCTTGGCAATATGAGCCATGAATTAAGATTGGGGCCAAAATAATCCTATATTCTAGTGACTAAAGTGTAACTATGGAGACTTGAAGGGTGAAACGCACCATGCAAATAAATATGGGACTAAATGGAGCATTAAACCATTTAATTGGACATGTGTCCATGACCGGCTGCCATATTCCCATTAAACCATTAAAACAAATATATACGGCTTGTCTTCATTTTAGTTGTGTTAAGTGTTGTTGGCCGAGAATTAAAAGAATCAAATAAAGCTTCGTGTGTTCTTGAAGCCTTCGTGAAGGATGGTTGTCGTTTGATGCAAATTAAGGTGGAAATGGAAGCTTGATCACAAAACCAAGCTTGGAATCCTTGATTTCGGAGGTAGGCAATCTTGAATTCAAGTTTAGAGCTTGGAATTTGAAGAACAAAGTCTTGGCCGAGAGCTTTCAAGCTTAATTTAGAGGTATAGCTTCATAAACTCACTTGTATTCTTGGTAAATTTCCATGATCAAGTGATTATGATAGCTAATTGAAGGCTTTGTTGTGTTAGGCAACATAATTGAATTTTGGCCTTAGTTACTCAAGCAACCGAGAGCTCAAGCTTTTGAATTTAAGGTAGGGTTTTCACGTTTGCTTGAATCCTTGGTACTATTTCCATGATCAAGTAATAATGGCAGCTAAGTGATAGTTATATATTGCTATATGATCTTAGTTTGCTAGATGGGCATATTGAGGAGATTCGATTCTATGTTAATTGGCTAGCTAGTCAAGGTTTACTGGCAAGCACATAAAGTTCTTAGTAAGTTAGGCCAACTTACTAGTGAACTTAGAGCTCTAGTGGATTGGATGGGAATTGGAAGGCTGGAAGTGCAAGGATTGATGTTGTGCTTGCTAGTAGATTTCAACTGAGTGATTATTTCATTCGAGTGAAATATTCATTCGGATGAATATTTTCAACCGAATGAATATGGTGGTGTGTGTGTGTGTTCTGTGTGCTTGGTTGTTTGTTTGTGCATGTTAACCCATATATTGATGATTTATGATAGATATATGTTTTGGTCTCTTTTGTGTTTTCCTTGTTTTCATGTCTTTCTTGCAGGACAAGTAAGCTTATGGAGGTTAAGTCATGGACTTAACTAAATAGACCTTACGTGGTCGTTTGTGAATCCCTACTGAGTAATTGTTACTCACTGCCCAAACATTTTTGTTTCAAGAAAGGATATACAGCTTGAGTAGTTTGCTTGAGTTGCTAGTTTGTGTGCTAGTTAGTACACTTATTGCTCAAGGTATGTGCCAACTGAATCTTGGCTTGATTACTTGCATTACAAGTCTTATGGTTTAAGGCCGAAACTTATGTTCTAAGTTTGCAGGCTTGTGTAGTTGTGGGATCAGTCTAGGTGCAGGATGGATGTGTGGACTATGGCTCTGATTGTAGTGTTCACTTTCATGACCATGAACATGGTCATTGGGTTGGTGCTTCAGTGTGTGCTGCTGTATTGCACACTTAGGTATCTTCTTGGGGAGTAGGGTATATGGTTTGTAAAACTTAACCTTGGCTATTTTGGACTTGTAGCATCCTTGGTATGTTTCCAAGCTAGTGATGCTTGTTCTTAGGCTATTTTGTGTGTATATTCAGCCTTGTCAGTACATGGTTTTGTATGTACATATGTTGGATGCTTATGTGCCAAGTTATATTAAGTTATGAGTATGTGGATATGTTTCATGGAGATGCCTCTTGAGATACTGTGTTTGGCCGAATATACATGCGATGGAAGCTTGATTTTCAAAACTATAAAGATGTGGGCTTCTTGGTTGTCATTCATGAAAGTGGCACACTTGATGAGCACACATCCTAGACACTTGACAGATTAAGTGTATGCCTTGCTTGTATTACAAGTTATTGATTTATAGCCTTGCCTTGTGTTGCAAGTTAGTGGTTGGGCCCTACTTAAGCTGCAGGTTATTGTTCTTATTAGCTCATAAGCCTCCTGGGACACCTCCCAGCTCTCAGCTTAAGAAAATAAGACTTAGAACTACCTAACAAACAGTAGCTAAAATAATAGGTAGTTAATAACTCTTGGGTAATTTGGTGAGTGGCACTGAGAGTGCACAGGTTGGGGCCTGTGTGGGGTGCGACAGGTTCAAAGTTTAACAAATATTTATGAAAGTACTAAAAGATTATCCTTGTTTGCATGTGAACTCCAGAGTTTTGAAGAAGCTGTAAAAGATGAAGTCTGGTCCAAAACCATGGATGAAGAAATTAAAATGATTGAGAAAAACAGGACATGGGAGCTAGTTAATGTGCCTGAAGGTAAAGATGCTATTGGATTGAAATGGGTCTACAAGACCAAGTATAATGAAGATGGATCAACTCAGAAGTATAAAGCTCGGTTAGTTGCAAAAGGTTATTCACAGTAGCTAGGAATTGACCACACTAAAACCTTTGCATCGGTAGTACACATGAAGACAATCATAATAGTTATGGTTTAGCAACTCAAATGGAACTATAGTTTATTAGCATGATGTAAAATTAGCATTTCTCAATGGAGAGTTAGCTGAGGATGTTACCACCTCAACAAATGAAAAAATTATAGTATAAAGGCATAAAGGTGGGCTAAAGATTAGCCAAAAAGTCTTTGCTTAAGGCATACTTATAGTGACCTAAGTGAGGTTTAAGGTTAAACTAATTAAACCAAGGAAAATATCTTGATTTCTTACTTTTCCTTGGTCATATTTGGCCCTCACTAGCTAGAGTTCCTTCCTTATCTCCTCCATAACCTTCCATAGCTACCATATCTCAAGCTCCCAAGAAATCACAAAGGAAAGCAATCAGATTTAACAAAAGAGAAAAAAACTTTACTTTTTGGGTTTATTGAGCTTCCTTTGGTATTTTCACCTTCAAAGCTTAGGTAAGCATTTTATCTTTGAGTTTCATGGTTTTTTACTTTCCTAAGATGATGATCAAGCGTACATGAAGCTAAGACCATCCTTGGAAGAGAGCCAAAAGCTCAAGGAACCAAGTATGGGTTAAGGGGGAGTGCATGAACAAGGTTTGAACCTTACTATTTTTCATGCACTAAGATGGCAGTGTTTACAAGGGTTTCTAGGGCCCAAGTTAGTACTAACTAAAACCAATTAACCTCCTAAGAGCAAGCATTAGCTTGAGGAGGGCTGCCATAGTGATTACATAAAGTTTATTTGGTTGTTTATGAGCTAACCCTAATGATGTGTTGTTGCCATCATTGCATTTCAATGTGTTCTATTTTTTTGTGCATTTGGATGGCCATATTTTTTAATATGTGCTATATTTTTGTGTTTTATGTCTTTGGATTTTAGGTATATGGCTTGGAATTTAAGATTTTAATGATAAACCCTTACTAAGTTCTTTAAAGGAATTTACTCCCCCATTCTGTCCATTTCAAGAGCACGTGAAAGAGAGCATTCAATATAATAGATTTCATTTGAATTTCTCTATGAAATTTCAGGTATATTAACTTCTATATGTATAGTTGTAAACTAGAAAGTTTCAGGATTTTTGGAGCATATTAGCTATTTTTAGTAATGGTACTTTCTTCCTTACACACCAGCTGGTCCCCTCAAGTTTCTGGAGTGCTTAGTGCTTTTGAAGTTCTCCAAGAAGCTTAGTGTACGTATTAAATAAGTTATGCCATGTATGTAGTGCATAAATGCATGTAAATGATTTAGGTATGCTGTACGTACATTGTGTGAATGATATATGGATCAATGGAGTGTAGTTTGAAGAGTGTGTGTAATTCTGTCCATATTGGTTCTTATAGGCTGTTGTGAAAAGTATGGTGTTTGATGCTTATGTAATGAATTAAAATCTAGGGGATGGTTTTTCCATGTGTCTAAGACATGTATGGAAATACCCATGTTGGTTTTGTACCTAGAAATGAAGTGTATGAATTTTAAGAAATTTTGTATGCGCGTTATGGTAACTAGTTGCTCAAATTTGGTACCTTGTACTCGAATAGCTATAACTTTCTGTGTTTAATGATTTTGGCTATGAAATTTTGACCACACTTAGAATATTTCAAGATAAAGAATTTTGCTTTTGAATCACTGGATTTGGCACCCTATAGCCAGAGTTATGGCATGTCAAAATTGGTTGATTTTGCTGGATACTGTTCATCTGGTCAATTTTACCTGGTTGAGTGTAAAATCCATAATGGCAATCCTAGATGGATTTAATGTCTCAAACCTATTTACCTATCAATTTTTAAGTGTATTAAAGAGTTAAAACATTTAGGGCAAAAGTGGACATGCGTAAAATTTGACTTGGACACGGTATGAAAGTTTGGATACATGAATAATGGGCACCAATAGCACCAAGTGTGCATATGATTGTACATGCACTTGGGAATTTTACTCAAATTCCATAGTGGCCTGGAAGAAATAATTTTATTGTTATCATTACTTCCAAAATTTTATTGTTATCATTACTTCCAGATGAAATTGTATGTGAATACATGTGTGATAGTTGGACCAATATACATATATTTGCATAAAGACCAAGAGGACCACTTGGATAAATATAGTGTGCATGTTTTGCTTGGCCTATAGGATATGTACTATCTGGAAATTGAGTTCACTAAATCTAATCACTGTATAGAAGCACTCAAACTGGTAATAGAGGAAGTATATGTAGAGCAGTCGCAAGGATACAAAATCAAAGGAAAAGGGCAAAAAACCTACAAATAGCACAAGGCGTTATATAGACTAAAGCAAGCCCCTCAAGCATGGAATATAAACATTGATAATTACTTCCGGCAAAGTAGATTTAAAAGAAGCCAAAGTAAACCATCACTTTATGTGAAAAATGAAAGTACGAGTGATCTACTTATAGTTTGTTTATATGTCGATGACCTCATATATATAGGAACAAATCCAAAGATGATTGAACAATTCAAAAAGGCTATGATGGAAGAATATAACATGAAAGATTTGCGCCTCATGAAGTATTTTTTAGGAATTCAGATACACCAATCGAAAGGTGAAATATTTATTTCACTAGAAAAATAGGCTCAAGATATACTTTGAAAATTTCATATGAGAAACTATAATCCTATTGTTACACCACTTTTTGTGAATGAAAATTTGAAAAAAGATGACAGAGCACCAAAAGTGGATGCACATATGTACCAAAGTTTAGTTGGTTCACTTATCTACTTCACAAATACAAGGCCAGATATAGTTTATCCGGTTGGTCTAATTTCAAGATTTATGAATCAACCAAGTAAGTTACAATTTGCAATAGCAAAACAGATCCTTAAGTATCTACAAGGTACAAATAAGCTTGGAATCTGATATATCAAAGAAGCTGACAATAGATTAGTTGGATATACAGATAGTGATTGGGCAAGTTCATCTGATGAACAAAAAAGCACATTAGGATATATTTTCAGTCTTGGAACAATAATTATATCATGGGCACCCAAGAAATAGAAAAGTCTATCATTATCACCTGCCGAAGTAGATTATATAGCCTGAATAGATGCCGCATGTGAAGTAGTCTGGTTAAGAAGAATTCTGGGCAACTTACTACAAAAACAAGTTGGTCCGACAACTATTTATTGTGACAATATGTCAACAACAGCTTTGACAAAAGATACAGTGTTTCATGCATGGACAAAACATTTTGAATTATAGTATCATTTCATCAAAGACTTGGTACAGAAAGAAGAGATCCAGTTAAAATATATTAATTTTAAAGATTAACTAGGAGATATCTTTACAAAGACTGTGATGAGATAAAAGCTACTGAAATTTCAAGAAGAAGCTAAAATTACAAATTAAGATGGAGTGTTGAAAAGATAATTTGTAATTTTTTAGAATAAAAAAAAAAGCAACGTCCAAGGCAGTAAAACATGGGACTTGGTAGCCATGCAAAAGTGAAGTAACATCAAGAAGTTTGAAATTTACAGCTAGCCAAATGGTTGATATGTGAGGTGGTAAATCAAAGTTTCTTACTAGCCAAGAAAGCATGTTGTTTAGCTAGAAAGTTTTAGGAGCCAGCTGTAGTTTCTTTGTTTAAAAGTCAAAATTGCAGCTGAAGAAGTAAATTTTATTTAGAATTCTTCTTCTTGAAGCTAGCCTAAACGACTTATATATAGTGTCTTATTCTTATTGTGAATGAATTAAGAATTGTCTCCATGAAATGAAATAGTATATTCTCCTCATTTGCTTTGTTTCTTTTCTTTGCCTAAACCTCTTTGTCCCTCTTTGCTCAAAATCTCCTTAAATTCTTTTCTCTAGCACCTAAAAAATTTGGTATTAGAGCTAGGTTAAAGCAACGACCACAAGCAATGAAGCCATGTTCAATTATTCACAGTATCTCATCATCATATTCATTGGCAAGAACTATGAATTTTGGAGCATCTAGATGAAGACATTATTCGTCTCCCAAGATTTATGGGAGCTAACAGAATTTGGCCTTGAAGAAGAACCATCTAGATCATAAGCACATGCTAATTGGACTGAAGCACAAAAAAACAATACAAGCAAACCAACCAAAGGGATGCAAAAGCCTTACTCAATATCTAACAAGGATTGAGTAAAACAATTTTCCCACAGATCATGGGCGCCAAAAATCCAAAGATGCTTAGAAAATATTAAAGAAGCAATTCGGTAACCAAGAAAAAGTTGTCTCCATAAAATTGCAACATTTGTGGGGGGACTTTGACAATCTTTCAATGAAGGATGTAAAGAGCGTTCAAGAATTTTCTTCAAGGGCAACAAATATAATAAATCAAATAAGGAGCTTGGGTGACAATATTGAAGACAGAAATATTAATGAGAAAATTTTGCGAAGCCTGCTAGTAAAATTTGAGCATGTTGTTGCAGCAATTAAAGAATCCAAAGATCTAGCAAAATTGACAGTTGATGATTTGATTGACTCTCTAAAAGCACATGAGAAGACAATGAGTGGATTCTCAAGTCAAACAATCGAATAGGCTTTCCAATCAATTGTGAACATGGAAGACAATATCAAGAAAAATAACCAAGGTAGAGATTCATTCTAAAATATAGGAAAAGGAAATCTAGCCCAAAGTCAAGGTCGTGGCAGAGGAAATTGAAATGATTTCAACTAGAGAAATTATCCAAGCTCAAGTTGCAAAATTTGTGGAAAGTCTGATCATCAATCAAAAGATTACAGATTCAAGTACTGAAGTTCCAGAAATCCAAATCACTCAGATAAAGATTGTTGGTATAAAGATCAGAGCAACAAAGTGAATTTTTTTGAAGAATGTGAAAGTGGAGAAGTATTCTACTCTTGTTTAAATGCAGAGAAAGATTCAAGTGTTGTATGGTATGTAGATAGTGGATGCAGCAATCACATGACCAGTGATAAGCAAAGCTTTACAAAATTGGATTAAAATTATTTTTCAAAAGTAAAGCTTGGTGATGGCAAACTCAATGATGTTAATGGAAAAGGAGTTATTACAGTTGATAGCAGTGGATGTAACTCTAAATTTATCACAGATGTCCTTTATATTCCTAATTTGACTCAAAATTTATTAAGTGTTGGACAACTTTTTCGAAAAGATTATGCACTAAATTTTGAAGGTGATGCATATATTATTAAAGATAAAAAGAAAAGCAAGATAAAAAGAAAAGCACCACAGTTGCAAAATTTAGGATAGGCAGGAACATTGTTTTTCGTCTAGCTATATCACAACATGATGATCTTGATTTGAAAAGTGATATAGCAGACGAGTCATTTCTATGACATTTAAGATATGGACATCTGAATTATAAAGGTTTGAAGTTGTTAAAGGATAAAAATATGGTCTTTTGTTTGCCTAATATAGGCAAAATTGATAAAGTTTGTGAAGGATTTATATATGGAAAGATGCACAAACTTCTATTTCTAAAGACATCTTGAAGAACAAAGAAGCCTCTGGAGCTGGTGCACTCATATATAGTTGGTCCAACTAGGACTTCATCATTAAATGGCAATAGGTACTTTATTTTATTTATGGATGATTTCACCAGGATGATGTTGATTTATGTCTTGAAAAGAAAATCATAAGCTTTTGAAGCATTCAGGAAATTCAAAGCACTTGCAGAAAATGAAAGTAGAAGATCCATCAAAATTCTAAGGATGGATCAACGTGGAGAATATGCTTCTGTAGAATTTGTCAATTTTTTCCAAGAACATGGAATAAAGGTGCAAACAACGGTTCCACGCACCCCGTAGCAGAATGGAGTTGCAGAAAGAAAGAACAGAATAGTTGTTAAAATGGCTCGAAGCATGTTAAAAGACAAATGACTTCCAAATAGCTTTTGGGCAAAAGCAGTAGACACTACAGTTTATATCCTTAATAGATCTCCAACAAAAGTTGTGCTTAACAAAACTCCATATGAAGCATGACATCATAAAAAGCACCATGTACAACAATTTTGAACTTTTGGTTGCATAGGTTATGCTCGTATTAATGCCCAACAAAGAGAGCAGTTTGATCATAAAGGAGAAAAATATATCTTCATTGGATATAGTGATGAATCAAAAGGTTGTTGCTTATATAATCTAGACACGAGCAAATTTATTGTTATCTTTAACAAAATAGAGACTTGGAAATGACAAGAAGGCAATTGCAGAGGGCCAAAAATAATTCAAACAAATGGAGCCTGAAGGATATCATGAAGATCATTGTATTAGATCTGATCAGACAAATACTGAAGCTAGTCCATTTACTTCATACCAACCCGATGACGTTGCACTAGATTATGATATACTCCAAGAAGGGTTTGAATTTTAGCAAATATCTATTAAAGTACTCAAGGATTATCCTCATTTGCATGTAAACCCCAGAGTTTTGAAGAAGCTGTCAAAGATGAAGTTTGGACTAAATCCATGTATGAAGAAATCAAAATGATTGAGAAAAACAAGATATGGGAGCTAGTTGATCTACTTGAAGGTAAAGATGTTATTGGATTGAAATGGGTCTACAAGACCAAGTATAATGAAGATGGATCAATTCAAAAGCATAAAGCTCAGTTAGTTGCAAAATGTTATTCACAACAACCGGGAATTGACTACTATAAAACATTTGCACCGGTAGTACACATGGAGACAATCATAATAGTCTTGGCATTAGCAGCTTAAATGGAATTTTCAGTTTATTAGCTTGATGTGAAATCAACATTTCTTGATGGAGAGTTAGTTGAGGAAGTATATGTAGAGTAGCCGCAAGGATACAAAATCAAAAGAAATGGGCAAAAAAGTCTACAAATTGTGTAAGGCGTTATACGGACTAAAGTAAGCCCCTCGAGCATCGAACATAAAAATTGATAATTACTTCTGCCAAAGTAGATTCCAAAGAAGATAAAGTGAACCATCACTTTAGGTGAAAAATGAAGGTATGAGTGATCTGCTCATAGTTTGTTTATATGTCAATGATCTCATCTATATAGAAACAAATCCAAACATGCTTGAACAATTCAAGAAGGCTATGATGGAAGAATATGGGAAGACAGATTTGGGCCTCATGAAGTATTTTTTGGGAATTTAGATACAACAATCAAAAGGCGAAATGTTTATTTCACAAGAAAAATATGCCCATGATATACTTTGAAAATTTTAAATGAGTAACTGTAATCTTATAGCTACACCACTTTCTATGAATGAGAGGTTGAAAGAAGATGACGAAGCACCAAAAGGGGATGCATATATGTATCAAAGTTTAGTTGGTTTGCTTATCTACTTGACAAATACAAGGCCAAACATAGTTTATCCGGTTAGTCTAATTTCAAGATTTATGAATCAACCAAGTACGTTACAATTTGCAACAGCAAAATGGATATTTAGGTATCTACAAGGTACTAAGAAGCTCAAGATCCATTATGTCAAGGATGCCGACAACAGATTAGTTGGATATATAGATAGTGATTGGGCAAGTTCATCTGATTAATGACAAAGCACATCATGATATATTTTTTCATGCCTGTAATCTGTATAGGCCATGGGCTATGATGAAATGTACACATAAGGTACATTATATGGATATGTGAGCAACACAAGTCACAAGTGTGAAATAAGAACTAAACAAGACAAGTATCTTATGAGAATGCTCTAAAAGTGCTTTAAGTGTATCTCAGAGGCACTTATGGCTGAGACCTTGAGGAAGTGGCATGGTTATGGGCTAAACAAGGCTAAGCTTAAGTACTAAGTGCATTATGAAAAGGGGGCTCAAATTTGAGAACAAACTTGGCCTAGAAACCAAGTAAACAAGTTGTTCTAAGATAAGACACAAAAAAAGACCCTTAAGCACACCCTAGTGTGCATTCATGTGGACTTGAGGGCTTTAAAGCCTAAAACACTAAAGGGAATTCTATGAGATCAATGCCTAAGGTTGGGATACCAATAAGGGTAGTGACATAAATTCAAGATGGACTCATGAAAAATGACAAGGGCACCCTATAGTGCACTAGAGAACTCTTAAGTGCACATTTTTGTACAACCATATACTATGAAAGCTCTAAAGCCTAATGTCTTGAAAAGCACTAAATGAGGTTAATACTCATCATATAAATGAGAATGAGGGCTACAATGTGGGCTAAGAAAAGGTGAAAAACACAAGGAAACCATGGAGACACCTCAAAGAACACTAAGGTGCTCACGGATGCACTTTAAAGTGCACTTATCTTCTATGCAAAATTTGAGGGCCTAATTGCCTGAATAAATTGGTGAAATAGGTGCTTAATATATGCCACTTGAAGATTAAAGAGGACAAAACAAATTTTTAAAGAATTTGAGTTGCCTGGAGGAAGATTTGACCAAAAATTTCTCAAAAGTCCATGGTGGCTTGGTCATTCGGCCACCATTTGTACTTGTGGTCTTCAAGGCTAATTCGTTGCAGCCTCCTAGATATTTATTGGTAGCTTCATGACCTCAACATGTTTGGCTAAGTACCTCTAAAGAACCAAAACAAAAACAAAACAAAAGAATGACTAAACTAGTCAAAAGACTTAGCGGCTTGGTCATTCGACACCATTTGCTACCTAAGGTAGCTTCCTAGCTATTTCCAAGTAGGTTCCTAGATCATTTACTACCTATGATCATAAAATGAGCCTACTAAAGACCACCACAAATAAAGGAAAGAAAAAAGAGCAAAAAGAAACCAAACCAAATGCAAAAACAATTAGTTAGCCAAAACCGAGACCAATATGGCTCACCAGCTTTGGCGTTCTTCATGAGCTACTATCTTCTTGCTTTATTCTTGTTTTCTTACCCTCTACTACTTTTCCAAACCCTTGTCAACACACCCTAGAGCTACTAGAAATAAAGGAGGCCAAGAATGACACAAACAAGGTGAATCTATAGCATGATGGTGCAAGACTAGCTCATGGTGGTGTCCATGTTTGATGCTTGTGTTCAAGGATGTTGGATCAAGCTTCCGTGCTACCATTTAAGCCATAGGTGAGGACCCATATGAATCTTCTTCTTCTATATTTTGAAGGGGAAAAGATGCCCTAGGTGATGGCTTAAGCCAAAGGAACCTAGAGGCTATATAATGGGCTATGTGTGTATAAAGCACTATGGTAAGCTAGCCAGTTTGTTTTCAGCAAGCATAGGGCTTTTGTTCAAGTTGGGCCAAGCTTGATCAATCACCTACAGCTCTATGTTAATTGAACCTAATCAAAGTGGTCACATGAAGAAATTGACATGAAATCATGCTTGCTATGTTAAGAAAACCATGTGTATGTGGTGTGTGTGTTTGTGTGCTTCTCTGTACGGATGTGTGTGCTAGCCCCTATTTTATGTATATGTATCTTATATGTGTTACTTTTAGTGTTTTATTTGTCTTTAGATGCAGGTTATTAAGCAAAATTGGAGGTTTATATGTATAACAATGTTTTAAGCATTGTAAAGGCACTGGGTGCTGTATTGGGTCTTCACTGAGTACTTATGTACTCATGCCCTCTTCTGCCCATTTCAGGTAAAGAAATAAAAGATTGAAAGGCTAGGGAACCTTTGGAAAATGTCTATTTATAGAGAGGTATACTCTAAAATTATGGATTATGAAAAGGAAGCATGGAAAGTTCATCAAATTGACTAATGATTGTGTTCTGTTGTTGTGTTTGTAAGCCCTGATGGCTGTTATGGGAGTTGCTGTATTTGGCACTATCCTAGTATGGGCTAGGACTAGGAGGGTAATAAGAGAACTGTGGCCCGAGTGTTAGGTCAAAGTAGAAGTCAAGGTCACAGTGGTCCTAGAGACAATTTGAACCAAATGATGTACTATGCATGACACTTAGTACATAAAACTTTTGGTGTATGTGGTTTTGGGCCATATAGTCCATATCTGCAAATTTTGACTTGTACATATTTGTAAATACTGAGGGTAAGGGGACTGGGCTTAGAATAAAGCATAAACTGTGCCTTGTATGTATTTTTGGGCTTAACTAAGCCATAAGGCACTAAGTATGTTAGCAAAAATGCATTCATGGTTGGTAACCTATTAAACTAATGTGTATGCATGTATGTATGCTTGGGTGTGCGTGTATCTTTTGCACTAGGCAAGCCCTAGTAAAACCATAATGTCACTAAGACATAGTTTTATGCTTGTGCACCCTATATGCATTAAAACAAAGCGAAGTAAATGCATTCACTAGAATAATGCATTAAGCTGAGAACTTGATGTGTTAAAGTAATAACTTAACCTATTAAGTTAGTAACCTAAAGTGCTAAGTTGGGGTGAAGAATCCTATGAGTCAGAGTCTAATTCACCCTAAAAAAACCAACTGAGTGTTTAAAATCAACAGAGTGGCTAAAAACCAACTAGTTGGTCTCAAACCTCTTAAGAAGGATTAGGATGGGGGTGAATTGGCCCATGACATATTTTCAGTCTTGGAACAAATATTATATCATGGGAATCCAAGAAATAGAAAAGTCTATCACTATCATCTATCGAAGCAAAATAAATAACCAAAACAAATGCCGCAAGTGAAGTAGTCTGGTTAGGAAGAATTCTAGCTGACTTGCAACAAAAACAAGATGGCCCGACAACTATTTATTGTCACAATATGTCAGCAATTGCTTTGACAAAAGATCCGGTGTTTCATGCATGGATAAATCATATTGAATTACAGTATCATTTCATTATAGACTTGGTACAAAAAGGAGAAATCCAGTTAAAATATATTAATTTAAAAGATTAACTAGTAGATATCTTTATGAAGATTGTGACGAGAGAAAAACTATTGAAATTTCATGAAAAAGCTAAAATTATAAATTAAGATGGGGTGTTGAAAAGATAATTTGTAATTTTTGAGAATAAAAAAAAACAACAAGCAAGGCAGTGGAACAATGGACTTGGCATCCATGCAAATGTGAAGTAACATCAAGAAGTTTGAATTTTTCAAATAGTAAAACAGTGGATATGTGAGGCTGCAAATCAAAGTTTCTTACTAGCCAGAAAAGCATGTTGTTTAGCTAGAAACTTTTAGGAGCCAGCTGTAGTTTCTTTATTTAAAAGTCAAAATTACAGCAGAAGAAGTAAATATTATTTAGAATTCTTCTTCTTCTGGTCAGCCTAATGACTTATATATAGTGTCTTGTTCTTATTGTGAATGAATTCAGAATTGCCTCCATGAAATGAAACATTATATTCTCCTCTTTCTCTTCGTTTCTTTTCTCTAACTAAACGTCCCTGTCCCTCTCTGCTAAAAATCTCCTTAAATTCTTTTCTCTAGCACCCAACAGGGTGCACCAAGGGTAATTGAACGGAATGCCATATGTTATACACATATAAAGTTTTATAATTTATTTCAATTGCTTATCTCACAAAGTGGGCACTATTACACTTACCTGTCATTGGGTATTCTATCTATGCTCCAAAAAAGTAGTACTTAGATATTCTTACCCTATTTGCGTTATAAGCATATGATTGTTGCTCAGGTGGTCATATGCATGGATAGTGGAAGCTTCACATTTTTATTAGCTAGTCATCCATTGATAGAGCAAATTCACAGCACCTATATAACATGAATTCTACACTAAGGCATATCCATCATGTTTCATGGAAAGAGAGGATGTTAATTCCAGCCATGCAGATCAACAATATAATAATGGCTAATTATTGGGATTATGCAGTCATTCTATACAAAGAAAGTAGAAGTCCAGGATTATAAGCTTTTTTATATCATTAGAGTCGAAATTGGATATCAGAAATTAGTGTGTTGGGAATTCCTGATGCCTTGTGGGTACTGCCCTTATAATGGAGTATATTTTCCCTATCTAGAGTGGTGGTCAAGAATGGCTTCGAGGTCCCAAGTAGCCACATTGTATAACTAAATGATGCAATTATCAAGTGATTTGAATATACCTTTTTTTTATCTAATGCATTACTTGATGGCGGATCCGGTTAGGCGGAGCCAGCATCTTTACTGTTGTACAACTGTGTGGGCAGCAGGGACTCCTGGATGGACACGGAGGTACCCTAAGAGGGTTACCTGAAGTGAAGGCCGGCAGCTTCTGATACCGTGGCTGGTGAGGACGGGAAAGGCTCCTAGCACGGGAGAGAACCCGGGGAGGAGATCTTTCAGGGAGACCTGGCTGAAACACTCAGAAAACAGGGGTTAGGAGGCCCCCGGAGTGGATTTTCAGGGGGGAACCTCCGACGCCCAAGTCAGTGCTGTGAGAATGGGAGATACTCAGCAATAAGCACAAGGGACTCTTGCCTGGCGTGTCTTTCTGAGGGCTGAAGGGAGAGTATTCAGGCGGAGAGAGGAGAGCATCCTTTTGTTCTTTTGGTCCTCCAGTTAGGCAGAGAACCCCCTCTTGGCTGCCCCCTTCCGGAAGCCTCTCTCCCTTGTATAAAAGGAAGAGGATGATCCCTTCAAATGATGACACGTGTTTGGCACGTGTATGGTTTAGATGGTGTTCGTACTTCTAGGCGTGGAGGCCCCTAGTCATCTACAGGCTCTTCGGGTTGCGGGCCGGAGTAGGTATAGCCCTATGTGACAGGACGTTTGATAGCGGCATCCTGCCAGAACGTGCCTGGAGGTGGCGTGTTGATGACTTGTGTAAGCGGAGTGTCAGGGACTCCTTAATGGCTATTTCCGTACAACCGAGGTCCTTTGGTTGATGTCGCACTTCGGGGGGTCTGGTTAGAACTTTGGTCTATTCATCTTCGGGGGAATTTTTCCTGCAGGGGGCGGTCGGTCCTTTTCCCCGAGGGTGGTTTGGCCAGCGTTCCGAATGAGGTGCTACGCTAGCTTCCTGATGGCGTTGGGTGGCCATCGTAGATGTTCCCGCCGTGACTCCACGACGGGGGTAACAGGGACCGTCCGGTGATGGATAGTGGTGGCCGGGAAAGCTTTCCAGTGCTGGAAAGAGCCTGAAACGGGGATGCCCCCAAGTAGTCCGTCCTGAAACGTGCAGAAAACAGGGGTTAGGAGGTCCTTGGAGTGGTTTTCCGGGGAGGAGCCTCCGACGCCCAAGTCAGTGCCTCTAAATGGTGACGAAGAGTAAGCACAAAATAGACTTGCCAGAAGAGTTTCTCTGGTATGCACAGAAGGGAGAGAATCTCGCCGGAGACATTTTTCCGGCATGTCTCGAGGAGAAAAAAAGGTGGAAGCTAGCTAGCCTCCTCCTAGAGCCCCAAAAACTCCCCTACCATAAATAGGAGAAAATGAGCCCCTCGGATTGTGACACGTGTATGGACGGATGCCGCCCGTACCTCTGACCAGAAGAGTGGCCAGCTGCCTGCAGGCTTTCTCGGGCAGTGCTTATCGAGAAGTGTGTACCAGTGTGTCAGAGTGCTTGAGGTCGACGTCTAGTGCGTACGGGCGAATATGTCAGAGACTCCTTCGTGGCACCCATCGCTCCTCCGAGGTCCCTTCGGCCGACGTCACCTTTTAGGGGGACGAACAAGAGCCTCTCCCCGAGGTGATACTGTTTCTCCGGGGTGTTCTTATTCTTCCGAAGTCAGTTCATCCATCCTCCAATGGAGAGGTGAAATGGTAATTTCCCGAGGTTGGTATGATGGGGCTTCCGAGGTCGTATACCTCATGTGTTTGGCTCCCTCTTTCTCCGAAGTCAGTGGGCAGGGCGATAGCACTTCGGCTATCACATGCCCTCCTTCGGAAAGCCGGAGTGTAATTTCAGCTTGTAGCCCTTTCAGGAGCACTTTCAGAGGATCTGGCTTATATCGTTTGCAAGGAAAGTACTTCGCCATTTTAAGCGCGTAGTTTGTTCGGGCGGATGTCGCACTCCTGCTTTTTCGGTGTCCTCGAGATTTCCAATCTTATTTTTTCTATCTTAAATTAGTGGACCGTCCTACCTTGAAACTGGGCGTGTCAATCTAGGGATGCACCCAAATCTTCAGGATGTCAGAAAACATGCCCTAGTTTCTCGCGATGGTCGACACGTGGCAAGCGTCAATTGGGATGGCATGTCTTTTTGTGCGGGAAGGGTAATCATGGTGACGTTTCGTTCCCATGCAGTAGTTATGACGCCTTTTCAATTGCCCTTACCTGCTCTATATAAGCCTCCTCCTTCCATTCTTCTCCATTGTTTTTTCTTTGCTCTCGCCTTTTCCATCTCTTTCAGCGACGATCTGCACGGTGGAGCGATTTTCGGCCATTATTTACAACGGCATCTAGGAATCCTGATTTTGGCAAGGCTTTTCGTGAGTGCCTTTCTCGGGAATCGTTCGACTTTTGTTAACTTCTCAGCCTCCCGAAGTCGTATTTTTTCGGTTTTTGCTGACGTTTTCCTTTCTTCCCGAAGCTCCTCCTTTTTTTGGCTAACCGTTGTTGGACTTACATTTTCAGCTTCAGTGCCTTTTTGGACTCATACTGATTCTTTTCCCCCTTTTCAGAGATGGCTGACGATTCTGCCGTCTACTACAAGAGTATCTTCCCTGGTCAGGTAGAGAAGGGAGAACAAGCAAAGAAAAGTGGTTCCAAAAGACGTAAGTCTACTGGGAGTGGACCGTCTTCCGCCAAGAAGTCAAAGAAGAGGGCCCTTACTCCACCCTCGGAGGATGTGGTGGAGGTCGATGAAGTTATTGCTACTTCCACCAAGGTTGCTATCTCAACCGTTGGGATAGCCACTTCCACCGATGCTACTGCGACCTTCGCCATGGTTGATGTCACTCCGATATCCACCAAGGTTGCTGCCCCCTCCGAAGTAGCTGCGACATCTTCTCAGGCTGATACTGCTGCAGCCGAGGTGCCGGCCGGAGTAGTCACCCTTTTCACTCCGTCGAGTCCTATCTCGTCGGTGGAGCTTTTAGGCTCTTTCCCTGAGAGTCTTACTGTTAAAAAGCTGGAGAGACGTCGCAAGGACAAAGGCAAGCATATTCCGGCCTTTGTGGAGGAGGGTACCGAGGTTGCGCCAGGTTTGCGTCGGATTCTTTTTTGACACCTCCTCCCTCATGACTTGTGTTTCCAGGGAGCCCTTCCTGACTTGCGCCCCTCCATTTTTGCGGAGGACCGTGCGGCCACCGTATGGATGGTTGACCATGCCCGAAGACGGGCTCTCCGGGACTCCCTTCTCCTGAAAGACAAGGTTCCGAGGGAGCCGTTTTGGTCTTTCACGGAGGACATGAACTTGTTCTCCAGGGATTACCAAGAAATGGCTCCCCAGATGGCGAAGGGTGTTCTTACCGAGGCTTCTTCCAAGGCCGTCGCCGAGGAGTGTGCTTCTGGGGATATCCTCGCCGCTAGAGTTTCTGAGCACGCCGCTCAGGTGATCCTTTTGGCCTTCTCTTTTTTGCCCAAGTGTTTTACCTTCCCTTATGCTGCTTTCACTGAGGATTTTCTCCTTTTTCTTCGTAGCTTTTGGGGTACAGTGAGCACCTCCGAGTTTGGGCGGCAGAGCAGTCTTCTGCCCGAGCTCGGACTGACAGTGAAATGGAGAAGGCCAGGCTCTTCTGTATTAACTCAGACATAGCTAATGTCGAGTTGAGGCGCATAGCCAGGGAGAAGGTGGCTCAGCTCCGGGATGAGTTCCTGATAGGCCAATCGGACCTCTTGAAGGACTTTTCCCAGAAAATGCGGGACCTTGGCGAGGAGGTTGTGCACTTGACCTTGGCCAATGAGGTTATTCAGAAGGAGTAAGAAGAAGAAGCTACCCTTCTGAAGAAAACTCTTGCCGAAAAAGCGGCTCTTCAAGCCAGGGTCTATTTTCTGAGGAGGAGTGCGATGAAGAGAAGGAACGTAAAAGGACTGGTGAGGAGGATTGCCGGTCTTAAGGAGGAGGTCCTGGGTCTCAAGAAAGAGGTTGCTGGTCTTGAGAATGAGGCGGACTTGCTCGACGTGGAAAAGGACAAAGCCGTCCAAATGTCGAAGGTATCCTTTCAGGACGGCTTCTGTCTAGCTCGTCACCAATTTCTGCAACGATACCCGGACCTCGAGACCTCCTTTCTTGCAGCCCTGGATATTCCCGAGGGTCCTCGGTGGACTTGGTCGAAAGCTGATCACCTCAACCTGCCACCTGTTCCTCTACTTGCGCCGAAGGCGACGGCTAGAGACACGGGAGCCAGAACTTCTCGCGTCGCTGGGGATCCTTAGACATCCTAGGCTTTTTCGTTTCCGTGCTTCTCTTGTACTCCTCTTGTACGAAAAGACCTTCTTTAATGGATTCTTGTTCATTTCTTCGCTCTGTCTTACTTGAGCAATTTTTGTTTTCCAGTTGCCCTGGCTACTTTCGGCTAGGGGATTTCAGAAAGCCTATCCTTGCTCTTTCTGCTGGCCGATCTGGCTTTCTCGGCCACTCTGATTTGACAAAGACTTTTCAAGTGAACACTAGTCTGTCCTCGTTGATTGCCTTTGACGGACTTCGTGCTTCTTCTCTGTTTTTTTTTTTTTAGAAGAAAAACATATCATATCCTTCGGGCACGTGTGCTTCAGCTTTGTTCGGCGGGTAACCTGTACAGGAGAAAAGAGAAATTTTTCTAAGTATAGCTTGTTCATCTAAAAATTCTAAGTATAGAATAAAATTCTAAGTACAGAATTCTTCTAGGATATTTCTCAATTTTCTCCCATTGATGCTGCCAAGCTGATAATCCTCTCTTTCGCACCTCGGCCTGAATCAAGCGAGGTCCTTTTTTCATAATGGCCGAAGTTCTTCCCTGAGGTAGTTCTCGAAGTTCTATCTCGGCCTTTCGAAGAACGAGATCTCCTTTCGGCGTTCAGCACAATTTTGCGCTCACGGCCACCTTTTATAGAGAAAACACTTTTCCTGAGCTCGTTCATGCTTCGGGGAGTGGCTCGAGCTTGGTTCCCCAATACGAGGCTATTTCTTCCTTTACCGAGCATCCCTCCCGAGCTCGTTCTTCCTTTGATGTTTGGCTAACCGGTCGATTTCAGTCGTCAAACCGAGAAGCGAGGTCCTGTTTCCTAGTGGCCAAAGTTCTCCCCTGAGGTAGTTCTCGGGGTTACCCACTCCGACGGGAGTCTTTCGGGTATTTTATTCCGAAGGCAGTCTTTCGGGTGTTGGTGCATTTTTTGCCATTCTCGTCCTTCTTTGGACGCATTTTTGCTCGCACCTCTTTTTTTCACGCTATTCTGCACCTCTTTCTGCCGATGCCTTTCTATAGCGGGCCTGAGCTTCCCTACCGATATCCATCCTCTTCAATCAAGGAAGACTGTCTGGGACATTTTCTGTACTTTCCGCCATTTCATGAAGATTTTTCAGGTTTCCTGGGAGATGCCACTTTGTGGGGTATTTTTTGCATTCTTCACCACTTCGTGAGGGTTTTTCGGGACTCTTGGGAGATGCCTTTCTGTGGGGTTCTTCCTTCCCTTGTCCTATGTTTTCATTCCTAGCAAATGCCAAGCTTGGGTGGTCCAACACTTCATTAACCGAATATGCTAACTCAGGTGACTTCCCTATCCTCGAGCCTCCGAGGTACTGTTCCCGCGCCGCATTGTTTTTGCGCCTGGGATTTCTTCGGCTGGAGGTTCCTTCTTTTAGATTTCATCTATATTCGGTCCTCGTTGGATTGCCCTTTTTCTGTTTCTGGAATTTCGGCAATAGTCCGCTAGCGCCTGGGGTTATATTGCCCCTCTGGGCTCGTGCGCGATGTAATATCTTTGGAGTTTGGTGCACTTGCCCGATTACCCTATTCCCTCTGACGTCGCGCGGGCACGGCTCATTTTTGGATGATAGTAATCTGTCCGTTGGAGTAGGATCATAGCCTTTTGCATGTTTAATATCAAAGCGTAGGCGTCTTTTTAGGGTAGTGGATTCGGTGTTGCTGCCGGAGGAGCAACAACCTTTCTTTGGCCCGGACTCTTTCGACGGGAAGGTCTGGATAGCACTGACCTTGCTTTTTCCGTCCATCATGTTCCGCAGGTGATAGCCGAGGTGCCCATCACTGGATGAGCTCCCAGGTCTGACGGAGTACCGACTTCGCCAAAGGTAAACAGCCAGCCAAGGTCGGAAGGATGAAAGATCCCCCTGGCCTAATGTAGGGAATTCGCTTCCTTGGGAAATGGTAAGACTAACCTCGGTAGAGAGATCAGAGCCCCTTCGGAAACGGGGGTATCCCTCAGAGGACCCATCCTCGGGGAATACATTACCCTAGACGTCAGAGTAACCTCGGAAGGTATGAACAAAGCATTTAAGGAGCCTCTGACACCTCCCCATAAAAGTCGTCCCCCAAGTACATTCTGACACGCTATCACTGGAGCACGCCATCAAAGGGACGTCTCGATACGACACTCTCGGAATGCCTAGCCTGTCAACTAGGTGACCTTTGCTGAGATAAACGTCCCTTCGCTCCCGGAAAAGCAGGGATCGCATCCTACCGGACACGTGTCATGATCTGGAGCGGCCACAAGAGGAAAATGGCTTCTGTACGCCTCCTTTATAAAATACCCAGAAAGCGTCCTAGCGAGGTAAGGTGGAGAAGAAAAAGAGTTCTCTTTGAATACACAAAAGAGCACGTAATCCAATTATCTGAAAATACTGACTTGGGCGTCGGAGGCTCCTCCCGGGAATACACATCGGGGACCTCCTGACCTGTGTTTTCTGGAGTATTTCAGGTACGTTCCACTGGGGAATCTCCTCCAAAACTGCTCTCCTCCATCAGAAGTCTTCCCTACCCGTACAATGACACATGATGAAGTCGCCGCAGGCCACCATTTGGCGCCGTCTGTGGGAACTCTATCCCATGTCGCCATCGTGGAGACTCGGCGCTCAAAGGACAAAGGGATTACAAGTTCCCCCCTCGCACCTGAGACTCAACAGGCGACTACTCTGCCTGTGGCAGAAACTTCTATGATGGAGGATGATCGTCCCGTGACAGTAACGATGAGTTTCCTACAGGATTTCCAGCGTTCTATCGTTGCTGAAATCACTCAGCAGCTTGACCAGAGGTTGCCCCAACCTCCACCCACTCAAAGAGCCTCACCCCTGACCATTCGTCCGGAAAAAAGCTCGCGATCTACTCACCGGAGTTCAGGGAGTGGAGACTCCCTTGACAGATATTCAACAGATGGTGAACTCGTTGAAGCGCGCCCTGCTAGAGGGGGAGCCCCAAAAGAGACCAAGGCCTCCTATCAACGGAGCGCATCCCCTTACCAGAGGTCCCCCTCTCCCCCTCGCCGGAGTCGTTCTCCAAGGCGAAGAAGAAATTCGCCACTACCAGCAAGCACACGACGGTAGCAAGGAACCAGCACTGCCGCCCTTATGGAAAGGATCCTAGGAAGGCTGGAAAAGGTTGAAAAACAGATCTCTCGCAAAACCAGTTTGGTCCCGGTTGTCCGACTCCTACACCGGAGAGGAGTCGCCTTTCTTATGCGAGGTAGTAGAGGCGCCTATGCCCAGTGATTTCAGGGTTCCTCGCCTGGAAACATATAACGGGTGAAGTGACCCCCAGGCGCACCTGACAAAATATAAGCGAAGTATGGTGCGGACGACGCCACGCTCTGTAAATGCTTTAAGGTGACACTCTCAGGACCAGCAACAGCGTGGTATGGCTCTTTGCCCCAGGGAAGTTTGTTGAGCTTCCAAGAGCTATCTACTGCTTTCACCCAACAGTTTATTGGTAGTAGGCGAACTGCCAAAATGCCAGTGCAAATGTTTGACATAGCTCAGAAAGAAGGGGAGACCATGCGCGACTATGTTGAAAGATTCAATCGAGAAGCACTAAGCGTACCAGATTTTCGGCCGGAAATTCGCATCCTGGCAATGGTCAGAGGACTGCGGAGGGACTCCCAATTGTTCTACGAGTTCTCCAAAGACCCTCCAGAAACTCTTGGGGAATTTTACAGAAGAGCTGAGCAACACATGATGGCCGAAAAACTCAGAATGGGAGGACCTAAGGGCGAACACCCTCGCACCGAAGGGACTGGCCATCAGCCGCACCAGCAGAACGAGGGAGAGTAGTTCCGCAGGCAAAAAGGAAAGAGGCCAGCAGCATTCACTCCCTTAAACACCACAAGAGCTAGCATTCTAATGGCGCTAGAAAGGCCCGACTACAATTCCAAGGCCAAAGGCCATGACCCCGGAGAATAAAAGGAATATGAAAAAATTCTGTCAATTTCACCGGGATCATGGCCATGACACTGAAGCCTGTTACCAGTTGAAGAAGTACATCGAGTCCCTGATCAAACAGGGTCAACTTCGGCGATACCTGCGGATGCCCTCTCCAAAAGGGCGAAAAGAAGAGCAAAGGAGAGCAGACGATGAAGAGTATGACTCAGACAGACGGCGGGACCGAAGTCCCCGGAAAAGTCTGCCACCCTCGGCAGGGATTATCCAAACCATCACTACTGGGATACCCTTGGCCGAGAGAAAAAGAAAGATGAGAAAAGTCTCCATCATGGAGTACAGGAACTCCCAGTGAAGGCTCAACGGTAGGGATGGGACTGTAATAAAGTTCCCCCACGACGACCCCCTCCTTGTGATGGCAAGGATAGGGAACTGGGATGTCAAGAGAGTGCTCCTCGATGACGGCTCGAACACGGATGTCATTTTTTCTCATCTACTGGGTAAATTAGACATCTCAAAAAGTGATCTTAGCCCAGTCAGTTCCCCCACCTTCGGCGTCGGGCCGTCTGAACTCCCAGTCCTTGGGTACATCAACCTGCCTGTGATGCTGAAAGGGGTCTCACCCAAGAGCAAAGAAGAGCTAATCGCCTCCGGCAGGACAAGATTTATAGTCATTGATGTGCCGTCAGCATATAACGCCATTCTGGGAAGACAGACTCAAGGCAATTTTCACATTCGGCCAGACGTAAGGTACCTGACGGTCACCTTCGCCACCGAAGATGGAGATGCTGAAATCTTCATAGACCAGGCCGAGGTTAGGAAAGTCTTCACAAGGGCCAGGCAAAGCCCGACCAAGATCCAGGTGCAAACTTCGACAGAAGGAAAAAAGGTCTTGATGGATGAAAAAGCAACGGCAGAAGAAACGAAAAGCCTCGAAAAAATAGATACAGAAGATATAGAATTGATCCCCGGCCGAAACACCCAAATTGGAAAGAAACTGGCCGAAGGGGACAAAAAGAGGCTTGTATCCTTTTTGTGCATGAACAAAGATCTATTTGCTTATTCGCCGAAGGATATGCCTGGGGTTGACCCTAGCATAATCCAGCACAATCTTAAAGTACAACCACACGTCAGACCAGTGCGACAGAAAAAACGGAGTCTATCAGCTCACAAAAAGTCATTCATCAAAGTCGAAGTTAGTCGCCTCACTGAGGCCGGGGTAATAAGGGAAGTAAAATACCCCGAATGGCTCAGCAATGTGGTTATAGCCACAAAAGAGGGTAGTGAAAAGCTCCGAATGTGCATCAACTTCCGAAACTTAAACGACGCCTGTCCAAAAGACTCCTACCCATTACCAGCCATAGATCAGCTGGTAGACGCAACTGCCGAGTACGGACTGCTTAGCTTCCTTGACGCCTTTAGCGGGTATCATCAGATCCGGATGAACCCCGAGGATGAGGAAAAAACGGCATTCATCACAGAGATAGGTACTTACTGCTATGTCAGAATGCCCTTCGGGCTAAAAAATGCAGGAGCCACCTACCAAAGACTGATGAACAGGGTATTCGACGCGTAAATCGGTAGGAACATGGAAGTATACGTCAACGATATGATAGTCAAGATCAAAGTACCCAAAAATCATATCACCGACTTAACCGAAACCTTCCAACGACTTCGAGAATTCGGCATTCGCCTTAATCCTGAAAAGTGTGTGCTCGGGGTAAACGCAGGAAAATTTCTCAAGTTTATGGTATCAGAAAGAGTAATAGACGCTAACCCTGAGAAAGTGAAAGCCCTGCTGAATTTTCGGACACCTACGTCTATCAAAGACATACAGAGGCTTACCGGGAGGATCACCTCCCTAAGTAGATTCATCTCCAGGTATGGTGACCGATGTCGCCCGTTTTTCAAAATACTCACCAAAGTCTCCAAGGAAGGTGGTACCTCCGGAATCCAGGAACATCCATGAAATACAGAATGCCAGGAAGCCTGGGGAGAGCTCAAAAGTTATGTAACTCACCTCCCAACACTTCTGCAACCTCGGGAGGGGAAACCTCCCATTCTTTACCTCGCAGTCACTGAAAAGACGGTGAGTTCTGTCTTAGTGAAAGAAGAGGGTGGGAAACAATGGCCGGTGTATTACGTAAGCAAGTCCCTACATGGCGCCGAGACAAGGTACCCGTTGCTCCAAAAAGCTATTTACGCGTTAGTACTGGCGGGTAGGAGATTGCGACCCTACTTCCAAGGACACGCCATCACCGTATGAAGTAATTTGCCCCTGCGAGATGTGATGAAAAAAGTGGAGCATTCGGGAAGACTCTCAAAATGGTGCATTGAGCTCGGTGAATACGACATTACATATGAGCCTAAAAGGGCAATAAAAGCGCAAGCACTTGCAGACTTCATTGCCGAGATCCCCGAGATTGAAAAGACCGAAGCACTTGCGGGAGGAAAAACAGAAACTGATCCATAATGGAAACTCTTCGTCGATAGAGCGTCAGGCGCAGAGCATCAAGGAGCTGGAATAGTCCTTCAAGGTCCCGAAGGCATGGAAGCTTCTAAAGCAGTCAAATTCGGTTTTAACGTTACTAATAACATTGCTGAATATGAAGCCCTCATAGCCGGACTAAAAATGGCCAAAAAAGTAGGTGTGAAGAACCTTGTGGCCCATAGTGATTCACAGTTAATAGTCCGACAGACAAAGGGAGAATATGCGGCAAAGGACCCAATTTTGGCCAAGTATCACGACCTCGTTCAGAAACTCATTGAGGATTTTGACTCGGTGCACATAAAGAACGTGCCCCGAAGGAATAATACCCAAGCGGATGCCTTGGCCAAGGCTAAGGAACCCACCGAAGTGCTGAAACACCCCAGCACAGAGTGAATGTGCGTAGAAACCTCAGAGAAGGGATGGCAAAGCTCCCTCAAGAGATATTTGGCAACTTCAGAGCTTCCCGAGAATCCTAAAGAAGCCACAAAGATACGAAAGCGTGCAGGAAGGTTCTTCCTCATTGGGAAAGAACTGTACAGGCAAGGGTACGCTAGCCCTCTACAAAGATGTATAGGTGAGGATGACGTCAAAGTAATACTTTAAGAAGTACACGAAGGAGTGTGTGGCTCCCATATAGGAACGGACGCCCTAAGGAAGGACACAAGGCAATTCGTCCAAAGATGCGACAATTGCCAAAGGCACGCCAGTGTCCAAAAGCTACCCTCGGAGAAAATAAATGCAACAGACTATCCCTGCCCCTTCGCCGTCTGGGGCATTGACCTTATCGAACCTCTCCCAAACACCCCCGGCGGAGTAAAATTTTGCATCGTCGCAGTGGACTATTTCACTAAGTGGATAGAGGCAGAACCGCTTGCATTAATCTCGGCGAACGACGCTCAAAAATTCGTATGGAAAAACAATATATGCCGATTTGGCATTCCGAGGGTAATAGTGGCCGATAACGGAACCCAATTCACGGATAAGGGGTTCCAGGAATTCATGGAGGACCTGGGCGTCAAGATACATTTTGCCCCAGTGGCTCACCCTCAGAGCAATGGGCAGGTCAAGGTATCTAACAGAACAATAAAAGATGGCCTGAAGAAAAGGCTAAAAGAGGCAAAAGGGAAATGGCCAGGAGAGCTCCCAAGTGTGCTGTGGAGCTACCGAACAACTCCCCGAAGAGCCACGGGAGAGACTCCTTTCTCGCTCGTATACGGGATCGAGGCCATTATTCCCATTGAAGTCATGCAACCCTTGGTAAGAGTACAGGTGTTCGATGAAGGGGGAAATGATCTTGGACTAAGAGCAAAACTGGACCTCCTCGAAGAACACCACGAGATGGCCGAATTAAGGAGAAAGGCCTTCCAGCAACAGATAGCACGCACCGCCAATTTACATGTAAGAAAAAAGGGGATCAAAAAGGGAGACCTCGTTCTCCGAAAAGTCGAGTTTGAACAGCGAAGGCCATCAGAAGGGGTACTTTGGGCAAATTGGAGTGGACCCTATTTGGTTCTCGACGAAGTCCGCCCAGGGGTCTTTAAGTTGGGTAATATTGAGGGAGTAGAGTTGAAGAATACTTGGCATTCAGACTCTCTGAAAAAATTCTATACTTAGATAATTTTTTTCAAAGAAAGCCGGGGGTAAGATACTCCTCCCCGAAGTCGTCAGTAAAATACATGACGAATTTGCCCTCGTTATCAAAAAGGTGCGCCTTGATGGTCCTGCCTTAAAAAATTCCTTACTAAGCTTAAAAACCCGTCTGAAAGATAAGGTGCTGGTGTTCGCCAAAAGTGCACACTTAGAATCGTAACAGCTGCTGATAAGGCATATTCAGGAGAAAGACTGGAGAATGGAGAAAAAATCCTTCATTAAAAAATCCCAAGAAAAAAAAAATTATTACAAAGAAGGAAGAAAAAAGCCTATGACTGAGCAAGGGTATCAGACGTTTCGTCAAACATTGTCATCTCGAGAAGGCTCAGTCAAAGACGCAGGCCGAGCCGAAGGAAGATTGAGGAACTCAACTTTGGACTATGAAGATCTGGGCTCTTGGGGAAAGTCCAAAGCAGACAAATGTGAAATGTCAAGCCCAGGGTGCCGAGCGAGGACCTGATGACGAGCCAAGCAAAAACCATCTTGCTAAGATGTCTTTGACATTTGCTCGCTACGGTTCTTCTCGGCGCCAAGAGCCGCCAACTCAGCTTTTAGCGCGACAATCTTCTCCTCCAGCTTCCTCTTCTTCCTGCTCTTCGTCTTCTCCTTCTTCAGGGACACAATCTCAGCTTGGAGATCGGCATTCAAAGCGAGTGATTTCGCAAGGTTCTCACCGTCTTGAACGGTCTTCTTCCGAAGGGCCTCATTCTCTAAAGAAAGAGTCACACACTTTGAACCGAGGTCTTCAACCTTGGCTGAGAAGTCGGTAAGCAGCTCCTGCCTACTGGACACAACCTCAGCCCAAAGACTCCCAAGATCATCCTTCGCGATTTTGTTTAACTCGCCATATTTTAGGGCATATTGGGCGAGAGACTCCTTCGTCTTCCGCAGGGAATCTTTGGACCGAGAACGGGTCTCCGTTTGTTTCGCTGACCAGGCGCGGAAGTATCCGCTATATGCCAAAAGCTGCGGAAAACAGAGGCACCAAGTAAGTATCGGAAGGCAGTGATGGCTTGGATGAACAATTTTCTAAGATACAATAAAAGAAAGCATCACCTGAGCAGCGTGCTCGGTCATCCTCGCTGCAAAAATCTCTTCGCTAGGAAATTCGGTGGTAAAGGACTGAAAAGTGGCATTAGTCAGCACTCCCGATGCCATTTGCGGAGCCATCAGCTGGCTATCCTCAGAGAACAAATCTATGTCTTCTGTGAACGACCAGAAGGGCTCCCGTGGCACCTTGCCCCGAGGAACCTGTCGGTCCCGGAGAGCCCTCCGACGGGCATGAGCTTCCACCCAGGAAGCAGTAGGGGCATTCTCTGCAAGGTCACGCCAAAGTTCCATCAAGACATCATCCCTTAGCCATTCATCCAAAAAATCGTAGATACGAAAAATACTAAGATTGGTAGCGGAATGGCTAAGGAAAAAACTTGGTGGAACTTCGGGGACGCACTCCTCAGAACCGACCTCCCGAACATCCTCAATGACATTCTTTCCCTTCCTCCTCCTGCCCTCTTCAAACCCCTGGGCAGACGTTCGCTCTGCTAGGATCTCGGTAACAGGGGCAGGACTTAGCGTCTCCCCGAGGATGTCAGGTTCCGAAGAAGGGTTCTCGGCGGTCGGAAGCTGAGCAGAAGACTGGTCTTCCACCTCAATTATGTTCCCGGGGGAAGGAAGAGTGGTAGCCTTGGCCTTCTTGGACTTGGAAGGGCCGGCAGTTGACTTCTTCCTCTTACCAGAAGTCTTCCTGCGTACTTGCTCTCCCCGCTTAGCCTGACTGTCATAGAGTGATTTATAAAACTCAGCAGACTGATCGCCCATCTCTGCAAAAAGGTAAAATATCAATGTAAGTCCAAAAGGAAAGCAGATAACAAACCCTGGAAGGTGACTTCCTCTCGAAAAAAAACTGATAAGAAATTTGACGCCGAAGGAGCATGACTATCCAGGCTTTCTTCCCCGGAAGGACAAGCACGGGAATGCCAGGGTCACTCTTGTGGGCAGTTATCACTCCCAGTTCCCGAAGAACTTCCTCTGACATAAGATCCCACTTAATGGGAAAAGGGTAGGGTGAACCTGACGGAGTCCCGGAGTCCCAGTCCGCCACCAACCGAATACGCTTGTCGAAGTTGTCAAAATCGGCAAGCAATACCGGAGTAAGGAGCTTCCGGGGATCGACGATGTCGACCTCCAAAGTCCCCGAGGCCCATCTAAGAGGCACATGTCTCCAAGACTCGGGGACCAGGAAAAAGAAAAACTTTTTCTGCCACCCTCGCCAACTATCCTTATTGTCAAAGGTAAACATAAATTTCTTACTTCCGGACCCTCAGGGAAGGAGGTAGTAAAAACCAACCTTCGGGACCGGGTGGAGTTTGTAGTATTGCATGAAAAAAGGAAGTGCGGGTTTATGCCGAACACTGCCCACATGTAGAGGAAATAATTAAAGTAAGAGTAAGAATTTAGGGGGAGTTGGTTCACAGCAATGCCGTGGAATTTGCAGAATTCGCATATCACGCGATGAGGGGGATACCGAAGACCGGCTTTCAGCTGAGCTCGGTAAACGGTAACCTCCCCCAAAGAAGCTGCGTAATCGTAAGATCCCGGGAGAGGTAACCTCGGTGTGATATAAGAAGGGAGGTAGTACTTGGCCACCAACTTTTTCATCTTTTCCAAAGTAGTGGAACAAGGATAAGCCTCAAGGGAAGCAAGGTTTGCAGAAAGAGGGCGCACAGTCATCAATGGAGTCGGACTCAATGGAGTTGGATTTGACATTTTTCAAAAAAATAAGAAAAAGAGAGATGACTTTGGGAGAAATAGAGGAACAACGACAAACCACAAAAAAGGAACACCCACCAAAGACTTTGCTAAAACACGGGCTGCGAAACACTGCTGCAAGGAGTCGCCGGAGGTCACTCTGCCGCAAGAACCGCCTCCGGAAAGAGAAAAAGGGCAAGAAAAGGCTCTAGAACAGACGAGAGTTAAAACAAAAAAGTGAGACAAAATGCGACGGAAGGTACGGTTATAATCATCCTTTAAAGATGTAACAGCCTCATTATTACTCCATGAAGACGAAGAGGTACGGTTGACGTAACCAGCATAATTGTTTGGCCATCCAACAGTGTCCACGTGTCACACAGCGTGAAGAACCAGGGCACGTCCTTCTAATATCGCAAAAACCCAGGCACGGTTACCCATGACTGACACGCCTAGCCAAAGGATGCGACGATTCACAGAGTCATGGCAGAAAAAGCAAAAAAGAAAAAAGTAATATCCATTCCGAGGACATCAAGAAAACTGGAGGAGGGTACCTCGGCTCCTAGGAAACGCCTTCTGAAGCAAGGCAACTTTACAAGAAAAGTTCCAGCCGCCAGGTCGGCAAAGGGACCTCCTCGAAAACATAGCCGAAGCCCCCACTCCGGCTCTCCAGGAGGGGGCATGTGATAGCCGAGGTGCCCATCACTAGCTGAGCTCCCAGGTCTGATGGAGTACCGACTTCGCCAAAGGTAAACAGCCAGCCGAGGTCGGAAGGATGAACGATCCCCCTGGCCTAATGTAGGGAATTCGCTTCCTTGGGAAATGGTAAGACTAACCTCGGTAGAGAGATCAGAGCCCCTTCGAAAACGGGGGTATCCCTCGGAGGACCCATCCTCGGGGAATACATTACCCGAGACGTCAGAGTAACCTCGGAAGGTACGAACAAAGCATTTAAGGAGCCTCTGACACTTCCCCATAAAAGTCGTCCCCCAAGTACATTCTGACACGCTATCACTGGAGCACGCCATCAGAGGGACATCTTGATACGACACTCTCGGAATGCCTAGGCTGTCAACCAGGCGACCTTTGCTGAGATAAACGTCCCTTCGCTCCCAGAAAAGCAGGGATCACATCCCACCGGACACGTGTCGTGATCTGGAGCGGCCACAAGAGGAAAATGGCTTCTGTACGCCTCCTTTATAAAATACCCAGAAAGCGTCCTAACGGGGTAAGGTGGAAAAGAAAAAGAGTTCTCTTTGAATACACAAAAGAGCACGTAATCCAATTATCTGAAAATACTGACTTGGGCGTCGGAGGCTCCTCCCCGGGAATACACACCGGGGACCTCCTGACCTGTGTTTTCTGGAGTATTTCAGGTACGTTCCAGTGGGGAATCTCCTCCAAAACTGCTCTCCTCCATCAGAAGTCTTCCCTACCCGTACAATGACACATGATGAAGCCGCCGCAGGCCACCAGCAGGGAAGCACACCCTTTGGGTACTCATCGCACTACTCTTTGTTTCTACCCCTGAACTCTTGGGTCACCACTACTTCTCTCGTCGAAAGGATTGAGAGAGGAAACTGCAACTCGAATTTGCACATGACCATCTTCGGTTTACCCGCTGCACTTACTTCGACCACAGCGACGCGTGGGAAACTATGCAGGAAAACCACGGCGATATCCAGAAGAGGAATCATCCTCGGGACTGGAAGTCCCTGCGCTTAATTGTTCGGCCGCCGGGCGAATCTCCGGCGCGGACAGGGGCCTCAGGGAGCCTTTGTCCTTAGAACACCGAGTTTTCAACCACGGCTGCCTGGAAAAGTTCCCATAGACGGCGCCAAATGATGGCGTTGGGTGGCCATCGTAGATGTTCCCGCCGTGGCTCCACGACGGGGGTAACTGGACCTCCCGAGGAGTGTCACGCGGGGCCGTCCGGTGATGGATAGTGGTGGCCAGGAAAGCTTTCTAGTGCTGGAAAGAGCCTGAAACGGGGATGCCCCCAAGTAGTCCGGCCTGAAACGTGCAGAAATCAGGGGTTAGGAGGTCCCCGGAGTGGTTTTCCGGGGAGGAGCCTCCGACGCCCAAGTCAGTGCCTCTAAATGGTGACGAAGACTAAGCACAAAATAGACTTGTCGGGAGTGTTTCTCTGGTATGCACAGAAGGGAGAGAATCTCGCCGGAGGCATTTTTCCGGCATGTCTCGAGGAGAAAAAAGGGGTGGAAGCTAGCTAGCCTCCTCCTGGAGACCCAAAAAACTCCCCTACCGTAAATAGGAGAAAATGAGCCCCTCGGATTGTGACACGTGTATGAACGGATGCCGCCCGTACCTCTGACCAGAAGAGTGGCCAGCCGCCTGCAGGCTTTCTCGGGCAATGGCTTATCGAGAAGTGTGTCACAGCGTGTCAGAGTGCTTGAGGTCGACGTCTAGTGCGTACGGGCGAATATGTCAGAGACTCCTTCGTGGCACCCATCGCTCCTTCGAGGTCCCTTCGGCCGACGTCACCTTTTAGGCGGACGAACAAGGGCCTCTCCCCGGGGTGATACTGTTTCTTCGGGGTGTTCTTATTCTTCCGAAGTCAGTTCATCCGTCCTCCGATGGAGAGGCGATATGGTAATTTCCCGAGGTTGGTATGATGGGGCTTCCGAGGTCGTATACCTCATGTGTTTGGCTCCCTCTTTCTCCAAAGTCAGTGGGCAGGGCGATAGCACTTCGGCTATCACTTCCGAAATTGGAATTGGCGAGCCACCGAGGTCGAGTGCCTCAAGCGTATGACTTCCCTTACTCCGGAATCCCTCTCCGTGGTCGATGGTTGCCCAGTGTGATAACACTTCGGCTATCACATGCCCCCCTTGGAAAGTCAAAGTGAAGACTTCGACAAGTAGCTCTTTCGGCGTCTGTCTATCGCTCAACTGGCAGTCTTTGACAGAACAACCTTGTGGACTCCCAGAGACCCGTGTTGCAGTATGTCCGTTTTCGGTCGAACAGGGCGGCGCGGAGCCTTGAACCCTGGACTTGATTTACACCCAGAGTGTGACATCGGCTGAGGAGTCACTTCGCCACCCAGGTGATGAACCTTATTCGGATAGGTGTCATCTGTCTGCCCTTTGGTAGTCTTGAGATTCCCAACTTGTTCACTTTTCCCGCCATAGGCTAGTGAATCGTCGCGTCTTGAAACTAGGCATGCCAGTCTCGAGCCATGTGCCCCAATTTTCTGGATGCGAGAAAGCGTGTCCTAGTTTCTCCTGACAGGTGACACGTGGCAGGCATCAGCTGGGATGGGCACGCCTTTTCATGCGTGAGGGATTATCACGGTGACGCTTCACCTTCACGCAGCATTTATGACGCCTTTTTGGCTGCCCTTCCTCGATCTATATAAGCCTTCCTCCTGTCATACTCTTGATTTGTGTTTCTTTTGCTCTCACTTTGCTCTTGGTTCGCTCTTGCTTTTTATCCTTCTTGTGCGGCGGTCGGAGCGATTTCCGGTAATCTTTCACGACGGCGTCCTCAAACCCAAATTTCGGGAAAATTTTTGGTGGGTTTTCACTTCTAGAGTCCCTTCGATTTCTGCTTTTCTTTTGGCTCCCCGAAGTCATTTTTCCTCTTTCCGAAATCGCTTTCAACCAACCATGCCTATTCCCGAAAGCTGACAACCTCTTTTGTCTCACCCTTGTTGCACAACTCCTGAAAATTTAGAAAAATGGAAGACCAAATTTTTCCTTCCCTCTTATGCCATCACAAGGTTACCTCGCCTTGGCCAATTTTGCTTTTTGAATCGGGGTGACGAGGTTACTGTTTTCTGAGCCCAACTGAAGGCCGGAATTCGGTTTCCTCCTACGAAGATGATTTGTGACTTTTGTCGATTTCATGGCATAGCCGTGAATCAGCTTCCTCCCAATTCTTTTTGCTATTTCAACACTTTTCTCTGCATGTGCGTGGTCTTCGGGGTTAAACCCCATCATATCCTGTTCATGCAGTACTACAAGCTCTATCCGGTTCCGAAGGGTGGCTTTTATTTTATGCTACCTCGGGGATCTGGGAGCAAGAAATTTATGTTCACCTTCACTACCAAGGATAGTTGGCGAGGGTGGCAAAGAAAGTTCTTCTTCCTGAGGGTGGCGAAGGCCTGGTCGCACGTCCCGACTAAGTGGGCTCGGGGAGAGCTGGAGGCGGACGTCATTGACCCCAGGCAACTGCTAACTCCTGAGTTGGCGGTGAGGTTTGGGGACTTTGACAGACGAATCCGTGCTGTCGCCGACTAGGATGTCGAGGTTCCTCCGCGTTCCCTCAACCCTTTCTCGGTCATGTGGAAGCTCATGACCGAGGATGTCCTTTGGGAACTAGGGGTGGTTACGGAACACAAAACGGATCTTGGCATGCCAGCTCCTGCTACCGAGGGGAAGAGTTCTTGGTTGGTGCAGCTCCTTCTGAGAGAGCTCACTTTTGAAGCCTTTTCTGAAACTAAGTTTCTTTCAAAGTTTTTCAGCATAAGTGCGTGTGGACTTACACTGATTTTTTCCCTCTTTTTCAGAGATGGGCGACGATTCTATCGCCTACTATAGGTTTCTTTTCCTCGGGCAGGCTGAGAAGGGAGAACAAACGAGGAAGAGGCGCAAGGCTTCTGGGAGTGGATCATCTTCCGCCAAGAAGACCAAGAAGGACGCCCTTCTTCCCCCCACAGAGGTTACTCCGGAAGTCGTTGAAGTTAAAGCGACTTCCGCTAACGCTGCCAATGTCATTGCGACTTCAGCCGAGGTCGCAACTTTATCCCAGCCTAGAACTCTAGGGGGGGTTCTGGCCAAGGTGGCCATTCCTGCACTTCCGAGTCCCACCACGTCGGCAGATATATTGGGCTCTTCGGAGGGTCCTGTTGCTGAAGAGCTAGAAAGGCGCCGAAGAGCCAAGGGTAAGCACGTTCCTGCCGACGTGGAGAAGGTTGGTGACTCTGATGATGACTATGCCGAGGTCGCGCCAAGTTTGTTTATCCTTTTCCTGCAATTACTCACAGACTTAACACTTTTTCATAATCAAGGAAGTTTTACCTGATTAGACGGATTTTTCTTTTTGCAGTGGATGTGGTGCCCTTGGCTTGGAAGATTGAGCACGCCCGAAGGCGGGATCTTCGGGATTCCCATGTCCCGCAGGACAAAGTCCCGAGGGAGCCGTTCTAGTCTTTCACGGAGGACATGAATCTGTTCTCCGAGGACTGCAGGGAGATGGCTCCCCAAATGGCGAGGAGCGTGCTCACTCAGGCATCCTTCAAGGCAGTTGCTGAGGAGTGTGCCTCTGAGGATACCCTTGCTGCAAAAGTTTCCGAGCATGCTGCTCAGGTAACTCGTTAGCCTCTTTACTTTTCCTTCCCACTTTTCGTCTAAGTGTTTTTTGTCTTTTCCTTGCGAATTTTGCTAAGCACCTTCTCTTTTTGCAGCTTCTGGGGTATAGTGGATACCTCCGAGCTTGGGCAGCAAAGCAGTCTTTGGTCCAAGCTTGGGCCGAAGAAAAGTTGGAGAAGGCCAAAGTCTTCTGCGCCAACTCGATGTTGACGAACACCAAGTTGAGCCAAATATGCAATGGGGAGATTGCTAAACTTTGGGAGGAGTTCTTGAAGGGCCATGAAGAGCTCTTGAAGGAATTTTCCATGAAGATGTCCGACCTTGGCGGCAAACTGGTCAGCCTGACTTCGGCCAACGAGGTCCTTCAAAAGGAAAAAGAAGGGGAGTCTGCCTTTCTGACCAAAGCAATGGCTGAAAATGCCGAACTTCGGGCCAAGGTCGACTTGCTGAAGGAGAGTTCAGAGAAGGAGAAGAAGACTGAGGAGCGGGAGAAGGAGATTTTCGGGCTTTAGAAAGAGGTTGCTGATCTTGAGCATGAAGCGAACGAGCTAGATGTTGAAAGAAACAAAGCCGTTCAGACGTCCAAGGTTGCTTTTCAAGACGGCTTCTGCTTAGCTCGTTATCAGTTCCTGAAGAAGTATCCTGACCTCGATCCTTCCTTTCTGGCTGCCCTGGATATTCCCAGGGGACCTCGGTGGATGTGGTCAAGATCCGAATTCCTTAACCTGCCTCCCCCTTCGGCAATGAAGGCGCCGGCGAAGGCTTCGGCAGCCAGAGCTTCCCACGACGCCGGGGTCTCTTAGAGATTCTAGGGTCATTGCCTTTTTCTCCTTCTTTGTACTTTTCTTCTTGTAATCTCCTTTTTGTATATGGACCTTCTTCAATGAATTTTTCCTTCATGAATTTGGCTAAGTCTTTTTGAGCATTTTTTGCTTCCCAATCGTCCCGACCATTTTCGGTCAAGGGACTTCGGTACTTTTTGCCAATTGTCCCGACCATTTTCAGTCAAGGGACTTCAGTACTTCTTTGCTCATTTCACAGGCTGTCCTTCGGGCGAACTTTCGTAGTTAACAAAATTTCTTTAGGCAAATTTCAGCCTGCCCTTTGTCGGCCGTGTTCGGTGGACTTCACCTCTTTTGGGTTTATGACCCAACTGACTTTGGTAGGAATAGGAGACTTTCGGGAGTCCATGCCTTAACTTCGTTCGGCGAACATTTCCATATAGGAAAAACTTTCTGTACTTAGACAAATCTCTGGCTTGCACCATTTCTTTGTCTAAAAATTCTAAGTCTTTAAGGCGCCCAATTGCCTTGTACTTTTTCAGTTTTCCTTCTTCAGTGTTGCCGAACTTGTATGCTCCCTTTCGGACCTCGTCCAGGACCGAATAAGGCCCTTCCTCATTTGACCAAAGTACCTTACGAGATGCTTTCCGGGGTACAGATTCGGCCCTTCGGGGGCGAGGTCTCTTTTTCCTTATTCCTTTTTGGCCTATTATGCAGGTTCGCACTTATGGCCACCTTTTGCCGAAAAGGCTTTTCTTTTGAGCTCGGCTACTTCTCTGTGTTTGACAATTAAGTCGAGCTTGATTCTCAACCCGAGGATACTTCCTCTTTTGTCAAACATCTTCATGATGGCCGAACTACTTCAAGTAGGTAGTGGCTTCTGCACTGGCAACTTCTCAGTACGACAGAAAACTCTTCTGGCCACTTTCCCTTTGCTTTTCTCTTAGTTGCTTGGTCCCCTTTTTTTGGCTTACCTCTACTTGTCTGCTGCTCGAGGGCTAAGCTAGTGGGCTAAAGTGCCTTTTCATTTCGAGGTCGGTGATGAATTCTTTGGAATCCTTTGCCCATAGACTGGAAATCACTACTTGGCCAGTATCACCGTCGGTATGCCTAATCAGCATATTATGTAGTTCTGGATGAACTTTTTGTGCACTTTTTGTCGGCATGGCCGCTAGAGATCCTGCCTCACCCTACTTAGTGAAGTGGTCCTCTGTTGCCACACAGAACTGCACTTCTTCGGGTGATGTTGGGAGCGGCTCGGTGAAATCTTTCCGAGGTTATTTGCTCCAAAGGCAGTCTTCGGTGTTGGTGTGTCTCTGGCTATTTTCACATCTTTTGGACAAATGGTCCTACACCCTTTTACCGATATAGATAATTTTATAACGGAATTGCGTACCTTTGCTTGCATAGTCTTTCCTTAGTCAGGAAATATTGTCCGGAACGTCTTCGCACTTTATGCCTCTTCATGAGGATTTTCGAGAGTCTTTGGCTGTGAGGTTCCTCTTTATAGGATCTACCCTCGCTCTGTCTCTCTTGTTGGTTTCAACCTTTCTTGCTCCTGGGATTTTGGCAACATAGTTGCCAGATGATGCCGACGTTTGGGCGCTTACTGCCCTTCTCGGCCTATACGCAATGTAGTGTTCATTGAGTTCAGTGCACCACTTTGATAGTCTTTTCCGAATACTATACTTTCTTTTGCGACATTGCGCGGAGGTGAGCCGCTTCGGACAGTGATAGTATGTCCGGGAAAGTTTAGTCGGGACCTTCTGCCTGCCAGTCACAAATGACCTTTCGGGGCAATGGGTTTTGACTTCGTTGGCGAGGAGACAACGGTTTTTTCCTCGGGTGCAGAACTCTTTCGGCGGTGAAGTTTGGGTCGTCCCGACCCTGCTTTTCCCGTAGATTATACTGCGGGGAGCACGTTTTCCGCTGAGGACTCATCTCGTTGATCTCCGTTTCCCAAATTCCTGCGAATTGGCCCAGAACTCTCATCTCTACCGAGGTACCGATGAAAGGGCGCTCGACCCGGATTTTGCTGCGGCCTTCTTTTGCTAGACTTCTGCGTCACTTAGCCCATAGTAGAGGGCGTTTGCCCTCAGACAAGGGAAATTCCTGCTGCCGTTATTCGGTGCCGGTTGACTTTCAGGCGCAGACAGGGACCTCAGGAGTCCGTTTGTCCTTAGAACGCCGAGTTTCAACGACGGCCACCTAGCAGTGGTTTCCCACAGACGGTGCCAAAATGATGGCGGATCCGGTTAGGCGGAGCCAGCATCTTTACTGTTGTACAACTGTGTGGGCAGCAGGGACTCCTGGATGGACACGGAGGTACCCTGAGAGCGTTACCTGAAGTGAAGGCCGGCAGCTTCTGATACCATGGCTGGTGAGGACGGGAAAAGCTCCCGGCACAGGAGAAAACCCGGGGCGGAGATCCTTCAGGGAGACCTAGCTGAAACACTCAGAAAACAGGGGTTAGGAGGCCCCCGGAGTGGATTTCCGGGGGGGAACCTCCGACGCCCAAGTCAGTGCTGTGAGAATGAGAGATACTCAGTAATAAGCACAAGGGACTCTTGCCTGTCGTATCTTTCTGAGGGCTGAAGGGAGAGTATTCAGGCAGAGAGAGGAGAGCGTCCTCTCGTTCTTTTGGTCCTCCGGTTAGGCGGAGAAACCGGCGGCGAGAGGAGAGCGTCCTCTTGTTCTTTTGGTCCTCCGGTTAGGCGGAGAACCCCCTTTTGGCCGCCTCCTTCCGGAAGCCTCTCTCCCTTGTATAAAAGGAAGATGATGACCCCTTCAGATGACGACACGTGTTCGGCACGTGTATGGTTTAGATGGTGTTCGTACTTCTAGGCGTGGAGGCCCCTAGTCATCTACAGGCTCTTCGGGTTGCGAGCCAGAGTAGGTATAGCCCTATGTGACAGGACGTTTGATAGCGGCGTCATGCCAGAACGTGCCTGGAGGTGGCGTGTTGATGACTTGTGTAAGCGGAGTGTCAGGGACTCCTTAATGGCTCTTACCGTACAACCGAGGTCCTTTGGTTGATGTCTCACTTCGGGGGGTCTGATTAGAACTTTGGTCTATTTGTCTTCGGGGGACTTTTTCCTGCAGGGGGTGGTCGGTCCTTTTCCCCGATGATGGTTTGGTCGGCTTTCCGAAGGAGGTACTACGCTGGCTTCCGAAGTTGGAATTGGCGAGCTACCGAGGTCGAGTGCCTCAAGTGTATGACTTCCCTTACTCCAGAATCCTTCTCCGTGGTCGGTGGTTGACCAGTGTGATAACACTTCGGCTATCATTACTCATCTCCATACTTCCTTCATAACAATCAGGTTGACTACTCTAGCTTTTGCATTCTTGATCATGGTCTGTTTCAATGCATTTATGCCTTTAACCCATTTATGAAGTTATCTTCAACATATACCTTATTGCCCAGATAAAGTTCCTACTTGAAAATATTCTTGTATATTAGCAAAGAACTTGGGAAGAATGCTTTGTCAGGCAATCAATAGGTGAAAAGAAGATAAATGTGTTTGTTTACCAGGAAATATTGTCATGCCTGTGACTTGTATAGGCCATGGGCTATGATGAAATGTGTACATAATGAGTATTATATGGGTATGTGAACAATACAAATGACAAGTATGAAATAGAGACTAAACAGAACAAGTATCCTATGAGAATGCCACAAAAGTACTCTAAGTGTACCACAAAAGAACCTAAGGAAAGTGGCATGATTGTGAGCCAAACAAGGCTAAGCTTAAATGCTAAGCCCATTTTGACAAGGTGACCTAAATTAAAGAAAAACTTGGTCAAGAAGCCAAGTGAACAAGGTGCTCCAAGATAGGGCACAGAAGGGGCTCTCAGACACACCTTTGTGTGCATTTGTGTGAACTTGAAGGATTTAAATCCTAAACTACTAAGGAGGATTGTGTGGGATCAATGCCTAAGGTTAAGAGACAAATGAGCGCAGCCATATAAACCTAATAAATGTGAAGAACACATAAAAAATGACAAGGGCACCCTATAGTGCACTAAAGAACCCTTAAGTGCACCTTTGTGTGCGGTCATGTGCTTATAAAGGCTCTAATGCTTAATGTCTTGAAAGGAATTACATGAGACCGATACTTATCATTCTAATGACAATGAAGGCCATAATGTGGGCTAATAGAATGTGGAAAACACAAGGAACCAATGGAAACAGCTCAAAGAACACTAAGTTGCTCTCGGATGGACTCTAAAGTGTACCTATGTTCAATGCTAAGTTGGAGGGCCTAATTGGCTGAAATAATTGATGAAGTGGGTGCTTAATATGTGCCACTTGAAGATTAAAGCAAGGAAAAATGAAGTTTTAAAGGAATTGAGCTGCTTGGAAGAGGATTTGACCAAAGACTAGTCAAAAGCCCTTGGTGCTAAGGCATTCGGCCACTGTTTGCTTTGTAAAGAATGCAAGTTAGCCAAAACCGAAAACAACATGGTGATCTTTGGTGTACCAATGATGGTGCTCTTTGTGAGCTGATGTTCTCTTGCTTTCTTACAGTCTTCTCACCCTCTACTACCCAGCGAAACCACTAACAAGTCACCCTAGAGCTACTAAAAAGAAAAGAGGCAAGGAAGAACAAAAGCAAGGCAAATCCGAAGCATGATGGTGCAAGACTAGCTCATGGTTGTGTCTATGTTGGTGTCTATGTTACATGATGTGTGATCAAGCTTCTTTTATGCCATTTTATCCATAGGTAAGGACCCATATGAAGCTTGTTCTCCTGTATTTTGAAGGGGAAAAGCTGCCCTAGGGGATGGCTAAAGGCCAAAGGAACCTAGAGGCTATGTAATGGGCTATGTGTGCATTAAGCACTATGATAAGCTAGCTAGTTTGCTTTCAGCAAGCATAGGGTTTTTGTTCAAGTTGGGTGAAGCTTGATCAATCACCTAGAGCTTTATGTTAATTGGACCTAATTAAAGTGATCACATGAAAATATTAAAATAAAATCACGTTTGCTATGTTAAGGGAACCGTGTGTATGTGGTGTGTGTGTTTGTGTGCATCTTTGTTTCGATGTGTGTGGTAACCCCTATTTCATATATATATATATCTTGTATATACTGCTTTTGGTGTTTTTTTTTTTTTTTTTTTTGTCTTTGGATGTAGGTTATTAAGCAAAATTTGGGGTTTATATGTTTAGCAATGTTATAAACATTATGAAGGCACTAAGTGCTGTATTTGGGTTCTTACTGAATACCTATATATTCATGCCCTATTTTGCCCATTTCAGGTAAGGAATTACAAGATTGAAGGGCTAGGAAACCTCTGGAAAATGTCTATGTACAAAGGGATATACTCTGGAATTATGGCTTATAAAAATGGAAGTATGCAAAAGTTCATAAAAATGCACTAATGATTGTGTTATGTTACTGTGTTTGTAGGCCATGATGGCTATAGTGGGACTGGCTGTGTTTGGATCCATACTGGTATGGGTGAGAACTAGAAGAGTAATAAGACAGTTATTGCCTACGTATCAGGTCAAAGTGACCATGGGCTTAGAGACAGTTTAAGCTTGATTATGTCCTATGTTGACACCTAGTGGACCGAATTTTTGTTGTACATAACTTTGGGCCATGCAGTCCCCGATTGCCCAATTTTGGCATGTACATATTTGTAAGTAACTAATGGCAATAGGACTTAGTGTAAAATATGGCTTGTGCCTTGTATGTATTTTGGGCTTGGGTAAGCCTTAAGGCACTTTTTTGTAACAAGCTAGGAATGCATGGTTTATAACCTAGTATGTATGCATGTATGTGTGTTTGTTTTGGTCAAGAAGAACACAGACCACACACTTAGGATACCTAACTTCATTAAACCCCATATGCACTCATAAAAGTACTTAGTAATTTCAACTGGTTGAAATTCCATCAATTTGGATGAACTAAGTTAGAACTTCAAAAGCTTGAGATTCCCACTTAAGTAAAATAAAGTTGGGGTTATAAATCCTGAGAGTTAGAGTCTAATTCACCATAAGAAAATCAACCAAGTGGCTAAAAACAACCGGTTGATCTCAAACCTCTTAAAAAAGTTTAGGGTGGGGGTGAATTAGATCCTGACGAATATGATTCATATATCTATGCATGTCAAAAGAATGATTTCATGTGATACGTCCTTTGAAATTATTTGGTGTCAATCCAGATAAATTCTGTGAACAATTGCATTTTTAGGTTCTTTTAAACGACCTTTAAGCAAGCTAAAAGCCTGTTAGTGGGAGATAACACTTCAGGCTACTTTTATTTTTAGTTCAAGGGGTGCAGGGAGAAATGAGAATTATGTGCACAACAAAATTTTCTGGATGTAGTAATCAGGCTCTGGTTGAAAGCCAGCAAGCAATAAGCATTTTTCTTTGTGCTAGGCAACCACTATTTTGTAAATAAATCACATTTATATGATAATACATTTTGATCATGAGTTTGCAATACAGATGGAACTGGTGTAGATCGTATTCGAAGGGACCGACATCATCTGCTCTCAGTTTTAATAACTATACTTCCTCATTTCATTGCAGGATATTATTCTACTAACAGGCGATATTGGAGATCGTCATCCCTATCCTCAGTGGCTGATTTAGAAGGGCCGCAAAACATGCCTCCCCAGCGGGGAAAGTAGATGATTGTGACTGAAAGGCTGGCAGCAATCATCATCAGCCCCATGAGGGAAATGCTAGTCTGCGTTGAAAATCTGTCTCCTGTGAACAACAGCAGCTGTGTCACAACCGCTCCGATCGCCCCTCCACTTCCTGTCATCCCTGAGATCACTCCCAGTGACCTGCAAAACGGTAACTGGGTTAGTCTTCGTTTCTCTTCTCAACCATACATATCTCACTTGTTTTTTGCCCTTCTCAAAGATGAACTTGGGGATGACCGAGGCCGTCTTTCAGTACTTTTTGTAAATAAGTATTGCCCTCAAATAGCTCTGGTGCCATTTTCTTTAAGTACATCCTTCAGTTCGCGCAATTTAGCTGGGGCTACCTAGTTCTGATAAATTTTTATAGTAATAAGTAAATTTTGAATATATGCAGCAAGATATGGGTTCCATTTCATATACTTTCCTCACAAATTATTAAGCCAAAAATGCCTAGTTTGTCAAATTTTCACATTTTTGGCTTAACTGGGCATTGAATCATTTGTTGTTCACATTGAGCCATCAAACTTTTAAATGTTACTATATCTATAAATCCTCTAAACTAGACTAAAAATTTCGAAAAAAAAGTGTTGGTAAAATTTCGTTAGCAGTCACTTTATGCGTGAATAGAGTTAATATTGGGTGACCTACATAAATCTGAAAGTTAAAATCAACAAATATATAATTGTTAACTAATTTTGTTTCTTCTTGAATTATCATAGGCTAATAAATTCCGCTGTTTTCTGTGTTATTCCAAGGTAGAGAGTGGTTCCGTCCTAGTCTCTTTAGAAGGAACTGTTGCCGCAAAATTTATTTAGAATTTATTAGTTCTACTTCTACTTCACATATCATCATTGAAGGGCACGTTGGTACAATTGAAAAAGTTTAACGGCCAACCTGGTGTGTCGGGGTGGGTTAAGGCCAAGAAAAGTTTTGTGGGACTCTGAGCATAAACATGAAAATACTGTAGTCTAAATTTTTGGCTGCACTATTGACCATATATTTAACCCTCCCAACTCGTGCGAGTTGGAGTTTCCTAGATGGTCCAAAACTTGATACTTAGTGAATTCAAGGGGTTTATCGTGTTCGTGCCCCTAATTTATTATTATACTATTTTAGATTCCAATATCAAGTTTTTACATAAAAGGTGCTTAATCTCATTTAAATATTTTATTTTGAACCTTTCACTAATTAAAATTATTAAGTTGAATAAAAAAAGTTGATAAATTAGTTTTAATCATTAAAAACTTTCTCTTTGTCTCATAAACTTTGTAAATTTTTAATCTAATAATTGAATCATTATCTATACAACCCGGTCTACTCACGTCCCTCTCCAGCCAATACCCACCTTCTTTGGCTCCTCTTTTTACTTGCTCCCTGGCTCCACCACCAACGGGTCAACTAGAAAAGTAAGTTTATTGCCTTGGATGAAGTAGATTTGCTAGTGTAGTTTTTGTTTCTCTAGTAGGCTTTCTTCTATTCACGACGCACTTCTCCCGAACCTGGCACTGAAAAACAGCTCGCATGTGTCCTCCATCTTAGCCGTTGCTGTGTCCATTCTGCTGCAGCGCTGCCCCCTTCTGCTCCTTCATCAGTTTCATCATCTTAGCCTCCAGCTCCCATGTCGTGGCGGTGCCGCTGTTCGTGTTGAGCAACCCCTGCTTCTTCTTCTTCTTCTTCTTCGTCTTAGTCTTCTTCAACAACCGCTTCCATTTCCTCTCTTCCTCCATGAATTCTGGCAGAGCCTCATCGGGACCTTGTAGAAGACCAACACCAAGAAACCCATCACCGTCAACGGGCAGCAAAAAACTCTCCCCAGACTTCTTCCCATTGGATCCACTCGCTCCTGCTGATGAGGACGTATTGGTTGTCTCCAACGCCAGCGAGGTCTTCTAATATCGGATCACTGGAGCCGATCTCGTTACAGCTCTCGCTTGCATTATCAATTGATCTAGTCTATTTTTTGAAGAAATAAAAAATGTGTTTGTTGGGTTGAAAACTTGAATCACTAGTGTGATTGGCAGATTGAATAAGAATAGGAAAATTTTCAGAGTGCTCAAAACAAAAATCAAAGAAAAGACCAATCAATCCAACGGCAGGAGAGTGATTCCCAGCGATCAATCCGTGATCTTGATCTATAATTCAATTGAGTATTGTTAATGGTGAGCGGAGCGGAGTCAATGGAGGCCGAGATGATTAATGGAGGGGTTATCATGAATTTTCCGGCCAACAATGAGGAAACAATGTCACCTGCGGCAGAGAAGGCTCTTTTAAGGAGACTTCAATAGCATCTCCTGGATCTCCAAAGCCTTCCCTCCGTCGGTGAAATTGTCGGTGAAATTGACGCTAAGCCCAGAGAACCCAACCTCTACCAACCACTACTTATTGGTGGTGGATCCAGGGGCAAGGAAGAAGAGGAAGCGGAGGCGGTGGCCGGAGAGGGACATGATTGTGGCAGGTTGTGCAAATGGTGGTTTGATTGTTACATAGTAAAGTTTTAAGGCTTTTAAGATACGGGGAAAGTTTTCAGGGATTAAAACTGATTTCTCACATTTTTCCAACCAATTTAATGACTTTAGTTAGTAGAATGTCCAAAATAAAACACTTAAACGATATTAGATGCATGAAATTGAAGTTAGAGTCCAAAATGGTATGATAATAAAAAAACTAGGGGCCATAAATGCAATTGACCCATAAATTCAAGTCTCTAAACTTTGCAAAATTCACAAATTGCTTTATAAATAATGGAAAGGTTAAAAAAGATCATTACCCATCTCTTTTATTTTATTAAAATAGGCTCTCTTATTTCCACATCCAAGCTCGTATGGTAAGGGTTTTGCTTTGCCTTAACATTAGCATGTTTCAAGACAACCCTTCTCTTTCCTTACTACTAAAAAAACCTTCAATTTCTAGTTGTAGATAAATTCTAAGTACAAAAAAAAAAAAAGAAACTTTCTTAGTTAAAACTTGGTTTGAACATGTCATTTCCTTTGTTTGGACAAATCTAATTCTGCTCTACAATTGGATGAAAACCACCATCCTTACCATGATTTAACCTTTAAACTCGTTATGCGTCTTCCTAAAGTGTCACATTGCCAAATGGATGAAGCTCGAGTTGTGGACACCCTATTTGGCATAAAACCCATTGTGTCTAGTGGCACAACTTTCGTTCCTTTCCTTTTGTGATTCATCATTTGGGTAGTGCTGTTAAGGAAAGAAGCAAGGGAGCTTTGAAGGCAGCATCAATGGCCTCAAGCTAGTGCTGAAAAGCTCGGTCATATGGCAGCAATGATGGTAGTTGTGCCATAGGAAACAAATGCTTTTTGAAATGGGCTTTCCACAACTTAAGCTTGCTTAAATCAAGGGCACAATGCTTCAAGAGGAAGAATGGTGACATCAAAGGGTAAATTGAGGTTGTGGTGACTGTCAATGTGGAACAACAGAAGAGAATCATATTCAATCTATTATGCCCCTCAAAACCTTATGTACATAGGCTATGGACTAAGTGGGTAAAGGGCTAATCAAGCATGGTGGGAAACTTAAGATTGAGCTCTTTGAACTTGGGAAATAAAGTTTATGAAGGAAGCATGTAGGTGGCTTGAATGGTAGATTCATTTGGGTTCATACATTGCTTGGCCAAGAAGCAAGATGCAAATGGTGATTTAATAAAAAAGGACTCAATTGAAAAGTCTTTTGGGTGGCATAAGTGAAGGAATCTTTTCTAAAGGGACTGAAGTGTTTCATGCAAGAATGTAGCTTACCTATGCTAGTGTTACACCAATTTTTATGCCACTTGTCCACATCCGGTTAATGACATGCTTCCACTCACCATTACCACCTTAATCCTGTTGTTTCCGCCATTTTTTAAGGCTTAAGCTCGAGTTCTTTAAGTGTTCGTGAGCTCTTAAATGCAATCTGAGGCAATTCAAGGAGGAAACCTGGTGGTGAAGAGGAATTCATAAGCAAAATGAGCTAAAGAAGTGATTTCTAGCCATAAAGAGCTAAGGAAGGGTGTGAATTAAGCTATTGAAGCTTCGGGCAACAAAGTTGCTAAGGAAGGTAAGGACCTTATGCAATTCCCTAAGCTTTCATAGTTAACTATGTTGTTTAGTGGAATTCTAGGCACATAGGTGATGGCAAGCTTACCAAATGATCCTAAACGGCTATAGGGGTTGGGGTTGCATTGGCAACTATGTGTTTATGCTAATTAGCTATGAAGAAGGCAAGTATTAGGACTCAAGGTTGAGTAGGCCAACTCAATCTTTGAGTTTGTGAGCTATCTTATAGAATAGGAAAATATAAAAAGGTTAACTGAATTGAATGTAGAACTAAGATTATGCTTGCTAGACCCTATTGGCTGTTAAATGAAGCTAGTGTTTGTGGTGTGTCTATTGTGTGCTTCTGTGCTTGTTTGTGCATGCTGACCCCTTATTGAATTATTTGTTATGTACATGTACTTGTATTGTTTTCTTGTCTTAGTGTTTTCTTGCAGGCTCTAGGAAGCTATGTAGGTTTGGGAACAAGCCTTAGTGTGGATGGTAGTGCGTAAGATGTGCTTATCTGAACTTGTATGTGTGTATGTATATTCGAGTCCAATGAGGACTAGGGTGGCCTAAGGTAGGCCTACCGAGACATGTGATGCTCTATATGCATGTAAAACTTATGTTTTCAAACCATGTGCTAGCGGTTTTGGTTGTCTTGCATATTATGTTGAATGAATGAATGTTATGATGTTCTAAGCATGATTCCATTTAGGCACCTAACTTAGTTTGCTTGAGCACAAAAGTTTAGACTTGTATGTTGAGTTGGGTGCTGGTATGTGTCCTGGGGTGTGCCCCATGTGTCTTGGCAGTGTCCAGGGCGTGCCCTAGCGCCCCTTCTGCATTCCCAAGTGCGCAAAACACCTAACCTCCCTATGCCCTACAGGCACATTGGGTGCACTGCCCATGTGTCTAGCTTTTGTTAAATACTTAGAAATTTCATGCTAAGTACATAACCCGATAAGAATGTTTGAGTACCTATGCTACTCCTTTTGGGTTTTAAGACATACAAATGGGCTAAGGTCAGTGTATGTGCGTGTGTGCTTGTGTGTGTGTGTGTGTGTGTTATTGTATGGCACTAGGTTATTGTTGTATGAAACACTACGGACACACACATACACATAGTATTCGTATTATATAATATTGTGATTTATTTGTATGAAGTTATGAACCATTTGTGTGGAACTTAGTAAATCTTTTGGAACATAGTGTGTAGATACAACAAGGAGACTTAAGGATACAACTATCATCTCAATTGGTGGGAAAACAAAGCTTAAAGATAATTCACAAATACAATTGAGTTCCTAATGTACGGAGTTGATATGATGTGTACAAAATTGAGATCAAATTGTATGAAATTAGTTACCTATCATATGAAACTAAGAAATTGATTTTTTATCATATGAGAACAAAAAAAGATACATGAAACTGCCATATATTATTATTACCACATTTAATTTTTATTTTAAAAAAAAGTTACGAGAAATGAAAAAAAAAAAAAGAATGCCCTAAATCCATAATTGACCCCTAAAATTTGTTGACTCGGACACTTAACCCATTAAACTATGACTCGATGCAACTCAACCTCCAAACTTTGTAAACTAGGACACATAACACCTTTAACTAATGAAAATATTATTTTTGGTTTCTTACGGGCTTCAATGACAATAACATTGGACAGAAAGGCTGAATTTGGTGTATTAGCATATTGTTGTTTGAGAGGTCGTCTTCCTCTGCAGTTCCAATTGGCATGTTGAAGATGCTCTCAATTTCCCAAAGAACGTTTCAACCTCCTGCGTGTGAAGATACGGATGATGCTCGACGGCATCTTCATTGAATGACATGTTGACCCGTAGAGAGGACTTCTGGTGTAAAGATGTCAGAAACACTTAAAAGAAAAAGGGTTAAGAGCTCCCTGGAGTGTGCTTCCGGGGGAGGAGCCTCTGACGCCCAAGTTAGTATTTGTAAGAATGGTAGTAAAGAGCATAGAGCAAAGAATTGGCTCATCCAATTCCTGAGAGTTTGCTCCCTCTTAACTCTCATATGAGTTGTGCCACTTCGGAGAAAGTAAAGAAGTGGTCGGCTAAATTTTTTCTCCGTTCCTATGCCATCACCAAGCTTCCTAGTCCCGGTATGCCTAGCTATGCCCCCGGAAAAATGAGATCACTGTCTTCAGGGCACAACTGAAGGCGGGACTTCGATATCCCCCTCCAAAGATGGTTTGCGACTTTTGCCAATTTCATGGCATAACTGTCAACCAACTTTCCCCGAACTCCTACTCCTACTTTAATGCCTTTCTTTTGTATGTGCGGGGTCTTCAAAATACAGCCCCACTTCATCTTTTTCATGCAATACTACAAACTTCACCCTGTTTCAAAGGGCAGGTTCTACTTCTTACTCCCTCGGGGATCTGGGCGCAAAAAATTCATGTTCACCTTCAGAAAAAAAAGATAGTTGGCAAGGCTGGCAGAAGAAGTTCTTTTTTCTGAAGGTGGATGAGCAATGGAAAGACATGCCATCTAAGTGGGCTTCGGGTCTCTTGGCCATTGATGTAGTTGACCTGAGGAAGCTGTTAACCTTAGAGCTGGAGTTTCAGTTTGAGGAGTTCAACAGCCATATTGGGGCTGTCATGAATTGGGATGTCGAGGTTCCCCCACGGTCTCTCTACCCTTTCCCTATTAAATGGAACTTCATGACCGAAGAAGTACTTCGGGAACTCGGGGTTGTTAAGGAGCACATCACTGACTTAAATATGCCTAAACTGGAAGTGGATGGGAAGAAGTCTTGGTTGGTCATGCTCCTTCAGGGTGAGCTTACATATTTGGCACTTAAAGAGAGTAAGCTCCTTTCCAATTTTTGTTGCGTATGCCTTTCCATACTTCCACTAATGTTCTTCTTTTTGCAGAGATGGGCCATAAATCTGCAGCCTTCTACAATAGTCTCTTCCTCGGTTAGGCCGAGAATGGGGAACAATAAAGGAAAAAGGTGCCAAAGAGAAAGAAGGCGTCTGCTGGACCGTCTTCGGCGTCGAAGTCGAAGAAAGTTAAAGAGCGCTCCCTTCCACCTCCGCCTGAAGGTCAAGTGGAGGTACTCAACCGAACTCCTGTGCATGCTGACCCGCCTTCGGGGCCGACCATCACTCTGCCCCTCTAAGTCCTGATGCTGCTGTTGAGGCGCTGGGGACTTCGTTGAGCAAGGTGTCTGCCAGAGAGGCTCATGAGCTACGAAGGAGGAAAGACAAGGACATCCCCCCTGAGGTGTTGGACGTTAGTGACTCTGATGAAGAGGGCCCTGAACTCCAACAAGGTTTGTCCTTTAGCCATTCATTGATGGGTTTGGGATTTTTTTGGGATTTTTTTGGTATTTTAGACCATGTAGATGAATGGTTAAGGGATAACGTTATAACTGAACTTCGGCGTGATTTTGCAGATGAGCAAGCCTAGGCTTAGTGGATGGCCGAACACGTTTGGAAGAAGGCCCTTCGGGATTCAAAAATCCCGAAGGACAAAGTCCCAATGGAGCCCTTCTGGACCTTTATGGAGTACATGGACTTGTTCTCAGAGGATAGTCAGAAGATGGCCCCTCAGATGGCGAGGGGCATTATGACTAATGCTACCTTCCAGTCTCTGATGGAAGAGTGCCCGAATGAGGAGGTACTCGCCTCGAGGATGGCCGAGCACGTTGCCCAGGTAAATCTTAGCCCTTTAGGACTTTGAAAAATTCTGAGCTTTTCTTGCTTTTAACCCACATTCAGAATCCTCCCTTTTGCAGCTTTTGGCATATTGTGGATATTTTCAAGCTTGGGCAGCCAAACAATCTTCTATCCAAGGTCAATTGGAGGAGCACTTGGCCAAGGCCAAGGAACTGTTTGTGAGCTCAGTTGTTAAGTACGGAGAGCTCAACAAAATTGCGAAGGAGGACTTGGCCAGTCTTCGGGAAGTGGTGCTGAATAGCCAAAATGAGCTTTTAGAAGATTTTTCTTCCAAAGTGTCAAACCTCGGCACGAGGGTGGTGGCACTGAGTTCCGCAAATGAAGCCTTTCAAAGGGAAAATGAGGAGGCCGTAGCCGATCTCATAAAGGCCTTGGGGATCAATGCCAAATTCATAGCTGAGATCGATCAGCTAAAGAAGGAAAAGAAGAAGAAAAAAAAACTAGAAAAAGAGGTCAAAGTACTTAAAAAAGAACTAGAGGACTTGAAGGCAGAGAAGGCTAAGTCCGATGAGGTGACTAAGTCCTCGTATCAGAATTGTTTTTGCCTTGTTCGCCATCAAGTCCTGTCCCAGCATCCTGACCTTGACCTCTCCTTCTTGTGGGCGCTTAATATCCCTGAAGGACCGTCCTCGGCATGGATGAGGACTGAATTTCTCAACCTCCCCGTTCTTCCCCCTTCAGCTGACAATGGTGGCTAAAATGAGGACGATGATGCCGAAAATGATCATGCTAAGGATGTGCAAGATCCCAAAGATGGGCAAGACAAGCAATAGGCTTCTTCTCTCCTTTTTTTTTTGTCCTTTGTACTTCATCATTTAAACTTAATGAAACTTTCCCATCTTTTGTCCAAAACTTTGGCCAAGTCCTTAATTGGTATGACTTCGGACATTATCTTCATCCTTCGACATTTAACCAACTTCGGTGATGAGTCGTATCCTTCTTTAAGGATTTACAACCTTAGTCCCATTGAAGGTTTCACGGCCATCTTCAGTAAATCTTCTTTGGAAGACTTGCCTTTCAAAAATAGTTAAGTACCTTTGGGACCAACCATATTCAGTCGACCATTTTCGGTGAAACTTAATTTGTGTAAAAAACAGTTAAGTACCTTTGGGACCAACTATGTTCAATCGATCACCCTCGGTAAAAATTGGACAATATTACTCATGCACCTTCAGAAGCAACCATATTCGGTTCACCTCCTTCAGCATCTTTTGCACAATTTTTCCCTTGAAAATTTTTCTCACTGTAGAATTTTTTCAAAGAGTCTAAATGTCATGTATTTTTCAATTCTTCACCTTCGGTATCACTGAGCTTATAGAATCCTGGCCAAACTTCCTCAAGAACCAAATAAGGTCCATCCCAATTTGCCTGAAGTACTCCATGAGAGGGTCTTCGGGCTTCGAATTCAGCCTTTCGGAGAACGAGGTCCCTTTTTTTTATTCCTTTACGCTTGATGTGCAAATTTGTGGCAATGGCTACTCTCTACTGAAAAGCTTTTCTTCTGAGCTCGGCCATCTCTCTATGCTCGTCAATCATATCCAACTTGGTTCTTAAACCGAGGTGGTTCCCTTCTTCATCGAACACCTATATTCTTATAGATGGCTGTACAACATCAACAGGGATAATAGCCTATGTGCCGAAGACGAGTGAGAAGGGTGTCTTACCCATGGCCCTTCTAGTAGTTGTTCGGTAGCTCCACGGCACACTTAGAAGCTCTCCTGGCCATTTTCCCTTTTGTTCCTTCAACCTCTTTTTCAGACTATCTTTTATTGTTCTGTTGGACACTTCAACTTGTCCATTGCTCTGAGGATGGGCAACCGGGGTGAAGTGCAATTTTATCCCGAGGTGGGTTGCGAATTTCTAGAAACCTTTATCGGTAAACTAGGAACCATTATTAGCTACTATTACCATCGATACGCCAAATCTGCATATGATGTTCTTCCAGACAAATCTTTGTATGTCCTTTGTCGATATTGTTGCTAAAGGCTCTACCTCGATCCACTTGGTGAAATAGTCTACTATGATTACGCAGAACTTCATTCCTCCTGGAGCTATTGGGAGAGGCCCAATGAGGTCAATACCCCAAACAGTGAAGGGGCAAGGATAGTTTGTCGAAGTTATTACTTCTGAGGGTAGTCTTTGGAAGGAAGCGTGTCTCTGGCACTTGTCGCATTTCTTGACAAACTGCCTCACATCCTTCCTTAAGGTAGGCCAGAAATATCCTTGGTGGAGTAGTACTCCGGAAAAGACATCAATCCCGATGTGAAAACCGCAAGCTCCCTCATGGACTTCTTTGAGGACCATCTTAACGTCCTTTTTGCTGACACACCTTTGTAATGGACTTGTGTACCCTTGTCGGTACAACTCTTCTCCGATCAGGAAGTATCGACCTGAGCGCTTTCGTACTTTCACAGCTTCAAGAAGATCTCTGGGAAGTTCCAAAGTTGCGAGATATTTCTTGATAGGATCTTTCTACCCTATACCCGAGGTTGCTATACACATTAATGCTATGCTCGGCTAATAAAGTACTTCAGTGGACTCTTTTGATTTGGCCAAAGTATCCGCCTCCATATTGTCCCGTCGAGGTACATTTTCTATCTATACCTTGTCGAATTCTTGGATAAGCCTTTTTGTGAGGTTGTGGTACTTTGCCAAGTTCGGGTCTTTTGCCCCATAGTTCCCTACCATCTATCAAACGACCAGCTGAGAGTCGCTGTGGGCCTTCAAATTTCTCACATCAACTCTTTTTGCCAACCAAAAGCCTACTATGAGGGCTTTATATTCGACGACATTATTGGTGACGTTGAAACCGAACTTGATGGACTTTGATGCTTCCATACCTTCAGGTCCCTGCAGAATTACTTTGAGTCCTTGATGTTTAGAACCGGAGGCACCATCGACATAAAGTGTCCACTCAGGTTCGTCACTAGCGAGGTCTTTCGGGGTATCTTCGGTTTTTGGTACTTCAGCGATGAAATCCACCAATGTCTGGGCCTTTATTGCCCTTCTCGGCTCATAGTTGATGTCGTATTCACCGAGCTTGATGCACCACTTTGATAATCTCCCAGAGTGGTCTACCTTCCTCATGACATCCCTAAGAGGTAGGTTACTTCGAACAATGATAGGATGTCCTTGGAAGTAAAGCCGCAGCCTTCTGCTTGCCAACACTAGGGCATAGATGGCCTTTTGCAGGAGAGGGTACCTAACTTCTGCACCGTGCAGGGACTTGCTTTCAAAGTATACTGGCCACTATTTTCCTCCCTCTTCCTTTACAAGTACCGAACTTACGGCCTTTTCGGTAACTGGTGAGGTAAAGGATGAGGGGTTCTCCTTCCAGTGGCTGCCGAAGTGTCGGTAGGTGGATTAAGTAGCTCTTAAGTTCATCCCAAGCTTTTTGGCAATCTTTGTTCCAAGAATGTTCCTTGGAACTGGGGTTACCTTCATTCTTTGCTGCTTTGGTGAGCACTTTGAAGAATGGTCGACATCGGTTCTCGTATCTGGAAATGAATCTGCTAAGGGCCGTGATTCTCCTAGTAAGCCTTTGCACATCCTTGGTCATTGTAGGAGTTCGGGATCCTAGCAAGACCTTAACCTTTTCTGGGTTGGCATCGATACCTCTTTCGGGTACCATAAACCCGAGGAATTTGCCAGCAGTTACCTTGAACACACATTTCTCGGGGTTAAGACAGATCCCGAACTCCCGAAGTTTGTGAAATGTTTCCTCTAAGTCTATGATATGACTACCAGGCTGTTTGTTCTTGACTATCATATCGTCGACATATACTTCCATATTTCTCCTAGTTTGGGAGCTGGATACCTTGTTCATCAGTTTTTGGTATGTTGCTCACGCATTCTTAAGGCCAAAGGGCATTCTAACGTAACAGTAGGTTCCCACTTTGGTAATAAAGGCGGGTTTTTCCTCGTCTTCTGGGTTCATCCAAATTTGGTAATATCCGTTAAAGGCGTCGAGGAAGCTAAGCAGACCGTATTCAGCAGTAAAGTCTACCAATTGGTCTATTGGTGGCAAAGGATACAAGTCCTTTGGACAGGCATTGTTTATGATTCGGAAGTCGATGCACATCTGGAGCATATCACTCCCTTCCTTGGTGGCAACAACAACGTTGCTGAGCCACTCGGGGTACTTGACCTCCCTTATTATACCTGCCTCCATTAATAGTTGGACTTCGGTTTTAACAAAGTTGTTCTTAAGTGCCGAGAGGCTACATTTTTTTTGCCGAATGGGCTTCACCCCCAGACACACTTTAAAGCAATTTTGGATTATAACCCCAGGCATATTACTCGGAGAGTAGGCAAACAGATCTTTGTTCATTAATATAAGGGATACAAGCTTTTCCTTGTCACCTTCGGTCAGTTTTTTCCCCACTCGGGTACTTTGGCCCGAGACAAGCTCTACATCCTCTGTTTCTATTTTTTCAGAGTCACTTTTTTTTCCTCTTATTGCCTCTTCACCAACCGTGCTCTTTTCTTTTGAAGTCTGTGCGTGAACTTTTATTGGGCTCTGTCTTGCCTTCATGAAGACTTTCCTTACTTCTGCTTGATCAATGAATATTTCTGCATCCCCCTCCTTTGTGCCGAACGTGACTGTTAGGTACTTCACATCTGGGTGAATGTGAAGATTTCCTTGTGTCTGTCTTCCGAGGATGGTGTTGTATGGAGAAGGGACATCTATGACAATGAACCCCGTCATTGTGGAGCAAAAGAGTTCTTCCTTATTCTGAATCGAGGTTCCCCTTAGCATCAAAGGTAGATCGATCCACCCGAGCACAGGGAGTTCGGAGGGTCTTACGCCGAAGGTAGGGGAGGTAACGGGTTTAAGATCACCCTTGGAGATGTCCAAGTTCGGTAACAAGTGGGAGAATAGAACATTGGCATTGGACCATCATCGATGAGCACTCTTTCGACATCCCAGCTGCCTATGCTTGCCATGATTAGGAGGGGGCCGTCATGAGGGAACTTCACGGTAAACCCATCTTTCTGAACAAGCTTCTTCGCTAGGTTTCCGAATTCCATCATCAAGATTTCCCGAACTTTCCTTTTCCTCTTGGCCGAGGGTTTTCCAATTGTGATTGTTTGGATCACTCCCACCGGAGGTGGTGGATGCTTTCTAGGACTTCGGTTCCGATGTTGGTCGAAATCGTAATCCTCATCCTCTCCTTTCCTCTCTTCTTCCCTTCTTCCTTCGGGCGACAGCATTCGCAGGAACCGCCGAAGTTGCCCCTACTTGATCAAAGACTCAATGTACTTTCTTAGTTGGAAGTAATCCTTGGTGTCGTGCCTATGGTATCGGTGAAACTAACAGAACTTTTCCATGTTCTTTTTGTTGTCCGAGGTCATGGCCTTTGGTTGCTAGATCGAAGTTCCTTGTCTTTCCATGGCCATCAATATGTTCGTTCTTGTGGTGTTCAGGGAAGTGAACGACATCGGTTTCTTCCCCCTTTGTTTCCGAAGTCTGCCTCCGCCTTCAATTGGGTACCGAGGTTGTGACTCTAACCCTCAGAGTGATTGTGATCAGACTTCTACCCTTCTATCCTCAGCTCTTTGGCCATTATGTGCTGTTCTGCCCTTCGGTAGAATTCTCCGAGGGTGTTGGGGGGATCTTTGGAGAACTCATAAAAGAGTTGTGAATCTCTCCAAAGTCCCCTGATTATGGCGAGGACGTGGATTTCAGGCCAGAAGTCGGGCACACTCAGGGCCTCTCGGTTAAACCTTTTGACATAGTCCCGAATGGTCTTCTCATTCTTTTAGCCTATGTCAAACATTTGGACGGGTATCTTCACCATCGGTTTACTTCCGATGAACTGCTGGGTGAATGCGGTGGATAACTCATGGAATCTCATTATGGTTCCAGGAGCCAGGGAGTTATATCACGCAGTTGTTGGCCTTGACAGGGTGACTTTGAAACACTTGCAAAGAGTGGCGTCATCAGCACCATGCAACATCATGCTACGCCTATATTTTGTCAAGTGGGCTTGGGAATTGCTACGTCCATCATACGTCTCCAAGCGTGGTACTCGGAAGTCACTTGGCATAGGCATCTCTACTACTCCACGGATGAAGGGTAACTCTTCTTCGGTGAAAGTCTCCAACAACCTTGACCAGACAGGTTTTTGAGAAACCTGTTTTTCCACCTTCTCTAGCCTCTCAAGGATTCTCTCCATGAGGATGGTAGTGCCGTCCTCTCCTCGTTGCCTGGCAGCCACCGGCAACGGAAACTGACGTCGTCTTTTCGGCAAGTAAATTCGCCGATGAAAACACTAGGACTTCCCGTCAGCTGATGGACTTCGCCATTGGGAAGTTCTAGGCCCTTTTGACAACGTTTCTCCAGCACAACGTCCTCTAGAGGGTATATTCTCCGTTGAAGACTCATCGTCAGAACCCCCACTTCCGGAGCTCCGGCGAAGTAACCTTGGACTTCTTTCTTGACGGATACTAGGAGAAGGTGCTCTTCCCTTAAGAGGTGGTTTTGACTACCTTTGGTCGAGCTGTTGGGTCATTTCAGCCATGATAGAGCGCTGAAAGTCGCGTAGAAAGCCCATCGTGACTGTCAGAGGACGTTCGTCCTCAAGCAAGGAAGTCTCTGCCGTAGGCTGTTCAATTGCCGTTTGAGTCTCTGACGCGAATTGGGACCTCGAGAGTCCCTTGTCCTTAGAAAGTCGAATCTTAACAACGGTGACCTGAGAGTGGTTTCCCATAGACGGCACCAAATGATGCCCGGCGGCATCTTCGTTGAATGACATACTGACCCGCAAAGAGGACTTCCAGTGTGAAGATGTCTAAAACACTTAGAAGAACAAGAGTTAGGAGCTCCCAGGACTGTGTTTCCAGGGGAGGAGTCTCCAACGCCCAAGTTAATATTTGTGAGAGTGTTAGTAAAGAGCAGAGAGCAGAGAATAAAAAGAGTCCTTTCTGTGCTTACCAAGGTCCCTTCCAAGTATTTACAAGAGGGTGGAGGGTGGAAGGTGGAGGGAGGAGGCCGTTTGATACAGCTTGTCTAGATCATGACACGTGTTCAATCAGATCCGATCCGTACCTTTAGAGGTAGGCATCTTCAGCTGGCCATAGGCCGTTTTGGCCAGAGGGTAGAGTCGTGTGCAAGGTCTCTTTGTCAGAGACTCCTTAACTGTTTTTTTCGTATCTCTATGAGACCCCTTCGGGTAGAGATTTTCCTCCGAGGGCTATAGGGGAAGGCCCTTCAACAGAGTGGGTCACCTTCGGGAGACTTTTTCCTCTGTTGAGGATGGTGGATCTACTTTTCCGAAGTCAATAGATTCGTAAATCCGAAGGTGGTGAAAGACACCTATTCCCTAAGTTAGTCATGTTCCTTTTTTAGGGTGGTGTTGAGAATGCCCTGAGGTCGGAGCTTAGGTGGTTTCAAGATAGCTGATTCAAGAAATCTAGGGGGCCATAGCCCTTCGGCCATCAACGGAGACAATGACCTCTCAAACAATAATATGCTAAAATGTCAAGTTCAGTCTCCTTTTTCAACATTATTGTTGTTTAATTCCCTAACAAACCAAAACGAATATTTCCATCAACTAGAGAAGGTTATATGTCCCAGTTTACAAAATTTGAGGGCTGAGTTGCCTCAAGTTATAGTTGAAGGTGCTACATGTTCGAGTCAGCAAAGTTTGAGGGTAAAATATGGATTTAGGCAAAAAAAGAATGAAAAAAAGTTTAAAAAAATGATTTTGATATTTAAAATTATTCCTTCAAATAAATTCAAATTAAAATTTCTAAAATAAAAAATATGTACATTAGTTGGCGGACAATCAGATGACTTAACAATTTCACAATTTTAATCACCTTCGTATAAACAAACCTGCACTAAATAACAGAAGAAACAAAGCAGCAGCTACGGTTTCGACTTTCGTGTTAAAAACTGAAAAATAAAGCAGATACTGAGCTACCAGTGCCACGTGGGTATAACAACTGGTACTCCATCGACCACGTAGCATCCTTTTTATTCACAATCACAAATTACGTTCGACCACTAGATTAGAGGGCAAATCAAATGAGTCAATCTCAGATCAGGCAAATGAAAGGGAAGGAGAAGGAGAGAACCAACCTTTTGGAGACGAAAGGGACGACGCCGAAGGTGAACCCAGAAGCGGCTTGGACAAGCACCGCGAACCCGCACATCACTACGATGGATCCCCAAATAGAACCCACCTGACCAAGGCCGAAGCACATCACCCCAGCCGTCGCCTGCGCCCCCCACAGCCCCCACAGCCGCCCCCTCATTCCCAACCTCTCCGCCAGCCTGTCCGTCACAACCCCTCCCATCGGCCGCGAGAACAAGTTCCACATCCCGAAGCTCGCCGCAATCGTTCCCGCCACCCCCACGCTCACCCTGAAACGCTCGTAGAAATAACCCGCTATTATGTTGTTCATCGTCAGCTCCGACCCGAAACAGTATCCGTATATCAGACCCAGCACCCACCCCCGGTAGTTCAACAGCCCGTTCATCACAACTTCTAGAAAGTTCTCTTCTGTGTTCTTTGAAACGGACCTATCCTTCTCGAACCTCCTGTATTTCCCGGAAGGAAGGTCTTGGCCGTAAGCCAAGACCATGATGGCCATTAGGGATTGGAAAACAGCCGGTACAACGAAAACCACACGCCACGCCAAGTGCGGGGACACGCCGAGGGATTTTGCGCCAGCGTAAATGAATGGCATGACAAGCTGAGAGACGGCGGAACCAACGTTGGAGAGGAGATTAAGGAGGCGGAGATGCCGTTGGCTAGGCCGACGACCGATCCGGAGAACATGGAGCTCATCCAGAACTGGTTGGCGACAAAGTTAGCGAGGCAGAATCCGACGAGGAAGCGGATGAGGATGAAAGATGTCGCAGAGGAGATTAAGGAGGCGGAGAGAATGACGGGGGCGGTGAGGAGGGAGAGGGTGGCGGAGGCAAGGCGAGGGCCGAGAAGGTCGCAGGCGGGGCCCATAGCGAGGCGGGAGAAGATGGAGCCTAGGAAAGAGGCGATGCCGGCAGTGCTTACGTCAGTGTCGGTGAGGTCGAGGTCCGCCCGGATGACTGGCAGGAGTGGTGGGATGGAGAAAGTGGAGAAGAAGCAAGAGAAGAGCGAGAGCCAGGCGAGGTGGAAGGCTCGCATGTGGGGTGGAGCAAGAGAGAAGGGACGGAAGACGGTGGCTCTGCCGTCGGGGTCTACAGGAAGAATGAAAGGAGGCTTTGTTGGAGATGAAGATTCTTGTTCTTCCATGGCGTTTGGGTGGTGCCCAGTGTGTACTGTGGGTGAAGAGTTGGAGACTGGCTTCAGGGAACGAGTGATGGACGATTCACGCTCGAAATATTTATTTTTCCGAAAGCCAGGCCAGAAATTTTACTAGTGAAATTTAGTCAACAAAACATATAAAAAGAGATTTTTAAGAAAACATAAAAGAGAAAATTTTTGAAGCGTTCATTTATAGACTTTAAATTAGACGAGAAAGAAGGATAACAAGGGAAGTGCCATATAATCTTGTGAAAAATTAATAAAAATAAATTGCAGAAAAAACTCGTTTGGAGGTATTTAGAACATTTATGCATATATTAATTATCATTATATTTTAGTCTGTGACATATTTTTTCTAAAATTCGATTGGATGTATTTTTAGAACATTTTTTCTAGGGAAAAAGAATTTTTTCTCCAATTTATTTTAATTAATTTTTCCAAGATACCCATTTTTCTAGATAAAATATATTTTGTTCCAACAATACTCAGTTTAACTATGAGGGGCATTTTTCCAAAACAAAAAAAAAGGGTAAAAATGCATATATTTTTCCAAATATGCAGATTTTTTTTTCCAAAAAATGCCCCCCATAGTCAAACTGAATTATGCATTATACCCCCTCTCACAATGGTGCCTCCTATTTATGACTCCTCGTTTTCTCTAGGTCACAAACGTTCTTTTCCCTCTCATGACTGATAATTCCAGCACCTTGTTGACAACAAGAAGTTGTTGCTTTGCTTCTTGAGAAAAAAAATAAAATAAAAAGAGACGCACAAGCAGTAGACAGAACTCCTAATTCACACATGGTTGACCTTTGGTTATCGTTCCTCGCAAGCGAGTGATCCAGCTCATATATATGCTGCTTCTCTTTCTTCTTTCTTCCTCCCGTGTATAAAATAAAAAAACAAAACACTCCTAACTCAAAAGCAAGGGCGGAGCCAGAAAAAATTGTCAGTGGGGGCAATGATAATTATTTTTATAATATATAGATGTAAAATTTAAAATTTATGGGGTCAAATTATAAATTTTATTGAAGATATAATACTAAATATGTAATTTTACTAAAATTCAGTGGGGGCAATTGCCCCCTCTCCCGTGAACGTGGCTCCGCCACTGCTCAAAAGTTTGGCCAATATATTGGGCCACATGCATGTCATACCATTACCAATCAAGTTATTAAATACTGTCACCGCTAGGTATATTGTATTTAAAATTTTTAAGGTATATCATATGGTATACCACATTCTATACTCTTATTTCACAAAAAAATAAATATTAGAATATTATTTTAAAATGACATAAATTCAATAAAATTTTTTATATATTTTATGAGTATTCTAATTTCTATCATTATAATTTATTAAAAATAAATAAAATACATATGATAGAAGATATTTTACTAATATAAAAAACATTAAAAAATGTTATATATAGAGCAAAATAAATAACATTAAAAAAGAAACTAATTTATTGATATAAGAGAAAAAATAATAATTTAATAATAACAATACATTTTCTAAAACCACGTTGAGTTTCTAGGTGACTCAAAGTAACCATTAAATTTTTATGTTAACTAAGAAAAGTAACCAAAAGAATAAAATTAAATATTTATTTTATAATATGTGTATTAATTATATGTTAATTTTTTATATATTTATGATATTTTGATGTAAAATGACAAAAAAAAACATCTCACTCACTTCCGCTAAAAATAAAATACCACAGTATGTATTTCACAATATTTACAGTATACCGCAATTTTCTTTTATAAAATGTACATAAAAAGTAAACGATATGCAAAAGACCAGTGTTTACTAAGACATACCACATGATAAAATAACAAAATATAAAAATATTTATACCACATAGTGCTTATCTACAATAATTAATATACCACGTTACTTAATTCCATGGTGCCCACACTTATTGATCATACCTCATTTAACCTCAAGAATCTATCTATGCTTGCTCTTTCATATAAGATCATAATTTATATAGATAGGTTTTCTTGGAGCGATACTGAAAACGTTTCCCCATGTCCAATTCAATTAAAATTAATTTAAAATAATTTTATGGCTTTTTATCTGAAATGCAATGTTTATCATTTATATATATATATATATATACACACACACACATATATAGACACGCACACACACACTAATTTATTGGATTTTTTAATAATAGAGTTATTTTTTCTTGCATTGATGAGGAAAAAGAAAAATAAAAAAGAGTTTCTTCCCGATGGATGAAGTTGTTACTTGCCTCATTGATGTGATGCCAATCATACCATGTAGACTATAGTTTCGTGTAACTTAAATCCTGGCTTGTTGTTTTTAAAAAACACTACAAGAGAACAAGGCATTTAAGATGGGAAAAAAATTAGGGAAACCATAGGAAATGCTTATTTCCTATAATTAAAATCGTCGAACAAAACTGTAGAAAAAAGTAATGTCGGAAATAAAAACCGTCAGATAAGCGTGAAACAATCCTAAGCTTTTGTGATGCTTGTGAGCCCCAACTTATCTAATGGTTTTGAGATTAATTAAATTCTATAGTTTTCTGAAAAAAAAAAATTTCTTACGGTTTTGTGACCCCACATATCCTACGGTTTTATAACTCCACTTTTCTTATGGTTTTGTGACAAAAGCTATCCTGCGGTATTATGACTTTCAATGTACTATGCTTTTGTGACAATTTTTGTCCTACGATTTTCTAATAGAAAATGTCCTACGCTTTTCTGACTAAATTAACTTCTACAGTTTTCTGACATTAACGTACTGTTCCTACGATTTTGTGACAAATTAAAATTTTTGTAAATTAATTTTTATAAAAAATTAAAATTATACTCCATCCGTTTCATAGTACTTGACCTCTATTCCTTTTTTGGCAGTTTCAAAATAGTTATTCCCTTCTTATCTTTCCAAATAAGGTAAATTTTTTATTTATTATATATATATATATATATATATATATATATATCAATTATTGAAAGGAGAGAAAGTTGAAATAACTAAAGAGTGAAAGTACGTAGGGCCTATTAAAAAGTATAAATGTTGGTAACTTTTTTTCCAGATAAGTACATGTACTTTACATAAAAAAATAAACTAATAGTTTTATATTAAAAAAGGGAAGTAAAAAGTGGAGAAACCTTAATTTACGTGCATTATCAAAGAGGACAGGCTTTATGAGACAGGGGGAGTATTATATAGGAATATATATATACATATTATAGACATAATATATATATATATATATAACAATTGATCAAAGTAATCAGTAATTCACTATATATAAAAGTAATCAAATTTTACAGAAAAAGTCAATTATAAATAACTGAAGGTCTAATATAAAATCAATGGGATGCAGTGCTGGGCTAATCATCGCCATCTTGCTGGCTGCCATCGTCATCATGATGCTGAGTGAAGGATCAGGTCCATAGGTCGTCTATGAGAGCCGATGCAGCTATAATCCCCTATTGAATCAACCTGGTAAGCATAACGCTCATTACATCCTCAGTCTCTCACTAGACTTGACGGCGAAGCTATGTCTGTAACAAGTTAAAATCACCCCGTAGCTGGGTGTTCTCAATCCTTAGCTGAGCAATCTTAGCCAAATCAGCACGTGGAGCCTAAAAACTTTGGTAAGTATCAATTATCACTGTAAAAGTGATAAAATTAATGAATTAAGTTAAATAGAAATGAAACATACCTGATTTGGTCCAAAAGTATGGGGATCAGTGAGTCGGAGCGGAACACCCGATAGTCAACCCTTTTTTGGTGGGCTTTGTACCTCGCTCCATACCTGTGCATCAAATTGCGGGCAATCATTTGGATTCTGGTATTTTTCATGAATCTACTGCACGTATCCCTCCTGCAAGAAAAAGAAATTAGAATTAGTAAGACACTTAATATATTTTTAAAATATTGTTAGTAGTGATAAATGAAAATTTATTACCTGTAGCTACTGTATAATCAGATCAATGGGCTAACCAGTCTTCTTGCATCTATGAGTATGAGACCACCACTCATCAAATGATGGCTCAACTCCATCCTGTGCTTTTGTCTGCACATTTTTTACATATCATTAAAATTTTAAGTAATTAATAATCATATAAAAAATTGTAATGTATGGAAGGGAAAAGTTGGTACCATACGATCCCAGTGCATCTCGCCTGGGATGGAGCCCATTATGTGCTTCGGAACAAGGCTTGAGATATTCGCTATATGCTTGGCATGGGGACCAACCACCAATAGCTTCTTCCATCCCTCCTGCTGCCACTGGTCACACAACTAGTTCCATACCTGCTGACTATAGCCGGATGGAACGTGTGGCCGCAATAAATTGTAGCCGGGGTTTTCGTTGAAGTTGGGGATCTTTTGAATCGCAACGTTCCTCCAATGATAGACACGGTTTCATACGGACCACGAGTAGTAGTCGAACACGAGCCTGTGTATGTGGCCGAAGTCTCTGGGGTCCCATCTATAGTAGTTCTACAATATCAAAAGAGAGAAAAATATGAACTAGTCCATATACAAACTATTAGTTAAAAATGTACAGAAACTAATTACCTCTAACTTGGTAGCATGCTCCTCTCATAATGCTCAAGATGCATGTGACTAAGCTATATAACTTTTGTCCAACAACCTCCCATGAATAGAGGCTACAGTAGAACAAACAGACACATCAGAGAGGAAGCTGTAACAAATTTAAATTATAGTAAGATATATATATAAAGTGATGTAATTAAAGTGATGTAATTAAAAACAACAAATAATTATAGTCAGTAACACTTACTCTCGAAAAATGATTATCAGACAATCCTGCGGAGGTGGAGGTGAAGGTGGAGGTAAGTCAGCTACTCACAAGCCTCGCCCTCCAGGGAGTGGGGTGCCATCATCTGCCTGAGCGTCATGTGCGACGGCTGGGCTACCATTAGCTGGCTGTTACTGCTAAGGTGGCTGCTGCTGCTGCTAAGTTTGGTGTAGCCTAGCTAGATGATTGGCTAAACAATCTTATATGGTTCAAGGAATGAGTTGGGATTGATCTCCCATGTGGTCTGCCCAATGCCCGTATGCTAGTAATGAGATGACCCGGATATTTTCTCATATCCGGGTAATAAGCATCGGGCTGGGTGTCTTAAAAGTGATGAAATGTGGAGCTCGATGCACCAAACGTCTAGGGCACGTAAGGTTTAGGAACCGAGGTGTATGGCTCCCGAGTCTATGGCTTGGTTTGTGTCACCCGGGTCTGAGTTTGGGTCTGTGACACCTGGGTAGATGTCACAGCAGGCCCTCATGGACCCTAACTGCGTCTTGAGTCATGTAACTCCTTAGCTGGCCCTTTGCCCGAGCTTGGCTATTTGGGGTGAACCATCCTAAAATTAAAGGGTATCATGTTTTTAAATTTTTTAATTATTGCAGAACCACATATTACATAAATATTTAGTTATAAATTACCATTACTTGACAGTGATTTATTTACAAATGACCATTACTACACTGACATTTACCTATTAAATTTCATTATTGTAGTAACATTTATTTATAAATTACCATTATTGCACTAACATTTATTTATAAATTACCATTTTTTCACTAACAATTTTTATCAATTACCAATTATGTTACTAATGCTTATTTATAAATTACAATTATTAAACTAACATTAATTTATTACACTAACATTATTGAAGTAACATTAACTTTAACTTATTGCACTAACATTATTGTACTAATATCTATTGTTACCATTATTACAATAGCAGTTTTTTATAACTAACCACATACATATTACATGCATTTGTATATATATTACTTAACATTATTACACTCAAAATTATTTATAACTAACCACATACATATTATATAAATTACTACAAAATAATAATATAAAAAATGTCATTAAAAAATATAACATGCAATACATGCATTATGTAAACCACCACTATAATAAGAAACATTAATTATATCATAACAAAACTACTTAAAAAATAAAAATTACCTGGCTTAGGGTGCTCTGGAGGAGATTTAGGGGGAGGGTTAAAGGAGAGCGTCATAGAAGAGAGGGAGAAGAGTTGTGAGAACTGGAGCCACCTCCAACGAATTCAAAGGGAAAGATTGTCGATTTAGCTACCCTAGTGTGCTACGATTTTCCTGCAATTTTTGTAGTTGTGGGCAAAGCATAGCAAAGTTACTTATGGTGTTTTTATGAAAATTGAAGGGTGCCTCAAAAGAGTAGGAAATGAAAAATTTAACCGTCCTGCCATAATTTTGTTTCCCGCTTCTTTGCCCTGCACCTTTCCTATAATTTTTCAAAAATGTGTTAAAATTGTTGGACACGATTTGAATCAAAATCATCATACAATGCACTGCCTTAGGTGTCTTTGTCCTACACTTTTCCTACAATTTTTAAAACATGTGTTAAAATCGTCAGACAATGCACTGCCCTAGTTATGTCTGTCCTACAGTTTTTCTATGATTTTATAAATTGTCTTAAAACAATCAAACAACTATGAACTAATATTATTAAATTTAATTTACCAGCCACCCTAGAATTTTCCTACTATTTTTATTAAAAATGTATGAAAAGCGTTGGATATATATATATATATATAATTCAACCAATTCTTATGTGATTTAAATTTCCATTTAAATTTCATTTTTTGTGATTTTATAGGTAATTATATACCTGATGATTAAATTTAATAAATTTAATATCATTTCATCTATCCTCAATGCACATGCATTCAAAGTGATTATGCCTTAAAATAAACATGCAAATGTTTTGAACAATTACACTTAATCAAACATCATCAACTTCATTTGAATCTAAACTAACTAATGATGCCTCATCATCTAATGTATCCCTACCGTCTTGTGTGACCTCAATATTCTAATCCATGTCTTGAACGATTTTAAGATAACGTGAAATCGACAAGAATATTAATCTCATCAAGGGAGGTGCCATCAGTTGTTACCATGGGTACTTCACTTAAAATCGCTTATTAAAACGCCTCGTCCATGGTTTCTAATACACATGTTTGCTCATCAGACATTTCCTCATTGTCCTCAGACTGATTACTAACATTATTCGATGAACAATCGATGAAATCTCATGGCTTTGTCTTAACTACCACTGATGAAAAGTCTTGTTAGGATACTAACAGTAGTAAACTTGTTGAGCCTGTGTCACAAAGATAAATGGCTCAAGTGGTGATAATCTAGACTTCTATTTAATGTCAACAACACCGGTATATGTGCAACTTCGAACACCATGTGTCGGATCAAACGAAGTACATTTGAACAACATCATGACTTCATGCCCACTCCTGTGGTACTCAATGCATATAATCTCATCAATAAGGCCATAAGAATCATACCCACAGGATCCCCATGTCTCACCCTTCATGTAAACACTATAATTCTGTGTCACTTTGTCTTTGCCATAGGATTGTGTGTGGAAACGAAAGCCATTTACAAAATATCCATTGTATGAAGTGCCAACTTGAATAGGACCACGGGCTAATTGCACAATACGAAGATTTAATTTATCCTTGAAATGGTCAACCTAAAAATAGATAGTTAATATAATAATATAACTGCTGAGTAAATACAAACACAACACATTTAGGTACATAAAAAATTATCACGCCATGATACTCACATATGATGAGAAACATTGGGTGAAATGTTCGTCTCGATAACTTTGTAATTGACTTTCATTATATTGGGGAAATCTTGGCGTTATATAAGAGTCAAAGTGCATAGAATGATATTTACCCAAAAATGAATTAAAGCATCTGATTGAAAGAAAAAACCCTGACACTTGCCTACATATATGGCACCTGACAATCGATATAACCTCGTTGTGGTTCCGCAAAGTGTAGATGTGCATTTGATATCTCTTAGTGGGCTCCAGTAAGCGTTGTCAACCGCGGTTAGGTATATTACAACATCCCGTATTGAAAATAAATAGTAATTGACCCTCAACATGAGCCACAGGTAAATCGATGTCATCATTTCGTGGCACCCTATTTAACCGTGTAGGAATATTTGGTTCAAAGTAGTGACTACAGAATGTAAGCATTTCCTAGACCAAGTATGCTTCGACAATTAAACCTTTAATTGTGGCTTTATTTTAGGCCTTTCACTTCAACGACCGCATTAGTCTCCCAAGTAAAAAAAATATAACAATTATGGACATATAATATGTGAAATTATTGAAAGAAATATGGACGTAAAACCCAATAACCAAAAATTACCTTTCAAATGCAAACATCCATCGAAATTGAACAGGACCATACAACTTTGCCTCATGAGGGAGATCGATAACAAGATGTTCCATCGAATCAAAAAATCTAGGAGGGAATATCTTCTCTAGCTTGCATATGGTAACCACTATATTCTGCTCCAATTGTTGTATGTCATCAAATCAAATCCTACTTGTGCATAATATTCCGAAAAATGAACAAAATTCAAAAATCATCTCTCATATAGGACCTGACATGTACCCACATAATGCAATAGGAAGCAACCTCATCATGAACACATGAAAATCATGGCTCTTAAAGTTAGAGAATGTACCGTCACTCAAGTTAACCGTACGAACCAAGTTTAAGGTATACGCATCAGGCATCTTTATTGTTCTCAGCCATAGAATAACTTCTCGTACATGTTCCCAACACTCAAGTATAAGATGCTTTTAGTTTTACAATGGTCCCTTTAACATTTCGTAAATGTAGTTTACAATGCATATTCTTTAACTCCTCAAGGGAAAGTTAGGAATTCGAGTTATCTTTTGTTTTCTCCTGTATATCCATATCAATGTTAAAAATATTCTCAAAACAATTTTTTTCAATATGCATAATGTCCAAATTATGGTGGATTAGCAAATGTTTCCAGTATGATAACTCTTAGAATATACACCGCTTTAACCAATTATGCCACTTTCCAAACCCCGTAACTCAATGTTTATCATATTAATAGCCAAACGGAGAAAAACAATACCCAACCAAAATATCATGAATAACCTCACCTAACTTATATAGACTAGTGACAGCACTTACTTTCTTCCCTAGGATGAATGATGTTACATTCGAATGGAATGTGTGATTATGCGGTAAAAAAAAACTCTGTGACAATCAAACCAACATGGCTTTCTACATTTCTTCAATATAAATGTGTCAATTTCATCAATGCAATATGGCCACGCAAAGCTTACCATGGGTACTCCAACCCGAAAGGTTTCCTAGTGCAGGAAAACCATTAATTGTCCATAATAAACATGCCTTTATAATAAAATTCTATTGTCGAGAACTATCCCATGTAACAACCCCTTTCGACCATAAAGTTTTAAGCTCCTCAATCAATGGTCATAAAAATATATCAATGTTACATCCAGGTGCTCTAGGACCAGGAATTAGGAGAGTCATAAAAATGAATGGTTCCTTCATACACAGTTCCAATAGAAGATTGTAAACAACTATAAAGATCGGCCATATCGTGTATGTTCCACCAATAACATTATTCGGGTTAAATTTATCTGCACATAGTCCAAGTTGAACATTTTTTATTTCAGCAGTGAATGATGAGAATGTTCGGTCTACGTGCCGCCACGCTTCAGACTGACATGGATGACCCATACTTCCATCATTGCATGATCTATTATAAGCATGCCAAGTCATGTGAGTCACTGTTTTCGATAACATACACAAGTGCTCGAACCTGCTTGTTATTGGTAGATACCGTAACAATTTCTTGGGAATCAACTTCCTTTTTCCATAGGTTACTCTTTCTTTATATCTACTACTTTCACATTCACGACAATATGTTAATTTCTCATCTTCCTGATAGAATAGCATATAGTTATTCTCACAAGCATGAATTTTGATATATGGCAGCACAAGTCCTTTTGTGAGTTGTTTTGCTTCATATAGCGCCTCTAGGAATCTATTAGTTTTAGGCAACATTTCTTTCATAAGTTCTAGCACTCTGTCAAAACAATAATCTGTTATATTAAACTTATTTTTGCAACTTAACAATTGGATCATTATAGACAATCGTGTATGTTTTGTGCACCCATCCCACAATGGTGCATTTGCATCATCCAACAAATTATAGAATTGTTGTGTAGTCAGATTAGGTAACTCCTCTCTCATTTTAGACACATCGAACATATTATCATTATTATCACTAACGCTATCAGCTTCTTTGACATCAGCATCGATAAACTCTTTATCTGCCAACATTCTTTCACTATTTCTAGATCCTACATTTAATGATAATGGACCTATTGATTCATGAACCATATGTTCATACGCATTTATACTACTTGATTCCCCTCTTATCGCTCCATATGAGTGTGATGGAAAATAGCTATGAGGCATACTCAAATTGTGCAATTTGCTATCATGTTGTTCATTGTGACAGTGCCATATGTTATCGTTCAACATAAATCCATATCGATACCAATGTTCTCTCACTTTCACTTTTATTCTGTAAAATTTGTTATTACATTTGTGACAAGGGCATTTAATCATTTCTGACTCCATCTAACTATACGCAAACTGTAAAAACTCATTAACACCAGCCATAAATCCAGGATTCATGTACCCATTTGCATTTGTCCTCTGGTACATCCATTCACGTCCATTAATAGCCTTTTGGTTCCTTTTTAAAATAAATGGTAAAAACCCTCAATATAAATACGTAATAAATATATTATATTTCATGTAATATAAATATAGTGATAATGTTAATGAATTGCTTATATATGTCATGCATGCATGTCGGCTTTCCATAACTAAACCACTTACTCTATTAAGGTAAGGGTCCTGCTCCATTGAAAGTTGCATAAACAGTAAAGCATTTTAACTATTCCATTTTAGTAGAATTTCCCTTCAGTTCCTGTTCATGATATTTTTCAACAATATCAACTTATTGGAAAACACACTATGGGAACAATTTGGGAACTAGTCTACCAAAATTCATAAACTACTACAACGAAGCAAACACATTAACTACAATACTGCTTATGCAACTTTCAATTGTCCAACTTGGATAATCCATGATTATGTTAATTACAAATATAACTTAAATCAATACATTTTGTTTACCCACAATTTGAATCGGACCAATATTATATTTGTCATCCACATAATCATGGATGGAGAATCTATGGTTTAATGAATAAATACTTATTATGCAACAACATGCTGTCTTAAACTCAGCTACCTAAAATAACATAATTGTATATTCTAAAAAATAATTAATTACTATCTAAATCACTAACCTCTAAATTACTTTGAAACACCTTGATTGAGCTGAAGAAGAAGTTAAAGCAAAAGCCAAAACGGATGTTGAAGGAGTAGTAGAGATGAACCAGAGAAAAGGGAAGAGTAGGGATATTTATTGGCAAAATCTATAGCAAAATAGTAGGATATATATGAAAAGTCAAATTGTAAGATTGATGTAGCCAATATGTAATAATTTACATCACAAAAACGTAGGAAAATAGAAGGAATAAAATTTCTATATTTTTAGGACACCCATATTCTCGTTTGTCTCAAAAGTGTAGGAAACAGAATTTGCAGGAAAAGCGTCAAAAAATGTGTCTGATACTTTTCCTACACATGTGGTCCTTACCCATTTAATTCGCATGAAAAGCGTCAGACATTTTCACGCCATAATTTCCTGCTATCTTATTCTGACAATTATGCTACAATTTTATTTGTTACTTTTTTATTGCAGAAAAACTGTTGGACAGAATCCATATTGACCAATCAACATCTCTTTGTCTGATGGTTTTCTTGCGAAGTTTGTTCCTATGTTTTTTTGTAAGAATTTTATGTAGGAAATACTTCTCCCCCTTGTAGTGATAGTTAAAAGGTGAATTGGGTATAATGTTTAATCAACAGTAAAAGTATTTTTAATATATTCATTAGTATATGTTACTGAATTTGTTGAGTATTATGTAAGTTGTGAAATATCTATAGCATGTATAGTGTTGTGAAATATTTATAGCATTAGGCTTTTTACGCATTTTGCCCCTTGAACTTTGGCAACTCATACCATTTATCATCTTAATTTTGACTCAAGCCGACTTACCTCTCATTTTACAATTTGAGACCTTTTACCCCTTGACTTATTTAAGTAAGTAACATGCGTGCCATTTATGAATGAAATGACTGTTTGTGTTTTATGAGGACCAAAATGAATAGAATAAGGAAGAGGAAGGGTTAATTAGCCATTTTTTCTACTTAAACCCAAAACCCATGAATTGGAGTGTGAGGCATAAAACGTTATTAAATCTCCCGATCATCCTATTTTTCTTTTTTAGTATTCAGAACCATAAGACAAGTTTACAATTAGAGGTACACTATTATAATAATTAAGAAAAGAGGCATGTCAGCTTTTTCAATAAGAAAATGACAACTTAATCAGCTTTTATGAAGTATGTTATAAGAAATCGGGAGGCCAGGATTCAAACCCTAAACCTCCTCCATTTCGTTTCAGGACTTTAACCACTAGGCCAAGGTGACAGGGATTTCATCTAACATTTACAGTAGGCTTGGATTCTAGCACTTCCTCGCTAATGTCATCTCTTTAAGTAGAATTTACTTGTATCTTTATATGCCCAGATGTTAGAGGGACGTCAGAGGATAGACTATATGAAATTGATCCAGAAAAAATGGTTATTTGCTTGCATTGTTTGTCGCTGCTAATTGCTCTTGTTCCTTGGTGGAATAGAACTGAGAAGTCTTTATTTACATGTTTTCAGTAGCACTCCTATCACTTTTTGACCAAGTGTCTCTTTCTTCATTGTTTTGTTTCAATGAGGGACGTCTTTCATTGGTGCTAAAAGCTTGTTATGGTTGGAACCTTTCCATCTTACTTGCTGGAACCAAAACTGGATGATTGCTAGAGAACCGTTGCAATTAAGAGGGACGGCATGTAAAAGATCACCGGGAAGTCGCTTTTGGCTCTGCCCTTGGATGGGTTTAATTACGTGTCTATATTGTGTCAGTTTTGTGAGATGCTGATTGGTTATGTACAAATTCTTGTAGGGATTGCCGGGCCCCTATTGCTTGACGAGAGGGAGTCTTCAATTCTAATAGGGATGACAGAGGGGTACATTATAGTGAGCACCAACAACGGTTGCAAAGTGATTCACTTACCTGGGGGCATCTGACCCAAATTCCCGTTAGCCTATGCATTAATAACATTCCTTTTTAAATTGAAAGTTTCTATTAGATTATTGTACAAATTGGCAATTTAAGACATGAAAATTTCAAAACTATAATCTGACCATAATGGAACATTGTTAAAAAAATCAGGGGCAAATCAAATCATTTTCATTTCCATTAAAAAATGTTAGGTACAATATATAATAATCTAGCTTTACAGCCTATGCACTTAATGTGCTACAAGATCATACTAAAGTACCTAGGACATGGAAGTCCAATCCCAGGGCTTGGTCTCTAATACAACATCCAAGAGAAAGATTTATTCAGCTCCAAGCTAGATTAACCACAGTAGCAGCTACTTTATTTGCACAAAATGTAAATATTTAGGGGATGAGTTTCTAATGAAACTCGGTAAGAAACATTAACAACTGTGAATTTTGATTTCAATTTAACAGTAATAATTGCCTCAACTTTTACCAAAAATACTACATCCAAAGGACAACATAGAAAACATGCACAATATACAAAAAATAAATAAATAAGCATATTCATAATATAGTTAGCACACACATCTAATTACATAAGCACATAAACACACACACGACAATATTAGCTAAACAACCTTGGGGCTTAGCAAGTATTTCATATTGCCTTAATTCATTTTAATTATTCTAATTTAAGTTATTGTGCTAAAAATCATAGAGCTCCAGATCCTAAAGTTATGTCAAAATTAGAATCTTATTGCTTACTCATAACATATCTAGCTAGAACATTACATAGACTCCCAAAGGTATCCATGTAATCATAGACACGGCCCAGAGTATCCCTTAGCCCCCAATATTTTCATATAGCAATTCAGCCTTTACATATATCTCACAATTATTTAGAAATCAAAATTCATACAATAACAATGAAATCAGATAGCCCTTTGGCCTAACTCTTGTACATAGGAAACTAATAGTTTCTCATCACCAATAATAAAAAAAAATATAGCAATATTGCTTTAAACAAAATTAGAATCACAAGTTGTAGAATTGTCCTTTACCTTAATCAATTAATTGAATGGATTAGTCGCAGCCTTTCATCAATCGCTAGCTCACTATAAAAGAAATTACTTGGTTGCTCATTTTATTTTAGCTTCAGCCAACCATAATCTAGGCTAATAACCCATCTAGCTATAAAGTGATCAACTCATAGGCTCCCCTGTACTCATAAACTTGCAATTTAAGCAAAGTAGCCATGCTTAAGAAGCTAATATCAAACCAACCTGAAGCAAATACTAGTAAACCAAGATGAATATTTGCTTGAATTCTTCAAACCCGATCTCTGCGTCTTTCAAGCGAGTTGTTCTCCTTCAATTTCATGGTTTCTAGATGTCGACCAACAAAGATAATTCGCAACCAAATAAAACAAAAGCAACCTAAGCTTTGCTCAGTTATAGGTATTAGTTGGTTTTAAACTGCTATAAATCCTTATTGTTTCCAATTATTTTCAATTGTATCCTAACTTTTCACTCCTGTCCATTCAATTCCTCATACAACTTTTTTACAAAATTCTCTTCCAAGTGTTCAGTTTGGCCCTCACATGAAACTTCTTTAGCAATTAAACACTTATTTCTCCAAGTGGTCCTTAAGTTTCCCTTTGTTTGCAATTATATCCGTAACTTCATAATTTCTTGCAATTCAGCCCACAGGCCTAAATTCCTTGACAACTAAGTGCTTGGCTCCCTAATTCTAGCCAACCTTATATTTTTTGGCAATACAACCCTTTTTCCTCAAATTATTAAAATAAACAAACCTGCCATGAACTATACAAGGTTGGGGTATGATAGCACCACTAGCAACTTGCTGAGAGATAGGATTACTAGAGCTCATGTTGTGAGGTTTGGTACTGAAAAAATGGCAATTGAATTGAAGTTTTTCCATAAAGAATCAACCATTTTTAGGACCTTGGCTGTTGCCTTCAACAGTTTTCCTCAGTGATTATGCTCTTTAGCTGGTTTTGTTGTTTAATTGTTGCACATGTGAAAATTGAAGGTCGATTTTGATGGAAATCACAAATTAAGCAGGTTTGCCAAGCTTTAGAGCATTAAATATGGCATTGCAGGGAAGAATCTGCATGTGACATTTTCATACGGTAATGGTGATTCTATGGGCATGATGAACATGGTCTCCAAGGGGATCCAAAACATTTTAGATTTCCTACAGAATCATTTCCCTGACATAGATTTCATCGGAATCTAGTGAGTTGCATTACTTGTAGTCTTGCAATGTTTATGAAGTAGGCAAATTTGTTTAAGTGGTACAAATGGTTAATTAGCCCTTACTTTTTTTTTCTATTCATTTTGGTCCTCATAAAATGCAAATAGTCATTTATGTCAAAAATGTTATGCATGTCACAACACGTTGCTCACTGAATGGGCCGAGGGGTTAAAATGTCCTAAATTGCAAAGTTCGAGGGAGGAGTTTGCTCAAGTCAAAGCTCAGGGGCTAAAAAGTCTGAGTTGCCAAAGTTTAAGGGTAAAGGGGGGTAAAAGACCTATTATAAATAAAAAGAGAAGCAGTTTGGCTTGAATACAGAAGTTTGTTGCAATCTATCTTGTTTATGCAAGTGCATTGTTTATATGCATATTTGTTATGCATGAATTCAACATGTATTGGTCATTGAGTAAAAATAACTACAATAAGAGTAAAAGGTCATGAGCATTTTCTAATTACCATACAAGCAGTACAAGAAACAAAATCTATAGGTGTTGGCCATGTAGAAAAAAGTAATAAGTTTCTTTAATGATTAATCTTCTTATATACAAAATCTTCAAATGATCCACACCAAAAACGAAAACAAAAGAACCATGACCTCTATAACTCTAACACCAACACCAAAAGAAAATAAGAGGAAAATATAGTCACCATAGTAAAACAAAGATAATTCTTACCATAATCCCTATAGCAATATCTATAACAAAAAATTATATAATTGAATTTGGCATGAGAATATTTTCTTGGGTGTTTATCAATCAAATCACCTAATCACCATTTGTGTAGTGTAGTACTTTGATATAGACATTAGGCAGAAAGATCCCCTTTGACCTTAAGTTTTCTTTCGAAAACAAAATTTAGCACATTAATAAACAGTAACTCATCAAAACAAGGAATTTCTTAAGAGAATATTGTTTTTGCAGCCTTATTGCACTAGATAAAAAGTATTGGCATTAATGTATACTTATTATTTTTCCTTTTATCTACTTATTTATGTAATATCACTTGCTTATATTTTTATATTAAAATTTTTTATTATAAAAGTAATTCATCCATTATCGGCAATATAACTAATTAATTATGGATAAGGTACTTTTTTCCTCTATATTATTAGACATATCAAAACCAAGATACTAATTGTGGTCATCTCTATCCTCTGTCTCCTGTAGTTTTGTTTATGTTTCTAGATTTGCAAACTCTATTGCTCATTGTCTTGTTCTTGGTCAAAGGATTTATTTTGTCGTGTAGAATGAGGTTTACCCCCGTTTTACCTAACTGATGTCTTTCTAACCAATTCTTAATGAATATTCTATTCAAGGTATTCAATAGCATTGCCTTTAAATATACCACACCTTGTAAATTATGTATATGCCACATGGTATATCATGCTGCATATGATTACTGACTTTGAAATAAAATAAAATAAAATATTAGTTTAAGATGAGAAATATCAAATATATATTTTTTGCACATTTTTATATATATTTTAATTATTTTAACATAATTGTCTTGATATAAATAAAATATAAGCAGAAGATGATTTTTTTTATACGAAAACACAAAAAATAGAATATATAGAACAAAATAAATAGTATTCAGTAAAAAAACTAATTTACCGATACATGAGAAAAAAAATAATACACTAGTAAAAATAGTACACTTATTAACTAGTTTCATAACCCATCAGTCTAACGGATGAGACTATAGTTTATAAAAAAACAGGGAAAAAGGTTACAATATGGTCCAATCCACCATGGAATCTGAAATCAACAGAAGCAGTACTTAAATTGTCACTTTGTTTATGTTGGGGACTAATTGGCAGGCGCACAAGAGATCAGGGACTAAACTATGACATTTTCCTTTTAAGTCTACTTGTTGAGCTGCTGTGGAAGCCCAACCCATGACGGAATAAGAAGTAGGCCTGCTTGCAGGAATAGCCCTTAAACTTGTCCAACTCGTGTGAATTGGCCCAAAGCTCAGCACTTAATGAACTTTGGCCCCTGGACTTAGAAAAGGTTAGCAGTTTAGTCCATGAGCAACAGTAATAGACAGTTGGCACTTGGGACTTGCTAAAGTGGCAATTTGGGTTAGTTAAGGTGGAATAGGCGGGAAAAAGGTTGGCATAATCCGCCAACAATACTAACAAAGGTGTTACGGCCCTTCTAGGGGGAGGTGCAGTTGAGGAAGGTAAAGTGTTTTAAATTAAGTTTAGAAGCTTAATTTAAGTTTACATAGTAAGAATAGAGAAGTTTAGCAAAGTTCACTAAGTTCCGAGAAGAATAAGCACTGAACAAAGTTCAGGGGAAAAATGGTAATTTTGCATCCTGAATAGCCGGGACGAGTCCCGAGTGTTTTAAAATGAATTTTTAGAGCTTAACTCTCAACCTTAACTCAAACTTGAAAAATAGACAAGAATTTAATCAAGAACTACTAAGTTACAAAGATGGGGGACCTAATTGCATTAAACTTGAAACCTTGATGATCTTGATGCTAAGTGAGGGTTTAAGAAGGGAAATAGAAGGGGAGGCTGCGATAATCACGTTCTTAACCTTCCCTCACTCATTTCTCTCTCAAATTAAGCTTGGAATCAAATGATCTTGGTGTCAAGAGGTGCAATTCAAGGTGGTTAAGCTTGGAGAAGTGATTTTCAAGCTTGGAATTATGTTTTTGAAGCTTGGAAAGGTGTTTTTCTCCATCCCCTGTTTTTGAACGAGGTAAGCCAAGCTATGATGTCTTGTAACATCAATCCAATCCTCCCAATTCCTCTAGTCCACCATAATTCAACCAAAACATTTCCTTAATGCCTTAGCTAAAACCACTCAAATTTCTCAAGCAAATCCAAGCTAAAGGCATTCCATGAACTTAAAAACACAACTCCCTTACCTTAACTTCCAAGAAACAAGCAAGAATCAAGCCTCTTTTCGTTCAACCAAGCTCACCAAAGTTCTACCTAAATTCCAATCAAAACAATGGCACTAAACATCAAAATTACATTCTCTAACCAAAACCCAAGCTTCAAACCAACTAAATAGCATGAATTCAATCAAGAACACAACTCTTTGGTTAAGTTCTATGGAACATGTACTATGTGTGTATGAAATTTGGAGGCATTCCATGCATTTTTTATATGTGTGGGAAGTGTCCGAAGTTCATAGCAGCAAAATCGGGGTTTTCTGGGCATTTTGCAGGTTTGAAGACGCGTCGCCAATCCCCACGAGTTCCCAGGACGCGTCGCCAATTTAGAAAAATGTCCCAGGACGTCGACAACTGTGGCGACGCGTCGCCGAGACAGCTTTTGACACCTTGTTTTGTTTTCAGCATAACTTTTCGCTCGGGTGTCCGATTGAGGTGATTCAAGATTCCACGCGAAGCTAAGAGGGAGTACTATCACCTCAATGTTTTAAAAACACTTAAATTGTCCTAGTTTTAGATTTATATTAACTCAAAGTGAAGGCAAGTTTTTAAGAAAACTATGTTGCAAATGAACATAATTAGCTACCACTAGCTCAGGTGAGAGGTTTAGAACCCTTGTCGGCTTAGCCGTGCCATAGCCACGAGGTCACAAGGTGAAACCTTGTTCATCTAGTCTACATCAACGAGGCCCTGCGGCCTAGTCTACAAAGTCCCACCATAATTCCCCTGCATAACAACTATGCGAAGGCTACATGATCGTTTGCAGTAAGCTTCGGCTTGCTAGGAGCGGGTTTAAACTCGCTAGGCGCAGAGTAATACTCCGTGAGGAGGACTACTTAAGGAGAGGTCTTTGGCCTAGTTATATATGCATATATAATAGCACCCTCGTGCTGTGTGAGCTCGCAGCAAGAGTCCTAGGTTTTTCTTGCAGATACATTGAAGATCCCTTACTGAGAATTGTCGAATTCCCACTCCCTGGTTTTGTTATGCAGAGTCTGAAGTTGCTGGACCGGGTAATCATTGAGGATTATCTCGGTAGTACTTTTTTGTGTGTACAGGTATGGTAGTTGAGAATCCTTGTGATTCTAGTCTACATAAGTGCTTAGTTGGTTTGTTGGTCAGGTAGCAGTACTAACTAGTATCTTCCTTTGGCTGCAGAGCCTAGTAGCACTTGGCAAAGGACTTTTGAGACTCGCCACTGGGACGCGTTTCCAAGGTGGGAGTTAGGTTAAGAGATCTCAGTAAAGTCTTGTATTTATACAGTACTTTAGTTTGCCTCCATAGTCTATGTTATGAGGAGTCCTTGACTCCAGGATTGCTCTTGGGTGAGGGCATTAGTTGATTTATGTATGAATGCTTTCACGAGTTGTTTATGTGTAGTAAACCCACACAAATGTTGATTTTGGTATGCTTTGGCTATTTGTACTCATTTTCTGTAGAAATTTCTTGGCCAAGTTAATGTTTTAATGTTTATGGTTTTAATAAACCAAGTCAAAGCATAAGAGCATGGATATTGCATATTCTAGGTTAATCAACTAGTAGCATGGGATTTAATCCGCACACATACACAACTAGCCAATTGCAATCCACCGTGAGACCAACTCTCACAGGGCTTCCTGGGCAGGGGCACGGGCGGTCGTGTCAAGAGGGGTATTGACTGTGGTTGACCCCAATGTAAAAGGAAACTCATTTTCCTGGATGAAAAAAAAAAAAGAAAGGGTTGAATGTAAGAGAAGCCGACCAAAAGAGGGGACCAATTGAAGTTGAATTTCTACCTGGTGGGAGCTCATGGACATTGAAGTGAAGAAAGGTAAGTTTTGTCTCATTATTGCTTGGTAAAATGTGGGAAATTGTTTGTTTATTGCTTAGTTTTTTTGTTTGTTACTAGGCAGAAACAATAAATTGGATTGTGGACGCAAATGAAGCATTTAAGCCTAGCCATTTATGTTTTGCTGTGGAAAAATATTTATGGTCTGTTTTGTTTTGTTGTTTGATAGCATTTATAGTTTTATTATCGATAAGTGAATATGGAAATTAAAGTTAGTGTTTTGGTTAATATGTTTACAGTTGAAAAGGAATAATGGAGTTAAATGATGAACATAATAGAGGTGGAGAAAAAGGTGAAGGTGTGAAATGGTCACATTCTCATATTAATGATATATTTGCTCATCTTTTTAACGAATGGAAAGCAACAGATGGGTTAAGTTTATAGCAAGTGTAGCATGATAAAGAAGAAAATAATTGTACTTTTGTTGTTGTGGAAAAAGAAGACCAAGGTGAAAGTGACAGTAAGTATTCTTCGGCTGACTCAGAAGCAGAATTTGTTGAAAAATTGGGTGGAGTTGACATTACACTACAATCAGATGATGATAAGCAGATAAAAGATGTAATTAAAACATTCAAAAGATGGCATTTGAGAGGCCCAAGAAGGTTAAGAACTAAAGTTGCTCATGGGAAACAAGGGAGTGGTCATGATAGGTTAGCAATTCAAGAATTCTGAAGGACGGTTGAAGAAGATGTTGGGAATGAATCTGAAGATGACAATGAATGAATGGCTGATTCTAATCTGGGTAGCTATGAAACAGGCAGTGACGAAAAGGGAAATCAAGGTCATATTAAAAGGAAACCAATTTGGCCACGTTACAATGAGAAGGCAAAACTTGGTCACATTGAGCTTGGTATGGTATTCAAAAGTCATATTCAATTCTAGTGAGCTATCATAAAGTTTTCAATTCAAAAGAAAAGTGATTTTAGTTATGTGAGGAATGGATCGACAAGGATAAGAATGGTGTGCAAGGCAAAGGGATGTAAGTAGGAGATATATGCATCACTTAAAAAATCCAAAAATTATTTTCAAGTGAAGTTGTTCAAACATGAACATACATGCTATAAGGTTCAAAATATATCTCGAGCTTCCTCTCGACAGATGAAAAATGAAGTTTGAGACCTTATAACATGCCATTCGAGTATAAAACCTACATATATTAAAGAGGAAATTGAAAAGAAAATTGACATTAAATTTTCCATCCACCAGGCTAGAAGAACTAAATTGTATGTGATGAAAAGTATGAAAGAGATGTCGCATATGAGTATTCCAGATTGGTTGATTATGCGCATGCACTTTGTACTGCAAACTCAGGTAGCACCGTGGAGATTCAAGTGTCAGAAGCAAGGGAAGGCTCAGGCCTTGTATTTCATAGAATGTATATATGCTTGGCAGTTTTGAGGAAGGGGTTCATAGGAAGCTGTAGGCCCTGTATTGGCTTGGATGGTTGTTTTTTAAAAGGGATGTTGAAAGGGCAGCTTTTGATGCTAGTTAGAAAGGATGAAAATAACCAAATATATCCTTTGGCTTAGACAGTAGTAGAAGTAGAAAGCAAAGATTCAATGTTGTGGTTCCTGGAAAGGTTAAAGTGTGATATTCAGACCATTTATGGGCAAGGTTGGACATTCATGTCTAACCAACAAAAGGTAAATCCCATAACAACACATTTGTCCTTTGAAAAATAAATTTAAGTTGAAGTTCCAATACTAACAAATTAAGATTTTTGTTTACAGGATTTAATGATTGCTGTAGCACATGTTTTCACCAAAGCCGAGCACATATTATTGTTGGGTTTCGGGAGCCAAACAGCGCAGCGGAATTTAACCGAAACCCTCCAGGATCCAAGTGAAGCGGGGTAAACCGGGTGTTCAAAAATTTCATACCTAATTTTCGGTTGAGATCTCTCACTCAACTGTAGAGTCGAATCACAAAACCTGAACAGTTGACGTGTTCAGGCTCTCTATGGTATCCACACGAGCCTCTCGGGATCACCACGCTTCCACCACGTCCCGGCAGATGCGTTTCTCTTGCGCTCGCAGTGCTAGCTTGCGTCCTCCAAGGAATTGCAAGAGAAGAGTGCTGCTGTCCTTTTGGGAGGCTAGGGCAAGGAGACCTGCGAATTTCTCACTTAAAAATTATATTTATAGTGAGACTCAACTTCCAGGCCTAATGGGTTTCAAAGCCCTAATCCAATTAGGATTTAATTTCGGGCTTAATAATGGCTCAACTCTTTGGCCCATTATTAATACGAAATTAAAGTGAAACCATAACCCAAATAATTAGCCCATGCACTCTAATGATCCAAATAGCTCTATGTGTGTGACCCAATAGGCTCTTGCCATGTTGGCAATGATCATAAATCACATTTATGATCATAAGCAATGAGCGGTGTCTAGCAACACATCATTGCTACCCAAGTGACAAGATTGTCGGTGAATCGACTAAACCTTTATGATCATCACCGATATATGCCATTGTCCCTTTGTCCAAGATATCAAGACTAAGCACGAGACATGGAATGTGTCACTCTCGTATAGCCCAATCTTTGGTTTCTTGATTACCGAGTAGACCAACTTAAACTGACGACATTGATATCATATATCAACTCATCGGAGCATGGCCATGCATTTTCTAAGTCTCACTCTATCAAGGGGCCCAAAGATATCACTCCCGTTACATAGGAGGGACAAATCCCATCTTGATCATACAAATCCCTCCGCATGATATGTGACATACCCAATGACCTCCTTCAAGTTCACTCAGTTATGAGCAACAAAGGAAAGTATCAAAGTATGTGACTCACATGTAGGGAACCTTGATGATCTTAGGTCGAAGGACTACATATACCATGATCACTATGAGAATCACTTATGACACTCATATAACGATCCATGAAGTGTTCTCATGGTGGGTCGGTCCAGTACACAAGTTCTCCAACTTGTACCCATATGTAGACTACATATCTCATATTAGTCTCCACATATGCTAGTCATTATGTATTATTGCAACCCGCTCCACAATAATACTAGACTAGGGACGTTTAAGAATATCATTATTCTAGGGTTACAATTATGTTTATTACATTACGCAGAAACAAAACAACAAACAAAATTGCTGGATTAATGCCTCAATAAAATATCATGACTCAATGTGCAAAAATACAATCATCTCATGATTGGCCTTTTTGGGCACAACACTAACAATTATGTGCAAGGCACATTTATAGTAGCTAGAGCCCTAAATTCAAGGGTAAGGCATTAAGACATGCATTTTATGAGTGTGCAAAATCCACCAATGAACCAAAATTCAAATGGAACCTTGAAGAACTTGAGAATTTGAAAGAAGGTGCAAGTGTAGCAGTTGTGAGAATTGATATGCATTCATGGTATAAGGCATATCTGGCAACTAAAAGTGTGATTCTGTGGATAACTGTTGTGAGGTGTTCAAATTTTTTCTTATTGGGGCTAGGAGTAAGGCTATTATATCTATGCTTGATGATATTAGAGAGTATATAATGGAAAGACAATTTAAAAAAAAAAAAGATAATGTTGTAGTAAGTGGTTGGGGAGTATGACAAGAAAATCATGTTAAAATTGCAGAAGAATTTAAACAAAAGTTTTAAATGGCAAGTTGTTAGGAATGATGACCATGGTTATAAGGTCAAAAGTCATCTATCTACATACTCTATACATTTGGACATAAAGTCCTGTGAGTGTGGGGCGTGGCGACTGTCAAGCATACCATGTGTTCATGCTTGCAAGGTAATTACGCAGAAGGGTGACTTGCATGTGGACTATCTAGCCAAATGGTTTAAGACAGATATGTATGTTAAGGCATATGCACATTCAATTGGTGTTATGTCAAGTGAAGAGATGTGGGAGGATAATGATTTTGGTGTGGTTAGCCCTCTTCCCACGAGAAGTATGACTGGGAGGCCTCGAATAAATAGGAGAAAGTCCAAACATGAGCCAAGAAAGAAAAAGACCAAGCTTAGTAGAGATGGCAAAAAGATGACATGCTCTATATGTGGTCAAACTGGACATAATAAGAAAGGATGCAAAAATCAAGGGGAAATTCATCATATGGGGTCTTAAATAACTGAAGTAAGTTGAAATGTTGCTATTTTAATTGTTTATATCATTTCTGGTTTGGATTGTGGATACTTGCACATTTACAAGATATTTTGTTGTACTTGGTTTTGTGTGCCTATTATAGGTTGGTCAACAGTTGAGAAGTCAGGTTAGGCACACTTATACATCCATAAATTCTACTTCTAGCTTTGAATGTACTTCTACAATTGATTGGGGATGAAGCAGGTAGCAAGGCAGGGGCTCAGGTCTTTTTCAAATAGGCCTATTTGGCATTGGGGTATACACAAATGCTGTAACCGGTTGCTCAATAGTGAATGTCAGTTTTGCTAGAATTTTATGTGTTTTGTTGAGGAAATGGCCTATTCTGATTCAAATTTTTTTGGTCCCCAGCCTAGATTGCTTTCACAATATTAGTTATAAGATGGGGGAATGAAGAGCAGAAAGCCTTTTTTTGTCACACTTTTGTAGATTAACGCACAGTAGCATAATCCCATGTGTTTTGGTCTTGATTGTGCAAAATTAGTTGATGTGGAAGAGATGAGCTACTAATTATGCAAAATCATCTCAAGTCATGCAAGTTACAATATTTTGTAAAGTTTAGCTAATCCTTTTGGTGTTGGAACACACTATTTTGGTGTTGGGATTGTAAAGTATCTTATTACAATTATGCAAGAGACATACTGATACTGTTATATGATTACTAGGAAGTAATGTATAATGATGTAACTAATGTGGAATTTGAAGCACATGAAATGATATGACTATTAAGACCAAGTAATAATCCACTGAAGCACTTCTGCAGCTTCAGACCATGTGTTCCTTGTTAACGCACCAAACACATCTCAGAAACAGGCACATTAAGTTATGAATTGTGCAATCTCATAAAGAGACACATCTCTGCATGCTCATTCATACTCATTCATTGGGAAAATAGATAAGTACTATAAAAAAATTGTTTTAGCAGTTAAGCACAAAAAACCAACGTCATTACTAGGTTAACAAACATGTACATTAGAGACAGCTTTTCATAAGAACTACTGGGTCTGCATTGGTACATTGTCATTTACAAAACACAACTCAGACCCTTTAATCATCTGACCATAAACACCCATTACTGCAATCAAACACACAATCACCATACTTACTAAAACCATTATCCCTTTACACATCCTAGACGCACTGGTAATAGCATTTTTCAACTCAGAAATGTCATTCATAAAGGCAGCTGATAGCCGAAGGGCTATCGCCTCTATCTGACCCGAACTCGGAGCGTCAGGGAACGCAAGGATACTATTAGCCCCCCCGAGGTACTAAAAGATCGCCTTCGGAGATGGAGAATCAGCTATTGCAAGCCGAAGAGGATCTCCCCGAAGGCAGAACCCTGAATCAGGGAACTCCCCGAACTACGGGCATATTTCCCGAAGGGGCATCGTCCGCGCTAGAGGACGACCTCGTCCAGGGACTTCGGGAGTACGGCATGAACATTTAAGGAGCCTCTGACATGTCGCCCACAGACGTTACAGGCCGCCCCAAACGGCGGTCTGACACACCGACGCCATCTAGGTCCCATCATGACCTGCCTCGGTTCAAGGCTCAAGAAACCTGCCACCGGCTACTTGTCCCCTACGCCCAGAAATTCAGGAAAGATCTGACCGAACACGTGTCATGATCTGAACGGGCTGAATACTCCTATAAATACCAGGAAATAAACCTGGGCAAAGGATCGATCCTTGAGCAGACTCCTCTCCTTGAGAAAACACAAACAAGCAAGGCCGTTCTACTTTTCAGTGCTCCTCCCTTATTTTCTTTTAGGACACTGACTTGGGCGTCGGAGGCTCCTCCCCGGAAACACACCCCGGGGACCTCCTAACCCTCTCTTCTGAGCTTTTCAGGCGCGCTTCCCTGGGCAGTTCGGGACTCCAGGCGGTCTCCCTCTCAAGAAGTCCCTCTACAAGTCTCAATGTCACTCCACGAAGATGCTGACCGGCATCATTTGGCGCCGTCTGTGGGAACCCGCTATGAGGTCGCCGTCGTTGAAACTCGGCGTTCTAGGGACAAGGGGCTCTTGAGGTCCCCGTCCGCGCCTGAGGATCAACCAGCCGCTGAGCAAACATTCCCAGGGACTTCTATGCCCGAGGAAGACCGCCCTTTAGCCATTACTATGAGCTTTCTACGGGACTTTCAACGTTCTGTCGTAGCTAAAATGACACAGCAGATAAACCGAAGGTGGCCACAACAAGCTCAGGCCCAAAGGCCTCCCTCACCAGGACGCCCACGGGAGAAAAGCCCCAAATCGACCCATCATAGTTCGGGAAGCGAGGACCCACGTGAAGAGTCCTCTACGGAAAACATACCCCTTGGGAAACCGCCTGCGGGACAAACAAGGTCCAAGCGACCCAAAGTCTCACAGCGAAGGAGTTCGTCGCTTGAGGCGAGGTCCCTGTCCCCTCGACGCCAAGCTCGCTCGCCGAAGAGGCGCCGGCAATCTCCCTTCCCAGAGGAAGAGCCTAACGCCACGATCCTTATGGAGAGGATACTAGCGAGACTAGACAGGGTGGAGAAACAGTTAGCCCGCAAACCCGTATGGGCTAGGCTGTCGGGAACCTTCTGTTAGTATTGTGCCCAAAAGGCCAATCATGAGATGATTGTATTTTTGCACATTGAGTCATGATATTTTATTGAGGCATTAATCCAGCAATTATGTTTGTTGTTTTGTTTCTGCGTAACGTAATAAGCATAACTGTAACCCTAGAATAATGATATTCTTAAACGTCCCTAGTCTAGTATTATTGTGGAGCGGGTTGCAATAATACATAATGACTAGCATATGTGGAGACTAATATGAGATATGTAGTCTACATATGGGTACAAGTTGGAGAACTTGTGTACTGGACCGACCTACCATGAGAACACTTCATGGATCGTTATATGAGTGTCATAAGTGATTCTCATAGTGATCATGGTATATGTAGTCCTTCGACCTAAGATCAGCAAGGTTCCCTACATGTGAGTCACATACTTTGATACTTTCCTTTGTTGCTCGTAACTGAGTGAACTTGAAGGAGGTCATTGGGTATGTCACATATCATGCGGAGGGATTTGTATGATCAAGATGGGATTTGTCCCTCCTATGTAACGGGAGTGATATCTTTGGGCCGCTTGATAGAGTGAGACTTAGAAAATGCATGGCCATGCTCCGATGAGTTGATATATGATATCAATGTCGTCAGTTTAAGTTGGTCTACTCGGTAATCAAGAAACCAAAGATTGGGCTATACGAGAGTGACACATTCCATGTCTCGTGCTTAGTCTTGATATCTTGGACAAAGGGACAATGGCATATATCGGTGATGATCATAAAGGTTTAGTCGATTCACCGACAATCTTGTCACTTGGGTAGCAATGATGTGTTGCTAGACACCGCTCATTGCTTATGATCATAAATGTGATTTATGATCATTGCCAACATGGCAAGAGCCTATTGGGTCGCACACATAGAGCTATTTGGATCATTAGAGTGCATGGGCTAATTATTTGGGTTATGGTTTCACTTTAATTTCGTATTAATAATGGGCCAAGGAGTTGAGCCATTATTAAGCCCGAAATTAAATCCTAATTGGATTAGGGCTTTGAAACCCATTAGGCCTGGAAGTTGAGTCTCACTATAAATACAACTTTTAAGTGAGAAATTTGCAGGTCTCCTTGCCCTAGCCTCCCAAAAGGACAGCCACACTCTTCTCTTGCAATTCCTTGGAGGACGCAAGCTAGCACTGCGAGCGCAAGAGAAACGCATCTGCCGGGACGTGGTGGAAGCGTGGTGATCCTGAGAGGCTCGTGTGGATACCATAGAGAGCCTGAACACGTCAACTGTTCAGGTTTTGTGATTTGACTCTACAGTTGAGTGAGAGATCTCAACCGAAAATTAGGTATGAAATTTTTGAACACCCGGTTTACCCCGTTTCACTTGGATCCTGGAGGGTTTCGGTTAAATTCCGCTGCGCTGTTTGGCTCCCGAAACCCAACACCTTCTGCGAGGATGAGTCCCCGTTCACCCAAACTATAGTTGAGGCAGCCATGCCAGGCGACTTCAGGGTACCTCGGTTGGAGATCTATGATGGCCGCACTGACCCACAGGCCCATCTGACAAAGTACAGACGCAACATGATAATGCATGGAGCCGATGATGCTACCTTGTGCAAATGTTTTGAGGTCACCCTCACAGGACCAGCAACTACGTGGTATAACTCATTGCCTCCAGGAACCATCACAGGGTTCCAGGAGTTATCCACGGCCTTCACACAGCAATTTATTGGAAGTCGGCCAATGGCGAAAATGCCTGTACAGATGTTCGACATAGAGCAAAGAAATGGAGAAACCATCCGTGACTATGTCGAAAGGTTTAACAGGGAAGCTTTGAGCGTCCCGGATTTTCGGCCCGAAATACGCATTCTCGCCATGACACGAGGCCTTCGGAGGGACTCGCAGTTGTTTTACGATTTCTCTAAGGACCCCCCGGACACCCTCGGTGAATTTTATCGAAGGGCCGAACAGCACATGACCGCCGAGGAGCTGAGAATGGGTGGGCCGAAGTCCGATCACGCCCGCGCCGAAGGGTCCAACCAGCAAACTCGGCATCCAACCGAACAGGCAGGCTGACCTCAGAGAATGCGGGGAAGGAAACTGATGGCCTAAGGCCTCATCGTTGTGAGTCATGATGACTGTTGAGGAGACTTCTAGGAGGAAGAACGCCTGGAAGGTGGATCGCCCCAAGGAGAGTACCTGAAAAGCTGGTAAACAGGGTTAGGAGGCACCCGGAGTGTTTTTCCGGGGGGGGAGCCTCCGACGCCCAAGTCAGTGGTGGCCGGAAGAAGGAGAAAGTCACTAGCTCAAAGAGAAAGGCAGAAAAGTCTCGCCTCGTATTTTCTCAGAGTGTGGGAGCTGTATATCCGGCCTGCGAACCTCCTGTCAAGTATTTATTTCCTGTACATATAGGAATACCTAGCCCGTTCAGATCATGACACGTGTGCGGTCGGATGCTCCTGAACGTCTGGGCGTAGGGGACAGATAGTTGGTAACTAGATGGCCTCGAGCCTTGTGCTGAGACGGGCCATGATATGATTCTGATGGCGTCTGCGCGTCAGGGCGACTTTTTACGTCTGTGGTGGGACGTGTCAGAGGCTTCCTTAAATGCTTCCATAAATGCTCCTGCCGTACTCCCGAGGTCCCTGGGCGAGGTCGTCCTCTAGTTTGGACAGAGCATCTTCGGGAATCATACCCTCAGTTTGGGGGTTCCCAGTTCCAGGGAGTTCCGCCTTCGGGGATATCATGTTCGGGCAGCAATGTCTGGTGCCACTTTTCCGAAGGCGCGCTGTTCACAACCTTGGGGGGGCGAATGGAGTCCTCAAGTTTTACTGGCGTGCCGAGGCTCGGAGCTCTCCGGCTATCTCCCGAGGTGCATGATTCCACCTGTTCCCGGGAAGCGCCAGTTCTTCTGGCCATTGTTGTGGCAGGGTGTTTGGCCAGATTGAGGCGATAGCCTTTGGCTATCACATGCCCCCCTCTGGAAAGCCGAAGTGAAGACTTCGGTTTGCATCTCTTTCCGAGGTTGTCATTGGGAGTCTTGTTTGGAAGCATAACCTGTTCCGAGGTCGCACCTTTTGCCCATGGATCTGGGCTGTTCGGCCTTGGCCTATTCTTTGGTGTCTCCGAGGCAAAGCCTGTACCGAAGATACACCTCTTGCCCAAAAGTCATGGGCTGTTCAGCCATAGCCTGTCTCTTGGTGTCCTCGAGGTGGCCTGCTTTTTATTTCTACAGGTCTGATGGCCAAGCGTGTCAGACTGAGCGACGCGTCTCCATTTCTCAGGGATGTCAAACGACGTGTCCCAATCAGGAGGCGTGTCCCGGTTTTCCAGGCACGTTTACGGAGGCATGTCCCCCATTTCTGCGCAGCGGTTGACACGTGGCTTTCCTACCAACTTTCACGACGGCGTCCTCAGGCAAATCTTTTGGTGGGTTTTGATTTCCAGAGTACTTGATTCCTCTGTTTTTCTGAGTTTTTCTGGAAAACTGTTGTTTTTTCCAAACTCGTCTTCTGAGTTTTTTCTGGAAACTATTTTCTTTTCCATCTCAAACTCTTTTTCATGTCTGCGATGCCTGTTCCCGAGAGCTGGAAACCTCTTCTGGCCCATCCTTGCTGTACCACCCCCGAAAAACTAGAGAGGTGGAAGAAAAAATTCTTTCTTCCATCTTACGCTGTGACCAGACTACCTCGTTCTAGCCATTTTGCTTTTTCAAACCGTGGCGACGAGGTTACCGTCTTCCGAGCCCAACTGAAGGCCGGTCTTCGGTATCCTCCCCCGAAGGTGGTTTGCGAGTTCTGCCAATTCCATGGCATTGCTGTGAACCAGCTTCCCCCGAACGCGTACTGCTATTTTAACGCCTACCTCTGCATGTGTGGCGTGTTCGGGATAGAGCCCCACTTCATCATTTTCATGCAGTACTACAAGCTCTATGTGGTCCCGAAGGGTGGCTTCTATTTCCTGCTGCCTCGGGGATCCGGGAGCAAAAAATTCACCTTCACCTTCGACACGAAGGATAGCTGGCGGGGGTGGCAGCCTAAGTTCTTTTTCCTCAAGGTGGATAAGAACTGGTCTGATGTCCCGACCAGGTGGGCTCAGGGAGTGCTGAACGCAGACGTCGTTGATCCGAGGATGCTGCTGACCCCACCGTTGGCTTCCGTGTTCGCGGATTTCGACGCCCGCATTCGGGCAGTCGCTGACTGGGCTCCCGAGGTCTCTCCTCGTGCTCTTTACCCCTTTCCTATCAACTGGAGGTTGATGACCGAAGAAGTCCTTCGGGAGCTGAAAGTGGTTAAGGAGCACGTGACTGACCTCAATATGCCCGCTCCCGCCATCGCCGGGAAAGACTCCTGGCTGGTCAAGCTCCTTAAGGGGGAGACTTCTTTCAAAACTTTTGCCGAAAGTGAGTAATCTTCCATCCCTTTATACTTTTTCCTCGGACTTACGCTGATATTTCTTCTCTTTTTCAGAGATGGGCGATGGGGCTGCCGCTTATTACAAGGCCCTCTTTTCTGGCCAAGTGGAGAAGGGGGTGCAGACAAAGAAGGCGGCTTCCCGAAGAAGGAAGACGACAGGGGCGGGACCCTCGGCGAAGCGAGCTAGGAAGGCTCTCCAGCCTTCTCAGCCAGAGCTTTTGGAAGAAGAAGCTGGCGAAGACGCTGGTCTTGTTGAAATTCCACCGGCCGAGGTCCCCGCTACTTCCGCCGGGGTGCCTCCTCTCGACCTCGAGGCCCCCAGAAACACTGTAGTGGTAGAAGTACCCACCGCCGAGGAGCGGTACCGGCAGAAGGGTAAGGGTCTTTCTTCCGAGGGGCCCGAGGATCCCGAGGACACTGTCTCCGAGGTTCCTCCAGGTATGCCTTTAGGCGAAGTTTAGCTCCTTTTCCTTTCGCGAATTTTTCTTCTGCTCCTAACTTCCTTCTCACTTTCAGGGGAGCCTCTTACTGCTGGCTGGAGGGCCATTCATGAGAGGAAACGGGCCCTGCGCGATGCCACAATCCCTGAGGGGAAGATCCCCTTGGAGCCCTTTTGGACAATCACGGAGGATATGAATTTGCTCTCCGACGATTGTCCAAAAATGACAAAGGAGATTTGGAAGGGGATCACCACTGACGCCTCCTTCCGGGCCATTGCGGCGGCTCACCCGGGGGATAATACCCTCGCCGCAAAAGTCACCGAGCATGCTGCTCAGGTATAGTCTTTACACTTTTTTCCTCAATTTTCTAAGTGTTTAGACTTGTACTAACCTGGACTTTTGCCTTGCCGTAGCTGCTGGAGTACGCTGGTTATCTCCGAGTTCGGGTGGCCAGACAGGCTGCCTCCAAGGATGCGACTTCGCGGGAACTCAGTGAAGCGAAGGCTTCGCTTGCGAAGGTGATCGCCAGCAACCAGCAGCTGACAGCGGATTGTTCTCAGCAACTTGCTGCCGTTCGGGAGGAGTTCTCGAAGAAAAGAGAAGAACTTGAAAAGGACTCCTCCCGGAAGATTGCCGACCTCGGCGACCAAGTAAAGGGGCTGCTCGCAGCCAACGAAGATATTGTCAAGGACAAGGCTGTTTCTGACAGTCTTGCGTCGAGGTTGACGGACGAGAACAATGCTCTTCAAGCTGAGGTCGAGGCTCTGAAGAAGGAGTCCGGAGAGACGCTGGGGATAAGCGAGCTCGAAGAGGAGGTTGCTGAGCTGAGGGACGAGGTCAATGTCCTTGGCGTTCAAAAACGTACTTCTGATGACATGGCCAAGGTCGCCTTTCAGGACGGCTTCTGCCTCGCTCGGCACCAGGTGCTGCAGAGGTTCCCAGATTTGGACCTCTCTTTTCTGGAGGGCCTAAATATTCCTGAGGGACCTCGGTGGCAGTGGTCCAAGGTCGAGCATCTGAAGCTTCCTGGTCTTCGTCCGCCCGGCTCTCCCTAGTTTGTCTTAGGGCTCCTCTTATTTTTCTCCTTTGTGCTCCTTCTTTGGGCACTTCTTTTGTAAGGCGATTTGCTCTAAATGAACAATCTTTTGGCTAAGTCCTTTCTTGCAAGTTTCTTCATTTCCACTGTTCCGAACACGTTTGCTTCAAGAGACTTTCGGAAAACCTGCAACCAAAGAAACTTTTTACCTTCCTTTGTCCCGAGCGTGCTCGCTCAAGAGACTTTCTGGAAAGTTTGTAAAAATTTGGCTAAGTCTTTTGCAGGTTTTTTGTTTCCTTTTATCCCGAACATGTTCGCTCAAGGGCCTTCGGAAAACCTTCAGCCAAATTTTTCTGTCTTCCTATTGTCCCGAGCATATTTGCTCAAGGGACTTAGGAAAATTTTCACGAGATTGCTCATTCCCCTTTTCCCGAGCACGTTCGCTCAAGGGTGTTCGGAAATTACCTCTGCTTTTGTTTTGGCGTGTACTTTTGCGAGATTCTTGCTTTCCCTTTTTCCCGAGCATGTTCGCTCAAGGGTGTTCGGAAAATTTTCTCTGCACTGATTATGCCGAGTACTTTTGCAAGATTCTTGTTTCCCATTTTTCCCGAGCATAGTGGCTCAACGGACTTCGGGAAGTCATATTTGCTTTTTTCGTGGCGAGCACCTTCGCGAAATTTTGTCCTGGACAATTTGGTATACTTAAAAATTTTCTCAAGACCATTCTTCTCCGGACCATCCTGTACTTAGAATATTTTTTGTACAATATATTTCTTCCGCTCAACCTTAGGCGTAGAATTTTTTCAGGGCGTCTGAATGCCAAGTGTTTTTCAATTCTACGCCTTCGGCGTCGCCAAGCTTGTACACGCCTTTACGTACTTCGGCGAGAACCAGATAAGGTCCTTCCCAATTTGCGCGAAGTACTCCGTGAGATGGCCTTCGGGGTGCAAAGTCGGCCTTTCGGAGAACGAGGTCTCCTTTTTTGATTTCTTTTGGCCTGGCTTTTAAGTTGGTAGCCGCGGCCACTCTTTGCTGGAAAGCTTTTCTTCTCAGCTCGGCTATTTCTCTGTGTTCAGCCACAAGGTCGAGCTTAGTTCTCAGACCGAGGTCGTTTCCGCCTTCATCAAATACTTGCACCCGTATTGAAGGCTGAACTATCTCTATTGGGATAATGGCCTCTGTTCCGAAGACGAGTGAGAAGGGAGTTTCCCCTGTGGCTCTTCGTGGCGTCGTTCGGTAGCTCCACAATACACTTTGGAGTTCTCCTGGCCATTTCCCCTTGGCTTCCCCAAGTCTCTTTTTCAGGCCATCTTTTATGGTCCTGTTTGATACTTCCACCTGCCCATTGCTTTGGGGGTGAGCTACTGGGGCGAAGTGCATCTTTATTCCGAGGTCGCTGATGAATTCCTGGAATCCTTTGTCTATGAACTGGGATCCATTATCAGCTACTAGTACCCTCGGTATGCCAAATCTGCATACGATGTTCTTCCATACGAACTTCTGCACTTCTTTTGCCGAGATAGTTGCTAGTGGTTCTGCCTCTACCCACTTTGAGAAATAGTCCACTGCTACCACGCAGAATTTCACGCCTCCGGGCGCTGTGGGGAGTGGCCCAATGAGGTCTATACCCCAGACTGCGAAGGGCCAAGGATAGTCTGCCGACGTTACCATTTCCGAGGGTATCCTCTGGATTTTTGCATGTCTCTGGCAACTACCGCACTTCTGGACGAACTGCCTTGCGTCCTTTCTCAGGGTAGGCCAGAAGTATCCTTGGCGGAGTATCACTGCTGCAAGGGCATCAGTTCCAATGTGGGAGCCGCACATGCCTTCGTGGACTTCTTCGAGGACCATCTCAGTATCCTCTTCGCCCACACATCTCTGCAGCGGATTTGCATATCCTTGCCGATATAACTCTTCACCAATCAGGAAGAATCTTCCGGCGCGTCTTCGCAGTCTTGCAGCATTGCCGGCGTCTTCGGGAAGCTCATTCTCTGCGAGGTATCTCTTTATGGGGTCCTTCCACCCCATTCCCGAGGTCGTTACGCTTAGCACGGAGATGCTTGGATGGTCTAGCACCTCGGTGTATGTTTTGGACTTCGCTAAGCAATCTGCCTCAGTGTTATTCCGCCGGGGTACATTTTCGATCCGCACGGCGTCAAACTCTTGGATGAGTTTTGTTACCAGCTCGTGGTATTTTGCCAAGATTGGGTCCTTCGCCCCATAATCTCCTGCCGTCTGCCGAACTACCAGCTGGGAATCGCTGTGAGCCCTTAAGTTTCTCACGCCAATCTTTCTGGCCAAGCGTAATCCCGCTATGAGGGCTTCATACTCAGCCACATTATTGGTAACGTTGAAGCTGAACTTGATAGCCTTCATCACCTCTAGGCCTTCGGGTCCTCTGATAACTATTCCAGCTCCCTGGTGTACGGACCCCGAGGCTCCGTCAACATGCAAGGTCCATTCTGGCTCACCTTCTTTCGGATCTGAGTGGTTCTCCTCAGTGGTGGGTATTTCGGCGATAAAATCTGCCAATGCTTGGGCTTTTATGGCCTTCCGAGGCTCATAGGTGATTTCGTGTTCGCCAAGCTCTATGCACCACTTGGAGAGCCTTCCCGACTGATCAACTCTCTTCATAACATCCCGTAGTGGTAGACTACTTCGGACGATGATGGGGTGAGCCTGGAAATATGGTCGCAGTCTTCTTCCTGCAAGCACCAAGGCGTATATAGCTTTTTGAAGCAAAGGGTACCTGACTTCGGCGCCATGCAGGGACTTGCTGACGTAGTAGACCGGCCATTGTTTCGGCCCTTCTTCTTTCACCAGGACCGAGCTCACGGCCTTTTCTGTGACGGCGAGGTACAGTACGAGGGGTTCTCCCTCCCGAGGTTGTCGTAGAGTCGGCAGGCTGGCCAGGTAGACTTTGAGTTCTTCCCAGGCCTTTTGGCAATCTTCATCCCAGGGATGATTGTTTCTTTCGAGGTCGCCTTCCATCTTTGCTGCCTTTGTGAGGACTTTGAAGAAAGGTCTACACCTATCTCCGTACCTGGAAATAAACCTGCTCAGAGAGGTTATTCTTCCGGTTAGTCTCTGCACATCTTTGACTGTGGCAGGAGTTCGGAACTCAAGCAGAGCCTTAATCTTCTCAGGATTGGCGTCGATGCCTCTTTCGGATACCATGTACCCAAGGAATTTTCCCGACGTCACCCCGAAGATACACTTCTCGGGGTTAAGGCGAATCCCGAAGGCTCTGAGCTTTTGGAAGGTTTCCTCCAAATCTGCAACGTGGTAGCCGGGCAGCTTGCTTTTTACTATCATATCATCAACATATACTTCCACGTTTCTCCCCATTTGGTCTTTAAAGACCTTGTTCATCAGTCTCTGGTAGGTGGCTCTTGCATTTTTCAGCCCGAAGGGCATTCTGATATAGCAGTACGTTCCTCCCTCGGTGATGAAGGCAGTTTTCTCTTCATCTTCGGGGTCCATCCTTATCTGATGGTAGCCGCTGAAGGCATCTAGGAAGCTCAGGAGCCCGTATTCGGCCGTTGAATCTACCAGTTGATCTATTGGCGGGAGGGGAAATGAGTCTTTCGGGCAAGCATCGTTCAAGTTTCTGAAATCAATGCACATCCGGAGTTTGCTGCTACCTTCTTTTGTGGCAATGACCACGTTGCTTAACCATTCGGGGTATTTTACCTCCCTGATAACTTCAGCATCCAATAGGCGCTGGACTTCGGTTTTCACGAAGTTGCTTTTGTGGGCTGAGATGCTTCGTTTCTTTTGCCTGATAGGTTTTGCTTCCGGGCTTACTTTGAGGCTGTGCTGTATTATGCCAGGGTTCACTCCTGGCATGTCTTTCGGTGAGTAGGCAAACAGATCTTTATTTTTTAGCAGAAAGGATACAAGATTTTCCTTATCACCTTTGGCCAAGCTCTTCCCTATTCGGGTAGATTGTCCTGGGACAAGATCTACTGCTTCCGTTTCTGCTTTTGCGGGATCTCCTTCTTTGCCTTTCTCCTGCGCCTTTGCCTCCACCGTTTGTGTAGAGCTGTTTGCCGGAGCCTTTCGTTGTTTTTACAAACACCTTTCTTACCTCGGCTTGGTCGATGAAGGCCTCTGCATCTCCATCCTTGGTGGCGAATGTGACAGTCAAGTACTTCACATCGGGGCGAATGTGCAGGTTCCCCTGAGTCTGCCTTCCAAGGATGGCGTTGTACGAAGACGGGACATCCATGACGATGAATCTTGCCATTGTGGACGCGTACAACTCAGCTGCTCCGTCTACCGAAGTGCCTTTCATCATCAAAGGGAGGTCGATCCATCCGAGGACGGGTAGTTCGGATGGCCCAACGCCGAAGGTGGGCGTGGTGACAGGTTTCAGCTCGCTGCTGGAGATGCCCAAGCTCGGCAGTAAGTGCGAGAAAAGGACGTCAGCATTTGAGCCATCATCAAGCAACACTCTCTTCACGTCCCAGTTCCCTATTCTCGCCATTATCAGCAGCGGGTCGTCGTGGGGGAAGACGACAGTGGAGCCATCTTTGCGAGCCAATTTCTTTGATGGACTTTGATACTCCATAACCGCAATTTCTCTGGCCTTCCGCTTTCTTTCCGAGGATGGGAGCCCCATGGTAATGGTTTGGATGACCCCTACTGGAGGTGGAAGGCGCCTTTTTGGACTTCTGTTTCTCCGCCTGTCTGAGTCATAGTCCTCATTTTCGGCCCTCTCTTCCTCCTCTTTTCTGCCTTTTGGGGAGGGCATCCGCAGGTATTTGCGAAGCTGGCCCTGTTTGATCATCGACTCTATGTACTTCTTCAGCTGGAAGCAGTCTTCGGTGTCATGACCGTGGTCGCGATGAAACTGGCAGAACTTCTTGGCATTCTTCTTATTATCGGCGGCCATGGCCTTTGGCCGCCGAATCTGCGTCCCTTGCCTTTCCAGCGCCATGAGAATGTTGGTCCGTGTCGTGCTCAAGGGTGTGAAACTTTGAGGTTTCTTTCCTCGCATTCGCCGTGGTCGACCTGTGTGTTCAGAAAGATGCCGAGCTTGCTGGCTGGACCCTTCGGCGCGGTGATGATCAGACTTTGGCCCCACCATCCTCAATTCCTCGGCTGTCATGTGCTGCTCTGCCCTTCGGTAAAATTCTCCGAGGGTCTCCGGGGGGTCCTTTGAGAACTCGTAGAACAGCTGTGAGTCACGCCGAAGGCCCCATGTCATAGCGAGGATGCGGATTTCGGGCCGGAAGTCCGGGACGCTAAGTGCTTCCCTGTTGAACCGTTCGACATAGTCTCGGATCGTCTCTCCGTTTGTCTGCTCTATGTCGAACATCTGCACAGGCATTTTGGCCGTCGGCCTGCTCCCAATGAACTGCTGGGTAAAGGCTGTGGACAACTCCTGAAACTCAGTGATAGTCCCTGGGGGCAAAGAATTGTACCATGCTGTTGCTGGGCCCGTGAGGGTGACTTCAAAGCATTTGCACATGGTAGCGTCATCAGCTCCGTGCATTACCATGCTCCGCCTGTACTTCGTCAGATGGGCCTGTGGATCAGTTCGGCCATCATAGATCTCCAGCCTAGGCACTCTGAAGTCGCCTGGCATAGCTGCCTCAACGACGGTGCGAATAAACGGGGAGCCATCTTCGCATAATGCCCCCGACAGCCTGTCCCAAACGGGTTTTCTGGTCACTTGCTTCTCCACTCTGTCCAGCCGTGCCAATATCCTTTCCATAAGCGCAGTGGCGCTAGGACCATTTTCGCGGGAGGGAGATCGACGGCGCCTTTTCGGGGAGCGAGTTCGGCGCGGAGGGGTCAGGGACCTCGCCTCGGGCGACGAACTGCTTCACTGTGAGACTCTCGGTCGCTTGGACCCGGTTTGTCCCACAGGCCGTTTCCCGAGGGCTATATCTTCTGTGGATGATTCTCCGCGAGGCTCTCCACTTCCTGAACTACGGTGTGTAGACTTGGGGCTTCTCTCTCGAGGGCGTCCTGATGAGGAGGGTTTCTGGGCCCGTGACTGCTGTGGCCATCTTCGGTCGATCTGCTGAGTCATTTCAGCAACGACCGAGCGCTGAAAGTCCCTCAAGAAGCTCATGGTGATTACCAGAGGGCGGTCCTCCTCGGGCGTAGAAGTCTCTGGGAGTGTCTGCTCAGCAGCCGGTTGTATCTCAGGCGCGGACGAGGACCTTGGGAGTCCCTTGTCCTTAGAACGCCGAGTCTCAACGACGGCAATCTGCGAGCGGTTTCCCACAGACGGCGCCAAATGATGGCCTAAGGCCTCATCGTTGTGAGTCATGATGACTGTTGAGGAGACTTCTAGGAGGAAGAACGCCTGGAAGGTGGATCGCCCCAAGGAGAGTACCTGAAAAGCTGGTAAACAGGGTTAGGAGGCCCCCGGAGTGTTTTTCCGGGGGGGGAGCCTCCGACGCCCAAGTCAGTGGTGGCCGGAAGAAGGAGAAAGTCACTAGCTCAAAGAGAAAGGCAGAAAAGTCTCGCCTCGTATTTTCTCAGAGTGTGGGAGCTGTATATCCGGCCTGCCAACCTCCTGTCAAGTATTTATTTCCTGTATATATAGGAATACCTAGCCCGTTCAGATCATGACATGTGTGCGGTCGGATGCTCCTGAACGTCTGGGCGTAGGGGACAGATAGTTGGTAACTAGATGGCCTCGAGCCTTGTGCTGAGACGGGCCATGATATGATTCTGATGGCGTCTGCACGTCAGGGCGACTTTTTACGTCTGTGGTGGGACGTGTCAGAGGCTTCCTTAAATGCTTCCATAAATGCTCCTGCCGTACTCCCGAGGTCCCTGGGCGAGGTCGTCCTCTAGTTCGGACAGAGCCTCTTCGGGAATCATACCCTCAGTTCGGGGGTTCCCAGTTCCAGGGAGTTCCGCCTTCGGGGATATCATGTTCGGGCAGCAATGTCTGGTGCCACTTTTCCGAAGGCGCACTGTTCACAACCTTGGGGGGGCGAATGGATTCCTCAAGTTTTACTGGCGTGCCGAGGCTCGGAGCTCTCCGGCTATCTCCCGAGGTGCATGATTCCACCTGTTCCCGGGAAGCGCCAGTTCTTCTGGCCATTGTTGTGGCAGGGTGTTTGGCCAGATTGAGGCGATAGCCTTTGGCTATCAGAAACTCCCAGCTTTCACACCCCTGAACACTACACGGACAAACATCCTCATGACGATGGAAAGGCAGGGGACGTAGATTCAGCGGCCAAGGGCCATGACCGCTGATAACAAGAAAAACATAAAGAAGTTCTGCCAGTTTCACCGCGACCACGGCCATGACACCGAAGATTGCTTCCAACTGAAGAAGTACATAGAGTCAATAATAAAACTGGGCCAACTTCGACGATATCTGCGGATGCCTTCCCCGAAGGGAAGAAAATATGAGGAAGAAAAGGCCGAAAATGAGGACTATGACTCTGATAGGCGGAGAAACCAAAGTCCGAAGAGGCGCCCTCCACCTCCGGCAGGAGTAATACAAACAATCACAACAGGGCTCCCATCCTCGGAAAGAAAGATAAAGGCCAGAGAAATAGCAGTCATGGAATATCAGAATCCGACAAAGAAATTGGCCCGCAGGGATGGATCCACCGTCATCTTTCCCCATGACGATCCGCTGCTGATTATGGCGAGGATAGGGAACTGGGATGTCAAGAAAGTGCTGCTCGACGACGGATCGAACGCTGATGTCCTGTTCTCGCACTTACTGCCGAACTTGGGCATATCTAGCAGCGACCTCAATCCCGTCACCTCGCCTACTTTCGGGGTAGGACCGTCTGAATTGCCTGTCCTCGGATGGATCGATCTCCCCTTGATGATGAAAGGAACTTCAGTAAAAGGGGCTGCTGAACTTTACGCCTCCACAATGGCGAAGTTTATTGTCATGGATGTCGCTTCATCGTACAATGCCATCCTTGGGAGACAGACACAGGGAAATCTACACATTCGCCCTGATGTGAAGTACTTGACTGTCACTTTCGCCACCAAGGATGGAGATGCAGAGATCTTCATAGATCAAGGCGAAGTAAGAAAGGTGTTCGTAAAGGCATGAAAAGCTCCGGCAAACAACTTTGCACAAACGATGGAGGCAAAGGCACCAGAGAAGGGCAAGGAAGGAGATCCCGCGAAAGCAGAAATGGAAACAGTAGAACTTGTCCCAGGTCAATCTACCCGAATAGGGAAGAGCTTGGCCGAAGGTGACAAGAAAAAACTTGTATCTTTTCTACTGGAAAATAAAGATCTATTTGCCTACTCGCCGAAAGATATGCCAGGGATAAACCCTAGCGTAATACAGCATAGCCTTAAAGTTAATCCCGAGGCAAAACCTGTCCGGCATAAGAAACGGAGCATCTTGATCCATAAAAGTAACTTCATCAAAACCGAAGTGCAGTGCTTGTTAGACGCTGGTATCGTCAGGGAGGTCAAATACCCCGAATGGTTGAGCAATGTGGTTATTGCCACAAAAGACGAAGCAGTAAGCTCCGGATGTGCATCGACTTCAGAAATTTGAACGATGCTTGCCCAAAAGACTCATACCCCCTTCCACCAATAGACCAATTGGTAGACTCAACTGCTGAATACGGGCTCCTAAGTTTCTTAAACGCCTTCAGTGGGTATCATCAAATAAGGATGGACCCCGAAGATGAAGAAAAAACCGTCTTCATCACCGAGGGAGGAACATACTGCTACGCTAGAATGCCCTTCGGGCTTAAAAGTGCAGGAGCCACCTACCAGAGGTTGATGAGCAAGGTCTTTAACGACCAAATAGGGAGAAACATGGAAGTGTATGTCGACGATATGATAGTCAAAAGCAAGCTGCCTGACGACCACGTCGCAGATCTAAAAGAAACTTTCCACCAGCTCAGAGCCTTCGGGATCCGTCTCAATCCCGAAAAGTGCATCTTCGGAGTGACCTCGGGAAAATTCCTTGGGTACATGGTATCAGAAAGAGGCATTGATGCTAACCCAGAAAAAATCAAGGCTCTACTCGAGTTCCGAACTCCTGCCACAATAAAGGATGTGCAGAGACTCACCGGAAGGATAACCTCTCTTAGCAGATTTATTTCCAGGTATGGAGACAGGTGTCGACCATTCTTCAAGGTCCTCACTAAGGCAACAAAAGAGGAAAACAACCTCGGAAATAATGATCATCCTTGGAATGAAGACTGCGAAAAGGCCTGGGAAGAACTGAAAATCTACTTAGCCAGCCTGCCCACTCTTCGACAACCTCGCGAGGAAGAGCCCCTTGTGCTATACCTCGCTGTCACAGAAAAGGCTGTGAGCTCGGTCCTTGTGAAAGAAGAGGGGCCGAAGCAATGGCCGGTCTACTATGTAAGCAAATCCCTGCATGGCGCCGAAATTAGGTATCCTTTGTTGCAAAAAGCTATATACGCCTTGGTACTGGCAGGGAGAAGGCTACGACCATACTTTCAGGCTCACCCTATCATCGTCCGAAGTAGTCTACCACTACGGGATATCATGAGAAAGGTTGATCATTCCGGAAGGCTCTCCAAGTAGTGCATAGAGCTTGGCGAACACGACATCACTTATGAACCTCGGAAAGCCATAAAAGCTCAAGCACTGGCAGATTTCATCGCCGAAGTACCCACCACCGAAGATAGCCATCTGAATCCAATCGAAGGTGAGCCCGAATGGACCTTGCATGTTGACAGAGCCTCGGGGTCCGAACACCAGGGAGCTGGCATAATCATTAGGGGTCCTGAAGGCCTAGAAGTGATGAAGGCTATCAAGTTCGGCTTTAACGTCACTAACAATATGGCGGAGTATGAAGCCCTCATAGCAGGATTGCGCCTGGCCAAAAAAATTGGCATAAGAAACTTGAAAGCCCACAGCGATTCCCAGCTGGTAGTACGACAAACGGCAGGAGACTACGGGGCAAAGGACCCAACCTTGGCAAAATACCATGAATTGGTGGCAAAACTCATCCGGGAGTTCGACACTGTACGAATCGAAAACGTGCCTCGGCGAGATAATGCCGAGGCAGATTGCCTGGCAAAATCAAAAGCATGCACCGAGGTGCTAAACCACCCGAGCATCATAGTGCTGAGCATATCAACTTCAGGAAAAGGCTGGAAAGACCCGATAAAAAGATATCTCACCGACAATATGCTCCCTGAAGACCCCAGTGAAGCTGCCAAAATCCGAAGACGCTCCGGCCGATTCTTCCTAATTGGCGAAGAATTATACCGGTAGGGATATGCAAATCCACTGCAAAGGTGTGTTGGCGAAGAGGATACTGAAATGATCCTCGAAGAAGTACACGAAGGCGCTTGTGGTTCGCACATCGGAATCGACGCCCTTGCAGCAGTAATACTTCGCCAAGGATACTTTTGGCCCACCCTGAGAAAGGACGCTAGGTAGTTCGTCCAGAAATGCGGTAATTGCCAAAGACACGCAAATATCCAGAGGAGACCCTCGGAATTGGTGACTTCGGCTGATTATCCTTGGCCCTTCGCAGTCTGGGGCATAGACCTCATTGGGCCGCTCCCAACAGCCCCTGGAGGCGTAAAATTCTACGTGGTAGCAGTAGATTATTTCTCCAAATGGGTCGAGGCAGAACCCCTGGCGACCATCTCGGCAAAGGAAGTGCAGAAGTTCGTATGGAAAAACATTGTATGCAGATTCGGCATACCAAAGGTACTTGTAGCTGATAATGGGTCCCAGTTCACAGATGAAAGATTCCAGAAATTCATCAGTGAACTCAGAACAAAAATGCACTTCGCCCCAGTAGCTCATCCCCAAAGCAACGGGCAGATAAAGGTATCTAACAGGACCATAAAAGATGGTCTAAAAAAGAGACTGGGGGAAGCAAAGGGGAAATGGCCGGGAGAGCTCCAAAGCATGTTATGGAGTTACCGAACAACACCCCGAAGAGCCACAGGGGAGACCCCCTTTTCACTCGTCTTCGGTACAGAGGCCATCATCCCGATCGAAGTTGTGCGACCGTCGGTACGGGTACAAGTATTCGATGAAAGTGGAAATGACCTCGGCTTAAGAACCAAGCTTGACCTTGTCAGCGAACACAGAGAAATAGCTGAGCTAAGAAAAAAAGCTTTTCAGCAAAGAGTGGCCGCGGCTATAAACTTACGAGCCAGGCCAAAGGGAATCAAGAAAGGAGACCTCGTTCTCCGAAAGGCTGACTTTGCACCCCGAAGGCCCTCCCACGGAGTACTTCGCGCAAATTAGGAAGAACCTTATCTGGTTCTTGCCGAAGTATGAAAATGCGTGTACAGACTCGGCGACGCCGAAGGCGTAGAATTAAAAAATACCTGGCATTCAGATACCTTGAAAAAATTCTATGCTTAAGGTTTCGCGAAAGAGTTGTGTTGTACAAATTTGGAAAATATGCTAAGTACAGAAGTTTCTTAGAAAAATTCTCAAGTATAAAAAGTGTACAAGCCAGAATTCCGTGAAGGCGTTCGCCGTAATAAGTGCAGATACAATTTCCCGAAGTCCCTTGAGCGATCACGTTCGAGAAAAATGGGAAACAAAAAATCTCGCGAAGGTGCTCGCCGAAATAAGCACAGATATGATTTTCCGAAGTCCCTTGAGCGATCATGTTCGGGACAAAGGGGAGAACGAAACATCTCGCAAAAAGACTTAGCCAAAAAAAAAAATCTTCATTAAGGTGAATCGGCTTACAGAGAAAGAGAAGTACCAAAAGAAGAAGAAAAAGGCAAGGAGTCCTAGAACAAACTAAGGAATCTCGGCGTCCCAAGAGCCACCAGCCCCTACGTCCTTGTCCACCACCTTTGGTGCCGAGATAGAAGAAGGCAAGTTCAGGTGCTCAATCTTGGACCAGGACCACCGAGGCCCCTCGGGAATGTTTAAAGCCTCCAAGAAAGAGAGGTCCAGATCTGGGAACCTTTGAAGAACTTGGTGCCGAGCGAGGCAAAACCCGTCCTGGAAAGCGACCTTGGCCATCTGGTCGGACTTGTCCTTCTCGACCTCAAGTTCCTCAAGATCATTCTGCAGATCCGCGACCTCCTTCTTCAATGCCTTCATCTTCTTCTTCTTCGGCTCCTTCTTCAAAGAATCGACCTTAGCTTGGAGCTCGGCCTTCTCAGCAAGCACCTTCGCCAGGAAAGCCTCAGATTCTGACTTCTCCTTTAGATGCGCCTCGTTTGCCAAAATCAGCTCCGCCACCTAGGAGCCGAGGTTAGAAATCTTCTGGGAGGAGTCCTTCAAAAGTTCTTATTTTTCCTTCTGGAACTCCCCCCGAAGGGCAGCAACCTCCTTCTCTGCAGCATCAGCCAGCTGCAGGTTCTTGGTAACCAATTTCGAGCACATGGCCTTAGTTTTTTCAATAACCTCTAAGGCCAAGGCTTGGAATGCCGTCTGCCTGGCTGCCTGAACTCTGAGGTAGCCGGCGTACCCCAGCAGCTGCACAGGGATAAAGGCGAGGTCAGTAAGACAAAGAGAAAGCCAAACGCTTAGAAAAAATTGAAGGGAAAAAAGATAGGCGTGAAGCATACCTGGGCAGCATGCTCGGAAACCTTCGCGGCGAGGGAGTCATCGCCCAGATGAGCTTCCGTAATGGCCCTAAAGGAGGCCTCAGTAAGCATCCCCTTCGAGATCTCTTTGGCCATTTGCTGGCAGTCTCCGGAGTACAAATTCATGTCCTTCGTAAACGACCAGAAGGGCTCCGTAGGGATCTTCCCTTGCGGGAATTTAGCATCACGGAGGGCTCGCTTCCGGGCGTGTTCGGCCGCCCAACTCGGAGTAAGTGACTCCCCTGCACGGTAAAAACAAGAAGTTGGTCAAGATAAGTACATCCCAAAATTCAAAAATTAAAGACATCACACTTTGCCTGAGAAAGCGAACCTGGCAGCACCTCGACGACGTCATCGCCAGAGTCCGGGGCCTCCCCGGTGGAGATCCCCTTGCCTTTGCGTTTATGCCGCTCCTCAGCAGAAGGAACCTCTACCACAGCATCCAGAAGGGCCTGCGACGAGGTAGGGCTCCGAGGAGGGACGTCGGTCGGGGGGACGTCGGCATCGACCTCGAGCGGCGGAATGGCAGCAACCTCGGGCTCCTCGCTTACCTCCTCAAGAATTTCCGAATGAGGAGGGGGAATAGTCTTCTTCACCCGTTTGGCCGAAGGCCCAGCCCCAGTCGCTTTCCGCCTTCGGGAAGCAGCCTTCTTTGTTTGCTCACCCTTCTCAACTTGGCCAGTGAAAAGGGATTTGTAGAAGGCAGCAGTGCCGTCGCCCATCTCTGGAAAAGAAAGAAGATATCAGCGTGAGTCTAAGATGAAAACCATAACAAAGGGAGTCGGAGATAACTTACTCTCAAAGAAAGTTTCGTAAGTAATTTCCTCCCGAAGGAGTCGCACCAGCCAGGAATCCTTCCCAGCGATGGCAGGAGTTGGCATGTCGAGGTCCATTTCGTGCTCCTTCACTACCCCTAACTCCCGAAGGACCTCCTCGGTCATCAACCTCCAATTGATGGGGAAGGGGTAGAGAGAGCGCGAAGGGACCTCAGGACCCCAGTCGGAGACAGCCCGGATACGTCTGTTGAAGTCCGCAAAGACAGAAGCCAACTTCGGAGTTAGCATTATCTTCGGATCTACGATGTCCATCTCCAGCTTTCCCTGAGCCCACTTGGTCGGAACATGCGACCAGGCCTCCTCCATCTTCAGAAAGAAAAATTTTTGTTGCCACCCTCGCCAGCTGTCCTTGGTGGCAAAGGTGAACATATATTTTTTGCTCCCGGATCCCCCGAGGTAGCATGAAATAAAAGCCACCCTTCGGGACCACGAAAAGCTTGTAGTACTGCATAAAAATAACAAAGTGGGGTTCTATCCCGAAGACGCCACACATGCAGATGAAGGCGTTAAAATAGCAGTACGAGTTCAGCGGAAGTTGATTTACGGCAATGCCATGGAATTGGCAGAAGTCGCAAATCATCTTCGGAGGAGGGTATCGAAGTCCGGCCTTCAGTTGGGCTCGAAAAACGGTAACCTCATTACTACGGTTCGAAAAGCAAAATTGGTCAGAACGTGGCAACCTCGTAATGGCATACGAAGGAAGAAAGAACTTTTTCTTCCATTTTTCTAGTTTTTTGGGGGTGGTGCAGCAAGGGTGAGACAAAAGGGGTTGCCAGTTCTCGAGAACAGGCATGTTGGCTGAGAAACGAGTTCGAAAAAAGGAAAGAAAACAACTTCTGGAAAAACTCTAAAAATCAGAGGATTCTGGAAATCAAAAACCCACCAAATGACTTGCCAAAATCTGGGTTTGAAGTCGCTGTCGTGAAAGATTGCTGGAAAAAACTCTGTCAAATAGCACTGCCGCGGAAAGCAGGGGAAAAAACAGTTGCAAGCAGGGAAAAGAGCAGAAGCAAAACCAAAAAAGGAACTTATGATGGAATAGGCTATATATCGGCCGAAGGTGGGTAGACGAACCGGCGTCATAAGTACCCCTTGAAGGCGAACAGTCGCCATAACTGTTCTCTGCGCCCGAAAAGACACGCCCTCTGTAATTGACGCAACTTTCCTCTAATGACAGTGTGCCACGTGTCAGCCGCCGCGCCAAAATAGGGGACACGCCTTCTGACACCCCTAAAAAACTGGGACGTGCTGCTCCAGACTGACACGCCTGGTCATGAGACGCGACGATTGCACAGACCTGCAAAAGGAAAAAGGAAAGAAGTAGGTTGCCTCGAAGACACCAAAAGACAGGCCATAGCCAAACAGCCCATATCTTCGGGCAAAAGGTGTACCTTCGCCACAGGTTTTACTCCGTAAAAACTCCCAAAGAGCATCCTCGGAAAGACTACAAACCAAACTCTCGACTTCGGCTTTCCAAAGGGGGGCATGTGATAGCCGAAGGGCTATCGCCTCTATCTGACCCGAACTCGGAGCGTCAGGGAACGCGAGGATACTATTAGCCCCCCCAAGGTACTAAACAAATTGCCTTCGGAGATGGAGAATCAGCTATTGCAAGCCGAAGAGGATCTCCCCGAAGGCGGAACCCTGAATCAGGGAACTCCCCGAACTACGGGCATATTTCCCGATGGGGCATCGTCCGCGCCAGAGGACGACCTCGTCCAGGGACTTCGGGAGTATGGCATGAACATTTAAGGAGCCTCTGACATGTCACCCACAGACGTTACAGGCCGCCCCAAACGGCGGTCTGACACACCGACGCCATCCAGGTCTCATCATGACCTGTCTCTGTTCAAGGCTCAAGAAACCTGCCACCGGCAACTTGTCCCCTACGCCCAGAAATTCAGGAAAGATCTGACCGAACACGTGTCATGATCTGAACGGGCTGAATACTCCTATAAATACCAGGAAATAAACCTGGGCAAAGGATCAATCCTTGAGCAGACTCCTCTCCTTGAGAAAACACAAACAGGCAAGGCCGTTCTCCTTTTCAGTGCTCCTCCCTTATTTTCTTTCAGGACACCGACTTGGGCGTCGGAGGCTCCTCCCCGGAAACACACCCCGGGGACCTCCTAACCCTCTCTTCTGAGCTTTTCAGGCGCGCTCCCCTGGGCAGTTCGGGACTCCAGGCGGTCTCCCTCTCAAGAAGTCCCTCTACAAGTCTCAATGTCATTCCACGAAGATGCTGACCGGCATCAGCAGCCACATTTTCCTGCTCTCGATAGTCATCAACACCATTCACCTTTGCTAATTTTCTCTTCAAAGTTGCAACCTCATTTTCAGCTTTCTTCTCCTTTCGTTGGAGGTTTGCAACCATATTCGTTGCTCATTCGCAGAATAAGGGATTAACCCACTTCAAGAACTTGCAGCCTCTCTCCTTCACCTTACCTACATCCTAAATCAATTGAACCAGAAAACGTCCTCCCAATTTCAACGACATAATAACAAAATGAGGGAAATTCATCCAATTTTCCATTACCTTCTTATACCTTCTTTTATAAAGCCATCATTTGTTCCACCTCACCTAGCTACTAATCGCCAACTTAGTCAAAGCATAACACCGTTAGTTTGTTACAATAGATAATGGACTAAATTTCATAGCTTTTACAAGTTAAGGGGCCAACATTTTAGTGAGTCCTAAGTTTTGGACCAACTCGCACGAGTTGAACAAGTTTGGGGGCTATTCCTATAGTTAGGCCTAATAAGTAATGCTAAATTGTAAACAAATTTAGGTTTGTTGTCTTATTTGGGCCTAATTTAAAACTAAACCCAACATGGAAGGAACAATAATTGAAAGACCCGAACCACCCTTCGTAGCAACCTTAATTCAGACAAGATGTTTCTTGTCGACCTTCACCTTCGCCCACCATCGTGTATAATGGTCCGAAATTGTAACCGATTCACCAAATGCTTCACAACTCTTGATGATAGCACCTCTGACACCATCCTTCTTTCTCACAACCAAAGCCCCTCTCACAATACCTCCATCAACCACCTTTATGATGGCTGAGTGAAAACCTTCTTCAATTAGGAAATTGTTAACATTTTGGCCCTAATCTCATAGTTTTGGTCAACGGATGTATATTTTCTGCACTCCCATCATAACTTTGAAACCCTAGCCTATAGATCATTAAATCGAGGGCCTCCTAGCCTGATACTAGTGAAGTTAGTGGGCCTTTTGCCACCTTCATGCACGAGGCCGAATAAAACAGGAGATCTTAAGACTCCCACTGCTAGCCAGCGTAAATGGTTAATGTAAAGCTGGATTTTTGATAGTCTTGATTTTCTATGCTTAGTATAAGGGTTTTTTTTTGTATTAGTTAGTGACATTGCTCAGTTGTTTTTTTTTTCTAGGTTATTCATTTAAAGTTCATACAATCTTTTTCATTGCTCTTTGTATATGTTTAATCCATTAATCCATTTTTACTTTTATTTTTCCATGGAGATTGTCTAAGTGCTTCTTACTGGAAGTTATATAGGAATGGTGAGTAAGGGAAATCCTCTTTTTTTAAAATATGATGACTTATAGTGCCATTGGAAACCCATGACATTTTGTTTGACTATTCAAATTAATTGAAGGAAATCATAATAAATTTTTACATGTTTTGATTAAGTGCATATCCTTGCTCACCATCTTTTTTGATGTGGTTGTCCCTAAATCTCTCATTGTCTATGCTATCAGTTTTTCACTAAATAAATAAGTCAGTCAGAAATCATTGATAGAGTTGTGGAAGATAACTTAAATGGAAACAATAAACATTTTTCAAAAGCCTAAATCCATTTTCGGCCTTCAAACTCGCTAGACCCGGACACTTAACCCCTTCAACTTGAACTCAGTTGAACTTGCCCTTTTAACTTACAAACTCAGGATACTTTAGCCCTTTTGACTACACATGCACAATGTTAGTGTTGTGCCCAAAAAGCCAACCATGAGATGATTGTATTTTTGCACATTGAGTCATGATATTTTATTGAGGCATTAATCCAGCAATTTTGTTTGTTTTTTTGTTTCTGCGTAACGTAATAAACATAATTGTAACCCTAGAATAATGATATTCTTAAACGTCCCTAGTCTAGTATTATTGTGGAGCGGGTTGCAATAATACATAATGACTAGCATATGTGGAGACTAATATGAGATATGTAGTCTACACATGGGTACAAGTTGGAGAACTTGTGTACTGGACCGACCCACCATGAGAACACTTCATGGATCATTATATGAGTGTCATAAGTGATTCTCATAGTGATCATGGTATATGTAGTCCTTCGACCTAAGATCAGCAAGGTTCCCTACATGTGAGTCACATACTTTGATACTTTCCTTTGTTGCTCGTAACTGAGTGAACTTGAAGGAGGTCATTGGGTAAGTCACATATCATGCGGAGGGATTTGTATGATCAAGATGGGATTTGTCCCTCCTATGTAACGGGAGTGATATCTTTGAGCCCCTTGATAGAGTGAGACTTAGAAAATGCATGGCCATGCTCCGAAGAGTTGATATATGATATCAATGTCGTCAGTTTAAGTTGGTCTACTCGGTAATCAAGAAACCAAAGATTGGGCTATACGAGAGTGACACATTCCATGTCTTGTGCTTAGTCTTGATATCTTGGACAAAGGGACAATGGCATATATCGGTGATGATCATAAAGGTTTAGTCGATTCACCGACAATCTTGTCACTTGGGTAGCAATGATGTGTTGCTAGACACCGCTCATTGCTTATGATCATAAATGTGATTTATGATCATTGCCAACATGGCAAGAGCCTATTGGGTCGCACACATAGAGCTATTTGGATCATTAGAGTGCATGGGCTAATTATTTGGGTTATGGTTTCACTTTAATTTCGTATTAATAATGGGCCAAGGAGTTGAGCCATTATTAAGCCCGAAATTAAATCCTAATTGGATTAGGGCTTTGAAACCCATTAAGCTTGGAAGTTGAGTCTCACTATAAATACAACTTTTAAGTGAGAAATTCGCAGGTCTCCTTGCCCTAGCCTCCCAAAAGGACAGCCGCACTCTTCTCTTGCAATTCCTTGGAGGACGCAAGCTAGCACTGCGAGCGCAAGAGAAACGCATCTGCCGGGACGTGGTGGAAGCGTGGTGATCCCGAGAGGCTCGTGTGGATACCATAGAGAGCCTGAACACGTCAACTGTTCAGGTTTTGTGATTCGACTCTACAGTTGAGTGAGAGATCTCAACCGAAAATTAGGCATGAAATTTTCGAACACCCAGTTTACCCCGTTTCACTTGGATCCTGGAAGGTTTCGGATAAATTCCGCTGCGCTGTTTGGCTCCCAAAACCCAACACACAACACGTGAGGTATTTGCTCTTAACGTTACTTGCACTTAACAATTCCGCTATACTAGTGCCGATCTTAAACCCTACTCTGATGGCTTCTCCAAATTCATGTTGTTCTTAAACCCTACCCTCTATCCACCACTACCCCAATGGCTTCTTCGACTCTACCTCTCTTTCAGCTCTTAATTTGATTCATAAACTTGATTCCTGCCCTGAAATCGATTTGCTTTGACATATTCGATCCTTGCTTTCACCATAATGATTGTCCCCTGGATTTGGGTTTTACCTTGAGCGAAGAGGAAGATGTTGCCTCAGGATTTGATTGCCGGTTTCAGTTCCAAAGAAACTTTGGGCTACATAATTTGCATCTGGAGTTCGCGATTGAATTAGATTCCGACTTCGAAGATTTCATTCACGACATGGATTTTTTATCGGGTGATGCTAGGAGCGAAAAAGGCTGTTTAGTTTTGGGCCGTGTTGATTTCAACCTCAGCCTAGTAGGAATGAAGTTAGGGAGGTTGTGATGCAGCCTGCAGGATTGTTGCGCCGCCATTGGTGAAGCCATACAAGAGCTTTTTCCAGCGATGTTTCTAATCAAAGAATAGGTGGAGTCTTCAGGCTAAGGCAGCATTCACGGCTGTGAAGTTATGACAATAAATGTCATTTGCTTTAAGCTATGACATGATAAGCACAAGTAAGGGGAAAATTATCTCATTTTAACAATTAGGGGATGAGTTAGATCAAGCCATAGTTTAGGGGGTAAAGTGTCCTGATTGTATGAACCAAATCTTAACACATTATTTTTCTTTTTTCTTTTTTAATTGAGCACATCTGTGTGTTGGGCATAGCTATCCAAGCATGCTCATTTGCTAAGGTTTATTCACTAAGGACACCTTTTGAGCCTATGGTAATGCGTATTATTTAAGGAAAATGTAATGTGGTTCTTTTAGCTATAGATGTTAGATTAAATTTCAAAAAAGGATATATATTTTTCAAAGTCTTAAAAAATATTTAAAAGTAGCATGTTAACTGAATAAACAGAACTAAAAGAATAATGTCTTGACAACAATGAAAATGGAAAAACCGACTCCAAAACAAATATCCTAGTACACGAAGGAACTTATAGCAGATTCGACACATTCTCATATATTAACAATATAGTAATCCTTAAATGGAATGTAGGTTTTCTTAACATAGAAAGCAGTAATTAAGGCATGAAGTTTATAAAATTGTTAGATAGAATATGGTCATTGCTGAGATTATTTAGCAGACATCATTGCATTCCTGTTTGTATCTTCTCATATGTTTCTTTATGATAATTATAAAAAAAAAATCCTTACATGCCTCAATATAGGAATAAAGAAGGTCTTAGGCAACAACTTATTGGCTTTCAACCCAAGACACCTCAAACATTATATGTTACCTAGTAAGATCTATACCTCAAAGACCATGTTTTGCCATAGAAAATATCTACTAAAAATTGTTAGCATTATATTTCATCATTTTAACATAAAAACATATACATTTTCCTATATGTACCACCCATCTCAAATAAGTCTTCCTTGTTATTTTTATTTTGAAAATTTACGGATGTTCTGCCATAAAAAATATATTCGATATTCTTCTAGAATGTTACTCATTACTAGATAGTATAATTAGAACCTTATGACATGTTTTTGTGGTATTAGAAATATATTTTAAAATGCAATTAATTCAAAAAATGTGATAATTAAAGACACAAATAATTTAAAATCTTTAATTTAATTAATTCTAGTATGAGTTTGAATACCAAATGAACCACGTATTTATGAACTTCATATAATGGCGAAATTGATACACTAAAGAGAGGATATATAAGTATTAGTTGTTATCCAGAGGGAATGACTAAATGACTTTTAGTGTTTCTTTGGTACTTTAATTCTTGACAGGTAAACTAAAGCAAAGTGATTTAATTCAAACTTCACTAAAGTTGAATACTGAAGTTCAAAAGAAAAAACAATAGTGGCTTACATGAAAATGTGCTTAAACTTTGGCGTCCAATTTTGTATTTTACCAGTTTATCTAATTGCAACATGAGCACGTCACATGACATGCTGAGACAATGCTTGATTGACAAAATCACCCCATCTAAGTAAATAAGTCTGAAACCACCCTAATCTAGAAAATAAGATTTACAGCTACAGTACACCTCCAGGGGTAAGTCAATTGCCAACAGGCAAAACATACCATATTTTGAGAAATAAGATCACAGCTATAGTTATATGGGAATAAATATCTAAGTGCACACCTGAGAGGGAAAAAGCTAAATGATCCCACTTTCTCTTTCCCTTCCTTGTCCGACACCGCGTCGTTTGCAGGGAAAGGTCGTTAGTTGTTTTGACCACAGGCCGTTGCTTTGATTTCTCCATAGTCCAAAAGAATGAAACCGCTAATTACAACCAGTTCCTTATTTTTTTGGTAAAATTATAAGTTTACCCCTTTTATTTCAAGAATCTGCACTTTTCCCTCTAGGCCAAGAAAAAAATGTTTCATATTTAGATAAATAAAAATTTATATTTTAAACTTTTAAAATTTTTTCGTACTGTTATTAAAAAACTGAATTTATTGGGAAGCATGTATTTTATACTTTAAACTAAAATTTGGAAAGTTAACAGATACTATTGTAAAAAGTATCACAGATAGGGCTAAAATGTAGATTTTTGAAACAAGTGTGGGCAAACTATGACTTTATTCAAACATCAGGGGGCAACTTATGCTTCTTCCAAAATGAAACATTTCAGTGGATTTGACTTAGGTGTTTATTTTAATATAATTTTACATATTAATTAATTGGAACACAACAGTTTAAGATGTTGGAAACGAATTCTAATTGTTTTTTAGTGTATAGTTTTATAATTTTTCTCATTGTCTAGGAAAGCTGAAAAATTATTTAAAACATAAAGTATGTGTTTAAAAAATTATTCAAATGATAGATAGGAGGATACAGTTCTCTAAATTACATAATTTTTCTATTTTAGGTTGTTGCTCTTGTTCTAGTGCTCTCACTCTTAACTGTTACTCTCACTCTCATATTTATAATAATTTTACTTATTTAAATTTTAAAAAGCAATACTTTTTTGCTTTCAACTCCTTTTTTTTTGAGATACTTTTTGTAACTTAGATGGTAATATTTTTTCAAATAGTAAAAAAATTACACAAAAATAAAAAATCATTTTTTTAAAAAAGTGCATGAATGAATCCTAAAAGTTAAGCGAAAGAAGCAGTAAGAACACTTTTTAGTGCTCCTTGTGGTATGCCTTGAGATGTAAAATCTTGTAGTCAAGTAAACATTTTGTAGAACACTGTTGTGTTGTTGGAAAAGCCAGGATTGAAAACGTTTGTAGGAAAACATATCCGAGCTTTCGCACAAGTAAGCAGACCTTTTTAAAAACGTGTGGACGGTGCAAAGATTTTAATGACCAGTCTCTTGTTTCTCTTTCTACGCTCTAATTAGAAGCTAGATCTGCCTCTGCATATATAAAACACCACGTTCACCAACCTCAAGTTCCTGTCTACTCAAAGAACGAAAAAGAAAACCCTTCAGGATCCTCAAGTCCCCCCAATAAAATTGTAGAAGTTAGGCAGATAAAAGAGAGAGAGAGAGAGTGGAAATGGCACTTGCAAAAGAAAGTATGAGCTTCTTAGTCATGGACAGATCATCGTTTCTGCCATATTCCTCCAATTTAATGGAAAGTTTGAATACGAAGAAGGCGTTCGTGGTATCCCCTGGTTTGGGACAGAGGAAAGTGGTTTTGCGGCGGGCGACGAGGAGGAGCCTCCTGAAGGCTACAAGCAGAGATTTGGTGATGAAGGAGGCAGCGCCGGCGACGGAGAAGGAAAAGCCGGTGAGTTTCAAGGTGAGGGCAGCGGTGACGGTGAGGAAGAAGAACAAGGAGGATCTCAAGGAGACGCTCGTGAAGCATTTGGATAACTGGTCCGACAAGTTGGGGAGGAATGTCGTGTTGGAGCTCATCAGCACCCAAATTGATCCCAGTGAGTGGACTTATTAATAATCTAATTTGGGTTAATGTTTGAGTCGTTAATTTTGCTTTTCATAAAATTATTCTGTGTACTATGAATCTATCCCAGAAACTAAGGGTCCGAAGAAGAGCAGGGAGGCTGTGCTGAGGGATTGGTCGGAGAAATCCAAGGTCAAGGCAGAGAGGGTTCATTACACGGCAGAGTTTGTGGTTGACTCCGATTTTGGCCTCCCAGGGGCAATCACTGTGGCCAACAGGCATCAGAAGGAGTTCTTCTTGGAGAGCATCACGGTGGAGGGTTTTACCGCTGGTCCTGTCCATTTCCCCTGCAACTCTTGGGTTCAATCCACCAAGGATCATCCTGGAAAGAGGATATTCTTTTCTAACCAGGTACCAAATCTCTATTTTTTTTAAAGAAAATTGTGTGCAGCGTTTTATGTTTTGGTCAAAGAATAAATTTTTGGTAGTTAATTTAATCCTTTTGTCAGTAGATTGACAAATAATAATTGTTGAAACTTCAAAAGCTCGCTGTGCTTTGAAATCTTCTCAAGAATATGGAAACAAGGTATTGAATTTGACCCAATTCAGGATTGACACGTCATATTCAAACTCAAGAAGATCCTATTTACTTCGTAACTGCAATTTTCATGCGGTGGCATCGCCCCCAGAAAGGAAACACCAGTGCTCTACTTTCATTTCTCCTGAAGACGTTTCTTCATTTCTTGTAAATATTTGATTTATACCCCTTTGTTTCGTAAATGGTGATATTTTAAATTTATTTGACTAAACTTTAACTTAAATATATTTATATTAATTTATATTATAAAATATTTTTAAAAATTATATTTATAAACTAGAATTTGAATGTACCATTTTTATATAAAAAAATTTATATTTTCATAAGAACTTTTGAAAAAAAAAATTATAAATTACTTGTTGTAAATAACAAATGAGACAAGTTTTACTAGACAATAGAGCATTTGTTAAATGTCTAGAGAATTTATTTGGTTTTGCTTACTTCAAGGCTTCAACTGCAAATTTAATAATTTTTGAAATTAATATTATATATGTTGGGGTTGGAGCAGCCATATTTACCGAGCGAGACCCCGGAAGGTCTAAGAGCACTAAGAGAAAAGGAGCTGAAAAATCTGAGGGGAGACGGAGGAGGGGTGAGAAAATTATCGGACCGAATTTACGACTTCGACGTCTACAATGATTTAGGAAATCCGGACAGGGGGGCCGACTTTGTTAGGCCGACACTTGGAGGCCACAACATTCCGTATCCAAGACGGTGTCGTACTGGGCGACCGCCTACCGATACAGGTAACCATCTCCGTCACCATTTCCGTCAAGAAATCAACATCTACTTTTTCTTTAGGAATTTTATGAATTTTCCTTTCGGAAATTAAACATGTGTAGATGGGCATCAATTGTGGCCGTCTATTTACCTGCAGCCAGTAGGGACTGGGTCCCCAGCCCCACGTTAGTGCTTTCTATTTTCTCGTTGCCAGCCAATAGGCCAGACAAAAAAGATTTTGGTTTCTGAAAAGTAAAAGGATTTTGCCATATCCTTTAGCCATTAATAGGGCAAAGGCATCACACTTTTTTATAAAAAAAATGTTTAAATTTTATAAAAAATTTTTAAAAAATATTTTCTGACTTCTTAGGTGTAAAATTTCACTAACTGTATAATTTAGACAAGTAATCGTTATATATAAAGATATTTTCAAGTTATTTATAATTCGAAATGAACTTACATAAACCGTGAAAGGCTTCCTCCTAGTATTGAAAGGGGAAACAAAAACTTCAACCTATTTCAAACTTTTTTCATATTTCATCGTATTTGATATTTTTAGGGATTTTTTCCTCGTCTTTTTTTCTTTTTCATTTTAACGATAATAAATTCATACTTGGAAATGCGGATCATCTTAATAGTAAAAAAAGTTAGAAATAAACTTCTTGGAAGCGCTACTAGGCTCTCCTTAAGTCCTTATGGGCCTATTTTTTATGAATCCACTATATCCAATCCACCTTAATTATTAAGTGTATTGAAAAAGAAAACGTTAAATGCCAATATTAATTTTTGAACAGATATGAAAGCGGAGAGCCGGGTGGAGAAGCCATCGCCGATATACGTGCCGAGGGACGAACAGTTCGAGGAGTCGAAGATGAAGGCGTTCACGACGGGGAGGCTGAAGGCGGTGCTGCACAACCTGCTGCCGCAGCTCAAGGCCAGCATCTCCGCCTACAACCACGACTTCAACTCCTTCTCCGACATCGACAGTCTCTACCAGGAAGGCCTCCTCCTTAAACTGGGCCTGCAGGACGCCGACGTCCTCAACAAGCTCCCCCTCCCTAAACTCTTCACCAAGCTCCAACAGTCCAGCGAGGCCCTCCTCAAGTATGACACCCCCAAGATTGTTTCCAGTAAGTTCTTATATAACTCCTAATTAAATTATCAACTCCGCCGGTCCATCTAGCTACTTTAATGTTCTTTAATTAACGATTTTTATATCTCACCTGTCTGGGAGGTTGCGGGGACTAGTGACACTTCTTTTGGATATTCCCGGCCATTCTCTCTGCACTACTTTTTTTTGTTTTCTTTTTCTATAGAATTACACATGAAAAACATTGCACATCCCATGTGTTAAAGTATACAATCATTACAACAGTCCAAACTTAAGTGGGTCAGTAGCAAAACATTTTGTGCTTAAGTGATAAAAACTTTTCCGTGTCATTCCAAAGAGTGGATATTGACATCGACAATCACATTTTTTTCGCGTGCGAATGGTGCTTTAAATTATCCTAGCTTCTTTTTATTTGATATAAAAAAACCCAAAAAGATTCTGATGCAATAATCCACCTGTTTGGCAGAGGATAGATTCGCGTGGTTGCGAGATGACGAATTTGCCAGGCAAGCCATAGCCGGCGTAAACCCAGTCAACATCGAGAGGCTCAGGAGTTTTCCTCCTCGGAGCAACCTCGATCCACAGATCTATGGCCCACAGGAATCCGCTCTCCGAGAGCACCACATCATTGGCCACCTCAATGGCATGACCGTACAACAGGTAACAGAAATACTAGTTTACCACTTACTAATAAAAAATTTTTCAACAATATATTTAGAAAATATAAATTTTTTGCTTATCATTTATATATAAAACTTTTTTATCTATATACTAAATTGTTGAAAATAAAAAATTATATATTAATTACTGTGAACAATGAATATTATAAGGGATTTGGATCAGGAGAGTATTTATGTTTGAAAATTAAAAAATAAATTTTAGAATGAATTTACGGTAACAAGAGGAGGGAAAATTAAAATTTTGAAAAAGTACATTTTACAATGACTAAAAAAAAAAATATATTGTACACTGTGTATTCAGTTTTTTTCATTCAATTTTTTTAATTTGCAGGCACTGGAGGAAAATAAGTTGTACATGGTGGATTATCATGACATCTACCTGCCATTCCTTGAGCGGATTAACGCACTTGACGGCCGAAAAGCGTATGCAACCCGGACATTGTTTTTCCTGTCTCCTGTGGGGACTCTGAAGCCGATAGCCATAGAGCTCAGCCTGCCACCAAGCGGACCGGAGTCTCGCTCCAAGCGTGTGGTGACGCCGCCTGTGGACGCTACCAGCAACTGGGTTTGGCAGCTGGCTAAGGCCCACGTCTGCTCCAACGACGCCGCCGTGCACCAACTAGTGAATCATTGGTTACGGACACACGCGTCCCTGGAGCCCTTCATACTGGCTGCTCATAGGCAGCTTAGTGCCATGCACCCTATATTCAAGCTGTTGGACCCCCACATGCGTTATACTTTGGAGATCAACGCCTTGGCTCGACAGAGCTTGATCAATGCCGATGGCGTCATCGAATCTTGCTTCACCCCCGGCCGCTACTGCATGGAGATTAGTGCCTTCGCTTACCCGAGCTGGCGTTTCGACATGGAAGCTCTCCCGGCCGATCTCATCCGCAGGTACATATCTCTCTCATCTTTGTGTTTGGTGAAAACTAGCATTACTATATGGAGATCAATCTTTAAACCAAGATACGTGAACAATCTTGATTTGTTCCACTTGTTACGCGCAGGGGAATAGCTGCACCTGACCCAACGCAACCCCATGGCTTGAAGCTCCTGATAGAGGACTACCCGTACGCGACAGATGGGCTCCTCATCTGGACGGCTATTGAGAACTGGGTTCGAAACTATGTGAACCACTACTATCCTGACTCCGCCATGATTTGCGAGGACAAAGAGCTACAAGCGTGGTACTACGAGTCCGTCAATGAGGGCCACGCCGATCTTCGTGACGCGGATTGGTGGCCCTCGCTGGACAATGCCAGCAATCTCATCTCGGTCCTCACCACCATTATCTGGCTCGCCTCCGCACAGCACGCAGCTCTTAATTTCGGACAGTACCCTTATGGAGGCTATGTACCCAATCATCCGCCACTAATGCGTAGGTTAATCCCGGAAGAGAGCGACCCCGAGTACATCAATTTCTTAGCCGACCCACAGAAATATTTCCTCTCCGCACTGCCTAGCTTATTGCAAGCAACCAAATTTATGGCGGTGGTGGACACGTTGTCAACCCATTCCCCAGATGAGGAGTACTTGGGAGAGCGACAACAACCATCGATTTGGTCAGGTGACGCTCGGATTGTTGAGGCATTTTATGACTTCTCTGCAGAGATGAGACAGGTGGAGAAGGAGATCGAGAAACGAAACAGTGACCCTAGCCTCCGCAACCGGTGTGGTGCCGGTGTATTAGCATATGAGCTTATGGCACCAACGTCCGAACCAGGGGTAACTTGTAGAGGTGTGCCTAATAGTGTTTCGATATGAGCTATATTTGACTTAGCTCCAATACATTTGTTTTACTTCTTCATGAAACATACCCATAAATTTAATGACGTCTTTAGGCTTACTCAGGTTAGGCAAATTTTATGATCATGTTTGCAACCTTGCATATGTATTATGCACGTAATATCAATTTTCATGTAGATTGTAGGGCTTACCATCCATATGCCGGGTGGTAGTGTTAGCATATGGAAAACCAGGTCTTCCAAAATCCCTTATATAATGTAAGTACTTCGTAAACAAAATTGAATCTGCCTTCCAAAATCCCCTATATAATGTAAGTACTTTGTAAACAAACTTGAATCCAAAATTATTAAGTGACATGCCTAAGACATTCAAAGATGTCCAAGCCTATAATCAAAGATAAGATTAGATGTCCCCAAGGGTTGTACCCAGGGGAAGATTCGTTAATGCTTAAATTAGTAGGGTTTCTGAGAGGGAAGAAATCTTATTCAGAGATTTGGCAGGAGGTAGAATGTACCTAGTCTCTTCTAGTAGGAAGCATCTAATAGGATCTTCCTCCTGGTGATTGAGAGAGGAATGTTCCCCTATCTTGTGATTTTGAGGATCCTTTCCTATCATGGATCATACTCTCAATGGTCAACCTATTAGGCAACCAGCTAGTGGGCCTCTCATCTAAGGCCTATATTCCTACCTCCAGTGGGTCGAACCATGTGATGGGCCAGAGCCATTTAGGTATCAATAGGCCCTCCCTTAGAGTGAAAATTGTGACGGCCCTTAGTAGGCCCACTTAGGAAACCTATGGAAACATGTGCCATGTTAGTCACAACTGGCCAATTGATTAGAACTATACAAGTTAAAACCTTCATGCTTCTATTTAATTAACCTACCATGCAACCATGCATGAGTAATGCTTTGACTTGAACAATAAAACAAGTAGTAAAACACAAAGCATTGCCTAGGTTTTTCATTAAAAACCAAGCATTAAATCTGTCAAAGCATACTGATTAAATGTGTAATTAACTATACATAATCAATTATGTGCAAGCATCCATATGAAAAAGACTATGCTCATACCTCAAAGCAACTCTAGAGTTTAACTACTCAACCATGTACATTGTTGGCAACTAGCATACAAAACTTTACACCAAAGTTAAATTACTAATATCCACAACTGAGCTATCACCTTAGATTAATCTCCAGATGGCAAGCCCCATAAGTGCTCATTTGTGCTTAACTAGCCTTTGTCAGCTAAATAAACAACTACAATTAGTACCATAACTTATCCAACAAGTAAACCACAAAACAAAAATCCTAAGGATTCAAATAAGTGAAATACCTACTCGTGAGCCTAGCTCAACAACCCTCAATGGCTATTGGCATTACAGATACGACATCTACATAACAAGCACTGAGGGAAGTAAGAATCTATGATTCTCAGTAAGGGACCATAAACCTGCAAGAAAAATACAAAAGTTACACATATATATCATATGTAATCTACTGTGAACTCAAAACAATGTAAGGCTAAGATCAATGCACACTAGTTTTAGTCCCTTGGGATTTGTCTTCTACCTAGTCCTCATATAGAATGTTGCCTCGTGCCTTGGGAGTTTTAGCCCTTAACTCACTCCTAGCAAGTCTTGGCTTGCCAACCTAGTGAGCTTAGCTCACCATCCAACCTTCCTTTGATTGTTGAATAGGTGAACATCACAAAGGCACCTCATTCATTCTAAGGAATTCATTAGGTGTAATAAGCCTCCACATACTGCCTCAAGCTATTAACCTTGCCCAAGTCACTTTTGTACTAGGCTTTCACCTTTAATTCTTACTAAGAGTGCACTAGCTTCTCACTTGTGCCTTAAGTAAACTTGTCTAGGGTACAAGTGCACTAAACCTTCACTCATGGTGCTTACGTATCCACCATTACTTGGTTCACCCTACGAGGGTAGTAATTATCATGATTGGACTCATACTATCTAGGTTCCACGGGACCGTCCTAGGTGCATTATGGTTCCCACATCGGGACCTCGAATCCAAAGGTCCGACTAGGATCTTGATAGTACTAAACCCACACTTGGCCTAATGGTGTGCTATTATGGTCATTTGCATTAGCTCCCTCCATGGGTATGCTTGTAACCCACAAAACTTAATGAAACTCCTAACTTATAGAAGAGTTCCAGGAATCTCGGGGCACCATAGGGAATCCTCCACCCTTAAGAAACCTAGGCACCCCTCCCCTAGCCCTCCCCTTACCCCTATTCATGAAAAAGTCTTATTTTTGGCCCTTGTGCCTAAGGCCATGGCTCCCACTTTCTAGGGCCATAGCCTTGGCGTCTCAGTTACTGCAAGCAACTCTAGGCCACTCATGTTAATTCCCAGGGTCCTACACTCGAAAATGACGCCCTAAGCACTTTTGGAGGCCTCCAAACATCTCCAAACCTAGTAGGGCCGCCTTCCACTTGCATATACTTGCAAAACAACATTTCTACACCATAATGCATTATTCTTCTTAAGCTTATGATGCCCCATAACACCACACTTGAATTTAACATTAGTCCACCATGATCAATACTAAACACCAATCAATGTTATTCACCAAATTACTTGATTCAAACAAGCAAACACACTATGAATAGCATCAATTACATGAATACAATAAATCCATTACCTTAATTCAACTTGAATCAACACAATCAAGCAATCACAAGCCACACATTCTAAGCTTAAGATTTCACTAAGGATTTTCCTAGGTTACAAAGCAACATAAGGCATATGGCACCAAGTTAACACTAATGCAAAAAAAACCATGCTAAAAACAACTCAAGAAACAAGTAAAATCAAGGATCAAAATCATACTTCATGCCCAAACCTTGCCTAAGCTAGAAAAACAACTCCAAGAGCTCCATTTGTGCAAAATAACCACCTAGAGAGCTTCTCCTTTTTTGGGTACCAAGAAAACCCCCTAATTTCACCAAGCAAACTTTATTTTGAAGAGATTTGAGCATGAGATGAAAAAGGTGTGAGAAAGCTACGAAAAGGAGAAGGAAGAGAGTAGTTTGGTGCCCTCGACTTTGACTGAAATACGAGATTAGCATGATAGGTTTGCTGGGAGGCTTACTTTGGATTTGTAAGGAGCTCAAAGACAAGAAGAATAAGGGCTAGGGGGATCCATGGAGTGTGTCCAAGGAGGGATCCTTCGACTCTTAAGTTAGGCCAAGAATGTAAGAAGGGGTATTTTGGGGAATAGGAAAGGATGATTTACCTCAGCTATGTGACGTTTACCGTTTATATAGGGTCTAGAATGTGAGAGTATGGAGGCAATTCCTTGGATTAGTTGAGCATGTGTTTGGCTTGGATGTAAGGTTAGAGGTTTGTTTATCCCAAGTAACATATGCATCTAGCTGTTTTGATAGGCACAGGGAGGGTGACTCGCATGCTCTCTATGGTACAGCTATAACGACCTTGTCAGAGGCTTGAAGTGGAACGTGGAGCCTACTAGTTGATGTGCCTTTTTGTCTAGAAGAGCTTATATCAGTTAATAGGAAACTCTTCAAGTTTTGGCCTTCCCTAAGATGCTTTCTTATGTTACCACCTTTTCAAAAGGGAAAATTATAGTATGAGGACTATATGGACCTTAATGTTTAAATGCTTAATTTTCACCATAGTGTACAAATCATGAAAGGTAATGTATATAAAACACACTCCCTTAAGAGACACACGCAACGGTACCTTGGTCCTTAAGAAAGCCTTAATCTATTTGCTTGTTTACAAGTAAACCGTATGGAGTAGATGGACTAAATGGTGAGTTTTCAAAGGTTGGGTACTCAATTGCAAAAATTTAAAAGATGATTTATGGTGTGAATTGGATGGTATCTAGTAAAGGTTGGGGGCTAGATTGCAAAAAGTTGGCAAAGATTAGCATTTAATGCTTTTGGTCGCTTAAGGACCCAAGTGTCCTTAACTTTTATTAAGGTCCTAATCACCATTAACTAAGGTAATGGGAAGTCAAAACTTGTCATTTTCCCATCCCAAATGGCTGGCCAAAATGTTGTCCAAGTGTGGCTTGAAGTTTGCAAAACCATTACTAAAGACAAAGAAAGAAATAAAGCTAGAACAAAAAAAGGCATTTTCTCCCATTTTTGACCTCCACCTGTTAGCTTCATCTCCTTGAGCTCCTCCACCATCCACCATAACCACCTTACTACAAACAATCAAGAGAAAGCAAGAGAAAACAACTGAAGCATTAAGGAAGACCATAAACCCTAGTTTTCGAGTTTACCTAAGGTTTATCGGATTTCCAGCAAAAGGTAAGCATTTTATCTCGGTTTCATGGTTATTTATCATTCAATACTAATGTCCAAACATCCATGAAGGTAAGACCCTAAGCTTGGAAGTGATCCAAGAGCTTGATGAACCAAGTTTATGTTTAGGGGGAAATTGCACCTAGGTTTCGGCCCTATAGCTTTGGTGCTTTGTTATGGCAATGATATTTAGGGTTTCTAGAGCCTAAGTTAGTACTAAATAAGATTAATTAACCTACTTAGATGAAGCACTAGCTTGAGGAGGGCTGCCATAGTGTTAATTCATTGTTTATTTGATGAATTATGAACTAACCCTAATGTGTTTATTGCTGTTAGCATTACATTGTTTGTTGCTATGTTCTTTATGCATTTCAATGGATGTGCTTGTGTATTTGTACTGTATTTTTGTGTTTTAGTTTATTTGAGGGTATATGTATGGAGTTTAAAGATTTTATTGATAAGCCTTTACTAAGTTTCATTTAAGAAACTTACCCCCTTTTTGACCATTTTAGGAACCCCTGAAAGGAATCACTCAAACTAATAGTAGAAATTTGTTTTTTTATTTGAAATTTAAGTTATACAAGCTTACATATGTATAGTATTTAATTGGAAATTTTCATTATTTTTGGAGCACAATAAGTATTTTTAGCAATGGTACTTTTTGTTCTACACAGTAGCTAACTACTTGAGGGTATATGTATGGAGTTTAGTTTATTTAAGGGTATATGTATGGAGTTTAAAGATTTTATTGATAAGCCTTTACTAAGTGTCATTTAAGAAACTTACCCCCTTTCTGACCATTTTAGGAACCCCTGAAAGGAATCACTCAAACTAATAGTAGAAATTTGTTTTTTTTATCTGAAATTTCAGTTATACAAGCTTACATATGTATAGTATTTAATTGGAAATTTTCATTATTTTTGGAGCACAATAACTATTTTTAGCAATGGTACTTTTTGTCCTACACAGTAGCTGACTACTTGAGGTTTGGGAGTGCACTTTGTGTCAAAGTTCTTCATAACGTTTAGTGCTTGAGCTTGATTTTGTGAATACTGTCAAGTTCTGTTGATAGTGTGACTTATGGATTGTTTGTTGAGAATTTGATTTGAGGTATATGGAATGATCTTAAAATCAAGGGAATGGTTTCTCCATATATCTAAGACATATGGAACTGCCTATATTGGTCTTTTGCTTGGAAATGAAGAGTATGAATTTTGAAATTTTGTATAGGCATAATGGTCATTATGTGTTCAAATTTAGTACCCTGAACTCCAATTACCATATCTCTCTTTATGAATATATTTTTTTTTTAAAATTTTGACCACACTTAGAAAATTCAAGATGAAGAATTTGGCTTTTGAATCACTGCATTTGGTGCCCTGTAACCAAAGTTATAGCCTATCAAAGTTGGCTATTTATTGTTCATTTAGTCATGGTGTTCTAATGTCTAGTAAAATTCAAATTTGATCTCTAGATGGAGTTTTCACTTCAAATCTATTTCCCTGGATCTATTTAAGTACAATGAAGGGTTTGACACCATAAAAACATTGGGGGACATGGATGAATAATGAAATAGGATGGGTTTGACCCTTAAATCACCTAAAATGGGCACCAATCACACCAAGTGTTCATATGATTGTATATATACTTGGGGATTTTACTCAAATTCCATGTTGGCCAAGAATATAGAATTTGACAGTATCATTACTTCCAGATGAAATTGTATGTGAGTATGTGTGTGATTGTTAGACCAATATACATATATTGGTGTTCTGCTTGCCCTATAGAACATACACAACTCCTGGGACTTGACAGACTAAATATGGTTACTGTATTTGAGTACTTAGAGTGGTAACATCTCATCTAACTGAGGTATTTTTTGGTTAGTCGAGGTATGATTGTGGCATCTAACGAGCCTTTTTGGGGCCAAATTTGGCTTACTTCTGTGATGGGCTCCCAAGGGCTATGGCCCTTTGGCCATCACACACCCTTCTCAAAGGTTGATGGTCGACAGATGCATTAGCTAGAAGGTCTTTGGCTCATTGAATGGTCTTACTACTTCGGGTTCGATGTTGGATCCTCTTCATCCCCATATTTGTGAGATTTGAGCTTCTTTGAAATGATCATTATGTCAAATTAGCATGTTAAGGCTATAAGATGTTTCATCTTCCCGACGTGTCTGTTATGTCTTTTCATCTACTTGAAATGGCAATATTGTGATTGCCTCTTTGTCATATCCTCATGATGCGAACGTGACCTCAAACCGAGTCTTGAGTACACATATCAGCTAATGATTGGTGTCTCCCTGTCGTGCATGCTTCTTCACTTCAGAAGGATATTTTGGCCATTTAACATAGTGCCCTCAATGTGTCTCTCAAGTTTCCCACTTCGATTATATATATACCCTTCTTTTGGAGAGTTCATCATTGATAGCCGAAGGGCTATATCCCACATGACCTTCTCATTGGTGGACCTAACACCACCCTCAGAAAGATACACGACCAACCTTGGGAGAATTCTTTTCACTACCCTCGAAAATATATATGACTGACTTCAGGAAAAAGACTCCTTGCCATCCTTGGGAATGTAGGTCTATTACCCTCAGATGAAGAAATGTACCCCGAAGATGGTCCGCCCATCCAAAGGGCTTTTTGTAGTTGCCCTCAGGGGAAGTCATTGTCCAAAGGGATTTTAGATCCCTGAAGGGGTCTTAGGGAGAAACAACAAATACAGTCGGGGGATCTCTGACAGAAACCACGCACATGCCCCTACTCTCTGGTCATAACTGCCTGTGTCTAGCTGTAGACACCTCTCTCCAAAGGTACATACCAAATCTGGCTGAACACATGTCCTAATCTACTAAGGCTGGGTATAACGACCTCTTCCTTTCAGCCTCCTATAAATACTCGAGAGAGGCTCCTAGGTAAAGAAGAAGGAAGTATCCTTCTTTTCTATTCTCCACTTTAACTTTTAATGACTTCTCCCTTCATATACTGACTTGGGCGTAAGAGATCCCTCCCCCGAAAACACACTCTAAGGAGCTTTTAACCTTTGTTATTCATGTGCTGCAGCTACTACTCAGGTGAAGGTCTCCTGTAGGTTCAACATGTCCTACATCGAAGATGTGCTAAAGCATCATTTGGCGCTATCTATGGGAAACCATTCCTAGATCAATGTCATGAAGACTCAGCGTTCTAAGGATAAGGGCATTCCTAAGTCCTAGTTCACGCTTGAGCCTTCGTTGGCAAACGATTAGGCAACCCCGAAGCCTTCCTTTCTAGAGGATGAACGTTCTTTGATGTTATAATAGGCTTCTTGTGCGACTTCCAATGCTCCATAGTAGCCAAAATGACGTAGCAACTTGACCAAAAGTGGTCACGCGCACATTCTTTTGTTAAGGCCCCTTCACCAGAGGTCTACCCAGAGAAGGGGCACCGATCATCTCAACAAAGTTCCCCAAATATGAGTTTCCATGGAGAGTCCTTGATAAAGAACCCTCCATCTTGTGGGTGGTACATGGCAAGGTTCAGATTAAAAGAGCCAAGGACCTCTCACCATTGGAGCCCTTCTCCGCCGGAGAAGTCCCTCTCACCACAGTGACGAAGTTACTCACCGAGAAGAAGATGGTATTCTCCATTGCTCGTGGCTGCCATGCAACGAGGAGAGGACGATACTTCCGTCCTAATGGAGAGAATTTTGGAAAGGTTGGATAAAGTGGAGAAACAGCTCTCTAGAAAACCAGTTTGGTCGAGGTTATCAGAAACCTTCATCGAAGATGAGTCCCTGTTTATTAGGGCAATAATGGGAGCCCTTATGCCCAGCGACTTCCGAGTACCACACTTGGAAACTTATGATGGGCGAAGTGACCCTTAGGCCCACCTAACAAAATACAAAAGGAGCATGGTGTTGCATGGGGCTGATGATGCCACCCTCTGCAAATGCTTCGAGGTCACCTTATCCGGGCCAGCAACTACGTGGTATAACTCGTTGGTGCCCAGAACCATAATGGGCTTCCAGGAATTACCTATCGCCTTTACCCAACAATTCATAGGGAGCAAGCCGACAACAAAGATGCTTGTCGAAATGTTCAATATAGCCCAAAGGAATGGGGAGACCATTCAGTACTATGTCGAGAGATTCAATAGGGAAGCATTTAGTGTTCCTAACTTTCACTCCGAGATTTGAATCCTCACAATGATTAGAGGGCTGAGGAGGGACTCACAGCTCTTCTAAGAGTTCTCAAAAGATCCCCCTAACACCTTTGGTGAATTCTATCGAAGGGCGGAGCAACACATGATAGCTGAGGAACTGAGAATGAGAGGGCCAAAGTCTAATCATCACCAGTCTGAAGGCAATAATCATCAACCTTGGTATCAATCCCAGGGAGGAGGTAGACCTTAGAAATCAAGGGGAAGAAAACCAACGACATTCACCCCCCTCAACACTATAAGGAAGAATATCTTCATCGCCTTTGAAAGGAAGGGAACTTCAATCAAATGTCCGAAGGCTATGACCTCGGATAACAGAAAGAACATGAAGAAGTATTGCTAATTTACCCGGGGCCATAGGCACGATACCGAGGATTGCTTCCAATTGAGAAAGTACGTCAAGTCCTTAATCAAACAAGGTCAACTTCGGCGCTATTTATGGATGTCGTTGCCTAAGGCCCGGGAAAAAGAAAAAGATGAGAGAAAGGGAGAAGATAAGAAGTATGATTCTGACAGGCGCTAAACTAATCGGAGCCCCAAAAAGCACCCCCCACCTTTGCCCGGGGTTATCCAAACCATAACCACGGGATTACCATCGGCTAAAAGAAAAAGGTAGGTGAGGGAGATTGTAATGACAGAGTTTGACAACCTGATGAACAAGTTGGCCTAAAGTGATGGGTCATTTGTGAAGTTCCCACATGACGATCCTCTCCTAATCATGGAAAGGATCGAAAACTAGGACGTGAAGAAGGTGCTCATTGATGATGGATCGAATGCCGACGTCCTGTTCTCCCACTTGTTGCAGAACTTGGGTATTTCCAAGGGTGATCTTAAACTCGTGACCTCGCCCACCTTTAGCGCTGGTCCCTCGGAACTCCCAGTGCTCGGATGGATTGATCTACCATTGATGCTAAAGGGCACTTCAGTCCAAAACAAGGAAGAACTCTTTGCTTCCACTATGACAAGGTTCATCATCATAGATGTCCCATCTTCATTTAATGCTATCCTCGGACGACAGACACAGGGCAACCTTCACATTTGACCAGATGTGAAATACCTGACTATCATGTTCGAGGCAAAGTAAGGCAATGTAGAAATATTCATTGATCAAGCTGGAGTAAGGAATGTATTCGTTAGAGCAAGACAAAATTTGATGAAAGTGCACATATAGACTTCGTGAGAGAAGAATGTGACTGGTGAAGATGCAATAGAAAGGGAAAGAAGTGATCTTGAAAAAATAGAAACAAAGGATGTAGAGCTAACCTACTTAAATGAGAGTTGAGTGGAGTCCAACTCTCGGGAATATATCAGACTTTGGCTTGTGAAGAAGACATGTTCGGCAAACTAGGACCCTAACTTTGGAAATGCTATCTAACGAGGAATCAAAGATAAAAATTGACTTTAGAAGAGACTAACCTACTGAACAAAGGGAAACTGCTTTAAATGGTGGCCAAAAATCGCTCCACCGCTAAGACACTGCTGCAAGAAAAAGAAAGCTAAGAAGAGCAAGAGAGTGCTAAGGGCAGATGAGTGAGGAGGCTTTAGGAAGGAATGACTTTATATAGCTCGAAGAAGGCAGGTGAAGCGACGCCATAATGACCCTCTATAGGTGAAGAGACATAACCGATGTAATAGATGCAAAGGATAGCTAATGACCTGATGACACGTGTCACATGGCATGAAAAACAAGGGCATGCCTTCTAGTCTAGTAAGCCTTTGATGCGTTACTCGAGGTGACATGACTGATCAGTCAAAGGATAGGACAATCTATTTGCAGAAGGAATAAAAATCCTCAGGTCAGGGTTACTCCTTACGTGTTGAAGATGTGATCTCGCCAAAGATAAATTTGGCTTGGAGTATAAAATAACTCTTTAGGTGCCGAAGATGTGACCTCGCAAAAAATAAAGTAACGTCCTCACCAAGGGTTTAAATTCAAAAAATGGAACACAAAAAAGAGTCCAAGAGAATGCCGAGAGTACAACATCGGCAAAAGAAAGGATCTTGGACCAAAAAGCTAGTTAGGCTGAAGGGGCAACCTCGGCAGAAATGATTTCTTTTACCAAGGACAGCCTCAGCTTCCCAAGGGCAGGATTTTTGTAACATGTTCCCAAAATGATTAGTACCGAAGACACAACTTCGTTCTCCTGCAAGGGGACATGTGATAGCCGAAGGGCTATCGCCCACATGACCTTTTCATTGGCGAACCTAACACTACCCTCAGAAATATACACGATCAACCTTGGGAGAATTCTCTACACCACCCTCAGAAATATATACGACTGACTCCGGTAAAAAGACTCCTTGCCATCCTTTGGAATGTAGGTTTATCACCCTTCGATGAAGAAATATACCCTGAAGATGGTCTGCCAATCCGAAGGGCTTTCTCTAGTTGCCGTCGGGGGAAGTTCTTCTCTGAAGGGATCTCAGATCCCCTAAGGGGTCTTAAGGAGAAATGACAAATATAGTTGGGGGATCTCTAATAGAAACCTTGCACATGCCCTTACCTTTCGGGCATAACCGCTTATGTCTAGCTGTAGACACCTCTCTCCGAAGATATGGATTGAATCTGGCTGAACACGTGTCCTAATTTACTAAGGCTGGGCATAACAGCCTCCTCCCCTCGGCCTCCTATAAATACTTGGGGGAGGCTCCCAGGTAAAGAAGAAGGAAGTATCCTCATTTTCTATTCTATACTCTTAACTTCTAACTACTTCTCCCTTCATATGCTGATTTGGGCGTTGGAGATCCCTCCCCTAGAAACACACTCCGAAGAGCTCTTATCCCCTGTTTTTCACGTGCTACAGCTATTACTCAGGTGAAGGTCTACCAGAGGTTCAACATGTCCTACATCGAGGATGTGCTAAAGCATCAATCATTTCCTCATTTTGTTTTTTTTTTGCACTCTTATACTCTCAAGTTTTCTTTTTTTTCTTCTTTTTTCTAGTCAAATTTTTAGGCACTTGTCTATTCTTTGTGTGGCTATTCCCATGGTGTTTCATAGACCCTGACTGATCGCCTCCGGCCAACTTTCTAGAGTAAAGTGGGTTTTGTTTGCTTCCATTATTCTTTTGTTAAAGCATTCCCATGGCCGAAGTAGCTTCAAAGACAAAGAGGAACGGGGGAATCTTTTGACTCTTGCCGGAGCTGTGCCACTCTGAAGAAGGTAGAGAAGTGGCGGAAGAAGTATTTTTTTTCTTGATAGCTAAAGTTCGGGTGCTGAGGAGTCGAGGTGGTTATTTGGTTTGTTTGGTTTTAACTGAACTGAATAAGTCGGTTTATTTTGTTTTCAGTTTTTGATGCTTACAAACCAAATAACACAAAATAATGCTTAGGACTGAAGTCAAACCAAACCTCGGTTCAAGTGAAACTGAATTAACTAAAAAATATAAAGAAGATAATGAGACTAGCTCCTCCTGTACCAAATTTCCATACATTTAGATTGAATAAACCCAAGAAAATTGGAAAAAATTAAGCTCATGTTGAAGCAAAAAACATGCAAATAATATCCAAACAAGTATGACTTAAAAATCCATAACATAGCTACATAAATAAACATAATAACCAAACATTAAGTCCTACAACTTTATAGCCACATAAATAAACATAACAGAACATGACATTATCTCAAGGCTCTAGATTGTAGTTGAAATAAACATAACTGAACGCAAGCCATAATAACCAAAAAAGTTCTAAATGGACAAGACAATATCTCAAGGCTCAAGCAACAAGCACTGAACATGAAACAATTGCACCATTCCCACGGGTAACTTGATCACAACTCAAGTCTAATCTTTCCTACAAAATTTAGCAATTAAACCAATCAATCAACCACCATCAATTATTTAGAAAAATGGATAAAAAACTATAAGTTTAGTAATGATATTGATACCTACATTAAAAATTCTAATCAACATTTAGATATCAATTACAATATTCCCCCTATATGTATCTCCTACTGTTATAGCCCTTATAGCAGGAAGCTTGACTGGGGAAGGTAAAGAAATTAAATCCTATTTTGGAACCTTATTTTAATTTCACATAGCAAGAATAAGTGTGTTAGGCAAGATCTACTAAGTTTCAAGGAGTTTAAGACACTAAAGGAGGTTTAGGGGTAAAATGGTAATTTTTTGTTTTGAGGTGTCCAGTTGAGTCCTGGGAGTTAAAAATGTGCTTTAAAACCCAACCCTTGTGTTAAATCCAAAAATTAGCCTAAGTATGCAAGTTTTGACCAAGAGTTTTTATTTGGGGAAGGGGACTTTTTGCAAATTTTATGAAAGTTTGGTGGTTTGAAGGGTTAAAGGCTTTAAACTTGTGGGATAAGGGAAGTGGCTGCCATTACTCATTCTTTCCCTTCCTTTCCCGAGTTCAAATTTTCCCTCACCATTTTTCTTTGATTTCTTGCCCAAAATCAATTGTTCTTAGTGAAATTTGAAGGCCCAAGGGGTATACATGCCTTGGGTAGTTTATTTCAAGCATGGGTTGTGATCTTGGAGTTAATTTTTACATTTTTCTAGTTGGATTTGGGTTTGCTTATGAGGTAAGAAAGTTTTCTTGGTGTTTTGTTGTTTACTTGGTGATTTCCAGCTTGGGTTTTGCTTAATTGGTGTTAATTTGGTGTTATTTGCTTTGGTTTACTTGGAACTTAGGTAAAACCTTGTTGGGCTTTGTTCTTGGTGAAGAATTGCTTAATTTTGGCTTGTGACTTGAAATTGAGGTATGGGATTTATGATTGATGCACATTTGATGCCATTCATAGCTTGGTTTCTTGTTGATTTCAAGTAGTTTGATGCATGGTATCAGTTGGTGGGTTGGGTTGATCATGGTGGACTAGGCTTGGATTTGTGGCTTGTGTGATGTTTTGATGCATCATGAAAAGGTTGTGATGGTGTATTTGTGGCATATACAAGTTGTTTTACAGGTTTATGGTAAGTTTAGGCATCTGTTATTTGCCTTGAACCCATAGAAAGCCTCCAAATAGGCTTAGGAGGGTGTTTTTTAGATTTAGGACACGGGGTCTTGGCGCCTAGGTGCCATCTAGGGCTGTAATGCCTAGGGTGCATTTTCAGACCTGGATGGCAAAATGCTCTTGGTGCTTCGGCCCCCAAGTGCTCTTGGCGCCTCAACTTCAGAGGCCTGTTCAACAAAATTTTTTTAGCTTTTTGGAAGAGTATCCAGGGGAAGGCAGGGATGGTCCTAGAGGTGCCTAAGGGTTATAACGGTGCAATGGCACTCTAAAATATCAAAAAACTCTTTCATGATCTATGGGTTTTCTCATAGTTTTGTGAATGGTAAGCGCACTTCATGCAAAAACTAGTTTGTGGGCCACAAGAAATACGCCATTAGATGAGGTGGAAGGTTTAGCACTATCAAGACCTCAGTTGTACCTTCAGGTTCAAGGCCTTCAAGAGGAAACCTTAGTACACCTAGTGGGTTCTTTAGGACCTCAAAATTATGAGTCCATCCATGGTCATTGCTATTCTACTAGTGTGAACCAAGTAATGATGGATAGGTATGTGCCTAGAGTGAAGGTTTAGTGCACTTGTAGCCTAGGCAAGATTACTTGAGACGCAAGTTTGAACCTAGTGCACTCTTGGTAAGGGTTTAAGGTGGAAGCTTAGCACACAAGTGACTTAGGAAAGTCCAAGGACTTGAGGCACTATATGGAGGCTTAGTACACCTAGTGAGTTCCTCGAAACTCAAGTGAGGCACATCCACCATGTTCACTTGCACAACAATCAAGGAAAGGTTAAATTTAGTGCGTCAGTAAGCTAAGGCTTATGAGGAGCGAATTAGGGGCCAGAACTCACTAGGTGCGAAGTGACGCCCGGAGGAGGGCTAGGCAGAGGAAAAGTGATAAGGGACTGAATGTATGCGCATAAGTTTAGCCTCTAGCTGTATGAGCTCACAACAAATTACATATCATTGTATATATGTTGCCCTTAATGTTTTGCATGCAGGTTGAAGACCCCTTACTGGGGATCATAAGATTCTCACTCCCTTAGTTTCATGTTGTGTAGATATTGAGATTGTTGGACCCGACAATCATTAAGGATTGTCGTGGTAGTTTTTGTTACAGGTATCATTTTGAGAATCCTCGAGATTCTAAGTTATTTGGCTACTTGTTAGTTAAGTTGTTATTTTACTAACTACAGTTTTTTTGGCTATAGAGGCTAGTGAGCACGTGGAGGATCATTGAGGGTTGCCATCGAGATTTTTCATCTATGGTGGAAGCTAGTTGATTGGATCTTATTAATACTAATCGTGTTTATGTATGTTGCATGTTAGTGGCCTCCAATGTGAATGATCAGAGTTATGGACTTTAGGGTAGCCTTTGGGTGTAGGGCATAGTCTACAATTGTTTAAGTGCCCACACACAATTAATTATGTATAGGATTAATGTTGATGCTATAAAGGTTTTATATGCTTTGACTTTTTGAACATTGGTTTTTATAGAAATGCCTAGGCTATACAAATGTTTTATGATTTTCTACTTGCTCAAGTCAAAGCAACTTTTGCATGCATAATTGCATTCCTAGGTTAAACAACTAGTAGCTTGAAGTTTTAACAAGGGTGTACATAATTAATTAGCCAATTATAGCTAACAAGAGACATGTTCTCATAGGTTTCCTGGGCAGAACCATATGGGGCCGTGTTAGTTTTGGTATCAGAGCCCAGGTCATAGACATTGGAGGCTAGGAACTAAGATCTAGAATGTGATACAAGTCCTAGGGTAGTTAGTACTAACCAATATATGTGAGTTGTTGTTTGGCTTTGGTTGTAGATTGCAATGGTGAAACTAGGTTAGTTGCATTTTGGATGCTAGAGGACTGGTAATGGATCCTAGAAATCTAGTGTGGCAACATTGGGTAGGAAGTTTGGCTTGCTCCAAGGTAGGGTAGCACCTTGGTGCTAGTAGTCAGGATGTGACCACCATCCTAAGACACTGCTTTGGAGCCTCGAACATGAGGTTGACTACATGATCCGTAAAGCTATGAAGGCGTGGAAACCTCTAAGGTGGGGAGTACCATAAGGTCAGGTTGGCTACTCCCATTGTGTCAGAACTTGAACACACTAGCTTGGATGGGTTAGGCTACTAGAAGAGAGCTGGGGGTGCATTGACTGTGTGGCAGGCACTTGGTCAGCAAGCTACAAAGTGGAGTGGAGCACTCTCGTACCTTTCTTTCTAGAGTAGGAGCTTGGGGACAAGACTATTAAGGCCTTAAGCTAGCATACTGTGGCATTTGATGATCATTTATGTAGGACCACCAGTGCATGGTCTAGGGTGCAGTAACTCTTGAAAGAGAGTTACAAGAGTGGCAGACACAAGATGGCAAGGTGGAGGTTGGCTCATCCAACCTAGTGTTAGGTTTTGGGAGCCAAACAACGCAGCGGAATGTAACTGAAACCCTCCAGGATCCAAGTGAAACGGGGTAAACCGGGTGTTCAAAAATTTTCATACCTAATTATCGGTTAAGATCTCTCACTCAACTGTAGAGTCGAATCACAAACCTTAACAGTTGACGTGTTCAAGCTCTCTATGGTATCCACACGACCCTCTCGGGATCACCACGCTTCCACCACGTCCCGGCAGATGTGTTTCTCTTGCCCTCGCAGTGCTAGCTTGTGTCCTCCAAGGAATTGCAAGAGAAGAGTGCGGCTGTCCTTTTGGGAGGCTAGGGCAAGGAGACCTGCGAATTTCTCACTAGAAGTTGTATTTATAGTGAGACTCAACTTCCAGGCCTAATGGGTTTCAAAGCCCTAATCAAATTAGGATTTAATTTTGGGCTTAATAATGGCTTAACTCTTGGGCCCATTATTAATGCGAAATTAAAGTGAAACCATAACCCAAATAATTAGCCCATGCACTTTAATGATCCAAATAGCTCTATGTGTGCGACCCAATAGGCTCTTATCACGTTGGCAATGATCATAAATCACATTTATGATCATAAGCAATGAGTGGTGTCTAGCAACACATCATTGCTACCCAAGTGACAAGATTGTTGATGATTCGACTAAACCTTTGATGCCCAAGGGCTTCATCGTTGGTGGTCATGGTGACTGATGAAGGGACTCCTGGAGAGGAAGAATGCCTGGTGGCCGGTTTGCCCAAGGGAGAGTGCCTGAGATGTTCAGAAAAAGTTGGTTAGGAGGTCCCCGGGGTGTTGGTCCGGGGAGGAGCCTCCGACGCCCAAGTTAGTGGTGCTGAGAGAAGGCAGAGGAAATAGCACTGAGGGGTTCAGTGAACTCGCCTGGTCGTATTTTCTCAGAGTGAGGAGTCAGGATATTTGCCAACCGTTTGCTAGGGTGTATTCCCTGGTATTTATAGAGGTGTCCAGCCCGTTCAGATCGTGACACGTGTTCGGTCGGATGTTCTCTGAATGTCTGGGCGTAGAGGACAAGTAGCTGGTGGCAGGCTTCCTTGAGCCTTGAGCCGAGACTGGCCATGATGTGACTTTGATGGCGTCGGCGTGTCAGAGCGCCGTTTGAGGCAGCTTGTGACATCTGTGGGCGACATGTCAGAGGCTTCCTTAAATGCTCCTGTCGTACTCCCGAGGTTCCTGGGTGAGGTCGTCCTCTAGTACGGACCGTGCCACTTTGGGAAACATGCCCCCAGTTCGGGGGTTCCCAGATTTAGGGAGTTCCGCCTTCGGGAAGATCATGTTCGGCCTGCACTAGCTGGTGCCACTTTTCCGAAGGCGGTCTGTTTACTACCTCGGGGGGGCTAATAGTATCCTCAAGTTCCCTGGCGTGCCGAGCTCGGGCTCTTCGGCTTTACTCCGAGGTGTGTGATCCCACCTTTTTCCGGGTAGCGCTAGATCTCCTGGCCATTCTGGTGGCAGGGAGTTCGGCCAGGTGGAGGCGATAGTCTTTCGGCTATCACATGCCCCCCTTTGGAAAGCCGAAGTGACGACTTCAGTTTTGTTTTCTTTTCGAGGATGTTCTTTGGGAGACTATAGGGAGTAACACCTTTGTTGAAGGTACACCTCTTGCCCAAAGGTGTGGGCTGCTCGGCCTTGGCCTGTTTTTTGGTGTCTCCGAGGCAAAGCCTATGCCGAAGATACACCTCTTGCCCGAAGGTATGGGCTGTTCGGCCATAGCCCGTCTTTTGGTGTCTTTGAGGCAAGCTGCTTCTTTGCTTTTGCAGGTCTGTGTAGCGTCGTGTCTGATGGCCAAGTGCGTCAGTCTAAGCGACGCGTCCCAATTTTTTAGGGACGTCAGAAGACGTGTCCCCTATTTTGGCGCAATGGTTGACACATGGCGCACTGTCATTGGAGGAGAGTCACGTCATTTATAGAGAGCACGTCTTTTCAGGCGCAGAGTGCAGTTACGGCGACGGTTCACCTTCAAAGGGCACTTATGACGTCGTTTCAGTTACCCACCCTTGGCCTATAAATAGCCCATTCCGTCATAAGCCTCTTTTGCTTTTGCTTTTGCGCCCTTTTCTCTGCGCTTTCTCTTGCTTTTGCGGCGGAGCTATTTTGATCAGAGCTTTTTCCGGCAACCTTTTATGATGGCGACCTCCGATTTTGGCAAGTCTTTTGGTGGGTTTTTTCTTTCCAGAGTCTTTTAATACCTCTGTTTTTTCGAGTTTTTGCCGGAAGTTGTTTTCTTGCCCCTTTCCGAACTCATTTTTCTGTCCGAAATGCCTATCCCTGAGAGCTGGCAGCCTCTTTTATCTCATCCTTGTTGCACCACCCTTAAAAAATTAGAGAGGTGGAAGAAGAAGTTCTTTCTTCCCTCTTACGCCATTACCCGGCTGCCACGATCTGACCACTATGCTTTTTCAAACCATAGTAACGAGGTTACCGTTTTCCGAGCCCAGCTGAAGGCCGGACTTCGGTATCCTCCCCCGAAGATGGTTTGCGAGTTCTGCCAATTTCATGGCATTGCTGTGAATCAGCTTCCCCCGAACTCGTACTGCTATTTTAACGCCTTCCTCTGTATGTGTGGCGTCTTCGGGATAAAACCCCATTTTGTAATTTTCATGCAGTACTACAAGCTCTTCGTGGTCCCGAAGGGTGGCTTCTATTTCATGGTACCTCGGGGATCCGGGAGCAAAAAATTCATGTTCACTTCTGCCACTAAGGACAGTTGGCGAGGGTGGCAACAGAAATTCTTCTTCCTGAAGATAGATGAGGCCTAGTCGTATGTTCCGACCAAATGGGCTTGGGGAAAGCTGGATGTGGACGTCGTTGATCCGAGGATACTGCTGACTCCAGAGTTGGCTCCCGTGTTCGAGGACTTCGACGGACGTATTCGCGCCGTCTCCGACTGGGCTCCCGAGGTCGCTCCGCGCTCCCTGTACCCCTTCCCCATTAACTGGAGGTTGATGACTGAATAGGTCCTTCGGGAGTTAGGGGTGGTCAAGGAGCATGAGACTGACCTTGAGATGCCAGCTCCTGCTATCGCCGGGAAGGACTCCTGGTTGGTGCAGCTCCTTCAGGAGGAAGTTTCTTTCGAAACGCTTTTCGAAAGTAAGTTATCTTCTACTCCCTTGCAGTTTTTCCCTCGGACTTACGCTGATGTCTTTTTTCTTTTCCAAAGATGGGGGACGGGACTGCTGCATTCTACAAGTCCCTTTTTTTCGATCAGGTGGAGAAGGGTGACCAGACAAAGAAGGCGGCTTCCCGAAGGCGGAAGTCTACTGGCCCTGGTCCTTCGGCGAAACGGGCAAAGAAAACTGCCCAGCTTCCTCAGCAAGAAATTTCTGAGGAGGCTGCCGAGGAGCCTGGGGCAGCCGAGATTCCGCCGCCCGAGGCTGCTGCCGAGGTTCCTTCCGCTGACGTCCCTCCCCAGAGCCCTTCAGCGTCGCAGGCCCTTCTGGAGGCCGTGGTAGAGGCTCCCTCTGCCGAGGAGCGGCGCAGGAAGAAAGGCAAGGGGATTTCGACCGAGGAGTCTCAGGACTCCGAGGACGTCGTGATCGAAGTGCCGCCAGGTTTGTTGTTTTCAGAACAAGTATGGCTATTTTGTTTTTTTGAAATTTCCTTTGTCTCTGACCTACTTCTCGTTTTCGCCATGCAGGGGAGTTGCTCACTCCGAACTGGGCGGCCAAACACGCGAAGATGCGGGCCCTTCGTGATGCCAAAGTCCGGCAAGGGAAGATACCCAAAGAGCCTTTCTGGACGTTCACAGAGGACATGAACTTGTACTCGGAGGACTGTCTTCAAATGGCGAAGCAGATTTCGAAGGGGTTGCTTACAGAGGCCTCCTTCAAGGCTATTGCGGCAGCCCATCCGGGCGATGACACCTTCGCCGCGAAAGTTACCGAGCATGCTGCTCAGGTATGCTCCTCACACCTTTTTCCCTTCAATTTTTCCTAAGTGCTTGGCTCTTACTGACCTTGCGTTCATCTTTTCGCAGCTGCTGGGGTACGCCGGCTTTCTCCGAGTTCGGGTAGCCAGGCAGACGGCGTTCGGAGCTTCGGCCTTAGAGGCCTTAGAAAAAGTGAAAGTCACGTGCTCGGAATTGACCGCCAAGAACCAGCAGCTGGCAGATGCTGCGAAGAAAGAAGTTGCTGCCCTTCGGTAGGAGTTCTGGAAGGAAAAGGAAAACCCTGAGAAGGACTCCTCCCAGAAGATTGCTGACGTCGGTGATCAGGTGGTGGGGATGCTCGCTGCGAACCAAGACCTTCTCAAGGATAAGTCAGATTTTGACAATCTCATATGATCGTTGGTGACTGAGAAAAATGCTCTTGAAGCCGAGGTCAAGTCTTTGAAGAAGGAGCCCGACGTGAAGAAGAGGATGAAGGCGCTGAAGAAGGAGGTTGTAGATTTGAAGGACGAGCTCGAGGACCTTGAGGTTGAGAAGGACAAATCCGACCAAATGACCAAGGTCGCCTTCCAGGACGGGTTCTGCCTTGCTCGGCACCAAGTCCTTCAGAGGTTCCCAGGTCTGGACCTCTCTTTTTTGGAAGCTCTGAACATTCCCGAGGGGCCTCGGTGGTCCTGGTCAAAAATCGAGCACCTGAACCTGCCTTCCATAATTCCGGCACCGAAGGTGGTGGAAAAGAGCACAGAGGCTGGTGGCTCCCGGGACGCCGAGAACTCTTAGGCTGTTTTAGGGGCTTTTTCCTTTTTTTCTCTTCGTTTTTGTGCTCCTTCTTTGGGCGCTTCTTCTTCGTAAGCCTGATCATTCTTAATGAATATTTTTTGGCTAAGTGTTTTTTGCAAGATTTTTCATTTCCATCGTCCCGAATGCGTTCGCTCAAGAGACTTCGGAAAACTATTCTGCGCTTGTTGCGGCGTGTACTTTCGTGAGATTTTTTCCATTTTTCCGAGCGTGATGGCTCAAGGGATTTTGGAAAGTCACATCTGCGCTTTATCACGGCGAACACCTTCGCGGAATTCTGTCTTGCACCATTTTGTACACTTAAGAATTTTTCTCAAGGACATTCTGTACTTAGGATATTTTTTGTACAACACAATCCTTTCGCTCCATCTTAAGCGTAGAATTTCTTCAGGGCGTCTGAGTGCCAAGTGTTTTTCAATTCTACGCCTTCGGTGTCGCCAAGTTTGTACATGCCTTTTTGTACTTCGGCAAGAACCAGATAAGGTCCTTCCCAGTTCGCGCGAAGTACTCCGTGGGATGGCTTTCGGGGTGCAAAGTCAGCCTTTCGGAGAATGAGGTCCCCTTTCTTGATTTCTTTTGGCCTGGCTTGTAAATTTATAGCCGCAGCCACTCTTTGCTGGAAAGCTTTCCTTCTCAGCTCAGCTATTTCTCTGTGTTCACCGACGAGGTCTAGCTTCGTTCTTAGGCCGAGGTCGTTTCCACCTTCATCAAATACTTGCACCCGTACTGATGGTCTAACTATCTCGATAGGGATGATGGCCTCTATTCCGAAGACGAGTGAGAAGGGAGTCTCCCCTGTGGCTCTTCGAGGCGTCGTTCGGTAACTCCATAATACGCTTTGGAGTTCTCCTGGCCATTTCCCTTTTACTTCCCCCAGTCTCTTTTTCAGGCCATCTTTTATGGTCCTGTTTGATACCTCCACCTGCCTGTTGCTTTCGGGGTGAGCTACTGGGGCGAAGTGCATCTTTATTTCGAGGTCGCTGATAAATTCCTGGAATCCTTTGTCTATGAATTGGGATCCATTACCAGCCACTAGTACCCTCGGTATGCCGAATCTGCATACGATGTTCCTTCATACAAACTTTTGCGCTTCTTTCGCCGAGATAGTTGCTAGCGGTTCTGCCTCGACCCATTTGGAGAAATAGTCTACTGCTACCACACATAATTTCACGCCTTCGGGCGTTGAGGGGAGTAGCCCAATAAGGTCTATACCCCAGACTGCGAAGGGCCAGGGATAGTCAGCCGAAGTTACCATTTCTGAGGGTGCCCTCTAGATGTTCTCGTGTTTCTGTCAACTACCGCATTTCCGGACGAACTGCCTTGCGTCCTTTCTTAGGGTAGGCCAGAAGTATACCTGGCGAAGTATCACTGCCGCCAGGGCATCGGTTCCAATGTGTGAACCACACATGCCTTTGTGGACTTCTTCAAGGATCATTTCAGTATCCTCTTCGTTCACACATCTTTGCAGCGGATTCGCGTATCCCTGTCGGTATAGTTCTTCACCGATTAGGAAGAAACGGCCGGAGCGCCTTCGCAGTTTTGCAGCGTCACCGGGGTGTTCGGGGAGCACATTTTACGTGAGGTACCTTTTTATTGGATCCCTCCATCCTTTTCCCGAGGTCACTATGCTCAGTACTGAGATGCTCGGATGGTCTAGCACCTCGGTGTAGGTCTTTGACTTCGCCAAGCAGTCTGCTTCGGTGTTTTTCCGCTGAGGTACGTTTTCGATCCGTACGGCGTCAAACTCTTGAATGAGTTTTGCTACCAGCTCGTGGTTTTTTGACAAGGTTGGGTCCTTCGCCCTGTAGTCTCCTGCCGTCTGCCGAACTATTAGCTGGGAATCGCTGTGAGCCTTTAAGTTTCTCACGCCAATTTTTCTGGCCAGACGTAATCCCGCTATAAGGGCCTTATACTCAGCCACATTGTTAGTGACATTGAAGCTAAACTTGATAGCCTTCATTACCTCTAGGCCTTCGGGGCCTCTGATAATTACCCCAACTCCCTGGTGTTCGGACCCCAAGGCTCCGTCAACATGTAAGGTCCATTCTGGCTCACCTTCGTTCAGATCTGGATGACTATCCTCAATGGTGGGTATTTCGGCAATGAATTCTGCCAGTGCTTGAGCTTTTATGGCCTTCCGAGGTTTATAGGTGATATCGTGTTCGCCAAGCTCTATACACCACTTGGAGAGCCTTCCAGAATAATCCACTTTCCTCATAACGTCCCGTAGTGGTAGGCTACTTCGGACGATGATGGGGTGAGCCTGAAAGTATGGTTGCAGCCTTCTCCCTGCAAGCACCAAGGCGTATATAGCTTTTTGCAGCAGAGGGTACCTGACTTTGGTGCCATGTAGGGATTTGCTTACATAGTAGACCGACCATTGTTTTGGCCGTTCTTCTTTCACGAGGACCGAGCTCACAGCTTTTTCCGTGACGGCGAGGTATAATACGAGGGGCTCTCCCTCGCGAGGTTGTCGCAGAGTTGGCAGGCTGGCTAGGTAGATTTTGAGTTCTTCCCAGGCATTTTGGCAGTCTTGATCCCAAGGATGATCATCCCTTCCGAGGTTGCCTTCCTTTTTTGCTGCCTTAGTGAGGACTTCGAAGAAAGGCCGACACCTATCTCCGTACCTGGAAATGAACCTGCTAAGAGAGGTTATTCTTCCGGTGAGTCTCTGCACGTCTTTTACTATGGCAGGAGTTTGGAACTCGAGCAGAGCCTTAATTTTTTCAGGGTTAGCATCGATGCCTCTTTCGGATACCATGTACCCAAGGAACTTTCCCGAGGTCACCCCGAACATGCATTTTTCAGGATTGAGACGAATCCCGAAGGCTTTGAGCTTTTGGAAGGTTTCCTCTAGATCTGCAACGTGGTTGCGAGGGAGCTTGCTTTTGACTATCATATCGTCAACATACACCTCCATGTTTCTCCCCATTTGGTCCTTAAAGACCTTGTTCATCAACCTTTGGTAGGTGGCTCCTGCATTTTTAAGCCCGAAGGGCATCCTGACGTAGCAGTATGTTCCTCCCTCGGTGATGAAGGCGGTTTTTTCTTCATCTTCGGGGTCCATCCTTATTTGATGGTAGCCGCTGAAGGCGTCTAGGAAACTTAGGAGCCCGTATTCGGCAGTTGAGTCTACTAGTTGGTCTATTGGCGGAAGAGGGTATGAGTCTTTCGGGCAAGCATCGTTCAAGTTTCTAAAGTCGATGCACATCCGGAGTTTGCTGCTGCCTTCTTTTGTGGCAATCACCACGTTGCTTAACCATTCGGGGGTATTTGACCTCCCTGATGACTTTAGCGTCTAACAGGCGCTGGACTTCGGTTTTCACAAAGTTGCTCTTATGGGCTGAGATGCTTCGCTTCTTTTGCCAGACATGCTTTGCTTCCAGGCTTACTTTGAGGCTATGCTGTATTATGCCAGGGTGCACCCCTGGCATGTCTTTCGGCGAGTAGGCAAAGAGATCTTTATTTCCCAGTAGAAAAGATACAAGGTTTTTCTTGTCTCCTTCGGGCAAGTTCTTCCCTATTCGGGTAGATTGTCCTGGGACAAGTTCCACTGTTTTCGTTTCCGCTCTCGTGGGATCTCCTTCTTTGTCCTTCTCTGGTGCCTTTGCCTCCATTGTTTGTGCGAGGTTATTTGCCGGAGCTTTTCGCGCTTTTACAAACACCTTCCTTACCTCGGCTTGATCTATGAAGACCTGTGCATCCCCATCCTTGGTGGCGAATGACACAGTCAAGTACTTCACATCAGGGCGAATGTGCAGGTTTCCTTGTGTCTGCCTTCCAAGGATGGCGTTGTACGAAGAAGGAACGTCCATGACGATAAGTCTCGCCGTTGTGGAGGCGTACAACTCAGCTGTTCCGTCGACCGAAGTTCCTTTCATCATCAGGGGGAGATCAATCCATCCGAGGACAGGAAGTTCGGACGGTCCAACCCCGAAGGTGGGCGAGGTGACAGGCTTGAGCTCGCTGCTGGAGATGTCCAAATTCGGCAGTAAATGCGAGAATAGGACGTCAGTATTTGATCCATCATCAAGCAACACTCTTTTGACGTCCCAGTTCCCTATCCTTGCCATGATTAGCAGCGGATCGTCATGGGGGAAGATGACGGTGGATCCATCCTTGCGAGCCAGTTTCTTTGCCGGACTCTGATATTCCATGACCGCAATCTCTCTGGCCTTCCACTTTCTTTCCGAGGATGGGAGCCCCGTAGTGATGGTATGTATCACCCCTGCAGGAGGAGGAGGGCGCTTTTTCGGACTTCGGTTTCTCCGCCTGTCGGAGTTGTAGTCCTCATCTTCGGCCCTTTCTTCCTCATCTTTTCTTCCTTTTGGGGAAGGCATCTGTAGATATTTCCGAAGTTGGCCGAGTTTTATCAGCGACTCAATGTACTTATTCAGTTGGAAACAGTCTTCGGTATCGTGGCCGTGGTCGCGGTGAAACTGGCAGAACTTCTTGATGTTTTTCTTGTTATCAGCGGTCATGGCCCTTGGCCGCCGAATCTGCGTCCCCTGCCTTTCCAGCGCCATGAGGATGTTTGTCCGTGTAGTGCTCAGGGGTGTGAAGCTTTGAAGTTTGCTTCCCTGCATCCTCCGAGGTCGGCCTGCCTGTTCAGTTGGATGCCGGGCTTGCTGATTGGACCCTTCGGCGCGGTTGTGATTGGACTTCGGCCCAGCCATTCTCAGCTCCTCGGCAGTCATGTGCTATTCGGCCCTTTGGTAAAATTCTCCGAGGGTGTCCGGGGGGTCCTTTGAGAACTCATAAAACAGCTGTGAGTCTCTCCGAAGGCCCCATGTCATGGCGAGGATGCGTATTTCGGGCCGCAAGTCCGGGACGCTTAGAGCTTCCCTGTTGAATCTTTTGACATAGTCTCGGATGGTTTCTCCGTTTCTCTGCTCTATGTCGAACATCTGAACAGGCATCTTCGCCGTTGGCCGGGTTCCAATAAATTGTTGCGCGAAGGCCGTAGACAACTCCTGGAACTCAGTGATGGCTCCTGGGGGCAATGAGTTGTACCACGTAGTTGCTGGTCCCGTGAGGGTGACCTCGAAGCATTTACACATGGTAGCGTCGTCAGCACCATGCATTATCATGCTGCGTCTGTACTTGGTCAGATGGGCCTGCGGATCAGTGCGGCCATCATAAATCTCCAGCCGAGGTACCCTGAAGTCGCCTGGCATGGCTGCCTCGGCCACGACCCGGGTGAATGGGGACCCATCTTCGCAGAAGGCTCCCGTCAGCCTGTCCCAGACGGGTTTGCGAGCTACCTGCTTTTCCACCCTGTCTAGCCGCGCTAGTATCCTTTCCATGAGAACTGTGGCATTAGGCTCTTCCTCTGGGAAGGGAGATCGTCGGCGCCTCTTCAGGGAGCGAGTTTGGCGCTGAGGGGACAGGGACCTCGCCTTAGGCGACGAACTCCTTCGCTGTGAGACTTTCGGTCGCTTGGACCCAGTTTGTCCCACAGGCCGTTTCCCGAGGGGTATATTCTCCGTAGACGACTCTTCGCATGGGTCTCCGCTTCCCGAACTGCGATGAGTCGACCTCGGGCTTTTCTCCCGAAGGCGTGCAGGTGAGGGAGGTCTTTGGGCCTGTGTCTGCTGTGGCCACCTTCGGTCGATCTGCTGTGTCATTTCGGCCATGACCGAACGCTGAAACTCCCTCATAAAGCTCATAGTGATTACTAGAGGGTGGTCTTCCTCAGGCGCAGAAGTCCCTGAGAGTGTTTGCTCAGGAGCCGGTTGTGTCTCAGGCGCGGACGGAGACCTCGGGAGTCCCCTGTCCTTAGAACGCCGAGTTTCAACGATGGCGATCTCAGAGCGGTTCCCACAGACGGCGCCAAATGATGCCCAGGGGCTTCATCGTTGGTGGTCATGGTGACTGATGGAGGGACTCCTGGAGAGGAAGAACGCCTGGTGGCCGGTTTGCCCAAGGGAGAGTGCCTGAGATGTTCAGAAAAAGTTGGTTAGGAGGTCCCCGGGGTGTTGTTCCGGGGAGGAGCCTCCGACGCCCAAGTCAGTAGTGCTGAGAGAAGGCAGAGGAAATAGCACTGAGGGGTTCAGTGAACTCGCCTGGTCGTATTTTCTCAGAGTGAGGAGTCAGGATATTTGCCAACCGTTTGCCAGGGTGTATTCCTTGGTATTTATAGAGGTGTCCAGCCCGTTCAGATGGTGACACGTGTTCGGTCAGATGTTCTCTGAATGTCTGGGCGTAGAGGAGAAGTAGCTGGTGGCAGGCTTCCTTGAGCCTTGAGCCGAGACGGGCCATGATGTGACTTTGATGGTGTCGGCATGTCAGAGCGCCGTTTGAGGCGACTTGTGACGTCTGTGGGCGACATGTCAGAGGCTTCCTTAAATGCTCCTGCCGTACTTCCGAGCTTCCTGGGTGAGGTCGTCCTCTAGTACGGACCGTGCCACTTCGGGAAACATGCCCCCAGTTCGGGGGTTCCCAGATTCAGGGAGTTTCGCCTTCGGGAAGATCTTGTTCGGCCCGCACTAGCTGGTGCCACTTTTCCGAAGGTGGTCTGTTTACTACCTCGGGGGGGCTAATAGTATCCTCAAGTTCCCTAGCATGCTGAGCTCGGGCTCTTCGGCTTTACTCCGAGGTGTGTGATCCCACCTTTTTTCGGGTAGCGCTAGATCTCCTGGCCATTCTGGTGGCAGGGAGTTCGGCCAGGTGGAGGCGATAGTCCTTCGGCTATCAACCTTTATGATCATCACCGATATATGCCATTGTCCCTTTGTCCAAGATATCAAGACTAAGCACGAGACATGGAATGTGTCACTCTCATATAGCCCAATCTTTGGTTTCTTGATTACCGAGTAGACTAACTTAAACTGATGACATTGATATCGTATATCAACTCATCCGAGCATGGCCATGCATTTTGTAAGTCTTACTCTATCAAGGGGCCCGAAGATATCAGTCCGTTACATAGGAGGGAAAAATCCCATCTTGATCATACAAATCCCTCCGCATGATATGTGACATACCCAATGACCTTCTTGAAGTCCACTTAGTTACGAGAAACAAAGGAAAGTATCAAAGTATGTGACTCACATGTAGGGAACCTTGATGATCTTAGGTCGAAGGACTACATATACCATGATCACTATGAGAATCATTTATGACACTCATATAACGATCCATGTAGTGTTCTCATGGTGGGTCGATCCAGTACACAAGTTCTCCAACTTGTACCCATATGTAGACTACATATCTTATATTAGTCTCCACATACGCTAGTTGTTATGTATTATTGCAATGCGCTCCACAATAATACTAGACCAGGGACGTTTAAGAATATCATTATTCTAGGGTTACAATTATGTTTGTTACGTTACGCAGAAACAAAACAACAAACATAATTGTTGGATTAATGTCTTAATAAAATATCATGACTCAATGTGCAAAAATACAATCATCTCATGATTGGCTTTTGGGCACAACACTAACACCTAGTAGGAGCATGGGCGATCCCCCCATAGTGCGAAAGTTGACTAGAGACCAAGGAACACGAACGGATCTTGTAGGAGTAAGGCTTAAGCCCAGGGTGCAAAAAGTGTATTACTCTTTTGTTGCACCTAGGAACTATTATCAACAGTCTGAAGGGTCATCAGACTATTGTCATATTTGGGCTCGGTTGAGTTATGACCAGGCTAGGAAGCTTGCCCCCAATAATTGTTGCCAAAGGGAGTCGGCTTGGTACACCAAGGCAATAGTTTAAGCTTTGCTTCAATTAGTCATGTGGTCAAAGTAGGTAGCAACCAGCCAGGTGTGACAGGTTGCTGTAGTGAACTCATGGGTAGTGCGTGGCTAGTGCAAGGTAAGTCCTTACCCTCCCACTAGTAGTTTGTCACTTACTTGGTAATTTTTGGCATCAATTATTAGCATAGTTTATTTTGCTTATTGGGTAATTAAGTAGGGTTAAAGGTTAAACCAAGTGCATTAAGAACTAAAGATGCACTGAGTGCTAAGGTGATACCCATAGCCCTATGACCCACTTATTAGTGTGAGAACCCACATAAGATGAGGCTTAAATGGCTTAGATTGGAAATGTTTTAAGGTTCCATAGAATTATCTTCTTGCATGAGTTAGTTCAATGGCCTAGTTGTTAACAAATGATTGGCTAGAAGAATGGATGAGCCCCTTAAAGTCACCAAGCAGTGGAGCAGTTCAGTCAGATGCCAAAAAAGGTAAGTAGGTAAGTTTTTATTTTGTTTCTATCCATTGAATGCAGTAGGTAACTGTGGATGGAAGCAGGAGCAAGGAACTCATCCAGGGGTAAATGGATGGATAGGCTTGTTCATCTGTTAGCTGTATACCTTAGGGTTAAGCTAGTCAATGTAAAGTTATTGTTGGGTTTTCGCTCGACCACTAGAAGGTAGTAAAAGAGCCTAAGCAATAGGATTGACTACCATGGACCAAGGGATAACCGGTGACTTATGGTCATCATCCTGAGGCCAAGTGGGGTCAAAGGCCACTTAGATGACTCATGGAAGAAGAGAGACTCTACTAGTGAAGCTAGTCGAGTAAGTAAATGACTAAGTCCTAAGAGGAATGAAGGAAGTTGTGGGGATCACAAGTTGCTTTGAGTTAATGCCAGTAAGTTAATAAAACATTGGATTGTCAGGTCAGAAATGATCAAGTGATGCCAGAAAAAAGATGTTTTACCTTAACCCTTCGTGTTAGTGCTTGAGGAGTACCCATAAGGAAGAGTTCACTATGACCAATCGGGGGTCGACTCACAAGTAGCCAAAGTGAGAAGTAATCTCCCACCTAGTTTAACATATTGTTTGGTAATCAGAAGTGCTAGGTCTAGTATGGATACAACTGTACTCTCGTGTTGTGCAATGACTCTAGTAGTTGTTATGTTCAATGGAGTAGGTGAAAGTTGAGGGTTAGAACCTTGGTCAGCAAAGGTTTGGTTAAGATAGTTTTTGGCCTAAAATTAGAGCAACTCACTCGACCCTAGTGCCTTGTAAAGGAAAGATTAGTGACTTGTGATATTGGTTAAGGGCCAGTAGGTACACTAAGTGGAATTACCATGGATGAGCCACTTGAGTGATTTTACTTAGCTAACCACCTCTTGATAGTTAGTTGAAGTGGTGGTGTAATTGGTTCTCCTACTGAGTATGTAAGTTGATGTGGCAAAAGCCATGAGCACATCATTTTGATACAAGAATGGCACAACATAGTCATGGTGTGGTAGTTAAGTATGAAAGGTAGAGATGGTTCTTTGTAACCATAGGCTAAGAGATGGATGGTCATTGCAGGATCACTTGACAGTGTTAGAAGTCAGGAGGCTTGCGGGGTAGTCAAGGTCTTAAGTAAGACTGGAGGCATGTCAGAACCTAGTGAATGGGGCTAAGGTGTCCAGTCGGCTATCAAGCCAAGGATGCCTAGTTGGCCTAAGATTGGGTAGTACCTTTAACTTGGCTAAGGACTCCATAGGTGCTTTAGGCATAGAGTGAATATTGAAGGCTGGGAAGCAAGTGTACTAAGGACATACCCGAGAAGCTAATCACGCATGTGTAGGGTGTTGGGCTCCGAGTGCAGGGAAGTGAAAAGACTTAGTGTGTAAGCTTTGGGCACCTAGGGTACTCCGAGTGGAGCAGCTGAAGTGTTAGGACCTTCAGCTTGGGTAGAATTTTGGTAGCTTGATCACTGGGTGCTAGGATGCCTAAGCCAAGGAGGCATGAACAAGGCCTTAGTGCTGCTAGCTACTTGGAGGTCTTGGCACTTGTGCTCGGGAGGTTGTCTTTAGTGGGCATGTGACTGTAAGAGACTTTAGAGTAGTGAAGGTAGTAGGATCACAGTGCTCGAGTGATGCATAGGTATTTTGCTTAGTGCACCGGTATGCCTGATGCATCGGTGTTGTCTAAGGGGAGTATTGAAGACTTGTATTCTAGGGTTCACCAAGACCTGCAACTCTTAGTAGGTGACCTATTGGAAGAGCCTTAGAGTAGAGTAGAGCTTGGAGCGGAGTTTGTCTTAAGGTGCTAGTGGTGTATGTGGCAAAGCCATAGTACCCTAGTGACATACTTAGTCTAATGATCATTGGGAGTTGTCGGGTAGCAAACCTATGGTAAGGAATTGATTGTGTGAAAGATAGTGAACGAATTGTATGCTTGTTAAGCTAGTTTGCACTATGTAGTTAGGTATGGAGAAATTGGGTGCTGAACCTAGAATGAGTCTTTTCAGTATGAGTGGTAATAGACAAGTTTAACTTGTTAAGTTAGCTTACATTAGTGGGTTTGGCAGAGAGGTGAGAGAGGAGGAAGTTGGTCGGTGCTGAGCTTTTAGTAGGTAGCTATCACTGTAAGGTTAGTAGACAAGTTTTCAAAAACTTGTTAAGCTAACTTACACGAGAAAACTTGGGCACAAAGTTTGGTGTTGAAAAGTTGTGGTTATCAAATTCAACAGGACAAGTTGAGATGTTGGGTGTCCTTTAGTAGCACTACGTGGTAGGGGTAGTAAAAGACCATATCACAGTCTTCAAAAATGAAATTGCACTAAGGTACTTTGGACCAAGTAAGGTCAGGCAAAGGTAGGGAGAATAGTGAGCAGCAATAGGATTGTAGTTTGGTTTGAGCACAAAGTATGGCACTGGCGATAATACCTATATGAGACAGGACCCAATTCAAGTGCTTGAGGGCATTAGCTAAGTGAGTCAAGTAGATTGTGATGGGTTTCGGGAGCCAAACAGCGCAGCGGAATTTAATCGAAACCCTCCAGGATCCAAGTGTAATGGGGTAAATCGGGTGTTCAAAAATTTTCATACCTAATTTTCGGTTGAGATCTCTCACTCAACTGTAGAGTCGAATCACAAAACCTGAATAGTTGACGTGTTCAGGCTCTCTATGGTATCCACACGAGCCTCTCGGGATCACCACGCTTCCACCACGTCCCAGCAGATGCGTTTCTCTTGCGCTCGCAGTGCTAGCTTGCGTCGTCCAAGGAATTGCAAGAGAAGAGTGCGGCTGTCCTTTTGGGAGGCTAGGGCAAGGAGGCCTGTGAATTTCTCACTTAAAAGTTGTATTTATAGTGAGACTCAACTTCCAGGCCTAATGGGTTTCAAAGCCCTAATCCAATTAGGATTTAATTTCGGGCTTAATAATGGCTCAACTATTGGGCCTATTATTAATACGAAATTATTATGAAACCAAAACCCAAATTATTAGCCCATGCACTCTAATGATCCAAATAGCTCTATGTGTGCCACCCAATAGGCTCTTACCACGTTGGCAATGATCATAAATCACATTTATGATCATAAATCACATTTATGATCATAAGCAATGAGCGGTGTCTAGCAACACATCATTGCTACCCAAGTGACAAGATTGTCGATGATTCGACTAAACCTTTATGATCATCACCGATATATGCCATTGTCCCTTTGTCCAAGATATCAAGACTAAGCACGAGACATGGAATGTGTCACTCTCGTATAGCCCAATCTTTGGTTTCTTGATTACCGAGTAGACTAACTTAAGCTGATGAAATTGATATCGTATATCAACTCATCCAAGCATGGCCATGCATTTTCTAAGTCTCACTCTATCAAGGGGCCCGAAGATATCACTTCTGTTACATAGGAGGGACAAATCCCATCTTGATCATACAAATCCCTCTGCATGATATGTGACATACCCAATGAGCTCCTCCTTCAAGTTCACTTAGTTACGAGCAACAAAGGAAAGTATCAAAGTATGTGACTCACATGTAGGGAACCTTGATGATCTTAGCTCGAAGGACTACATATACAATGATCACTATGAGAATCACTTATGACACTCATATAACGATCCATGAATTGTTCTCATGGTGGGTCGGTCCAGTACACAAGTTCTCCAACTTGTACCCATATGTAGACTACATATCTCATATTAGTCTCCACATATGCTAGTCATTATGTATTATTGCAACCCGCTCCACAATAATACTAGACCAGGGATGTTTGAGAATATCATTATTCTAGGGTTACAGTTATGTTTGTTAAGTTACGCAGAAACAAAACAACAAACATAATTGCTGGATTAATGCCTTAATAAAATATCATGACTCAATGTGCAAAAATACAATCATCTCATGATTGGCTTTTGGGGACAACACTAACAGATTGGCACCAAGTGGGTTGTTGTGAAAATGACACCTCTGTAGGGTTTCAGGAGCTAAACAAGTGTGGCGGAAGATAACCAAAACCCTCCAAGATCCGAGTGAAATGAGGTAGATTGGGTGTTCGAAAATTTTATACGTAATCGATTGAGATCTTTCACCCAATTGTTGAGTTGAATCACAAAACTTGAACAGTTGACATTTTGAAGTTCTCTACGGTATCCACATGAGCCTCTCGGGATCACCACGGCTCCACCACTTCCCAGTAGATGTGTTCTTCTTGCGCCCATAGTGCTAGCTTGTGTCCTATAAGGAATGGCAAGAGAAGAGAACGGCTAGAGCTTTTAGAATTCTTCTGATTTTGTCCTTATGAAGGCTAAGGCAAGAGCTACAAAATTCTCACGATATATAGTGAGACTCAACTCCTAAGACCAATAGGATTCAAAACCCTAATCCAATTAGGTTTAATTTTGGGCTTCATTAATGGATCAACCTTTGGGAAAATTATTAATGCAAAATTATTATGAAACCAAAACCCAAACAATTTGGCCCATACACTCAAATAAACCAACTGGCTCTTTGTGTGTGACCCAATAGGCTCCTATCACATTGGCAATGATAATAAATCACATTTATGATCATAAACAATGAACGGTGTCTAGCAGCACATCATTGCTACCCTAGTGACAAGATAGTTAGTGATTCGACTAAACCTCTATGATGATTATCCGTATATTCCATTGTCCCTATGTCTAAGATATCAAGACCAAGCACGAGACATGGAATTGTCACTTCGTATAGCCAATCTATGGTTTCTTGATTATCGAGTAGACTAACTTAAACTGATGAAATTAATATTGTATATCAACTCATTTGAGTAAGGCCATGCAGTTGCTTAGCCTCACTCTATCAAGGGGCCCAAAGATATCACTCCTGTTACATAGGAGAGACAAATTCCATTTTGATCATACAAAACCCTTCGCATGATATGTGACATACCCAATGACCACCTTTTCTTTCACTCAGTTACAAGCAACAAAAGGAAGTATCAAAGTATGTGACTCACATGTAGGAAACCTTGATAACCTTAGGTCAACAGACTACATTGTTGGGTTTCGGGAGCTAAACAAGCGCAGCAAAATATAATCAAAACCCTCCAGGATCCAAGTGAAATGGGGTAAACCGGGTGTTCAAAATTTTCTACCTAATTCAGTTTAGATCTTTTACCCAACTGTTGAGTCGAATCCCAAAACCTGAATAGTTGACGTGTTTAAGCTCTTTACGGTATCTACACGAGCCTCTTGGGATCACCATGCCTCCACCATGTCCCGGTAGATGCGTTTCTCTTGTGCCTACAGTGCTAGCTTGCATCCTCCAAGGAATGGCAAGAGAATATTGCAATTGGTTTTTAGAAATTTTCTGATTTCATCCTTTTGGGAGGCTAGGGCAAGAGCTGTGAAATTCTCACTATATGATGTATTTATAATGAGAATCAACTCCCAAACCTAAATGGGTTTCAAAGCCTTAATTCAATTAGGCTTAATTTTGGGCTTAATAATGGCTCAACTTTTGGGCCAATTATTAATATGAAATCATCATGAAACCATAACCCAAATAAATTAGCCCATGCACTCAAATAATCCAAATAGGCTTTATGTGTGTGACCCAATAGGCTCTTACCACGTTGGTAATGATCATAAATCACATTTATGATCATAAGCAATGAGTGGTTTCTAGCAACATATCATTGCTACCTAAATGACAAGATAGTCGGTGATTTAACTAAACCTCTATGATCGTTATCCATATATGCCATTGTCCCTTTGTTGAAGATATCAAGACCAAGCACGAGACATGGAATGTGTCACTCTCGTATAGCCTGATCTATGGTTTCTTGATTACTGAGTATACTAACTTAAACTAATGAAATTGATATCATATATCAACCCATCCAAGCATGGCCATGCATTTTCTTAGTCTCACTCTATCAAGGGGCCCGACGATATCACTCCCATTACATAGGAGGGACAAATCCCATCTTGATCATACAAAACTCTCTGCTTGATATGTGATATACCTAATGACCTCCTTTAAGTTCACTCAGTTACGAGCAACAAAGGGAAGTTTCAAAGTATCTAACTCACATGTAGGGAACCTTGATGACCTTAGGTCAAAGGACTACATATACATGATTACTATGAGAATCACTTATGACACTCATATAACGATCCATGTAGCATTCTCATGGTGGGTTAGTCCAGTACACAAGTTCTCCAACTTGTACCCATATGTAGACTACATATCTTATATTAGTCTTCGTATATGCTAGTCTTTAAGTATTATTGGAACCCGCTCGACGATAGTACTAGGCCAAGGACATTTAAGAATATCATTATTCTAGGGTTATAATTATGTTTATTACGTTATGCAGAAACAGAACAATAAACATAATTACTGGATTAATGCCTCAATAAAATATCATGCCTCAATGTCCAAAATACAATCATCTCATGATTGGCTTTTCGGCACAACACTAATAATCTCCTACTTGCACTAAAGCCAATCATCCATGTATCTAACACCGATAGACCTAGAATGGCTATCATGCTTCTACTGCGTAAGGGGTTTTGTCAATGGATCAGTAATATTGCTGTTTGTTGAAGTCCTGCATATCCTCACATCACCCTTCTCGATGATCTCCCTAATGAGATGATAGCATCAGAGTATGTGTTTGGATCGCTAGTGAGATTGAGGTTCCTTAGCCTGTGCGATTGCTCCATTATTGTCACAATAGAGCTCTATTGGGTCGATAATGCTTGGAAACACTACAAGTTCTATGATGAACTTCTTCATCCAAACTACCTCCTTCACAGCAATAGAGGCGGCAATGTACTTAGATTTTGTTTGTATGGTTGGCTACTATTTCTTGCTTTGAACTCTTCTAGCTTATAGCACCACCACCAATGCAAAACACATAACCAGATTGTGATCTGAAATCATCCTTGTCGGATTGGAAGCTAGCATCAGTGTAACCCCTTACAACGAGCTCATCTTCACCTCCAAAGACCATGAATACATTCTTAGTCCTTCATAAGTACTTAAGGATGTTCTTAATAGCTACCTAATGACTCTTACTAAGGTTTGATTGGTACCTACTCGTCATGCTCAGGGCATATGAGACATCGGGACGAGTACATATCATGGCATACATGATAGATCCAATTGCCGAGACATATGGAATCTTACACATGCGCTCTCTCTCCTGGGGTGTACTCGGACACTGAGATCTAGAAAGAGTTATACCATGTGACATGGGCAGGAATTGTTTCTTGGAGTCTTGTATACTAAACCTCTTTAGCACCTTGTCAATGTATGTACTTTGACTTAGGCCGAGCAATCTTCTAGATCTATCTCTGTAGATCCTGATGCCTAACATATAGGCTGCTTCACCCAAGTCCTTCATAGAGAAACATTTCTTTAGCCAAGTCTTTACAAACTGTAGCTCAAGAATCTCATTCCCAATAAGTAGTATGTCATCTACATACAACAGCAAGAAAAAAATAGCGCTCCCACTAATCTTCTTGTAGACATAAGGTTCATCTTCATTTTTTTATAAAACCAAACTCTTTGATTGCTTCATCAAAATGAAGATTCCAACTCCGAGATGCTTGCTTCAGTCCGTAAATGGACCTTTGCAACTTGCAAACTTTATTGGCATTCTCAGGAGTGACAAAACCTTCAGGCTGTGCCATGTACGCATCCTTAAGTAGCTTTTCCATTAAGGAAAGCAGTTTTGACATCCATTTGCCATATCTCATAATCATAGTGTGCAACAATAGCCAATAAAATTTGGATGGATTTAAGCATGGCAATTGGTGAAAAAGTTTCATCATAGTCAATACCATGAATTTGCTTGAAACCTTTCGCAACCAGTTGTCCTTTAAAGGTAATCACATTACCATCCATGTTAGTTTTCTTCTTGAAAATATTTGCACCCTATAGGTTTTATCTTCTCAGGTGGATCAACCAAAGTCCATACTTGCTTTTCATGCATGGATTTCATCTTGGACTTCATGGTACCTCTAGCCACCTCTTAGAGTCAGGAACCAACATAGCTTGTTGGTAGGTTGTCGGCTCATCCTGATCCATGAGCATCACATTGCCATTATGAGTCACAAGGAATGGATATCTCTCTGGCTTACACCGAATCCTAGCAGACCTATGTAGGCTTTGTGCTATAGGAATAAACTCCTGAATCATAACAACTTGTGATGTGTGTTCAAGCTCCATTTCAAGTTTGATGTGCTGTTGTTGTTCTTGAATTTTTGCAAGTTCTACTTTCCTCCCACTAGTTCCTTTAGTGTTAAACTCTTTCTCTAGAAAGACACCAGTTTAAGCAAAAAACACTTTTTGCTCAACAAGATTGTAGAAATAGTAACCCTTTGTTTCTTTGGGATACCCAATTGATAGCCGAAGGGCAATCGCCCCTGAAGGACCTCACGCTTGTACGCCATCCTTGGCCAACGCATCACCTTCGGTCGGAACAAACGACCAAACCTCAGCAAAGAGAGAGCCTCAAGCATCCTCAGACAAGCCAAATAGGCGTTACCCTTAGGGAGCCTATGGGACCAACTTCGATCAAGAGGGGTCATCACCTTTCTTGAGGGTAACTTTGCGCCGACCTCATGTGCCCAAGATCACCTTCAGATACTCTTTGGGCTACCTTCTGGACACATTCACAAAGTACCATTGTCAGGAACCCGAGCCTAACCTTGGGAGAGCCCAACCGAAGGTGTCTCTTATAAAACAAGGGACCTCCCTCCAAAGAAGCTCACCTCCCCGAACAAGCTCTGTACCCCGAGGGAGTTCGGTCACCCGAAAGGGCCACATGGGCGTACGACCAAACAGCTAAGTAGTCTTTAACACACTGTACTCGTACGGCCCCCGACACACAGCCCCCAGACACTCTCTGACACGTTGCCCTTATGCTGCTTAGGCTTTCGGCCGGGCGGCCTATGGTCAGCTAGAAGCTCCCCCTCTCTCCGAAGGTACAGATCGTATTCGACAGAACACGTGTCATGATCTGGGCAACTTGTGGCAAACGGACTTCTTCTATTCATCTCCCTATAAATATTCGGGAAGCACCCCAGGTAAGGGGCTCTTAATCAGAATATCTCTGCTCCTTGCTTATCTTCCACTTTTAAATACTGAATTGGGCGTTGGAGACTCCTGTTCGGAAAAAAACTTCGAGGAGCTCCTAACCCTTTGTTTTGCTGGGTCATTGCAGCCTCTTTACCATCGGAGGTTCTCTATCCAGACGTTATCCTACCGGAAGTTTTTGCCCCTGGTCCACGATGTTACACAAGGATGATGCCGAAGGCTATCATTTGGCACCGTTTGTGGGAACCCTCTCCCAGGTCGCCGTTGTAGAAACTCGACGCTCAAAGGACAAAGGGCTTCCGAAGTTCCCTTCTGCACTAGAGGCTTAGCCGGCGACCAACCAACCCACCACAGAAACTTCTGTACCAGAAGACGACCGCCTTATAATAGTGACAATGGGCTTCTTACGAGATTTCCAGTGCTCCATCGTTGCTGAAATGACTCAGCAACTCGACCAAAGGTGGCCCCAGCCTCCTCTAGCCCGAAGGGCCTCTCCCTTGGCGGTGCGTAGGGAGAGGAGTTCGTGGTCCACCCACCAGAGTTCCAGGAGTGGGGACTCTTTCGACGCGTCCTCTACGGAGGACGTTCCCCTTAGGGCGCGACCCACTAGAGAAGGAGCCCCAAAAGAAACTAGGGCCCCCTGTCGGCGGAGCTCATCTCCGCACCGAAGGTCCCAATCCCCTCCTCGTCGAAGTTACTCTTCGAGAAGGAGAAGAAGTTCGCCGTTGCCGGCGACCACCAGGTAGCAAGGGAAAGCTAACACAGCTGTCCTTATGGAGAGGATCCTTGGAAGACTGGAAAAGGTTGAGAGGCAAATCTCTCGAAAACCAGTCTAGTCAAGGCTGTCCGACACTTATACCGGAGAAGAATCACCCTTTGTACGGGAGGTGGTGGAGGCGCCTATGCCTAGTGACTTTAGGGTGCCATGCCTGGAAACCTACGATGGGTGTAGTGACCCCCAGGCGCATCTGACAAAGTATAAGCGAAGCATGGTGCTCCACGGCGTAGATGACGTTAGTCTCTGCAAATGTTTTGAGGTAACCCTCTCCGGGCCAGCAAAGGCATGGTATAACTCTCTGGCCCACGGGACCTTGCTAAGTTTCCAGGAGGAATCCACTGCCTTTACCCAGCAGTTCATTGGCAGTAGACCAACAACGAAGATGTCGGTACAGATGTTCGACGTAGCACAGCGAAGTGGGGAGACCATTCGCGACTACGTCGAAAGGTTCAACCGAGAGGCGCTAAGTGTACCCGATTTTTGACCAAAGATTCGCATCCTCGTAATGATAAGATGACTTCGGAGGGACTCCCAACTCTTTCATGAGTTTTCCAATGACCCCCCAGACACCCTCGGGGAGTTCTATAGAAGGGCCAAACAGCATATCACGGCTGAGGAGCTTAGAATGGGAGGACCGAAGGGGGAACACCCATGCCCTGAAGGACTCAACCACCAGCCTCGACACCAGAATGAAGGGGGAAGGCATAAAAAATCAAAGGGTAAAAGACCAATGACGTTCACTACCCTGAACGCCACAAGAGCTAGCATCCTCATGGCACTAGAAAGGCAGGAACTACAGTTCTAAGGCCAAAGGCCATGACCTCGAAAAACAAGAAGAACATGAAGAAATTCTTCCAATTTCACCGAGATCACGGCCATGATACTGAAGACTGTTTTCAGCTAAGGAAATACATCGAGTCCCTGATAAAGGAGGGCCAACTTTGCCGGTACTTGCGGATGCCTTCCCTGAAAGGAAGAAAGGAAGAACAAAGAAGGGGAGACGAGGACGACTATGATTCCGACAGATGCCGGGATCGAAGTCCTCGAAAGAATCTGCCGCCATCAGCAGGGGTCATCCAAACCATCACTAATGGGATACCCTCGGCTGAGAGAAAAAGAAAGATAAGAGAAATCTTCGTAATGGAGTACGGGAACTCGCCAAGCAGGCTCGTTCGCAGAGACGGGTCTATAGTAAAGTTCCCCCACGACGACCCACTCCTTGTCATGGCAAGGATAGGGAACTGGGACGTCAAAAGAGTACTCCTTGACGACGGCTCCAACACCGATGTCATCTTTTCGCACCTATTGCCTAAATTAGGCATCTCAAAAGATGACCTCAACATAGTCAATTCCCCAACCTTCGGAGTTAGGCCATCCGAGCTTCCAGTCCTCGGATACGTCGATCTACCCCTAATGTTGAAAGGGACCTCGCCCCAGAGTTAGGAGGAGCTAATCACCTCCGTTATGATAAGATTCATTGTCATTAATGTTCCCTTAGCTTACGATGCTATCCTCGAAAGACAGACATAGGGCAATCTCCACATCTGCCTGGATGTAAAGTACCTAACAGTTACCTTCGTAACCAAAGAAGCAGATGCAGAAATCTTCATTGACCAAACCAAAGTCAGGAGGGTCTTCACAAAGGCTAGACGAAGCCCAGCAAAGGTCCAAGTACAGGCTTCGGTTAATGAAAAGGCAGTTGATAGCCGAAGTACCTATCACCCTTCAAACCCGTAAGCTCAGTTAGGGCACTACCCTCGGAAAGAAAAGCATCGACTGTAAGGGACGCGAGCACCGACTTCGGAAAGGAGGGTGTCCGGCACCTTTTACATCCGACCTCGGTAATTCTTCATCGTCCCTGGAGACAACAGTATCAACCTCGGGAATACTGTGCATCTCCATCCTCGGTAAGGCGACCCAACCACCTTCGGCAGGGGAGAACGTCCCCGAACAGGACCATCCTCAAAGAAGATATTCCTGGAATACTAGAATAATCTCGGGAGGAAGTCCTTCTGCTCTGAAGAGCTCTTCTCTACCGAGGGGACCTTAGGAGTACGGCAGAAACAATTAAGGATCTTCTGACACACCGTACCCGTATGTTCCCCGACACGCCACCCCCAGACACACTCTGACACACCGCCCTCAGACACGCTCTGACACGCCGCCCTCGCGCGGCGTAGGCTCCTCGCCAGGTAGCCTGTGGTCGACTAAATGTTCCCCCTCTCCCCGAAGGTACGGATTGCATCTGACTGAACACGTGTCATGATCTGGGCCGGCTATGTCAAATGAACTTCTACTGTTCACCTCCCTATAAATATCCGGTAAGCAACGCAGGTAAAGGGATGGGACTCCAAAAGGAAATCTCTCTACTTTCTATTCACTCTCCATTTCCAAACACTGACTAGGGCATCGGAGGCTCCTCCCCAGAAAAGTACTCTAGGGACCTCCTAACACTTGTTTTTTTGAGTCTTTGCAGTCCTCCTCCCACTGGAGCTTCCTCACCCAGGCATTCGCCCACCGGCAGTCTCTGCTTTAGGCTCACCATGTCACACAACGATGATGCGGAAGGGCATCATTTGGCGTCGTCTGTGGGAAACTTCTCCCAGGTCACCGTCGTAGAGACTCGTCGCTCAAAGGACAAGGGACTCCCGGAGTCCACCTTTGCATCTGAGGCTTAGCCGATGACCCAGCATCCCACTGCAGAGGCTTTTATGCCGAAAGGCTATCGCCCTTTTACAGTGATAATGAACTTCTTGCGAGAATTCCAGCGCTCCATCGTCACCGAAATGACTCGGCAGTTCGATCATAGGTGGCCCCAACCTCCAATGGGCCAAAGGACCTCCCCCTTGGCAGTACCCCAAGAGAGAAGCTCGAGGTCCACCCACCAGAGTTCCAGGAGTGAGGACTCTCCTGACACATATTCTATGGAGGACGTGCCCCCTAGGGCACGACTCGCCAGGGAACAAGCCCCAAAAGAAACCAGGGCCTCCTCTCGGCGGAGTCTATCCCCGTACCAAAGGTCCCAGTCTCCTCGTCGCTAAAGTTATTCTCCGAGAAGGAGAAGAAGTTTGCCATTGCAAGTGGCCACCAGGCAGCAAGGGGAAGCCAACACGGCTGCCCTGATGGAAAAGATCCTCCGAAGACTGGAAAAGGTTGAAAGGCAGATCTCCCAAAAACAAGTCTGGTCGAGATTGTCTGACATTTATACCGGAGAAGAGTCACCCTTCATGCGGGAAGTGGTGGAGGCACCCATGCTCAGTGACTTCAGGGTGCCACGCTTGGAAACCTACAACGGGTGTAGTGATCCCCAGGCGCACCTCACAGAGTACAAATGAAGCATGGTGCTCCATGGCGCCGATGACGCCACCCTTTGCAAGTGTTTTGAGGTGACCCTCTCCGGTCCGGCAATGGCATGGTACAACTCCCTGGCTCATGGAACCTTGCTAAGTTTGCAAGAGCTATCTACTGCTTTCACCCAACAGTTCATTGACAGCAGGCCAACAGCCAAGATGCGATTACAGATGTTCGACATAGCACAGCGGAGTGGGGAAACCATTCGCGACTATGTTGAAAGGTTTAACCAGGAAGCACTAAACGTGCCAGACTTTCAGCCCGAGGTCAGTATCCTCACGATGATAAGAGGACTTCAGAGGGATTCCCAGCTCTTTTATGAGTTCTCTAAGGACCCTCCAGATACCTTGGGGGAGTTCTACCGAAGGGCCGAACAACACATGACGGCCGAAGAACTTAGAATGGGGGGCCGAAAGGTGGAACACCCCCGGTCCGAAGGACCAAGTAACCAGCCTCGACACCAGAATGAGGTTGGAGGAAGGCCCCGAAAGCAAAGGGGTAAAAGGCCAATGACGTTCACTCCCCTGAACGCCACAAGAGCCAGCATTCTTATGGCCTTGGAAAGACAAGGGACTACAGTCCCAAGGCCAAAGGCTATGACCATGAAGAATAAGAAAAACATGAAGAAGCTCTGTCAATTCCACTGAGATCATGGCCATGACATTGAAGACTGCTTCCAGTTAAGGAAGTACATCGAGTCCCTGATAAAGCAGGGACAACTTCGCCGGCACCTACGGATGGCTTCGTTGAAAGGAAAAAAGGAAGAAGAAAGAAGGGGAGACGAGGAGGACTATGATTCCGATAGACGTCGGGACCGAAGTCCTTGAAAGAACCCACCACCATCGGCTGGGGTCATCCAAACCATCACTACAGGGATACCCTCAGCCGAAAGGAAAAGGAAGATAAGGGAGATCTCCGTGATGGAGTATGGGAACCCGCCGAACAAGCTTGTTCGCAAAGATGGATCCACTGTGAAATTCCCCCACGATGACCCACTCCTCGTCATGGCAAGGATAGGGAGTTGGGACGTCAAAAGAGTACTCCTGGATGATGGTGATAGCCGAAGGACTATCGCCTCCACCTGGCCGAACTCCCTGCCACCAGAATGTCCAGGAGATCTGGCGCTACCCGGAAAAAGGTGGGATCACACACCTCGGAGTAAAACTTGAGGATACTATTAGCCCCCCCGAGGTAGTAAACAGACCGCCTTCGAAAAAGTGGCACCAGCTAGTGCGGGCCGAACAAGATCTTCCCGAAGGCAAAACTCCCTGAATCTGGGAACCCCCGAATTGGGGGCATGTTTCCCGAAGTGGCACGGTCCGTACTAGAGGACGACCTCACCCAGGAAGCTCGGAAGTACGGCAGGAGCATTTAAGGAAGCCTCTAACATATCGCCCACAGACGTCACAAGCCGCCTCAAACGGCGCTCTGACACGCCGACACCATCAAAGTCACATCATGGCCCGTCTCGGCTCAAGGCTCAAGGAAGCCTGCCACCAGCTACTTCTCCTCTACGCCCAGACATTCAGAGAACATCTGACCGAACACGTGTCATGATCTGAACGGGCTGGACACCTCTATAAATACCAGGGAATACACCCTGGCAAACGGTTGGCAAATATCCTGACTCTTCACTCTGAGAAAATACGACCAGGCGAGTTCACTAAACCCCTCAGTGCTATTTCCTCTGCCTTCTCTCAGCACTACTGACTTGGGCGTCGGAGGCTCCTCCCCGGAACAACACCCCGGGGACCTCCTAACCAACTTTTTCTGAACATCTCAGGCACTCTCCCTTGGGCAAACCGGCCACCAGGCGTTCTTCCTCTCCGGAAGTCCCTCCATCAGTCACCATGACCACCAACGATGAAGCCCCTGGGCATCATTTGGCGCCGTCTGTGGGAACCCGCTCTGAGATCGCCGTCATTGAAACTCGGTGTTCTAAGGACAGGGGACTCCTGAGGTTTCCGTCCGCGCCTGAGACACAACCGGCTGCTGAGCAAACACTGCCAGGGACTTCTGCGCCTGAGGAAGACCGCTCTCTAGTAATCACCATGAGCATTATGAGGGAGTTTCAGCATTCGGTCGTGTCCGAAATGACACAGCAGATCGACCGAAGGTGGCCACAGCAGACACAGGCCCAAAGACCTCCCTCACCTGCACGCCATCGGGAGAAAAGCCCGAGGTCGACTCATCGCAGTTCGGGAAGCGGAGACCCACGCGAAGAGTTTTCTATGGGGAATATACCCCTCAGGAAACGGCCTGTGGGACAAACTGGGTCCAAGCGACCGAAAGTCTCACAGCCAAGGAGTTCATCGCCTGAGGCGAGGTCCCTGTCCCCTCAGCGCCAAATTTGCTCCCCGAAGAGGCGCCAACGATCTCCCTTCCAAGACGAAGAGACTAATGCCACAGTTCTCATGGAAAGGATACTAGCACGGCTAGACAGGGTGGAAAAGCAGGTAGCTCGCAAACCCGTCTGGGACAGGCTGACGGGAACCTTCTGCGAAGATGGGTCCCCATTCACCCGGGTCGTGGCCGAGGCAGCCATGCCAGGCGACTTCAGGGTACCTCGGCTGGAGATTTATGATGGCCGCACTGATCCGCAGGCCCATCTGACCAAGTACAGACGCAGCATGAAAATGCATGGTGCTGACGATGCTACCATGTGTAAATGCTTCGAGGTCACCCTCACGGGACCAGCAACTGCGTGGTACAACTCATTGCCCCCAGGAGCCATCACTGAGTTCCAGGAGTTGTCTACAGCCTTCACGCAACAATTTATTGGAAGCCAGCCAACGGCGAAGATGCCTGTTCAGATGTTCGACATAGAGCAGAGAAACGGAGAAACCATCCGAGACTATGTCAAAAGATTCAACAGGGAAGCTCTAAGCATCCCGGACTTCCGGCCCGAAATACTCATCCTCGCCATGACACGGGGCCTTCGGTGAGACTCACAGCTGTTTTATGAGTTCTCAAAGGACCCCCAGGACACCCTCGGAGAATTTTACCGAAGGGTCGAACAGCACATGACTGCCGAGGAGCTGAGAATGGCTGGGCCGAAGTCCGATCATAACCGCGCCGAAGGGTCCAATCAACAAGCCCGGCATCCAACTGAACAGGCAGGCCGACCTCGGAGGATGCAGGGAAGCAAACTTCAAAGCTTCACACCCCTGAGCACTACACGGACAAACATCCTCATGGCGCTGGAAAGGCAGGGGACGCAGATTCGGCGGCCAAGGGCCATGACCGCTGATAATAAGAAAAACATGAAGAAGTTCTGCCAGTTTCACCGCGACCACGGCCACGACACCGAAGACTGTTTCCAACTGAAGAAGTACATTGAGTCGCTGATAAAACTCGGCCAACTTCGGAAATATCTGCGGATGCCTTCCCCAAAAGGAAGAAAAGATGAGGAAGAAAGGGCCGAAGATGAGGACTACAACTCCGACAGGCGGAGAAACCGAAGTCTGAAAAAGCGCCCTCCTCCTCCTGCAGGGGTGATACAAACCATCACTACGGGGCTCCCATCCTCGGAAAGAAAGTGGAAGGCCAGAGAGATTGCGGTCATGGAATATCAGAGTCCGGCAAAGAAACTGGCTCGCAAGGATGGATCCACCGTCATCTTCCCCCATGACGATCCGCTGCTAATCATGGCAAGGATAGGGAACTGGGACGTCAAAAGAGTGTTGCTTGAGGATGGATCAAATAATGATGTCCTATTCTCGCATTTACTGCCGAATTTGGACATCTCCAGCAGCGAGCTCAAGCCTGTCACCTCGCCCACCTTCGGGGTTGGACCGTCCGAACTACCTGTCCTCGGATGGATGATCTCCCCCTGATGATGAAAGGAACTTCGGTCGACGGAACAGCTGAGTTGTACGCCTCCACAATGGCGAGATTTATCGTCATGGACGTTCTTTCTTCGTACAACGCCATCCTTGGAAGGCAGACACAGGGAAACTTGCACATTCGCCCTGACGTGAAGTACTTGACTGTCACATTCGCCACCAAGGATGGGGATGCAGAGGTCTTCATAGATTAAGCTGAGGTAAGGAAGGTGTTTGTAAAAGCGCGAAAAGCTCCGGCAAATAACCTCGCACAAACAATGGAGGCAAAGGTACCAGAGAATGACAAAGAAGGAGATCCCACGAGAGCGGAAATGGAAACAGTGGAACTTGTCCCAGGACAATCTACCCGAATAGGGAAGAGCTTGCCCGAAGGAGACAAGAAAAACCTTGTATCTTTTCTACTGGGAAATAAAGATCTCTTTGCCTACTCGCCGAAAGACATGCCAGGGGTGCACCTTGGCATAATACAGCATAGCCTCAAAGTAAGTCTGGAAGCAAAGCCTGTCCGACAAAAGAAGCGAAGCATCTCAGCCCATAAGAGCAACTTTGTGAAAACCGAAGTCCAGCGCCTGTTAGACGCTGAAGTCATCAGGGAGGTCAAATACCCCGAATGGTTAAGCAACGTGGTGATTGCCACAAAAGAAGGTAGCAGCAAACTCCGGATGTGCATCGACTTCAGAAACTTGAACGATGCTTGCCCGAAAGACTCATACCCTCTTCCGCCAATAGACCAACTGGTAGACTCAACTGCTGAATACGGGCTCCTAAGTTTCCTAGACGCCTTCAGCGGCTACCATCAAATAAGGATGGACCCCGAAGATTAAGAAAAAACTGCCTTCATCACCGAGGGAGGAACATACTGCTACGTCAGGATGCCCTTCGGGCTAAAAAATGCAGGAGCCACCTACCAAAGGTTGATGAACAAGGTCTTTAAGGACCAAATGGGGAGAAACATGGAGGTGTATGTTGACGATATGATAGTCAAAAGCAAGCTCCCTCGCAACCACGTTGCAGATCTAGAGGAAACCTTCCAAACGCTCAAAGCCTTCGGGATTCATCTCAATCCTGAAAAATGCATGTTCGGGGTGACCTCGGGAAAGTTCCTTGGTTACGTGGTATCCGAAAGAGGCATCGATGCTAACCCCGAAAAAATTAAGGCTCTGCTCGAGTTTCGAACTCCTGCCACAGTAAAAGACGTGCAGAGACTCACCGGAAGAATAACCTCTCTTAGCAGGTTCATTTCCAGGTACGGAGATAAGTGTCGGCCTTTCTTCAAAGTCCTCACTAAGGCAGCAAAAAAGGAAGGCAACCTCAGAAGGGATGATCATCCTTGGGATCAAGATTGCCAAAAAGCCTGGGAAGAACTCAAAATCTACCTAGCCAGCCTGCCGACTCTGTGACAACCTCGCAAGGGAGAGCCCCTCGTATTATACCTCGCCGTCACGGAAAAAGCTGTGAGCTCGGTCCTCATGAAAGAAGAAGGGGCAAAACAATGGCCGGTCTACTATGTAAGCAAATCCCTGCATGGCGCCAAAGTCAGGTACCCTCTGCTGAAAAAAGCTATATACACCTTGGTGCTTGCAGGGAGAAGGCTGCGACCATACTTTCAGGCTCACCCCATCATCGTCCGAAGTAGCCTACCACTACGAGACGTTATGAGGAATGTGGATTATTCTGGAAGGCTCTCTAAGTGGTGTATAGAGCTTGGCGAACACGATATCACCTATGAACCTCGGAAGGCCATAAAAGCTCAAGCACTGGCAGAATTCATTGCCGAAATACCCACCACTGAGGACAGTCATCCGGATCTGAATGAAGGTGAGCCAGAATGGATCTTACATGTTGACGGAGCCTCGGGGTCTGAACACCAGGGAGCTGGGGTAATTATCAGAGGCCCCGAAGGCCTAGAGGTAATGAAGGCTATCAAGTTTAGCTTCAACATCATTAACAATGTGGCTGAGTATGAGGCCCTTATAGCGGGATTACGACTGGCCAGAAAAATTGGCGTGAGAAACTTAAAGGCTCACAGCGATTCCCAGCTAATAGTTCGGCAGATGGCAGGAGACTACGGGGCGAAGGACCCAACCTTGGCAAAATTGTTAGTATTGTGCCCAAAAAAAAGCCAATCATGAGATGATTGTATTTTTACACATTGAGTCATGATATTTTATTGAGGCATTAATCCAGCAATTATGTTTGTTGTTTTGTTTCTGCGTAACGTAATAAACATAATTGTAACCCTAGAATAATGATATTCTTAAATGTCCCTAGTCTAGTATTATTGTGGAGCGGGTTGCAATAATACATAATGACTAGCATATGTGGAGACTAATATGAGATATGTAGTCTACATATGGGTACAAGTTGGAGAACTTGTGTACTGGACCGACCCACCATGAGAACACTTCATGGATCGTTATATGAGTGTCATAAGTGATTCTCATAGTGATCATGGTATATGTAGTCCTTCGACCTAACATCATCAAGGTTCCCTACATGTGAGTCACATACTTTGATACTTTCCTTTGTTGCTCGTAACTGAGTGAACTTGAAGGAGGTCATTGGGTATGTCACATATCATGCGGAGGGATTTGTATGATCAAGATGGGATTTGTCCCTCCTATGTAACGGGAGTGATATCTTTGGGCCCCTTGATAGAGTGAGACTTAGAAAATGCAAGGCCATGCTCCGATGAGTTGATATATGATATCAATGTCGTCAGTTTAATTTGGTCTACTCGGTAATCAAGAAACCAAAGATTGGGCTATACGAGAATGACACATTCCATGTCTTGTGCTTAGTCTTGATATCTTGGACAAAGGGACAATGGCATATATCGGTGATGATCATAAAGGTTTAGTTGATTCACCGACAATCTTGTCACTTGGGTAGCAATGATGTGTTGCTAGACACCGCTCATTGCTTATGATCATAAATGTGATTTATGATCATTGCCAACATGGCAAGAGCCTATTGGGTCACACACATAGAGCTATTTGGATCATTAGAGTGCATGGGCTAATTATTTGGGTTATGGTTTCACTTTAATTTCGTATTAATAATGGGCCAAGGAGTTGAGCCATTATTAAGCCCGAAATTAAATCCTAATTGGATTAGGGCTTTGAAACCCATTAGGCCTGGAAGTTGAGTCTCACTATAAATACAACTTTTAAGTGAGAAATTCACAGGTCTCCTTGCCCTAGACTCCCAAAAGGACATCCACACTCTTCTCTTGCAATTCCTTGGAGGACGCAAGCTAGCACTGCGAGCGCAAGAGAAACGCATCTGCCGGGACGTGGTGGAAGCGTGGTGATCCCGAGAGGCTCGTGTGGATACCATAGAGAGCCCGAACACGTCAACTGTTCAGGTTTTGTGATTCGACTCTACAGTTGAGTGGGAGATCTCAATCGAAAATTAGGTATGAAATTTTCGAACACCCGATTTACCCCGTTTCACTTGGATCCTGGAGGGTTTCGGTTAAATTCCGCTGTGCTGTTTGGCTCCCAAAACCCAACAAAAATACCACGAGCTGGTAGCAAAACTCATTCAAGAGTTTGACGCCGTACGGATCGAAAACGTACCTCGGCGGAAAAACACCGAAGCAGAATGCTTGGCGAAGTCAAAGACCTACACCGAGGTGCTAGACCATTCGAGCATCTCAGTACTGAGCATAGTGACCTCGGGAAAAGGATGGAGGGATCCAATAAAAAGGTACCTCACGGAAAATGTGCTCCCCGAACACCCCGGTGACGCTGCAAAACTGCGAAGGCGCTCCGGCCGTTTCTTCCTAATCGGTGAAGAACTATACCGACAGGGATACGCGAACCCGCTGCAAAGATGTGTGAACGAAGAGGATACTGAAATGATCCTTGAAGAAGTCCACAAAGGCATGTGTGATTCACACATTGGAACCGATGCCCTGGCGGCAGTGATACTTCGCCCGGGATACTTCTGGCCTACCCTAAGAAAGGACGCAAGGCAGTTCATCCGGAAATGCGGTAGTTGCCAGAAACACGCGAACATCCAGAGGGCACCCTCGGAAATGGTAACTTCGGCTGACTATCCCTGGCCCTCCACAGTCTGGGGTATAGACCTTATTGGGCCACTCCCCTCAGCGCCCGGAGGCGTGAAATTCTTCGTGGTAGCAGTAGACTATTTCTCCAAATTGGTCAAGGCAGAACCGCTAGCAACTATCTCGGCGAAAGAAGCGCAAAAGTTTGTATGGAAGAACATCGTATGCAGATTCGGCATACCGAGGGTACTAGTGGCTGATAATGGATCCCAATTCATAGACAAAGGATTCCAGGAATTTATCAGTGACCTTGAAATAAAGATGCACTTCGCCCCAGTAGCTCACCCCCAAAGCAACGGGCAGGTGGAGGTATCTAACAGGACCATAAAAGATGGCCTGAAAAAGAGACTGGGGGAAGCAAAAGGGAAATGGCCAGGAGAACTCCAAAGCGTATTATGGAGTTACCGAATGACACCCCGAAGAGCCACAGGGGAGACTCCCTTCTCACTCGTCTTCGGAACAGAGGCCATCATCCCTATCGAGATAGTTAGACCATCAGTACGGGTGCAAGTATTTGATGAAGGTGGAAACGACCTCGGCCTAAGAACGAAGCTCGACCTCATCGGTGAACACAGAGAAATAGCTGAGCTGAGAAGGAAAGCTTTCTAGCAAAGAGTGGCCGCGGCTATAAATTTACGAGCCAGGCCAAAAGAATCAAGAAAGGGGACCTCGTTCTCTGAAAGGCTGACTTTGCACCCCGAAAGCCATCCCACGGAGTACTTCGCGCGAACTGGGAAGGACCTTATCTGGTTCTTGCCGAAGTACGAAAAGGCGTGTACAAACTTGGCGACACCGAAGGTGTAGAATTGAAAAACACTTGGCACTCAGACGCCCTGAAGAAATTCTACGCTTAAGATGGAGCGGAAGGATTGTGTTGTAAAAAAAATATCCTAAGTACAGAATGTCCTGAGAAAAATTCTTAAGTGTACAAAATGGTGCAAGACAGAATTCCGCAAAGGTGTTCGCCGTGATAAAGCGCAGATGTGACTTTCCAAAATCCCTTGAGCCATCACGCTCGGAAAAATGGAAAAAATCTCACGAAAGTACACGCCGCAACAAGCGCAGAATAGTTTTCCGAAGTCTCTTGAGCGAACGCGTTCGGGACGATGGAAATGCAAAATCTTGCAAAAAAGACTTTGCCAAAAAATATTCATTGATAATGATCAGGCTTACAAAGAAGAAGCGCCCAAAGAAGGAGCACAAAAATGAAGAGAAAAAAAGGAAAAAGCCCCTAAAACAGCCTAAGAGTTCTCGGCGTCCCGGGAGCCACCAGCCTCTGTGCTCTTTTCCACCACCTTTGGCGCCGAAATTATGGAAGGCAGGTTCAGGTGCTCGATTTTTGAGCAGGACCACCGAGGCCCCACGGGAATGTTTAGAGCTTCCAAAAAAGAGAGGTCCAGACCTGCGAACCTCTGAAGGACTTGGTGCCGAGCAAGGCAGAACCCATCCTGGAAGGCGACCTTGGTCATTTGGTCGGATTTGTCCTTCTCAACCTCAAGGTCCTCGAGCTCATCCTTCAAATCTACAACCTCCTTCTTCAGCGCCTTCATCCTCTTCTTCACGTCGGGCTCCTTCTTCAAAGACTTGACCTCGGCTTCAAGAGCGTTTTTCTCAGTCACCAACGACCGTATGAGATTGTCAGAATCTGACTTATCCTTGAGAAGGTCTTGGTTCGCAGCGAGCATCCCCGCCACCTGATCGCTGAGGTCAGCAATCTTCTGGGAGGAGTCCTTCTCAAGGTCTTCCTTTTCCTTCCGGAACTCTTCCCGAAGGGTAGCAACTTCTTTCTTCATAGCATCTACCAGCTACTGGTTCTTGGCGGTCAATTCTGAGCACGTGACTTTTGCTTTTTCTAAGGCCTCTAAGGCCGAAGCTCGGAACGTCGTCCGCCTGGCTACCCGAACTCGGAGAAAGCCGGCGTACCCCAGCAGCTGCGAAAAGATGAACGCAAGGTCAGTAAGAGCCAAGCACTTAGGAAAAATTGAAGGGAAAAAGGTGTGAAAAGCAAACCTGAGCAGCATGCTCGGTAACTTTCGCGGATAGGGTGTCATCGCCCGGATGGGTCGCCGCAATAGCTTTGAAGGAGGCCTTTGTAAGCACACCCTTCGAAATCTGCTTCGCCATTTGAGGACAGTCCTCAGAGTACAAGTTCATGTCCTCCGTGAACGTCCAGAAAGGCTCTTTAGGTATCTTCCCTTGCGGGACTTTGGCATCGCGAAGGGCCCGCATCTTCGCATGTTCGGCCGCCCAGTTCGGAGTGAGCAACTCCCCTGCATGGCGAAAACGAGAAGCAGGTCAGAGACAAAGGAAATTTCAGAAAAACAAAAGAGCCATACTTGTTCTAAAAACAACAAACCTGGCGGCACTTCGATCACGACGTCCTCGGAGTCCTGAGACTCCTCGGTCAAAATCCCCTTGCCTTTCTTCCTGCGTCGCTCCTCAGCAGAAGGAGCCTCTACCACGGCCTCCAGAAGGGCCTGCGGCGCGGAAGGGCTCTGGGGAGGGACGTCGGCGGAAGGAACCTTGGCAGCGGCAGGGACCTCGGCAGCAGCCTCGGGCGGCGGAATCTTGGCTGCCCCAGGATCCTTGGCAGCCTCCTCGGAAATTTCTTGCTGAGGAAGCTGGGCAGTTTTCTTTGCCCGTTTCGCCGAAGGACCAACGCCAGTAGACTTCCGCCTTCGGGAAGCCGCCTTCTTTGTCTGGTCACCCTTCTCCACCTGATCGGAAAAAGGGAGTTGTAGAATGTAGCAGTCCCGTCCCCCATCTCTGAAAAAGAAAAAAGACATCAGCGTAAGTCCGAGGGAAAAACTGCAAGGGAGTAGAAGATAACTTACTTTTGAAAAGCGTTTCGAAAGAAACTTCCTCCCGAAGGAGCTGCACCAACCAGGAGTCCTTCCCGGTGATAGCAGGAGCTGGCATCTCGAGGTCAGTCTCATGCTCCTTGACCACCTCTAACTCCCGAAGGACCTCTTCGGTCATCAACCTCCAGTTAATGGGGAAGGGGTATATGGAGCGCGGAGCGACCTCGGGAGCCCAGTCGGAGATGGTGCGAATACGTCCATCGAAGTCCTGAAACACGGGAGCCAACTCTGGAGTCAGCAGTATCCTCGGATCAACGACATCCACATCCAGCTTTCCCCGAGCCCATTTGGTCGGAACATACGACCAGGCCTCATCTATCTTTAGGAAGAAGAATTTCTGTTGCCACCCTCGCCAACTGTCCTTAGTGGCAAAAGTGAACATGAATTTTTTGCTCCTGGATCCCCGAGGTAGCATGAAATAGAAGCCACCCTTCGGGACCACGAAGAGCTTGTAGTACTGCATGAAAATTACAAAATGGGGTTTTATCCCGAAGACGCCACACATACAGAGGAAGGCATTAAAATAGCAGTACGAGTTCGGGGGAAGCTGATTCATAGCAATGCCATGAAATTGGCAGAACTCGCAAACCATCTTCGGGGGAGGATACCGAAGTCCGGCCTTCAGCTGGGCTCAGAAAACGGTAACCTCGTTACTATGGTTTGAAAAAGCATAGTGGTCAGATCGTGGCAGCCGGGTAATGGCGTAAGAGGGAAGAAAGAACTTCTTCTTCCACCTCTCTAATTTTTTAGGGGTGGTGCGACAAGGATGAGATAAAAGAGGCTGCTAGCTCTCAGGGATAGGCATTTTGGAGAAAAAAATGAGTTCGGAAAGGGGCAAGAAAACAACTTCCGGCAAAAAATCAAAAAAATAGAGGTATTAAAAGACTCTGGAAAGAAAAAACCCACCAAAAGACTTGCCAAAATCGGAGGTCGCCGTCGTAAAAGGTTGCCGGAAAAAGCTCTGATTAAAACAGCTCCGCCGCAAAAGCAAGAGAAAGCGCAGAGAAAAGGGCAAGCAGGGAAAGAGCAGAAGCAAAAGCAAAAGGGGCTTATGACGGAATGGGCTATTTATAGGCCAAGGGTGGGTAACTGAAACGACGTCATAAGTGCCATTTGCAGGCGAACCGTCGCCGTAACTGCACTTTGCGCCTGAAAAGACGCGCTCTCTGTAAACGACACTACTTTCCTCCAATGACAGTGCGCCACGTGTCAACCATTGCACCAAAATAGGGGACACGTCTTCTGACATCCCTAAAAAACTGGGACGCGTCGCTCAGACTGACGCGCATGGCCATCAGACGCGACGCTGCACAGACCTGCAAAAGCAAAGAAGCAGATTGCCTCGAACACACCAAAAGACGGGCTATGGCCGAACAGCCCATACCTTTGGGCAAGAGGTGTACCTTCGACACAGGTGTTACTCTCTATAGACTCCTAAAGAACATCCTCGGAAAGAAAACAAAACCGAAGTCGTCACTTCGGCTTTCCGAAGGGGGGATGTGATAGCCGAAGGACTATCGCCTCCACCTGGCCGAACTCCCTGCCACCAGAATAGCCAGGAGATATGGCGCTACCCGGGAAAAGGTGGGATCACACACCTCGGAGTAAAGCCGAAGAGCCCGAGCTCGGCACGCCAGGGAACTTGAGGATACTATTAGCCCCCCCGAGGTAGTAAACAGACTGCCTTCGGAAAAGTGGCACCAGCTAGTGCGGGCCGAACATGATCTTCCGGAAGGCGGAACTCCTTGAATCTGGGAACCCCTGAACTGGGGGCATGTTTCCCGAAGTGGCATGGTCCGTACTAGAGGACGACCTTACCCAGGAACCTCGGGAGTACGGCAGGAGCATTTAAGGAAGCCTCTGACATGTCGCCCACAGACGTCACAAGCCGCCTCAAACGGCTCTCTAACACGCCGACGCCATCAAAGTCACATCGTGGCCCGTCTCGGCTCAAGGCTCAAGGAAGCCTGCCACCAACTACTTGTCCTCTACGCCCAGACATTCAGAGAACATCCGACCGAACATGTGTCACAATCTGAACGGGCTGGAGACCTCTATAAATACCAGGGAATACACCCTGGCAAACGGTTGGCAAATATCTTGACTCCTCACTCTGAGAAAATACGACCAGGCGAGGTCACTGAACCCCTCAGTGCTATTTCCTCTGCCTTCTCTCAGCACCACTGACTTGGGCGTCGGAGGCTCCTCCCCGGAACAACACCCCGGGGACCTCCTAACCAACTTTTTCTGAACATCTCAGGCACTCTCCCTTGGGCAAACCGGCCACTAGGCATTCTTCCTCTCCGGGAGTCCCTCCATCAGTCACCATGACCACCAACGATGAAGCCCCTGGGCATCAGATGGCTCCAACACCGACATCATCTTCTCACATCTACTGCCTAAATTAGGCATCTTAAGAGGTGACCTCAACACAGTCAATTCCCCCACCTTTGGGGTTGGGCCATCCAAGCTCCCACTCCTTAGATGCATTGATCTACCTCTAATGTTGAAGGGGACCACGCCTCAGAATCAGGAGGAACTAGTTGCCTCTATTATGACGAGATTCATCGTCATTGATGTTCCCTCATCATACAATGCTATCCTCGGGAGGAAAACTCAAGGCAATCTCCACATCCGCCCCAATGTGAAGTACTTAACGGTCACCTTCGCAACCAAAGATGGAGGTGCAGAGATCCTGATTGACCAAGCCGAAGTCAGGAAGGTCTTCACCCGGGCCAGACAAAGCCCGGCCAAGGTCCAAGTACAGTCTTCAGCTATGGAAAAGGCAATCATGATAGGCGAAGCAACCACGACAGGCGAAGCAACCACGAGAGAGGAAACAGAAGAATTGGAAAAAGTTGAGATGGAAGACGTAGAGTTGTCCCCCGGCCGGAACACCCAAGTAGGGAAAAAATTGGCCAAGGGTGACAAAGACAGGCTTGTATCTTTCTTGTTAATGAAAAAAGATCTATTCACCTACTCTTCGAAAGACATGCCTGGGGTCGACCCCAGCGTAATCCGCCATAGTCTCAAAGTTTGCCCGGACGCTAAACCGGTTCGGCAGAGAAAACGGAACCTATCATCTCATAAAAATTCCTTCGTTAAAGCCAAGGTTAGGTGCCTGATTGGGGCAAGGGTAATAAGATAAGTTAAATACCCCGAATGGCTTAGCAACATGGTTATTGCCACAAAGGAAGGGAGTGAAAAGCTCTGAATGTGCATCAATTTTTGGAACCTGAACAATGCTTGTCCAAAGGACTCCTACCCTTTGCCAGCCATAGACCAATTGGTGGATTCAACTACCGAATACGGTCTTATCAGTTTCCTTGATGCCTTCAGCTGGTATCATCAAATTCGGATGAACCCTGAAGATGAAGAAAAGACCGCCTTCGTGACCGAAGTTGGTACCTACTGCTATGTCAGAATGCTCTTCGGGCTCAAAAATGCAGGGGCTACCTATCAGAGGTTGATGAATAGAGTGTTCGAGTCTCAGATTTGGAGAAACATGGAGGCATATGTCGATGATATGATAGTTAAGAGCAGAATGCCTAGTAATCATATCGATGACTTAGACGAAACCTTTCAACAACTTCGGGAGTTCGGCATTCACCTTAATCCCGAGAAGTGCGTGTTCAGAGTGAGTGCAGGTAAGTTCCGTGGATTTATGGTGTCAGAAATAGGGATAGACGCCAACCTCGAAAAGGTCAAAGCCCTGCTAGGTTTCCAAAGACCTACAACCATTAAAGATATACAAAGGCTTACCGGAAGAATCACTTCCCTTAGTAGGTTCATTTCCTGGTACGGCAATCGATGTCGACCGTTCTTCAAAGTGCTTATTGAAGCACCTAGGAGCGAAGGCAACTTTGGAACCGAGGAGCACCCTTGGAACCCAGAATGCCAGAAAGCTTGGGACGAGCTTAAAAGTTACCTAACCCATCTGCCGACACTTCGACAGCCACGGGAAAGGGAACCTGTCATCCTCTACCTCGCCGTCACTGAAAAAGTTGTGAATTCAGTCCTAGTGAAAGAAGAGGGTGGGAGGCAGTGGCCAGTATATTATGTGAGCAACTCCTTGCATGGTGCCGAGGTTAGGTACCCATTGCTTCAAAAAGCCATCTATGCCTTAGTGCTCGCGGGCAGAAGGCTACGACCCTACTTTCAAGGACATCCCATCATTGTTCGAAGCAACCTACCTTTATGCGACATAATGAAAAAGGTAGAGCATTTGGGAAGGTTTTCAAAATTGTGTATCGAGCTCGGAGAGTATGACATCACTTATGAGCCAAAAAGAGCAATAAAGGCTTAAGCATTGGCAGATTTCATCGTCGAAATTCTAGGAGTCGAGGATGCTGAAGTCACCTCGGAAGATCTGATAAGGATTGAACCCGAGTGGGAACTCTTCATCGATGGAGCCTCAGGCGCTGAACACCAAGGCGCTGGCATGTTTCTTCGGGGGCCGAAAGGCATGGAAGCCACCAAAGCCATCAAATTCTGTTTCGATGTCACCAACAACATCGCTAAATATGAAGCCCTCATAGCAGGGCTAAAACTGGCTAGAAGGGTCGGTGTGAGAAACCTTAAGGTCCACAATGACTTGCAGCTGGTAGTCCGACAAATGAAAGGGGACTACGCTACAAAGGATCCAACCCTGGCAAAATACCATGACCCCGTCAAGAAGCTCATTAAAGAGTTCGACTCGGTACAAATAGAAAATGTGCCTCGAAGAGATAACACTCAATCTGATACCTTGGCTAAATCCAAGGAACCCACCAAGGTGCTAAAAGAACCTAGCACAGAGTTAATGTGCATAGCAACCTCGGAAGAAGGATGGCAAGATTCCATCAAAAGATACCTGGCAACTTTGGTACTACCCAAAGACCCTACTGAGGCCACAAAGGTACGAAGGCGCTTCGGGAGATACTTCCTCATCAGGGATGAACTGTACAAACAAGGGTATGCAAGCCCCTTGCAGAGGTGCATAAGTGAAAAGGACGTTCAGAACAGTCCTCGAGGAAGTCCATGAGGGGGCCTGTGGTTCCAACATAGGAACGGACGCCCTCGACGGAGTGATACTTCACCAAGGTTACTTCTGCCTTAACCTAAGGAAGGATGCCATGCAATTTGTCCAAAAATGTGACAAATGCCAAAGACACGCCAACGTCCAGAGGTTACCCTCAGAGTTAATAACCTCTGCCAATTATCCCTGTCCATTTGTAGTATGGGGCATTGACCTCATTGGGCCCCTCCCAACTGCACCTGGAGGAGTGAAGTTCTGCGTGATTGCAGTAGATTACTTCACTAAATGGGTCAAGGCAGAGCCCCTGGCAACAATTTCGGCAAAAAATATACAAAAATTTGTCTGGAAGAACATCATATGCCGATTCGGCATTCCGAGGGTAATAATGGCTGACAATGGCACCCAGTTTACGGACAAGGGGTTCCAGGAATTCGTGGCTAACCTCGTCATTAAGCTACACTTCACCCCGGTAGCCCATCCTTAGAGCAACGGGCAGGTAGAGGTATCCAACAGAACCATAAAAGATGGCCTGAAAAAGAGATTGGGTGAGGCAAAGGAAAAATGGCCAGGGGAACTTCCTAGTGTACTATGGAGCTACTGGACAACACCCCAAAGAGCCACAGGTGAGATGCCTTTTTCACTTGTCTTCCGCACAGAGGCCATTATCCCCATCGAGGTAGTCCAGCCATCGGTCAGGGTACAAGTGTTCAACAAAGAAGGGAATGACCTCAGATTGAGAACTAAGCTTGACCTAATTGACGAACACAGAGAAGTGGCCAAGCTCAGGAGAAAAACCTTCCAACAAAGAGTGGCTATGGCCGCGAACTTACGCGTCAGGAAAAAAGAAATAAAAAAGGGAAACCTCATTGTCCGAAAGGCTGAGTTTGAACCTCGAAGACCTTCTAACGGAGTACTTTGAGCTAACTGGGAGGGACCTTATCTGGTCTTGGATGAAGTTCGGAAAGGAGTCCACAAGCTCGGCGATCCCGAGGGTGGAGAATTGAAAAATACTTGGCACTCGGATGCCTTGAAGAAGTTATATGCTTAAGAGCTTGTCTGGAAATGGTACAGTTAGAAATTTTTCTAAGTACAAAAAATTTTCGGGAGAAATAACTCCACCTAAGGGATTCTACAGAATAAGATGCAGATAAGCACTTGTGAAAATGGCATTTTTTCTCCAAGGTTTCTTGGGTCATTGTCCTCGAAGGATGTATCGACCTAACACATCTGCTGAAAGTAAGTCAATTATTAACTTAAAGAATTCGTTGACGTTAGCATTTTCCCGAAGATGGTCTATAAAAAATGCAAAAAGTATTTTGCTAAGGGTCCAAGACCGAAAGTGGTCAAGACAGCCCTTGGAGACAAAAATTATTGAGGACTTAGCCAAACTTCGAAAGAAAAAGTGTTATTAAGAAGGCCTTATTACAAGGAGGAAATTACAGGAAAAAGACGATGAAAAAAAAGAAGAAGACAAAGCAAAGCTCTAAGACATCTAAGGGACCCCGACGTCGTCAAATGCTCCATCTCCTTTGTCCTTAGCCGCCGCCATCGGTGCCGAAGGAGGGGCAAATGGGAGGTTCAAGAACTCGATCTTCGACTAGGTCCAGCAAGGTCCCTCGGGGATGTTCAGGGCAGCAAGGAAGGAGAGGTCGTGGTCTGGATGCTTGGCCAAGATTTGGTGTCGAGCCAGGCAGAAACCATCTTGGAAGACAACCTTGGTTGCCTGGTTAGTCTTGTCCAGCTTCGCCTTCCAGATCGGCCACCTCCTTCTCCAACTTCTTCATCTTCTTCTTCTTCTTTTTTTCCTTCTTCAAACCCTCAACCTCGGCTTGAAGGGCGGCATTATCAGCGAGGGCCTTCGCCAGGAGAGCGGAGTCTTCCTCTTTCTCCTTTTGATAAGCCTCATTCGCTGAAGTCAGGTTGAAGACCTTCGCGCTGAGGTCAGACATTTTTTGGGAAAAATCCTTCAGGAGATCTTCTTCGCCCTTCAAGAATTCCTCCCGAAGCTTGGCGACCTCCTCCTTGGCTATTCGGCTCAATTCGGCATTCTTGACGACCGAGTTGGTGCAAAAGACCTTGGCCTTCTCCAGGTGATCTTAGGCCCAGGCTTGGACCGAAGACTGTTTCGCTGCCCAAGCTCTGAAGTATCCACTATACCTAGGAGCTGAAAAAAGGGAGGAAAACACTTGGTAAATATCACAGAAGGAAAGCCAAACACTTAAGAAAAAGTCAGAAAAAAAATCGTAAAGGGCCTGAAGGATACCTGGGCAGCATGCTCAGACATCCTGGCGGCGAGAACCTCATCATTCACGCATTCTTCAGTGACCGCTTTGAAGGAAGCTTGAGTGAGAACCTCCTTCGCCATCTGAGGGGCCATCTGCTGGTAGTCATCGGAGAACAAATTCATGTGCTCCGTGAAAGCCCAGAAAGGCTCCCTCGGGACTTTATCCCTCGAGATATGGGAATCCCGAAGGGCCCGCCTTCGAGCATGCTCCACCATCCATGATAAGGGTGCCATTTCCTCTGCAAAGTCAAGAAAAAGTTCTATTAAGACATTTATCCTCAGGTCATAAAATTGAGAGCATTAAAAATTGTCTAAGGGACAAACCTGGCGGCACCTCGGCGACGTCGTCATCAGAGTCCCGAACCTCCTCTACCTCGGCAGGGACATGTTTGCCCTTACTTCTTCGCCGCTTTGGGCCCCATTCTTCGTCTATTCCCCCTTCTCGGCTTGACCGAGGAAGAGGGATTTGTAGAAGGCGGCTGACTGGTTGCCCATCTCTGAAAAAAGAAGAAAATATCAGCGTAAGTCCAGAGAAAAACTTATACCAGAAATCTGGAAAGTAACTTACTCTCAAGAAGGCTTCATAAGTGAGCTCCCCCTGAAGGAGCATCACCAGCCACGACTCCTTCCCATCAGTAGTAGGAGCTGGCAAACCGAGGTCCATCTTGTGCTTCTTTACCACCCCCAGCTCCCGGAGAACCTCCTCGGGCATAAGGGTCCACCTGATGGGGAAGGGATAGAGGGAGTGTGGGGGGACCTCGGCATCCCAGTCGGCGATAGCGCGGATATGGTTGTCGAAGTCTGCAAACCTCGCTGCCAACTCAGGAGTTAGCAGGTTCTTGGGATCTATGACATCCATCTCCAGCTTTCCTCGAGCCCACCTAGTCGGTATATCCGACAACGCCTCCACCACTTTCAGGAAAAAAGAACTTTTTTTGCCACCCTCGCCAACTATCTTTAGTGTCAAAGGTGAACATGTATTTTTTGCTCCTAGGCCCCCGAGGTAGCATGAAATAGAAGCCACCCTTTGGGACCGGATAGTGCTTGTAATACTGCATGAACATGATGAAGTGGGGTTCTATTTTGAAAACCCTACACATGCAGAGAAAAGCGTTGAAATAACAGTAAGAATTAGGTGGAAGCTGAGTCACGGCTATGCCATGAAATTGGCAAAATTCCCAAATCATCTTCGGCGGAGCAAGCTGAAGTCCGGCCTTCAATTGGGCATGGAAAACGGTGACCTCGTCACACTTGTTCATAAAACTAAAGTAACCAATAGGACGAAGTCTGGTGGTGGCATAAGAGGGAAGAAAGAACTTGGTCATCCACTTTGTTAATTTTTCCGAAGTGGAGCAACAGGGGTGTGACATGAGAGGTTGCCAGCTCTTGGGAATAGCTTGAATAGACATAAAAGGAACAGGGGAAGACATGTTCAGCAAAAGGGAAGTGAGTTCGGAAGGAGAATCAAGGGACTTCGGGAAGAGAGGAAGAAGTTTCGGGGACTAGAAATGACAGAAACTGAAACAATTGAAAGACCTCTGAAAAATAAACCCACCAAAACATTTACCGAAGTCTAGATTAGAGGACGCTGTCGTAGATGGTTGCTGGAAATCGCTCTACCGCTTGCACCGCCGTGAAAAGAGGAGGAAGAGAAGGAAAAGCTCAGAAACAGATGAGAGCAAAAGAAGAATGGAAGAGAGAAAATGAGGAGAAGAAAGGGTTTATATAGGCCGAACAGGGGTAGCCGAATCGTCGCCATAACTACCCTGCGAAGGCGAATCGTCACCACAATTGCCCCTCGAAGGCTAAACGATGCGGCTGGTGTAACCGACGTGACTGCCTCCAACCATCACGTGACTTCGCTGAAGAACTTCACGAAATGGCCGAACTTAGGAGGAAGGCTTTCCAACAAAGAGTAGCCGATGCTGCTAACTTGCATGTGAAGAGAAAAGAAATAAAAAAGGGGACCTCGTCCTTCGAAAGGCGAAATTTGAACTTCACAGGCCATCAGATGGGGTACTTTGGGCAAACTGGAGTGGACCTTATTTGGTCCTCGACGAAGTCCGCCGAAGGGTCTACAAATTAGGCAATACCGAGGGAGTAGAGTTGAAAAACACTTGGCATTCAGATTCTCTAAAAAAATTCTACACTTAGACATTTTTTCTGAAGAAAAGCCTGTGATTACACCTCTTCGAAGTCACCAATAAAAACGTGGATTACAAACCGAACATGATCACGTTACCAAAAAGAGCTTTTAGCACGTTGGCCATCTTCCGAAGGTGCTAGCCCCTTAGCAGAGCCTAAAACTTGACGAAATACGTTCGAAAAAGCTAAAATAGTCCACATATCAGGAAAGTCTCACTAAAGGAAGAACATTCGCTGAAGAAGCGCACATAGAATTATACGAACTTTTGAAGAATTGTATTCGGAGGAAAGAATGGAGACTTAAGAAAAAATCTTCGCTATAAATTTTGAGGCAACGCTACAGAAGAGCAAGGTTACAAGAGAAAGAAAAAAGAAAAAAGTCTATTGCTGAACCGGAGCGTCCGGTGCCTCCTCGGCATTGGCGTCTTCTTGGGGAGGATCATTTGAAGGCGTAGGCGTAGCAAGAGGAAGGTTGAGGAACTCCAGCTTCGACCATGTCCACCTTGGATCCTTGGGAAAATGTAGAGCGGATAGGAAGGAGAGGTCGAGCTCGGGGTACCGAGAGAAGACCTGATGTCGCGCCAAACAAAAGCTGTCTTGATAAGACACCTTTGTCATTTGGTCGGACTGGTCCTTCTCGGCACTCAGAGCTGAGAGCTTGGCCGTAAGCTCAGCAACCTCCTTCTCGAGCTTTTTTTTCTTCTTCTTACTCTTGGCCTCCTCCTTCAACGAGTGAACTTCGGCCTAGAGATCAACATTCAAAGTGGGTGCCTTCGTAAGGTTCTCACCATCTTCTGCCTTTTCCTTCCGAAGGGCTTCATTCTCCGAAGAGAGAACAGCGCACTTTGAGCCGAGGTCCTTAACCTTGGGCGAAAAGTCGAGGAGAAGCTCATTCTTGCTCTCCCGAAGCTAGGTTCGAAGATTCTCCACGTCGTCGTTCGCAATTTTGTTTAGTTCGCCATACTTGAGGACATATTTGGCACAAAACTCCTTCGCCTTCTTCAGTGAATCCTCAGACCGAGAATGAGCCTCAGTCTGCTTTGCCGCCTAGGGGCGGAAATATCTGTTGTACTCCAGCAGCTACAAAAAAGAAGGCCCCGAATAAGGGTCAAAAGGCAATAAAAATTGAAAGGAAAATTTTTCTAAGGAAGAAAGAAGAAAAACCTACTTGGGCGGCGTGTTCAGTCATTCTTGCCGCAAGGATCTCCTCGTTCGGGCATTCGACGATAAACGACTGGAAGGTGGCCTTCGTCAGCACACCCATCGCCATCTGGGGAGCTATCAACTGGCTGTCCTCAGAGAACAAATTCATGTCCTCCGTGAAAGTTCAGAATGGCTCCCTCGGTACTTTATCAGTTGGGATACGCCTATCCTGAAGAGCCCACTTCCGGGCATGAGCTTCCAACCAGGGAGCATGAGTCATATCCTCTGCAAGATCATGCCGAAGTTCCATCAATATGTTATCCCTTAGCCATTCTTCTAAAAAATCATAGATACTGAAAATGCTATGATTTGTAGAGGAATGGCTAAGGAACCAACCTGGTGGAACTTTGGCCACATCGTCCTCGGGCTCGTCCACTTCTCGAACTTCGTCGGGAATGTTCTTGCCCTTCCTTCTCCTGCTCTCTTCGAGCTCTCGAACTGAAGCCTGTTCGGTTGAGGTCTTGGTGGCGATATCCACACTCAAAACTGCCTCGAGAGTAGCAAGATCCGAGGGAGGATCAGCATGGGCAGGAGAAGGGGCAGGCGACTGATCCTGCACTTCGACGATATCTTCGGGGGGAGGAAGAAGGGCACCCGCCTTGGCCTTCACCTTAGATGGCCCTCCGGTAGTCTTCTTCCTTTTAGCAGTCGCCTTCCTTCGCATCTGCTCCCCCTTCTCAGCCTGACCGAGAAAAAGGGACTTGTAAAAGTCAGCAGATTGATCGCCCATCTCTGCAAAAGGAAAAAACATCAGTGTAAGTCCAAAAGGGATATAGGTAGCAAATCCGGGAAAATAACTTACTCTCGGCAAAAGCCTCGTACGAGATCTCAGCCCAAAGAAGCATCACCAACCATGCCTTCTTCCCCGGGAGAACAGGCACAAGCATGTTCGGGTCAGACTTGTGTTCATGGATTACCCCCTGTTCCCGAAGGACCTCTTTAGACATGAGGTCCCATTTAAGGGGAAAGGGATACAAGGAACGCGGAGGGGCCTCGGGGTCCTAGTCCGCAACTGCCCGAATGCGTCGGTCGAACTCATCAAACTCGATAGCTAGCCTAGAGGTCAGAAGCTTCCGAGGGTCAACAACGTTGATCTTCAATGTCCCCGAGGCCCATCTGGTTGGTACGTAGCTCCACCATTTGGGAACTGACAAGAAGAAGAACTTTTTCTGCCACTCCCGCCAGCTATCCTTATTGTCGAAGGTGAGCGTGAATTTTTTGCTCCCGGACCCTCGGGGAAGCAAGAAGTAGAAGCCACCCTTCGGGACGGGATGGAGCTTGTAGTATTGCATAAAGAAAAGAAAGTGGTGCTTTATCTTAAAAAACCCACACATACAAAGAAAGGAGTTAAAGTAAGAATAAGAATTGGGAGGGAGATGGTTCACGGCAATCCCATGAAACCTGCAGAACTCGTATACAATCCAAGGGAGAGGGTACCGATGACCGGCTTTCAGCTGGGCCCGGTAAACAGTAACCTCATTAGAATGGGCCACGTAATCATGCATGCCCGGGATAGGTAACCTCGAGATGGCTTAAGTAGGGAGATAGAATTTTGCTACCCACTTCGTCATTTTCTCCGAAGTAGTGCAACAGGGATGAGACTCAAGGGGGAGAAAGCTTTCGGGAGTAGGACGGACGGTCATCAGTGGAGTGGGATTCGACATTTCTCAAAAAAGAAGAAAGGCAACCTCGGGAAAAATGAAGGAAGAGAATCAAAGGACTTCGGAAAAACAAAACTTCGGAAAAAACAACCTCTGAAGAAAAGAAGAACTATGGAAGGAAAGACCCACCGAAAGTTTTGCCGAAATCCGGATTCCTGGACGTCGTCGTTAGGGGTTGCCGGAAATTGCTTCGCTACTAGAACCGCTGCCGGAAGGAGAAAAAAGATGAGAGAGAGCTCTAGAGCAAATGAAAGCAAAAGAGAAGAGTGTGAAGGTCTGAGGCGAGGGGTGCTTATATAGGCCGAAGGGGGTAGGCGAAACGTCGTCATTATTACTCCTCGAAGGTGAAGAGACACAATTAACGTAACCGCCGTAACTATTCACCATCCATCAGCAGCCACGTGTAAGGCAACGTGAGAAACGAGGGCACGCCCCTGACAACCGACAGACCTATATAACACTACCCAAAGTAACACATTCGTCTGTATGGGAAGACGAAATGATTCACTGACAGGAAGGTCAATGGAACCACGCACCTCTGACAATGACCTCAGTAGAAGAGCCATGAACATCACTCGAACTCCAAGGAGTTCCCGAGACTCCCCCTAACCGAAGAAACATCCTCGATTTTTTGAGGGGGGGCAAGTGATAGCCGAAGGGCAATCGCCCCTGAAGGACCTCACGCGTGTACGCCATCCTTGGCCAATGCATCACCTCCGGTCGGAACAAACGACCAAACCTCGGCAAAGAGAGAGCCTCAAGCATCCTCGGACAAGCCAGATAGGCGTTACCCTTAGGGAGCCCATGGGACCAACATCGGTCAAGAGGGGTCATCACCCTTCCCGAGGGTAACTTCGCGCTGACGTCACGTGCCCAAGATCACATTCGGATACTCTTTGGGCCACCTTCTGGACACGTTCACAAAGTACCATTGTCAGGAACCCGAGCCTAACCTTGGGAGAGCCTAACCGATGGTGTCTCATATAAAACAGGGGACCTCCCTCCAAAGTAGCTGACCTCCCAGAACAAGCTCTGTACCTCGAGGGAGTTCGGTCATCCGAAAGGGCCACATGCGTACGACCAAACAACTAAGGAGTCTCTGACACACCGTACTCGTACGGCCCTTGACATGCCGCCCCCAGAGACTTTCTGACACGCCGTCCTTGTGCCACTTAGGCTTTCGGCCAGGTGGCCTATGGTTGGCTAGAAGCTCCCCCTCTCTCCGAAGGTACGAATCATATTCGACCGAACACGTGTCACGATCTAGGCAACCTGTGGCAAACGGACTTCTTCTATTCATCTCCCTATAAATATTCGGGCAGCGCCCCAGGTAAGGGGGGCTCTTAATCAGAATATCTTTGCTCCTTGCTTACCTTCCACTTTTAAATACTAACTTGGGCGTCGGAGACTCCTCCCCAGAAAAACACTCCGGGGAGCTCCTAACCCTTTGTTTTGCTGGGTCATTGCAGCCTCTCTACCATCAGAGGTTCTCTATCCAGACGTTCTCCTACCGGAAGTTTCTGCCCCTGGTCCACCATGTTACACAACGATGATGCCGAAGGCGATCACCAATAAAAAGGCATTTATGTGATTTGGGCCCTTGTTTGTCAGAGGATTGATGTTTCACATAAGCGTCACAGCCCCAAATCTTCATAAAAGACAAATCGGGATGCCTCCTACTCTATATCTCATATGGTATCTATTGAACAGATTTAGATGGAACTTGGTTTAGTGTAAAAGTGGCTGTCTCTAGAGCATGTCCCTAAAAGGAGTTTGGAAGGTCAGCTTGACTTATCATAGATCGAACCATGTTTAATAAAGTTTGATTTCTCCTTTCAGATACACCATTGCATTGAGGTGTACTAGGTGGAGTGAGTTGTGATACTATACCGCACTACTTTAGATTGTTAAGCAATTCTCGATCCAAGTATTCTCCAGCTCGATCTGATCGAAGTACTTTGATACTCTTCTTGAGTTGATTCTTTACTTCGTTATTGAACTCTTTAAACTTTTCAAAGGATTTTGACTTGTGTCTCATGAGATAGCCAATCCTATTGAAGTCATTAGTGAAGGTAACGAAGTATTGGAAACCTCCTCTAGCATGTGTAGACATAGGGCCACATACATCACTATGTATGAGTCCTAATAAGTCATTAACCCTTTCATTTTGCCTAGTGAAAGAGGTTTTGGTCATCTTGCCCAATAAACATGACTCACATGTCTCATATGATTCAAAATCAAATAAGTCCAAGAGTTTATCCTTATGGAGATTGGATATGCAAGGTTCATTTATATGGCCTAAACGACAGTTCCAGAGATAGGTTAGGTTCAAATCATTCAATCTAACCTTCTTGGTGTTCACATTATAGATTGGATTTTTGAGTTCTAGTACATACAAACCATTGATAAGTCGAGCACTACCATAAAAGATTTTATTCAAATAAATAGAACAACATTTGTCCTTTATTATGAATGAAAAACCTTTCTTGTCCAAACCAGAAATAGAAATCAAATTTCTACTAATAGTAGGCATAATGTAGCAGTTGTGTAATTTTAAAACTAATCCATTAGGCAAAGTGAGAACATAAGTCCTTACTGCTAAGGCAGCAACCCTTATTCCATTTCCAACACGTAGGTCCACTTTACCTCGGGCCAATCTTCTACTCCTACTTAGATCCTGCACATTTGCACAAATGTGATATCCACATCTTGTATCCAATACCCAAGATGAGGAAGTAGAATGAGTGATCAGGCCCTATGGCTATACGTACATATTGGTTACTATGTTTAATTATTACTGGTTATGTTGTTTCATTTTTTTATGATTTCTAAATTCTTGGTTACTGTGTTCTATTACTAGTACCGGGCTATGTGCCTGTAGTCTTGATTCACTACAGGAATCAAGATGATAAGCAAGCAATCTGAGAAACTAGTACTATTACCCACTCCAAAGTAGTCCAGTTATGGTGCCAAAATTGTGCATTTAGACTACCAGGATTGATAATGTTCTGTAGGCCATCAGAACACTACCCTTAGTGTGCATACCCAAGTGGCCCTCTTGGGAACTATGTAAACACATGCATATTGGTCCAACCATAACACACATATTTTTATTTATGCACACTATGGCAGCTAAGAAGGAAAACACTAGCACAAGTCATAGTTTTGGCTTCCACACATTAGGCAATCTTGTTAAGTTCTAGTGACCAGCCACTACACCTGTAACTTCCACTAACAAAATGTATCACTATATCCAAGTATCCCCCTGTTTTCCTTGCTCCATTATCAAATATATACTTAGATACAACCAAGGAATTTTTTTTTACATCAATAGCCCAACTATGGACCAAGTTATGGATTTTTGAAGTTGGTTACAAAATTCTGACCAAATGAACAGTAACTCAGCCAATTTTGCGATATCATATCTTTGGCTACAGGGCTCTAAATCCATAAATTCGAAATCCCAGTTAACCCTATAGATGTATTATAGGTGTGGTCAAAATTTCATACCAAGATTCATTCTACACAGGGAGATATTAAACTTTAATTCCAGAGTCGAAATTCTGGTCACTTTATGACCATTTTGCCCATACAAAATTTCATAAGTGTGCGAAGAAATCATTCACAAGGGGAAAACCCTCCAAGGCTATCCCATATATGTCCATTACACATAGGAATTACATGCTCTTGCATCTAGAAAACTTATGCGGCTAAAACAGAATTTACAAGTAAGGAGCCTATCATTCACACTTAGGCAGCTTTGCACCACATCACTTACATAGCCAAAACATTACTCAAACATTCACATACTTGTCTCATCTTACATACACTACATGTACATGCATACATGCACTACAATATGGTCTTAACACAGCTAAATACACACCCTAGGTTACAGGAGGTCCTGAGACGCAATGGACTCCAAAAACAGGATGCTGGCAGCTGCTGCACAACACAATAAGTACCACCATTAAAAATACCAAATGTGCTCCTAAAATCACCAAAATTTCCAGATCATAACTAGACATATGGAAGTTCATGTACCTGGAATTTCAGATCAAAACGCAAACCAAAAATTTAGTTTGAATGAGATCTTTCTGCTAGACCTGAAATGGCAGAATTGAGGGGAGGAAGTTTCATTGAGAAACTTAGTAAGGCTAGCAATTCTATTCAATAGGCAATGTAACCATCATTAAAACCTACATCCAAAGACACTAAAAAAAAAAACCACAATGCATATATACAAGATATAGCAACCAAATGCAGCAGCCAAACACAAACAACAAACACATGAAATGTGGCAGCAACATATACCATAGGTTAGTCCATAAAACACATAATAAACATAACCAAATCACTATGGAGGCCCTCCTCAAGCTAATTCTTGCTATTAGGAGGATTTTAACACTAGTTAGTAGTAACTTTGGGCTCTAGAAACCCTCATTTTACTGCCATCTTTGTGCACTCCACACTAGGTCACAAAACCTTCAATAAGTGCACTCCCCTCACTAAGCTTGGTTCATCAAGCTCATGGCTCTCTTCCAAGCTTAGCCCTAGCTCCATGGTTGATTGAAAATACAGAAAACAACCCATGAGAGCAAGATAACCCTTACCAAAGTGCGTAGGCTAAAAATCAAGCTTGATCCTTGAAGTATCCAAGAAATAGCTCTAGTTTGCTTCCAATTGCTTCCTTTTGCCTTCAATTTCAATCAATTGCAAGTTTAAATGTGTGGTGGTTATGGAGGAAGTATGGCTGTGTTCTTGGGCTGGGGGAGGACGAAAATGAGAGAGGGATAAGTGATTTGGCCACTTAAATGGCCTTAAATGAGCTTAAGGGCACAAAACACACTTAACAAGCTTAAATTTGCTTTATGTCATTTTCTTTCTCACTAATTAGGGTTTCTTTCTCTTAAACTCATTGGTACACATGTCCCCAACATTTTTTACTAATTATCAACTCTTGGCTACCTCCCCCATGGTGGGATAACCCCAAAATTCAACCATTAGACTTAAGTCAAAAGCTTGAACACCTTAAGGTTTACACTAGGACATTTAGGTCCTTATTGTTTTTAGTGTTTCCTTTATCAAAATTTGTCTTCCATGTGTAATTTGGTCCTCCAATAGCACTTTCATACCATTTATATCCTTCCCATAACTCTCCAAGTCTCTTTCTTGAGAGTTTTGCAATTTAGTACCCAAATTTCCAAAACCTTACAAAAAAAAGTCCATAGGTTGCTTGAAAAACAAGCAATCCTTTAGGCTTTTCTTGGGGGCCAAGTTACCAACTTAGAACACTTTTAAGGAGGTTTTGATCATGCCTTTTACCCCCCCCACACTTCAATCACTATGGTAAGAATTACACAATATAATGGTTTTTAGCCATTATGACACACTTGTAATTCTCCCATTTTGGGAGGTGGTAACAAGTGCTATCTAAAGAGTACATGTGACCATATGTGTTTAAGTCTCTCTCTGCCTATATGAGTTGAGATCTATGTCAAGTACAGTACTGCTTAGATAGAAAAGGGTTGGCTTGCTAGGCTCCTAAGAAACTAGGGATCCCTTGTTTGATTTCTAAGGAATTAAGAATTAGGTCTAAAGAGGTTATATGGTTTACTTTTATTTCTTGCATTCATGCATTCATACCATGCATTCTATTCGAGTTGTACTTGTGCATAGATGGTTTGTTGTGGATGGGTGTTGCTAACTGTCGTTATCCTGAATATATTTTTTATTTGTGATATTGTACAATTCTTTTATTTTTCCTTGGATGTAGGAGCTAAACTTCGGCTATGGCATAAAATTGAGCATTCATTTTATGAATGTTATGTTGAATTGAGTAATATATTTTTGTACCTATTTGTATTGCTTTGAATATTCTGATGTAGGAACAATGGCTTAAAAGTTGAGGCAATGTTGCTGTTAAATTGATTGTAGATTTTTCCAGTCATTACTGTCTCTTACTGAGCTTAATTAGAAACTCAGCCCTCTTCTGGTTACCATTTTCTAGATAAAGGGATTGCTGCTGTGGTCATACTAAGTTGGAGCTAAAGAAGTTTATCTCTCACTCGAATGATGAATTGAAGACTAAGTCTTGGATTATGGACTTCTAAGTCCTTAGGATGATCATGTAGCACATTATGTGCATATATTGAAATGATGGTTTGTCATATAATGTACGTAACATTTGTTCTATGTATCAAAATTGTATATTGGCTGTAAAGCTGTTATTTTGTACCCAATTGTTTGAACATTACCTTGGGTACTAAAGATGTTTTCTATGTAAATTTTTAGAAATTCCTCTTGTGTTTCTTGTTTAATTAAAATTTTCAACTAAGTCATGTTCTTAACTGCCAAGTTGTTTTTCTTTCACTATTTAACTTCGAGTTTTGATGAAGTTTATGTAAACTTTTAGGCTCATGCCAGTCTAGGACATGACAACTAAGATCAGATGTGTGGAACCATTTTACTAAATTTCAAGATGCGTAAGGTTACAAGTGTCGTTGCAACTACTGTGGCAAAGAATATACAGCGGATCCAAAGAGTAATGGGGCAAGTTTAGCTCTTGCTCATAGTCAATCATGTATGCTCATTTGTATTCTGGGAATAATGAAGGTGAAGGGGTGATTGGTTGTTGGAAGTTTGATGAGGAAGCTATTACAAAATTTGTGGGCTTCATGATTATTGTGGATGACCTTCCATTTAAATTTGTAGAAAATGAAGGTTTTAGGCATATGATGTCTACTGCATGCTCTAGGTTCTGCATTCCACCTCATCATACGATTGCTACAGATTGTTTTGATCTTTACAATGATGAAAGAACTAAGTTGAAGAATTATTTCAAATCTAGTTGTCAAAAGGTTCCTTACTACTGGTAGTTGCAATTCTATCCAGAGGGTCAATTACATGTGTCTTACAACTCATTACATAGATGACAATTGAAAGCTATAAAAAAGATCTTGAATTTTTGTCCAATTACTACTCATAAAGGTAAAGTAATTGGTATGTGTTACCCACTCCAGAGTAGTCCAGTTATGGTTCCAAAACTGTGCATTTAAACTCCCAGGATTAATGTGTCCTGTAGGTCACAAAACAACACCCCTAGTGTACATACTTAAGTGACGCTCTTGAGCACTATGTAAATACATGCATATTGGTCTAAACATAACATACATATTTACATTTATGCACACTATGGTAGCTAACAAGAAAAACACTAGCACGAGTTTTAGTTCTTGCTTCCACACTTTAGGCAATCATTTTAAGTTCTAGTGACCAGCCACTACACCTGTAACTTCCACTAATAAAATGTATCATTCTAGCCATGTACCCCCTGTTTTCTTTGCTACATTATCAAGTAAGGACTTAGGGCAAACAAGGAATTTTGTTTTACATCAATAGCCCACCTATGGACCAAGTTATGGATTTTTTAATTTGGTTACAAAATTCTAACCAAATGAACAGTAACTTAGCCAATTTTGCAACGTCATATCTTTGAATACGGGGCTCCAAACTCAGAAATTTCAAACCCCAGTTCAACCTCCAGATGTTCTCTAGGTCTGGCCAAAGTTTCATACCAAGATTCATTTTACACGGGGATTTATAGAACTTTAAGTACATAGTCAAAATTCTGGTCACTTTATGACCATTTTGCCCATACAAAATTTCATAAGTTTGAAAACACTTCATTCACAAGTGGAAAGCCCCCCAAGGCTACCCCATATATGTCCATTACATGAAGGAAATAAATTTTCTTGAATTTAACAACCATATGTGGCTAAAACAAAATTTACAAGTAAGCAGCCCATCATTCACACTTAGGCAGTTTTGCACCACATCAGTTACATAGCCAAAACATTACTCAAATGTTCACCTTCTTGTCTCATTTTACATACACTACATGTACATGCATACATGCACTACAAAATGGTCTTAACTCAGCTAACGCACTCTAGGTTACAAGAGTGCCTGAGACACAATGGACTCTAGGACAGGATGCTGGACAGCTGCTACATAACACAATAAGTACCACCATTATAAATACCAAAATGTGCTCCTAAAATAAAATAAATTTCCAAATCATAACTAGACATATGGAAGTTCATGTACATGAAATATCAAATGAAAACTCAAACCAAAAATGTCAGTTTGAATGAGATCTTTCTGTTGGACCTGAAATGGCAGAATTGAAGGGAGTAAATTTCATTGTGAAACTTAGTAAGGGTAACATTTGGATTCTATAGACAATGTGACCATCATCAAAACCTGCATTGAAAGACACTAAAACACAAAACCACAATGCATATATACAAGATATAGCAACCAAATGTAGCAGCCATTCACAACCACCAAACACATGAAATGCAGCAGCAACAATAACCATAGATTGGTCGAAAAAACAAATAATAAACATAACCAAATCATTATGGCAACCCTCCTTAAGCTAATGCTTGGTCTTAGGAGGATTTTAAAACTAGTTAGTACTAACTTTGGGCTATAGAAACCCTTATTTCACTACCATCTTTCTGCACTTCACACTAGGTCATAAATCCTTCAATAATAAGTGCACTCCCCTCACTAAGCTTGGTTCATCAAGCTCATGGCTCTCTTCCAAGCTTAGCCCTAGCTCCATGGTTTCTTGAAAATACAGAAAACAACTCATGAGAGCAAGAGAACCCTTATCAAAGTGGCTAGGCCAAATTTGAAGCTTGAACCTTGAAGTATCCAAACAATAGCTCTAGTTTGCTTCCAATTGCTTCCTTTTGCCTTCAATTTCAATCAATTGCAAGTTTGAAGGTGTTGTGGCTATGGAGGAAGTTTGGCTATCTTATTGGGCTGGAGGAGGCCAATAATGGGAGAGAGATAAGTGAATTGGCCACTTAAATGGCCTTAAATGAGCTTAAGGCCACAAAACACACTTAAACAAGCTTAACCTTGCTTTATGTCATTTTCCTTCTTACTAATTATGGTTTCTTTGTCTTAAACTCATTGGTACACATATACCCAACATTTTTTACCCATTTACCAAGCCTTGGATGCCTCCCCCATGGTGGGACCAACCCCACAATTCCACCCTTTGACTTAAGTCAAAAGCTTGAACACCTTAAGGTTTAACTAAAACATTTAGGTCCTTAATGCCTTTAGTGCTTCCTTCGTCTAAACTTGCCTTCCATGAGAAATTTGGTCCTCCAATAGCACTTTCATAACATTCATATCCTTCCCATAACTCTCCAAATCTCTTTTGTGAAAGTTTTGCAATTGAGTACTGAAATTTCCAAAATCTTACAAAAAAGTCCATAGGTTGCTTGACAAACAAGCAATCCTTAAGGCTTTTCTTGGAGGCCAACTTACCAACTTGGAATACTTTTAAGGAGGTGTTCATTATACCTTTTACCCCTCACACTTCAATCACAATGAAGAGAATTACACAATATAATGGCCTTTTGACCATTATGCCACACTTGTAATTCTCCCTTTTTTGTGTGGTGATAACAGTATGGCTATTCAGAATTGCTTGCGTGAATGGGAAGTTGATAGAGTGTCTGCCATCACCGTTGATAATGCTAGCTCTAATGATGTGGCTATTGAATATTTGAGAAAAGCAATTGTTAGTTAGGGAACTAGAATTATCAATTGTAAATACATTCACATGAGATCCATTGCACACATTGTGAATTTGGTTGTTCATGATGGACTGAAGGAATTTCATATATCCATTTCTCATATGAGGGATGTTGTTAGGTATGTTAAGCAATCACTTGCTAGGTTGACCAATTTCAAAAATCGTGCTCAGTTTAAAAGAATTCCAAGTAAAGCTTTACTATGTCTTTATGTGAGCACAAGATGGAACTCAACTTTTATGATGTTGGATTGGGCACAAAATTTTGAAAGAGCCTTTGCTAGATATCGTTTGCATGATCTAAATTACATTATTGAACTTGTTGAGAATAATGGGGTTCCTGCAAAAGAGGATTGGAAGAATGTTAGGTCTCTAGTGAGTTTCCTTGAACACTTTTATGAGCTCACCTGTAGGATATCAGGTCCTCTCTACATGACTACCAATAAACTCTTTCACGAAATTAGTGAGATTGATGGCTTACTCCAACAATGGCAAAGTAGTGAAGATGTTAAATTTGCTTCCATGGCCAAGAGATTGAGGGAGAACTATGATAAATAATTGGGAAATGTTAAGAAGATGAACATGTTGATTTACGCTGCTGTTATTCTTGATTCTCAACACAAATTGGCTTTTCTTGAATTTACATTGGAATATATATATATGCTAAAAAAAAAGATGTAGGGGCTAACATGAAAATCAAAGTTAAGACTGCCATTTATGAGTTATTTGATGAGTATAAGAAAATTGTCTAACCTCAGTCTGCTGAATCAAGTTTAAGAACTCAAATACCAAAGCAAGTTGATTTAGGAAGTCAAAAGAAAAAGAAGTACTCTATTACAGAGGAAAGAACGAAAAAGTTTGAAAATGTATCTAGAATTTTATGGAAGAAAACAAAGTTGGATGGTACTTAGAGGAGCTAAGAGAACTAGTTTCCTCAAAATTTGATGTGTTAAAGTGGTGGAAGTATAATTGTCACTGATTCCCTATACTTGAAGCAATGGCTCATGACAGACTAGCTCTTCCTATCTTCATATTTGCCTTAGAGTTTGTGTTTAGCACAGGAGGATGAGTCCTTGATTCATTTAGGAGCTCCCTAACTCCTAAAACAGTGCAAGCTCTTATATGTACACAAATTTTGTTGTGGCTCTCTGAGCTGGAAGCTCATTTTAGGAAGGTAAAGTGTTTGAAACTTCATTTGGAACCTTATTTCAAGTTCACATGGCAAGAATGGGTGAGTTTAGCAAAGTTCACTAAGTTTTAAAAAAGTTAAGGCACTAAATAAAGCTCAGGGGCAAAATGGTAATTTTGTGTCCTGAATAGTGGGGCCTGGATCCCAAGTGTTAAAAAATTAGTTTTTGAAAGCTTAACTTTTAACTTTAACCCAAACTTAGTTTAAACAAACAAGATTTGACCAAGTTTGACTATGGTTACCTAATGAAGGGGGCTTATTTGTAAATTTTTAAATACCTTGGTGGCTTGCTTATTTTGATGGGTATAAAACTTGGTAAATGAAGGGAGGGCTGCCATTTTCATGCCAAAAATTGAGCTCATCCTTCTCTCAACCATTCCTTCATCAAGTCACGCCAAAAACCAAAAGTTTTTAGTGAAATTTGAAGCTACCAAGGGAGTATAAGCTATAAGAAGCTTGTTCCAAGAAGAATTTCATGTTTTTGAAGCTTGGAACTATGTTTTCCACCATCCTTTATTTCTGATGCGAGGTAACACTTGTGTTCTCAGTGAATTCTTGTTTATTAGTTGATTGGGAGCTTGGGTTTTGGTTAGAAGTGATTAATGGTGTGTTTTATGCCTTTGGTTGCTTGGAACTAGGAAGAATTTTGCGGAACTTGCATTTTGGTTAGTTAAGTAACAGTGCTAACTATAGTGTCTTTCTTGGCCGTAGAGACTAGCAGCACTTTGATAGGACTTTTGTGACTCGCCACTAGGACTTACCACCAAGGTGGGAGTTAGTTTGAGAAGATCTCGGTCGAGGCTTGCATATGTAATATTCCTAGTTGCCTTTTTTATCTATGAAGGAGTCCTAAACCCTAGGGTTGCTTTTGGATGAGGAGTATTAGCCTACTTTATCTTGAATGCTCTCACACGATTGTTATGTGTAGTAATAATCATATAAATGTTGATTTTGTATGCTTTGGCTATTTGAACTTGTTTCTATGAAAAGTATCTTGATCAAGTGAATGTTCTCATAATTTCTTTTAATTCAAGTCAAAGCATAAGAGCATGCATCCTGCATATTCTAGGTTAATCAACTAGTTTCAATGAGTTTTAATCTGCGCACATATAAAGCTAGCCAATTGCAACCACCATGAGACTAGTTCTCACAAGCAATCTTGGGCAGGGGCCAAGGACGGCCATGTCAAGATTGGCTTACAAGGAGACAATGAGTTAGTGTCGAGGAAGACTTGGAGGAAGTTGAACAATGTGAATAGGGTAATATTTTTACTTGCATTAATCTTTAATTTATAGTTAAGTTAAACGCTCTTATTATCTCTTTAATGTTAAATTCTATCATTTTTTGTGTCTTATTTTTTTAGAGCTATGTAAGAAGACTATAGGTGGCATGGCCTTGCCCAGGAAACCTATGAGAACATGTCTCATCTTAGTTGTAATTGGCTAATTAATTATGTGCGCCCTAGGTAAAACTTCATGCTAGTAGTTGTTTAGCCTAGGAATGCAATTATGCATGCAAGAGTTGCTTTAACTTGAGCAAGTAGAAAATCATAAAACATTTGTATACCCTAGTCATTTCCCCAAAAACCAATGTTCAAAGAATCAAAGCATATAAAACCTTTATAGCATCAACATTAATGCTACACATAATTAACCATGCGTTGACATTTAAACAATTGTGGACTATGCCCTACACCCAAAAACAACCCTAGAGTCCATAACTCTGGTCACACACATTGGAGGCCTCTAAAATCCAGTATACATAAACAAGACTGCTACTACTGAGATCCAATCAATTAGCTTCCACCTTAGATGAGAAATCCCAGTGGCAAGCCTCAATGATCCTCCACATGCCCATTAACCTTTGTGGCCAAGAAAACTGTAGTTAGTACAATAACAACTTAACAAACAAGTAGCCAAAAAACCTAGAATCCCGAAGATTCTCAAAGCAATACCTAAAACAGAAACTACCATGACAATCCTTAATGATTGTCGGGTCCAATGACCTTAGTATCTACATAACATGAAACTAAAGGAGTGAGAATCTTATGATTCCTAGTAAGGGTCCTTCAACCTACAAAGCAAACACTACAAACAACACATATACAAAGATATGTAATCTGCTGTGAGTTCATACAACTGGAGGCTAAACTTATGCACATATGTTTCGGTCCCTTGTGGCTTCTCCTTTGCCTAGTCCTTCTACGAAAATCACTCTGTACCTAGTTAGTTCTGGCCCCTAACTCGCCCATAGTAAGCCTTAGCTTATTAACATAACAAATTTAACCTTACCTTGATTGTTATGCAGGTGAAAATGTTGGGTGCACCCTATTTGAGTTTCAGGGAACTCACTAAGTGTACTAAGCCTCCACATAATGCTTTAAGTCCTTGGACTTGCCTAGGCCACTTATGTACTAAGCTTCTACCTTAAACCCTTACCAAGAGTGAACTAGGGTCTTACTTGTGCCTCAATTAATCTTGCCAAGGCTACAAGTGCACTAAACCTTCACTAAAGGCACATACCTAGCCACCATTACTTGGTTCACACTAGCGTAGTAACAATGACCATGGATTGATTAATAATTCCAAGGTTTGGACGAACCCAATAGGTGTACTAAGGTTTCCTCTTTGAGGCCTTGAACCTGAAGGTAAAGGTCTCGACTGTCCTAAACCTTCCAGCTTATCTAATGGTGTATTTGTTATGGCCCATAAACTAGTTTTCTCATTAGCTGCACTTACCATTCACAAAACTATAAGAAAAACCCTAGATCATGAGAGAGTTTTTTAATGTTCTAGAGTGCCATTGCACCATTACAACCCTTAGGCACCTTTAGGACTATCCCTCCCCTCCCTTGGATCCTCTTTCAAAAAATTGAACATTGTTGCTCAAAAGGCCTCTGGGGCCTAGGCAAATGGAGTACTCTGCCATCCGAGTTTGAAAATGCACCCTAGGTGTTGCAGCCCCAGATGGCACCTAGGTGCCAGGACCCCTGTCCTGAACCTGAAAACACCTTCCTATGCCTCTTTGGAGGCTTCCTATGGGTTCAAGGCAAATAACGGATGCCTAAACTCACCATAAATCTATGAAACAACTTGCACAGGCCACAAATACACCATCACAACCTTCCTATGATGCATCAAAATATCATACAAGCCACAAATCCAAGCCTAGTCCACCATGATCAACACAACCAATCAACTAATACCATTTATCAAACTACTTGAAATTAACAAGAAAACAAGCTATAAGTGGTATCAAATGTGCATCAATCATAAATCCCTTACCTCAATTTCAAGTCACAAGCAAGAATTAAGAAATTCTTCACGAAGAACAAAGCCCAATAGGGTTCTTTCTAACTTCCAAGCAAACCAAAGCAAATAACACCAAATTAACACTAATTAAGCAAAACCCAAGCCTCAAATCACCAAATAAACAAGAAAATACAAAGAAAACTTTGTTACCTGATGAGAAAACCCAAACCCAGCTGGAGAAACATGAAAATCAACTTCGAGATCACAACCTAAGCTTGATATAAGCTACCCATGGCAAGTATATCTCTTGGGCCTCAAATTCCACCAAGAACACTTGATTTTGGGCAAGAAATCAAAGAGAAATAATGAGGGCAGGGTTGAACTCAGGAAAAGAAGGGAAAGAATGAGCAATGGTAGGCACATCCCCTTTTCCCACAATTTTAAAGCCTCTAACCCATCGAGCCACCAAACTTTCATAAAATTTGCAAAAAGCCAGCTTCCCCAAATAGTAACTCTTAGTCAAAACTTGCATACTTAGTCTAATTTTTGGGTTTAAAGCAAGGGTTGGGCTTCAAAACATATTTTTAATTTTTGAGACTCGGCCCAACACCTCGACACACAAAATTACCATTTTGCCTCCAAACCTCCATTGGTGTCATAAACTCCCCAGAACAGAGTAGACCTTGCCCAACACACTTATTCTTACTATGTGAGCATAAAATAAGTTTCCAAACTAGGATTTAATTACTTTACATTTCCCGATCAAGCTTTCTGCTAGGAGAGCTATAACATTCTCTACCTTGGAGAATTTGGTCCTCCAAATTCAATCCCCCCAACTTGGGATGCTACCCTAGGATATGGTGTTAATATATCCTAACTAAACCTATGTAAAGACTAGCATATGTGGAGACTAATATAAGATATCTACTCTATGTATGGGTACAAGTTGGAGAACTTGTGTACAGGACCGACCCACCATGAGAATGCTACATGGATTGTTATATGAGTGTCATAAGTGATTCTCACAGTGATCATGTATATGTAGTTCTTTGACCTAAGAACATCAAGGTTCACTACATTTGAGTCACATACTTCGATACTTCCCTTTGTTGCTCATAATTAAGTGAACTTGAATAAGGTCATTGGGTATGTCACATATCATGCGAAGGCTTTTGTATGATCAACTTGGGATTTGCCACTCCTACGTGATGCCCGGTGGCATCTTCGGTGTAGGACATGCTGGGCCTGAGAAAGACTTCCAGTGAGAAGGCATCTGCATGATCTTGAAGAAAAAGGGCTAGCAGCTCCCCGGAGTATGTTTCCAAGGCAGGAGCCTCTGACATCCAAGTCAGTACACAGGAGAAAAGTTGTTTGAGTGCAAATACTAAGGAGGAGAAAGTCCCACTATTCTTACCAAGGAGCCTCCTAAGTATTTATAGAAGGATGGAGGGAGGAAGCCGTTTTGCACAACTTACCCAGATCATGACACGTGTCAGGCCAGATCTGGTATATACCTTCGAAGGCAGGCATCTCGAGCAGGCCATACGTAGCTCTAGCCAAAGGGTAGGGGTGTGTGCGAGGCCTCTGTGTCAGAGGTTCCTTAACCATATCTTTTGTTTCTATGTAAGACCCCTTCAGAGGTGTAAGACCCCTTCGGGGAGAAATCTTCCCTGAGGGCTATTAGAAAAGGCCATTTGGATGGGCAAACCCTCCTTGGGAGGTATTTTCCTTTGTCGAGGGTGGAGAACCCATGCTTTCAAGGTTGGTAGTATCCCCTTGAAGGTAGAAGATACCCCCTTTTCCCGAAGTTGGTCACATGTATTCTCTGAGGGTGGATGCCGAGAATCCTCGATTGGTGTCACGAATTCCCCGAGGGTGGTGTTACAAATTCTCTGAGGGTGGTGTTTAGTAAGCTAATTAGGAGTTCTTTTAGGGTGATAGTGATAGCCCTTCGGCTATCACATGCCCCCCTTAGGAAGCCAAAGTTGTATGTTCGACATTATTCTTCCACAAGCAAGTCATGGAAATCTTGCTCTTTTGGGAAGCTATAGCTGTCCCAGAAAGAAGAACTTCTTCTAATCGAGGTTGACTCCTCGGCTCGATTGACTCCCTTAGCCCAACATACTTTCTTTTGTTAATGTAATGACTTCGACATCTTCCTTGGCTCCAGCCCTTCAGCAAGGCTGCACCTTCGGAATATGAGGAGGTGTTCAGCACTCTAGCCAAATTCTTGATTTAATCGAGGTTGTATGAGGTGAAGAACTATTATCCCCTCAGGGTTTTTTGTTCCTGTCTTCTATCAGTGAACTGTCCTATATTCTGACCGAGCCGTCATGTCACTTCGAAATGGGTAATATAGGCCTACAAGTGTCAGAAGGCATGCCCTTGTTTCTCGCATTGTGTGACATGTGTCCTTAGAGCATTGGCAATCAGTCGCGTCCGTTACATCAGTTACATCCCTTTGCTTCTGAAAGGTCATTATGGCAACGCTTCGCTTACCTCCCTGGGTCTATATAAACCCTCTCACTTTCAGAGTTTCCTCACTTATTCTACTTTCATTCCTCTTGCTCTTGGACTTCCTCTTAGTTTCCAACTTTTCTTGCTGCGACATTAACGGTGAAGTGATTTCTAGCAAAATTCATGGCATTTTCCGAAGTCTCCCCTGTTTCTAGATATGTGGGTTTTTTTCAGAAGTTACTCTTCTTCCTTTTTCTTTGCTTTTTTCCTTCAGTTGTCCGAGGTTAAGGTTTTAGTCACTGAGGATGTCAGTCAAACAAGCCAATGCTAGGGCTTTTCCTGAAAGTTGGATCCCTCTCGACTCCCATATGAGTTGTGCGACTTCGAAGAAGTTAGAAAAGTGGAGACAAAAGTTCTTTCTCATTTCTTATGCCAAAATTAGGGTCCCTGGTTGTAATGAATCAAGCTACCTTCCACAGCAAAAAGAGATTACCGTCTTTAGAGTGCAACTGAAGGCAGGTCTCCATTATCCTCCCCCAAAGGTGGTCTCCGACTTCTGCTATTTCCACGGCATAGCCATCAATCAGATGCCCCGAACTCGTATGCCTACTTTAATGCCTTCCTTTGTCTATGTGGGGTTTTCAAAATTGTTCAACACTTTATATTCTTTCTCCAATACTACAAACTCCATCCTATCCTGAAGGGGGGATTCTACTTCTTGCTCCCTCAGGGATCCAGAAGCAAGAAATTTACTTTTACCTTCGGCACTAGAGATAGCTGGCGAGGGTGGCAGAAAAAGTATTTCTTCATGGAGATGGATGAGAAGTGGAAAGATCTTCCCACCCGATGGGCTTCAAGTACCCTTGCCACCGATGTAGTAGATCTGAGGTAGTTGTTAACACTAGAACTGGAGTCTCAATTTGAGGAGTTTGACAGCCGAATTCAGGCCGTTGCGGACTAGGATGCCAGGCACCTTCGCAGCCTCTTTATCCCTTCCTTATTAAATGGAACTTGACAACCAATGAGGTTCTTTGGGAGCTTGGAGTTATCACCGAACACGCTACCGACAATGATATACCAAAGCCTTTTGTGGACAGAAAGAAGTCATGGCTTATTTTGCTCCTTCAGGGAGAACTCTCTTATTCCGGCCTCATAGAAAGTAAGCTGATTCTTTAACCATAATGTTCAAATTTTTTATACTTACACTGATATTTTCTTCTTTGCAGAGATGGGTGACAAGTCTGCAGCGTTCTACAAGAGCTTGTTCCTCAGCCAGGCTGAGAAAGGGGAGCAGAAGAAGTAAGCTCCAATGAGAAAGAAGGTACTAGCTAGTCCATCTTCGGTGCTGAGGTCGAAGAAAACTAAGGAGGACTCCTTGCCCCCTCCCCCCAAAGGTGAGGATGAGGTGCCGGTCGAAAAACTCGCGGGTGCTGACATGCCTTCGAGCGCAGCCATTTTCTCAACCCCTCTAAGTCCTAATGCTGCTACTGAAATGTTAGGGACCTTGTTAAAGAAGATTTGGCGAAGGAGTCCCAGGAGAGGCGGAGGCATAAAGGGAAAAAAATCCCTGCTGAAATACTTGACGTCAGTGATTCTGACACCGAGCTTGCACCAGGTTTGTCTCTTAGCCATTCATCTATGAGTTTTGAATTTTTCGGTATTTTAGACATTGTAGATGAATGGCTAAGAGATAATGTAATAACGGCACTTTGGTGTGACTTTACAGAGGACAGGGCTTGAATGGTGTGGATGACATACCACCTTTGATGGAGGTCCATTTGGGACACAAAGATTCCAAAGAACAAGTTCTCGATGAAGCCCTTTTGGACCTTCACCGAGGACATGCACTTGTTTTCTAAAAACAACCAAAAGATGGCCCTCAGATGGTGAGGGGCATCATGACCAATGCCACCTTCTAAAATTTGACCGAGGACTGCCCAAATGAGGAGATCCTCACAGCTCGGGTAATCAATCGTCCTTAGAAAAATTTTGATTTGCCAAAGTCTTCAAACTTGTTGTCACTCACATTAGGTATTTTTCCACTTGCAATTACTGGCATATGGGGGCTATTTCGGGCTTGGGTGGCTAAACAGTCTGCCATCCAGAGTTAGTCAAAGGAGAACTTGGCGAAGGCTAAGGAATTATTTGCGAGCTCAATTGTGAAATATGAAGAGCTCAACAAGATCGCAAGGAAGGACCTGGCCAAGCTTCGCCAAGAAGTGCTAGAGGGCTAGAGGAGGCTCCTTGACAAGTGTTCCCAGAAAATATTTGACCTCAGAGTGAGGGTGGTTGAGCTGACTTTGGAGGGAGAGGCCCTTCGGATGCAAAAAGAAGACACAGTAACAGACCTCACCAAGTCACTGGAGAGCAATTCTAAATTCCTTGGCAAGATTGAGTGATTGAAGAAGGAGAGGAAGAAAAAGAAGAAGGCTGGGAAGGAGATGGAGGTGCTTAGGAAGGAAGTGGAGCATCTGAAGTCCTAGAAGGCTAAAGCAGAGGAGGTAGCAAAGTCATCATATCAAGATGGCGTTTGCCTCGCTTGGCATCAGATGCTCCTTCAGTACCCTAATCTCGACATCTCCTGCCTTCGAGTGCTTGATATTCCCGAAAGACCCTCCTCCACATGGTCAAAGGTGGAGTTCCAAAATCTACCTAAGCTCCCTCATTCGGTGGATGACGAGGATGAGGAGGATGCCGAGGAGACCAATAAAGAAGACGACGTTGGGCAGGAAAACCTATATGGCTTAATTTCTTTTGCCCCTTTTTTTCATGTACGACACTTCTTAATGGAACTTTATTTCCAAAAATTTGGCCAAGACCATGATGGATACGACCTCTGGAACGACCTTCGTTGTTTAACCATCTCCTGCTACTTTACCCTATTTGGCAACATAAGGCTCAACACCTTTGGCCGCGTACTTCCTTAAAAGAAGATTTTACCAAGGATTTACTCTCACACCCCACACATGCCCTAGCCTGTGCACCTATAGTGCCACTCATCTGTGCTACCAAGGCACTAACAATTTTATTCAACTATTGCACTTATAATGTTTTACGTATGAACTTAAGTCTCGGACATATTCATTTAATTGTTCTAAACTACTACTCATATGGCTAAGGCCTGGGAGGTGCCCTAGGAGACTAATCAAGTAGTTTTAGGTCATTACTTGCATTACAAGGCAAGGCTTTAAATGTTACTTGCAACTTAAGGCAAGATTACTGTACTTTCATAGTCATGTGTTTTGGGTGTGTGCTCATCAAGTGTGGCATTCCAATGCATGGCGACCGAGATTTCCATCTCATTTCAAGTTTTGAAAACACAAGCTTTTCATGTCACATGCACATTCGACACAACAATATCCAAGTGAGGTTTAGCACATTATGGTCAAAACCATGAACAAGTACTTATGGCATAACTTGGCATTTCATTCATAACACTTACACAAAAGTTTCATAGTTCATCCGAGGCTATATTCACAAAATATGTTCCATACTAGTACTTATATACTTGGAACAATACCAAGAGTACTCAAACTACAAAATAGCCATTGTTATGCATTACATACCCAAGTTTCTAGTAGTAGCCGAGAGCTACCTTAAGTGTATAATAAAAAACCAAAGTTTATAGAAAGATGCTACAACCATGCCCATACCCATAAGTGCAAACCACATAACTAAAGCCTATGAGCTCACATCCATTGATCCTAGACTTGTCCCATAAACCTACATAATCCTACAAAACTCAAACACTTGAGTTTATACATTAACATAAGCCATGCACTATGTACTTATAAAGCCAAGCATTCGGCCTAGCACATACCTTGGCAAAACGGAGCAATTACTTATCACACAAGCAACTAACCAAGCTCAATCAAGCTCAAGACCTTTTCCTGTAGCATACACAAAATGGAGCATGAGTTTTATAACTCAGTAAGGATTACACTATAGCTCCAAAGAGCTTATTTAGTTAAGCCCGAAGGTTTAACCTCCCACAATTAAGCTTTACCTGCAAACAAAGACAAGAAAACACCAAAACAACATATACAATAGCATATACACGTAATAACTACAACTATGAGAGGTTAGCAAGCACAACCAAGCAACCAAGCACACAACTCACACACCACATACACAATGTCCTTCTCGGCCAAGGCCAACTAGCAAGTACACCCATAAGTTCCATCAAGCTTCACCATACAAACATCCGTTCCACTAGAGCTCCAAGTTCAAATATCAGTTGGCCGTCCTATAATGAACCTTAGTACTTGCCATTAGTGACTAGCTACCCAACATATCACATAAACCCGAAGGTACCATAGATGCCCTATATAGCATTCTAAGATCATATAGCTCAATTTACCATCACTTAGAAGCTAAAACACTACTTGAACGTAGAACAATACCAAAATCAAGTAGTTAACCGTGAATCCTTACCAATTTCTAGCCTTGAGCTCTCGGTTCCAACTTGAATCTCCAAGACTAGGCTTGAAAATGCAAGTACAAGATTGCCAATGGCCGAGAACACCAAATATAACCTTCAATCTTCAATTCATGCTTAAATTGCTAAGCTTTGCCTTAAAATTGTCAAGAACCTGACCCTTCCTCACCAAGAACATACATTGACCTTCAAATGGGTTCTTTGACCCATCTAGGGTCTCCGCCAAAAAGTGAAGCCATGCAACAACTGGTTGCATGCCACCTACACACAAAAATGGCACTAACACACTTCACAGCATCACATAATTTTGCATGGCTTACTTAAATCCTTCATGCACCTTAGCATCATTATTAGCACCCGGTTAAGAGTACATTATGGCCCTTAAACTTTGTTTCTCACCATTAGCACTTGGTCATTTTACATGTGCATTTTGAACTCGATAGTTCTCAGCTACACATATAAATGATTTTCCTCATTTTCACTTAAGTCCCTCATTGTATTATTGCATTTCCTTTGTATTTTTGGCATAGGCCAAGTACTGAGCTAGGGTCCTAACATTCACTACCTTAGTCTATTCTGAAGGTGACATCCGATTATCTTTGATGATTTATGGATATCATTCTGAGAGTTTAAGAATAGAATCAACCATTTTCGGTCAACCATTTTTGGAATCAACCATATTCGGAATCAACCATTTTCATAATCAACCATATTCAGTAACCACATTCGGACAACGCTTAGGTACTTTCAGGATTAACCACATTTGGTCATCCACCTTTGGCAGTACTTTAGTGTATAGTTTTTGGAAAATTCTAACCGTAAAATTTTTTCAAACAGTCAGAATGCCATGATCTCCTCAACTCTTCTCCTTCAGTATTTCCTAGCTTATAGACTTTCGGCTGAACTTCCTTAAAGACCAAATAAGGTCCTTTGGGGGTTCCAGTTCAACCTTTCGGAGAACAAATTCTATTTTCTTGATCCCTTTAGGTTTGACATGAGAGTTTGCGGCAATAGCTACCCTTTGTTGAAAGGCTTTTCTTCTGAGTTCAGCCATCTCTCTATGTTCCTCAAGCATGTCTAAGTTAGCTCTTAGATTGAGGTTCTTCCCTTCTTCATCAAACACCTGTATTCTGATAGACGGTTGTATGACTTCGACAAGGATGATGGCCTTAGTGCCGAAGACAAGTGAGAAAGGTGTTTCTCCAGCAGTTCTTCTAGGGGTTGTTTGGTAACTCCATAAAACACTCAGGAGTTCCCCCAGCCATTTTCCTCTGCCTCTTTCAACCTCCTTTTAAGACCATCTTTTATTTTCCTATTAAACACTTTAACTTGTCCATTGCTCTAAGGATGGGCAACGAGAGCGAAGTGCAATTTTACTCCAAGGTTGGTTGCGAATTACTGAAATACTTTGTCAGTGAATTGGGAACCATTATCCGCTACTATCATCCTCGGCACACCAAATCTATATACGATGTTCTTCCAAACAAATCTTTATATGTCCTTTGCCGAAATTGCTGCCAAAGGCTTAGCCTCGATCCATTTAGTAAAATAATCTACTGTGACTACACAAAATTTCACTCTTCCTGGAGCTCTTAAGAGGGGCCCAATGAGGTCAATACCCCAAACAACGAAGGGGCAGGTGCAGTTCGCTGAAGTTATCACCTCTGAAGGTATTTTCTGTATGGGTGAATGTCTTTGGCACTTGTCGCATTTCTTGACAAACTGCCTTGCATCTTTCCTTAAAGTAGGCCAGAAATATCCTTGCTGAAGCAGTACCTTAGTAAGGGTATCAGTCCCAATGTAAGACCCATAGGCCCCCTCATGGACTTCTTTAAAGACTGTCTCGATGGCCTTTTCACTGATGCACCTCTATAGTGGGTTTGCGTACCCTTGTCAGTACAACTGTTCCCCGATCAAGAAGTATCCACCCAAGCGATTTCACACCTTCGATGCTTCCTTAGGGTCTTCGGCTAATTCCAAGTTCACGAGATACCCTTTAATGGGATCCTTCCATCCTTTATCCGAGCTCGCAATTGCCATTATTACTATACTGGGGGTATCCAGCACTTTGGTGAATTGTTTTGATTTGGCCAAAGTATCCGCCTCTACATTATCTCGTCGGGGTACGTTTTCTATTTGTACCCTGTCAAACTCTTGGATAAGCCTTTTTATGAGATTATGGTACTTTGCCAAGTTTGGATCTTTTGCCCCGTAGTCCCCCATCATCTGTCGAACCACTAGTTGAGAACCACGTTCCAAGGGTGTTCCTCAATTCCGAGGTTGCCCTCATTTTTGGCTGCTTTTGTAAGTACTTTAAAGAATGGTCGGCATCGGTCCCTGTATCGGGATAAGAATTGCTAAGGGAAGTTATTCTTCTGGTGAGCCTTTGTATATCCTTCATTGTTATTGGAGTTCGTAATGCCAGCAGAGCATCAATTTTTTTGGGGTTGACATTTATGCCTCTTTCTGATACCATAAATCCAGGGAAATTCCCTGCTGTTACCTGAAACACGCCTTTTTTGTGGTTAAGATGGGTGCCAAATTTTTTAAGCTGGTGGAATGTTTCCCCCAAATCGATGGTATGATTACTACGTATTTTACTTTTAACTATCATATCATCGATGTATACTTCCATATTTCTCCTAATTTAGGAGTCGAACACCCTGTTCATTAGCCTTTGGTATGTGGCTCCTGCATTTCTAAGGCTGAAGGGCATTCTGACATAGCAATAGGTCCCGACTTCGATGATGAAGGCGGGTTTTTCCTCATTTTCGGGATCCATCCAAATTAGTAGTATCTGCTAAAAGTGTCAAGGAAGCTAAGTACACCGTATTCAGCAGTGGAGTCTACCAAGTGGTCTATTGGTGGTAAAGGATATGAGTCTTTTGGGCAGGCATCATTTATGTTTCGGAAGTCGATGCACATTCAGAGTTTATTGCTCCCTTCCTTGGTGGTGACAACAATGTTGCTGAGCTACTCGGGATACTTAACCTCCCTTATCATGCCTGCCTTTGCTAGTCATTGGACTTCAGTTTTAATGAAATTGTTCTTAAGCACCGAAAGGCTACACTTTTTCTATCTAATAGACTTTGCCTCCGAGTATACTTTAAGGCTATGCTAAATTATACCCGGGTCTACTCCAAGCATATCATTTGGAGAGTAAGCAAATAGATCTTTGTTCATTAATAGAAGAGATACAAGCTTTTCCTTATCACCTTCCGCCAGTTTTTTCCCCATTCGAGTTCTTTGACTAAGGACATATTCTACACCCTCTGTTTCTATTTTCTGGAGGTCACTCCTTTCTTCTTCACTCACCTCTGTCTTGCTTTCACAAAAACTTTTCTTACTTTAGCTTGGTTGATGAATATTTTAGCATCACCTGCTTTCATGCCGAACGTGATCGTCAAGTATTTCACATCGGAACAAATATGAAGTTTACCCTATGTTTGCCATCCGAGGATGGCATTATATGAAGAAGGGACATCTATGACGATGAGCCTTGTCATAGTGGAACCAAAAAGTTCTTCCTTGGTCTAGACCGAGGTTCCTGATAGCCAAAGGCTGTCGCCTCAATCTGGCCGAATACCCTGCCACAACAACGGCCAGAAGAACTGGCGCTTCCCGGGAATAGGTGGAATCATGCACCTCGGGAGATAGCCTGAGAGCTCCGAGCCTCGGCACGCCAGTAAAGCTTGAGGACTCCATTCGCCCCCCAAGGTTGTGAACAACGCGCCTTCGGAAAAGTGGCACCAGACATTGCTGCCCGAATATGATATCCCCGAAGGCGGAACCCCCTGGAACTGGGAACCCCCGAACTGAGGGTAGGCTTCCCGAAGAGGCTCTGTCCGAACTAGAGGACAACGTCGCCCAGGGACCTCGGGAGTACGGCAGGCGCATTTAAGGAAGCATTTAAGGAAGCCTCTGACACGTCCCACCACAGACGTAAAAAGTCACCCTGACGCGCAGACGCCATCAGAATCATATCATGGCCCGTCTCAGCACAAGGCTCGAGGCCATCTAGTTACCAACTATCTGTCCCCTACGCCCAGACGTTCAGGAGCATCCGACCGCACACGTGTCATGATCTGAACGGGCTAGGTATTCCTATATATACAGGAAATAAATACTTGACAGGAGGTTGGCAGGCCGGATATACAGCTCCCACACCCTGAGAAAATACCAGGCGAGACTTTTCTGCCTTTCTCTTTGAGCTAGTGACTTTCTCCTTCTTCCGGCCACCACTGACTTGGGCGTCGGAGGCTCCCCCCCCGGAAAAACACTCCGGGGACCTCCTAACCCTGTTTACCAGCTTTTCAGGTACTCTCCTTGGGGCGATCCACCTTCCAGGCGTTCTTCCTCCTAGAAGTCTCCTCAACAGTCATCATGACTCACAACGATGAGGCCCTAGGCCATCATTTGGCGCCGTCTGTGGGAACCCGCTCGCAGATTGCCGTCGTTGAGACTCGGCGTTCTAAGGACAAGGGACTCCCAAGGTCCTCGTCCGCGCCTGAGATACAACCGGCTGCTGAGCAGACACTCCCAGAGACTTCTACGCCTGAGGAGGACCGCCCTCTGGTAATCACCATGAGCTTCTTGAGGGACTTTCAGCGCTCGGTCGTTGCTGAAATGACTCAGCAGATCGACCGAAGATGGCCACAGCAGTCACAGGCCCAGAAACCCTCCTCATCAACACGCCCTCGGGAGAGAAGCCCCAAGTCTACACACCGCAGTTCAGAAAGTGGAGATCCTCGCGGAGAATCATCCACAGAAGATATAGCCCTCGGGAAACGGCCTGTGGGACAAACCGGGTCCAAGCGACCGAGAGTCTCACAGCGAAGCAGTTCGTCGCCCGAGGCGAGGGCCCTGACCCCTCCGCGCCGAACTCGCTCCCCGAAAAGGCGCCGTCGATCTCCCTCCCGCGAAAATGGTCCTAGCGCCACTGCGCTTATGGAAAGGATATTGGCACGGCTGGACAGAGTGGAGAAGCAAGTGACCAGAAAACCCGTTTGGGACAGGCTGTCGGGGGCATTATGCGAAGATGGCTCCCCGTTTATTCACACCGTCGTTGAGGCAGCTATGCCAGGCGACTTCAGAGTGCCTAGGCTGGAGATCTATGATCGCCGGACTGATCCACAGGCCCATCTGACGAAGTACAGGCGGAGCATGATAATGCACGGAGCTGATGACGCTACCATGTGCAAATGCTTTGAAGTCACCCTCACGGGCCCAGCAACAGCATGGTACAATTCGTTGCCCCCAGGGACTATCACTGAGTTTCAGTAGTTGTCCACAGCCTTTACCCAGCAGTTCATTGGGAGCAGGCCGACGGCCAAAATGCCTGTACAGATGTTCGACATAGAGCAGAGAAACGGAGAGACGATCCGAGACTATGTCGAACGATTCAACAGGAAAGCACTCAGCGTCCCGGACTTCCGGCCCGAAATCCGCATCCTCGCTATGACACGGGGCCTTCGGCGTGACTCACAGCTGTTCTACGAGTTCTCAAAAGACCCCCCGGAGACCCTCGGAGAATTTTACCGAAGGGCAGAGCAGCACATGACTGCCGAGGAATTGAGGATGGCGGGGCCGAAGTCTGATCATCACCGCGCCGAAGGGTCCAGCCAGCAAGCTCGGCATCTTTCTGAACATACAGGTCGACCACGGCGAATGCGAGGAAAGAAACCTCAAAGTTTCACACCCTTGAGCACGACACGGACCAACATTCTCATGGCGCTGGAAAGGCAAGGGACGCAGATTCGGCGGCCAAAGGCCATGGCCGCTGATAATAAGAAGAATGCCAAGAAGTTCTGCCAGTTTCATCGCGACCACGGTCATGACACCGAAGACTGCTTCCAACTGAAGAAGTACATAGAGTCGCTGATCAAACAGGGCCAACTTCGCAAGTACCTGCGGATGCCCTCCCCAAAGGGCAGAAAAGAGGAGGAAGAGAGGGCCGAAAACGAGGACTATGACTCAGACAGGCGGAGAAACAGAAGTCCAAAAAGGCGCCTTCCACCTCCAGTAGGGGTCATCCAAACCATCACCACGGGGCTCCCATCCTCGGAAAGAAAGCGGAAGGCCAGAGAAATTGCGGTTATGGAGTATCAAAGTCCATCAAAGAAATTGGCTCGCAAAGATGGCTCCACTGTCGTCTTCCCCCACGACGACCCGCTGCTGATAATGGCGAGAATAGGGAACTGGGACGTCAAGAGAGTGTTGCTTGATGATGGCTCAAATGCTGACGTCCTATTCTCGCACTTACTGCCGAGCTTGGGCATCTCCAGCAGTGAGCTAAAACCTGTCACCACGCCCACCTTCGGCGTTGGGCCATCCGAACTACCCGTCCTCGGATGGATCGACCTCCCTTTGATGATAAAAGGCACTTCGGTAGACGGAGCAGCTGAGTTGTACGCGTCCACAATGGCAAGATTCATCGTCATGGACGTCCCGTCTTCATACAACGCCATCCTTGGAAGGCAGACTCAGGGGAACCTGCACATTCGCCCCGATGTGAAGTACTTGACTGTCACATTCGCCACCAAGGATGGAGATGCAGAGGTCTTCATCGACCAAGCTGAGGTAAGAAAGGTGTTTGTAAAAACACGAAAGGCTCCGGCAAACAGCTCTACACAAACGGTGGAGGCAAAGGCGCAGGAGAAAGGCAAAAAAGGAGATCCCGCAGAAGCAGAAACGGAAGCAGTAGATCTTGTCCCAGGACAATCTACCCGAATAGGGAAGAGCTTGGCCAAAGGTGATAAGGAAAATCTTGTATCCTTTCTGCTAAAAAATAAAAATCTGTTTGCCTACTCGCCGAAAGACATGCCAGGAGTGAACCTTGGCATAATACAGCACAGCCTCAAAGTAAGCCCGGAAGCAAAACCTATCAGGCAAAAGAAACGAAGCATCCCAGCCCACAAAAGCAACTTCGTGAAAACCGAAGTCCAGCGCCTATTGGATGCTGAAGTTATCAGGGAGGTAAAATACCCCGAATGGTTAAGCAACGTGGTCATTGCCACAAAAGAAGGTAGCAGCAAACTCCGGATGTGCATTGATTTCAGAAACTTGAACGATGCTTGCCCGAAAGACTCATTTCCCCTCCCGCCAATAGATCAACTGGTAGATTCAACGGCCGAATACGGGCTCCTGAGCTTCCTAGATGCCTTCAGCGGCTACCATCAGATAAGGATGGACCCCGAAGATGAAGAGAAAACTGCCTTCATCACCGAGGGAGGAACGTACTGCTATATCAGAATGCCCTTCGGGCTCAAAAATGCAGGAGCCACCTACCAGAGATTGATGAACAAGGTCTTTAAAGACCAAATGGGGAGAAACATGGAAGTATATGTTGATGATATGATAGTAAAAAGCAAGCTGCCCGGCTACCACGTTGCAGATTTGGAGGAAACCTTCCAAAAGCTTAGAGCCTTTGGGATTCGCCTTAACCCCGAGAAGTGTATCTTCGGGGTGACGTCGGGAAAATTCCTTGGGTACATGGTATCCGAAAGAGGCATCGACGCCAATCCTGAGAAGATTAAGGCTCTGCTTGAGTTCCGAACTCCTGCCACAGTCAAAGACGTGCAGAGACTAACCGGAAGAATTACCTCTCTGAGCAGGTTTATTTCCAGGTATGGAGATAGGTGTAGACCTTTCTTCAAAGTCCTCACAAAGGCAGCAAAGATGGAAGGCGACCTCGGAAGAAACAATCATCCCTGGGATGAAGATTGCCAAAAGGCCTGGGAAGAACTCAAAGTCTACCTGGCCAGCCTGCCGACTCTGCGACAACCTCGGGAGGGAGAACCCCTCGTACTATACCTCGCCGTCACAGAAAAGGCCGTGAGCTCGGTCCTGATAAAAGAAGAAGGGCCGAAACAATGGCCGGTCTACTACGTCAGCAAGTCCCTGCATGGCGCCGAAGTCAGGTACCCTTTGCTTCAGAAAGCTATATACGCCTTGGTGCTTGCAGGAAGAAGACTGCGACCATATTTCCAGGCTCACCCCATCATCGTCCGAAGTAGTCTACCACTACGGGATGTTATGAAGAGAGTTGATCATTCGGGAAGGCTCTCCAAGTGGTGCATAGAGCTTGGTGAACACGAAATCACATATGAGCCTCGGAAGGCCATAAAAGCCCAAGCATTGGCAGATTTTATCGCCGAAATACCCACCACTGAGGAGAACCACTCAGATCTGAAAGAAGGTGAGCCAGAATGGACCTTGCATGTTGACGGAGCCTCGGGGTCCGAACACCAGGGAGCTGGAATAGTTATCAGAGGACCCGACGGCCTAGAGGTGATGAAGGCTATCAAGTTCAGCTTCAACATCACCAATAATGTGGCTGAGTATGAAGCCCTCATAGCGGGATTACGCTTGGCCAGAAAGATTGGCGTGAGAAACTTAAGGGCTCACAGCGATTCCCAGCTGGTAGTTCGGCAGACGGCAGGGGATTATGGGGCAAAGGACCCAATCTTGGCAAAATACCACGAGATGGTAACAAAACTCATCCAAGAGTTTGACGCCGTGCGGATCGAAAATGTACCCCGGCGGAATAACACTGAGGCAGATTGCTTAGCGAAGTCCAAAACATACACCGAGGTGCTAGACCATCCAAGCATCTCCGTGCTAAGCGTAACGACCTCGGGAGTGGGGTGTAAGGACCCCATAAAGAGATACCTCGCAGAGAATGAGCTTCCCGAAGACGCCGGCAATGCTGCAAGACTGCGAAGACGCGCCGGAAGATTCTTCCTGATTGGTGAAGAGTTATATCGGCAAGGATATGCAAATCCGCTGCAGAGATGTGTGGGCGAAGAGGATACTGAGATGGTCCTCGAAGAAGTCCACGAAGGCATGTGCGGCTCGCACATTGGAACTGATGCCCTTGCAGCAGTGATACTCCGCCAAGGATACTTCTGGCCTACCCTGAGAAAGGACGCAAGGCAGTTCGTCCAGAAGTGCGGTAGTTGCCAGAGACATGCAAAAATCCAGAGGATACCCTCGGAAATGGTAACGTCGGCAGACTATCCTTGGCCCTTCGCAGTCTGGGGTATAGACCTCATTGGGCCACTCCCCACAGCGCCCGGAGGCGTGAAATTCTGCGTGGTAGCAGTGGACTATTTCTCAAAGTGGGTAGAGGCAGAACCACTAGCAACTATCTCGGCAAAAGAAGTGCAGAAGTTCGTATGGAAAAACATCGTATGCAGATTTGGCATACCGAGGGTACTAGTAGCTGATAATGGATCCCAGTTCATAGAGAAAGGATTCCAGGAATTCATCAGCGACCTCGGAATAAAGATGCACTTCGCCCCAGTAGCTCACCCCCAAAAGCAATGGGCAGGTGGAAGTATCAAACAGGACCATAAAAGATGGCCTGAAAAAGAGACTTGGGGAAGCCAAGGGGAAATGGCCAGGAGAACTCCAAAGTGTATTGTGGAGCTACCGAACGACGCCACGAAGAGCCACAGGGGAAACTCCCTTCTCACTCGTCTTCGGAACAGAGGCCATTATCCCAATAGAGATAGTTCAGCCTTCAATACGGGTGCAAGTATTTGATGAAGGCGGAAACGACCTCGGTCTGAGAACTAAGCTCGACCTTGTGGCCGAACACAGAGAAATAGCCGAGCTGAGAAGAAAAGCTTTCCAGCAAAGAGTGGCCGCGGCTATCAACTTAAAAGCCAGGCCAAAAGAAATCAAAAAAGGAGACCTCGTTCTCCGAAAGGCCGACTTTGCACCCCGAAGGCCATCTCACGGAGTACTTCGCGCAAATTGGGAAGGACCTTATCTGGTTCTCGCCGAAGTACGAAAAGGCGTGTACAAGCTTGGTGACGCCGAAGGTGTAGAATTGAAAAACACTTGGCATTCAGACGCCCTGAAAAAATTCTACGCCTAAGGTTGAGCGGAAGAAATATATTGTACAAGAAATATTCTAAGTACAGAATGGTCTAGAGAAGAATGGTCTTGAGAAAAATTTTCAAGTATACCAAATTGTCCAAGACAGAATTCCGCGAAGGTGCTCGCCACAAAAAAAGCAGATGTGACTTCCCGAAGTCCCTTGAGCCACTATGCTCGGGAAAAATGGGAAACAAGAATCTTGCAAAGGTACTCGGCATAATCAGTGCAGAGAAAATTTTCCGAACACCCTTGAGCGAACATGCTCGGGAAAAAGGGAAAGCAAGAATCTCGCAAAAGTACACGCCAAAACAAAAGCAGAGGTAATTTCCGAACACCCTTGAGCGAACGTGCTCGGGAAAAAGGGAATGAGCAATCTCGTGAAAATTTTCCTAAGTCCCTTGAGCAAATATGCTCGGGACAATAGGAAGACAGAAAAATTTGGCTGAAGGTTTTCCGAAGGCCCTTGAGCGAACATGTTCGGGATAAAAGGAAACAAAAAGCCTGCAAAAGACTTAGCCAAATTTTTACAAACTTTCCAGAAAGTCTCTTGAGCGAGCACGCTCGGGACAAAGGAAGGTAAAAAGTTTCTTTGGTTGCAGGTTTTCCGAAAGTCTCTTGAAGCAAACGTATTCGGGACAGTGGAAATGAAGAAACTTGCAAGAAAGGACTTAGCCGAAAAGATTGTTCATTTAGAGCAAACGCTGCCTTACAAAAGAAGTGTCCAAAGAAGGAGCACGAAGGAGAAAAATAAGAGGAGCCCTAAAACAAACTAGGGAGAGCCGGGCGGACGAAGACCAGGAAGCTTCAGATGCTCGACCTTGGACCACTGCCACCGAGGTCCCTCAGGAATATTTAGGCCCTCCAGAAAAGAGAGGTCCAAATCTGGGAACCTCTGCAGCACCTGGTGCCGAGCGAGGCAGAAGCCGTCCTGAAAGGGGACCTTGGCCATGTCATCAGAAGTACGTTTTCGAATGCCAAGGATATTGACCTCGTCCCTCAGCTCAGCAACCTCCTCTTCGAGCTCGCTTATCCCCAGCGTCTCTCCGGACTCCTTCTTCAGAGCCTCGACCTCGGCTTGAAGAGCAGTGTTCTCGTCCGTCAACCTCCCCGCAAGACTGTCGGAAACAGCCTTGTCCTTGACAAGATCTTCGTTGGCGGCGAGCAGCCCCTTTACTTGGTCGCCGAGGTCGGCAATCTTCCGGGAGGAATCCTTTTCAAGTTCTTCTCTTTTCTTCGAGAACTCCTCCCGAACGGCAGCAAGTTGCTGAGAACAATCCGCTGTCAGCTGCTGGTTGCTGGCGATCACCTTCGCAAGCGAAGCCTTCGCTTCACTGAGTTCCCACGAAGTCGCATCCTTGGAGGCAGCCTGTCTGGCCACCCGAACTCGGAGATAACCAGCGTACTCCAGCAGCTACGGCAAGGCAAAAGTCCAGGTTAGTACAAGTCTAAACACTTAGAAAATTGAGGAAAAAAGTGTAAAGACTATACCTGAGCAGCATGCTCGGTGACTTTTGCAGCGAGGGTATTATCCCCCGGGTGAGCCGCCGCAATGGCCCGGAAGGAGGCGTCAGTGGTCATCCCCTTCCAAATCTCTTTTGTCATCTTCGGACAATCGTCGGAGAACAAATTCATATCCTCCGTGATTGTCCAAAAGGGCTCCAAGGGGATCTTCCCCTCAGGGATTGTGGCATCGCGCAGGGCCCGTTTCCTCTCATGAATGGCCCTCCAGCCAGCAGTAAGAGGCTCCCCTGAAAGTGAGAAGGAAGTTAGGAGCAGAAGAAAAATTCGCGAAAGGAAAAAGAGCTGAACTTCGCCTAAAGGCATACCTGGAGGAACCTCGGAGACAGTGTCCTCGGGACCCTCGGGCCCCTCGGAAGAAAGACCCTTACCCTTCTGTCGGTACCGCTCCTCGGCGGTGGGTACTTCTACCACTACAGTGTTTCTGGGGGCCTCGAGGTCGGGAGGAGGCACCTCGGCGGAAGTAGCGGGGACCTCGGCCGGTGGAATTTCAACAAGACCAGCCTCTTCGCCAGCTTCTTCTTCCAAAAGCTCTGGCTGAGAAGGTTGGAGAGCCTTCCTAGCTCGCTTCGCCGAGGGTCCCGCCCCTGTCGTCTTCCTTCTTCGGAAAGCCGCCTTCTTTGTCTGCTCCCCCTTCTCCACTTGGCCAGAAAAGAGGGCCTTGTAATAAGCGGCAGCCCCATCGCCCATCTCTGAAAAAGAGAAGAAATATCAGCGTAAGTCCGAGGAAAAAGTATAAAGGGATGGAAGATTACTCACTTTCGGCAAAAGTTTCGAAAGAAGTCTCCCCCTTAAGGAGCTTGACCAGCCAGGAGTCCTTCCCGGCGATGGCGGGAGCGGGCATATTGAGGTCAGTCTCGTGCTCCTTAACCACTTTCAGCTCCCGAAGGACTTCTTCGGTCATCAACCTCCAGTTGATAGGAAAGGGGTAAAGAGCACGAGGAGAGACCTCGGGAGCCCAGTCAGCGACTGCCCGAATGCGGGCGTCGAAATCCGCGAACACGGAAGCCAACGGTGGGTTCAGCAACATCCTCGGATCAACGACGTCTGCGTTCAGCACTCCCTGAGCCCACCTGGTCGGGACATCAGACCAGTTCTTATCCACCTTGAGGAAAAAGAACTTAGGCTGCCACCCCCGCCAGCTATCCTTCGTGTCGAAGGTGAAGGTGAATTTTTTGCTCCCGGATCCCCGAGGCAGCAGGAAATAGAAGCCACACTTCGGGACCACATAGAGCTTGTAGTGCTGCATGAAAATGATGAAGTGGGGCTCTATCCCGAACACGCCACACATGCAGAGGTAGGCGTTAAAATAGCAGTACGCGTTCGGGGGAAGCTGGTTCACAGCAATGCCATGGAATTGGCAGAACTCGCAAACCACCTTCGGGGGAGGATACCGAAGACCGGCCTTCAGTTGGGCCCGGAAGACGGTAACCTCGTCGCCACGGTTTGAAAAAGCAAAATGGCTAGAACGAGGCAGTCTGGTCACAGCGTAAGACGGAAGAAAGAATTTTTTCTTCCACCTCTCTAGTTTTTCGGGGGTGGTACAGCAAGGATGGGCCAGAAGAGGTTTCCAGCTCTCGGGAACAGGCATCGCAGACATGAAAAAGAGTTTGAGATGGAAAAGAAAATAGTTTCCAGAAAAAACTCAGAAGACGAGTTTGGAAAAAACAACAGTTTTCCAGAAAAACTCAGAAAAACAGAGGAATCAAGTACTCTGGAAATCAAAACCCACCAAAAGATTTGCCTGAGGACGCCGTCGTGAAAGTTGGTAGGAAAAAGCTCTGATTAAAGAAGCTCCGCCACAGAAAGCAAGATAAAACGCAAAAACAGAGGGCAGAGCAGAAAAAGAGCAGAAAAACAGTAAGTGGGACTTATGATGGAATGGGCTATTTATAGGCCAAAGGTGGGTAACCGAAAGAACATCATAAGTACCCATTGGAGGTGAACCGTCGCCGTAACTGCCCGCTGCACCCGAAAAGGCGCGCCCTCTGTAAATGACGCGCCTCTCCTCCAATGGCAAGAAGCCACGTGTCAACCGCTGCGCAGAAATGGGGGACGTGCCTCCCCAAACCGGCCTGGAAAATCGGGACACGCCTCCTGATTGGGACACGTCGTTTGACATCCCTGAGAAATGGAGACGCGCCGCTCAGTCTGACACGCTTGGCCATCAGACCTACAGAAATAAAAAGCAGGCCACCTCGAGGACACCAAGAGACAGGCTATGGCTGAACAGACCATGACTTTTGGGCAAGAGGTGTATCTTCGGTACAGGCTTTGCCTCGGAGACACCAAAGAATAGGCCAAGGCCGAACAGCCCAGACCCTCGGGCAAAAGGTGCGACCTCGGAACAGGTTATGCTTCCCAACAAGACTCCCAACGGCAACCTCGGAAAGAGATGCAAACCGAAGTCTTCACTTCGGCTTTCCAGAGGGGGGCATGTGATAGCCAAAGGCTGTCGCCTCAATCTGGCCGAATACCCTGCCACAACAACGGCCAGAAGAACTGGCGCTTCCCGGGAATAGGTGGAATCATGCACCTCGGGAGATAGCCTGAGAGCTCCGAGCCTCTGCACGCCAGTAAAGCTTGAGGACTCCATTCGCCCCCCAAGGTTGTGAACAACGCGCCTTCAGAAAAGTGGCACCAGACATTGCTGCCCGAATATGATATCCCCGAAGGCGGAACCCCCTGGAACTGGGAACCCCCGAACTGAGGGTAGGCTTCCCAAAGAGGCTCTGTCCGAACTAGAGGACGACCTCGCCCAGGGACCTCGGGAGTACGGCAGGCACATTTAAGGAAGCATTTAAGGAAGCCTCTGACACGTCCCACCACAGACGTAAAAAGTCACCCTGACGCGCAGACGCCATCAGAATCATATCATGGCCCATCTCAGCACAAGGCTCGAGGCCATCTAGTTACCAACTATCTGTCCCCTATGCCCAGACGTTCAGGAGCATCCGACCGCACACGTGTCATGATCTGAACGGGCTAGGTATTCCTATATATACAGGAAATAAATACTTGACAGGAGGTTGGCAGGCCGGATATACAGCTCCCACACCCTGAGAAAATACCAGGCGAGACTTTTCTGCCTTTCTCTTTGAGCTAGTGACTTTCTCCTTCTTCCGGCCACCACTGACTTGGGTGTCGGAGGCTCCCCCCCCGGAAAAACACTCCGGGGACCTCCTAACCCTGTTTACCAGCTTTTCAGGTACTCTCCTTGGGGCGATCCACCTTCCAGGCATTCTTCCTCCTAGAAGTCTCCTCAACAGTCATCATGACTCACAACGATGAGGCCCTAGGCCATCAGTTCCCTTTAACATCAATGGTAGATCATTCCACCCAAGCACTGGGAGTTCGAGGGACCAATGCCTAAGGTAGGTAAGGTAACGGGTTTAAGATCACCCTTAGAGATGCCCAAGTTTGGCAACAAATGGGAGAACAAAGCATTAGCATTCGATCCATCATCAATGAGCACCCTCTTGGCATCCTAGCTTCCTATCGTTGCCATGATCATGAGAGGGTCATCGTGTAGAAATTTCACTGTAGACCCATCTTTCTGGATGAGTTTGTTTTCTAGGTTGCCGAATTCCATCATCGAGATTTCCCGAGCTTTCCTTTTCCTCTCAGCCAAGGGTATTTCCAGTTGTGATTGTTTGCATTATTGCCATCGGAGGTGGTGGGTGCTTTCTAGGACTTCAATTCTGGCATCGGCCGGAATCATAGTCCTCATCCCCTCCTTTCCTCTCTTCCTCTTTTCTTTCTCGGGCTTTGAGCGACAACATTCGCAAGTAGCATCAAAGTTGCCTTTCCTCGATCAAAGCTTTAATATACTTTTTTAGCTGGAAGCAATCTTCGGTATCGTGCCCCTGGTCCCAATAAAATTGATAGAATTTTTTCATGTTCTTCTTATTGTCCGAGGTCATGGCCTTTGGGCATTGGATTATGGTTCCTTGCCTTTCCATGGCCATCAGGATCTTTGTTCTTGTAGTGTTTAGAGGGGTGAACAATACTAGCCTTTTCCCCCTTACTTTCAAAGGTCTGCCCCCTCCCTCAGCTGAATACCGAGGTTGGTGATTTAGACCCTTAGAAAGATTGTCGTCGAACTTTGGGCCACCCATTCGTAACTCGTCGGCTGTCATGTGTTGCTCTGCCCTTTGATAAAATTCTCCGAGAGTGTCAAGTGGGTCTTTGGAGAACTCATAGAAGAGTTGTGAGTCCCTCCTAAGTCCCTTGATCATGGTGAGGATGCAAATTTTCGAGCGAAAGTCGGGCACACTAAGGGCTTCTTGGTTGAACATCTTGACATAGTCCTAAATGGCTACCCATTCTATTGGGCTTTGTCAAACATTTGGATGGGCATCTTTGCCGTCGGCCTGCTTTCAATGAACTGCTGGGTAAAGGCGGTCGACAACTCCTGGAAACCCATTATGTTTCCGGAGGCCAGGGAGTTGTACCACACAGTTGGAGGCCCTAACAAGGTGACCTTGAAACATTTGCAGAGGTTGGCATCATCGGCACCATGCAGCACCATGCTCCACTTATATTTTATCAAGTGGGCTTAGGAACCGCTGCACCCATCATATGTTTTCAGAAGTGGTACTCAGAAGTTGCTGGGCATTAGTGCCTTTACAACATAATGGATGAAGAAGGACTCCTCTATGGTGAAGGTGTCCAACAGCCTTGACCAAACAAACTTCCAAGAGACCTGTTTTTCCACCTTTTCTAACCTCTCCAAGATTTTTTCCATCAGGACAGTAGTACCATCCTCTCCTCGTTGCCTGCTATTCACCGGCAACGAAGAATGACGTCTTCTTTTCGGCGAGTAACTTTTCTGGCATGGGGATAGAGACTTTCCGTCTAGGGATGGACTTCTCTGATGGGAAGTTCTGGGCTCTTTTGACCTAGATCCTATAATGCAACGTCCCCAGGATGGTATGTTCTCCGTTGATGACTCGTCTTGAGAACCCCCGCTTCCAAAGCTCCAATGAGGTGACTTGTGACTTTTCTCGGGATGTGCGTATGTAGAATATGCTCTTTCTGAAGGTGCTTGTGACCACCTTTGGTCTAGCTATTGTGTCATCCCAGCCACAATAGAGCACAAAAAATCATGAAAGAAGCCCATTGTAACCATCAGAGGATGCACGTCTTCAGGAAGGGAAGCCTCCGCTGTAGGCTGTTCGGTCATTGCTTGAGTTTCCAGCACGGACAGTGACCTTGGGGGTCCCTTGTCCTTTGAATAGCAAGTCTTAGCAATAGCGACCTGGGGATAGGTTCCCACAGATGGTGCCAAATGATGCTCGGGGGCATCTTTCGTGTAGGACATGCTGAGCCTGAGAGAGAGTTCCAGTGAAAAGGCGCCTGCAAGATCTTGAAGAAAAAGGGTTAGCAACTCCCCAGAGAATGTTTCCGGGAAAGGAACTTCCGACGCCCAAGTCAAGACATGGGAGAAAAGTTGTTGAAAGCAAAAAGTAAGGAAGAGAGAGTCCCGCTGTTCTTGTCACGCCCATCCTACCCCTTTGCCCATTCGGGCCCAGCTACTTAACTATGCAGCGGAATTCCAAAAAAATGGCATTTATTCCTTATCAAAACATATGGGTATGAACCCTAGGATATTACTAGCACTAGCTCATTAATGATTTACTTAAAGGTTGGTATTGTGCTCTCAGAAACAAGCTAGTACTTATGTGGAGCTTGTGTGTTCATTTCAAGCTCATTATCAAACATAGCCAAGTACATGCATGGCAACCAAAACACCAATCCAATTTTTGGAACTTGTTTATTATGCACTTGTTTTTCATAAACAAGCATAGGCTTATAAACATATGATTATGCAAATCCATCATCAACTTTACTTAGGCCCAACCGTCCATGTACAAGCCATTAATACAAGTTTGGTCATTTAGACAATACCAACATCATAGCACATGTGCAAACATGGCAAACCATACAAAGAGCCAAACAACACACTTTCCACCTTAGAGACTTTGTCCCCACAATCTAGACTCCAAGTCCTGTACATTAAGTTCACACTTATTAGCTTGTTACACAAGCAACCCATAAAACTTAGAATAGTTAGAATATTGAGCAAACACGTATGTACACAAACCTTTACCAACAAAAAGAGTATAAAATACTCTTGACCTTAGTGCCTTTCAAGTAAGCCTTTTTCCTAAAAAAAAAGTAGAGAAAGGCGGGTGAGTTATAAACACAATAGGGATTCCGTATAGCTCATAAAGCCTAACATAGCCAAGAATAACATGGCAAAACATACTCCATGCTCTTGCAAAGAAAATGCTAAGACAAAGAAAATACAGGATATATGCATATAATAATACTCATCATAATTAGGGTAAGCATGCACATCAAAACATAGAAGCACACAAACACACACACACCACTTAACACCATATTCCTCTGAAGGGCAGAGCAAGCATGAACATATTTTCCGTATTAATCTAAGATCTCATTATGCTTGGGAATTGAGTTGGCCGACTCAATTCCTAGCCGTAATGCTTGCACAGACCTAGCTAGCACAGAGTTGCCTAAGCAACAAAACATAGCCCTCTGTCCAGTACACAGTAACCAAGAATTTAGAAATCATAAAAAAATGAAACAACATAACCAGTAATAATTAAACATAGTAACCAATATGTACGTATAGCCATAGGGCCTGATCACTTTTACCCTTTGTTACTGCCTCAGAAAATGGGAAAATTATATAAAAGCATAATGGTTATAAACCATTAGATAGCATAATTTTTGCCATCGAGAATGAAATATGAGGGGTAAAGTGTATAAACTACACCTCCTTAAAAGATTCATGCAATGGTTACTTGGCCCTCGTGGAAACCCTAATGGATTGCCTGTTTTACAAGTAACTGTTAACCTATGGACTTTATTGCGAGATTTAAAGACTTGGGTACTCAATTGTAAAACTTTAAAAGAGATATTTTGGAATGATTTGAATGGTATGGAAACATTTGTAAGACTTAAATTGCATAATGGAAGCAAAGGCTAATTGTTTAAGAACCTAGAACAACTTGGTGTATAAGTGTCAATAAAATAACTAAAGGATGCGATGAACTTTGGAAAGGTCAAAAGGGATCATTTTTCTCATTTTCCCACCCTTCCATGGCTGGTTCATATATTAAAAAATGTTGGCTAAAGATTAGCCAAAAATTCTTTGCTTAAAACATACTTATAATTACCTAAGTGGAGGTTAAGGTTAAACTAATCAAGTTAAGGAAATATCTTGATTTCTATACCTTTCCTTGGTCATTTTCATCCCATACCAACTAGAGTTCCTTCCTTATCTCATCCATAAGTTTCCATAGCCACCATACCTCAAGCTCTCAATAAATTACAAAGAAATCTAATCGGATTCAACAAGAGAGAGAAAAACCCTAGTTTTCGGGTTTATTGAGTTTCTCTTGGAAATTTCAGCCTTCACAGCCTAGGTAAGGGTTTTATCTTCATGTTTCACGGTTTTTTACTATCTTAAGATGATGGTCAAGCATCCATGAAGTTATGACCATGCTTAGAAGAGAGCAAAAAGCTCAAGAAACCAAGTTTGGGTTAAGGGGGAAAGCAAGAACAAGGTTTTGGCCTTACTGCTTTTCATGCTCAAAGATGGAAGTGTTTACAGGGGTTTCTAGAGCCCAATTTAGTACTAAATAAGACTAATTAATCTCTTAAGACCAAACATTAGCTTGAGGAGGGCTGCCATAGTGATTACATAATGTTTATTTGATTGTTTGTGAACTAACCCTAATGATGTGTTGCTGCCAGCATTGCATTTGATTGTGTTCTATTTGTTTGTGAATTTGGATGGTTATATTTTTGTATATGTTCTATGTTTTTGTGTTTTTATGTTTTTGGATTTTAGGTATGTAGCTAGGAATTCAAGTTTCTAATCATAAGCCATTACTAAGTTTCTTTAATGAGACTTACCCCATTTCTGTCCATTTTCAAAAACACATGAAAAAATCATTCAAACTAATAGCTATTTTTTGAATTTATATGTGAAATATTAGGTACATTAAATTCAATATGTTTATTTTTGAACTTGAATGTTTCATGATTTTTGGAGCATATTAGCTATTTTTAGTAATGGTACTTTTTGCCTTATTGAACAATTGGTCCCTTCAAGTTTTTGGAGTGCTTAGTGCTTTTGAAGTTTTTCAAGAAGCTTAGTGACACGACCATCCTTGGCCTCTACCCAGGAAGCCCTGTGAGAGCTGGTCTCACAGTGGTTGCAATTGGCTAGTTGTATATGTGCGTGGATTAAATCCCATGATACTAGTTGATTATCCTAGAATATGCAATATGCATGCTCTTCATGCTTTGACTTGGTTTATTAAAACCATAAAACATTAACTTGGCCAAGTAATTCTTACAGAAAATGAGTACAAATAGCCAAAGCATACAAAATCAACATTTGTGTGAGTTTACTACACATAACAACTCGTGAGAACATTCATACATAAAGTAGGCTAATGCCCTCACCTAATAGCAACCCTAGAGTCTAGGACTCTTCATAACATAGACTTTGGAGGCAACTAAAAGTACTGTATAAATACAAGCCTCTACTGAGATCCTCTTGATCTAACTCCCACTTTGGATGCTAATCCTAGTGGTGAGTATCAAAAGTCTTTGCCCAAGTGCTACTAGGCTCTGCAGCCAAAGGAAGACACTAGTTAGTACTGTTACTTGACCAACAAGCCAACTAAGTATACTAGAATCATCAACCTTCTCATGAGTACAATACCTGTACAAAAGCTACTACCGTGATAACCCTCAACGGTTACCCAGCCCAGCAACTTCAGTATATGCACAACATAACTAGGGGGTGAGAATTCAACATTCTCAGTAAGGGGTCTTTTGTGTACCTGCAAGAAAATTACTAAGGACACCACATATAATAACATATATAACTTGCTGCAAGCTCACATAGCCTGAGGGTCTGAGTTATATGCATATAAACTAGGTCCCTTGAGACCTCTCCTCAACCTTGTCCTTTAGCAAGCAAAGCTTGCCAGCCTAACTAGTGATAAATCACCAGTTGAAACTCTCCCATTTATGTTGTACAGGGGAATTATGGTGGAACTTTGTAGACTAGGCCATAAGACCTCCTTGTATACTAGATGAACATGGTTTCACCTTGCTACATCGTGGCGATGGCATGGCTAGGTCGCCAAAGGTTCTAAACCTTTCACATGAGCTAGTGGTACTTAGTTATGCCCATTTGCAACCTAGTTTCCTTGCTTGTTGCACAAGCAACCTTGAAACCGCATAAAACTCAAGGTAACTCTTACATCTTGTGGGACTTTTGCAAGTCTCGGAGTACCCCCGGAATTCTTAGACCCCAAGGTACTCTAAGAACCCCTTTAGGCCTCACCTGGGTCATCCTAGTAAAATGTGAAAAATTTGGCCATTTTGTTTGTGGCAACGTGTCACCACAGTTGGTAACATTTTGTGAAGTTTTTCTGGATTGGCGACGCGTCGCGGGCCTCAACCTGTAATTGGCGATGCGTTGCCAATATGCATTTTTGTAGAATTTGGTGCATTTTGCTGCTATGAATTTTGGACACTTAGCAAACATAGTAAACATGCTTGGAAAGCCTCCAAATTTCACACACACATAGACCACATTGCATAGAACATAACCAACTGTCACAAGCCAATCTATGATGCTCTATAACATCATCCAAATCCTCTCAAATTTCATAGTCCACCACAATTCAACCAAAATCTTTAACTAATGCTATAGCTAGAACCACTCAAATTCTTCAAGCAAACTCAAGCTAATAACATTAATTGAACTTGAAAACATAACTCCCTTACCTCAACTCAAAGTAACAAGCAAGAATCAAACTCCTTTCCAATCAACCAAGCTCACCAAAGTTCTACACAAGTCCCAACAAAAAACAAAGGCACAAATCACGAAAACTTCATTCTCTAACCAAAACCCAAGCTCCAAACCAAGAAAATAACATGAATTCAATCAAGAACACATTGATTATCTCTCTAAAAAATAGGGGATATGGAAAAACACCCTTCCAAGCTTCAAAATCATGGTTTAAAGCTTGAAATTAGCTTCTCTTAGGTTGTACACTTTAGGTTGCACCTCTTGATAGGACACTTGATTCCAAGCTTAATTTGAGAGAGAAATGAGTGAGGGAAGGATAAAAATGTGGTTATGGTAGTTCCCCCCTTCTCTTTCCCTTCTTAAACCCTTACTTAGCATCAAAGTCACTAAGGTATCAAGCTTAATGCAATTAAGTCCCCCATCTTTGTAACTTAGTCATTCTTGATTAAATTCTTGTTTATTCTTCAAGTTTGTGTTAAGGTTGAAAGTTAGGTTATAAAAAGTCATTTTAAAACACTCGAGACTCATCCCGGCTATTCAGGATGCAAAATTATCATTTTTCCCCTGAACTTCGTTGAATGCCTTATCTTTCTCAGAACTTAGTAAACTTTGCTAAACTTTTCTATTCTTGCTATGTAAACTTGAATTAAGGTTCTAAACTTAATTTAGAACACTTTACCTTCCTCAAACATGCTTTCCACTAGAAGGGCCATAACACTTAGTGTATGTATTAACCAAGTTATGGCATGTATGTAGTGCATAAATTCATGTAAAAAATGTGGGTAGGTTTTATGTACAAAGTGTGAATGTTATATGAAACAATGAATTGTAGTTTGAAGTGTATGCACAATGCTGTCCATATGGTATTTATGGGCTGTTTTGATAGCAGTTTTATGAATGATGATTAGAAGGGTTCTAAATTCAGGAAAATATTTTTTCTATGTGTCTAAGACATGCATGGGCACTATCAAGTGGCTTTTGTACTTGGAAATGAAGTGTATGAATATTAGAAAATTTTGTATGGGCATAATGGTCAATAGTGGCTAAAATTTGGTGCCCTGTACTCCAATAGCCATAACTTTTTGTACTTATTTGATAGCCAAGGTGTTGATCGCCCTTCAGAGGCACGGATTTGGACAAAACATCAACCTCGGAGGAGAAAGCACCCACCACAGAAGGAAGGGTGTTGAACCTTGGGGAGTCCGGTCCCAGCATTCCTCCTTTCCAGGAAACGACACTGCCAACCTCGGGGGAACGAGCAAGCTATCTTCGGAAGCAGAGGTGTCTCCAAAGGAGGTTACCTTCGGGAAATGCATTCCTGCAATACCAAAAGTGACCTCGGAAGGTGAATTCTCTGAAAAAGTCTCTTCAACCGAAGGAGACCTCGGGAGTACAGTAGGAGCATTTATGGAGCATTTATGAGCATTTATGGGGCCTCTGGTGTATCCCCGATAATCCGCTCCCCAGTCGCATCCTGACACGCCGCCTGCAGGAACACTCCGGCATGCCCTTCTCGAGTCATCTCAGAACCTTGGCATGGCAGCCCATGCCGACTAGGAGTCCTTTACCGCCCAAAAGACGTGAAGCCCATCCTGCCGAACACGTGTCGTGATATGGGCCGACCGTCTAAGAAGGACTATTACTATTCATCCCTCCTTAAATACCTTTGCTATTATCCTGGGTAAGGGAGACAGAAAGGGGATACGAGATACTCCTTTGCTAAAAAATTACCTAAGAACCTCCCAAAAATACTGACTTGGGCGTCGGAGGCTCCTCCCCGGAAAAACACTTCGGGGACCTCCTAACCCTTGTTTTATCAGCATTTCAGGTAGTCCCTCCCAGGAAACTTACATTTCAGACGTTCCTCTTCACCGGAAGTCCCTCCTGTCAACACCATGTCACACTGAAGATGCTGAAGGGCATCATTATTGATTTTGGCAATGAAAAGTTGACCACACTTAGAAAAATTCAGGATGAATACTTTGGTCTTTGAATCACTAGATTTGGTACCCTATAGCTAGAGTTATGGTTTGTCAAAATTGGCTGATTTTGCTATGTACTGTTCATATGGTCATTTCTACCCGATTAAGTGTAAAATTCATAATTCCAAACCTAGATGGATTTGATTCCTCAAACCTCTCTCCCTATGATTTTTTAATAATATTAAAAGGTTTAAAACCTCTAGGGCATAGTAGGACATAGGTAGAATTTAAGTTGGCCATGGTGTAAAAGGTTGGACACATAAAATGGGCAACAATAGCATCAAGTGTCCATATGATTATAGATGCATTTGGAGATTTTACTCAAATTCCATATTGGCCAGGAATAAGGAATTTTACTATCATCATTACTTTAAGATGAAATTGTATGTGAATATGTGTGTGATGGTTGGGCCAATATACATATATTTGTATAAAGACCAAGGGGGCCACATGGGTAACATAGTGACCATAGTCCTACTTGGCCTACAAAACATGCACAGCTCCTGAGACTTGACACATTAAATATGGTCATTGTATTTGAGTATTTAGAGTGCTAACAGCCTTGGTTGTCCATTATGTTTCTAGTACAATAGCCATAGAATTCCATCATAATTCCAGAACCGTAGCCTTAGAATTCCAGCAATAAAAGCCACAAATAGAATTAGATTTTTGAAGTTATAGGATTGTCCTTTGCTTATTAACCTGTTGACTAAACCTGCTTTAGTTCACCAACCTGTGCAAGCTGCCACCTTGAAATTAAGAAACAACTTTGCTTCACAGCTCATAGCCACGTCCGAACACCTATAGCCAGCAAGAACAAGGAATTCTCAACCAAAACACTATAATTTTGACTTGGAAGCTTCTCCTCTTTTGGGTGAAATTTAGTTGCTATTAATTCTACAGCTCCCACTAGTTTTGACCTTTAATTGTTAGTTTGTAGCTTCTCCATAGTTGGAAGCAAGCTAGGAAGCATGACAAGCAATTTCCATGGATTCTTTGTGCACCCAAAGCAGTTTATCAAGCAAACAAATAATTACCCAAATAGCCGAGCACACAAGGGATATTGACATCAATTCTCTAGTCAACGTATGCTAGCAAATTATAGCTAAACGATGATGAAGTACACCTGAAGCTTCACTTGGCCGTATGTATTAATTGGGTTTAAACCCCTATTAATCCCCCTTATTTCCAATTATACTCAATTGCATCATGATTCTTCACCACTGTACAGTTTACTCCTCATACCACCTTGCACAGAATCTTCTCTGATTGTTCAATTCAGCCCTCAACTAAATTTTCATTCACAATTAATACCTTGTTTCACAATTGGTCCACAATTTCTTTATTTTTTACAATTCTATTCTTAACTTCATGGTTTCTTGTAATTTAGCCTTCAAGGCATAATAATTGTACAGTTCTAGCCATCACCACTATTTTCTTGAAATTTTAAATAATCTCTTCCCTTTTTCTTATAGTCTTAGGCCTATGAAAAGAAGGGGCATGATATTGGTTGCATGGATTTGCATTTTATAGTTGTTTTTTTTTTTTCCATTTTGTTGCTCTTTTTGACCCTTTCCTATCTTTTACTGTGGATAAGCAAGAAGGATTTTTGACATGGCCACCCTTGGCCTTGCCTAAGAAGCATGTGAGAACAAGTCTCATGGTGGTTGCAATTGGCTAGTTCTATATGTGTGCGTATTAAAACTTCATGATACTAGTTGATTAACCTAGAATATGTAGGATGCATGCTCTTTGTACTTTGAATTAAGCTAAAGGAAATCATAAGAACATTCACTTGGCCAAGTATTTTCGTAGGAAAGAAGCTCAAAAAGCCAAAGCATACAAAAGCAACATTGATATGAATTTACTACACATAACAACTGTGTGGGAGCATTCATACATAAAGTAGACTAATGCCTTCACCCAAGAGCAACCCCAAGGTCTAGGGCTCTATCCATAAACATAAGATGCAACTAGTGCATACAATATACAGAAGGCTATTGTACTAAGATCTTTTCATCTAACTCCCATCTTAGATGCAATCCTAGTGGCGAGCCTCAAAAAGTCCTCCACATGCTTAAGTAGCCACCGTGGCCAAGAAAGACTATAGTTAGTACTGTTTCTTTACCAACAAGTACCTAATAAAACTAGAATAAAAAAGATTCTCAAAGCTAAGCACCTACAAAAGAAAACTACCTTGACAACCTTTAGAGGGTATTGGGTCTAACACCATCAGAATTTGCACAACATAAACTAGGAAGTGATAATTGTAATTGTCAGTAAGGGTCTTCACCTGCAAGAAAAGATACCAAGGACAACACATATAAAACTATATGTAATCTACTATGAGATCATATAGTGTGAGGCTAAACTTAATGCACATAAGTTTCAGTCTCTTGGGACTTATCCTCTACCTAGTCCTTGAACTACAAGGCAAAGCCTTGTCTACTAGCGAGCATTGCTTACTAGCCTAACTAGTGAAGTTCTCCACTAGTTGAATCTCCCTTATGCTGTATAGGGGCACTATGGTTGGAATAAAAGTTCTTAGGTCCTGAAGAACCCATTAGGTGTACTAAGGTTGCTTGATCAAGACCTTGAAGCCAAAGATACAACTAAGGCCTTAATGGTGCTAAACCTTCCACCTTATCACTAGGTGTACTAAGGTTTCCTCGTCAAGACCTTGAACCCAAAGGCCCAACTAAGGTCTCAATGGTGATAAACCTTCCACCTCATCTAATGGTGTATTATTATGGCCAAGTAACTAGTTTTCTCGTGAAGTGCATTTACCATTTACAAAACTATGAGAAAACCCTTAGATCATGAGAGATTTTTTTTTTTATGTTTTGGAGTGTCATTGTACCATTACAACCATTAGGTACCCCTAGGAGTATCCTTGCCCTCCCCCGAACTTCATTTGAGAAAGTTAAAATTTGCTGAAAAAGGCCTATGGGGCCTAGGTGCTCGGAGGGGTGTCTCTGTGGCCTAGGTGCCAAGAGCACTTAAGGCTTAGGTGTTGGTTGGGGACTAGGCTCGAGGAGCACTCTGTTCTACAGGCTGAAGAAAGTCCCTTGGCCACTGAGGTGCCAGGTGCCAAGACTGTGTCCTGAACCTCAAAAACATCATCCGAAGCTTCTTTCGAGGTTTCCTATAAGTTTAAGGCATACAATAGATGCCTAAACTCACCATAAACTTATAAAACAACTTACATAGGCTGCAAATACACCATCACAAACTTCCTATGATGCATCAAAACATCACACAATCGATAATTCCAAGCCTAGTCCACCATAAACACACTTGCCCATAATCAATGCTATTTATGAAACTACTTGATTCCATTAAGCATCAACACTCAAATAGCATCAATCAAATTTGAAACACTTAATCCCTTACCTCAACTTCAAGTAACAAGAAGAATTATGCAAATCTTTTGCACCAATCAAGTTCTACAAAGCCCAACGTAAGTTCCAAACAAATATGGGCACAAAACATCAAGTTACTAACCTTTAACCAAAACCCAAGCTCCCAATCAACTAATAAACATGAAATCAATCAAGAACACATTGATTACCTTGTATCAAAAATAGGGGGTGGGAGGAAACATGCTTCCAATCTCTAAAATAATGATTTTATGCTTGAAATAAGCTTCCAATGGCCTATATACTTATGGTGGCTTCTCTTTTCACTAAAAACTCTTGATTTTGGGCTTAAATGGATGAAGAAATGATGGTATGAAGGAAGAACTCGGGCTATGGCAACCATCCCCCACTTTAGCATCTTATAACCTAAGTTTAAAACCTAAGCCACTAAAGTATTAGGCATGGAACACTTAAACCCCCTTCTGTTGGCAACTTGAGTCATTCTTGGTCAATTCTTGTTTATTTTAACTAAGTTTGGGTTAAAGTTAAAAGTTAGGTTATAAAACCTCATTTTTAATGCTCAGGACCTGGCCCGACTATTTGGGATGTAGAATTATGATTTTGCCCCTGAACTTCATTTAGTGCCTAAAGCTCCTCGGAACTTGGTGAACTTTGGTAAACTTCCTTATTCTTGCTATGTGAACATGAAACAAGGTTCCAATCTATAAATTTAATTAATTTACCTCCCTCAATTGGGTTTTTTTTCTAGGAGGGCCGTAACAATTTTGAAGGCCATCATGTTCCGAGGCATCATCATTTGTGTCATTTGCACTATGATCCAAATTAATGGGACCAACATCTTCATCCATCATCTGCATTGGAAGCATGTAGATAATAAAAATTAGTCATAGAAAACTTGCATTACATCGGGCAATCTCATCCAATATAAGCCCCAACATACCAAAAAAATTAGTTAATCAAATTATACAAATCAATAACAAAACAAAAAATTTCAAAGGCATTAGCTTCTAATTGAACCCTTTGTTGAAGTCATTTTGAGTCTTGGACTTTATACCTTTTTGAATGCCTAGATGAGCTTCCTAATTAAAAGAATTCTACTTAAATTAGTGATCCACTTATCAACATAATAAGCCTTTTGTTTTACAATCAAAACTACAAAATAATCCAACTGAGCTTCCTAATTAAAAGAATTCTACTTACATTAGTAATCCACTTATCAACATAATAAGCCTTTTGTTTTACAATAAAAACTACAAAATAATCCAAGTTAAATTATTTAATTAACAAAACAATTATCAGGATGACATTATTTTCTGTTTGGCCAATTTGGCAATTCCCAAACAAAAATCATCCAGCTTAAAAATGCTTTAATTATCAACTTTTTCTTGGAAAATACTTAATTGAAAAAATGTATAAAATATTTATTCAACAAAATTTACAATTTTTCTCTCTATTCATAACCTAATCAATTGCTCTATCTAAATCTAACTAAATATAATATTAACACAATAAATAATCAATAAAATTAACATACCCAATGTTACTTGCTTTGATTTGAGCTTGGTGGGGAGTGGCTGATTGTGATTTATTTGAAAGAGCTTTGATAAAGAGGGACAAAACTACTCAGAGTCGGAGAAGTGATGATCAGAGGCTGAAAGTTCTGGAAAGGTCGAGGTGAAGTGACCAAACCGCTGACTCTATCTGAGATGCTACGCAGGGGCCACCACGAGAGTGAGGCACACAACTGAAGTGAGGCGTAAGGGAGTTGAGAGAGGGAGGGTCAGGATAGCGAGGCGTAGCGTAGGAAGGGGTGATTAGTTTGGGGGTTGGGCAGTGTGTGTTTGTGAATTTGTAGTAATTTTGGTTTTTGGTTTTCAACATAGGCCTGGTAAGAAATAAGTCATTATTAGCCCAATTAGTGATCCAGCCCAATGAAAATGAAAATTTGAAGGAAAACTAATTTTGGTTAATTCAGTTATCGAATTAATTGAAGCCTCACCTAAAATTGAACCAAAATTGAATAATACATATTTTGGTTTCCATCAAAATCCAACCGAATAAACAAATTAACCAAACCAAATTTCTAAAAATTTTGAGTTTTTACGTTTTTTCTGTTTGACTCGAATAGTGATCACCTTTACCGAGTAGGAATTGGATGAGCTACCAGGCATATCTGGGGGAGATAATTGTATTCAAGACACAACTGAAGGTCAGGCTCTGATACCTCCCTTACGCAGTCATTAAGGACATTTGTAAGTTTCATGGAATAGGGGTGAACTAGTTGCCGCGAAATTTGCACACCTTCTTCAACACCTTTTTTTGCATGTGCAAGGTGTTCAAGGTTGAGCGCCACTTCTTTATCTTCATGCAGTATTACAATCTTCAAGTTCAACTGAAGGGTTCCTTCTACTTCTTGCTGCCTTAAGGAATAGGAAGTGAGAAGTACAATTTCTACTCCGACATGTGAGATGCGTCACACAACTAGTAGAGGAAGTACTTCTTTATGACAATGCCAAATTCATTAGGGATATCGGGCAACTGGTGGTTAGGCTTTTTAGAGATAGACATTGAAGATCCTTCAATCCTTTTTGATGGTAAGTTGAAAGAACTCTTTCAAGAGTTTGACACCAAAATAAGAGCCGTAGCTGATTGTGGGGACTGAACTTTGGAGGAGCCTTATCCATTTCTGGGATTTGATTACTGAAGAAGTTCTTTAAGAGCTTGAGGTTTACATGGCTCAGTTGACCTACTAGGGCATACTTTCTACTCCTTCCAGCAAAGAAAAACTCTTTTTGATCTAGCTACTTAGGTGGGACTTTAGCTTTTCATCTTTTATTTCTCGTAAGCTTTTTTCTTTTCTCTTTTTTTGTTACTTTTCCTAAGTATTGACACTGATGTCCATCTTTATGAAAGGATGGGTGTTGATTTTTCTATCAATTTCTGTAAGAAGGCTTTTCTGGCTAAAGTCCAAAAAGAGAAGGAAGAAGGTAAGAAGACTTTAAAAAGAAAGCCAAAGAAGAAGAGTTCCAAGGGGCTTCAGCCAAAGAAGGCTCAAATTGAACCTGTTGAGCCTGCTAAGGAGGTCAAGGAAGTGCTAGCCTTAGAGAGCGAGAAAGCCATTGATGAAGTCTAAGAAGAGTTGGAAAAGGAAATGTCCATTCTTTCTCCCCCCCCGAGCCCCGCAGATTGCTACTGTGCTTTTAGGAGCCATAGTGAAGGACATTATTGACCCTTCTTCAGTAGGTCTAAGGAAAGAAAAGAAGAAGAAGAAAAATGGCAAGGAGGTAGCTGGTATTCTTCTTGAAGTCATGGAGGTTGCTAACGGTGATCATGTTCTTCCTTCCGCCAATGTTCCAAGTTTGGCCCTAACTTCCTTATTTTTTTCCTCTTTTTGATATTTACTAGTTAATAGAGGATTGGTTAAGGATTGACTTTATAAATGAACCTTGGCATGACCATTTAGGTGAGACTTTCGAGCCAGGATGGGTAGCCAAGCATGTGGTGCACTGCCAAGCTTAGAACGCTCGTTTACCCCAAGATGCTATACCAAAATGACTAATCTTGGATGTCACTGAAGACGTGTCCTTGTTTGATTGTATTGTCTTGGGGAAAATGATTCCCCAACTTTATCAGGGAGTCACCACAAATGGACATTCTAGGGGCTCACCAAGATGCTCCCCAATAAGAAGATGATCGCCTTTATACTCACTAATTATTCTTCCAAAGCATTAAATTTTTCCTTTTTGGTTAAGGTTTTTCCTCCTTATTCCTTCTTATCATTGAGCGTTCATTTTCCTGCTATTTGCAGTTCTTCATCATTTTTAGATATTATCGTGATTTCATCATGAAGAAAACAAGTATCCAAAGTCAAACTGAGGAAAACTTGGTAGAGGCCAAGAGTGCTTTTGTGGAGAGGGCCTTTAAGTTTGGCCACTTGAAGCACATGGCAACGAAAGAACTTGACAAGCTGAATGAGCACATCGCCAAGGAGGAAAAAGCTACAGCGGAGGATCTCATCTAGAAGCTTGCCCATCATCCTTGGACTGAGATTGAATCAAGGTAAGTCATGATGACCTTGAAAAGAAGCTGAAGAAGTCTTCCTAGGGAAAGAAGGACTTAAGGCAGGCCTTTTAGGAGGCAGAAGAGAGATCACAGAGCTGGAAGGGGAGAAAAAGGGGTTTCACTCCCCCCCCCTCTTTTTTGTTGTGACAAATTTTCTTCTCGATCCTCTTACTGTAGCCTTTTAATTATGCTAGCTAGTACCTATCATTTTTTATTGATTGGAATGTTTTGGCTTTTGATTTCTTCCTAGTTCATTCATTAATTTCACACCCTAGCTATTTGCGCGCTTTTAATTAGATAATTTAAGTTTGTGTTTTTGGGCTCACAATGTGCCTTTTTTTGAATGCCGACCTTTCCAAAATCCTACATTTTGACTTTGTGCCTATTTTTTTGGCCTTTTCAACTAGAGGCCTTGATTTAAGTTCTCCAAGTGACTTAGTCTTTCTCCTTCTTGCTTTGTTGTTTTATTGGTCTGGTTGAGTTTTTAGCATCTTATTCAGACGATTATTGCAAATAAAATTCATTGCAACTAAAATTTTCTAAGTGTCAAAACTCTTTTTAAAAAGTGCTTGGTGCCTTAGGGATTCTCAATCATTTGAGTTCTACATCAAGGCCTTCAAGTAGTGACACTTTAATCAGCTATAGCCCTAAAGGACACCAAAAAAGGGGAAAGGGAGTCCCAGAGTATTTTTTGGGGAGGGACTCTCTACCACCCAAATAAGGAAATAGTATAATAGGGAGCATAAGAAAGGCTCAATAGAGTTCTCTTGTACGTGTACACAAAGATGACTCCTTTTATCAAATGGTTGAGCTCCCAGATCTACCATGTACTTGTTCGGTGAGGTTAGAGAGCAAGGGTCTATTCTATCCTAACACAGGTTTGAGTGAGCATGCTGCATGCACCTAGGAGTACCTCCTTAATGGTATTTGTCCATCTTCAGGCCATTTCAATTCATTCACATCAAGGTACCAAACATGTTGTTTGGTCGGGCTAGATCAATGACACTTCGGCACATTTGGACTCCCCCATGCTTGACGCGCTTTGGTAATTTTGAAGTACTGCTACCGAGCTTCTTGATGCTTGAGGTTAAGGCCTTGATGGAACTCCATGGCTCATGGCCTTCAGGCATCACATGCCCTCCCTCGAATTGCCAATTTATGTGTAGTTCCATCAGCCATGTGCTCTCTTATTGTCCTTGGTTCCAATGTGATGCCCTTTAGCATCTTCTCTGTATAACATAGTGAGACTGGGGGGACTTCCGGTGAAGGAGGAATGCCTGAAGGGAAGGTTGCCCAGGGAAGACCACCTAAGATGCTCAAAGAATAAAGGTTAGGAGGTCCCTGGAGTGTTTTTTCGGGGAGGACCCTTCAACGCCCAAGTCAATGTTTGAAGGGAGAAGGTAAGTATGAAGCAGAGAGATTCTTGCCTTTTTCGGGTGTCTAATCCCCCCTTTCTAAGACCATTTCCTAAATATATATAGGAGGATGTGACCCGTTCAGATCATGACACGTGTTCGATCGGATATAACCAGTACTTTTGGGCGTGGGGGCCTCTGGCCGACTGTAGGCTGCTTGGGTCAGAGGCCAAGGCTGAAGTAGGCCTGTGTGACAGGATGTGTGTGGCGGCGGTGTGTCAGAGCATAATTGAGGGTGGCATGTCACGTACGAGGACGACATGTCAAAGGCTCCTTAATTGTTTCTGCCGTACTCCTGAGGTCTCTTCGGTAGAAGAGAACTCTTCAGAATAACGGCCCTTTCTTCGAAGTCATCTCAGCAACCCGGGAGTCCTCTTGGTGCTGAAGCTCCTCCTTCGGGGGCGTTCTCTCTTCCTGAAGGTGGTGAGTTTTTCTCTTCCGAAGCCGGTTCGGTCACCTTTCTTGGGATGGCGACGTACAGCCTTCCCGAGGTCTGTACTACCGTTCCCAATGGTGATGATGGACCACCAAGGTCGGATGTTTGGGGTGTCAGACCCCCTTTTTCTGAGGTTGGTGCTCGCACTCCCTATGGGTGACGCTTGGCTTTCTAAGGGTGATGCTTTCCCCGAGCTTATCGACTTGGAGTGTGAGAGCACTTCGGCTATCACATGCCCCCATTTGGAAAGTCAAAGTGGCGACTTTGACTTGTTGAATCTCTAGGGGCACCTTACGGGACTCAGGAGGGCGTACTTTGCCACCCGAAGGCATGCTTCCCTAACAGAGGTGTCATTTCCTGCCTTCTGGTCAGTCCCTTGGTGTTCTTGAGGTGCGCGCTCTCTTTATTTTTACTTTTTTTATTACAGGTTAGTGGACCGTCATGTCTTGTAACCAGGTGTGTCAGTTTGGATAGGCGTGCCTGGGTTTTCGCGATGTCAGAAAGTGTGTCCTCATTTTGCGCGCTAGATGACACATGGCGTGCAATGGTTGGGGGCAGTCACGTCGGTTACACCAGCCGTGTCTTCTTACCTTCGAGGGACAATTCGGGTACCCCTGTTCGGTCTATATAAACCTCCTTTCTGTCATAACCTTCACTTGCTCTTTTTTGCCTCTATTTTGCTCTCGTCTGTTTCCAAGCTCTTTCCTCTCTTTTGCGGCAGTACTAGCGGCGGAGCGATTTTTGGCAACCATTCACGACGGCATCTTCTAATCCAGACTTCGGCAAACGTTTCGATGGGTTTCAATTCTAGAGGTCCTTCTGTTTTTTCAAGTTTCCCGAAGTTGTTTCTCTTCTTCCCGAAGTCCCCTGATTTTTTTTTCTACGTCTCTTTCCTTTGCCGAACATGTCTTCTCCTATCCCCCTGATGTCTGTCCAAGCTATTCCTAATAGCTGGCAACCTCTCATGTCTCACCCCTGCTGCTCCACTTCAAAAAAATTAGCGAAGTGGATGACCAAGTTCTTTCTTCCCTCTTACGCCACCACCGGACTTCCTCCTCTTGGTCACTTTAGTTTTATGAACAAACGTGACGAGGTTACCATTTTCTGTGCCCAACTGAAGGCCGGACTTCGGTTTCCTCCGCCGAAGATGATTTGTGACTTTTACCAATTTCATGGCATAGCCGTGAATCAGCTTCCACCCAATTCTTACTGTTATTTCAACGCCTTTCTCTACATGTATGGAGTTTTCAAAATAGAACCCCACTTGATCATGTTCATGCAGTATTACAAGCTTTATCCGGTCCCGAAGGGTGGCTTCTATTTCATGCTACCTCGGGGATCTGGGAGCAAAAAATACATTTTCACCTTCGACACTAAAGATAGTTGGCGAGGGTGGCAGAAGAAGTTCTTTTTCCTGAAAGTGGCGGAGGCGTGGTCGGATATACTGACTAGGTGGGCTCGGGGAAAGCTAGAGATGGATGTCGTAGATCCCAAGAAGCTACTAACTCCTGAGTTGGCAGCGAGGTTTGCAGACTTCGACAACCGTATCCTTGCTATCGCCGACTGGGATGCCACCGACCTGCCGCCTGAGGTGGCCACCAGTGCACTTTCTCGGAGTCCTGCTATGTCGGCGGACATTTTGGCTTCTTCGGTAGGAGGCCCTTCTGCTGAGGAGCTCGAAGAGCGTAGAAGGAGTAGGGGCAAACACGTCTTTGCCGACATGGAAGAAGTGCGGGACTCCGATGATGATCTTACCGAGGTTGCGCCAGGTTTGTTCCTTAGATATTTTCAGCACTTTTAGTCTTATAGGTATATGGCTAAGGGACAATGTCTTAATGGAAACATTTCTTGACTTTAGAGAGGAAGTGGCGCTCTCATCGTGGATGGTAGATCATGCCCGAAGGCGGGCCCTTCGGGACTCCCACATCCCGAAGGATAAGGTCCTGAGGTTGCCTTTCTGCCCTTTCACGGAGGACATGAATTTGTTCTCCGATGACTGTCAGCAAATGGCTCCCTAGATGGCGAGGGGCGTGCTTACCCAGGCTTCCTTCAAGTCGGTTGCCGAGAAGTGCGTGAGCGAGGAGGTCTTTACCGCCAAGATGTCCGAGCATGCTGCCCAGGTACTCTTCAGACCTTTTATTTTTTCTCCCAATTTTTTCTAAGTGTTTTGGCTTTCCTTGTGCAAGTTTTACCAAGTGTCCTCCCCCCACTTTTGCAGCTCTTGAGGTACAGCGGCTACTTCAGAGCTTGGGCGGCAAAACAATCTTCGGTCTGAGCTTAGGCCGAAGACCGTTTGGAGAAGGCCAAGGTCTTCTACACCAACTCGGTCGTCAAGAACACCAAGTTGAGCCGAATAGCAAAGGAGAAGGTTGCCAAACTTCGGGAGGAACTCTTGAAGGGCCAAGAGGAGATCTTGAAGGATTTCTCCCAGAAGATGTCCGACGTCAGTGTGAAGGTCGTGAGTTTGACCTCGGCTAATGAGGCCTATCAAAAGGAGAAGGAGGAAGATTCTGCTCTTCTGGCGAACGCCCTTGAGAACACTGAACTTCAGGCCGAGGTCGAGGCCCTAAAGAAGGAGACGAAGAAGAAGAAGAAGGCGAAGAAGATAGAGAAGAAGGTCACCGACTTGCAAAATCAGGTGGAAGACTTGTCTATCGAGTTAGACAAGGTTAACCAGGTGACCAAGGTTGGATATCCAGACCTCGACCTCTCCTTCCTAGTTGCCCTGAACATCTCCGAGTGGCCTCGTTGGACCTGGTCAAAGATTGAGCTCCTCAACCTGCCCTTTGCCCCTCCTCCGGCACCGAAGGCCGCAGTTAAGGACACTAGGAACGGAGCATCTCATGACGTCGGGGTCCTTTAGATGTTTTAGGGCTTTTACTTTGTCTTCTTCTTTTTCTTTGTATTTTTCTTCTTGTAATCTCCTTCTTGTAATAAGGTCTTCTCAATGACATTTTTCCTTCCTTTAAAATTTGGTTAAGTCTCTAAGCAATAGTCTTTGTTTTCAAGGGTTTTTTTGCCTTCTTTCAGTCTAGAACCCTTGAGAAGATATTTTTCGCTCCTTTGGTCAACCGCCTTAGGGGAAACGCTCAGTTTTGACAAATATCCTTTGGCAAAGTTTGGCTTTTTTTATCCGCCACATTCGGCGGACACGCCTTTCGGAGAAATGACCCAACCGACTTTGGAAGGAATACATGGTTTTCAGTAGTACGTACTTGAGCCTTGTTCGGCGAGAACTCTTGGGTGGAGTCATTTTCTTGAAAATTGTTTGTGCTTAGAAAAATTTTTGAACTTTTACAATTTCCTTTGGCAAAGTTTGGCCTTTTTTATCAGCCACATTCGGCGGACATGCCTTTCGGAGAAATGACCCAACCGACTTCGGAAGGAATACATGGTTTTCAGTAGTACGTACTTGAGCCTTATTCGGCGAGAACTCTTGGGTGGAGTCATTTTCTTCAAAATTGTTTGTACTTAGAAAATTTTCTAACTTGTACAATTTCCTATCAAAATTCTAAGCGTACAATTTCTTCAAGGCGTCAGAGTGCCATGTATTTTTTGGTTCTCCATCTTCGGTATCGCCAAGGTTATAGACTCCGTTTCGAACCTCTTCAAGGACCAAATAAGGCCCTTCCCAGTTCACCCGAAGTACCCTGTGAGACAGCCTTCGGGGTTCGAACACGGCCTTTCGGAGAATGAGGTCTCCCTTCCTTATTCTGTTTTTCCTGACGCCCAGGTTCGTAGCTGTAGCCACTCTTTGCTGAAAGGCTTTTCTTCTAAGTTCAGCCATTTCTCTTTGTTCGTCAATTAGGTCGAGCTTATTTCTTAAACCGAGGTTATTCCCATCCTCATCGAACGCTTGTACCCTGACTGATGGCTGGACCACCTCGATAGGAATAAAAGATGTCTCACCCGTGGCCCTTTGGGGTGTTGTCCGATAGCTCCATAGCACACTAAGAAGTTCCCTTGGCCATTTTCCCTTTGCTTCCCCCAACCTATTCTTCAGACCATCTTTTACGGTTCTGTTAGATACCTCTACTTGTCCGTTGCTCTGAGGATGAGCTACGAGGGTGAAGTTCATTTTTATCCTGAGGTTGGTGATGAATTCTTGGAATCCCTTGTCGATAAACTGGGAACCATTGTCGGCCACTATCACCCTCGGTATGCCGAATTTGTATACGATGCTCTTCCAGACAAATTTTTGTATGTCCTTTGCCGAAATGGTCATCAGGGGCTCTACTTCGACCCATTTAGTGAAGTAATCCACTGCAACCACGCAGAACATCACTCCTCCCGGGGCTGTCGGGAGTGGCTCAATGAGGTCAATGCCCCATACTGCAAAGGGACAGGGGTAGTTGACCGAGGTTATTGATTCCGAGGGTAATCTCTAGATGCTGGCGTGTCTTTGGCAATTACCACATTTTTGGACAAACTGCCTTGCGTCCTTTCTTAGGGTGGGCCAAAAGTACCCCTGGTGGGGTATTATTCCTGCCAGGGCGTCAGTTCCGATGTGGGAACCACAAACCCCCTTGTGGACTTCTTCGAGAACTGTCCTAGTGTCCTCTTCGCTGACACATCTTTAGAGCGAACTTGCATACCCCTGTCGGTATAATTCTTCCCCAATTAGGAAATATCGTCCGGAGTGTCTTCGCACTCCCCAATGAGTATACACCTTTTGCTGCTTCGCGAGAGTCATCGGGAAGCTTCGAGGTTGTAAGATACCTTTTGATAGAATTTTTCCATCCTTTTTCTGAGGTTGCTATGCTCATTATTGCTATGCTCGGATGGCTTAATACCTCAGTGGACTTTCTTGACTTTGCCAGACTATCTGCTTCAGCATTGTCTCGGCGAGGCACGCTCTCAATTTGCACTGCGTCAAATTCTTGAATGAGCTTTGACACAAGCTCGTGATATTTTGCCAATGTTGGGTCCTTCACAGAATAGTCCCCTGCCATCTGCTGAACCACTAGCTGAGAATCGCTGTGGGCCTTCAGGGTTCTTATGCCAATTTTTCTAGCAAGGCGTAACCCTGCTATGAGGGCTTCATACTGATGGGTTTCGGGAGCCAAACAGCGCAGCGGAATTTAACCGAAACCCTCTAGGATCCAAGTGAAATGGGGTAAACCGGGTGTTCAAAAGTTTTCATACCTAATTTTCAGTTGAGATCTCTCACTCAACTGTAGAGTCGAATCACAAAACCTGAACAGTTGACGTGTTCAGGCTCTCTATGGTATCCACACGAGCCTCTCGGGATCACCACGCTTCCACCACGTCCCGGCAGATGCGTTTCTCTTACACTAGCAGTGCTAGCTTGCGTCCTCCCAGGAATTGCAAGAGAAGAGTGCAGCTGTCCTTTTGGGAGGCTAGGGCAAGGAGACCTGCGAATTTCTCACTAAAAGTTGTATTTATAGTGAGACTCAACTTCCAGGCCTAATAGGTTTCAAAGCCCTAATCCAATTAGGCTTTAATTTTGAGCTTAATAATGGCTCAACTATTGGGCCCATTATTAATACGAAATTATTGTGAAACCAAAACCCAAATTATTAGCCCATGCACTCTAATAATCCAAATACCTTTATGTGTGTGACCCAATAGGCTCTTACCACGTTGGCAATGATCATAAATCACATTTATGATCATAAGCAATGAGCGGTGTCTAGCAACATATCATTGCTACCCAAGTGACAAGATTGTCGATGATTCGACTAAACCTTTATGATCATCACCGATATATGCCATTGTCCCTTTGTCCAAGATATCAAGACTAAGCATGAGACATGGAATGTGTCACTCTCGTATATAGCCCAATCTTTGGTTTCTTGATTACCGAGTCGACCAACTTAAACTGATGACATTGATATCGTATATCAACTCATCTGAGCATGGCCATGCATTTTTCTAAGTCTTACTCTATCAAGGGGCCCGAAGATATCACTCCCGTTGTATAGGAGGGACAAACCCATCTTGATCATACAAATCCCTCCGCATGATATGTGACATACCCAATGACTTCCTTCAAGTTCACTCAGTTACGAGCAACAAAGGAAAGTATCAAAGTATGTGACTCACATGTAGGGAACCTTGATGATCTTAGGTCGAAGGACTACATATACCATGATCACTGTGAGAATCACTTATGACATTCATATAACGATCCATGTAGTGTTCTCATGGTGGGTCGGTCCAGTACACAAGTTCCCCAACTTTAGGAGGAGAGAATGAGTGTTTTAGAGTAAGTAACTGAAATGAAAGAAATGGAGACTAAAATGGAACTTGTATGGCTGGCCATGGGAGTATATATAGAGTGAAACCATGTGATTCACATGGGGGTGAGTGGGAGACAAATTGGGAGACAATTTGGAAGACTTCTGTGGGTGGTGGGTGAGATAGTCAAAGGTAGGTGACAAATTGGAAGACTTGTGTGGGTGGTGGGTGAGATAGTCAAAAGTATGGGACAAATTGGAAGACTTTGGTGAAAGTTAGGAGAATTTGTCAAAAGTGGGGGACAAGTAGGTGGGGGAAGGAATCCTAAGTGATGAGTTGGATGAGAGGTGGATTAAAATAATGGAAAATGGAGGGAGGTGGCAGCCATGGCATCCAATGCCTTTAAAATTGGCTAATCCCCCTCCTAGTCCCTCAATTCCTCGCATTTGGGCACTTGAGCCCGACCACCAAAAGTCCCCTTTGTCTAATTGAGTCCCTCACCTTAAATTTTCATCATTTTACTTGGCCTAAGCCAAGTTTAAATTATGAGAGTGTCCAACACTCATCATACTCCTTGGTCCCACTTAATTTAGTGTCTCCCAATCTCAATGAGCTAAATTCCTAATTTAGGAAAAAGTCTTAAGCCCTAAATCCTCATAGCTCAAGGCTTAATTACTTAGGATTTTGCGGGCATTACAATTCTTACCAAGGAGTCTCCTAAGTATTTATAGGAGGATGGAAGGAGGAGGCTGTTTTGCACAGCTTACCCAGATCATGACACCTGGCCAACCAGATCTGGTCCGTACCTTTGGAGGCAGGCATTTCCAGCTGGCCGTAGGTAGTTCTGGCCAGAGGGTAAGGGTGTGAATGAGGCCTCTATGTCAGATGTTCCCTATCCATATTTTTCATTTCTTCATAAGACCCCTTCGGAGGTATAAGACCCCTTCGGGGAGAAATCTTCCCCGACAGGTATTAGAGAAGGCCCTTCAGATGGGCGGACCCTCCTCGGGAGGTATTTTCCTCTGTCGAGGGTGGAGAACCCATGCTTCCAAGATTGGTAGTGTCCCTCGAAGGTAGAAGAAACTCCTTTTTCCCGAAGTTGGTGACATGTATTGTTTAAGGGTGGATGCCGAGAGTCCTCGATTGGTGTCACAAATACCTTGAGGGCCGTGTTACAAATTCTCTGAGGGTGGGGTTCATCAAGCCAATTAAGAGCTCTTTATGGGTGATAGTGATATCCCTTCGGTTATCATTATGTAATGGGAGTGATATCTTCGGTCCCCTTCATAGAGTAAGACTAATAAAATCCATGGCCATGCTCGGACGAATTGATATACGATGTCAATGTCATCAATTTAAGTTAGTCTACTCAGTAATCAAGACACCATACATCGGCCTATACGAGAGTGACACATTCCATGTCTCGTGCTAGGTCTTGATATCTTCAATAAAGGAACAATGGCATATATGGATAATGATCATAGGGGTTTAGTCAAATCACAACTATCTTGTCACTTAGGTAGCGATGATGTGTTTCTAGACACCGCTCATTGCTTATGATCATAAATGTAATTTATGATCATTACCAACGTGACAAGAGCCTATTGGGTCACACACATAAAGCCTATTTGGCTTATTTGAGAGCATGGGCTAATTTATTTGGGCTATGATTTCATGATAATATCATATTAACAATTGGCCCAAAAGTTTAGCCATTATTAAGCCCGAAATTAAAAATAATTGGATTAGGGCTTTGAAACCCATTAGGCTTGAGAGTTGGGTCTCACTATAAATACATCATATACTGAAAATTTTGCAGCTCTTGCCCTAGCCTCCCAAAAGGATGAAATCATAAGAGTTCTGAAAACTAGCCGTACTCTTCTCTTGCCATTCCTTAGAGGACGCAAGCTAGCACTGTGGGCACAAGAGAAACGCATCTGTTGGGATGTGGTGGAGGTGTGGTGATCCCGAGAGGCTCGCGTGGATACCATAGAGAGCTTGAACACATAAACTGTTCAGTTTTTGTGATTCGACTCAACAGTTGGGTGAAAGATCTCAACCAAATTAGGTATGAAATTTTTCAACACCTGGTTTACCCCGTTTCGCTTAGATCCTGGAGGATTTCAGTTATATTCCACTATGCTTGTTTGGCTCCCGAAACCTAACAGTGGTATCAGAGCTACTTCTGAAACCCTAAATTGGGATTGAATTTTGAATCAATTGACATGTTGTGTTTTAATGTTTTGATCATGACTAGTTAGATTGATTCATGATGCATGAAACCATAACTTTTAATGTATATATGAGATATACGAAGAAATGACACAAATTGGTTAATATGATTAACCCTAAATTAACTGGTATGAGATACCTATATAGATTAGGATTCTTGCAATAGTTCCAAAACCCTAGCATGGATCGGATTATAGTTGTTTGGGCACCGAGAGTAGTGTACTTTTGGTTACTCAAATGAAGGTGGTCTTAGGAGCTTATTCGCACAAAATAGAAGATCTCAGGCAACATAATTTTAAGACAATTTTTTACGCCGAAGGACACTGCCCCCTTAGCAACCCCCTGTAAAGGCAGCCCACCTTGACCCTGCCCTCTAACCAATTAGTGGGACCACCGCTCGCTGATTGTCCAGCGAGACTGCTATATGCGAAGTGCCACATTAATAAAAACTGGTTAATCAATGCATATTAATGGCATGCAAATTTATTGAATGAGATTTGACATGATATGCTGATTGGTGGTTGAAGCATGGTGCATGGTTATAGCCCTTATTGGTTGTACTTGTAAATACGTCCTGTGAGTCTGCCTTATTCTTGTTATTCTCATTGTACATTCTATTCTCACCTTACTCCCCTTGAATGTAACTCAAGGTTTGTATTATTGATGTAATTGTACAATATGGGATCATCCAAGGTGGTGTGTCCAAGGAAGTGACAACAAAAGGGCAACCAAGGAAGGAGGAAAAGGAGCTTGTGAAGACCCTTTTCTTTTCTTAGGCTTTATGATATTCTCATTGGCTTGAGAATATCGCATAGTTTGGGCTATAACCATGTCATGTCTACTTTGTTGTTAGCATGAGATGCATGTTTTATATTTGTATTGATGCATGTATAAAACAACCAGAGATAATAATTGGTGAGATCAAAAGGAAAAATCCCTCAAACAAAATATTAAGTCATTAAATATGATGCCTTCCAAATGTTGGCACTCATCAAGACTTTGATCAACATTGGGTGGGTTTGCCAAAGCAAAGCACCTATGTTCATCTTGGTAAGACGTGATGGGATAATAGTGATATCTAAATTGCTAACTTTCAATCTAAGTTAACTGAGTTATCCCAATAAGATTGGGGACTTAGAGGCATAGGGTTGGGCTTAAGTTCATAAGATGAGGTTGGACAAGTGTTGCTCACCCAACTACCCAAGAGTTGCATAAGATGCAATTGGCAAGAAGTTGCCTACCTAAATAACTTTAACTTGAGAGAAAAGCCAAAGCTGACTCAGGTTGTGGTGAAATATGGATCTTGGCCCACTAGAATACCTTTGCGCTGAGGTGTTTTGAAATAATATTGAGGGTTATTATTTTGAGTAAAATAGTGGGAGTATCGTTTAATAAAAGTCCTTATTAAGTGAAGTAGTACACCGCAACTATACAGAACTTCACACCACCGGGGGTGCTTGGGAGAGGTCTGATGAGGTCAATACCCCAGACGGCGAAAGGGCAAGGGTAATTTGCTGAAGTTACTTTTTTTGAAGGTAACTACTGGATGTTGGTGTGCCTTTGGCAATTGTCACATTTTCGGACAAATTGCCTTGCATCTTTTCTTAGGGTAGGCCAAAAGTAACCTTGGCGAAGTAGTACTCCGGCGAGGGCATCTATTCCTATATGGGAAACACAGGTCCCCTCATGAACCTCTTCAAGTACTGTTCTGACATCGTTTTCACCTATGCATTTTTGTAGGGGACTTGCATACCCTTGTCTGTATAGTTCATCCCCGATGAAGGAGTATCTCCCAGAGCATTTTCATACTTTTGCGGCCTCTTTGGCATCCTCGGGGAGTGCCGAAGTTGCCAGATATTTCTTGATGGGGTGTTGCCATCCTTCTCCCAAGGTTACTACGCACATTAATTCTGTGCTAGGTGGCCTTAGTACCTTGATGGGTTCCTTGGATTTGGCTAAGGTATCAGCTTGAATATTATATTTTTGGGGTACATTTTCTATTTGTACCAAGTTGAACTCTTCAATGAGTCTTTTGACGAGGTCATGAAACTTTGCCAAGGTTGGATCCTTTGCAGCGTAATCTCCTTTCATCTGCCGGACTACTAATTGTGAGTCACTGTGGGCCATAAGGTTTTTTACACCGACTTTTCTGGCCAGTTTTAGTCCTGCTATGAGGGCCTTGTATTGGGCAATGTTATTGGTGACATCAAAACCAAATTTGATAGCTTTGGTGGCTTCCATGCCTTCCGGTCCTTGAAGAACTACCCCGGCGACTTAATGCTCGGCGCCTGAGGCTCCATCGACAAAGAGTTTCCACTCTGGTTCAATCTTTGTTAGGTCTTCCGAGGTAGCTTCAGCATTTTCGATTTCTGGAATTTTGACGATGAAGTCTGCCAATGCTTGGGCTTTTATTGCCCTTCTTGGCTCATAAGTGATGTCATATTCCCCGAGCTCGATACACCATTTTGACAGCCTTCCCGAATGCCTTACTTTTTTCATTATGTCGCGCAGAGGCAGGTTGCTTGGGACAATAATGGCGTGTCCTTCAAAGTAGGGTCGTAACCTCTTACCCTTGAGTACTAAGGCGTAGATAGCCTTTTGGAGCAATGGGTATCTAACCTCGGCGCCATGTAGGGACTTGCTTACATAATATACTGGCCACTGCCTCCCACCTTCTTCTTTCACTAGAACTAAACTCATAGCTTTCTCAGTGACTGCGAGGTAGAGGATGAGGGGTTCTCCTTCCCGTGGTTGCCGAAGCGTTGGCATATGGGTCAGGTAGCTCTTAAGCTCGTCCCAAGATTTCTGACATTCTGGGTTCCAAGGGTGTCCCTGGGTCCCGGAGGTGCCTTCGCCTTTAGGTGCTTTGGTGAGCACTTTGAAGAACGGTCAACATCTGTCAGCGTACCTGGAAATGAATCTACTAAGGGAAGTGATTCTCCCGGTAAGCCTTTGTATATCTTTAGTGGTTGTGGGTGTTCAAAAATTTAGCAGGGCTTTGACCTTTTCGGGGTTGGCGTCAATTCCCCTTTTTGATACCATAAACCCGAGGAACTTACCTGCGCTTACTCCGAATACACACTTCTCGGGATTGAGGCGTATGCCGAACTTTCGAACTCATTGGAAGGTTTCGCCTAAGGCGGTGATATGATTACTAGGCATTCTGCTCTTAACTATCATATCATCAACATACGCCTCCATGTTCCTCCCGATCTGAGAGTTGAATACTTTATTCATCAACCTTTGATAGGTAGCCCCTGCGTTCTTAAGCCCGAAGGGCATTCTGACATAGCAGTAGGTACCAATTTCTGTGATGAAGGCCATTTTCTCTTCATCTTCGGGGTCCATCCGAATTTGGTGATACCCACTGAAGGCATCGAGGAAACTGAGGAGTCCATATTCAGCGGTTGAATCCACCAACTGGTTTATGGCTCGCAAAGGGTAAGAGTCCTTTGGACAAGCGTCATTCAGGTTCCAAAAGTCGATGCAAATTTGGAGCTTTTCACTCCCTTCTTTTGTGGCAATAACCACCTTGCTGAGCCATTCGGGCTATTTTACTTCTCTTATTATGCCTGCCTCAATAAGGCGCTTAACTTCGGCTTTAACAAAGGAGTACTTATGCGCTGATAGGTTCCATTTTTTCTGTCGAACTAGTCTGATGTCCGAGAGTTCTCTGAGACTGTGGTGGATTATGTTGGGGTCGACCCCAAGCATGTCTTTTGGCGAGTAGGTAAATAGATCTTTGTTCATTAACAAAAAGGATACAAGCCTTTCTTTGTTACCCTTGGCCAATTTTTCTCTTACTTGGGTGTTTCGGCCAGGGATCAGTTCTACATCTTCTGTTTCTACTTTTTCCAACTTTTCCATTCCTTTTTTGTTGTCTCTTTGCCCGTCATGACTGCTGATGCCTTTCCGCATCATCGTTGTGTGACATGGTGAGCCTGAAGCAGAGACTGCCGGTGGGCGAATGCCTGGGTGAGGAAGCTCCAATTGGAGGAGGACTGCAAAGACTCAGAAAAACAAGGGTTAAGAGGTCCCCGGAGTACTTTTCCGGGGAGGAGCCTCCGACGCCCTAGTCAGTGTTTGGAAATGGAGAGTGAATGAAAAGTAGAGAGATTTCCCCTTAGAGTCCCATCCCTTTACCTGGGATGCTTACCAGATATTTATAGCGAGGTGAACAGTAGAAGTTCATTTGACATAGCTAGCCCAGATCATGACACGTGTTTGGTCAGATGCGATCTGTACCTTTAGGGAAAGGGGGAACATTTAGCCGACCACAGGCCGCCTGGCAAGGAGCCTAGGCCGCGTGAGGGCGGCATGTCAGAGCGTGTCTGAGGGCGGCGTGTCAGAGCGTGTCTGGGGGTGGCGTGTCGGGGAACATACGGGTATGGTGTGTCAAAGGCCCCTACTCCTAAGGTCCCCTCGGTAGAGAAGAGCTCTTCGGAGCAAGAGGACTTCCTCCGAAGATTATTCCAGTAATCCGGGAATATCTTCTCTAAGGGTGGTCTTGTTCGAGGTCATTCTCCCCTGCTGAAGGTGGTTGGGTCGCCTTACCGAGGATGGATGATAGCCAAAGGCTATCGCCTCAATCTGGCCGAATACCCTGCCACAACAATGGCCAGAAGAACTGGCGCTTCCCGGGAATAGGTGGAATCATGCACCTCGGGAGATAGCCTGAGAGCTCCGAGCCTCGGCACGCCAGTAAAACTTGAGGACTCCATTCGCCCCCCAAGGTTGTGAACAGCGCGCCTTCGGAAAACTGGCACCAGACATTGCTGCCCGAATATGATATCCCCGAAGGCGAAACCCCCTGGAACTGGGAACCCCCGAACTGAGGGTAGGCTTCCCGAAGAGGCTCTGTCCGAACTAGAGGACGACCTCGCCCAGGGACCTCGGGAGTACGGCAGGCGCATTTAAGGAAGCATTTAAGGAAGCCTCTGACACGTCCCACCACAGACGTAAAAAGTCGCCCTGACGCGCAGACGCCATCAGAATCATATCATGGCCCGTCTCAGCACAAGGCTCGAGGCCATCTAGTTACCAACTATCTGTCCCCTACGCCCAGACGTTCAGGAGCATCCGACCGCACATGTGTCATGATCTGAACGGGCTAGGTATTCCTATATATACAGGAAATAAATACTTGACAGGAGGTGGGCAGGCCGGATATACAGCTCCCACACCCTGAGAAAATACCAGGCGAGACTTTTCTGCCTTTCTCTTTGAGCTAGTGACTTTCTCCTTCTTCCGGCCACCACTGACTTGGGCGTCGGAGGCTCCCCCCCCGGAAAAACACTCCGGGGGCCTCCTAACCCTGTTTACCAGCTTTTCAGGTACTCTCCTTGGGGCGATCCACCTTCCAGGCGTTCTTCCTCCTAGAAGTCTCCTCAACAGTCACCATGACTCACAACGATGAGGCCTTAGGCCATCATTTGGCGCCGTCTGTGGGAAACCGCTCGCAGATTGCCGTCGTTGAGACTCGGCGTTCTAAGGACAAGGGACTTCCAAGGTCCTCGTCCGCGCCTGAGATACAACCGGCTGCTGAGCAGACACTCCCAGAGACTTCTACGCCCGAGGAAGACCGCCCTCTGGTAATCACCATGAGCTTCTTGAGGGACTTTCAGCGCTCGGTCGTTGCTGAAATGACTCAGCAGATCGACCGAAGCTGGCCACAGCAGTCACGGGCCCAGAAACCCTCCTCATCAGCACGCCCTCGGGAGAGAAGCCCCAAGTCTACACACCGCAGTTCAGGAAGTGGAGAGCCTCACGGAGAATCATCCACAGAAGATATAGCCCTCGGGAAACGGCCTGTGGGACAAACCGGGTCCAAGCGACCGAGAGTCTCACAGCGAAGCAGTTCGTCACCCGAGCCGAGGTCCCTGACCCCTCCGCGCCGAACTCGCTCCCCGAAAAGGCGCCGTCGATCTCCCTCCCGTGAAAATGGTCCTAGCGCCACTGCGCTTATGGAAAGGATATTGGCACGGCTGGACAGAGTGGAGAAGCAAGTGACCAGAAAACCCGTTTGGGACAGGCTGTCGGGGGCATTATGCGAAGATGGCTCCCCATTTATTCGCACAGTCGTTGAGGCAGCTATGCCAGGCGACTTCAGAGTGCCTAGGCTGGAGATCTATGATGGCCGGACTGATCCACAGGCCCATCTAACGAAGTACAGGCGGAGCATGATAATGCACGGAGCTGATGACGCTACCATGTGCAAATGCTTTGAAGTCACCCTCACGGGCCCAGCAACAGCATGGTACAATTCTTTGCCCCCAGGGACTATCACTGAGTTTCAGGAGTTGTCCACAGCCTTTACCCAGCAGTTTATTGGGAGCAGGCCGACGGCCAAAATGCCTGTGCAGATGTTCGACATAGAGCAGAGAAACGGAGAGACGATCCGAGACTATGTCGAACGATTCAACAGGGAAGCACTCAGCGTCCCGGACTTCCGGCCCGAAATCCGCATCCTCGCTATGACACGGGGCCTTCGGCGTGACTCACAGCTGTTCTACGAGTTCTCAAAGGACCCCCCGGAGACCCTCGGAGAATTTTACTGAAGGGCAGAGCAGCACATGACAGCCGAGGAATTGAGGATGGCGGGGCCGAAGTCTGATCATCACCGCGCCGAAGGGTCCATCCAGCAAGCTCGGCATCTTTCTGAACACACAGGTCGACCACGGCGAATGCGAGGAAAGAAACCTCAAAGTTTCACACCCTTGAGCACGACACGGACCAACATTCTCATGGCGCTGGAAAGGCAAGGGACGCAAATTCGGCGGCCAAAGGCCATGGCCGCCGATAATAAGAAGAATGCCAAGAAGTTCTGCCAGTTTCATCGCGACCACGGTCATGAAACCGAAGACTGCTTCCAGCTGAAGAAGTACATAGAGTCGCTGATCAAACAGGGCCAGCTTCGCAAATACCTGCGGATGCCCTCCCCAAAAGGCAGAAAAGAGGAGGAAGAGAGGGCCGAAAACGAGGACTATGACTCAGACAGGCGGAGAAACAGAAGTCCAAAAAGGCGCCTTCCACCTCCAGTAGGGGTCATCCAAACCATTACCACGGGGCTCCCATCCTCGGAAAGAAAGCGGAAGGCCAGAGAAATTACGGTTATGGAGTATCAAAGTCCATCAAAGAAATTACGGTTATGGAGTATCAAAGAAAGCGGAAGGCCAGAGAAATTACGGTTATGGCTCCACCGTCGTCTTCCCCCACGACGACCCGCTGCTGGTAATGGCGAGAATAGGGAACTGGGACGTCAAAAGAGTGTTGCTCGATGATGGCTCAAATACTGACGTCCTGTTCTCGCACTTATTGCCTAGCTTGGGCATCTCCAGCAGCGAACTTAAACCTGTCACCACGCCCACCTTCGGCGTTGGACCATCGGAACTACCCGTCCTCGGATGGATCGACCTCCCTTTAATGATAAAAGGCACTTCGTTAGACGGAGCGGCTGAGTTGTACGCGTACACAATGGCAAGATTCATCGTCATGGAGGTCCCGTCTTCGTACAACGCCATCCTTGGAAGGAAGACTCAGGGGAACCTGCACATTCGCCCCGATGTGAAGTACTTGACTGTCACATTCGCCACCAAGGATGGAGATGCAGAGGTCTTTATCGACCAAGCCGAGGTAAGAAAGGTGTTTGTAAAAGCACGAAAGGCTCCGGCAGACAACTCTACACAAATAGTGGAGGCAAAGGCGCAGGAGAAAGGCAAAGAAAGAGATCCCACAGAAGCAGAAATGGAAGAAGTAGATCTTGTCCCAGGACAATCTACCCGAATAGGGAAGAGCTTGGCCAAAGGTGATAAGGAAAATCTTGTATCCTTTCTGCTGAAAAATAAAGATCTGTTTGCCTACTCGCCGAAAGACATGCCAGGAGTGAACCCTGGCATAATACAGCACAGCCTCAAAGTAAGCCCGGAAGCAAAACCTATCAGGCAAAAGAAACGAAGCATCTCAGCCCACAAAAGCAACTTCGTGAGAACCGAAGTCCAGCGCCTATTGGATGCTGAAGTTATCAGGGAGGTCAAATACCCCGAATGGTTAAGCAACGTGGTCATTGCCACAAAAGAAGGTAGCAGCAAACTCCGGATGTGCATTGATTTCAGAAACTTGAACGATGCTTGCCCGAAAGACTCATTTCCCCTCCCGCCAATAGATCAACTGGTAGATTCAACGGCCGAATACGGGCTCCTGAGCTTCCTAGATGCCTTCAGCGGCTACCATCAGATAAGGATGGACCCCGAAGATGAAGAGAAAACTGCCTTCATCACCGAGGGAGGAACGTACTGCTATATCAGAATGCCCTTCGGGCTGAAAAATGCAGGAGCCACCTACGAGAGACTGATGAACAAGGTCTTTAAGGACCAAATGGGGAGAAACATGGAAGTATATGTTGATGATATGATAGTAAAAAGCAAGCTGCCCGGCTACCACGTTGCAGATTTGGAGGAAACCTTCCAAAAGCTCAGAGCCTTCGGGATTCGCCTTAACCCCGAGAAGTGTATCTTCGGGGTGACGTCGGGAAAATTCCTTGGGTACATGGTATCCGAAAGAGGCATCGACGCCAATCCTGAGAAGATTAAGGCTCTGCTTGAGTTCCGAACTCCTGCCACAGTCAAAGACGTGCAGAGACTAACCGGAAGAATAAACTCTCTGAGCAGGTTTATTTCCAGGTACGGAGATAGGTGTAGACCTTTCTTCAAAGTCCTCACAAAGGCAGCAAAGATGGAAGGCGACCTCGGAAGAAACAATCATCCCTGGGATGAAGATTGCCAAAAGGCCTGGGAAGAACTCAAAGTCTACCTGGCCAGCCTGCCGACTCTGCGACAACCTCGGGAGGGAGAGCCCCTCGTACTGTACCTCGCCGTCACAGAAAAGGCCGTGAGCTCGGCCCTGATAAAAGAAGAAGGGCCGAAACAATGGCCGGTCTACTACGTCAGCAAGTCCCTGGATGGCGCCGAAGTCAGGTACCCTTTGCTTCAAAAAGCTATATACGCCTTGGTGCTTGCAGGAAGAAGACTGCGACCATATTTCCAGGCTCACCCCATCATCGTCCGAAGTAGTCTACCACTACGGGATGTTATGAAGAGAGTTGATCATTCGGGAAGGCTCTCCAAGTGGTGCATAGAGCTTGGCGAACACGAAATCACCTATGAGCCTCGGAAGGCCATAAAAGCCCAAGCATTGGCAGATTTTATCGCCGAAATACCCACCACTGAGGAGAACCACTCAGATCCGAAAGAAGGTGAGCCAGAATGGACCTTGCATGTTGACGGAGCCTCGGGGTCCGTACACCAAGGAGCTGGAATAGTTATCAGAGGACCCGAAGGCCTAGAGGTGATGAAGGCTATCAAGTTCAGCTTCAACGTCACCAATAATGTGGCTGAGTATGAAGCCCTCATAGCGGGATTACGCTTGGCCAGAAAGATTGGCGTGAGAAACTTAAGGGCTCACAGCGATTCCCAGCTGGTAGTTCGGCAGACGGCAGGAGATTATGGGGCGAAGGACCCAATCTTGGCAAAATACCACGAGCTGGTAACAAAACTCATCCAAGAGTTTGACGCCGTGCGGATCGAAAATGTACCCCGGCGGAATAACACTGAGGCAGATTGCTTAGCGAAGTCCAAAACATACACCGAGGTGCTAGACCATCCAAGCATCTCCGTGCTAAGCGTAACGTCCTCGGGAACAGGGTGGAAGGACCCCATAAAGAAATACCTCGCAGAGAATGAGCTTCCCGAAGACGCTGGCAATGCTGCAAGACTGCGAAGACGTGCCGGAAGATTCTTCCTGATTGGTGAAGAGTTATATCGGCAAGGATATGCAAATCCGCTGCAGAGATGTGTGGGCGAAGAGGATACTGAGATGGTTCTTGAAGAAGTTCACGAAGGCATGTGCGGCTCGCACATTGGAACTGATGCCCTTGCAGCAGTGATACTCCGCCAAGGATACTTCTGGCCTACCCTGAGAAAGGACGCAAGGCAGTTCGTCCAGAAGTGCGGTAGTTGCCAGAGACATGCAAAAATCCAGAGGATACCCTCAGAAATGGTAACATCGGCAGACTATCCTTGGCCCTTCGCAGTCTGGGGTATAGACCTCATTGGGCCACTCCCCACAGCACCGGGAGGCGTGAAATTCTGTGTGGTAGCAGTGGACTATTTCTCAAAGTGGGTAGAGGCAGAACCACTAGCAACTATCTCGGCAAAAGAAGTGCAGAAGTTCGTATGGAAAAACATCGTATGCAGATTTGGCATACCGAGGGTACTAGTAGCTGATAATGGATCCCAGTTCATAGACAAAGGATTCCAGGAATTCATCAGCGACCTCGGAATAAAGATGCACTTCGCCCCAGTAGCTCACCCCCAAAGCAATGGGCAGGTGGACGTATCAAACAGGACAATAAAAGATGGCCTGAAAAAGAGACTTGGGGAAGCCAAGGGGAAATGGCCAGGAGAACTCCAAAGTGTATTCTGGAGCTACCGAACGACGCCACGAAGAGCCACAGGGGAAACTCCCTTCTCACTCGTCTTCGGAACAGAGGCCATTATCCTAATAGAGATAGTTCAGCCTTCAATACGGGTGCAAGTATTTGATGAAGGCGGAAACGACCTCGGTCAGAGAACTAAGCTCGACCTTGTGACCGAACACAGAGAAATAGCCGGGCTGAGAAGAAAAGCTTTCCAGCAAAGAGTGGCCGCGGCTATCAACCTAAAAGCCAGGCCAAAAGAAATCAAAAAAGGAGACCTCGTTCTCCGAAAGGCCGACTTTGCACCCCGAAGGCCATCTCACGGCGTACTTCGCGCAAATTGGGAAGGACCTTATCTGGTTCTCGCCGAAGTACGGAAAGGCGTGTATAGGCTTGGCGATGCCGAAGGCGTAGAATTGAAAAACACTTGGCATTCAGACGCCTTGAAAAAATTCTACGCCTAAGGATGGGCGGAAGAGATATATTGTACAAGAAATACTCTAAGTACAGAATGGTCTTGAGAAAAATTCTTAAGTATACCAAATTGTCCAAGACAGAATTCCGCGAAGGTGCTCGCCACGAAAAAAGCAGATGTGACTTCCCGAAGGCCCTTGAGCCACTATGCTTGGAAAAAAGGGAAAGCAAGAATCTCGTAATAGTGCACGCCAAAACAAAAGCAGAGATAATTTCCAAACACCCTTGAGCGTACATGCTCGGGAAAGAGGGAAATGAGCAATCTCGTGAGAATTTTCCTAAGTCCCTTGAGCAAATATGCTCGGGACAATAGGAAGACAGAAAAATTTGGCTGAAACTTTTCCGAAGTCCCTTGAGCAAACATGTTCGGGATAAAAGGAAACAAAAAGCATGCAAAAGACTTAGCCAAATTTTTGCAAACTTTCCAGAAAGTCTCTTGAGCGAGTACACTCGGGACAAAGGAAGGTAAAAAGTTTCTTTGGTCGCAGGTTTTCCGAAGTCCCTTGAGCAAACATGTTCGGGATAAAAGGAAACAAAAAGCAGGCCACCTCGAGGACACCAAGAGACAGGCTATGGCTGAACAGCCCATGACTTTTGGGCAAGAGGTGTATCTTCGGTACAGGCTTTGCCTCGGAGACACCAAAGAATAGGCCAAGGCCGAACAGCCCAAACCCTCGGGCAAAAGGTGCGACCTCGGAACAGGTTATGCTTCCCAACGAGACTCCCAACGGCAACCTCGGAAAGAGATGCAAACCGAAGTCTTCACTTCGGCTTTCCGGAGGGGGGCATGTGATAGCCAAAGGCTATCGCCTCAATCTGGCCGAATACCCTGCCACAACAATGGCCAGAAGAACTGGCGCTTCCCGGGAATAGGTGGAATCATGCACCTCGGGAGATAGCCTGAGAGCTCCGAGCCTCGGCACGCCAGTAAAACTTGAGGACTCCATTCGCCCCCCAAGGTTGTGAACAGCGCGCCTTCGGAAAACTGGCACCAGACATTGCTGCCCGAATATGATATCCCCGAAGGCGGAACCCCCTGGAACTGGGAACCCCCGAACTGAGGGTAGGCTTCCCGAAGAGGCTCTGTCCGAACTAGAGGACGACCTCGCCCAGGGACCTCGGGACTACGGCAGGCGCATTTAAGGAAGCATTTAAGGAAGCCTCTGACACGTCCCACCACAGACGTAAAAAGTCGCCCTGACGCGCAGACGCCATCAGAATCATATCATGGCCCGTCTCAGCACAAGGCTCGAGGCCATCTAGTTACCAACTATCTGTCCCCTACGCCCAAACGTTCAGGAGCATCCGACCGCACACGTGTCATGATCTGAACGGGCTAGGTATTCCTATATATACAGGAAATAAATACTTGACAGGAGGTGGGCAGGCCGGATATACAGCTCCCACACCCTGAGAAAATACCAGGCGAGACTTTTCTGCCTTTCTCTTTGAGCTAGTGACTTTCTCCTTCTTCCGGCCACCACTGACTTGGGCGTCGGAGGCTCCCCCCCTGGAAAAACACTCCGGGGGCCTCCTAACCCTGTTTACCAGCTTTTCAGGTACTCTCCTTGGGGCGATCCACCTTCCAGGCGTTCTTCCTCCTAGAAGTCTCCTCAACAGTCACCATGACTCACAACGATGAGGCCTTAGGCCATCAATGGAGATGGACAGTATTCCCGAGGTTGATACTGTCATCTCCAGGGACGACGAAGAATTACTAAGGTCGGATGTAAGAAGGGCCGGACACCCTCCTTTCCGAAATCGGTGCTCGCGTCCCTTGCAGTCGGTGCTTTTCTTTTCGAGGGTGGTGCCTTAACCGAGCTTACGGGTTTGAAGGGTGATAGGTACTTTGGCTATCACATGCCCCCCTTGAAAAGTCAAAGTGGAGACTTCGGCTCTAGTCTCCTGAGGGACATTTTGCCGGACTCCGAGCAGGACACTGTTCAATGAAGCACTTTGTGATCCGAAGGCGTTCCTTCCTAGGCCAAGGTGTCATCACCCAGCCCCTTAGCGATCTCGGGGCACGTACTCCCTTTATTTTTACTTTTTCTGCTGCAGGTCAGTGAACCGTCACGTCTCGTAACCAGGCATGTCAGTTATGGATAGACGTGCCTGGGTTTTCGCGGTGTCAGAAGTGTGTCCTAGTTTCTCGCGTCGGATGACATGTGTGCTTAAATTCGGTTTTGACGAAGTTGTTTTTGTGTGCCAAGAGGCTTCGCTTTTTCTGACGGATAGGCTTTGCCTCTAGGCGCACTTTGAGGCAAATAGATCTTTATTCATTAACAGGAAAGATACAAGTTTTTCCTTGTCGCGTTTGGCCAATTTTTTCCCTATTCGGGTATTTCGGCCTGGGACAAGTTCTATATCTTCCGTTTCTATTTTTTCAGGATCTTCTGTTTCCTCTCCCGTTTGCTCTCCTACGAGGGCAATCTTCGCTCCCGTAGTCTGTGTGCAGTTTGTTGCCTAGGCCTTTCTCACTTTGACAAATACTCTCCTCACCTCCCCTTGGTCGATGAAGATCTCAGCATCCCCATCCTTTGTGGCGAAGGTGACAGTCAAATATTTCACATTTGGGCGGATGTGGAGGTTTCCCTGCGTTTGACTCCCGAGGATGGCGTTATATGACGAATGGACATCTATGACGATGAATCTTGTCATTGTGGAGGCAAACAGCTCGTCCTCGTTCTTTAGTGAAATTCCTCTTAACATCAGGGGAAGATCAATCCACCCGAGGACGGGGAGTTCGGCTGGTCCTACTCTGAAAGCAGGAGAAGTGACGGGCTTGAGGTCGTTCCTTGAGATACCCAAACTCGGTAGCAGATGAGAGAACAAGACATCAGCATTAGAACCATTATCGAGCAGTACTCTCTTGACGGCCCAACTTCCTATCCTTGCCATGACCAGTAGTGGATCATCATTAGGGAATATTATGGTAGACCAATCTTTCCGAACAAGCTTTTTCGATGGGTTCCCGTGTTCCATCACCGAAATCTCCCTGATTTTTCTTTTCCTCTCTGTCGATGGCAGTCCTGTGGTGATCGTCTGAATTACTCCTGCCGGAGGTGGTGAACGTCTTCTGGGACTTCGGTTTCGACGTCTTTCGGAGTCATATTCCTCATCATCTCCTTTCCCTTCCTCTTCCCTCCTTCCCTTTGGGGAGGGAATTCGCAGGTAACGTCGAAGTTGACCCTGCTTATTAGGGACTTTATGTACTTCCTCAGCTGGAAGCAATCCTCGGTATCGTGCCCTTGGTCCCGATGGAACTGACAAAACTTTTTCATGTTCTTTTTGTTGTCCGAGGTCATGCCTTTCGGCCATTGAATTTGGGTCCCTTGCCTTTCCATGGCCATGAGGATGTTTGTCCTTGTGGTGTTTATGGGAGTAAAGGTCAGTGGCTTTTTTCCTCTAAGCTTCCGAGGTCATCCCCCTGGTTCGGTTGGGTAGCGAGTTTGTTGGCTCGGCCCCTCGGTACGGACATGATCGGGCTTTGGGCCTCCTGATGCCCTCCGGCATCTCTGTCCAGTGACATGGTGAATTCCAAGGGAGCTTCCGAGGGGGAAGGACGTCCTGCTGAGATATTCCCCAGCTGGGAAAATACCTGAAAGACTCAGAAAAAAGGGTTAGGAGGTCCCCGGGATGGTTTTCCGGGGAGGAGCCTCCGACGCCCAAGTCAGTGCTCTGATAATGAATAAAGTAGGCACGCTAGAAAGGTGCGAGAGCTAGCCTGCATATTTTTGCAGCTATGGGCAAGGGCTGATCACGGAGAGGGGATGGATCCGATCCCTTGCCAAGTCCTTTTTCCCAGTATTTATAGAAATGCCTGGCTCGTTCAGATCCTGACACGTGTTCGGTCGGATCATCTCTGTGCTTTCTGGGCGTAGGGAACAGGTAGCCTTCTGTAGACTCCTGGTTTTGTGGCTGAGATAGGACTTGGACGGCGTCAGTGCGTCAAGTCACCATTTCAGGCGGCGTGTGGGTTTCCTGTCAGCGGCTCATTAAATGCTCATGCCGTACTCCCGAGGGCCTTTGGGCGAGGTCGCCCCCTTGGCACGGACGCCCTTCCTTGAGAATCATGTTGGTGGCTCGGGGAGTTATGCCTTCGGGGGAATCTCTCCTGCTTTCAGTAGCTGGCTCTTTGCTCCCGAAGACGATATGTACAGTTTCCCGAGGTAGCCGGCAACACATTTAAATAATTCTGGCATTTTAGTCAAAGTGCTTACTTTGTCGGGCTCGACTCCACTTCTGCCGAGGTCATTGGCAATGCTTATTTTCGAGCTACATCAGGCTCCCCAGACGGCCCTTCGGGGAAGCGCGTACTGGAAAAGGCGAAAGGCCTTCGGCTATCACAAGCCCTCCTCGAAAAAGCCGAAGTGGAAACTTCGGTTTGTTCGCTCTCTGAGGGTTCCTCTTTGAGCCTTAAGCGTAGCGCTTTTTTCGAAGACAGACCTTTCGTCCGAGGACGCAAGCTTTTCTTTCACAGCCTGTCTGTTGGCGTCTCCGAAGTGACCTATTTTCCAGCTTTTTAGGTCCGCGCCACATCATGTGCCAGGAATAGGTGTGTCAGTCTGGAACGACGCGCTTGAGGTTGAGGGGTGTCGGGACACGCATCCCCTTTTTGGCTTGATGGCTGACACGTGGCACTCAGTCATTGGTGGGGATTGTGCTGTAATGTCAAGCGCGCCTTTTTAGGCACGAAGGAGCAGTTATGGCGACGTTTCACCTTCGCCCAGCACTTAAGACGCCGGTTCGCCTACCTCCCTCGGCCTATATATATGCTCACTCTATCACTTTTTCTCTTTTGCTTTTACTTTTGCTCTAGTTTTCCTTCTGCTTTTTTGCGGCGGTTCTTTCACCTGAGCTTTTTTCCGACCACCTTTCACGACGGCGTCTTTACATACAGATTTCGGCAAGCGTTTTGGTGGGTTTTGATTTCCAGAACTTTTTGTTCTTCTCAAAGTTCGCTGTTGCCTTTTTCTAAACTTGCTTTTCAGCCCAAGATGCCTATTCCTGAGAGTTGGCAACCTCTCTTGTCCCACCCTTGCTGCACCACTCCTAAAAAGTTAGCAAGGTGGAAGGAGAAATTTTTGCTTCCCTCGTACGCTGTTACGAGGTTGCCACGTCCCGACCACTATAGCTTTTCAAACCATAGCAACGAGGTTACCGTTTTCCGAGCTCAGATGAAAGCCGGTCTTCGGTACCCCCCTCCGGAGTTGATTTGCGAGTTTTGCAGATTTCATGGCATTGCCGTAAATCAACTACCTCCGAACTCGTACTGCTATTTCAACGCCTTTCTCTGTATGTGTGGCATTTTCAAAATAAAGCCCTACTACGTTATTTTTATGTAGTACTACAAGCTCTATGTGGTCCCGAAGGGTGGCTTCTACTTCATGCTACCTCGGGGATGCGGGAGCAAAAAGTACATGTTCACCTTCGCCACCAAGGACAGCTGGCGAGGGTGGCAAAAAAAGTTTTTCTTTCTGAAGATGGAGGAGGCCTCGTTGCATGTTCCGACCAAGTGGGCTCAGGGAAGGCTGGAGGACGACATCGTAGATCCGAAGATGTTGCTGACCCCAGAGTTGGCTCCTATATTCGCGGATTTCGACCATCGTATTTGAGCCGTCGCTGACTGGGGTCCCGAGGTCTCTTCGCGCTCTCTTTACCCCTTCCCCATTAACTGGAGGTTGATGACCGAGGAGGTCCTTCGGGAGCTCAAGGTGGTAAAGGAGCACGAGACGGACCTCGAGATGCCAGCTCCTGCCATTGCTGGGAAGGATTCCTGGCTTGTGCAACTCATTCGGGAGGAAGTTTCTTTCGAGACCTTTTTTGAGCGTGAGTTATTTTCTAGTCTCTTTGTTATAACTTCATTTTTCACTCACACTGATGTCTTCCTTCTTTTTTAGAAATGGGCGAGGACACGGCTGCCTTCTACAAAGCCCTTTTCATCGGCCAAGCCAAGAAGGGTGATTCGATGAAGAAAGCCGTCTCCCGAAGGCGTAAAACAACCTGGGCCGGTCCTTCGACGGCCAAACGGGGGAGGAAGGCCACTCCCGACGAGGCTATCGAGAAGCCGGGAGTTGTTATTATTCCTCAGCCCGAGGTTACTGCCGAGGTTCCTCCTCGCAGCCATACTTCGTCGCAGGCTCTTCTAGATTCCGCGGTGGAGTCCCCTTCTGCTGAAGAACGGCGCAGAATAAAAGGCAAGGGGATCCCTACCGAGGAGGTTCCGGTTGCCGAGGACGACGTGGTCGAAGTGCCTTCAGGTTCGTTTTGTGATGCCTTTTTCCTTTTTCGGATTCGTTGGCGTCCGGCTGCCTTAATGCAGCTTCATGTCTTATTGCAGAGGAGTTACTCACTCCGGGCTGGGTGGCCGACCATGCCAAAAGGAGAGCCCTTCGGGAGGCCATCATCCCGAAGGGGAAGGTCCCAAAGGAGCCTTTTTGGACATTCACGGAGGACATGAATATGTACTCCGACGATTGCCCACAAATGGCTAAAGAGATCTCTAAAGGGATCCTTACTGAAGCCTTCTTTAGAGCCATCACCGAGGCCCATCTGGGCGATGACTCTTGCTGCAAAGCTTTCCGAGCACGCCGCCCAGGTATACTTCGCGCTCCCTTCTTTTGAATTTTTTCTAAGTGCTTGGTTTTCTCTTTGTTTTAGTGACCTTGCCTTTGCCCTTTTACAGCTACTGGGATATGCCGGCTTTCTCAGAGTTCAGGTGGTGAGGCAGACGGCGTTCCGAACTCAGGTCTTAGGTTCTTTAGAGAAAACTAGGGCCATGTGTTCGGATCTAGCTATCAAGAATTTGGAGCTGGCCAATTCTGCGGAGAAGGAATTTCCGCTCTTCAGGAGGAGTTAAAAGAGAAAGAGAAACTATCAAACGACTCCTCCCAGAAAATTTCATACCTCGGCTCCCAGATAGCGGCGCTGATCTTGGCAAATGAGGTGCACCAGAAAGAAAAATCCGAGGCTGAAGACTGCCTGACAAAGGCGCTTGCTGAGAAGGCTGCGCTTCAAGCCGAGGTTGATGCCTTGAAGAAGGAGCCGAAGAAGAAGAAGATGAAGGCATTGAGGGAGGAGGTCGCTGAGCTTAAAAAAGACCTTCAGGACCTTGGGGTCGAGAAAGACAAATCTGACCAGATGACCAAAGTTGGTTTTCAGGATGGATTTTGTCTTGTTCGTCACCAGGTTCTTCAAAGGTTCCCTGATCTGGACTTTTCTTTCCTGGAGGCCCTAAATATTCCCGAGGGGCCTCGGTGGTCCTGGTCCAAAATTGAACATCTGAACCTGCCATCTTCACTCCCTGCGCCGAAGATACTAGAGAAGAACGCGGGAGCTGGCGGTTCTCACGATGCCGGGAATCCTTAGTTTTGCCTTTTGCTTCTTCTTTTTTGGTCTTCTTCTTTTGGCACTCCTTCTTTTTTGTAAGCAGTTTCATTTTCAATGAAGAAAACTTGGCTAAGTCTCTTTGGTGAGGTCTCGAACTAGTTCGCTCCAAAGACTTCGGCAAAACTCATCTGCGCTCAATATGATGACCTTTTTTGCGAAGTTCAGCCTTTCGAGGGCTTAAACTCAAGGATTTTGGCCAAGTCTTTTTGCGAGACTTCAGAAGATGACGCCTTCGCTTGTCTGGTCACCTTTGAGAAATTTGCGCCATATATGCTTAAGGCAATTTTTTGTACTCAGAGAGAATTTTGCTAACTTGTGTAGTACAATTTTCTTTGCCGAAATCCTAAGCATAGTATTTTTCAAGGCGTCCGAATGCCAAGTATTTTTCAACTCTACTCCTTCGGAATCGCCGAGCTTATAGACCGCTTTTCGTACCTCGGCTAGAACTAGGTAAGGGCCTTCCCAGTTCGCACGAAATACCCCGTGGGATGGCTTTCGTGGTGCAAATTCAGCCCTTCGGAGAATGAGGTCTCCTTTTTCTATTCCTTTTATCCTAGCACGCAGGTTTGCAGCCGCGGCCACTCTTTGCTGAAAGGCTTTTCTTCTCAGCTTGGCTATTTCTCTGTGTTCGTTGACGAGGTCTAGCTTGGTTCTTAGGCCAAGATCATTTCCTCTTTCATCAAACACTTGTACCCGCACCGAGGGTCGTATTATCTCTATCCGGATGATGGCCTCTGTTTCGAAAATGAGTGAAAAAGGTGTTTCCCCTGTGGCTCTTCGGGGTGTCGTTCGGTAGCTCCACAATACACTTTGGAGTTCTCCTGGCCACTTTCCCTTTGCTTATCCTAGCCTCCTTTTCAGACCATCTTTTATGGTCCTATTAGATACCTCTACTTGGCCATTGCTTTGAGGATGGGCTACTGGGGCGAAGTGCATCTTTATTCCGAGGTCGTTGACAAAGTCCTGGAATCCTCTGTCTATAAACTGGGATCCGTTGTTGGCTACCAGTATCCTCGGTTTGCCAAATCTACATACAATGTTTTTCCATACGAACTTTTGCACTTCTTTGGCCGAGATGGTTGTTAATGGTTCCGCCTCGACCCACTTAGAGAAGTAGTCAACTGCGACTACGGAAAACTTTACGCCTCCAGGTGCTGTTGGGAGTGGCCCGATGAGGTCTATGCCCCAAACTGCGAAGGGCCAAGGATAGTCAGCTGAAGTCACCATCTCCGAGGGTACCCTCTGGATTTTAGCATGTCTTTGGCAGTTGTCACATTTTCGGACGAACTGCAGGGCCTCCTTTCTTAAGGTGGGCCAAAAATATCCTTAGCGAAGTACTACTGCGGCAAGGGAGTCTGTTCCGATGTGTGAGCCACAAGTGCCTTCGTGGACCTCTTCGAGGATCATTTCAGTGTCCTCTTCATCAACACACCTCTGTAACGGATTGGCGTATCCCTGTCGGTATAACTCTTCTCCTATCAGGAAGTATCTTCCGGCACGCCTTCGGACCTTTGCCGCATCCTTGGGATCTTCGGGGAGGGCATTGGTTGCGAGGTACCATTTTATTGAGTTCTTCCAGCCTTTTTCCGAAGCCACTATGTTTAGTACTTCGATGCTCGGGCGGTTTAGTACCTCGGTATGCATTTTTGACTTCGCCAAGCAGTCTGCCTCGGCGTTATGTCGCCGAGGCACATTTTTGATTTGAACGCTGTCGAATTCCCGAATGAGCATGGCCATGAGCTCGTGGTACTTTGCCAAGGTTGGGTCTTTTGCGCCGTAGTCCCCTGCTATTTGCCGAACTACCAGCTGGGAGTCACTGTGGGCCTTCAAGTTTCTTATGCCAATTTTTCTGGCCAGGTGTAACCCTGCTACGAGAGCTTCATACTCAGCCACATTGTTGGTGGCGTTGAACCTGAACTTGATGGCCTTTACTACTTCTAGACCTTCGGGTCCTCTGATAATTACCCCGGCTCCCCGGTGTTCGGAACCTGAGGCTCCATCTACATGCAGCGTCCATTCTGGCTCATCTTCACTGAGATTTTGATGGCTGTCTTCGGTTATAGGTACTTCGGCGATAAAGTCCGCCAATGCTTGAGCTTTAATGGCTTTTCTGGGCTCGTAGGTAATGTCATGTTCACCCAGCTCTATGCACCATTTGGAAAGTCTTCCCGAATGATCAACTTTTTCATGACGTCCCATAGAGGCAAACTACTTTGGACGATAATGGGGTGAGCCTGAAAGTACGGGCACAATCTTCTTCCTGCCAGTATCAAGGCATATATGGCCTTTTGTAGCAATGGATACCTGACCTCGGCCCCGTGCAGGGATTTGCTTACGTAGTAAACTGGCCATTGCTTTGACCCTTCCTCTTTCACAAGCACCGAGCTTACTGCTTTTTCCGAAACGGCGAGGTACAGGATGAGGGGTTCTCCTTCGCGAGGTTGTCGCAGAGTAGGCAGTCAGGACAAATAGATTTTGAGTTCTTCCCAGGCTTTTTGACAATCTTCATTCCAAGGATGGCCGTCGTTCCCGATGTTACTTTCTCTTTTTGCTGCCTTGGTAAGGACTTTGAAGAATGCCCGACATCGATCTCCGTATCTAGAGATGAACGTGCTGAGAGAGGTTATCCTTCCAGTGAGTCTCTGCACATCTTTTACTGTGACGGGAGTTCAGAATTCGAGCAAAGCCTTGATTTTTTCTGGGTTAGCATCAATGCCCCTTTCTGATACCATGTACCGCAGAAATTTTCCCGAGGTCACGCCGAAGACGCACTTTTCGGGGTTAACGCGAATTCTAAAGTTTCTGAGTTACTGGAAGGTTTCCCTTAGATCTGTGACGTGGTCGTTAGGCACCTTGCTTTTGAAGATCATATCATCAACGTAGACTTCCATGTTCCTCCCTATTTGATCATGAAAGACTTTACTCATCAGCCTCTGGTAAGTGGCTCCTGCATTTTTGAGCCCAAAGGGCATCCTGGTGTAGCAATATATTCCTCCTTCGGTGATGAAGGCAGTTTTTTCTTCATCTTTGGGATCCATCCTTATTTGATGGTACCCACTGAAGGCATCAAGGAAGCTTAAGAGCGCGTATTCGGCCGTTGAGTCGACCAACTGGTCTATTGGTGGAAGAGGGTAGGAGTCTTTTGGGCAGGCATCGTTCAAATTTCTGAAGTCGATGCACATTTGGAGCTTATTACTCTCTTCTTTTGTAGCAATGACCACGTTGCTTAGCCATTCGGGGTATTTAACTTCCCTAATTACATTTGCATCCATCAAGCACTGTACTTCGGCTTTGACGAATTTGCTTTTGTGGGCCGAAATGCCTCGTTTCTTTTGCCGGACAGGTTTTGCTTCCGGACTTACTTTCAGACTATGTTGTATTATGCGAGGGTTTACCCCTGGCATATCCTCTGGCGAGTAGGCGAACAGACCTTTATTCGCTAGTAGGAAGGATACAAGGTTTTTCTTGTCACCTTCGGCCAAGTGTTTCCCTATTCGGGTATTTTGGCCTGGGACAAGTTCTATTTCTTCCGTTTCTACTTCTTCTACCCCACCCGTTTTTGGTTCTTCGTTTGGTAGAGTCCCTCCTGCTATGGTTTGCGCGAGGTTGGTTGCCGGGGCCTTTCGTGCTTTGACAAACACCTTCCTGACCTCGGCTTGGTCGATGAATATTTCAGCGTCTCCATCCTGGGTGGCGAAGGTAACTGTCAAGTACTTCACATCCGGGCGAATGTGCAGATTCCCTTGTGTTTGCCTCTCGAGGATGGCATTGTACGACGAAGGGACATCCATGACGATGAACCTTGTCATTGTGGAGGCAAAAATTTCTCCTTTCCCGTTGACCGAGCTGCCTCTCATCATGAGGGGGAGGTCGATCCAGCCGAGGACGGGTAGTTCTGAGGGTCCTACTCCAAAAGTTGGCGAAGTAACCGGTTTGAGGTCGGTGCTGGATATTCCCAAGCTTGGGAGTAGGTGCGAGAATAGGACGTCGGCATTTGATCCATCATCAAGCAGCACTCTCTTGACGTCCCAATTTCCTATTCTTGCCATGACCAACAACGGGTCATCATGAGGGAAGATAACGGAGGAACCATCTCTTCGGATGAGTTTTTTCGATGAGCTTTGGTACTGCATCGTTGCGATCTCCCTAACTTTCCTCTTTCTCCCCGAGGATGGTAGTCCAGTGGTAATGGTTTGTATTACCCCCGCCGAAGGTGGGAGGCGCTTTTTTGGACTTCGGTTCCTCCTTCTGTCGGAGTCGTACTCCTCTTCATCAGCCCTTCCTTCCTCCTCCCTTCTTGCCTTGGGGAAGGCATTCGCAGATAGCGCCGAAGCTGGCCTTGCTTAATCAGCGACTCAATGTACTTCTTCAACTGGAAGCAGTCCTCGATGTCGTGACCGTGGTCGCGATGAAACTGACAAAACTTCTTCATATTCTTTTTGTTGTCAGCAGTCATTGCCTTTGGTCACTGAATCTGGAACCCCTGTTTCTCCATTGTCATGAGGATGTTGGTCCTTGTGGTGTTGAGGGGCGTGAAGTTCGAAGGGGGCTTTCTTCCCCTGAACCTCCGAGGTCGTCCTGTTTGCTCTGCCGGATACTTGGCTTGCTGGCTTGGCCCTTCGGGGCGGGAATGATCACTCTTCGGCCCCCCCATTCTCAGCTCTTTGGCTATCATATGCTGCTCTGCCCTTCGGAAAAATTCACCGAGCGTGTCCGGGGGGTCCTTGGAAAACTCGTAAAATAACTGTGAGTCTCTCCGAAGGCCCCGTATCATTGCGAGGATACGTATTTCCGGTCGAAAGTCTGGAACACTTAGGGCCTCTCCGTTAAATCTTTCGACATAGTCACGGATAGTTTCTCCGTTTCTCTGTGCTATGTCGAACATCTGCACTGGCATCTTCGCCGTAGGCCGGCTTCCAATAAACTGCTGGGTGAAGGCAGTGGACAATTCCTGGAACCCTCTGATGGTTCCTAGGGCTAGAGAATTGTACCATGCCGTGGCAGGTCCGGCAAGGGTTACCTCGAAACATTTGCATAGGGTGGGATCGTCAGCTCCATGCAACACCATGCTCCGTTTATACTTCGTCAGATGGGCTTGAGGATCTGTTCGGCCATCGTACGTTTCTAGCCGAGGTACCCAGAAGTCACTGGGCATGGCTGCTTCGACTATTGCTCGGGTGAATGGTGACTCGTCCCCACAAAAAGTTTCGGACAGTCTGGCCTATACAGGCTTGCGGGCCACCTGTTTCTCCACCCTTTCTAACCTCGCCAGCATTTTCTCCATAAGGAGCATGGCGCTAGGCCCTTCTTCGGGACAGGGAGATCGTCGGCACCTCTTCTGGGAATGAGCTCGACACTGGGGGGACAGGGACCTCGTTTCCGGTGATGAGCTCCTTCGGTGTGGGATTTTGGGTCGTCTGGACCCCGCTTGCCCTGCACGCCCTGTCCTGAGGGGCTTATTTTCCGTTGAAGACTCCTCCCGTGGGTCTCCGCTACCCGAACTGGGATGAATTGACTTGGGGCTTTTCCCCCAAGGGAGTGCTGATGATGCGGGTCTTTGGTCCTGAGCCTGTTGTGGCCATCTTTGATCTCTTTGCTGTGTCACTTCGGCCACAATAGACCGTTGTAAGTCGCGTAGAAACCTCATGGTCACGACCAGAGGACGCTCTTCCTCCAGCAGAGAAGTCCCTAGAGTGGGTAGCTCGGCAGCTGGTTGGACTTTGGGCGCGGGCAAGGGATTCGGAAGTGCCTTGTCCTTGGAACGCCTAGTCTCAACGACAGCCACCTGAGGGTGGTTTCCCACATACCGCGCCAAATGATGCCCTCCGGCATTTCTGTCCAGTGACATGGTGAATTCCGAGGGAGCTTCCGAGGGGGAAGGACGTCCTGCTGAGATATTCCCCAGGTGGGAAAATACCTGAAAGACTCAGAAAAAAGGGTTAGGAGGTCCCCGAGATGGTTTTCCGGGGAGGAGCCTCCGACGCCCAAGTCAGTGCTCTGATAATGAATAAAGTAGGCACGGTAGAAAGGTGCGAGAGCTAGCCTACATATATTTTCAGCTATGGGCGAGGGCTGATCACGGAGAGGGAGAGGGGATGGATCCGATCCCTTGCCAAGTCCTTTTTCCCAGTATTTATAGAAATGCCTAGCCCGTTCAGATCCTGACACGTGTTCGGTCGGATCCTCTCTGTGCTTTCTGGGCGTAGGGAACAGGTAGCCGTCTGTAGGCTCCTAGTTTTGTGGCTGAGATAGGACTTGGACGGTGTCAGTGCGTCAAGTCGCCGTTTCAGGCGGCGTGTGGGTTTCCTGTCCGAGGCTCCTTAAATGCTCATTAAATGCTCATGCCGTACTCCCGAGGCCCTTTGGGTGAGGTCGCCCCCTGGGACGGACGCCCTTCCTCGGGAATCATGTTGGTGGCTCGGGGAGTTATGCCTTCGGGGGAATCTCTCCTGCTTTCAGTAGCTGGCTCTTTGCTCCCGAACACGATATGTTCGGTTTCCCGAGCTAGCCGGCAACACATTTAAATAATTCTGGCGTTTTAGTCAAAGTGCTTACTTTGTCGTGCTCGACTCCACTTTTGCCGAGGTCGTTGGCAATGCTTATTTCCGAGCTACATCAGGCTCCCCAGACGGCCCTTCGGGGAAGCACGTACTGGAAGAGGCGAAAGGCCTTCGGCTATCACCTCCCATCCTCAGCTCTTCAGCAGTCATGTGCTACTTAGCCCTTGGGTAAAATTCATCGAGGGTGTCCGGGGAGTCCTTAGAGAATTCGTAGAACAACCGGGAATCTCTCCAAAGTCCCCGTATCATGGTGAGGATACGTATTTTTGGCCTGAAGTCCGGAACAGTCAGGGCTTCTCGGTTGAACCTTTCAACATAGTCACGAATGGTTTCTCCATTCTTCTACACTATGTCGAACACTTGAACTGGCATTTTCACCGTCGGCCTGCTTCCGATGAATTGCTGTGTGAAAGCGGTAGACAACTCCTGGAATTCCATGATGGTTCCAAGGGTTAACGAGTCGTACCATGCTGCCGCTGGTCCAGCGAGAGTGACCTCAAAGCACTTATACAGAGTGGCGTCATCAGCAGCATGCAATACCATGCTGCGCCTGGGGGTCACTCCGGCCATCGTAGGTTTCCAAACGAGGCACCCAAAAGTCACTTGGCATGGGTGCTTTGACTACTGCTCGGGTAAACGGTGATTCGTCCCCATTGAAGGTGTCTAACAACCTAGACCAGACGGGCTTCTGAGCTACCTGTCTCTCCACTCTTTCTAGGCGTTTTAGGATTTTTTCCATAAGGAGTATGGCACTGAGCTCTTCTTCTTGCTGCCTCAAGGCCTCTAGCAATAGAGAGCAACGCCTTCTTTTTGGAGAGTAACTTTGGCACCGAGGAGATTGCGATTTCTCTTCTGGCAAAGAACTCCTTCGGCGAGGAGTCTTGAGCTGCTTGAGCCCCATTTCTTCAGTAGGCCGAATCCTGGGGGGTATATTTTTCGTCGAGGACTCATTACATTGGTCCCCGCTTCCCGAACTCCGGTGAGTTGACTTTGGGCTTTTCTCCTGATGAGGTGCTGGTGAAGAGGGTCTTCGGCCCGAAGGTGGCTGTGGCCATCTTCGGTCTAGTTGTTGCGTCATTTTAGCTATAAGAGAGCGCTAAAAATCATGCAGGAAACCCATGGTAATAGTTAGAGGACGTTCATGCTCAAGTAAGGAAGTCCCTGCCGCAGGCTGTTCGGTAGCCAGCTGAACCTTGGGCGTTGACGGGGACTTCGGGAGCCCCTTATCCTTGGAACGCCGAGTTTCAATGATGGCCACCTGGGAGTGGGTTCCCACAGACGGCGCCAAATGATGCCCTTCAGCATCTTCTCTGTATGACATAGTGAGACTGAGGGGACCTCCGGTGAAGGAGGAATGCCTAAAGGGAAGGTTGCCCAGGGAAGACCGCCTAAGATGCTCAAAAAATAAAGGTTAGGAGGTTCCCTGAGTGTTTCTATGGGGAGGAGCCTCCGACGGCCAAGTCAGTGTTTGAAGGGGGAAGGTAAGTATGAAGCAAAGAGATTCTTGCCTTTTTCGGGTGTCTAATCCCCATTTTCTGAGACCATTTCCTAAATATATATAGGAGGATATGACCCATTCAGATCATGACACGTGTTTGGTCGGATATAACTAGTACTTTTGGGCATGGGGGCCTCTGGCCGACTGTAGGCCACTCGGGTCAGAGGCCAAGGCTAAAGTAGGCCTGTGTGACAGGATCTGTGTGGTGGCACTGTGTTAGAGCACATATGAGGGCGGCGTGTCGCATACGAGGATGGCATGTCAGAGGCTCCTTAATTGTTTCTGCCGTACTCCCAAGGTCTCTTCGGTAGAAAGGAACTCTTTGGAATAACTGCCCTTTCTCCGAAGTCATCTCAGCAACCCGGGAGCCCTTTGGGCGCTGAAGCTCCTCCTTCGGGGGCATTCTTTCCTCCCGAAGGTGGTGAATTTTTCTCTTCCGAAGTCGGTTCGGTCTCCTTTCTAGGGATGGTGATGTACAGCCTTCCCGAGGTCTGTACTACCATTCCCAAGGGTGATGATGGACCACCGAGGTCGGATGTTCGGGGTGTCAGACCCCTTTTTTCCGAGGTTGGTGCTCGCGCTCCCTGTGGGTGATGCTTGGCTTTCTGAGGGTGATGCTTTGCCCGAGCTTATCGACTGGGAGGGCGATAGCACTTTGGCTATCATAATGCTTCCTCTTCTTCTTGACATGTTGCTTAGGTTTTCCTGAAGTGACAATTACTTTCCCCAGAGTTATGTTAGATTGCTTTGCTTGGAGGTGTCAGTTACATCCTTTCAATTGGCGCACAAGAAGTTGGTTCATGAGTTAGTAGCTTTATGTCCCTTCATGAATCATTACCTCAATTTGGGTTTCAGGGCACACATGGCATTCAAAGATTGCCCCTACCCTCAATGCATGTTGGCTGTGAACCGAATGGCATTTTCATTTTTGCATATTTTCCATTGAATGAGATGCTTGCTCACACTTTTTGGAGGCTATATATACCCCCTCTCTTTGGTGGGAGATTTACCTTTCATTTTTTTCTCTCATTTGCTTCCTTCTGCTATCAAGCTTCTCTAGTTTTTTCGTAAGTGTCAAGGAAAATTTTCTTGTCTTACTTCCCTTCTGAGATGGGCCTTGCTCTTAATCCCCCATTTTTCTATCTTTATCTTTTTGTTCTTCCACCAAAGTAGATCAATGGTAGAGGAAGCTCTTACATCCAGGGGTATATGGAAGTTTTCAGACACTTACCCAAGCTATGCTATGCCAAAAAAGTTGAAAAATGGAGGGTGAAGTATTTCCTTCCAGCTAAGGTCTCTGTTCGGGTGTCAAAGAAGGGATAGATGAGCTACCAGCCCCATGAGAGCGAGATCACCATTTTTAAGACTCAGCTAAAAGTAGGGCTCTAATATTCTCCCCATCCTATGGTCGAAGACTTCCATGAATTCCATGGGATTGCAGTAAACTAGTTTGCCCTGAACTCCTATGCTCCATTCAACACGTATCTGTACATGAGTAGTGTGTTCGGGCTAGAGGTGCATTTCCTCCTTTTTTTTTAGTATTACAAGTTACTCATTTCAATGAAGGGGCATTTTACTATAGTCCCCCATGAGGTTCTAGGAGTAAGAAGTACTTTTTCATGTTCAACACCTGGGATGGTCAGTGCAACAAGTAGAAGAAGTACTTTTTCATGTCTGTGCCAGAGTCTTTAGGGATATCGGGCAAGTAGTCTGGCGAAAGTCTGGAGGTGGACGTAGATGACCCCACAGTGCTATTAGACAAGAAATTGAAGATGCACCTTCTTGATTGTAATGCTCAAATACAGGCAATGGTGGACTAGGGGAACTTGGATAAGGGAACTGATGTTTTTCCTGTTCCCGTTAAGTGGGACTTAATGTCAGTGGAGGTTCTGCGTGCGCTTCACATCTACCTCTCTCCTTCGGCAGAACCCAAGTCCACTACCTATCCTTTGCCAATTGCTTAGGACGATCCTTCTGAGGCCCTAGTTGTAGTCCAACTGCTTTCGGAGGGATCTTTATTACACTGTTTTTATTTCTTGTAAGTGTTTTCCAATTCTGTTTTTTCTTCTTTAGTGACTCACACTAATGCATTTTTTTTTATAGAGATAGGTGAAGATTTTAGTGCCCAGTTCTAACAAAAGGCCTTTCTTGCTAATGCTTAGGAGGAGGACAACAAGAAAGCTGTGGAGAGGAAGTCTAGAAGGTAGGCCTCTAGTTACCCTCTACCGAAGAAGGCTCATGTGGGATCTTCATCCATGGATGTGATTGGTACAGAAGTTGCCCTCATTTAAGGGGTTGCCTTGGACACTGGGATCCCTATTCCGGAGGATTTCAAGATTGCCGAGCTAGAAGACTTTGAGAAGGAATTCTCCATCACCCACCAAGTCCATGCACTGCTGTGGCTTTATTGGGAACTATTATTGAAGAGGCCATTGTTGCAAAGGGGGCTAAGAAAAAATAGAGAAAAAGAAAGCCAAGGATCTCACTGTGGTCATTAGGGATGCTATCTATATTTCGGACAGCGAGGGCACTTCTAGTCAAACCAATATTCCTCCGCTAGGTTTAGTCACCTAACCTTCCATATTTCTTGGTTACTTTTTAACCTATGATTTAATCAAAGATTGGATGAGGACTGACATAGTTAATGAACTTTGGCATGAATGTCCAGGGGAATCCTCGGCACCTGAGTGGATGGCTGACCATGAGGCTTGTAGTGCAGCAAGCAAAATGCTTGCTTGCCAAAGGGGGCTATTCCAAACTCATATATCTGGGATGTCCCCGAGGACATGTCCTTGTTTGATCAAGATGTCCCTACAAGTGCTTGATCATGATGTCTCTAGAACGATGATCCCCCAGTTGTATTGGGGAGTGACAACTAATGCCACTTTCCTGGAGCTCATGGAGAAGCTCCTGAATGGGGGGTGTATCGTTGCAGCTTTGACAAACTAATCCTCCAAGGTCAATTTTTCCTAGCATTAACCCTCTTGACTGGAAGTTTGTCTCATTTCTTGCTTTTGCTGATGGTTAGTCATTTTTCTTCACAGTTCTTTTTCATCTTTGGATACTTTTGGGACTTTATTATGTAGTAGAAAAATATCTAAATCTGGGTTGAGGAGAGTTTGGCGAAGGCTAAGGAGGCCCTTGCTGACATGGCCTTGAGGTTTAGTGAGTTAAAGCATAAGGCTACTACTAAAGTTGCAGAGCTAAAGAGGCAGGTCGACGAAGAAGTGAAGGCCATTGCCCAAGGGGCCAATTCTCATGTGGAGGACCTCACTTGTTAGCTCTCCCTTGTGCCCATCAATTGTGATATCATCAAGGTCAATCACGATGACATCGATTGCAAAGTGAAGTGATACTTGATGGACAAGAAGGACCTTTAGAAGGAGCTCCACGAAGTAAAGTTAAGGACCAAGGAGATAGAGCTGGAGAAGAAAAGGCTATGGGAGGTGTTACCCACTCCGGGGTAGTCCAGTTATGGTGCCAAAACTGTGCATTTAGACACCTAGGATTGATAATGTTCTGTAGGCCATCAGAACACTACCCTTCGTGTGCATACCCAAGTGGCCCTCTTGGGCACTATGTAAATACATGCATATTGGTCCAACAATCACACACATATTCACATTTCATGCACACCATGGCAGCAAAGAAGGAAAACACTAGCACAAGTCTTAGTTTTGGCTTCCACACATTAGGCAATCTTGTTAAGTTCTAGTGGCCAGCTACTGCACCTGTAACTTCCAATAATAAACTGTATCATTCTAGCCTCATAACCCCATGTTTTCTTTGCTCCATTATGAATTGGAGACTTAGAGCAAACCAAGAAATTTTGTTTTACATCAATAGCCCACCTATGGACCAAGTTATGGATTTTTTAAGTTGGTTACAAAATTCTGACCAAATGAACAGTAACTCATCCAAATTTGCAGCGTCATATCTTTGGCTACAGAGCTCTAAATCCATAAATTCCAAATCCCAGCTAACCCTCTAGATTTCCTCTAGGTGTGGTAAAAATTTCATACCAATATTATTTCTACACATGGAGATATTAAACTTTAGGTCCATAGTCAAAATTCTGGCAACTTTTGGACCATTTTGCCCATACAATTTTTCCAAACCATGCAAACACTTCATTCACAAGGGGAAAGCCCCCCAAAGCTATCCCATATATGTCCATTACACATAGGAATTACATTCCCTTTCTTTTAACAACTTTATGTGGTCAAAACAGAATTTACAAGTAAGCAGCCCATCATTCACACTTAGGCAGCTTTGCACCACATCACTTACATAGCCAAAACATTACTCAAATGTTCTCATACTTGTTTCATTTTACATACACTACATTTAAATGCATACATTCACTAAAATATGCTCTTAACTCAGCTAAATACGCACCCTAGGTTAAGGAGGTCCTGAGACACAATGGACTCCAAAACCAGGATGCTGGACAGCTGCTGCACAACACAATAAGTACCACCATTAAAAATACCAAATGTGCTCCTAAAATCACCAAAATTTACAGATCACAACTACACATAAGGAAGTTCATGTACCTGAAATTTCAGATAAAAAATCAAACGTCAAGGGTTAGTTTGAAGGTGATCTTTCTGCTGGACCTGAAATGACAGAATTGAAGGGAGTAAGTTTCATTGAGAAACTTAGTAAGGGTAGCACTTGGATTCAATAGGCAATGTAACCATCATTAAAAAATTCATCCAAAGAAACTAAAAAAAAAAAACCACAATGCATATATAAAAGATATAGCAACCAAATGCAGCAGCCAAACACAAACAACAAACACATGAAATGTGGCAGCAACATATACCATAGGTTAGTCCATAAAACATGTAATAAACTTAACCAAATCACTATGGAAGCCCTCCTCAAGCTAATTCTTGGTCTTAGTAGGATTTTAACACTAGTTAGTACTAACTTTTGGGCTCTAGAAACCCAGAAATTCGCTGCCATGACTGTGCACTTCACACTAGGTCACAAAACCTTCAATAAGTGCACTCCCCTCACTAAGCTTGGTTCATCAAGCACATGGCTCTCTTCCAAGCTTAGACCTAGCTCCATGGATGTTTGAAAATTTCAGAAAATAACCCATGAGAGCAAGAGAACCCTTACCTTGATGGGTATGCTGAAATTGGAGCTTGATCCTAGGTGCACTCAAGCAATAGCACCAAATAGCTTCCAATTGTGCTTCCTTGACTTCAATTGCAAGTAGTTTTGAGTTTGAAGGTATGGTGGCTATGGAGGAAGTGTGGAGGAGATGGCTGGCTTTCTTTTTTCTGGTGGACGCCGAAATTTAGAGAAGCAAAGGTGGTCTTGACTACTTAAATAGTCAAAAGTACACTAAACACACTTAAGTTGTCTTAACCTTGTCTTATGTCATTTTCCTTGCTACAAGACTATGGTTTCGTAGTCTTAATATCTTGGCCCACATTTGACCATCCTTATCTTCCTTTAGCAGCCCTCCTTATGTGGGATAACCCCACAAAACTTCCATTTCACTTAAGTCATAGACATACACATCTTAAGGCCTACATTAGAACACTTAGGTCCTTTATTCCTTTTTGTGTTCTCTTTGTCCTTAGTTTTCTTCCATAAGCAATTTGGTCCTCCAATAGCACTTTCATACCATTCATAACCTTCCCATAACTCTCCAAATCTCTTTTGTGAAAGTTTTGCAATTGAGTACCCAAATTTCCAAAATCTTACAAAAAAGTCCATAGTCTTTAGCTTTTGTTGGGGACCAAGTTACCAACTTGGAACACTTTTAAGGAGGTGTTGATCATACCTTTTACCCCCCACACTACAATCACTATGGTGAAAATTACACAATATAACGGTTTTCAGCCATTATGACACACTTGTAATTCTCCCATTTTGTGAGGTCGTAACAATCCTCCCCCCCCTTAAAAATTTTGGTCCTCCAAAATAGTTGATGCCCTTCGGCATCTCCTTCATGTGTCATGGTGAAGGTGGCAAGGGCTTATGGAAATGGAGAAAGGTCCGGGACGAACGTACTCTGAGAAGATCACCTGAAAGTCACAGGAAGCAAGGGTTAGGAGGTCCCCGGAGTGTTTTTCCGGGGAGGAGCCTCTGACGCCCAAGTCAGTCCTTTTTGAGGTAATGAGATGATGTTTTTTAGAGTAAAGGAGTACCTTATCTCAAGTAACGTCCCTCCCCTTTTTCCTGGAATAATTACCCAGTACATGTAGAGGGGCGGATAGTGATAGTTCTTCTCGTGTGGTCAGCCCAGATCGTGACACGTGTTCGGCGGGATACGTTCCACGGCTTTTGGTCAACAGGGGACTCCTAGCAGGGCATGGGCCTCTGGGCTAGGAGTCTAATCAACCCGAGAGTGACCTGCTAGAATGTCCCTGCAAACGGCGTGTCAGGGTATGGCCAGGGCGGATTATCGGGGATGTGTCAAAGGCTCCTTAAATGCTTATGCCGTACTCCCGAGGTCCCTTTTAGTAGAGGAAGCCTCTTCGGAGAACTTGTCCTCCGATGTCACTTTAGTATTGCAGGAGTATATTTCCCGAGGGTGACCTTTCTCGGAGGTACCCCTACTTTCGAGGATGGCTTACTCGTTCTCCCAAGGTTGGCACTATTGTTTCCAGGAATGGAGAAATGCCGAGGCAGGATTTCGGGAGGTCGGGCATCCTTCTTTCCGCGGCAGGTGGTTTCCCTTCCGAGGTTGGCGCTTTGTCCAAACCAGTTGGTTCTGAGGGTGATCGGCACCTTGGCTATCACATGCCCCCTCCTGGGAAGCCGAAGTTGGGCTTCGGCTTTATGCTTTTGGGAAGGCTTCTTTACCGAACTCGCGGTTGAAGCTCTACTCAATGAGTTGCTCTTTTTCAGAAGGCGTTCCCTCATAGCTGAGGTACCCTTCCCTAGTTCTTTTTGCGACCTCAAGGCGCGTGTCTCTTTTGCTTTTGCTTTCTTCTGCTGCAGGTTCATGAACTGTCGTATCCTTTGGTCAAACATGTCAGCTATGGATAAGCGTGCTTGGGTTTTCGCGATGTCAGAGGGGAGTGCCCTAGTTCTTCGCGTTGGATGACATGTGGCCGCTAGATGGCGGGACAGTTACGCCGGTCATACTAATTGTGTCTCTTCACCTTTGAGGAGTAATAATGAGTCTGTTGCGCTTCCGAGAGATAATAATGACGACGTTTCACTTACTCTCTTCGGTTTATATAAGCGCCTTTCGCCTCATTTTTTGCCTCACTCTTTGCCTTTGCTCTCATCTGTTCTAGAGCCTTCTCTTGTTTTTCTCCCCCTCTCTCTTTTTTTTTTTTTTGGTGGTGGTTTCTGCGGCGGAGCGATTTTCGGCAATTTTGGCAGCGGCGTTCAGTAATTTCACCAAGAATTTTGGTGGGTGCTTCCTCCTGTAATTTCTTTTCTCTTCTCTCTTTGAGGTCACTTCTCCGAGGACTCTTTGTTTCCTTACCTTTCCGGAGTCGTCCTTCTTTTCTTTTGTAAAAAATGTCTGATCCGACCCCGGTGCTAACTGTCCGACCTCTCCCCGAGAGCTTTCTCCCTCTCGAATCTCATCCTTGTAGTACCACTTCGGAGAAGGTGAGGAATTGGATGGCTAAGTATTACCTTCCTTCTTACCTTGTCCCGAGGTTGCCCATCCCAGGCACCTACGGCTTTATGTCAGATTCGCATGAGGTTACCGTTTACCGAGCTCAATTGAAAGTCGATCTTCGGTACCCTCCTCACCGCGTAATCTGTGAATTTTGCAAATTCCACGGGATCACCGTGAACCAACTTCCCCCAAATTCTTACTCCTACTTCAATTCTTTTCTCTGCATGTGTGGGATGTTTAAGATAAAGCCCCATTTTCTTTTCTTCATGCAGTACTACAAACTCCACCCGGTCCCGAAGGGCGGCTTTTATTTCCTGCTTCCCCGAGGGTTCGGGAGCAAAAAGTTTACCTTCACCTTCGACAACAAGGATAGCTGGCGGGGTTGGCAGAAGAAGTTTTTCTTCCTTTCGGTCCCCGAGCTTTGGCATCATGTGCCCACCAGATGGGCTTTGGGGACCCTAAAGATGGACGTCGTTGATCCCCGAAAACTCCTGACTTCGGAGCTGGCTGTTGAGTTTGATCGATTTGATAGGCTTATCCGGGCCGTGGCAGACTGTGACCCCGATGTCCCACCGCGTTCATTTTACCCCTTTCCCATCAAGTGGGATCTCATGACCGAGGAGGTCCTTCGGGAGATAGGAGTAGTGGACGCACACAAGAGTGATCCCGGGATGCCCGTGCCCGTTCTTCTGGGAAAAAAGGCTTGGATAGTCATGCTCCTTCGAGGCAAGATCACATATGAGTATTTTGCCGAGAGTAAGTCTCTTTCCTGGTTTTGATACCTTTTTTCCTTTTGGACTTATGCTGATACTTTTCCCTTTTGCAGAGATAGGCGATCAATCTGCTGATTTTTACAAGTCGCTCTTCCTTGGCCAGGCTGAGAGGGGGGAGCAGACGCGCAAGAAGGCGCTTGTTAAGAGGAAGAAGTCAATCGGCAGCGGGCCTTCTAGGGCCAAGAAGGCTAGGGCTGTTACTCCCCCTCCCGAAGTTGTTGTGGAGGTGCAGGATCCATCCCCTGCTCTTCCTTCAACGCCAGCGGACCTTCCTTCAGACCCTGCCCTTCTTGGGGCAACACAGAGCCCCATTCTTCCCACCGAGTCTTCTTCTGAGCAAAGACCTGCTCAGGAACTTGAAGAGAGCAGAAGAAGGAAGGGGAAGAACATTCTCGGTGAAGTCCGGGAAGGCGAGTCTGATGATGACGTCGCCGAAGTTCTACCAGGTTGGTTCCTTAGCCATTCTTTTGCAAGCCTTAGTATTTTTTGTATCTACAATTTTTTGGATGAATGGCTAAGGGATGACGTACTGACAGAACTTCGACGTAAACTTGTAGAGGATATGCTTATGGCGCCCTGGATAAATGCTCACGCCCGGCGAAGGGCTCTTCGGGACAAGCGGATCCCTCTCGGCAAGGTGCCGAGGGAGCCCTTCTGGACGTTCACAGAGGACATGAACTTGTTCTCTGAGGATAGCCAGTTGATGGCTCCTCAAATGGCGACAGGGGTGATGACAGGGGCCACCTTTCAGTCGCTCATTACCGAATGTCCCAACGAGGAGATCATCGTGGCAAGGATGACTGAGCACGCCGCCCAGGTAGTTCTCTCCCCTTTGTTTACTTAGATATTTTCCTTCTAAGTTTCCATCATTCTTTTTATACTCATTCGAGGCCTTCTTCTTTGCAGCTTTTGGCATATAGCGGGTATTTCCGCACTTGGGCGTCAAAGCAAACAGCTGCCCGCTCTCGGTCCGAAGATTCTTTGAGCAAAATGAAAGAGGTTTGCACCAGGCACGTCCTCAAATATGATGAGCTCAAAATTGTGAAGGAGGATGTTGTGAATCTTTGGGCCGAACTCGCAGCAAGCAAGCAGGAACTTCTTCTTGATTTTTCAGCCAAGGTCGAGGACCTCGGCTCAAAGTGTGCAGTTCTTTCTTTAAAGAACAAGGCCCTTCGAAAGGCGAACGCTCAAGATGGTGATAACCTGATAAAGGCGCTCGCTTTGAATGCCGAGCTCGAGGCTAAGGTTGAATCTCTAAAAAAGGGGGCCAAGAGTAAGAGAAAGAAGAAGCTGGAGGAGAAGATCGCCAAGCTTAAGACCGAACTGGATGCTCTTAGTGCAGAGAAGGACAAGTCTGGGTGAATGGCGAAGGTGGCTTTCCAAGATGGCTTCTGCCTGGCGCGCCACCAGGTCCTTGCTCGGCACCTTGAGCTCGACCTTTCCTACCTGTCCGCTCTGGATTTTCCCGATGGGCCCCAGGAGGTATGGTCAAAGGCAGATTTTCTCAATCTTCCTCCAGCTAAGCCGGTGCCTCCGACTGAGCCTAATGACGATAAAGATGATGATGAGACATCGGATGTCCCGGCTCAGCCAGAGGCTTCCTCTTATTTTCTTGTACTCCTGCTTGCTTGTACATCTTTGCCTTAAAATTTTTTAATGACGATTCTTTCTCCAACCTCCATTCATTCTTCCGAATAGGATTCTGCAGAAGTAATTCTAAGCACGCACTTTCGGTGAATTGTTCGCTCTTACTCCTTCGTGAAGAGTTAGTTCTGAAAGGAAAGCCATTAAGGAACTATGGTGACAACATTCGGCTTGTGTCTTTATTGACGACTGCGGGGAAGAGTAACTACAATCTTTCTGAAAAAAGTTCTAAGTATAGAATTTCTTTAGGGAATCCGAATGCCAGGTATTTTTCAGTTCTCCCCCTTCGATGTTGCCGAGCTTGTATACTCCCTTTCAAACCTCGTCCAGGACCAAGTAAGGTCCTTTCCAATTTGGCCGAAGTACCCCGTGGGACGGTTTTCAGGGTTCAAACTCGGCCTTTCGGAGGACGAGATCTCCTTTCCTTATTTCTTCAGGCCTAGCATGCAAGTTTGCGTCTATGGCCACTCTTTGCTGAAAGGCCTTTCTTCTGAGCTCGGCCATATGTCTGTGCTCATCTACTAGGTCGAGCTTGGTTCTCAACCCGAGGTCATTTCCTGCTTCGTCAAACACCTGTATTCTAATTGATAGCCGCACTACCTCCACAGGGATAATAGCCTTTGTGCCGAAGACGAGCGAAAAAGGTGTCTCACCAGTTGCCCTTCGGGGCGTTGTCCGATAGCTCCACAGCACATTAGGAAGTTCTCCTGGCCATTTTCCCTTTGCCTCCCCCAATCTCTTTTTCAGACGATCTTTTATGGTCCTGTTAGACACCTCTACTTGTCCGTTGCTCTAGGGATGAGCTACGGGGGCGAAGTGCGTCTTTGTTCCGAGGTTGGTGATGATTTCCTGGAACCCTTTGTCAATAAACTAGGAACCATTATTGGCGACTATCACCCTCGGTATGCCAAACCTACATATAATTCCTTTCCAGAAAAATTTTTGTATATCCTTTGCTGTGATGTTTACTAGGGGCTCTGCCTCTATCCACTTGGTGAAGTAGTCCACTACAACCACGTAGAATTTCACTCCTCTGGGTGCTGTCGGGAGTGGGCCGATGAGGTCAATGCCCCATACTGCAAAGGGACAGGGGTAGTCAGTCGAGTTTATTAGTTCCTAGGGCAATCTTTGAAGTTTTGCATGTCTCTGGCAACTGTCACATTTTTGGACGAACTGTCTTGCGTCCTTTCTGAACGTGGGCCAAAAATACCCTTGGCGAAGTATGACTCCTGCCAAGGCGTTGGTCCGGATGTGGGCACCGCAAATTCCCTCGTGGACTTCCTCGAGAATTGCCCGAGTGTCCTTTTCGGCAATACATCTTTGGAATGGACTTGCATATCCCTTTCGATATAGTTCTTCCCCTATCAAGAAGTATCGTCCGGAACGTCTTCGTACTTTTGCCGCTTCACGAGGGTCTTGGGGAAGCTCCGAGGTTGTAAGATACCTCTTTATAGGATTTTCCAATCCTTCCGCCGAGGTTGTTGTGCTCATTACCGCAATGCTGTGGTGACTCAGTATTTCGGTGAAGTTTTTTTACTTCGCCAGACTATCTTCCTTGGTGTTGTTTCGTCGAGGCACATTTTCAATATGCACTGCGTCGAATTCCCGGATGAGCTTTGACATGAGCTCGTGGTATTTTGCCAAAGTTGGATCTTTTGCACTGTAGTCCCTTGCCATCTGTCGGACCGCCAGCTGAGAATCACTGTGGGCTTGTAGGTTTCTCACACCAATCTTTCTAGCAAGGCGCAACCCTGCTATGAGAGCCTCGTACTCTGCCGCGTTGTTCGTGACACTAAACCCAAATTTGATGGCTTTCATTACTTCCATGCCTTTGGGGCCGCGAATGACTACCCCGGCTCCCTGATGTTCAGAGCCGGAGGCCCCGTCTACAAATAGAGTCCATTCTGGCTCACTTTTGCCAAGGTCAAACTGATCATTCTCGGCGATAGGTACTTCGGCAATGAAGTCTACCAAGGCTTGGGCTTTTATTGCTTTCCTTGGTTCGTAAGTGATATCGTACTCACCGAGCTCTATGCACCACTTGGAAAGCCTTCCCGAATGGTCTACCCCCTTCATGACATCCTGAAGGGGTAGATTACTTCGGACAATGATGGGATGAGCCTGAAAATATGGACGCAGTCTCCTACTTGCTAGTATTAAGGCATAGATAGCTTTTTGTAGTAAGGGGTACCTGATTTCGGCTCCATGTAGAGATTTGCTCACGTAATAGACTCGCCATTGCATCGCTCCTTCTTCCTTTACGAGGACCGAGCTCAGTGCTTTTTTAGCAGCAGCAAGGTATAGCACAAGGGGTTCTCCCTCTCGAGGCTGCCGAAGAGTGGGTAGTTGGGCCAAATAAACTTTGAGCTCTTCCCAGGCCTTCTGGTAATCCTCGTTCCAAGGGTGATCATTGTTTTCGAGGTTGTCACTATTTTTTGCTGCCTTAGTGAGTACCTTAAAGAATGCTCGGTAGCAATCTCCATACCTGGAGATGAACCTGCTAAGGGAGGTTATTCTGCCCGTAAGCCTTTGCACATCTTTTGTTGTGATAGGAGTTCAAAATTTAAGCAGAGCTTTGACTTTTTCTGGGTTGCCATCGATACCCCTTTCCGATACCATAAATCCGAGGAACTTTCCTGAACTTACGCCGAAGACACATTTCTCAGGATTGAGACAAATTCCGACTGCTCTAAGTTGGTGGAAAGTTTCCTCCAAGTCGGCAATGTGGCTGCTGAGCAATCTGCTTTTGACTATCATGTCATCCACGTAGACTTCCATGTTTCTCCTTATTTGACTGCTGAAGACCTTGTTCATCAGCCTCCGGTAGGAAGCTCCTGCGTTTTTAATGTTAGTGTTGTGCCCAAAAAGCCAATCATGAGATGATTGTATTTTTGCACATTGAGTCATGATATTTTATTGAGGCATTAATCTAGCAATTTTGTTTGTTGTTTTGTTTTTGCGTAATGTAATAAACATAATTGTAACCCTAGAATAATGATATTCTTAAACGTCCCTAGTCTAGTATTATTGTGGAGCGGGTTGCAATAATACATAATGACTAGCATATGTGGAGACTAATATGAGATATGTAGTCTACATATGGGTACAAGTTGGAGAACTTGTGTACTGGACCGACCCACCATGAGAACACTTCATGGATCGTTATATGAGTGTCATAAGTGATTCTCATAGTGATCATGGTATATGTAGTCCTTCGACCTAAGATCATCAAAGTTCCCTACATGTGAGTCACATACTTTGATACTTTCCTTTGTTGCTCGTAACTGAGTTAACTTGAAGGAGGTCATTGGGTATGTCACATATCATGTGGAGGGATTTGTATGATCAAGATGGGATTTGTCCCTCCTATGTAACGGGAGTGATATCTTTGGGCCCCTTGATAGAGTGAGACTTAGAAAATGCATGGCCATGCTCCGATGAGTTGATATATGATATCAATGTCGTCAGTTTAAGTTCGTCTACTCGATAATCAGGAAACCAAAGATTGGGCCATATGAGAGTGACACATTCCATGTCTCGTGCTTAGTCTTGATATCTTGGACAAAGGGACAATGGCATATATCGGTGATGATCATAAAGGTTTAGTCGATTCACTGACAATCTTGTCACTTGGGTAGCAATGATGTGTTGCTAGACACCGCTCATTGCTTATGATCATAAATGTGATTTATGATCATTGCCAACATGGCAAGAACCTATTGGGTCGCACACATAGAGCTATTTGGATCGTTAGAGTGCATGGGCTAATTATTTGGGTTATGGTTTCACTTTAATTTTGTTTTAATAATGGGCCAAGGAGTTGAGCCATTATTAAGCCCGAAATTAAATCCTAATTGGATTAGGGCTTTGAAACCCATTAGGCCTGGAAGTTGAGTCTCACTATAAATACAACTTTTAGGTGAGAAATTCGCAGGTCTCCTTGCCCTAGCCTCCCAAAAGGACAGCCACACTCTTCTCTTGCAATTCCTTGGAGGACGCAAGCTAGCACTGCGAGCGCAAGAGAAACGCATCTGCCGGGACGTGGTGGAACCATGGTGATCTCGAGAGGCTCGTGTGGATACCATAGAGAGCCTGAACACGTCAACTGTTTAGGTTTTGTGATTTGACTCTACAGTTAAGTGAGAGATCTCAACCGAAAAATTAGGTATGAAATTTTCGAACACCCGGTTTACCCCGTTTCACTTGGATCTTGGAGGGTTTCGGTTAAATTCCGCTGCGCTGTTTGGCTCCCGAAACCCAACATTTAAGCCCAAAGGGCATTTTGACGTGGCAATACGTACCAACTTCGGTGATGAAGGCGGTTTTTTCCTCATCCTCGGGGTTCAACCTAACTTGGTGATACCTACTGAAAGCATCTAGGAAGCTCAGGAGTCCATATTCAGCGATGAAGTCCACCAGTTGATCTATTGGCGGGAGAGTATATGAATCTTTAGGACAAGCATCATTTACATTTCGGAAGGCGATGCACATTCGGAGCTTGTCGCTCCCTTCTTTTGTGGCAATGACCACATTGCTTAGCCATTCGGGGTATTTGACTTCCCTGATTACACCTGCGTCTAATAGGTGCTGGACTTTGGTTTTGATGAAATTGCTTTTGTGCGCCGAGAGGCTTCGCTTCTTTTGGCGGAATGGTTTTGCCTCTGGATTTACTTTGAGGCTATGCTGTATTATGCGAGGGTCTACCCCAGGCATGTCTTTCGGTGAGTAGACGAACAGATCTTTATTCATTAGTAGGAAGGATACAAGCTTCTCCTTGTCTCTTTTGGCCAATTTTTTTCCTATTCGGGTATTTCGACCTAGGACAAGCTCTATCTCTTCCGTTTGCACTTTCTTGGGATCCTCTGTTCATTGTTCTTCTGACTCTTGTGCGGGCAGAGCCTTCGTTTCTGTAGTCTGTGCGCAATTCATCGCTGGGGCTTTTCTTGCCTATACAAACACCTTTCGCACCTCCCCCTGGTCGATGAAGATCTCAGATCTCCATCCTTGGTAGCGAAGGTGACAGTTAGGTACTTCACATCCGGGCGAATGTGGAGGTTTCCTTGCATTTGCCTTCCAAGAATGGCGTTATATGACGAAGGGACAACGATGACGATGAACCTTGTCATTACGGAAGCAAACAGCTCATTTCTGTTGTTTCCTGAAGTTCCCTTCAACATCAGAGGAAGATCTACCCATTCCAGGATAGGAAGTTCGGATGGCCCCACTCCAAAAGTAGGGGAAGTGACGGATTTGAGGTCACTTCTCGATATCCCCAAGTTTGGTAGCAGGTGTGAGAATAGGACGTCTGCGTTTGAGCCATCGTCAAGTAGTACTCTCTTGACGTCCCAGCTTCCTATCCTTGCCACAATCAGCAAAGGATCGTCATGGGGAAGAATGACGGTGGATCTGTCCTTTCGGGTGTGCTTCTTTGATGGATTACCGTACTCCATTACCGAAATCTCTCTGGCTTTTCTTTTTCTTTCCACCGACGGCAGCCCTGTGGTGATCATTTGTATTACTCCTGCTGGAGGCGCGGGACGCCTTTTCGGACTTCAGTTTCAACGCCTGTCGGAGTCGTACTCCTCATCCTCTACCTTTCCTTCTTCTTCCCTCCTTCCCTTCGGGGAGGGAATGCGCAGGTAACGCCGAAGTTGTCCCTGCTTTATTAGCATTTCTATGTACTTTCTCAGCTGGAAGCAGTCTTCAGTATCATGCCCGTGGTCTTGATGGAATTGGCAGAATTTTCTCATATTCTTCTTGTTGTCCAAGGTCATGGCCCTCGGACGTTGAATCTGAGTCCCTTGCTTTTCCATTGCCATCAGGAAGTTCATCCTTGTGGTGTTCAGGTGAGTGAAGGCAATTTGCTTCCTCCCCTTAAACTTTCGAGGATGCCCACTTGTTTAGCTGGGTAGCGAGTTTGCTAACTTGGTCCCTCGGAGCGGACATGATCAGACCTCGGGCCTCCCATTCTTAGTTCTTCGGTGGTCATGTGCTGCTCCGGTCTTCGGTAGAATTCATCGAGCGTGTCGGGGGGATCTTTGGAGAACTCGTAGAACAGCTGGGAGTCTCTCCGGAGTCATCGTGTCATGGCCAAGATACGTATTTCCGGCCTGAAGTCTGGGACACTCAAGGCTTCCCTGTTGAACCTTTCGACATAGTCGCGTATGGTTTCCCCACTTCTCTGCGCTAAATCGAACATTTGGACTGGCATTTTTGCCGTTGGATGGCTCCCGATCAACTGCTGCGTGAAGCCAGCAGACAGTTCTTGGAACTCCATGATGCCTCCAGGAGCCAGCAAGTTGTACCATGTCGTGGCCGGCCCTGCAAGGGTGACCTCAAAGCATTTGCACAAGGTAGCATCATCAGCTCCGTGCAGCACCATACTGCGCTTATACTTGGTCAAATGAGCCTAGGGGTCGGTTCGGCCATTGTAGGTTTCTAGCCGAGGTACTCGAAAATCGCTTCACATAGGTGCCTCGACGACTGCTCGGGTGAACGGTGACTCGTCTCCGTTGAAGGTTTCTGACAATCTATCCCAGACAGGTGTCCAGCTATCTGTCCCCTACGCCCAAAAACTCAGGGAACATCCGACCGAACACGTGTTGCGATCTGAACGGGCTAGGTACCCCTATAAATACCAGGAAATAAATACTTGGCAGGAGGTTAGTTGGCAAAGGTCTGACTCCCAGACTCTGAGAAAATCACCAGGCGAGACTCTTCAGCCCCTCTGTGCTATTTCCTCTGCCTTTCTCAGCCACCACTGACTTGGGCGTCGGAGGCTCCCCTCCCGGGAACACATTCCGGGGGCCTCCTAACCCTTTATTTCTGGACTTTCAGGCACACTCCCAAGGGCGAACCATCCTCCAGGCGTTCTTCCTCCTAGAAGTCTCTCCACCAGTCACCATGACTCTAAACGATGAGGCCCCTAGCCATCATTTGGCGCCATCTGTGGGAAACCGCTCTGAGATTGCCATCGTTGAAACTCGGCATTCTAAGGACAAGGGACTCCCGAGGTCTCCGTTCGCGCCTGAGACACAACCGGCTGCTGAGCAAACACTCCCAGGGACTTCTGTGCCCGAGGAAGACCACCCTCTAGTAATCACTATGAGCTTCCTGAAAGACTTTCAGCCTTCGGTCGTGTCTGAAATGACACAGCAGATCGACCGAAGGTGGCCACAGCAAGCACAGGGCCAGAGACCTCCCTCACCAGCACGCCCTCGGGAGAGAAGCCCGAAGTCTACTCATTGCAGTTTGGGAAGCGGAGTGTTAGTATTGTGCCCAAAAAGCCAATCAAGAGATGATTGTATTTTTGCACATTGAGTCATGATATTTTATTGAGGCATTAATCCAGCAATTTTGTTTGTTGTTTTGTTTCTGCGTAACATAATAAACATAATTGTAACACTAGAATAATGATATTCTTAAACGTCCCTAGTCTAGTATTATTGTGGAGCGGGTTGCAATAATACATAATGACTAGCATATGTGGAGACTAATATGAGATATGTAGTCTACATATGGGTACAAGTTGGAGAACTTGTGTACTGGACCGACCCACCATGAGAACACTTCATGGATCGTTATATGAGTGTCATAAGTGATTCTCATAGTGATCATGGTATACGTAGTCCTTCGACCTAAGATCAGCAAGGTTCCCTACATGTGAGTCACATACTTTGATACTTTCCTTTGTTGCTCGTAACTGAGTGAACTTGAAGGAGGTCATTGGGTATGTCACATATCATGCGGAGGGATTTGTATGATCAAGATGGGATTTGTCCCTCCTATGTAACGGGAGTGATATCTTTGGGCCCCTTGATAGAGTGAGACTTAGAAAATGCATGGCCATGCTCCGATGAGTTGATATATGATATCAATGTCGTCAGTTTAAGTTGGTCTACTCGGTAATCAAAAAACCAAAGATTGGGCTATACGAGAGTGACACATTCCATGTCTTGTGCTTAGTTTTGATATCTTGGACAAAGGGACAATGGCATATATCGGTGATGATCATAAAGGTTTAGTCGATTCACCGGCAATCTTGTCACTTGGGTAGCAATGATGTGATGCTAGACACAGCTTATTGCTTATGATCATAAATGTGATTTATGATCATTGCCAACATGGCAAGAGCCTATTGGGTTGCACACATAGAGCTATTTGGATCATTAGAGTGCATGGGCTAATTATTTGGATTTTGGTTTCACTTTAATTTCGTATTAATAATGGGCCAAGGAGTTGAGCCATTATTAAGCCCGAAATTAAATCCTAATTGGATTAGGGCTTTGAAACCCATTAGGCCTGGAAGTTGAGTCTCACTATAAATAAAACTTTCAAGTGAGAAATTCGTAGGTCTCCTTGCCCTAGCCTCCCAAAAGGACAGCCGCACTCTTCTCTTGCAATTCCTTGGAGGACGCAAGCTAGCACTGCGAGCGCAAGAGATACGCATCTTCCGGGACGTGGTGGAAGCGTGGTGATCCCGAGAGGCTCGTGTGGATACCATAGAGAGCCTGAACACGTCAAATGTTCAGGTTTTGTGATTTGACTCTACAGTTGAGTGAGAGATCTCAACCGAAAATTAGGTATGAAATTTTCGAACACCCGATTTACCCCGTTTCACTTGGATGCTGGAGGGTTTCGGTTAAATTTCGCTGCGCTGTTTGGCTCCTGAAGCCCAACACGGAGATTCGTGTGAAGAATCGTCAGCAGAAAATATGCCCTTCGGGAAACAGCCTGTAGAGCAGAAGAGGTCTGAGCGACCGAGGGACTTGCAGCAAAGAAGTTCGCTGCCTGAGGCGAGGTCCCTGTCCCCTCAGCGCCGAACTCTCTCCCTGAAGAGGCGCTGACAATCTCCCTTCCCTGAAGAAGGGCCTAGTGCCACAGTGCTTATGGAGAGGATATTAGCACGGCTAGATAGGGTGGAGAAACAAATGGCCAGAAAACCCGTTTGGGCCAGACTTTCGGGAACATTCTGCGAAGATGACTCCCCATTCATTCAGGCCGTTGTTGAGGCAGCCATGCCAGGTGACTTCAGAGTACCTCGGTTGGAGATTTATGATGGCCGTACTGATCCACAGGCCCATCTGACGAAGTACAGACGCAGCATGATAATGCACGGTGCTGACGACGCTACCATGTGCAAGTGCTTCGAAGTCACCCTCACAGGGCCAGCAACTGCTTGGTACAACTCATTGCCTTCAGGGACCATCACTGAGTTCCAGGAGTTGTCCACAGCCTTCACATAGCAATTCATTGGGAGTCGACCTACTGTGAAGATGCCTGTCTAGATGTTCGACATAGAGCAGAGGAACGGAGAAACCATCCGAGACTATGTCGAAAGATTCAACAGGGAAGCTCTGAGCGTCCCAGACTTTCGGCCCGAAATCCGCATTCTTGCCATGACACGGGGCCTTCGGCGAGACTCACAGCTATTCTACGAGTTCTCAAAGGACCCCCCGGAGACCCTCGGAGAATTTTACCGAAGGGCAGAATAGCACATGACCACCGAGGAACTAAGAATGGCTGGGCCGAAGTCCGATCACCACCCCGCCGAAGGGTCCAATCAACAAGCTCGGCATCCGACCGAACAGGCAGGACGACCTCGGAGGATGCGGGGAAGGAAACCCCAAAGTTTCACACTACTGAGCACTACACGGGCCAACATCCTCATGGCACTGGAAAGGCAAGGGACGCAAATTCGGCGGCCAAGGGCCATGACCGCCGATAATAAGAAGAATGCAAAGAAGTTCTGCCAGTTTCATCGCGACCACGGTCATGACACCGAAGACTGCTTCCAGCTGAAGAAGTACATAGAGTCGCTGATAAAGCAGGGCCAACTTTGGAAATACCTGTGGATGCCATCCCCGAAAGGCAGAAAAGTGGAGGAAGAAAGGGCCGAAGATAAGGACTATGACTCCGACAGGCGGAGAAACCGAAGTCCAAAAAGGCGCCCTCCACCTCCGGCAGGGGTTATCCAAACAATCACCACGGGGCTCCCTTCCTCGGAAAGAAAGCGGAAGGCCAGAGAAATTGCAGTCATGGAATATCAAAGTCCAGCAAAGAAGCTGGCCCGCAAAGATGGATCCACCGTCGTCTTTCCCCACGACGATCCGCTGCTGATCACGGCGAGGATAGGGAACTGGGACATCAAAAGGGTGCTACTTGATGACGGATCAAATGCGGACGTCCTATTCTCGCACTTACTGCCGAGCTTGGGCATCTCCAGCATCGAGCTTAAGCCAGTCACCTCGCCCACCTTCGGGGTTGGACCATCCGAACTGCCCGTTCTCGGATGGATCGACCTCCCACTGATGATGAGAGGGACTTCGGTAGATGGAGCAGCTGAGTTGTACGCCTCCACAATGGCGAGGTTCATCGTCATGGACGTCCCGTCCTCGTATAATGCCATCCTTGGAAGGCAGACAAAGGGAAACCTGCACATTCACCCTGATGTGAAGTACTTGACTGTCACATTCGCCACCAAGGATGGGGATGCAGAGGTCTTCATAGATCAAGCCGAGGTAAGGAAGGTGTTTGTGAAAGCACGAAAAGCTCCGGCAAATAACCTCGCACAAACAATAGAGGCAAAGGCACCAGAGAAGGGCAAAGAAGGAGAACCCCCAAGAGCGGAAACAGAAACAATGGAACTTGTCCGAGGACAATCTACCCGAATAGGGAAGAGCTTGCCCGAAGGTGACAAGAAAAACCTTGTATCTTTTCTACTGAGAAATAAAGATCTCTTTGCCTACTCGCCGAAAGACATGCCAGGGGTGCACCCTGGCATAATACAGCATAGCCTCAAAGTAAGCCCGGAAGCAAAGCCTGTCCGGCAAAAGAAGCGAAGCATCTCAGCCCATAAGAGCAACTTTGTGAAAACCGAAGTCCAACGCCTGTTGGACGCCGAAGTCATCAGGGAGGTCAACTACCCCGAATGGTTAAGCAACGTGGTGATTACCACAAAAGAAGGCAGCAGCAAACTTCGGATGTGCATCGACTTCAGAAACTTGAACGATGCTTGCCCGAAAGACTCATACCCTCTTCCGCCAATAGACCAACTGGTAGACTCAATTGCCGATACACCTTCAGCGGCTACCATCAAATAAGGATGGACCCCGAAGATGAAGAAAAAACCGCCTTCATTACCGAGGGAGGAACATACTGCTATGTCAGGATGCCCTTCGGGCTAAAAAATGCAGGAGCCACCTACCAAAGGTTGATGAACAAGGTCTTTAAAGACCAAATGGGGAGAAACATGGAGGTGTATGTTGATGATATGATAGTCAAGAGCAAGCTGACTAGCTATCACGTTGCAGATCTAGAGGAAACCTTCCAAAAGCTCAGAGCCTTCGGGATTCGGCTCAATCCTGAAAAGTGCATCTTCGGGGTAACCTCGGGAAAATTCCTTGGGTTCATGGTATCCGAAAGAGGCATTGATGCTAACCTCGAGAAGATTAAGGCGCTGCTTAAGTTTCGAACTCCTGCCACAGTCAAAGATGTTCAGAGGCTCACCGGAAGAATAACCTCCCTGAGCAGATTTGTTTCCAGGTACGGAGATAGGTGTCGACCTTTCTTCAAAGTCCTCACAAAGGCAGCAAAAATGGAAGGCGACCTCGGAAAGAATGATCACCCTTGGGACGAAGATTGCCAAAAGGCCTGGGAAGAACTCAAAGTCTACTTGGCTAACCTGCCGACTCTGCGACAACCTCGGGAGGGAGAGCCCCTCGTTTTGTACCTCGCCGTCACGGAAAAAGCTGTAAGCTCGATCCTCGTGAAAGAAGAAGGGCCAAAGCAATGGCCAGTCTATTACGTCAGCAAATCCCTGCATGGCGCCGAAGTCAGGTACCCTCTGCTTCAAAAAGCTATATACGCCTTGGTGCTTGCAGGGAGAAGGCTGCGACCATACTTTTGTTAGTGTTGTGCCCAAAAAGCCAATCATGAGATGATTGTATTTTTGCAAATTGAGTCATGATATTTTATTGAGGCATTAATCCAGCAATTTTGTTTGTTGTTTTGTTTCTGCGTAACATAATAAACATAATTGTAACCCTAGAATAATGATATTCTTAAACGTCCCTAGTCTAGTATTATTGTGGAGCGGGTTGCAATAATACATAATGACTAGCATATGTGGAGACTAATATGAGATATGTAGTCTACATATGGGTACAAGTTGGAGAACTTGTGTACTGGACCGACCCACCATGAGAACACTTCATGGATTGTTATATGAGTGTCATACGTGATTCTCATAGTGATCACGGTATATGTAGTCCTTCGACCTAAGATCATCAAGGTTCCCTACATGTGAGTCACATACTTTGATACTTTCCTTTGTTGCTCGTAACTGAGTGAACTTGAAGGAGGTCATTGGGCATGTCACATATCATGCGGAAGGATTTGTATGATCAAGATGGGATTTGTCCCTCCTATGTAACGGGAGTGATATCTTTGGGCCCCTTGATAGAGTGAGACTTAGAAAATGCATGGCCATGCTCCGATGAGTTGATATATGATATCAATGTCATTAGTTTAAGTTAGTCTACTCGGTAATCAAGAAACCAAAGATTGGGCTATACGAGAGTGACACATTCCATGTCTCGTGCTTAGTCTTGATATCTTGGACAAAGGGACAATGGCATATATCGGTGAGGATCATAAAGGTTTAGTCGATTCACCGACAATCTTGTCACTTGGGTAGCAATGATGTGTTGCTAGACACCGCTCATTGCTTATGATCATAAATGTGATTTATGATCATTGCCAACATGGCAAGAGCCTATTGGGTCGCACACATAGAGCTATTTGGATCATTAGAGTGCATGGGCTAATTATTTGGGTTATGGTTTCACTTTAATTTCGTATTAATAATGGGCCAAGGAGTTGAGCCATTATTAAGCCCGAAATTAAATCCTAATTGGATTAGGGCTTTGAAACCCATTAGGCCTGGAAGTTGAGTCTCACTATAAATACAACTTTAAGTGAGAAATTCGCAGGTCTCCTTGCCCTAGCCTCCCAAAAGGACAGCCACACTCTTCTCTTGCAATTCCTTGGAGGACGCAAGCTAGCACTGCGAGCACAAGAGAAACGCATCTGCCAGGACGTGGTGGAAGCGTGGTGATCCCGAGAGGCTCGTGTGGATACCATAGAGAGCCTGAACACGTCAACTGTTCAGGTTTTGTGATTCGACTCTACAGTTGAGTGAGAGATCTCAACCGAAAATTAGGTATGAAATTTTCGAACACCCGGTTTACCCCGTTTCACTTGGATCCTGGAGGGTTTCGGTTAAATTCCGCTGCGCTGTTTGGCTCCCGAAACCCAACAACTTTCAGGCTCACCCCATCATCGTCCGAAGTAGTCTACCACTACGGGATGTTATGAAGAAAGTTGATCATTCGGGAAGGCTCTCCAAATGGTGCATAGAGCTTGGCGAACACGATATCACCTATGAACCTCGGAAGGCCATAAAAGCTCAAGTACTGGCAGAATTCATTGCCGAAATAGCCACCACTGAGGACAGTCATCTGGATCTGAACGAAGGTGAGCCAGAATGGACCTTACATGTTGACGGAGCCTCGGGATACAAACACCAGGGAGCTGGAGTAATTATTAGAGGACCCAAAGGCCTAGCGGTAAAGAAGGCTATCAAGTTCAGCTTTAGCGTCACTAACAATGTGGCTGAGTACGAAGCCCTCATAACGGGATTATGCTTGGCCAGAAGGATTGGCGTGAGAAACTTAAAGGCTCACAGCGATTCCCAGCTGGTAGTTCGGCAGACGCCAGGAGATTATGGGGCGAAGGACCCAATCTTGGCAAAATACCACGAGCTGGTAGCAAAGCTCGTCCAAGAGTTTGACGCCGTACGGATCGAAAATGTACCTCGGCGGAATAACACTGAGGCAGATTGCTTGGCGAAGTCAAAAACATACACCGAGGAGCTAGATCACCCGAGCATCTCAGTGCTGAGCATAGCGACCTCGGGAAAAGGATGGAAAGATCCCATAAAAAGATACCTCGCAGAAAATCTGCTCCCCGAAGACCCCGGCGACGCTGCAAGACTGCGAAGATGCTCCGGCCGATTCTTCCTGATTGGCGAAGAGTTATACCGACAGGGATATGCAAACCCGCTGCAAAGATGCGTGGATGAAGAGGATACTGAAATGGTCCTTGAAGAGGTCGACGAAGACATGTGTGGTTCACATATTGGAACTGATGCCCTTGCGGCAGTGATACTTCTGGCCTACCTTGAGACAGGACGCAAGGCAGTTCGTCCGGAAATGCGGTAGTTGCCAAAAACACGCGAACATCCAGAGGACACCCTCATAATTGGTAACTTCGGCTGACTATCCCTGGCCCTTCGCAGTCTGGGGTATAGACCTTATTAGGGCACTCCCCTCAGCGCCCGGAGGCGTGAAATTCTGCGTGGTAGCGGTAGACTATTTCTCCAAATGGGTCGAGGCAGAACCACTAGCAACTATCTCAGCAAAAGAAGTGCAGAAGTTTGTATGGAAGAACATTGTATGCAGATTCGGCATACCGAGGGTACTAGTGGCTGATAATGGATCCCAGTTCATAGACAAAGGATTCCAGGAATTTATCAGCAACCTCGGAATAAAGATGCACTTCGCCCCAGTAGCTCACCCCTAAAGCAACGGGCAGGTGGAAGTATCTAACAGGACCATAAAAGATGGCCTGAGGAAGAGACTGGGGGAAGCAAAAGGGAAATGGCCAGGAGAACTCCAAAGCGTGTTATGGAGTTACCGAACGACGCCCCGAAGAGCCACAGGGGAGACTTCCTTCTCACTCGTCTTCGGAACAGAGGCCATCATCCCTATCGAGATAGTTAGACCATCAGTACGGGTGCAAGTATTTGATGAACGTGGAAACGACCTCGACCTAAGAACGAAGCTCGTCCTCGTCGGTGAACACAGAGAAATAGCTGAGCTGTGAAGAAAAGCTTTCCAGCAAAGAGTGGCCGTGGCTATAAATTTACGAGCCAGGCCAAAAGAAATCAAAAAAGGGGACCTCATTCTCCGAAAGGCTGACCTCGCACCCCGAAAGCCATCTCACGGGGTATTTCGCGCGAACTGGGAAGGACCTTATCTGGTTCTTGCCGAAGTACGAAAAGGCGTGTACAAACTTGGCAACACTGAAGGCGTAGAATTGAAAAACACTTGGCACTCAGATGCCTTGAAGAAATTCTACGCTTAAGATGGAGCGGAAGGACTGTGTTGTGCAAAAAATATCCTAAGTACAGAATGTCCTTGAGAAAAAAATTCTTAAGTGTACAAAATGGTGCAAGACAAAATTCCGCGAAGGTGTTCGCCATAAAAAAGCACAGATGTGATTTTCCGAATTCCCTTGAGCCATCATGCTCGGGAAAATGGAAAACAAAAATTTTGCGAAAGTACTCGCCGCAAAAAGCGCAGATGTGATATTCCGAAGTCCCTTGAGCCATCATGCTCGGGAAAATGGAAAACAAAAATCTTGCGAAAATACTCGTCGAAAAAAGCGCTGAGTAATTTCTCGTGATTGCAGGTTTCCCGAAGTCTCTTGAGCAAACTTGTTCGAGACAATGGAAACGCGAAATCTTGCAAAAAGACTTAGCCAAAAAATATATATTCATTGAGAATGATCAGGCTTACAAAGAAGAAGTGCCCGAAGAAGGAACACAACAACGAAGAGGAAAAAAGGAAAAGGCCCCTAAAACAGCCTAAGGGTTCTCGGCGTCCCGGGAGCCACCAGCCTCTGTGCCCTTTTCCACCACCTTCGGAGCCGAAATTGTGGAAGGCAGGTTCAGGTGCTCGATTTTGGACCAGGACCACCGAGGCCCCTCGGGAATGTTGAGAGCTTCCAAAAAAGAGAGGTCCAGACCTGGGAACCTCTCAAGGACTTGGTGCCGAGCAAGGCAGAATCCGTCTTGGAAGGCGACCTTGGTCATTTGGTCGGATTTGTCCTTCTCAACCTCAAGGTCCTCGAGCTCGTCCTGCAAGTCTGCAACCTCCTTCTTCAGCGCCTTCACCCTCTTCTTCGCATCGGGCTCCTTCTTCAAAGACTGGACCTCTGCTTCGAGAGCCTTTTTCTCGCTCACCAACGACCGAATGAGATTGTCAGAATCTGACTTATCTTTGAGAAGGTCTTGGTTGGTAGCAAGCATCCCTTTCTCCTGATCGCCGAGGTCAGCAATCTTCAGAGAGGAGTTCTTCTCAAGATCTTCCTTCTCCTTCCGGAACTCCTCCCGAAGGGCAGCAACTTCTTTCTTCGCAGCATCTGACAGCTGCTGCTTCTTGGCGATCAATGCCGAGCGCGTGACCTTCGCTTGCTTTAAGGTCTCTAAAGCCGAAGCTCGGAATGCCGCCTGCCTGGCTACCCGAACTCGAAGAAAGCCGACGTACCCCAGCAGCTGCAAAAAGATGAACGCAAGGTCAGTAAGAGCCAAGCACTTAGGAAAAATTGAAGGGAAAAAGGTGTGAAGAACATACCTGAGCAGCATGCTCGGTGACTTTTGCGGCAAGGGTGTCATCGTCCAGATGGGCCGCCGCAATAGCCTTGAAGGAGGCCTCTGTAAGCACCCGCTTTGAAATCTGCTTTGCCATTTCAGGACAGTCCTCGGAGTACAAGTTCATGTCCATAAAGGCTCTTTGGGTACCTTCCCCTGCAGGACTTCGGCGTCGCGAAGGGCCCATGCCTTCGCGTGTTCGGCTGCCCAGTTCGGGGTAAGCAACTCCCCTGCACGGCGAAAACGAGAAGCGGGTCAGAGGCAAAGGAAAATTCAGAAAAACAAAGAGTGCCATACTTGTTCTGAAAGCAACAGACCCGGCGGCACTTCGAACACAGCGTCCTCGGAATCCTGAGACTCCTCGGTCGAAATCCCCTTGCCTTTCTCCTTGCGCCGCTCCTTAGCAGAAGGAGCCTCTACCATTGCCTCCAGAAGAGCCTGCGGTGTAGAGGGGCTCTGGGGAGGGACGTCGGCGGAAGAAACTTCAGCAGCGGCAGGGACTTCGGCAGCTGCCTCAGACGCCGGAATCTCAGCTGTCCCAGGCTCCTCGGCAACTTCCTCGGAAATTTCCTCTAGAGGAACCTGGGCAGTTTTCTTTGCCCGTTTCGCCGAAGGCCCAGCGCCAGTAGACTTCCACCTTCGGGAAGCCGCCTTCTTTGTCTGATCACCCTTCTCCACCTGGCCGAAGAAAAGGGACTTGTAAAATGCAGCAGTCCCGTCGCCCATTTTTGAAAAAGAAAAAAGACATAAGCGTAAGTCCGAGGAAAAAACAGCAAGCGAGTAGAAGACAACTCACTTTCGACAAGCGTTTTGAAAGAAATTTCCTCCTTAAGAAGCTTGACCAACCAGGAATCCTTCCCGGTGATGGCAGAAGCTGGCATCTCGAGGTCGGTCTCATGCTCCTTAACCACCTTTAACTCCCGGAGGACCTCTTCGGTCATCAACCTCCAGTTGATAGGGAAGGGGTATAGAGAGCGCGGCACGACCTCGAGAGCCCAGTCAGAGACGGCGCGGATGCGGCCGTCGAAGTCCGCGAAATTGGAAGCCAACTCTGGAGTCAGCAACAACCTCGGATCAACGACGTCCACATCTAACTTTCCCTGAGCCCACTTGGTCGGAACATACGACCAGGCCTCCTCCATCTTCAGGAAGAAGAATTTCTGTTGCCACCCCCGCCAGCTGTCCTTGGTGGCGAAGGTGAACATGAATTTTTTGCTCCCGGATCCCCGAGGTAGCATAAAATAGAAGCCACCCTTCGGGACCACAAAGTGCTTGTAGTACTGCATGAAGATTATAAAATGGGGTTTTATCCCGAACACAACACACATGCAGAGGTAGGCGTTAAAATAGCAGAACGAGTCCGGGGGAAACTGGTTCACAGCAATGCCATGAAATTGGCAGAACTCGCAAACCATCTTCGGGGGAGGATACCGAAGTTCGGCCTTCAGTTGGGCTCGGAAAACGGTAACCTCGTTACTATGGTTTGAAAAAGCATAATGACTAGAGTGAGGCAGCCTAGTAATGGCGTAAGAGGGAAAAAAGAACTTTTTCTTCCACCTCTCTAATTTTGCGGGGGTGGTGCAACAAGGATGGGCTAAAAGAGGCTGCCAGCTCTCAGGGATAGGCATTTTCGACATGAAAACGAGTTCGGAAAAGGCAAGAAAACAGTTTCCGGAAAAAACTCAAAAGAACAGAGGAATCAAAACACTATGGAAAACAAAAACCCACCAAAAGATTTGCCAAAGTCTGAGGACGCCGTCGTGAAAGTTGGCTGAAAAAAGCTCTGATTAAGGCAGCTCCGCCACAGAAAGCAAGAAAGTACGAAAACAAGGGCAAAGCAGAGGAAAGAGCAGAAGTAAAAGGAAATGGGACTTATGATGGAATGGGCTATTTATAGGCCAAAGGTTGGTAACCGAAACGTCGTCATAAGTACCCTTTTGGAGGCGAACCGTCGCCGTAACTGCCCTCTGCACCTGAAAAGGCGCGCCCTCTGTAACCGACGCGACTCTCCTCCAATGGCAAAGCGCCACATGTCAATCATCGCGCCAAAACAGGGTACACGTCTTCTGACATCCATAAAAAGCTGGGACGCGTCGCTTAGACTAACACGCTTGGCCATCAGACACAATGTTACACAGACCTGCAAGAAGAAAAAGCAGGTTACCTCGAGGACACCAAGAGACAGGCTGTGGCCAAACAGCCCATGACCTTCGGGCAAGAGGTGTATCTTCGGCACAGGCTCTGCCTCGAAGACACCAAAGCACAGGCCAAGGCCGAACAGCCCATACCTTTGGGCAAGAGGTGTATCCTCGGAACAAGTTGAGCTTCCTAAGAGACTCCAAAGAACAACCTCGGAAAGAGATGCAAAACCGAAGTCTTCACTTCGGCTTTCCAAAGGGGGGCATGTGATAGCCAAAGGCTATCGCCTCTATCTGGCCGAACTCCCTGCCACAAGAATGGCCAGAAGAAACTGGCGCTACCCGAGTAAAGGTGGGATCATACACCTCGGGAGATAGCCGAAGAGCTCCGAGCCCGGCACGCCAGGAAACTTAAGGATACTAGTAGCCCCCCGAGGTTGCAAACAGATCGCCTTCGGAAAAGAGGCACCAGCTATTGCGGGCCGAACATGATCTCCCCGAAGGCGGAACTCCCTGAAGCTGGGTACCCCCGAACTGAGGGCGTGTTTCCCGAAGAGGCACCGTCTGTACCAAAGGACGACCTCGCCCAGGGACCTCGGGAGTACGGCAGGAGCATTTAAGGAAGCATTTAAGGAAGCCTCTGACACGTCCTTTCACAGACGTCATAAGCCGCCTCAGAAGGCGCTCTGACACGCTGACGCCATCAAAATCACATCATGGCCCATCTCGGCACAAGGCTCAAGGCAACCTGCTACCAGCTATCTGTCCCTTACGCCCAGAAACTTAGGGAACATCCGACCGAACACGTGTCGCGATCTGAACGGGCTAGGTACTCCAATAAATACCAGGAAATAAATACTTGGCAGGAGGTTGGTTGGCAAAGGTCTGACTCCCAGACTCTGAGAAAATCACCAGGCGAGACTCTTCAGCCCCTCTGTGCTATTTCCTCTGCCTTTCTCAGCCACCACTGACTTGGGCGTCGGAGGCTCCCCCCCCGGAAACACATTCCGGGGGCCTCCTAACCCTTTATTTCTAGACTTTCAGGCACACTCCCAAGGGCGAACCATCCTCCAGGCGTTCTTCCTCCTAGAAGTCTCTCCACCAGTCACCATGACTCTAAACGATGAGGCCCCTGGCCATCACCTATATTGATTATTCATCATAGAGCACATATAAAGATCATAGGTATTTCAATGGTACTTGACACTAGCAGCTGACCAAACTGAGTTCATATATGTAGATGCATGCAATGCCAACTATATGCAATGTACATGTATAAACCATGCTCTGATACCAACTTCTGTTACCCACTCTGGGGTAGTCCAGTTATGGTGCCAAAACTGTGCATTTAGACTCCCAGGATTGGTAATGTTCTGTTGGCCATCAGAACACTACCCTTAGTGTGCATACCCAAGTGGCCCTCTAGGGCACTATGTAAATAAATGCATATTGGTCCAACCATCACACACATATTCACATTTCATGCACACCATGGCAGCAAAGAAGGAAAACACTAGCACAAGTCTTAGTTTTGGCTTCCACACATTAGGCAATCTTGTTAAGTTCTAGTGGCCAGCTATTGCACCTGTAACTTCTACTAATAAACTGTATCATTCTAGGCTCATAACCCCCTGTTTTATTTGCTCCATTATGAAGTGGAGACTTAGAGCAAACCAAGGAATTTTTTTTTACATCAATAGCCCACCTATGGACCAAGTTATGGATTTTTTAAGTTGGTTACAAAATTCTGACCAAATGAACAGTAACTCAGCCAACTTTGCAACGTCATATCTTTGGCTACAGGGCTCTAAATCCAGAAATTCAAAATCCCAGTTAACCCTTTAGATGTCTTATAGGTGTGGTGAGAAGTTCATACCAATATTATTTCTACACATGGAGATATTAAACTTTAGGTCCAGAGTCAAAATTCTGGCAACTTTTGGACCATTTTGCCCATACAATTTCTCCAAACCATGCAAACACTTCATTCACAAGGGGAAAGCCCTCCAAAGCTATCCCATATATGTCCATTACACATAGGAATTAAATTCCCTTTCTTTTAACAACTCTATGTGGTCAAAACAGAATTTACAAGTAAGCAGCCCATCATTCACACTTAGGCAGCTTTGCACCACATCACTTACATAGCCAAAACATTACTCAAATGTTCTCATACTTGTTCCATTTTACATACACTACATGTATATGCATACATTCACTAAAATATGGTCTTAACTCAGCTAAATACGCACCCTAGGTTACAGGAGGTCCTGAGACACAATGGACTCCAAAACCAGGATGCTGGACAGCTGCTGCACAACACAATAAGTACCACCATTAAAAATACCAAATGTGCTCCTAAAATCACCAAATTTTCCAGATCACAACTAGACATATGGAAGTTCATGTACCTGAAATTGCAGTTCAAAAATCGAACCAAAATAATTAGTTTGAAGGCGATCTTTCTGCTGGACCAGAAATGACAGAATTGAGGGGAGTAAGTTTCATTGAGAAACTTAGTAAGGGTAGCACTTGGATTCAATAGGCAATGTAACCATCATTAAAACCTGCATCCAAAGACACTAAAACACAAAAACCACAATGCATATATACAAGATATAGCAACCAAATGCGGCAGCCAAACACAAACAACAAACACATGAAATGTGGCAGCACCATATTGATGGGTTTCGGGAGCCAAACAGTGCAGCGGAATTTAACCGAAACCCTCCAGGATCCAAGTGAAACGGGGTAAACTGGGTGTTCAAAAATTTTCATACCTAATTTTCGGTTGAGATCTCTCACTCAACTGTAGAGTCGAATCACAAAACCTGAACAGTTGACGTGTTCAGGCTTTCTATGGTATCCACACGAGCCTCTCGGGATCACCACGCTTCCACCATGTCCCAGCAGATGCGTTTCTCTTGCACTCACAGTGCTAGCTTGCGTCCTCCAAGGAATTGCAAGAGAAGAGTGCGGCTGTCCTTTTGGGAGGCTAGGGCAAGGAGACCTGCGAATTTCTCACTTAAAAGTTGTATTTATAGTGAGACTCAACTTCCAGGCCTAATGGGTTTCAAAGCCCTAATCCAATTAGCATTTAATTTCGGGCTTAATAATGGCTCAACTATTGGGCCCATTATTAATATGAAATTATTGTGAAACCAAAACCCAAATTATTAGCCCATGCACTCTAATGATCCAAATAGCTCTATGTGTGCGACCCAATAGGCTCTTACCACGTTGGCAATGATCATAAATCACATTTATGATCATAAGCAATGAGCGGTGTCTAGCAACACATCATTGCTACCCAAGTGACAAGATTGTCGATGATTTGACTAAACCTTTATGATCATCACCGATATATGCCATTGTCCCTTTGTCCAAGATATCAAGACTAAGCACGAGACATGGAATGTGTCACTCTCGTATAACCCAATCTTTGGTTTCTTGATTACTGAGTAGACTAACTTAAGCTGATGACATTGATATCGTATATCAACTCATCCAAGCATGGCCAAGCATTTTCTAAGTCTCACTCTATCAAGGGGCCCGAAGATATCACTCCCGTTACATAGGAGGGAGAAATCCCATCTTGATCATACAAATCCCTCCGCATGATATGTGACATACCCAATGACCTCCTTCAAGTTCACTTAGTTACGAGCAACAAAGGAAAGTATCAAAGTATGTGACTCACATGTAGGGAACCTTGATGATCTTAGGTCGAAGGACTACATATACCATGATCACTATGAGAATCACTTATGACACTCATATAATGATCCATGAAGTGTTCTCATGGTGGGTCGGTCCAGTACACAAGTTCTCCAACTTGTACCCATATGGAGACTACATATCTCATATTAGTCTCCACATATGCTAGTCATTATGTATTATTGCAACCCGCTCCACAATAATACTAGACTAGGCACGTTTAAGAATATCATTATTCTAGGGTTACAATTATGTTTATTACGTTACGCAGAAACAAAACAACAAACATAATTGCTGGATTAATGCCTCAATAAAATATCATCACTCAATGTGCAAAGATACAATCATCTCATGATTGGCTTTTTCGGCACAACACTAACACATATACCATAGGTTAGTCCATAAAACATGTAATAAACTTAACCAAATCACTATGGAAGCCCTCCTCAAGCTAATTCTTGGTCTTAGGAGGATTTTAGCACTAGTTAGTAGTAACTTTTGGGCTCTAGAAACCCAGAAATTCGCTGCCATCACTGTGCACTTCACACTAGGTAACAAAACCTTCAATAAGTGCACTCCCCTCACTAAGCTTGGTTCATCAAGCACATGGCTCTCTTCCAAGCTTAGACCTAGCTCCATGGATGTTTGAAAATTGCAGAAAATAACCCATGAGACCAAGAGAACCCTTACCTTGATGGGTATGCTGAAATTGGAGCTTGATCCTAGGTGCACTCAAGCAATAGCCCTAAATAACTTCCAATTGTGCTTCCTTGACTTCAATTGCAAGTAGTTTTGAGTTTGAAGGTATGGTGGCTATGGAGGAAGTGTGGAGGAGAGGGCTGGCTTTCTTTTTTCTGGTGGAGGCCAAAATTTAGAGAAGCAAAGGTGGTCTTGACTACTTAATTATTCAAAAGTACACTAAACACACTTAAGTTGTCTTAACCTTGTCTTATGTCATTTTCCTTGCTACAAGACTATGGTTTCTTAGTTTTAATCTCTTGGCCCACATTGGACCATCCTTATCTTCCTTTAGCAGCCCTCCTTATGTGGGAGAACCCCACAAAACTTCCATTTGACTTAAGTCATAGACATACACATCTTAAGGCCTACATTAGAACACTTAGGTCCTTTATGCCGTTTTGTGTTTTCTTTGCCCTTAGTTGTCTTCCATAAGCAATTTGGTCCTGCAATAGCACTTTCATACCATTCATATCCTTCCCATAACTCTCCAAATCTCTTTTGTGAAAGTTTTGCAATTGAGTACCCAAATTTCCAAAATCTTACAAAAAAGTCCATAGCTTGCTTGACAAACAAGCAATCCTTAAGGCTTTTGTTGGGGACCAAGTTACCAACTTGGAACACTTTTAAGGAGGTTTTGATCATACCTTTTACCCCTACACTACAATCACTATGGTGAGAATTACACAATATAACGTTTTTTAGCCATTATGACACACTTGTAATTCTCCCATTTTGTGAGGTGGTAACAGGAGGAGCTACAAAAGATTACCAATTTTTCCATCTCAAGGCTTCGGGATGGCTTTTGCCTAGCTTGGCATTAAGTTCTGGAGAGGCACCCCTATCTTGGCCTTTCTTATTTGAATGCCCTTTCGAAGGCTCGAGGGTTAAGGTTCGGGGTGGCCCAAGGAGAAATACATTAGTGAGCCTGATGGCCTACCAGATGATGAAGAAACCAAGGGGGAGGAAGGGAAGGACGAGGAAGCTAAGGAAGAAGAAAAATGAGAGACAACGCAGGTGTAGTCCCTTGAATTTGTTGCTCCTTTACACTATTGTTTTCCTTCTTCCTGTTCTATTTGTTTGTATTATTTCTTTATATCTCCTTCGGCCCCAAGTCTATTTATCTAATATAATTAGACCATTATTCGGCTATTTTTTCTTTCATTTTCAGGAAATGGCCCTTAGACATTTCACGTTTATTGCATTTGTATGTTTCCTTATTGGGCGTTTGTACTTTAAAGACTTTATGGTACACTCATTTTTTCAGCACTGCATTGCATGTCCTTTGGCTATTTTGCTTGCCATGTTGAGTTAGAAAAATTTTCTAAGCCCTTACCTTTCCTTTCCTTTTCCCCCCTTTGTTCTTTTTTTTTTTTTTTAAAGGTAGGTGTATGCAAGTATTCTTGCGCTTGTTTGAGTTTCATTGTTTGGCTTGCTGATCGAGGCTTTCATAGGACATTGGTCCCATTTTATTTACTTTGGCCATACTATGAACTTTCACTATTTTCATAATTTTTCTAAGTATGAATACTTGATTCATGAGTTCGGGTGCATTTCTTCCATGAAAGTTCTTTCTTTTCAATATTCTTCTTGTGCTATTTTTCGTCTTTCTAAAAGGATACTTCGACTAAGTTAAGCAAAGTATCCTTTTAGATAATCTACATGCCATGTGTTTTTTAGCTCTTCACCAAAGGAATCTTTCAACTTGAACACTCTGGGCTGAACCTCAACGACAATTGGGTAATGCCCTTATTAGTTTTCCCTTAGTACTCCTTGACCGGGACTCTGTGGTTCAACCTTCAGGCAATGAAGTACCATGTCCAACATTGATTCCTTTTTGTTTAACCTTTTGATTCACAAAAATGATGACTCTTTTCTAGAATGCCCTTCTATAAAGCTTGGCTAATTCGCTGTGCTCTTCCAATAAGTCCAACTTAGCTCCTAAGCCCACTTTGTTGGAATCCTAGTTGAGGATTTGCACTCTTGATGATGGGTGTAATATTTTGATCGGATCAAGGCCTCATTTCCATATGTGAGAGAGAAGAGAATCTCCTAAGTTGCCCATAAGATGCTAGGCAACTCCTCGGGCCATTTTCCTTTGGCTTCCCAAAGTCATTTCTTTAAACCATCTTTTAAAATTTGGTTGGATACTTCAACTTGACCATTAATCTGGGGGTGTGCTACTAGGGCAAAATGTATCTTGATGCCATAGTCAGTGGCAAACTTTTGGAATCATTTATAGGCGAATTGTGTTCCATTATCAATTGCCAACACCTTTGGACAGCCGAACCTACATATGATGTTTTTTTACAGGAATTTTTGGATTTCTCTTATTGATATGGATGCTAATGGCTCTACTTCTATCCATTTTGTGAAAATAGTTTATTGCTACTATGCAGTACTTTACCTTTCCCAAGGCAGTGGGGAGTGGGCCTATGAGATCCACACCTTAGACAAAAAAAGGATGAGGATAATTCACCGTTGTTATAGCTAGGATGGTAGCATTTGTCTAAGTGTATGATGTTGGCACTTATCATAGTTCCCAATGAGCTTACTCACATCCTGTCTTAAGGTTGGCTAGACATAGCCCTATAGCAGAACAACTCTAGCCAAAAAGATTTGTACCAAGTGGGAACCATACCTTCCTTCATGTTGTTCTCTCAAGATGGGCTCTATTTCCCTTTCTCCAACACATTTTTACGGCGGACTAGAGTAACCCTACTAATAAAGTTCCTCACTAAGCAGGAAATATCTACTAGCATGTCTTTTGACATTTGAAGCTTTGAGTGGGTCATCAGGCATTTTTGCTTCGACTAGAAACTTCCAGATTAGTGCTCTTCATCCTTCTTGAATGTTCATTACGTTAATTGTATCTATGCTCAGTGCCTTTTACTTTTTGGCGCACTCATCTGACTTGGCTAGAGCATCTGTTCATGCATTTTCTCATCAAGGAACCTTTTCAACAAACATTTTATCAAACTTTTCAATCATTTTCTTTCTAAGGTCAAAATATTTCTTGAGTCTCGGCTCCCTGAACTCATAGTCCCCCTTTAATTGACGAAATAACAATTGCAAATAGCTACAAACCCAAAGAGACTTAATGCCTATGCTTCTGGTGAGCCATAGTCCGGCAATGAGGAATTCATACTCAGGTACATTGTTTGTGACTTGGAAACCAAATTTTATGGCCTTAGATGTTTCCATCCCCTCTAGCCCCTTGAAGATTATACCTGCCCCTTTATGCTTCATGCCTGATACTCCGTTGATGAATAAATACCACCTTGGTTCACCGTCTTCGTCAGTGGAGACCTGTTCTTCAAATTTTAGCTATAACTCGATGATGAAATTTGTGAGTGCCTGTGCTTTTATTGCCTTTCTTGGTTTGTAACATCTGTCGTACTCATTGAGCTCTATACACTATTTAGAAAGTCTCCTCGAATGATCTACCTTTTTCATCACATTCCGGAGGGGGCGACCACTCTGGACTATGATTGGGTGGCCTTGACAGTATGGCCGAACATGACATCTTGCAAAAACTACGGCATATATGGCCTTCTGTAGCACTTGGTAATTCACCTTGACATCATGATGAAATTTCCTCGCCCTTAAATATAAAGACGGAGCCCATAACCTTTCTACTGATGGTGAGGTAGAGGACAAGGGGGTCACCTTCTTTAGGCTGTTTAAGAGTAGGTAGCTCGGTAAGGTATGCCTTAAGTTGATCTATTAAAGGTAGTGGGTACAAGTCCTTTTTAGATGCATCATTCACTTTAGTGAAGTTGATTCACATTCAGAGTTTATCACTTTTTTCCTTTGTAGCAATCACTATGTTGCTCAACCAGTCTGGATCTTGACTTTCCTTATTACCTCTACCTGAAGGAGTTGTTGGGTCTTCTATTTGACAAAGGCTCTCTTATTTGGGGCTATGTTTCATTTTTTTTTCCTTATAGGTTTTGCTAGAGGATCAAGATTCAAACTATGTTGAATTATGCTTGGATTTTTTTCAGGAATATCCTTTGGTGAGTAAGCAAAAAGATCTTTATTTGAATTCAAGAATTTTACAAGTTTAGCCTTTTCCTTTATGGGCATTTTTTTCCTGAATTTGGTTCTTTCACCCTTAATGCGTTCTATCTCCTCTAATTCTACGTATTCTCCCTTGGCTCTAGTCTCTATATTCAACTGGGGCCCTTTTGGTGCTGCAACTGTTGATGCATGGATCCTTTTCCTCGAGGGAGGATAGCATGCCTTAAGGTAGACCTTTTTGAGCTTAGCTTGGTCAATGAAAATGATTGCGTCTCCTTTATTGGCTTTGAGGGCCACAGTCATGTATTTAGCATCCGACCTCTTATGTAACATCCTCTAAGTTTGCCTCCCAACTATAACATTGTAGGGTGAGGGCACATCAATGATGATAAATTTTGTCATCACTGAGGTATATAGCTCATCTTCACTCTCAGTGGCTCTTCCTTTAGTCATTAATTGTAGATCAATGAATGGCTAGAAGTGGAAGCTCATCAGAGCCTACCTCATTTTTTGGGGACACGATCTGTAACATTGCCTACCCCTGATGGGGCCATCCCAGGAAGACTACGAAACCGGAGTCTCGTGCTCGTTGTAGTTGGCTAGTTAATTACTTGTCCCATTTTAAAGTCTTTCATGCTCTCTAATTATTAACCTAAAATGTAGCATGAATCGGCTTGCTTTGAATTTAATGAACAAACATGAAAAGAAACTAAAACAATGCTCTCAATTTATTAAAAAATATTTAAAACACAAGTTGAAGCATAAAACACACGTGTATTTACTACAGGTAATAACCATGCATATGCATCATTACATATGTAAAGACTATGCGCATACCCAAAAGAAACTGAAATACTACTCGAGCTAGAGGCATTGGAGGCTAACTAGCATACATATGTATACTGAAGACTACTACTTAGATCCATAGTTGACTATGTCCACCCTTGTGCCACTAGCCTCTACAAGGCTGCAAAACAACTATAGTTGGCACAAACAACATAAATGGTAAAACTAGAATCAATAATGATTCACTTGGTGGTTTACCTACAAGTAAAACACTAGCTCAACAACTGCCCTATGGTCACCGGCTCCAAACAAATGAAATCTACACAACAACACTAAAGGGAGTGAGAATCCAAAAATTTCTAGTAAGAGATTTGGGTACCTATAAACAAAAACCTGAGGACACTCATATATATAGAATATATAAAATCTACTGATGCCCAATACAGTCTGAGGGTCTAATTTATGCGCATATACCTAGGTCCCTTAGGACCCCTCTTGATCCTTGTCGTCCTTACAAGGCGTCACTCTGTGCCTAGCGAGTTTTGGCCACTAACTCGCTCCCAGTAAGGCTTAGCTTACTGACTGACATAGTAATGTAGCCCTCCTTTGGTTATTGTGCACATGAACATGGTGGATGATCCTTGCTTGCGCTGTAAGAAATCCACTAGGTGTGTTAGTCCTCCACATTGTACCTTGAGTCCTTAGACTTGAATAGGTTGCTTGTGTACTAAGCCTCCACCCATTTAACCTACCAAGGATGCACTAGGCTTTCACTTGCGCCTCAAGGCACCACTTGGCTACGCAGCAAGTGTACTAAGCCTTCATCCATGGTGCTCCCTTATCCACTATTACTTGGTTCACACTAGTGGGATGGAAATGATCATGGTTTGACTCATTTACTAGATTCTTCGGAACCCACCTAGGTGCACTAAGGTTCCTACAACCGAGCCTTAAATACAAAGTGCACTAAACCTTGCACCCAACTAATGGTGTTCTTTAGAACCAAATTTACTTTCAAACTTGCCTTCACTTTCAGTTGAAATAACTTTAAACTTGGTCCATTCTAGGTTTAGTGAAGGCATGGAGGTGATAGTACTCCCTCTTAGTTTTACATGGAACCTAGAATCACCTCAATCAGACACCTGAGCGAAAGGTTATGCCGAAAACAAAACTGGGTGTCAATGCTATTACGGCCACATGTCACCAATTGTGGCTATGCATTGCCACAATTGTCGACGTGCTGCCTATATTTGAGGTATTGGCAATGCATTGTGGGAATTGGTATTGCATCGTCAATCTTGAGAAATGCCCAGAAAATTTTCTATTTTGCTGCTATGAACTTTGGACACTTCCCTAACATATTAAACATGAATGGATAGGCTTCAAACTTCACATACATGTAGTACACATTGTAGAGGCCACAACTAACCATCACAAGCCTTTCTATGATGCATTTAAACATCACTCCAATCTAGCGAAACACACTAGTCCACCATGATCAAACCAGACCCCTTACTAATTCTATTGCCAAAACTACTTGATTTCATCAAGCAAACTCTATCCAATAGCATTAATCAAGCTTGAAAACATAACTCCCCTACCTCAATTGAGAAGAACAAGCAAGCCATGAAGCACCACAAGCAACAAAGCTTCCATTATGGAGTTCCTATGGTTCCAAGAAAAATCTAACACACAAGGAGCCAAATTAAGCTCAACCATGCTAAAAAATATAATCCAAGAGCTTCTACACTAAAATTGTGCAAGATTAAGGCCTATCATGCATATATTCCTCACGGGGCACCAAAATCCACCAAGAATTGATGAAGAAATGAAGTTTGGCCATGGAATTGAAGACGAGAAGGAGAGCTACGGGTTTGGAAGGTTGAAGATGATGAATATTAGCTGCCAATTCCTTGAAAATGGTTTAAAAGGCCATATTCTCACTTTAGCTCTTCAACTTTTGTTATTTTTGCAAAAGAACCCCCTACTCAAATAATGCCATAAGATTTGGGAATTTAGCCCAAATCTTTGGTTTCCTGTCACTTAGGTCCAAAATAATAACTTATGAGCTTGAATACCAAACCTATCACATTGGGGTACAAAATGACTATTTTCGCCCTGGTGACACTTAAGTGCCAAAATGACCTAGGAACCACATACCATTTTAAACACTTGCTTGACTTGGTTGTTCAAGCTAATTGAGGCATTAATGTCGTGCCCACACTTGCCCCTGGCCCATTCGGGCCCGATTACTTAAACAATACAGCGGAAGTCTTATTTCACAAAAGGGGCATTTAAATTTAATTTAATTTAATTTTTTTTTTTTTTTGCAACTTAAGGGCACGAACCCCAGGATACTTACCGGTACTAGCTCGTTAACTATTTACTTTTAGGGTTCTATTGCTCTCGGAAATAAGCTAGCACACCTATGTGGAATTTAGTGTTCATTTCATGATCTTTATCATGCTTAGCCAAGTACATGCATGGCAACCAAAACACCATATTCATATTTACAAGTCATAAAAATGGTGTTATACTGAAAATAAACATAATCACTTAAATAGCCAGGATATCCAAAAGCATGATACATGGCAAATAATTCATAAGTCCATAGAACACATTCCACCTTAATAGACCTTGTTCCCACAAATTTCTAGACTCCCCATGCCTGCAGAAGGAAGTCCACAACATTAGCTTGTTTCTCAAGCAATCCATAACACTTAAGACACTTAGAATATTGAGCAACATATGTACAAACCTCTACTATGTGAAAGAGTATTTATTACTCTTGACCGTAATGCTTTTCTATAGCTCCTTTACCTACAAAAGTAGAGTAGGGCGGGTGAGTTATAAAACTCAATAAGGAATCCAATGGCATCCAATGCCTAACTTAGTGAGGTAATTTCTTATGGCTTTCACAGCCAACTTATGGCCTCCAGGGCCTAACATATGGCTTCCAAAGCCTAACTTATGCCAAGAACGTAATGGCAATTATTCCATAAACCTGTAAAGAAAACACTAAGACAAAGAAAACACAAAGCATGTAGAAATAACAATAATAATAATAATTGGGGTCAGCATGCACAATCAATTCATAGAAGCACACAACACAACACACCACATAACACAATTCTGTATGGGCAAAGCAAGCATTAGCATATTCCATATCACACAATATCGGTCGACCATTTCTTATACCATACTGAGTACTCTTTAGCTTGGGAATCGAGTTGGCCAAACTCGATGCCAAGACCTAAATGCTTGCACTTAACTCATGAGTAACCATAGTTGCCGAAACAACGATACTTAGCCCACTATGCACTATGTGCCCGAATACTCACAAAGTGAGTATGAGAAAATCCTCACACAGAGTTGCCGAAGCAACAAAACAACTTAGCCCTGCATGCACACCTAGGATCACATGGTTCTTTGACCATCACCTAAGGGCACTAATACTCACAAACAAGATCATGGAGATACACCATGCAATAAAGTGAGTATAGGAATCCTTACCATAATTTTTGTAACCGCGTAATGCTTAATTCCTTTGCCTTTCCTTGCTTGTTGTTGGTAGAACTTGTCTTTTCCTCAATGGACCTCAACTTAAGGAGGTAAGGCCCATTTTAGCCTTTCTTTGACTTAGGCCCAATTTTCTGTGAACTCAGACCTACATTGGCCTTTTTCCTGGAAATGCAGGCCCAACTTAATCCTTTCCAGAATTCAGGCCCACTTGGCCTGTTCTGGAATTCTGGCCCAACTTGGCCTCTTAATAACTTAGGCCTATTTGGCCTTTTAATAACTTAGGCCCAACTTAGCTTTCTTAGTACTTAGGCCCAAAATGAACTTAGGAGCCACATAAGCCCAAATTAACTTATGTCCACTTAGGCCCAAAATGACTTAGGACCATTTATGCCAAGAACACTTGGCCAACACCAATTTCTCACCAACTTGTCATCATGGCCGAATCTAACACCACTTTCTTTACCATTTTGGCTTCACTTTTTACTAGGAACACCTAGATACCATGAACACATGGATTACACACACAACCACCAAAATGGCACTTATGGCCGAATTTATATTGACTTTCATAGCCCACAAATCTTCCTCTTTTTATAACCATCTTTTGGAACTTGTCTTAAACATACATAAGAGCTTGTTTAGTACCAAGAACACTTGGTTTAAGCTCACTAATGCCAAGATACATACATGGCCGAATTTTACATCTTGCCTTCCTCCATGTTTCACTTATTTTTCTTGCTTATGTTGACCATAAAAGCTCACAAGTACCAAGAACACTTGGTTTAGAGCTTTGAAATGCCAAGAATGTTCATGGCCGAAACTTTCTTCATGCTTGAAGCCTTCATTTGATCTTTGCTTTGTTGGCTTCCAACACCTCATAAACACCAAGAACACTTGGTTAAACATCCATAAAGCTCAAGATATGAACAGGGCCGAATATTCAAGAAACATGATTTTTCTTCAATCTTTGCTTGATTTCTTGCTTTCCATGGCTTAAAATCTCCATGCATGCCGTGAAATCCTTGTGTAAAGCTCAAGAACACCAAGAACACAAGATGGCCGAATATATTAGTGAGCAAGATCTTACTTTTCTAAGCTCAAAAATACATCAAAACACCAAGAAAGCTTGGATTACTTACAACATTCAATTGGCCGAAATTTAAGCTTGTTCTTCCTTGATTTTCTTGCTTCTCATGGCTTAGAAATGCCATGCTTGTAAGGAGCTCTTGAATGAAGCTCAAGAACACCATTTTCTCACCAAGGCCGAAACTTCACAAGCATTTCTTCATGGGTTTTCTTTGATTTCTCACTTGGTTCGTGGTCTAGATGTGTTTAGGAGCTTGAAAGCTTCAAGAAAATGTGTTTACATGTGTAAGGGAGTGTGATTTTAGCCATGGCCGAAAGTTAGAAGGGAGGAAGAAGATGATGAGCTTGAAGAAATGCCATGGCCGAATGGTTTGTGTTCTAGAGAGAAGGGAGAGCATTTTGGCTTTAGAGAGAGAGAAAGATATGTGTGAAATGAAAATGAAATGAAATGGAGAGCATATGGCCGGTTATGCCTTGCTAAATGAGGGGAAATGGCATTCAAATGCCATCCAAATGCATGTCAAATGCATTTCCATGATGTGGCAGCCAATTGCTCATAAATGAAGGGGAAATGAAATCAAAATGCATATCAAATGCATATTTTAGGAGGATGGCCGGCCTTTGATTTCAAAATGGGGGAGAAATAGTCAAATTGCCATATAAAATAGTCCATGGACAAAAGCTAGTGGGGGAATAATTTATTCATAGTGGAATGTGTAGTGGGAGACATAGTAAAGGTAAAAGAATAGTGGAAGGGGTAAGGTGGGGGACAAGGTTGAGTGGGGGATGTAGGAGGGTTTTAAAATAGTGTGAGTGGAGACAAGCATGGGCCAAGGTAATGTATTATATGTGTGAGTGGGAGACATGTATAGTGGAGGGAATAAAATATTGGTGAGTGGAGGATGTAGGAGGATTTAAATTGGTGAGTGGAGGGATGATGTGGCATTTTTTTTATTGCCAATATGCAAGGGTGGCAGCCATGGCTTGTATTGCCATGAAAAGTGGTCAAATTCCACTCTTAGTCCTCCATCTTTCTTCAATCCTTTCAATTGAGTCCTCCCACAAATTTTTCCTTTGTGCAATTGAGTCCCTCAACTTTATATTCCACAATTTTCATCACTAACACTCTTGGTCTAAACCAAGCATAATTCTCAGAGTGTCCAACACTCATTAATGCCCATTCCATAAATAAATTCCAAGTCTCCACGATTAAATTTCCAAGTTTCCAGATTAGGAAACTTTTTCTGTCACTAATCCGCTTAACCCGGGAATTAATCTTTTATGATTTTCCGGGTATAACAATACTCCCCACCTTAAGAAATTAGGTCCTCCAATTATTTGAATTTGGGCAATTGAGCCCAACCTACAAAAATTCCCTTATTCAATTGAGTCCCTCACTTTTGAAGTACTTCATTTTCACCACTAATTTTCTTGGCCAAGGCCAAGCTTAATTTTTATGAATGTCCAACACTTAATTTAATGTCCCCTCACATTAATTACACTTAATTCCCAAATAAAAAAAAAATTCTTTGCTCCAATTCACTTACCCCGGGACCTAATCACTTCGGATAGTCCGGGCATTACAACACTCCCCACCTTAAGAAATTTGGTCCTCCAAATTTCCTAAGTTTTCAAAATATCATGCTCAGGTAGCATGTAGTTTATTACCAGAACACTGGTGGACTACTCTAATCATCCGTCAGTCCCCTTCTTAGCCATATAAACATCTATCATTCTCCCTTTTTGTTTTAACTCTCTCTTTTAACTCTAGATTATATACTGGATAACTCTCCTCATAAGGTCTTAGTTGCCTTGATTCACAAGTCATAGCTTGTTTCTCTTTTTCATAAGACTCAGCCCATCCCATCAATAAATATCTGATACTTCTCAGGGTCCGGTGAAATCCAGTAATGGGCCGCAGTCAATCTGCTTTCTAGTTCCTCACACTCAGAGGTTTCTTCCATTCCAAGATAGCTTTATCTTCGCAGGATCCATAGCTAAACCTTGATTATTGATAAACTTTCCAAGGATTTCAATTTCCTTAGCCCATAATTGGCATTTACTTAGTTTGCCATATAATTCATGTTCCTTTATCAGGCTTAGCACCACTCTTAGGTGCTACTTATGGGCTTCTTCACCCTTTGAGTATGCCAATATGTCATCGATAAGTACCATACTAAAGTGGTCCAAAAGTTTTGAACACTCTTCACATGAGGTCCATGAAAAAGGATGGGTAATTAATGAGCCCAAATGGCTTCACTGTGTACTCATAGTGACCATATCTAGTCCTGAAAGTTGTCTTTGGGACATTTCTTCCTCGATTCTCCGCTGGAAATCTCCAGGTTTGAGGTTTAGCTTCCTCCATTACAGAAGTATAAATGCCTTCCAGGTAGATGTTCCTGGCCTTGAGAAATCTTTCTTAATCAACTTTTCTAGTTACATTCCTAGCTCCATAAATTTAGGAATAGCTATCCGGTAAGGAGCAATGGATGTTGGTGCAATTCTGGCACCAACCCGATCTCAAACTTAACCTTTCTTATAGGGAGAAGTCTTAGGAGATTTGTGGGGAACACTTCAAGGAATTTTATTATTCTGGTTATGTTATCCAGCTTTATTTATGCTTCGGTTCCTTTTAACCTTAGGTATTCACCTTTCATTAATAGGCTTTGTGTTCCACCACTTTTAAGAGACCCTCTGGGACTAACCCAGGAGAGCCTTCCAGAAATTGTGGTTCATATCCAGGCAAACAAAGTTTCCTGGCACCAGAGTCTACGACTACCCTATTGGCATTAAGCCAGTCCATACCCAATATAATGTCATAGTCATAGGCTAGTAATTTTATTTATTCTTCCTTGGTTTCTATTTTACCAAGCCTTAAGCATGAAAAATTTCTCCCATATATTATTCAAAATTTCATTCCTGATAGTTCTAACCAGGCATACTTCAGTGCATAATTCTAGTTCATCATTTGACTAGCTTAGAAGATACAAAGATGCACCGATATTAATTAAAGCTGATACTTCATAACCGTTGAATAAAGTGTTACCTGTCAAGGTCTTTCTAACCCAACCTGACCTGATCCATTTCTTTCTCAGCATCCTCAGCTCTTTTTGACATCATGGTCCTCTTGTGCTCTCCTCGAAGCCTTAGTCTGGAATACTTTTCCAGTAGTCTGAATTTGTCTTTTTCTGCTTTTATCCTGATGCACATTGGGGCCTTGACCCCTTCTCAGTGGAGGTGGAAGTATATTTGGCCTCCTCATGGGCATTTGCCTCTGTGCCCATCAGTTACTAAACCCGTGAGGGCTCCTCTGTTCTTCTTTCCTGGCAGTACACTATCTTACCCAGTGATCCTGGGTACCTACTTAAGATAACTTTCTATGAGTCTGTAGCATGGCTTTTGGCCATGAAATTTTCTTAAGTCTTGCACGAAGGTCCATATCGAGTTGCCTTCTTTTCTTTGTTGTTATCCTTTCTTGGCTCATATGCCAAGCTTTTTCTGCTTCTCAGATGGCTTCTACATCATACTAGTTTTCCCAGGGGCTCTCATGGCTTACCCTCGGAATTCTTTCTCCAGGGTCATAGTTCTTGAAGAAACTCCTTGGCCTTAGGTATTCCCGACCATTATACTATGGGACATACCGACTGAGATCACTGAATCTATGCTCATACTCCAACACTGAGAGCTACTTTTTCTCGAACATGCTAAACTTAACCTGCTTCTGATCTTTTCAGTGAAGCACTGTGAGTGGTCATCTTATTACTCTTCTCCTGTGAGTGGGCCACCTAGCATGTCGCTAGCATAAGTCCTATGGACTACTCGCCACCATAATTCAGTATTGCCTTCCAATCTTCCTTGGGCATCAAGCTAGGCCCAGTATCATTCTGCCCTATCAGGCTCAGCAGCCCTAACTTGGGCTTCTGGCACATAGCCAGTATGCTTATTCCCATCAGGGGAAGCTTCATTTTCACTTTGGCCTTTATTCATATTTCTGGTTCTCATCCTGTTCATAACAACAAAGCAAGGCACACAATATATATCCTCAATATTCATAAGTGACCCAACCTAGTGGACTTAACCTATGTGGGAACAAGTCTATACTATAAGCAATCATAGACCAAAACTTTGGTCCTTAAGAGCAACCATGCTCTGATACCAAGCTGTCGTGCCCACACTTGCCCCTGGCCCATTCGGGCCCGATTACTTAAACAATACAGCGGAAGTCTTATTTCACAAAAGGGGCATTTAAATTTAATTTAATTTAATTTTTTTTTTTTTTTGCAACTTAAGGGCACGAACCCCAGGATACTTACCGGTACTAGCTCGTTAACTATTTACTTTTAGGGTTCTATTGCTCTCGGAAATAAGCTAGCACACCTATGTGGAATTTAGTGTTCATTTCATGATCTTTATCATGCTTAGCCAAGTACATGCATGGCAACCAAAACACCATATTCATATTTACAAGTCATAAAAATGGTGTTATACTGAAAATAAACATAATCACTTAAATAGCCAGGATATCCAAAAGCATGATACATGGCAAATAATTCATAAGTCCATAGAACACATTCCACCTTAATAGACCTTGTTCCCACAAATTTCTAGACTCCCCATGCCTGCAGAAGGAAGTCCACAACATTAGCTTGTTTCTCAAGCAATCCATAACACTTAAGACACTTAGAATATTGAGCAACATATGTACAAACCTCTACTATGTGAAAGAGTATTTATTACTCTTGACCGTAATGCTTTTCTATAGCTCCTTTACCTACAAAAGTAGAGTAGGGCGGGTGAGTTATAAAACTCAATAAGGAATCCAATGGCATCCAATGCCTAACTTAGTGAGGTAATTTCTTATGGCTTTCACAGCCAACTTATGGCCTCCAGGGCCTAACATATGGCTTCCAAAGCCTAACTTATGCCAAGAACGTAATGGCAATTATTCCATAAACCTGTAAAGAAAACACTAAGACAAAGAAAACACAAAGCATGTAGAAATAACAATAATAATAATAATTGGGGTCAGCATGCACAATCAATTCATAGAAGCACACAACACAACACACCACATAACACAATTCTGTATGGGCAAAGCAAGCATTAGCATATTCCATATCACACAATATCGGTCGACCATTTCTTATACCATACTGAGTACTCTTTAGCTTGGGAATCGAGTTGGCCAAACTCGATGCCAAGACCTAAATGCTTGCACTTAACTCATGAGTAACCATAGTTGCCGAAACAACGATACTTAGCCCACTATGCACTATGTGCCCGAATACTCACAAAGTGAGTATGAGAAAATCCTCACACAGAGTTGCCGAAGCAACAAAACAACTTAGCCCTGCATGCACACCTAGGATCACATGGTTCTTTGACCATCACCTAAGGGCACTAATACTCACAAACAAGATCATGGAGATACACCATGCAATAAAGTGAGTATAGGAATCCTTACCATAATTTTTGTAACCGCGTAATGCTTAATTCCTTTGCCTTTCCTTGCTTGTTGTTGGTAGAACTTGTCTTTTCCTCAATGGACCTCAACTTAAGGAGGTAAGGCCCATTTTAGCCTTTCTTTGACTTAGGCCCAATTTTCTGTGAACTCAGACCTACATTGGCCTTTTTCCTGGAAATGCAGGCCCAACTTAATCCTTTCCAGAATTCAGGCCCACTTGGCCTGTTCTGGAATTCTGGCCCAACTTGGCCTCTTAATAACTTAGGCCTATTTGGCCTTTTAATAACTTAGGCCCAACTTAGCTTTCTTAGTACTTAGGCCCAAAATGAACTTAGGAGCCACATAAGCCCAAATTAACTTATGTCCACTTAGGCCCAAAATGACTTAGGACCATTTATGCCAAGAACACTTGGCCAACACCAATTTCTCACCAACTTGTCATCATGGCCGAATCTAACACCACTTTCTTTACCATTTTGGCTTCACTTTTTACTAGGAACACCTAGATACCATGAACACATGGATTACACACACAACCACCAAAATGGCACTTATGGCCGAATTTATATTGACTTTCATAGCCCACAAATCTTCCTCTTTTTATAACCATCTTTTGGAACTTGTCTTAAACATACATAAGAGCTTGTTTAGTACCAAGAACACTTGGTTTAAGCTCACTAATGCCAAGATACATACATGGCCGAATTTTACATCTTGCCTTCCTCCATGTTTCACTTATTTTTCTTGCTTATGTTGACCATAAAAGCTCACAAGTACCAAGAACACTTGGTTTAGAGCTTTGAAATGCCAAGAATGTTCATGGCCGAAACTTTCTTCATGCTTGAAGCCTTCATTTGATCTTTGCTTTGTTGGCTTCCAACACCTCATAAACACCAAGAACACTTGGTTAAACATCCATAAAGCTCAAGATATGAACAGGGCCGAATATTCAAGAAACATGATTTTTCTTCAATCTTTGCTTGATTTCTTGCTTTCCATGGCTTAAAATCTCCATGCATGCCGTGAAATCCTTGTGTAAAGCTCAAGAACACCAAGAACACAAGATGGCCGAATATATTAGTGAGCAAGATCTTACTTTTCTAAGCTCAAAAATACATCAAAACACCAAGAAAGCTTGGATTACTTACAACATTCAATTGGCCGAAATTTAAGCTTGTTCTTCCTTGATTTTCTTGCTTCTCATGGCTTAGAAATGCCATGCTTGTAAGGAGCTCTTGAATGAAGCTCAAGAACACCATTTTCTCACCAAGGCCGAAACTTCACAAGCATTTCTTCATGGGTTTTCTTTGATTTCTCACTTGGTTCGTGGTCTAGATGTGTTTAGGAGCTTGAAAGCTTCAAGAAAATGTGTTTACATGTGTAAGGGAGTGTGATTTTAGCCATGGCCGAAAGTTAGAAGGGAGGAAGAAGATGATGAGCTTGAAGAAATGCCATGGCCGAATGGTTTGTGTTCTAGAGAGAAGGGAGAGCATTTTGGCTTTAGAGAGAGAGAAAGATATGTGTGAAATGAAAATGAAATGAAATGGAGAGCATATGGCCGGTTATGCCTTGCTAAATGAGGGGAAATGGCATTCAAATGCCATCCAAATGCATGTCAAATGCATTTCCATGATGTGGCAGCCAATTGCTCATAAATGAAGGGGAAATGAAATCAAAATGCATATCAAATGCATATTTTAGGAGGATGGCCGGCCTTTGATTTCAAAATGGGGGAGAAATAGTCAAATTGCCATATAAAATAGTCCATGGACAAAAGCTAGTGGGGGAATAATTTATTCATAGTGGAATGTGTAGTGGGAGACATAGTAAAGGTAAAAGAATAGTGGAAGGGGTAAGGTGGGGGACAAGGTTGAGTGGGGGATGTAGGAGGGTTTTAAAATAGTGTGAGTGGAGACAAGCATGGGCCAAGGTAATGTATTATATGTGTGAGTGGGAGACATGTATAGTGGAGGGAATAAAATATTGGTGAGTGGAGGATGTAGGAGGATTTAAATTGGTGAGTGGAGGGATGATGTGGCATTTTTTTTATTGCCAATATGCAAGGGTGGCAGCCATGGCTTGTATTGCCATGAAAAGTGGTCAAATTCCACTCTTAGTCCTCCATCTTTCTTCAATCCTTTCAATTGAGTCCTCCCACAAATTTTTCCTTTGTGCAATTGAGTCCCTCAACTTTATATTCCACAATTTTCATCACTAACACTCTTGGTCTAAACCAAGCATAATTCTCAGAGTGTCCAACACTCATTAATGCCCATTCCATAAATAAATTCCAAGTCTCCACGATTAAATTTCCAAGTTTCCAGATTAGGAAACTTTTTCTGTCACTAATCCGCTTAACCCGGGAATTAATCTTTTATGATTTTCCGGGTATAACAATACTCCCCACCTTAAGAAATTAGGTCCTCCAATTATTTGAATTTGGGCAATTGAGCCCAACCTACAAAAATTCCCTTATTCAATTGAGTCCCTCACTTTTGAAGTACTTCATTTTCACCACTAATTTTCTTGGCCAAGGCCAAGCTTAATTTTTATGAATGTCCAACACTTAATTTAATGTCCCCTCACATTAATTACACTTAATTCCCAAATAAAAAAAAAATTCTTTGCTCCAATTCACTTACCCCGGGACCTAATCACTTCGGATAGTCCGGGCATTACAATTAAACTAAGGATTTTGACTTGTCTAACAAGTCTTATCTGACCATTGAAGGTCCCCTACCTAGAAGGCTATAACACCATCGGTTTCAAATCTTCAACCAATATGCCAAACTTTGACAGTGTGTGGGCAAACAAAACATTAGATTTTGACCCACCATCAGAAATGGCTCTTTTCACATCCTAGTTTGCTATTCGAGCAGTGATTAGAAGAGGATTATCCTGAGGGAAGGTGACGGTGGTTCCATCAATTTTCATTAATTGGTTTTGTATCTTCACAAGGTTGAGAGTAGCTATCTCTTTTGCCTTTCTTTGCCTTTTCAACAAGGGAAGACCCATAATAGTTTGGATTACCCCTGCTGGAAGTGCTGGGTCCCTTTAGGGACTTCAACAGTTCCATCGCTGGTTAGAGTCTTACTAATCCTTCTCATATTTCACTTCCTCATCCTTGCCTCCTATCGTCGGTGGTTGGAAACAGAGATATCTCATCAGCTGACCTCTTTTTATGAGTGCTTCAATATACTTCTCTAGCTACTGACAGTCTTTAGTATCATGGCCATGGTCCTGATGATACTAGAAATATTTTTTTATGTTCATTTTGTTGTTAGAGGGTATTGGCTTGGGTTGTTAGATCCCACCCTGCTTCACTAATACCGCCAGAATGTTAGCTCTTGAAGTGTTCAGAGCATAATAGGTCATCATCTTTCTCTTTCTTTTTCTTTTTTTGGACTGTTTGCTACTTCTGACCTCCCCATGGGTTTGGTTCTTAGACTAGTCGTCCGTTCTCCATGTATCCACCTTTTCCTCATTGCTGATAATTTCTTCAGCTATCATGTACTGCTCAGCCAACTGGTCAATGTAATGCCCTCAAATGCCTAAGTGACTAAGCCATGGGCCAACTTGGGAAGTAATGTTTTGAAGGAACCTTAAATGAAGTTTGAGTAATTAAACCTTTTGGGTTCATAAAATAACTTGGCCAAGAAGCAAGAGATGCAAATGATGATTTAGGAAGTTGAAGGATTCAATTGAACATATATCACAAGGTTTGAGTGGAAGAATCTTTATTGTGGTGTCTTAAATGCAGCATGCAAACTTTTTATACCACTTAGCATCATCCGGCAACACACATGCTTTTACTCACTTGTGTTTTCTTTAACTGGTTGCTAACTTCATGGATGAAGGCTTGTGGTCAGTTTTGAAGCTTCCGTGGTGATCTTGAGCGTCTAAGAGCAACCGAAGCTAAAATCAAGTGAAAGTTTGTGGGTCTTGGTGGATTCATGCAACATTTGAGCTAAGAAGGCAAGTTATAGAAACAATAAGCTAAGAAGGCACAATTCAAGTCTGTAGGCTTCAGCCAACAAGAATTTCTAAGTAGAGGTAAGGACTATGTGCGTTAGTGAATTATGTGTGCTTAGGTGATGGTAATTTTGGCCAAAGGATCCTAAGTAACTATAAGGGCTAGGGTTGCTATGCAACTATGAGATTGATGCTAATTAGTGAGGTTGGCTAGCATTAGGGCTAGGAATTGAGTAGGCCAACTTAATTCCCAGGCTAGGGAGCTCTCAGACTTAGTTAGCAATCTTTAGAAGGTTAACCAAATTTATAGGAAAACTTGGAGTACACTTGCTAGGGATTTTTGGTTGATGTTTAGTGGTGTCTGTGTAATGTGTTCTTCTATGCTTGATTGTGGATGCTAACCCATTCTAGTTAGTTATTTTGATATGTATATGCTTGTAGTTTTCTTTGTCTTGGTGTTTTCTTTGTAGGAGCTTGGATGTGAGTTGAATGTGGTTAGGTTAAGCATAAGCTTAGCCTAGGTTTAGGTCTTGGAGACCACGTAAGTCCTTATTGGGTTTTATACTCATTGCCCTACCTTTTATATATGTAAGAAAAGGGTTACTTGAGAGGCATGAAAGCTAAAAGTAACATCTTCTCTTTCGGGTTTTAGGGGTATAGTGTTGGGTTGTGATTTTGCTCATTATTATAAGTGTTAAGGATTACTTGTGTATCAAGCTAATGTGTGTGAACTCATTTTCTCGCAAGCCTTGTGTGTCTAGAGTTAGGGGAACAAAGTCTAGTGAGGTTGGATGTGTACCATTGGCATACATGTTGTGGCTTGCTTTGTTGGTTATGTGTATGGTGATTGGACATCTTTTAGAGAGTATAATCATGTTTCAATTAGTATTGATCACTTTCAGGTACGCTTAGGTGCAATGGCATATGTAGGTTGTAGTATATTTTGATGTTCTTGGTAGGCTTACTAGGTCCTATGTGTTTGTTTGATGTACTTATGTAATTTGGGTACTTGTGCACATGTGGTGCCGAAAGTATGTTATGGTGAAGATGTTCATATCCTAGTGTGTTTATGTTCAATTATGACTATGTTAAAGAGGTTAATGGTATGCTTACTGATAGCATGATTGGGTTTTGGATAGATGTTCATATACTAGGTTGTGTCCACTTTTGAATATTGAGAATATGTGTGCCTTGCTTGTTTCTATATGTAGGATAAGGACCTGAAACATGTAAATAGAGCCTAGAGATGAAGATGGCAGCGAGGCTTGCCATCCAAGGGATGGGCAGGCTGAATTGGTGCCTAAAGGGCAAGCTAGGGCTACAGAGCCTATTAGAGGTAATGTACCTAGGTCAAGTGTAGATAGCCAGGGAGAATGGAGTAGATGATGGTGGTGATGCATGTTGCTCTAGCCCAGCTTATGGTGGGCATACAGGCCTCGACCAAAGGTCAAGCACAAGCCCATAACCTACTAAGCAAGCTAGAGAAACTGCTAGGGAACCTGAAGTAAGGAGAAGACCAGGGAAAGAGCCTATGCTTGGGGATCAAGCAAGTGAAAATCGAAGTGGTTGTGATGATAATGGTGATGAAGAGATGAGCAACATGAAGAGATGAGCAACCCAAGAACAAGAAAGGTAAGGTCTGAAGTGAGACCAGAAGTAAGACTTGAGGAGGAAGTATGTCCAGAAGCAGAAGAGCTGGACATTGAGAAAATTGAGAGGCTTACCCAACTCACTGTCACCACTGAGGTAGTGAGGGGACAAAGATGAAGACACATGGGTGACATATAAAGGGGTGCAATGCTGAGAGATTGAGGCTTGAGGGAAGGCTAACTAGAGGGGTTTTTTTCATTGAAACCTCTAGTGTTTAGACGAGGATGTGATCCAGAGGAAATAAAGTTTTGGATCAATCAAGTGGAGAAGGTATTTGAGAGAATGAAGGTGTCCTTTTTCTCAAAAAGTGCTACTTGCTACCTTCAGACTTGAAGGTAATGCAGGGTTGTGGTGGAGGGTAGTCCACAGGACATACACCAGCGAGAATGCAAGGAGTCTAGCTTCCGAGAGAAGGGCCATGAGATGGGCAGAGTTTCTGCAATTTTTGGAGCAACAGTACATCAGTGAAGCACTGAAGGACCAGAAATAGGTGGAGTTTGACCTGCTTGAGCAGGGGGAGCTTATAGTCTTGTAGTATGAGTAGAGGTTTAATAACCTTATACACTATGCTCCTTTATATGAAGGCCAAGAGAAGCTAAAGACTAAGAGATTCCTGAGGAGATTAAGGCCTGAGCTTAGGCAGATACTCAAGGCTATGAGAGCCCGAGAGTACTATAAAGTTGTGCAGAGAGCTATGGCTTTGGAGAAGGACTTTAAGGGGAAAATTATGAGTGGCCTTTGAAGGTACAAGTGGGGTAAAAGCCACCCGAGAAGAGAGGCTAGGAAAAGTTGCTACATGAGCCAAGAAAGGAGCCCAAGAAAGAGAGGAGGTGAGGACAATATGGGCCTCAGTGTAGACCAAAATGTTGAGTTTTTTTAGTGACTATCATATGTTAGACTTCACACAGGAACCCCATCATTAGAGTCACCATCAATCATACTAGGGCAAGACGGTTTGGTCACCAGGTTGATCTTTTAGTGGTGGTGGAGTTTTCTCTAGTGTTGGATCTTGGTGAAACTTGCTTTTGGATGCCCGAGTAGTCACCATGGTGATATGTGCCTATTCTACCACAAATGGCACAATTTGGTGCCCTAATAATTCCTGATCATCTGAGTTCTACATCAAGACCTTCAAGTAGTTAGATTACAATTAACTATAGCTTTAGAAGACACTAAAAAAAGAGGGCATGGACGTCCCTGGAATGTTGTCATGAGGAAGGACTCTCTGATGCCCAAGTAACTAAGTAGGAAAGTAGGGAGTATAAGAAAAGCTCAATAGAGTTGTCTTGTGTGTGTACTTGGAGATGCCTCCTTTTATACTTGTTTCAAAGGTTTGATGTCCCAGATTTTCCATCCATGTGTTTGATAAGATCAAAGAGCAAGGGTCTGTTTCGTCCTAACTGTCTCTGCAGCAAGCTGTCCTGACACCAGTTTGAGTGAGCACTTTGCACGGACCTAGGAATACCTTCTTAATGGTATTTGTCAATTTTTGGGACCACTTTCGTTCATTGGCTCTAAGCTACCTGACATATCCTTTGGTTAGGCTAGATTAATGACACCTCAACACTTCCGAGCTCCCCTATGCCTTATGTGCCTCGGTAATTCTGAAGTACTGCTACTAAGCTTCATAAGGTCCGAGGTTGAGGCCTTGAGGGAACTCTACGACTTATAGCCTTCGGCCATCAATGATGTTGCTTTTTCCTTGCATTATTTCCAGTACAATGATCAACAAGATCTTTTCTTGTACAATTTTTCACTTTAAGAAGCACTTTGACAATCTTATGCATAGTACTTTTTTGGGCAATCAGTATGCCATGCATTTTTTAAGTTTGTTCATAACATTTCTTTGAGTTTGAAGACTTTTGTTCTTAGTTCCTCGGCAATGAGGTAGGGACCTTCCTAATTTTCTTAAAATACCCTTTACGAGGGCTTCCAGAGTGCCCCTTCAACTTTTGAAAGTACCAAATCTCTTGTAGTGATTCTTTTTTGCCTTACTTTTGAATAGCTACAAGTGTTGTTCTTTGCTAGAGGGCTTTTTAATGGAATTTGATAGTTTTTCTATGTTCCTTTATTAGGTCAAGCTTGGCTATAAGGTCGATTTTATTTAGTGTTTGACCATACACTTAAAGTCTAACAAACAGACGGGCCTTTTCAACAGGTATTAGAACTTCACTTCCGTAGGCAAACGGGAAGGGTGTTTCCTAGGTAACCTTCTTTGGGGTCGTGCGATAGCTTCACAATATGCTAGGTAAGTCCCTGGACCATTTCCCTTTGGCTTCTCCCAATCTCGTTTTTAGCTCATCTTTGATTTTTTGGTTTGATAGTTCAACTTGGCTATTACTTTGTGGGTGCACTACTTGAGTGTAATGCACCTTGATTCCCCATTTGGTTGCAAATTTTTAGAACCCCTTATCGGCAAACTGTGTTCCACTATCAGTTACCAACACCTTTGGGCATCTGAACCTACAATGATATTTTTTCAAGCAAACTTCTAGATTTCTTTAACTGATATGGTTGCTAGTGGTTTTGCGTTTTTATATTTTTTGAAGTAATCAGCCATCACTATGCTACTTCATCACTCCCGGGGTAGTGGGAAGAGGGTAGTCAAGGTTTATTCTTCATAAAAAAAAAAGGGAAGGGGTAGTGATAGCCAAAGGGCTATCGCCCACGAGACCTCCTAAGTGGCCAACTTGATGCCGCCCTCGAGGAGTCATAGCACCAACCCTGGATTATTCTCTACATCAGCCTTGGAAAATTATGTGGCCAACTTTAGGTAAAGGGTTCCTTGCCACCCTTGGATGTACGAAGCTACCAACCTTGAAAAAATAGATGCACTACCCTTGACAGAGGAAAGTCTTTCGAAGATGGCCCACTTTCTTGAAGAGCCTTCCCCAGTAGCCCTTGGGGATAAATCTCTGCCCGAAAGGGTCTCACATCTTATAAGGGGTCTTACGAAGAAATGATAAAAATGGTTAAGGAGCCTCTGATAAAGAGACCTTGGACATGCCCCTACCCTTTGGCCAAAACGGTCAACGGCCAGCTGGAGATACTGGGCTCCAAAGGTAGGGACACGTATCATGATCTGGATAGGCTGTATAAAACGGCCTCTCCCTCCACCCTCCTATAAATACTTAGGAGGGTCCTTGGTAAGAACAATTGGGCTCTCTCTTTCCTACTCTCTACTCTTAACCACTACTCTCCTGTATACTGACTTGGGCGTCGGAGGCTCCTACCCTGGAAACATACTTCGAGGAGCTCTTAACCCACGTTCTTCAAAGTCTTGCAGATATGTTCTTATCGGAAGTCTCCCCTTCAAGCCAACATTTCATACAACGAGGATGCCGCTGGGCATCATTTGGCACCATCTATGGGAACCCATTCTCAGGTTACTATTGTTGAGACTTGACGTTCAAAGGAAAAGGGACTCTCAACGTCCCAGTCTACACTAGAAGCTCAAGCAATGACTGAACGGCCTGCAGCGGATTCTTCCCTTCCAAAAGATGAACGACCCCTAATGGTCACAATGGCTTTCTACATGATTTGTAGTGCTCCACTATGGCTGAAATGATGCAACAACTCAACCAAAGGTGGTCACAACCACCTCCAAGGGGAAGGGCATCTTCTCCAGATACCCGTCAGGAGAGAAGCCCTAAGTCACCTTGTCAGAGCTTTAGAAGCGGTGGTTCTCACAATGAGTGCTCAACGGGGAACACACCATCCAGGGGACGTTGCACTGGAGGAACGGTGTCGAAAAGGCCCAGAACTTCCCATCAGTGAAGCCTATCCCCAGATGGGAAGTCCTAGTCCCCTTGCTAACGAAGTTACTCATAAAAAAAAAAGACATAGCTCTCCATTGCCGGCAACTACTAGGCAAACAGGAAAGGACAGTGGTGCCATCCTTATAGAGAGAATCCTAGAGAGGTTAGAGGAGGTGGAAAAATAGGTTTCCTGAAAGCCTGTCTGGTCAAGGTTGTCAGAGACCTTCACTGGAGAAGTCTCACCCTTCATCCGTATGATCGTAGAGGCACCAATGCCCAGCAATTTTTGAGTACCATGCCTGGAGACATATAATTGGCGCAGTGACCCCCAAGCCCACCTGACAAAATATAGGCGCAACATGGTGTTGCATGGTGCTGATGATGCCACCCTCTGCAAGTGTTTTGAAGTCACCTTGTTAGGGCCAGCAACTGCGTGGTATAACTCCCTGGCTCCTAGAACCATAATGGGTTTCCAGGAGTTATCCACCACATTCACCCAACAATTCATCGGAAGTAGGCCTATGGTGAAGATGCCCATCCAAATGTTTGACATAGCCCAAAAAAATGGGGAAACCATTCGGGACTACGTCAAGAGGTTCAACGGAGAAGCCCACAGTGTGCCTGATTTCCGCTAAAAAATCCACTTCCTTGCCATGTTCAGGGGACTTAGGAGGGACTCATAACTCTTCTATGAGTTCTCCAAAGATTCCCTTGACACCCTCGAAAAATTCTACCGAAGGGCTGAGCAGCACATGACAGTTGAGGAGCTAAGGATGGCTGAGTCAAAGTCACCAACCTCGGTGTTCCACCGAGGGAGGGGGCAGACCTTGGAAAACAAGGAGAAAGAAGCCAATATCATTCTTTCCCCTAAATACTACAGGAACAAACATCCTGATGGCCATGGAAAGGCAAGGAACCGTAACCCAACGTCTGTAGGCCATGACCTAGGACAATAAGAAGAACATAAAGGAATTTTATCAATTTCATCAAGACGACGGGCGTGATACCGAAGATTTCTTCCAACTGAAAAAGTATATTGAATCTTTAATCAAGCAAGGGCAACTTTGATGCTACCTGCGGATGCCATAGCCCAAAGCTCAGGAAAGAAAGAAAGAAGAGAGGAAAGAAGGGGATGCGGACTATGATTCTGACCGATGTCGAAACCGAAGTCCCAGAAAGCACCCACCACCTCCGGCAGGAATAATCCAAACAATTACCACTGGAATACCCTCAGCTGAGAGGAAAAGGAAAGTCTGGGAAATCTTGATGATGAAATTCGACAACCTGGTGAATAAGCTTTTTCGGAAAGATGGGTCTACCATGGAGTTCCCACACGATGACCCTCTCCTAATCATGGCCAGGATAGGAAGCTAGGATGTAAAGAGGGTGCTGATTGATGATGGGTCGAACGCCCACATTTTGTTCTCCCATTTGTTGCCAAATTTGGGCATCTCCAGGGTGACATTAAACCCATTACCTCTCCCACATTTGTAGTAGGTCCCTCAAAAATCCCAGTACTCGGGTGGATTAATCTACCCTTGATGCTAGGGGAAACATTGGTTCAAACCAAGGAAGAGCTCTTTGGTTCCACTATGACAAGGTTCATCATCGTGGACGTCCATTCTTCATATAACGCCATCCTTGGAAGGCAGACATAGGGTAATCTTCACATTTTCCCAAATGTGAAATACCTAACGGTCACACTTGGCAGAAAGGAGGGTGACGCAAAAATACTCATCGATTAAGCCGAAGTAAGGATAGTTTTCATGAAAGCAAGACAAAGCCCAATGAAAGTTCACACATACACCTTGGGAGAGAAGAGCATTGATGATGAAGATGCAATAGAAGGAGAAAAAGGTGACCTTGAAAAAATAGAAATAGAGGATGTAGAACTTGTCCCTGGCCGAAGTACCCGAGTGGGAAAAAAACTAGCCGAAGGTGACAAGGAATAGCTTGTATCTCTTTTGTTAATGAACAGAGATCTGGTTGCCTACTCTCTAAAGGATATGCCTAGGGTAGACCTTGGTATAATTCATCACTGTCTTAAAGTATGCCCAGAGGTGAAGCCTGTTCGGCAGAAAAAGCATAGCCTCTCGACATATAAGAACAATTTCGTTAAAACCAAAGTCCAACTGTTAACGGAGATGGGCATAATAAGGGAGGTCAAGTACCCTAAATGGCTCAGCAATGTTGTTGTTGCCATGAAGGAAAGGAGCGATAAACTCTGAATGTGCATCAACTATTGAAACATAAATGATTCCTGTCCAAAGGGCTCGTATCCTTTGCCACCAATAAACCAATTGGTGGATTCCACTACTGAATATGGTCTACTTAGCTTCCTCGACACTTTTAGCGGATACCACCAAATTCAGATGAATCTTGGAGATGAGGAAAAAACTGCCTTCATTACCGAAGTTGGGACCTACTGTTACGTCAGAATGCCCTTCTGCCTTAAAAACACAGCCTAGTAGTCATATCGTAGACTTGAGGGAGACATTACACCAACTTTGGGAATTCAGAATCCATCTTAACCCTGAAAAGTGTGTGTTTAGGCTGACTGCTGGCAAATTCCTCAGGTTTATGGTATCCAAAAGAGGTATCGATGCCAACCCAGAAAAGGTTAAGGCCCTGCTAGGATTCTGAACTCCCATGATGACTAGGGATGCACAAAGGCTTGTGGGAAGAATCACGGCGCTTGGCAGATTCATCTCTAGATATGGGGACCAGTGCCAACCATTCTTTAAGGTGCTCACCAAAGCAGCAAAAAATGAAGGCAACTTCAGTTCTGAGGAACACCTTTGGAATGAAGATTGCCAAAAATCAGAGGATGAACTCAAGAGCTACTTAACCCAACTGCCAACACCTTGACAGCCATTGGAAGGAGAACCTCTGATCCTCTACCTCGTCATCACCGAAAAGGCAATAATGTTGGTACTTGTAAGGGAAGAGGGAGGAAAGCAGTGGCCAGTATACTATGTGAGCAAGTCCCTGCATGGTGCCAAAGTTAGGCACCCTCTTTTGCAAAAGGCTATCTATGCCCTAGTGTTGGCAAGTGGGAGGTTACGGCCTTATTTCCAAGGACATCCCATCACTGTTCGAAGTAACTTACCTTTTGGGGATGTCATGAGGAAAGTAGACCATTATGGAAGATTATCAAAGTGGTGCATCGAGCTCGGTGAATACGATATCACCTATGAGCCAAGAAGGGTAATAAAAGCCTAAGCATTGGTGAATTTCATCACCGAAGTACCAAGAACCGAAGGTATTCCAGAGGACCCCAGAAGTGACAAACCTGAGTGGACACTCTTCATTAGTGGCTCTTCTGGTTCTAGACATCAAGGAGCCAGAGTAATTCTATGGGGACTCAAAGGTATGGAAGTTTCAAAGCCCATCAAGTTTGGTTTCAGTGTCACCAATAATGTGGCCAAATATGAAGCCCTCATAGCAGGCTTACGATTGCCAAAAGGAATTGGTGTGAGAAATCTGAAGGGCCACAACGATTCTCAGCTGGTAGTCTGATAGATGGCGGGAACTACAAGGAAAAAGATCCGAACTCGGCAAAGTACCATGATCTCGTAAAAAGGCTTATCCAAGAATTCAACAAGGTGCATATAGAAAACATACCTCGACGAGATAATATGGAAGCAGATACTTTGGCCAAATTAAAGGAGTCAACCAAAGTACTGGATGAACCGAGCATAACAACAATGTCCATAGCAACCTCGGGTAGTGGATGGAATGATCCTATCAAGAAATATCTTGCAACGTCAGAACTTCCCAAAGACCCTCTTGAAGCTTCAAAAGTATGAAAGTGCTCAGGTAGATACTTCCTGATCGCAGAAGAATTGTACCAACAAGGGTACGCCAACCTGCTACAAAGATGTATCGATGAAGGTAGCATTGAACCAGTTCTGATAGAAGTCCATGAAAGAGCTTGTGGGTCTTACATCATGACTGATGCCTTTGCTGGGGTACTACTTGATAGCCGAAGGGCTATCGCCTCTATCTGACCTGAACTCGGAGCATCAGGGAACGGGAGGACACTATTAGCCCTCCCTGAGGTACTCAACAGATCACCTTCGGAGATGGAGAATCAGCTATTGTGAACCGAAGAGGATCTCCCCAAAGGCGGAACCCTGAATCAGGGAACTCCCCGAACTACCGGCACACTTCCCGAAAGGGCACCGTCCGCGTCAGAGGACGACCTCGTCCAGGGACTTCGGGAGTACGGTATGAGCATTTAAGGAGCCTCTGACATGCCACCCACAGACGCTACATGTCACCTCAAATGGCGATTTGACACGCCGACGCAGTCCAGGTCTTGTCACGACCTGTCTCGGTTCGAGACTCAAGGAGCCTGCCACCGGCTACTCGCCCCCTATGCCCAGAAACTCAGAGAACATCCGACCGAACACGTGTCATCGGGCTTCTCTATAAATACCAGGGAACAGACCCTGGAAAACGATTCAACTCCTCCCCCTCGAAAAAGTACAGGCAAGCCCACTAAGAACTCTAGTGCTTCCCCCTTACCTTCTCAGGAAACTGACTTGGGCGTCGGAGGCTCCTCCCCGGAAAAGCACCCCGGGGACCTCCTAACCCTCTTCTCTGAGCTTTTCAGGCACATTCCCCTGGGAAACTTCAACTCTGGACGCTCTCCCTCACAGGAAGTCCCCCCGGAAGTCACCATGCCTTCCGGAGAAGATGTCTCTGGGCATCACTACTTCGGCAAGGATATTTCTAGCCTACTTTAAGGAAAGATGCAAGGCAGTTCGTCAAGAAATGTGACAAGTGCCAGAGCCACGCACCCATCCAGAGAATACCCTCGGAAGTGGGAACTTCAACAAACTATCCTTGCTCCTTCACTATTTGGGGTATTGATCTCGTTGGGCCACTCCCAATGGCTCCAGGAGGAATGATGTTCTGTGTAGTCATACTGGATTATTTTACTAAGTGGATTGAGTTAGAGCCTTTGGCAGCAATCTCAGCAAAGGACAAACAAAGATTTGTCTAGAAGAACATCATATGTAGATTCGGCATGCCGAGGGTGATAGTAGCAGATAATGGTTCCTCATTCACCGATAAAGGATTTCGGGAACTCACTGATAGCCAAAGGCTATCGCCTCAATCTGGCCAAACACCCTGCCACAACAATGGCCAGAAGAACTGGCGCTTCCCGGGAACAGGTGGACTCATGCACCTCGGGAGATAGCCGGAGAGCTCCGAGCCTCGGCACGCCAGTAAAACTTGAGGACTCCATTCGCCCCCCCAAGGTTGTGAACAGCGCGCCTTCGGAAAAGTGGCACCAGACATTGCTGCCCGAACATGATATCCCCGAAGACGGAACTCCCTGGAACTGGGAACCCCCGAACTGAGGGTATGATTCCCGAAGAGGCTCTGTCCGAACTAGAGGACGACCTCGCCCAGGGACCTCGGGAGTACGGCAGGAGCATTTATGGAAGCATTTAAGGAAGCCTTTGACACGTCCCACCACAGACGTAAAAAGTCGCCCTGACGCGCAGACGCCATCAGAATCATATCATGGCCCGTCTCAGCACAAGGCTCGAGGCCATCTAGTTACCAACTATCTGTCCCCTACGCCCAGACGTTCAGGAGCATCCGACCGCACACGTGTCATGATCTGAACGGGCTAGGTATTCCTATATATACAGGAAATAAATACTTGACAGGAGGTTGGCAGGCCGGATATACAGCTCCCACACTCTGAGAAAATACGAGGCGAGACTTTTCTGCCTTTCTCTTTGAGCTAGTGACTTTCTCCTTCTTCCGGCCACCACTGACTTGGGCGTCGGAGGCTCCCCCCCCGGAAAAACACTCCGGGGGCCTCCTAACCCTGTTTACCAGCTTTTCAGGTACTCTCCTTGGGGCGATCCACCTTCCAGGCGTTCTTCCTCCTAGAAGTCTCCTCAACAGTCATCATGACTCACAACGATGAGGCCTTAGGCCATCATTTGGCGCCGTCTGTGGGAAACCGCTCGCAGATTGCCGTCGTTGAGACTCGGCGTTCTAAGGACAAGGGACTCCCAAGGTCCTCGTCCGCGCCTGAGATACAACCGGCTGCTGAGCAGACACTCCCAGAGACTTCTACGCCCGAGGAGGACCGCCCTCTGGTAATCACCATGAGCTTCTTGAGGGACTTTCAGCGCTCGGTCGTTGCTGAAATGACTCAGCAGATCGACCGAAGATGGCCACAGCAGTCACGGGCCCAGAAACCCTCCTCATCAGCACGCCCTCGGGAGAGAAGCCCCAAGTCTACACACCGCAGTTCAGGAAGTGGAGAGCCTCGCGGAGAATCATCCACAGAAGATATAGCCCTCGGGAAATGGCCTGTGGGACAAACCGGGTCCAAGCGACCGAGAGTCTCACAGCGAAGCAGTTCGTCGCCCGAGGCGAGGTCCCTGACCCCTCCGCGCCGAACTCGCTCCCCGAAAAGGCGCCGTTGATCTCCATCCCGCGAAAATGGTCCTAGCGCCACTGCGCTTATGGAAAGGATATTGGCACGGCTGGACAGAGTGGAGAAGCAAGTGACCAGAAAACCCGTTTGGGACAGGCTGTCGGGGGCATTATGCGAAGATGGCTCCCCGTTTATTCGCACCGTCGTTGAGGCAACTATGCCAGGCGACTTCAGAGTGCCTAGGCTGGAGATCTATCATGGCCGAACTGATCCACAGGCCCATCTGACGAAGTACAGGCGGAGCATGATAATGCACGGAGCTGATGACGCTACCATGTGCAAATGCTTTGAAGTCACCCTCACGGGCCCAGCAACAGCATGGTACAATTCTTTGCCCCCAGGGACTATCACTGAGTTTCAGGAGTTGTCCACAGCCTTTACCCAGCAGTTCATTGGGAGCAGGCCGACGGCCAAAATGCCTGTGCAGATGTTCGACATAGAGCAGAGAAACGGAGAGACGATCCGAGACTATGTCGAACGGTTCAACAGGGAAGCACTCAGCGTCCCGGACTTCCGGCCCGAAATCCGCATCCTCGCTATGACACGGGGCCTTCGGCGTGACTCACAGCTGTTCTACGAGTTCTCAAAGGACCCCCCGGAGACCCTCGGAGAATTTTACCGAAGGGCAGAGCAGCACATGACAGCCGAGGAATTGAGGATGGCGGGGCCAAAGTCTGATCATCACCGCGCCGAAGGGTCCAGCCAGCAAGCTCGGCATCTTTCTGAACACACAGGTCGACCACGGCGAATGCGAGGAAAGAAACCTCAAAGTTTCACACCCTTGAGCACGACACGGACCAACATTCTCATGGCGCTGGAAAGGCAAGGGACGCAGATTCGGCGACCAAAGGCCATGGCCGCCGATAATAAGAAGAATGCCAAGAAGTTCTGCCAGTTTCATCGCGACCACGGTCATGACACCGAAGACTGCTTCCAGCTGAAGAAGTACATAGAGTCGCTGATCAAACAGGGCCAGCTTCGCAAATACCTGCGGATGCCCTCCCCAAAAGGCAGAAAAGAGGAGGAAGAGAGGGCCGAAAACGAGGACTATGACTCAGACAGGCGGAGAAACAGAAGTCCAAAAAGGCGCCTTCCACCTCCAGTAGGGGTCATCCAAACCATTACCACGGGGCTCCCATCCTCGGAAAGAAAGCGGAAGGCCAGAGAAATTGCGGTTATGGAGTATCAAAGTCCATCAAAGAAATTGGCTCGCAAAGATGGCTCCACTGTCGTCTTCCCCCACGACGACCCGCTGCTGATAATGGCGAGAATAGGGAACTGGGACGTCAAGAGAGTGTTGCTTGATGATGGCTCAAATGCTGACGTCCTTTTCTCGCACTTACTGCCGAGCTTGGGCATCTCCAGCAGCGAGCTGAAACCTGTCACCACGCCCACCTTTGGCGTTGGGCCATCCGAACTACCCGTCCTCGGATGGATCGACCTCCCTTTGATGATGAAAGGCACTTCGGTAGACGGAGCAGCTGAGTTGTACGCGTCCACAATGGCAAGATTCATCGTCATGGATGTCCCGTCTTCGTACAACGCCATCCTTGGAAGGCAGACTCAGGGGAACCTGCACATTCGCCCCGATGTGAAGTACTTGACTGTCACATTCGCCACCAAGGATGGAGATGCAGAGGTCTTCATCGACCAAGCCGAGGTAAGAAAGGTGTTTGTAAAAACACGAAAGGCTCCGGCAAACAGCTCTACACAAACGGTGGAGGCAAAGGCGCAGGAGAAAGGCAAAGAAGGAGATCCCGCAGAAGCAGAAACGGAAGCAGTAGATCTTGTCCCAGGACAATCTACCCGAATAGGGAAGAGCTTGGCCAAAGGTGATAAGGAAAATCTTGTATCCTTTCTGCTAAAAAATAAAGATCTGTTTGCCTACTCGCCGAAAGACATGCCAGGAGTGAACCCTGGCATAATACAGCACAGCCTCAAAGTAAGCCCGGAAGCAAAACCTATCAGGCAAAAGAAACGAAGCATCTCAGCCCACAAAAGCAACTTCGTGAAAACCGAAGTCCAGCGCCTATTGGATGCTGAAGTTATCAGGGAGGTAAAATACCCCGAATGGTTAAGCAACGTGGTCATTGCCACAAAAGAAGGTAGCAGCAAACTCCGGATGTGCATTGATTTCAGAAACTTGAACGATGCTTGCCCGAAAGACTCTTTTCCCCTCCCGCCAATAGATCAACTGGTAGGTTCAACGGCCGAATACGGGCTCCTGAGCTTCCTAGATGCCTTCAGCGGCTACCATCAGATAAGGATGGACCCCGAAGATGAAGAGAAAACTGCCTTCATCACTGAGGGAGGAACGTACTGCTATATCAGAATGCCCTTCGGGCTGAAAAATGCAGGAGCCACCTACCAGAGACTGATGAACAAGGTCTTTAAAGACCAAATGGGGAGAAACGTGGAAGTATATGTTGATGATATGATAGTAAAAAGCAAGCTGCCCGGCTACCACGTTGCAGATTTGGAGGAAACCTTCCAAAAGCTCAGAGCCTTCGGGATTCGCCTTAACCCCGAGAAGTGTATCTTCGGGGTGACGTCGGGAAAATTCCTTGGGTACATCGTATCCGAAAGAGGCATCGACGCCAATCCTGAGAAGATTAAGGCTCTGCTTGAGTTCCAAACTCCTGCCACAGGCAAAGATGTGCAGAGACTAACCGGAAGAATAACCTCTCTGAGCAGGTTTATTTCTAGGTACGGAGATAGGTGTAGACCTTTCTTCAAAGTCCTCACAAAGGCAGCAAAGATGGAAGGCGACCTCGGAAGAAACAATCATCCCTGGGATGAAGATTGCCAAAAGGCCTGGGAAGAACTCAAAGTCTACCTGGCCAGCCTGCCGACTCTGCGACAACCTCGGGAGGGAGAACCCCTCGTACTGTACCTCGCCGTCACAGAAAAGGCCGTGAGCTCGGTCCTGGTGAAAGAAGAAGGGCCGAAACAATGGCCGGTCTACTACGTCAGCAAGTCCCTGCATGGCGCCAAAGTCAGGTACCCTTTGCTTCAAAAAGCTATATACGCCTTGGTGCTTGCAGGAAGAAGACTGCGACCATATTTCCAGGCTCACCCCATCATCGTCCGAAGTAGTCTACCACTACGGGATGTTATGAAGAGAGTTGATCAGTTGGGAAGGCTCTCCAAGTGGTGCATAGAGCTTGGCGAACACGAAATCACCTATGAGCCTCGGAAGGCCATAAAAGCCCAAGCATTGGCAGATTTTATCGCCGAAATACCCACCACTGAGGAGAACCACTCAGATCCGAAAGAAGGTGAGCCAGAATGGACCTTGCATGTTGACGGAGCCTCGGGGTCCGTACACCAGGGAGCTGGAATAGTTATCAGAGGACCCGAAGGCCTAGAGGTGATGAAGGCTATCAAGTTCATCTTCAACGTTACCAATAATGTGGCTGAGTATGAAGCCCTCATAGCGGGATTACGCTTGGCCAGAAAGATTGGCGTGAGAAACTTAAGGGCTCACAGCGATTCCCAGCTGGTAGTTCGGCAGACGGCAGGAGATTATGGGGCGAAGGACCCAATCTTGGCAAAATACCACGAGCTGGTAACAAAACTCATCCAAGAGTTTGACGCCGTGCGGATCGAAAATGTACCCCGGCGGAATAACACTGAGGCAGATTGCTTAGCGAAGTCCAAAACATACACCGAGGTGCTAGACCATCCAAGCATCTCCGTGCTAAGCGTAACGACCTCGGGAATGGGGTGGAAGGACCCCATAAAGAGATACCTCGCAGAGAATGAGCTTCCCGAAGATGCCGGCAATGCTGCAAGACTGCGAAGACACGCCGGAAGATTCTTCCTGATTGGTGAAGAGTTATATCGGCAAGGATATGCAAATCCGCTGCAGAGATGTGTGGGCGAAGAGGATACTGAGATGGTCCTCGAAGAAGTCCACGAAGGCATGTGCGGCTCGCACATTGGAACTGATGCCCTTGCAGCAGTGATACTCCGCCAAGGATACTTCTGGCCTACCCTGAGAAAGGACGCAAGGCAGTTCGTCCAGAAGTGCGGTAGTTGCCAGAGACATGCAAAAATCCAGAGGATACCCTCGGAAATGGTAACGTCGGCAGACTATCCTTGGCCCTTCACAGTCTGGGGTATAGACCTCATTGGGCCACTCCCCACAGCGCCCGGAGGCGTGAAATTCTGCGTGGTAGCAGTGGACTATTTCTCAAAGTGGGTAGAGGCAGAACCACTAGCAACTATCTCGGCAAAAGAAGTGCAGAAGTTCGTATGGAAGAACATCGTATGCAGATTTGGCATACCGAGGGTACTAGTAGCTGATAATGGATCCTAGTTCATAGACAAAGGATTCCAGGAATTCATCAGCGACCTCGGAATAAAGATGCACTTCGCCCCAGTAGCTCACCCCCAAAGCAATGGGTAGGTGGAAGTATGAAACAGGACCATAAAAGATGGCCTGAAAAAGAGACTTGGGGAAGCCAAGGGGAAATGGCCAGGAGAACTCCAAAGTGTATTGTGGAGCTACCGAACGACGCCACGAAGAGCCACAGGGGAAACTCCCTTCTCACTCGTCTTCGGAACAGAGGCCATTATCCTAATAGAGATAGTTCAGCCTTCAATACGGGTGCAAGTATTTGATGAAGGCGGAAACGACCTCGGTCTGAGAACTAAGCTCGACCTTGTGGCCGAACACAGAGAAATAGCCGAGCTGAGAAGAAAAGCTTTCCAGCAAAGAGTGGCCGCGGCTACCAACTTAAAAGCCAGGCCAAAAGAAATCAAAAAAGGAGACCTCGTTCTCCGAAAGGCCGACTTTGCACCCCGAAGGCCATCTCACGGAGTACTTCGCGCAAATTGGGAAGGACCTTATCTGGTTCTCGCCGAAGTACGTAAAGGCGTGTACAAGCTTGGCGACGCCGAAGGCGTAGAATTGAAAAACACTTGGCATTCAGACGCCCTGAAAAAATTCTACGCCTAAGGTTGAGCGGAAGAAATATATTGTACAAAAAATATTCTAAGTACAGGATGGTCCGGAGAAGAATGGTCTTGAGAAAATTTTTAAGTATACCAAATTGTCCAGGACAAAATTCCGCGAAGGTGCTCGCCACGAAAAAAGCAGATATGACTTCCCGAAGTCCGTTGAGCCACTATGCTCGGGAAAAATGGGAAACAAGAATCTTGCAAAAGTACTCGGCATAATCAGTGCAGAGAAAATTTTCCGAACACCCTTGAGCGAACATGCTCGGGAAAAAGGGAAAGCAAGAATCTCGCAAAAGTACACGCCAAAACAAAAGCAGAGGTAATTTCCGAACACCCTTGAGCGAACGTGCTCGGGAAAAGGGGAATGAGCAATCTCGTGAAAATTTTCCTAAGTCCCTTGAGCAAATATGCTCGGGACAATAGGAAGACAGAAAAATTTGGCTGAAGGTTTTCCGAAGGCCCTTGAGCGAACATGTTCGGGATAAAAGGAAACAAAAAACCTGCAAAAGACTTAGCCAAATTTTTACAAACTTTCCAGAAAGTCTCTTGAGCGAGCACGCTCGGGACAAAGGAAGGTAAAAAGTTTCTTTGGTTGCAGGTTTTCCGAAAGTCTCTTGAAGCAAACGTGTTCAGAACAGTGGAAATGAAGAAACTTGCAAGAAAGGACTTAGCCAAAAGATTGTTCATTTAGAGCAAATCGCCTTACAAAAGAAGTGCCCAAAGAAGGAGCACAAAGGAGAAAAATAAGAGGATCCCTAAGACAAACTAGGGAGAGCCGGGCGGACGAAGACCAGGAAGCTTCAGATGCTCGACCTTGGACCACTGCCACCGAGGTCCCTCAGGAATATTTAGGCCCTCCAGAAAAGAGAGGTCCAAATCTGGGAACCTCTGCAGCACCTGGTGCCGAGCGAGGCAGAAGCCGTCCTGAAAGGCGACCTTGGCCATGTCATCAGAAGTACGTTTTTGAACGCCAAGGACATTGACCTCGTCCCTCAGCTCAGCAACCTCCTCTTCGAGCTCGCTTATCCCCAGCGTCTCTCCGGACTCCTTCTTCAGAGCCTCGACCTCGGCTTGAAGAGCATTGTTCTCGTCCGTCAACCTCGACGCAAGACTGTCAGAAACAGCCTTGTCCTTGACAAGATCTTCGTTGGCGGCGAGCAGCCCCTTTACTTGGTCGCCGAGGTCGGCAATCTTCCGGGAGGAGTCCTTTTCAAGTTCTTCTCTTTTCTTCGAGAACTCCTCCCGAACGGCAGCAAGTTGCTGAGAACAATCCGCTGTCAGCTGCTGGTTGCTGGCGATCACCTTCGCAAGTGAAGCCTTCGCTTCACTGAGTTCCCGCGAAGTCGCATCCTTGGAGGCAGCCTGTCTGGCCACCCGAACTCGGAGATAACCAGCGTACTCCAGCAGCTACGGCAAGGCAAAAGTCCAGGTTAGTACAAGTCTAAACACTTAGAAAATTGAGGAAAAAAGTGTAAAGACTATACCTGAGCAGCATGCTCGGTGACTTTTGCGGCGAGGGTATTATCCCCCGGGTGAGCCGCCGCATTGGCCCGAAAGGAGGCGTCAGTGGTGATCCCCTTCCAAATCTCCTTTGTCATTTTTGGACAATCGTCGGAGAGCAAATTCATATCCTCCGTGATTGTCCAAAAGGGCTCCAAGGGGATCTTCCCCTCAGGGATTGTGGCATCGCGCAGGGCCCGTTTCCTCTCATGAATGGCCCTCCAGCCAGCAGTAAGAGGCTCCCCTGAAAGTGAGAAGGAAGTTAGGAGCAGAAGAAAAATTCGCGAAAGGAAAAGGAGCTAAACTTCGCCTAAAGGCATACCTGGAGGAACCTCGGAGACAGTGTCCTCGGGATCCTCGGGCCCCTCGGAAGAAAGACCCTTACCCTTCTGCCGGTACCGCTCCTCGGCGGTGGGTACTTCTACCACTACAGTGTTTCTGGGGGCCTCGAGGTCGAGAGGAGGCACCCCGGCGGAAGTAGCGGGGACCTCGGCCGGTGGAATTTCAACAAGACCAGCGTCTTCGCCAGCTTCTTCTTCCAAAAGCTCTGGCTGAGAAGGCTGGAGAGCCTTCCTAGCTCGCTTCGTCGAGGGTCCCGCCCCTGTCGTCTTCCTTCTTCGGGAAGCCGCCTTCTTTGTCTGCTCCCCCTTCTCCACTTGGCCAGAAAAGAGGGCCTTGTAAAAAGCGGCAGCCCCATCGCCCATCTCTGAAAAAGAGAAGAAATATCAGCGTAAGTCCGAGGAAAAAGTATAAAGGGATGGAAGATTACTCACTTTCGGCAAAAGTTTCGAAAGAAGTCTCCCCCTTAAGGAGCTTGACCAGCCAGGAGTCTTTCCCGGCGATGGCGGGAGCGGGCATATTGAGGTCAGTCACGTGCTCCTTAACCACTTTCAGCTCCCGAAGGACTTCTTCGGTCATCAACCTCCAGTTGATAGGAAAGGGGTAAAGAGCACGAGGAGAGACCTCGGGAGCCCAGTCAGCGACTGCCCGAATGCGGGCGTCGAAATCCGCGAACACGGAAGCCAACGGTGGGGTCAGCAGCATCCTCGGATGAACGACGTCTGCGTTCAGCACTCCCTGAGCCCACCTGGTCGGGACATCAGACCAGTTCTTATCCACCTTGAGGAAAAAGAACTTAGGCTGCCACCCCCGCCAGCTATCCTTCGTGTCGAAGGTGAAGGTGAATTTTTTGCTCCCGGATCCCCGAGGCAGCAGGAAATAGAAGCCACCCTTCGGGACCACATAGAGCTTGTAGTACTGCATGAAAATGATGAAGTGGGGCTCTATCCCGAACACGCCACACATGCAGAGGTAGGCGTTAAAATAGCAGTACGCGTTCGGGGGAAGCTGGTTCACAGCAATGCCATGGAATTGGCAGAACTCGCAAACCACCTTCGGGGGAGGATACCGAAGACCGGCCTTCAGTTGGGCTCGGAAGACGGTAACCTCGTCGCCACGGTTTGAAAAAGCAAAATGGCTAGAACGAGGCAGTCTGGTCACAGCGTAAGACGGAAGAAAGAATTTTTTCTTCCACCTCTCTAGTTTTTCGGGGGTGGTACAGCAAGGATGGGCCAGAAGAGGTTTCCAGCTCTCGGGAACAGGCATCGCAGACATGAAAAAGAGTTTGAGATGGAAAAGAAAATAGTTTCCAGAAAAAACTCAGAAGACGAGTTTGGAAAAAACAACAGTTTTCCAGAAAAACTCAGAAAAACAGAGGAATCAAGTACTCTGGAAATCAAAACCCACCAAAAGATTTGCCTGAGGACGCCGTCGTGAAAGTTGGTAGGAAAAAGCTCTGATTAAAGAAGCTCCGCCACAGAAAGCAAGATAAAACGCAAGAACAGAGGGCAGAGCAGAAAAAGAGCAGAAAAACAGTAAGTGGGACTTATGATGGAATGGGCTATTTATAGGCCAAAGGTGGGTAACCGAAAGAACATCATAAGTACCCATTGGAGGCGAACCATCGCCGTAACTGCCCGCTGCACCCGAAAAGGCGCGCCCTCTGTAAATGACGCGCCTCTCCTCCAATGGCAAGAAGCCACGTGTCAACCGCTGCGCAGAAATGGGGGACGTGCCTCCGCAAACGTGCCTGGAAAACCGGGACACGCCTCCTGATTGGGACACGTCGTTTGACATCCCTGAGAAATGGAGACGCGCCGCTCAGTCTGACACGCTTGGCCATCAGACCTGCAGAAATAAAAAGCAGGCCACCTCGAGGACACCAAGAGACAGGCTATGGCTGAACAGCCCATGACTTTTGGGCAAGAGGTGTATCTTCGGTACAGGCTTTGCCTCGGAGACACCAAAGAATAGGCCAAGGCCGAACAGCCCAGATCCATGGGCAAAAGGTGCGACCTCGGAACAGGTTATGCTTCCAAACAAGACTCCCAATGACAACCTCGGAAAGAGATGCAAACCGAAGTCTTCACTTCGGCTTTCCAGAGGGGGGCATGTGATAGCCAAAGGCTATCGCCTCAATCTGGCCAAACACCCTGCCACAACAATGGCCAGAAGAACTGGCGCTTCCCGGGAACAGGTGGAATCATGCACCTCGGGAGATAGCCGGAGAGCTCCGAGCCTCGGCACGCCAGTAAAACTTGAGGACTCCATTCGCCCCCCCAAGGTTGTGAACAGCGCGCCTTCGGAAAAGTGGCACCAGACATTGCTGCCCGAACATGATATCCCCGAAGATGGAACTCCCTGGAACTGGGAACCCCCGAACTGAGGGTATGATTCCCGAAGAGGCTCTGTCGGAACTAGAGGACGACCTCGCCCAGGGACCTTGGGAGTACGGCAGGAGCATTTATGGAAGCATTTAAGGAAGCCTCTGACACGTCCCACCACAGACGTAAAAAGTCGCCCTGACGCGCAGACGCCATCAGAATCATATCATGGCCCGTCTCAGCACAAGGCTCGAGGCCATCTAGTTACCAACTATCTGTCCCCTACGCCCAGACGTTCAGGAGCATCCGACCGCACACGTGTCATGATCTGAACGGGCTAGGTATTCCTATATATACAGGAAATAAATACTTGACAGGAGGTTGGCAGGCCGGATATACAGCTCCCACACTCTGAGAAAATACGAGGCGAGACTTTTCTGCCTTTCTCTTTGAGCTAGTGACTTTCTCCTTCTTCCGGCCACCACTGACTTGGGCGTCGGAGGCTCCCCCCCGGAAAAACACTCCGGGGGCCTCCTAACCCTGTTTACCAGCTTTTCAGGTACTCTCCTTGGGGCGATCCACCTTCCAGGCGTTCTTCCTCCTAGAAGTCTCCTCAACAGTCATCATGACTCACAACGATGAGGCCTTAGGCCATCACTCACAACCAACCTCAGGATAATATTGCACATCGCCCCAGTTTCTCATCCTTAGAGCAATGGACAAGTTAAAGTGTCTAATAGGACTATAAAAGACGGTGTAAAAAAGAGGTTGAAAGAGGCAAAGGCGAAATAGCCAGGAGAACTCCTAACTATGCAATGAAGTTATCGAACAACCCCTAAAAGAGCCACTGGAGAAACACCTTTCTCACTCATCTTTGGCACTAAGGCCATTATCCCCGTCAAAGTCATCCAACCGTCTATTAGAATACAGGTGTTTGGTGAAGAAGGGAATAACCTCGATTTAAGAGCTAAATTAGACATGCTTAACGAACATAGAGAGATGGTTGAACTCAGAAGAAAAGCCTTCTAGCAAAGGGTAGCCATTGCCACAAACTATTATGTCAAACCTAAAGGGATCAAGAAATTAGACATGGTTCTCTGAATAGTTGAATTGGAATCCTGAAGACGATCCTATGGCGTACTTTGGGCAAATTAGGAAGGACCATATTTAGTACTTGAGGAAGTTCAGCCAAGAGTCTACAAACTTGCAAATGCCGAAGGAGAAGAGTTAAAAAACACATGGCATTCTAACTCTTTGAAAAAATTTTACACTTAGAAATTCAAAGAAATTAATCGGATATGGTTGTTTCCAAAGCTGCATAAGCAATATTGTGCAAATTTCACTAAAGGAGGTTAATCGAACATGGTTGCTTCCAAAGGCACTTGAATAACATTGTATAAGATTCTGGCCGAAGAAGGCTAACTGAATATGGTTGTTCCCAAAAGTACTTAAGTGTTTTTGGCCTAAATTTTCTGAATATGGTCAACCAAATGTTTCATTCCAAATATGGTTAACCGACTACAGTCAGTTTTGTTCCTAAAACACTTAGACTTATATCCATAACTCATCGAAGATAATTGGGCGTTACATTTGGAAAAGGCTAAGGTTGAGATTCCTTGGTGGAATTTGTTAAGGATAGTATGTGACCGAAGATGTTGATTCTTATACTACCAAATTTGGTGAATTAGTCAAAGATGCTTGAACATCGAAGGTTGAAATAATACCAAAAGTCGTACCCATCGTGGACTTGGCCAAACTTTTGATAAAGAAGAAAAGTTTCATTGAAGAATGAAGTTCAGAATACCAAAAAAAAAAAAAAGGAGGTCTATTGGTTGTCCTGCCTATCTTTGGGCTCTTTGATATCAGCATCCTTGGCATCAACACCCTTGGCATCATCATCTCCATCTTCGTCAACATCGACAGCCGAAAGGGGAAGAACAGGAAGGTTAAGAAACTCAATCCTTGACCATGCTGAAGATGGTCCTTCGGGGATATCAAGCACTTGCAGGAATAAGAGGTCTAGGTCAAGATATTGGGAGAAGACTTGATGATGGGTGAGGTAGAAGCCATCTTGAAATGAGGACTTGGTTGCCTAATTTGACTTAGCCTTTTCAGCCCTCAAGTCCTCTAGCTCCTTCTTCAAGGCCTCAACTTCCTTTTCTACCCTTTTTTTTTTGTTATTCTTTTTCTTCTTTAGCTGCTCAATCCCAGTGAGAAATTCAACATTGATCCCCAATGCCTTCATGATATTGTCAACAACATCTTCCTTTTCCTCCTGAAGGGTCTTACCTTTTGAAGACAGCTTCGCGACCTTCATGCAGAGGTCAGAAATTTTGAGGTGAACTCCTTGACTAGCCCCTTCTGGTTCTTCAACCCTTCTTGCCAAAGATTGGTCAAGTCCGCTTTGGCGATTTTGTTGAGCTCACCGTATTTAACAACCGACCTCGCAAACAGTTCCTTGGCCTTGGCCAAGTTCTCCTTTGACTGACTTCAGATCGAAGACTGTTTGGTTACCCAGGCCCGAAAGTATCCTCCGTACGCCAACACCTGCAAAAAGGAGGACTCCAAATGTAGGTGACAAGCAATAGAGACTCAAAAATTTTCTAAGTCCTAAAAGCCGAGGTTTACCTAGGCAGCATGCTCGGTCATCCGAGAAGTGAGGACCTCCTCATTAGGGTACTCATTAGTTAAAGTTTGGAAGGTGGCCTTGGTTATAATGCCCCTTGCCATCTGAGGGACCATCTTCTTGCAGTCTTCGGAGAACAGATCCATGTCCTCGATAAAGGTCTAGAAGGGCTCCCTCAAGACCTTGCCCTTTGGGATCTTGGAATCCTGAATGGTCCTCCACCGAAGGTGGTTCACCATCCACACCAATTGGGCCCTATTTTCGGCAAGGTCACGCTAAAGTTCCGTTATTACATTATCTATTAGCCATTCATCTACAAGGTCTAAAATACCAAAAAAATCCCAAACTCATAGACAAATGGCTAAGAGACAAACCTAGTGGAAGTTCGGTGCCCTCTCCGTCAGACTCACTGACATGCAGTACTTCTGTAGGAGTATCCTTGCCTTTCCTTCTTTGCCTCTCTTGGGCCTCTTCAGCTGAAATCTCCCTTAACGAAGTCCCCAATGTCTCGACAGCAGCATTAAGACTTAGAGGGGTTGAGTAGATGGCCGGCTTTGAGCATGGGTCAGCATGCATGGTCGTCTAGTCCAGCACCTCAGCTTGATCTTTGGGTAAAGGGTGAAGGGGGTCCTTCATTCTTTTCTTCGACTTCGGGGCCAAAGATGGTCTAGCTGGCACCTTCTTCCTCTTGGGTGCCTTCTTTTTTTGTTGTTCTCCTTTCTTGGCCTAGCCACGGAACATGCTCTAATAAAAAGCTCCAGACTTGTCACCCATCTCTGCAAAAGTAAAGATATCAGTGTAAGTATAAAAAATTCTAAGTCAATGCTTTAAGGAGCATCTTACTTTTCATGAGGCAGGGATAGGAGAGTTCACCCTGAAGGAGCCAAACAAGCCACGCTTTCTTCCCATCCACCATGTGTTAGTGTTGTGCCCAAAAGCCAATCATGAGATGATTGTATTTTTTGCACATTGAGTCATGATATTTTATTAAGGCATTAATCCAGCAATTATGTTTGTTGTTTTGTTTCTGTGTAACTTAACAAACATAATTGTAACCCTAGAATAATGATATTCTTAAACATCCCTGGTCTAGTATTATTGTGGAGTGGGTTGCAATAATACATAACGACTAGCATATGTGGAGACTAATATGAGATATGTAGTCTACATATGGGTACAAGTTGGAGAACTTGTGTACTGGACCGACCCACCATGAGAACACTACATGGATCATTATATGAGTGTCATAAGTGATTTTCATAGTGATCATGGTATATGTAGTCCTTCGACCTAAGATCATCAAGGTTCCCTGCATGTGAGTCACATACTTTGATACTTTCCTTTGTTGGTCATAACTGAGTGAACTTGAAGGAGGTCATTGGGTATGTCACATATCATGCGGAGGGATTTGTATGATCAAGATGGGATTTCTCCCTCCTATGTAACGGGAGTGATATCTTCGGGCCCCTTGATAGAGTAAGACTTAGAAAAATGCATGGCCATGCTCAGATGAGTTGATATACAATATCAATGTCATCAGTTTAAGTTGGTCTACTTGGTAATCAAGAAACCAAAGATTGGGCTATACGAGAGTGACACATTCCATGTCTCGTGCTTAGTCTTGATATCTTGGACAAAGGGACAATGGCATATATCGGTTATGATCATAAAGGTTTAGTCGAATCATCGACAATCTTGTCACTTGGGTAGCAATGATGTGTTGCTAGACACCGCTCATTGCTTATGATCATAAATGTGATTTAAGATCATTGCTAATGTGGTAACAGCCTATTGGGTTGCACACATAGAGCTGTTTGGATCATTAGAGTGCATGGGCTAATAATTTGGTTTTTGGTTTCACAATAATTTCGTATTAATAATGGGCCCAATAGTTGAGCCATTATTAAGCCCAAAATTAAAGCCTAATTGGATTAGGGCTTTGAAACCTATTAGGCCTGGACGTTGAGTCTCACTATAAATACAACATCTAGTGAGAAATTCGCAGGTCTCCTTGCCCTAGCCTCCCAAAAGGACAGCCGCACTCTTCTCTTGCAATTCCTTGGAGGACGCAAGCTAGCACTGCAAGCGCAAGAGAAATGCATCTGCCGGGACGTGGTGGAAGCGTGGTGATCCCGAGAGGCTCATGTGGATACCATAGAGAGCCTAAAGATGTCAACTGTTCAGGTTTTGTGATTCGACTCTATAGTTGAGTGAGAGATCTCAACCGAAAATTAGGTATGAAAATTTTCCAACACCCGGTTTACCCCATTTCACTTGGATCCTGGAGGGTTTCGGTTAAATTCTGTTGCGCTGTTTGGCTCCCGAAACCCATCACCATGGGCTTTGGCATATCTTCATCGATCACATGTTCTTTGATTACTCCAAGCTCCTGAAGAACCTCCTCGGTCATAAAGCTCCATCTAATGAGGAAGGGGTAGAGAGAGCGTAAAGGTAGCTTGGCATCCCAGTCCGCGATAGCCCGGATACGGCTATCAAACCCCTCAAATTGAGACTCTAGTTCTAAAGTTAATAGCTTTATGAGGTCTACTACATCAGTGGCCACGGTACCTGAAGCCCATTGAGTGGGAAGATCTACCCACTTCTCATCAATCTCCATGAAGAAGTACTTCTTCTGCCACCCTCGCTAGCTGTCTTTGGTGCCGAATGTGAAAGTAAATTTCTTTCTCCTGGATCCTTGAGGGAGCAAGAAGTAGAATCCCCCCTTCGGGATAGGGCAAAGTTTGTAGTATTGGAGAAAGGAGACAAAATGTGGGACAATTTTGAAAACTCCACACATGCACAGGAAGGCATTGAAGTAGGAATAGTAGTTTGGAGGCATCTGGTTGATGGCTATGCCATGGAATTGACAGAAGTCCGAAACCACCTTTGGTGGTAGAAAGTGAAGAGCCGCCTTTAATTGAGCACTAAAGCTAGTAATCTCCTTTGGACAAGGAAGCTAGCTTGGTTCATTGTTACCAAGTAGCCTAATTTTTTAGTAAGAAGGAAGAAAAAACTTGAGCCTCCACTTCGCCAACTTCTCTGAAGTCGCACAGCTCAAATAGGAGTTGAGAGGAAGCCAGCTCTTGGGAAAAGGTCTGACCATGGCTTGTTCAGATGACATCTTCAGTGACTAAGACACTAACCTCGGGTAGATGGAGGAAAAATAAAAGAAATTGGAAGAAAAAGATCAACTTTGGAAATAAACCCACCTATTTGGCAAACAGATGGAACTTTGAGAACTACCACAGAACTTTCCGAAAATCACTCCACCACAAATGCTACCACATGGAAAGCACGAAGAGCAAGAGGAAGAGGGAAAGCAAAGATCGAGGGCAGCAGAGGAGTAAGCAAACTTTGAAGCAAAAGGCTTTATATAGACCGAAGGAGGCAGGTGAAGCGTTGCCATAATGACCCTTCACATGTGAAGGGACGTAACCGACATAATGGACATGATGGATCGCCAATCAACTAAAGACACGTGTCAAATGATGCAAAAACCAAGGCCATGACTTCTGACACTAGCAGGCCTATGTTGACTAAACCGAAGTGATGTGAGTACTTGGTTGTGAGATAGCACGATTCGCTAAGCAGGAGGCAGGGATAAAAAGTCCTAAGGGTAGATGTCCCATTGGATTTGACGGTATAGGCTTGCCATACTTGAGTGTTTGGCTAAAGGATATAACCCCACTCCTTACAAATCCAAAGGTGTGACTTCACCAAAGCAAAGGAGTTAATCCGGAGTAACGTTCTGATCAAGCGTCCCAAATCCAGACAATAGAACACAAATGAGGAACCACAAGGAATGCCAAAAATACAACTTTGGCAAAAGAAGGTGTCTCGGCCACAGGAGTTCACCTCCCGAGTGATTAGTGCCAAAGATGCAACTTTTTCTTCTCCGAGGGGGGCATGTGATAGCCGAAGGGCTATCGCCCACAAGACCTCCTAAGTGGCCAACTTGACACCACCCTTGGGGAGTCAAAGCACCAACCTCGGATTATTCTCTACATCACCCTTGGATTTGCAAAACTACCAACCTCAGAAAAATGGATCCACCATCCTTGAAAGAGGAAAAAGTCTCCCGAAGATGGTCCACCATCCTCGAGGATAAATCTTTGCCTGAAGGTGTCTTAAATCTCCAAAGGGGTCTTATGGAGAAATAACAAAAATGGTTAAGGAGCCTCTAACAAAGAGACCTCGTACACGCCCCAACCCTTTGACCAGAATGACCTACGGCCAGTTGGAGATACCTGCCTTTGAATGTACGAACCAGATTTAGCCGAACAGGTGTCATGATCTAGATAGGCTACGTAAAATGGCCTCTTACTCCACCCTCCTATAAATAATTAGGAGGGTCCTTGGTAAGAGCAAGAGGACTCTCTCTTTCCTACTCTCTGCTCTTAATCATTGCTCTCCCGTATACTGACTTGGGTTTCGGAGGCTCTTCCCCTGGAAACACACTCCGGGGAGCTCCTAACCCACATTCTTCAAAGTCTTGCAGATATCTTCTCATTGGAAGTCTCCCCTTCAGGCCAACATGTCATACAATGAGGATGTCATCGGGCATTAGGTAGCTCATTAAGATTATGGCTTTGGAAGGAACTCTCTGTATTGATGCCTGCCTTTGACACTTATCATAGTGTTTGATGATTCTCCGGTCATCTTGTCTTAAAGTTAGCCATAAATAGCCTTGTTGAAGTGCTACCTTAGTTTAGGCATCAGTTTTGATGTGAGATCCATATCTTCGCTTATGTGCATCTTTTAGGACTAACTCCATATCTTCCTCTCCAACATATTTTTGTAGTTAACTAGAATACCTTGTCGATATAATTCTTTTCAAATAAGGAAATGCTTGCTACTTCTTTTTTTTAACTTTTACTGCTTCTTGGGCATCTTTTGGTAACTTGCCTCCCACCAAGTATCTCCAAAGTAGTGCTCTCCATCCCTTTCCTATGCATAATACATGAAGCATGCTGATACTTGGAGTAACTCATTCTTTAGTGTACTTTCTGGATTTTGCTAAGGCATCAGCCCTGGCATTTTTTTACCTCGGTTCCATTTTTACGCAGAATCTTTCATATTTTTTGATCATCTATTTGATGAGCTTGAAATATTTTCTCAACCTTGGCTCATTAACCTTGTACTCCCCCTTTAGTTGTTGAACCAGAAGTTAAGAATCACTGCAAGCTTGGATGGATCTTATGCCAATATTTCTAGCAAGCTTTAGTCCAACAATGAAGGCTTCATATTTGGCCATATTGTTGGTTACATGGAAACCAAATTTGATAGATTTAGAAGTTTCCATCCTTTGTGGCCCTTGTAGCATTATTTCAGTGCCTTGATGCTCAGTACCCAATGCCTTATCGATGAAGAGACCCCACTTTAGCTGTTCTTCCTCTTCAGTTGAGGTTTTTGACTTTACTCTAAGGGGTAAGTCTGCTATAAAATCTACCAAGGCTTGTACTTCAATTGCTTTCCACTGTTCATACTCTATGTCATATTTTCCGAGTTCTATGCCCCACTTAGAGAGTTGCCCTAAATGGTTGACTAGCTCCATGACCTCTTTCTGTGGAAGGCTACTTTGAATGATAATAGAATGTCGCTAAGACTAAGGCTTGAGCCAACATCTTGTCAGTACTAATACGTATATTGCCTTTCACAGCAATAAGTAGTTCACTTCGGTGTTATGGAATGACTTGCTCACATAGTACATGGCCACTATTTTCCATTGTCTTTATCTGGGACTAAAACTGAACTAACAGGTTTTTTGCTTATGGCTAGGCTTAGTAAAATGGGTGTTCCCTCATTCGGCTACTGAAGTGTTGGTATTTTGATCATATAAGCCTTTAGTTTTTCTAAAGAAAATAGGCATTACTCACTCAAGCAAGAGGCTACCACTTCAACATTTACACACCCCTTTGTTCCATTGTAAGGATTTTGAAGAAAGGTAGACATCAGTTGCCATAATGGGAACTAAAACTACTTAGTACAGTTATCCTCCTAGTAAGTATTTGGAGATCCTTGATTGTATTTGAGGTTCTTGTGTTGATCAAGGCCCAAACTTTGTCCATGTTCAAATCGATTCCTTGTTCGAAGACTATAAAACTGAGGAACCTTTCCACGCCATTGTCGAACATGCATTTTTTTAGATTCAAGCAAATGGCAAACTTCCTTAATTGTTGAAACATTTCTCTGAGATCCATATGTAATATGAGTTGTTACTACTTTTTATGATCATGTCATTGATGTACGCCTCTATATTTGTCCTGATTTATTTGGCAGACATGTTATCCATCAGGCATTGGCACATTGCTCTAGCACTTTTTAGCCGAAAGGGCATTTGTATGTAGTAGAAGGTACCTTCATCAATTGTGAATGATATTTTCTCCTTATTGACAGGATTCATCCTTATTTCATGATACCCACTAAAGGTATCAAGGAAGTTTAATGCCTTGTATCCCATAGTTGAGTCTACCAGTTATGGAGTTGTAAGATGAATGCACGTTAATGAAATTAAACTTTGTCATTATAGAAGCAAAGGGTTCCTCAATATCTTCCATAACTTTTCCTTTAACATGAATGTCAGATTAATATTACTGATAAATAGGTAACTCATTTGGCGCTATGCCATAAGTGGGATAGTTCATCGACTTTAGCTTCTCCATTGAGATACCTAACTTTAAAAATATATGAGGGAATATGACATCAGTATTCGATACATCATGACAAAGAACTCCTTTCACTTCCCAATTAGCTATTTAGGTTGTGATCAAGAGTGGGTCAGCATGAGGGAAACTAATGTTGGATCCATCAGGCTTTATCAGTAGATTTGTTACTTCACTAAAGTCAAGGGTGGCTATTTTCCTTCCTTTCCTTTTTCTTTCTACCAAAGGAAGACCAGTAGTGATTATTTGAGTGGCTCTAGAATGAGGGGTGGTTGTCTTTGGGGACTCCTATGGTTCCTTTGGTGACCAGAATCACAATCATCCTTATCATGCTTTAGATCATCATTCTTCCCCCACTCTTAGGTGAAAGGAATTAGTGATTCCTTTGGAACTGGCCTTACTTGATGAGGGCTTTGATGTACTTCTTTAGTTGATGACAATCTTCAGTATCATGCTCGTGGTCCCGATGCTACTAACAGTACTTCTTCATGTTCTTTTTATTGCTGGTGGACATTAGTTCTATTCTTAGGACCTTTTCTTGCCTTTTGAGAGTTGTGAGGATGTTGGCACTAGAGGTGTTTAATGTATTGAAGATTGGTAGCATTTTTTTTTTCCATGGTTCTTTCGGGATTGCTTGCTACTGCTGGCTATACCCCAATGTTGATGCTAGGATCCCTAATCCTTTCTCATTTTGTCCATCTTTTCATCATTAGTAGTCATCTCTTTGGCTATCATGTACAGTTGGGCCAACTGATAGGGCTCTCCCACTGTGATCAACATCTACTTTGAGAGGTCAAAGGCCATATTGGAACCTTTTTGAAGTCACCCTATAAGTGCTAGGATATAGACTTTGTGCAAGATATCAATGACCTTATGTACCTCCTGATTAATTTGGTTAACATAATCTTGAAGAGACTCATTGTCCCTTTCGGTTATACCAAACAACTAGGCAGCTTTCTTAGCCAAAGGACAACTTTTGATGAATTGGTGTGTGAAAGCAGTGGATAGCTCATCAAAGGGAGTAATAAGACAAAGGGCAAAGTGTTCCAGGCCGTGGCTAGGCTAGAGAGAGTTATCTCAAAGCATTTGCATAGTGTCACCTCATCAGCCCCACTAAGTGCCATGTTCTTGTGATATTTTGAGAGATGTGCCTGAGTATCTTTGCTCCCATCATTGGAGTCTAGCTAGAGGACTCCGAAGTCTTGTGGGATGTGAGCATTTCTAATAGAAGGTAAAAGCGTGCCTCATATCTGACTGGAAACCCGAACAAATATGTCTATACAGGGTTTCATGCCTTTTGTTGTTCCATCTTGTCCACGTTCTCGAAGAGCTTCAACTTGAGGGAGTTGAACACTTCTTCTTTATGTAAGTGGGGTGAGAAAGTTCTCTTGTGTGGGGAATTTCATGCAGAAGATATGGGGTACTTTTCCTTTTAGTCCCTCTTCCTGCCGCAAGGTGGTGGACTCTTGAAGTGAGACTCATCTTGTTCGCTCTATTTTGAAGTTTGGGAAGAACCCTTGGCCGGACTGAAATACTTTTTACGCATAGCATCCTTCCTAGGAGGCTTTTAAGGTATGCACTGCTCAAAGTGTTGAGTGATTTTGGAGACAATAGTGCGTTAAAACTTGCATAGGAATCCCATCGTAAGAGTAACCAGGTGATCATCCTCGAGCAGATGACTTTGTCGGCTGGTTTGATCTCCTTCTATCAGCAGTCTTTTCTTTAGTAGCAGATATAGTAGTGCCTTGTTCTTGGAGGCTTTATTTGTCACCATGGTAATATGTGGTTGGGCACCCACTATGAACGCCATTTTGTGCCCTAGGCTCATGCTGAAATTTAAGACTATGATGGTCAACTTGCAATGAGGCTTACTTTGGATCTACAAAGACCTGAATGACAAGAAGAATGTGGGTGAGGGAGATCACTGAAAAGTGTCTAGGGGGGGATCCTCTGGCACTGAAGTTAGGGCAAGAACATAAGAAGGGGAATTTTAGGGAGTAGGAGAGGATGCCTTACCTCATGTATGAAAAGTTTACTCTTTATATAAGGTGTAGAACGTTATAGTATGAAGCAATTCCCTGGATTAGCCGACCACGTGTCTGGCTAGAATTTAAGGTTAGAGGTCTATTTATCAGCATTATCCTTTGAATCAAATTCTTCTAACATGCACAGGGAAGGCATCTCACACTCCCTCTATGGAATGGCAGTAATGGCCTTGTCAGAGGCATATAGTTGACCTCAGAGACTGTTAGGTGATGTGCCTTTCTGTCCTAAAATGTATATATTGGTTAACAGAATACTCTTCCACGTTTGGCCTTCACCAAGATGCCCTCTTGTCTGGCCGAGGAAACTTCTGGTTGGATGAGGCAAGACCGTGATGTCAGATGAACCTTTTTCCTGGCAAGTTTGGCTCATTCCTATGATGGGCTTCCAAGGTCTGTTGCCATTTGGCCATCATAGTTACCATGCCCCTCACTTTCATAGGTGATTGGTTGTGAGGAATATGGAAGGAAAAAATTTAGGATGTAAGAAATTTGGGGGAGAGAACCTTTGAAAGAGATTTTGAAGGCTATAAACAACGATTTGGAGTTGTTTCATAACCAAATCTAAGAAAAATGTGGGCATTAAGGTCATTTTCTAGGCTTGAGCCTAAAGTTAGTTGAAGGAATCAATTGACTCAACTAAAATGCTTATTGATTCCCGCTGGCATCCTCGTTGCATGACATAATGGCCTGGAGCAGGGACTTCCGGCACAAGGATGTCTGAATGAGAGACTCCCAACGTGAGGATGGCTGCAAGACTCAGAAAAATGAGGGTCAAAGACTCCCCGGATTGTGTTTCCGGGGGAGGAGCCTCTAATACACAAGTCAATAAGAGTAGAACAAGTAAGGAGCAAAAGTGGAGAGTAGAAAGTCGGGACAGTCCCTTGTTTCCTCTTACCAAGGTCTTCCTAAGTATTTGTAGGAGGGCATAAGAGGGAGGCCATTTGACCAGGCTGGTAAGATTATGACACGTGTTTGGCTGGATTTGGTCCATACCTCTGCAGACAAGTACCTCCAGCTGGGCCTGGGCCGTCCTAGTCAGGGGCGCCGGCGAGGTTACTGCGGCAGAGGATCTTTGGCCGAGGTGCCTGTGGCAGAGGTGTCGTTGTCCGAGGTGTCTGTGTCATTGGCTCCTTAACCGTTTTTGTCATATCTTCTCAAGACCCCTTCAGTGTACCAGGATCCCTCGGAATAGGAGGTCCCCTTCGGGCCGACATCACTACGGAGGGCTGTTAGGAGATGCCTCTCGGCAGAGTAGAGTACCTTCCGTGGTTGCTTTCAATTTACAAGGATGGGGATATACTTTCCCGAGCTCAGTGGGTTCACCATTCGAAGGTGGTAGTATGCTCCCTTTCCGAGGTCAACCATATTACTTATCGATGATGGTGGGTGGCCACCGATGTCGTGCCTGGCTCACCGAGGGTCGATTTTGGTGGGGTGATCCGGAGGTCTCGGGCACCCCAGCCCTTCGGTTATAAGGCGTTGTTCTTTACTGAGGATGGTAAGGGTCCCCTCTTTCCGGAGGTCAATCATGTTCTCCGAAGGTGGTGCTTCTCGGGTTGATTCGGAAACTCTCCAAGGGTAATAGCCTTTTGGCTATCACATGCCCCCCTCAGAAAGCCAAAGTTGTATCTTTGGTAAGTTGAGCTTTTGTGAGCATATCGTGGAGCCCTTCATAGGAGGTGACAGTTCTCTCAGTCAGCATGACTGATCTTCCGACTGGGGGCACCCTCCTCTGAAGAGGGAGATTCATTAGGTTGGGATGTCTTTTTTTGCCGAGGTTATTACTATAGTCCAAAGTGCACCTACCACTTCTGAGTTGCCCATTAGTGAATCGTCATATATCTGGATCAAAGAGATGCACCACTTCGGATAGGCTATTGTAGGTCTGCTAGCTGTCAAAAGCATGCCCTCGTTTCCCGTGATGATTGACACATGTCAACTAGTGAGTGGTAAATGGTTGCATCGGTTACAATAATTGTGTCTCTTCACCTTCCAGGAATAATTATGGTGATGCTTCGCCTGCCTCTTTTCGGTCTATATAAACCCCTCCTCCTCTGTCTTTCCACACTTCTCTTCCTTTGCTCTCTTTTCCTCCCGAGTTCTCTCTTTCTTTTCCGGCTACGGTGCTAGCGGCGGAGCGATTTTTGGCAATCTCGGCGGCATTTTCCAAAGTTTTTTCTCTTTCTCGAACTAGGTGGGTCTCTTTTCCGAAGTTGTTCTTTGAAACATTTTTTGCTTCCCCATTCTTTTTTTGCCTTCTCGAAGTTAGATTTCTTTTTGCCGAATATGTCTGCTCCAGTCCCTCTCATGTCTGTTCAAACTATTCTCGAGAGTTGGCTTCCTCTTAACTCTCATCTGAGTTATACTACTTTGGAAAAGCTAGAGAAGTGGACAACTAAATTCTTCCTCCCTTCTCACACCGTTACTAGGCTACCTAGTCCTAGTTTGCTTAGCTACATGCAAAACTCGGACGAGGTTACCGTGTTTCGGGCCCAACTGAAGGCTAGACTTCGGTTTCCTCCACCGAAGATGATTTGCGAGTTCTGCCAATTCCATGGCATAGCCATGAATCAGCTCCCTCCAAACTCTTATTCTTACTTCATTGCCTTCCTCTGCATGTGTAGGGTCTTCAAGATATAGCCTCATGTTATCTTCTTCATGCAATGCTACAAACTCCACCCTGTCCCAAAGGGTGGGATTTACTTCTTGCTTCCTCGGGGATCTAGGAGCAAGAAGTATACGTTCACCTTCGGCACAAAGGATAGCTGGCGGGGGTGGCAGAAGAAATTCTTTTTCCTGAAGGTCAATGAGCAGTGGCAGCATGTGCCAACGAAGTGGGCTCGAGGAGCTTTGGACATAAACATAGTCAACCCTAGGAAGCTACTGTCTTCGGACCTTGAAGCCAAATTCCACAAATTTGACAGTCGTATTCGGGCTGTCGTGGACTGAGACCCCGAGGTCCCTCCGCGTTCCCCTTACCCCTTTCCTATTAAATGGAACCTAATGACCGAAGAGGTCCTTTGGGAATTGGGGGTAACAAAGGAACATATCACCGATGAGAACAAGCCAAAGCCCCTTTTTGATGGCAAGAAGGCCTGGTTAGTGATGCTCCTTCAGGGGGAACTCACCTATACGGCTCTTGTAGAGAGTAAGTATATTTCCAAATTTTTTTCACATATTTCCTCCTGCACGTACACTAATGTTCTTTCTTTTGAAGAGATAGGTGACAAATCCGCTGATTTTTACAAGTCCCTCTTCCTTGGTCAAGCCAAGAAGGGGGAGCAACAAAAGAAGAAGTCTGCTTCAAAGAGGAAGAAAAGGCCCGGGGACCATGTTCGGCCCGAGGTCTAAGAAGACCAAGGAGGACTCTCTTCCTCCTGCCCCTGAAGATGACGTTGGGGTGCAAGACCAACCCTCTGTTCGCACCACCCCACCATCGGAGCTGGGCATCTATTCCACTCCCTTAAGCTCTAATGCTGCCGTGGAGACCCTTGGGAGATCGGTTGGGGGGCCTTTAGCCGAAGAGCTGGAGGAGAGTCGGAAGAGAAAAGGGAAGCATATCCCTTCCAAGGTCCAAGAGGTCAGCGACTCCAAAGGAGACGTCGCTGAGGTTCCACCAGGTTCGTCCCTTAGCCATTTTTCTATGAGTTTGGGAATTTTTAGCATTTTAGATCTTATAGATGAATGGCTAAGGGACAATGTGCTAACAGAGGTTCATCATGATTTTGCAAGGGAGCAAGTACCTACTCCATGGGTTGTGGAGCATGCTCGGAAGAAGGCCCTTCGGAACACCAAAATCTCAAAGGACAAGGTACCGAGGGAGCCTTTCTGGACATTGACGAAGGACATGAACTTGTTCTCCGAGGATAGCTAGAAAATGGCTCCTCAAACGGCTAAGGGCATGCTAACAAATGCCACTTTTCAATCACTCACGGTCGAGTGTCCAAATGAGGAGATCCTTGCCGCGAGGATGAGTTAACACACCACTCAGGTGACCCTTGTACTTCTTGTTCTCAAGCAACATTTTCTTGAGTTTTTGCTTGTTTCCAAGCCTTACCAGAAGTTCACCCTTTTGTAGCCCTTGGCTTATGGTGGATATTTTAGAGCTTGGGCAGCAAAATAGTCTTCGGTCCGATCTCGGTGCGAAGAGTCCTTGGCAAGGGCCAAGAAGTTTTGTGCCAGCTCAGTTGTCAAGTATGACGAGCTCAACAAGATAGCCAAAGAAGAGCTATCCCAACTTCGGGAGGAATTTTTGAAGAGTCAGGGGGAGCTCATTTAGGACTTCTCCTCGAAGGTGTCTGATCTTGGCGTGAAGGTCATCGCATTGACTTCGACCAATGAGGCCTACCAAAAGGAGAAAAAGGCAGACACCGAAAACACTTGCGAAGGCTCTTGCGCTTAATGCTGAACTCCAAGCCGAGGTCGACACTCTGAAGAATGAGAAGAAGAAGAAGAAGAGGAAGCTAAAAAGGGAGGTCGCTGAACTTAAGAATGAACTAGATGACTTGGGCGTGGAAAAGAACAAGTCTGATCAGGTGTGTAAGTCCGCCTATCAGGACTATTTCTGCCTGGCCTGCTACCAAGTCCTTTCCTGGTATCCTAACCTCGACCTTTCTTTCCTGGCGGGCCTGGACATGCCCAAAGTGCCAACTTGGGAGTGGTCAAAAATAGAATACCTCAACCTCCAAACTAATCCTCATTCAGCACTGAAAGTTATGGCCCAGGGAGATAGCCCTGAAGGTGAAGTAGCTGGAGATGCCGGGGATACAACGAATGTCCAGGACCCCGAATAGGCTTCCCTTTTTCTTCTTTGTGTTTGTAATTTGTTCCCCTTGTACTGTTCTGAAAGTGTTTAATGAAAATTTTCCTTTTTTCTTGAAAATTTGGCTAATTACTTGGTCGATCTCTAATCATTGTTTTCCTTTTTCGGCACTTAACCATATTCAGAATGAGGCTTTTAGCACCAATAATGGTAAGTACCTTTTGCATCAAGCGTATCCGGCCAACTACCTTCGGTATACATAGCTCGGATTATGTTTGGCAAACATTCCTTCAGCATACTTTGCACTCTTTCCTTTTTGAAAGTTTTTCTAAGTTCTTCAGTTATGCACTTTAGGAGATACTCCCCTTTGGCAACCACATTCGGGTGAAGGCAATATTCATCTTCATCTTCAGTCATACCTCCTTGTTGTTTTTGCATGACTTTTCAGTTGAAAATTTTTCTAAGTGTGTCGTTAGGCGCTTTTAGTGGATGAGCAACTATGTTTGGTTGGCCATCTTTTGTGCAACTTAACTCCTTATTCTTCAACCATGTTCGACTAACATAATTTAGCGAAGGCTGACCATTTTAGTATGTTTACCCCTCTTTTGGAAAACAGGCTCGGCCAAATATGTAGTAAAAAGTGGAAATAATTTTGGAGGCATTTTTGGAAAGAAACTACTTCAGCATTTATATCATGTTCGATCAGTTATCTTTGGGGAAAATTGTACAATTTATCCTTGAAAATTTCTTCTAAGTATAGAATTTTTTAAAGGAATCTGAATGTCATGTATTTTTCAATTCTCCACATTCGGTGTTACTGAGCTTGTAGACGCCCGGCCAAACTTCATCAAGGACTAGATAAGATCCATCTCAAGTTGCCCGAAGTACCCCATGGGATGGTTTTCGGGCTTCAAATTCAGTCCTTCGGAGGACTAGGTCCCCTTTTTTTATTTCTTTTTGTTTGAGATGCAAGTTTGCAGCATTAGCTACTATTTGTTGAAAAGCCTTCCTTCTGAGTTTGGCCATTTCTCTATGCTCGTCAATGAGATCCAACTTGGTTCTCAAACCGAGGTTTTCCTTCCTTTGTCGAACACTTGTACGCTGACTAATGGATGTCTGACTTCTACAGGGTAATGGCCTCTGTCCCCAAAGGCAAGTGAGAAGGGTGTTTCACTTGTGGCCCTTCTCGGAGTTGTTCGGTAACTCAACAGCATGCTTGGAGGTTCTCCTGGCCATTTTCCCTTTGCTTCCTTCAAGCTCTTTTTCAGACCATCTTTTATTGTTCTTTTGGACACTTTGACTTGTGCATTGCTCTAAGGATGGGCCACCGGCTCGAAGTGCATTTTGATTCCAAGGTCGGTTATGAATTCCTGGAACCCTTTATCAATAAATTGGGAACCATTATTGGCTACTATTACCCTTGGTATACCAAATCTGCATATGATGTTCTTTCAGACAAACCTCTGTATGTCCTTTGCCGAGATTATGACTAATGGCTCTGCCTCTATCCACTGGTGAAATAATCTACTGCGACTATGCAGAACTTCACTCCTTCTAGAGCTGTGGGGAGAGGTCCGATGAGGTCGATACCCCATACGGCAAAGGGGCAGGGGTAGCTTGCCGAAGTTATAATTTCTGCCTCGCATCCTTCCTTAAGGTGGGCTAGAAGTATCCTTGCTGAAGTAGCACTCTGACCAGGGCGTCAATTCCTATGTGAGAACAGCAAGCCCCCTCATGGACTTGTTTTAGGACAGCTTGAACATCTTCTTCGCTAACACACCTCTGTAGCGGACTTGCATATCCTTGTCAGTACAACTCTTCCCCGATCAGGAAGTATCTTCGCGAGCGTTTTTGCACTCTTGTGGCTTCAAGATTATTTTTGGGGAGTTCCGAAGTCGTCAGGTATCTCTTGTTGGGATTTTTCCTTCCTTTTCCCGAGGTTGTTACGTACAACATCACTATACTCGGCTGATGTAGTACCTCAATAGACTCTTTGGATTTGCCCAATACGTCGGCCTCCATATTAGTTCGCCGAGGTACATTTTCTGTATGCACCGTACCGAATTCTTGGATGAGCTTGTTGACGAGGTGCTGGTACTTTGCCAAGGTTGGGTCTTTTGTGCTATAGTCTCCCACCATCCGCCGGACTACTAACTGGGAGTTGCTGTGGGCCTTCAAGTTTCTTACACATACTCTTTTTGCCAGACGCAGGCCCGCTATGAGAGCTTTATACTTGGTGACGTTGTTGGTGACATTGAATCCGAATTTGATGGCCTTCATGGCTTCCATTCCTTCGAGACGATGGAGGATTACCCCGGCTCCCTAATGTTCAGAACTAGAGGCTTCATCAACAAATAGTGTCCACTCAGGTTCGTCCTTTCCGAAGTCTTTCGGAGTATCTTTGGTTTGTGGGATCTCGACTATAAAGTCTGCTAACGCTTGGGCTTTTATGGCCCTTATCAGCTCATAGGTGATGACGTATTCACCGAGCCTGATACACCATTTTGACAGTCTTCCCAAGTGGTCCACTCTCCTCATGACGTCCTGAAGAGGTAGGTTACTTTGGACAGTAATAAGGTGTCCTTGGAAGTAAGGTTGCAACCTTCTGCTCACCAATGCTAAGGCATAAATAGCCTTCTGTAGAAGAGGTACCAAACTTCAGCGCCATGTAGGGACTTACTCAAATAGTATACTAGCCACTGCCTTCCTTCCTCTTCTTTTACAAGCACCGAACTCACCGGTTTTTCACTGACAGCGAGGTAAAGGATGAGAGACTCTCTTTTCTTCGGTTGTCGAAGTGTCGGCAGATGGGCTAGGTAACTTTTGAGCTCATCCCAGGCCTTTTGGCAGTCTTTGGTCCACAGATGTTCCGACGAACTGAAGGTACCTTCATTTTTTTATGCTTTGGTGAGCACTTTGAAAAATGGTCGGCACTGATCCCTATATCTGGAGATGAATCTACTGAGCGAAGTGATTCTCCTAGTCAGTCTTTGCACATCCTTGATTCTTGTAGGAGTTCAGAATCCTAGTAGGGCCTTCACTTCTTTTGGGTTGGCATCGATTCCTCTCTTCGATACCATAAATCTGAGGAACTTGCCCGCATTTACCTCGAGCACACACCTCTCCGGGTTGAGATGGATTTTGAATTCCCGAAGTCGGTGGAATGTTTCCTTTAAGTGCAAGATATGGCTACTAGGTAGTTTGCTCTGAACTATCATACCGTCGACATATACTTCCATATTTCTCTCGATTTGGGTGTCAAACACCCTGTTCATTAGCCTTTGGTATGTCACCCCTGCGTTCTTTAGGCTGGAAGGCATTCTGACATAGCAGTAGATCCCGACTTCAGTGATGAAGGCAGTTTTTTCTTCATCTTTGGGATTCATCCGAATTTGGTGGTCTCCACTAAAAGCGTCGAGGAATCTAAGCAGTCCTTACTTGGCGGTGGAATCCACCAATTGATCTATTGGTGGCAAAGGATACGAGTCCTTAGGACAGGTATCATTTACATTTCGGAAGTCGAGGCACATTCGAAGCTTATCAATCCCTTCTTTCATAGCAATGACAACATTGCTAAGCCATTCGGGGTACTTGACCTCCCTTATTACGCCTGCTTCGATTAAACGTTCGAGTTCAGTTTTGATGAAGTTATTCTTATGTGCCGAGAAGCTTCACTTTTTTTGTCTAATAGGCTTCACCTCCGAACGTACTTTAAGGCTATGTTGGATTATGCGAGGGTTTACCCCAGGCATGTCCTTCGAAGGGTAGGCAAACAGATCTTTGTTCATTAACAGAAAAGATACAAGCTTTTCCTTGTCACCTTCAGCCAGTTTTTTCCCCACTTGGGTACTTCAACCTGGGACAAGTTCTACATCTTCTGTTTCTATTTTTTAAAGGTCTCCTACTTCTTCTTCCCTTGCTTCTTCTCCAAGCATGGTCTTTTCTCCTGAAGTCTACACATAGATCTTCGTTGGACCTTGTCTTGCTTTCACAAAGACCTTCCTCACTTTGGCTTGGTCGATGAATATCTCCACGTCCCCATCCTTCGTTGTGAAGGTGACAGTCAAGTACTTCACATCTGGATGGACGTGGAGATTCCCCTGCGTCTGCCTCTTGAGGATGGCATTTTATGATGAAGGGACATCTATGACGATGAATCTTATCATGGTGGAAGCGAAAAAATCTTCCTTGTTCCAAGGCAAAGTTCCCCTCAGTATCAGAGGCAGGTTGATCCTCCTAAGGATAGGGAGTTTGGACGGACCAACTCCGAAGGTAGGGGGTGACAGGCTTGAGATCGCCTTTTGAGATGCCCAAATTTGGTAGCATATGAGAGAATAGGATGTCGGCATTGGAACCATCGTCGATGAGCACTCTATTGACGTCCCAACTCCCTATCCTCACCATGATTAGGAGGGGATCATCATGAGGGAATTTCACGGTAGATCCATTTTTCCGAACAAGCTTGTTTGATGGGTTCCCGAATTCCATCATTGAGATTTCATGAAATTTTCTTTTCCTTTCGGCCGAATGCATCCCAGTGCTGATCATTTGGATCACCCTAGCCAAAGGTGGGGGATTTTTTCAAGGACTTCGGTTCCGACGTCTGTCAAAATCATAGAACTCATCTTCTGCTTTTCTTTCCTCCTCCCTTCTCCCTTTTTGGGGAGGGCATCCATAGGTAATGCTGAAGTTGGCCCTGCTTTATTAAAGACTCGATGTACTTCCTCAGCTGGAAGCAATCCTCAGTGTCATGCCCATGGTCCTGGTGGAACTGGCAGAACTTCTTCATGGTTTTCTTGTTTTCTAAGGTCATGGACTTCGGACGCTGAATAGAGCTCCCTTGCCTTTCCATGGCCAGCAGTATGTTTGTTCTGGTCATGTTCAGGGGGACAAACGTCATTGGCTTCTTGCCCTTTTGATTTTGAGGCCTACCTCCAGCTTCGGCCGGATAGCGAGGTTGATGGCTTGGACCCTCAAAGTCAATTTGGTCAGACTTCGGCCCCCCATCCTTAGTTCTTTAGCTATCAAGTGTTGCTTTGCCCTTCGGTAGAATTCTTCGAGGGTGTTCGGGGGATCATTGGAGAACTCGTAGAAAAGTTGTGAGTCCCTCCGAAGACTTCTGATCATTGTGAGGATACGAATTTCGGGGCGGAAGTCCAGAACACTCTGTGCTTCCCTATTAAACCTCTCGACATAGTTGTGAATGGCTTTCCAATTCCTTTGCGCTATGTCGAACATCTGGACAGTCATCTTCACTACCAGCCTGCTCCTGATGAACTACTGAGTGAATGCCGTGGAAAATTCTTGGAAACCCACTATGGTTCCGGGGGCCAAGGATTATACCATGCGGTAGCCGGCCTAAAGAGCGTGGCCTCAAAACATTTGCAGAGGGTGGCATCATCAGCACCATGCAACACCGTGCTACGTCTGTACTTCATGAATTGTGCTTGGGGGTCACTACGTCCGTCGTATGTCTCTAAGCGTGGCACTCAGAAGTCGCATGGCATAAGTGCTTCTACCACTGCGCAGATGAAGGGTGATTCATCTCCGATGAAGGTTTCCGACAACCTTGACCAGACAGGCTTTCGAGCGATCTGCTTCTCTACCTTTTCCAGTCTCTGCAGGATCTTCTCCATAAGGGCTGTAGTATGTGTTTCTTCCTGTTGCCTGATGACCTTCGGCAACGGAGAGCGATGTCTCCTTTCTGGGGGGTAGCTTCATCAGTGCGGGGATTGTGACCTCTCGTCCAGTGATGAATTCTGCCTATGGGAGGTTTTGGGCGCTTTTGACCCTATTTCCCCAGCTTGACGTCCTCTAGGGAGTACGTCCTCTGTTGAGGATTCGTCACGAAAGTCCCCACTTCTTGAACTCCGGTGGGTAGATTTCGGACTTCTCTCTCGGCGAGCAGCTGTAGGGGAATCCCTTTGGCCCGAAGGTTGTTGAGACCACCTTTGGTCCAGTTGCTGAGTCATCTCAGCCATAATGGAACACTGAAAATCTCTCAAAAAGCCGATCGTGACCATTATAGGCTGCGATAGGCTGCTCAGTTCCCGGTTGAGTTTCCAGCACGGATGGGGACCAGGAGAGTCCCTTTTCCTTACAATGCCAAGTTTCAACAACGACAACCTGGGAGTGAATTCCCACCGATCGTGCCAAATGATGCCCGCTGGCATCCTCGTTGTGTGACATAGTGGCCTAGAGCAGGGACTTCTGGTGCGAGGACGTCTGAACGAGAGACTCCCAACAGGAGGATGGTTGCAAGACTAAAAAAATTGAGGGTCAGAGACTCCCCGAAATGAGTTTCCATGGGAGGAGCGTCGAATGCCCAAGTCAGTAAGAGTAGAACAAGTAAGGAGGAAAAGTGGATAGTAGAGAGTCGGGAGAGTCCCTTGTTTCCTCTTACCAAGGTCTTCCTAAGTATTTATAGGATGGCATAAGGGGGAGGCCATTTGACATAGCCTGCTGAGATTACGACACATGTTCAACCAAATTTGGTTCGTACCTCTGCAGACAAGTACCTCCAGCTGGGCCTAGGCCGTCCCAGCCGGGGGCACCGACGGGGTTACTACAGCAGAGGCGTCTGTGGCAGAGGTCTCTACGGCAGAGGTGCCGTTGTCAGAGGTGTCTATGGCAGAGGTGTCTGTGTTAGAGGCTCCTTAACCATTTTTGTCATATCTTCTCATGACCCCTTCAGCGTTCCAAGATCCCTCGGAATAGGAGGTCCCCTTCGGACCAACATCACTACTAAAGGCTGTTAGGGGAGGCCCCTTAGTAGAGTGGAGTACCTTCGGTGGTTGCTCTCAATTTCCATGGATGGGGATATGTTTTCCCAAACTCGGTGGGTTCAGCACTCGAAGGTGGTAGTATTCTCCATTTCTGAGGTCAGCCACATTACTTATGGATGTGGTGGCTGGCCACCGAGGTCGTGCCTGGCTCACCGATCATGGATTTTGCCATGGTGATCCGGAGGTCTTGAGGACCCCGGCCCTTCGGTTATAGGGCGTTGTTCTTTATCGAGGATGGTAAGGGTCCCCTCTTTCCCAAGGTGACTCATGTTCTCCAAGGGTGGTGCTTCTCGGGTAGATTTAGAAACTCTCCAAGGGTAATAGCCTCTTCGCTACCACTTATTGGGTGAGGAATTTAAGCAATTAAGTAAGGCCAAGATTATAATATATCTTGCAAATAAGTAGGCCTACCAGGGTTAGCATTTGAGTGCATTTTGCGTGACATGTCTTTGGCTAGCGGTTTGCATGTCTTCATTTCTAACAACCACTTGTATTGGGTTTCCAATAGCTCTTTTTGTTAGAGCAGCAATCCTAAGTTTGTTCTTCATGGATTCCAGCCAATTTTTTAGTGGGTGATGGAAGGAAGTGGAAATCTATTGCAAACTAGCAAGAAGGGAGTTTACTTTGCCCTCAAGGAAGAAGGAACTAAGGCGTGAGAGCTTTAGGATGTTGTTATTGAGGCTTGTTTAGGTTAAGGATCAATATGCCAAGGTTTCACTTATAAAAAAAAGTATGACTTGTTATTCTAGTGAAAATTGTTGGCCTTACGTAATGGTTTAGAGTTAAATAAGCCTAAGAGCTTGTAGGGGCTAGGGTTACCTTTGGGGTTTCTATGTTTTATACTAGCTAGTTATGTAAGGGCAAGCTTTAGGAATTTGATTTGGGTTAAGCCAACCAATTCTCAAAATCTGGTGCTTTATGACATAGGATTAGTATAAGTAATATGGTTAATTAAAATGAAGTTATACTAGGGAATTCTTAGTAGGTCCTGTAGGCTGCTTGGGGTAGCTTGTGTTGTTGTGTGTGTGTTTATGTGCGTTGTTGCTTTGTTTACATATGCTGACCTTATAAGTTATTTTATATAAGTTATTGTATATATCTTGTTCTGTGATTTTGTGTTTTGCTTGTACGTGCTTGGATGGAATGTGATTGTTATGTTTCTGGATTATGGAGGCTTTAAAGCTGAATTAATCCTTACGTAGTTGGGAAACTCATTTCCTGTATTCTTTCTTTTTATGAAAAGGTTTGGAGGACTAACTCGAAAGTTATGTGAGTTGTTGTTAGTTTTTAGGTATTTTATATTTCTAATTTTGGATTAGTGAACTAATGCTCGATGTGGACTGTAGTCAAGCTTAATGAGTACTTTGCTTACAGGTTCTAAGTTACTGTATGTAAAGGTAGTGCTGGTTTTGAGTTTGTTTTGGTTTTTAAGATTGTTAGGTCTATGTGCTAGTGTTTGTGCTTAAGTGTAGTGGGGATTGTATATTTGGTTGTTTTGCTTAAGCACTTAAGCTTATAACCGAGGGTACGCACTGGTGTGCCTACCCAAACGTGTTCTAAACCTCATATTTTGTGCAACCCAGAAGCAATTATGTTTAGGTATACGTAAAGTATTTGTTGTTCATGCTATTTTTTCCTTGAAGCTTGACTCAAAGCTAGCTTAAGTTCATATGTTGGCACAAAAAAGAACTTTTCTAACTAGCTCAAATAAATTATGTTGTTTTTGTTGCAAAGCCAAGACCTTGAGCTAGTTGTTGCCTAAATGTCATGGGACACATGTCCAAAGCCACCTGATAAAGTTCTAGTGTGAGCAATATTTCTTCTTACTTGAATCATATGCTAAGGCATAGACTACGGGTAGTTTTGGGCATGACAAATGTTACCACATCACAAAAATGGGAGAATTACAGTTGTAGCATAATGGTAAAAAAGCCATTATATTATGTAATTCTCTTCATAGTCATTGATGTTTGAGGGGTAAAAGGTATAATTAACACCTCCTTAAAAGTGTTCGAAGTTGGTACCTTCGCCCCCAAGAAAAGCCTTAAGGATTGCTTGTTTGTCAAGCAACCTATGGACTTTTTTGTAAGGTTTTGGAAATTTGGGTACCTAATTGCAAAATCTCAAGAAAGAGCTTTGGACAGTTATGGGAATGATATGAATGCTATGAAAGTGCCATTGGAGGACCAAATTGCTTATGGAAGACAACTAAGGACAAAGAAAACATAAAAAGGCATAACGGACGTAAGTGTTCTAATGTAGGCCTTAGGATGTGAATGTCTTTGACTTAAGTCAAATGGAGCAATTTGGAGTTTTCCCACATAAAGAGGCGCGACTATGGGTTGGAAATTGGTCAAAAATGTTGGGCACATGTGTACCAATATGTTTAATACAAGGAAACCATGCTTATGGGCAAAGAAAATAACAAAAAGCATCATTAAGGCTAATGAGGGTGTTTAGCACCCTAAAGCTAATCTAAGAAGCCTAACTTGAATTTTCTTCTCCCATATTTGACTCACATACCCACCACCCTACTCCACACTTCTTCCATAGGTCCTTCATAGCCACCATACCTCCAAGGTTGAAATTGGAGGCAAAGGAAAGCCATTGGAAGCAAACTAGAGCTATTGCTTGAGTACTTCAAGGATCAAGCTTCAAATTTGGCCTACCCACTTTCGTAAGGGTTCTCTTGCTCTCATGGGTTGTTTTATGTATTTTCAAGCAACCATAGAGCTAGGACTAAGTTTGGAAAAGAGCCATGAGCTTGATGAACCAAGCTTAGTGAGGGGAGTACACTTATTGAAGGTTTTGTGACCTAATGTGAAGATCACAAAGATGGCAGTGAAATGAGGGTTTCTAGAGCCCAAAGTTAATACTAACTAGTGTTAAAATTCTCCTAAGACCAAGCATTAGCTTGAGAAAGGCTGCCATAGTGATTTATTCAAGTGTACTGCATGTTTTATGGACTAACCTATGGTTTATGTTGCTGCCTCATTTCATGTGTTTGTTGGTTGTGAATCGCTACTACAGTTGGTTGCTATATCTTGTATATATGAATTGTGGTTTTTTTTTCATGTCTTTGGATATAGGTTTTGATGATGGTTACACTGCCTATTGAATCCAAGTGCTACCCATACTAAGTTTCACAATGAAACTTACTCCCTTTAATTCTGTCATTTTAGGTCAAGCTGAGAGATCACCTTCAAACTAACCTTTGTGGTTTGATTTTTACCAAAAATTTTTAGGTACTTAAACTTCCGTGTGTCTAGTTATCATCTTCAAAGTTTGGTGATTTTAGGAGCACATTTGGTATTTTTAGTGATGGTGCTTGTTGTGTTATACAGTAACTCTCTAGCATCCTATTTCTGGAGTCCATTGTGTAGTGCATGTATGCATGTACATCTAGTGTATGTAAAATGGGACAAGTATGTGAACATTTCAGTAATGTTTTGGCTATGTATGTGATGTGGTGCAAAGCTACCTAATTGTGAATGATAGGCTGCTTAATTGTAAATTCTATTTTGGATGCATAAAGTTGCTAGATGCAAGAGGATGTATTTCCAATGTGTATTGGACATGTATGGGATAGCCTTGGAGGGCTTACCTTCTGTGAATGAAGTGTTTGCACACTTATGAAATTTTTTATGGGCAAAATGGTCAAAAAGTGACAGAATTTTGACTGTGCATTGAAAATACTGTATCTCCCTGTGTAGAATGAATCTTGGAGTGAAATTTTGATCACACCTAGATGACATCTAGAAGTTTAACTAAGCTTTGGAATTACTAGATTTAGAGCTCTGTAACCAAATTTATGGTGTTATAAATTCGGCTAAGTTACTGTTCATTTGGTCAGAATTTTGTAACCAACTTAAAAATTCCATAACTTGGTCCATAGGTGGGCTGTTGATGTAAAACAAAATTCCTTGGTTTTCTCTAAGTATCTATTTGATAATGGAGCAATGAAAATAGGGGGTACTTGGCTATAATGATACGATTTATTAGAGGAAGTTATAAGTACAGTCACTGGTCACTAGAACTTAACAAGATTGCCTAATGTGTGGTAGCCAAAATTAAGACTTGTGCTAGTGTTTTCCTTCTTTGCTACTGTGGTGTGCATGAAATGTGAATATGTGTGTGATGGTTGGACCAATATGCATGTATTTACATACTGCCCAATAGGGCCATTTGGGTTTGCACACTAAGGGTAGTGTTCTGATGCCATATAGAACATTACCAATCCGGTGAGTATAGATGCACAATTTTGGCACCATAATTGGACTATGTTGGAGTGGGTAGCAACAAAGTTGGTATTAGAGCGTGATTTGTAGGATTAAAGAGTTTGAATAGATAGTTCCCACTTAGAGTCAATAAAACTTGTTAGTAATGACCATTGGTTATTTGATTTGCACTTTTAGGATGAAGACTGGAGGCAAAGAAAGAGAGGCAGCTAAACAAGAATAAGATTTTCCAAGCCATTTCTCAAGGGCTAAGTAGCCTATGAGTAAAAGTAAGGGTAAGGTAGACAATGTAAATAGGGCTCAAGAGCTGCAACTATGGCAATATGCCTGGGCCTAGTGGGGATAGCTAGCAAAGGATGGAAAAAATGATGGAGACAATGCAAGTAACCATTGCTCAACTAGTGGTTGGGATTTAGGCCTTAACTATAGGCCAGGCTCATGCACCAGAGGGTGTTGAAGCTGTGAGGGAGTTAAATATAAAAGGATAGGAAGAAGGCTAGAAAAAAAACCTATGCAGGGTGATCAAGCTAGTAAGAATGGAAAAGAGTTGGACGAAGAGCAAGATGAAAAGACAAGACACCTAAGAGCAAGGAGGATAAAATTTGAAGTAAGACAAGAAACAAGGTATAAAGTAAAAGTAAGTCAAGACGTGGAAGGAAATGAGTTTGCAATAATACTGGAAGACAAGGGCCAACTTACTGAGGTTAGTGGGAGGTTAAGGCCAGTAAGAGCTAGACCAAGAAATAACCAAGGAGGAGGAAGAAGGCAAAGAAGGGAAGGGCTAAAGGAAGGCCAATTGGAGAGGTTTCTAGCATTTAAACCTCTTGTGTTTAGCGGCAGTGGTGATGTAAAAGATGCAAAATTCTGGATGTACCAAATAGGAAGGTCCTTGAGAGCCTGGAAGTCACCTCAGGTTAAAAAGTATTATTGGTGACTTTTACAGTAGAGGGAAGTGCAGAACTATTGTGGAGGGCTATCTAGAGAACATATCAATGTAAAAGTGAAAGAAGGTTAGCTGTAAAGAGAAAAGCTTTGAGGTGGGATGAATTCCGCCAAGTGTTCCAACAATAATATGTAAGTGAGGCATTGAAATACCAAAAGTGAATTAAATTTTGATCAACTTGAACAAGGTGAACTTATTGTGATGGAATACGTACATAGGTTTTGTAGTCTTATAAGGTATGTCCATCGATATGATGGCAGGAATAGTTTAAAATAAAGAGATTTATGAGACGATTAACGCTTAAACTAAGGCAATTACTTAGGGCAATTGGTACCAAAAACTTCTATGAAGTGGTGAAAAAAGCAATAGCCTTGGAATAAGAATTCAAGGAGTAAGGGAAGGGGCACCAGCTGTTGCTAGTAATGCACAGAAAGGGCTTAAGAAAAAGGCCAAGGAGGGGCCAGCCAGTCTAGAAATTAGAAGGGAAGCTAAAATAGAGAAGGGGCACCAGCAATATGGACCATAATGTCAAAATTATGGTAAGCACCATGGTTTCAGACCATGCAACAAACTCATTGAAGGGTGTCTGAAATGTGGGTCACAAGAGTACTATGTTAGAGATTGCCTAGTAAAGAAAGATGAGAGAAGATTTTTGGAAAGATTTGGGCCTCATTAGCCAAGGAGGCACCCACCAAAGAGGAGAGCAACACTACCACCGCAAAAGGGTACTCCAGGAGGGTCAAATTAGCCACATATGTAAAAAGGTTGGAATCAGCCCCAAAGAAGGGTCTTCCAAATTGAAGTACCTAGCAAAGCATAAAAGGTAGAACTAGAAGGAAAGAAACTTGGACAAGGGAGGCTAAGCAGGGAGGCGCTAAAAAGCTCAACAACAAACTTGTTTTTGTATTATATGATACCGGGGCTTTAATGTCTATTATATTTTCCAATTTTGTAAGAGAAATGAACTTGGAAATAAGTACTTTATCTTAAATGCACTTGGTAAAAATTGTTGGTTAGGAGATAATGTTTACTCGTCACATACTTAAAGATTATGTGATTAGGCTAGGGAAGCTAGAACTTAAAGCAGATTTGATTATCTTTAAGACCAGTGGTTAGGATATAATCCTAGCCATGAATTGGCTTACCGCCAATAACATAGTCATAGATTGGAAACCTAGGAAGTTAATTCTACCAGGTTCAAAGCCATATCATTTGACTACCTCGTAGGAGTTAGTTAAGGATTAGTAATTAAAGGTAGTAGAGCAAATAACTATAGTTGTTGAAGATAAATATATGGGGTAGAATATGGATAAAGTGTAGCATGGCTTGAGCAAGATCCCCATTGTTAGATAATTTTCAGAAGTTTTTCCTTTTGATTTTCCAAGACTTCCTCCATTGAGAGAAGTTGAATTGAAATCAAACTGGTACCGGGTGCCAATCTTATTTCCATTGCCCCATATAGAATGGCCATTATAAAGATGAATGAGCTCAAGAAGCAACTAGATAAGCTTCTTGGAAAAGGTTTCATTAGGGCTAGTATGTCTCTAGATGGAGCACCAGTGCTGGTTGAGAAGATAAAAGATGGAACCTTTATACTATGCATTGATTATAGAAAACTAAATACAATGACCATAAAGAAAAGATATGCGCTTCCTAGAATTGAAGATTTATTTGATCCGTTAAAAGGAGCAAAAGTATTTTTTAAGATTGACCTCAGACATGGTTACATCCAACTAAGGGTTAAGGAATAGGATATTCCTAAGGCTACCTTTAGAACAAGGTATGGTCAATTTGAGTACACAATTATGGCAATTTGGCTCACCAATAATCTTCCCCTTTTCATGGACCTTATGCACAAAGTGTTCAGGCCTTATCTAGACCACATTATAGTGGTGTTTATAGATGAAATTTTGGTGTACTCAAGGTATGAGAAGTCTCACAAAAAAACATCGAAGGATAGTACTTGATTAGCTCATGAGACAAAAATTCTATGGCAAGTTAAGTGAATGCCATTTATGGACTACTGATGGGATTTCTAAGCCATATCATTAACGCACAAGGGGTGGCAGCAGATACAGATAAATTTATGGAAATCTTAAAGTGGAAGTAACCCTAGAAGGTGAAAGAAGTTTGTAGTTTCTTAGGGTTAGTTAGCTAGTACAAAAAATTATGGCAATCTTAGAGTAAAAGCAACCCTAGAGTGTGAGAAAAGTTTGGAGTTTCTTAGGGTTAGTTGGTCTTTACAGAAAAATTAGGCATAAGTTTTCTATAATTGCTGCACCATTAACTTAATTGACAAAGAAAGATTAGAAGTTTGAGTGGGGGAGAAGAGTGAGCAAAGTTCCCAAAAATTAATGAAGAAGTTGACTATAATTAATATTTTGATATTACCAGACCTTACAAAAGCATTTAAAGTGTACACATGTGCATCCTTGGTAGTTGATGCCCTTCGACATCATCATTGTGCGACATGGTGTGCCCAGAGCAGGAATTACTGACGAGAGGATGTTTTGCTGAGGAACCTCTGGTGGGAGAAGGACTGCAAGGACATAGAAAAGCAGGGGTTAGGAGCTCCCTAGAGTGTTTTTCCGGGGGAGGAGTCTTCGACGCCCTAGTCAGTGCTTGAAGGTGGAGGGTAAGTAAGGAACTGAGATTTTTCCCTTGTCGTCGGATCCATTTACCTGGGGTGCTTTCCCAATATTTATAGGGAGGTGTACAGGAGAAGTCCGTTTGCCACTGCCATCCCAGATCATGACACGTGTTCGGTCGGATGTGGCCCATACCTTCAGCAGTAGGGCGTCTCTAGTCGGCCATAGGCCGCCTGGTCAGGAGCCTAGGACGGCATGTCAGAGCATGTCCGAGGGTGGTGTGCCGAGGTTGTACGAGTATGGTGTGTCAGTGCGCGTATGGGAGTGGCGTGTCAGAGGCTCCTTAATTGTTTCTGCCGTACTCCTGAGATCCCTTTGGTAGAAGGGAGCTCTTCGAAATAAGGGCCCATTTTCCCAAAGTCTTCTCAGCAATCCGGGAGTCCCCTCATCATGGATGCCCTCCTTCGGGGGCGTTCTCTCCTACCGAAGGCAGTGAGTCTTTCTCTTCCAAAGCCGGTTCAGGAACCCTACCGAAGAATACGATGCACCGTATTCCCGAGGTCGGTATTGTCATTCCCAGGGGTGATGATGGATCACTGAGGTCAGATGTTCAAGGTGTCAGACCCCCTTTTTTCGAGGTTGGTGCTTGCATTCCTTGTGGGTGACGGTCGATTTTCCAAGGGTGGTGCTTTACCTGAGCTTATGGGTTTAAAGGGCGATAGCATTTCGGCTATCAGTAGTGTTGGGTTGTGTATTGATGCAAGGGAAACAAGCCATTACTTATGGGTTATGACAATTAAGACCACATGAGAAAAGTTATCTAGTCCAAGATCTAGAATTGGTAGCTGTGGTGTTTCCCCTTAAGCAATGGTGGGACTATTTGCTAGGGAATCAATTTCAAGTAGTTACTAATCTTAAGGGTTTAAAGTACCTATTCACATGAAAAGACCTAAATATGAGACAAAGAAGATGGCTGGATTATTTGAAAGATTTTGAGTGTACCATTGGGTACACCCCAGACAAGGTTAATGTGGTAGCTAATGCCTTGAGTAAGAAGTACACTAGAGTACTTAGGGTTGGAGGAGAAGAAAACAAGGCAAGATGCTCTAGTTTAACTTGGTTAGAAAATAAATGGAAACAATGAGACAAGGAACCAAAGCTTGAGAGCTTTGTGAGGTTGCTACCAAGGCTTGTTTGGGCTAAGCATCAATATGGTAGGCCTTAGGTGATGACTTAGAGTCAAATGAGCCTAAGAGCTAGTAGGGGCTAGGGTTACCTTTAGGTTTTTATGGTTTATACTAGCTAGTTATGTTAGTCCAAGTGTTAGGATTTTGAGTTTCTAGTTAGGCCAACCAAATCTCAGAATTTGGAGCTCTATGACTTAGGATTAGTGCCACTAATATGGTTAATTAAAATAAAGTTATACTAGGGAATATGCTTGCTAGCCCTTGGGGACTGCTTAAAGTAGCTGGTGTTGTGGTGTGAGTGTTCAGTGTGCATTGTTGCTGTGTTTGTTGTGTGTGCTGACCTTATAAGTTATTGTATATGTTTTGGTGTGTTTTTGTTTCACTTGCAGGGCTTGGATGGAAGGTGATTATTATGTTTATGGATTATATAGGCATTAATGGTAAATTGGTCTTTACTGAGTTGGGAAACTCATGCCCTATCTTTTTTCTTTTCATGGAAGGGGTTGGTAGACTAACTTGAAAGTTTTGTGAGTTGTTAGTTTTTGAATACTTTTTGTTTCCAATGCTAGTTTAGTGAACTAATGCTCAATATGTATTATAGTCAAGCTTAGTAAGTGCTTTGCTTGCAAGCAGTAAGTTGTTGGACATTCGGGAACTTGCTAGTTTTGAGTTTGTTTTAGTGCCTAAGAATGTTAGGTCTATGTTCTAGTGTTTGTGCTTAGGTGTAGTTGGGATTGTATTTGGCTTTTGGGCTGAAGCACTTAAGCTTGTAATCAAGGGTAGGCATTGGTTGGCTTACCCAAATGTGTCCTAAACCACCTATGCTGTGTAACTCAGAGGCAATAATGTGCAAGTACACGCAAAGTATTTGTTGTTCATGCTATTTTGGCTTTGAATCTCTACTTAAAACTAGCTTAACTTCATATTTTGGCACAAAATAGACTTCTTTAACTAGCTCAAATAATTTATGTTGTTTTTGTTGCAAAATTTAGAGCTAGAGCTAGTTGTCGCCTAAGTGTCATGTGACACATGCCCAAAGCCACCTGATAGAGTTCTAGGTTGAGCAATGTTACTTTTTACTGGAATCATATACTAGGGCATAGATTAGGGTTTGTTTTGGGTGTGAAAATAGTGAATAGTAGGAAAACATTTTCCACAACAACCATGAAACAACCAAACCTCTCCTTCAAACTTCTATAAATTTTGTAAAAGACCCCTTCTCCAAATAGTAAGTAGAGGTTTAAACACTTAAGTAGATCTTGTTTAACTTGGGTTTTGGTTTTAAAAGATTTCATTTTAATAGTCGAGATCTATCCCAACCTTCTAATATTAAAAATTACTCTTTTGAGCCCAGGTAAGCCTAGTTCCATAAACCCCTTGGAACCAAGTATACCTTAAATAACTTTTTTGATTTTACTAAATCACTTCTAATTAAGGTATTTAGGCTAGGATTTTATGAACTTACCTTATGCACTGACCTTTCCACTAGGAGGGCTATAACAAAATGGTGGGAGTGGCTTCCTTAAGTTTTCAAAATTGTGGATATGAAGGAAAATTTTTATTAGATCTACATGTGCCAAGATGGGAACTGCATGAGGCATAGTTTCACAAGGAATGTGATCGACAAAATGCCTAAGCTTGCCCCTAGGCTGCACTTTCTTACTCTTGAAATTGTTCAACCTCCTTGGAAAAGAATTATCTCTCCACCTACAGCATTGCCGCTTAAGCTTGTTCATTGAACCTGGCAATGAGCCTCCCAAAGTCTCTTCTCAAATGTAGGAGCTCACTTGCTTAATTGAATTTCTTGTTTTTTCTTGGTTTTTTCCCTTGTCAAACATGGTTACCAGTGCCTAATGTCATTGATAGAGTCACATCCATCAACTAATTATTCATGTAGATTGGTGTGAAGATATGGCATCTACTTGAGAGAAGGTTACCGACGGGACTTCCTAAGAGGGCAAGGATCCAAAGCCTTTAAATTTGGATGGCATCATGTTAAGAGCATTGTGACCTACAAGCTTGTTAACCTCATTCATAAAGATGTTTTCCTACCAATAACTATGGATCTTATGTTCACCAGATCACATGACTAGGCCTGAATCCTAAGGGACCAAGTCATGGTCTCTTTTTGAGCTGGGCATAAGCAAATTATGCAATAACTTCAAATTTCCCCTTTCTTAGTTGGCCTTGAACGTCTTCCTTCATCTATCAGTGTTACCAGAAATGTACATCATGTAGGCTTTATGTTCTTCTTGGAGTCCTTTTTCTTTTTCAACCTCCTAACCCTAATGGAGCCCTTCTTCTACTTTTCAATCTAAAGCCCAATTCCTTTAGCTTTAATCATTCCTCTACCTGCACCCTAACCTAAAAAACTGGGAAGGATTAGAAGAATTACTTGTATATGACCTCCAAGGAGGATTGAGACTTCCTTTTGGAGTGAATGGATAATGATGTGTATGAGACAATGGATCCTTCAAAGTTACAGAGAGCTAGTTATCAAGTCTAAGGCTTTTGCAGACATGAAAGGGTTGATGGCCTACCTTTTAGGGTGATGGAGGATGACGAAAAGTGCAAGTTAATAGTGTCATGTCTGTGAATGGCATAGGCCATGAGCTAAGCATAAAGTGAATATAAAGTCATGAAAATGAAAGGAAAATGTTATTAAGGACAATGCAAAATGAAATGATTTAACCGAGTCTAAAGAAAGTGACACTATAGGTGTTAGTGTGCACATGTGTGAGTTTATAGACATAAAAAAAGTTTAAGGTGGCAATGCCTTAAAGGAAACATGTAGGGCTTGAAATTCCAAGCTAGAGTGAGACCAAAGAGTTGGAAAAGTGAATGAAGCTTGCTAAGAAAGTCAAAGGATGTGAACGTGCACAACCAGGTGTACTAGAGTGCTAAAAAGGGCCTAAGTGAGGTTTGTGTGTTTAAGTGATTATATGACGCCTTAATTGGCCAAATATTTTGGAAAAGTGGTTGCTGATTTTGACATATAAATCAAGCTACATATGTTGACTAAAATGTCAAGTAAAATAAGTGATCAAATAAGAGGTTAAAACCAAGAGCAAGTAAAGCCTTAGCCACCAAGTTCCAATTGGTTATGTCATCCCACCTTCTAGGCTAATGGCCAAGACTTAAGGAAGCTTTTAGGAAACTTCTTAGGGTTGTTAAAGCCTAGAAATATAGGCCAAAACATTGGCTAGAGTTGTGGAAATTACTTGAAGAAAAAAAGTGTAAAAGCCAAGCAAAAACTGAAGGTGCTAAGCCTACCAAGGCTTGGTGGTGAAAGGTGTTTTCTTGGAAAAACTTAGGAGGGAAACCAATTGCAATGTTGACTTGGTAAGGGTTTCCAAATATCTTCATTCTCCTAGATTCCAAATTCTATTATGAGATTTCATGACAGAGAAGCTTCCTTAGGAGATGGCTTGGATCCAAATGAACCCTAGGTGCTATGTAGGGGCTATGTGGGCCAAGAGCACTATGGTTTTCTAGCTAGACTATGTTAAGGCAAGCATTAGGTTCTTTTTTTAAGTTGTACCCAAACTTGGTCAAGGTTTGAAGCTCTATTTTTCTTTACTAAAATGGCTGAATGAAATGCTTAAAAATGCTATGAATGCTTGCTATGCCTTAGGTTATATAGCCGAGCGTGGCAGTGTGTGTGTTTGCATATTTTGATGATTGTTTGTGTGTGCGAACTTGTATTTGTTTACAGTATATTGTTTTGTATCTTGTGCCATATTTTCTTGTCTTTGGATTTAGGTTTTTAGCTTAAGGATATGCTTATTATGTTAATACAATGCTCAAAGCATTGTGGGCGCTTTGTGCTATTTATTGGTCCTTTACTAAGTACTAGTTACTCATGCCCTATTTCTTTAGTTTCAAAGAGGAACTTGGATGCTTGAACGTGTAACTAACATATTTTTCTGGTGGATGAATAATCATGTATGGCTTAAATGCCTAAGTTCCATGGTAATCCATTATGCTCCATGTCTAACCTAAGTGTTTGTGGTTCTAAGCTCTAACGGCTGCTGTGGGTTTAGCTGCTTGTTGCTCCATTTTGATGTACAAAAAAAGGCTAGGAAATATGTGTACTACTGGATGCCAAATTGGATGTGACATTTATAGTTAGGTTGGGCTAAGTCTAGATAGTGCCTAGTCGGTGCATGTGCAAGTCAACTGAGGCAATATGAACAATATGTGTGCATAGCTTGGCTAACTTTGTAGGACTTCCTTTTTGCCCTTGTAATTTAACTTTTAAGGCTTGTAAGATATGGATGGTGATATTGTAAGCTTACAAGCTAGTGCATACCTAGTATGGTTGAGTACTTGTATAGTAAAATATTAATGTACACACACTTAAGTAGACAACACTTAACAAGTTGACAAGGTTTCACTTTGCAACTCGGTTTTAACTTATTTTGTCAACATGATTTCTTTTAACCTAGTATAAAATGGGTTTTATGCAAAATGGACATCCACTTTTAAGCCAGATTAATGTTGTTGTATCTTGCCTAAAACTGCCAACCAAAAATTTAAATGTTGGCTAAGTGTCATGCCCAACACTAGCATAGCCCATTCATAGACCTTAAAACCCAAAATGAGTAGCAAACGTACTCAAAGAACATTATCAGGTTGTGTACTTAGCATAAAACTCTACATGTCTAACTTGGACTAGACACATGGGCAGGGCACCCTAGGCGCCTCCCTGACATATGGGGGCTTAGCGCTAGGTGCACCAGGACACACAACAAGGGCACTAGGGCGCAGGCTCGACACTGCTAGGACACATAGAGGGTGTGCCCTAGGATGCTTACTAGCACCTAACTCACAAACATATAGTTCAAGTTTAACTAAACAAGTTAGGTGCCTAGGATGGAAACATGCTTCAAATATCATAGTTCTCACTCATCCATTCATAAAATATATGACAACAAAAACCACCAGCATTGAGTTTTGAAAACAAAGGTTTATACATGCACATGGAGGTTTACATGTGTCGGTAAGCCTGGCATAGGCCACCTTAGTCGTCATTGGACCTAAACATACATATATACACATACATATCATACATTCACAGCCTAAGTACTACCATCCACCATAATGCATGTTCCTATACATTTAGCTTCTCTAAGCCTACAAGCAATAAAGCCCACTAATTAGCTTACCATATAAGTAAGACTTGGAATGTAACTATTGAGCAAAATACATAGGTTAGTACCCTACCTTGCCAAAACCTAAGAGAGCACATAATACACTTAGTCTCTTTGCTTCTTAAGCAAACCTTTCCCTGTGACATAAAGAGATAGGCTATGAGCTATAAACTTAGTAAGGACCAAATACAGCCTCTACGGCCTAATCATAGGTTAAGTTTTAAACTTAACCAAAACCAGACTCCAAGTGCCTATAAGAAAGACATGAAGACACAAAGAAAACACAAGCATATACATAAGAATTTAATTAATATAATAGGGTCAGCTTGCACAACCAAGCATAAAAGCACACAACATACACTTCACATACCCAGCTTAAGTTAACAGCCAATAGGGCCTAGCAAGCGTAGCCTTAGTTCTAGGTTCAATTTGGTTAACCTTTAAATGTGTTCCTATACTATCTGAGAGCTCACAAACTTAAGAATTTAATTGGCCTACTCAACCTTAAGTCCCAATGCTTACTTTCTGTATAGCTAATTTACACAAACATATAGTTACCTAAGCAACCCTAGCCTTTACAGCCTCTTAGGATCACTTGGTAAGCTTACCATCACCTAAGAGCCTAAGAATTCCACTAAACAACATAGATGCCTATGAAAGCTTAGGGAATTCACATAAGGTCTTTACCTTCCTTGGCAACCTTGTTGCTTAAAGCATCAATAGCTTAACTCACACCGTCCCTTAGCTTTTGAGGCCAAAAATTGCTTCCTTCACTCTTTTGGCTCATTAATCCACCAATTCCTTCAAGTTTCCATTTTATTTTGCCTTAGTTTACACTTAGGAGCTAAAGAGCATCTCAAGAATAGTTTTGAGAGTTCATCCAAGCATTCAACAATGGTGATGCAACCGGATTATGGAGCCAAAGGTAGTGGAAGCATGTAATTAACCATAAATTGCCAAGTGGCATTAAAAATGGCTTAACACAAGTCATGGTGGCCTACTTTCATGCATGAAGTATTCTAATCTCTACACAAAAGATTCCCTCAAATTGGTCAACCGAATATATTTTCCATTGAGTCCCTCAACTTAATAAATCATCATTTGGATCTTGTTCTCAGCCAAGCTATGTATGAACCCGAATGATCATACCTGTTAAGCCACCCTCTTGCATGGATCATAAATTCATTCCCAAAGTTTATCGAGCTCAACCCTAAGTTCCCATGCTTGATAAGCGCTTAGTCCACATAGCCCATGGCCTATGTACCTTGAGTCTTGAGGGGCATAACACAAGCATCTTAGGTGTTGTGGCCTAAGCCACCTAAGAGTCTCAAATGGGCACATGAGTTATTGAATCTAATCATTGATGACATGATAGTAGATGAGGTAATCGTTGTTAACTTCATGATAGTTAGGTGGTATTAGAGCATTGGTTTGGTTTTAATAGGACAACTAATGGCTTGTTAGGCTAATCCCACTAAGATAAGTCCTATGGACTTAAATATGGGAGCTTTGGTTACCATTGTGTGATTTTCAGGATGATGACCCAAGGTATAGGAAGGCAAATAGAGGAGCAACAAAATGATAGAGCTTGTTAGTTAAATGATGGATAACCTGAAATTGAGCAGGTGGCAGAAAGTATGATAGAACAAGATGATATGGCCAAAGAGCCTAGACTTAGTAAACATGGTGAATAAAAAATGAAGCAGATGATGGAGACTATGTGAGCTAGCATAGCTCAACTTGTAATAGGCATGCAAGCCTTGACTAGGGGTCATAGCCAAGGACCTATGTTCTGTAGCTAAAAAGGCATGAGAAGAAGTAGAGAGGGAAAAGAGTGTTGGGTTTCAGGAGCCAAACAGCGCAGCGGAATTTAACCGAAACCCTCCAGGATCCAAGTGAAACGGGGTAAATCGGGTGTTCGAAAATTTCATACCTAATTTTCGATTGAGATCTCTCACTCAACTGTAGAGTCGAATCACAAACCCTGAACAGTTGACGTGTTCAGGCTCTCTATGGTATCCACACGAGCCTCTCGGGATCACAACGCTTCCACCACGTCTCAGCAGATGCGTTTCTCTTGCGCTCGCAGTGCTAGCTTGTGTCCTCCAAGGAATTGCAAGAGAAGAGTGCGGTTGTCCTTTTGGCAGGCTAGGGCAAGGAGACCTACGAATTTCTCACTTAAAAGTTGTATTTATAGTGAGACTCAACTTCCAGGCCTAATGGGTTTCAAAGCCCTAATCCAATTAGGATTTAATTTCGGGCTTAATAATGGCTCAACTCCTTGGCCCATTATTAATACGAAATTAAAGTGAAACCATAACCCAAATAATTAGCCCATGCACTCTAATGATCCAAATAGCTCTATGTGTGCGACCCAATAGGCTCTTGCCATGTTGGCAATGATCATAAATCACATTTATGATCATAAGCAATGAGCGGTGTCTAGCAACACATCATTGCTACCCAAGTGATAAGATTGTCGGTGAATCGACTAAACCTTTATGATCATGACTGATATATGCCATTGTCCCTTTGTCCAAGATATCAAGACTAAGCACAAGACATGGATTGTGTCACTCTCGTATAGCCCAATCTTTGGTTTCTTGATTACCGAGTAGACCAACTTAAACTGACGACATTGATATCATATATCAACTCATCGGAGCATGGCCATGCATTTTCTAAGTCTCACTCTATCAAGGGGCCCAAAGATATCACTCCCGTTACATAGGAGGGACAAATCCCATCTTGATCATACAAATCCCTCCGCATGATATGTGACATACCCAATGACCTCCTTCAAGTTCACTCAGTTACGAGCAACAAAGGAAAGTATCAAAGTATGTGACTCACATGTAAGGAACCTTGATGATCTTAGGTCGAAGGACAACATATACCATGATCACTATGAGAATCACTTATGACACTCATATAACGATCCATGAAGTGTTCTCATGGTGGGTCGGTCCAGTACACAAGTTCTCCAACTTGTACCCATATGTAGACTACATATCTCATATTAGTCTCCACATATGCTAGTCATTATGTATTATTGCAACCCGCTCCACAATAATACTAGACTAGGGATGTTTAAGAATATCATTATTCTAGGGTTACAATTATGTTTATTACGTTACGCAGAAACAAAACAACAAACAAAATTGCTGGATTAATGCCTCAATAAAATATCATGACTCAATGTGCAAAAATACAATCATCTCATGATTGGCTTTTTTTGGGCACAACAGTAACAAAGAGGCCAAGCAAAGAGCCTATGACCGAAAAACAAACTAGCAGGAGTGAAATAAATGATGAAAGGAGGAACCCAAGGAGCATAAGAATGAGGTGAGAAGTAAGCAGGGAAGTGAGAGGTGACGGAGAGTGCAGCAAGGAGACAGATAAGGGTCAGGAAATGAAGATGTAGCCTCAAAGAACACCAGTAGGCTAGTTCAAAAAGGGGGAAGAAACCAAAAGCTGTGGAAGGGAAGAAAAGAGGTTGAGAGGTGCTAACCTAAAAGACGGCCAACTATAAGGTTTTCTAGCACTGAAACCCTCAATGTTCAAGGGTAGTGGTAATCCATATTAGGTAGAGTCATGGATCTACCAAATGGAGGAGATGTTTGAAAGAGTGGAAGTTACATCTACATAAAAAGGTGCTATTAGCTACCTCCAAGCTAGAAGTTAATGCCGAGCTCTGGTGGGGGGCTATGCAAAGAGCTCATCTGAGCATAAATGAGAGTATGCCCTTGTAGAGAAGGATGCACATGAGGTGGGCAAATTTCCTATGAGTGTTCTAACAACAATATGTTTGTGAAACTTTAAAAGACTAAAAGCAAATAGAGTTTGAGTTGTTGGAACAGGAGTATATGTCTGTCAACGAGTATGAGCATAAATTTTGTAGTCTCCTTAGGTATGCACCATAACATGATGGGTAAGAGGAATTGAGCACCAAAAGGATTGTAAGAGGACTAAGGCAATAACTGAGATAGATCCTTGGCGCCATTGGAATCAAGAAATAATATAAGGCAATTCAATGGGCCTTGACACTATAATAAGAGTTCCATCAATAGGAAGGGAAGAGTACCAAGGGAGCTCTGTGTGAACATAAGATTGGGAAAAAAATAGGGAAGAGTGCAGCCAACAATGGTTGTATCCCAAAAAGAGCAAAAATGGGCAAACCACAATGCTAAACTTGTGAAAAGAATCATTGTTTTAAACCATGTTGTAAAGCCATTAATGGATGCCTCAAGTATGGCTTTAAGGACCACTGGGTTAGGGATTGCCCAGTTAAAAAGCAAGAAGGAAATTGTTATACAAATTTGGGGCTGCATGGCTAAGGACACAACAAAGAAAAGCACCAATTAAGCATCGACAAAGAGTGTGGGTTTTCAAGAGCCAAACAATCACAGCAGAATATAACTGAAACCTTCTAGGATCTAAGTGAAACGGGGTAAATTGGGTGTTCAAAATTTTTCATACCTAATTCAGTTGAGATCTTACACCCAACTATTGATTCGAATCAGAAAACTTGAATAGTTGAGGTGTTCAAGCTCTCAACGGTATCCACACAAGCCTCTCGGGCTCACCATGCCTCTACCATGTCCCGGTAGATGCGTTTCTCTTGCGCCGGTAGTGCTAGCTTATGTCCTCCAACAAATGGCAAGAGAAGAGTGCGGCTAGAACTTTTGGGAGGCTAGGGTAAAAGTTGAAAATTTCTCACTATATGTTGTATTTATAGTGAGACTTAACTTCCATGCCTAATGGGTTTCAAAACCCTAATCCAATTAGGTTTAATTTCTGCCTTAATAATGGCTCAACCTTTGGGCCAATTATTAATATAAAATTATCATGAAACCATAACCCAAATAAATTAGCCCATGCACTCAAATAATCCAAATAGGCTTTATGTGTGTGACCCAATAGGCTCTTACCACGTTGGCAACGATCATGAATCACATTTATGATCATAAGCAATGAGCGGTGTCTAGCAACACATCATTGTTACCCAAGTGACAAGATTGTCAGTGATTCAACTAAACCTTTATGATCATTATCCGTATATGCCATTGACCCTTTGTCCAAGATATCAAGACTAGGCACGAGACATGGAATTTGTCACTCTTGTGTAGCCCAATCTTTGGTTTCTTAATTACCGAGTACACTAACTTAAGTTGATGACATTGATATCATATATCAACTCATGCAAGCATGGCCAGGCATTTTCTATGTCTTACTCTATCGAGGGCCTGAAGATATCACTCCCGTTATATAAGAGAGACAAATCCCATCTTGATTATACAAAACCCTCTACATGATATGTGGCATACCCAATGACCTCATTCAAGTTGACTCAGTTACGAGCAACAAAGGGAAGTATCAAAGTATGTGACTCACATGTGAGGAACCTTGATGATCTTAGGTCACAGGACTACATATACCATGATCACTATAGGAATCACTTATGACACTCATATAATGATCCATGTAGCGTTCTCATGATGGGTCAATCCAGTTCACAAGTTATCGAACTTGTACCCATATGTAGACTACATATCTAATATTAGTCTCCACAAATGCTAGTCGTTATGTATTATTGTAACGCGCTCAACGATAATACTAGACCAGGGACATTTAAGAATATCATTATTCTAGGGTTATAATTATGTTTATTATGTTATGTAGAAACAAAACAACAAACATAATTATTCGATTAATGCATTAATAAAATATCATGACTCAATGTGCAAAATACAATCATCTCATGATTGGCTTTTGGGCACAACACTAACAATCTCCCACTTGCACTAAAGCCAATCATCCCTGTATCTAATATCGGTGGACCTAGAATCACTATCATGCTTCTGCTGCGTAAGGGGTTTTGTCAGCGGATCAGCAATGTTGCTATCTGTCGAAGTCCTGCATATCCTCACAACACCCCTTTCGATGATCTCCCTAATGAGATGATAACATTAGAGTATGTGTTTGGATCGCTGGTGAGATCGAGGTTCCTTAGCCTGTGTGATTACTCCATTGTTGTGACAATAGAGCTCTACCAGGTAGACAGTGTTTGGAACAACACAAAGTTTTGTGATGAACTTCTTGATCCAAACTGCCTCATTCGCAGCATCAGAGGTGGCAATGTACTCAGATTCTATTGTAGAGTCGGCGACTGTCTTTTGCTTTGAACTCTTCTAGCTCACAGCACCACCACCAATACAAAACACATAACCAGATTGTGACCTAAAATTATCCTTATCAGATTGGAAGCTAGCGTCAATGTAACTTCTTACAAGAAGCTCATCTTTGCCCCCAAAGACCAAGAATGCATCCTTAGTCCATTGTAAGTACTTAAGGATGTTATTAATAGTTATCCAGTGACTCTCACTAGGGTTTGATTGGTACCTGCTCATTATGATCAAGGCATATGAGACATCGGGATGAGTACATATCATGGCATACATGATAGATCTAATTGCTAATGCATATGGAATCTTTCTCATGCACTCTTTCCTCAGGTGCACTCAGGGACTGAGATCTAGAAAGAGTTATACCATGTGACATGGGCAAGAATCCTTTCTTGGAATCTTGTATGCTAAACCTCTTTAGCACCTTGTCAATGTATGTACTTTGACTTAGGCCAAACAATTTTCTAGATCTATCTCTATAGATCCTAATGCCTAACACATAGGCTACTTCACCCAAGTCCTTCATAGAGAAACATTTCCCCAGGCAGGTCTTAATAGAGTGTAGCTCAGGATTGTTATTACCTATGAGTAGTATGTCATCTACATACAGCGCCAAGAAGACAATAGCACTCCCACTAACCTTCTTGTAGACACAAGGTTCATCTTCATTTTTTATGAAACCAAACTCTTTGATTGCTTCATCAAAATGAGATTCCAACTCCGTGAAGCTTGCTTCAGTCCATAAATGGACCTTTGCAACTTGGACACTTTATTGGCTTTTTCAGGATTGACAAAACCATTAGGCTATGTCATGTACACATCCTCAAGTAGCTTTCCATTTTAGAACACAGTTTTGACATCCATTTTCCATATCTCATAATCATAGTGTGCAGCAATAGTCAACAAAATTCAGATGGATTTAAGCATGGCAACTGGTTAAAAAGTTTCATCATAGTCAATACCATGAATTTGCTTAAAACCTTTTGCAACCAATCATCCCTTAGAGGTAATCACATTACCATCTATATCAGTTTTCTTCTTGAAAACCCATTTGCACCCTATAGGTTTTACCCCTTCGGGTGGATCAACCAAAGTCCATACTTGGTTTTCATACATGGATTCCATCTCGGACTTCATGGGCATTAGCCACTTCTTAGAGTCAGGCCTCGACATAGCTTGTTGGTAGGTTGTGGGCTCATCCTGATCCATGAGCATCAAATCACCAGTGTGAGTTACAAGAAATCTAAATCTCTCGCGCTCATGCCAAATCCTACTAGACCTACGTGGGCTCTATGCTATATGAACAAACTCTTGAACCACAACATCTTGTGGTGTCTATTCAGGTTCCATTTTAGGTTCAATGTCCCCTTGTTATTCTCAAATTTCTTCAAGTTCTAGTTTCCTCCCACTGGTTTCTTTAGAGATAAACTCTTTTTCTAGAAAGACACCAGTTCGACCAATAAATATTTTTTGGTCAGAAGGTTTTTAGAAATAGTAACCCTTTGTTTCTTTATGATACCTAATAAAGAGGCATTTATGAGATTTGGGCCCTAGCTTAATAGATGATTGATGTTTCACATAAGCGTCACAACCCCAAATCTTCATAAAAGACAACTAGGATGCCTCTCACTCAATATCTCATATGGTGTCTTTTGAACCAATTTAGATGGAACTCAGTTTAGTGTAAAAGTGGTTCTCTCTAGAACATGTTCCCAAAAGGAGTTTGGAAGGTTTGCTTGACTCATCATAGATCAAACCATGTCTAATAGAGTTTGATTTCTTCCTTTAGATACACCATTCCATTCAGGTGTACCAGGTGAAGTAAGTTATGATACTATAACACACTCCTTTAGATAGTCAATGAATTCTCGATCCAAGTATTCTCCACCTCGATCTGATTGAAATACTTTGATACTTTTCCCGAGTTCATTCTCTACTTCATTCTTGAATTCTTTGAACTTTTCAAAGGAATCTGAAATGTGTCTCATGAGATACACATAGCCATATCTACTAAAGCCATCAGTAAAGGTAATGAAGTATTGGAAGCCTCCTCTAGCATGTATAGACATAGGGCGACATACATCACTATGTATGAGTCCTAGTAAGTCATTAGCCCTTTCACTTTGCCCTGTGAATGCAGCTTTGGTCATCTTGCCCAATAAACATGACTCACAGGTCTCATATGATTCAAAATCAACTGAGTCCAAGAGTCCATCCTTATAGAGCTTGGATATGTGGATCTCATTTATATGGCCCAGACAATAGTGCTAGAGATAGGTCAGGTTCAAATCATTCAATCTAACCTTCTTGGTATTCACATTATAGATTGGATCTTCGAGTTCTAGAACATACAACCCATTGCTAAGTTGAGCGCTACCATAAAAGATTTCATTCAAATAAATAGAACAACATTTGTCCTTTATTATAAATAAAAAACCTTTCTTATCCAAACAAGAAACAAAAATCAAATTTCTACTAATAGTAGACACAAAGTAGTAGTTGTCTAATTCTAAAACTAATCCACTAGGCAAAGTGAGAACATAAGTGCCTATGGCTAATGTAGCAACCCTTGCTCCCTTTCCAACATGTAGGTCCACTTCACCTCATGCCAATCTTCTAGTCCAATGTAGATCCAGCACATTTTAAAAAATGTGAGATCCACATCCAGCATCCAATACCCAAGATAAGGAAGTAGAAAAGTTAGCCTTTATAACAAGAATACTTGAAGTGAAAGTCTTACTTCCCTTTTCTTCAGCAAGTTCTTCAAGATAGAGCTTGCAGTTGTGCTTCCAGTGTCCAAGTTGCATAGATGGAAGCACTCCCCTTCCTTAATGGTTTCAGTGCAGCTGAAGAAGAATTAGCATTGGACTTTTCTTTAGCTTTATCCTTCTTATTGTTGGCTTTTCCCTTTCTCTTGCCCTTTTGAACCACCATAATGGGCTTAGCGTTCTTATGGTTTTCCTCAGTAGTTCTCAACATGTTGAGCAATTCAGGGAGGGGCTTGTCAAGGTCATTCATGTTATAGTTCATGATGATTTGACTGTATCTTCCTAGCAACGATTGCAGCACTACATCAACAGCCAACTATTTCTAAAGAACAAATCCCAAACTCTCAAGATTCTCAATGTACCCAATCATCTTGAGCACAAGAGGACCCACGGGACTTCCCTCAGACATTTTGCACTGAAACGATGCCTTAGAGGTCTCAAACCTCTCATGCCTTGCTTGCTCTTAGAAGAGCATTTTGAGATATTTGATCATATCGAACGCCCCCAGGTTCTCATGTTGCTTCAGAAGCTCAAGTTCCATGGTAATAAGCATGAGGCAAGCAACATCCAAAGCATCAATAGAATGCCTCTTATGAGCATCCCTTTCAGCTCTTGGAGCTGTGGTAGTAGGATCATTCGGAATGGGTTGCTTTAGGACACGAGCCTTTCTCTTTTTCTTGATGACTATCCTCAAATTTTGATAAAATTTGAGAAAGTTTGTCCCATTAGTTTTTCCTTCTCAAGGACTGATCGCAATGAAAGTGTCGATGTGTTTTGTGCCATGGTTATCTGTAACAGTAAATATGCAGTGTAAGAGTCATGCATTTTAATTCATTTAATAAGGACTTTTCTGAAATGATACTCCCACTATTTTGCTCAAAATAATAACCCTCAATATTATTTCAGAACACCTTAGCGCTAAGGTATTCTAGTGGGCCAAGATCCATATTTCACCACAACCTGAGTCAGTTTTGGCTTTTCTTTCAAGTTACAGTTATTTAGGTAGGCAACTCCTTGCCAATTGCATCTCATGCAACTCCTGGGTAGTTGGGTGAACAACACTTGTCCAAGCTCATCTCATGAACTTAAGCCCAACCCTATGCCTTTAAGTCCTCAATCCTATTGGGATAACTTAGTTAAGTTAGACCCAAATTTAGCAATTTGGATATCACTATTATCCCATCGTGCCTTACTAAGATGAACATAGGTGCTTTGCTTTGGCAAACCCACCCAATGTTGATCAAAGCCTTGATGAGTGCCAACACATGGAAGGCATCACATTTAATGATTTCATATTTTCTTTGAGGGATTTTTCCTTCTGATCTCACCAATTATTATCTTCGACTGTCTTACACATGCATCACATAGAAATATAAAACATGCATCTCATGCTAACAACAAAGAAAACATGACATGGCTATAGCCCAAACCGTACGATATTCTCAAGCCAATGAGAATATTATAAAAGCCTAAGAAAAGAAAAAGGTCTTCATAAGCTCCTTCTCCTCCCTGCTAGGTTGCCCTTTTGTTGTCACCTCCTTGGACACACCACCTTGGATGATCCCATAATGTACAATTTCATCAATAATAGAAACCTCAAGTTACATTTGAGCAAAATAAGGTGAGAAGAGAATGTAAAATGAGAATAACAAGAATAAGGCACAACTCGCTGGCCGTATTTAGAAGTATAACCAACAAGGGCTATAACGATGCACCATGCTACAACCACCAATCAGCATAACATGTTAAATCTCATTCAACAAAAATGTATGTTGATTAACACGTGTTGATTAACCAATTTTTATTAATGTGGCGGTTTACATACGACAGTCCTGCTTGCCGGTCAACGGGTGGGGTCAAGAGGAGCCGCCCTTGCAGGGGGTTGCCAGCGACGAAAAAAATTGTCTTATGATTACATTGCCTAAGATCTTCTATTTCAAGCAACTAGGCACGCGAGACCACCTCCATTCAAGCCACCAAAAGTACTCTACTGTCGGTGCCCGAGCCCCAATTTGATCCATGCTAAGGTTTTGCAACTATTGCTAAAATCCTATTCCATATAGATATCTCATACCAATCAATTTATGGTTAATCTTATTAACCAATCTATGTCAGTTCTTCATATATCCCATATATTCATTACAAGTTCCGGTTTCATGCATCGTGAATCAATCTAATCAATCATGGCCGAAAGCAAATGAACACACAATATATTATACGATTTGACATTCAATACCGATTTAGGGTTTCACCAGTAGCTTTGATACCATTGTAGGGTTTTAGGAGCCAAACAAGCATAGTGGAATATAATCAAAATCCTCCAAGATCCAAGTAAAACGGGGGTAAACCGAGTGTTCACAATTTTTTATACCTACTTTGGTTGAGATGTTTCACCCAACTGTTGAGTCAAATCACAAAAATTGAATAGTTGACGTGTTCGAGCTCTATATGGTATCCACATGAGCCTCTCGGGATCACCACACCTCTACCATGTCCCGGTAGATGCATTTCTCTTGTGACCGCAGTGTTAGCTTGCGTCCACCAATGAATGACAAGAAAAGAATGTGATTGGAAGTTTTGGGAGGCTAGTGTAAAAACTGTGAATTTCTCACTATATGTTGTCTTTATAGTGAGACTTAACTTCCAGGCCTAATAGGTTTGAAAGCCCTAATCTAATTAGGTTTAATTTTGGGCTTAATAATGGCTCAACCTCTAGGCCAATTAATAATACACAATTATCATGAAACCATAACCCAAATAAATTAGCCCATGCACTCAAATAATCCAAATAGGCTTTATGTGTGTGACCTAATAGGCTCTTATCGATTGGCAATGATCATAAATCACATTTATGATCATAAGCAATGAGCAGTGTCTAACAATAAATCATTGCTACCCAAGTGACAAGATTGTCGATGATTTGACTAAACCTTTATGATCGTTATCCGTATATGCCATCGTTCATTTGTCCAAGATACCAAGACTATGCAGGAGACATGGAATATGTCACTCTCGTATAGCCCAATCTTTGGTTTCTTGATTACCATGTAGACTAACTTAAAATAATGACATTGATATTGTATATAAACTCATCTAAGCATGGCCATGCATTTTCTACGTCTCACTGTATCAAAGGGCTCGAAGATATCACTCCTACTACATAGGAGGGACAAATCTCATCTTGATCATAGAAAACCCTTCGCATGACATGTGACATACACAATGACCTCCTTCAAGTCTACTCAGTTATGAGCAACAAAAGGAAGCATCAAAGTATGTGACTCACATGTAGGGAACATTGATGATCTTAGGTTAAAGGACTACATATACCATGATCACTATGAGAATCACTTGTGACACTCATATAACGATCCATGTAGTGTTCTCATTATGGGTCGATCCAATACACAAGTTCTTGAACTTGTATTCATATGTAAACTATATATCTCATATTAGTCTTCACAAATGCTAGTCGTTATGTATTATTGTAACTTGCTCCACGATAATACTAGACTAGGGACATTTAGGAATATCATTATTCTAGGGTTATAATTATGTTTATTGTGTTACGTAGAAACAAAACAACAAGCATAATTACTGGATTAATGCCTTAATAAAATATCATGACTCAATGTGCAAAATACAATCATCTCATGATTGGCTTTTGGGCACAACACTAACAAGGAGGACCTAGCCAATTATGGCAAGCTAGGGACAAAAAGCCTAGGGTAGGGTGTACCAAATTGACATAGCTAAGAGCCCTCAAGAGCCAAATAGTGGAGAGGAAAACAGGGGCAACCAGGGACTAAGGAATGAAGCACTTTGAGGTAAACTTTATCTTTATGATAAGTTAAATTATATGCTCTATGATACTAGAGCATCTTTATCTATTATTTTAGCTAGGTTGGTTAGAGAATTAAACTTAGAAGTAACAACCTTGTCGAAGTTGTATATGATAAAAATAGCCGGTAAGGAATTAACATTTACACATTACATGGTTACAGACTGTGTGATTAGGCTGGGAACGTTAGAATTGAAGGCTAATTTGATCATATTAGAAACAACTATATACGATATTTTCATAGGAATGAATTGGCTACCAGAGAATAATGTGGTGACAGATTGCCAAGCTAGGAAACTAACTATTCCTAAATCAAAAGAGAATTACTTAAAATAATCATTAAATTATGATACGAATGAGCAAGTGAAATTGGTAGATTGTGTACCCATAACTACCAAGGAGGAATACATGGGATAAAATGGGGATGTAGATAAATATGAACTTAATAAAATCTCTATTCTAAATGGATTCTCGAAAGTGTTCTTAATGAATTGCCTGGGATATCACCCGTGAGAGAGGTGGAGTTTGAAATAAGATTGGCCCTAGGAGCTGCACCCATCTATCTTGCCTTATCTAGGATGGCAATACTAGAGATGAAGGATCTAAAGAAGCAATTGGATGAACTCCTTGAAAAAGGAATCATCAAGCCAAGTGTGTCTTACAGGGGAGCACCAGTGCTGTTTGTGAAAATGAAAGATGGGATCCTTAGTCTCTGTATAGATTATAGGAAGCCAAATGCTATGACTGTGAAGAGCAAGTATCCTCTACCAACAATTGAGGACTTATTCAGTCAACTAAAAGGTGCCCCAATTTTTTCCAGGATTGATCCTAGATATGGATACTTCCAAATGAGAATTAAAATCAAAGAGATAAATAAAATAGCCTTCAAGACTAGATATGGGCACTTTGAGTGTATAGTGATTCCATTTAGACTAACTAATGCATTAACATTCTTTTCAGACTTGATGCAAAGGATATTGAAGCCATATTTGGACCAATTGTGGTAGTCTTTATATATGATATTCTGGTGAACTGAAAAGATGAAAAAGAACATGAAGAACACTTAAGATTGACATTTGATCTATAGAGAAAACACCAATTATATGGGAAACTTAGCAAGTGCCATTTTTGGACTTACCAAATTGAATTTCTAGGCCATATCATAACTAGGCAAGGACTGGCAGTGGCCCATCAAAGATTGATTCAATCATATAGTGGAAGCTACTAACTAGGAAAGAATAAAAATTTATAGAAGATTTATGCCTAAATTCTTTGTAATAGCAGTTTTTTTATGCAAGTAATAAGGAAAGGTTAGAAATTTGAATGGTCAAAAGAGTGTGAGCAAAGCTTCAAAGAACTTAAAATTAAACTTACTTCAACACCTATCCTAATGCTACCTGACCATGCTAAATCTTATGAAGTTTACATAGATGCATCCATAGTAGGGTTAGGATGTATATTAAAGCAAGGCAGGTAAGCTATTGCATATGGCTCCAGGGAATTAAGACCACATGAGAAGAACTATCTACTTCATGATTTAGATTTAGCTATCATAGTATTTGCTCTAAAGCAATGGATGCATTATCTACTAGGCAATAAATTCCAAGTCTTTACTGATCATACAAGCTCGAAGTATCTCTTTACCTAGAAAGACTTGAGTATAAGACAAAGAATGTGGTTGGAGTACCTTAAGGACTTTGATTGTACTATTAAGTACACAGAAGGCAAAGCCAATGTAGTCGCTGATGCTGTAAGTAGAAAATATACTTGCATTTTAGGAGCTAAAGGAAAGGAAGACAAGAATGAACAGAACGAGTTAACTTAATTGGCAAACCAGTGGTTAGATTGAGAGAAAGCTCAAATAGCTATGGTGACCATCCAACCATTTTTGGAAGAAAAAATGCTAAGCGCACAACAACATGATGAAGAACTTCATAGAATATCTAGTTTGAGACATGGAAAGTTATTTTAGGGATTGCCTTATAGGTAGGGACTGTTGTACTTGCAAGATAAAATTTATGTATAGAAGGGGCAGGGCTTAGGGGAACAAATCCTGATAGAGGCTCATTGTAGCGAAATGAGCATACATCCTTGGACACTGAAAATGTACAAAAATTTGAAAGAAAATTTCTAGTGGCCAAATATGAAGCAAAAGATAGGAATATTTGTGTCCCCATGCATAGTAAGCCAACAAGTAAAGGTAGAATAGAAAAAACTAGGACATAAACTACAAAGTTTATCCACACTTGAAAGGAAATAGGGATCTATGTCCATGGATTTCCTGGTAGACATGCCTCTAACAAGAAAGAAAGATGATACCCTTTAGGTAATTATGGATAGGCTCACTAAGTTTGCCCATTGTTTGCCAATTAACCTCATAAATCCATTGGATAGGCTAGGAAAGCTATATATAAAAGAAATAGTGAAGTTTCATGGTATTCTAGATTATATAGTTTTAAATAAAGACTCATGGTTTGTCTCTAAGTTTTGGAGGGTAGTGCACCAAATTTTGGGCACTCAACTGAAACTTAGTTCAACTTACCATCCCCGAATAAATGGATCCACAGAAAGGACTATACAGGGCCTTAAGGATATGTTAAGGTGCTATGCCTTAGATTTCAAGCCAGAATGGGAGCAACTTTTACCTTTGGTGGCATTTAGTTATCACATTGTGATAAAGATGGAAACTTAGAAGGCCTTATATGGGAGGATATGTATTATCCCCATTGTTGGCATGACCTTAAAGACAAAGTTGACATAGTTCCAAGTTTAATCTAGGAAACTACTAAAAAGATTAAGGAGATCTAAGAAAGGATGAATGCTGCCAACAACAGAGAAGAGGACTGTGCTAATCTAAAGAAAAGAAGAGATTTGATTTCTAAGTTAGAGACTATGTGTGGATAAAAATGTCTCCATGAAAGGGGTTGTAAGGTTTTGGAAAAAGAAGCATGTTAGCAGCCAGATTCATTGGATCATTCCATGTGATTGCCAGATTTGGCAATGTAGCCTATAGGTTGAATTTACCACATGAACTCACATGATATACTTCATGTAAATATACTAAAGAGATACTTATTTGACCTAAGTCAAATTGTACCAGCTTCTAGCATTTCAGTAACCTAATTTCACTTGTGATGAGGAACCTATAAAGGTTCTAGCTAAAGACACAAGGAAGATAAAAAGAAACTGGATAAGAATGGTAAAAGTTTATTGGACTCACCACATAGAACAAGAAGGAACATGGGAAACTAAAGCTAAAATGCTTATGAAATATCCAGAACTATATCCTAAGTTGCTTGAGAATTTGGAGGACGAAATTTCTTAAAGAAGGGAAAATGTCATGGCCATGAATGGAATAGGCCATAAGCTATACATAAAGTAAATATAAATTAATGAAAAATGAAAAGAAAAGGTTAGCAAGGGCAATGCAAAGTGAAATGATTTAACCAGGTCTAAAGAAAGTGACACTATAGGTGTTAGTGTATACATGTGTGAGTTTATACACATAAAAAGGGTTTAAGGTGGTAATGTCATAAGGGAAACGTGTAGTGCTTTAAAGGCTTTGCTAGAGTGAACCCTACGGGGTTGAAAAGTGAATGGAAATGGCTAACAAAGTGAAAGGATATGAATGTGCACAACCAACTGCACTATAGTGGCAAAAAAGGTCTAAGTGATGTTTGTGTATTTAAATGATTAAATGAGGCTTAATTGGCTAAATATTTTGCCAAAGTTGTTGCTAATTATGAAAAATAAATCATGGTACATATGTTTACTAAAATTTTAAGCAAAATGAATGATTAAATAAAAGGTTCAAACCAAGAGCAAGTCAGGCCTTATCCACCAAGTTCCAACCAGTTATCTCATCCCACATTTTAGACTAATGTCCAAGGCTTAATCAAGCTTCTAGGAAACTTCTTATAGTAGTTAAAATCTAGAAATATAGGCCCAAAGATTAGCTAGATCTACAAAAATGTCTTAACGAAAGGAAAGCTGAAAGCCAAGCAAAAATTGAAGGTGGTAAGCTTACCAAAGCTTGGTGGTGCAAGGTGTTGTCTTGGCCAAAGCTAGGAGGGCTACCAGTTGTTTTTTTTCACTTGGTAAGGGTCTCGAAATATGTTCTTTCTCCTAGATTTGAGATTTTATTTTTTTATTTCATAAAAAAGAAGCTACCCTATGAGATGGGTTAAAGCCCAGTGAACCTAGGTGCTATGTAGGAGCTATGTTTGCCAAGAACACTATGGTTTTCTAGGTAGACTATGTTAAGGAAAGCATGAGTGTTACCCACTCTGGGGTAATCCAGTTTTGGTGCCAAAACTATGCGTTTAAACTGCCAGGATCGGTGTGTCCTATAGGTCATCAGAATAGCACCCTTAGTGTACATACTCAAGTGACCCTTTTGACCACTTTGTAAATACATGTATATTGGTCTAACCATAACACACATATTCACATTTATGCAAACTATGGAAGCTAATAAGGAAAACACTAGCACATGTCTTAGTTTTGGCTTCCACACATTAAGCATTCTTACTAGGTTCAAAAATTCCAGCCACTGCACCCAAATTCCCCGAATAAAATGTATTAATCCATCCATTTAAAAACCTATTTTATTCACTCCATTATGAATTATAGACTTAGAGAAAACCAAGGAATTTTGTTTTACATCAATAGCCCACCTATGGACCAAGTTATGGATTTTTTAAATTGGTTAAAAAATTTTGACCAAATGAATAGTAACTTAGCCAAATTTTGAATGTCATATCTTTGGCTACAAGGCTCCAAATTCAGAAACTCCAAATTGTTGTTTAGTATCTAGATGTCCATTAGGTGTGGTCAGAATATCATAGCAAGATTCCTTCTATATAGAGAGTTATAGAACTTTGAGTGCAGAGTCAAAATTCTGGTCACTTTATGACCATTTTGCCCATATAAAATTTCATAAGTGTGCAAACACTTCATTTACAAAGGGCCCTCCAAGGCTACCCTATACATGTCTAATACACATGGGAAATACATTCTCTTGCATCTGGCAACATTATGTGGCCAAAACAGAATTTACAGGTGAGAAGCACATCATTCACACTTATGCAGCTTTGCGCCACATCACATACATAGCAAAAACATTACTCAAATGTTCACATACTTGTCACATTTTAGATACACTACATATACATGCATACATGAACTCAGCTAAATACGCACCCTAAGTTATAGGAGTGCCGGAGACATAATGGACTCCAGAAACAGGATGCTGGACAGCTCCTGTATAACAGAATAAGCACCCTCACTAAAGTACCAAATGTCCTCCGAAAATTTCCAAAATTTCAGATCATAACTAGGCACTTGGAGGTTCATGTACTCAAAATTTCAGATAAAAAATCAAACCACAAAGGCCTATTTGAATGTGATTTTTCTGTTGGACATGAAATGACAAAATTGAGGGAATAAGTTTGATTGAGAAACTTAGTAAGGATAACACTTGGATTCAATAGGCAATGTAACCATCATCCAAACCTGAATCCAGAGACACTAAAACAAAAAATGACAATGCATATATAAAAGATATAGCAACCAAATGCAACAGCCATCACAAGCATCAAACACATGAAATGCGGCAGCAACATATACCTTAGGTTAGTCCATAAAACACATAATAAACAAAACCAAATCACTATGACAGCCCTCCTCAAGCTATTTCTTGGTCTTAGGAGGATTTTAACACTATTTAGTACTAACTTGGCCTCTAGAAACCCTCATTTCATTGCCATCTTTGCGCACTTCACACTAGGTCACAAAACCTTCAATAAGTGCACTCCCTTCACTAAGCTTGGTGCATCAAGCTCATAGCTCTCTTCCAAGCTTAGCCCAACTCCATGGTTGCTTGAAATTACATAAAACAACCCATGAGAGCAAGAGAACCCTTACCAAAGTGGGTGGGCTGAAAATCAAGCTTGATCCTTGAAGTATCCAAGCAATAGCTCTAGTTTGCTTCCAATTGGTTCCTTTTGCCTTCAATTTCAATCAATTGCAAGTTTGAAGGTTGTGTTCTTAGGCTGGAGGAAGCCAAAAATGGGAGAGATATAAGTGAGTTGGCCACTTAAATTTGCTTAAATGAGCTTAAGGGCACAAAACACACTTAAAAGCTTAACCTTGCTTTATGTCATTTTCCTTGCTACAAAACCTTGGTTTATTATGCTTAATTTCTTGGCCCACATTTGACCATCTACCTACCATTCCTTAGCTATCCTCCCTTGAGTGGATAACCCAAAAATTTCTCCATTTGACTCAAGTCAAAAGCAAAAACAACAACCGGCCTACACTAGGACACTTATGTCCGTAAGCCCTTTTTGTGTTTTATTTGCCCACACTTGTCTTCCATAAGCAATTTAGTTCTCCAATGGCACTTTCATAGCATTCATATCCTTCCCATAACTCTCCAAAGCTATTTCTTGAGAGTTTTGCAATTAAGTACCCGAATTTCCAAAACCTTACAAAAAAGTCCTTAGGTTGCTTGACAAAAAAAGCAATCCTTAAGCTTCTTCTTAGGGGCCAAATTACCAACCTGTAACATTTTTAAGGAGGTGTTGATTATGCCTTTTACCCCCTACACTTTAATCACTATGATAAGAATTACACAATATAATGGTTTTATGACCATTATGCCACATTTGTAATTTTCCCATTTTTGTGAAGTGGTAACAACTCTCCCCCCCTTAAAAGTTTTGGTCCTCAAAAATAGCCTTTAGCTTTCGGTATTCTTCAAGATACCTTTCCATAAGGTCCTTTTTCAGTTTTCCGGGTTGCTTCTCTTTCAGAGTGGTGTAACCACTGAACTTTAACCATGGGAATGATCTTGTTTCTCAACCTTCTGGTATCCTTGGCAAAGATAGCTATAGGTTTCTCTTTATATATTGAGTTAGGTTCCAATTGTATGTCTTCCACTACAATAGCATGCTTTGTGTCCAATAGACACTTCATAAGCATACTAATGTGAAAAAGATTATGAACACTTGACATGCTTGGGGGTAGAGTTAACCTGCACGCTACCTTGCCAACTCTGTCAAAGATCTCATAAAGATGTATGTATCTTAGAGCTAACTTGGTTCGTCTGCCAAATCTGACAGTGCCTTTGGTTGGTGCAACTTTCAGCTAAACATTGTCACCAACCTCAAACTCTAAGTCTTTCCTTCTTTTATTCACATAGGTTGTGGTTCTTTCATTGGCTACCTTTAATCTTTCTTGAATCTTCTTAATCTTGGCAGTAGTTTCCTCAATAATTTCTGGACCCAACTCTATCCTATCTAAGGCTTCCACCCAACAGTGGGGTGTCATGCACCTTCTTCCACATAATGCTTCAAAAGGGGCACGCCAATGGTGCTCTGATAACTATTATTATATGAAAATTCCACCAATGGCAAGTGTTGGTCCCATTCACGTTTGAAACCCAACACATAGCTCATGAGCATGTCTTCCAATATCTGTATCACCCATTTAGTTTGCCCATCAGCCTGAGGGTGATAAGCAGTATTTAGGTGGATTTTGGTACTTAGTGCTTTGTCCAAAGCGGAGCTATAAATCTTGGATCTCTATCAAATACAATGGAATCTAGTATTCCATGTAGTCTCACTATCTCTTGGATATATTTCTGAGGCAACTTCTCCAGAGAATTTGGGAGTTTCATAGGTAGGAAGTGGGCACATTTGGTTAGCCTATCTACAATGACTCAGATTGTATCATGCCTTAATCTGGTCATAGGCAACCCAGTCAAAAAGTCCATGGTTTTGTTGCCCCACTTTTTTATTGGTATAGGTAGAGTTTATATGTTACCAGTTGGCTTCTGGTGCTCTACCTTTACCCTCTGGCATGTGGCACATTGGGAGACATAAGTAACTATGTCTCTCCTCATATTTGGCCACCAGAAGTGACTCTTCAAGTCTTTATACATTTTCTTACTTCCTGGATGGATGTTCAACTTGCTTGTGTGAGCTTCCTCAAGTATCTCATCGTTGAGCTTTGGTCCTTTAGGCACATAGATTCGGTCCTTAAAGTACAGTAATCCTTGCTTGTGGGCAAAGGAATGATACAAGGAACATTGTTCCTCTCCTAAAATTTTTTCAGATTAGGATCTATCTCCTATGCCTTTCCGGTATCTTCAATCCATCCAGACTGAATTGTCAATGTGTAGATTTAGGCTTCCTCCCAGTCATGCTACTTATGCCATAGGGATAACAGACTCTTCTACTCATCATAATCAGTAATGGATCCTCCTTTCAAAACACCTATGTACTTCCTCCTCAAGGCATCTGCTACTAGATTGCCTTTGCCATCTATGTACTCTATATAGCAGTCATAGTCCTTGATGTATTCTAACTGTCTCTTTTGCCGCAAGTTCAACTTTTTCTAAGTGACTAAGTACTTTAGGCTCTTTTGGTTGGTGTAGATCACAACTTTTTCTAAGTCAACAAGTACTTTAGGCTCTTATGGTCGGTGTAGATCACAAAGGAACTACCCATCAACTAATGCCCCTGTTGCTTCAAAGCAAAAATCACTGCTGCCAATTTTAGGTCATGGGTAGGATAATTTTGCTCATGGGGTCTCAACGGCCTTGACCCATAAGCAATGACATTTCTGTCTTGCATAAGCACATAACCTTAAATAGATCTAGATGCATCTGTATGTATGATGTAAGGCTTGCTTGGATCAGGAAGAATCAATACTGGAGCTTCAATCAACCTTTGACCCTTCTTGGTCAGCTGAGTAAGAATTGAGGCAATCATGGAAAAGCCTGATACAAATCTCCTATACTATCCAACTTATCCTAAGAAACTTCTAATTTCATTAACAGTCATTGGTCTTTCCCACTCTTGCACTGCCTGAACCTTTTCAAGGTCTACCTTAAGGCCTTGAGCATCTATTATATGTCCTAGGAAAGACACTTCGTTTATCCAAAATTGGCACTTGGATAACTTGGAATAAAGCTGATGTTCCAATAAAGTCTTTAAGACAATCTTCAGATGTTATTCATGTTCATTTTCATCCTTAGAATACACTAGGATGTCATCAATGAACACAACCATAAATTTGTCCAGATGTGGTCTGAACACCCTATTCATTAGGTCCATGAAAGTAGCTGGGACATTAGTCAAACCAAATGACATGACTATGTACTCATAATGCCTATATCTAGTCCTAAATACAGTCCAACGAATGTCCTCTTCTTTTACTCTCAACTGGAAGTATCCAGATCTCAAATCTATCTTGGAGAAGATCTTAGTTCCCTTGAGTTGATCAAATAGATCCTCAATCCTAGGGGGTGGATACTTGTTCTTAATAGTCATTGTATTGAGCTTCCTGTAGTCAATGCAAAGTCTCAATGATCCATCCTTCTTCTTCACAAAGAGAACAGAAGCTCCTCATGGTGAAACACTTGGCCTTATGAACCCTTTTTTAAGAAGTTCATCAAGTTGTTTCTTGAGCTCATTTATCTCTGTGATAGGCATCTAGTAAGGAGGAATGGATATTGGACTAGCTCCAGGTTACAGCTTGCTCAAACTCAATTTTCCTTGCTGGAGGAATACCTGGCAGGTCTTTAGGAAAGACTTATGGAAAGTCTTGCACTATAGATTTTTTATTCACTTCTTCTTCACAATACAATTCATTAAATGCGTAACAATAATCATGCTCAGAAATCATAGGCATCTTTTCCAATACCTCTAGTTCCATGCCATGCATTTCATACACTAATTCCTTAGAATTCACTAATGCATGCACTTCACCATCAGGCAATGTGATTTCTCTCTTAGCATAATCAATTCTTTTGTTGTGCATAGCAAGCCAATTCATACCCAGCACTAAATCATACTTAGGAATGGCCAACACTAGTAGATTAGTCATAACCTTAGTATTTCCTACTACTAGCTTACAATCCTTAGCTAGCTGATTAGTGAAAAGACATTGACTACCTGCTATTTTAACTAAGGATATCTTAGGCCATTATAAGCACAGATGCACTAGTATCAAACAGAACACTAATAAGCATACCATTAAGGTAAATGCTACCTCTTAGTGCTCCTCCCTGCTGTGATGTCCCTAGCCTCTCCACTTAGAAGACTCCACTAGCTCTCTACACTGATGGAACTGGTCTCTGCTGTGCCGCCCTAGGTGCTGCCCCTCAAGGACCTGCCCCAATAGGCCTTACTGTACCTTTGTTACCCACTCCTAAGTAGTCCAATTATGGTGCCAAAATTGTGCATTTAGACTTCCATGATTGGTAATGTTCTGTAAGCCATCAGAACATTACCCTTAGTGTGCATACCCCAGTCGCCCTCTTGGGCACTATATAAATACATGCATATTGGTCCAACCATCACAAACATATTCACATTTCATGCACACCATGGCAGCAAAGAAGGAAAACACTAGCACAAGTCTTAATTTTGGCTACCACACATTAGACAATCTTGTTAAGTTCTAGTGACTAGCCACTGCACCTGTAACTTCCTCTAATAAACTATATCATTCTAGCTATGCACCCCCCAATTTATTTACTTCATTAGCAGGTAGGCACTTAGAGCAAACCAATGATTTTTTTTTTTACATCAATTACCCACCTATGAACCAAGTTATGGATTTTTGAAATTGGTTACAATATTTTGACCAAACGAATAGTAACTAAACCAAATTTCCAACATCATTTCTTTCACTACAAGATTCTAAATCTAGAAAAAATAAGTGCATAGTTAAACCTCTAGATGTCCCCTAGGTGTGGTCAAAATTTTAAATGAAGATTAATTTTACACAGGGAGATACATCATTTTGACTGTAGAGTTAAAGTTTTGGTCACTTTATGACCATTTTGCCCATACAAAATTTCAAAAGTGTGCAAACACATCATTCACATGGGGTAAACCCTCCAAGGCTATCCCATACATATCCAATACACATGGGAAATACATTCTCTTGCATCTAGCAACTTTATGTGGTCAAAATAGAATTTACAAGTAAGCAGCTTTGCACCAGATCACATAAACAACCAAAACATTACTCAAATGTTCACATTCTTGTCTCATTTTACATACACTACTTGTACATGCATACATGCAATATATAATGGTATTAAATCAACTAAATACACACCCTAGGTTATAGGAGTGCTTCAGACACAATGGACTCCAGAACAGGATTCTAGACAGCTACTGCATAACACAATAAGCACCATCACTAAAATACCAAATGTGCTCCTAAAATCATCAAAATTTCCAAATCACAACTAGACATATGGAAGTTAAAATGCCTAAAATTAAGGGTAAAATTCAAACCACAAAGGATAGTTTGAAGGTGATCTTTCAACTAGACTTGAAATCACAAAATTGAGGGGAGTAAGTTTCATTGAGAAACTTAGTAAGGGTAACACTTGGATTCAATAGGCAATGTAACCATCATCAAAACCTACATCCAAAGACACTAAAACACAAAACCAAAAAGGATATATACTAGATATAGCAGCCAAATGCAGCAACCATTCACAACCAACAAACACATGAAATGCAGGAGCAACAATAACCATAGATTAGTCCATAAAACACATAATAAACATAACCAAATCACTATGGCAGTGCTCCTCAAGCTAATGATTCATCTTAGGAGGATTTTAACACTAGTTAGTACTAACTTTGGGCTCTAGAAACCCTCCCTTCACTGCCATCCTTGTGAACTTCACAGTAGGTCACAAAACCTTCAATAAGTACACTGACTAAGCTTGGTTCATCAAGCTCATGGCTATCTTCCAAGCTTAACCCTAGCTCCATGGTTGCTTGAAAATATAGAAAACAACCCATGAGAGCAAGAGAACCCTTACCAAAGTGTGTAGGCCAAATTTTAAGCTTGATCCTTGAACTACTCAAACAATAGCTCAAGTTTGCTTCCAATTGCTTCATTTTGCCATCAATTTCAATCTTAGGGGTATGGTGTCTATGGGGGAGCTATGGAAGAAGAGTGGAGGAGGGTGGTGGCTATGTGGGTCAAATGTGAGGGAAGAAAATTCAAGGTAGGCTTTTTAAATTAGCTTTAGGGCACTAAACACCCTTATCAGCCTTCATCATGCTCTATGTCATTTTCTTTGCCCATAAGCGTGGTTTCTTTGTCTTAAACTCATTGGTACACATGTGCCCAATATTTTTGATCCTTTTACAAGGAATAGCTGCCCCTCCCTAGATGGGAAAACTCCAAATTGCACCATTTGACTTAAGTCGAAGACATACACATCCTAAGGCCTCCACTAGAACACTTAGGTCCTTTATGCCCTTTTGTGTTTTCTTTGTCCTTAGTTGTCTTCCACAAGCAATTTCATCCTATAATGGCACTTTCATACCATTCATATACTTCCCATAACTCTCCAAAGCTCTTTCTTGAGAGTTTGCAATTAAGTACCCGACTTTCAAAAACCTTACAAAAGAAGTGCGTAGGTTGCTTGACAAACAATCAATCCTGAAGGCTTTTCTTGGGGGCCAAGTTACCAATGTGGAACACTTTTAAGGAGGTGTTCATTATACCTCTTACCCCTTACACTTCAATCACTATGAAAAGAAGTACACAATATAATGGCCTTTTGACTATTTTGCCACACTTGTCATTCTCACATTTTTGTGAGGTGGTAACAACCTTGGTCTTCTAGCCTCCATTGAGCCTATGGATAGTCTTTGATCCAATGGGTGTCAAAATAGCAAGGTTTGTTTCCATGAAAGTTCTTACACTTAAGGCACCTTAGGCCAGGAGATTCCCCTTCACCTTGTGCTCACCACCAAGATGGGAACTCTTAGCAATTCCCTTGCCATGTGGTGGCTTTTTCTGCTTACCTCCTTCCTGGCTACTTTCCCTTGGTCCACTAGAAAGTACCTAGTCTCATACTCCTCTTGCTCTACTAGTAGAGCTTTCTGAACTGCTTCATAGTATGTGACTGTTCTAAAAGGCCTTAGAGCCTTTCTAATGTCTGATCTTAGCCTCTGACAAATCTTTTCACCTTTAACTCCTCCAGTCCATGGTACTGAGGAGCATACCTCACCATCTAATTGAATTTGTGCTCGTACTCCAGGACACTAAGTTTGTCCTACCTTAAAGCATCAAATTTAGCTTGCTTCATATCCTTGATGGCATCACTGATGTACTGCTCCTGGAACAGGTGGGTGAACTTTGACCAGGTCATTTTCACATCTTCTCCTAGCCTTCAACCTCTCTGGACAGCAAATCTATCTTTGGTGCTCCTCCACCATATCTCTGCACCGCCTACCAGATTGTAGGTAACTAGTGACACTCTCTTAGTTGAGCTGAGTGGCATCCTCTCTAACATTTTTGCAATGAAGATTAATGACTCCTTAGCTCTCTTTGGCCCAGCTCTTCCATCAAACTGTAGAGGTCTTAGGCCTTAGACCCTCTCTAACAGTCTGACTTAATCTAGGCCTTCTAGATCCTCTGATCTATGTCCCCTAGATCTGTGAGAGCCCTCTGCAGGGCGATGCTCTACGTGATCTCTCTGCCATCTCCTGGATCTTTTTACATGGCTTTCCTCAATCTCATTCCTAGTGGAGGAATGGCCATACACTGAGGGATTGGTCTTGGATACTTGACCAATCTCAGACCTCAGCCTTCTTCCTCTTGGATTTCTCCTATTTTCATCTTCCTCCTCAATGGTCTCATCATTTTTGTCTTATATGCTTCCAGAAGGAAGATATTCAGATGTGTACCTAGTATCCTCATCTAGTTGTTGCTGTGCATCCTAAACTGGTTATACTGGAACTACTTGGACTCCTTCCTGTTGTGGCTGAATCAACCTTACTAAGTTTTAATTGATTACAGCTAAGTTTCTTTTAAGCTCTACCCAAACCTGAAGCACTTCAGGGTTTGGTACCCCCTACTGCCCCTGATTCCCTGTATTCTATCCATTCTTTCTTGCCCAGAATCAGTAGCAGGCCTTTGGGGTGGTTCCCCTCTCCACGTGGAAACCATGTTTACTTCTTGCATTGATGATTCATAATAGAGCACATATAAAGATCATAGGTATTTCAATGGTACTTGACACTAGCTGCTTACCAAACTGAGTTCATGTATGTAGATGCGTGCAATGCAACTACATGCTATGTACATGTATAAACCATGCTCTAACACCAACATATGTTACCAACTCCGGGGTAATCTAGTTATGGTGCCAAAACTATGCAGTTAAACTCCCAAGATTGGTGTGTCCTGTAGGTCATCAGAAAAACACCTCTAGTGTACATGCTCAAATGACTCTCTTGAGCACTATTTAAATACATGCATCTTGATCTAACCATAACACACATATTCAAATTTATGCACACTATGTTAGCTAAGAAGGGAAACATTAGCACAAGTCTTAGCTTTGGCTTCGACGCATTAAGCATTCTTACCAGGTTCAAAAATTCCAACCGCTAGACCTAAACTTTCTCCAATAAACTGTATTAATCTAGCCATGTAACCCCCAGTTTTCTTTACTCAATTATCTACTAAAGACTTAGCTCAAACCAAGGAATTTTTTTTACATCAATAGCCCACCTATGGACCAAGTTATGGATCTTTGAAGTTGGTTACAAAATTCTGACCAAATGAATAGTAACTTAGCCAAATTTCCAACATCATATCTTTGGCTACAAGGCTCTAAATTCAGAAAATCTAAATTCCAGTTCAACACCCAGATGTGCTCTAGGTGTGGTCAAAATTTCAAACCATGATTCCTTCTTCATAGGGAGTTATAGAACTTTGAGTGAAAAGTCAAAATTCTAGTCACTTTATGACCATTTTGCCCATACAAAATTTCATAAGTGTTCAAACACTTCATTTACAAAGGAGGTGTAATACACATATATGTCCAATACACATGGGACATACATTCTCTTGCATCTAGCAACTTTATATGGCCAAAACAGAATTTACAAGGAAGTAGCCTATCATTCACAATTATGCAACTTTGCACCACATCACATACATAGCCAAAACATTACTCAAATGTTCACATACTTGTCTCATTTTACAAAACATGCAAACATGCACTACATAATGGTCTTAACTCAGCTAAATATGTACCCTAAGTTATAGAGTGCCTGATACACAATGGACTTCGAAAACAAGATGCTGGACAACTACTGCATAACACAATAAGCACGATCACTAAAATACCAAATGTGCTCCTAAAATGACCAATCTTTCGAGATCATAACTAGACACATGAAAGTTCAAGTACCTAAATTTTTGATCAAAAATCAAACCACAATGGTTAGTTTGAATATGATCTTTCTGCTGGACCTGAAATGACAGAATTGAGGGGAGTAAGTTTCTTTGAGAAACTTAGTAAAGGTAACACTTGGATTCAATAGGCAATGTAACCATCATCAAAACCTGCATCCAAATATACTAAAACACAGAACCACAACGCATATATAGAAGATATAGCAACCAAATGCAGCGGCCATTCACAACCATCAAACACATGAAATGCGGCAGCTCACTTCAAGCTAATGCTTGGTCTTAGGAGGATTTTAACACTAGTTAGTACTAACTTTGGGTTCTAGAAACCCTCATTTCACTACCATCTTTGTGCACTTCACACTAGGTCACAAAACTTTTAATAAGTTCACTCCCCTCACTAAACTTGGTTCATCAAGCTCATGGCTCTCTTCCAAGCTTAGCCTTAGCTCCATGGTTGCTTGAAAATATAGAAAAAAACCCATGAGAGTAAGAGAAAACTGACTAAAGTGGGTAGGCCAAAAATCAGGCTTGATCCTTGAAGTATCGAAGTAATAGCTCTAGTTTGATTTCAATTGCTTCCTTTTGCCTTCAGTTTCAATCAATTGCAAGTTTCAAGGTGTGGTGGCTATAGAGGAAGTATGGTTTTTTTATTGCACTGGAGAAGGCCAAAAATGGGAGAGTGATATGTGAGTTGGCCACTTAAATGGGCTTAAATGAGCTTAAGGGCACAAAACACACTTAACAAGCTTAACCTTGCTTTATTTCCTTTTCCTTGCAACAAAAGCTTGGTTTGTTATGTTTAATTTCTTGGCCCACATTTGACCATCTCCCCACCATGCCTTAGCTATCCTCCGTTGAGTTGGATAACCCCAAAATTTCTCCATTTGACTAAAGTCAAAAGCATAAACAACCAAAGGCCTACACTAGTACACTTAGGACCTTAAGGCCTTTTTGTGTTTTCTTTGTCCAAACTTGTCTTCCATAAGCAATTTGGCCCTCCAATAGCACTTTCATACCATTCATATCCTTCCCATAACTCTCCAAAGCTCTTTCTTGAGATTTTTACAATTAAGTACCCAAATTTTCAAAACCTTACAAAAAAAGTCCATAGGTTGCTTAATAAAAAAGCAATCCTTAAGGCTTTTCTTAGGGGCCAAGTTACCAACTTGGAACATTTTTAAGGAGCTATTGATCATGCATTTTCCCCTGCACTTCAACCACTATGATGAGAATTACACAATATAATGATTTTTTCTACCATTACGCCACACTTGTAAGTTTCCCATTTTTGTGAGGTGGTAACTACTAGGATCTTGTTTCAATTTATGGCCAGGCTTGATGAAGTTTTAGAGGTCTATGGTTCTATATTGAAACAACTAAATCAAAGGCATAAAAATGCTATGATTGCTTGTTATGCCTAGGCTATATATTTGAGTATGGTGATGTGCGTATTTGCATTCTTCGGTGATTGTTTTTGTCTGTGCTAACCCACATTTTTTTTATAGTTTATTATTTTGTATCTTTTTCCATTTTTTCTTGTCTTTAGATGTAGGTTTTTATTTTAAGGATTTGCTTGTTGTGTTAACAAAATGCTTAAACCATTGTGGGTACTTGGTGCTATTTGTTGGTCCTTTATTGAGTACTAGTTACTCGTGACCTATTTCTTAAGTTTCAGGGAGGAAAATGGATGGCTAAAAGTGTAACTGGCATCTTTTGCTAGTGCATGAATAATTAGCTATGGCTTAAATGCCTATGTTACGTGGTAATCCATTATGCTTCATATGTAACCTAAGTGTTTTTTGTTGTATGCTCTAATGGCTGCTGTGGGTTTAGCTACTTGCGGTTCCATTTTGATGTACAAAAAGGTTAAGGAATACGTGCATTATTGGGTGCCAAGTTGACATGTTACATTTGAATTTAGGTTGAGCATAAGTCTAGATAGTGCCTAGTTAGCACATGTGCAAGTCAATTGAGATAATATGAACAATATGTGTGCATAGCTAGACCCTTGTATTTTAACTTTTGGGGCTTGTAACACAAGGATGGTGATGATGTAAGCTTGCAAGCTAATACACCACTTGTATGGCTGAGTACATGTATAGCAAAATACTAATGCACACACTTAGGCTGCCAACACTTAACAAGTTGACAAGTTTTAACCATGCAACTTGGTTTTAACTTGTTTTCTTAACAAGATTTCTTTTAACGTAGTCTAAATTGGGTGTTATTCAAAATGGACATCGAATTTTGGTCTAGATTAAGATTGTTGCATCTTGCCTAAAAATACAAAGTGAAAATTTAAATTCTGGCTAAGCATACTAGGTGTTGTGGCCTAAGCCACCCAAGAGTCCCAAATGGCACATGAGTTTTTGAATCTAATCACTGATAACATAAAACTACATAAGGTAGGGGTAGTTTAGGTCATGATAGATAGACCACCTTCTTGGTCTATGGCTTCAGCCATACTCTTTCAAGAAAATCTAAGACAATAGATTGAGTCCCCACAATGTGGGGTTTGTTAGTGGACTTTTTTGTTAATAGAATGTTACCATGAGGTGAATGCAGTTTCCTTATGTTTGTTATGCATCATAACGTAGTACTTACCATTGATTTTATTTCCTCAAACATTAGATGTGCAAACACGGATTACATGAAAAAGAGGCTGACAGCCTAAGCCTACATTTGTTAGGCTAAAACACTTTTGGAAAAAAAGGTGCAACCTCTCAAGTGGTCACCCCAACATTTGAGGATGAAGAACATCCAACCCTATCTACTCTAATGTAGAAAAGAAAAAGATAGAAGACTGTTGACCCTTCCAATAGGATGCAGTGGAGATCTTCAAGGATCCTAATTCCTTTGTATCGAAATAAATGGACCAAAGGCTATCTATCATGCCTAATAGTGGCCATTACCAAATTATGGGTGTTAGAAACCAACATGAGTTGCAAAGTACCCAAATATCACTATCAGGTTCGGAACCTTGCAAAAGTTTCTTAGTGTTGAGAATAAGACACATGCATAGGGCACCCTAGGCTCATCCTGGGCACATGGAAGGTCTAGCACTAGTGTGTCAGGACACACAACAAGGGTGCCCAAGGCATGCGCTGGACACTGCTAGGACACATAAGTCATGCCCTCAGTGTGCTTACTAGCACCTAGCTCATTTTCACATAAACCAAGCTCAACTAAAAAAGTTAGGTGCCTAGGATGGAAACATGCTTAAAATAACATAATACTCATTCATTCATCCAAAATATGCATGACAATCAAAGCCACCAGCATTTGTTTTCAAAATTAACAAGTTTTACATGCTCATGGAGTTTACATGTCTTGGTAGGCCTACCCAAGGCCACCCTAGTCCACATTGGACCCAAAAGCACTTATATAGGCATAAACATCAATCGTACATTTCCTAAGCTCTACCATCGAACCTATGGTTGTTTGCATAACACAGCTTCTAAAGCTTGCAAGTAATGAATTCTTTTCATTAGCTTGCCAGACAAGTAGGACTTCGAACTTAGAACATTGAGCAATAAACAAGGATTAGCATATTACCATGCCTAATTTGAGAGCACACAAACTACAGCTAGTCTCTTTGCTTCTCAATCAAACATTTTGGCTATGACATAAAGAGATAAGGCATGAGTTATAAACTTAGTAAGGACCTTACATAGCCTCCAAGGCCAAAACATATGTTAAGTCTTAAACTTAACCGAATCATATCCAAACTTCTGCAAAGAAAACACTGAGACAACAAAAATAACTCAAGTACATATACATACCAAAAGAATCAATATAGGGGGTCAGTAAGCACGAACAATCATATAAGCACAAAAACACACACTCCACATGCCTAAGCTTAATTAACAGCCAACAAGGCCTAGCAAGCATAGCCTTAGTTCTAAGTTTAATTTGGTTAACCTCTTTAAGTGTACCTCAACTATCTGAGAGCTCACAAAATCAAAGATTGATTTGCCCTATTTAACCTTGAGTCCTAATGTTTGCTCTCTACAAAGCTAATTAGCACAAACACATAGTCGCCGAAGCAACCCTAGCCCCTATAGCCTCTTAAGATTCTTTGGCAAGCTTCCCATCACCTGTTCCACTAAAATAACTTATTTTCACTATGAATGCTTGATGAATACACATAAAGTACTTACCCCTTTTTACAACCTTAGTGTCCGAAGCTTCAATAGCTCAAATCACACTATCACTTAACTCTTTGAGGTTAGATTTCACTTCCTTATCTCTTTTGGCTTATGAAACCACCTTCACCAACAAGTTTCCTCCTTGGATTTCCTTAAATTGAACTTGCGAACTCAAGAACACGTCAAGAACTTGACCTAAAACCTTCAACAAGGGCGGAAGCAACCGAAATAAAGTGGATATAGTTAGGGGAAGCATTTGGTTAACCAGAATTAGACAAGTGGCATTAAAATAGGTCTAACACTGGATTTGGTAAGCTACAATATTGCATGAAACACTTCAATCTCTAAATAAAAGATTGCTCCAGTTATGCCACTTGAAAGAGTTTTCAATTGAGTCCCTCATTTTATTAAATCAACATTTGCATCTTGCTTCTTGGGTAAGCAATGTATGAAGCCAAATGAACCAGCCATCTAAGCCACCTCAAAGCTTTCTTCATAACTTCATTTCCCAAGTTCATAGAGCACAACCCTAGGTTTCCCATGTTTGATAAGCCCTTAATGCACTTTGATATAGTTTTCAGAATACACTAGGATAGCCTCTTAAGATTTCAGCTTGAACTTCCCATGTGGCTTATTCTTTAGAATGGTTAGTCCATTGGACTTTAACCATGGAAATTCATCTGCTCCTAAGTTTCCTAGTGTCCTTTGCCAATGCCTAAATTGGCTCTCCCTTATATGTGAGATTTAAAGCTATGGGAACATTAGTGACATGATTCACTTGTCTAGGATCAGAGAGACACTTCTTCAACAAACTCGCATGGAAGGTGTCATGCATATGTCCTAGATCAAGAGGTAGCTCTAGCTTGAAGGCTACATTTTCCATCCTTGCCTCTATTTGATATAGTCCTACATACCTTGTGGCCAACTTACCTCTCTTTCTAAACCTCATCACTCCCTTCATAGAAGTTACTTTAAATTACACCTAATCCCCTACTTGAAAGTTAAGGTCCCTCTTTCTCTTCTAGTTTGCATAGGACTCTTGCCTATTGTTGGCAGTCCTAATCCTTTCCTGGATTAATTTGATCTTCCCAATAGTCTCTCTTATAAGTTTTGAGCCTATTTCTAACTTATCTCCAGGCTCATGCCAACAATATGGAGTTTTGCACCTCCTACCATACAAAGGCTCATAAGGCACCATGCCAATCGCTGAGTGATGGCTATTGTTGTAGGAAAACTCCACTAAGGTTAGGTGTTGGTCCCAACCTCCCTGAAAATCCATGACATAACACCTCAACAAGTCATCCAATAGTTGTATAGTTCTCTTAGTCTGCCCATCTATCTTGGGATGGTATGCTGAGTTAAAGTTCAGCTTAGTGCCAACTGCATGGTGCAAGGACCTCAAGAACCTAGAAACAAATTTAGGGTCTCTGTCTAAGGCAATGTCATCTAGTACACCATGTAACCTCACTATCTCTCTAATGTATAGTTGGGCTAACTTATCTGAGGAATTTGTGAGGTTATAGGTAGGAAGTAGGCTACCATCATGAATCTATCCACTTTGACCCAGATTATGTTGTGTTTTCTTTTAGTCATTGGCATACCCACAACAAAATCCATTGATATGGAACCCCATTTTGTCTTCAGTATCAGAGCTTACCCCTGGGTCTCTAGTGCTCTACCTTGACTTGTTGGCAAGTCATAAACTTAGCCACATAAGCACCAATTGCTTGCTTCATGCAAGGCCATCAAAAGTGTGATCTCAAATCCTTCTACATCTTATGGGCACCAGATGCACACTTATCATACTAGAATGAACTTCCTTTAGGATTTATTGTCTGAGGCCATATCTGCTAAATAGATAGATCCTATCTTGGAAGTACAACAATCCATGCCTAAAAGAAAATCCTTGGTACAATTTTCCTTGTTTCTGCCTACACACTTTTGGAAACTTCTCATCTTGTAGTTGTGCATCCCTTATCAAGTCCTTCCACTTTGACCTAATGGTTCAAACCTTTACTTGGTCCATTTCCCATTATCCCCACTTTCAAGGTAACTTCATTAGACTAAGTAATTCCTTTTCATTCTTTTCTCCATTGGGTTTGAGTACTCCTGTGTACCTTCAGCTCAAGGCATCAGCTACCACATTAGCTTTGCCAGCAGTATACTCAATGACACACTGAAAATCCTTCAAGTACTCTAGCCATTTTCTTTGCCTCATGGTCAAGTCTTTCTATGTAAATAGATTGATGCTCGAAGACATCTTTGATGTAGGACATGTTGGGCTTTATAGATGCTTTGCCTGAATAGCTCCTGCACCACTGAAGAATAAGGGTTAGAGGGTCCTAGAATGTTTTGCAGGCAAGGGACCTCCAATGCCTAATTTAGTGCATGGGGGATAGATTATGAGTAGAAACCAAAAAAAAGGTCTTCCATATGTATTACTTAGGCGCCTCCTAGGTTTTTATAGGAGACTCAGAAGAGAAGGCCATTGTACCTGAGTTGAGCAGATGAGGACACGTGGTTGGTTAGATTTGATGGACATTCAGTCTGTAGCCTAGGGAGAGGTGTGGCCAGTTGTCTGTAGGCAATTACACTCAGAGGCTAAGGGCATCTGTGTGATTCCTGTCAGTGGTCCCTCAGAATTACATGTTCGTCGCCTTCCCTTATAACCCCTCGGGAAGTCATGATCCTTTTCAGAAGCCATGCCTATGCTCGAAGGTAAGAATGGGTTTTTTTAGGTGAACTAGTGTGGTGTCCGAGTGTGGTGGCTTTTGCTGCTGACGTTGGTCATGTTAGTGCCCGAGGATGATCATGGTCTTGCTGAGTTTGGCAGTTCATCATAGAATGACAAAGTTAGCTGTTTTTCTGAAGATGGTGCTAGAGACTATACCGTGGTTGTCCTAAGGAAATTTGAGTGTGGTCCCTAATCCTTTTTGCACTAAGGTTGGCTAGATCTATTTTTGAAGTTGGCAAAACCCTTTTAACTGAAGGTCTTATGAGCAATAACCCTTCGGCTATCAAAAATATTTCAAACTCTTATAGTCTGTGTAGACTTGAAACTTACTTCTTAGCTAGTAGTGTCTCCAGTACTTAACAGAAAAGATCACTGTAGTCAACTCCAAATCATGAACTGGATAATTCTTCTCATGATGCCTTAGCTGCCTTGACCTATAAGCTATTGCATGCTTTCCTTGCATTAATACACAACCTAGCCTTACTTATGATTTACCAACATATACCTCAAATTCCTTAGTAGGGTCTGGTAATACCAGTATTAGAGCTGTGCTCAGTCTCTTCTTAAACTCTTGGAAGCTATCTTCACATTCCTAACCCCACTCATACTTCTGATCCTTCATTGTCAATTTGGTTAGTGGAGCTACTATTACAAAGAACTTAGGCACAAATCTCCTACAATAGCCAGCTAGCTCTAGGAAGCTCCTAACTTCCCTTACATTTTTAGGTTGTTTCCAATCCAAGATAACTTTAGTCTTCTTGGGGTCAATAGCTAAACCATGTTTGTTTATCACTTGTGATAGGAATCTAGCGTCCATAGCATAGAATTTTCACTTACTTAGCCTATTGTACAACCTATGCTCCTTTAGCAAGCCAAGCACCAATGTTAGGTGCTCCTCATGGGTTTCCTCATCCTTTGAGTACACCAATACGTCATCTATAAACACTACTACAAAGTGGTCAAAGTAAGCTTTGAACATTCTCTTCATGAGGTCGACGGAGAAGGCTAGTGCATTAGTGAGCCCAAATGGCATCATTGTGTACTCAATGTGACCAAACCGTGTCTTGAAAGCTATCCTAGGCATGTCCTCTTCCTTGACTCTTAGCTCAAAGTAACCAAATATGAGGTCTATCTTGGAGAATATCCTAGCTCCCTTCAACTAATCAAATAAATCTTCCCTCATAGGGAGGGGATACATGTTTTTGATGGTTAGTGCATTAAGCATCTTGTAGTAATTGTATAACCTAAGGGTTCCATCTTTCTTCTTCACAAAAAGCGTACATGCTCCCCAAGGTTGGCCTAATGAAACCTGTTACCACTTCACAAAAATGGGAGAATTACATCGTGTGGCATAATGGTAAAAAATCATTATTTTGTATAATTCTCACTATAGTGATTGAAATGTGAGGGGTAAAAGGTATGATCAATGTCAGTGTTCTGCCCAAAAGCCAATCATGACATGATTGTATTTTTTGCACATTGAGTCATGATATTTTATTAAGGCATTAATCCAGCAATTATGTTTGTTGTTTTGTTTCTGCGTAACTTAACAAACATAATTGTAACCCTAGAATAATGATATTCTTAAATGTCCCTAGTCTAGTATTATTGTGGAGTGGGTTGCAATAATACATAACGACTAGCATATGTGGAGACTAATATGAGATATGTAGTCTACATATGGATACAAGTTGGAGAACTTGTGTACTGGACCGACCCACCATGAGAACACTACATGGATCGTTATATGAGTGTCATAAGTGATTCTCATAATGATCATGGTATATGTAGTCCTTCGACCTAAGATCATCAAGATTCCCTACATGTGAGTCACATACTTTGATACTTTCCTTTGTTGCTCATAACTGAGTGAACTTGAAGGAGGTCATTGGGTATGTCACATATCATGCGGAGGGATTTGTATGATCAAGATGGGATTTGTCCCTCCTATGTAACAGGAGTGATATCTTCGGGCCCCTTGAAAGAGTAAGACTTAGAAAAATGCATGGCCATGCTCAGATGAGTTGATATACGATATCAATGTCATCAGTTTAAGTTGGTCTACTCGGTAATCAAGAAACCAAAGATTGGGCAATACAAGAGTGACACATTCCAGGTCTCATGCTTAGTCTTGATAACTTGGACAAAGGGACAATGGCATATATCGGTGATGATCATAAAGGTTTAGCCGAATCATCGACAATCTTGTCACTTGGGTGGCAATGATGTGTTGCTAGACACCGCTCATTGCTTACGATCATAAATGTGATTTATGATCATTGCCAACGTGGTAACAGCCTATTGAGTCACACACATAGAGCTATTTGGATATTTAGAGTGCATGGGCTAATAATTTGGGTTTTGGTTTCACAATAATTTCGTATTAATAATGGGCCCAATAGTTGAGCCATTATTAAGCCCGAAATTAAAGCCTAATTGGATTAGGGCTTTGAAACCTATTAGGCCTGGAAGTTGAGTCTCACTATAAATACAACTTCTAGTGAGAAATTCGCAGGTCTCCTTGCCCTAGCCTCCCAAAAGGACAGCCGCACTCTTCTCTTGCAATTCCTTGGAGGACGTAAGCTAGCACTGCGAGCGCAAGAGAAATGCATCTGCCGAGACGTGGTGGAAGCGTGGTAATCCCGAGAGGCTCGTGTGGATACTATAGAGAGCTTGAACATGTCAACTGTTCAGGTTTTGTGATTCGACTCTACAGTTGAGTGAGAGATCTCAACCGAAAATTAGGTATGAAATTTTTCGAACACCCAGTTTACCCCATTTCACTTGGATCCTGGAGGGTTTCGGTTAAATTCCGCTGCGCTGTTTGGCTTCCGAAACCCATCAATCAACACCCTCTTAAAAGTGTTCCAAGTTGGTAACTTGGCCCCCAAGAAAAGTCTTAAAGATTGCCTGTTTATCAAGCAACCTATGGACTTTTTTGTAAGGTTTTGGAAATTTGGGTACTTAATTGCAAAACTCAAAAAAGATAGCTAAGGAGTGTTATGAGAAGGTTATGAATGGTATGAAAGTGCTATTACCAAATTGCTTATGGAAGACAAGTTTGGACAAAGATAACATAAAAGGCATTAAGGACTAAAGGGTCCTAATGTAAGCCTTAGGATGTTCAAGCTTTTGACTTGAGTCAAATGAAAGTAATTTTGGCACTCTGCCATACTAGTAAGGTTGGCCATCGAAAGGGGAAATGGATTCAAATGTGGACCATGAGTTTAAGGCAGAGAAACATGGTTTAGATGTAAGGAAAATGACATAAAGCTTAATTAAGGCTATTAAGGGTGTTTAGTGCACTAATGCTTGGTTGAGCCTCTTAAAGTAGCCAACTTCTGTAGGGTTTCGGAAGCCAAACAAGCATAGCAGAATTTAACTGAAACTCTCTAGGATCCATGTGAAATGGGGTAAACCAGGTGTTCAAAAATTTTCATACGTAATTTTGGTTGAAATCTCTCACTTAACTGTAGAGTCGAATAAAAAAACCTAAACAGTTGACGTGTTCAAGCTCTATATGGTATCCACACAAGCCTCTCGGGATCACCACACTTCCACCATGTCCTGGTAGATGCGTTTGTCTTGTAGTCGCAGTGCTAGCTTGCGTTTTCTAAGGAATAGCAAGAGAAGAGTGCGGCTATGTCTTTTGGGAGGCTAGGGCAAGGTTGTGAATTTCTCACTAAAAGTTGTATTTATAGTGAGACTCAACTTCCATGCCTAATGGGTTACAAAGCCCTAATCCAATTAGGCTTTAATTTTGAGACTAATAATGGCTCAACTTTTGGGCCAATTATTAACATGAAGTTATCATGAAACCATAACCCAAATAATTAGCCCATGCACTCTAACAATCCAAATAGCTCTATGTGTGTGACCCAATAGGCTCTTACCACATTGGCAATGATCATAAGTCACATTTATGATCATAAGCAATGAGCGGTGTCTAGCAACACATCATTGCTGCCCAATTGACAAGATTGTCGGTGATTCAACTAAACCTTTATGATCATTACCCATATATGCCACTGTCCCTTTGTCCAAGATATCAAGACTAGGTGCGAGACATGGAATGTGTCACTCTCGTATAGCCCAATGTTTGGTTTCTTGATTACTGAGTAGACTAACTTAAATTGATGACATTGATATTGTATATCAACTCATCCGAGCATGGCCATGCATTTTCTAAGTCTCACTTTATCAAGGGGCCCGAAGATATCACTCCCGTTACATAGGAGGGACAAATCCCATCTTGATCATACAAACTCCTTCGCATGATATGTGACATACCCAATGACCTCCTTCAAGTTCACTTAGTTATGAGCAACAAAGGGAAGTATCAAAGTATGTGACTCACATGTAGGTCAAAGGACTACATATACCATGATCACTATGAGAATCACTTGGTCAGTCGGTCCAGTACAAAAGTTCTCCACCTTGTACCCATATGTAGACTACATATCTCATATTAGTCTTCACATATGCTAGTCGTTATGTATTATTGTAACCTGTTCCATAATAATACTAGACTAGGGACATTTGAAAATATCATATTCTAGGGTGTCAATTATGTTTATTACATTACGTAGAAATGAAACACCAAATATGGTTGCTGGATTAATGCCTTAGTAAAAATATCATGGCTTAATGTGTAAAAATACAATCATCTCATGATTGGCTTTTCGGCACAACACTAACAACTTCTTCTTTTCTTCTCCCATGTTTGACCCATACCAACCACCTTAACCTCTATAGATCCTCAATAGCCACCATACCTCCAAGCTTAAAGCTAGAAGCAATTGAAAGCATGATAGGGCAATTGGAAACTATTTGGGGCTAAGACTTGAGTGCACCTAGGATTAAGGTCTAATTTCGGTGTACACTCAATGTAAGGAGTTCTCTTGCTCTCATGGACTATTTACTATATTATTAAAACATCCATGGAGCTAGGGCTAGGCATGGAAGAGAGCCAAGAGCTTGATGAACCGAGCTTAGTGAGGCTAGTTCACTTAGTGAAGGTTTTTAGCCTTAGTGTGAAGTGCACAGTGATGGTAGGAAAAATTGGGATTTCTAGGGTCCAAAGTTAGTATTAACTAGTGTTAAAACTCTCCTATGTCCAAGCTTAAGCTTGAGAAGGGCGGCTGTAGTGAATTGCATATGTTTATTGCATGTTTTATGGACTAACCAATGATACTTGTTGCTGCCGCATACATATGTTTGATGTTTGTGTTTGGCTGCTCATTTAATTGCTATAAGTTGGATATATGCACTGTGTTTCTTGTGTTTTAGTGTCTTTGGATGCTGGTGATACCAAGGGTTACATTACCCTATGAGTATAAGTGTTCTCCTTACTAAGTTTCACAATAAAACTTACTCCCTTCAAATCTACCGATTTAATGTCTAGCAGAAAGATCATAGTCAAACCAAAATTTGTGGTTTGATTTTTTGTATGAAATTTTACGTATTTGAACTTCCATGTATCTAGTTGTGATTTGGAAGTTTTGGTGATTTGAGGAGCACATTTGGTATTTTTAGTGATGGTACTTATTGTGTTACGCAGTAGTTGTCCAGCATTCTATTTTTTGGAGTACATTGTGTCTCAAGCTCTCCTATAACCTAGGTGCATGTTTTAGCTAAGTTCAAGCCATTATATAGTGCATGGATGCATGTACATGTAGGACATGTAAAGTTGAAAGCAGTATGTGAACAGTTGAGGACTATTTTGTTATGTCTGTGAATATGGTGCATAAGTTGTCTAAGTGTGAATGATACGTTGCCTGTTTATAAATTATGTTGTGGCTACGTAAAGTTGCTAGATGAAGAGGATGTAATTCTAAGTGTACTAGACATGTATGGGATAGCCTTGGAGGGCTTAATGCATGTCAATGAATTGTTTGTACACTTATGAAATTTTGTATGGGCATAATGGTCCAAAAGTGGACAGAATTTTGACCCTACACTAAAAGTCCTATATCTCCCTGTGTAGAATGAATCCTAGTATAATATCTTGAACATGCCTAGATCACGTCTAGAGGTTTAGCTAGGATTTGGAATTTCTACATTTGGAGCCCTTTAGCCAAAGTTATGACATTGCAAAGTTGGCTTAGTTACTGTGTATTTGGTAATAATTTTGTAACCAACTTAAAAAATCTATAACTTGGTCCATACGTGGGCTATTGATGTAAAACCAAATTCCATGATTTTTTTTAAGTCTATACTTGATAATGAAGCAAATACAATAGGGGAGTACGTAGCTACATTAATACATTTTTTTGGAGGAAGTTTTGGGTGCAATGGTCGGTTACTTAAACTTAACAAGCTTGCCTAATGTGTAGTAGCTAGGATTAAGACTTGTGTTAGTGTTTTCCTTCCTCGCTGCCATGGTGTGCATAAAATGTGAATGTGTGTGCAATGGTTGGACCAATGTGCATGCATTTACATAGTGTCGAAGGGGGCCACTTGGGTATGCACACTAAGGGTATTGTTCTGATGCCCTACAAAACATACCAACCCTAGGACTTTTAAATGCACAACTTTAGCAACATAACTGGACTACCCCAGAATAGGTAACAAAACCTTTCTCTAGTAGCTTTTCTTACTACTTTCCTAGCTCAACCATCTCAGGAATACGGATCCTATAGGGAGTAACGGACATAGGAGCAGTTCTTGGCACCAACTTAATTTCAAACTCTACCTCTCTTGCAGGAGGGAGTCTTGATAAATCTGTGGCAAACACCTTAGGATACTCCTACAGTATGGGAATCATGCCTAGTTTATTAACTACCTTAAGTCCCATTTACTCACCCTTAACTACTTTGGGTTTGTGTTCTGCCACCCTTAATTGCCTCTCAGGTGTTAGCACAGATAAGCTCTCCACATGATGTGGTTCACAACTAGGGAAACAAATTTTCCTAGAATGGTAGTTTATAACTACCCTGTTGTCACTAAGCCAATTCGTGCCTAGTATGATATCATACCCACTTGTCTCTAAGACAATCAAATCAGACTTAAGTTGAAGTTCACCAAGCCTAAGCATACATTCTTTCACTACATGGAATGTGAAAATTAATCTCATTTCCAATAGTTCTAACTAAGTACATTTCATTCATAGTGCTTACTTCTAGGTTCATAGCTTTTATAAGCTTAGAAGAAATTATAGAAAAATAAGCACCAGTATCAAATAGAACAAATACTTCATAACCATTAAAAGAAACAGTGCCTTTGAATGCCTTCTTGTTCAGCCTTGGTTGGCCTAGCCCTTCCCTCTCACACTTGGGCTCCTTAGCTTCTTGTGCCATTCTAGAGGTTTCAAGCTGGAAAACCCTTCCAGGTGCTTGATTCTTCCTCTTCTTATCTAGGGGCATGCTAGGTCCATGATCTTTTCTCAAGGGAGGTACATTCAGCCTCTTTATGGGAAGTTGCCCATGGGACCATCTAGTGCTAAATATCCCAGGCAATTCCTACTCTTCCTTCTTAATGGCACAATCCCTTAGCCAGTGATCTTGCGCTCCATATTTTAGGCATCCCTCAGTTAACCTACAGTAGGGCTTCTAGCCATGGTACTTGCCCGTACTAACTAAGCCTCATCTCTTTCATACTCTCATTCCTTGCCTCTGGAACCACCATATCTTCTCGGCCACTTTTCCTGGATCCCTCGGGCACCTAACTTGCACCACCTGGACCACTACTGACTTGGTCCCTGAACTCTTATTCTAGGCCATGGCTCTCTATTCCACCTCATAGTACTCTCAGCCTTGCACTTTCTTCAATATTTACCTTAGCTCTAGTTTGAGTCCCCTTAAGAATCTCTTGGTCTATAACTCTTCCTAACTTTTATAATGAAGAGCATAGTGAATGAAGTTGTTAAACCTATACTCATACTCCAACACTGAGAGCTCTCCCTGCTAAAGTTGGTTAAATTCCACTTGCTTCTGATCCTTGAGGGCTTCACTGATGTATTACTGTTGCAAGACTTGAAAGAAGTCACCCCATCTTATTGATCTTTTCCTTGATGCTAGACTCTTTGAATTCTTGCTATTATAAGTCCTTTGGACTACTTTCCACCATAGTTCTGCAATGCCTTCAAGTCTGAAAATGGAAAGTACAATATTTTGAGAAGGGGAAACCACAATTCTCTCAAGATTTTCTCCATTTGGTTTATCCAAAATTCTATTTCTTCTAGATGACAACCTCACATAAACATTGGGGTTTCAAGGCTAGAAACCCCTCCAACTGACCTTTTCTTAATCCTCCACCTCTTGGCCTTGTAGCCTTCTCATGGCCATCCTTATGCCTACCCCTCAGTGCCATCATTGGTCTATTAGTTGCAATGAGTTGGGCTAGGCTCTTGGTTTCCTCTATGTCCATCTCCTCTACTTCTGGGCCTACTTCTTCTTCAAGTCTTATTTCATACCTCAACTTTGATCTCACCCTTTTTCCCCTTAGGTGCCACATCTCCTCATCACCCTCATCATCGTTTCCTCTCCCATTTTCACTTGCTTGATCATCATGCATAAGCTCTTTCCTAGGTTGTCTTTTTACCAAAGTCTCCTTTACTTGCCTGGTATGTTCTAGGCCTTTTGCATGATCTCTAGCCAAGGCCTGGATGCCACTACCAACTGGGCTATTACCACCTGCATCACTTTCATCATCTGCTCCATTCTCCCTTGGACATCTATACTTGGCCTTGGCATAGTGGCTTTAAGTTTAGGCTCTTTAGCCCTATCAGGCTCCCTAGCCCTAACTTGCCCCTCAGGCACATATTCAGGCTGCCCATCCCTTATATGGTCTACCTTATTCTATACTTGGTCTAGAACCTCTATTTCTCAATTTTCAGCCCTCATCCTACACATAACAACAAGCGAAGTCAACATATGCAAAATATTCAAAAGCCTACTTAACCTAATGTGGGATCAAGTCTAAACAGACCTTAATGGTCCTAGTGATCAAACCTGCTCTGATACCACCAAAGACCTGTCATGCCCAACAGTGGCCATAGTTTATTTGTGGGTCTTAGAACCCAAAATGAGTAGCAAAGTACCCAAATATCACTATCTGGGTTGTTACTCTGTGTAAGTTTCTAAGTGTCTTTTGTGAACAAAACACAAGGGTAAGGCACCTTATGTGCCCCCTGGACACATGGGAGGTTTAGCACTAGTGTGCTAGGATACATAGCAAGGGCGCTTCCTAGACAATGCCAGGACACATAAGGTGTGTCCCTAGGGTACTTACCAGCACTTAACTCACTTTCACATAAACCAACCTTAACTAAATAAGTTAGGTGCCTAGGATGGAAACATGCTTAAAACAACAAAATACGCATTCATTTATCCATAATGTGCATGACAACCAAAACCAATCATATTTGTTTTCAAAATCAACAAATTCTACATGCACATGGAGTTTACATCTCTCGGTAGGCCAACCCAAGGCCACCCTAGTCCACATTGGAAACACATATATACACTTAAACATCAATCTTACACTTCCTAAGCACTACCACCCAACCTATGGCTTGTTCCCATAAAACATAGCTCCTAAAGCACATAAGTAATGAATGCCACTCTTTAGCTTGCCACATAAGTAAGACTTAGAACTTAGAACATTGAGCAATAAACAAGGATTAGCATATTACCTTGCCTAACCAGAGAGCACACAAACTACACCTAGTCTTTTTTATTTTTAAGCAAACCATTCCCTGTGACGTAAACGGATAAGGCGTGAGTTGAAAACTTAGTAAAGAACTTTCATAGCCTCTAAGGCCTAAACATAGGTTAAGTCTCAAACTTAATTGAATCATATCCAAGCTCATGCAAAGAAAACACTAAGGCAACAAAAACAATAAAAGTACATATGCCAAATGAATGAATATACAGGGTTAGCAAGCACAAACAATCATAGAAGCACACAAACACACACCCTACATTCCCCAGCTTAATTAACAGCCAACAAGAATTAACAAGGAAAACCTTAGTTTTATGTTCAATTTGCTTAACAATTCTAAGTGTACCTATATTATCCGAGATCTCACAAACTCAAAGATTGAGTTGGCCTACTTAACCTTGAGTCCTACTGCTTGATTTCTACATAGCTAATTAGCACAAACACGTAGTTCTCAAAGCAACCCCAGCCCCCACAGCCTCTTAGGATCCTTTAGCAAGCTTACCATCACCTAAGTACCTAGTATTCCACTAAAACAACAATGTCTCACTATGAATGCTTAGTGAATACACATAAAGTCTTTACCTCTTTTTGCAACCTTGTTGGTAGAAGCTTTAATGGCTTAAACCATGCCATCTTTTAGCTTTCGGAGGTTAAATTTCACTTCCTTAGCTTTTTTGGCTCATGAAACCACATTCACCAACAAGTTTCTTCCTTGGATTGCCTCAGATTGAACTTGGGAGATCAAGAACACCTCAAGAACTTGACCTTAAGCCTTCAACGATGATGGAAGAAACTGGATTAAGGTGGAGATAGTTAATGCAAGGATGTGGTTAACAGGACTTACACAAGTGGCATTAAAATTGGTTTAACAGTAGCTTAGGTAAACTACAATATTGCATGAAACACTTCAATCTCCATATAAAAGATGCCTCTACTTATACCACCTGAAAGAGTTTTCAATTGAGTCTTTCGTTTTATTAAATCACCATTTGCATCTTGCTTCCCGGCCAAGTAATGTACAAACACGAATGAACTTACTATCAAAGCCATCTTAGAGCTTCCACCATAACTTCATTTTTCAAGTTCATAGAGCACATCCTTAAGTTTCCCATGCTTGATAAGCCCTTAATCCACTTCGCCCATGGCCTATGTACATAGAGTTTTGAGGGGCATACACTACCATACCTTTGGTGGATCCTGTCAACTCTTAACCCATTCTTGAAAGGACCCCTAAGGCACTTCCAGGTGCTATTTCCATCTCATAGATAGTTTACATCCAATATCAGGTTGTTTGACTGCTATTTTTCATTTTTTTCTTATTTTGTACGCAAGGTGGCTTGCCTTGTTGCCCACTTTTCCCTTTAAGGGGTACTCGGGGATCAAGATGCCCCTTGCTAGTTGTGCTAGCATTTGCTTCTGCCACCATTCTTACCACTACTGTGAGTGTTTCCCAAAAAAACCAACACCCTTCCAGGGCATAGGGGAATTCTTCTATGACAGCTACTACCAAGGCCCCTAAGAATCTGCCATTTATCTTGGGGTGCATGATGACTTTTAGCCAGGGTTCTACAAAATGGTGGGCATGAGCTCCAAGTGTTCAAATCTCTTAAGGGGAGATTTCCTTATGTAACCCCTACTATGCATCTTGGAGGTTGAATCCATGCAAGGGGACCTTCCTTTTCCCAAAGACATCCAAAAATTGAAGGAGGTATGAAAGGACCCTGCCAAAAAGGTGAAGTTTGCGCTCAAATGGCACCTCAAGATAAATTCTATAGGTCGTTCTTATGGTTGCCCTATTCTCCCTATGCCCTCATTAACCCCTTGGCCTTTTTAGTGAGTTCATATCTGATAGCCAAAGGGCTATTATCCTTAAAGAACTCCCAATTGGCTTGTTGAGCACTACACTCGGTGAGTATGTGCGACCAACTTCAGAAAAGGGCTGCCCTCACTATCCTTGGAGAGAATACTGCCCAATAGCCAAAGGGCGATGGCCCCTGAGATCTCCTGATTTGGTAGCCAGAAACCACTCTCGATAGGAGCGTAGCCTCAACCTCGGGGAACACTCATACACCACCCTCAGCAAGGTAACATGACCAACTTCGGGAAAAGGTGTCTTTCACCACCCTCAGATCTACAAACCTACCAACGTTGGGAAAGTTGATCCACCATCCTCAACCTAGGAAAACATGTCCCGATGCTAAGCCACACTGCCGAAGGGCCTTTCCCAACAGCCCTCGGGGAAAATCTCTACCCAAAGGGTCCTCAAACCTCGAAGGGGTCTTATGGAGATACGAAAAAAATGGTTAAGGAGCCTTTGACAAAGAGACCTCGCACACACCCCTGCCCTCTGGCCGGAATGACCTATGGCCAGCTAGAGATACCTATCTCTGAAGGTACGGATCGAATTTGAGCAAACACATGTCACAATTTGAACAAGCTGTGTCGAACAACCTCCTCCCTCCACCCTCCTATAAATACTTAAAAAGGACCTTGGTAAGAACAGGACACAGAACTCTCACTATTTTTCCACTCTCTGCTCCTTACTACTACTACTCTCACAAATATTGACTTGGGCGTCTGAGGCTCCTCTCCCGGAAACACACTCCAAGGAGCTCCTAACCCTTGTTCTTCTGAGTGTTTAAGGCAGCTTCATATCGGAAGTTTTTCCTCCAAGCTAATATGTCATACAACAAGGATGCCGCCAGGCATCAATATCCTAAACAAAGTGTCTAGCTTTGTTAAGAAGATGTTGGAGTTGAACCAAGAGCCCAATGTTACGAATAGGGCGATGGAGAAGGAGTTGTCCTAGTTGCGTCCTTCAAGGAAAAGGATACTTGTTTGGAGGTGGGTTGGATCCAACTAAAGGATAGGATTTTAAAGTAGGAGAAGTTTCTTCAAGGTTTGACTCTTTGTTTGAAGGCCCTCAAAGGGTCTATGGTGTGTGCAAAAATGAACATTTTGGGACGCCTACCCTTGTTGGAGAAGGCGGTTGACTAAAAGATGGAAAGCCTTGATCCAAAAGTTGATAGCTTGGAATAAGAATGCCTAGGTTTCTACCACCCAAAGAACGATGCATAAGCCGGGTCTATTGAGAAGTAAAGGGAGCTAGGCTTTCACAATAGGGAGATTGCTCATCTCTTGGAAGAAGTGGCCAAGGTTCGCAACAAGGATGACCGGTGGCTCATCAAAGACTCCTTTAATGGATTCACCTAGTGTTGCCATCAGGTGGACCAGAACCATTCTGGTCTAGGCCTAGGATTGATCAATGCATTGAACGAACCGCTGGTGGATTAAAGCCTTTGGTATCTCAAGGATGGTCTTGGAGCTAAGGGAGTTGATTTCATTCAAGATGGTGGCTTAGAGGATTTCCTATCCTCAAACCAACTCGATGTCCTTCCTCCGCAATACCAACTCAAGGCCTTTCCAAAAATGGACCTGCTTGAGACTCCCCCTTTAAAAGATCATTCTCAGTGATTCTTTTCTTTTTTTTCTTTATTCTTTGGAAAATCTATATTTGTAGACAATACAAACTTTTTGGGTTCCATAAACATTTGCCTTTCCCTGGGCGCCTTTTTTTCAATCCACTTATTCCTTTGTACCTAATCTCATAGATTGATCTGGACCTTAAGGGTGTAACTTTGAGACTACTTGTCGAGATCACAAATTGAGGGTTTTAATATTCATAAGGCCTAGCTTCATGGCTAAGGCTACCCACCTTGGTGCTCAATTATGATCTTTTATCTCCTATATGGCTTCCTTTCCCATAGATGATGTCATGTTGATACCAAAATGATCAAGTAGGATGTTCGAGACCCTCAAATAAAAGATAAGGTTAGAGGCTCCAGGGGGAGGTTTGTGTGCATGGGTAAGACCTTATGATGCTTAAAATTGTAGCAGTTTGTGAGAGGAAAGGAAGCTTAGTCCGAGCTCTGGTAGAAGGTAGAATGTACCCGGTCTCATTTAGAAGGAAGCTTTTCATAGGATCTTCCTCTTGGTGATCATGGGAGGAATGTGCCTAGTGCCCCTTATTTTATGATCATCCCCATGGTTCGGGGGATCTTTTTCCACCTTGGCCCCTACTCCCAATGCTCAACCGTCTAGTGACCAACTAGTAGGCCTCTTATCTAAAGCCTAAATTCCTTCTGTGGGCTGTACCATGTGATGGGCTTGGAACCATTTATGTATCAAAATCACATAATTCAAACAAACTGCATTATTTATTTTCTTATTTTTTTATTTTCTCGCCAACTCCCAATCATTTATCTTGCATTCAATTCAGAATATTGGCACAAAACTACGAAGCCCTGGCTCAACAAGTCAAGAGTGTTTATGAACTAGAGTATCAAATTTGATCATCAAACGCTTTTTTTTTGGTTTATTAGCATATGATTCTTATATCCATGCATTGAGGAATAATTGTTAGATGGAATTCAACTAATTTTATAGGTCATGTTTAGTCAATAATATTGCATTTTAATTCTTTAAATGTTTTAGTTTAATGGAATTCATTAAATTTGATTCTTTGAAATTCATAACATTCTAGGCTAAGGGCTGAACAACCGATATGGGCCTATGAGTGTGTCTTGGGACCAAATCACACTATTAGGACAACCTCAAAAAGTAACTTCATAATAATTGCCTATTGCCATTGGCCACAAAAATCAAATTACAGAATTAAAGTTGATAGTGGAAACTAAGCCACTTTTTTTAAATGAGTAATAAGCAAATAGACTTTGGAAAAGCAAATTATCTTGTCATTTCCTTAGTTGCTTATTAAGTCAAACCTCGAGAAGTATGTGCTTGTTAATGTTGCAAACCAACAAACATGAATGCCTCTATTCATTTTTATTTATTTAATTTTAGATGAACATGAATACAGGCAAAGACATAAGTAATAAACTAACACATTTTACCTATTTCTGTTCATTTGTCAACAAAAAAATTTGTCATGAATCAAATAAACTGAGCGAATGAACGCATTTGTGGATATCATTTGATATAGAAACTATCATGTAGGATGCTCGAGACTTTTAGAGATATGCTAGCCTATAAGTAAAGACATGGTTAGAGGACCACAAGATCGTGTGCCTAAAAAAGACCCTATGATGCTTAAGTCAGTAACAACCTATGAGGAAGGGAAAATTAGTCAAAGTTGTAATGCAGGGATATAATATACATTGCCCTTTTCTCTCCGAGGCCTCATCTAGGGTCTCCCTTCTAGTGTTTGTGGGTGGAAAACTCCTAATTTTGTTGTTCTTAATGTGCTTTCGTGATCCTTTTGTATTGTGGTCCATGTTCCTAATGGCCAACTAATCAAGCATTCATTCTATACACCTCAAATTATAGGCTTCTTGCCATAGGCTCATTTCTATGCACTTGATAGCATAATGGGCAAAGGATATTTCATTATCAATCGGTACTCCAAAATTGAAAAATGGACAAAAAAGGTATCCTACATTTTCAAAGGAGTAAATGGCATCCATCATCCCTAAACTATGGCCCATGTTATTTATTCTCCTTAAACTATCAGTTGTTCGCATCATTCATCTTGAAAAACTATGAATAATGTCCCACTACTTATGTACAATTAGTTCTATAGTTAAAGTGGGCCATATTGATCAAACGGGCTAAAGTAAGGGTCTAAAACAAGAATTTGGCTACAAACATGAACCTTTCAAGTTTCTAAGTTTTGGTTAGGATTTGGAGGTGATAGGCTAAGATTTTTGGATTTGATACTTTAGTAAACGTTAAAGAGGAGAGCAAGAGGAATTAAAATTGTAGAAACATTTAGAAAATCTGGAAATCTTTCATGTTCATAGTCAAATTCGCTTTACAAGCCCCCAATTTAGTTCATTTGCTAAATTTGGACCATTTAAATGGTAAAACTAATGAACAATGAATAGTGCAACATTAATGATAGTTGAGGGATGAATAGTGCAACAATTGATAATTTAATGATGAATAAGCAACATGGGTATTATTTTAGGGATGATGGGTGTCGTTTACTCATTTTTGGAGTGGTGAAAATGAAAGGAAGGTTTTGATTGAATGCAAATGAGTTAGGACAAAAATGGCGTATGACATGGTCCCCCAAGGCTAGCAATGGATCAAAGCCTGGGGCTCCCCTTGGACTTTTTTTTCTTCCTTTCACAACTCGTTCTGGTTTCTGCCAAAAACTTCCTCTTTTTGTTACAACCTCACAAATATGGGAGAATTACAAGTGTGTCATAATGGCAAAAAACCATTGTATTGTGTTATTCTCACCATAGTGATTGAAGTATGGGGGGTAAAAGCCATGATTAACACCTCCTTAAAAGTGTTCCAGGTTGTTAACTTGGCCCCCAAGAAAAGCCTTAAGGATTGCTTGTTTGTCAAGCAACCTATAGACTTTTTTGTAAGGTTTTGAAAATTCGGGTACTCAATTGCAAAACCCTCAAGAAAGAGCCTTGGAGAGTTATGGGATAGATATGAATGATATAAAAGTGCTATTGGAGGACCAAATTGCTCATGGAAGACAAGTTTGAACAAAGGAAATACTAAAGGCATTAAGGACCTAAATGTCTTAGTGTAAACCTTAAGGTGTTCAAGCTTTTGACTTAAGTCTAAGGGTGGAATTGTGGGGTTATTGTAATGCCTGGACTATCCGAAGTGATTAGGTCCCGGGGTAAGTGAATTGAGCTTGGCCTTGGCCAAGAAAATTAGTGGTGAAAATGAAGTACTTCAAAAGTGAGGGACTCAATTGAACAAGGAAATTTTTGTAGGTTGGGCTCAATTGCCCAAATTCAAATAATTGGAGGACCTAATTTCTTAAGGTGGGGAGTATTGTTATACCCGAAAAATCATAAAAGATTAATTCCCGGGTTAAGCGGATTAGTGACAAAAAAAGTTTCCTAATCTGGAAACTTGGAAATTTAATCGTGGAGACTTGGAATTTATTTATGGAATAGGCATTAATGAGTGTTGGACACTCTGAGAATTATGCTTGGTTTAGACCAAGAGTTTTGGTGATGAAAATGACACATTTTGAAGTTGAGGGACTCAATTGCTCAAAGGAAAAATTTGTGGGAGGACTCAATTGAACAATTGAGGAAAGTTGGAAGACTAAAGTTAGGATTTGACCATTTCTCATGGCAATTTGTGCCATGGCCGGCCATCATATGAATTTGGCATTTAAAATGCCACATAATCCTTCCACTCACCATAATTCAAAATCTCCTACATCCTCTACTCACCAATTAAATATTACCCCACTTACTTTGTCCCCCACTTTCCCAATTTGACTATTCTATTACCCATGCCTTGTCTCCCACTACAAATCCCACTTACATTATAAAATGATTCCATCAACTCTTGTCCCCACCTACATTTTCCACTTATTATTGTTTATTTGGCAATTTGACTAAATCTTCCACCCATTTGAATTTCATGGCCGGCCCTCCTCCTAAATGTACATTTAGCTTGCATTTGTTTACATTTTCCTCCCATTTGCAAACACAAATTCGGCCAAGCACCTCTCCATTTCATTTCATTTTCATTTCCACTCTCTCTCTAGCACCAAAAGCTCTCCCTTCTCTCTAAAACCAGCCATGAACATCTTCAAGCTTCATCTCCTTCTTCCTCCCTCAATACATTCGGCCATAGCTAGAAATGCATGTCCTTACTCATGTAAACACATTTTCTTGAAGCTTTCAAGCTCCTAAACACATCTAGACCAAGAACCAAGTGAGAAATCAAAGAAAACCCATGAAGAAATGCTTGTGAAGTTTTGGCCTTGGTGAGAAAATGGTGTTCTTGAGCTCAACTCAAGAGCCCCTTACATGCATGGCATTTCTAAGCCATGAGAAGCAAGAAAATCAAGGAAGAACAAGCTTAAATTTCGGCCAATTGAATGTTGTAAGTAATCCAAGCTTTCTTGGTGTTTTGATGTATTTTTTGAGCTTAGAAAAGTAAGATCTTGCTCAGTAATATATTCGGCCATCTTGTGGTCTTGGTGTTCTTGAGCTTTACACAAGGATTTCATGGCATGCATGGAGATTTTAAGCCATGGAAAGCAAGAAATCAAGCAAAGATTGAAGAAAAATCATGTTTCTTGAATATTCGGCCATGTTCATATCTTGAGCTTTATGGATGTTTAACCAAGTGTTCTTGGTGTTTATGAGGTGTTGGAAGCCAACAAAGCAAAGATCAAATGAAGGCTTCAAGCATGAAGAAAGTTTTGGCCATGAACATTCTTGGCATTTCAAAGCTCTAAACCAAGTGTTCTTGGTACTTGTGAGCTTTTGTGGTCATTTTAAGCAAGAAAAACAAGTGAAGGATGGAAAGAAAACAAGGTGAAGATTCGGCCATGTATGTATCTTGGCATGTTTGAGCTTAAACCAAGTGTTCTTGGTACTAAACAAGCTCTTATGTATGTTTAAGACAAGTTCCAAAAGATGGTTGTAAAAGGAGGGATTTTGTGAGCTATAGAAGCAATGGAATATTCGGCCATGATGTGATTTTGTGAAGATGTGTGCAAAACCATGTGTTCATGGTACCTATGTAAATGTGAAGATGAAATGAAGAGTATATTTGGCCATAGTGACAATTTTTGGTGGTTGTGTGTGTAATCCATGTGTTCATGGTATCTAGGTATTCCTAGTAAAAAGTGAAGCCAAAATGGTGAAGAAAAGTGATGATAGATTCGGCCATAATGACAAATTGGTGTTAGCCAAGTGTTCTTGGCATAAATGGTCCTTAGAAAACATGTGGGACTCAATTGAGCAAAAGAAAGAAGTAATGGGGCTATTTGGGCCAAGAGTTAAATTTGAAGGCCCAAATTGAAAAAAAAAAAACCAAGTGTTCTTGGTCCAGAAATTATTAAATGGGCTATTTTGGGCCTAATGGCTAAATTGGGCTAAAAATCCTGAAAAGGTAAAATTGGGCCTATGTGGCTCATAAGTCCATTTTGGGCCTAAGTGGTCCTAAGGTCATTTTGGGCCTAAGTACTAAGAAAGCTAAGTTGGGCCTAAGTTATTAAAAGACCAAATGAGCCTAAGTTATTAAGGGGCCAAGTTGGGCCAGAATTCCAGAACAGGCCAAGTGGGCCTGAATTCTGGAAAGGATTAAGTTGGGCCTGGATTTCCAGGAAAAAGGCCAATGTAGGCCTGAGTTCACAGAAAATTGGGCCTAAGTCAAAGAAAGGCTAAAATGGGCCTTACCTCCTTAAGTTGAGGTCCATTAAGGGAAAAACAAGTTCTACCAACAACAAGCAAGGAAAAGCAAAGGGTTAAGCAACAAGAGGTTACAAAAATTATGGTAAAGATTCCTATACTCACTTTATTGCATGGTGTATCTCCATGATCTTGTTTGTGAGTATTAGTGCCCCTAGGTGATGGTCAAAGAACCATGTGATCCTAGGTGTGCATGCAGGGCTAAGTTGTTTTGTTGCTTCGGCAACCCTGTGTGAGGATTTTCTCATACTCACTTTGTGAGTATTCGGGCACATAGTGCATAGTGGGCTAAGTATTGTTGTTTCAGAAACTATGGTTACTCATGAGTTAAGTGCAAGCATTTAGGTCTTGGTATCAAGTTTGGCCAACTTGATTCCCAAGCTAAGGAGTACTCAGTATGGTATAAGAAATGGTCGACCGATATTGTGTGATATGGAATATGCTAATGCTTGCTTTGCCCATACAGAATTGTGTTATGTGGTGTGTTGTGTTGTGTGCTTCTATGAATTGATTGTGCATGCTGACCCCAATTATTATTATTATTGTTATTTCTACATGCTTTGTGTTTTCTTTGTCTTAGTGTTTTCTTTGCAGGTTTATGGAATAATTGCCATTACGTTCTTGGCATAAGTTAGGCTTTGGAAGCCATATGTTAGGCCTTGGAGGCCATAAGTTGGCTTTGAAAGCCATAAGAAAATACCTCACTAAGTTAGGCATTGGATGCCATTGGATTCCTTATTGAGTTTTATAACTCACCCGCCCTACTCTACTTTTGTAGGTAAAGGAGCTATAGAAAAGCATTACGGTCAAGAGTAATAAATACTCTTTCACGTAGTAGAGGTTTGTACATATGTTGCTCAATATTCTAAGTGTCTTAAGTGTTATGGATTGCTTGTGAAACAAGCTAATGTTGTGGATTTCCTTGTGCAGGCTTGAGGAGTCTAGAAATTTGTGGGAACAAGGTCTATTAAGGTGGAATGTGTTCCATGGACTTATGAATTATTTGCCATGTATCATGCTTTTGGATATCCTGGCTATTTAAGTGATTATGTTTATTTTCAGTATAACACCATTTTTATGACTTGTAAATATGAATATGGTGTTTTGGTTGCCATGCATGTACTTGGCTAAGCATGATAAAGATCATGAAATGAACACTAAATTCCATATAGGTGTGCTAGCTTGTTTCCGAGAGCAATAGAACCCTAAAAGTAAATAGTTAACAAGCTAGTACCGGTAAGTATCCTGGGGTTCGTGCCCTTAAGTTGCAAAAAAAAAATAAAATAAAAATAAAATAAATTTAAATGCCCCTTTTGTGAAATACGACTTCCGCTGTATTGTTTAAGTAATCGGGCCCGAATGGGCCAGGGGCAAGTGTGGGCACGACAGTTATCCCACCATGGGGGAGGCAGCCAAGACTTGATGAATAGTCAAGAATGTTGAGCATATGTGTACCAATGAGTTTAATACAAAGAAACCATAATTAGTGAGAAGGAAAATGACATAAAGCAAGGTTAAGCTTGTTTAAGTGTGTTTTGTGCCCTTAAGCTCATTTAAGGCCATTTAAGTGGCCAATTCACTCATCTCCCTCCCATTTTTAGCTTCCTCCAGCCCAAGAACACAGTCACACTTCCTCTATAGCCACCACACCTTCAAACTTTCAATTGATTGAAATTAAAGGCAAAAGGAAGCAATTGGAAGCAAACTAACGCTATTGCTTGAGTACTTCAAGGATCAAGCTTCAAATTCAGCCTACCCACTTTCATAACGGTTCTCTTGCTCTCATGGATTGTTTTCTATATTTTCAAGCAACCATGGAGCTAGGGCTAAGCTTGGAAGAGAGCCATGAGCTTGATGAACCAAGCTTAGTGAGGGGAGTGCACTTATTGAAGGTTTTCTGACCTAGTGTGAAGTGCACAATGATGGCAGTGAAATGAGGGTTTCTAGAGCCCAAAGTTAGTACTAACTAGTATTAAAATCCTCCTAAGATCAAGCATTACCTTGAGGAGGGCTGCAATAGTGATTTGGTTATGTTTATTATGTGTGTTATGGACTAACCTATGGTATATGTTGCTACCACATTTCATGTGTTTGTTGGTTGTGAATGGCTACTGCATTTGGTTGCTATGTCTTGTATATATGCAATGTACTTTTTGTGTTTAAGTGTCTTTGGATGCAGGTTTTAATCATGGTTACATTGCCCATTGAATCCAAGTGCTACCCTTACTAGGTTTCTCAATGAAACTTACTCCCCTCAATTCTGTCATTTCAGGTCCAGCAGAAAGATCACATCCAAACTAACCTTTTTTGTTTGAGTTTTGATTTGAAATTCCAGGTACATGAACTTCCATATGTCTAGTTGGGATCTGGAAAGTTTGGTAATTTTAGGAGCACATTTGGTATTTTTAATGGTGGTACTTATTGTGTTATGCAGCAGCTGTCCTGCATCCTGTTCTGAAGTCCATTGTGTCTTAGGCACTCCTGTAACTTAGGGTGTGTATTTAGCTGAGTTAAGACCATTATGTAGTTCATGTATACATTTACATGTAGTGTTGTAAAATGAGACAATTATGTGAACATTTGAGTAATGTTTTGGCTATGTAAGTGATATGGTGCAAAGCTGCCGAAGTGTGAATGATAGGCTTCTTACTTATAAATTCTGTTTTAGCCACATATGGTTGTTAAATGAAAGGGAAGGCATTTCATATGTGTAATGGACATATATGGGGTAGCCTTGGAGGGCTTTCCCCTTATGAATGAAGTGTTTGCACACTTATGAAATTTTGTATGGGCAAAATGATTATAAAGTGACCAGAATTTCAACTCTGCACTTAAAGTTCTATGCCTCCCTGTGTAGAAGGAATCTTGGCATGAAATTTTGACCACTCCTAGAGAATACCTAGATGTTGAACTGGGATTTGTAATTTCTGAATTTGGAGCCCTGTAGCCAAAGATATGATGTTGCAAAGTTAGCTCAGTTACTGTTCATTTGGTCAGAATTTTGTAACCAATTTCAAAAATCCATAACTTGGTCCATAGGTGGGCTATTGATGTGAAAAAGAATTCCTTGGTTTGATCTAATCTCTACTTGATAATGGAGTAAAGAAAACAAGGGTGTAAATGGATAGAATGATAAAGTTTATTAGTGGAAGTTACAGGTGCAGTGGCAGGTCACTAGAACTTAGCAAGATTGCCTAACGTCTGGAAGCCAAAACTAGGACTTGTGCTAGTGTTTTCCTTCTTAGCTGCCATAGTGTACATAAATATAAATATGTGTGTTATGGTTAGACCAATATGCATGTATTTACAAGAGGTTCACTTGAGTAGGTGCACTAGGGGTGTTTTTCTGATGACCTACAGAACACACCAATCCTGGGAGTTTAATTGCACAATTTTGGCACCATAACTAGACTACCCCAGAGTGGGTAACATGTTTGGTTCCTATTTTGTTCCTCATATCCATGTGTCATACTTGTAAGTGAGTCAGTAGAACCTCCTTTAAAGATATGAGCTTCCCCTTTTATTAGCAAAATTTAGTTATACTATGGTTTTTTGTGCTACAGAATAGTGTCACTGGTGCTTTATGTTGGTGATGGGGTTGCCTTCCTTAGCTAACTCTTCATGTGTCCTAGAATTAAAATATATGGTGTTTTTTGGAGGGATGGTTAATGTTACCCACTCCAGGGTAATCCAATTATGGTGCCAAAACTATGCATTTAAACTCCCACGATTGGTGTGTCCTGTAGGTCATCAGAACAACACCCTTTGTGTACATACTCAAGTGACCCTCTTGAGTACTATGTAAATACATGCATATTGGTCTAACCATAACACACATATTCAAATTTATGCACAAAGTGGCAGCTAAGAAGAAAAACACTAGCACAAGTCCTAGTTTTGGCTTCCACACATTAAGCATTCTTACTAGGTTCAAAAATTCTGGCCACTGCACCCAAATTTCCTCCAACAAGATGTATCATTCTAGCCATGTAACACCCTATTTTATTTGATCAATTATCAATTAGAGACTTAGGGAAAATCAAGGAATTTTTTTTTTCATCAATAGCCCACCTATGGACCAAGTTACGGATTTCTTAAGTTGGTTACAAAATTCTGACAAAATGAACAGTAACTTAGCCAATTTTGCAACATCATAACTTTGGTTACAGGGATCTAAATCAATAAATTCCAAATCCCAGTTAAATCTCCAGATGTCCTCTAGGTGTAGCAAAAAATTTATGCCAATATTCATTCTACACAGGGAGATATTCAACTTTAGGTACAGGGTCAAAATTCTTGCAACTTTTGGACCATTTTGCCCATACAATTTTTCCAAACCATTCAAACACTTTATTCACAAAGATAAAGCCCTCCAAGGCTACCCCATACATGTCCAATACACATATGAATTACATTCTATTACATCTAGAAACTTTACATGGCCAAAACAGAATTTACAAGTAAGCAGCCAATCATTCACACTTAGGCAGCTTTGCACCACATCACATACATAGCCAAAACATTACTCAAATGTTCACATACTTGTCTCATTTTACATGCACTACATGTACATGTATACATGCACTACAAAATTATCTTAACTCAGCTAAATACGCACCCTAAGTTACAGGAGTGACTGAAATGCAATGGACTCCAGAAACAGGATGCTGGACAGCTGCTGCATAACACAGTATGTACCACCATTAAAAATACCAAATGTTCTCCTAAAATCACCAAACTTTCCAGATCATAACTAGACATATGGAAGTTCATGTACCTGAAATTTCAGGTAAAAAATCAAACAAAAAATGTCATTTTGAATGAGATCTTTCTCCTGGACCTGAAATGACAGAATTGAGGGGAGTAAGTTTCATTGATAAACTTAGTAAGGGTAGAACTTGGATTCAATAGGCAATGTAACCATCCTTAAAACCTACATCCAAAGACACTAAAACACAAGAACCACAATGCATATATACAAGATATAGCAACCAAATGCAGCAGCCATTCACAACCAACAAACACATGAAATGCGGCAGCATCATATGCCATAGGTTAGTCCATAAAACATGCAATAAAATTAAAAAAATGACTATGGAAGCCCTCCTCAAGCTAATGCTTGGCCTTAGGAGGATTTTAATAGTAGTTAGTACAAACTTTAGGGCTCTAGAAGCCAAGAAATTCACTGCCATCACTGTGCACTTCACACTAGGTCACAAAACCTTCAATAAGTGCACTCCCCTCAATAAGCTTGGTTCATCAAGCTCATGGCTCTCTTCCAAGCATAGCCTTACCTCCATGGTTGCTTGAAAATGTATAAAATAACTCATGACAGCAAGAGAACCCTTACCTTGATGGGTATGCTGAAATTGGAGCTTGATCCTAGGTGCAACCAAGCAATAGCACCGAATAGCTTCCAATTGTGCTTCCTTGAGTTCAATTGCAAGTAGTTTTGAGTTTGAAGGTTTGGTCGCTAAGGAGGAAGTATGGAGGAGAGGGCTGGCTTCTTTTTTTCTGGTGGAGGACAAAATTTTGGAGATAAGGACCAAGAACGGACACTTATATGGTCTTAAGTGCACCAAACACACTTAACAAGCTTAACCAAGCTTTATGTCATTTTCCTTGCTGCAAGACCATGGTTTCTTTACCTTAATCTCTTGGCCCATATTTGACCTGCTTATCTCGTACCATAGCAGCCCTCTTTATATGGGATAACCCCACAAAACTTCCATTTGACTTGAGTCATAGACATACACATCTTAAGGCCTGTATTAGAACACTTAGGTCCTTTATGCCTTTTTGTGTTTTCGTTGTCCTTAGTTGTTTTCCATAAGTAATTTGGTCCATCAATAGCACTTTCATAGCATTCATATCCCTCTCATAACTGTCCAAATCTCTTTTGTGAAAGTTTTACAATTGAGTACCCGAATTCCCAAAACCTCACAAAAAAAGTCCATAGGTTGCTTGACATACAAGTAATCCTTAAGGCTTTCCTTGGTGGCCAAGTTACCAACTTGGAACACTTTTAAGGAGGTGTTGATCATGCCTTTTACCCCCCACACTTCAATCACTATGGTGAGAATTACACAGTATAATGGTTTTTAGCCATTATGCACACTTGTAATTCTCCCATTTTTGTGAGGTAGTAACAATCCTCCTCCCCTTAAAAATTTTGGTCCTCCAAAATAGCCTTTAACTTTGGGTATTCTTTCAGATACCTTTCCATAAGGTCTTTTTCAGTTTCTCAGGTTGCTTCTCTTTTAGAGTGGTGTGACCACTGAACTTTAACCATGGGAATAAGTTTATTTCTTAACCTTCTGGTATCATTGGCTAAGATAGCTATAGGTTTCTCTTCATATGTCAAGTTAGGTTCCAACTATATGTCTTCCACTACAATAGCATGCTTTATGTCTAACAGACACTTCTTAAGAATACTAATGTAGGAAACATTATGAATACTTGTCATGCTTGGCAGTAGAGCTAACCTATATGCTACCTTGCCAACTCTGTCCAAGATCTCATAAGGACCGATGTATCCTAGAGCTAACTTGGTTCTTCTGCCAAATCTGATAGTGCCTTTGGTTGGTGCAACTTTCTGCCAAACATTGTCACCAACTTCAAATTCCAAGTCTCTCCTTCTTTTGTTCACATAGGTTGTGGTCCTTTCATTGGCTGCCTTTAATCTCTCTTGAATTTTCTTACGTTTGGCAGTAGTCTCTTTAATAATTTCAGGACCTAACTCTAGCCTGTCTAGGGTTTCCACCCAACAGTGGGGTGTCATGCACCTTCTTCCATATAATGCTTCATAAGGTGCCACGCCAATGGTGCTTTGGTAACTATTGTTTTATGAGAATTCCACCAATGGCAAGTGTTGGTCCCATTCTCCTTTGAAATCCAACACACAGCTCCTGAGCATGTCTTCTAGTATCTGTATCACCCTTTCAGATTGCCCATCTATCTAAGGATGATAAGCAGCACTCAGTTGGATTTTGGTTCCTAGTGCCTTATGGAAAGCACTCCAAAACTGAGCTATAAATCCTGGATCTCTATCAGATACAATGGAGTCTGGCACTCTATGTAGTCTCACTATCTCCTAGACCTACATCTGGGCTAACTTCTCCAAAGAGTCTATGAGTTTCATAGGTAAGAAGTGGGCACATTTGGTTAGCCTATCCATAATGACCAAGATTGTATCATGCCTTAATCTGGTCATAGGGAACAAAGTCAAAAAATCCATGGTTATGTTGCCCCATTTCCTCATTGGTATAGGTAGAGTCTGTAGGGTACCAGTTGGCTTCTAGTGCTCTACCTTTACCCTCTGACATGTGGCACATTTGGAGACATAAGTAGCTATGTCTCTCTTCATATGTGGCCACTAGAAGTGAGTCTTCAAATCTTTATACATTTTCTCACTTCCTGGATGGATGTTCAACTTGCTTCTATGAGCTTCTTCAAGTATTTCATCCTGGGCTTTGCTCCTTTAGTTACATAGATTCGGTCCTTAAAATACAGTAATCCTTGCTTGTAGGCAAAGGATTGATACAAGGAACCTTTTTCCTCTCCTGAAGTCCTTTTGAGATTAAGATCTGTCTCCTGTGCCTTTCTAGCTTCTTCAATCCATCAAAACTAAATTGTCAATGTGTAAATTTGGGCTTCCTCCCACTTATGCCATTTATGCCATAGGCACAGCAGACTATTACGCTCATCATGATCAGCTATGGATCCTCATTTCAGAAGTCCTGTGTACTTCCTGCTCAGGACATTTGCTACTAGATTGCCTTTGCCCTTTGTGTACTGTATACTGCAGTCATAGTCCTTGATGTACTCTAACCATCTCCTTTGCCTCATGTTCAACTCTTTCTGAATGAACAAGTACTTGAGGCTTTTATGGTCAGTGTAGATCACAAAGGAACTACCCATGAAGTAATGCCTCCATTGTTTAAGAGCAAAAATCACTACTGCCAATTCTAGGTCATGGGTATGGAGTCTTAACTGCCTTGACCAACAAGCAATGACATTTCTATCTTGCTTAAGCACACAACCTAACCCAGATCTAGATGCATCTATATATATGATGTGGGGCTTACTTGGATCAGGAAGTATCAACACTGGAGCTTCAATCAACCTCTGCTTGAGCCCCTGGAAACTCTTTCCACACTTCTCAGTTTACTCAAATCTTTGACCCTTCTTGGTTAGATGAGTAAGAACTGAGGCAATCATGGAAAAGCCTGATACAAATCTCCTATAGTATCCAACTAATCCTAGGAAACTTCTGATTTCCTTCATAGTCTTTGGTCTTTCCTATTCTTGCACTGCTTTGACCTTTTCTGGGTCTGCCTTAAGGCCTTGTACATCTATGATGTGTCCTAGAAAAGACGCTTCCCTTATCTAGAATTCACACTTGGATAACTTAGCCTAAATCTTATGCTGCAACAAAGTCTTTAAGACAATCTTTAGATGATGTTCATGTTCATTTTCATCCTTGGAATACACTAGGATGTCATCAATGAACACAACCATAAATTTTTCCAAATGTGTTTTGAACACCCTGTTCATCAAGTCCATACAAATAGCTGGGGCATTAGTCAAACCAAATGGCATGAATGTGTACTCATAATGCCCATATCTAGTCTTGAATGCAGTCTTAGGAATATCCTCTTCCTTTACTCTCAACCGAAAGTATCCAGATCTGAAATCTATCTTAGAGAAGATGTTAGCTCCCTTGAGTTGATCAAAAAGATCCTCAATCCTAGGGAGTGGATACTTGTTCTTGATAGTCACTACATTAAGTTTCCTGTAGTTAGTGCATAGTCTCAAAGATCCATCCTTCTTTTTCACAAAGAGAATAGGAGCTCCCCGTTGTGAAACACTTGGCCTTATGAACCCTTTTTCAAGAAGTTCATCAAGTTGTTTATTGAGCTCATTCATCTCTGTGATTGGCATTCTGTAAGGAGGTATGGATATTCGACTAGCTTCTAGTTGCAGCTTGATTTCAAACTCAATCTCCCATTTTGGAGGAATACCTGGCAGGCCTTTAGGAAAGACTTGTGGAAAGTCTCTCACTATAGGTATTCTATCCACTTCTTCTTCATAGTGCAATTTATTCAATGCATAACAATAATCATGCTCGGAAATCACAGGTATCACATCTAGTACTTCTAGCTCCATGCCATGCACTTCATACACTAATTCCTTAGAATTCATTAATGCATGCACTTCACCATTAGGCAATGTGATTTCCCTATTAGCACAATCAATTCTTATGTTATGCGTAGCAAGTCAATTCATACCTAGCACTAAATCATACTTAGGAATGTCCAACACTAGTAGATTAGTTATAACCTTAGTCTTTCCTACTACTAGCTCACAATCCTTAGCTAGGTCATTACTGAAAAGACATTGACTACCTGCTGTTTTCACTAAGGATATCCTAAGCATGATTTCAGTAGGCAATTTCATGGCATTAACAAATTTCCTAGCCACTATAGACACAGATGCACCACTATCAAACAAACACTAACAGGCATACCATTAAGGTAAATGCTACCTCTTAGTGCTCCTCCTTGCTTTGATGTCTCTAGCTTCTCCACTTGGAAGACTCTGCTAGCTCTTTGCCCTAGAGGCCGAGGTACTGGAGGAACTGGCGTCAGCTATCCCTCCCTAGGTGCTCCCCCTATAGGTCTTGCCTCAATAGGCCTTACTGGACCTTGGTCTTTTGGCCTTCTTTGAGCCTGTGGGCAGTCTTTGATCCAATGATCCATGGATCCAAATCTTAGACACGTTTGGGTGTCAAAATAGCAAGGTTTCTTTCCATGAAACTTCTTGCATTTAGGGGACCATAGGCCAGGGAACTTCCCCTTAACCTTGCCCTCACCACTGAGATGAGAATTCTTGGCAATTTCTTTGCCATATGGTGGCTTCTTTTGCTTGCCTCCTGCCTGACTATTTTCCCTTGGTCCACCAGGAAAGTACTTAGTCTCATACTTTTGCTCTACTAATAGAGCTTTCTGCACTGTTTCATAGTATGTAACTACTCCAAAAGGTCTAACAGCCTTTCTAATGTCTCACCTTAGGCTTCTAACAAATCTTTTGGCCTTCAACTCCTCCAGTCCATGATATTGAGGAGCATACCTCGCCAATTGATTGAATTTGTGCTCATACTCTAGGACACTAAGGTTGTCCTGCCTTAGAGGATCAAATTCAACTTGCTTCATATCCTTGTTGGCATCACTGATGTACTGTTCCTGGAACAGCTGTGTGAACTCTGGCAAGCTCATCTCAATATCTCTTCCTAGCTTTTCACCCTTCTGGAAAATGTACTTGTCTCTGGCGTTTCTCCACCACATCTCTACACTGCCTACCAAGTTATAAGTAGCTAATGACACCTTCTTGGTGGAGCTAAGTGGCATCCTCTGAAACATCTTTTCTATGAAGATTAACCACTCTTCAGTTCTCTCTAGCCCAGCTCTTCCATCAAACTGTGGAGGTCTTAAGCCTTGGAACCTCTCCAATAGTCCAACTTCATCTAGGCCTTCCAGATCCTCTAATTTATGTCTCCTGGATCTGTGAAAGCCCTCTGTATGGTAATGCTTTCTATGATCTCTCTGCCTTCTCCTGGATCTTCTCTCATGGCCTTCCTCAATCTCATTCTTAGTGGAGGAATGGTCATAGACTGAGGGATTCATCCTAGACACCTGACCAATCTCAGATCTTACACTTCTGCCTCTCGGATTTCTCCTATCCTCATCTTCCACCTCAATGGTCTCATCATTTGTGTCTTCTAAGCTTCCAGAAGGGACATATTCAGATGTATTTCTAGTATCCTTTTCTGGTTGCTGCTGTGCATCCTGAACTGGTTCTGTTGGAGCTACTTGGACTCCTTGCTATTGTGCTTGAATCAGTCTTTCTAAGTTTTCATTGATTAGAGCTTAGTTCCTCTGAAGCTCTAACCAAACCTATGGCACTTCAGGGTTTGCTGCCCCCTGTTGATCCTGATTCCCTCTATTCTATCCATTTTGTTTGTTGGCCAGAGTCAGTACCAGGCCTTCGGGGTGGTTCCCCTCTCCTTGTGGCAACCATGTTTGCTTCCTACATTGATGATCCATCATAGGGCACATATAAAAATCATTGGTATTTCAATCGTACTTGACACTAGTAGCTGACCAAACTAAGTTCAAGTATGTAGGTGCATGCAGTGCAACTATATGCTATGAACATGTATAAACCATGCTCTGATACTAACTTCTATTACCCACTCTGAGGTAATCCAATTATGGTGCCAAAACTGTGTATTTAAACTCCCAGGATTGGTGTGTCCTGTAGCTCATTAGAACAACACCCCTAGTGTACATACTCAAGTGACCCTCTTGAGCACTATGTAAATACATGCATATTGGTCTAACCATAACACACATATTCTCATTTATGCACACTATGGCAGTTATGAAGAAAAACACTAGCACAAGTCTTAGTTTTGGCTTCCATACATTAAGCATTCATACTAGGTTCAAAAATTCCTGCCACTGCACCCAAACTTCCTACAATAAACTGTATCATTCTAGCCATGTAACCACCTATTTTCTTTTCTCAATTATCAAGTAGAGACTTAGGGCAATCAAAGACTTTTTTTTTTACATAAATAGCCCACCTATGGACCAAGTTATGGATTTTTTAAGTTGGTTACAAAATTCTGACCAAATGAACAGTAATTTAGCCAATTTTGTAACGTCATAACTTTGGCGACAGGGCTCTAAATCCAGAAATTGAAAAATCCCAGTTAAACCTCTAGATGTCCTTCAGGTTTATCCAAAATTTCGTGGCAAGATTAATTTTAAAAAGGGAGATATTCAACTTTAGCTACAGGGTCGAAACTCTGGCAACTTTTGGACCATTTTGCCCATACAATTTTTCCAAACCATTCAAACACTTCATTCACAAAGATAAAGCCATCCAAGGCTATCCCATACATGTCCAATACACATATGAATTAAATTCTCTTGCATCTAGCAACTTTATGTGGCCAAAACAGAATTTACAAGTAAGCAGCGAATCATTCACACTTAGGCAGCTTTGCACCACATCACATACATAGCCAAAACATTACTCAAATGTTCACATACTTGTCTCATTTTACATACAATACATGTACATGTATACATGCACTAAAAAATTATCTTAACTCAGCTAAATACGCACCCTAAGTTACAGGAGTGACTGAAATGCAATGGACTCCAGAAACAAGATGCTGGACAGCTGCTGCACAACACAGTAAGTACCCCCATTAAAAATACCAAACCTGCTCCTAAAATCACGAAAATTTCCAGATCATAACTATACATATGGAATTTCGTGTACCTAAAATTTCAGATCAAAAATCAAACCAAAAATTTCATTTTGAATGAGATCTTTCTGCTGGACCTAAAATGACAGAATTGAGGGGATTAAGTTTCATTGAGAAACTTAGTAAGGGTAGCACTTGGATTCAATAGGCAATGTAACCATCATTAAAACCTACATCCAAAGAAACTAAAAAACAAGAACCATATTGCATATATACAAGATCTAGCAACCAAATGCAGCAGCCATTCACAACCAACAAACACATGAAATGCAGCAGCACCATATACCATAGGTTAGTCCATAAAACATGCAATAAACTTAAATCACTATCACAGCCCTCCTCAAGCTAATGCATGGCCTTAGGATGATTTTAGTAGTATTTAGTACTAACTTTTGGGCTCTAGAAACCTAGAAATTCACTGCCATCACTGTGCACTTAACACTAGGTCAGAAAACCTTCAATAAGTGCGCTCCCCTCACTAAGCTTGGTTCATCAAGCTCATGGATCTCTTCCAAGCATAGCCCTAGCTCCATGGTTGCTTGAAAATAAAGAAAATAACCCATGATAGCAAGAGAACCCTTACCTTGATGGGTATGCTGAAATTGGAGCTTGATCCTAGGTGCAACCAAGCAATATCACCGAATAGCTTCCAATTGTGCTTCCTTGACTTCAATTGCAAGTAGTTTTGAGTTTCAAGGTATGGTGGCTATGGGGGAAGTGTGGAGGAGATGACTGGCTTCTTTTTTTCTGGTGGAGGCCGAAATTTGGGAGATAAGGAGAAAGAATGAACACTTATATGGTCTTAAGTGCACTAAACACGCTTAACCAAGCTTTATGTCATTTTGCTTGCTACAAGACCATGGTTTATTTACCTTAATCTCTTGGCCAACATTTGACCTCCTTATCCCATGCCATAGCAGCCCTCCTTATGTGGGATAACCCCACAAAACTTCCATTGACTTAAGTCATAGACATACACATCTTAAGGCCTACCTTAGAACACTTAGGTCCTTTATGCCTTTTTGTGTTTTCGTTGTCCTTAGTTATCTTCCATAAGTAATTTGGTCCTCCAATAGCACTTTCATACCATTCATATCCTTCTAATAACTCTCCAAATCTCTTTTGTGAAATTTTTACAATTGAGTACCCGAATTTCCAAAACCTTACAAAAAAGTCTATAGGTTGCTTGACATACAAGCAATCCTTGAGGATTTTCTTGGGGGCCAAGTTACCAACTTGGAACACTTTTAAGGAGGTGTTGATCATGCCTTTTACCCCCCACACTTTAATCACTATGGTGAGAATGACACAATATAATGGTTTTTAGCCACTATTGTAATTCTCCCATTTTTATGAGGTGGTAACAGTTGATGTCAGGAACCCTGAAGAGGGTAAGGCTTCAAAAGCCTTAAACCTTTTGAATGCTAGCAGTTGCATGTGTACTGTGGCCCATAAATGTCATGATCTTCTCCGAACAGATGCCTTTCTTCCCACTTCTATGGGTCAAGCGATCCCTAGGTCTCATGACAAGGCTCGTTTCCCTGAGAACCAACTTATAGTTTTTTTAGATGGTGTTACATTGGCCTTGGCTTACCGCCACATCCTCTAGTGAACCAACTATGAAATCATTTTTGTTTTGCTTCTTTCTAACTGGAACCCAAAAACTTTCTTTATCTATCAGGTTCCTGGTTGTATGCGACCTTGTAGCTGCTCATCTTCTTTCGAGAACATCTTGATGAGATCACCCCTTAATTCTATGGTGTCAATCACCCTTTTATTGGGAAGTCTATGCCAGCCTCTAAGGTTTTTGAGATGTAGGGTTTGCTTGTTAATACCTTGGTTACGAGGAGGTTACTAGTAGGTGGGCATAGTTACCCCCATTTTCTTTTATATTTGGATACAATACTAACCACCAACTATATCTTTTGTAGATATTGGTCTTGCCGACCTAGATCTCATGAGAGAAGGAAAACAATTCTTGGTTATCTCCAAGGGGAAAAAAATCTCCTAGAGGAGATGCAACAAGCTTCCTAGGTTGTTCCCTCAACATCTAAGGATGAAGATAAGTCAACCTTGTCTACTTTGGTGCATCCGAGCAAGAGGTAGAACATCATTTGCCTTACAGCTAGAACATTTTAGAGATTTTGAAGGATCTTTCATGCTCTAAGCCATGACGGGTGGATTCAGCCCTTTGCTGGATTCCATCTGCTCATGTCGCCTACTTAAGGTATCATCAAGTACATTTTCTACTTCTCTTTTCTATTAGACAATCTACGCTTTGAACAATTTATGGCTTATTTATCATTGTTCGAGGGCTTAGGTTTTGCCCATCTTCTTGTTGTTGCAATGGTCAGATCTTTGAAAGTCCCCCTGATAAAGGCCAGGGCACCTCTTCAAAGAAGGATACTACCAAGGTGCCAAAGAAATTTTCTATATTCTAAAGGCGTATGATGAGTTCCGACTTGAGGTGCCAGAAAGGCATGGACATGGGCTTCAAGAGGCTACTAATATGGAACTTCCTTGGAATCCTCACTTTTGTCTCTTGTAGGGAGCATACATCCTACAAGATTAGCATAGCCATTACAAGATCCTGGAAAGGCTCCTTCTTCCACAAGGTCATCAGAGGTTGGACTGTCAACAAGGGGACCTAGCTTAAGAGGTAAAAAACTACTTTCAGGTGGCTCCTGGGTGTAAGCTTTAAGACTTGATCTACTACATTTCTTTTCGATGTATGCTTGAACTAAACCCTATGTATTTAAGACTACTCCAATCTTGAACAGCCTTTTCTACCCAAGTTGAGAAGATGCTAGGGCTAAAGTACATTCTCATTCTGATGAACAGGGTTTTGGCAGACAAGTTGAGCCATTTCAATAGGAGAGTCTCTTATTTGGAGGAGGAGAGGGCTCAACTGAAGGATAGAATCCTAGAGTTTGAGAAGAAAATTCAGGGTTTGACTTAGTTCCTGGGGGATCTTAATGGTTTAGTGGTCGAGATGAAGAAGAGCATCAAGGAACATCTGGTTCTGCTAAGGAAGAAGGGTAGCTTGAAAATGGTTGGCCTTGAAAGCAAGGTTGATCACTCTAAAGTACGACTTCCAATGGTTCTGTCCATAGTGGAAGGTTACCCAACTTCCAATGGTTCTGTCAGTAATGGAAGGTTGTCCAACCTTGGGCTATTTAAATGGATTGTGAGCCAGCCTCTAAACATAAAGAGGTTGCCCTACTCTAGGAGTAGGTGATTAAGATTCGTGTTGAAGCCATTCAGTAGCTCATCTAGAAGTTCTTTAATGGTGTGGCGAAACACTTGCCTAGGTGGCTTATTAAAGCATCAACCAGGTCATAAGACCTAAGTTTCAAGGTTCCAACTAGCTAGCTTTTACTTAAAGCCTAAAAACTTATGCAACTAACCTACCCTACAAGGAAATATGCATGTGTGTCTTTGCCAGTGCAAGTAACAAAATAAAAATATATATACATAAAATAGTGCCTCTCGGACTTAGAAGCTACCTTAAAGCACTAGCCAAACCATGACAAGGTTAATTGCCTGACTTCAAGTAATAACATGTGTACGTACTTAAAATCTCTTTATGTACAACCCAAAAGTAACCTATTGCAGTGATCTGTACTAAAGACATTAGTACATAAGTATGCTATTAGGGCATGGTTACTTGTGTAAGATCCTTCCTACTGTAGCTTCACTTTATGTCCACTTCAATTAAAGTCCCATGACCTACTCTTAATGCAACTTAGACTCCCTTTCTGGAAGACCACAAAACCTAACTTGGCATAGTTGCTCTCCTAGCTGCTAGAATTGCTTACCTTTAATCTAAACAATAAGACTAAGGGAATGAGTATTTAAACTATTGCCATCTTCACAAAAAGGGAAAACTATACCATATGGACCTAAACTTATATGCTTTAATTTTCACCATAGTATATGAATTATGAAGTGTAAAGTATTCAATATACACTCCCTTAAGTGGCACAAACAATGATAATTTTTTTACACCTTCACAAAATGGGAAAATTACAGCATAAGTACCTAAACTTATATGCTTTAATTTTCACCATAGTGCATGATTTTTGAAGAGTAAAGTATTCAATATACACCCCCTTAAGTGGAAAAAACAATGATAGCTTGGTCCTTAGGAAAACATGTTAGTATTGTGCCCAAAAGGCCAATCATGAGATGATTGTATTTTTGCACATTGAGTCATGATATTTTATTGAGGCATTAATCCAGCAATTTTGTTTGTTATTTTGTTTCTGCGTAACGTAATAAACATAATTGTAACCCTAGAATAATGATATTCTTAAACGTCCCTAGTCTAGTATTATTGTGGAGCGGGTTGCAATAATACATAATGACTAGCATATGTGGAGACTAATATGAGATATGTAGTCTACATATGGGTACAAGTTGGAGAACTTGTGTACTGGACCGACCCACCATGAGAACACTTCATGGATCGTTATATGAGTGTCATAAGTGATTTTCATAGTGATCATGGTATATGTAGTCCTTCGACCTAAGATCAGCAAGGTTCCCTACATGTGAGTCACATACTTTGATACTTTCCTTTGTTGCTCGTAACTGAGTGAACTTGAAGGAGGTCATTGGGTATGTCACATATCATGCGGAGGGATTTGTATGATCAAGATGGGATTTGTCCCTCCTATGTAACGGGAGTGATATCTTTGGGCCCCTTGATAGAGTGAGACTTAGAAAATGCATGGCCATGCTCCGATAAGTTGATATATGATATCAATGTCGTCAGTTTAAGTTGGTCTACTCAGTAATCAAGAAACCAAAGATTCGGCTATACGAGAGTGACACATTCCATGTCTTGTGCTTAGTCTTGATATCTTGGACAAAGGGACAATGGCATATATCGGTGATGATCATAAAGGTTTAGTCGATTCACCGACAATCTTGTCACTTGGGTAGCAATGATGTGTTGCTAGACACCGCTCATTGCTTATGATCATAAATGTGATTTATGATCATTGCCAACATGGCAAGAGCCTATTGGGTCGCACACATAGAGCTATTTGGATCATTAGAGTGCATGGGCTAATTATTTGGGTTATGGTTTCACTTTAATTTCGTATTAATAATGGGCCAAGGAGTTGAGCCATTATTAAGCCCGAAATTAAATCCTAATTGGATTACGGCTTTGAAACCCATTAGGCCTAGAAGTTGAGTCTCACTATAAATACAACTTTTAAGTGAGAAATTCGCAGGTCTCCTTGCCCTTGCCTCCCAAAAGGACAGTCGCACTCTTCTCTTGCAATTCCTTGGAGGACGCAAGCTAGCACTGCGAGCGCAAGAGAAACGCATCTGCCGGGACGTGGTGGAAGCGTGGTGATCTCGAGAGGCTCGTGTAGATACCATAGAGAGCCTGAACACGTCAACTGTTCAGGTTTTGTGATTCGACTCTACAGTTGAGTGAGAGATCTCAACCAAAAATTAGGTATGAAATTTTCGAACACCCGGTTTACCCCGTTTCACTTGGATCCTGGAGGGTTTCGGTTAAATTCCGCTGCGCTGTTTGGCTCCCGAAACCCAACAGTGGTATCAGAGCTACTGGTGAAACCCTAAATCGGGATTGACTGTTGAATCGCATGATGTTATGTCTTCGATTGGTTTTCGGCCATGATTAATTAGATTGATTCATGATGCATGAAACCGGAATTCGTAATGAACATATGAGATATATGAAGAAACGACGCAAATTGGTTAATGAGATTAACCCGAAATTGATAGGTATGAGATACCTATATGGATTAGGATTCTTGCAATAGTTGCAAAAACCCTAGGTTTGTTTGGATTCAGCCTGTTCGGGCACCGAAAGTAAGGTATTTTTGGTGGCTCGAATGGAGGAGTCTCGGGTGCCTACTTTCTCGAAATAGAAGATTTCGGAACCACCGCCCGCTGACCGGCCAGCGGGACCGCCGTATGCGAAGCGCCACATAAATAAAAACTAGTTAATCAACACGTGAAAATTGGCATCCATCTTTGTTGAATGAGATTTGACATGATATGCTGATTGGTGTTTGAAGGATGGTGCATGGTTATAGCCCTTGATTGGTTGTACTTGTAAATTCGGCCTGCAAGTCGTGCCTTTTCTTATCACTCTCATTGTACATTCTCTTCTCACCTTACTCCCCTCGAATGTAACTCGAGGTTTCTATTATTGATGTAATGGTGCATTATGGGCTCATCCAAGGTGGTATGTCCAAGGAGGTGACAACAAAAGGGCAGCCAAGAAAGGAGGAGAAGGAGCTTGTGAAGACTCTTTTCTTTTCTTAGGCTTTTATGATATTCTCATTGGCTTGAGAATATCGCATAGTTTGGGCTATAACCATGTCACGTTTATTTCTTGTAAGCATGAGATGCATGTTTTATATTTGTATGTGATGCATGTATAAAACAACCGGAGATAACAAATTGGTGAGATCAAAAGATAAAATCCCTCAAACAAATATTAAGTCATTAAATGTGATGCCTTCCAAATGTTGGCACTCGTCAAGACTTTGATCAACATTAGGTGGGTTTTCCCAAAGCAAAGTACCTATGTTCGTCTTGGTAAGGCGCGATGGGATAATAGTGATATCCAAACTGCTAACTTTAGGTTCGACTTAACTAAGTCATCCTAATAGGATTAGGGACTTAGAGGCATAGAGTTGGGCTTAAGTTCATGAGATGAGCTTGGACAAGTGTTGTTCACCCAACTATCCAAGAGTTGCATAAGATGCAATTGGCAAGGAGTTGCCTACCTAAATAGCTGTAACTTGAGAGAAAAGCCAAAGCTGACTCAGGTTGTGGTCAAATATGGATCTTGGCCCACTAGAATACCTTAGCGCCGAGGTGTTCCGAAATAATATCGAGGGTTATTATTTTGAGGAAAATAGTGGGAGTATCGTTTAATAAAAGTCCTTATTAAATGAATTAAAATACATGACTCTTACACTACATATTTACTGTTGTAGATTACCATGGCACAAAACACATCGACACTTTCGTTGCGATCGATCCTTGAGAAGGAAAAACTGAATGGGACCAACTTTCTCAAATGGTACCGAAACTTGAGGATAGTCCTAAAACAAGAGAGAAAGGCTTATGTCCTAGAGCAGCCCATTCCGAATGAGCTTGCTGCCACTGCTCCAAGAGCTGAAAGGGATGCTCACAAGAGGCATTCTGATGATGCTTTGGATGTTGCATGCCTCATGCTTATTACCATGGAATCTGAGCTTCAGAAGTAACATGAGAACATGGGGGCGTTCGATATGATCGAACATCTCAAAATGCTTTTCCAAGAGCAAGCTAGGCATGAGAGGTTTGAGACCTCTAAGGCATTGTTTCAGTGCAAGATGTCTAAGGGAAGTCCCGTGGGTCCTCATGTGCTCAAGATGATTGGGTACATTGAGAATCTTGAGAATTTGGGATTTGCTCTTCAGAAAGAGTTGGCTATCGATGTAGTCTTGCAATTGTTGCCTGAAAGCTACAGTCAGTTCGTCATGAACTATAACATGAATGACCTTGACAAGTCCCTTCCTTAATTGCTCAACATGTTGAGAACTGCTGAGCAAAACCTTAAGAAGGCTAAGCCCATTTTGATGGTTCAAAAGGGCAAGGGAAAGGGAAAAGCCAACAAGAAGAAGGATAAAGCTAATGGAAAGTCCAATGCTAGTTCTTCTTCAGCTGCACTGAAACCAAAGGGTGGTGTGGTAAAGGAAAGGGAGTGCTTCCATTGTAAGCAACCTGGACACTGGAAGCGCAACTGCAAGCTCTCTCTTGAAGAACTTGCTAAGGAAAAAGGAAATAAGACTTCCATTTCAGGTATTCTTGTTATAGAGGCTAACTTTTCTACTTCCTCATCTTGGGTATTGGATACTGGATGTGGATCTCACATTTGTGCAAATGTGCAGGATCTAAGTAGAAGTAGAAGATTGGCCCGAGGTGAAATGGACCTACGTGTTGGAAATGGAGCAAGGGTTGCTGCCTTAGCCGTAGGGACTTATGTTCTCACTTTACCTAGTGGATTAGTTTTAGAATTAGACAACTGCTACTTTGTGCCTATTATTAGTAGAAATTTGATTTCTGTTTCTTGTTTGGACAAGAAAGGTTTTTCATTTATAATAAAGGACAAATGTTGTTCTATTTATTTGAATGAAATCTTTTATGGTAGTGCTCAACTTAGCAATGGGTTGTATGTTCTAGACCTTGAAGATCCAATCTATAATGTGAATACCAAGAAGGTCAGATTAAATGATTCAAACTCGACCTATCTCTAGCACTGTCGCTTGGGCCATATAAATTAGTCCCGCATATCCAAGCTCCATAAGGATGGACTCTTGGACTCATTTGATTTTGAATCATATGAGACATGTGAGTCATGTTTGTTGGGCAAGATGACCAAAGCCCCATTCACAGGGCAAAGTGAAAGGGCTAATGACTTACTAGGACTCATACATAGTGATGTATGTGGCCCTATGTCTACACAAGCTAGAGGAGGTTCCCAATACTTCATTACTTTCACTGATGACTTCAGCAGATATGGCTATGTGTATCTTATGAGACACAAGTCAGAATCCTTTGAAAAGTTCAAAGAATTCAAGAATGAAGTAGAGAATCAACTCGGGAAGAGTATCAAAGTGCTTCGATCATATCGAGGTGGAGAGTACTTGGATCGATAATTCCTTGACTATCTGAAGGAGTGTGGTATAATATCACAACTCACTCCACCAGGTACAACTCAATGGAATGGTGTTTCTGAAAGGAGAAATCAAACTCTGTTAGACATGGTTCGCTCCATGATGAGTCAAGCTGACCTTCCAAACTCCTTTTGGGGACATGCTCTAGAGACAGCCACTTTTACACTAAACCGAGTTCCATCTAAATAGGTTCAAAAGACACCATATGAGATATGGAGTGGGAGGCGTCCCAATTTGTCTTTTATGAAGATTTGGAGCTGTGACGCTTATGTAAAACGTCAATCCTCTAACAAACTAGGGCCTAAATCTCAAAAATGTCTTTTTGTTGGGTATCCCAAAGAAACAAAGTGATGGCAGAGGGTTAGGCCTCCGCCGACCACTAGGGCGGACCATGGTGGTAGTATTGTCCCTTTGAACGGCGCATTAACGGGCGGCGCGGAGCCTTGAACCCGAGACCGCAGGGATTTACACCCCCTCAGGGGGGGTCGCGTCTAACCACTAGACGCGACCCCCCCTGAGGGGGTGTAAATCCCTGCGGTCTCGGGTTCAAGGCTCCGCGCCGCCCGTTAATGCGCCGTTCAAAGGGACAATACTACCACCATGGTCCGCCCTAGTGGTCGGCGGAGGCCTAACCCTCTGCCATCAAAACGCGCGTTTTTTAACCACTAGGACGCGTCCTAGTGGTTAGACGCGACCCCCCCTGAGGGGGTGTAAATCCCTGCGGTCTCGGGTTCAAGGCTCCGCGCCGCCCGTTAATGCGCCGTTCAAAGGGACAATACTACCACCATGGTCCGCCCTAGTGGTCGGCGGAGGCCTAACCCTCTGCCATCACAAAGGGTTACTATTTCTACAATCCCTCTGAGCAAAAAGTGTTTGTTGCTCGAACTGGTGTCTTTTTGGAGAAAGAGTTTATCTCTAAAGGAACTAGTGGGAGGAAAGTAGAACTTGAAGAAATTCAAGAACAACAAGGAGACATCGAACCTGAAATGGAACCTAAACAGACACCACAAGATGTTGTGGTTCAAGAGTCTGTTCCTGTAGCACAAAGTGTTAGTGTTGTGCCCAAAAAGCCAATCATGAGATGATTGTATTTTTGCAAATTGAGTCATGATATTTTATTGAGGCATTAATCCAGCAATTTTGTTTGTTGTTTTGTTTCTGCGTAACGTAATAAACATAATTGTAACCCTAGAATAATGATATTCTTAAACGTCCCTAGTATAGTATTATTGTGGAGCGGGTTGCAATAATACATAATGACTAGCATATGTGGAGACTAATATGAGATATGTAGTCTACATATGGGTACAAGTTGGAGAACTTGTGTACTGGACCGACCCACCATGAGAACACTTCATGGATCGTTATATGAGTGTCATAAGTGATTCTCATAGTGATCATGGTATATGTAGTCCTTCGACCTAAGATCATCAAGGTTCCCTACATGTGAGTCACATACTTTGATACTTTCCTTTGTTGCTCGTAACTGAGTGAACTTGAAGGAGGTCATTGGGTATGTCACATAGCATGCGGAGGGATTTGTATGATCAAGATGGGATTTGTCCCTCCTATGTAACGGGAGTGATATCTTTGGGCCCCTTGATAGAGTGAGACTTAGAAAATGCATGGCCATGCTCCGATGAGTTGATATATGATATCAATGTCGTCAGTTTAAGTTAGTCTACTCGGTAATCAAGAAACCAAAGATTGGGCTATACGAGAGTGACACATTCCATGTCTCGTGCTTAGTCTTGATATCTTGGACAAAAGGACAATGGCATATATCGGTGATGATCATAAAGGTTTAGTCGATTCACCGACAATCTTGTCACTTGGGTAGCAATGATGTGTTGCTAGACACCGCTCGTTGCTTATGATCATAAATGTGATTTATGATCATTGCCAACATGGCAAGAGCCTATTGGGTCGCACACATAGAGCTATTTGGATCATTAGAGTGCATGGGCTAATTATTTGGGTTATGGTTTCACTTTAATTTCGTATTAATAATGGGCCAAGGAGTTGAGCCATTATTAAGCCCGAAATTAAATCCTAATTGGATTAGGGCTTTGAAACCCATTAGGCCTGGAAGTTGAGTCTCACTATAAATACAACTTTTAAGTGAGAAATTCGCAGGTCTCCTTGCCCAAGCCTCCCAAAAGGACAGCCACACTCTTCTCTTGCAATTCCTTGGAGGACGCAAGCTAGCACTGCGAGCGCAAGAGAAACGCATCTGCCGGGACGTGGTGGAAGCGTGGTGATCCCGAGAGGCTCGTGTGGATACCATAGAGAGCCTGAACACGTCAACTGTTCAGGTTTTGTGATTCGACTCTACAGTTGAGTGAGAGATCTCAACCAAAAATTAGGTATGAAATTTTCGAACACCCGGTTTACCCCGTTTCACTTGGATCCTGGAGGGTTTCGGTTAAATTCCGCTGCGCTGTTTGGCTCCCGAAACCCAACAGTGGTATCAGAGCTACTGGTGAAACCCTAAATCAGGATTGAGTGTTGAATCGCATGATGCTATGTGTTCGATTGGTTTTCGGCCATGATTAATTAGATTGATTCATGATGCATGAAACCGGAATTCGTAATGAACATATGAGATATATGAAGAAACGACACAAATTGGTTAATGAGATTAACCCGAAATTGATAGGTATGAGATACCTATATGGATTAGGATTCTTGCAATAGTTGCAAAAACCCTAGGTTTGTTCGGATTCGGCCTGTTCGGGCACCGAAAGTAAGGTATTTTTGGTGGCTCGAATGGAGGAGTCTCGGGTGCCTACTTTCTCAAAATAGAAGATTTCGGAACCACCGCCCGCTGACCGGCCAGCGGGACCGCCGTATGCGAAGCGCCACATAAATAAAAACTGGTTAATCAACACGCGAAAATTGGCATGAATCTTTGTTGAATGAGATTTGACATGATATGCTGATTATTGTTTGAAGCATGGTGCATGGTTATAGCCCTTGATTGGTTGTACTTGTAAATACGGCCTGCGAGTCGTGCCTTTTCTTATCACTCTCATTGTACATTCTCTTCTCACCTTACTCCCCTCGAATGTAACTCGAGGTTTCTATTATTGATGTAATGGTGCATTATGGGCTCATGCAAGGAGGTATGTCCAAGGAGGTGACAACAAAAGGGCAGCCAAGAAAGGAAGAGAAGGAGCTTGTAAAGACTCTTTTCTTTTCTTAGGCTTTTATGATATTCTCATTGGCTTGAGAATATCGCATAGTTTGGGCTATAACCATGTCACGTTTATTTCTTGTAAGCATGAGATGCATGTTTTATATTTGTATGTAATGCATGTATAAAACAACCGGAGATAACAAATTGGTGAGATCAAAAGATAAAATCCCTCAAACAAATATTAAGTCATTAAATGTGATGCCTTAAAAAATGTTGGCACTCGTCAAGACTTTGATCAACATTAGGTGGGTTTGCCAAAGCAAAGTACCTATGTTCATCTTGGTAAGGCGCGATGGGATAATAGTGATATCCAAACTGCTAACTTTGGGTTTGACTTAACTAAGTCATCCTAATAGGATTAGGGACTTAGAGGCATAGAGTTGGGCTTAAGTTCATGAGATGAGCTTGGACAAGTGTTGTTCACCCAACTATCCAAGAGTTGCATAAGATGCAATTGGCAAGGAGTTGCCTACCTAAATAGCTATAACTTGAGAGAAAAGCTAAAGCTGACTCAGGTTGTGGTCAAATATGGATCTTGGCCCACTAGAATACCTTAGCGCCGAGGTGTTCCGAAATAATATCGAGGGTTATTATTTTGAGGAAAATAGTGGGAGTATCGTTTGATAAAAGACCTTATTAAATGAATTAAAATACATGACTCTTACACTGCATATTTACTGTTGTAGATAACCATGGCACAAAACACATCGACACTTTCGTTGCGATCGATCCTTGAGAAGGAAAAACTTAATGGGACCAACTTTCTCAAATGGTACCGAAACTTGAGGATAGTCCTCAAACAAGAGAGAAAGGCATATGTCCTAGAGCAGCCCATTCCGAATGAGCCTGCTGCCACTGCTCCAAGAGCTGAAAGGGATGCTCACAAGAGGCATTCTGATGATGCTTTGGATGTTGCATGCCTCATGCTTATTACCATGGAATCTGAGCTTCAGAAGCAACATGAGAACATGGGGGCGTTCGATATGATCGAACATCTCAAAATGCTTTTCCAAGAGCAAGCTAGGCATGAGAGGTTTGAGACCTCTAAGGCATTGTTTCAGTGCAAGATGTCTGAGGGAAGTCCCGTGGGTCCTCATGTGCTCAAGATGATTGGGTACATTGAGAATCTTGAGAATTTGGGATTTGCTCTTCAGAAAGAGTTGGCTATCGATGTAGTCTTGCAATCGTTGCCTGAAAGCTACAGTCAGTTCGTCATGAACTATAACATGAACGACCTAGACAAGTCCCTTCCTGAATTGCTCAACATGTTGAGAACTGCTGAGCAAAACCTTAAGAAGGCTAAGCCCATTTTGATGGTTCAAAAGGGCAAGGGAAAAGGAAAAGCCAACAAGAAGAAGGATAAAGCTAATGGAAAGTCCAATGCTAGTTCTTCTTCAGCTGCACTGAAACCAAAGGGTGGTGTGGCAAAGGAAGGGGAGTGCTTCCATTGTAAGCAACCTGGACACTAGAAGCGCAACTGCAAGCTCTATCTTGAAGAACTTGCTAAGGAAAAGGGAAGTAAGACTTCCACTTCAGGTATTTTTGTTATAGAGGCTAACTTTTCTACTTCCTCATCTTGGGTATTGGATACTGGATGTGGATCTCACATTTGTGCAAATGTGCAGGATCTAAGTAGAAGTAGAAGATTGGCCCGAGGTGAAGTGGACCTACGTGTTGGAAATGGAGCAAGGGTTGCTTCCTTAGCCGTAGGGACTTATGTTCTCACTTTACCTAGTGGATTAGTTTTAGAATTAGATAACTGCTACTTTGTGCCTACTATTAGTAGAAATTTGATTTCTGTTTCTTGTTTGGACAAGAAAGGTTTTTCATTTATAATAAAGGACAAATGTTGTTCTATTTATTTGAATGAAATCTTTTATGGTTGTGCTCAAGTTAGCAATGGGTTGTATGTTCTAGACCTTGAAGATCCAATCTATAATGTGAATACCAAGAAGGTCAGATTAAATGATTCAAACTTGACCTATCTCTGGCACTGTCGCTTGGGCCATATAAATGAGACCCGCATATCCAAGCTCCATAAGGATGGACTCTTGGACTCATTTGATTTTGAATCATATGAGACATGTGAGTCATGTTTGTTGGGCAAGATGACCAAAGCCCCATTCACAGGGCAAAGTGAAAGGGCTAATGACTTACTAGGACTCATACATAGTGATGTGTGTGGCCCTATGTCTACACAAGCTAGAGGAGGTTCCCAATACTTCATTACTTTCACTGATGACTTCAGCAGATATGGCTATGTGTATCTTATGAGACACAAGTCAGAATCCTTTGAAAAGTTCAAAGAATTCAAGAATGAAGTAGAGAATCAACTCGGGAAGAGTATCAAAGTGCTTCGATCAGATCGAGGTGGAGAGTACTTGGATCGAGAATTCCTTGACTATCTGAAGGCGTGTGGTATAGTATCACAACTCACTCCACCAGGTACACCTCAATGGAATGGTGTTTCTGAAAGGAGAAATCGAACTCTGTTAGACATGGTTCGCTCCATGATGAGTCAAGTTGACCTTCCAAACTCCTTTTGGGGACATGCTCTAGAGACAGCCGCTTTTACACTAAACCGAGTTCCATCTAAATCGGTTCAAAAGACACCATATGAGATATGGAGTGGGAGGCGTCCTAATTTGTCTTTTATGAAGATTTGGGGCTGTGACGCTTATGTAAAATGTCAATCCTCTCACAAACTAGGGCCCAAATCTCAAAAATGTCTTTTTGTTGGGTATCCCAAAGAAACAAAGGGTTACTATTTCTACAATCCCTCTGAGCAAAAAGTGTTTGTTGCTCGAACTGGTGTCTTTTTGGAGAAAGAGTTTATCTCTAAAGGAACTAGTGGGAGGAAAGTAGAACTTGAAGAAATTCAAGAACAACAAGAAGACATCGAACCTGAAATGGAACCTGAACAGACACCACAAGATGTTGTGGTTCAAGAGTCTGTTCCTGTAGCACAAAGCCCACGTAGGACTGGTAGGATTCGGCGTGAGCCCGAGAGATATGGATTTCTCGTGACTCACACTGGTGATGTGATGCTCATGGATCAAGATGAGCCCACAACCTACCAACAAGCTATGTCGGGGCCTGACTCTGAGAAGTGGCTAATGGCCATGAAATCTGAGATGGAATCCATGTATGAAAACCAAGTATGGACTTTGGTTGACCCACCTGAAGGGGTAAAACCTATAGGGTGCAAATGGGTTTTCAAGAAGAAAACTGACATGGATGGTAATGTGATTACCTTTAAGGGAAGATTGGTTGCAAAAGGTTTCAAGCAAATTCATGGTATTGACTATGATGAAACTTTTTCACCAGTTGCTATGCTTAAATCCATCCGAATTTTGTTTGCTATTGCTGCACACTATGATTATGAGATATGGCAAATGGATGTCAAAACTGCATTCCTAAATGGAAAGCTACTTAAGGATGTGTACATGACACAACCTGAGGGTTTTGTCACTCCTGGGAATGCCAATAAAGTGTGCAAATTACAAAGGTCCATTTATGGACTGAAGCAAGCTTCTCGAAGTTGGAATCTTCGTTTTGATGATGCAATCAAAGAGTTTGGTTTTATAAAAAATGAAGATGAACCTTGTGTCTACAAGAAGGTTAGTGGGAGTGCTATTGTCTTCTTGGTGTTGTATGTAGATGACATACTACTCATCGGGAATGACATTCCTGAGCTACAGTCTGTGAAGACTTGGCTAGGGAAATGTTTCTCTATGAAGGACTTGGGTGAAGCAGCCTATGTGTTAGGCATCAGGATCTATAGAGATAGATCTAGAAAGCTTCTTGGCCTAAGTCAAAGTACATATATTGACAAGGTGCTAAAGAGGTTTAGCATGCAAGATTCCAAGAAAGGATTCTTGCCCATGTCACATGGTATCACTCTTTCTAGATCTCAGTGTCCGAGTACAACCGAGGAGAGAGAGCGCATGAGTAAGATTCCATATGCCTCAACAATTGGATCTATCATGTATGCCATGATATGTACTCGTCCCGATGTCTCATATGCTTTGAGCATGACGAGTAGGTACCAATCGAACCCCGGTGAAAGTCACTGGACAGCTGTTAAGAACATCCTTAAGTACTTACGAAGGACTAAGGATGCATTCTTGGTCTTTGGAGGTGAAGATCAGCTCGTTGTAAGGGGTTACACCGATGCAAGCTTCCAATCCGATAAGGATGATTTTAGATCGCAATCTGGTTATGTGTTTTGTATTGGTGGTGGTGCTGTAAGCTGGAAGAGTTCAAAGCAAGAGACAGTAGCTGACTTTACAACAGAATCTGAGTACATTGCCGCCTCTGATGCTGCGAAGGAGGCAGTTTGGATCAAGAAGTTCATCATTGAACTTGGAGTGGTTCCAAGCATTGTTGACCCGATAGAGCTCTATTGTGACAACAATGGAGCAATCGCACAGGCTAAGGAACCTCGATCTCACCAGTGATCCAAACACATACTCCGACGCTATCATCTCATCAGGGAGATCATCGAGAGGGGTGATGTAAGGATATGCAGGACTTCGACAGACAGCAACATTGCTGATCCACTGACAAAGCCCCTTACGCAGCAGAAGCATGATAGCCATTCTAGATCCATCGGTATTAGATACATGGATGATTGGCTTTTAGTGCAAGTGGGAGATTGTTAGTGTTGTGCCCAAAAAGCCAATCATGAGATGATTGTATTTTTGCAAATTGAGTCATGATATTTTATTGAGGCATTAATCCAGCAATTTTGTTTGTTGTTTTGTTTCTGCGTAACGTAATAAACATAATTGTAACCCTAGAATAATGATATTCTTAAACGTCCCTAGTATAGTATTATTGTGGAGCGGGTTGCAATAATACATAATGACTAGCATATGTGGAGACTAATATGAGATATGTAGTCTACATATGGGTACAAGTTGGAGAACTTGTGTACTGGACCGACCCACCATGAGAACACTTCATGGATCGTTATATGAGTGTCATAAGTGATTCTCATAGTGATCATGGTATATGTAGTCCTTCGACCTAAGATCATCAAGGTTCCCTACATGTGAGTCACATACTTTGATACTTTCCTTTGTTGCTCGTAACTGAGTGAACTTGAAGGAGGTCATTGGGTATGTCACATATCATGCGGAGGGATTTGTATGATCAAGATGGGATTTGTCCCTCCTATGTAACGGGAGTGATATCTTTGGGCCCCTTGATAGAGTGAGACTTAGAAAATGCATGGCCATGCTCCGATGAGTTGATAGATGATATCAATGTCGTCAGTTTAAGTTAGTCTACTCGGTAATCAAGAAACCAAAGATTGGGCTATACGAGAGTGACACATTCCATGTCTCGTGCTTAGTCTTGATATCTTGGACAAAGGGACAATGGCATATATCGGTGATGATCATAAAGGTTTAGTCGATTCACCGACAATCTTGTCACTTGGGTAGCAATGATGTGTTGCTAGACACCGCTCATTGCTTATGATCATAAATGTGATTTATGATCATTGCCAACATGGCAAGAGCCTATTGGGTCGCACACATAGAGCTATTTGGATCATTAGAGTGCATGGGCTAATTATTTGGGTTATGGTTTCACTTTAATTTCGTATTAATAATGGGCCAAGGAGTTGAGCCATTATTAAGCCCGAAATTAAATCCTAATTGGATTAGGGCTTTGAAACCCATTAGGCCTGGAAGTTGAGTCTTACTATAAATACAACTTTTAAGTGAGAAATTCGCAGGTCTCCTTGCCCTAGCCTCCCAAAAGGACAGCCACACTCTTCTCTTGCAATTCCTTGGAGGACGCAAGCTAGCACTGCGAGGGCAAGAGAAACGCATCTGCCGGGACGTGGTGGAAGCGTGGTGATCCCGAGAGGCTCGTGTGGATACCATAGAGAGCCTGAACACGTCAACTGTTCAGGTTTTGTGATTCGACTCTACAGTTGAGTGAGAGATCTCAACCGAAAATTAGGTATGAAATTTTCGAACACCCGGTTTACCCCGTTTCACTTGGATCCTGGAGGGTTTTGGGTAAATTCCGCTGCGCTGTTTGGCTCCCGAAACCCAACACAAAGCCCACGTAGGACTGGTAGGATTCGGCGTGAGCCCAAGAGATATGGATTTTTCGTGACTCACACCGGTGATGTGATGCTCATGGATCAAGATGAGCCCACAACCTACCAACAAGCTATGTCGGGGCCTGACTCTGAGAAATGGCTAATGGCCATGAAATCCGAGATGGAATCCATGTATGAAAACCAAGTATGGACTTTGGTTGACCCACCTGAAGGGGTAAAACCCATAGGGTGCAAATGGGTTTTCAAGAAGAAAACTGACATGGATGGTAATGTGATTACCTTTAAGGGACGATTGGTCGCAAAAGGTTTCAAGCAAATTCATGGTATTGACTATGATGAAACTTTTTCACCAGTTGCTATGCTTAAATCCATCCGAATTTTGTTTGCTATTGCTGCACACTATGATTATGAGATATGGCAAATGGATGTAAAAACTGCATTCCTAAATGGAAAGCTACTTGAGGATGTGTACATGACACAACCTGAGGGTTTTGTCACTCCTGGGAATGCCAATAAAGTGTAAAAATTGCAAAGGTCCATTTATGGACTGAAGCAAGCTTCTCGAAGTTGGAATCTTCGTTTTGACGATGCAATCAAAGAGTTTGGTTTTATAAAAAATGAAGATGAACCTTGTGTCTACAAGAAGGTTAGTCGGAGCGCTATTGTCTTCTTGGTGTTGTATGTAGATGACATACTACTCATCGGGAATGACATTCCTGAGCTACAGTCTGTGAAGACTTGGCTAGGGAAATGTTTCTCTATGAAGGACTTGGGTAAAGCAGCCTATGTGTTAGGCATCAGGATCTATAGAGATAGATCTAGAAAGCTTCTTGGTCTAAGTCAAAGTACATATATTGACAAGGTGCTAAAGAGGTTTAGCATGCAAGATTCCAAGAAAGGATTCTTGCCCATGTCACATGGTATCACTCTTTCTAGATCTCAGTGTCCGAGTACAACCGAGGAGAGAGAGCGCATGAGTAAGATTTCATATGCCTCAACAATTGGATCTATCATGTATGCCATGATATGTACTCGTCCCGATGTCTTATATGCTTTGAGCATGACGAGTAGGTACCAATCGAACCCCGGTGAAAGTCACTGGACAGCTGTTAAGAACATCCTTAAGTACTTACGAAGGACTAAGGATGCATTCTTGGTCTTTGGAGGTGAAGATCAGCTCGTTGTAAGGGGTTACACCGATGCAAGCTTCCAATCCGATAAGGATGATTTTAGATCGCAATCTGGTTATGTGTTTTGTATTGGTGGTGGTGCTGTAAGCTGGAAGAGTTCAAAGCAAGAGACAGTAGCTGACTCTACAACAGAATCTGAGTACATTGCCGCCTCTGATGCTACGAAGGAGGCAGTTTGGATCAAGAAGTTCATCACTGAACTTGGAGTGGTTCCAAGCATTGTTGACCCGATAGAGCTCTATTGTGACAACAATGGAGCAATCGCACATGCTAAGGAACCTCGATCTCACTAGCGATCCAAACACATACTTCGACGCTATCATCTCATCAGGGAGATCATCGAGAGGGGTGATGTAACGATATGCAGGACTTCGACAAACAACAACATTGCTGATCCACTGACAAAGCCCCTTACGCAGCAGAAGCATGATAGCCATTCTAGGTCCATCGGTATTAGATACATGGATGATTGGCTTTTAGTGCAAGTGGGAGATTGTTAGTATTGTGCCCAAAAGGCCAATCATGAGATGATTGTATTTTTGCACATTGAGTCATGATATTTTATTGAGGCATTAATCCAGCAATTTTGTTTGCTATTTTGTTTCTGCGTAACGTAATAAACATAATTGTAACACTAGAATAATGATATTCTTAAACGTCCCTAGTCTAGTATTATTGTGGAGCGGGTTGCAATAATACATAATGACTAGCATATGTGGAGACTAATATGAGATATGTAGTCTACATATGGGTACAAGTTGGAGAACTTGTGTACTGGACCGACCCACCATGAGAACACTTCATGGATCGTTATATGAGTGTCATAAGTGATTCTCTTAGTGATCATGGTATATGTAGTCCTTCGACCTAAGATCAGCAAGGTTCCCTACATGTGAGTCACATACTTTGATACTTTCCTTTGTTGCTCGTAACTGAGTGAACTTGAAGGAGGTCATTGGGTATGTCACATATCATGCGGAGGGATTTGTATGATCAAGATGGGATTTGTCCCTCCTATGTAACGGGAGTGATATCTTTGGGCCCCTTGATAGAGTGAGACTTAGAAAATGCATGGCCATGCTCCGATGAGTTGATATATGATATCAATGTCGTCAGTTTTAGTTGGTCTACTCGGTAATCAAGAAACCAAAGATTCGGCTATACGAGAGTGACAGATTCCATGTCTTGTGCTTAGTCTTGATATCTTGGACAAAGGGACAATGGCATATATCGGTGATGATCATAAAGGTTTAGTCGATTCACCGACAATCTTGTCACTTAGGTAGCAATGATGTGTTGCTAGACACCGCTCATTGCTTATGATCATAAATGTGATTTATGATCATTGCCAACATGGTAAGAGCCTATTGGGTCACACACGTAGAGCTATTTGGATCATTAGAGTGCAGGGGCTAATTATTTGGGTTATGGTTTCACTTTAATTTCGTATTAATAATGGGCCAAGGAGTTGAGCCATTATTAAGCCCGAAATTAAATCCTAATTGGATTAGGGCTTTGAAACCCATTAGGCCTAGAAGTTGAGTCTCACTATAAATGCAACTTTTAAGTGAGAAATTTGCAGGTCTCCTTGCCCTAGCCTCCCAAAAGGACAGTCGCATTCTTCTCTTGCAATTCCTTGGAGGACGCAAGCTAGCACTGCGAGCGAAAGAGAAACGCATCTGCCGAGACGTGGTGGAAGCGTGGTGATCTCGAGAGGCTCGTGTGGATACCATAGAGAGCCTGAACACGTCAACTGTTCAGGTTTTGTAATTCGACTCTACAGTTGAGTGAGAGATCTCAACCGAAAATTAGGTATGAAATTTTCGAACACCCGGTTTACCCCGTTTCACTTGGATCCTGGAGGGTTTCGGTTAAATTCCGCTGCGCTGTTTGGCTCCCGGAACCCAACAAAACATTGGCACATCGCCTAATTTTCAAGTAACCTATGGACTAAATTGTAAGGTTACAAAAGTTGGGTACTCAATTGCACAAATTTCTAAAGATGGCTATGGAAAGGACATGGATGGAATTAAGGGTATTGTTGGGGACCAAACTGATTAAGAAGGCAAAGTTGATAATGCCAACTAAGGATCCAAGTCTCCCCCTTTTTGTCTAAAATCTATAAAGAAATTTGACAAGGTTCAAGATGGTCAAAAACATCATTTTACTAGCCAAAATAGCTGGATATAATTTGTCCAAGTGTTGACCAAAGTTTCAAAAATTTGCATATTTGCCACCAAGGTCAAAATGATGTATAAATGAAGAAAAATCTTCATTTTCTTGCCATTTCCTTTAAATTTCGTCCCCCATTTCCTTAACAAAGCAAGATGAAGCAAAGAAGACATCAAAGAGAGCAAGAAAACCTAATTCTTGGTTCGCTTTGGGTTTTCAGATTTCATAGCAAAAGGTAAGGGTTTTCTAAAGTTTCCTGGGTTGTTTACTATATTTTCAAACATTCATGAAGCTAAGACCATGCTTGGAAGAGAGCAAATAGCTCAAGGAACCAAGTATGGATTAAGGGGAAAGAGGCATGGCAAGGTTTCGGCCTTAGTGTTACCATGCTAAAGATGGCAGCAAGAAAGAAGGGTCTATAGAGCCCAAGCTAGTACTAACTAAGACCTAAAAGACTCCTAAGATGAAGCAAAAGCTTGAGGAGGGCTGCCATAGTGTGACCAAAGTGATATATTATTGTTTTATTGAATGATTGTGGACTAACCCTAATGTTGTTGTTGCTGGTGCATTTCATTTGTTGTGTTGCTATGTTTGTTGGTGCATGTGGTTGCCATATTTATGTGTATGTGTTGTTTTTGTATGTTTTTATGTCTTTGGATTTCAGGTGGTACGTTGCTATGGAATGCTTTACATTGAAAGCCCTTACTAAGTTCTTTACAAACAGCTTACTCTACTTTCTATACACTTTCAGGAACACCTGAAAGAGAATGTTCAAACTAATAGTTCTAGTTTGATTTTTCCTGAACAATTTCAGGTACATGAACTTCAATATGCCCAGTATTAAACTAGAATATTTCATGATTTTTAGAGCACATTTGCTAATTTTATTGTTGGTACTTTCTGCCTTACGCAGCAACTGTCTTTTGAAGTTTCTGGAGTGCATTATGCTTGTAAGGCTCTCCAAGAAGCTAGTGTACACACCCAACTAATGTAGGACATATTTCTGATTCATATATGCATGTAAATACACTATGTATGGTGTATGGATGATATATGAAGCAATAAAGTGATGTTTGAGGTTGAATGTTCAATTCTGTCAATTTTGCAACTCATTAGCTGTTCCAAAGAAAATTATGTTTAATATTTACGGAATGCCACTAAATTCAGGGGAATGACTTTCCCGAGTGTTTAAGACATGTAGAACCTAACCATGTTGGTTTTGCACCTAGAAATGAAGTGTATGAATTTCACGAAATTTTGTATGGGCGTTATGGTCATTAGTTGTACAGATTTGGTACCTTGTACTGAAAGAGCCATAACTTCCTGTACATATGGATATGAAATTTTGACCACACATAGAGCACATACATAGGTTGAACTAAAACTTGGAATTTATAAATTTGGAGCTCTGTAGCCAAAGAGATGACATTCCAAAGTTGGGTAAGTTACTGTTCATCTGGTAAGAATTTGGTAACCAACTTAAAAAATCCATAACTTGGTCCATAGGTGGGATTTTGATGTAAAAAAAAATTTATTGGTTTGATCTAAGTCTGCACTTGATAATGGAACAAATAAAATAGGGGGTTACATGGCTACAATTATACAGTTTATTAGTGGAAGTTATAGGGTGCAGTGGCTAGCCACTAGAACTTAACAAGATTGCCTAATGTGTGGAATCCAAAACTAATAATTGTCCTAGTGTTTTCCTTCTTAGCTGCCATAACATGCATAAATATAAATATGTGTGTGATGGTTTGACTAATATACATAGATTTGCATAAAGGCCAAGAGGGCAACTTGGGTAATATAGTGAGCATTGTTCTGATGGCTTATAGAACATGCATAGCTCTTGGGAGATTGACACATTAAATATTGTCACTGTATTCAAGCTCTCAGATTGGTAACAGAAGTTGGTACCAGAGCAAGGTTTGAATGTAGTTTATGTGCCCATGACATGATGCATATAGTTGCATACATATAGCTTAGTTGGGTCAGCTACTAGTGTTAAGTACTTAACATAGAGTATATGTTGTGCTATTCTTATTTTCATGAAATAGGAAAATGGTCACCATAAGGAGAGAGGATCAGGGACCCCTAAGAGATTCTATTGAGCAAAGGGTTCAGGAAGTAGAAAATCTAGCACCTAAAATGAACGTACCATAGGGGTGGGTTGAACTACAAAGAAACCTGGCCCAGATAAGTGAAAACTTAGTAAGGTTACTGCAAGCTCAACAACAAGGAGTCCAAGTAGCACAAGTGTTGCCACAGGAGTAGAACCAGGAAGTTGTTAGGAACAACCCAGTGAATGTTCCTTCTGATGAAAATGAAGAGAATAAAGATGCTGAAGATGAGGATAGATGACATCACAGAGGCAGAAGAATTAGGTCTGAGATTGGCCAGGTATCTAGAGCCTATAACTCAGCTCATGACCATTCCATAGGGAATGAAGCTGAAAGACCTAGTGAGAGGAGAAGAAGAAGGAGACATAGAGACTATATGGACTTAGAAGAATCACACAAGCACAAAAGGCATAGAGCTAAAGATCTTGAGAGCTTTGATGATGTCAAATTGTTGGAGAGGTTTCAAGGCCTAAGACCTCCACAATTTGATGGTGGAGTTGGACTAGAGAAAGCTGAAGAATGGCTAGGATTCATTGAGAAGATGTTCAAGAGGATGCACTTAAGCTCCACCAAGAAAGTATCTCTGGCTATGTACAATCTTGTAGGTAGTGCATAAATGTGGTGGAGAAGTGTTAAAGATAGGCATGTTGCCTAGAGAGGCAGAAGAATAGATCATGAGCTGGATATGACATGGCCTGAGCTCACAAGGTTGTTCCAAGACCAGTATATAAGTGATGCCATCAAAGACCTAAAGCAAGCTAATTTTGATGCACCACAACAAGACAACCTCAGTGTTCTGGAATACGAACACAAGTTCAACCAACTTGTAAGGTATGCACCACAGTAGCATCGGTTGGAAGAACTTAAAGCCAAGAGGTTTGTCAGAGGCCTGAGACCAGATATCAGGAGAGCTGTTAGAGCTTTCAATGCCATTACATATCATGATGTTTTTCAGAAGGCTTTACTGGTGGAACAGGAAGAGTATGAAAGTAAATGGTTTCCTAGTGGACCAGGAGAGACCAGCCAAGCTGGAAGACTACAGAAACCAGTGAAAGGTAAGGACACTACGAAGACTGGAAAACCTAGTATGGAATGCAAGGCCAGGAGTAAGTTTATTGGCTCAAGGTGTCCTTGATGCAAGAAGTTTCATGACAAAAGGCCATGTTATTTTGAAACACAAACATGTCTCAAATGTGGATCTTTGGATCACTGGATCACGAACTGCCCTTTACTCCAAAGAAGAGGGCAGGAGGACCAAGGCCAGAATAGGCCTAATATGCCACCTATTAGAGACAATCAAGCAAGGGGTCCTCCTAGAGCTCAAAGGCCTCAAGTGCAGAGAGTTGGAAGGGTATTCCATATTGATAAGGGAGAGACATACCAGAAGGAGCACTTGGAGCTAACATTTATTTTAATGGTGTGCCAGTTAGTTTGTTGTTTGGTACTAGTGCGTCAGTGTCAATTATGGCTAGAAAGTTTACTAAATCCATGAAATTGTCTATTGAATTCATGCCTAATATATCATTAGTAAGAACAGCAGGTAGTCAATGTCTTTTCACTAATGACCTGGCTAAGAATTATGACCTAGTAGTTGGAAAGACTAAGATTTTGACTGATCTACTAGTGTTAAATATTCGAAAGTATGATATTCTTCTTGGCATGGATTGGTCAGCAAAGCATGGAATCAATATTGATTATGCTAAAAGAGAAAATCACATTGCTAGGTAATGAAGTGCATGCATTAGTGAATTCTAAGGAATTAGTGCATGACATGCATGGCATGGAACAAGAAGTTGTGGATGAAATTCTTGTGGTTTCTGAAGATGAATATTAGATGTTAAATGGTGTTGAAATTGATGAGGAAGTTCACAGAATACCTGTAGTGAGAGACTTTCCACAAGTTTTTCCTAAATACCTGCGAAGTGTTCCCCCTCCATGAGAGGTAGAATTTGAAATCAAGTTACAAATCGGGGCAGTACCAACATCCATACCTCATTATAGAATGCCAATCAAAGAGATGACTAAGCTCAAGAAACAACTTGATGAACTTCTTCAAAAAAGGTTCATAAGACCAAGTGTTTCACCGTGGGAAGCTCCAGTTCTCTTCATGAAAAAGAAGGATGGATCATTGAGATTGTGTATTGACTACAGAAAGCTGAATGCTGTAACTATCAAAAACAAGTATCCACTCCCTAAGATTGAGGATCTATTTGATCAACTCAAGGGAGCAAAGATCTTCTCTAAGATTGATTTGAGATCTGGGTATTTTCAGTTAAGAGTAAAAGAGGAGGATATACCCAACACAGCATTTTGAACAAGATATGGACAGTATGAGTATACAGTTATTTCATTTCGCTTGACTAATGCCCCTGCTGCATTCATGGACCTAATGAACCATGTGTTCAAACCTTACTTGGACAAGTTTGTAGTGGTGTTCATTAATGACATCCTAGTATATTCCAAGGATGAAAGTGAACATGAGCATCACTTAAGAACTGTCTTGAACACACTGTTGAACAATCAACTATATGCAAAATTTTCCAACTGCCAATTTTGGATTACAAAATTATCTTTCCTTGGACACATCATTGATGCACACGGCCTTAGAGCAGACCCGAAAAAGGTCAAGACTATGCAACAGTTGGAAAGGCCTAAGACTGTAAAGGAAGTTAGAAGCTTCCTAGGACTGGCAGGCTATTACAGAAGATTTGTACCAAAATTTTTCATGATTGCCTTAGTTCTTACTCAACTGACCAAGAAAGGTTAAAGATTTAAGTGGACTGATAAGTGTGAAAAGAGTTTTCAAGAACTGAAGAGCAGGTTGACTCAAGCCCCAATGTTGATCCTACCTGATCCAACTAAGCCCCATATCATTTTTACAGATGCACCTAGATCCGGGTTAGGATGTGTTCTAATGCAAGTTAGAAATGTGATTGCTTATGGGTCAAGGCAATTGAGACCCCATGAGCAAAACTATCCTACCCATGACCTAGAGCTTGCTACGGTGATCTTTGCCCTAAAACAATGGAGGCATTACCTATTGGGAAGCTCATTTATGGTATATACTAACCAAAAGAGCCTAAAGTACCTATTCACTCAAAAAGAGTTTAACATGAGGCAAAGAAGATGGTTGGAGTATATCAAAGACTACGACTGTAGCATTGAGCATACTAAAGGTAAAGGCAATTTAGTGACAGATGTCTTAAGTAAAAAGTACACTAGTTTGCTAAAAGGTAGATATTTGGCAGATACTAGTGAAGAGAATAGTTTGATATGCCTTTGGCATAAGTGGCAATAGTGGGAAGAAGCAGAAGTCTATACATTAACTATTCAGTCTAGGTGGATTGAGGAGATAAGGAAGCCATAAAAAGCAGATCCAAACCTGAAGAAGGTTTCAGGAGAAGACAAAGATTCCTTGTATGAATAATTTGCCCACAAGCAAGGATTATTGTACTTCAAGGACAGAATATATGTGCCTAGTGAGCAAGATCTCAGAAACGAGATACTTGAAGAGGCTCACATGAGAAAAATTAAATATCCATCCTAGAATTGAAAAGATGTACAAAGACTTAAAGACACATTTTTGGTGGCCAAACATGAAGAAAGACATAGCCACATATGTGTCTAAATGTGCAACACGGCAAAAAGTGAAAGTATAGCACCAGAAGCTAGTAAAAACACTACAAACTTTATCCATTCTACTTAGAAAGTGGGGTAACATAACAATGGACTTCTTAACTAGGTTGCCCACGACCAGATTAAGACATGACACAATCTAGGTCATTGTGGATAGGTTAACCAAGTCTGCTCACTTTTTGCCATTAAAGATCACAAACTCACTGGAAAAATTGGTACAAATGTACATCAAAAAGATAGTAAGGCTGCATGGAGCGCTAGACTCCATAATGTCAAACAGGGATCCAAGGTTTATAGCTAGATTTTGGGGTGCTTTTCACAAGGCACTAGGATCCAAATTCCACCTAAGCATTACTTATCATCCTCAGACTGGTGCACTGATTGAGAGGGTGATTTAGATATTGGAAGAGATGCTCAAGAGTTGTATATTGGATTTTAAAGGGAAATGGGACCAACACTTACCATTGGTGGAATTTTCTTATAACAATAGTTATCAAACCACCATTAGTACGGCACCTTATGAAGCCCTTTATGGGAGAAGGTGCATGACACCCCATTGCTGGATGGAAGCCTCAGATAGGCTTAAGTTGGGTCCAGAGATTATTGAAGACACAACAAGTAAAATCGAGAAGATACAAAAAAGGTTAAAAATAGCTAATGAAAGGACCATTGCTTATGTGAACAAAAGAAGAAGATACTTGGAGTTTATGGTTGGAGACAAAGTGCGGCTCAAAGTAGCACCACCCAAAGGCACTATTGATAGTGTTGTGCCCAAAAAGCCAATCATGAGATGATTGTATTTTTGCACATTGAGTCATGATATTTTATTGAGGCATTAATCCAGCAATTATGTTTGTTGCTTTGTTTCTGCGTAACGTAATAAACATAATTGTAACCCTAGAATAATGATATTCTTAAACGTCCCTAGTCTAGTATTATTGTGGAGCGGGCTGCAATAATACATAATGACTAGCATATGTGGAGACTAATATGAGATATGTAGTCTACATATGGGTACAAGTTGGAGAACTTGTGTACTGGACCGACCCACCATGGGAACACTTCATGGATCGTTATATGAGTGTCATAAGAGATTCTCTTAGTGATCATGGTATATGTAGTCCTTCAACCTAAGATCATCAAGGTTCCCTACATCTGAGTCACATACTTTGATACTTTCCTTTGTTGCTCGTAACTGAGTGAACTTGAAGGAGGTCATTGGGTATGTCACATATCATGTGGAGGGATTTGTATGATCAAGATGGGATTTGTCCCTCCTATGTAATGGGAGTGATATCTTCAGGCCCCTTGATAGAGTGAGACTTAGAATGACACGATCCCCGTGCCCCTGCCCGGGATACCCTGTGAGCGTTTGTCTCACGGTGGATTGTAATTGGCTAGCTGGTTATGTGTGTGGATTAAATCCAATGCTACTAGTTGATTAACCTAGAAATGCAATATGTATGCACTTATGCTTTGACATGGTTTATTAAAACCATAAAACATTTAAACATTTAGACATTTAGACACTTAGCCGGCTAAGTAAAATTCTATATAAATAAATACAAAATGCCAAAGCATAGCAAAATCAACCTTTGAGTGATTAACTACACATACACCGCTCGTGAAAGCATTTATACATAAGTAACTAATGCTCTCACCTAGAGAACAATCCCCTGAGTCAAGGACTCTTTATAACATAAATACTGGAGGCAAAATAAAGTACTGTATCAAAATACAAGACTTTGCTGAGATCTTTTACCCTAGCTCCCACTTTGGACTCCTGTCCCAGTGGCGAGTCTCACAAGTCCTGTGCCAAGTGCTACTAGGCTCTGCAGCCAAAGGAAGAAGCAAGTTAGTACCACAGCCTGACCAACAGACCAACTAATCACTTAAGCAAGCTAGAAACTTAAAGTTTCTCAACTACCGTACCTTTACAAACAAAAAGGTACTACCCCGATAATCCTCAGCGATTATCCGGTTCTGCTACTCCAGACTCTGCATAACAAACAGGGAGTGAGAATTCAACATTCTCAGTAAGGGTCTTCGATGTACCTGCAAGAAAAATTACTAGGACTCTGGCTGCGAGCTCACACAGCATGAGGGTACTAGTCATATATATATAAACTAGGTCGGTAGACCTCTCCTCAAGTAGTCCTCTGTATCAGGCCAAGCGTAATCACTTAGCAACCTGACACATATACAGGCCAAGCGCAATCACTTAGCAACCTGAAATATAGGCCAAGCGCTATCACTTAGCAACCTATCATATGGCTCAAGGGCGAACCTTAGCAAGCCTCATTCAAACATAGAACCTCTCACCTAGTTGTTATGCAGGGGAATTTATGATGGGACTTGTAGACTAGGCCGCAGGGCCTCTTTGATGTAAACTAGATGAACAAGGTTTCACCTCGGGGCCTCGTGGCTACCGCACGGCTAGGCCGATGAGGGTTCTAAACCTCTCACCTGAGCTATTGATAGCTAATTAAGTTCAATTGCAACATTTGTTTCCTTACTTGTTGCCTAAGCAACTTACTTACCTCAAACAGTTCAAGAAAACTCATACTTCCGGTGGGACTTTCGGAAGTTTCGGAGTACCATCGGGATCCTCGGACCCTTAGGCACGTTCCGAGCCTTCCGTAGTCTTGGTCGGGTCAACGCAGCAAAAAGTCAAACCCCCCATTTTTAGGTGTTGGCGCCGCGTCGCCAAAGGCAAAAGGAATTGGCGATGCGTCGCCGACGAACAAACGCTCTGTGAAGAAAAATTGAATTGGCGACGCGTCGCCAATTTTCGGGCCAATTGGCGCCGCGTCGCCAATTCTGCAGAAATGCAGAATTCGGCCGTTTGCTGCTACGAACTTTGGCAACCAAATACATATAGCAAACATGCATCAAAAGTTACCAAATTTCATACACATGAAGTACATGTTGCAAGGAACAAAACCAACTATCAAAGCCAAACTATGATGCATTAGAAGCATCAAACCAACCCTTCGAATTTAGCTAGTCCATCATAATTCCCAAAACGTTTCTTCATACCATACCCAAAAATTACTCAACTTTCTCAATCCATTTCAATCCAAAAGCAATCCAACAACTTAAAAACACTTTCTCCCTTACCTTAACACCAAGAACAAGCAAGAATTCGAACCCTTCCTCTTCCAAACAAGCTTCCAAAGTTCTACACAAATTCAAACCAAAACAAAGCTCCTCAACATCAAAAACAACTCTTCCAACCAAAACCCAAGCTTCCAATCAATCAAATAACACGAATTCAATCAAGAACATGAATCATACCTCGTTCAAAAACAGGGGATGGAGAAAAACACCCTTTCAAGCTTCAAAAACATGGATTCAAGCTTGAAAATGCATCCTCCAAGCTTAAACACTTCAAACCACACCTTTTGGCACCAAAAACTTTTGATTCCAAGCTTAATTTGAGAGAGAAATGGAGTGGAGAAGCTGGAAAACGGGTTATGCAGCTCCAAACCCTTCTTCCCTCTTCTTAAACTCCACTTAACCCTTCAAACCACCAAGGTTTCAAGTTTTGTGCAATTAGGTCCCCCATCTTTGTAACTTAACAGTTCTTGATTAAATTCTTGTCTATTTGTTGAGTTTGAGTTAAGGTTAAAAGTTAAGTTCTAAAAATTCATTTTAAAACACTCGGCACTCGTCCCGGCCATTCAATGTGCAAAATTACCATTTTGCCCCTGAACTTAGTTCAGAGCTTTATTCTTGTCGGAACTTGGTGAACTTTGGCAAACTTCTTAATTCTTGCTAGGCAAACTTAAATTAAACTTCTAAAGTAAATTCTAAAGTCCTTACCTCCCTCTAGAAGGGCCGTAACATTCTCCCCTCCTTCTGGAATTTGGTCCCCCAAATTCCGCTGCAACTCTGGAAAAACACCAGGATATCTTTTCAGCATATCCTGCTCTGTCTCCCAGGTAGCTTCCTCCTCACTATGGTTAGACCAAAGGATCTTAACCATCGGAATCCACTTAGTCCGCAGTTTCTTGACTTGCCTATCCAAAATCTGAACTGGTTTCTCTTCATAAGTCAAGTCTTCCTGAATGGGTATCACTGAAGGATTTACTACCTGTCCGGGCTCAACTGTGCACTTCCTGAGTAAACTAACGTGAAACACATTATGCACTTGAGAAAGGTTAGGCGGTAAAGCCAACCGATAAGCAACTTTCCCAACTTTCTCTAACACTTCATACGGTCCAATGAACCTTGGAGCTAACTTGCCCCTCTGTCCAAAACGACTAACTCCTCTCATGGGCGACACTTTCAGAAGTACTTTGTCACCAACCTCAAAACTCAATTCTCTTCTTCTTCTGTTCGCATACTTAGTCTGTCTGTCATTAGCTGTCTTGATTCTCTGCTGAATCAACTTAATCTTAGCTGTTGTGTCAGCTATGATCTCAGGTCCAACGACCACTCTGTCTGTCAGATCTGCCCAACAATGAGGTGTCATACACCGTCTCCCATACAAAGCTTCATAGGGTGCCATTCCAATAACAGATTGATGACTGTTATTATAGGCAAACTCGATCAGTGGTAAGTGTTGATCCCAATCACCTCTGAAATCAATGACACACATGCGTAGCATGTCCTCCAAAGTCTGAATCACCCTCTCTGACTATCCGTCAGTCTGTGGATGAAAAGCAGTACTGAGGCTAACTTTACTGCCCAATGCTTCCTGAAAAGCATTCCAAAACCGTGATGTAAATCGTGGATCTCTGTCTGATATGATCTGATCCGGTATCCCATGGAGTCTCACAATCTCCCTGAGATATAACTGAGCCAACCTCTCCAATGTATAGGTGACTCTGATCGGTATAAAGTGTGCCGACTTCATCAATCTGTCAACCACTACCCAAATAGCATTATGCTGACTCCGGGTGGTCGGTAACCCCACTAGGAAATCAATAGTAACGGATCCCCACTTCCTCACTGGTAGAGATAAACTCTGAAGTGTGCCTGCTGGTTTCTGGTGTTCAGCTTTCACCACCTGACATGTCAAACACTTTGCCACATGTCCTCGTACATCTCTCTTCAGTCCTGGCCACCAAAAATGTGTTTTCAGATCTTGATACATCTTACTAACACCAGGGTGAATACTCAATGTACTACTATGTGCCTCCTGTAGGACTTGCTGCCTAAGTCCCTCAACATTCGACACATAGAGTCGATCACCATAATGCAGTATTCCATCTTTGTACTTGAACTCTTTCTTCAAAGCACCAGTCTTAGCTTCACCTGAAATCTTCTTCAACAATGGATCTTTCAACTGAGCTTCTCTGACTCTGGCTAACCAAGCCGTCTGAATCTCCAAAACGTAGACTAAGGATTTTTCTCGACTTTGCCATAATTCATGCAAAGCTAAGAAACAATCCTTCAATGCTCCTTCTGAAGAATCTGTAGCCTGATCCTTGGACAAGATCACTCCTGTGTACTTCCGGCTCAAAGCATCTGCTACCACGTTCCCTTTACCAGCACAATACTCGATCGAACAATCATAGTCTTTAATGTACTCAATCCATCCCCGCTGTCTCATGTTCAGATCCTTCTGAGTAAACAAATACTTCAAACTCTTGTGATCAGTGAAGATTCTGAACGATCTTCCCATCAAATAATGTCTCCATAATTTCAGTGCAAAGATCACTGCTGCAAGCTCAAGATCATGAACAGGGTAGTTCAACTCATTAGGCCTCAGCTGTCTCGAACCATAAGCAATTACCTGACTGTCCTGATGTAGAACACAACCCAAACCTGAACCTGACGCATCAGTATAAACTGTAAAGGCTCTGTCCGGGTCTGGTAACACAAGTATGGGTGCACTGGTCAACTTTTCCTTCAGCTTCATGTAGGCTTCTTCACACTTCGGTGTCCACTAAATTTCTGAGCTTTCCTGGTCAATGCTGTCAACGGCGTTGCTATCACAGAGAATTTCTCTATGAAGCGTCTGTAGTAACCTGCTAGACCCAAGAAACTCCTGACCTCTGTAACTGTAGTCGGTCTCTTCCAATCAACCACTGCTTGAACCTTTTCAGGATCAACTGACAAACCTTGAGCACTGATAATATGCCCCAAAAACTGAATCCTCTCGGACCAAAACTCACACTTAGAAAATTTTGCATAGTACTGATTATCCTTCAGCACTTGCAAAACCGTTCTAAGGTGCTCCTTATGCTCTGCTGTAGACTGTGAATAGATCAGAATATCATCGATAAAGACCTCAACAAACTGATCCAGAAATGGCTTAAAGATCCGATTCATGGCTTCCATAAACACTGCTGGAGCATTAGTCACACCAAAAGGCATAACCGTATACTCATAATGCCCGTACCTTGTCCTGAAGGCAGTCTTCGGAATGTCTTCCTCCTTAACTCTGATCTGAAAGTACCCAGACCGAAGATCAATCCTGGAAAACACTCTCGCTCCTCTGAGTCTGTCAAACAAATCATCAATTCTAGGAAGTGGATACTTATTTTTAACTGTCACTGCATTCAACTTCCTGTAATCGATGCACAACCTGAAAGTCCCATCTTTCTTCTTCACAAATAATACTGGAGCTCCCCACGGTGATACACTCGGTCTTATGAAACCTTTCCCTAGCAGTTCCTCCAACTGCTTCTTCAACTCATCCATCTCAGGAGCCGACATCCTATAAGGTGGTACTGAAATAGGCTCAACCCCTGGTTGCAGATGGATAGCAAACTCAGTATCCCTCCTAGGTGGTAACCCAGGTAACTCCACTGGAAACACCTCAGGAAACTGATTAGCTACAGGAATGCTCCCCAATTCTTCCTCTATAGCTACTCCATTCAACGAATAATACTCCTCTTCACCCACTACAGGGATGGTATCTACAAGTCTAAGGTGTAAACTTTTAGCACTAGATGCCAACCCTCCTGTGCAAGTCACTCTAGCTCCCTGAGCATCAATGATGTCAACTGAGTGATTCGCACAGTTAATTTGTGCCTTGTGCTTACTCAACCAATCCATTCCCAGCACCAGGTCATATGATTTCAACTCAATCACCCACAACTCACAACAAAAATCATGATCACCTAACTGCAAAGGATACCTAGTAACCACTTCATTGGTCATAATAAAACCTCTCCCTGCAGTCCTGATGAGTCTCAACTCACCCGCAATTTCACGCTGTAAACTATGCTTATCTACCAAGGCAGAAGATATCACTGAATGAGTAGCTCCCGTATCGAAAAGCACTCTAACACTACTGTTCAGAAAAGTAAAATTACCTCGTACAGCTGGCGGTTCTCTGGCCGCCTGGTTTGTCAAAGCGAAGACTCTCGGGTTCACTGCTGCAGCAACTACTCCAGGCCGGTTCCCAATAGCAAGCGGTACTGGAGGTAAAGCCCGAGGCAGACCTGTAACTGAACGAACTCTTGGGCAGTCCCTGGCCCAATGCCCTCTCTAACCACAGACATTACAAATATCTGTGCCCAGTGTACATGGTCTTCCACCATGGAACCGTCTGCACCTAGGACACACACCTGTCCTCCTCCTCTTAGATGGATCCTGGTTCCCTACCATTGGTCGCTTTCCAGCACTTTTCCCCAAGTTAGATGGCCCAGCTTCCACCTTTTTCACAGGTGCTCTGGAATCCTCGAATTCCCTTTCCAATGCCAATGCCTTCTGAACCATCTGGCGATAACTCCTGATGTCAACTGTCGCCATATACCTCCTGAAAATAGGCTTCAGGCCCTGGGAAAACTTCTTGGCTTTCAGCTCATCATTACCCAACATGTATGGAGCATATCGGATAAGTGAGTTGTATCACTGCTCATACTCTCGTACTGACATCTCCCCCTGTGTCAGATTCTCAAACTGGATCCTCCTCTGATCCTGTGCAGCTTCACTGATATACTCCTGTCTAAACTTCTTCTCGAAGTCTATCCACTTGAGCACCTTTTTCTTGTGCTCTGGGCGAGTGCCATTACTCTCCCTCAATAACTCCATCACGTCGTCCCACCAAAGACTGGCTCTCCCTCTCAAAAAGAAAGGTACTAGAACCATCCTCTGCTCTGTCTCATAGCCACCACAAGTGAAGAGTCTGTTCATAACAGACAACCAATCCTCTGCTCTATCAGGATCTCCTGTCCCGTCGAAACTAGGTGGATCAACTGTCTTGAATTTCTCTAACAGTCTCATCTGATGTGGAGTGTCTCCCCTCCTTGGAGCCTCCATCATCTCTAGTTCCTCAACCTCCTCAAGAACTTGATTTCTGGGTTCCTGAGCTCTAGGCACTTGCTGTTGCTCAGCATGCCTTTCCTGTTCCTGTTGTGGCTCAACTTCCTCCTGGGCAACACCTCTGTCCCCATAATCTCTGAACATCTCTGTTACAAGAGTGTTCATACCCTGTGCCACCTGAGACATAGTCTCAGTCAAACCCTGTAGCACTCTGGATATCTCATCCAACCTCGCCACAACTGGGTCACTAGAACCTTCACCAGGTTCCCTAGTCCCCCTCGAAATTCCAGACCTCGTATCAACCATAATAACCTGCAACCACAGCCAGACAACATTTCCCCAGATGTTGGTCAGTACTAACTTCCTAGCACTTGGACTTTACTACTAGATCTCAGTCTAAGCCTCCAATATCTATGAAATAAACCCTTAGCTCTGATACCAAAAACACTGACACGATCCCCGTGCCCCTGCCCGGGATACCCTGTGAGCGTTTGTCTCACGGTGGATTGTAATTGGCTAGCTGGTTATGTGTGTGGATTAAATCCAATGCTACTAGTTGATTAACCTAGAAATGCAATATGTATGCACTTATGCTTTGACTTGGTTTATTAAAACCATAAAACATTTAAACATTTAGACATTTAGACACTTAGCCGGCTAAGTAAAATTCTATATAAATAAATACAAAATGCCAAAGCATAGCAAAATCAACCTTTGAGTGATTAACTACACATACACCGCTCGTGAAAGCATTTATACATAAGTAACTAATGCTCTCACCCAGAGAATAATCCCCTGAGTCAAGGACTCTTTATAACATAAATACTGGAGGCAAAATAAAGTACTGTATCAAAATACAAGACTTTGCTGAGATCTTTTACCCTAGCTCCCACTTTGGACTCCTGTCCCAGTGGCGAGTCTCACAAGTCCTGTGCCAAGTGCTACTAGGCTCTGCAGCCAAAGGAAGAAGCAAGTTAGTACCACAGCCTGACCAACAGACCAACTAATCACTTAAGCAAGCTAGAAACTTAAAGTTTCTCAACTACCGTACCTTTACAAACAAAAAGGTACTACCCCGATAATCCTCAGCGATTATCCGGTTCTGCTACTCCAGACTCTGCATAACAAACAGGGAGTGAGAATTCAACATTCTCAGTAAGGGTCTTCGATGTACCTGCAAGAAAAATTACTAGGACTCTGGCTGCGAGCTCACACAGCATGAGGGTACTAGTCATATATATATAAACTAGGTCGGTAGACCTCTCCTCAAGTAGTCCTCTGTATCAGGCCAAGCGTAATCACTTAGAAACCTGACACATATACAGGCCAAGCGCAATCACTTAGCAACCTGAAATATAGGCCAAGCGCTATCACTTAGCAACCTATCATATGGCTCAAGGGCGAACCTTAGCAAGCCTCATTCAAACATAGAACCTCTCACCTAGTTGTTATGCAGGGGAATTTATGATGGGACTTGTAGACTAGGCCGCAGGGCCTCTTTGATGTAAACTAGATGAACAAGGTTTCACCTCGGGGCCTCGTGGCTACCGCACGGCTAGGCCGATGAGGGTTCTAAACCTCTCACCTGAGCTATTGATAGCTAATTAAGTTCAATTGCAACATTTGTTTCCTTACTTGTTGCCTAAGCAACTTACTTACCTCAAACAGTTCAAGAAAACTCATACTTCCGGTGGGACTTTCGGAAGTTTCGGAGTACCATCGGGATCCTCGGACCCTTAGGCACGTTCCGAGCCTTCCGTAGTCTTGGTCGGGTCAACGCAGCAAAAAGTCAAACCCCCCATTTTTAGGTGTTGGCGCCGCGTCGCCAAAGGCAAAAGGAATTGGCGACGCGTCGCCGACGAACAAATGCTCTGTGAAGAAAAATTGAATTGGCGACGCGTCGCCAATTTTCGGGCCAATTGGCGCCGCGTCGCCAATTCTGCAGAAATGCAGAATTCGGCCGTTTGCTGCTACGAACTTTGGCAACCAAATACATATAGCAAACATGCATCAAAAGTTACCAAATTTCATACACATGAAGTACATGTTGCAAGGAACAAAACCAACTATCAAAGCCAAACTATGATGCATTAGAAGAATCAAACCAACCCTTCGAATTTAGCTAGTCCATCATAATTCCCAAAACGTTTCTTCATACCATACCCAAAAATTACTCAACTTTCTCAATCCATTTCAATCCAAAAGCAATCCAACAACTTAAAAACACTTTCTCCCTTACCTTAACACCAAGAACAAGCAAGAATTCGAACCCTTCCTCTTCCAAACAAGCTTCCAAAGTTCTACACAAATTCAAACCAAAACAAAGCTCCTCAACATCAAAAACAACTCTTCCAACCAAAACCCAAGCTTCCAATCAATCAAATAACACGAATTCAATCAAGAACATGAATCATACCTCGTTCAAAAACAGGGGATGGAGAAAAACACCCTTTCAAGCTTCAAAAACATGGATTCAAGCTTGAAAATGCATCCTCCAAGCTTAAACACTTCAAACCACACCTTTTGGCACCAAAAACTTTTGATTCCAAGCTTAATTTGAGAGAGAAATGGAGTGGAGAAGCTGGAAAACGGGTTATGCAGCTCCAAACCCTTCTTCCCTCTTCTTAAACTCCACTTAACCCTTCAAACCACCAAGGTTTCAAGTTTTGTGCAATTAGGTCCCCCATCTTTGTAACTTAACAGTTCTTGATTAAATTCTTGTCTATTTGTTGAGTTTGAGTTAAGGTTAAAAGTTAAGTTCTAAAAATTCATTTTAAAACACTCGGGACTCGTCCCGGCCATTCAGGGTGCAAAATTACCATTTTGCCCCTGAACTTAGTTCAGAGCTTTATTCTTGTCGGAACTTGGTGAACTTTGGCAAACTTCTTAATTCTTGCTAGGCAAACTTAAATTAAACTTCTAAACTAAATTCTAAAGTCCTTACCTCCCTCTAGAAGGGCCGTAACATAGAAAATGCATGGCCATGCTCGGATGAGTTGATATACGATATCAATGTCATCAGCTTAAGTTAGTCTACTCGGTAATCAAGAAACCAAAGATTGGGCTATACGAGAGTGACACATTCCATGTCTCGTGCTTAGTCTTGATATCTTGGATAAAGGGACAATGGCATATATCGGTGATGATCATAAAGGTTTAGTCGAATCACCGACAATCTTTTCACTTGGGTAGTAATGATGTGTTGCTAGGCACCGCTCATTGCTTATGATCATAAATGTGATTTATGATCATTGCCAACGTGGTAAGAGCGTATTGGGTCACACACATAGAGCTATTTGGATCATTAGAGTGCATGGGCTAATTATTTGGGTTATGGTTTCACTTTAATTTTGTATTAATAATGGGCCTAAGAGTTGAGCCATTATTAAGCCTGAAATTAAAGCCTAATTGGATTAGGGCTTTGAAACCCATTAGGCATGGAAGTTGAGTCTCACTATAAATACAACTTTTAGTGAGAAATTCACAGGTCTCCTTGCCCTAGCCTCCCAAAAAGACAACCACACTCTTCTCTTGCAATTCCTTGGAGGACGCAAGCTAGCACTGCGAGCGCAAGAGAAACGCATCTGCCGGGACATGGTGGAATCGTTGTGATCCCGAGAGGCTCGTGTGGATACCATAGAGAGCCTGAACAGGTCAATTGTTCAGGTTTTGTGATTCGACTCTATAGTTGAGTGAGAGATCTCAACCAAAAATTAGGTAAGAAAATTTTAGAACACCCAGTTTACCTTTTTTCACTTGGATACTAAAGGGTTTCGGTTAAATTTCGCTGCGCTGTTTGGCTCCCGAAACCCAACAACTATGAGGTTTGGCAAACATAGTAAGCTATCTTCAAGGTACATTGGTCCTTATGAAATACTAGAAATGGTTGGCAAGGTGGCTTATAGGTTGGCTCTACCTCAAAGTACATCAATTATCCATAATGTTTTCCACATCAGTATGCTAAAGAAGTGTTTGCTAGACACAAAGCATACTATAGCAGCCAGAAGGCTAAGAAACAAGCTTATTCCCATGGTCAAAGTTCCGTGGTCACACCATTCTGAAAGGGAGGTGACCTGGGAAACTGAGAAAGGAATGCAAGAGATATATCTAGAAGAGTACCCCAAGCTAAAGGCAATTTTGGAGGACCAAAATTTTTAAGGGGGGAAGAAACGTTACACATTCACAAAATGGGAAAATTACAGCATAAGGACCTAAACTTATATGCTTTAATTTTCACCATAGCGCATGATTTTTGAAGTGTAAAGTATACAATATACACCCCCTTAAGTGGCAAAAACAATGATAGCTTGGTCCTTAGGAAAGTATTGGCACATCGCCTAATTTTCAAGTAACCTATGGACTAAATTGTGAGGTTATAAAAGTTGGGTACTCAATTGAAAAAATTTCTAAAGATAGCTATGGAAAGGACATTGATGGAATTGAGGATATTGTTGGGGACGAAACTGATTAAGAAGGAAAAATTGATCATTTATGGCATAATGCCAACTAAGGATTCAAGTGTCCACCTTTTTGTCTAAAAGCTACAATGACCTTTGAGGAGGTTCAAGGTGGTCAAAAACATCATTTCACTAGCCAAAATAGCTGTTATAATGTGTCCACATGTTGGCCAAAGTTTCAAAAATTTGCATATATGCCAGCAAGGTCAAAATGATGTATAAATGAAGAAAAATCTTCATTTTCTAGCCGTTTCCTCTAAATTTCATCCCCCAACAGCCAAGGTTTCTTCCTTAACCTTCTCCACCATCCTCCAGAGCCACCATACCATAAGAAAGCAAAAGGAAGCAAGAGAAAGCAAAGAAGACATCATAGAGTGAAAGAAAACCTAATTTTGGTTCTATTTGGGTTTCCAGATTTCATAGCAAAAGGTAAGGGTTTTCTAAAGTTTCCTGGATTGTTTACTGTATTTCCAAACATCCATGAAGCTAAGGCCATGCTTGGAAGAGAGCAAATAGCTCAAGGAACCAAGTATGCGTTAAGGGGAAAGAGGCATGGTAAGGTTTCGGCCTTAGTGTTACCATGGTAAAGATGGCAGCAAGAAAGAAGGGTTTCTAGACCCCAAGTTAGTAGTAACTAAGACCTAAAAGACTCCTAAGACAAATAAAAAGCTTGAGGAGGGCTGCCATAGTGTGACCAAAGTGATATATTATTGTTTTATTGAATGATTATGGACTAACCCTAATGTTATTGTTGCTGGTGCATTTCATTTGTTGTGTTGCTATTGTTGTTGGTGCATGTGGTTGCCATATTTGTGTGTATGTGTTGTTTTTGTATGTTTTGATGTCTTTGGATTTCAGGTTGTACGTTGCTATGGAATGCTTTACATTGAAATCCCTTACTAAGTTCTTTACAAACAGCTTACTCTGCTTTCTATCCACTTTCAGGAACACCTGAAAGGGAACGTTCAAACTAATAGTTCTAGTTTGACTTTTCCTGAACAATTTGAGGTACATGAACTTTAATATTTCTAGTATCAAACTGGAGTATTTCATGATTTTTAGAGCACAGTTGCTAATTTTATTGTTGGTACTTTCTGCCTAGCGCAGCTACTATCTTTTGAAGTTTCTGGAGTGCATGTGGTTGTAAGGCTCTGCAAGAAGCTAGTGTGTATGCCCAACTAATCTACGACATATTTATGATGCATCTATGCATGTAAATACAATATGTTTGGTGTATGGATGATATATGAAGCAATAAAGTGATGTTTGAGATTCAATGTTAAATTCTGTCCATTTTGCAACTCATTAGCTGTTCCAAAGAAAATTATGTTTAATATTTATGGAATGCCACTAAATTTAGGGGAATGACTTTCCCAGGTGTTTAGGACATGTAGAACCTGACCATGTTGGTTTTCCACTTGGAAGTGAAGTGTATGAATTTTAGGAAATTTTGTATGGGCATTATGGTCATTAGTTGTAGAGATTTGGTACTCTGTACTAAAAGAGCCATAACTTACTGTACATAATGAGTTTGGATGTTAAATTTTGACCACACCTAGAGCACATATAGAGGTTGAACTTAAATTTGTAATTTTTTCATTTGGAGCTATGTACCGAAAGATATGATATTCCAAATTTGGGTAAGTTACTGTTCATCTGGTTAGAATTTGGTAACCAACTTAAAAAATCCATAACTTGGTCCATAGGTGGGATTTTGATGTAAAACAAACTTTATTGGTTTGATCTATGTCTACACTTGATAATGGAACAAAGAAAATAGGGGGTTACATGGCTAGAATGATACAGTTTATTAGTGGAAGTTATAGGGTGTAGTGGCTGGCCACTAGAACTTAACAAGATTGCCTAATGTGTGGAAGCTAAAACTAATAATAGTGCTAGTGTTTTCCTTCTTAGCTGCCATAGTGTGCATACATGTAAATATGTGTGTTATGATTTGACCAATATACATAGATTTGCATAAATACCAAGAGGGCCACTTGGGTAATATAGTGAGCATTGTTCTAATAGCTTATAGAACATGCATAGCTCCTGGGAGATTGACACATTAAATATTGTCACTGTATTCAAGCTCTCAAATTGGTAACAGAAGTTGGTATCAGAGTAGGTTTTGAATGTAGTTTATGTGTATATGGAATGATGCATATAGTTGCGTACATATAGCCTAGTTGGGTCAGTTGCTAGTGTTAAGTACTTAACATAAAGTATAGATTGTGCTCCTCTGATTTTCAGGAAATAGGAAAATGGTCGCCACAAGGAGAGGGGATCAGGGAACCCTAGGAGATCCTACTGAGCAAAGGGAGGCCAACAAGATAGGAAGGGGTGTAGAAGAGCAACCAAGGGTGCAGCGGAATTTAATCGAAACCCTCCAGGATCCAAGTGAAACGGGGTAAACCGGGTGTTCGAAAATTTCATACCTAATTTTTGGTTGAGATCTCTACTCAACTGTAGAGTTGAATCACAAAACCTGAACAGTTGATGTGTTCAGGCTCTCTATGGTATCCACACGAGCCTCTCAGGATCACCATGCTTCCACCACGTCCCGGCAGATGCGTTTCTCTTGCGCTCGCAGTGCTAGCTTGCGTCCTCCAAGAAATTGCAAGAGAAGAGTGCAGCTGTCCTTTTGGGAGGCTAGGGCAAGGAGACCTTTGAATTTCTCACTTAAAAGTTGTATTTATAGTGAGACTCAACTTCCAGGCCTAATGGGTTTCAAAGCCCTAATCCAATTAGGATTTAATTTCGGGCTTAATAATGTCTCCATTCCTTGGCCCATTATTAATACAAAATTAAAGTGAAACCATAACCCAAATAATTAGCCCATGCACTCTAATGATCCAAATAGCTCTATGTGTGCGACCCAATGGGCTCTTGCCATGTTGGCAATGATCATAAATCACATTTATGATCATAAGCAATGAGCGGTGTCTAGCAACACATCATTGCTACCCAAGTGACAAGATTGTCGGTGAATCGACTAAACCTTTATGATCATCACCGATATATGCCATTGTCCCTTTGTCCAAGATATCAAGACTAAGCACGAGACATGGAATATGTCACTCTCGTATAGCCCAATCTTTGGTTTCTTGATTACCGAGTAGACCAACTTAATCTGACGACATTGATATCATATATCAACTCATCGAAGCATGGCCATGCATTTTCTAAGTCTCACCCTATCAAGGGGCCCAAAGATATCACTCCCGTCACATAGGAGAGACAAATCCCATCTTGATCATACAAATCCCTCCGCATGATATGTGATATACCCAATGACCTCCTTCAAGTTCACTCAGTTACGAGCAACAAAGGAAAGTATCAAAGTATGTGACTCACATGTAGGGAACCTTGATGATCTTAGGTCGAAGGACTACATATACCATGATCACTATGAGAATCACTTATGACACTCATATAACGATCCATGAGGTGTTCTCATGGTCGGTCGGTACAGTACATAAGTTCTCCAACTTGTACCCATATGTAGACTACATATCTCACATTAGTCTCCACATATGCTAGTCATTATGTATTATTGCAACCCGCTCCACAATAATACTAGACTAGGGACGTTTAAGAATATCATTATTCTAGGGTTACAATTATGTTTATTACGTTACGCAGAAACAAAACAACAAACAAAATTGCTGGATTAATGCCTCAATAAAATATCATGATTCAATGTGCAAAAATACAATCATCTCATGATTGGCTTTTTGGGCACAACACTAACAAACATACCATTACTAAAGACCAAGAAAGAAATAAAGCTAGAAAAAAATCATTTTCTCTCTATTTCTTCCAAAAATTTGACCTCCACCCACTAGGGTTCTTCCCTAAGCTCCTCCACCATTTACCATAGCCACCTTACTACAAAAAATGAAGAGAAGGTAAGAGAAAAGAGCCAACGCAACAAGGAAGACCATAAACCTTGGTTTTGAGTTTCCCTAAGGTTTATTGGATTTCTAGCAAAAGGTAAGGGTTTGTAAAGTTTCTTGGATTGTTTACTATATTTCTAAACATCCATGAAGCTAAGACCATGCTTGGAAGAGGGAAAAAAGCTCAAGGAACCAAGTGTGGGCTAAGGGCAAAGAAGCATGGCAAGGTTTCGGCCTTAGTGTTACCATGCTAAAGATGGCAGGAAGAAAGAAGGGTTTCTAGAGCCCAAGTTACTACTAACTAAGAACTAAAAGACTCTTAAGACTAAGATGATTGTGTTTTTCCACAAGGAGTGATGATATTATATTAAGGCATTAATCCCGTAATTATGTTTGTTGTTTTGTTTCTGCGTAACATAATAAACATAATTATAACCCTAGAATAATGATATTCTCAAATGTCCCTGGTCTAGTATTATTGCGAAGTGGGTTATAATGACACATAACGACTAGCATATGTGGGAACTAATATGAGATATGTAGACTACATATACGTACAAGTTGGAGAGCTTGTGTACTGGACCGACCAACCAAGAGAACACTACATGGATTGTTATATGAGTGTCATAAGTGATTTATATAGTGATCATTGTATATGTAGTCCTTTGACCTAATGTCATCAAGGTTCCCTACATGTAAGTCACATACTTTGATACTTCCCTTCATTGCTCGTAACTAAGTGAACTTGAAAGAGGTCATTGGATATGTCACATATCATGCGGAGGGTTTTGTATGATCAAGATGGGATTTGTCCCTCCTATGTAATGGGAGTGATACCTTCGAGCCCTTTGATAGAGTGAGACTAAAAAAATGCATGGCCATGCTCGGATGAATTGATATACGATATTAATGTCATTAGTTTAAGTTAGTCTACTCGGTAATCAAAAAACCAAAGATTGGGCTATACGAGAGTGACACATTCCATGTCTCCTGCTTAGTCTTGATATCTTGGACAAAGGGACAATGGCATATATGGATAATGATCATAAAGGTTTAGTCAAATCGCTAAAAATCTTGTCACTTGGGTAGCAATGATGTGTCACTAAACACCGTTCATTTCTTATGATCATAACTGTGATTTATGATCATTGCCAACACTATAAGAGCCTATTGGGTTGCACACATAAAGCCTATTTAGATTATTTGAGTGCATGGGCTAATTTATTTGGGTTAAGGTTTCATGGTAATTTCATGTTAATAATTGGCCCAAAAGTTGAGCCATTATTAACCCTGAAATTAAAGCCTAATTGGATTAGGGCTTTGAATCCCATTAGGCTTGGAAGTTGAGTCTCACTATAAATACATCATATAGTGAGAAATTCACAGCTTTTTGCCATAGCCTTCCACAAAGTTCCAGTCGCACTCTTCTCTTGCTATTCCATAGAGGACACAAGCTAGTATTGCAGGCGCAAGAGAAACGCATCTATTGGGATGTGGTGGAGGCGTGGTGATCCTGATAGGCTCATGTGGATACCGTAGAGAGCCTGAACATGTCAACTGTTTAGGTTTTTGTGATTCGACTCAACAGTTGGGTGAAAGATCTTAATCAAATCAGGTATGAAAAAATTTAAGCACCCGGTTTACCCCATTTTACTTTGATCCTGGAGGGTTTCGGTAATATTCCACTGCGCTTGTTTGGCTCCCAAAACCCTATATGCTATAGTGTTACTAAAGTGATATATTGTTGTTTTGTTGAATCATTATGGGCTAACCTTAACGTGTTATTGCTGCTACCATTATATGTGCTTGCTGCTGTGTTTGTTGGTACATATGGTTGCTATATTTGTGTGTATGTGTTGTTTTTGTACATTTTTATGTCTTTGTATTTTAGGTGGTACATTGCTGTGGAAGACTTTACATTGAAATCCCTTACTACATTCTTTACAAAGAGCTTACTCCCCTTTCTGTCCATTTTTAGGAACACCTGAAAGAGAACATTCAGACTAATAGTTCTAGCTTGAGTTTTCCTGCGAAATTTCATGTACATAAACTTCAATATTTCTAGTATTAATTCTAGTATTAAACTTAAATGTTTTATTATTTTTAGAGCACATTTGCTAATTTTTGTGTTGGTACTGTCTGCCTTACACATCAATTGATTTTTGAAGTTTCTAGAGTGCATTGTGTTTGTAAGGTTCTCCAAGAAGCTAGTGTACATAACCAACTAAGCTAGCACATATGTATGATGCATCAATGCATGTAAATACACTATGGATGCTGTATGGATGATATATGAAGCAATAAAGTGATCTTTGAGCTTTAATGTTCAATTCTATCCATTTTGCAACTCATTGGCTGTTTTAAAGAAAATTATGTTTAATGCATAGGGAATGCCTCTAATTCAGGGGAATGACTTTCCCAAATGTTTAAGACATGTAAGAACTTGCCCATGTTGGTTTTGCACCTTGAAATGAAGTGTATGAATTTTATGAAATTTTGTTTGGGCATTATGGTCATTTGTTGTACAGATTTCGTACCCTGTACTCCAAGAGCCATAACTTACTGTACATAATGATTTTGGATATGAAATTTGGACCACACTTAGAACACTTCAAGATGAAGAATCTGCCTTATCAATCTTTGGATTTGGTGCCCTGTATCCAGAGTTATAGCCTATCCAAATTGGCTAATTTTGCTATGTACTGTTCATATGGTCAATTTTACATGGTTGAGTATAAAATCCATAATTGCAATCTTGTATGGATTTAATGCCTCAAATTTGTTTTCCTATGAAGGTTTAACTATATTAAAGGGTTTAAGACCTTTGGGGCATAGGGGAACATGGGTAGAATTTGATTTGGACATGGTGTGAAAGTTTGGACATGTGAAATGGGCACCAATGGTACCAAGTGTGCATATGATTGTACATGCACTTGGGGATTTTACTGAAATCTGATATTAACCAAGAATAAATAATTGATTGTCATCATCATTACTTCTAGAAGAAATTGTAGGCGAATATGTGTATGATGGTTGGACTAATATACATATATTTTTATAAAGACCAAGAGGGCCACTTGGGTAATATATTGAGCATTGTTCTTATGGCCAACATAACATGCATAGCTCCTGGGAATTAACACATTAAATATGGTCACTGTATTTAAGTACTTAGAGTGGTAACAAAAGTTGGTATCAGAGCAGGGTATGATTGTGGTTTATGTGTATATGACATGATGCATATAGTTCCATACATATAGCTTAGTTTGGTTAGCTGCTAGTGTTAAGTACCTAACACACAGTATATATTGTGCTCTTCTGATTGTCATGAAACAAGAAAATGGTTTCCACAAGGAGAGGGGATCAGGGACTCTTAAGACCTCCTATTAAGCAAAGGCAGGCCAACAAAAAGAGAAGGGGTGCACAAGAGCAAGCAAGGGTTCAGGATATTGAAAACGTAGCACTGGAAATGAATGTACAGTAGGTGTGGGTTGAACTACAAAGACACTTGACCCAGATAACTGAAAACTTAATAAGGTCAAAATACTGGAAAGGGTTGGAAGGTGGCTTATAGGATGGCTCTATCGCCAAGTATGTCAAGTGTCCATAATGTCTTTCACATTAGTATGCTTAAGAAGTGTTTATTGGACATAATGCATACTGTAGCAATGGAAGACATATAGTTAGAGCCTAGTCTGACATACAAAAAGAAACCTATAGCTATCTTAGCTAATGATACAGGGAGGCTAAGAAACAAGCTTACTCCCATGGTAAAAGTTCAATGGTAGGCGACCTGGGAAACTGAGAAAGAAATGCAAGAGAGATATTCAGAAGAGTACCCCAAGCTGAAGGAAATTATGGGGGACCAAAATTTTTAAGGGGAAGACAATGTTACCACCTTCACAAAATGGGAAAATTACAGCATAAAGACCTAAACCTATATCCTTTAATTTTCACCAAAGTGTGTGAACTATGAGGAGTAAAGTATTCAATATACACTACCTTAAGTGGCACAAACAATGATAATTTGCTTCTTAAGAATGCATTGGCATATTGCCTAATTTTCAAGTAACCTATGGACTAAATTGTAAGGTTACAAAGGTTGGGTACTCAGTTGCACAAATTATCAAAGATGGCTATGGAAAGGACATGGATGGAATTATGAGGAAAGGGCATGGATGGAATTATGAGGAAAGGATATGGATGGAATTAAGGATATTTTTAGGGACCAAAGTGCTCAAGGAGGCAAAGTTAGTCATTTAATGCTTAAGGACACCTAAGGGCTTAAGTGTCCCAAACTTTTCTAAAGCTGAAAATGACCCTTGACCAAGGATAAAAGAGATAAAAAAAAATATCATTTTCCCATCCCAAATGGATGGTAAAAATGTTCTCCAAGTGTGGCCTAAAACTTGCAAAATTTGTAAACATGCCATTTCTAAAGACCAAAAAAGAAATAAAGCTAGAAAAAAAATCATTTTCTCTCCTTTTCTTCCAAAAATTTGACCTCCACCTACTTAGGTTCTTCCTTAAGCTCTTCCACCATCCACCATAACCACCTTACTGCAAATAATCAAGAGAAAGCAAGAGAAAAGAACAGAAGCATCAAGGAAGGCCATAAACCCTAGTTTTCGGGTTTATCTAAGGTTTATTGGATTTCCAGCAAAAGGTAAGGATTTTCTAAAGTTACGTAGATTGTTTAATATATTTCCACACATCCATGAAGCCAAGACCGTGCTTGGAAGAGAGCAAAATGCTCAAGGCACCAAGTACGGGTTAAGGGGAAAGAAGCATGGCGAGGTTTCAGCCTTAGTGTTACCATTCTAAAGATGGCATCAAGAAAGAAGGGTTTTTAGAACTCAAGTTACTGCTAACTAAGACCTACAAGACTTCTAAGACCAAGACAAAGCTTGAGGAGAACTGCCATAGTGTTACTAATGTTACCAGCTAACAAAAATGAGAGAGTTACAAGTGTTGCATAATAGCCAAAAAGCCATTATTTTATGTAATTCTCTTTATAGTGATTGAAGTGTGAGGGGTAAAATGTATAAAGAACACCTCCTTAAAAGTGTTGCAAGTTGGTAACTTGGCCCCTAAGAAAAGCCTTAAGGATTGCTTGTTTGTCAAGCAACCTATGGACTTTTTTGTAATATTTTGGAAATTCAGGTACTTAATTTCAAACTGTCAAGAAAGAGCTTTGGAGAGTTATGGGAAGGATATTAATTCTATGAAAGTGCTATTGGAGGACTAAATTACTTATGGAAGATAACTAAGGACAAAGAAAACACAAAAATGCATAAAGGACCAAGTGTTCTAATGTAGGCCTTAGGATGTGTATGTCTTTGACTTAAGTAAAATGGAGCAATTTGGAGTTTTCTCACTTAGGGAGGGGTGGCTATGGCATGTAAAAGGGTAAAAAATGTTGGGCACATGTGTACAAATGAGTTTAAGACAAAGAAACCATGCTTATGGGCAAAGAAAATGACATAAAGCAAGAATAAGGCTAATAAGGTTGTTTAGTGCCCTAAAGCTAATTTAAGAAGCCTAACCTGAATTTTCTTCTCCCATATTTGACCCTCATAGCCACCACCATCCTCCACCCTTCTTCCATAGCTCCTCCAACGCCACCATACCTCTAAGATTGAAATTAAAGGCAAAAGGAAGCAATTGGAAGCAAACTAGAGCTATTGCTTGAATACTTCAAGGATCAAGCTTCAAATTCAGCCTACCCACTTTGGTAAGGCTTCTCCTACTCTCATGGGTTGTTTTCTATATTTTCAAGGAACCATGGAGCTAGGGCAATGTTTGGAAGAGAGCCATGAGCTTGATGAACCAAGCTTAGTCAGGGGAGTGCACTTATTATAGGATTTGTGACCTAGTGTGAAGTGCACAAAGATGGTAGTGAAATGAGGGTTTGTAGAGCCCAAATTTAGTACATAAATAGTGTTAAAATCCTCCTAATACCAAGCATTAGCTTGAGGAGGGCTTCCATGGTGATTTATTTATGTTTATTACATGTTTTATGGACTAATCTATGGTTATTGTTGTTGCCGCATTTTATGTGTTTGTTGGTTGTGAATGGTTGCTGCATTTGGTTACTATATCTTGTATGTATCCATTGTGATTTTTTGTTTTAGTGTCTTTTGATGCAGGTTTTGATGATGGTTACATTGCCTAATGAATCCAAGTGCTACCCATACTAAGTTTCTCAATGAAACTTACTCCCATCAATTCTATCATTTCAGGTTCTACTAAAAGGTCACCTTCAAATTAACCTTAGTGGCTTGAGTTTTACCCTAAATTTTTAGGTACTTAAATCATGTATGTCTAGTTATGATCTGGAAAGTTTGGTGATTTTAGGAGCACATTTGTTATTTTTAGTGATGGTGCTTCTTGTGTTATGCAGCAGCTGTCCAACATCCTATTCTGGAGTCCATTGTGCCTCAGGCACTCCTGTAACTTAGGGTGCATATTTAGCTAAGTTAAGAACATTATGTGTACATGTATGCATGTACATGTAGTATATGTAAAATGAGACAAGTATGTGAATATTTGAGTAATGTTTTGGCTATGTATGCGATGTGGTGCAACACTGCCAAAGTGTGAATAATAGGCTGCTAGTTGTAAATTCTATTTTGGCCACATAAAGTTGATAGATGCCAGAGAATGTATTTCCCATGTGTACTAGACATGTATGGGAAAGCCTTGTAGGGCTTACCCCTTGTGAATGAAGTGTTTGCACACTTATGTGCGAAATGGTCATAAAGTGACCAGAATTTTGACTTTGCACTCAAAATGGTGTTTCTCTCTGTGTAGATTGAATCTTCGTATGAAAGTTTGACCACACTTAGAGAACATCCAAAGGTTGAACTGGGATTCAGAATTTATGAATTTGGATCCCTGTTGCCAAAGTTATGATGTTGTAAATTTGGCTAAGTTATTGTTCTTTTGGTCAGAATTTTGTAACCAACTTCAAAAATCCATAACTTGGTCCATTGATGGGTTATTGATGTAAAACAAAATTCCTTGGTTTTCTCTAAGTCTCTACTTGATAATGGAGCAAAGGAAATAAGGTTAGATGGCTAGGATGATATATTTTATAAGATGAACTTACAAGTGCAATCGCTGGTCACTAGAACTTAACAAGATTGCCTAATGTGTGGTAGCCAAAATTAAGACCTGTGCTAGTGTTTTCCTTCTTTATTGCCATGGTGTGCATGAAATGTGAATACGTATGTGATTTTTGGACCAATATGCATATATTTACATAGTGCCCAAGAGGGCCACTTGGGTTTGCACACTAAGGATAGTGTTGTAATGGCCTACAGAACATTACAAATCCTAGGAGTCTAAATGCACAATTTTGGCACCATAATTGGACTACCCTGGGGTGGGTAACAGATGTTGGTATAAGAGCGTGGTTTGTACATGGACATAGCATATAGTTGCACTACATGCATCTACATACTTGAACTTAGTGTGGTCAGCTGCTAGTGTCAAGTACCATTGAAATACCTATGATCTTTATATGTGCTCTATGATGAATCATCAATGCATGAAGTAAGGATGGTAGCCACAAGGAGAGGGGAACCACCCCGAAGGCCTCCTACTGACTCTGCACAACAAAGAAATGGATAGAATAGAGGGAATCAAGGGCAATAAGGGGTACCAAACCCTGAAGTGCCTCAGGTTTGGTTAGAGCTTCAAAGGAACTTAGCTCTAATCAATGGAAACTTAGTAAGGCTAATTGAAGCACAACAGCAAGGAGTCCAAGTAGCTCTAGTAGAACCAGTTTAGGATGGACATCAGCAACCAGAAGAGGATACTAGGAACACATTTGAATATGTTCCTTCTGGAAGCATAGAAGAAACAAATGATGAAACTGTTGAGGAGGAAGATGAAGATAGGAGAAATCCAAGAGGAAGAAGACTAAGGTCTGAGATTGGTTAGGTATCCAAGACCAATCCTTCAGTTTATGACCATTCCTCCACTAGGAATGAGATTGAGAAAGCTCATGAGAGAAGATCTAAAAGAAGGCAGAGAGATCATCGAGAGCATCACCAGACAGAGGGCTCTCACAGATCCAGAAGACATGGATCAAAGGATCCAGAAGGCCTAGATGAAGTTAGACTGTTGGAGAGGTTCCAAGGCCTAAGGCCCCTACAGTTTGATGGAAGAGTTGGGCTAGAGAGAGCCAAGGAATGGTTTATCTTCATTGAAAAAATGTTTGAGAGGATGCCACTCAGCTCCACCAAGAAAGTGTCACTGGCTACCTACAATCTTGTAGGCAGTGTAGAGATATTGTGGAGGAGTACCAGAGATAGATATGTTATCTAGAGGGCCAGAAGGCTAGGAGAAGACATGGAAATGACCTGCCAAGAGTTCACACAGCTGTTCCAGGAGCAGTACATTAGTGATGCCATCAAGGATATGAAGCAACCTGAATTTGATGCTTTAACGCAGGACAACCTTAGTGTCCTAAAGTATGAGCACAAATTCAATCAGTTGGTGAGGCATGCTCCTCAGTATGATGGACTGGAGGAGTTAAAGGCCAAAAGATTTCTTAGAGGCCTAAGGTCAGATATCAGAAAGGGTATAAGACCTTTTGGAGCAGTCACATACTATGAAGCAGTGCAGAAAGCTCTATTAGTAGAGCAAGAGGAATATAAGAATAAGTACTTTCCTAGTGGACCAGGGGAAAGTAACCAGGTAGGAGGCAAGTAGAAAAAGCCACCACATGGCTAGGGAATTGCCAAGAGTTCCCATCTTAGTGGTGAGGGCAAGGAGAAGGGGAAGTCCCTTGGCCTAAGGTGCCCTAAGTGCAAGAAGTTTCATGGAAAGAAACCTTGCTATTTTGACACCTAAGGATCTCTAAGTTGTAGATCAATGGATCATTGGATCAAAGACTATCCATAGGCTCAAAGGAGGCCAAAAGGCCAAGGTCTAGTAAGGCCTATTGGGGCAGGACAGAGAAGGGGAGCACCTAGGGAGGGACAGCAGAGGCCAATTCCTCCTGTGCCTCAGCCTCTAGTGCAGAGAGATGGTAGAGCCTTCCAAGTTGAGAGGTCAGAGACATCACAACAGGGAGGAGCACTAAGAGGTAACATTTACCTTAATGGTATGCCTGTTAGTGTTTTATTTGATACTGGTGCATCTGTGTCTATAATGGCCGGGAAATTTGTTGATGCCATGAAATTGCCTACTGAAATCATGCCTAGGATATCCTTAGTGAAAACAACAAGTAGTCAATGTCTTTTCACTAATGACCTAGCTAAGTATTGCTAGTAGTTGGAAAGATTAAGGTTATGACTAATCTACTAGTGTTGGACATTCTTAAGTATGATATAGTGCTAGGTATGAATTAGCTTGCTATGCATAACATAAGAATTAATTGTGCTAAAAGAGAAATCACATTACCTGATGGTGAAGGGCACGCATTAGTGAATTCTAAAGAACTAGTGTATGAAATGCATGGCATGGAACTAGATCTTTCCTAAAGAGCTGCCACGTATTCCTCCACTAATGGAGATTGAGTTTGAGATCAAGTTGCAACCAGGAGCTAGTCCAATATCCATTCTTCCTTACAGAATGCCTATCACAGAGATGAATGAGCTCAAGAAACAACTTGATGAACTTTTTAAAAAAGGCTTCATAAGGCCAAATGTTTCACCATGGGGAGCTCCTGTTCTCTTTGTTAAGAAGACGGATGGATTATTGAGACTATGCATTGACTATAGGAAGCTTAATGCGGTGACTATCAAGAACAAGTACCCACTCCCTAGCATTGAGGACCTTTTTGATCAACTCAAGGGAGCTAAGATCTTCTCAAAGATAAATTTGAAATCTGGATACTTCCAGTTGGGAGTAATGGAAGAAGACATTCCTAAGACTACATTCAAAACCAGATATGGGCATTATTAGTACACAGTCATGCCATTTGGTTTGACTAATGCCCCAACTGCTTTCATGGACCTGATGAACAAGGTGTTCAGACTATATCTGGACAAATTTGTGGTTGTGTTCATTGATGGCATCCTAGTGTATTCCAAGGATGAAAATGAGCATGAACATCATCTGAAGATTGTGTTAAAGACTTTGTTGGAATATGAATTTTATGCCAAGTTATCCAACTACCAATTTTGGATAAAAGAAGTGTCTTTCCTAGGACACATCATAGATGCATAAGGCCTTAAGTTAGATTTTGGAAAGGTCAAGGCAGTGCAAGAGTGGGAAAGACCAAAGACTATGAAGGAAATATGAAGTTTCCTAGGATTAGCTGGATACTACAAGAGATTAGACTCTAGCTTTTCCGTGATTGCCTCAGTTCTTACTCATCTGGTTAAGAAGGGTCAAAGTTTTGAGTGGAATGAGAAATGTGAAAAGAGTTTTCAGGAGCTCAAGTAGAGGTTGATTGAAGATCCAGTATTGATTCTTCCTGATCCAAGCAAGCCCTACATCATATATATAGATGTATCTAGATTTGGGTTAGGTTGTGTGCTTATGCAAGATAGAAATGTCATTGTTTAGGGGTCAAGGCAGTTGAGACCTCATGAGAAAAATTCTCCTACCCAAGACCTAGAACTAGCAGTAGTGATTTTTGCTTTGAAGCAATTGAGGCATTAGTTGGTGGGTAGTTTCTTTGTGATCTACACTGACCATAAGAGCCTAAAGTACTTGTTAACTCAGAAATAGTTGAACGTGATGCAAAATAGATGGTTAGAATACATCAAAGACTATGACTGCTATATAGAGTACACAGAGGGCAAAGGCAATCTAGTAGCAAATGCTTTGAGTAGGAAGTACACGAGTCTTCTAAAAGGAGGATGCATAACTGAAAATGATGGGAAAAATATCTACTATGCCTATGGCATAAGTGGTATAAGTGGGAGGAAGCCCAAATCTACACATTGAGAATTTAGTCTGGATGGATTGAAGAAGCCAGAAAGTCATAGAAGACAGATCCTGATCTGAAAAAGATTTTAGGAGAGGAAAAAGGTTCCTTGTATCAATCCTTTGCCTACAAGCAAGGATTACTGTATTTTCAAGATCGAATCTATGTGCCTAAAAGAGCAAAGGCCAGGGATGAAATACTTGAAGAAACTCACACAAGTAAGCTCAACATCCATCCAGGAAGTGAGAAAATGTATAAAGACTTTAAGACTCACTTCTGATGGCCAAAGATGAGGATAGACATAGCTACTTATGTCTCCAAATGTGCCACATGCCAGAAGGTAAAGGTAAAGCACCAGAAGCCTACTGCTACCCTACAGACTCTACCTATACTGGTGAGGAAATGAGGCAACATAACCATGGACTTCTTGACTAGGTTGCCTATGACCAGATTAAGGCATGATACTATATAGGTCATTATGGATAGGCTAACCAAATGTGCCCACTTCTTACCTATGAAACTCACAGACTCCTCGGAGAAGTTAGCCCAGATATATGTGGTGGAGATAGTTAAACTACATTCAGTGCCAGACTCCATTGTATCTGATAAAGATCCAAGATTTACAGCTTGATTTTGGAGTGCTTTTTCATAAAGCGCTAAGAGCCAAAATCCACCTGAGTACTGCTTATCACCCTCAAACTGATGGGCAAATTGAAAGGGTGATACAGATATTGGAAGACATGCTCAGGACCTATGTGTTGGATTTGAAGGGTGAATAGGACCAACACTTGCCATTGGTGAAATTCTCATATAACAATAGTTACAAAAGCACCATTGCCATGGCACCTTATGAAGCATTATATGGATGAAGGTGCATGACACCCTATTATTGGATGAAAGCCTTATTAGGTTCTGAAATTATTGAAGGGACTACTACCAAAATCAAGAAAATTCAAGAGACATTAAAGGCAGCCAATGAAAGAACCACAGCCTCTGTGAATAAAAGAAGGAGATACTTGGAGTTTGAGGTTGGTGACAATGTTTGGCTGAAAGTAGCACCAAGCAAAGGTACTGTCTGATTCGGCAAAAGAACCAAGTTAGCTCCAAGATACATAGGTCTTTATGAGATCTTGGACAGAGTTGGGAAGGTAGCATACAGGTTAGCTCTACTGCCAAGCATGTGAAGTGTTCATAATGTTTTTCACATCATTATGCTTAAGAAGTGTCTATTGGACACAAAGCATGCTGTTGTAGTGGAAGACATACAGTTGGAACCTAACTTGACATATGGATACTAGAAGGTTAAGAAACAAACTTATTCCTATAGTTAAAGTTCAGTGGTCACACCACTCTGAAAGAGATGTAACCTGGGAAACTGAAAAAGAACTTATGGAAATCTATCCTGAAGAATACGAAAAGCTAAAGGCTATTTTGGAGGGCCAAAATTTTTAAGGGGGGGAGGATTGTTACCACCTCACAAAAATGGGAGAATTACAAGTGTGGCATAATGGCCAAAAGGCCACTATATTGTGTAATTCTCTTTATAGTGATTGAAGTGTGAGGGGTAAAAGGTATAATGAACACCTCCTTAAAAGTGTTCCAAGTTGGTAACTCGGCCCCTGAGTAAAGCCTTAAGGATTGCTTGTTTGTCAAGCAACCTATGAACTTTTTTGTAAGGCTTTGGGAATTTGGGTACTTAATTGCAAATTGTCAAGAAAGAGCTTTGGAGAGTTATGGGAAGGATATTAATGCTATGAAAGTGCTATTAGAGGACTAAATTGCTTATGGAAGACAACTAGGGACAAAGAAAACATAAAAAGGCATAAAGGACCTAAGTGTTCTAATGTTGGCCTTAAGATGTGTATGTTTTTTACTTAAGTCAAGTTGAGCACTTTGGAGTTTTCCCACCTAGGGAGGGGTGGCTATGGCTTGTAAAAGGGTCAAAAATGTTGGGCACATGTGTACGAATGAGTTTAAGACAAAGAAACCATGCTTATGGGCAAAGAAAATGACATAAAGCAAGATTAAGGCTAATACGGGTGTTTAGTGACCTAAAGCTAATTTAAGTGGCCTAACTTGAATTTTCTTCCCCCATATTCGACCCACACAGCCACCACCCTCCTCCACACTTCTTCCATAGCTCCTCCATAGCCACCATACATCAAAGATTGAAATTGAAGGCAAAAGGAAGCAATTGGAAGCAAACTAGAGCTATTGTTTGAGTACTTCAAGGATCAAGCTTCAAATTCAACCTACCCATTTTGGTAAGGGTTCTCTTTCTCTCATGGGTTATTTTTTGTATTTTCAAGCAACCATGGAGCTAATGATAAGTTTGGAAGAGATCCATGAGCCTAAAGAACCAATCTTAGTGAAAGGAGTGCGCTTATTGAAGGTTTTGTGACCTAGTGTGAAGTGCACAAAGATGGTAGTGAAATGAGGGTTTCTAGATCCCAAAGTTAGTACTAACTAGTGTTAAAATCCTCCTTAAGACCAAGCATTATCTTGGGGAGAGCTTCCATAGTGATTTATTTATGTTTATTACATGTTTTATGGACTAATCTATGGTTATTGTTGCTGCCGCATTTCATATGTTTGTTGGTTGTGAATGGTTGTTGCATTTGGTTGCTATATCTTCTATATATGCATTGTGATTTTGTGTTTTAGCGTGTTTGGATGCAGGTTTTGATGATGGTACATTGCCTAATGAATCCACATGCTACCCTTACTAAGTTTCTCAATGAAACTTACTCCCCTCAATTCTGTCATTTCAGGTCTAGCTGAAAGATGACCTTCAAACTAACCCTTGTGGATTGAGTTTTACCTTGAATTTCTTGGCACTTAAATTTTCATGTGTCTATTTATCATCTGGGAATTTTGGTGATTTTCGGAGCAGATTTGGTATTTTTAGTGGTGGTGCTTATTGTATTATGCAGTAGTTGTCCAGCATCCTATTCTGGAGTCCATTGTGTCTCTGGCACTTCTATAACATAGGGTGCATATTTAGCTGATTTGAGACCATTATGTATTGTATGTATGCATGTGCATGTATTTTATTTAAAATGAAACATGTATGTGAACATTTGAGTAATGTTTTGGCTATGCATGTGATGTGTTGCAAAGCTGCCTAACTGTGAATGATAGGCTGCTTAGTTGTAAATTCTATTTTGGCCAAATAAAGTTTCTAGATGCAAGAGAATGTATTTCTAATGTGTACTAGACATGTATGGGATAGGCTTGTAGGGCTTACCCCTTCTGAATGAAGTGTTTGCACACATATGAAATTTTGTATGGGCAAAATGGTCGTAAAGTGACCAGAATTTTGACCCTGCACTCAAAATGCTGTTTCTGCCTATGTAGAATAATTCAAGGTATAAAATTTTGACCACATCTATAGCACATCTAGTGGTTGAACTGGGATTTAGAATTCTTGAATTTGGAGCGCTTTACCCAAAGTTCTGTTGTTGCAAAGTTGGCTAAGTTACTATTCATTTGGTTAGAATTTTGTAACCAACATAAAAAATCCATAACTTGGTCCATAGGTGGAGTATTGATGTAAAAAAAAAAAATTTCATTTTCTCTAAGTCTCTAATTGATAATAGAGCAAATAAAAAATGGGGGTACGTGTTAGTGTTGTGCCCAAAACGCCAATCATGAGATGATTGTATTTTTGCACATTGAGTCATGATATTTTATTACGGCATTAATCCAGCAATTACGTTTGTTGTTTTGTTTCTGCATAACTTAACAAACATAATTGTAACCCTAGAATAATGATATTCTTAAATGTCCCTAGTCTAGTATTATTGTGGAGCGGGTTGCAATAATACATAATGACTAGCATAGGTGGAGACTAATATGAGATATGTAGTCTACATATGGGTACAAGTTGGAGTACTTGTGTACTGGACCGACCCACCATGAGAACACTACATGGATCGTTATATGAGTGTCATAAGTGATTCTCATAGTGATCATGGTATATGTAGTCCTTAGACCTAAGATCATCAAGGTTCCCTACATGTGAGTCACATACTTTGATACTTTCCTTTGTTGCTCGTAATTGAGTGAACTTAAAGGAGGTCATTGGGTATGTCACACATCATGTGGAGGGATTTGTATGATCAAGATGGGATTTTTCCCTCCTATGTAACGGGAGTGATATCTTCGGGGCCCTTGATAGAGTAAGACTTAAAAAAAATGCATGGCCATGCTCGGATGAGTTGATATACGATATCAATGTCATCAGTTTAAGTTGGTCTACTCAGTAATCAAGAAACCAAAGATTGGGCTATACGAGAGTGACACATTCCATGTCTCGTGCTTAGTCTTGATATCTTGGACAAAGGGACAATGGCATATATCGGTGATGATCATAAATGTTTAGTCGAATCACCGACAATCTTGTCACTTGGGTAGCAATGATGTGTTGCTAGACACCGCTCATTGCTTATGATCATAAATGTGATTTATGATCATTGCCAACGTGGTAAGAGCTATTAGGTCACACACATAGAGCTATTTGGATCATTATAGTGCATGGGCTAATAATTTGCGTTTTGGTTTCACAATAATTTCGTATTAATAATGGGCCCAATAGTTGAGCCATTATTAACCCCAAAATTAAAGCCTAATTGGGTTAAGGTTTTGAAACCTATTAGGCCTGGAAGTTGAGTCTCACTATAAATACAACTTCTAGTGAGAAATTCACAGGTCTCCTTGCCCTAGCCTCCGAAAAGGACAGCCGCACTCTTCTCTTACAATTCCTTGGAGGACGCAAGCTAGCACTGCAAGCGCAAGAGAAACGCTCTGCCCGGACGTGATGGAAGCGTGGTGATCCCGAGAGGCTCGTGTGGATACCATAGAGAGCCTGAACACGTCAGTTGTTCAGGTTTTTTGATTCGACTCTATAGTTGAGTGAGAGATCTCAACCGAAAATTAGGTATGAAAATTTTCGAACACCCGGTTTACCCCGTTTCACTTAGATCCTGGAGGGTTTCGGTTAAATTCCGCTGCGCTGTTTGGCTGCCGAAACCCATCAGTGGTATCAGAGCTACTGGTGAAACCCTAAATCGGGATTGATGTTGAATCGCATGATGTTATGTGTTCGGTTGCTTTTCTGCCATGATTAATTAGATTGATTCATGATGCATGAAACCGAAACTTGTAATGGACATATGAGATATATGAAGAAACGACACTAATTGGTTAATGAGATTAACCCGAAATTGAATGGTATGAGATACCTATATGGAGTAGGATTCTTGCAATAGTTGTAAAAACCCTAGCTTGGTTTGGATTCGGCCTATTCGGGCACCAAAAGTAAGGTATTTTTGGTGGCTCAAATGGGGGAGTCTCGGGTGCCTACTTGCTCGAAATAAAAGATTTCGAGCTAAGCAATTGTAAGACAATTTTTTGCGCAGGGGGGCGCTGCCCCCCACGCCCCCCGCAAGGGGCGGCTCCCCTTCACCCCATTCGCTGACCGGTTAGCGGAACCACCGCCTGCTGACCAAGCAGTGGGACCGCCATATGCGAAGTGCCACATAAATAAAAACTGGTTAATCAACACGCGAAAATTGGCATGCATCTTTGTTGGATGAGATTTGACTTGATATGCTTATTGGTGTTTGAAGCATGGTGCATGGTTATAGCCCTCGATTGGTTGTAGTTGTAAATACGGCCTGCGAGTCGTGCCTTTTCTTATCACTCTCATTGTACATTCTCTTCTCACCTTACTCCCCTCGAATGTAACTCGAGGTTTCTATTATTGATGTAATGGTGCATTATGGGATCATCCAAGGTGATATGTCCAAGGATCATCCAAGGTGGTATGTCCAAGGAGGTGACAACAAAGGGGCAGCCAAGAATGGAAGAGAATGAGCTTGTGAAGACTTTTTTCTTTTCTTAGGATTTTATGATATTCTCATTGGCTTGAGAATATCGCATAGTTTAGGCTATAACCATGTCACATTTACTTTCTTGAACGCATGAGATGCATGTTTTATATTTCTATGTGATGCATGTATAAGACAACCGGAGATAACAAATTGGTGAGATCAAACGAAAAATCCCTCAAACAAATATTAAGTCATCAAATGTGATGCCTTCCAAATGTTGGCACTCGTCAAGACTTTGATCAACATTAGGTGGGTTTGCCAAAGCAAAGCACCTATGTTCATCTTGGTAAGGCGCGATGGGATAATAGTGATATCCAAATTGCTAACTTTGGGTCCGACTTAACTAAGTCATCCTAATAGGATTAGGGACTTAGAGGCATAGAGTTGGGCTTAAGCTCATGGTATAAGCTTGGACAAGTGTTGTTCACCCAACTATCCAAGAGTTGCATAAGATGCAATTGGCAAGGAGTTGCCTACCTAAATAGCTGTAACTTGAGAGAAAAGCCAAAGCTGACTCAAGTTGTGGTCAAATATGGATCTTGGCCCACTAGAATACCTTAGTGCCGAGGTGTTCTGAAATAATATCGAGGGTTATTATTTTGAGGAAAATAGTGGGAGTATCGTTTAATAAAAGTCCTTATTAAATGAATTAAAATACATGACTCTTACACTGCATATTTACTATTGTAGATAACCATGGCACAAAACACATCAACACTTTCGTTGCAATCGATCCTTGAGAAGGAAAAACTGAATGGGTCCAACATTCTCAAATGGTACCGAAACTTGAGATAGTCCTTAAGCAAGAGAGAAAGGCCTATGTCCTAGAGCAACCCATTCCGAATGAGCATGCTGCCACTGCTCCAAGAGCTGAAAGGGATGCTCACAAGAGGCATTCTGATGATGCTTTGGATGTTGCATGCCTCATGCTTATTACCATGGAATCTGAGCTTCAGAAGCAACATGAGAACATGGGGGCGTTCGATATGATCGAACATCTCAAAATGCTTTTCCAAGAGCAAGCTAGGCATGAGAGGTTTGAGACCTCTAAGGCATTGTTTTAGTGCAAGATGTCTGAGGGAAGTCCCGTGGGTCCTCATGTGCTCAAGATGATTGGGTACATTGAGAATCTTGAGAATTTGGGATTTGTTCTTCAGAAAAAGTTGGCTATTGATGTAGTCTTGCAAACATTGCCTGAAACCTACAGTCAGTTCATCATGAACTATAACATGAACGACCTAGACAAGTCCCTCCCTGAATTGCTCAACATGTTAAGAACTGCTGAGCAAAACCTTAAGAAGGCCAAGCCCATTTTGATGGTTCAAAAGGGCAAGGGAAAGGGAAAAGCCAACAAGAAGAAAGATAAAGCTAATGGAAAGTCTAATGGTAAGTCTTCTTCAGCTGCATTGAAACCAAAGGGTGGTGTGGCAAAGGAAGGGGAGTGCTTCCATTGTAAGCAACCTGGACACTGGAAGTACAACTGCAAGCTCTATCTTGAAGAACTTGCTAAGGAAATGGGAAGTAAGGCTTCCACTTCAGGTATTCTTGTCATAGAGGCTAACTTTCTACTTCCTCATCTTGGGTATTGGATACTGGATGTGGATCTCACATTTGTGCAAATATGCAGGATCTAAATAGAAGTAGAAGATTGGCCCGAGGTGAAGTGGACCTACGTGTTGGAAATGGAGCAAGGGTTGCTGCCTTAGCCGTAGGGACTTATGTTCTCACTTTACCTAGTGGATTAGTTTTAGAATTACACAACTGCTACTTTGAGCCTACTATTAGTAGAAATTTGATTTCTGTTTCTTGTTTGTACAAGAAAGGTTTTTCATTTATAATAAAGGACAAATGTTGTTCTATTTATTTGAATGAAATATTTTATGGTAGTGCTCAACTTAGCAATGGGTTGTATGTTCTAGACCTCGTTGATCCAATCTATAATGTGAATACCAAGAAGGTCAGATTAAATGATTCAAACCCGACCTATCTCTGGCACTATCGCTTGGGCCATATAAATGAGACCCGCATATCCAAGCTCCGTAAGGATGGACTCTTGGACTCATTTGATTTTGAATCATATGAGACATGTGAGTGATGTTTGTTGGGCAAGACGACCAAAGCCCCATTCACAGGGCAAAGTGAAAGGGCTAACGACTTACTAGGACTCATACATAGTGATGTATGTGGCCCTATGTCTACACAAGCTAGAGGAGGTTTCCAATACTTCATTACTTTCACTGATGACTTCAGCAGATATGGCTATGTGTATCTCATGAGACACAAGTCAGAATCCTTTGAAAAGTTCAAAGAATTCAAGAATGAAGTAGAGAATCAACTCGGGAAGAGTATTAAAATGCTTCAATCAGATCGAGGTGGAGAGTACTTGGATCGAGAATTCCTTAACTATCTGAAGGAGTGTGGTATAGTATCACAACTCACTCCACCAGGTACACGTCAATGGAATGGTGTATCTGAAAGGAGAAATCGAACTCTGTTAGACATGGTTCGCTCTATGATGAGTCAAGCTGACCTTCCAAACTCCTTTTGGGGACATGCTCTAAAGGCAGCTGCTTTTACACTAAACCGAGTTCCATCTAAATCAGTTCAAAAGCCATCATATGAGATATGGAGTGGGAGGCGTCCCAATTTGTCTTTTATGAAGATTTGGGGCTGTGACGCTTATGTGAAATGTCAATCATCTAACAAACTAGGGCCCAAATCTCAAAAATGCCTTTTTGTTGGTTATCCCAAAGAAACAAAGGGTTACTATTTCTACAATCCTTCTGAGCAAAAAGTGTTTGTTGCTCGAACTGGTGTCTTTTTGGAGAAAGAGTTTATATCTAAAGGAACTAATGGGAGGAAAGTAGAACTTGAAGAAATTCAAGAAGAACAAGGAGACATCGAACCTGAAATGGAACCTGAACAGACACCGCAAGATGTTGTTCAAGAGTTTGTTCCTGTAGCACAGAGCCCACGTAGGACTGGTAGGATTCGGCGTGAGCCCAAGAGATATGGATTTCTCGTGACTCACACCGGAGATGTGATGCTCATGGATCAGGATGAGCCCACAACCTACTAGCAAGCTATGTCGGGGCCTGACTCTGAGAATTGGCTAGTGGCCATGAAATCCAATATGGAATCCATGTATGAAAACCAAGTATGGACTTTGGTTGACCCACCTGAAGGGGTAAAACCCATAAGGTGCAAATGGGTTTTCAAGAAGAAAGCTGACATGGATGGTAATGTGATTACCTTTAAGGGACGATTGGTTGCAAAAGGTTTCAAGCAAATTCATGGTATTGACTATGATGAAACTTTTTCACCAGTTGCTATGCTTAAATCCATCCAAATTTTGTTTGCTATTGCTGCACACTATGGTTATGAGATATGGCAAATGGATGTCAAAACTGCATTCCTAAATGGAAAACTACTTGACGATGTGTACATGACACAACCTGAGGGTTTTGTCACTCCTGAGAATGCCAATAAAGTGTGCAAGTTGCAAAGGTCCATTTATGGACTGAAGCAAGCTTCTCGAAGTTGGAATCTTCGTTTTGATGATGCAATCAAAGAGTTTGGTTTTATCAAAAATGAAGATGAACCTTGTGTCTACAAGAAGGTTAGTGGGAGCACTATTGTCTTCTTGGTGTTGTATGTAGATGACATACTACTCATCGGGAATGACATTCCTGAGCTACAGTCTGTGAAGACATTACTAGGGAAATGTTTCTCTATGAAGGACTTGGGTGAAGCAGCCTATGTGTTAGGCATCAGGATCTATAGAAATAGATCTAGAAAGCTTCTTGGCCTAAGTCAGAGTACATATATTGACAAGGTGCTAAAGAGGTTTAGCATGCAAGATTCCAAGAAAGGATTCTTGCCCATCTCACATGGTATCACTCTTTCTAGATCTCAGTATCCGAGTACAACCGAGGGGAGAGAGCGCATGAGTAAGATTCCATATGCCTCAGCAATTGGATCTATCATGTATGCCATGATATGTACTCGTCCCGATGTCTCATATGCTTTGAGCATGACGAGTAGGTACCAATCAAACCCTGGTGAGAGTCACTGGACAGCTGTTAAGAACATCCTTAAGTACTTACGAAGGACTAAGGATGCATTCTTGGTCTTTGGAGGTGAAGATCAACTCGTTCTAAGGGGTTACACCGATGCAAGCTTCCAATCTGATAAGGATGATTTTAGATCGCACTCTGGTTATGTGTTTTGTATTGGTGGTGGTGCTGTGAGCTGGAAGAGTTCAAAGCAAGAGACAGTAGCTGACTCTATAACAGAATTTCAGTACATTGCCGCCTCTGATGCTGCGAAGGAGGCAGTTTGGATCAAGAAGTTCATCACTGAACTTGGAGTGGTTCCAAGCATTGTCGACCCGATAGAGCTTTATTGTGACAACAATGGAGCAATCGCATAGGCTAAGGAACCTCGATCTCCCCAGCGATCCAAACATATACTCCGACACTATCATCTCATCAGGGAGATCATCGAGAGGGGTGATGTAAGGATATGCAGGACTTCGACAGACAACAACATTGCTGATCCACTAACAAAGCCCATTATGCAGCAGAAGCACGATAGCCATTCTAGGTCCATCGGTGTTAGATACATGAATGATTGGCTTTTAGAGCAAGTGGGAGATTGTTAGTGTTGTGCCCAAAAAGCCAATCATGAGATGATTGTATTTTTGCACATTAAGTCATGATATTTTATTAAGGCATTAATCCAGCAATTATGTTTATTGTTTTGTTTCTGCATAACTTAACAAACATAATTATAACCCTAGAATAATGATATTCTTAAATGTCCCTGGTCTAGTATTATTGTGGAGCGGGTTGCAATAATACATAACGACTAGCATATGTGGAGACTAATATGAGATATGTAGTCTACATATGGGTACAAGTTGGAGAACTTGTGTACTGGACCGACCCACCATGAGAACACTACATGGATCGTTATATGAGTGTCATAAGTGATTCTCATAGTGATCATGGTATATGTAGTCCTTAGACCTAAGATCATCAAGGTTCCTTACATGTGAGTCACATACTTTGATACTTTCCTTTGTTGCTTGTAACTGAGTGAACTTGAAGGAGGTCATTGGGTATGTCACATATCATGTGGAGGGATTTGTATGATGAAGATGGGATTTGTCCTTCCTATGTAACGGGAGTGATATCTTCAGGCCCCTTGATAGAGTAAGATTTAAAAAAAATGCATGGCCATGCTCGGATGAGTTGATATACGATATCAATGTCATCAGTTTAAGTTGGCCTACTCGGTAATCAAGAAACCAAAGATTGGGCTATACGAGAGTGACACAATCCATGTCTCGTGCTTAGTCTTGATATCTTGGACATAGGGACAATGGCATATATCGGTGATGATCATAAAGGTTTAGTTGAATCACCGACAATCTTGTCACTTGGGTAGCAATGATGTGTTGCTAGACACCGCTCATTGCTTATACACACATCATTGCTTATGATCATAAATGTGATTTATGATCATTGCCAACGTGGTAAGAGCCTATTGGGCCACACACATAGAGCTATTTGGATCATTAGAGTGCATGGCTAATAATTTGGGTTTTGGTTTCACAATAATTTCGTATTACTAATGGACCCAATAGTTTAGCCATTATTAAACCCAAAATTAAAGCCTAATTGGATTAGGGATTTGAAACCTATTAGGCCTGGAAGTTGAGTCTCACTATAAATACAACTTCTAGTGAGAAATTCGCAGGTCTCATTGCCCTAGCCTCCCAAAAGGACAGCCGCACTCTTCTCTTGCAATTCCTTGGAGGACGCAAGCTAGCACTGCAAGCACAAGAGAAACGCATCTGCCGGGACGTGGTGGAAGCGTGGTGATCCCGAGAGGCTTGTGTGGATACCATAGAGAGCCTGAACACGTTAACTGTTCAGGTTTTGTGATTCGACTCTACAGTTGAGTGGGAGATCTCAACCAAAAATTAGGTATGAAAATTTTCGAACACCCGGTTTACCCCGTTTCACTTGGATCCTAGAGGGTTTCGGTTAAATTCCGCTGCGCTATTTGGCTCCCGAAACCCATCAGTACGTGGCTAGAATGATATAGTTTATTGTAGGAAGTTACAGGTGCAGTGGTTGGTCACTAGAACTTAACAGGATTGCCTAATGTGTGGTAGCAAAAATTAAGACTTGTGCTTGTATTTTCCTTATTTTCTACCATCGTGTGCATGAAATGTGAATATGTATATGATGGTTTGACGAATATGCATGTATTTACATAATGCCCGAGAGCGCCACTTGCATATACACACTAAGGGTAGTATTCTGATTGCCTACAGAACATTACTGATAGCCAAAGGCTATCGCCTCTATCTGGCCGAACTCCCTGCCACAAGAATGGCCAGAAGAAACTGGCGCTACCCGAGAAAAGGTGGGATCATACACCTCGGGAGATAGCCGAAGAGCTCCGAGCCCGGCACGCCAGGAAACTTGAGGATACTACTAGCCCCCCGAGGTTGTAAACAGATCGCCTTCGGAAAAGAGGCACCAGCTATTGCGGGCCGAATATGATCTCCCCGAAGGAGGAACTCCCTGAAGCTGGGTACCCCCGAACTGAGGGCGTGTTTCCCGAAGAGGCACCGTCCGTACCAAAGGACGACCTCGCACAGGGACCTCAGGAGTACGGTAGGAGCATTTAAGGAAGCATTTAAGGAAGCCTCTTACACGTCCTTTCACAAACGTCATAAAGCCACCTCAATAGGTGCTCTGACATGCTGACGCCATCAAAATCACAACATGGCCCATCTCAGCACAAGGCTCAAGGCAACCTGCTACCAGCTATCTGTGCCCTACGCCCAGAAACTCAGGGAACATCTGACCGAACATGTGTCGCGATCTGAATGGGCTAGGCACTCCTATAAATACCAGGAAATAAATACTTGGCAGGAAGTTGGTTGGCAAAGGTCTGACTCCCAGACTCTGAGAAAATCACCAGGCGAGACTCTTCAGCTCCTTTTGTGCTATTTCCTCTGCCTTTCTCAGCCACCACTGACTTGGGAGTTGGAGGCTCCGCCCCCGGAAACACATTCTGGGGGCCTCCTAACCCTTTATTTCTGGACTTTCAGGCACACTCCCAAGGGCGAACCATCCTCCAGGCATTCTTCCTCCTAGAAGTCTCTCCAACAGTCACCATGACTCTAAACGATGAGGCCCCCGGCCATCATTTGGCACCGTTTGTGGGAACCCGCTCTGAGATTGCCGTCGTTGAAACTCGGCGTTCTAAGGACAAGGGACTCCCGAGGTCTCCGTCCGCGCCTGAGACACAACCGGCTGCTGAGCAAACACTCCCAGGGACTTCTGTGCCCGAGGAAGACCGCCCTCTAGTCATCACTATGAGCTTTATGAGGGAGTTTCAGCGTTCGGTCGTGGCTGAAATGACACAGCAGATCGACCAAAGGTGGTCACAGCAGACACAGGCCCAAAGACCTCCCTCACCTGCACACCCTCGGGAGAAGAGCCCGAAGTCTACTCATTGCAGTTTGGGAAGCGGAGATCCGCTCGAACAATCGTCCACAGAAAATACGCCCCTCGGGAAACAGCCTGTGGGGCAGAAGAGGTCTGAGCGACCGAGGGTCTTGCAGCAAAGAAGTTCGCTGCCTGAGGCGAGGTCCCTGTCCCCTCAGCGCCGAACTCGCTCCCCGAAGAGGCGCCGGCAATCTCCCTTCCCTGAAGAAAGGCCTAGTGCCACAGTGCTTATGGAGAGGATATTAGCACGGCTAGAAAGGGTGGAGAAACAAATGGCCAGAAAACCCGTTTGGGCCATACTTTCGGGAACATTCTGCGAAGATGACTCCCCATTCATTCAGGCCGTTGTTGAGGCAGCAATGCCAGGTGACTTCAGAGTACCTCGGTTGGAGATTTATGATGGCCGTACTGATCCACAGGCCCATCTGACGAAGTACAGACGCAACATGATAATGCACGGTGCTGATGACGCTACCATGTGCAAGTGCTTCGAAGTCACCCTCACAGGGCCAGCAATTGCATGGTACAATTCATTGCCTTCAGGGACCATCACTGAGTTCCAGGAGTTGTCCACGGCCTTCACACAGCATTTCATTGGGAGTCGACCTACTGCGAAGATGCCTGTCCAGATGTTCGACATAGAGCAGAGGAACGGAGAAACCATCCGAGACTATGTCGAAAGATTCAACAGGGAAGCTCTGAGCGTCCCAGACTTTCGGCCCGAAATCCGCATTCTTGCCATGACACGGGGCCTTCGGCGAGACTCACAGCTGTTTTATGAGTTCTCAAAGGACCCCCCTGAGACCCTCGGAGAATTTTACAGAAGGGCAGAACATCACATGACCGCTGAGGAACTAAGAATGGCTGGGCCGAAGTCCGATCACCAGCGCGCCGAAGGGTCCAACCAACAAGCTCGACATCCGACCAAACAGGCAGGACGACCTCGGAGGATGCGGGGAAGGAAACCCCAAAGTTTCACACCACTGAGCACTACACGGACCAACATCCTCATGGCGCTGGAAAGGCAAGGGACGCAAATTCGGCGGCCAAGGGCCATGACTGCCGATAATAAGAATAATGCAAAGAAGTTCTGCCAGTTTCATCATGACCACGGTCATGACACCGAAGACTTCTTCCAGCTGAAGAAGGACATAGAATCGCTGATAAAGCAGGGCCAACTTTGGAAATACCTGCGGATGCCATCCCCGAAAGGCAGAAAAGTGGAGGAAGAAAGGGCCGAAGATGAGGACTATGACTCCGACAGGCGGAGAAACCGAAGTCCAAAAAGGCGCCCTCCACCTCCGGCAGGGGTTATCCAAACGATCACCACGGGGCTCCCATCCTCGGAAAGAAAGCGGAGGGCCAGAGAAATTGTAGTCATGGAATATCAAAATCCAGCAAAGAAGCTGGCCCGCAAAGATGGATCCACTATCGTCTTTCCCCACGACGATACACTGCTGATCATGGCGAAGATAGGGAACTGGGACGTCAAAAGGGTGCTACTTGATGACGGATCAAATGCGGACGTCCTATTCTCGCACTTACTGCCGAGCTTGGGCATCTCCAGCAGCGACCTTAAGCCAGTCACCTCGCCCACCTTCGGGGTTGGACCATCCGAACTGCCCGTTCTCGGTTGGATCGACCTCCCACTGATGATGAAAGGGACTTCGGTAGATGGAGCAGCTGAGTTGTACGCCTCCACAATGGCGAGGTTCATCATCATGGACGTCCCATCCTCGTACAATGCCATCCTTGGAAGGCAGACACTGGGAAACCTGCACATTCACCCTGATGTGAAGTACTTGACTGTCATATTCGCCAGCAAGGATGGAGATGCAGAGATCTTCATAGACCAGGCCGAGGTGAGAAAGGTGTTTGTGAAAGCACGAAAGGCTCCGGTGAGCATCTTCGCACAAACAATGGAGGCAAAGGCGCCAGAAAAAGGCAAAGAAGAAGATCTTGCAAAAGCAGAAATGGAAATAGTAGAACTTATCCCAGGACAATCTACTCGAATAGGGAAGAGCTTGGCCGAAGGTGAAAAGGAAAACCTTGTATCCTTTCTGCTGAAAAATAAAGATCTGTTTGCCTACTCGCCGAAAGATATGCCAGGGGTAAACCCTGGCATAGTACAGCATAGCCTCAAAATAAGCCTGAAAGCAAAACCTGTCCGGCAAAAGAAACGAAGCATCTCAGCTCACAAGAGCAACTTTGTCAAAATCGAGGTCCAGCGTCTGTTAGACGCCAAAGTCATCAGGGAAGTGAAATACCCCGAATGGTTAAGCAACGTGGTGATTGCCACAAAAGAAGGCAGCAGCAAACTTCGGATGTGCATCGACTTCAGAAACTTGAACGATGCTTGCCCGAAAGACTCATACCCTCTTCCGCCAATAGACCAACTGGTAGATTCAACTGCCGAATATGGGCTCCTAAGTTTCCTAGACGCCTTCAGTGGCTACCATCAAATAAGGATGGACCCCGAAGATGAAGAAAAAACTGCTTTCATCACCGAGGGAGGAACATACTGCTATGTCAGGATGCCCTTTGGGCTCAAAAATGCAGGAGCCACCTACCAAAGGTTGATGAACAAGGTCTTTAAAGACCAAATGGGGAGAAACATGGAGGTGTATGTTGATGATATGATAGTCAAGAGCAAGCTGCCTAGCTATCACGTTGCAGATCTAGAGGAAACCTTCCAAAAGCTCAGAGCCTTCGGGATTCGGCTCAATCCTGAAAAATGCATCTTCGGGGTAACCTCGGGAAAATTCCTTGGGTACATGGTATCCGAAAGAGGCATTGACTCTAACCCCGAGAAGATTAAGGCGCTGCTTGAGTTCTGAACTCCTGCCACAGTCAAAGACGTGCAGAGGCTCACCGAAAGAATAACCTCTCTAAGCAGATTTATTTCCAGGTACGGAGATAGGTGTCGACCTTTCTTCAAAGTCCTCACAAAGGCAGCAAAAATGGAAGGTGACCTCGGAAGGAATGATCACCCTTGGGACGAAGATTGCCAAAAGGCCTGGGAAGAACTCAAAGTCTACTTGGCTAGCCTGCCGACTCTGCGACAACCTCGGGAGGGAGAGCCCCTCGTTTTGTACCTCGCCGTCACGGAGAAAGCTGTAAGCTCGGTCCTCGTGAAAGAAGAAGGGCCAAAGCAATGGCTAGTCTATTACGTCAGCAAATCCTTGCATGGCACCGAAATCAGGTACTCTCTGCTTCAAAAAGCTATATACGCCTTGGTGCTTGCAGGGAGAAGGCTGCGACCATACTTTCAGGCTCACCCCATCATCGTCCGAAGTAGTTTACCACTACGGGATGTTATGAAGAAAGTTGATCATTCGGGAAGGCTCTCCAAATGGTGCATAGAGCTTGGCGAACACGAAATCATATATGAACCTCGGAAGGCCATAAAAGCTCAAGCACTAGCAGATTTTATCGCCGAAATACCCACCACTAAGGAAAGCCATTAGGATCCGAACAGAGGTGAGCCAGAGTGGACCTTGCATGTTGACGGAGCCTCGGGATCCGAACACCAGGGAGCTGGAGTAATTATCAGAGGACTCGAAGGCCTAGCGGTAAAAAAGGCTATCAAGTTCAGCTTCAGCGTCACTAACAATGTGGCTGAGTATGAAGCCCTCATAGCGGGATTACGCTTGGCCAGAAGGATTGGCGTGAGAAACTTAAAGGCTCACAGCCATTCCCAGCTGGTAGTTCGGCAGACGTCAGGAGATTATTGGGCGAAGGACCCAATCTTGGCAAAATACCATGAGCTGGTAGCAAAGCTCATCCAAGAGTTTGACGCCGTACGGATCGAAAATGTACCTCGGCGGAATAACACTGAGGCAGAATGCTTGGCGAAGTCAAAAACATACACCGAGGTGCAAGATCACCCGAGCATCTCAGTGCTAAGCATAGCGACCTCGGGAAAAGGATGGAAAGATCCCATAAAAAGATACCTCGCAGAAAATGTGCTCCCCGAAGACCCCGACGACGCTGCAAGACTGCGAAGATGCTCCGGCCGATTCTTCCTGATTAGTGAAGAGTTATACCGACAGGGATATGCAAACCCACTGCAAAGATGCGTGGATGAAGAGGATACTGAAATGGTCCTTGAAGAGGTCCACGAGGGCATGTGTGGTTCACATATTGGAACTGATGCCCTTGCGGCAGTAATACTTCGCCAAGGATACTTCTGGCCTACCCTGAGAAAGGATGCAAGGCAGTTCGTCTGAAAATGCGATAGTTGCCAGAAACATGCGAACATCCAGAGGTCACCCTCGGAAATGGTAACTTCGGCTGACTACCCCTGGCCCTTCGCAGTCTGGGGTATAGACCTTGTTGGGCCACTCCCCTCAGCGCCCGGAGGCGTGAAATTTTGCGTGGTAGCAGTGGACTATTTCTCCAAATGGGTCGAGGCAGAACCCCTAGCAACTATCTCGGCAAAAGAAGTGCAAAAGTTTGTATGGAAGAACATAGTATGCAGATTCGGCATACCGAGGGTGCTAGTGGCTGATAATGGATCCCAGTTCATAGACAAAGGATTCCAGGAATTTATCAGCGACCTCGGAATAAAGATGCACTTTGCCCCGGTAGCTCACCCCCAAAGCAACGGGCAGGTGGAAGTATCTAATAGGACCATAAAAGATGGCCTGAAAAAGAGACTGGGGGAAGCAAAAGGGAAATGGCCAGGAGAACTCCAAAGCGTATTATGGAGTTACCGAACGACGCCCTGAAGAGCCACAGGCGAGACTCCCTTCTCACTCATCTTCGGAACAAAGGCCATCATTCCTATCGAGATAGTTAGACCATCAGTACGGGTGCAAGTATTTGATGAAGGTGGAAACGACCTCGGCCTAAGAATGAAGCTTGACCTCGTCGGCGAACATAGAGAAATAGCTGAGTTGAGAAGAAAAGCTTTCCAGCAAAGGGTGGCCGCGGCCATAAATTTGCGAGCCAGGCCAGAAGAAATCAAAAAAGGGGACCTCGTTCTCCGAAAGGCTGACTTCGCACCCCGAAAGCCGTCCCACGGAGTACTTCGCGCAAACTGGGAAGGACCTTTTCTGGTCCTCGCTAAAGTACGAAAAGGCGTGTACAAAGTTGGCGATGCCGAAGGCGTAGAATTGAAAAACACTTGGCACTCAGATGCCTTGAGAAAATTCTACGCCTAAGCTTGAGCGAAGGAATCATACTGTACGAAAAATATTCTAAGTACAGAAGTGCCTTGAGAAAATTTCTTAAGTACAGAATTGTACAGAATTCCGTGAAGATGCTCGCAACAAGCGCAGATATGACTTTCCGAAGTCCCTTGAGCCATCACGCTCGGGAAAGATGGGAAAATCTCTCAGCGGTACTCACTGTAATAAGCGCAGATATGACTTTCTGAAGTCCCTTGAGCCATCATGCTCGGGAAAAATGGAAAACAAAAAATCTCGCAAAAGGCTTCTTAAGTCTCTTGAGCGAACATGCTCGGGACAAGGGGAAATGAAAAATTTCGACCAAAGGGTTTCCGAAGTCCCTCGAGCGAACGTGTTTGGGACAAAATGGAAATGCAAAAACCTGCAAAAAGACTTAGTCAAATTTTTCAGACTTTCCAAAAAGCCTCTTGAGCGAACAGGCTCGGCCAATGGAAAGATCTTTCACACTTAGTCAAGTTTCTTTCATCGCAGGTCTTCCGAAGTCTCTTGAGCAAATGCGTTCGGGGCAATGGAAATAAAAAAACTTGCAAAAACACTTAGCCAAAAAAGATCTTCATTTACAAGAAAGCTAGCTTACAAAGAAGAAGTGCCCGAAGAAGGAGTACAAAAATAAAGAAAAGGGAAAAGGAGCCCTAAAACAGCCTAAAGGTTCTCGACGTCCCGGGAGCCACCAGCCTCTGTGCCCTTTTCCACCACCTTCGGCGCCGGAATTGTGGAAGGCAGGTTCAGGTGCTTGATCTTGGACCAGGACCATCGAGGCCCCTCGGGAATGTTGAGAGCTTCCAAAAAAGAGAGGTCCAGACCTGGGAACCTCTCAAGGACTTGGTGCTGAGCAAGGCAGAATCCGTCTTGAAAGGCGACCTTGGTCATTTGGTCGGATTTGTCCTTCTCAACCTCAAGGTCCTCGAGCTCGTCCTTCAAGTCTGCAACCTCCTTCTTCAGCGCCTTCACCCTTTTCTTCGCATCGGGCTCCTTCTTCAAAGACTGGACCTCGGCTTCGAGGGCATTTTTCTCACCCACCAATGACTGAATGAGATTGTCAGAATCTAACTTATCTTTGAGAAGGTCTTGGTTGGCAACGAGCATCCCTTTCACCTGATCGCCGAGGTCAGCAATCGTCAGAGAGGAGTTGTTTTCAAGATCTTCCTTCTCCTTCCGGAACTCCTCCCGAAGGGCAGCAACTTCTTTCTTCGCAGCATCTAACAGCTGCTGGTTCTTGGCGATCAAAGCCAAGCGCGTGGCCTTCGCTTTCTCTAAGGTCTCTAAGGCCGAAGCTCGGAATGCCGAATGCCTGGCTACCCGAACTCGGAGAAAGCCGGCGTACCCCAGCAGCTGCAAAAAGATGAACGCAAGGTCAGTAAGAGCCAGGCACTTAGGAAAAATTGAAGGGAAAAAGGTGTGAAGAACATACCTGAGCAGCATGCTCGGTGACTTTCGCGGCAAGAGTGTCATCGTCCGGATGGGCCGCCGCAATAGCCTTGAAGGAGGCCTCTGTAAGCACCCCCTTCAAAATCTGCTTCGCCATTTCAGGATAGTCCTCGGAGTACAAGTTCATGTCCTCCGTGAATGTCCAGAAAGGCTCTTTGGGTATCTTCCCTTGCGGGACTTTGGCGTCGCGAAGGGCCCGTGCCTTTGCGTGTTCGGCCGCCCAGTTTGGGGTAAGTAACTCCCCTGCACGGCAAAAACGAGAAGCAGGTTAGAGACAAAGGAAAATTCAGAAAAACAAAAAGGGCCATACTTGTTCTGAAAACAACAGACCTGGCGGCACTTCGAACACGGCGTCCTCAGAATCCTCAGACTTGTCGGTCGAAATCGCCTTGCCTTTCCTCTTGCGCGCTCCTCGGCAGAAGGAGCCTCTACCACGGCCTCCAGAAGGGCCTGCGGCGCAGAAGGGCTCTAGGGAGGGACGTCGGCAGAAGAAACTTCAGCAGCGGCAAGGACTTCGGTAGCTGCCTCAGACGCCGGAATCTCGGCTGTCCCAGGCTCCTCGGTGGCCTCCTCGGAAATTTCCTCCAGAGGAACTTGGGCAGTTTTCTTTGCCCGTTTCGCCGAAGGCCCAGCGCCAGTAGACTTCCGCCTTCGGGAAACTGCCTTCTTTGTCTGATCACCCTTCTGCACCTGGCCGGAGAAAAGGGACTTGTAAAATGCAGCAGTCTCGTCGCCCATCTCTGAAAAAGAAAAAAGACATCAGCGTAAGTCCGAGGGAAAAACAACAAGGGAGTAGAAGATAACTCACTTTCGACAAGCCTTTCGAAAGAAATTTCCTCCTTAAGAAGCTTGACCAACCAGGAATCCTTCCCGGTGATGGCAGGAGCTGGCATCTCGAGGTCGGTCTCGTGCTTGTTAACCACCTTTAACTCCCGGAGGACCTCTTCGGTCATCAACCTCCAGTTGATAGGGAAGGGGTATAGAGAGCGCGGCGCGACCTCGAGAGCCCAGTTAGAGACGGCGCGGATGCGGCCGTCGAAGTCCGCGAAAGTGGAAGCCAACTCTGGAGTCAGCAACAACCTCGGATCAACGACGTCCACATCTAGCCTTCCCTGAGCCCATTTTGTCGGAACATACGACCAGGCCTCCTCCATCTTCAGGAAGAAGAATTTCTGTTGCCACCCCCGCTAGCTGTCCTTGGTGGCGAAGGTGAACATGAATTTTTTGCTCCCGGATCCCCGAGGTAGCATAAAATAGAAGCCACCCTTCGGGACCACAAAGAGCTTGTAGTACTGCATGAAGATTATAAAATGGGGTTTTATCCCGAACACGCCACACATGCAGAGGAAGGCGTTAAAATAGCAGAACGAGTTTGGGGGAAGCTGGTTCACAGCAATGCCATGAAATTGGCAGAACTCGCAAACCATCTTCGGGGGAGGATACCGAAGTCCGGCCTTCAGCTGGGCTCGAAAAATGGTAATCTCGTTACTATGGTTTGAAAAAGCATAATGGCTAGAGCGAGGCAGCCTAGTAACGGCGTAAGAGGGAAGAAAGAACTTTTTCTTCCACCTCTCTAATTTTGCGGGGGTGGTGCAACAAGGATGGGCTAAAAGAGGCTGCCAGCTCTCAGGGATAGGCATTTTCGACATGACGACGAGTTCGGAAAAGGCCAGAAAACAGTTTCCGGAAAAAACTCAAAAGAACAGAGGAATCAAAACACTCTGGAAAACAAAAACCCACCAAAAGATTTGCCAAAGTCAGAGGATGCCGTCATGAAAGTTGGCTGAAAAAAGTGCTGATTAAGGTAGCTCCGCCACAGAAAGCAAGAAAGTACGAAAACAGGGGCAAAGCAGAGGAAAGAGCAGAAGTAAAAGCAAATGGGACTTATGATGGAATGAGCTATTTATAGGCCAAAGGTTGGTAACCGAAACGTCGTCATAAGTACCCTTTTGGAGGCGAACCGTCGCCGTAACTGCCTCTGCACTTGAAAAGGCGCGCCCTCTGTAACCGACGCGGCTCTCCTCCAATGGCAACGCGCCACGTGTCAATCACCGCGCCAAAACAGGGGACACATCTTCTGACATCCCTAAAAAGCTGGGATGCGTCACTTAGACTGACACGCTTGGCCATCAGACACGACGTTACACAGACCTGCAATAAGAAAAAGCAGGTTACCTCGAGGACACCAAGAGACAGGCTATGGCCAAATAGCCCCTGACCTTCGGGCAAGAGGTGTATCTTCGGCACAGGCTCTGCCTCGAAGACACCAAAGAACAGGCCAAGGCCGAACAGCCCATACCTTTGGGCAAGACGTGCATCCTCGGAACAGGTTGAGCTTCCTAGGAGACTCCCAAGAACAACCTCGGAAAGAGATGCAAAATCGAAGTCTTCACTTCGGCTTTCCAAAAGGGGGCATGTGATAGCCAAAGGCTATTGCCTCTATCTGGCCGAACTCCCTGCCACAAGAATGGCCAGAAGAAACTGGCGCTACCCAAGAAAAGGCGGGATCATACACCTCGGGAGATAGCCGAAGAGCTCCGACCCCGGCACGCCAGGAAACTTGAGGATACTACTAGCCCCCCGAGGTTGTAAACAGATCACCTTCAGAAAAGAGGCACCAGCTATTGCGGGCCGAATATGATCTCCCCGAAGGCGGAACTCCCTGAAGCTGGGTACCCCCGAACTGAGGGCGTTGATGGCCTAAGGCCTCATCGTTGTGAGTCATGATGACTGTTGAGGAGACTTCTAGGAGGAAGAACGCCTGGAAGGTGGATCGCCCCAAGGAGAGTACCTGAAAAGCTGGTAAACAGGGTTAGGAGGCCCCCGGAGTGTTTTTCCGGGGGGGGAGAGGGGCATCTCTCCCGAGGGCGTGCTGATGAGGAGGGTTTCTGGGCCTGTGACTGCTGTGGCCATCTTCGGTCGATCTGCTGAGTCATTTCAGCAACGACCGAGCACTGAAAGTCCCTCAAGAAGCTCATGGTGATTACCAGAGGGCGGTCCTCCTCGGGCGTAGAAGTCTCTGGGAGTGTCTGCTCAGCAGCCGGTTGTATCTCAGGCGCGGACGAGGACCTTGGGAGTCCCTTGTCCTTAGAACGCCGAGTCTCAACGACGGCAATCTGCGAGCGGTTTCCCACAGACGGCGCCAAATGATGGCCTAAGGCCTCATCGTTATGAGTCATGATGACTGTTGAGGAGACTTCTAGGAGGAAGAACGCCTGGAAGGTGGATCGCCCCAAGGAGAGTACCTGAAAAGCTGGTAAACAGGGTTAGGAGGCCCCCGGAGTGTTTTTCCGGGGGGGGGAGCCTCCGACGCCCAAGTCAGTGGTGGCCGGAAGAAGGAGAAAGTCACTAGCTCAAAGAGAAAGGCAGAAAAGTCTCGCCTCGTATTTTCTCAGAGTGTGGGAGCTGTATATCCGGCCTGCCAACCTCCTGTCAAGTATTTATTTCCTGTATATATAGGAATACCTAGCCCGTTCAGATCATGACACGTGTGCGGTCGGATGCTCCTGAACGTCTGGGCGTAGGGGACAGATAGTTGGTAACTAGATGGCCTCGAGCCTTGTGCTGAGACGGGCCATGATATGATTCTGATGGCGTCTGCGCGTCAGGGCGACTTTTTACGTCTGTGGTGGGACGTGTCAGAGGCTTCCTTAAATGCTTCCATAAATGCTCCTGCCGTACTCCCGAGGTCCCTGGGCGAGGTCGTCCTCTAGTTCGGACAGAGCCTCTTCGGGAATCATACCCTCAGTTCGGGGGTTCCCAGTTCCAGGGAGTTCCGCCTTCGGGGATATCATGTTCGGGCAGCAATGTCTGGTGCCACTTTTCCGAAGGCGCGCTGTTCACAACCTTGGGGGGGCGAATGAAGTCCTCAAGTTTTACTGGCGTGCCGAGGCTCGGAGCTCTCCGGCTATCTCCCGAGGTGCATGATTCCACCTGTTCCCGGGAAGCGCCAGTTCTTCTGGCCATTGTTGTGGCAGGGTGTTCGGCCAGATTGAGGCGATAGCCTTTGGCTATCACATGCCCCCCTCTGGAAAGCCGAAGTGAAGACTTCGGTTTGCATCTCTTTCCGAGGTTGTCATTGGGAGTCTTCTTTGGAAGCATAACCTGTTCCGAGGTCGCACCTTTTGCCCATGGATCTGGGCTGTTCGGCCTTGGCCTATTCTTTGGTGTCTCCGAGGCAAAGCCTGTACCGAAGACACACCTCTTGCCCAAAAGTCATGGGCTGTTCAGCCATAGCCTGTCTCTTGGTGTCCTCGAGGTGGCCTGCTTTTTATTTCTGCAGGTCTGATGGCCAAGCGTGTCAGACTGAGCGGCGCGTCTCCATTTCTCAGGGATGTCAAACGACGTGTCCCAATCAGGAGGCGTGTCCCGGTTTTCCAGGCACGTTTGCGGAGGCACGTCCCCCATTTCTGCGCAGCGGTTGACACGTGGCTTCTTGCCATTGGAGGAGAGGCGCGTCATTTACAGAGGGCGCGCCTTTTCGGGTGCAGCGGGCAGTTACGGCGACGGTTCACCTCCAATGGGTACTTATGATGTTCTTTCGGTTACCCACCTTTGGCCTATAAATAGCCCATTCCATCATAAGTCCCACTTACTGTTTTTCTGCTCTTTTTCTGCTCTGCCCTCTATTCTTGCGTTTTATCTTGCTTTCTGTGGCGGAGCTTCTTTAATCAGAGCTTTTTCCTACCAACTTTCACGACGGCGTCCTCAGGCAAATCTTTTGGTGGGTTTTGATTTCCAGAGTACTTGATTCCTCTGTTTTTCTGAGTTTTTCTGGAAAACTGTTGTTTTTTCCAAACTCGTCTTCTGAGTTTTTTCTGGAAACTATTTTCTTTTCCATCTCAAACTCTTTTTCATGTCTGCGATGCCTGTTCCCGAGAGCTGGAAACCTCTTCTGGTCCATCCTTGCTGTACCACCCCCGAAAAACTAGAGAGGTGGAAGAAAAAATTCTTTCTTCCGTCTTACGCTGTGACCAGACTGCCTCGTTCTAGCCATTTTGCTTTTTCAAACCGTGGCGACGAGGTTACCGTCTTCCGAGCCCAACTGAAGGCCGGACTTCGGTATCCTCCCCCGAAGGTGGTTTGCGAGTTCTGCCAATTCCATGGCATTGCTGTGAACCAGCTTCCCACGAACGCGTACTGCTATTTTAACGCCTACCTCTGCATGTGTGGCGTGTTCGGGATAGAGCCCCACTTCATCATTTTCATGCAGTACTACAAGCTCTATGTGGTCCCAAAGGGTGGCTTCTATTTCCTGCTGCCTCGGGGATCCGGGAGCAAAAAATTCACCTTCACCTTCGACACGAAGGATAGCTGGCGGGGGTGGTAGCCTAAGTTCTTTTTCCTCAAGGTGGATAAGAACTGGTCTGATGTCCCGACCAGGTGGGCTCAGGGAGTGCTGAACGCAGACGTCGTTGATCCGAGGATGCTGCTGACCCCACCGTTGGCTTCCGTGTTCGCGGATTTCGACGCCCGCATTCGGGCAGTCGCTGACTGGGCTCCCGAGGTCTCTCCTCGTGCTCTTTACCCCTTTCCTATCAACTGGAGGTTGATGACCGAAGAAGTCCTTCGGGAGCTGAAAGTGGTTAAGGAGCACGTGACTGACCTCAATATGCCCGCTCCCGCCATCGCCGGAAAAGACTCCTGGCTGGTCAAGCTCCTTAAGGGGGAGACTTCTTTCGAAACTTTTGCCGAAAGTGAGTAATCTTCCATCCCTTTATACTTTTTCCTCGGACTTACGCTGATATTTCTTCTCTTTTTCAGAGATGGGCGATGGGGCTGCCGCTTATTACAAGGCCCTCTTTTCTGGCCAAGTGGAGAAGGGGGAGCAGACAAAGAAGGCGGCTTCCCGAAGAAGGAAGACGACAGGGGCGGGACCCTCGGCGAAGCGAGCTAGGAAGGCTCTCCAGCCTTCTCAGCCAGAGCTTTTGGAAGAAGAAGCTGGCGAAGACACTGGTCTTGTTGAAATTCCACCGGCCGAGGTCCCCGCTACTTCCGCCGAGGTGCCTCCTCTCGACCTCGAGGCCCCCAGAAACACTGTAGTGGTAGAAGTACCCACCGCCGAGGAGTGGTACCGGCAGAAGGGTAAGGGTCTTTCTTCCGAGGGGCCCGAGGTTCCCGAGGACACTGTCTCCGAGGTTCCTCCAGGTATGCCTTTAGGCGAAGTTTAGCTCCTTTTCCTTTCGCAAATTTTTCTTCTGCTCCTAACTTCCTTCTCACTTTCAGGGGAGCCTCTTACTGCTGGCTGGAGGGCCATTCATGAGAGGAAACGGGCCCTGCGCGATGCCACAATCCCTGAGGGGAAGATCCCCTTGGAGCCCTTTTGGACAATCACGGAGGATACGAATTTGCTCTCCGACGATTGTCCAAAAATGACAAAGGAGATTTGGAAGGGGATCACCACTGACGCCTCCTTCCGGGCCATTGCGGCGGCTCACCCGGGGGATAATACCCTCGCCGCAAAAGTCACCGAGCATGCTGCTCAGGTATAGTCTTTACACTTTTTTCCTAAATTTTCTAAGTGTTTAGACTTGTACTAACCTGGACTTTTGCCTTGCCGTAGCTGCTGGAGTACGCTGGTTATCTCCGAGTTCGGGTGGCCAGACAGGCTGCCTCCAAGGATGCGACTTCGCGGGAACTCAGTGAAGCGAAGGCTTCGCTTGCGAAGGTGATCGCCAGCAACCAGCAGCTGACAGCGGATTGTTCTCAGCAACTTGCTGCCGTTCGGGAGGAGTTCTCGAAGAAAAGAGAAGAACTTGAAAAGGACTCCTCCCGGAAGATTGCCGACCTCGGCGACCAAGTAAAGGGGCTGCTCGCCGCCAACGAAGATCTTGTCAAGGACAAGGCTGTTTCTGACAGTCTTGCATCGAGGTTGACGGACGAGAACAATGCTCTTCAAGCCGAGGTCGAGGCTCTGAAGAAGGAGTCCGGAGAGACGCTGGGGATAAGCGAGCTCGAAGAGGAGGTTGCTGAGCTGAGGGACGAGGTCAATGTCCTTGGCGTTCAAAAACGTACTTCTGATGACATGGCCAAGGTCGCCTTTCAGGACGGCTTCTGCCTCGCTCGGCACCAGGTGCTGCAGAGGTTCCCAGATTTGGACCTCTCTTTTCTGGAGGGCCTAAATATTCCTGAGGGACCTCGGTGGCAGTGGTCCAAGGTCGAGCATCTGAAGCTTCCTGGTCTTCGTCCGCCCGGCTCTCTCTAGTTTGTCTTAGGGCTCCTCTTATTTTTCTCCTTTGTGCTCCTTCTTTGGGCACTTCTTTTGTAAGGCGATTTGCTCTAAATGAACAATCTTTTGGCTAAGTCCTTTCTTGCAAGTTTCTTCATTTCCACTGTTCCGAACACGTTTGCTTCAAGAGACTTTCGGAAAACCTGCAACCAAAGAAACTTTTTACCTTCCTTTGTCCCGAGCGTGCTCGCTCAAGAGACTTTCTGGAAAGTTTGTAAAAATTTGGCTAAGTCTTTTGCAGGTTTTTTGTTTCCTTTTATCCCAAACATGTTCGCTCAAGGGCCTTCGGAAAACCTTCAGCCAAATTTTTCTGTCTTCCTATTGTCCCGAGCATATTTGCTCAAGGGACTTAGGAAAATTTTCACGAGATTGCTCATTCCCCTTTTCCCGAGCACGTTCGCTCAAGGGTGTTCGGAAATTACCTCTGCTTTTGTTTTGGCGTGTACTTTTGCGAGATTCTTGCTTTCCCTTTTTCCCGAGCATGTTCGCTCAAGGGTGTTCGGAAAATTTTCTCTGCACTGATTATGCCGAGTACTTTTGCAAGATTCTTGTTTCCCATTTTTCCCAAGCATAGTGGCTCAACGGACTTCGGGAAGTCATATCTGCTTTTTTCATGGCGAGCACCTTCGCGGAATTTTGTCCTGGACAATTTGGTATACTTAAAAATTTTCTCAAGACCATTCTTCTCCGGACCATCCTGTACTTAGAATATTTTTTGTACAATATATTTCTTCCGCTCAACCTTAGGCGTAGAATTTTTTCAGGGCGTCTGAATGCCAAGTGTTTTTCAATTCTACGCCTTCGGCGTCGCCAAGCTTGTACACGCCTTTACGTACTTCGGCGAGAACCAGATAAGGTCCTTCCCAATTTGCGCGAAGTACTCCGTGAGATGGCCTTCGGGGTGCAAAGTCGGCCTTTCGGAGAACGAGGTCTCCTTTTTTGATTTCTTTTGGCCTGGCTTTTAAGTTGGTAGCCGCGGCCACTCTTTGCTGGAAAGCTTTTCTTCTCAGCTCGGCTATTTCTCTGTGTTCGGCCACAAGGTCGAGCTTAGTTCTCAGACCGAGGTCGTTTCCGCCTTCATCAAATACTTGCACCCGTATTGAAGGCTGAACTATCTCTATTGGGATAATGGTCTCTGTTCCGAAGACGAGTGAGAAGGGAGTTTCCCCTGTGGCTCTTCGTGGCGTCGTTCGGTAGCTCCACAATACACTTTGGAGTTCTCCTGGCCATTTCCCCTTGGCTTCCCCAAGTCTCTTTTTCAGGCCATCTTTTATGGTCCTGTTTGATACTTCCACCTGCCCATTGCTTTGGGGGTGAGCTACTGGGGCGAAGTGCATCTTTATTCCGAGGTCGCTGATGAATTCCTGGAATCCTTTGTCTATGAACTGGGATCCATTATCAGCTACTAGTACCCTCGGTATGCCAAATCTGCATACGATGTTCTTCCATACGAACTTCTGCACTTCTTTTGCCGAGATAGTTGCTAGTGGTTCTGCCTCTACCCACTTTGAGAAATAGTCCACTGCTACCACGCAGAATTTCACGCCTCCGGGCGCTGTGGGGAGTGGCCCAATGAGGTCTATACCCCAGACTGCGAAGGGCCAAGGATAGTCTGCCGACGTTACCATTTCCGAGGGTATCCTCTGGATTTTTGCATGTCTCTGGCAACTACCGCACTTCTGGACGAACTGCCTTGCATCCTTTCTCAGGGTAGGCCAGAAGTATCCTTGGCGGAGTATCACTGCTGCAAGGGCATCAGTTCCAATGTGCGAGCCGCACATGCCTTCATGGACTTCTTCGAGGACCATCTCAGTATCCTCTTCACCCACACATCTCTGCAGCGGATTTGCATATCCTTGCCGATATAACTCTTCACCAATCAGGAAGAATCTTCCGGCGCGTCTTCGCAGTCTTGCAGCATTGCCGGTGTCTTCGGGAAGCTCATTCTCTGCGAGGTATCTCTTTATGGGGTCCTTCCACCCCATTCCCGAGGTCGTTACGCTTAGCACGGAGATGCTTGGATGGTCTAGCACCTCGGTGTATGTTTTGGACTTCGCTAAGCAATCTGCCTCAGTGTTATTCTGCCGGGGTACATTTTCGATCCGCACGGCACCAAACTCTTGGATGAGTTTTGTTACCAGCTCGTGGTATTTTGCCAAGATTGGGTCCTTCGCCCCATAATCTCCTACCGTCTGCCGAACTACCAGCTGGGAATCGCTGTGAGCCCTTAAGTTTCTCACGCCAATCTTTCTGGCCAAGCGTAATCCTGCTATGAGGGCTTCATACTCAGCCACATTATTGGTAACGTTGAAGCTGAACTTGATAGCCTTCATCACCTCTAGGCCTTCGGGTCCTCTGATAACTATTCCAGCTCCCTGGTGTACGGACCCCGAGGCTCCGTCAACATGCAAGGTCCATTCTGGCTCACCTTCTTTCGGATCTGAGTGGTTCTCCTCAGTGGTGGGTATTTCGGCGATAAAATCTGCCAATGCTTGGGCTTTTATGGCCTTCCGAGGCTCATAGGTGATTTCGTGTTCGCCAAGCTCTATGCACCACTTGGAGAGCCTTCCCGACTGATCAACTCTCTTCATAACATCCCGTAGTGGTAGACTACTTCGGACGATGATGGGGTGAGCCTGGAAATATGGTCGCAGTCTTCTTCCTGCAAGCACCAAGGCGTATATAGCTTTTTGAAGCAAAGGGTACCTGACTTCGGCGCCATGCAGGGACTTGCTGACGTAGTAGACCGGCCATTGTTTCGGCCCTTCTTCTTTCACCAGGACCGAGCTCACGGCCTTTTCTGTGACGGCGAGGTACAGTACGAGGGGTTCTCCCTCCCGAGGTTGTCACAGAGTCGGCAGGCTGGCCAGGTAGACTTTGAGTTCTTCCCAGGCCTTTTGGCAATCTTCATCCCAGGGATGATTGTTTCTTCCGAGGTCGCCTTCCATCTTTGCTGCCTTTGTGAGGACTTTGAAGAAAGGTCTACACCTATCTCCGTACCTGGAAATAAACCTGCTCAGAGAGGTTATTCTTCCGGTTAGTCTCTGCACATCTTTGACTGTGGCAGGAGTTCGGAACTCAAGCAGAGCCTTAATCTTCTCAGGATTGGCGTCGATGCCTCTTTCGGATACCATGTACCCAAGGAATTTTCCCGACGTCACCCCGAAGATACACTTCTCGGGGTTAAGGCGAATCCCGAAGGCTCTGAGCTTTTGGAAGGTTTCCTCCAAATCTGCAACGTGGTAGCCGGGCAGCTTGCTTTTTACTATCATATCATCAACATATACTTCCACGTTTCTCCCCATTTGGTCTTTAAAGACCTTGTTCATCAGTCTCTGGTAGGTGGCTCCTGCATTTTTCAACCCGAAGGGCATTCTGATATAGCAGTACGTTCCTCCCTCGGTGATGAAGGCAGTTTTCTCTTCATCTTCGGGGTCCATCCTTATCTGATGGTAGCCGCTGAAGGCATCTAGGAAGCTCAGGAGCCCGTATTCGGCCGTTGAATCTACCAGTTGATCTATTGGCGGGAGGGGAAATGAGTCTTTCGGGCAAGCATCGTTCAAGTTTCTGAAATCAATGCACATCCGGAGTTTGCTGCTACCTTCTTTTGTGGCAATGACCACGTTGCTTAACCATTCGGGGTATTTTACCTCCCTGATAACTTCAGCATCCAATAGGCGCTGGACTTCGGTTTTCACGAAGTTGCTTTTGTGGGCTGAGATGCTTCGTTTCTTTTGGCTGATAGGTTTTGCTTCCGGGCTTACTTTGAGGCTGTGCTGTATTATGCCAGGGTTCACTCCTGGCATGTCTTTCGGCGAGTAGGCAAACAGATCTTTATTTTTTAGCAGAAAGGATACAAGATTTTCCTTATCACCTTTGGCCAAGCTCTTCCCTATTCGGGTAGATTGTCCTGGGACAAGATCTACTGCTTCCGTTTCTGCTTCTGCGGGATCTCCTTCTTTGCCTTTCTCCTGCGCCTTTGCCTCCACCGTTTGTGTAGAGTTGTTTGCCGGAGCCTTTCGTGTTTTTACAAACACCTTTCTTACCTCGGCTTGGTCGATGAAGACCTCTGCATCTCCATCCTTGGTGGCGAATGTGACAGTCAAGTACTTCACATCGGGGCGAATGTGCAGGTTCCCCTGAGTCTGCCTTCCAAGGATGGCGTTGTACGAAGACGGGACATCCATGACGATGAATCTTGCCATTGTGGATGCGTACAACTCAGCTGCTCCGTCTACCGAAGTGCCTTTCATCATCAAAGGGAGGTCGATCCATCCGAGGACGGGTAGTTCGGATGGCCCAACGCCGAAGGTGGGCGTGGTGACAGGTTTCAGCTCGCTGCTGGAGATGCCCAAGCTCGGCAGTAAGCGCGAGAAAAGGACGTCAGCATTTGAGCCATCATCAAGCAACACTCTCTTGACGTCCCAGTTCCCTATTCTCGCCATTATCAGCAGCGGGTCGTCGTGGGGGAAGACGACAGTGGAGCCATCTTTGCGAGCCAATTTCTTTGATGGACTTTGATACTCCATAACCGCAATTTCTCTGGCCTTCCGCTTTCTTTCCGAGGATGGGAGCCCCGTGGTAATGGTTTGGATGACCCCTACTGGAGGTGGAAGGCGCCTTTTTGGACTTCTGTTTCTCCGCCTGTCTGAGTCATAGTCCTCATTTTCGGCCCTCTCTTCCTCCTCTTTTCTGCCTTTTGGGGAGGGCATCCGCAGGTATTTGCGAAGCTGGCCCTGTTTGATCAGCGACTCTATGTACTTCTTCAGCTGGAAGCAGTCTTCGGTGTCATGACCGTGGTCGCGATGAAACTGGCAGAACTTCTTGGCATTCTTCTTATTATCGGCGGCCATGGCCTTTGGCCGCCGAATCTGCGTCCCTTGCCTTTCCAGCGCCATGAGAATGTTGGTCCGTGTCGTGCTCAAGGGTGTGAAACTTTGAGGTTTCTTTCCTCGCATTCGTCGTGGTCGACCTGTGTGTTCAGAAAGATGCCGAGCTTGCTGGCTGGACCCTTCGGCGCGGTGATGATCAGACTTTGGCCCCGCCATCCTCAATTCCTCGGCTGTCATGTGCTGCTCTGCCCTTCGGTAAAATTCTCCGAGGGTCTCCGGGGGGTCCTTTGAGAACTCGTAGAACAGCTGTGAGTCACGCCGAAGGCCCCGTGTCATAGCGAGGATGCGGATTTCGGGCCGGAAGTCCGGGACGCTGAGTGCTTCCCTGTTGAACCGTTCGACATAGTCTCGGATCGTCTCTCCGTTTCTCTGCTCTATGTCGAACATCTGCACAGGCATTTTGGCCGTCGGCCTGCTCCCAATGAACTGCTGGGTAAAGGCTGTGGACAACTCCTGAAACTCAGTGATAGTCCTTGGGGGCAAAGAATTGTACCATGCTGTTGCTGGGCCCGTGAGGGTGACTTCAAAGCATTTGCACATGGTAGCGTCATCAGCTCCGTGCATTATCATGCTCCGCCTGTACTTCGTCAGATGGGCCTGTGGATCAGTTCGGCCATCATCGATCTCTAGCCTAGGCACTCTGAAGTCGCCTGGCATAGCTGCCTCAACGACGGTGCGAATAAACGGGGAGCCATCTTCGCATAATGCCCCCGACAGCCTGTCCCAAACGGGTTTTCTGGTCACTTGCTTCTCCACTCTGTCCAGCCGTGCCAATATCCTTTCCATAAGCGCAGTGGCGCTAGGACCATTTTCGCGGGAGGGAGATCGACGGTGCCTTTTTGGGGAGCGAGTTCGGCGCGGAGGGGTCAGGGACCTCGCCTCGGGCGACGAACTGCTTCGCTGTGAGACTCTCGGTCGCTTGGACCCGGTTTGTCCCACAGGCCGTTTCCCGAGGGCTATATCTTCTGTGGATGATTCTCCGCGAGGCTCTCCACTTCCTGAACTGCGGTGTGTAGACTTGGGGCTTCTCTCCCGAGGGCGTGCTGATGAGGAGGGTTTCTGGGCCCGTGACTGCTGTGGCCATCTTCGGTCGATCTGCTGAGTCATTTCAGCAACGACCAAGCGCTGAAAGTCCCTCAAGAAGCTCATGGTGATTACCAGAGGGCGGTCCTCCTCGGGCGTAGAAGTCTCTGGGAGTGTCTGCTCAGCAGCTGGTTGTATCTCAGGCGCGGACGAGGACGTTGGGAGTCCCTTGTCCTTAGAACGCCGAGTCTCAACGACGGCAATCTGCGAGCGGTTTCCCACAGACGGCGCCAAATGATGGCCTAAGGCCTCATCGTTGTGAGTCATGATGACTGTTGAGGAGACTTCTAGGAGGAAGAACGCCTGGAAGGTGGATCGCCCCAAGGAGAGTACCTGAAAAGCTGGTAAACAGGGTTAGGAGGCCCCCGGAGTGTTTTTCCGGGGGGGGAGCCTCCGACGCCCAAGTCAGTGGTGGCCGGAAGAAGGGGAAAGTCACTAGCTCAAAGAGAAAGGCAGAAAAGTCTCGCCTCGTATTTTCTCAGAGTGTGGGAGCTGTATATCCGGCCTGCCAACCTCCTGTCAAGTATTTATTTCCTGTATATATAGGAATACCTAGCCCGTTCAGATCATGACACGTGTGCGGTCGGATGCTCCTGAACGTCTGGCCGTAGGGGACAGATAGTTGGTAACTAGATGGCCTCGAGCCTTGTGCTGAGACGGGCCATGATATGATTCTGATGGCGTCTGCGCGTCAGGGCGACTTTTTACGTCTGTGGTGGGACGTGTCAGAGGCTTCCTTAAATGCTTCCATAAATGCTCCTGCCGTACTCCCGAGGTCCCTGGGCGAGGTCGTCCTCTAGTTCGAACAGAGCCTCTTCGGGAATCATACCCTCAGTTCGGGGGTTCCCAGTTCCAGGGAGTTCCGCCTTCGGGGATATCATGTTCGGGCAGCAATGTCTGGTGCCACTTTTCCGAAGGCGCGCTGTTCACAACCTTGGGGGGGCGAATGGAGTCCTCAAGTTTTACTGGCATGCCGAGGCTCGGAGCTCTCCGGCTATCTCCCGAGGTGCATGATTCCACCTGTTCCCGGGAAGCGCCAGTTCTTCTGGCCATTGTTGTGGCAGGGTGTTCGGCCAGATTGAGGCGATAGCCTTTGGCTATCAGGCATGTTTCCCGAAGAGGCACCGTCCGTACCAAAGGACGACCTCGCCCAGGGACCTCGGGAGTACGGCAGGAGCATTTAAGGAAGCATTTAAGGAAGCCTCTGACACGTCCTTTCACAGACGTCATAAAGCCGCCTCAATAGGCGCTCTGACACGCTGACGCCATCAAAATCACATCATAGCCCATCTCAGCACAAGGCTCAAGGCAACCTGCAACCAGCTAACTGTCCGCTATGCCCAGAAACTCAGGGAACATCCGACCGAACATGTGTCACGATCTGAACGGGCTAGGCACTCCTATAAATACCAGGAAATAAATACTTGGCAGGAAGTTGGTTGGCAAAGGTCTGACTCCCAGACTCTGAGAAAATCACCAGGCGAGACTCTTCAGCCCCTTTTGTGCTATTTCCTCTGCCTTTCTCAGCCACCACTGACTTGGGCGTCGGAGGCTCCCCCCCCCCGGAAACACATTCTGGGGGCCTCCTAACTCTTTATGTCTGGACTTTCAGGCACACTCCCATGGGCGAACCATCCTCCAGGCGTTCTTCCTCCTAGAAGTCTCTCCAATAGTCACCATGACTCTAAACGATGAGGCCCCCGGCCATCAATTACCAATCCTGGGAGTCTAAATGCACATTCTTAGCACCATAATTAGACTACCATGGAGTAGGTAACAACTAAAGTGATATCTTAGTGTTTTATTGAATGATTGTGGACTAACCCTAATGTGTTATTGCTGCCAGCGTTACATGTATTTGTTGGTGCATATGGTTGCCATATTTGTTTGTATGTGTTGTTTTTGCATGTTTTTATGTGTTTTTATTTCTGGTGGTACATTTCTGTGGAATACTTTACATTGAAATCCCTTCCTAAGTTTTTTACAAAGAGTTTACTCCCCTTTCCGTCCATTTTTAGGAACACCTAAAAGAGAACATTCAAACTAATAGTTCTACTTTGATTTTTCCTTTGAAATTTCATGTACATAAACGTCAATTGTCTGGTATTAAACTCCAGTGTTTCATGATTTTTAGAGCACATTTGCTAATTTTTGTGTTGGTACTCTCTGCCTTATGCAGCAACTGCCTTTTGAAGTTTCTGGAGTGCATTGTGTTTGTAAGGCTCTCCAAGAAATTAGTGTACATACCCAACTAAGCTAGGACATATTTATGACGCATCTATGCATGTAAATATACTATGGATGTTGTGTGTATGATATATGAAGCAATAAAGTGATCGTTGAGCTTGAATGTTAAATTCTGTCCATTTTGCAACTTATTGGCTGTTTTAAAGAAAACTATGTTTATTGCTTATGGAACACCTCTAAATTCAAGGGAATTACTTTACCAAGTGTTTAAGACATGTAAAAACCTACCCATGTTGGTTTTGCACCTGGAAATGAAGTGTATGAATTTTATGAAATTTTGTATGGGCATTATGGTCATTAGTTGTACAGATTCGATATCATGTACTAGAAGAACCCTAAATTACTGTACCTAATGATTTTGGCTATGAAATTTTGACTACACTTAGAACACTTCAAGATGAAGAATTTGTATTTTGAATCATTGGATTTAGTGCCCTGTAGCCAGAGTTATAGCCTGTCAAAATTGGCTGATTTTGCTATGTACTGTTCGTATGGTCAATTTTACCCAATTGAGTATAAATTCCGTAATTGCAAAATTGTATGGATTTAATGCCCCATATTTGTTTCCAGATGAAGGTTTAACTGTATTCAAGGGTTTAAGACCTTTAGGGCAAAGGGAACAGGGGTAGAATTTGATTTGGACATGGTGTGAAAGTTTGGACATGTGAAATGGGCACCAATGGTACCAAGTGTGCATATGATTGTACATGCACTTGGGGATTTTACTCAAATGCCATGTTGACCAAGAATAGAGAATTGATCATCATCATCATGATGTCCAGATGAAATTGTATGTGAATATGTGTGTGATGGTTGGACCAATATACATATATTTGCATAAAGACCAAGAGGCCCACTTGGGTAACATAGTGAGCATTGTTCTGACGGCCTACAGAACTTGCATAGCTCCTAGTAATTGATACATTAAATATGGTCAGTATATTTAAGCACTCAGAGTGGTAACATAAACTGCTAAGTAAGGGATTTAGGATTACCTGCAACGAAAATGGAGCAAGCATGAAAAAGGAAATATATGTAAACAAAAATATATACACATACACACATACAAGCAACCATATAAAAAACATAACAATATTTGTGCTATGTGATAAATGGACGGGGGAATGCATATGTACTTCGGACTTCCTCACACCCAAAGGTTTTCACTTTGTTGTGAGCTTACAGTGGCTAGGGTGGTTAGGACACTAGCCCATGCATCCAATGCTAGTACCTAACCTTACCACATGAAGTTTTCTTATGGGTTCTCTTAGTGTAAGTCATCACCAACACAAACTTGCCCACCTTTTACTGGTCCTTAAGTAAGTATTCACTTACTTACCCTTATTTGTATCGTTCTGGTTCTTGGAGCACATTATCACTCACACAACCTTACCTAGGGCTTCCCCCTTAGTTAGTGTTCCAAGGTAGCTACCTTAGTTCCGACCAAGTTCCCTTGAACTTTACTTGGGAACCTTATTGGATTATCTTACCAAGCCCATCAACTTAGTTGGACCACTTGAGTTCCATTCTAATTCGTGGATGTCTTGGACATCAAGCCATGGGTCATTACAGGTCTCAAACCCTCTTTAGTGCCTTCTTATTATAGGGTTTCAAGAGCCATATCAATGCAAAAAAAATTAATTAAAACCACTCTAGGATCGATGTAAAATGAGGTAAATTTTGTGTTTTAAGATTTTCATACCTAGTAGCTTGAGATTTTTCACCCAACTGTTAAGTCAAATCACAAAACTTGAATAATTGATGTGTTTAAGGTATCTACGGCATCCACATGAATTAGTTGGATTACCATGCCTCCTATAGGTATCGGTAGGAGGGTTCATCTTGTACTTACAATGCTAGCTTGCATCCTCTAAGGAAGAGCAAGAGGGGAGTGTGGTTGGGAATTTTGAACAACCTCATGATTTCATCTATAAGAGTGCTCACTAAAAAACCTAAATATCGCATACTATGTATCCTTATATATAGTGATTAAAAAATCCCAATCAAAGTAGGCTTCAAAACTCTAATCCAATTAGGCCCACTTTTGGGCTTAAAAATGGGGTAAACTTTTGGGCGAATAATTAATCCCAATTTGCTTGAAACCGTAACCAAACAATTTGGTCAATGCACCCAAGTAATTTAATTAGCTCTGAATGTGTGGCCCTATAGGCTCCTATTACGTTGGTAATGATCATAAATCACATTTATAATCAGAAAGAATGAGCAGTGTCTAGCAACACATCATTGCTACCCAACTGACAAGATGGCCAGTGATTCGACTAGACCCCCATGATCATTATTAATATATGTCATCATCTCTTTGTTTAAGATATGAAGACCGAACATGAGATATGAAATATGTCACTCTCATATAGCCTAACTATGGGTTTCTTGATTCTTAAGAAAGCTAACTAAAATTGATGTCATTGATATCTCATATTAACTCACCCAAGAATGGTGATGCATTTCCTTAAACTTACTCAATCAAGGGGCCTAGAGATATCACTTTCATTATATAGAAGGGACAAATCCTTTTATGTTGACTCAGTTACGAGCAACAAGGAAGAGCATCAAAGTATGTGACTCACATGTAACGAACCTTGATGACCTCAGGTCAAAGGACTACATATACCATGATCGCCCTAAGAACTATTTATGACATTCATATAATGATCCATGTAGCATTTTCTTGGCAATCGGTCTAGTACACAAGTTTTCCAACTTGTAGTCATATGTTAACTACATATCTCATATTTATCTCCACACATGCTAGTCTTTATGTATTATTGCAACCCACTCCATGATATTACTCAACAAGGGACATTTGAAAATGCTATTATTCTAAGTTTATAATTATGTTTAATTATATTACATAGAATCAAATAGTAAACACAATTATTAGAATAATGCCTCTACAAAATGTCATGACTCAATGTGCAAATTACAAGCATCTCATGATTGGTTTTTGGGCACAACACTAACACTTATTACCTTTCTTACATCTTAAGGTACATACCTATCCATTATGGTTTTCCCTCTTAACCACACATTACCACCCCTTGTGTGCTATTACTTACCAAACTTATTCCACTTACCAAGCTTATCAAACTTGATTTAGGTTACTTAGGGATTTCACTAATGCCTAGATGTATAAAACCTCAACCCCTAGGCCATTTGGTTTTTAATCTTATTTTTAGCTCTTCTTGCCCTCTTGGGGATTGCTTTTAGGAAGTTTGGTATGTTACTTGGGGCTTATCACCATTTCCTAAGGTGCAAGAACCTTATACATGGGCCACATGGGATTTAGACCCACACTTACCTAACTTACACTTAAATTAGCCTTCAAGGTGCTTGGCACCTTAGCCACCGCACTTAGTTTTCTATGTTACCATGTATTCCTTGCTTTATGTTACGTGTCAAACTAATCCTTCAAGTTTTATAACACCTTGAGGAGTTCAATAGACCTTAGGCAAGTGTTTACAGCATTGGCAAGCCCATTAGGTTGAGCATTAATGCATCCTGGTGCTATTATCCAAGGGCTTGTCACTGTGGCACCATAGGGCATTTTGCTTGGGTCTTCGAAAGCCTACCGAGGCTTTATGGCATCATTATTGGCACTAGGTCACAAGGTCTATGACACAAGTAAGCCTACTTGGGTGCAGAAGCACTCGCATAGGCACTATAGTGCCAGGGTACCATAGCCCTTCGACCCCTTCGCCTAATTTACATAAAAAATTTTTCCCTTGACCAAAACCACTCCAAATACAATCAAATCTTACCTTCAAATATAAAATATAATTAAATCAATGTAATGAATAAGAACATTTAAATCCTTTACCTTAAACCTTGAATTTAGAATATCAAGAAAGTTGTTGGAACAGTATTCACAAAAAAATGTGGCTATGGTGTTCTTGAGATTCCAAGCCAAATTCCTTAACAATGGTACCAATGAAAGGTTAATAAAGACTTACCCAACATACAAAAATAGTTTTGAACCATTTCTAAGCCATGAAAAAAACTATACATTGAGTTTCAGTTGAAAACTATATTGAACACAACTAAAACACTTAGCTTCCATCCTAGCTTAGGCTTGAGCACACTTGGGAGCCTTTAAATTACAAAAATATGGGATGAAATTGGGACCTTTAGGATATTTTCTCATGGAGGGAGATAGGTGATAGCCAATGGCTAACGCCTCCTCGGTAGTAACTCCGCGCCAGAATATTGGCCGAGGAGTCTGACGTCACCCAAGAGAGGATCTTTTTACTGACCTCGGAAGGTGCGAAGTCAAACACTATGAGCTCGAGACTTCGGTAGCTCGTCAGGAATTCCGAGGACCACACCGTCTCCATCAAGGGGCTAAACTGACCGTCTTCGGGTAAGAGGGCCATCTCCCTGAAGAAAGGGAGAATCTCCCCGAAGGAAGAGGCCCCAAAGAGGTCTTCCCCGAAGAAGAAACACCTGAACAAGGGAATCCCCGAACTATGGATGTGAGTCCCGAAGAAGGTGTTCATCAAGGGCGCTCCCAGAATTATGGGATAGATCTCGAAGGAGGTGCTCGCACCGAAGGACGGATAGAATCCGAAGAGGGTGCACACACCAAAGGGCGACCTCGCCCAGGCGACCTCGGGAGTACGGTATGAGCATTTAATGAGCCTCTGACATGTCGCCCACAAGCCCTACACGTCACATCTGAACGGTGAAATGACACGCCGCAGCCGCCCCAGTCCTGACACAACCCGTCCGGGTCCAGGGCTAAAAGAGGCTGCAAACGGCTGCCTGTCCCCTAGGTCCAAAGAGACAGATCAAATCCGACCGAACACGTGTCATGATCTGAACGGACCAGCTACTCCTATAAATACTAGGAAATGGGACTGGGCAAAGGATGGGCATTTTCCCCTCTCTGAGAAAACACAAAACAGGCAAGACACTTGATCCCTTAGTGTTCTTCCTCCACCTTCACTCAGAAAACTGACTTGGGCGTCGGAGGGTCCTCCCCGGAAAAGCAAACCGGGGACCTCTTAACCTCTTCTTTGAGCTTTTCAGGCACACTCAGCTGGGAAACCTGAGCTCCAGGCACTCGCCTCCCCAGGAAGTCTCTCCACCTGTCAACATGACAGCAAACGAAGATGCCTTGGGGCATCATTTGGCGCCGTCTGTGGGAACTCACTCCCAGGTAGCTGTTGTCGAAACTCGGCGTTCGAAGGACAAAGGACTCCCGAAGTACCCAGCTGCGCCTGAAACCCAACCAGCTACCGAACAAAGCCCCCCAGAGACTTCCTTGCCTGAAGAGGAATGACCTCTTGTCATCACCATGGGTTTTTTAAGAGACTTTCAGAGGTCTGTTGTGGCTGAAATGACACAACAAATAGACCGAAGATGGCCGCAACTAGCCCAGGCGCAAAAACCCACCACGTCAGCACGACCTCGGGGGAAAAGCCCAAGGGCAACCCGTCACAGCTCGGGAAGTGGGGAGCCACGGGAAGAGTCCTCCACAGATAGCTTGCCCCTCGGGGCACGGATGGCGGAAAGAGCGAGCTCTAAACGAGCCGAAGTTCCGTCCAGAAGAAGTTTGTCAGCAGAGGCAAGGTCTCAGTCACCTCGGTCCCGAAGTCGCTCCCCGAAGAGAAGGCCCCAGGAAGAAGAGCCCCGTGCCACGCTGCTCCTGGAGAAAGTCTTGGCAAGACTGGAAAGAGTGGAACAACAGGTGGCACGCAAGCCTGTTTGGGGCAGGCTAACTGAAACTGTCTCTGGAGATGAAAGTCCTTTCGCCCGAACAGTGGTCGAGACGGCCATGCCAAGCGACTTCAGGCTACCTCGGCTAGAGACCTATGAGGGCCGGACTGATCCCCAGGCCCACCTAACGAAATACAAACGCAGCATGGTGCTACACGGGGCTGATGATGCAACACTCTGCAAGTGCTTTGAAGTCACCCTCGCAGGACCAGCAACTGCCTGGTACAATTCCCTGCCTCCCGGAAACATCAGGGGGTTCCAGGAGCTGTCCACAGCGTTCACCCAACAATTCATCGGGAGCAAGCCGACGGCGAAGATGCCCGTCCAGATGTTTGACATAGCACAAAGAAACGGGGAAACCATCCGTGACTATGTCGAGAGGTTCAACAAAGAAGCCCTAAGTGTCCCGGACTTTCGTCCCGAGATCCGCATCCTCGCGATGACGAGGGGCCTCCGAAGGGATTCGCACTTGTTTTATGAATTCTCCAAAGATCCCCCGGACACGCTGGGAGAATTCTACCGAAGGGCTGAACAACATATGACAGCCGAAGAGCTGAGAATGACTGGGCCGAAGGCTGACCATATTCACGTTCGAGGCGAAGGGTCCAGCCAGCAAACCAGGTGTCCAACGGAACAGATGGGCCGACCTCGGAGAATGCGAGTAGGAGGAAGGAAGCCCCAAAACTTTACACCTCTGAGCACCACGAGGGCTAACGTCCTTATGGCGTTGGAAAAACAGGGGGCTCAAATCCAACGACCAAGGGGCATGACTGCTGACAATAGAGGGAACATGAAGAAGTTCTGTCAGTTCCACCGTGATCACGGTCATGACACCGAAGACTGCGTTCAGTTGAAAAAGTACATTGAATCGCTGATAAAGCAGGGCCAGCTTCGGCGTTATTTGAGAATGCCTTCCCCGAAGAGGAAAAAAGAGGAAGAAGGTGATGAGGATTACGATTCGGACAGGCGAAGGAACCGAAGTCCGAGAAGGCGTCCTCCACCTTCGGCAGGAGTAATACAGACGATCACAACCGGACTTCCATCCTCGGAAAGAAAAAGAAGGGCCAGAGAGATAGCGGTGATGGAATATCGGAGCCCAATAAAAAAATTGGCCAGCCAGGATGGCTCCACCATCATATTTCCCCATGACGATCCATTGCTGATAATGGCAAAGATAGGAAACTGGGACGTCAAGAGGGTATTGCTGGACGATGGGTCAAACACCGACGTTTTGTTCTCACATTTGCTGCCAAATTTGGGCGTATCCAGGAGTGACCTCAAGGCTGTTACTTCACCCACGTTCGGTGTAGGACCATATGAACTACCTGTCCTCGGGTGGATCGACCTCCCCTTGATGATGAAAGGAACTTCGGAGAAAGGAACTGCTGAGTTGTTCGCTTCTACCATGGCAAGATTCATAATCATGGACGTTCCTTCGTCATACAACGCCATACTGGGCAGACAGACACAGGGAAATTTGCACATTTGCCCTGATGTAAAGTACTTGACCGTCACTTTCGCCACCAAAGAAGGAGACGCAAAGATCTTCATTGATCAAGGCGAGGTGAGAAAGGTGTTTGTCAGAACAAGAAAGGCTCCAGCAAGCAACTTAGCACATGCTGTAGAAGCAAAAGAGCCGAAAAAGGGCGAGGCAGAAGATCCCACAAAAGCGGAAATAGAAGAAGTAGAGCTTGTCCCAGGCCACAGTGCCCGAATAGGGAAAAATATGGCCGAAGGAGACAAGGAAAAACTTGTATCTTTTCTGCTTGCAAATAAAGATCTGTTCGCCTACTCGCCGAAGGACATGCCAGGGATAAACCCTCGAGTAACCCAGCATAGCCTTAAAGTGAGTCCGGAAGTAAAGCCTGTCCGGCAAAAGAAACGGAGCATCTCAGCTCATAAAAGTGAATTCGTCAAAACCGAAGTCCAGCGCCTGATAGACGCTAGCGTTACCCGGGAGGTAAACTACCCCGAATGGCTAAGTAACGTGGTAATTGCCGCAAAAGAAGGAAGTAACAAGCTTCGGATGTGCATCGACTTCAGAAATTTGAACGATGCTTGCCCAAAAGATTAATATCCTCTGCCGCCAATTGGTCAACTGGTAGATTCAACTGCTGAGTATGGGCTCCTAAGTCCCCTAAACGCCTTCAGTGGCTACCATCAGATAAGAATGGACCCCGAAGATAAAGAGAAGCGCCCTTCGGGGTCAAAAATGCAGGAACCACCTACCAGAGGTTGATGAACAAGGTCTTCAAAAACCAAATGGGGAGAATCAAGAGCGAGCTGCCTGGCTACCACATTGCGAACTTAGAGGAAACCTTCCAAAAACTCAGAACCTTCGGAATCCGCCCAAAACCTGAGAATTGCATCTTCGAGATGACCTCGGGAGAGTTCCTTGGGTACATGGTACCCGAAAGTGGCATCGACGCTAACCCCAAAGAAGATTAAGGCGGCAAAAATGCAAGATGACCTCGGAAGGAATGATCATCCTTGGTATAAAGAATGCCAAAAAACCGGGGAAGAACTCAAAGTCTACCTGGCCAGCCTGCCGTTACAGAAAAGGCTGTGAGCTCGGTCCTCCTGAAAGAAGAAGGGCCAAATCAATGGCCGGTCTACTATGTCAGCAAGTCCCTGCATGGCGCCGAAGTCAGGTACCCTTTGCTTCAAAAAGCTATATATGCCTTGGTGCTTGCAGGGAGAAGGCTGCGACCATACTTTCAGGCTCACCCCGTCATCAGGGGATGTCATGAAGAGAGTTGATCATTCGGGAACGCTCTCCAAGTGGTGCATAGAGCTGGGCAAGCACGAAATCACGTGTGAGCCTCGGAAGGCCATAAAAGCCCAAGCACTGGTAGATTTTATCGCCGAAATACCCACCACTGAGGAGAGCTATTCAGATCCAAAAGAGGGTGAGCCAGAATGGACCTTGCACGTAGACAGAGCCTCGGAGTCCGAACACCAGGGAGCTGGAGTAGTTATCAGGGGCCCCGAAGGCCTAGAGAAAGATTGGCGTGAGAAACCTAAAGGCTCACAGCGATTCCCAGCCGGTAGTTCGGCAGACAGCAGGAGATTATGGGTCGAAGGACCCAATCCTGGGAAAATATCATGAGCTAGTAGCAAAGCCCACTCAAGCGTCTGACGCCGTACGGATCTAAATGTACCACGACGAAATGACAGTAAGGCGGATTGCTTGGCGAATTCGAAAACATATACCAAGGTGCTAGACCATCCGAGCATCTCAGTGCTGAGCATGATGACCTCGGGAACGGGGTGGAAAGATCCAATAAAAGGATACCTCGCAAAGAATTTGCTCCCCGAAGACCCCGGCGATGCTGTAAGACTGCGAAGACACCCCGGAAGATTCTCCTTGATTGGCAAAGAGTTATACCAACAGGGATATGCGAATCCGCTGGAGAGATGCGTGGCTGAAAAGGATACTAAAACGATCCTTGAAAAGGTCCACAAAGGCATTTGTGGTTCACACGCTGGAACTGATGCCCTCACAACAGTGTTACTTCGCCAGGGATACTTCTGGCCTACCCTGAGATGGGACGCAAGACAATTTGTCCGGAAAAGCGGTTGCCGCCAGAGACATGCAAAAATCCAGAGGACATCCTCGGAAACGGTAACTTCGGTAGACTATCCTTGGCCCCTCGCGGTCTGGGGCATAGACCTCGGAGGCGTGAAATCCTGCGTGGTAGCAGTGGACTAGTTCTCAAATTGGGTAGAGGCAGAACCACTGGCAACTATCTTGGCGAAAGAAGTGCAGAAGTTCATATGGAAGAACATCGTATGTAGATTCAGCATACCGAGGGCGCCGGTAGCTGATAACGGATCCCAGTTCATAGGCAAAGGATTCCAAGAATTCATCACCGACCTCGGAGTAAAAATGCACTTCGCCCCAGTAGCTCACCCCCAAAGCAACGGGCAGGTAGAAGTATCGAGCAGGACCATAAAAGATGGCCTGAAAAAGAGACTAGGGGAAGCCAAGGGGAAATGGTTGGCAGAACTCCAAAAGTGTATTATGGAGTTACCGAACGATCCCCCGAAAAGTCGCAGGAGAGACTCTTTTCTCACTCAACTTCAGAACAGGGGCCATTATCCCAGTAGAGATAGTTCAACCTTCAGTACTGATAAACTGATGAGCGTGGTAACGACCTCGGTCTAAGAACCAATCTCGATCTTGTGGCCCAACACGGAGAAATGGCCATCATGCCCAACTGAGAAGAAAAGCTCCCCAGCAAGGAGTGGCCGTGGCTATAAACTTACGAGCCAGGCCAAAAGAAGTCAAGAAGGGAGACCTCGTTCTCCGAAAGGCTGACTTCGCACCCCGCAGGCCACCCCATGGCGTATTTCACCCAAATTGGGAAGGACCCTATCCGGTACCCGCCGAAGTACGAAAAGGTGTGTATAAGCTTGGCGACGCCAAAGGCGTAGAATTGAAGAACACTCGGCATTCAGACGCCTTGAAAAATAAAATTTCTACGCTTAAGGTTAAGCGGAGGAGTTATTATTGCACAGAATGGCCTTGAGAAAAGTACTTAAGTGTACAGAAATTGTGCAAGAAAGAGTTCCGCAAAGAAGCTCGCCATGATAAAGCGTAGATATGACTTTCCGAAGTCCCTTGAGCCAACACACTCGGGAAAGATGGAAAACAAAAATCTCGCAGAAGTACTCGCCATACCCAACGCAAAGATAATTCTCCGAACTCCCTTGAGCGAACATGCTCGGGAAAATGAAAGTAAAAAATCTCTCGAAAGGTTTTCTGAAGTCCCTTGAGCAAACATGACTCGGGACACCTGGAAAAACAAAAATTTGACTGAAGGTTTTCCGGAGTCCCTTGAGCGATCATGTTCGGGACAAATTGGAAATACAGAAGCCTGCAAAAAGACTTAGTCAAGTTTTTTCAGAATCTCCCAAATGTCTCTTGAGTAAACGCACTCGGGACAAAGGAAGGTAAAAAAGTTTCTTTGATTGCAGGTCTTCCGAAGTCTCTTGAGTGAACGTGTTCGGGGAAATAGAAATAGAGAAACTTGAAGAAACACTTAGCCAAAAAAATCTTCATTAAGAGCAAAGCTGCCTTACAATAAAGAAGTGCCCAAAGAAGGAGTACAGAATAAGGGAAGGAAAAGGGGGGCCCTAAAAAACCCTAAGGGTTCCCGGCGTCCTGAGAGCCACTCGTTTGTCCACCCTTTTCCGCCACCTTCCGCGCTGGAATTGAAGGAGGAAGCTTCAGATGTTCGATCTTGGACCATTTCCACCGAGGTCCCCTAGGAATGTTTAGACCCTCTAGAAAAGAGAGGTCCAGACCTGGGAACCTCTGGAGAACTTGGTGCCGAGCGAGACAGAAGCCGTCCTGAAATGCGACCTTGTTCATTTGATCAGACTTGTTCTTCTTAAGCTCAAGGTCGTCGAGCTCGTCCTTCAGATCCTCGACCTCCTCTTCCAGCACCTTTATCCGCTCCTCCCCCTTCGGCACCTTCTTTAAAGACTGGACCTCGGCTTGAAGGGCTTTCTTCTCAGACAAGAGCGTGACTATGATATTCTCTTTTCTTGCCTTGTCTTGAAGAAGGTCTTGGTTTGCAGCAAGCAGCCCCGCCACGTCATTACGGAGGTCGGCAATCTTCCGGGAAGAGTCCGCCATCAAGAATTCCTTCTCCTTTCGGAACCCCTCCCGAATGATGGCAGCTTCCTCCTTCGCAGCATTTGCCAGCTGCTGGTTCTTGGCGGTCAATTCCGAGCACGTCGCTTTCGCCTTTCCTAGGGCTTCTAAGGCCGAAGCTCGGAATGCCGTCTGCTTGGCTACCCGAACTCGGAGAAAGTCGGCATACCCCAGCAGCTGCAAAGAAGATCAAACGCAAGGTCAGTAAGAGCCAAACACTTAAGATAAAATTGAAGGAGAAGAGCTGTGAAGGATATACCTGAGCAGCATGCTCGGTGATCTTCGCAGCGAGGGTGTTATCCTCCGGATGCGCCGCCGCTATAGCCTTAAAGGAGGCCTCGGTGAGCACCTCCTTCGCAATCTGCTTGGCCATTTCAGGACAGTCCCCGGAGTACAAGTTCATGTCCTCTGTGAATGTCCAGAAAGGCTCCTTCGGTATCTTCCCTTGTGGGACTTTGGCATCGCGGCGGGCCCTCGCCTCCGCGTGTTCGGAAGCCCAGTTCGGGGTAAGAAGCTCCCCTGCAGGGCGAAAAAGAGAAGCAGGTCAGAAATGAAGGCCATTCCAGAAAAAACAAAGGAAAAACACTTTGCCTGGAAACAAACCTGGCGGGACCTCGACAACAACGTCCTCGGCCTCCTCGGCCGAAGTGCCCTTGCCCTTCTGCTTGCGCCGCTCCTCGGCAGAAGGTACTTCCACCACTACATCAAGGAGGGCCTGCGACGCAGTAGGACTTTGAGGAAGGACGTCGGGTTGAGGGACCTCGGAAGCAGCAGCCTCAGGCGCCGGAATTTCGGCTGTCCCAGGCTCCTCGGCAGTCTCCTCGGAAATTTCTTCTAGAGGAACCTGAGCAGCTCTCTTTGCCCGTTTCCCCGAAGGACCCGCGCCAGTAGACTTCCACCTTCGGGAAGCCGCCTTCTTCATCTGATCGTCCTTCTCCCTTTGGCCGGAGAAGAGGGACTTGTAATAGGCGGCAGTGTCGTCGCCCATCTTTGAAACACGAGAGAAACATCAGCGTAAGTCCGAGGAAAAAGCAGCAAAGGAGTAGAAGATAACTCACTTTCGGCAAGCGTCTCAAAAGAAATCTCCTCTTTAAGAAGCTTGACCAACCAGGAATCTTTCCCGGCGATGGCAGGAGCTGGCATCCCGAGGTCAGCCTCGTGCTCCTTTACCACCTTTAGTTCCTGAAGGACCTCTTCGGTCATCAACTTCCAGTTGATTGGAAAAGGGTAAAGGGCACGCGGAGAGACCTTGGGATCCCAGTCAGAAACAGCCCGAATGCGGGCGTCGAAATCCGCGAACACGGGAGCCAACTCTGGGGTCAGCAGCATCCTCGGATCAGCAACGTCCGCATCCAGTATGCCTTGAGCCCATTCGGTCGGAACGTACGACCAGGCCTCAGCCTTCTTCATGAAGAAGAACTTCTGTTGCCACCCCCGCCAGCTATCCTTAGTGGCGAAGGTGAACATGAATTTCTTGCTCCCGGACCCCCGAGGTAGCATGAAATAGAAGCCACCCTTCGGGACCACAGAGAGCTTGTAGTACTGCATAAAAATCCTGAAATGGGGTTCTATCCCGAAGACGCCACACATGCACAGGAAGGCGTTAAAATAGTAGTACGAGTTCGGCGGAAGCTGGTTCACCGCAATACCATGAAATTGGCAGAACTCGCACACCATCTTCGGGGGGGGATACCGAAGACCGGCCTTCAGTTGGGCTCGGAAAACGGTAACCTCCTTTCTATGGTTTGAAAATGCATAATGGCTAGAACGAGGCAGCCTGGTAACGGCGTAAGAGGGAAGAAAGAATTTTTTCTTCCACCTCTCTAACTTCTCAGGGGTGGTGCAGCAAGGATGGGCTAAAAGAGGCAGCCAACTCTCAGGAATGGGCATTTTCAACATAAAAATGAGTTTGAAAATGGAACAAAACAGTTTCCAGAGAAAAACTCAGAAGAACACAGGGTTCAAAACGCGCTGGCAAACAAAAACCCACCGAAAGATTTGCCAAAATCTGAGGACGCCGTCGTAAAAGTTGGCTGGAAAAAGGCTCTGATTACGGAAGCTCCGCCACAGAAAGCAAGAAAAAATGCAAGAACAGAGGCAAAGTAGAGAAAAGAGCGAAAGGAACTTATGATGGAATGCGCTATTTATATGTCAGAAGTGGGTAACCGAAACATCATCATAAGTGCCCTTTGGAGGCGAACCGTCGCCGTAACTGCTCTCTGCACCTGGAAAGGCGCGCCCTCTGTATCAGACGCGACTCTCCTCCAATGGAAAAGCGCCACGTGTCAACCGCTGCGTAAAAATGGGGCACACATCCTCCAAGCGTCCCTTGAAATCCGGGACACGTCCCCTGATTGGGACACGTCTTCTGATATCCCTAGAAAACTGGGGCGCACCG